>CM073730.1:77839081-80339081 GCA_037113605.1 Calophaca sinica | reverse complement strand
AATCCAATCCATCCATCATCCATTTAAAAAAAATAACCATCCAATCCATCCAGTAACAATTTTTTTATGGATCGATATCCAATCCATCCACAAAAAATATTTTTAATCACAAAAAAATATTTTTAATCATAAAATATATTTTTAATTACAAAAAATATTTTTAATCATAAAAATATATTTTTAATCATAAAAAATATTTTAATTAGAAAAAATATTTTTAATTATAAAAAAACATATTACTCCCCTCTCTCCCCCTCTCTCCCTCTCTCTTCTATCTCCCCCCCCCCTTCTCTCCCCTCTCCCTCCCTCCCCCCCCCCCCTCCCCTATCTCTCTCTCCTCTCTCCCCTCTTTCTCTCTCTTTCACAAGAATCACACTTCTAGAACAAAATCATATATTTTTTCCCAAAAACAGTTTGGTTATTGTCAATCGTTTTATAAATGGTTTCAAAACTGTTAAACCAATTAAAACTGGTCCCGGTCACATTTCTGTGGATTCAATCACGTTTTCCATTACCACTGACTGCTCTCCCATGTCGGTCGTCGGTATAGCCCCATCAAGAAAATTAATTACAATCTGGAATTTTCAAAATTTGTAATTGAATAATGTGTTGCTTTTTTTACGGAAGAATAATGTGTTGCTGCTGACTATATCTTAGCATAATACTAATAATAATAATAATAATAATAATAATAATAATAATAATAATAATAATAATAATTAATTTTTGTTCCCAATTGGAAAAAAAAGTTGGGAGTTTTTTAGTACCCTTATCAAAGACTGGACTAATAAAAAAAGACTGGCCAAAAAATAAATAGCTATATTAAACTGAATCAGTTTATTTATAAAAAAGCTAGTTAGAATTGCCTTCTTTTTTCGAATACGAATATTAAGAAATTCGTTTTTAGAATTTTAAGCTAAATGAATATTACGCAATATTCAAATGCGTATTCAATATTAAGCTATATATTCACACACAAAAATATATTAAGCTAAACGAATGGTACATCTTTTTGTATGATTAATATGTTTTCAATTCTCGTCTTTAGAATTTTATGCTAAACGAATAAAATGAATATTAAGCATTGCCTTCTTTTTTTAGAAGACGAATATTGATTAGACATGAATTAGTTAAAACGCGGCGTTTGATTGTCGGATGCAAATTGAGCGTTCAAGCGTGAGTTTGAGTGGGAAACATGAAAATAAATGTACCAGCGGAGGCTGGGTGAGGCGGAGGGAGAAGGGAGAGAGAGGGAGAGGAAGGAAGAAGAAAGAGAGAGATCGAGGGAGGGAGAGAAGGGAGATAGGGGAGAGAGAGAGAGGGAGGGAGATAGGGAGAGAGATGAGAGGAAGGGGAGAAAGAGACAAGAGAGGGGAGAGATGAGAGAGAGGGAGAGAGGGGAGGAAGAGAACGGAGAAAGATGAGAGATAGAGGGGAGGGGGAATGAGATGGGAGAGGGGAGAGAGGGGGAGAGATGAGAGATAGAGGGGAGGGAGAGAGAGAAATGAGAGATGAAAGAGAGGGAGATAGGGGAGAGATGAGAGAAAGGGGAGAGAGGGACAAGAGAGGGAGAGATAAGAGAAAAGGGGAGAGGGAGGAGAGAGAAGGAGAGAGGAGGGAGAGATGAGAGATAGAGGAGGGGAGTGAGATGAGAGAGAGAGGGAGAGAGGGGAGAGAGAGGAAAGATGAGAGAGAGAGGGAGAGAGATGAGAGATAGAGAGGAGGGAGAGAGATGAGAGGGAGGCAGGATGAGAGAGGGAGATAAGGAGAGAGATGAGAGGAAGGGGAGAAAAAGACAAGAGAGGGAGAGATGAGAGAGAAGGAGAGAGCGAGAGGAGAGAAGGGGAGATAATAGATAGAGGGGAGGGGAGTGAGATGAGAGAGAAGGAGAGAGGGGAGAGAGAGGAAAGATGAGAGAGAGAGAGAGAGAGAAATGAGAGATGAGAGAGGGAGATAGGGGAGAGAGGGAGAGATAAGAGAGAGGAGAGAGGGGGAGGGAGAGAAGGGAGAGAGGAGGGAGAGATGGGAGATAGAGGGGAGGGGAGTGAGATGAGAGAGGAGAGAGAGGAAAGATGAGAGGGAGAGGGAGAGAGATGAGAGATAGAGGAGGGAGAGAGATGGAGAGAGAGAGAAAGAAAGGGAGAGAGAGATGAGAGATGAGAGAGAGGGAGGGAGATAGGTGAGAGAGATGATAGGCAGGGGAGAGAGAGAGACAAGAGAGGGAAAGAGATGAGAGATGAGAGAGAGGAGAGAGGGAGATAGGGGAGAGAGATGAGAGGCAGGGGAGAGAGACAAGATAGGGGAGATAGGAGAGATGAGAGAGAGGAGTGAGGAGAGAGAGATGAGAGATGGGGAGAGGGAGATAGGAGAGAGATGAGAGAAAGGGGAGAGATGAGAGAGGGAGAGAGGGAGAGAGATGAGAGAGAGAGGTGGGAGAGAGAGAGAGAGAGGAGAAAGATTGGAGAGAGAGAAATATTTTTTATGAATAAAATTATTTTTTATTAAAATATTTTTTTATAATTAAAAATATTTTTTGTATTGAAAATATTTTTTATGATTAAAAATATTTTTTATGAACAATTCAAAAAATTATCAATTCCATCCATTTGCCACCCCTAGTGTAATCTAATGGATTTAGAAAAATAGTGGATGGATGACTAACCATCCATTAAATTAAATGGATGGATTGGATCCAATCCATTTAGATTTTTTGTTTGTAATGGATGAATTGGATGAATTTCTTTATGGATGGATTGGATGGATGATGGATAAATGGATCACTTTGCCACCCCTAGTATCATCTAGTACCCTGGTTTTCTTTGCTGGTGGGAGATCACCCAACTTAGTTATCCGCTTCAACTTTGAAGTAGCGATGCAGCAGTAGTAGCAGGAACAATAGTGTTGATGGATGCAGGAGTAGAAGTGGTTTTTGCAATAGCAGTAGTGCCAGAGGCAACATCAGGAGCAGTGGAGGAAGGACCAGTAGCTGTAACAGAGGCTTGTCCCTTTAGCCTTTCTTCTTTGAGGTGTAGGTAATTTTGATAGCTATCTTCCTTGCATTTGGCTATCATCTCATCAACCTCAACTTTCTTCTCCTCAATTTCTTCTGGCACTACTGAGGGCATGAATGCAGGTCTCACTGGTTGAACCAAGTGATTGGGCTCAGCAATGTGGATGCCAGTGCTCCTAGTTACTCTCCTAGTTGGCTCAGCAGTAACTTCACTTATCTTCCTCTTTCCCTTCATTACATGTTTTCTCACACCTTCTTCTTCTTTTTGCATCTCAGCAATAACCTCTTTGGATAGAAGCTTCATTCTCCTCAAGTTCTCACTGGAGAAGGTTGGTACACTCATGGTTTTGAGTGCAACTCTAGCTTCTTCAGTGTGAAGCTCTTGAAGATGTCGAATCAAGCCTTGAGTTTCCATTATAGCAGAGGGCATCCTTCCATAAGGGATGTTCAAGTTTTTTCCTTTTCTGGAGAACATAATGTTTCTGCACAGATGATCAAAAATGAGGCTTGGCATGTTGAGTTTGGCCATGGTCTCATAGTTCCACATAATGAACTTGTGGTCACTGCTCACAGTGTCCACGGATCCAAACTTCGGAACAATGCAATGCATTATGATCTTGAAGAGCACTCTGAACTTGTTCTTCATGTCCACAGCCTTAGAACTACCAGGTTTCTCAAAGATGGAGTCGTTGATTGTTTCCCAGCCACCAAAATCCTTTTCCCAGCCTTCTTTGATCACAACTCCAGAATTAGGGCATTTGATAACATCAGCAATGATGTCCCGAGTGATCAGAATATTCTTCTTCTGAACGTAGTTGTGAATGGTGTTGTCCTTGCACCGAGCACACATCCAAAATTCCTTTACCAGTTCCTTATATACTGGGTAGTTTTCCATATAAAAGAAATCCATTATACCCATATCAATGAAATCAGTTCGGAAGGGGTACCCTTTATCAGCGAAGTCTTGGAAGTTAACTTGGTGTTCCACCATCACCTTCAGTTGGTGTTGCTCAGCATTCACTAAGGTAGGTTGAGGTTCTTCCTCAGGACCATAAGCAAGCTTGATTGTGGAAGCGGCCATTGCAGTCTGAAGAATTGCAAAGAGAAGATAGAAGACGAAAGGGGTTTAGGGTTACAAACAGTGAGGCTTCTCAGAGAGATAGTGTGACTAGTGGGTGTAGTGAGTGAGTGGGTAATAAAACGTGTTGAAGAAGGCAAACCGCTTTTTCAATTTTCAAAATAAATGAAATAAATCACGTGTTATTTCAAAACTGAAACGTGCCACACACTGAGTAAACGAGGCGCAGTAAAACTGTCATTGGCTAGTAAAAGATAATAATGACTCAGTGAGAGTAACTCTCAGCCACTAACGCATCAACCAGTTTCATAGAGACACGTGTACACAAAGATTCCCAGAGGCACCTTTGTGATAAATGCAACAGACTCATATGAACAGTCATCAAAACAGATGATACAAAACTTAAATAATAATAAGATAATAAATTATAAACAAATGATTAATAATTAAGTAATAATCAGAGCTAACATATAAACAGAGGCACATATCAGACAGACTCACATATGCAAACAGAGGCATGTGTGCAACAGCCGAGACAGCAACAAAATAGAGGCAAATAAGCAATCAGACGCAGACATTTCAGAGGCACACAAAACAGAGGCAACCATATTCAAATTAAACACTTAATCCTTTATAAGATGAAATTCAAATTCTTTCTTATAAAGTTGAATCTATCTTCAGCAAGAGGTTTTGTAAAGATATCTGCCCATTGATGGTCAGTATCAATAAATTTAATTTCAAGTATCCCTTTTTGAACATAGTCTCTAATGAAGTGATGTTTAATTTCAATATGTTTAGCACGTGAATGCAAAATAGGATTTTTAGTCAAACATATTGCAGAGGTATTATTACAGTATATAGGAATGTTACTCTCTTTAATCTGATAGTCCTCAAGCTGATACTTCATCCATATCAGTTGTGAGCTACTGCTTGCAGCAGATATATAATCAGCTTCTGCAGCTGATAGTGCAATTGTGTTTTGCCTTTTGCTGGACTAAGAGATAAGGTTTGCTCTAAGAAATTGGCAGCCACCACTTGTGCTCTTTCTTTCAATTCTATCTCTAGCAAAGTTAGCATCACAAAAACCTACTAACTTGTAATTTTCTGAGTTGTTATAAAGCAAACCAAGTTTAGTAGTTCCTTTGAGATACCTAAAGATTCTCTTAACAGCAGTTAAGTGAGATTCTCTAGGATCAGATTGGAATCTTGCACATAAGCAGACACTAAACATAATATCAGGCCTTGAGGCAGTAAGATAAAGGAGTGAACCGATCATATCTCTATATACCTTTTGGTCTACCTTTTTACTATATTCATCTTTGTCGAGAGCACATGTTGGATGCATTGGTGTGCTCATAGGTTTGGTTTCCTCAAGCTTAAACTTCTTTAGGAGTTCTCTCACATATTTAGTCTGATGGATATAGGTTCCATCTTGACATTGCTTGATTTGAATACCAAGGAAGAATTTTAATTCTCCCATCATACTCATTTCAAACTCATTCTGCATAAGCATTGAGAATTCCTCACAAAGAGATTCATTAGTAGCATCAAAGATAATATCATCAACATATATTTGAACTATAATAAAATGCTTTTTAGATGATTTTGTTTGACATTAGAAAGGAACTTAATCTGTCATACCAAGCTCTTGGAGCTTATTTAAGACCATAAAGAGCCTTTTTAAGTTTGAAAACATGTTTTGGATAAGCAATGTCTTCAAATCCATGTGGTTGTTTTACAAACACTTCCTCACTTATAAAACCATTTAAAAATACACTCTTAACATCCATTTGATATAAAGTAATGGCATGATGTGCAACAAATGATAATAAGATTCTAATTGCTTCAAGTCTAGCTACAGGAGCAAAGGTTTCAGTATAATCAATACCTTCCTCTTGTGAGTACCCTTGAGCAACAAGTCTTGCCTTGTTTCTTACCACTTTGCCATCTTCATCAAGTTTGTTTCTGAAAACCCACTTCGCTCCAATGGCTTGCTTATCCTCTGGAGGAGGCACAAGCTTCCAAACATCATTCCTCTGAAATTGATTGAGCTCTTCTTGCATAGCAAGTATCCATCCATCGTCTGTTAGTGCTTCATCAATTATTTTGGGTTCTATTTCTGACAACAATGCAAAGTCAGAGTGTTCCCTAAGAGATGATCTTGTTTTAACTCTATCACTTAGTTCGCCAATAATCTGGTCCTTTGGTGATGAGGTTTGAACTTCCAGTCTGTTATTGGGTCTTCTTGGGTCTTATCACCAAACGCAGAACCAGGCACAGAATCAGAGTCAGCACCTGTGACACCTTCATCTGTTTCTTTGCTTATCTGTAAATCTGCAAAGACTTCATCTAGCTCTGACGTTTCATTGTCAGGCTTCTTGTCATCAAATCTCACATGCATAGATTCATCAACAATTAATGTTTCTTTATTGTATACTCTGTAAGCTTTAGAGCATTCAGAATATCCTAAAAAGATAGCTTTGTGCGATTTTGAATCAAATTTTCCAAGACTGTCCTTTGTATTAAGAACAAAGCAGTCACATCCAAATTGGTGAAAGTATGAAATGTTGGGTTTTCTTCCTTTCCACAATTCATAAGAAGTCTTATTCAAGATAGGTCTGATATAGATTCTATTTTGAATATAACATGCAGTGTTTACTGCTTCTGCCCAAAAGTGCTTTGCAATATTAGTTTCGTGAATCATGGTTCTGGCCATTTCTTGTAAAGATCTATTTTTTCTTTCTACAACACCATTTTGCTGTGGTGTTCTAGGGGATGAAAAATTGTGAGAGATGCCATGCTCTTCACAAAAGTTTTGAAATGATTCGTTTTCAAATTCTCCACCATAATCACTTCTAATTGTTGTAATACAAAAACCTTTTTTATTTTGCACTTGTTTGCAGAACACAGAAAATATTGCAAATGACTCATCCTTGTGAGCAAGGAATTTTACCCATGTCCATCTGGTATAGTCATCAACAATAACAAGCTCATATTTCTTTCCAAACAAAGATGCGGTTCTAGTTGGACCAAATAAATCTAAATGCAAAAGTTCAAGTGGCCTTGAGGTGGAAACAATATTTTTGGATTCAAAAGAAGATTTTGTTTGTTTCCCTTTTTGGCATGCTTCACAAAGAGCATCAGATTGATACCTAAGATTTGGTAGGCCTCTAACAAGTTCTTTCTTGTTAAGCTTTGAGATTAACCTCAAGCTGGCATGTCCCAATCTTTTGTACCAAGTCCATTGCTCTTCATCAGCTGACAAAAAGCATTTTACATTTTGATTTGCCAACTCAGAAAGTTTTATTTTATAAATATTGTTCTTTCTCTTTGCTTTAAAGAAAATGGATCCATCCTTTTTGCTTTTGACTATACAGCCATTATCACTCAAGCCAACATCATAACCACTATCGCATAATTGACTTACACTTAGTAGGTTATGCTTCAGACCATCAACCAATAAGACATTATCAATAGAAGGTAGGAATTTCTCACCAACTTTTCCACTTCCAATGATTTTACCTTTTTGGTTTCCTCCGAAACCTACTGTTCCACTTTCTTTAAGTTGGAGTTCTTGGAACATACGCCTTTCTCCCGTCATGTGACGTGAGCATCCACTGTCCAAGTACCAGGACTGGTGTTGTAACTCTGTTACTAAGCAGATCTGCAACATATAAAATTTTGTCCTTAGGTACCCCAAATCTTTTTGGGTCCTCTTTTGTTAGTTCTGGAAGGAAACTTGTCCTTTTTATTTTTCAATTCATAACAAGTACTTCTAATGTGTCCTTTCTTATTGCAAAAGGTACAAAGCAGACAGTCACTATGATTGTTGGTATCTTTGGTTTTCAAATTTGTGTTTTGAAAGGTGGGTTCCTCTGGTTTGTAACCAAGACCCTTTTTACCATTTTGGCTTATGCCCCAAATCATAGATGCTTGTTTGCTTCGTGTAACACATTCAACAAGGAATCTTTGAAATCCCTCTTCATATTTTGAAGAGTTACATTCAACCTTTTCCTCAGTCTTAGAGTTGTCATTCACCAAACGGTGATTTTCAGCTTTGAGCTTCTCATTCTCCTCATTGAGTATTTGAAATTCTTTTGAAAGTTTTGAGAATTTCTTTTTCAAAGCTTTCTACTCAGTGTTGAGTTTATAAGACTCATCTAATAGTTCATCAAAAGCTATTTCAATATTAGAAGATGGATTAGAATCTACCTCTTCATCTTCTTCTTCACTGTCTGACCCTATGGTAGCCATTAGAGCCATGTTTGATTGTTCCTCATCATCATCAGATGAAGATGAAACAAAATCATCCCATGTTGCCATGAGACCTTTCTTCTTCTTGCTTTTAAAACCACCTTTCCTTGGCTTCTCAAGTTGTGGACATTCAGACTTGAAATGTCCTGGCTTTTTGCACTCGTAGCAAGTAACTTAGCTTTTGTCCTTGTAGTCCTTTTTATCCCTCGAGTCTTGCCTTTCCCTTGAGTCATTATTGTGGAACTACTTTCTGAACCTTTCTTTGTTTTTCCACATACGTTGAATTTTCCTTGATATTAAGGAAATTTCTTCATCTGTGTCTCCATCGCTCTCATCCGACGATGCTTCGTCTATTTCAAGTTTAGCTTGTAGAGCTTTGGAGGAAGATGCTTTGTTTGTAGATTTCAAAGCAATAGACTTTGATTTCTTGGGAGGTTCTTCTTCATCTAGCTCAAGCTCATGAGCTCTCAAGGAACTCAGAAGATCTTCAAGTCGCAAGGCATTCAGGTCCTTTGCTTCCTGAATAGCAGTGACCTTAGGTCTCCACTTCTTTGTCAGGCTTCTTAAGATTTTCTTAACGTGATCAGTAGTGGTATAGCTTTTCTTAAGAACCTTTAGGCCATGAACTAGTGTTTGGAGTCGTCCAAACATTGTTTCAATGCTTTCACCCTCTTCCATTTTGAAGAGTTCATATTGTCTAACCAAGATATTAGCTTTGGTTTCTTGCACTTGGGAAGTACCCTCATAATGAACGTGAACACAAGAAGGGGGGTTGAATTGTGTTGAAAACTTTTCGCAAACTTTGAGTTAAAAACATTTAGAACACAGGTTTTTCAAAACAGTTTGTTTAACGGACGCTGGAAATAAACTGGACGCTGGAAAAGCAGTTTTAACAGAGCAAGATAAAGATAAATATAAAGCAGTAAAGCAAGAGACACAGAGATTTATACTAGTTCACTACCAAACTGGTAGCTACGTCTAGTCCCTTCGTTCCTGAAGGATTTTCCACTATAATCAACTGATTACAAAACCTAAAGAGTATTCTACTGTCACAAACTTGACAATACTCTCAACTTCTCAAAACGACTCAGTACACTCGAGCCTTTGAGGGTACAGCCTTAACTAGGCCAAAACACCTTTTACAATAAGGTTGAATACAAGTAGAAATAACTCTCACAGAGAGGATAAAAATTAAGCTCAATACAAAAATGCTTTCTAAAAGAAAGTGTCGGACGCTGAGTTCAGTTCTTGTAGTCCAGAGACTTGGCACGAAACTTGATTGCTCACAGAAGCAGTGTTTTCAGAGTATTGACTCTTTGTAGTGTATAGCAACAGTGCTTGTTCTCAGTAAATGAAGCAATATTCTCTTGTAGAGTTTCGGCAGTTTCTTCAATGGATACCTTGGGGTATTTATAGGAGTTCTAAAGGATATTACCGTTACAGTAAAAATGGCTCCTTTCCATTGAGTGAGGTGATTTCAAAAAGCTGTCTCTTTCTTCCTTTCCAGAGAATATCTCAGTAGTACACATTCTAGTTTTACGTACTACCTTGCTTTTCACAAATGCTTGTACGATTTTTGTCTTTTAGCTAAAGGTGTCACCTTTGATACCTCGTACAACAATTTGAGCGCATAAGATCAAATTCGAAATCCGTTCCAGAAGCTTCTGAGAGGATGAGCAACAGCGTGACCATCACGTGATTTAAAATGAAGTTCAGACGCTCGCTCAGACCAGGAAGGTCGGACGCTCGTAGCAAATGGATAAGCTTTGTGTCACAAAAAGATAATTCCAGACGCTCACGAAGAGAGTTTACTAGGATGAGCCGGATGCTGACACATGGAATGTATCATTCTCTTGTGAACTTCTTCCTTCTTGCTTAAGTGGCTTAGAAGTATATGTAATATTAGTATCTGCACACTTCAAGAATTGTTAGAACATAAATTGTTCTCTTGTGAATACTTTGTTATCATCAAAATTAATGAGGGTCTAAACTTCTCAATCGTTTAGGTTCCAACAATCTCCCCCTTTTTGATGATGACAAATATCCAAGGTTAATGAACAATTTTAAGTTTCAAATAAGAGTTTTAAGGGTCTCCCCCTGAGTTCAACAACTTAGATAAGTTTAACAGTAAAAGATGCTGAGATCGGATGCTAAAATGATGTTATGAATGATTGATTAGTAGCATGTATATCTATCCATCTTATCCTTGGCGAGTTTATCTTAGCATTCATCAAGCCTTTCTTAGCATGTGTATCTATCTATCTATCCTTAGCGTGTTTGTCTTAGCGTTCATCAAGACTTTCTTTTACTCCCCCTTTTGTCATCAGACAAAAAGAGTGTAAAAACACATCATAGTCAAAAAACAAAATAGAAGAAAAATTTGAGTAATAAAGTCACAATATAATTGTACCAAAAATTAAGAAATATCACTCAGTACCAAAAAATAAATAAAAATTTAAAACAAAACAAAGTTTAAGGGTTTTGAGGTAGTAGGTTGATTCGTTCCATGATGAGTTTCAGCTGCATTTCAAGTTCAGGAACTTTCAAACAAGTTGCCTTCATGGTTTCAAATTCCTCCTTAGGAATTGTAACCATTTCCACTGAAGATGTGGAGGGAGCAGATTCAGCTTCTGGTACACTGGCAACACCTGTAGCTTCTGAATTCATCTTCTTATGGATTTCAAGAACAGTTTGAGACAATTCAGATTTTATCTTCTTCCTATCCTTTGCCCATTGGAAATAATTATCTCCTGGTGGAAACCATTTGATAATTGTTCCAAGTTTTCTTCTTTCAGACTCATATAGGGCTTCATTTCTTTGCTCAACCAGATCAGGAAACAGAAGATAATTGAAGATCATTTCTCTGTGTTGAAGAATGTCTCTGGCATATCCATCAAATTGTTCTGCAGCAGCTTCTCCAAACACATTGCCTAAGAAGACACTAAGGGCATCAAAGGAAAAGTTGAGGCCTTCATTTTCAGCAATGAATAGTCTCCTCAAAATTTCTCTGTCATCCTTGTCAATAGTCAGAGGCTCAAAACTAGGCATAATGGCTTTGTCTTTCCAAGACGCAGACCATTGCATCCAGCCAAATCCAATGTAAAAGTGTTTCCAGACAAGATCCCATGGAGCATATAGCTTCACTAAGTTGAGCAGTCTAATCACAGAACACATGAACATATCATCAAAATGAGCAGTTCCATGATTGGATTCAGGTACCTTCTCGATGATGCCAACAAAGAGGAATTGTTGCCTTCTACGCATTCTGCCGGTTGGAGGATCCGATTCTCCATTGATCTTTCTTGAGCATCGGATAATACCTTACGGCATGATCTTGAAATTTTCTTTCTGGAAGTGGGTGAACTCCTTGACCTTGTAGTCTCTGGAGCTTTCTCATATTCCTTAGGGCCTATCTTCTTGAATGTCATTTTGCCAGTCTGACTTCCTTTCTTTTTCCAGGAATAGACCAAGGTAACCACCTTTGCCTATCTGGAACAATCTTTATAGAGACAGATGATGGGTCTCTATATTGTCCAATGACTTCAAGCCTTTTCTGCTCATAACAATGAGCCATCATACGAGCTTGCCACGTGATCCACCTACCACATTCCTCTAATGTAAGAGGTTCATTTTGGGGTAGGAACCTTGGTACATCAACAGAAAAGGGGATAGCCCTGCTGTTCAGTTTGGGTCTCAGCCTTCCTTTAAAGGACATCTCAACATTTTCTTTGCCATCCTTGAAGACAGCATTCATTGGAGGGGGTATCTCCAGTCTTGAAACTCCGGAAGTGAAGGTCTTCAAGTGCCATACAGATGGGTGATTGTAGATAGAGTTATATGACTCATATCTAACAAATTTTGGTCTAATGTCAAGAGGGACAGGTTTCTTTGGAATTAGGGCAGTAGTTTTTGGTGTCACTACTGTGATATTGTACTTGGGAGGAATGTAGGGTTTGAAAGGATTAAATGGAGGGACTTTGAAAAGGAGGTTAAAAGGATGAGAATGAAGTTTGGAAATGTATGAAGTGAGGGAGGTATATGTGGAGGTTTGAGGTGAGGAGATGGTTAGTGTATTGGTCTGTGTTTGGGTAGGTTGTTTGAGGGCTATGGAAGTGGTTGTGTTTCTGGCTTTCTGTGCACGGGTTTGAATGGATGATGGTTGTGCAACAGATATAGGTGGAGCAGGAATGGTATTATCAGTTTCAAAAGCAGATCTGAATCATCGGAAGAATTCGGTACCTTTGGTTCAAGCTCGCTCGACCAATCTCTTGACTGTGCGAGGCGGCGGTGGAAGCGACGTTAATTTCCTTCTTACGTACCGGACTGAAACTTGTTTCTCGACCGCTTGCTTCTTTTCATCGAATCCGGTGATGGGAGCGGTCCTCATCTTACGATTCGATCTTTCTTTAGGTGCAGGGATCCACCTTCGCTTCTTGCTTCTTGTCTCTCTCTTTGGAGAATCGAAGTCCTTTTCACACCGCCATTCTTGAGCTTACGGTGGTTTTATCGATAGTAGACTTCTTGCTAAGAGAGGGACCAGATTCTATTCCCTGTTCCTTTTTCACCTTCTTCATTTGTTCACGGTTGATCAATTTCATTACGACTAATTTGTTAACTCCAAAGGTGTCAGAATCACAACACTTTCAGTGCCAAAATACTTCACCTTTTCTTGATCCGCAAAGCGATCGGCTTGTTTACAACTTGATTCTTGGCCATCATCTTAGTGAGTAGAACACCATAAGGAATGCACTTGTAGGTGTTTTTCTTGTCAGCAACTCCTTTCCTCGAATTAACCAGTGCATTAATCAGGTTGTTGTAGATCAATCTTGGCAGGTTTACCTTGTGACCAGCCATGTAGTGCCTCATAATGAACTTACATTCATAGTTGACTATGTCGCTAGAGCGACCTTCAACCAGACGCTCTTAGTGATTATCTTGTGAAGAACTTCTGTAATGACTCTTCAAATGTTTTGCGAGGAGTTTCACCAGATTCTTTCAACTGTTTATAGTTCTCAAACAAATCCTCATTGACCTTCTCAAGGCCATGAAATGCATCACCCAACTGTAGTAAACGATACCTTCACAGGGACAACCAGTGACTTCATAAATGTTGGTAACGGTAAAAATGAACTTGTAACCTCTCACAGTTCCTTCAAAGATACCACCTTGGTGTAAACGAGCATTACCCCAAAATTCCTTGATAGCAGTAACTAGAACCTCAACCTGGTTCCAAAAGAAATAGTGTTCCCAACCCATTGCCTTGAAACCACTGTAGAAGTCGAAGCCATAGAGTTTGAAGTTCTCTAAATCAACTCGATTTTCCAACAGAACCTTTCCTTCAGCCATGGTGTCGTAAATAGCAGTATACTCAGAGGTTGTTACACCAGACATGATTGCAGTTGAGAGATAGAGAAATGCAGGTTTAGGGTTTTAGGGCGATCCACGAAGAAGAGAAGGAAAAGCATTTTTGGTGAAAGCGAGAGAGTGATTGTGGAGCGAAAAAGAAGGAGTAGTAGGAAGGTTTTGTAATTAGTACAATTACTTTTCAAAAACCTCTTCATTATCCGAGTAATAAAAATAAATTGAAAAAGAAATTAAAATAAAGATACCTCTTTTCATTAAATGCAGTTGCCAAAATAAAGTAAAAGGTTTTATTGAAAACGTAAATAATCATGACTCAGATTAGGTGTGATGAGACGCTTAAGTTCCACACGAGCTTACCACGTGTGTGTTTCGGATGCTCATAGTTGATTCATCGGATGCTGAGTTATGATGCAGTTGGCATATAAAAATGCTTATTCGTGTGATGATGATGTCATACCAGATGCTCAAATGATATCTATCATAAGGCCGAGATTAATCATTCTTTTATAAGATGGAAATTTAAATTTCTTCTTATAAAATTGAATCTATCTTCAGCAAGGGGTTTTGTAAGAATATCAGCCCACTGGTGATCAGTGTCTACAAATTTGATTTCAAGTGTCCCCTTTTGAACATAGTCTCTTATAAAATGATGTTTAATCTCAATGTGCTTTGCTCTAGAATGCAATATAGGATTTTTAGTAAGACATATGGCAGATGTATTATCACAAAAGATAGGAATGTTACTCTCTTTTATCAAGTAATCTTCAAGTTGATACTTCATCCACAGAAGTTGAGAACTGCAACTTGCTGCTGAGATGTATTCAACTTCTGCTGTTGAGAGTGCAATAGTGCTTTGTCTTTTGCTTGACCAAGACACAAGATTAGCTCCAAGGAACTGGCGGCCTCCACTTGTGCTTTTTCTTTCAATTCGGTCTCCAAAGAAAGTCAAGATCACGAAACCTACTAATTTGTAATCTTTTGATTTCTTATAAAGCAAACCAAGATTAGTAGTTCCTTGCAAATATCTGAATATTCTTTTAACAAAGACTCAGGTGTGATTCTCTAGGATCTGATTGAAATCTAGCACACAGACAGACGCTGAACATAATGTCAGGTCTTGAAGCCATAAGATAAAGTAGAGATCCAATCATACCTCTGTACATTTTCTGATCTACCTTCTTACCAATTTCATCTTTACTAAGAGTGCAGGTAGGATGCATAGGTGTACACATAGGCTTGCAATCCAGCATCTTGAATTTCTTCAATAATTCTTTGATATATTTGCTTTGATGTATATAGATACCATCACTGCATTGCTTGATTTGTATTCCAAGGAAAAACTTTAATTCTCCCATCATGCTCATCTCAAATTCAGCTTGCATAAGCTTAGAAAACTCTCTGCAAAGACTTTCATTAGTGGCTCCAAAAATGATATCATCAACATAGATTTGAACAAGTATGAAATGCTTGTTAGAAGATTTTCTGAAAAGAGTAGTGTCAACTAAACCTCTTGTAAATCCATTTTCCATTAAAAAGGAACTTAGTCTATCATACCATGCTCTGGGAGCTTGCTTAAGACCATATAGAGCCTTTTTAAGTTTAAAAACATGTTCTAGAAATTCAATATCTTCAAAACCAGGAGGTTGTTTAACATAAACTTCCTCAGTTATAAAACCATTTAGAAAAGCACTTTTCACATCCATTTGATATAGAGTTATCTCATGATGTGCTGCAAATGAAAATAAAATGCGAATAGCTTCTAGTCTTGCAACAGGTGCAAAAGTTTCAGTGAAATCAATACCTTCTTCTTGTGAGTAACCTTGAGCAACTAACCTTGCGTTATTTCTCACAACTTTACCATCTTCATTAAGCTTATTTCTAAATACCCATTTAGTACCAATAGCTTGCTTATCTTCTGGTAGAGTGACGAGCTTCCATACATCATTTCTTTGGAACTGATTTAGCTCATCTTGCATTGCTAGAATCCACCCTTCATCTTCCAATGCTTGATCAATCGTCTTAGGTTCCATTTCATAAAGAAGTGCAAAATCAGCATGCTCCTTGAAAGAGGATCTGGTTCGTACTTTATCACCAGGTTCTCCTATGATTTGATCTTTTGGATGATTGGTTTTGTACTTCCAGCTTTTTCTTGTTTCAGCTTCTGCTTGAGTAGAATTCTTCGTCTTGTCACCACCGAATGATGAAGATGCACGTTCACCGTCTGACTTGTCACCGAGGTTTAATTCTGAAAATAACTCATCTAGCTCTGACATAGCAGTGTCAGGCTTCTTATCATCAAACTTGACATGAATGGACTCTTCAACTGTCAAAGTTTCTTTGTTGTATATTCTAAAAGCATTAGATCTTTTAGAGTATCCCAAAAAGATTCCTTTGTCAGCCTTTGGAATCAAACTTACCAAGTCGATCTTTAGTATTCAAAATATAACAACTACAACCAAAAGGATGAAAGTAAGAAATGTTTGGTTTTCTACCTTTCCACAATTCATAAGGAGTCTTATTCAAAATAGGTCTTATAAGAATTCTATTTTGAATATAACAAGTTGTGTTTATCGCTTACGCCAAAAATGTTTCGCAATATCAGCTTCATTGATCATGGTCCTGGCCATTTCTTGGAGGGACCTATTTTTCCTTTCTACAGCACCATTTTGTTGAGGTGTTCTAGGAGAGGAGAAATTGTGGGAGATGCCATTTTCTTCACAAATTTTTTGAAAGTTTTCATTTTCAAATTCTCCCCCATGATCACTTCTGATAGAAGAAATACAGATGCCTTTTTCATTTTGAACTGATTTGCAAAATATAGTAAATACCTTAAAAGACTCATCCTTGTGGGCAAGGAATTTAACCCATGTCCATCTAGTAAAATCATCAACAATGACTAATCCATATTTCTTTCCAGTTAAAGAGGCTGTCCTTGTGGGACCAAAAAGATCAAAATGTAAAAGTTCAAGTGGTCTAGAGGTCGAAACAACATTTTTTAAATGAACGGAAGTTTTGACTTGTTTTCCTCTTTGACAAGCCTCACACAGGGCATCAGATTGGAACTTAAGATTTGGTAAGCCTCTAACAAGATTGTGCTTGTTTAATTTTGAGATTAACCTCAAATTGGCATGACCCAATCTTTTGTGCCAAATCCATTGCTCATCTTCAACAGACATAAGACACTTGACATATTGTTTTGCAAGTTCAGAAAGATCAACTTTATAAATGTTTTGTTTCCTCTTTGCTGTAAAGAATATAGATCCATCATTTTTGCTTTTTACTGAACATCCATTTTCTGTAAAGACAACATTATAACCACTGTCACATAATTGACTTATGCTCAATAGATTATGTTTCAGTCCTTCAACATATAAAACATTATCAATAGAAGGAAGAGAGCCTTTACTTATGCGACCAATTCCAACTATTTTACCTTTTTGGTTTCCTCCGAAACCAACGAATCCAGCTTCTCTAGGTCTTAGTTCTTGGAACATATGCTTTTCTCCCGTCATGTGACGCGAGCATCCACTGTCTAAGTACCAAGATAGGTGTGTTGACTTTGTTGCTAAGCAAGTCTGTAACATAGACTATTTTATCTTTAGGTACCCATATCTTTTTGGGTCCTTTCTTGTTAGTTCTTGAAGGATACTTGTCCTTCTTAGTTGTAAACACAGTACACACACTTTTCAAATGACCAGATTTATTGCAGTAAGTACAATGCAAGCATTCACTATGATCATTGGTGTCATCAGATGCTGAATCATTTTCTAAAGGAGGTTTATCTAATATATAACCAAGACCATGAGTTGTCGCTTTATCGACACCTCAAATCATAGAAGCTTGCTTGCTTGAGTTACACTCTCTGCAAGAAACTTTTGAAATGCATGTTCATAGTCATTTGATTCTGATTAGGATTGCTCGTAACTACAGAGCTTTTAACTTGAGAGCTCTCACGTTGCTTGTTAGCTTCAGACTGGTTATCCACTGACACGATTTTCGCCACGGTTCTCTTTATTGAGTACAAAGTTTTCATTGTGTAAAGAATGAAAATCTTGTGATAGTTTTGAAAATTTCTTTTTCAAATTCTTATACTCAATAGATAGAGTGACAGAATCCTTTAACAGATCATCAAATGCAAGTTGAAGTTCAGAATAAGAATCATATATTATTACCTCTTCAACTTCTTCTGAATCAAGATCAGTGTCTGCCATGAGGGCAATGTGAGCTTCTTCTTCTTTATCTTCCTCAGAGGAGGATAAGTCAAGATCTTCCCATGTTGCCATGAGACCTTTCTTCTTTTTCTTGAAGGAGCTTCTTGTGGACTTTTCCTTAATATTAGGACACTCGAACTTGAAATGTCCAGGCTTTTTACATTCATAGCAAATGACTTGGGCTTTGTCCTTGTCTTTGCTTTCCTTCTTGTCCTTTGTATCTTTCTTCTGAAACCTCCTTCTGAAGTTTCTCTTCTTCCACATTCTCTGGATCTTCTTAGATATGAAAGCTAGCTCATCGTCTGATCCATCATAATCTCCTTCTGAAGCTTCATCATCTGATTCTTCTTCTTCAGCCTGAAAAGCTTTAGAAGTACTAGGTTTATGTTGATTAACTTTTAAAGCAATAGACTTACTCTTCTTGGTAGGTTCTTCTTCATTTAGCTCAAGTTCATGAGCTTTCAAAGAACTCATAAGATCTTCAAGCCGAAGGACATTTAGATCTTTTGCTTCTTGAATAGCAGTGACTTTGGGTCTCCACTGCTTAGTCAAACTTCTCAAGATCTTTCTCACATGGTCAGGTGTAGTATAACTTTTTCCAAGGGCCTGCAACCCATGAACAAGTGTTTGGAACCTTCCAAACATAGTTTCAATGTTTTCTCCATCTTCCATTTTAAATAGCTTATACTGGTGAACCATCATGCTAGCCTTTGTTTCTCTTACTTGGGCAGAACCCTCATAAGACAAAACAAGAGAATCCCAGATTTCTTTGGCAGTACCAAACTTACCACATTTATCATATTCTCTTTCTGTCATAGCATAGATGAGGATAAATCTAGCCTTCTGATTGGTTTGATATCTCTTTTTCTGATCATCAGTCCAGTTTTCCCTAGGTATTGCAACACCAAGGGCATTAGCGAGAGAAATGTATCCACTTTCAACTATATCCCACAAATCAAGATTTTGTGCCTCAAGGAATGCTTTTATCTTATCCTTCCAGTAATCAAAATTTTCTCCATTGAATAGAGGAGGACGGTTCATATGACCACCTTCAGCAGACATGTTCACAGTAGGATCTTTACTCTTGCTGCTTGTTAAGTGCTCAACCAAGAGGCCGAGCTCTGATACCAACTGAACGTGAACACAAGAAGGGGGGTTGAATTGTGTTGAAAACTTTTCGTAAACTTTGAGTTAAAAATACTTAGAACACAGGTTTTTCAAAACAATTTGTTTAACGGACGCTGGAAATAAACCGGACGCTGGAAAAGCAGTTTGTGAAAACTTGTTTTTAACAGAGCAAGATAAAGATAAATAGAAAGCAGTAAAGCAAGAGACACAGAGATTTATACTAGTTCACTACCAAACTGGTAGCTACGTCTAGTCCCTTCGTTCCTGAAGGATTTTCCACTATAATCAACTGATTACAAAACCTTAAGAGTATTCTACTGTCACAAACTTGACAATACTCTCAACTTCTCAAAACGACTCAGTACACTCGAGCCTTTGAGGGTACAGCCTTAACTAGGCCAAAACACCTTTTATAATAAGGTTGAATACAAGTAGAAATAACTCTCACAGAGAGGATAAAAATTAAGCTCAATACAGAAATGCTTTCTAAAAGAAAGTGTCGGACGCAGAGTTCAGTTCTTGTATTCCAGAGACTTGGCTCGAAACTTGATTGCTCACAGAAGCAGTGTTTTCAGAGTATTGACTCTTTGTAGTGTATAGCAACAGTGCTTGTTCTCAGTAAATGAAGCAATATTCTCTTGTAGAGTTTCGGCAGTTTCTTCAATGGATACCTTGGGGTATTTATAGGAGTTCTAAAGGATATTACCGTTACAGTAAAAATGGCTCCTTTCCATTGAGTGAGGTGATTTCAAAAAGCTGTCTCTTTCTTCCTTTCCAGAGAATATCTCAGTAGTACACATTGTCGTTTTCGTACTACCTTGCTTTTCACAAATGCTTGTACGATTTTTGTCTTTTAGCTAAAGGTGTCACCTTTGATACCTCGTATAACAATTTGAGCGCATAAGATCAAATTTGAAATCCGTTCCAGAAGCTTCTGAGAGGATGAGCAACAACGTGACCATCACGTGATTTAAAATGAAGTTGACGCCGCCGAGCAGGAAGGTCGCCTGACGTCAGAGCAAATGGATAAGCTTTGTGTCACAAAAAGATAATTCCAGGCGCTCACGAAGACGATTTACTAGGATGAGCGGATCTTTGACACATGGAGTGTATCCTTCTCTTGTGAACTTCTTCCTTCTTGCTTAAGTGGCTTAGAAGTATATGTAATATTAGTATCTGCACACTTCAAGAATTGTTAGAACATAAATTGTTCTCTTGTGAATACTTTGTTATCATCAAAATTAATGAGGGTCTAAACTTCTCAATCGTTTAGGTTCCAACACATAAGCTAAGGCCAATGATCCCAAATCTCCTTGGCAGTATCATTCTTTCCACATTTCTCGTATTCCTTCTCAGAGATAGCACAGATAAGGAAATATCTTGCTTTCTGATGTAGTTGATAAGCTTTCTTATGCCCTTCTGTCCATTTATCCCTAGGAATGGGATTTTCTTTGGAATCAACTGGTTCGGTGTATTGTTTTTGAACCATATCCCAGAATTCGAGTTGTTGAGACTCGAAGAAGGATTTAACTTTATCTTTCCAGATGTCGAAGTTTGTTCTAGTGAACAAAAGAGGAAGGTTAACGTGATCACCGACTTTGTTGCTTGCCATGAATAAAGAATAAGATCTTTTACTCTTACACTATTAAGTGTTCAACCAAGAGGCCGAGCTCTGATACCAATTACGTGGCAAAAACACAAGAAAAGGGGTTTGAATTGGGTTTTAGAAATCTTTTCTTAAAGCTTGTGTGTTTATGAAAACCTTTTCAAAACAACTCGTTAATAAAATAACGCAGTAAGTAAGTAAAGAGAAGAGAGTGACACAGTGATTTATACTAGTTCACTATCACCTGATAGCTACGTCTAATCCCTTCACACACTTGAAGGATTTCTCCACTATAATCAACCTGATTACACTTGAGAGTATAATACTGCCAAACTGGCTATACTCATAACTTCTTAGAATGACTTAGTACAGTTAAGCCTCTAAGGAATGCAGCGACTATTGGGCTAAATACAATGTTCAAAAATGTTTTGAAGCAATATCAAATAACTCTCATAGAGAGGATATACAATGAAAAACTTAAGCACAATGAATAACTTTCAAACTGGAATTATAAAAACGATTAAGTGCTTTGTTCTATGTGATCTCAGATACTTGGAATGATTCTTGGTTGCTCACTTTGTATCACAACGTTAACCTACTTCAGTGGATGAAGTAAGGTATATATAGCTAGGATTGTGAATAGTGCCGTTGTGACCTAACAGCTCTTTTCACCTAGGTCAAAAGACTTCAGATCCCCTTTTTGTGGCTTTAGCAAGTCACGTCGTTTTCCATTCTGCTCAAAGCATACTAACACAACAGACAAAATCAGAGTGTTTGTCTCTTGTGAGCTTTTTGAATATTAGACCCTTCGAGAGCAAGTTTCCTGATGATTATATTCGTTGACATTCCCTTTGGCCTTTAATACCTCGTACATTAAAATGCTTCATCAATGAGATCTCTTAAATAATTGAAGTAGCCTTAAATAAGTTTCAATCTGTTTCCTATCAGAGCTACACTGTTCACCAGAATGAGTACTGTTCACCAGAGTGAGCTTGAAACAGAGGCAACTTCTTTAGCGTAGAATTCATTTGCCTTTCATATAACAGAGAGTCTTGTAGAATTGCATGAAGGCTTCCACAGAGTGGTCTAACCATAGTCTGTTGTATGTGTTGACTGAAGACCAGAGCGTTGACCAAACAGAATGTGGTCTCAATAGAGTGTTGTCTACCAGAGCATTAACTGACCAAACAGAGTTGACTAAGTCAAGAGCTAGTCTTGCCAGAGCTTGGTTTACTAACAGAGTTGACTGATCAAACAGCGTCGACTAAGTCATGTATGGTCTCACCAGAGCGTTGACCACCATCAGATTTGACCAACTTCAGAGCAAGGCTTTCACATCATATCAGCATCAAAACAGAGGATCAATACCAGACTTAGATGTGTGAAATTCAAGATTTCACTAAGTCTTCTTAGATATCTTCTTTTGATGAATAGTGATTTCTGTACACTAACAAACACATCAGAGAATAAATTGTTCTCTTAATCATTTGTTATCATCAAAACAATTAAGGATCATTGTTTCTGAATCCACTTGATTCCAATATTCAGCTCTAAGATGATGTTCTCCTTATTGGCATCTTTGGCCTGAATTTGCTGGTTGAAGGAGCCGACTTTGGTGGAGCTTGAGCACTTGCAGTGTGTGCAACAGATACCTTAGGAAGAGCTTTGCCTTTGGATGCCTTAGTTGGAGCTGTGTAGTTCGGAGCAGATGATGATGGGGGAGCTTTGGTTTTGGGAGCACGTTTGCTACTTTGGGAGCTGGTAGCAGATGATGGTAGAGCTTTGGATTTGGGAGCACGTTTGCTGCTTTGAGAGTTGGGGCTTGGGAATTTGGAACAGATGATGGTGCTGCTTGAGAGTTTGGGGCTTGGGAATTTTGCCCACCTGATGGTGTAGGTGTAGCTTGAGAGATTGGGGCTGGGGCTTGGGAATTACGCCCAATTACATCCTTCCTTGCATCCAACCCTTACTCTTGTTTTATGATTCTTTATATACCTCAGATCTCTGCCATTATGGACTGCATAAGTGATGAATGCCTCTTTAAATTCTTCCCTTGTTGAAAACAGGCTGCCCAACACCCACTTAAAATCATCCATCCTCTTTGGCATCACAAATGAAGGAAACTTCTCTCTAATCAACTCTTCATCACTTAAGAATTCTGAGTCATCACTCTCAAGTTCTTCTGTATGATAATCCTTATCAGAAAGTCCCCTATCAATGTATCTAGCCTTATTTGAACTTGTCTGAATTGCCTCTTCATCACTTGAGTCATGCTCACTCGTTAAATCCTCCATCTGACCTTGATTGATTTCAACTTGCTAAGTGCATTTTTTAGGCCTTCCTCTCTTTCTACTTGCAGAGTCCTTCTTTTGTTTTTACCCTTCCTATTTGGAGCTTCTGACTCAGCCTCCACCACTCTTGGTTGTGTCTCAACTCCATCACCCATATGTTGAAAGTCAGCGAAACCATCATCAATGTCCACTTCATCATCAGAATCTCCAAATCTTATATTCAGAGCACTATCCTCACTGTCAAACCCATCTTGGTCCTCCTCTTCAGGCTGTGCCTCAATAGCAGGTTGGACATACTCATCATTTTGGGCCTCACCATCTTCAGTTTGGGCTGGTACTTCAGTTTCGGCCTCAACATCTTCAGCAGGGACATAATCATTATTTTGGGCCTCACCAATAATTTCCTCCTGTTCATTATGGGCTTGAGATTCATTTTGGGCCCCACCATTAAATTCCTCCTGTTCATTATGGGCCTCAGATTCATTTTGGGTGTCACCTTCAATATGGGCCTCATCTTCAACAGGGCCATATTCAAGCTCAACAACAATGTCAGGCTGGGAGACTGGGTGCACCAGAAAAATCTCTACCATCCCATGAAACTTGGCCCATTTTACCATTTCCATAGCTCCAGCATCATTTTCCAATAACTTTCTCACACCATTAACCCCATACCACATGCTAATGATATCACAGTATCCCATTTCCTTCAAAATGTCTAAAATTTCGAAATAACTCCACCTATCAGCATCACACTCCCAGTTTGACACTTTTCCTTCGTACTTTTTCATTGTCTAGTCCACAAAACGCCCACCATGATGGATGTCAACATAGAACTTGTCCATTGTGTCTGTTACACACAGAAAACAATAACTTTATGCAATAAACAACACAAAAAGGACATTTTTATATCATTGAATGCATGAAAAGAAACAAAACCAACATGGGAATGGAGTCAAAATACCCCTGGACCACAACACCGCAACAAAAACCCCAACCAACGCCAACCCCAACCCCAAACCCAAACAGACACAGAAACCCTAAACCATTATCCGCATGCATTAACATATATTAACCCTAATCAAAGGAGACAAAATCGAATGGAAACCTTACCTCCAAACTCCTTCGTGTAGCTATGGAAACCCTAATTTTACGCCCAAATCCTATTGCCCTTCCAGATTCGTCGTCGATCGATCGATTCGCAAATCTCTTCTCCACTCCGTTCTCCGTTCCAGAAGATTCGATCCAATTTGGGGATCAAGTGAACCCTAGCATTTTGATCTTCCATAGGGATCCAGTCACCTTAGATCCAGTCATCTTCTTTTAATCCCATGTCATCCATTTCAATTGACACGTAGGACAACTGCTCACAGAGACAAACAGACGTTTGGAAAAGGTTTTTGGTGCAACCATTTTAAAACTTAAGGGACAAATATGGAAAAAAAAAGATAAAGGACTTAATCGAAAACAGAAAATAAGTTAAGGGACCTATAGTGTAATTTTGCCTAATTTAAAATGATCATCACCATAATCTTCTATGCGTCAAAAAAAAAAACACCGTTATATAAAAATCCTTTTTTTTTTGTACAGCACCATTATATAAAAATCTTCTATTATATAAAAATGATTTTGCTACGCAAAACAATGTCACATGTCAACTCTACGACCATTCATCTTCTCGCATGTTTAGGTTCTAATTATTTTTCATTAACCTTGATTGAAGAATTTTAATAAAAAATCGGTTAAATTATATTTTTCATCCGTTAGATTTCAATTTAGTGTCTCTTTTATTTTTTGAGTAATTAGTCACATTGGTCACTGAAAATATAACTCAGTGTCACTTTGGTCCCTGAAAGAGTAATAACTCCAAAATAGTCCCTAAAAGTGTTCTATGTACGTTTGTCACTTTGGTCCCTATCGTTAGCCATTATTTTGGAACAGAGACAATCAAATGGCTAACAGTAGGGACCAAGTGACAAACGTAGAACACTTTCAGGGACTATTTTGGAGTTGTTACTCTTCCAGGGACCAAAGTGACACCGAGTTATACTTTTAGGGACCAATGTGACCAATTACTCTTTATTTTTTGTTCTGAAATGGCTCCTTATATTACAAACTTATACCAGTGTGACCCCTATTTTATTTTTGGTTTGGAAATGATCCCTTATTTTATAAAGTTATCTCAATATTGTTCCATTTTTGTTCCAAAATGGCCTCTTATTTTGTAAAAATTATATCAATGTAATCATCTCTGTACAACAATTTAAATGGAAATGACAATATTGGTATAACTTTGCAAAAGGGTTAAATATGTTTTAATCCCTATAAAATTCACGAATTTTTTTTAGTCCTTACAAAAATTTTCTTCGAACTTTAGTCCCCCAAATATTCTTCGTTAGCAATATCAGTCCCTGCCGTCTATTTTTTGCTGACTCAGCAAACTGTTGTCTAGTCAGCAACTGCCACATGGAGATTTTAATTGATGTGCCTGCCATGTCATATGACACGTGACAGGTGTTGTATGTGTCATTTTAAATATGTTTTTCGTCCCTATAAAATTTTTAAATTTTTATTTTGGTCACTGTAAAATTTAAGTTTTGATTTTAGTCCCCCCAAAATTCAAATCTTGGTTTTGGTTTTTAATTAATTTTTTACCCAATTTTAGTGCTTACATTATCAGCTAAAATTTTGTTACTTGACTTTTTATAAACATAAAATATGGTTATGTAATAATTTGTCTGAAATCGATAACATGAAATAATTTGTCACAAATTGATGGCATGTAAAAGAGAAATTACACCGTTAGAGAGTAAATAACAAAGAGCAAAGGAAAAAGAAATCACTGAGCTATATTCGAATTGCAATAAAATGTGGCAGGAACACATACATTGATTTCATGACATCGATTTTAGACAAATTATTACATAACCATATTTTATATTTATAAAAGGTCAAATACCAAAATTTTAGTTAATAATGTAAGCACTAAAATTAGGTAAAAAATTATTAAGGACCAAAATCTAAATTTGAAATTTTGGGGACTAAAATCAAAACTTAAATTTTATAGGGACTAAAATAAAAATTTGAAAATTTTGTAGGGACGAAAAACATATTTAAAATGACTCATATAACACCTGCCACGTGTCATGTGACATGACAGCCACATATGCATTAAAAATATTATTTTTGCTTAATTGCACTTTTGGTCCTCTAAGTATCGCAATTGTGCAATTTTGGTCCCCCAACTTCTAATTGAGTGAATTAGGTCCTCTAGGTATCACAAATGTGCGACTTTGGTCCCCAAATTCTAATTGAGCGAATTGGATCCTCTAGGTATCGCAGTTGTGCAATTTTGGTCCCTCCATTCAATTGTCATTCGATTTATAATTGAAAATGTTGTAAAATATTTTTATTTTATTTTTAAGCCAATTAACATGCCACACAGATCAAATTATGTGTTAGGTATTACCCATATGTGATATATCAACATTTTTTTTATTAGAAATTGAATGACATGAATGACGAAAATCGCACAATTGTAATAACTGGAGGACCCAATTCACATGATTAGAACTTGGGGGACCAAAACTGCACAATCGCAATACCTAGAGGACCAAATTCACACAATTAAAATTTAAGGGACTAAAATCACACAATCATGATACCTGAAGGACTAAAAATACAATTAAGCCTATTATTTTTTATGATTCACCTACCACACGTCAATTAGAATGTCTATGTGGCAGTTGCTGACTAGACAACCTTTAGCTGGGTTGGCAAAAATTAGACGGTTTGGACCAATATTGCTAATGAAGAATATTAATTTGAGGGACTAAAGTTTGAAATAAATTTTTGTAGGGACTAAAAAACAAAATTCGTGAATTTTATAGGGACTAAAAACATATTTAACTCCTTTGCAAAATAAGGGACTATTTTGGAACAAAAACAAGGGACCAGATTGAAACTTTAAATAAAAATAAGGGACTAAAAGTAGAGTTTAGTCTAAATATATCCAATAAAAAATATTGACTTAAATCCTGGCTTGCATTAAGGACTTCTAAATAAAACGAGACTTCTAAATAAAACGAGAGTATTGGTTTGATATTTGTTTATACAGTATTTACAACAACTAAATGGGAGCACTCATTAGTCAATACAAGTTCTCCATCAATCAATTTCAATATAAATATTACATACAATTAAGAATAAAACTCATCAAATGTATTAACAAGTGTCATCTTTTCAAAAAAATCTCATTTATTTCTCTCAAAAGTGTCATTCACTCACACAACTCACATTGAATGTTGTCACATATGTCATCCTATTTCGAGAAATCCCTGCTATGTGTCATCCTTCATCAGCATAAATTTCATTAAGTGTTGCTTAGTCATTATTTTGGTACCTATACTTAATGAATATATTCATAATACATATAATATACATATTTTCCAAAACATTACTCTAATAATAAAATTAACATAACAGTGTTTTTGACTAATTTTTGGATCTAATATTTTTAATTATTTTATTGTGTTATTACACAAATACTAATTGATCAAAACATTCACACACCATAGTATTTTAATTATAGGTCCATGGACATCAATATAAAATCATGCATAGTGTAAATTTTTTATGTCGCTGATCTTTTGTATCCATATTCATTTTCGAATAAACATAAAATTAACAAAAAAAAAATAAAGGAGATGTGTATCTCTTAATACATTCAATGCTATTGTAGTAATTGATGTAATTGATATTGATAATATTAACATAATGGTGATTGACCATATCAATGCGCTCAATTAGTAATTGTTATTGTAATATTCAAAAATTTGAAATTGCTGACTCAAGTCCCCATGTCACGCACCACTATTTGAAGCTGTCAAATTCGAAACAATAATATGGTATCGATTACTAAAATCATGATTATTGAATTATAAAAGTTAGAGACAAAATGATTCCATCAACAAAATATAACTGAAATATGTGTCCATAAAAATCCAATTACGCGATATATAAATGGAAATAGTAATGACAATCCAAAAATCTCAACCCAAAAACAACACATACCTCACACATTTCAACATTTTAGAGTCAAGAATTTGCCCCTAAATCACGCCTGATATCTAATTTTCTAGGCTGCGAATTATTTTTTTTTTCCAGACAAAAGAATATGTTAACAACAGACATTGATTTACATATTAGTCAATGCCAAAAATAAGCACCAATTTATCCCTAAAATTTCATTTACAGCAAAGCAAACGAAAAGAAACTCCATCTATACGAGTTAAGTGCTCATTGCATATTCTTGCAGCAACATTTATTTTGATTAATATAATTGATTTTATTTTGAAAAAAATTCAAATGTTCTGCTATCTATAAATTTCGGCAGTTCAACATCATTTTGTTCATCTCATGTTCTGAAATCTCATGTTCTGAAGCTCTTTATGCATCCATTCATCATTCATCCAAAATGTCGATCAATTTTGACCTCATTTATGATATCAATGCCAGACACGGAAACTAGAGTTTGCTAGTGGATATTATCAGATTGTGGTGTGTTACTGATTTAAACGCAAGCATGCTACCCTATTCACTTGAGTTGGTGCTAATTGACACTGCGGTTGTTATTTTTGCTTATATAAGCAATTTGTATTTCATTTAGATTACAGATCAATGTTAAACTTCTGACGGATTTTTTATAGGAAAATAAAATTCATGCTACCATTCGAAAATCTCTGATCTACAGGTATGGGCATGAGTTTAAAGGGGGTTTTGTCTTCAAATTTTGGAGGATGTGCAAATACTAGTGGCTACCGTAAAGCTAGACATCAATTTAAGTTGATTTTTCAATATACTACCAAAGTGAAGAAAATTGATGATGTGGATGTCCCTACGGACGTTTTTCATGTTCACACCACCTGCTGATTGCTTTAAGGATAACTTTGATAGAGGTTATTTGGTTGGTCAGTATTGCAGATTATTGTAGATATGAATCAATTTGTTATTATTAGTATTAGAATCATATCGATCTAATTATTCTATTAGGATATGAATTAGGATTAGAATATCAACTAGTGATTCATTGTAATTATTGTTAGTATCAGAATCATACTAATGTAACTATTGTGTTAGGATTTGAAATAGGATTAGAATAACAATTAGTGATTCATTGTAATTATTGTAATCCAATTAGAGCATATTGTGATTTGATCTGGACAATGTTGATAGAAAACAAAATTCATCTCTTGAAATTTATTATGGTATCAAAGCGATGTTGTAACACCTTAATTTTCGACGTTTAATTACTTATTTATTATCTATTTTCTGTTAAATATTTTATGTTGACATTTTGATTGTTGGAATTTATTCTAGATAATAGGAAGATTTTGATTAGTAATTATTACTAAATTTACAGTTTTACTACGTTGTAGTAATTTTGCCGTAATTAGGCTATCGGGTAAATTTCTAACTGAAACTTACCTAAACGTGATCTAAATTTTACAAAATTTGGGAGTTAAGAATTTTCTAATATTTATGATTTATTAAAAATTTTTGGGAATTTTTGGGCAAGTAGAAAAATATAGGGTATTTTCTATGACTAGAAATAGCGTTATAGCATCGTTTGGGCTCATAATTTGAGAAAATGAGCTGCAGGGGAGCAATTCTCATGACGAGGTGAATATTTTGACTGAACAATAAATTTTAGGTGTGGGCTGGTGAAATAGAAAAAATTTTGGAGCGACGGGTGAAAAACCCTAATATACATGGGACGCCGCGCACCCGATTGATTGATAACGCACATAAGCGAAACCCTAGATATTTAGGGGGAGAGGTCGGCCACTTAAGGACCAATGGCAGCCAAGACATGTGCTTTGGAACATTCCATGAAAAGTGTTAGCTTATGATTGGATGATGAGTAAATGGTAGGTAGTTAGTTTAGTTAGTTTGTAACTAAATGGTTAAGATCCAACTAAATGAACAATTTTTATTCCTTTCCTTGTCCCTTGTGATATATATAAATAGGAGATCAGCCCCTTCATATTTTCTCATTGATGCTTTGGTGGAGGAAAATCTAGAGAGAGAAAGTATGAGAAATCCTAAAAAACTTAGTGTTTTTTAGTGCAATCTTTCTTCCTTTGTTCTTGATCCTTGAACAACCATCTCTAAACTTCTTGGTAAGCCACATATCTATCCTCTTCTCTCTTTAGTTTTATGAATTGGGTTTTTGTTGGATTTAGAGTTATTTTTACTTAGAAAGTGTTAGATCTTGAAGTATTAACTTGATTAATCTTTAGATCCATCCTTTTCCTCCATGATTAAGCTTGTTTTGTGTTTTTAAAATTTGAAAACTCAAACTATTGGTTCTGGCCGAAATATATAGGGCTGTTGGGGGCTTGATATTGGCTTTATTTTGTGGTTTTGGAATTAGATCTTTGAGGGTTTTGGCTAAGTATGCTTAGATCTAGTCATATATGCATGTTAAGCAAGGTTTTGAGAAAATTTTTTTTGGTGAATCTTGGGGCTGGAAACCGTGGCCTTCATAAGGTTTTTGACATGTTCTTAATTTGTTTTTATGCCTAAAATATGTTTCAAAAAGTGGCTAGTAAGTTGGTTTTGCAAAGTCTTTCAAAGAGGTTTGATTTTGGGAAAAAGTTTTGATTGATGTCTTAAGAAATGGCTTAAACTTATAAAGAATTTGTTTCTACAATTTTATGACATGTTTAGTGTTTTAAAAAGTTGTTCAAAGTTGAAAAACACTATTTAAAGTGGTAAAACACTATTCAAAGTGGTAAATTTTGGTTTATGTGTTTTTCTAAGTGCGTAGTGTTTGTAAAAGTTTTAAAACTTGCATAACTTAGACTTGTTTCTTGATATATGACTAGGTGTGATCTAAATAGGATTAAGTTGAATAATTTCTAGGCCTTTGAGTACCCAAAAAAGTGGCTTCCCTAGGGGTATACCACATGAGTTTTTAGTTCTACTTGATTGAACTTATGATTGTTAAGGTTCGTGCGACGTACGACTCGACAACACTTTGGATTTACCCTATTTGGAACACATTTCAGGTAAGGAAAATTCTTACATAATGAGTTTGGGCTTTTCGTCTTATTTGTTGTGTGGTTTGGTTGGTTGTTAACTGTGTGGTAGTACTTGTAGTATTACTATGTGTTGTAGAGATGTTGTAGCATGTTTTTGGCCCTGTGTGGCAACAATGATTTGGATTGTGTGTCTTAAATCAAGTATGGATGTTTTGATTTGAACTTGAAATTGATTGAAGTATGCATAGTAATGTCAATGATGATGGATTAATTAATAATGCGATGATCGACTGTTATTGTTTTGACGATTTGCAACGGTAAATCCGATGCGATTCCACAAGCCGAGAAAAGATTTCATAAATGAAATATTAAGGGCATTTTGACTTAAAAGTAAGCGTGAGGATTTTAGTAAAACTAGTCAAAGCTTGCAAAAAAATTTCAATGGAACCATAGTAGAAAAAGAACTTGAGCAAACAGTGTAATTTGCGAAAACGGTTGAGTTGAATGATGCGTCTGGAAAAATTCTGGCTAGGAAAGACTTGATAATTAAGAGTATTTGCACCGCCTCTCTTTCCTGGGAATTCCCCTAATACATTATTTAGGACAACTAGGGTTCCAACGACCTAAAGCTTAAAAGCTATTTCTGGCACAATATCACTTAGATATGACACCAAAAACTGAGATTTGAAATTCACTAAGTTGAGAGAGTGGGGACTCGTCTATCCACGTTGATTAAAATAAATTTTGTCTCAAACGCTCCTTAAAGGTAAGTGGGTTGTATTAAATAATTGTTTGGATGCATACTGACCATTGAGCATCGACACTCGTAGCGTTTGATTGTCTTAAGGACTTCAAAAGGGCGGGTTGTCACTTCATTGCCAGCTGCCCGAGGTACCCATTGGACCAGAGGTAGTAGTTGACAACATGGCCTAATGTGTGGCTATACCCTTGATAGGGGAATTTGTTCGGACCTGGAAAAGACTTTCCTTGTTCCTATTGTTGTCCTTGTTTAAGGCTACAAGTGTATACACAAACTTGTTCAATGCATTGGCATGCATGATTAACCACATTAATAATATGTGATGACTTAATTTGTTGATCTACTGATTGAATTGTCTGCTCACATGCAATTACTTGATATACCATGTTGATGTATGCGGTCTATTAAGTATGTATATGTATATAAAGGCATGTTGTTGTATTATATATACATACATACATATACATATATATATATATATGTATATATGCGGCATAGCCTATGATAAACTCGTGGATAAAGAATTTACCCTTGCATTTACCTTGTTTCATGATTACGTTCCGGTCCCGTTACTTAGATGATGCCGATCCCAATGAGGTTCATGTGGAGTACAACGTATGAATTCCCCCAGGGGAAAACACCCACGGCGTGGGCGCTTGATCCCATCATCGGACGATTAACACACTCCGGTATGGTGATAGAGACCGACGACGATGGGGAATACTCTACTACTGTTCATTTCAGTAGTAAGAGAGTTCAATTCTACGTTCCACCAAGTTTACTTACTACATTTTCGACGACTGCGAATGCTGAGACTTCTCCTTTCATGGATTCTTCTCTTGGTTTTGATGGTTCGACCCCGGTGTTTGTTGGAGCTAATGTTCATCATCCTACTATGATCTCGAGTTCGAGTTCGAGTTCGATTCCCCTTGCGACTGGAGTTCCTACCACTCCTCCCAATGCTGCCACTACTGCTGCTGTGTCAGAGGCTACTCCTTCTCCTTTCTGCGTCCATTGTCCTCATTGCTCATATCCCTTGCCACCAGTTCCGACGGTCAGAGACCCTATTGACAGGCATAGACCACCTGGGAGTAGTTGCCGAGAGATACGATAGTCATTGAGAGGGATGCGGAGGACGAGGAGGAGGATCCCTCTGAAGAAATTGATCCTGATAATTCGGAGTCTGCGACTTATCTTACAGAGCTTCCCCCTCGTAAGCGTATTAGGTTTATTTTTGGGCCAGCATACAATAGATAGATTCGGTTGGTTAGACTCTAGTTTAGTATTTTGTTCTGTATGACTTTTTGGGCCTATGTCCTTTACTAGGAGCTGCCAGGATACATCACAGATATGAGTCAACTCTAGATGTTTAGGGTTTTTCATGTGATTGATGTATTTTATTTTGAGTCTGTATTTCCTATGTATTTTGAACCTCGCCTGCGTGCGACTCACTCTAAGATATGGCAGTGGTTATGAAGCGTATATATACAATGATGGTTATGTTTAATTTGTAAGTGGTTGTCATCCAATTTTACTATTTCTCGTTTTGAAATTATTACACTTATGGTTGTAAAAAAATATATATTGCTATTTTTAGAGAAAACCTTTTTGTGAAAATGATTCTTCAGCATTTAGTTTAATCCGGGTGATGACAGTAATGTTCCGAAAATGAGGTGTTATAGATGTCATGCTCCATTGTCCTCCGTTGTTGGCTGTTGTCTATTCCCGCTGCAGTCATCTTTATGACGGTTTCGCTCTCCAACTCTGTGTTCCTCTTTTTCTCCTGGCGTGATCTCTTCCATCTCTAGTCGCCGTCTTTTGCTGCGTCTGTTGTCCTACCGCATTTATCGTCACCTCTAGTTTCCGCCGTCATCCACCATCAGTAGTCGCTAGTCATCATTGAAAATTTTTCTGGTGAGCTTTCCGGCGAGACCACCACCATCCGAATCGAGATTCCCCGATCTATCCCACCGACAATCATTCTGGTGGTGACTCTTATCCCACAGATGAATCATATCAGTGGTATATTCTCCTCCTGTCGACGATCATTCTGATGGTGAATCATATCAGTGGTGTATTCTTTTCCTAATGAATCGATATCAGATGACTCTTATCCTACAACTTCTAAATGTGGTTTTGAGAAGGTCAAACCTTGTTTTACTTCACTGCTTGCCAAGTAATTTTCCTCAGGTTGATGATCATTCTAGTTATCTGGCTAAGCTATCTTTCTTGCAATTCTCTTCGGTTTTTTCCAACATCCCTAAGGTTCCTTCCCAACAACTATTTTGGTGGAGCTCATTTTTTATGTTTTCTATTTATTTTTATTTGTGGGGCAAACAAATTCATTCTAGAACGCCAGGAGCGAGATACACATGGATTTTTTTGCAATGTTTTCATGACCGTTTCTCGAATATGCGTAGTAACATTCTTCTGCACGATTCGCTGCCTTGTACTTCGCATATTCAGTCTCATTCTTCAAGAAGAATAACAACAAAGTATTAATTCCATATCATTGCCTTAAATACATAGTGTTGCCCTCAATGTCTATAGGGGTTCTTCAATCACTAATCACCCTCTGATGGTACTCATCTAGATGACCCTACTCAATGTTGTCGCCTTATTGGACGACTTCTTTATCTCCAGGTTGATTGATCGCACATTCCTTCCATGCAACAACTGGCAAACATTTTTACCAAACCATTGGAGACATACCAGTTTCAGTGCCTTGTCAGCAAGTAGGGCATTTGTCTTCCACCAACCCCTCCCACTTGAAGGGGTATTATAGATTATTATAGATATGAATCAATTTGTTATTGTTAGTTTCAGAATCATATCAATGTAATTATTCTTTTAGGATATGAACTAGGATTAGAACATCAACTAATGATTCATTGTAATTATAGTTAGTATCAAAATCATACATGTGTAATTATTGTATTAGGATTTGAATTATGGTTAGAATATCGATTAGTGATTCATTGTAATTATTGTAATCTCATTGTATATAGAACATATGGTGGTCTGATTTAGACATAATTGACAACAAACAAAAATCATCTCTTGAAACAATACAATCATATCGACGTTCACACCACTCGCCGATTGCTTTAAGGATAATTTTGATAGTGATTATTTGGTTGGTCAGTATTTTGACTATTCATTTCTGCTGCTAGTCAACTTATTAAGCCTAATATTTGTTAATTGTATTTAAAATTCATTTTTTATAGACACATTCACGGCCCTCTCACATGTCCTGTGCATTGCATGAGTTAACACACCTTGTGATCAATGGTCCAGACAAAATAATTTTTTAACAAATTTTGGTTTATAATTCCTCACAAAAAATTTTAAACCAAAATGTGAAAAAATTAAATTTCATATATTTTTTTAATGAAATCTTTTTTTTTGTTTTATTATTTTTTAATAAAATCCTAAAAATGAGCATAATCCCATGTGCATGGCACGAGTCCGTACACTAGTTTCTTACATTTTAGTTCTTATTGGTGTCCTAGCTAGCATTGGAAAGGAAAGAGAATATGAAAAAAAAGGGGGCTAAGACCAAGTTCGTTGTTACAGAGCTCGATAACAATGGGTTATAATAATACTCTTAGCTGAATTTGATATTTATTAATTTATCTTCAGTTATTATATCTTTTTAATTAATGAATACTACATACTTACTAATTGTTATTTTGTTTAAATATTAATCAGATTTTGCTTCCAAATAACTTTGTTTGGCCTATATGTTGATGAATTAAACTCTTTCATTGCTTCTAGTGAATTTTCTAATGTTGTTGTTGCTTTACTCTTTGCTAAGTGTAAAATTTTTAATGGTAATCATTCATATTTTCTTATTTAAAAAGTCTACAATTTTCAGTTAGAGATTCTTAGTGTTTTGTTGTTACAGGAAACATGTCCTCCATAATTCGATAAAGGCATCCAAGCTTTTGTTCAACCCTGAAAACTCTAATGCTGATGCTTTAAGGAAAAGGTCGAATATTACATGTCAGAGTTGTTTTCTGTACATCCTTAAATGTTTGAAGAGCATTTCATACTTAGTATTGTGTTACAAGATGACCGATAATCCTGATTCCGCTAATCAGGGTTTGAGTCAACTTCAAGACTCCCCCAAAGTTCAAATAGATGAAGATTTTCTAAATCTTACACATGCAATCACTATTGATGCTTTGGAGGAGTATAAGGAGGTGTCTTATATATATATATATATATATTTGTATTGTGCATTTTATAGTGTCTTGTATATATGGTTTTAAAAAGTTATTCAAAATTATGTTGCAGGAGTCTATTTGTATCATTCTGGCTAAAGTGAAAGTGAATTTTATTGTTGATGAGGACAATTGGAGGTACTCAGCATGTCACTGTAATAACAAAGTTTTTGCGGATTCCAATATGTATTTTTGTGATAAGTGTAATTGTGACGTAGCGAATGTCACATATAGGTACATTGATTGTCTTTTGATAGAAAAAAGATTATATTTTGATAGGTACCAGTTGTCAAACTTAGCATACTTACACCTTTAATAATTCTTAGTAGAAAACAAATTAAATCAATCATGTATACAAAATTTCAAACAATTTAGGCATTCGTTGGTATATGCTTTATCATGATAATCATGTATACAAAATTTCAAATAATTTAGGCATTCGTTGGTATATGCTTTAATATATTTACACGTGTTTTAAATAGCGCATTATATGTTCAAATAAAATGATGCAATGGAATATCAAATAGTTTTAAAATTCTATAAAATTTTATAGACTTTATCTGCTTAACGAGACCTTTTAATTCAACGGTTGGATTGATTTAATTCGCCTTCTACAAAGAGTTATTGAAAGTGTAAGTATGCTAAGTTTGACACTCGTTGTTGCCGGTTGTTTTATATTTCACTGATGTTTTATATTTTTAACACAGGTCATGGGAAACTTCCTAGGTTGTTTACCCATCAGTTTTTTCAAAATGTTGCAAGACGTGTTGTTTACTGACTGACCCGTGTAACAACTAGATTGAGGCTAAGGCCAGTAAAATGGGTCATCATTTGAAGTTCAAGGAGGATTGAACTATGATCAATGAAGCATAACCTTCAACATGGTGGTTGGATAAGGATATACTATATGAACCCACCAGAATTTAGGATAGCGGTTCTATAGAGGACTCATTTTGATCAAATAGAGTATCCAAAACCACCACAGATCTTCAAAATACCTGTTCTCCCAAATCCTGGTGATGTGGATTATGGTGATGTGCAAATGGTTGATGTCTATCACGTGGAAGATGATGATAATGTATTTGTTAGTAATTTTTATATTGCTTATTTGAAGTATTTGATTATGTGTAAAAACCATCACTTCTTCACTACTTTCACAGGCTTTGGATGTTGATGTGCCTGTTGACCGCAACAATGAACTTGTTGAGCTAGAAAATAGAATTGATTTACCTATTGAGGCGCACAATGGATTGGTTAGTATTGTTTAATTGGTTAGTTAAAATATTTGATTATTTGTTTTAGGGATTTACTTATTCATTACTTTAACAGCGTTTGGACATTGATGTGCTTGTTGAGCCCAATATTATACTTACTGTCCCTGTTCAGCCGGAGAATGTAATTGATTTACCTGTTCAGCCGAATAATGCATTTGTTGAGCCTAATGCAATAGACAATGCCCCTCTTGTGTCAAACCCGCTAGACGAAGAACAAGTTGGACCTGATACTGTAAGTTTTTCATACAATGAAAAAAGAATTGTCCTCACTACAACATAAAACGACATAAACAACGCTTATTTATTGCCTTCGCCAGCGCTTAAAACCGCTGCCTAATCACCCGCTGGTGATTGTGATTTGAAAAGACAGTGTTTGGCAAGCGCTGGGGATTTTGGAAATAGACAGCGTTTTTTTGAAAAAACGTTGTCTATTATCAAAGATAGACAACGCTTTTTCAAAGAAGCGCTGACTATTTGGCCTTTTTTTTAGATTCAGTATTATTATATTGCCGCATTCCATTGGACATGTGATCTAATTCCTACATCAAACATTCACAAGAAAGGAAACAATCACACATACCGAAAATACCATCACACACACATACAGAAAATACCAACAAACATCACACACACACATACAAAAAATACCATCACACACGCATACAGAAAATATCATCCAATTAATCATTGACTTGTATATTTTTATACTTCAATTTGAATTTCTAACAAAATTTTGGCAAAGTCTCCCCTAAAATATGGACATTCCAAAATTAATTTAATATCTGTAACAACAAAAAATACTATATACCATCTAGCATAAGTCACTATACAAGTCTACTTAGTATGCAACATAGCCACTAGACAAGTATACTTAGTTACCGATTCACAAATACTAATTAATGAGGTTATGACCAATTTAGTCCCTGAGATTTACGCAAAATTCAGTTTAGTCCCTGACTTATCCAATATTCCAAAATAGTCCCTGACATTTTAAAATCTGTTTCAGTTAGGTCCCTCCGTTAACTGTCTCCGTTAACAGAGTTTGGGAAGCTGATGTGTCACGTTTAGTGACTTGCTGGCACCCATGTAGGTCTCCACGCTGGCGCCACATCATGTGGCTGAGTGGACGAAAATGTCAGGGACCATTTTGTTACTCAGTAAAATATCTGATTTTACAAGCTTCCTTGACAAGTTGGCGCTGATTTTACAAGCTTCCTTAACATTTTGCTACTCAGTAAAACACACGATGACTCATTCATTTGGGAAACATTCACGGTGCTTCTATTTGTTCGTAACTGTTGGCGCTGCTGCTTCTTCTTCGTTTGCAACAGTGGAGATCATCATCTCCAACCAGAGTTTTCGTATCCATCATCAAGGTTTGTTCTTCATCTTAGTGAAAATAATGTGTGGTTTTCGTCTCGTCTCCACTATTGCCGTTGTTGTTGATTTTTTTTTCTTCTTTGGTTTTCTTCCATTGCCGTTTTTCCGTGAATGGTGTTAGTGGTTTTGTTGTTTCGTTTTTCCCTTTTTTCGTATTGGTAGTAAGATGTTGAATGGGTAAGGGTTAGGGTTTGTTGTTTGTTGGTGATGTTTAACCCTGCTTTCAGCTTTTTCTCGTGTGACACAGTGGTTGAATGTGGTTGATTGTGGGTATACATTGAGTGCATGTTTGCTATTTGGTCTTTGCTATTTTTAGAATTTTTTGTTGTTTCTGTTTTTAAGGATATTTGATGTTGCTTTTTTTTGCAATTCTTGTTGTTGTTTCTGTTTGTAAGCATAGTTCCATTTGCTCTTCTCATATTTGCTTTTTTTGTAATTCATTTGTGTGATTTTGGTTTGTGCAGGATGAGTGCTGATATTACATTAATAGTGCATCATGGAGGCAGATTTCTAAGGAATGAGAATGGCATTGTGGAGTATGTGAATGGTGAAATGGATGTTTGGGAACATTTGGATTTAGACACACTGAATGTGTTTGATCCTCACGAAATTGTCAAAGTATGTAGAAGGTATCACAGGATTGAACAATTGCTATGGAGGGTACCAAACTTAGACATTGAATTTGGATTGAGACAATTGAACACTGATAGGGATGTATTGGCAATGGCTCGGGATGCAATGGGTAATGGAAATGAGATCAAACTTTATTATGAGCACCCTATAATGGAAGCTGATCCTATATTGCCACTACCATGTAGTCAAGAAGATCAAGTGGCTGTTGAAGACAATAATGTGGCTGCTGAAGATAATGTGGTTGCTGAAGAACATGAAGGGGATGATGGGGCTGATGAAGATAAAGGGAGTGATGAAGAGGATGAAAGGGTTGTTGAAGACAAAGTGAGTGATGAAGATAAGGGGGCTGATGAGGGTAGACATTCATCCACTGATGAAAGTGCAGAAGATAGCCATTACAAGCCCCCTCCAATTATTAGCTCAAGTGATGAAGAGGAAGTGCCACAAAGAAAAAGGAGAGTTACTGCTCCAACTAAGGCAACGAAGAATAGGACTCCAAAGAGAAATAAGGCCGAGAAGGTTGGAACATCTGCTAAGGGTAAAAAGGTGCAAGTGAAAGGAAAGGGTAAGAGATCACCATCACCATCACCCATTATTGATAGTTCAAGTAGTGATGAAGAGGATGAAAGGGTTGTTGAAGACAAAGTGAGTGATGAAGATAAGGGGTGATGAGGGTAGCCATTCATCCAGCGATGAAAGTGCGAGAAGATAGCCATTACAAGCCCCTCCAATTATTAGTTCAAGTGATGAAGAGGAAGTGCCACAAAGAAAAAGGAGAGTTACTTGCCCAACTAAGGCAAAGAAGAATAGGACTCAAAGAGAAAGAAGGCCGAGAAGGTTGGAACATCCGCTAAGGGTAAAAAGGTGCAAGTGAAAGGAAAGGGTAAGAGATCACCATCACCATCACCCATTATTGATAGTTCAAGTAGTGATGAAGAGGATGAAAGGGTTGTTGAAGACAAAGTGAGTGATGAAGATAAGGGGCCGATGAGGGTAGCCATTCATCCACCGATGAAAGTGCGTAAGATAGCCATTACAAGCCCCCTCCAATTATTAGTTCAAGTGATGAAGAGGAAGTGCCACAAAGAAAAAGGAGAGTTACTGCTCCAACTAAGGCAAAGAAGAATAGGACTCCAAAGAGAAAGAAGGCCGAGAAGGTTGGAACATCTGCTAAGGGTAAAAAGGTGCAAGTGAAAGGAAAGGGTAAGAGATCACCATCACCATCACCCATTATTGATAGTTCAAGTAGTGATGACTCATTTGATATGGCTGGGTATTATGGTGGAGAAGGCAGTCAACCCATGGCTGACTATTGTCGTGGACAAAGCGATAAGAACACATACCAGGAGGGTATTTGTGATGACGGCTACAAATGTGAAGAGATGAAGGATCCATTTAGCACTGATGAAGAAGATGTTGAGAAGGTTACATTCCCTCAATTCAATGAAGAAGCCGAGTTTGGTAGTGTTAGTTTGGAATTGGGGATGGAGTTCAGCAACTTAGCATCATTCAAGGCAGTGGTAAAGGAGTACACCATCCATTTGGGAGACCCATCAAATGGGTAAAAAATGATAAGGAAAGCGGCAAGGGCCAAGTGCAAAGAAGATGGGTGTAAATGGGAGGTTTTTGTGGTAGGACCAAGGATAGGGGAAGTTTCCAAATCAAGACCTTTGAAAGTTATCACAGCTGCAGCAGACATTTCAAGGTTAATCAAGCCAACAGAAAATGGTTGGTGCAGAAACTAGGGGAGGTGCTTCGGTGTCACCCCAAAAGTACCTCTGGTGGGATTTTTGACTTTGTCAAAAGGAATTTAAGATTATTATTGATAGGTCTATGATTTTTAGGGCACTTAGGGAGGCAAGAGAATTGGTGGAGGGTAGTGAGAGAGATCAGTATGGCAAGGTGTGGGATTATGCAAATGAGCTATCAAGGAGCAACCCTGGGTCACTTATTAAGATTGATACTATACCACAACCTGAATCAGCTCCACAATTTCATAGGTTTTTTGTTTGCTTGGATGCTTGTAAGAGAGGGTTTAGGGCTGGTTGTAGACCTTTCATAGGTTTGGATGGGTGTTTTTTAAAAGGTTATTATGGGGGACAATTGTTGTCTGCTGTGGCAACAAATGCAAATGGACAAATATTTGTGTTAGCTTATGCAATTGTTGATGTGGAAAACAAAGACAATTAGATGTGGTTTTTGACACTACTGCATGAACAGATTGGTGACTACACGCAACATGGCTGGAACTTCATGTCTGACATGCAAAAGGTATGGTTTACGTGATTTATTTCATTGATTGACTTGATGTTTGTTGATAAATTTTGAGGATTGGGTTGATTATAAGTGACTAATGCCAGGGACCTAATTGACACACTGTTTTCGGGTCATATGTGTAGGGACTGATTCCAGCAGTACAGGAGCTGATGCCAGGTGTTCCACATAGATATTGTGCAATGCATTTGTGGAGGAATTTCACAAAACAGTGGAAAGAGAAAGAATTAAGAGGTGTGGTTTGGGAGTGTTCAAGGTCAACCACGGTCTCAGAGTTCAAACAACAGATGGAGAAGGTGAAGGGGCTGAATAAGAAGGCATGGGAGTATCTGGACAAATGGCCGAAGGAGGCTTGGACAAAAGCGTGTTTCAAAGATAACTCAAAAGTGGACAACATCACTAACAACAACTGTGAGGTATTTAACTCGGTAATTGTCAATTATCGTGGTAAACCTATCCTCACCATGGCTGAGGAGATTAGGTGTTATTTGATGAGAACTATGAGTGAGAACAAGGTGAGGCTTAATGGGAGAGCAGGCCCTTTATGTCCATATCAACAAAGTAGACTGGACAAGCAGAAGATTGCAAGCAATCACTGGAACCCTGTGTGGTCAGGTGATGAACCTGGTATGCGGTTTGAGGTTCAAAATCCTCCTATTAAGGTGGATGTGGATCTGAGTGCACGTACATGCACATGCAGATTCTGGCAGTTAACAGGTATGTAGCTGAAAGTACACAGATTTGTCTTAGATTAACATGCAGTGTCTAACTTGTAATACTTTTTTGTTAGGGATGCCATGTGAACATGCTTGTGCAGCAATAGCATACAGGGCCCATAAACCAGAAGACTACTGCCATGGTTGGTTAACCATAGGAGCATATAAAGCAAGTTACAACTACTTTGTTCAAATTTACACAATCAGAGCACTATTGGACACCTACTGGGTATTGCAAACCTGTCCCACCTAAGGTCAAGAGGAGTGCTGGAAGGCCAAAAAAGAATAGGAGGAAAGATGGCAATGAAGAACCAGTTGGTCTGACCAAGCTAAAGAAAACATGTCCTATTTGGATATGCCAGAGATGTGGCTTGGAGGGTCATAACAGTAGGGGGTGCATGAACCAAGGAGTACCGAAGAAACCTAAGACAACCAAATCTGTGCAAGTCCAACAGGAAGAGGGTCCAACTGAGATTGATTTGTCTCAGGATCCTCTTCAATCTCAGGATCCTGTACAATCTCAGGATACAACTAATGTGGTATGATCCTGTGCAATCTTCACCAATATTATTATGTATTGTATTTTTTTTGTAAGTTATGAAAGGTGAGAATGTATAACAACTTTGATAACTGCATGTAGGGTCAACAATCAGCAGAAGGCAATTCAGCAGTGGTGAAACCTACAAAGCAGCCAGTCCAGAGGGTATGATCTGTAAATAATTATTTTTTTGGCAATTTTACAAAGTTGTGGTAAGTGTAAGTATGGTATTCGATATGGTATTAAAAATAAGCGATATGGTATTGTGATATGGACTGGAATTGGTATTACGATGTGTGACTGGAATTGGTACTGATATGTAGCGGAATTGGTCTTGAGGGGACTAATTTGCTACTAAGTGATAAATTACAGGATGTTTTTGCTAATAAATGAATAAAGTTAAGGACTATTTTGTAACTGTCTTAATAATGTTTCCATATGTGCAGGGAAGAAGATATGGTGTTAGAGGTCCTCTTATACCGAGAAAATCTTTGGTGTGAAAGCAACTCCAGTGAGAGCACCAAATCCACTGAATATTGAACCACCATCACCAGTCTTGTTCCCATCACCAACCATGGTCCCAATTCCACCACAACCAGGAGCCACACAATCTGTTAGGAGAGAACAATTGATGCAGTTCATTCCAACTCCAGGACTTCATCAGTATCGTCCAAGGCAACAGTAACTTCAGCAGCTTGTTTGATGTATTGTTTGATGTACATGCACATTATGGTGCACTTTTTGTATGTAACTTTTGGTTTTAGGTGTTGTAAATGCACTTTGGTACTGAATGCACTTAGAATGTGCTACTTCTGATGTACATGCACATTATGGTGCACTTTTTTGTATGTAACTTTTGGTTTTAGGTGTTGTAAATGCACTTTGATACTGAATGCACTTAGAATGTGCTACTTCTGATGTACATGCACATTATATATGCTAAATATACTTTTGGTTGTAGGTGCATATTGTATATGCTAAATATACTTTTGATGTATTTGCACTAAATGCACTTAGGATGTGCAACTTATGTACTTTGACACCTTTTTGGGTGCTTCATTAAACACTACTTCATGCACTTTAGGTCTGCTACTTTTGATACCACATGTACTTATTATAATTATTATCTTTTAAAATAAATCTGAACTTGAAACTGAAATTTAATAAAGTCATTAACATTAAACAACATCAACCTTACAACATTAAACAACATCAACCTTACAAGATATCTATTACATTACATTAGGTAGTTACATATAAAGTTTAACACTTAGGCAGTGAGCCTACCAATCCAACATGCAATAAACAAAATCATAAAGAAACCCATAACATTTTGACAAAGTTTTTGTTGTTTTTGTTCTATCACAATGGCATTAATGTTGGCCATAAGCTTGGCCATAACTTCTACCTTCTTCTGTTGTTCTACCATGATAGCATCAACCTTGGCCATAAGCTCTAACTTCCATTCTTCATCATCATTCTCGTGACAAACACATCACCTCCCATCACACTTTGGAACTATACCCACCAACTCCATTAGGCACAAATACACCAGGGCTTCATCACACCAGAGAAAATAGTTACAATTTTCTTCTTTACGCATGATATAAGGTGCAAAACAAACCCAAGTCAAACCCAAATCATTCCTTACATGGAAGACACATATATCAACAACATATACCTTCAAAATTGGACATGTAAAGAAAGGTCGATTTGGGTTGGCACCAGTTCTAGCAATCCGGACGACACATTTCCTCTCACGGTACCAAAGCGAACGGGGCAATTTGGGTCTCTCCAACAGGAAGAATAAGTTGCGGATGAAGAACCACTTCTTGAGGATTTCTTCACTTGACTTGATGGAGAAAAATGTGACCCACCACCCATCTTCTTCATCCCAACGTTGCTTCTTCACTTGGATGTAGGTTTTTAGGGTTTCAGTACAAATGGAAGAAAGGGGAAGAAGAAGAAGAAGTGAGAAGCAGAAGAAGAAGAAGAAGAAGTGAGAAGAAGAAGAAGAAGAAATTGGGTATTTAAAAGAAAACCAAATTAGTATCAATTTAGTCCCCCAAATTTTTTCATCGAGAATACACGTTGAGATATTTTCTTGAGTAGCAAAATGGTCACGACATTTTAGTCCACTCGACCACATGATGTGGCGCGGCGTGGAGACCTACATGGGTGCCCGTGAAGTCACTAAGCGTGACACATCGGCTTCCCAAACTACGTTAGCGGACACGATTAACGGAGGGACCTAACTGAAACAGATTTTAAAATGTCAGGGACTATTTTGGAATATTGGATAAGTCAGGGACTAAACTGAATTTTGCGTAAATCTCAGGGACTAAATTGGTCATAACCTCACTAATTAATCTACCAAATTCTGCCTTTGGAGTAATTTGATTTATTACCTTGTTGAGCTTGTGATGCTAAAATATGAGCGTCATCTTTATATCCTAATTTATTGAAATTCACCCGTACGAAACCCAACTCAATTATGTGTACAACAGTTTCAAATTCATTTTAATCTACATTTTTCTTGGATTGTGTTGAAACTCTGATCCTATCCTAATGCTTGCACTTGGATATCTGGTTTCCCGCATTTTTCATTTCTGCAAGTTATCAAAGATGGTGATAAAAAGCAGAATGGGTTGATAAGAAGGTTTGGTAAACCGGCTTATAATGCCATGGTGGCAGTAAAAGAGAGAAAAAGGAAACAATCACACATACCGAAAATACCATCATACACACATACAGAAAATACCAACAAACATCACACACACACATACAAAAAATACCATCACACACGCATACAGAAAATATCATCCAATTAATCATTGACTTGTATATTTTTATACTTCAATTTGAATTTCTAACAAAATTTTGGCAAAGTCTCCCCTAAAATATGGACATTCCAAAATTAATCTAATACCTGTAACAACAAAAAATACTATATACCATCTAGCATAAGTCACTATACAAGTCTACTTAGTATGCAACATAGCCACTAGACAAGTATACTTAGTTACCGATTCACAAATACTAATTAATCTACCAAATTCTGCCTTTGGAGTAATTTGATTTATTACCTTGTTGAGCTTGTGATGCTAAAATATGAGCGTCATCTTTATATCCTAATTTATTGAAATTCACCCGTACGAAACCCAACTCAATTATGTGTACAACGGTTTCAAATTCATTTTAATCTATATTTATCTTGGATTGTGTTGAAACTCCGATCCTATCCTAATGCTTGCACTTGGATATCTGGTTTCCCGCATTTTTTATTTCAGCAAGTTATCAAAGATGGTGATAAAAAGTTGAATGGGCTGATAAGAAGGTTTGGTAAACCGACTTATAATGCCATGGTGACAGCCTTAAAAGAAAGAAATGAATACATACCCCCCACTCGGATTGTATTCATTTCTCTCTTTTAAGGCTGCCATCACGACATTATAAGCCAGTTTACTAAACCTTCTTATCATCACATTCAGCTTTTTATCACCATCTTTGATAACTTACTGAAATGAAAAATGCGGGAAACCAGATATCCAGGTGCAAGCATTGGGATAGGATCGAAGTTTCAACACAATCTAAGATAAATGTAGATTAAAATGAATTTGAAATCGTTGTACACATAAATTTCCTCACATTTCCTCACATCTTGCACTTCATCCTTATATTCCTTCGACAAACGATTGGCAGACCTGAAGGCAATAATTCAATTTTTTTTTTCAAAATGAAGTTTACATTGAGTAACACACAGTTTCAAAACCAGGAATCATATCAATGTATAAGTATAACTATCATGAAACCAGTTAAGAGCAATCTAATGTTTTTCCAAAATGAAGGTAATTAAGAAACAAGAATTACCAGTGCCAGCAGCAGTAATAGCTTGCCTATACAGGATGCAGGGGATGATAGCAAGTAGGGCAGCCACCAGCGCTACACAGAATGCAGGGGATGAACCCAACCCCAAACCCAGAGGAAGTTCAGAAGAGACAACTATAGTAGCAGGCTCAAACCTACACAAACAAGGAAACACATAAAGAACAGAACCAAATAAAGAGACCTAACCATTTTTATTATTTTTTTAAAAGGAAAAGAGACCTAACCTTTATCTAGCTAATAATGAGAGAAAGCTAATAAAGAGTTTGAAGCCCTAACTCTGGTGCAAGAAACCCTTTAATGATGAACCTGAGATGTTTCTGCAAAGAAAAATCCCAATTCACAAATACTTAATCTACCAAACAAGACTTTGAAGTAATTTGATTTATTAGCTTTGTGACTTAAGAATGCAACTATCTCTGGAGCTATCTCTGACTCGGAAGATATTCTTCTTCATAGTCGGTCTGGAAGAAACCATCTAGCTATCTGGAAAAAAAAACACACAAGTAATTAGACACACAAGTAAAATTCATAGTCATTTAACAAGTAACTATTAGATAAATTTAACTAAAAAAACACAATCTACATACATGGAACTTCTTTTCCTTTTTCTTTTCCTCCGAATGATCCAAAGCCCCTCTTTATGATCATGTCTAATATATGTATCATCCTCTCTTGATGTACTTTCCTCAGCAAACATTGATTGTATCACAAAGAATGGGTCATCCTCAATATCAGCAACTTCATTTGCTTGATCATCAATCCCATAACCAATTTTTTTATTAGTCAACAAAACAATGGACCAATTCATATCGGTAGGATTGGTGACATAAAACACTTGTCGAGCTTGCGATGCTAAAATAAAAGGCTCATCTTTATATTCCAATTTACTGAAATTCACCTTCATGAACCTCAAATCATCCGTTTCTACATTGTAATTATTGTCAACCCACTTACATTGGAACACAAGCACCCGAAACATAGCATAATCCAACTCCCATATGTGTTCAACGACCCCGAAGCATGACATATATATTTGCATATATGGGATTTCTGTCTTTGGTACTTGAGATATGCATAGCTTGAGCAACAAGAGAGACCCCATTATTCTGCATTTTACTCTGATCATCATATTTTATTGTATTGAATGTGTATCCGTTCATCAAATAACCGGTGTAAGAGATAACATGTATACTTAGATCCCTCGTTAACCATCTGAGTCTTTCTGAAACCGAGGTAAGATTTACAGCAAACTTTGCATAAATGTGATCTCTTAGCCACGTTATAAAACACTGATTGTGTTCTCTTGTTAACTAATTTTGATTCATATTTGGGTGCATACTCTTGAGCATTTCGTTGTGTTTTACAACATACGACTCAACCTCATCGGCGTTGTGTAAAACATATAAGTGTGCTTGCTCCATCTATTGCCTTGATATAGTCAATATTTTATATCCAATAATCTTTTTCCCTTTGTTTCCTCCTGTGTGACGAGACTTTAGCAACCCTATGGAATATCCACCATTAGATAGGTAGCCAGAACAGAATTCAACAGCTTTTTCGACTGTGTACCGCTCAACAATACAACCCTCTGACCGTGATCAGTTTTTCACCTACCCTTCTAATATCTTCATGTAACGCTCAAACGAGTACATCCATCTCAGATAAGCTGGTCCACACAATTGTGTCTCCCTAACCAGAAGAATTGTCAGACGAATCATTATGTCAAAGAATGAAGGTGGGAAATACATCTCAAGCTCACATAAAATCAAAACAATTTCTGTTTGCAATGCTGAGAACTTTCCAGGGTCAATCACTCTACTGCAGATTGCCTTGAAGAATAAACAAAGTTTAGTTAAGGTCTTCCGCACTTTGATAGGCAAAATGGATCGTATACCAATGGGTAGCAAATTCTCCATGAGAACATGGCAATCATGGGACTTTAGGCCCTTTAGCTTGAGATATCTCATTAATATGAGGTTCATAATGTTTGAAGAGTACCCCTTTGGAACCTTAACTCCGTGAAGAAACTTACAAAGAACCGTTTTCTCTTTTATAGACAAAGTATGAGCGGCTGGAGGTAGATATGTACGTTGTTTCCCCTTCTTTATCGGTCTCAATTCCCGTCTCAATCCAATACTAACCAAGTCCAACCTTGCATTGATGTCATCTTTAGTCTTCTCGGACACATTGAGTAAGGTACCAATGACCCTATCAAAGACATTTTTTCAACATGCATCACATCAATGAAATGTCTCATGTATAATGAACTCCAATATCACAGCTCAAAAAAAATCGACATTTTCTTCCACCCTCGTGTGAAAAGCTCTCCCACAAAAGGCTTCCCGAATTCAACACTCAAATCTTTTACCTTTTCAAACAGTTGTGCACCCGTCAAAGGGAAAGGAGCTCTACGTTCTTCAGTATTCCCATTAAATGCTTTCCTCCACGACCGATAATGATGCTTTTGAGGCAAAAACCTACAATGCCTAAGGAAGACATTCTTCTTACCATGCTCCAACTGCATCCAATCTGTACAATCTTCACATATAGGACATGCACACTGGCCTTTGGTATTGTATCCAAACAAATTACCATATGCCAAAAAATCATTAATTGTGCCGAAAATCATAGTCCTCAAGGTGAAACTTTCTTCTCTATACCCATCATACACCTCTACACCCGTCTCCCACATTTGCTTCAAGTCTTCAATTAAAGGAGCCAAGAATACGTCTATATCATTTCCTGGTTGTTTGCGGCCAGAAATTAACATAGATAACATCATATATTTGCGCTTCATGCATAGCCATGGAGGTCGGTTATAAATCACCAAAATCACAGGTCATGTACTATGAGAGCTACTCTGAACACCATGCGATTAAATCCATCAGTAGACAATGCAAGTCTTAGGTTTCTTAGTTCTTTCCCAAAATCAGTATACTCAATATCAATTTTGCTCCATTGAGGGGAATCTGCCGGGTGCCACAACATGTCATCCTTAATCATTTCATCCTCATGCCGTGTCAAATGTTTTGCATCTTTTGAACTACGGTACATGCGTCTGAATCTGGGAATTATGGGGAAATACCACATAACCTTCTCTGGAGCCGATTCTTTCTTCTTATACCATAACACATTAGATTTAGGACATGACTTTAACGATGCATATTCATTTCGAAATAAAATGCAATCGTTAGGACAAGCATGTATCATCTCATAACCCATGCCAATAGAGCGTAACATTTGTTTAGCCTCGTATGTCCGACTAAGAAGCACATTATCAGCCGGCAACATATCCTTCAATAAGGTGAGTAATTCCGTAAAGCTCTTATCAGTCCATCCATTTCCCGATTCCAAGTTATACAAATCTCATGAATTTCGTACAACCCTCATACAACGGCTTCTCCGCATCACTTATCAACTTCTCAAACATTTGAGGACAATCACGAAGATCTTCTTCAACCGCATTTGTCATCTCTTCTAAGTGGTTGCCATCATATGTATTTATAGCGGTGTCATCTGACGCATATCTCCCACTATTCCCCATGGTATTAGAAGATTCACCTATTGTCTCACCGTGCTTTGTCCAACAGGTATAACTCTGATCAATCTCATTGCTCACTAAATGTCATTCCAATCCCTTAACACTAACTTTGTCTGCATAACAACTTAAAACCGGACGTCATTTCGCGGCGGTTATAACCAACCGCTGGAATAACCGCCGCAGGTTTCTTGAGGCTATTAGCGGCGGTTTAGAACCGCAGCAAAATGTCCCCAAAAATTAAAAAAAAAAGTAGGGACGGTTTAGAACCACCGCAATGTTCCAAAAAAAATATAGGGGAAGTTTTGAACCGCCGGAATGTTCCAAAAAAAAATATAGGGGCGGTTGTGAACCGCCGCAAAGAGTCAAAAACTAAAATAAATAAAATAAAAAATTGGTTGCCCAGTTATCTTTTGAAGATCCTAATGTTACTTCTAGCTGCAATTACTGCTTTACTTGCCACAACGTAAATGCAGATGCAAATGAGATGAAATATCTAACTGACGTGTTAGTCATCATTGACCAGATTTCAGAGAGACAAGTAATATGTATAGACCCAAGTACAAAGATTTTTTCCCATAACATGTAATAATTCTGACATCTTACAGTGGCATGCAAGTGAGCATGTTGTGCATTGGATGAGAGATAGCATACTAGCAATATAAGATATTCCTTGAACCCTGTTTTACAACAGAGATCCTCAAAGATGGCTCAAGGAACATCCTGTGGCTCCATGATATTTAGATCCATCAAGCTTGAATACAGAAGATAAACTCATTTTGCTACTACATACATAATATAGATAAACTTTTGTTCCACCAGTTGCAATAGTATCATCTGAAATGCTGAGACCAATAGATTCTTAAAAGACACAAAATACACTTGGAACAACCACTAGAAAGCTATTGCAGCTCCGCAAAAGTGCATATAGGAATTAGGAAGGAACCACATAATAAACAGATCGATAATAGACCATGTTCTCCAAATCTTATGGTCAGAAACTTTCCAATCATGATAGTCATCCACCTCCAAGATACATGTTAGTAATATTTTACTAATGCTCATTAGTATCCTCTAGCACCAATGAGCCAAATTGGAAAGGAAAGTACACGTGATGAAGCTAGAACTGTGAAACAGAATAGAGATGAATAATCACAAAAGCAAAGCATGAGACCTGCATTGCACTATCCAGCAACATCAGTAGTATTAGTACTCATTATCAATAAGGTTTAAACTAAGTCAACTATACAGTATGCACAGTAGCATGAGTTAGGGACACATTGCATAACTTGTGTATGAGCATGTCAGAAAAGAGTACTTCTCCATGCAAGGAAACTATGTTGCATGTACGATCAGACAACCTATCTGTCTAAGGTGTATAAAATCTCATATTAGTTATTATCATCAATCAGGATCTACTTTATGATGACCACACATGATAAAACAAGTTGATTTATAAAACTAAACCGAATATTTGGTTTTATGTCAACACAGATCACAGACGTTATCCTATGTATCATATGTGTGATTATTCTACTCCGTTTCACATGCCTGATTTCAACCATATCTTTTTAAGATTCAAGAATGGCTATTTTCCAGTTACAATGGCTGCTACTACACCTGCATTCACATGCCATCTGCATAGTGAGACTAAGGATATTCCAAAACATATACTATAATATAAACATACATTATACATCTTCAATTCCCTAACAAAAACCAATTTTTCATTTCGTACAATCATCCTATGATTGCATAATGAGGTTAAGAGAAAACAACTAATGGCTTTAGCTAGGACTCAAAAGAAAATATGCTTAGTGAGGGAAAAGGCAGAGAAGCAAAAGCTAAACTTGAGGCGATCAACAATGAAAAAGTTTCAACAGCTTCAAACATCAGAGACTCACTCCCCTTCAAATACTTCATGGGGCTCACGCTCAAACTTGTGTTAGATCCATTCTGCAGCGCCCTAAAAAAGAAACAAAAAAAAGAAGCAAAAGCTAAACTTGAGGCGATCAACAATGAAAAAGTTTCAACAGCTTCAAACATCGGAGACTCACTCCCCTTCAAATACTTCATGGGGCTCACGCTCAAACTTGTGTTAGATCCTTTCTGCAGCGCCCTAAAAAAGAAACAAAAAAAAGCCAAGTGAGTAATTGAAACAATATGGTGGAAATACTATAGTGATTACTGTATGTGTTTGTTTAGACTTATTTCTGATTTTACACCCTAATAAAGGCTAATGTTATAGAAATGAGATCAATTCATGTATCCTAAGATACTGAGCCAAAGTCATCTTTAAATTCAAATATAAATAGCATGGATATGCATATCTTCAAAGGGGGGACATAAGATAACCCCCAAAGCAGAGAAAGCAAAATACAAAATGAAAAATGACAAAAAAAAATCCCAACCTCTATGCATATCAGAAATGGCACAAGCACAGTGCACCAAAAAATAAGTGCACAAGCATATCCCACTGACTTGGAAGGAAAACAGGGGAAAAGAAATGAGAACACAACACCAATATACAAAAGGAAAAAAGAAAAAACAAGGGAAAGAAAACAAGGTAAGGGTGGGAAGGAAGGGGTGTGTGCAGTGAGGGCTGGAAGCATCAGAGTAAAGAGTTAGTTTTTAACTAAGGATGTTAATGTAGCACAATATAAAAAAATACATGTTTTGAAGAGGAACAATGCAAAGAATATGAGAAAGAGGAATTTTCCCCAAGATTCTCACTTCACACTCGATAAACTCAAAATTCCTTCAATTACAAAATAATAACTCACAATTCACTGGATACATAAAAATAAAATAAAACAACATTGAAATAAAAATAAAGAATAAGATCCATAATCAAGAGACAAACCCAGGACTTGAAGGGTAAACACATCCAGATGATGTAGCTACAGGGAAAAAGAAAAAAAGAAAAAAAAACAAGGAAGAGTTAGAGAAGAGTTAGTAAAAAATAAATTCTACAAACATGTGCCAAAAATGGGTGGTGGCTTGGAGGTATAGAAGATATTTACAAGGTGGTTTTTGACTGGTTGTGGCAGCTCCATCAAAATCGCAGCTTGCTTGAACATTACCTATTATCTGGTAACAACTATTAAACGCAAAGTTACAGTGATTCTTCACAGTGTTGGGTTGGAAACAAGCTCCTTGTTGGAGAGCAAACATAAGCTAACACAGAGCAAAGTTAGCAAGAGAACTCACCCCAAATACAAAGATCATTTGGTTTGGGCACTTGCTCGAATCCCTCACTCACAGGTTCTCTATCTCCATCACTTATTTGTTCGAATCAAACCCTGCTTCTGAGACAAATATGAATCAAGAGAGTTAAGGATTGGGAAATTAGCGATAAGGAACAATTACCTCCGGTGAGTGAAGTGACGGCGCGACGAAGCATGGGCACGACGAAGGATGGGGCGACGGCGGGTGGGTACTGCGAAGTCGCTGGGTGTGCACTGCGAATGCGACGACGCTGGTGCGGTGAGGCCGTGAGGGTGCGACGGCGCGAAGAAAGATGAGGTGCGACGATGAAGATGCCGCCAGTCACGATTCGGGATTACGAGCAGAAATGATGGTTGTGAGAGGGAGGAAACCAGAAATGTGTGCTAGGGTTCTGACTCTGAGGACAGAGTGAACAATGTGGGCGATAGGGTACGAGCAGGACAACAAAGGATTTGACTCGGGGCTCTCTTGTTTTTTAATATTAACCGCCGCAATTTGCCACGAAACCGCCTCATGTTACAAGTGAGAGCTCCCTTTTTCATTTTAACCGCCGCATATTACCCCTAAACCGCTGCGATATGCAAGCAATTGAAGGCGGTTGAATGAACTGTCGTAGGAACCACCTCCGCTATTGAACCGCCGCGGTTTACGCAGAATTGCCGCAATCCAACCGCCGCTGGTGGCTATTTTCTTTGTAGTGACATACGATTCTACTATGGTCTGTTGTATGCCCAACTAAAAACTTAATAAACTTTTGCACTCCATCCTTATATTCCTTTTACAAACGATTGGCAGACATCCACTTCCGATCCATTCTAACTTCAACCTTTAAAAAACTAAGTTAGTCATTCAATAATATAACGTCATATTAAACTTATTTGTATTCTGACTAAACATAGTCAAAACTTGATAACCTAACGCATCAGGCTATAGCTAATGCTATGCCGTCAATCCACAATTCATAGTTCGTATTCAATTCACAGTTTGAATTTTTAACAAAATTTTGGCAGAGTCTCCACTAAAATATGGACATTCCAAAATATATCCAATTCAATCAATGAGTTTTTTGTATTTCACTTAAGACAGACATACACCACAGTTATGCATAGAGCACTAAGTTTTCAAACAATTCTTCGTATTTCTTAAAACTTTAACAGCTAAGAATGTATAATCTACAAACTCCATTCCCACAGACAGTATACAGTATATATATTAGACAAACTTCAACTTCAAAATCATACCATTTATTACCTTTAAAACAAATGGCTGTGGACCAAGTAAACAAAAAAAAGAAGTACTATCAAGATATAACAATAACAATTCTAGATCAGAAATGTCTGAATTTGAAGTATCAATAATCACTGATTAGTAAAATCTTAAACATTTTAATACACTTAAGAGGGTTTAAAGGCCACACTGGAAATCAAGAAGATCCAAGTCAAGTATACCAATAGAAACATAACTTGTGAGTATTACATTACCTATTGAGAATCGCTGCTAATTTGCCCCAAAGAAAAAGAATGACAACAAGGAGGAGGAGAACACTAGAATCAAGAGACAGAAGGGTATAACCAGATCTCTCAAACACAACCCAAGCAGCTACTGTGATCAACAATATTCACATTTTCAGAATGAGTTCATCATCAAATGAAAAGGAAAATAGATTAGGATTCATACCTGGATGAAGAAGAAGAAGAATGTGGCGGCAGCGGCATGGAACGGCAGCGATAATAACAGAAGCTTCAGAACTTTAGCTTAGCATCGTCAATAGTCACAGCTTACCGGAAGATGAATGGTGAAGGTTGAGAGGAGGAGGAACAAGGAAGAGGGGCGACAGTGGAGAGGAGGAAGAAGCTCAAGGAAGAGGGGCTAGGCGGTGGTGGTCTCGTTCGTGTGCGAAGGAGAAAAAGAGTGAGTTTCAGAGAGGGGTGGTGTCTTTCGTGTACGACGGAGTGGGAGAGAGAGCTGAGACGGTGGTGGTACCGTGGTTGAAGATGAAGACGCGTCGTAGAGAGACGTTGAAGACGGCGAAGAAGAGAGAGCTCTGTGTTATGTTTGCGAGAGAATGAGGGAATGAGAGTTGTTTTAAGAATTTTTAGAAACGCAAATAGCCAGCATTTCCTTAGGGAAGCACTGGTCATACATATAATAGACAGCGCTTCTTAGGGTAAGCGCTGGCGATGTCCCTGGGTGTGTCTTTAACTGCGTTTGCTAAAAAAAGCGTTGTCTATTTCTAACTTTTAATCAGCGCTTTCTTTAGGAAGTGCTGGTGAAGACCTTATATAATTTTTTAACAGCACTTTTATTATGTAGCGCTGTTTAAGGTGACGCTTTTTTTTTAACAATCTGTTATAGTGCCTCTTGTCAAGCAAAATGTTCTTTATTAATAAGTACATTATATTCAATATCACGGTTCCGTTTTGCTTGGTTAATAAAACATGTTTTTTAAGTGTGGTAAATATTCAACTATTGTTTCTACAATCATTGGAAGCTGAATTTTGTTCAAATGCATTCCTCAACAAAAACAAGACGTGTACTTTGGAGGATGAAGAAAGAAGAATGTGGCCATGCCGACTCAAGTAAACAAGATAGACGACAAACAAATGCTTGTTGACTTCTGGATGGAAGAGATTTACGAAAGCCAAGGAATTAAAGAATGGTAGTGTGATAAGACTTGGGGTATCTAGATATGATCCAAGCAGGACCACTGGTGCGATTACTCGGGGTTATTTATGTTTGATGATTATTATAACATAACAATATTTTTTACTAGCATTTTACCAATATTTTTGTTGACTGGAATATTTGGGTTTATATTTCATTTTACCAATATTTTTTTGACTTAAATTTTACCATTATCATGTCTATTAAATATAACAAATAATATATTTTAAAAATATTTATAGAATTATCCATAAGATTCACATACCCGTGCTTGGTACGAGTTGACATACTAGTATGATAACAAAGCTTTACAACACTAAAACTGCTTTAGTCACATAACCTCTCTCAAATTAATAAATGATATTAACTCAAAAGCCTCCCAATGATTAGAGCCTAAAAAATGGACCGGCCCAAAAACCCGATAAAATGTAGGGTTTGAGTTGCAAAATTTAAGCGCAAATTATAATCGGGCTTTTTTGGCTTGACACTATGAAGTTCGTGCCCTACCTATAACGCCCAATTTCTGAAGCGCTACAGACAAGAACTTAACTCTAAATACAATGCACTTTATAAAATATTACTCTTGTGTCCTTTGGAAAAGGCAGTACATTTTTTCTTTTTTTCAAGACAACTTCTTTCGCAAAGCACATACAGAGTATCCACAGCGTTTAGAAACATGATGCAATCTAAGGGTGCAAGACGAATGCACTGAAATACATATATATAAACATCTCCAAAGACAGTCATAATCAGTACGTACAAAATACAAGAGTAAAGAAATATCCACAAAGAGAATACACCTAAAGTATGAGGACCCTCATGAGAGTGATCATACTCCTGGGGTACTCTCGGCAATTACCCACGTAGGGGCTGCTCCAAAAGTATACCTCCAGACTAACCAACTGTACACCAAAAGACTACCACGAAACACTGACTGGTCACCACCCCAAAACTATATACAACAAACAGACCTCACAGTTAACCAAAACATATAAAAAGCAGACAGGCCACATCAGCTAAAAGTCGCTACCCAGGTCCTTAGATGGGTCCTCCTCGTCATCCTCCATCAGATCATCCTTGTCCTCGCCAGTCAGATCTATAATTGGTGCAGACGCCGGGATGCCCTCGGGCAAGTCCTCCTCAACTAAAACATCCTCGATGAAACTTGCCCCGCTACAACCAACCTCACCACAGACTCCACAAACAGGAGAAGGATCCGCCAGTGGAGTAGGGGTCCTGACAACCAAAGGGGAGGTCGGCACTGCCTCTGGCTCTGGCTCCGCCACGGGGTTCGAGGGAAATGCTGCTGCACGAGAGGTTGAAGCACTTGTTGTCCAACGTCTAACTCCCACGCTCTTTCGAGCGGTCCTCCTGATCCTGACACCTCTAGGAAAAGGTGCGTAGCGGGTCGTGATACGTCTAGGAATCTCAGAAGACTCCTCTGGAGAAGAAGAAGAAGAAGCTGGTAACACTCGATCCCTCTGATTGCTACGCCACGCGTCCACGATCTGCATTATCCTCATTGGGAAGCTCACTGTCCGTCTCGAGGTCTCCTGTCGCAGCACCAGTCCATCCACTCGAAAGGCCTGAACTACATCCCCAGTATACACAACTCGATGGGATATGGGGTCGAACTCCATCGCCGTGGGGGTCTCCAAATCCGGGAAGTCAAACACCATCTTCGGCGATGTCGTCATCGCCGGGATCACCACCGTCTTCACCATTATCTGGGTTACCATCATCAGTTAAAAGAACCACGGGAAATGGTCAACTTCTCAAATAAGCAAATATAATATAACACAGCATAATATACGAGACAACAAATGTGCATATATGCCCTCTAATGCAACTAAATGTCACTGTTTATGTTTCCTGAATAATGAACATCACAGCTGAACACCAGCCGTAGCCTTGGGCTCTTCCACCACCCTAGGATATTCAGGTCGAGTTCCTCAACGACACGATAATGAACTAAGCAGCTGAACACCAGCCGTAGCTTTGGGCTTTCCATCACCCTCGGATATTCAGGTCGAAGTTCCCAACGACACGACAATGCTTTCACAATCCCAATGAATATATCAACGCATATGACAATTCAATCAACCATAATAAAATAATTATTTAACCATCCACATCAAATAAATATTCAACTAGCCAATATCACCAACAATACATTTCAAACCAACACTACCAAATCACAATCAATCATCAATATCAATAGCATAGTTCATCCCTTTGAATATCGGTGGAGTTAGCAAAGAGGTAATCAAACAAGTGTGGGGGGTCGGAGTCAGAATACCAACCACTTTTAGCCAAGCACACGAGATAATTAGATATAAGCTTAAAACAATAAAATCAAAGGGGTACGAGACCCTCACTTCGAACCCTGAGGTTCTTAGACTTCTTTGATAAGAAAAATAAAATCTAAGTGGGACTTATGGGTGCCCATCACCTAATCATATCTAGAAGTAGCCCTTACCGAAGTTGCCAAGTCGCGTGTCCAAGAACGTCTCGATCTCACGCCGCACGAACTCGGATTACTCAAATCCTAACACACGGAACAAACTTAGTACAATCCTAGGGACTTAGTTCTAACTCCTTAGGCTCCCAAAACCCAAAATGTCTTCCTAACCAAATCACTTATACTAAAATACACAATTTGAAATACATGTTTTTAAAGAATTACACACACTTGAAAAAACTAACAACAATTAAAAGAATAAAATTCTAAAGACTAAGAATCATTTCCTCTCAAACTTAAAACTTGAGACAACATCATTTATCAAATTATTTTTCTCAAAATACTTAAGTCAAGGCCCCACTTGGTTTCTTGGGTCTCAAGGAATCTCATTCACCTTATGTGTTTCATAGCCTTAAAATCAAAACAACTCCAAATTTCAATCCAACCACTTCCATAACTTTTCAAACTTATACAACAATTATATTCAGCTAATTTAAATGCTAGAAACACAAAAATTTTGCCTCTCAAGCCTTGAAGAGCTCAGGCCATGTCCCCTTTTTTTCCAAAAATTTTGCAAGTTCCCAAACTAATTTCACAACATCATTCCATATGTAATTCCTTTCACAAAACAACAAATAGTTTCCAAAACACAAGCCTAATTCATGGCCAATCCCAATTTCAAGTCCCTTCAAGAGTCAAGAGTTTTCATAAAATCTACTCAATCCCACTTTCAAATCAAAACTAGTAACTACAATGGCAACAATAACATCCAATAAACAATAAACACAAACTAATTGAAGTGATTCACTTGAAGATCACACAAACCCATTTTCCCCCTTAGGTTTAGCGCCTAGGGTTCCAAGAAATTGGGGATGAAGTGCTCATCTCTTCTATTGATCATGATCAAGCAACAATCAAAGCATTAAAGCAAGAATAAAGCAAGAAAAATCAAGACTACCCACACAACCACACCCCACAGCCTAGGGCTGGAAAATGGGGAGGAAAAGTTTGCTTTTCTTCTTACTTGAAAGGTTGGGAAGAGATGATTCAAGTAGAAGATGGAGCTTAGAAGCAAGAAAGAGTGAAGGTTGGAGATGAAACAAGCCAAAAGTGATGAAGCAAGAAAGCCATGGAAATGCTCTTGAGCTTCTCTCTCTAAAATGAAGAAGAAGAAGAAGAAGAAGAAGAACAAATGAAGGGTACAGAGTGGGAGGGGGCTCGGCTGCAGCTCCTAAAAAAGGGGTGGGATTAATTTTATTTTACTAAGAGTAAAACACATGGTTAGGAATTAATTAGGAAAAGTAATAAAGTGATAATCACCAAAAAAGTGACACCTGCCACTAAAGTAATATGCTAATCACATCAAAAAGTCTAACACATCTAATCTCTCATCTCTCATGATTACCCTCTAATCCTAGAGTATTAAGGGTACTAAAACACGGCGTCGAGTAATCGCGTTACCGATTAATTCTTTTGTCAATAATTCGCGGAAATTAATTTACCGAGAAATTAATTCGCCGCGTGATAATAATTTATCATAAATAATAAAAACAATCTAAAACACTCAAAAATAATCACAACAAGTTACGATTCAATTTTCATCGAAATCGGGGTACGTTTAAAATTTTATTCGCGGATAAAAACTATCCAGTGATTCAAAACGCGACGAAACTTTGCTAGAATTTTTCAACGATATTCGAACCATGAATTAATATAAAATATTAATTCTCAAATTCAATTTGATCTTGATTTAATTCAATCACTTGCTTAGCGAACAAGAAACTGCTTATTATAGCATAAATATGACAATTATAATAAAATAACACTAAATAACGCATCACGAAAATACGGATGATACACTACCGGGCTAATTGGGTCAGACTTCGGGCTGCCCGCATAACTTATTATTTTAATTTTATTTACATTTTTTTTTTCTGTTTGAATGAACCATAAGTCCATAACATTAGTCTGTGTCATGTGCTGGATAAGTTATTTCAATGTTTTTTTTTTAAATATGTAATATATTATACTTGTACATAATTTTTTTGACGCATACTCCACGTCAATTATAAAATACTTTAATATAGTAATTTGTCAAAAGGCACACTTTAATATCCATGTTAGGCAAGTGAAATATGGAAGTCAGCATGTCATTGAGTTGAGGTCATTATTCAAGAGTGTAGAAAGTTGCTTTCTTTTTATTTGAACAACTCTCGCGTAGAGTTTTCCAAGAGACACGCTACTCTTTCCATTCCTTTTTAGATGCAGTTTAAGGTTATTTTATAGTAACCAAGAAAATTAATACATTTTATTGTTTTTGATAAAATTATCAATCTTTTTACTACTATGATACCTTTAACCTTTCATTACTCCATAGAATGTATTTTTTTCTCTGCAAAAAATAGTTAAAGATATAACTGACAAACAAGTAATTAATGTAACATTAAACTTTGAGAATAACAAGTAATTAGAAATAAAATTTTTCTAAAAATCCGACAAATAAAAAGAAACGGAGTAGTACAAGAGTAACAGGACACTGCACCATGTTGGTTCCACCGGTCTCACTTGGACGAGTTACTTTAAAGTTTAAATGAGTAAGAAAAAATCTTCTAATTGTAAAATCTGTTACATTCTTCCATGCAAAAAAAGGTAATAACGTGAGACAATGTGTGCAAAAATTTATTTTTTAAAATAAAATATATACCGGGCTGGCCCAAATAAGTAGAGGTGGGAATAAGTCCAGCCGATCGACAAGGGCATACGGCCTAACCTACGTTAGGCCTAGACCAAGTTAAACTTTTTTTTTTTAAATAAGCAAGGCCAATATTTTTTGAGAAGCCTATTTAGCCAAAAAGACCAAGCTCCAAGCCACCAAAAAAGCCTTTTAGGCCTAATTGTTTAAGTAATATAAGTAATAATTGTTTATTGCTATTATTGTTATATTAGATTTCGTGCATCTGTTAAATCATATATTTGTTGACCTTTTCAATAACTGAAACATATTGACTTACATAAATTTTTGACATATTAAATATCTTATTACAAAATAGAATTTAAATAAATTATCATATAAGATCAAATTCTCTAAAAGGTCAAATTAGATCTTAAATAAAATTTATATCATACAAATAAATCAGAATCATGACTCATGTCTCTCTTTTTTTTTTTTTTTACAGATGACCCATGCCTCTTAGTAATAGCAATTTTAATTTTTTTTCCGTAACTTATTATAAATAGAACTTAACCTCATTGACCTATTAACCCGTTAGTCTATTTAAAGATAGGAACTTGTCCAAATATGTTAATATGAAACAGACCTTTAAGTAAGCTCACGGGCCATACCAGACTTTCAAAAAGGCTAAGCTAGGCCTAAAAAATGTCTATGACAAGTAACAGACTAGATTTAGGCCTTAAATTTTTTGATCAGGCCAGATTTGAGTCTTACAAAACCTAGCTCGGTACAGCTTATTTCCACCCCTACAAATAAGCCCGCATAGAGCCGGGCATAGGCACCATTTTGAAAATCCAAATTACATTTGGGTTTTTAGCTTGGCCCAATAAAGCTCGCAACCCGTTTGGCCGACCCGATGCTAGCTAGGTAGCCCGTTTTGCCACCTCTATCAATGAAAAATCGTTGCAAATCTCAACAATAAAAAACAACCAAGCTTGCCCCTCTTTTCACCTCTATGACAACAATCCTGAAGAGAAGATACCTTACACGGTATTAAAACAATCTGAAACTCCGAATCAAGAGTGAAGAGACCAAGAGTTAGTATATGACAATTCGAAAGACAAGCTACGGATGTCACGCACCGAGTCCATGAGCTTACATTTACAATAAGCACCATCCAAGCAAGAAGAGTGAAGCATAAACCAATAGAAGCCTACGTTCAAATCTGGCACTTTCGCCTACAATATCAGATTCTCTTATGAGTAGGACATTAGGCATTATTTGAGTACTCCATTCACCCAACTTACCATCATTCAGGGGATGCAAGCAATGTGTATTATGCAACTGTAAAGTTTTAAGGTAAAAATAAAACATTCAATGTGAAACTGCCATATTGAGTTTATCCCATTAGATGGGGTCGGCTATATGAATCACTCGATACCATAGTGGTCTGTCATATATCATGTCTATAGTGAAACTATTGGCCTCTAAATCTTTTTTAATAGTTTCACCTATAGTTTTTCTTGGGCTTCCTCTGCCTCTAGCTATTGGGCTGCCCTCCATCTGATCTACCCTTCTTACAACAGAATTTACACGTGCACAAACCACCTAAGCCGAGTTGGGTCTCCTTTACACGTGCACAAACCACCTTAAGCCTTATTGAGTTTACCAGTAAAAAAAAATCAATGATGCAGATTTTAAGAGATTACAAATCAATTGCTGATTACCTATCCCATCTAGGCAAACCGAATTTGGTCTGAAACTGGGAAAAGGCCCCAACTCCACCTCTGTTGCCAATGCCATCCACCTCAATGGCACTACATCCTGGCACCTTTTTGATATCCAAATCTTTCATCTTACTTCTCACCTTGTTCACATCTTCCCATCTGTCAGCAGAAGCATAAATGCTAGCAAGAAGTGAATGAAGACTTGAATCACCGGATTTAACTTCTGCTAGTGTTTTAGCAAGCCTTTCACCCATATCAATATTGCCATATATTCTGCAGGCACTTAGTAAAGATCCATAAAGTGGAACAATTATCTCATTTTTTTCATGTGGCAACTTGCTTATCAAGTCCTCTGCCTCATGTAACAGTCCAGCTCGACCAAGAAGGTCAATGAAACACCCATAGTGGTCTAAATTTGGCTCAATATCATATATACTTGACATGGAACGAAATAACTCACGGCCTTCTTCTACCAATCCCGCATGACTACACGCACTCAAAAGAGCAATAAAAGTAACATCATCAGGTTTTGCCCCAAATGTTTTCATTTCTTCAAATAACTCTAGTGCTTTGTTTGTCTTACCATTCATAGCAAGTCCACAAATAATCGAAGTCCACGAGGCGGTGTCCTTTTCCTTTAACTCATTAAAAACCTCCAAAGATTTCTCTATGCAACCACATTTAGCATACATTTCAATAAGGGCAGTACCAACCACAGCATCCACTGTGATTCGGTTATCATGTACATAATCATGAATCCACCTGCCATGCTCAAGAGCTCCCAATTGAGCACAACCTGTAAGGAGAGAAACCACAATGAACTTGTCAGGCTTCACTCCTCTGATTTGCATCTCCCCAAATAACGCAATTGCCTCGTCAAAACGATTAAACTGCACATACCCATTAATCATAGCCGTCCAAAGAACAACATCCCTTGTTGGACTCTTCTCAAACAAATCTCTAGCTTTATCCAACTCCCCACAATTCACATACCCAGTTACCATACTGGTCCAACAATTCACATTCTTCACAGTCATCCCATCGAAAATCTCCCGGGCCACACTTACATATCCACACTTACAATACATGTCCAACAATGCATTCCCCATTCTGGTTGTAAAATCCACTTCCTTTTCAATATAACTGTGAATCTCCTTGCCAACTTCCACACTCCTCAATGCTGCACACGCCGTTAGAGTGCTCACAACCGTGGCTTCATTAGGCTTCTCATTACTTTCCATTCGCATCTGCTGAAAAACTTCAACAGCTTCCTGGAATCTACCACACCTCACACAACCCGAAATCATGATGTTCCAAGAAACAGTGTCCCTCTCAGGCATTTCCTCAAACACCTGTTTGGTACCACCAACACGACCCAGTTCAGCATACATGTCCATTAACGAGTTACAAACATAAGCATCAAACTCAAGGCCAGTCTTGATCACAAAAGCATGAACCTTTTCCCCTTCACCAACCTCTCCATTGCAACCAATGGCCTTGCAAACATAAGGGTAGGTGTAATTGTCAGGCCACACCCCATCTTCCCTAAGTTGGTTGAACAGAGAAATGGCTCTTCTGAAACTACCCCTTTTCACGAAGGCTTTGATCATGAGATTGTAGATGAACAAAGATGGGTGTTGTGTGTGGTTGAAGATTCTAAGTGAATAGTGAAAGTCTTCAAAAGAGAAGTCCATGGAAACAGCCATGAGCTTGTTGAGGGTATCCCTGTCTTGTTGTAGGCCTGAACAGAATATGAGGGTTTGAATTTGCTTCAGCTGCCACATGGATTTGCAGCTTTTGAGAAAAGAAATACAAGTTCCCTTCATTAGTTTCGTTGCACTGTGTCTGTGTCACATAAGTGAACTCCAAGCACTTTCAACACGAGCCTTGCATCCCTGTAAGGGAATCCACCACAATTTAACATGAGTCGTGGTGTGTCAAAAAAACACTGCAAAGAGAATATGATATGAGTGAGTCTGTAACTAAGCAAGCATCATCAAATTAAAAACCTACCAAAAAATAACACAATGAAACAGCAAGATCATGGCTAAAACGTGAATCTCCCAAGTTTAGTAAATATAATCTACAAATAAAAAACAAATGACAATATGCAAGACCTACAAGTGGCATGTTGAAAATGAAGCAGTGATAGTAGTGAGGCAAAGCAGCAATTACCGGATTTTAACAAGATTCTATCATTAAGTTTGACATGGTTTATTTTTTCATAAAGCCATATAATTGTTCAAGGAAAACTGCAGCAGTGGCTGCATTACCAAAGTCAACAATTAATTTCTTCTAGTGTTCAGCATACAATCCAAATTACAAACTCATTCAAGTTCAAAGATATCATTGGAAAATATATAAGTAAAGTTCTTGTGCTAATTTTAAGCATACTAAACAAAAATATGAGCTTTTTCTAATAGATTTATTTACTTGCCTCTAGAAAATAATGTACTTATATTTGGCAATGGGTAAATGTTGTATACAAGAAGGGTCTATAACTTGTGTTAGATTTGTTTAAAAGTGACCTGCCAGTTCCAAGCTACAAATACATTAGCAAAGTGTTCTTATTTCACAATGTGATCTTTTCTTCACTTTCAGAATGAAATCTGTGCAAAAAGCACAAAAAAGAAAATCAAGTTTCATTGAAATTAATCATGCATATATCAACGGCTGATATATACCAAATCAAACATAATTGCTATGGGTCACATGTATATCATACTTAGACTGAAATCCATGTAATCAAGCTTTTCAAAATTCAAATTATATCTTCAAGAGAAGTATGTCCATTTTTTGACTCAGATGCAAAACTCTTATACTCACTATCAAAATTATACTAATTTATTGCATGTATTACTTTCTAAAGCATAATAGCACAAGCCTCTAATTGTAACCTCAGCATTTCCTTTACACACAAGGAAGTAAAATAATCAGCCAAGTTACTCACAATTCGGATGTCTCCTTTTGTCAACATTCCTACAACTTCATGAGTTGTGGTGTTTGTCTTCCGTGAAACAGCTGCCACCTTTGTTCCAACCTATGACAAATAAGAAAAATCATAAATCATATTCCGAAATCATTTCATTTGACAAGATCGCTGATAATGAAAGATGCTTTAAGCAAAAATTGTGAACCAATCCAGGTACGCATTAACGATATCTAATAAAATCAGTGTTTTGGTCAAATTTTTGTTAATACAATATTTACAATACAACAACTAAATGTCAGCACTCAATACAAGTTCATCCAAATGATAACAAGGCTTTACAACACTGCTTTAGTCACATAACCTCTGTCAAAAGAGGAATTGCAAAAAACAAAATAGTCAAATCACAATAGAAAAATTAATAATCGATACTAACTCAACACCCCGGCTCCACCAAAGAAAAAGAAAAAAATTATCAGTCACAGCAATGACCACGCCTCCAAGCCAATGATAGTTCGTTGCAAATCTCAACAGTCATGAACAACCAGGCTTGTCCCTCTTTTCATCCCTATACCGACAGTTTGGGTCTAAGAAGTATGGATACTTCAAAATAATAGGTGAACCACTATTGAATATGACACCCATATCCGATACAAAACCCAATACAGAACACTCTTTCACACCATTTTTTTGGCAAAACTACTTCTATTATTGAGAGAAATCTCATGTTGTCCCACTAAATAACCTAAGTAGAGTCTCTATTAGTCAGACTGAAATAATAGTGTTAAAAAGAGAATGCGAAAAATTACGTGGTTGACATTTCTCATACAGGTATAATACTATTACACCAGAGTGACAAATTATTTAAAAACTTTGTTAATTGTTACTTCCCATTCCCAGTACGTATACACAAATAAATAAAGGTCTTCGGATCAACTAGGACAAACTTTTAAAGCAGCACTGATAGGAAAAATAAAATTAAAATGATCATGCAATAACAAGAATGTTTTAAATAATAACTTCCTGCATAACTATTTCAATTTTATCAAGAGCTCTCTCATGTTTAGATACACTTATAAAAGTAACTTGTAATATGTCCATAATAAGAGCTTGATGAAGCTCGTTAAGGGTCTGTTTAGATTGACTTATAAACACCTTATTCCGCTTATCTATTGGCATAAGCACTCGTCAGAGTTTTTGGGAGATCTTATTAAAACAGCTTATGACATGTCTATAAGCTGAAAAACGTATTTTGATAAGTTCTCTAAGATAGCTTATGAAACAGCTTATAGCATATATTAAAGCTGTTTGACAATGTTTTCTGTTTGATTATAGAAATAGCTTATATGTAAGTCTTTAATTAAGTTGTTTACCCAAACAGCCCTTAAATAGCTTATTCAATAAGTGCTTAAACAAGCTATTTATCCAAACACGCCCTAAATTCTTATTTCGTTTGAGAAACTCTAGTAATGAATTTAGAAGCCACTACAAATTGGGGCTTAAAACTACATAATAAAACAGCACGATTAGAAGGAAAGAACGAACCATATAATTAGTGAGGGCAGACTTCCAGTGCAGCCTCTAACAAGGCCTTAGCGAGAGCCCATCTTCTTCTCTCGTCCTCCTCCACCTTCAGCCTCAGCTTTCCCTTCGGGCCGCCCTCTTCCCCAAATACCAATTGGTCGGCCCGAGCCCTATATTACTCATCCCACGTGGGCTTGGGCTCCTGCTCCTGGGAGCTGTCGAAGACGGAGTCAAATTCCGAGGGTTACGAATCAGGGGGAAGTGGTTGAGCCGAGAAAAAGGCGCAGAAAATGGTTAAGAATGTTGTCGTAATGAGGTTCTGCTTTGAGAAGTGAAATAGACGGTTATTCTAGGTTCTCAAGGCTTTCATTGTTCGGATTCTATGGAGGAGGAACCATGGAGCTCTTGCTGCAGTGTGTATGTGCGCGCGCTGGTGCTTCTTCTTTTTTGGGTCAAACGCGCGCTGCTTCTATCGACGGGGAATTTTGTTTTCGGCTTTGGGGGTTTTAGGGGTTAAGGGCTTGCACTGGCAGAGTTTCAAGACAAGAAGCGTTCTAAATACTCGGACCCAATAGCAAAACTTTTGGCACTCCAAAGTTTTCTTCTTTTTTTATTTTTATTTTTTATTAATAGCTAAAATGTTGCTATTTTTCAATTTGTTTAATTTTTAAAAAAAATAATATTTAAATTATTCATTAATTTTTTGTAATCAAGTAAACTCTGATTGGCAGGTTAATATATACTTCTCCATCTTTTTATTGATTAAAATATTATCTTCCAAAAATATATTTTAATTTTAATAATATAGGAGTACCATTATTTGAAGAGAATTTGACAAATTTTATGAAATAAAAAATACATTAAAATGAATTTAATCATTTGATGAAAAATTAAAATTTTTTAATATAAAAACAGGTTAAATATGATTTGGTCCCTATAAAACGGGTAAATTTTGGTTTTGATCAATGTAAAATTTTTACTTTGGTTTTTATCCCTCCAAAATTTAAAAGTATTGTTTTTAGTCCTTGTAAAATGGACGAATTTTGATTCTGGTTTTTGTAAAATGTTTTTATTTGATTTTTATCCCTCTAAAACCTGAAGTAACTATTTTTGTCCTTAGTATTCATTTTAGGGCAGATAAACAAAATTTATTTTAGAGGTCAAAAAAAAAATTCGGGTAGTTTCATGCTAACATAATATCACATATGTTATTGGGTGTCACTTGATATGACCACGTACACAAAAGTACTTAACCTGATGGTAGAGACTAAAAACAAGACTTTTATATTTTAGAGAGATAAAAATCAAAGAAAAAAATTTATAGGGACTAAAATCAAAATTCGCTTATTTTACCCGGTCAAAAAACATATTTACGCAAAAAAGTAACATTGAGGTGCTTATTACGAGTCCCACCCCAAACTGATTTTGTTAATGTTGGGAATGGCTGGGCTCTCCTCCTCCTTGGAATTGAGTACTCCTTCTTCTGGAATCGAAGGGTGGTGGTACCTGCAAATGCACTCCGATGCCTAAGTTGGATAGAGTTTTGGAAGAGAAGGGGAGCAGAGTGAATTAGGGTTTAGGAAGTGTCTCCCATTAACCTGGGGGGCTAAGCCCCCTTTATATAGTGAAGTCTGGCAGGAGGTTGGTTACTCCCGATCTGAACTGCATGCTCCACCTTCTTCATGCGGGGTAACGGCTCGCACCTGATAAGGGTAACGGCTCATTATGATCTGATAACGTGCCCCGCTTCTTCGTAATGGTACTGCCCTATGGCCCCCTTCTACGGGGATTCTATGCCGGGGTCCGCGGCTCGGGTCCCGAGTGTTATAGCGGACTCGGAGCGGCCCATCACAGGAAATGGGGCGAGGGCCCATAGTGGCTCGGCGGGCGCAGGCTTATGCTCGTGCATACTCGGTTCTGCCCGGTCGGTAGTGACCCGAGCTCGTAGAAACACGATTGGCACCGGGTCGAGCTCGATGTCACTTGATAGGCATTGGGGTCGGCTCGGTGGATTCGGCTTCGGACCGGCCAGAACACAAGCCCCTGCACTTTGCTTGGAAGGGAAAGCGGTCTAAGTCCCGTCATTGGTGTCCGAGCCGATCTCCTTGGAAGCGCACGAAGCTTCTTTGCTGGGCTCGGCCTCGACTGCGTCGCCCTTCCACGGCTTGGCCTCGTATCCGATGGGACATTGATGACATTGCCTGTCGCGCTCTTCTCCACCGCTGATCGCTTGATCTGACGCGGGCCGTTGGATTGGCATCTGGCCTCGGCGACGGAGGGCCCAGATTGGTTAGCCCCTTGGTCTCCCTCGATCTCGGGCTTTAAATTGCCCTGTCCCTCTCCCGTTTCCATTTCTTCTCCCTTGCTTTCACGACGCCTACGCTGCTTCTTCCACCTGCGTTTACTTCTAGCTTTCCTGCCCACCTCCTTCCTTCTCCCGGTAAGTTCTCTGGTATTCTTTGTTTAATGGCTTCCTCTTCTCGTCGTCCCCCTTCCCCTATTTCTTTGAGTTCTGCTTCTTCTCCAGCCACTACCGCCAGTACATCCTTCGACCTTTCTACTCCTCCCTATTTCGCTAGAAACTGGGATGAGTCTTCTAGAGCGACGCCCCGCGTGCGTGGCTACGACGGGGAGGACCCCATGCCACTCCAAGTCGTTCACCCCAGCTCCCCCATTTCTTCGCCGGCTCCGGCCTCTTCTGCCCCCGTCTATTCGCTCCATAGGGAGGCGAGGCGTCAGGTGGGGGGTGATAGACCCCCTTACTCTTGGGTGCACCCTGATGTGCTCAAGGTGTCTTCGGATATCCTGTCGGAGACGGGCTTGGTCGCCCTTAGGTCGAGCGTGGTTTTGACATCGAACGGAGAGAGAGAAGGGGAGGTGACATGCCTCTCCTGTTCCCCCGAGGACTGAGTGTGCTTCGGGAAGGATGAGGCGAGCTCGCCCAACTTCTGTTTCTTCTACAGGACCTTTTTTGCCCGAGTCGGTCTTCGATTTCCTTTTAGCGGGTTTGAGTACGAGGTCCTCCAGTGGCTGAACGTAGCCCCCTCGCAACTCCACGCTAATAGCTGGGCGTTTATCCGAGCTTTCGAGCTCGTGTGCAAGCATTATGGGGTCGCCCCTTCTGCAGCCCTCTTCTTTAGCTTTTTCCAGCTTAGGCTTGCGAGGCAGCTTAAATGGTGCTCCCTCAACAAAAATCCCTGGCCTCTATCTTCTCGAGCTCTTCGACCAGTCTTACAAGAATTGGAAGAATGACTTCTTCAAGATTGAAGTGCGGGCCCGGGACCCCTTCTTCTTCTCGACTCAAGGGGAGCCCTTGTTTCCTTTCTATTGGACCTCCAACCCTCGCCCGATCAAGGAGGTCGATTTCAACTCGTTATCGGTCACCGACCAGACGATAGTGAATTTTCTTAGTCGTCTGCCTACTTTTCACTGCGGTCCTCTGATCTCCCGATCTCTAAAGAACCCACCTCAATGGGAGGAATATCTGAGTAAGTAAAGTGTTTTTCTTTGTGTAGTTCTCGGTTTCGACGTGGTTGTTGACCACTTGTTTTTGTTGCAGGTGAAATGGCCCCCAAAATGAGCAAGAAAGAAATGGACGAGCTCTTGAAGAAGGCTCAGAAGGAGAAAGTCGTACAAGTTCCCGAGCCCGTGCCTACTCGCGCCGCTGCCTCTTCGCCCGTCAAGGCCGCTAAAAAGCGACCGCACTCTTTTCCGACCACTGGATCCGACCAGCCCCCTGCAAAGGCGCCGAGGGGACCTCACGGTGGCATACCACTAAACATTCCCAATGGGTCCGAGTGGTTCCACCACCTGGGGGAATTTGTCGATGAAAGGGAAGGTGCCGCCGACTCCCTCTGGAACTTGGGGATCGACCGCTCAGACCAAATCGACTAAATCATGCACGGTGATGACGAGCATGACCGAAGCGGGTGAGCTGGGTTTGGCAGAGCCTTGCACCTATAGGCCAGACTTACGCTTATGGCCCGCTTTCTTTCTCGATCGATCGTGGCTCGGGCGACGGAGGCCGAAATGGGCGTAAGAGAAGGTATCAAAGGAAGGTCAACTCTCTTGCCGACCTTGAGGAGAAAACGAAGAAGCTGAAGGAGGACTATGATAGGCTCTCCGATGTCAAAGATGCTCTTAGCAAGAGCAATACCGCGCTCCTTGAGAGGCAGAGAGAGATTCAGGCCGAGAAAGACCTCCTCGTGAGCTCGAGGGTCAGCTACGGGAAGAGAAGGAGAAGTGCTCGGCTGAGACTGCCCGGGTTGATGAGTACCGAGCCTATAGTGCTCTCCAGTATAAGGAGGGGTTTGACAACGCCGCGTTCACCGCAAGTCACCGCCCCCACCGTCTACCTCTCCGAGCTTGACTTTACTAAGGTTGTGAGGGGCAGGAAGATCGTGGAGGAAGAAGAGGAGGAAGGTCATGGTGACCCTGAGAAAGAGCCTGAGGGCGAGTTTGAGAGGGGAAGTGAAGTCGATCCCGAGGCCATTGTTGGGGCCGCAGGCGAGGCGGTTGTGGTTGAGGAGGTCGTTGAGACTTCGCTGAGGACGAGGGATGCCCTTGCGTAACTTGTATTTATTTTTCTTTCGCTTTGACTTTGTAGTTGCTCGCCTTGAGCCTTTTTGTACGACCGCTTCATTGAAGAATGTTGATAATAAATTGTCTTTCTTGAGTACTTACTTTTCGTTAGCTTTCGTTATTCTTTGTTTTGTAGTCCTAGTCGTCGTACTCGGGTGCCACCGCTTTTGGAGGACTCCTACTCTGGCCAGGGAGTAGTCCTCGGGTAGCTTCCCGAAAAAACTTGCTTCAAATTGTTTGAAGCATTGCCTCTGTCCGCAGCCGTACTAAAGTGCAAGCTTTCATGCGAGCTCGTAGAGTCGAGCGGTTTCTTCCGAGTTGGGGGTATTCTAGGTCAGTAAGACCTTCCGAGCCGTGAGCGAGCTCACCAAGCCTTTATCTTTGGCTTGGGTTTAGGACCATAGGTCGAGTGCGGCGAGCTCACCAAGCCTTTATCTTTGGCTTGGGTTTAGGACCAGGGTCGAGCCGGCGAGCTCAGCTCACCAAGCCTTTAAGCTGACTTGGGTTTGGGACCACAGGGGTCGAGCTGCGAGCGAGCTCACGAAGCCTTTATGCTGGCTTGGGTTTAGGACCACAGGGGTCGAGCTGCGAGCGAGCTCACCTAGCCTTTATGCTGGCTTGGGTTTAGAACCACAGGGTCAAGCTGCGAATGAGCTCACCTAGCCTTTATGCTGACTTGGGTTTAGGACCACAGGGGTCGAGCTGCGAGCGAGCTCACCAAGCCTTTATGCTGACTTGGGTTTAGGACCACGGGGGTCTGTAGGTCGGTTTAGACCTTCCGGGCTCGGGATTCGGTGATTCTCAGTGACAACACTCTGAATGCAATGGGGGTTGACTTTTATTAAATGGGGAAGAAGGGGAAAGAAGGATGCGCCTCGTTAAAACCTTTCCAAACCAAAAACCCAGTGGGAAAAAAGGTTTGCAAAGGAAAGAGTACGACATCCGTTTACAAGTGTTTAACTAAAGTAGAGCTTGAGGTGCGTGGCATTCCAGGTCCTCGGTATTGCTTTCCCGGATAGTTCTTCCAGTTCGTATGCGCCGTGTCGGTGCTCCGATCTGATGCGGTATGGCCCTTCCCATGTTGGCCCGAGCTTGCCTTGCCTTGCGTCTTTTCGAGCCAGTTCAACTTTTCGAAGGACTAGGTCCCCTTCTTTGAACGTCCTTGGTCGGACTCTGGAGTTGTAGTGCTTGGCGACGCGCTGTTTAGTTGCAAAGTTTTGTACTCGGGCAAGTTCCCGAGTTTCTTCCAGGAGATCGAGCTCAACTCTCGCCTCCTCTTGCGCCAATGCCTGAACGTGCTCTCTTCTTACCGAGGTGGAACCGAGCTCTACTGGCACCATGGCCTCCATTCCATATGTTAGCCGGAAAGGTGTTTCATTTGTTGCCGACTGGGGGGTGGTGTGGTATGCCCAAAGCACCCCGCAGAGTTCTTCCGCCCAGTCGCCGCTCAGCTCCGGCTCCAGCTTGCGAGGCCATTCAGGATAATTCTGTTCGCGGCTTCGACCTGGCCATTGGTCTGCGGATGCTCGACGGAGGCATAGATGAGTCGGATCCCTAGACCTTTGCTAACGTCCGTGAACACCGAGTGGTGAGCGTGTCGTTATACGTGATGATGGTGTGGGGTAGGCCGTGGCGGCAAACCACGCTTTTCCAGACAAATTTTTTGATCCTCTCGGAAGTGATGGTCGCCAGCGGGCATGCCTCTATCCACTTGGAGAAGTAGTCTATGGCGACTACCATGAACTTGAGTTGGCCCGGTGCAAGGGGAAAGGGGCCAAATATGCCAAGCCCCCAAGTATTGAAAGGCCAAGGGGCGATGACTTCGTGCAGGACTTCTGGTGGAAGGTGGTCTCGTTTGGCGAACTTTTGGCACTTGTCGCACTTCCTTACGTATTCCAGGCAATCCGACCTGAGCGTCGGCCAGTAGTAGCCCGCTCGGAGGACTTTGGCTGCTAGGGTCCGAGTCCCACAATGGTTCCCGCAGATGCCCTCATGCAGTTCCCTCATAACATACTCGGAGTCCGACTTCTCTATGCAGGTGAGTAGCGGCTGTGAGAAGCCTCTTCTGTAGAGCCTGTCTCCGATTAGAGTGTAATGTGCGGACTGCCTTTGGACCCTGCGTGACTCTGCCGGGTCCTCGGCGCCTCTTCCTCGCTTCAAGTATTCAATGATGTCCTTCATCCAAGAGTCCGAGCCGACATCGCAGAGGTTCGCCGTCGCGATGCTCTGGTGACTTTAAAGTTTGGGCGACCACCGTGTGGAGCTGTCCCTGCCTTCATACTAGCTAACTTTGCCGCCAGACCGCCTTGTTATTTTGTTCTCGAGGGATGTGCTCGAGTTGGACTTCTTGGAAGTTGAATCATGGCGTTGACCTTTTGAGCATCTTTGGGCGAAGTCACGTAGTCTCGACACCGGTATTCGCCCTTGACTTGGTTGATCATCACCGAGTCGCTCGACTCGGAGTGTTTGGGCACCCGGCTCCATGCGAAGTTTGAGACCGATCAAGAAAGCCTCGTGACTCGGCTTGGTTGTTGCTAGCTTTGAATAGGAACCTGAGTGCCTGCTCGACGCCGATTCTGCAGGCTTTCAATGATGATTCTCGCCCGGCCGCTTTGAATTGGAGGAGCCGTCCACGTAGAGCGTCCAATATTCGACCTCGGGGGTCGGTGTTAGTTCTGCAATAAATTCAGCCAAAACTTGTGATTTAATGGGTCCTCTAGGCTCATACCTGATCTGGAATTCGGAGAGTTCCACCGACCACGCCACCATTCACCCTGAGAGCTCGGGCTTCTCCAGGATCCTTTTGATTGGGTAGTCCGTTTTGACTACCACCGGGTGAGCTTGGAAGTAAGGTCTTAATCTCCTCGCGGATGTTACTATCAGGAGCGCCAGTTTCTCTACCTTCTGGTATCTCAACTCCGCCCCATGGAGGACTTTGCTAACGAAGTACACTGGGTGCTGCTCGGTCTCTTTCTCTTCAATCATGGCCGAGCTGATCGAGGTGTCGGTGGCCGCCAGGTAGAGGAGGAGGGGGGCTCCTTTGGTGGGTCGCGTAAGGACCGGTGGTGACGCCAGAAATTCCTTGAGCCTCTGGAAGGCCGTTTCACACTCCTCGGTCCATTCGAACCGAGCTGGTTTCCGGAGTACCTGGTAGAAGGGAAACGATTTGTCAGCGGAACGAATTACGAACCTGGAAAGGGCTGCGATGCGACCAGCGAGTCTTTGCACTTCTTTGATAGAGCTCGGGCTTCGCATTTCCATCACTGCTCGGCACTTGTCGGGGTTGGCCTCAATGCCTCTGTGGGTGATCATGAACCCCAAGAACTTGCCTCCGAGCACCCCGAACGAGCACTTCTCGGGGTTAAGCCTGATGTTATATTTTCTCATGATGTCAAATACCTCCTGGGGGTCTCGGTAGTGTGCCTCGAAGCTGGAGGTCTTGACCACCATGTCGTCCATGTACACTTCGATCGTCTTTCCGATTTGCTTGACGAAGACCTCATCCATCATCCTCTGGTAAGTCGACCCTGCGTTCTTCAAACCAAAGGGCATATTGACGTTGTAGAAGTTGGAGGTTTCCGTCATGAAAGCCGTCTTTGGTGCGTCGAGTGGGTGCATCCTGATCTGATTGTATCCCGAGTACGCATCCATGAAACTGAGCACCTGGTACCCCGACGCAGTCGCCTACCGTGAGCATCGATGCTCTGGAAGGGGTATGGGTCTTTAGGCGGACCTTGTTCAGGTCGGTGAAGTCGGTGCACATCCTCCACTTACCGTTGCTCTTCTTGACCAAGACCACGTTGGAAAGCCAAGTAAGTACTTGATCTCTTTGATAAATCCGACTTTCAAGAGCTTTGAGGTCTCTTCTGCCGCCGCTTTTTTCTCCTGCAATTCTTCTTTACGTTGAGCGGGGCGAGCATCGGGCTCGATGGCTAGCTGTGAGGATGTGCCACTTTGAGGTCTATTCCGGCATGTCCTCCGGGCCCCATGCGAACAGATCTGCGTTGGCGAGCAAGACTTTTGTTAGGATCGCTTCGCTTTGGGGCGATTGTGTCCCGATTCGTATGCTCTTGCCCGGTCCTTCTTACGACCTCCTTGATGTCATCGACCAAGATCGCCGGAAATCACTCGCCTCTTGGGTCGAAGCTCAATCATGCAGCTCGACACTGGGCGATCTCTTCTCTGTCATCCTTGAGATCGCTGACATAACGATCGTCTCGCCTCCTTCTGGTCGGCGTGTATCGTAGCAATCTGCCCATCGGATATGGGAAACTTCATCGTCAAATGGGGAGTAGAGACTAGGGCCCTGATCCCATTGATGACGATTCGCCGACATCATATTGTAGGCGGTGCCCGCGGCCGACTCGCCTTCCACCACCAGGAGGTGGGCTTCGATTGTCTTAACTCCGACGTCCGCCTTGAAGGTTAGCAAGACATCGAAGTATCCTGTCACCCGAGCTTTAGCTTTGAAAAACCAACTAACGCATTCTGCAGGTCCGATAATCGAGCTCAGAATCTCGAGTCGATCGAAAGCTTCCTTATAGATTACGTCCGCCGAGCTTCCTTGATCAATGAGCACTCTCCTGACGTTAAACCCGGTGAGGTGTACTGTGATCACCATGGGGTCGTCTTGGTGGTGATCTATTCCCTGGTAGTCCCTCTCCGAGAAGGATATGGTCGGTAAGGCCGTAGGAGGGGCCGTTAGCGACGTTGAGCTATTGACGGACCTCAGGTGCCTTCTCCGACCGTTGCTAGATTCGCCTCCACCTGCAAAACCACCTGCAATCAAATTGAGTGAGGGGGTACCTTCGTCTCGACCCTTCCTGCGTTGACGGGCGGGTGAACGCCTTTCTCGCCCTCTCCGAGCCGGCGATCGGTTGCGCCTACGCTCGGGTGAACGGGATCTTCTACGATTTGCTTCGTTTTCCCTGGGGGCCGCCCCAGTCCCTTTGTCCACGTATTTTGTCAAATGTCCTGCCTGTTTGTGTTTTTCTTTATCTTTAGTGCCTGACATTCGTTTGTGGTGTGCCCATAGATCCGGTGGTACTCGCAATATCTCTGGCGATCCGCGTCCGGTGGGGAGTCCTTCCGAGGGGGCAAGGTGATGAGGTTGCCCGTGTAGGCTTCCTTCAAGACTCGGTCCCTTCCCACTGTCAAGGGAGTGAACCGCCCTCCGTAGTCTTGTCGCCCTCGGCGTTTGTTTCTTCTCTCTGCCCTCTCTTGGGGCAGGTCTCTACTCCTGTCTTGCCGATTCTGGGTTTCCCTTTTGGCGGCGGCGGCCTCCTCCATGTTGATATATCCCATCGCCGGCGCCACCGCCCAGAGATCCCGCAGCCGGCGAGCGAGGGAGTCCGAGAAGGACCAGGTTTCGGTCGACACTATGGCGTGGGCGCCACATCGGCCGAGATTTTCCGACTTGAGCCGCTTTCGTTGTTGAAACGCTCTATGGCGACTTCGAGTCTCGTCCCGACTGTTTGAGCAGGCCAGGCAAGTGGAGTTTCTCCGGAAGGCTCGGCTAGTGGTAAACCTGGCCACGAATTGCTCGGCGAGTTGCCTGAATGAGTGGATCGAGTGCTGTGGGAGGTTAGAGAACCACATCATGGCCGGCCCTTTCAGGGTGCAGGGAAAGGTCCTACATTTCAGGCCCTTGGATGCGTCGATCAGTAGCATCCGTGCGTTGAAGGAGGTAAGGTGTTCCTCGGGGTCGGTCTTACCTTCGTAAGCGTCCATGTTGGGAATTTGGAATCGCTTCGGGACTGGATCGGCCATAACCCTCTCAATGAAGGGGAGCAAGGTTAGTCCGATTTCGGAGGGTCGGTTCTCACGCTGTGGTGTGTGCCGGGTGTGGCCCTCTCGCCTGGGGCTCTCCGTGGCGCTAGATCCGTCCGATTTGGACGAGTCCTTGTCGTCTCTTCTGGTCCTCGAGGGCGTCTCGTGGCCTTGTCTTTCCTCGCGATCGCGGGCTTCCGCGATCCTGCGCCTTAACTCTTCGTTTTCCGCCCTGAGAAGCTCCAAGACAGGTCCGGTGGTGGCGTTCATCTCGACCGAAAGTGATGACTCGGCGGTGGCGATCTGTGACTCACCATGCTCCTGGTGCGCACCATCTTGCTCGGGGTGTTCTTGAGGCCTGGGCTAGTTTTACCGGGCCCCACGGTGGGCGCCAATGTTAATGTTGGGAATGGCTGAGCTCTCCTCCTCCTTGGAATTGAGTACTCCCAATGTTATTGTTGGGAATGGCTGAGCTCTCCTCCTCTTTGGAATTGAGTACTCCTTCTTCTGGAATCGAAGGGGGGTGGTACCTGCAAATGCACTCCGATGCCTAAGTTAGATAGGGTTTTGGAAGAGAAGGGGAGCAGAGTGAATTAGGGTTTAGGAAGTGTCTCCCCTTAACCTGGGGGGCTAAGCCCCCCTTTATATAGTGAAGCCTGGCAGGAGGTTGGTTACTCCCGATCCGAACTGTACGCTCCACCTTCTTCATGCGGGGTAACGGCTCGCACTTGATAAGGGTAACGACTCATTATGATCTGATAACGCGTGCCCGCTTTCTTCAGACCCAGATCGCTCGTGGCCCCCTTCTACGGGGGTTCCATGCCGGGGTCCGCGGCTCGGGTCCCGAGTGCTATAGTGGACTCGGAGCGGGCCATCACGGGAAATGGGGCGAGGGCCCATAGTGGCTCGGCGGGCGCAGGCCTATGCTCGTGCATACTCGGTTCTGCCTGGTCGGTAGTGACCCGAGCTCGTAGAAACATGATCGGCACCGGGCCGAGCTCGATGTCACTTGATAGGCATTGGGGTCGGCTCGGTGGATTCCAGCTCGGGGACCGGCCCGTAACAGATTTGTTTTAATATCATCGAATTGGACCGAGTTTCTTTTGCAGGAGCTTATGTTTTATGAAGCTTGGCGTGTACTCTGAAGCTTGGCGAGTTTCTCCAATAAGTGGATTTTCTTCCCACCTTCTCTTCTTTTGTGAAGCTTGAAATTCTACAGGAGCTTTGAATTGTAATCAATTTCTTTACCTCAATTTCGGCGTGTAAGGACATCAAGCAAAACACCTATAAGTTATAGACAAAAATCATGACTCATGAAGCAACTCAACTCAAGGTCCTCACCCTTGTTTTGATGTTTTAAATAGAGTTGACAGTAAAAGAAACGACATAAAACCTTTCTTATTTTTGGTAAAATTGGAACTAAGATTATGTTTTCCTATTAATTTAGCTAAATAAATTTAAGGCTAAATTATAAAATTAGTTCTCTAAGTTTATTTTAGGTTTTAATTTGGTCCTTTACGTTTTATTTGTTTCGTTTTGGTCCTCTACGTTTTATTTTAGTTTTCAATTTGGTCCTTTCCGTCACTAAAAGCCAATTGTCCGTAGCTAAAAGCAAAATAACATTTTTAGCTACGGACAATTGGCTTTTAGTGACGGAAAGGACCAACCTGTTGTAACTTTTAAAACATAAGGGACCAAAACGAAACAAATAAAACATAGAAGACCAAATTGAAACCTAAAATAAACATAGATGACCAATTTTGTAATTTAGCCTAAATTTAACCATGACTTTGGATTGCTCAGCAACAAAGCAGTTGATTATAGTTAAAACAAAAAAGTCACACAAACAGAGTCCAACAGAAATTGGAGAAGTATAATAAACAACTTCTCATCTTTAATCCGGTCTTTCGGATGGAGAGGGTAACTGAATACCTCATTCGCAAAAAAAAAATAAAAAAAATCAGCTTCTCATGCATTATTCTGTCAAACTGAAACAAGGACAACACATATTTCATTCTATCATTGTTTATTTCCATGCTAAAATTCCGTTTGCCTTTAAGGAGGCCTTTTAATACGGAAGTGAAAATCAGTGTTCTGGACACGATTCAAAAATCAGGAGTGAGAAACCGGAAAAAAACATGCCATGTCATTCTTGAGGTTCTCGTGATATGCAATCTTGCTATATTAAGCATTTTCGGAAAAAAATTATGCACGACTATTGTTTATCTAAATGCAATATTCTTTATCAAAATATCACGAATGACTTTGACTTGGCAGCTATGGAACAAAATTGTAAAACCTTATATAACAATATAATTTTTCTTTTGGTATAACTTATTATATTATTAAACTATCTCTAAAAATTGTCTTTAGTTTTTTAAAATTTTGTTCTTATTAATAATATAAAAAATTATAGTTAAACATCCTTTATGGTCATAAAATATTTTACTACTCTTCTATATATAAATGTTTGCTCATTTTTTATTTAAAAATTTAAAAATTATTTACATTTTATTGATATTTTTTTTTTGAAGAAGCTGTTTTCAAAATTTGTAAGTAAATAATTTATTAGTTTATTTTTTAAAATAATTCATATATTAAAATATATACAGAACTTTGCAATTAGATATCATCTATAGTAACTTTAAGTAAAAGTAAAAGTGTAAAACCAAAGTTTTAGAAAAAAAAAATATTTACCAAACATTTTTTTAGCTTAAAAAATAGGAAATTGTCAAACAACTTTAGCTCTACTTTTCAAATCTCTTTTTTATTTTTTAACTTTAGCTTAAAAGTGGCTTTAAGCAAAAAAATAAGCTGGATCAAACATCCACTGGGTTGACAAAAGAACCCCTTTCGAATTGCACATACCCGACGAGGTGGGAATGTCCAAATTATAACTTAGATGCGGTTGAACAGATAAATGGTGAAAAAGAAAATAATGGATATGCAGTAGTGAAGTGAACACAACAAATTGATAGGGATCATATGTATGTAAATATGGTTAGCTAGTGTTGTAATTGAACACCAAGGTTGAAGATCAATTAAACCTGAAATTCAAAAGCGAATTTCTCACAGTAACACGTTCAAGCAATAATGATGCAATTGTATGTAAAAGTAATTGAGTGATCACAGTAATGATTCAGTTGCAATTAACAGAAACAAAGAACAAATAACAGAATTGAAACAATGAAAGAATGCAGAAAGGTAAAGGAGAGAAAACACCAGAAATTGTTTACGCAGTTCAGAGTTGTAACGACTCGTTTCCGGACCGCTATTAAGCTAGAACAACTCTAAATGCAAGTAGGTTTTCGAAATAGTACTCTTCGTGTCTTTTGGAAAATGCGGTAAATTTTTTTTCTTTTTATAGACGAGCGTCTTTTGTAACACACAATCAGAGTACGAGCAACATTTTCGAAACATGATGGAATTCTAAATGCAATAGACTATTACAACTAAAGACAGACATACGCCCATGCATCCGAAAGATAACCAGTTGAAGAGTTTTACACGCCGGCAGTAGTAAATGAATATGCATAAGCAAAATATACCCGAAGTATGAAAACCCTACAATATTACTATCTGAGGTACTCTCGGCAGTTACCCACGTAGGGGGCTGCTCCAAAAGTAAAACCTTGACACCTAAACAACAACTGTCATAAAGCCAAACAAAATGACAGACTGGTCACCAACCCAAAACCATAAATAAAATAGTTAAACATTCTTAACTACACAACTACACCGATATCCTGGCAGTCCTCCTCCATCTGGTCATTCGCATCCTCGTTAGTTCCTCCACGCGAAGGTTTCCAGCACGCCTTCTATACAAACATCTCGGCCGAGAGTGGGGTTTAACTCCAAGCCGAGGGAATCTCCGTGCTCGAGAAGTCAGAAGCCACTTTCGGTGATGTCATCGTCGCCGGAATCTCCACCACGTCCGTCATCGCCTGTGTTACCATCATTAATTGAAGGAATCACTGGCAAGGGTCAACTTCTCATCGCAACAAGATATAGCAAATCACAAAGCAATATACAAACAACAGCATACACATTTCTTAAGGAGCAACTTCAGACTCTCTCACGACTCACCTCACGACTCATCTCACGACTCATTCTTTCTCGACACTTCGACAACTTCCGGAACAACGAACAACGCCCTTGAATTCCGGCCTTAGCCTTGAGCTCTTCCACTACTCTAGGAGATTCAAGTCGAAGTTACCCAACGCCACGACAATGGACCACGCCCACGAACATCCACCAAGCTTTGAGCTCTTCCACTACTCTAGGATATTCGGGTCGAAGTCACCCACTACTCGACAAGGAACGACGCCCTTGAACATCCGGCCGAAGCCTTGAGCTCTTCCACTACTCTAGGATATTCAAGTCGAAGTTCAAAAACGACATGACTAGCTCTCACACTCGATGAACAATTCGCCGCATACGATATTCAAAGAGCGGTACGCAACATTATTCGACCGCATATCAAATAATTTAGAGTAAGTTTAAAATAGTGAAACGCAATTCAACATTATAAGCAACATCAGCAATTCGCATATCGTAACGCAATTCAACAATACAAGCAGCATAAGCAATTCACAGCATTATTCAACCGCATATTAAATAATTGCATAACTCAAACATAACAACATATATCTCAAGCTCGACACGTAAATCAAGGAATCCATCCCTCTGCAACTCGATGGAGTTGCCAGAGAGGTACAAACAAGTGTGGGGGGTTGGGTTCAGGAGACCAACCACAAAGTTTTCACCCACGAATGACTCGGAAAATGGGCGACCACACGACAATAAAATAAACGAAGGGGTTCAAAGACCCTAACTTCGAACTCGTAGAGTTCTCAGACTTCTTCGTATTTAAATAAGCATTTGAATAACAAAACAAGAACTTAAACATCTCTAAAATTTGTCCTTACATAGGGACATAAAAATAAAATCCTAAAAGTGTCTAGAAGTGCCCTTACCACAGTTAGTCGCTAACGTAGGGTCGCAAGCCTCGGGTCCACTTCGCTCGGTCCCCAGAATCACAATTCCTATCATCACAAATAACTTAGTACAATTCTATAAATTCTAAACTAACTTAAGCTCTCAAGCTTAACCCTTTTTCTAACCAAAAGTTCATTCAAGCACTTAAACTACTAACTAATTGAAAATAGATAAGACTTTTGAAACTAAAAGCTTTCTTGCACTACAAGTAATGCCAAACCATAACTCATTTTCATAAATTTTCAAAACCTAACACATACTCATCAAGCATTTAAAAATCAAGTTGACAATAAAAACTCTTCCTCCACTTCCTTCTAGGCCTCTCGGCCACCATCTCTTCTTTTCCAAAAAGAAAAAATTTGCTAAAACTCCTTTTCATCACTACAAGCATTTCTAAGCCAAACAATTACATTTAAAAGCAACAAAACACCAAATCTTATCTAAGTGTAATCCATACATGTTTTGAAACATATTCTAAGACACTTTCCAAATCAATTTCCATTTTCAAAAATCAATTCCTAAAGCAATTAAATTTATCAAGCATGCCGTATATCAACTAACACATGATCCCACAATTTAGACCAAATTGCTAAGTTCTCAAAAACCCATTTTCAACTTTTCAAGAATAAGTTTTTCCCCAAAGTTTCTTCAATCAACCAATTTCAAGAATTCCAAAAACATTGCATTCATGGTCATAATCATGCTAAAAATTAAAAACACTTGCTCAAGTCCTACATGCCATTCTAGTCCTTCAAGAACCATTTTCTTACAATAAGCATACTAATTCTCCTACTTAAGCTTCCAAAACAATTCCAATAGCAATTAAATCACCCAAGGCATGTTATTCATCAATTAAACACATGGTTCAACAATTAAAACCTACATTTTACCTACTTCAAGAATAGGTTCAAACCCAAAAACTCTAATTTAACATGCTAGTTCCACAACCACTACTCAAAATCACAACAACAACACAAATTAAGCTAAATTAAACAATTAATTGTGAGATTGAACCTCAAGATCACATCACCCACTAGTGCGAAATACACCTAAAATACATATTTATAACGCCAGTTTTGGGGATAACCGGCGTAACATATAACGCGGTGGCATTTTTGAAATTAAATGATGAAATTGTGAGATCTATGGCGCCGGTTTTAGGGTAAAACCGCGGTCGTATGTAACGCGATACCTATGGCGCCGGTTTTAGGGTAAAACCGCGGTCGTATCTCCAACACCTATGGCGCCGGTTTTAAGTTAAAACCGCGGTCGTATGTAACGCGAGACATATGGCGCTGTTTTACCCTAAACCGCGCCATATGTTTAACCCAGTGTTAAAAAATTGTGAGACCTATGGCGCGGTTTTAGGGTAAAACCGGCGCCATATGTCTCGCGTTACATACGACCGCGATTTTAACTTAAAACCGCGGTTGTATCTCTACATATGGCGCTGGTTTTTAGCTAAAAACCGCGGTCGGATCCTTTCTTAAAAAATTAATTTCTCTATATCTATTAATCTCTCACTCCTCTTTTCATTAAGCAGTCACCTCTCTCTCCTCGCGAACCGTCCGCCATTCTCGCCGTGACCGTCTTCTCCCTCCTGCTCGCTCTCCCTCGCTGCTCGTCTCCTCTACGCCGCCCCTCTCCTGCAGACCGCTGCCTCTCGCGCTGCTCGCCTCCCTCTGCGCCGCCCCTTTCCTCTCAGACCGCCCACTCTCCTCTGCCGCCACTCTCTCGCGGCAAGCAAACAACTCTCCTCGCCTTCCACTCTCCTCTGCGACGCCATCTCTTCTTCTTCTTCTTCTCTCTAAACGTTTCTTCTCTCTTCTGTAAGTTTCTTCTTCTTCTCTCTCTCTTTGGGTTACATTGCTAGCTATTATGTTGAAACGTTTAGTTTTATTTGTTGATATTTGTTGGAAAAAAACCAAGAAATATGAATAAATGTGTGTGTCTCGCTGGAAATATGATGTGTGTCTCCCTGTATCAGGAAGTATGATTCGCTGGCAAACCATTTTTTTTTCGGGTCCAAGGTTTAGTGGTAGTGAATGAGTGTGTTTTGGTCTGTTTTATAAATTATGATTTGGGAATAATAATGAATGATGAACGGTGGAAGAGAAGATGAGGGAATTGGAGATGCTAGATATGAGCAATGTGGACTATGTGATAGATATTAAAGAGGTTCTTCTTTTTAATTGCCTGATTTTGAGGCGTGCATACAACTTTCTATTAATTGTTCTAACTCATGCATACAAACATGTCAATATTAGTTAAATATCTAAGCATTTAAAAGTGTGTGTATATTATTTCAGAACACAGTTATGGATCGTAGTTGGATGCAAAAATATCGTTTAGGTGATGAGTATAAGAGCGGGGTCGAAGAGTTCTTACCATTTTCCCAAGCAAATTTTCCAAATCAAACAACTTTATATTGTCCTTGTGTTAAGTGTTTGAATGGACTAAAACTAAATGTTGAGGAGATACAGAATCATCTTCGTACTTTTGGGATTTGGCAAAGATATACGACATGGACCTGGCATGGTGAAGTGTTAAACAAGCCAAGTGTGTCCACAAGAGAGGAAGTGATGTAGATATGGACGATCGACTAGAGGACATGATTCGTGATATTGGACCAGAGTCTTTTCAGCGGGCACATGTGTATGAAACTCTATGTAGCGACAAGGAAGAACCTCTGTATCCGGACTGCAAAAATTTCACACGGTTGTCACCGTGTCAAATTGTTCAATCAAGGCGATAAATGGGTGGACTGACAAGAGCTTTCTTGAATTGCTTAAACTGTTGAATGACATGCTTCCGATAGAGAACACATTGCCGAAAAGTAATTATGAATAAGAAGATATTATGTCCGATGGGTGTGGAGTATAAGAAAATACACGCATGCCCGGCGATTGCATATTGTACTGGAAAGAGCATGAAGACAAAGAAGAGTGTCCCGAGTGTAATACACCACGCTACAAAAAGAAGGACAGTGATGATAGTTGTGATGATGTGAGCAAAAAAGGTCCTCCTGCGAAGGTGTTATGGTATCTTCCAATTATTCCAAGGTTTAAGCGACTGTTCGCCAATATAAATGATGCAAAGAACCTTAGATGGCATGCAGATGATAGGAGATGTGATGGAAAGCTTCGCCATCCGGCCGATTCTTTGCAATAGAAGAGAGTTGATTCATTGTTTCCGAAGTTCGGCAATGAGCCAAGAAACCTTAGGCTTGGACTTGCTACAGATGGAATGAATCCATATGGTAACTTAAGTAGCATCCATAGTTCATGGCCTGTTCTCTTAGTAATTTACAACCTGTCTCCTTGGTTGTGCATGAAGCGCAAGTACGTTATGCTATCTATGATGATTTCCGGTCCAAAACAACCGGGAAATGACATAGATGTTTATCTAAAACCCTTGATTGATGACTTGAGAATATTGTGGGCAGAAGGCATTGATGTCTTTGATAGGTTTTCAGGTGAAGATTTCAAGTTGCGTGCCATGTTGTTTTGCACCATCAACGACTTTCCAAAGATATGGGAACTTGTCCGGTATAGTGTTAAGGGCATAAAGCATGCCCTATTCAGAAGATGGCACATGTTTCTTTCAACTGAAAAATGGGAGGAAGACTTGTTACCTTGGGCATAGAAGATTTTTGAGACGTGATCACCGTATCGCAGGTTGAAAAAGGCTTTTAATGGATGTCAAGAGAACGAAATTGCTCCAAAAGCTTTAACCTGAGAAGAAGTTTATCAACGGGTGAACTCCATCAATGTTAAGTACGGAAAAACAAGAGGAAAAACATTCTTCCGTGAAAAACATATGGAAGAAAAGGTCGGTGTTCTTTGATCTTCCATACTGGTCAAGTCTTGATGTAAGACATTGTATTGATGTGATGCATGTGGAGAAAAATGTGTGATAGTGTAATTCCAGACGCTTTCTCAATATTCAGGGCAAGACAAAGGATGGAGTGAATGCTCGTCTGGACCTTGTTGCCATGGGTATAAGAGAGGAGTTAGCTCCTCAGCCAAGAGGTAACAAGACATATTTGCCACCAAATTTTGTCATACATTGTCAAAGGAAGAGAAAAAAGGTTTTGCGAGTGTCTACGTGGTGTGAAAGTGCCACAGGTTACTCTTCAAATATAAATAGTCTTGTATCAATGACAGATCTCAAATTAGTTGGCTTAAAATCTCATGACTGCCACGCCTTGATGCAACAATTACTACCGGTGGCTATTCGTGGCATCTTGCCAAAAATGTTCGACATGCCATAATTGGATTGTGTTTATTTTTTCAATGCAAGTATGTAGCAAAGCTATTGACCTCGTAAATTGGACGAGTTGGAAAATGAGGCTGCTATCGCTTTGTGTCGCTTGGAGATGTTCTTTCCTCCGCTATTTTTGACATCATGGTTCATTTAATTGTTCATGTAGTCGAGAGATTAGAGTATGTGTCTGGTTTATTTAAGGTGGATGTACCCTATTGAGTGATACATGAAAATATTGAAAGGGTATGTGAAGAATCTATATCGTCCCAAGCATCTATTGTTGAAAGGTACGTAATGTAAGCCATTGAGTTTTGTTCAGATTATTTGTCGGCGGCACTGTAGGGCTTCCCAAGTCTCGCCATGAGGGAAAATGTGAAGGTAAGGGCACACTAGGTCTAAAAACTAAGAGCATGGGTCGAGCGGAAGTGTTGCAAGCACATTCGTATATATTGAATAATATTGATGAAGTTGAACCTTACTTGTTCCGCCACAAAATCATGTCAAGGCCAAAAATCCTCGAATGAATGAAAATTGGGTGTTGAAGGAGCATAACAAGACATTCATACCTTGGTTTAAAGAACAGGTTTTGAGTGATGATATCGCTTCGAGACATTAACATGGCTAGCACATGATCCTAAATTTAATGTCTTGACGTGGAGAGGATACGATATCAACAAATTTTCTTTTTATACAAAGTCACAGGATGACAAGAGCATCGCATAAAAAAGCAAAGGGGGTTATGGTTATGGCTTCTTCTATGCATTTCTCTAGTTCAAAGGATAAAAACCCGCTCGCATCCATAGCCTACTTTGGGGTCATTGAAGAGATTTGGGAGATCGATTATAATAAATTCAAAGTGCCTGCTTTTAAATGTAAGTGGGTTAACAAAGAATCGGTGGTGTACATACCGATGAATTAGGTTTTACAATGGTGGATCTTGATAAGGTAGGTTATAAGGATGAGCCTTTCATCATGGCAATTCATGCAAAACAAGTGTTTTATGTCAAGGATCCTTCTAACAAAAGGTGGTCTGTGGTTCTCCAAAGAAGAAGTATGCATGAGAGTGATGAAAATCAAGATTCAACACTAGATATCAATGACACCCCTTCTTTCTCAACACAAAGACTCATCTTCGATGATGAAAATGAAGTAGACGATGTATATGCCACTCGTGATGATCATCAAGAAGGGATATTGGAGGACATTCAAACTTAACTGCCAAAGAATTTTATAGGTGACTACATGTTTGTTAGATTATCCACAATTAATATCTCATTAGATTATCCGTTATAATTATATATATTGATACATGTTTGTTAGATTATCTCACATTGTTTCTCACATTTGTTTGTTTGTTTGTTTAAACAGGCATCATATATGGTCGATCCATCCACATCGAGTCCCCAAAAAAGGACTAGAGGTGTTACCACTACATCACAATTGAAAAATAGACTTCTTCCCGGTCGTAAGTTTTCTATTGAATTTGATCCAGACATCGGGCGACCTTATGGTGATAATGCAGCTAGCTTCAGACTTATTTGTCGTGACATTGCATGAAGCAAGACCTCCATTCGATACCTAAATGGAGAGATGTCCCTGAAAAAACCAAAGATATGATATGGGAAGATGTCATGGTATTGACCTTTATCTCTATTTGTATACAGATTTGTATTTAGCTTTATTGATCCTTGTGTGTATGTATTTACTAACACCACCATTTTGTTATGTATTGTAGGATAAATTTGGTGTTCCCTTGATAAAAAGTTTAGTGGACCGATGGTTGTCCTATGCGGGTGAGCGTTGGAAGGACTTTAAGTCTAAACTCTCCAGACATTTATATTTGGGAAAGGAGACAAAAATGGTTGCACAAATCCTTGTCAAGTATAATTTCCTTTCAGAGGACATATGGAATGAGTTTGTTAGGAGCCGCACTAAGAAGCGTTTACGGTTAGTTTGAATTATGTTTTTTAACTTGGCTAATATAATTTTTACTTATTTTATTTTGTGGTGTGTTACGTTATTTGTAATGTAAAAAGAGAAAAGGAAAGACAAATGTCGCAAAGAATATCTACCCCTACCTATTGTCTCGTGGGGTTATGATAGACTTGAGAAGAATATAATAGCACACGTAAAGAAAGCCTTGCAGGAAGAGGCTGGAGATGAAGCCTTGGAATCCCCTCCAAAACCAAACCGGTATGAGCTATGGGCTATGGCTCGAACAAAACCATCAGGATCTTATACATCTGATGCTGTGGCCTCAGTTGCTTCTAAAATTGTAAGTGTATCTGCCTTATTTAATATTATGTGATTTGTAACCAATTTAGGTCGACTGATCACGACTTCTGTGATTGAATTTGGTTGTAGGAGTCATTGGTTGAAGATGAATCTCGGTACTTTTATTCCAACCGACGTCAACATATCTTCCCTACTGCCCTTGGAACACCCGAGCATTATGGTCGTGTCCGCACTGCTGGTCGAGGTGTGGGCTTTAAGAAATACTTCGGAGGAATTTCACGCAGTCAGTCAAAGCAAGTGGACGTGGATGCCATGAGACATCAGATCATGCAGGACCTTAGTCAAATGTTTGAAGCTAAGTTTGAAGCTTACAAATCCCGCTTCAAGTCGATGTGGAAGCCCAACTAACTCGTAATATAGTGCCTTCTCCTAAAGCCACCGCGCATGTCAAGACCAAGGATAGTTGTTCGCCGTAAAAATGAGGAGGATCCTAACGATGACATTTTAAGACGCATTGGTCACATGGCTTTGATCTTCCCAATGGACAAGTTGGGATTACCTTAGAGCATGATGATCTTCCAATTTTTACATTTTCGCTAAGGACTTAACGGACTGCCGCTTCTGATGACTTCCGCTTGCCAATCAACACTTGTAATTATGGTCCTCGTAAGTATTAATTAGCATATTTGTATATTTTTAACTCCTTTGTATCAATTATATATAATTAACATTATTTTGTTTCAACTCCTAGGTATCTGCATCGTGATATGTATTCGTAACAACATCGCTGATGTATATGGATTCTTGGATCCAACGTTGATGGTTGTCAAGCCCAACCCAAAACAAATTTAATGACTCGCTCAAGCTTACATAATCGGATAAGCTAATTCAAAGGACAAAGATGTTTTCTTAGGACCGCACGCGGCACAAGTGAGTACACTTTTATTTATAGCATACGTTTTTCTTTATGTGTTTCTAATATACATTTATTGTTGTTACCTAGCAATCATTGGCAGTTGATTGTCATTTGTCCTAAACATAATCTCATTGTCTGGATATGCTCACTTCATCAAAGGCCAAGCCTACAGATTAAGCGTGTGCTTGAGGGGTAAACTTTTAATTTAGTTGTCGTACCTGTGAAGTCATATATGTATTTATCTTATATATATAACTTATATTATTTTATCAGAGCTATGGTGGATTATAATAGTAAAAAAGGTCTGGGACAAGAAAAGAAGCCTAATTGGAACATACTCATGGTAAGTAGGTTGTCTTTATATGATATTTACGTATTAAAAGGCGTATTAGTTATGTGTATACATAATTTGTAGTAATTTATATTGTCATTTGTAGGGGCCTCACCAAGACAACTCATGGGCGTGTGGCTACTATGTCATGAAGACCATGTTGTCCATTGTCACAATGAGGATTACATCTGGATGGGATTTGGTAATAAAACATTTCTTAACTTGTTAATTAATCTTTTTTATACCTTACAATATTTGAAGTTAGTTAATTAGATCTTTTTTGAATTGAACTTGTAGTTATTCGATGGTTGTAACCCATACAAATCTCAAGAAATTGTTGAGATTCAAAAACTTGGGCACGCTTTTTGTGACTAAGATTGAGGAGCAAAATCTAAACCCGTAACCACCAAGACGCTGAACAAGAAAAGCAATACAAAAAAATGACATGGTGCGATAAAATTTGAATGAATTGTTTTTGTACTATTGCTTATGTTAGATAATTATTTTGCCTTTAATTGCTCTTTTTCATAGTTTACATCCTTCAATGCCTTTGTGGATAAATGTATCATGTGTTATGCCTTTGTGGATCAATGCCTTTATTTGTTTTGGAAGTTATGTTTTGTGAATTGTTTGTGAATATTGTATATATCCTGTGTGGATAAATCTTTTGACCCGCTTATGTTTGTGAATTCTGTGGATATTGTTTATATCCTGGTACGGAAATTTAAAAATGTATAAAAAAATTATACCTACGGCGCCGGTTTTCCTAAAAAACCGCGGTTAAAAGCGACCTACGACGCCGGTTTTCTGAAAACCCGCGGTTAAAACTGTTTTTTCGTTTTTTCAAATTTTCAAAGTGACATACGGCGCCGGTTTTGTTATAAAACCGCGGTCAAAAGTGACCTACGGCGTCGGTTTTCACTAAAAAACCGCGGTTATAACTTTTTTTTATTTCATATTTTCAAAGTGACATACGGCGCCGGTTTTCCGCAAAACCGTGGTTAAAACTGTTTTTTCGTTTTTTCAAATTTTCAAAGTGACATACGGCGCCGGTTTTGACTAAAAAACCGCGGTTATAAGTATTTTTTTCGTTTTTTCAATTTTTTTGGTCCTTTTACGTCAGGATTTAACACCGTTTTTGTTAAAAACCGCGATTAAAACTTACTTATAACCGCGGTTTAAAAACCGGCGTTACATGTTTACACTTACAACGTCGGAAGCATTGACGCCGGATTGAAAACCGGCGTTAAAAGTCCAAAAAAACCGCGATTAAAGATAGTTTTTACACTAGTGACCCTTCCTTTTCCCTCTTGACTTGCGCCTAGGGTTTTAGGATTAGGGACTTATATGCTCATCTCTTCCATTCAATCATAAACAACCACCAAACAACACTTAAATAAGCATGAATCAAGACTAGGAAGTAAGAAAATTCAACCTAGAGCAAGAAGGGAGGAGGGCGCTGTTTTGATAGAAAATGTGGGAGGAGAAATCAACTTTTCTCCTTGCTTGGATGATGGATTTGGTGGTAGCAAGATGGAGAAGTAACTAGTGGTAAGAAGGATTGGAAGTTGGAATCAAACAATAGAAGAAGATGAAGAAGTAGCCATGGAAGGAACCAAGCTTCCTCACTCAAGAAAATAAGAAGAAGGAAAAAAATAAGGTGAAGTGAGATTGGGGTGTGGGAGGTCACGGCTGTCACAAGGAAAAGGAAGAAAGAAAATAAAATGGAATGAGATGGATGGGGGAGAAATCACGCCAAGAAGAAGAAAGAAGTAAGAGCCATGGAACTCTCTTTCTCACACTAGAAAAGAAGAAGAACAAATGGAGAATGGGGGTGGAGGGTTTGGGTCGTGGACCTGTCCTCATAGGAAGGGGGAAAGAAATAACTTAACCAAACAATTAATTAATAATGCTTAATAAGTGAATATTAAACAAGTGTTTATAAATAATTTGAAGACCAATAAAAGAAATGATTGAATTGGTGAAAGAAAATGGGAGGTCACGCTAGGGGCTGATGGGGGGTCTTTCTTTCCTTTTGTGAAGCTTAAAATAAATTAAACACATAGTTAATAATAGGATAATTAAGTAAAAAGGTAATTTAAATACTCCTAGGCTTTTCTCAATAAATTAGAAAAGAAAGAAAATGTGAAATGGGATAAAAAGGAAGGATGAATTTTATTTTGCTCAAAATAAACACTTGGTTAAAAACTAGTCCAAATAAAGAAATATTAAAACTAATCACCCAAAGTGTGACACCTAATCAACTTTATGAGATGCTAATCCCATCAACTAATCTATCTCATCTAATCTCACATCACTCATGAGTACCCTCTAGTTCTAGAGTCCTAGAGTATAAAAACACGGCGACGAGAAACCGAAAAACCGATTAATTTCTCGCCGAAAAGATCCCGAAAAATTAATTCGCGAGGAATTAATTCTCCGCGTGATATTATTATTTCATAAATAGTAAAAATAACCATAATCATTCAAAAACACTTAGAACAAGATACGATTCGATTTTCTTCGAAATCGGGCTCATTTTAATTTTATCTCATATAGAATCGCCGGCGATTTGAAATGCGTCGAAACTTCGTAAGAATTTTTCAACGATATTCAAACCACGAATCAATATAAAAATATTAATTCTCAATTTTATTAGCTCTTGATTTAATTAAATCACTTACTTAATGAACAAGAAAATGCTTTATTATAGCGTAAATACGACAAAATATACTAAATAACGCTATTTAACGTATCGTAAAAATACGCGTGTTACAAGAGTTTTCACTCCTACGTCAGTGGGACTGGATCCGAGCAATGAAATCCACTATGAACAATTGATTACAGCATATGAGTTCTTCACCAGAACCTTGATCATCGATCACCTAGTTCCCAAGAAAAAACCCCTCTCTGTGATACCATCTTTTCTTTCAAACTCTCTCTCTGATTTTCTCTCTACTCTCAGTTTTTCTGTTACAATGAATATCTCACAATTGAAATTGATCGATCTTCACTCATCTAAGGTATATATAATACACCTCTACCCAACCCTCTAACTGAAACGGTTACAAGGAATGAACAGTAAAAACTAACTTAACTAACTCATAAGCACATAGCTGAGAAGAACAGGCCGAGAGAGAGGTAGAGCTGAGCAATCTCTAATTTGGGCCAAAACAGCTAAGCCCAAAATCAAAGAAGCAAGGAAGCCCAAAACCATTTGTACCAAATAATCAACAAATCTCCACCTTGGTACAAATTCTCCTCCATAGTGAAATCTTCAAATACTCAGATCCAAGTCCTTGATCACCTTAGTCAGTATTAACACCTAGCAAGTCTAGGCAATGCCTAAACTTGCTCACAGGAACTGGTTTGGTGATCATATAAGCTGGATTCTCACTTGTGTGTACCTTGATCACATCAACTTCACCCTTCTCAACAATGTCCCGGATGAAGTGAAACCTTACATCTATATGTTTGGTGCGTTCATGGTACATTTGGTTCTTACACAAGTGAATTGCAGATTGATCACATACGAGATGCAACCGAGCTGATCGATGCCCACCTCGTGACAAGTCCCTCAATCCACAACCCTTCTTTGATAGCTTCGTGGAGAGCCACATACTCGGCCTCCTGTAGTAGATAAGGCCACAATGTGCTGCAAGCTAGCCTTCCAGCTGATTGTATTACCAAACAAGGTAAATACATAACCTGTTAAGGACCTCCTCTTATCCAAATCGCCTGCATAATCAGAATCTACAAAACCATGAAGAGGTTGAGTAGAATCCTTCCTACTGCAGTAGACAAGACCAGTTTCTGTAGTCCCTTTCAAATATCTCAGCACCCACTTAACTGCTTGCCAATGTTCCTTTCCAGGATTTCCCATGAACCTGCTGGTCACACTCATGGCATGGGAAATATCAGGTCTGCAGCAAACCATCGCATACATCATGCTGCCAATAGCATTGGCATAAGGAATTCTCTTCATATCTTCTTTGTCTTCCCTGTTATCAGGTGCTTGAGCTGATGACAGCTTGAAATGAGGTGCAAGAGGCAGACTAGTAGGCTTGGCATCACACATGTTAAATCTTTTAACAACCTTGTTCAAATATCCCTTCTGAGAAATGATCAATTTTCCTTTATCCCTGAACCTTGTGATTTCCATTCCCAGAATTTTCTTGGCTGACCCGAGATCCTTCATTTCAAATTCCCTCTTAAGTTGACCCTTTAACTGATCAATTGGAGCCATGTCTTTGCATGCCAGAAGCATATCATCCACATATAGCAACAAATAAATGTATTTATCATGTGAAAGCTGTTTGAAATAGATGCAACAATCAAACTTGCTTCTAACATATTTATATTTCATCATAAAGGAATCAAACCTCAAGTACCATTGCCTAGGGGATTGTTTGAGCCCATAGAGAGACTTCTTGAGATGACACACCCAATCTTCCTTGCCTTCAACCTCAAACCCCTCTGGTTGTTGCATCAGAATCGATTCCTTCAAATCTCCATGAAGAAAGGCTGTTTTAACATCCATTTGCTCCAATTCTATATTGTAGTGAGCCACCATAGATAGGATTACCCGAATTGAAGAATGCTTGACCACGGGAGAGAAGATTTCACTATAATCAAGCCCTTGGCTACTAATCTAGCCTTGAATCTAGATGGCTCCACACCTGGAATTCCTTCCTTTCTTTTGAAGATCCATTTGCTCCCCACAACTCTAGCCCCTTTAGATCTAGGAACTAGATTCCATGTGCAGTTTCTATCCAAAGAGTTCAGTTCTTCTGTCATAGCCAATAACCAGTTTGCACTGTCTTTGTTTTTAACAGCTTCAGCAAAACTTCTAGGCTCATCACTTCCAATTTCTTCAGCAGTGTACAGGGCAAAACTGAGTACTTCTTCATAACCATACCTTTGAGGAGCTTTAACATTTCTCTTCTCCCTATCCCTTGCTAACCTGTAATCTGACAGAGCTTCAGGACTGTCTTCATCAGTGTCTTCACTACGCTGCTTTCAAAGAAATTTTGACTACTTTCTGGTTGTGAATCATTGTTGGTTTTAAGCTCCACCTCAAGCTCAAAACCCTCTAAGTCCTTCTGGTCATTAGATTGTTCTTGAGTGCTCCTTGTAGACTTGTACATTTCACCTTCATTGAACTTAACATCTCTGCTGATTATACACTTTTTATCTTCTGGACACCACACTCTATAACCCTTCACACCTGTTGGATACCCCACAAAATAGCCTTTCTTTGCTCTTGGCACCAGCTTGCCTTCATTAACATGAAAGTAAGCTACACACCCAAAGACTTTTAGGTGATTGTAGCTGGGAATTCTTCTAAACCAAACTTGTTGAGGAGTCTTGAGTTCAATTGCAGTGGAGGGACTCAGATTAATCAAATAGACTGCTGTATGGACAGCTTCCCCCCAAAACCTTATAGACATACCAACATTTGAGAGTAAGCATCTCATTCTCTCAAGAATAGTCCTATTCATCCTCTCAGCAAGACCATTCTGCTGAGGGGTATGCCTCACGGTTCTATGCCTAGTGATCCCTTGTTCTTTGCAAAAATTTGTAAACAATTCATTACAATATTCCAACCCATTATCTGTTCTCAAAATCTTAACCTTCCTGTTAGTTTTATTCTCAACCATACTCTTCCATTCCTTGAAAGTTTTGAAAGCTTCATCCTTATTCTTTAAGAGATAAATCCAGATTTTTCTACTAAAATCATCAAGAAAAGTTATGAAGTACCTGTTGCCACCATGTGTAGAAATTCTGGCTGGCCCCCACATGTCACTGTGTATGTAGTCCAAGATGCCATCTGTTGTGTGTTGCCCTGCACTAACCGACTGTGCATTTTTCCAAAAATGCAGTGTTCACAGAATGGTAAGTCACCAATTCTGTCACTGCCCAGCACTCCAAGCTTATCCAAAATCTGCATGCCTTCAAACTGACATGTCCAAGCCTTTGGTGCCATAAACTTGCTTTATCTGATTTTGCAGTCACAACTCCAGCACTACCAGTGATAGTAGCACCTTTCAATATGTAGATTCCATGGTCTCTATACCCTTTCATAACAACAAGAGCACCCTTGACCACTTTCATGATTCCCTTCTCAGCTTTGTAGGAGCAGCCTGCTTCTTCAAGCATTCCCATGGAAATCAAATTCCTCTTCAAACGTACATATCCGACCCCTGAGAGAATCTTCTCTGAACCATTATCAAATTTCAATCTGACAGAACCAATCCCAAACACCTTGCATACTGAGTTGTTTCCCATTACCACTTTCCCACCATCAACTTCTTTGTAGCATATGAGCCATTCTTTGTTGGGTGTCATGTGGAATGAAGCCCGAATCCATCACCCAATGATCACATGTGATAGATGAGGCAGCCATCAAAACATCAGCATCATAGTATCCTTCTGAGGCAATTGAGACACTTCCTGCATCATCGGTGTCACTCCTCTTCTTGAATTTCCTGTCAGGGCAGTCTTTCTTGAAATGGCCTTCTTTCTTGCAAACAAAACATCTTTTCTTGTCTTTTTCTTTCTCCTTTGTCTTATTCTTCTCGCTTCGCTGCGTGCCCTTCTTCTCATATTTCCCTTTACAAACAAATTTCATTCATCGTGCTCTTCTTTAACCTCGCACTCCTCTTCAATTCTTTAGAGATCAAGGCCGATTGACATCTTCGGAAAGTGATAAAGAATCTTTGCCATAGAGTAATGCATCACTCAAATTATCATATGAGCTAGGCAAAGAACTTACCAAAAGAAGTGCTTGATCCTCATCATCAACCTTAACATCAATGTTCTCAAGATCAAGAATGATCTTGTGGAACTCATCAATGTGTTCTTCTGCGGATTTCCCAGGTTGCATCTTGAAAGTATAGAGTCTTTGTTTCAAATAAAGACGATTGGCAAGTGATTTGGTCATGTATAGCTTTTCTAACTTGAGCCAAATTGCTGCTGCTGTCTTTTCTTTTGAGACCTCCCTCAATGGTTTATCCCCCAGACTTAGAATGATAGAACTATGAGCCTTCTCCCTGGTTTCCTTCTTCTTCTCTGCTGACATCGTTGCTGGTAACTTGTCTTCCCCAGCAAGAGCATCCCCGAGCCCTTGTTGCACTATCAAGGCTTGCATATTGAGTTTCCATAGCCCAAAGTCATTCTTGCCATTGAATTTCTCCAGATCGAACTTGGTTGCAGCCATGACTTTCAAGAACACCTTTGCTACTGATACCAATTGTTGTAATTGAACACCAAGGTTGAAGATCAATTAAACCTGAAATTCAAAAGCGAATTTCTCACAGTAACACGTTCAAGTAATAATGATGCAATTGTATGTAAAAGTAATTGAGTGATCATAGTAATGATTCAATTGCAATTAACAGAAACAAAGAACAAATAACAGAATTGAAACAATGAAAGAATGCAGAAAGGTAAAGGAGAGAAAACACCAGAAATTGTTTACGCAGTTCAGAGTTTTCACTCCTACGTCTGCGGGACTGGATCCGAGCAATGAAATCCACTATGAACAATTGATTACAGCATATGAGTTCTTCACCAGAACCTTGATCATCGATCACCTAGTTCCCAAGAAAAAACCCCTCTCTGTGATACAATCTTTTCTTTCAAACTCTCTCTCCGATTTTCTCTCTACTCTCAGTTTTTCTGTTACAATGAATATCTCACAATTGAAATTGATCGATCTTCACTCATCTAAGGTATATATAATACACCTCTACCCAACCCTCTAATTGAAACGGTTACAAGGAATGAACAGTAAAAACTAACTTAACTAACTCATAAGCACAGAGCTGAGAAGAACAGGCCGAGAGAGAGGTAGAGCTGAGCAATCTCCAATTTGGGCCAAAACAGCTAAGCCCAAAATCAAAGAAGCAAGGAAGCCCAAAACCATTTGTACCAAATAATCAACAGCTAGAATGGATACTAGAACTTTCTAATTAAATATGATCTGATAGACACTAGAATTTTATATTATACTATAAGTAAACTCAACATTATAACTGTTATATAGAGTTATCATCAATGAGTTAGAAGCCACTGTACGAAATCATTAAGTGTAAAAATAAAACTTTAACATCTTGAACTTAAGAAAGTGAAGCAAGTTTGAGTTTCAAGGAAAGAAAATTAACACCTCACATGATCATCGATGTTGTGTCACTAGTATCCTACGTCTACATCAAACATCATATATCTTCAACCACTTCTTTAAATGACATGCACCCCAAAATCTAAAACTAAATTCTTACACTAAATTTGTGGGCCATGGCTGAAAGTATGATGCATGTGCATATTTAATGAAAATATCTTCCAGTACAATATTCATCTTAAATTCAATTTGAAATAGAGTTGACCGACAAGTGCCATGCTTGAGTATAAAAGGGCATTTGTACCAATCCTCTTCTTCATATCCTTCATTCACACAATTTGAAACACACTTTAGTTGATGTATAATGTCCTTGCTTCAGTATATTACATTATTACCTTTGACAGCACCTGCACCATCCTATTTGGATTGGATCCTAATTGCCTTCCTTACAACTTCACTCATCAGCTCTCAGAGATTCCTTATGTTAAAGCCAAATCTTTGCTTGAGGATGTGATATTATACAGGCACTATATTCCAAGAGGTTTATGGAAGCTACAAAAATGGCTTCGAATTGGTCAAGAGAAGAAGAACAAGGTAGCTCAACAAAATATTGACCAATTCTTGAATCAATATTTAATGCAAAGAAGATTCAACAGCATAAAAGAAATGGATGAATGTAATTTTTGCTTGGTAGAAGCACTAATGAAGGAAGGCTTTGGAAAGGGGGCAATGGGTGGTGACAAATATCTCAGAGACATTGCACTCAACATCCTGGTAGCAGGAAATGGCACCATTAGTGCATGTCTCAGTTGGTTTTTTTGGCTTGTTTCAGCTCACCCAATTGTGGAAGCTAAAATTTTTCAAGAGATCAAAGATAATTGTCTAATTCAAACCCAAGAGGAAAATTGGATTCCTTTGGGTATTGAAGAGGTTGATAAGCTAGTGTACCTGCATGGAGCTATATGTGAAGCCTTGAGGCTTTACCCTCCTATACCTCTTGAGCACATGTGTGCAATAAAATCAGATATACTCCCTATAGTGGAGACCATGTTAGTCCAAATACAAAGTTAATATACTCTTTGTATGCGATGGGAAGGATGGAACAAATATGGGGAGAAGACTGTTTGGAATTCAAGTCTGCGAGATGGATATCAGAGAGAGGAGACATTATACACGTGCCATCTTACAAGTTCATAGCTTTCAATGCATGGCCTAGAAGTTGTCTTGGTAAAGACATTAGCTTCGTTCAAATGAAGATGGTCGCAAATGCTATATTATACAAGTTTGACATGCAGGTGGTCGAATGCCATCCCGTAACACCAACGGTTTCTATTGCTCTTCGCATGAAACATGGCTTGAAATTCAATCTTAGAATTTAGGTTTGGGCCTAACTCAACCCAAAAGCTAACTCATGAGGTGAGGGTTGCCCCCTACTTATAACCATTATTCAGGTCATCTCATTCTTCCATGTGGGACTTCTAACACACTCAGGACCGGACATTTGGAGCGTGATCCAAGTGGCCCGATAACGGGTGGCCCAACAAATCGATCTATGATAAACTCTGATACCATATTAGAATTTTGGGTTTGGGCCTAACTCAACCCCAAAAGCTAACTCATGGAGTAAGGGTTACCCTTACTTATAACCATTATTCAGGTCATCTCATTCTTTCATTTGACACTTTTAACATTCAATGTTACTAAAAGATGCATCTGACTAACAGAGAGTAGTTATTACACTAGTTACAAGTAATTAATCAAAAAGTTTAATTATTTTTTAGCTTATAATCACTATATTGCTTATATCGAAAACGTCAAGCTCTGATACGTTTCAAATAAATGGTATCAAGATACATCCCAGATCCAACGGTCCAGCATTTGCAGCACGAAAAGAACAACTACAGAGGATCCAGGGGATATATATACTACAACATTTTAATCATACAACAACACCTTGTTTTTTGCTACTCAAAAAAGCGTTGCCTTAGAATAAGATAGACAACAGATTTTGACTACTGTTGGCACAGGATAAAAAATTATAGTTTTTATATACAACGCTCTAAAAAACGTTCTCTAAACGTATCGGGAACACAATATCTGCCGTTGCGTTTTATTTTTACGTTTCGGAGTAATTAAACGTTCTCTAAACGTATCGGGAACACGATATTAACCGTTCTCATAGTCGTAGACTCAATTTTTTTTCCCTGCTTAATTTTTGTCCGAAACTCAAGTTCATAATACGCGCAGACGTCTGAAAGTTTTTGTGAGGGCTTTCCTCAAGGTTCCAGAAAATTAGGGCTTTTTCTTCTTTCCCTTTTTTGAGATTAAGACCCTCAACCTCTCTGGAGAATCTCGTCCAACCTCGTCGCCCACGTATCAACCACCTCTATTTCCCCTCCCCCACCGTCACCTCCGAAATCCTCCGCCGCTGCCGCTGATTGCACCGCCGCCTCCACTCTCAGCAACTTCCTTGGCGTTGCATGGTCCACCTCTCAAACCTCATATTCACACTTTCTGGATCTGACGTAAGTTTCAACCATTTCCTCTGATTCCGATTTTTTCGTTTGCATTTCACCGATGATTGCTTATTACGATGCCGATATTTCGCCCTTCGATCGTAATTTTAGGGCTTATGGTTGTTCCTACTTTTAGTTACTGATAGATTTACTTTGGATTTTTATTGTGGTGGATATGGATGTGGATTGATATGGTTGCTTTCAGGGTACTCGAGAAATTGGTGTGCAATCATGTTAAATTGAAGCCTGTTGTCTTAGTCTTACTTCTCCGATTTGATGCTGGCAACTCACCTTCCAGCAGGTTGTTTCAGTTTCTTACAATTTGTTATAGCTATAACTCTTGTATGCCTGCACCGTATGCTTTGATGAGGCCATATGACCAAATGTCTCTGTCTTTAGCTGATGTTTGGCAATAGCCAGAGTAGTCTATGAAAATCCCTTTAATGATAGCTTATTTCCATACAAAGCCACACCAAAGTACTGAAGAATTTGGCACAGTGAGGATCTGCGACACTCGGCTGGGGATGGAAGCAGCACCACCTTCTGTTGCTATGGTAAAATGGTGAAGCTTTGTTACAAACCTTATGTTGCTGTTAGAGATAGCAACATAAGGTGGTGTTGCTTTGTTACAAACCTTAAGTATGATAAAATCAGTTAGCAACCAGCAAGGTTCAAACTTGAGTAGTTATTTTCCACATTATATTTTGCTGTTACTTTTTTTGTTTTGGATCATTTTCTTGCTAAGTTATCGTTAGTTTGCCTGTATACCTGGATTTGGACCTTGATTCAGAATTTTTTGATCTTCTGTTTTCAGATGTTATGGCTTATATAAACTAATAGCATCTGAATGTTAGAATTTAGAATATTGAATTTGGACATTGGAAATTGGATTTGTAGGTCATATCAAAATCCAAATCTTCACTACATCAGGTGTGGGGCTTAAGGTTTAAATAATGAATCTTCGCCTTGTGAATCCTAAAATGACAATATAATATAATAAGCCAACAAGAATGGAGATGGTGTTGTGAGCATGGATGAATTGGCTGCCCTTCTTGCTTACCAACAAGAAAAGTAATGATCCATTTAGTGTACAAGAGACTAAAAGCTTTAGTTTTGTATGCCTATTGTCGTCTTTTGCTATCAGTAGACATATTTTTACTGCTATATCGTTTTAGAAGATTTGATGTACTGTGATTATGAATGTGCTTAACATTGAATATTTTAGGAAGACTTGATCTAGAAGTAGGAATTTCTTTTTTCTAAGTATCGTTTGATTACATTTGTTTGATTCTTATTTGCTTAATGTTTGTGGTGAGGGTAAGTTTGTGCAAGTTGCTGCTAATTTAGGTGTTAAGAGATAGGAGAGAGCATGATCTTTTCGACCTAATAGATTATATAACATTTTTTAGTGCCATATCTATGGACTGTGGTTATGTATTTATGGTTGTTTGTATATCATGGGTTAATAAAAATCACTTGTTTATTTTTCTGTTTATGTAGATGGTTCTTCAAACTGAGTGAATGGACCCATTTCTCATCCTATGATGTTGGTATTCGATCTGGATCAAGTGCTTCCCATATTCTGGTAAGCCATGCTTTCCATACTAATTTTTTCTTTCTTTTTTTATTTAACAATTTGAGGACAATCATATCATGCAGCTTGTTTCAAGTTGTATCATGATGTTCAGAACCTCTTTGAAATTCCCTCTCTCCATTGCTAATAACTGCATTTGCAAGTTACATCCACCATAATTGGAAGGAAGGTTTTCAAGCTTAGTTGCTAACATATATCAATCCTGGCACCCGTTTCATACAATAATCGAATATCAACATTTGTCATGCATACCATTTTTTGAAGTCTTGAGAATTTGAATTGTATTGGCTCACCAACTTCATCAAAGTAGAGAATTAGAGGCATCCTTAAGATAATACGAGTAAATTGGAAAAACAGTACTAAAATACTGGTATTTTTATCCCATATTTGTACTTCTTCGCCTTCTCAACTTGTTATTTATTTACTTCAACTTACTTTTGGCTTCAGGTATATGATCGGAAGTCTCAAAGGCTTGTTGAAGAACTAATTGATAAAAAGATTGTTTTGTCAATGAGAGCTATTTATCAGTCAAAAATAGGTATTGGTCTAATGGACATAGGTATGTGGATTTTTTTTCCTTCTTTTTTTAATAGTTGAATGAAGTTCTAGGCTATATGTATATCTAATATGCTGTGCAGATATTAGATCTTGCTGACATTTCTTTAAGCTGATTTGATGCTTTTTTAGTAGATTACAAATAAAGAAAAATATAGTCAGTTTACAAGAATGATTTATCATACTGCATCCTTCTGTTACTTGGGTCAAACTTAGATATGGGTTTTGACGTCAATATGAGATTCCAATCGGATTTGAGTAAACCTTTGCATCTGCGTTGAGTTGAGTTACTATATTCATTTACTTTACTTTGGTGATCCTCTTGTATGCAGGGGTGAAGGAGCTCTTGCAAAGCATCTGTGAAAAGCAGGGAGCAAGTCTAAATTGTTCCTCATCCACCTGCACAAACTTAAGAGGAAGGTCCTTATCAAAAACTCTTCTCCAGTTGATTTCTAAAAGGTCCTTCTCAAAATGTTGGGAGCATTTTCGCATTTGATGTTTGTTATTGATTGTAGGTTAAAACCAGTAACTTCATTGATGAGAGTGGTGATGCAATTGAATATTGGGATGGTAAGCTGTCTCTTGAACACCTTAAGCTTCTGCAGCTTCACTTCTGCTGTCTCTTGAACACCTTAAGCTTCTGCAGCTTCACTTCTGCTGTTGTTGAAGTTATGTTTAATAATTCTAGTTTTTTTTTTCCTTCCTGATATGTTTAATAATTTTTCTGGTTTGTTTGTAGTGGCAAATTCTTAGTTAGTTACTATTAACATTTATAAGATTAGAGGCAATTTTTATTTTTCTTACCTTGGATAAAGGGGGATGATAACAATTTATATCATTTAATATAAAATAAAATTTAAGGCTGATATCATGCGCTATTATTATGTTTATTTCTGTATTTTAGCGGTTCATTATATATTGTTGGAGATGAAATTTAAAAGCAAAATATAAAATGGCTGCTGAAGTTTAAAAGCCGTTTTATAAGATCAGTGACAATAGTTTTTTAAGTGTTGTCATTTAAAAACTGTTGCTATTGATGACAACGGTAGGAAACTGTTGTAGTAGTGTTGTTCGAAAACCGTTGCGTATAATCATAACAATGGCTACGTTTTTTTTTGTCAGTGTTGCCTTTTCTTAGAAAACCGTTACCTAAAGAATAGGCAACACCTTAGACTACCACAGTTCAAAAACTGTTCCAGAAAGAAAAGAGAACACTTTTTTCAACATAGGCTATGATTTTGTGGTGTTGCTGTAGATAAAAAATGTTGTAGTGATATTGTCTCCTACAACATGCACCTAGTTACTATTCTAAGTCTCATGATCAATGTTATTGTCCATCAAACTAATTTTTTACCGTGTACAATGCAAGGCCATTAAGGCCATTGCCTTAGACCTCACTTTTTATTTATTTTTTATATTATGTAACGATTAAATAATGATGGCTATTGGCTTGGAAGTAACAAGGCCTAATAAATTCTGTGTACGGTGTATGTCTTCCACGTAAAGTGCAGTGAGTTACGTTTCCACCTTTATGCCTTATTGTCTTTATTTTTTCCTTTGATAATGATAAATATTTTATTTTTTCCTTAGGTTTAACCGCTACTGCAGAGTGTTACCAAAAACAAGATAACAATGTTACCAAAAAAAAAAACCGCTACTGCAGAGTGTAGACCATGCTTATTAAATCCGTATAGTTTCGATGTGGCGTTTTTGCTATTAGTTTTTTTCTTTCCAACGCATAAATCTGTTTAACTGTGCTGCGTTTAGTTGCTATTGGAGCTAATATACTTGATTAACAATTGGAATTCCTTCCTTATAATACTGCAGCTAATCGCAGTATGTGTTAATCTTGGTGCGTCATGACTTATCTTTTGGGTGAAGAGTCTATTATTGATATTTTTCAAACCGAAAGTCCATTATTGATATTACTAGGCGGGAAGCCTATGATTGATACTTTAGACAAGGAGTTAGAGTTGGACAGGAATGAGAGAACTCTCTCAGAAGTCTGTTGTAGTTCAGTTTGAGTAATACTCCACTTGAAAATAGAAATCTACGATTTTTATCATAGTTATTAAAACCGGATCAGCCTGGCCGATTGAACTAGTTAAACCGAGAATTAGACCTATGTTCGGTCCAAAAGAACCAAAAAACTGCCTAACTTAAAAACCGGATAAAAAACTGAAAAACCGGCATAAAACCGGCAAAATCAGACATAACCGGCAGTTAAACAGTTTGTCACGGTTCACAGAAAAAACGTTTTTTAAATAATTTTTTTTCCAAAAAACGTGCTTTTCAGCCAACCTGGCCGAAATTGATAGCGATACAACACTCCGCAAGAAAGTGCGTGCCCCATATAGCTAGCCAAAACCAGCGCTTCTTTATTTATCGAAAGCTCCTCTCAAGCTCTATTTATAAGAACCAATTCTCATTCTTCTTATTTAACTTTTCGATGCTGGACTAGTACTGTGTGACACTACCAGTCACATAGAAGGCTTTTTAACAAAACAACTTGCCTTCGGTTTCAAAAGACTCGCCTTAAATATACCTGATTCATGTTATTAAAAAAAAAAATAACGATCGAGATGCTAGTTCTTTTTTTTTTTTTTTGGGTACATAGATGCTAATTCCTTTTTATGCTATTACTAAATCGCCTAATTCTTTTTTCATGCCAATTTTTATCATGTTACTAAATTGCCTAATTCTTTTATTGCCATTCCTAAATTCAAATTCCTAACTCCTAAATGCAAGCCGTGAGAGTTTCAAAAGAATAAGAATATAATTCATTGTTAGAATTATTTGTTATATTATACATTTGCATTTTATTATATGTTCACTTGTGATAATTTTAAGTAGAGTTTAATTTTTAATGGTGTGGAGTTATGACTGGATGTGATTTATATATATAATATATTTTGTTTGAAATATTATAATACATATTACTCAATATATTATATTAAAATTTATAAAAACTATTATTTAATTATAACGGTTCAACCCCGGTCCAACCTTTGAACCTTGAACCCGTGCCTACACCGGTTCAGTGTCCGATCCTGTTTTGATAACCTTGGTTTTTATGCACATACTTGATGTAAACTAAAATTTGACATTTTAACTATATTTTAAATTTGGTATATCATATATTGCTTGTTACATTCATCATTATTTACTCACTAAAAGATTTCTCACATTGTCTTTATAATCGATCACAAATCCTCACACTCACACAATTGAACAACTCTACTAAACTTCATTAGGTTTTTGGTGAAACCCCTTTTGTGATTTAAGTCTGAAAACTATATTAAAAGTTAAAACTAACTTCTTGCCCAAAAAAGGGTTTAATGTTTGTTATATCTTCACGTCAATTTTACTTTCCTGGTTTTGTTTGAGCTCCCCTGCACAAGAACCAAAGGAAAGATGGCAGATGAGTCCCTTGATGCTTAACGCATTTTCTGTCTCATTACGTAAGGAGATTGCTATCACAACGTGAAGCCAAGTGATCTCTGTAAATTTCTTTCTCCTCAGTTCTATACATCCCAAACTTTCTAATTCTTAGCTTCCTTTCCCTTTATTATAATGCTACCTATTGTTTCCCTGTATCATAAACAGTCCAAGCATACTTTTAGTGATACTTTTACACCTAGCATAAGCTACTAGGATTGAACTAGTGATGACTAATTAAGAATCTAAATAATTATAATTTTACATGATGTTATTGGTTTAAACTGCCGTGGTGACATTTTACTAAAATATACTAGTTGAGAGAATCCGTCCTCGACAAGAGTGGTCAAAAAAAATGAAACCTACAGTGTAGTTAAGTTTTCTATGGAAAAATAGTTTTTAACTAAAAAACGAAAGAATGAGCTTTTGGCACGTGTCCTTAGTGTAGTTAAGTTTTATAAATAGATAATAAATTATGCATACAGCACAATGATCATTGATTGTTCTGCAAGATAAATAAACAGAAAACTTGGTTGGTCCAAACTCCCTAACACAAAGAAAGAAACTTTATACCCTTCGAATAACACAACAGAAAGGACGGCTTGCTGCACAAGGCTCTCACCATGGTAGGGTTTGGAGAGGGTCAGACATACAAAACCTTATTCCATGAGCATTGCATGTACAACGGGATAATGTTTCCAAATGCCAATAGCTTCTTTCACAAATACTTGCGGACAGCACCGACAATTGTTGTCACAAGGCATCTATCTAAACACTGTGATAGAAGAGACTGGAGCAAGGATCATCTTGAATTCACGTCCTTGACGAATTATAGAGGATCACTAAAATTAGTAGCTCAATCCAAATATGCATGCAGCTGGCCAAAGATATTAAGAGCGTGATAGAACCCCTTTCGAACTGCACATACCAAACGATGATGCCTAACATCAGTTTCACATAGATAGGGAGAAATGTAGATAATCATAGTTTACAAATAAGCATGAATACTTAAGAACCTAAGTAAACAACCATGATTATGCCCAATTGCAATTATCAATTAGTTTGACTGAATAAGCTAACAAGTTTTTCAACATATGTCAAGGGTTCATAGAATTTGGGCTCAGAACCTAACTCAACTCCACAAAACCTGCTTGTAAGGCGAAGACGACCCAAACTTTATAAGCACTACTTAGGCCATATATCTAGTCGATGTGCGACTCTCAACACACACCCTCACGCTCAGGACTTGACATCTGAAGTGTGGACTAATGCGAGTGGAATAACAGGATCTCGACACACCCGCTCAAAGATCTTAGCCTAATTATAGATCTAAGAAAGACTCTGGTACCACCTTAAAATCTGGATTTAGTGTCTAACTTAACCCCACAAAACCGGCTTGTAATGTAAGGACTGCCCAAGCTTTATAAGTACTACTTAGGCCATATCTCTAGTCAATGTGGGACTATCAACATTCTCCTCACGCTCAGGACTGAACATCTAAAGCGTGGACTAATGCTGGTGGAATAAAAGGATTTCAACTCAACCCCTCAGAGATCATGCCCAATAACGGATCTAGAATGGATTCTGATGTCATCTTAGAATTCGAGCTTATGGTCTAACTCAACCCAACAAAACTGGCTTGTAAAGTGAGAATGTCCAAGCCTTATAAGCACTACTTAGGTCATATCTCTAGTCGATGTGGGACTCTCAACAAGGGTGATTTCGAACACGAGAAAGATTCCTTTTTTTATTCTTCTCAGCAAATAGAATTGTTCATTCTATCATTTGAAGGCAGACAAGGAACTATTAAGTTCAATCCAGGAGTAGAGAGATCCTCCGGGAATTAGAGAACAGGAAAGCACAGTAAATGGTTTCTCAATTTTGATAAACTTCTCAAGCAGCAGTTAAAAAAAGTTGTCAACTACGAGCTTTTTAAACAATTTCTCATAAAAGTTGAAATTAGCTTCTACATATCAATTTTCTCATAAGCTCTCTCATTTAACTACTTTATGAACATTTATAAGCCTATAAAGACTTATTCCTTAAGTAAAGAATCATAAATTTATTTTAACTGAGATGCTCCTGTAAACTAGAAGCTAATCTAAACTGCACCAAAATCAATAGAATCTAAATCTCATAATACTTCTATAAATTCAAGTAGTAGTTTCAAAGATAACAGACCTTGGCACAGCTCCACGGCGATGTGGGTCATATTCTGTTGCTTGTCGAAGAGCCCTTGCAAAAGCTTTAAATGTTGCCTCAATAATATGATGAGAATTTCTTCCAGCAAGCTGTACTCAAACGAATGCATATAAGTTCTGTTAAAAGGTTTTGAAAAATAGGAATAAAATAGATACACTAGAATGTGCATAAACCACAAAATTTAAGTTGGAATCTGTATGTAAAGCATCAAGAGCATAGAAATAATATCACAGTTTGTAAGAGGCCCTGTATACCATCATTGACACTCAGTTTGTTTCTTCAACAATGATGCACAAATATACTAACATTAACTGCAGTTAGTTATAAATGACCTAGATTCTAGGTTTTAATACCTGGCGAATGTGAAGTGTCATACCGGAAGTATTCACTATAGACTGGAAAAAATGTTCCACCAACTACAAATGAGGATATCCAGAAAACTCATCAGTAAATGATAGAAATAAAAATTGTAGCTGTTGAAGTTATAGGGACTTTAGATAAAATAAGGAGAAGAGAAAATAAAGATGTAATATAATTGATAATAATTTGATGATATCTTGATAATACCTTTGATACAAAAGACTGAACACTAATCCCTATTTATAGGGATACAAAACCTCTATCCTAATTAAATAGAGAAACTAGGAAACAAATCATGATAATAACTAAACAATATAAAAACTAATCCTAGAAGATAATCTAAGATATTTTAAGATTATAAACTAATCTTACGAGATAAACTAGGATAATATCATGATATTCTTAGATACTTTCCTATATTCTAACACACTCCCTCAAGCTAAAGCTTACTAAGCTTTAAGCTTGTTACAAGAAAATAACGCATTTTTCATGAAATAAAAATAAATAGAAAACATAAAATTTATCTACACCAAAACAATGATTGGGAAGACAACTCAGGGATGTTGGAGAAGCCGGAGAGAATTGTTACAGAGATAGCTTAGCCAGATAGCTGGAGTAATAATCAGCCTAAAAGAAATTTCTTGGCAAACAATGAAGTAAAGCAAGGTCCGACCTTCTCAAAACAACATTTGGAAGCTTCAAACCAATAATATTCCTAAAATATTTAAACATGAAACTACATCTGACAACTGCTTCTAGGACAGCACGAAGATAGGGCCAGTGCATCTGGGATGAAGATAGGGCCAGTGCATCTGGGACGAAGATAGGGCCAGTGCATCTGGGAAAAGACTGAGACCAGAGCAGGTAGAAGAAGATGCAAAAAACATGCAGACAAAAGAAAACACTATCTGTGTGACGAACTCGCAAACGAGCATTGAATAGATGCAAAAACGTATAAACAGTAACGCAGATGAACAAGACACGGCTAAAAAGCATTGATCGGGGGCAACAAATGCAACAAACAGCAGAAAAGAAACAATCAAAAGTGGGACTCACAAGCTGGAAGAAGTCCTAAACAAATCAAGAGAGTCTGACGTGTCAAATGGCACCGACGGCGCTACAAATAGAGGTGTGTGGACCTCAACAGAGAGCAACAAAACAAACAGAAACACACAATGCCCAGAAAATGCGTAGAAGGCAAAGTCGTAGCAACAAAAGGAGCACAAAATCGCGGTTGTAACAACAGGAAGTCATGTTTCGAAGCCACAACAGAACCAAACGAGGACAGATCCTGGTAGAGGAGAGAGAAAATACGCCGAAGTAGGGTCATTTTGTACAGGAAACTGTGTCGTCGTGTTCCGAAACACGAAAACAAGGTCAGATCAAGAACCAGATTGTTGCGGTGACATGCACGAGTGAAAACGGTGCCAGAAAGCGATGAGCAGAGGCACAATGAATTCTGAATACAATTGTTATTACATTCTCAAACTTTTGGGAACTTGGCAGCGAAATAGTGACAGGACAAGTCACGAAGGATGGTACCTCTCTGATACCATGTTGAAGTTAAGGTGATTTAGATAAAATAAGGAGAAGAGAAAATAAAGATGTAATATAATTGATAATAATTTGATGATATCTTGATAATACATTTGATACAAAAGACTGAACACTAATCCTTATTTATAAGGATACAAAACCTCTATCCTAATTAAATAGGGAAACTAGGAAACAAATCATGATAATAACTAAATAATATAGAAACTAATCCTAAAAGATAATCTAAGATATTCTAAGATTATAAACTAATCTTACGAGATAAACTAGGATAATATCATGATATTCTTAGATACTTTCCTATATTCTAACAGTAGCAAAAGGGATAACTAACATGATAATTCTTTCATAGAAAAGGAACTTCTGTTAAACAGAGGACAGAGAGTACAGCGAAGGTTGATAAGGTATCCTCAAGAGAAAAGAAAAACAAGAACAAACACAAAAGAACAAGACAAGAAATGCAGATCTGCCTAGTCTATCTGCTAAGAACATAATCCTATCCCAAATCAGAATTAAGAGCATAAAACCACACATAAAGATCTATGTGTACTGGTTCCAGTTAAATGCATCAAAATTAAGAAAAAGTTGCATATTGCCAAAAAGATTTCACCTTCTTGTTTATTCCAAATCTATAACAACAAGGGACGGACACAGGGGAGGGCAGGCATGGGCCCTATCCCCTCCCTCCCCTTCAAAACTTCAATACACACTATATTAATATTTTTATAGGGCTGTTGCTATGCAATGTGTGGGTGGGCTTTCATAATACAAGATCGTTTAAACAATAATGGAGTTGCTAGTGCTTCATAGTTCTCCAACTCAATAGCAGCAATGATATATTACTATACTATGGCTTTGTGTCGGCCATTTATTTGTGGTATCATTATAAAATCAATCATTCCAATATATTGCTGATGCTGTCGTACCGTGGTGATTTTGGATTATTAGCATAGGGGTAGTTGTGTCGATATGTAATGGGTTAATTAGTTTTGGTTTGTTATGGGTTTTGTTTTGTAAGACTTGAATAAACACAGGAAGTTACATAATTGAACTTTTCTTATACTTTCAAATGCTAAACAAAAAAATTGAAAAGAAAGGCTATTTAGGAAAAAAATTTCAGCCCCTCCTTTCACTGGTTTCAGGATCCGTCCCTGATAACAACCAACAAGAACTGCTCCAAAGTAGAAGGATACACCCAGTTGTTACAATGAAACCCCCAAAGAGATTGTTCCAAATAAAGGAGGATACCTTGCCATGTAGAAATAAAGTCATGCTGTTTTAAAGCTAGACTTGACATAAAACAAATGTCAAGTGATCGAATCATGTGACTCTGAGGCTTAAGAATGTGCAACAAATTATGTTTGCAAATCATGTTATTGTTCTTTACTGCTGATCAAACAATAGACTTGACCTTAAAGGAAGAACTGGATTTGCAAATGGATTTATTAAGGAGGAATCTCTGGCAATTTGGGGTGTGTGTATGAAATCAAAAGAGAGATTTACAAGAGAATGTCCCAAGAAATCCAGAGGACTTTAAACCAAGTGTTTGCTGAATTGCAGATCCCAAATACCAATAAAGAGGACTTTAAGTAGAAAAAATATCTTCACAGAATTATGTAGATAGTTTAAAGGGATGAAGAAAGGATTTGAGGCATGGGATACCTCCCACCCAAGAATCCTCCAAAACCTGATATGACAGCCCATCTAGACTAAAATAAGCCAATGGTGTAATCGAGGCAGAACCAAGATAAATGAACTTTCAAAGACTAGCATTAATAATAGTGATTGATGAGTTAGCATCCCATCACCATATTTACTCAACTATATGCCATTTGACAACATCAATAAGATTGTTATGAGACAAAAGCCAATCTTAAAACTCCACCAAATAGCTTAACCTTTTAAAAATGTTGGTCCTTCACTTGACATCGAAGCCTCTATGACCAAGTAGTAAAGCGTGTGATCCTTTCCAACCCCATTCGTTTATCCATGCTACATGTCCAAGAGGCTCTTGCATCAAATGGTTTGGTAGAGGTAATAAAACCAATTTTAGGCTTCCAACTAATAACTTAATCTTTTAGGAATGTAGGTTCTTCACAACAATATCTAAAGTGCAAACATTTGAAGCTCCATAGTTTAAGCTTTAAAGCTATTTGGACAAATTCTAAATTAAATGTAGCAATCAAACAGTAAAGCACAATACCTGCGTGTCATATGTCCCAACCCTCTGAGTGGGAATGTCTAATTTATAACTTAGATGAGGTCGACCAGATAAATCCTGAAAAAGAAAAGAGTGGAAATGCAGTAGTGAAGTGAACAAAACAAATTGATAAGGGACAAAAGCTTGTAAATATGGACAGAATGGACACTAGCAATTTCTAAATATGCCCAGAATAGACACTAGAACCTTCTAAATTTTGTAAAGAAGTTTTGAGTACAAGCACAGCTACAATATGTGATTGAACATCAATGTAAAAGTTCAAAGTATCAGTACCCTTGTTGCTTGATATATGCAAAAATTAAAGGGTTGTTTGGTTTAAGAAAATCTTTTCGGTTTCCGTTTTCTGTTCTCACTAACAAAAAGTGTTATTTAAAATATTTGTACACGAAATGGTGAAAACAAAGTAGAATTTTTGTAACTATTAGTGAAAAACAGGAAATGAAAACAGAAAACACTTTTTGTAACCAAATAATCCCTAAGAGTCATTTGAATTGCTTGATACACATTATTGAACATGACAATATGTGATTTTTAATATCATACATGTTATAAAGTTATGACATTTCAAAATTTAGTTTCTAAAATGTATTACCATATTTATATTTATATGGAGGCCTATGCTTCACATCTCCCACCACATTTATGTTAATTACACTAAAAAATTAAAATAATAATTAATACTGAAACAGCAAGCAACATACCAGTGAAACGTGTATTAACGCTTCATCAAGAGGAGCAGAGAAGTCACCAAACCGGTTAATACCCTTCCTATCACCAAGGGCCTGCAGCAAAGCCTGCAGATGTATAAATAGAAACCTCTTAGTTTTATGAGATGATAGACAAATGCAATTTCAACAAATTCTCTGATAAATGCAAATACCCTTTATATATTATATTTAAACTCAATATCATAACTGTTAGAGTTGTCAGCAATGAGTTAGACACCACTGTGCATGGAAGGATTATGTCAATCTAAAAATAAAACTTGCACACCAATCATTATGTAACATCTTGAAATTAAGAAAACGAAGCAGGTTTCAAAAAAATAAACAGTTCACATAGTTGTTCCCAGTACCGTTCCAATAGCAAGAGCAACATCTTCATTTGTGTGATGATCATCGATGTGTATATCACCAGTAGCCTTTACATGTACATCAAATAGCCCATGTGAAGCAAGTTGCTGAACAAAAAAGATCAAGTTTAGTTTTCTCATTGAACAAATTCTAAATCCTCAACAGTTCTTAATTTCAAGTTTGAAGTTAGCATCAAGAAAGCAAAAAGTAAATTCCAATTTATGATCATATTCTGACAACTCAGATCTTTCCAAGGAAGCAATTCACAACATAAGACCGTTATTCATTCCACTCCCACATCCATCCACCTAGGCTATTGGTCTGGAAGTGACCCGATAACCCTCACTCAGAGTTGAATATGATTAAGTATAAATAGACTCATTAGCTTTTAAGCTAAAGAGTCTATGGGGCTTGTGGTTCGGGATGGACCTCAGACCACCCTTGGCAGATCTCGAGGTCGGACTTCTAGAAGCCACCTTAACAGAGACATCTAAAAATATAAGGCCTCTATCTCAACTCGAGATAAGAATGTGATCTTATCATGGAGCGTCTAACTAACTGCATTAATCCTACCAAGGAGCCTTTATCGGACCCGCAAGCACTATAAAAAGGGGGTTCCAGCCCCAGGTAGGATCGTCTCTCTCACACTCTCATAAACCCTCCAAAAACCCTGTCTCACTTAAGCATCATAATGTCTTTGCAGATATGCCCCCTGAGCTTTGGAGGAGATCTCAGCCCGCTGGAGGAAGACCTAATTGTTCCATACTGGAATACCTATCATCCCTCATTTGCAAGCTATTGATTGTATTTCACCGGCTAACATCTTTGAGTAGTGTATGGAGAGAAAATAAAGAATAAAAAGATTACTAAAAACTTAGAAACTGGAGAACTAATTGTTTAATTTCTGAAAACAAAACATATCTTTGTAACTTGATCATGACACACCCCCCGCGCGGAAAGTGAAGTTTAAAGATCAATCAGGAGAGCCAAAGTTGAGACCAATGATTGAATTGAAGTTTGGATTCACGTTCAAAGGGATACAGAAACAATTCAAAATAGAATATTATACAGTAAAATCAGCAACAAAAAGGTACTATAATTCATTTTTGAAAGCAAAATTACTGACATCTAGCATATGGTCAAGGAAGGGGATTCCAGTACTAGAATCAGCAACACCAGAACCATCCAAGTTTATTTTGACTGATACATTAGTCTCCTTAGTGACCCTTTTCACCTCTCCAACTCTATCCTCTGAAAAAAAAAACAAATAAGCATTCAAATTCATCTCTACACCCCAAAAAATGAGTCAATAAAAAGTAAAAACGCACATAAGAGGGTGAATATGCTACTGACCTGAGTCAAATGGCAAAGCAGTTGCAGTTGAACCGTTGTTGTGTTCCACCAAAGCAGCAGAAGAGAGAGTTCTGGGAGGATCCATAGGTGTGAGAATGAAGTGATTTGCTGAAAAGAAACAAGGTTTGAATGTTGTTGGGATAAGGGTTTTATTAAAAATCTTAACCCCAGAAGATTTGAAGAGCAAAGATGAAGGGCAGTTTCGAAGACAAGGAGATGCACGCAACTCCATTCAGTTCGTGAAGCAGAGGTAGCAGGAAACGGCGTTTTGGGTTCTGATGACTTGTTTGTGAATCGTGATTGCGAGTACCGAATAAACCAAACAAGACAAAATACGAACAACATTTTTTTGGGGAGGAAAATAAAATAACAACAACGTAATATTATATTATTTTGGGTTAAACGCGTTTTTTTTTTTTTGAAAAGGGGTTAAACAAGGATTTAGCCTTTATAAAATTTATATTTTTTATTTTTAGTTACTATATCCACTTTTTAATCCTATTACAAAACTGCAAGGACCAGAGACAGAGCTAGGATTGGATGACTATGGGGGCGAATTATAAAAACAAAATTCATATAATAAATATATATGTACATACATATCAAAATTCATAGAATATATTCATATTTATATGTTCCAAAATGTTAATTACATTAGAAATCTATTAAAACACAAATCATGATAAAGTAAATGCGCCAGCCAAAGTAAAAGGAGGGTGGGCTTTGGCATTTGCATTACAACATGTTAACTATTAAAAAAATAATAAAGCTGATTGTATAAGTGGTCATATAAAATATTTAAGGTTTCGTGGCATTGTTTCTGGATCAGAGTTTTACTTTTCCCATTTTGAACCAAGTCAAATCTTCCGTTGGAATTCTTGCAAGCTCATGTACAAGTATTCATTAACTTTTGCAGTTTCAGAGTCCAAAACCAAATATAAAAAAACCTTTTTTACTGGGGTGTAAATAAAACTTTCAAAATTTTAGCAGGAGTTGGAACCCCAGGAGGCAATAACGTGCCTCCGCCCCTGGCAAGGACTATAAGCATGTAGTTTTGAGTAGGACAAAACTTAGATACAGTGCTATAGACACTGTTCTTACTGTTTCTCTCACAAAGTGACAGTTTTTTGTCGTTGTCAAAATGACAGTATTTTCACACTCTTTCTAAATATTTGTGGCAGTTATGCTATTTTTTAGTAAAGAACGGTATAAACAGTTTGTATAGCACTGTACCTAAGTTTTATCCAATTGAGCATGCAGTTTTATAATTTGTATGGACTAATTCAGGATAATTATAGGGACCAAAAACATATTTAACCCTATTATTTTTAATTAATTGATTAATATATCTGTCAACACCAAAAATTAATTAAATGACAGCCGAATACAAAAATCAGTCAATTTGATATGTTAGATGATAGGGTTAGCCGAACTATGGATTAGCCGATAAAGAATAATTATCAACTAATCAGCTGAATGTCAAAGTTCATAAATTTGGTCAAAAAATAAATTTGGTTAGGTTAACCACGCTAATGGACTTGCAGGTGATTAATGAGCTTGGATGCATCCAAATGTGAAGGAATTTTTGAAGAAAAGGGGAGAAAATTCAAGGACTGTCTCCAAGGCCCTAAATTTAGGAGATAATGGTTATATTTGAATCCAAATGGGCATGTACCTAGTTTTTAAGAGATAATGGCTAGTTGAGTCCGGAGGTCAGCTGATCCATTAGTTGATCCATGTATTGTTAGTCGTTACAGTTGTTAGCCATTTGTGAAGACAATTATATGAGTGGAGAACATAACAAATAGGGGTAGCTTATGATTTTGCCAATAAATAACTGTTGTACAGTGTTTTTGAGAGACCATTCAATCAATCCAACTTTGTTCTCATCAAGTTATCTTTATTATCTTTTACCTTTATTTTCTATGTTGTCTTAATTTTGGTTCTTCAATCTTCACTGTAACACCTCATCAAGGTAGGTGTTGCTTCAAAGACAAGTGCACTTTATTGCAAAAGTAATAAAGTGAAGTATTTGAGACTCCAAGTATCGTACCCACAGGGACTACCGGCAGCTATTAGTTCGATTAACATCCTTATGTTATCTAGACAATCGAAGTTTGAAAATAATTGTAAGATCGGTATCAATTCGCAAATTAAAGAAGTAAAATGAGTAACACGAGAAAAAAATTCAATTAATGGGAAGCTTAGGGTCACCGATTTATGTCAATACTCTAAATATTACCAATTACTCAACGGTTTGTGTTCCCTTAATGGTTATCAACCACTTACTCTAATGTTATTACTACTTGTTATGGTCAACGCAATAGTAATAGTCTTCCCCTTAATCAACTGCCCTCATTATCATGCAAGACAACAGTTAAGGAAAGCATTAAAACACAACAAGCTCGTCGATTTAACTACTGATTGAAATAATGGAATTGCGTTATGATCAGTCCAACTCTCAATTACCAATTAATCTAAGAGTTCCGTTAATTAACTGTGCTGGGATTACCTATTCAATTAATTAGCTTGTTAAAGGTTAGCTACGCCATATAGGGATTCAAACACAAAGAATATTTTAACTAATAGACGAAAACTACAAACTATTTAATAATCAATAAATATTTAAAGCGTAAGGCATAGGATACACCTAAGCATAACATAGGATTTAACTACTCATAGTCATGGTAAACATAGCATAGCAAAGTTCTACAAATCTCATTGAAAGCAATAATAAATTAAAGACAAAATTATACCAGATGTTCTTTATCTTAATTTAAAGTTACACTTTAGTCCTTTATCATTTTTTTTGGTCAAGTAAATCCTTTAAAGTTAATTTTAGTTTCAGTTTAGTCCCACATGTTCTAAAATGTTAACAATGTTGGCCAAATTGATCTGTTTTTTGTTTTTTACAACAATTTTTTGGGTTCTGATTTGTGGCATAATTGATAGGACAGATTGTCCTTATGACACACATGCATTTCTCGCTGTAGATCAGCTAACAATTTGCCTCGAAATTAACGTTTTAAAACATGTGGGACTAAATTGAAACAAAAAAAGATAAAAGACTAATTTGAAATTTTAAATTAAGATAAAAGACCTCTGAAATAGTTTTGCCCAAATTAAAAATCCGAAAACGGTCACGCTTGTTGATCCACGATCGATTTTTCAAGAAATCCTCCGGGAACCTTCACTGGTGCTGAAGAACATGGCATCTTTCATAGAAACAATCCAAGATCCTTTCATAAGTGATGACACCCTCCTATTTATAGAAAAGTCTCAAAATAGGTCAGACTCGCGTATCTGCACAACCCCTACATAAATCTGCACAGCCTTTGCATATTAAAACAGGAAGGTCTAGGCTCCAGCATATATCTGCATGGTTGTGCAGCCCAATGAGCACGGTCGTGTTCGTCTATGTGGCGAGCTTCTGACTTCTCACTCCATGCTTTGTAGATCTACACAGCCTCTACATGCTGAACGGTTGTGCTGCATGAATATGCAAGGTCGTGCAGCCCCAAGCTTGGCTGGAATGAGCTTTTCTTCATTCAGGACTTTGCATATTCGACGATAGAGCATTTGCATATGTGCAGGAAGTATGTCGAGCCTATGCATGTGCATGAACTTCAAAACTTGGCCTTTTTGCATCTGATTCTCTCCATTTTGTATTGTTTTGCAATTTTTCTCTTCTCCAAACTAATTCTGCAAATATAAAGGAAAATGGATGAGAAATAGGGATCAAAACCATAAAAGAGGGTTATTTAGCTAGTAAATACCCCATATAAGTCACTCAAAATATTGGTTTATCAACAAGGTGCCACATTTCAAACAACATATATATAAACAAAACATTTATTTATTCATTTATAAAAAACATGTACATCATAGTGCAAATACATTATTTACAAATACAATTATTATAAAGGACCTATTCCATCGGACGTGGTACAAATACTAATCGAAACATCAAACATCTTAAGTTGTATTTGTCACCACTAGATTTGGCTCCCCGAGAGTATATCCCAAGAACAGGTTGATCCGTCATATATCAAGTAGAAATACCACAAAAATAGAAGAAGTAAGAAAACATTTCAATTATCATACAATGGAAAAACATCATAGGATATAACGACTCAATATGCACACAATCACAATCACATTCAGATAAAACAATCTTTTCCCTATTAGCCCCATCAATTGATCATAACCTAGAATTATTCTAACCATTAAAATATTCTCGTAGGAAACTAATGGCTTACTATCAAAGACTAACTTCCTAATCTCGTATGCAACTACGGCTCATACGACTGCCTTGATGAAATTGCAGTCCATTGATGCAACTGTTGTCCATCTCATGTGCAACTGCAGCCCACATCATTACTTCGCGTGTTACTGCAGCCACACCGTGTGCCACTGTCTGAAATGTAAAGGACGAAACACGAAAATGGTGGGTTGAATTGTGTTTTGAATTTTTTTTTTGATAAAACAAGACTTTTTCAAAACTTTTTCGCACAAGCAGACGCAAAAGATCTTAAATTAGTGAGTTGTCACTAGCTTTAGGCATATGTAGAAATCGTGAAGCTTGTTTGAAAATAATAAGTATTTTTCACAGGAAGATTTAAAGCTTGATAAGAAAAACCTTTAAAAAACATATTTGTAAAAGAGAGTATAAGGAGATAAAGAAGCACACAAAGCAATTTATAGTAGTTCACTATCAACCTTGATAGCTACGTCTAGTCCCTTCGTTCCTGAAGGATTTTTCACTATAATTAGACTACTTACAGTCTTGTACGTATCTCTTAGTCAACCAGACTATACGTACAACTTCTTAAGATAACACAACCTTGTGCCCTTAAGAAAAAATGTCTGACCAGCTTACAACAGTCAAAGAAAAAATTTTACAAGAAAAAAAAAAGGAACATCTCTTAACAAGAAAGAATAAACAATTTAAGCTCTGGTAAACAAGTAACTCTCAATTAGAGAGAATAGGCAGGTAAGAGCATTGAGTATGAATTCTTGCAAAGTTTCGGCTTGGTTGAATGCTTCTGATTTTGCCTTCACACTTCAAAGATATTTATAGCCCATAGATCGTGAGGTCTGTTTACATTTGGCAATAATCCTGTTGTGACACAAGAGCCTTCTTCACCGTTGAAATTTGAAAACTATTTGTTTCTTTTGTCCTTATTGAGGTCACGTTGTACTATCTAGTGTGTGTTATGGCAATTGTACTATGTACGGAGGTGGCCCTATACTCTTCCAAAAACATCCTATATCAGTCACAAGGCAGATAAATTTGAATTGATCTTTTGTTACTTTCTCTGCCACCTTCCATAGAATCTTGCATTTGAGGAAATTTGAAATAGAATAATTTGATTTCTCGTATATTGAAAGTTATGCAAGCAAATACTGTGTTTCTGTTATGCTTGTCTCCAACCAGACTCATGTTGTCACTTTTCATCAGACGCAGAGGTTTTCTTGTGAGCATACACATGATGAGTTGTTCTTGATGAAAGAAGACACATGATGGGTTGTTTCTGCTTTGATAATGTTTAGTCTTCAACCAGACTGATTGTCATTTATTTTGTGATTTCAAGTAATTCCTGCTATGATAATGTTCTGCACACTTGAAAACACTTGATTAAATATATTAAAATAAATTGTTCACTCATAATAGTTATAGTTATCATCAAAATTATTGCGAGTCCAGATTTATCAATCGTCTGGGTTCTAACAATCTCCCCCTTTTTAATGATAATAAACCCTTATATTTGATGAACAATTTATCTTATGTCATATATATATATATATATATATAGACATAGGCTATCAAATACCCCGAGTCCAAGGCAGAACTGTTAACAGACAACACCAAAGTAATGTATTCAGCAATCAACATGGTAATATCAAAGCATAAAAAATATGGCAGGCATAAGCATATCAGACTAAAATTACTTCATGCATGAATCCATCAAATACATCTTTTCATTGCTCCCTCTTTTGTCATCAGGCAAAAAGGTAAATAGAGTAAGATCACCATAGTCAAAAACAAAAAGAAAATAAGGACAATTTAAATAAACAGAACTAAGAAGAGGATGAGGGTAGGACGAGGGTATTTTTTGAAAGATATTCAAAGAAAAGAGATTTTAGCTCTTCATTTCTCTCTATAATGGCATCTTGCTTGGTTTCATTTCTTTGCATAACTTCTGTAAAATGTTCAATCCTGTAAGAGTTCTTCTTGAATTCCTCAAGGTTAGCCTTGGTCAAGAAAACCACTTCATCATCTAATAGAATATATGATTTACTAGTTGGTTAGGAGTTAGTTACAGATGGCTAGCCTAATCAAGTTCTATAAATAGAACCACAATGTACAAACTCAATCATCTTTTATCAATATGATTCCATTTGAGAAATCTCTCTCAAGCTATGATGCTTATTTCTCCTATGAGGAAAAGCTCAATCTCTATGATCCTATTCTTCATAATATGGTATCAGAGCGATACCGCTGCGCTGATTATGAAGAAGAAGATCTTGACTCTGATTCAAACCTTGATGAAGATGAAGAAACAGAGGAGGTGATTTCAGATTCTCTGCCACGACAAGAATTCAGTCTCTCCGATGTCATTGAATATGCAACAAAGGAGAAGAACAATCAATATGAATTCATGTTCGCCAGTTTCAATTCTGATTTCGTTCCGATCAAGCCGATCAAGACAATCCAACCAAAGATCGAAGGTTCTGCGATCAAGATTGGTGAGATCAGGTGCTTCTTCAACAACGAGAAACAGATCTGCGTTGGCAAGAAGCTCTTTGATCTGGCGGATTCAGAATTGATACCGGATCTGAAATGTTGTGCATTTTCTGAGAGCGTTCCTTCCGTCTTCGATCATCATCGCGCTGACATCGACATTTCCTTCGCCAAGATTCGTGCTCCTTTAGAAATCAAGAAAAGTGACAGATCCACGGGTTCGAAGTTCTGCAACGATTTCGTTTTCTTCGCACCACCAGATCTGTCTCCGTCATTCTTCGATTCAAAGAATCGCGTCACAGTTGAAAGCAATTTTGCCTTCTCCGATCTCCACGGCATAGGCGTCGCCGTCTTCGATCCCGGAGGAAACTTCACCGTCACTGTCATTCTTCCGCCTTTATCAATCGCAACACCTCATCCTTCATCAACCATTTCTCCAACTCTAGATCTGATCTCCACAAAGCATTCGCAAGACTCATCTCTCGTCTTCGATCCAGGAGGATTTCCGACGCACATTGCGTTCGCCGCCGTCTCCACCATCTATGCAAAGCACCAATCTGACTTTCTTTTTTATCCTGGTGGTATTCTGACAAACACCGTAAATCGCCGCCCAAGCCACAAGCTGGTTCGTCTATCATCACGGCGTGCGGATCGTTATCTTCGATCCGGAGAGGTTCATGATTCGCCGTCCTCGTTCTCGCTTCGCTTTGTGCTCGTTCACAGTGTCGATTGTTCCAGAAGCTTCCTTCACATGCTCTGCTTTTCTCTCAAATGCGATTCAGTATTAGGGTTTCACAATGGCATCATGCGCTATTGGGCTTGGGCTACCACATCCCTGGATTATTGGGCTGCATTGCTTCTGTTCGTTGGTTACACTTTCGGCCCAATAACTCACACAATTTTTTTTTGTTCAAAATAATACTTGTATTTCAAGCTGCTTGTGGTGATCCCACTATCAGCTTGCGGGAGGGTAATAGAATATATGATTTACTAGTTGGTTAGGAGTTAGTTACAGATGGCTAGCCTAATCAAGTTCTATAAATAGAACCACAATGTACAAACTCAATCATCTTTTATCAATATGATTCCATTTGAGAAATCTCTCTCAAGCTATGATGCTTATTTCTCCTATGAGGAAAAGCTCAATCTCTATGATCCTATTCTTCATAATATCATCTTCAGGAATAGACTTCGAAGGAATAGATGAGACAGTTGCAACAACACCGTTTGTTGCATCTGCTTGAGCTTCAGTGGTTGCATCAGTGTTAAGGCTCCAGTAGATTTTACAATAGCATGTCTCCAACGTCAGGTAGACATGGCAATGTGCTCCATGAGAACACATCTTGCATTGGATACTCTAAGCCTTTCTCGCTCAAGCCTCTTGTCAGCTAAGTCTGCAGTGTCAGTGCCACGTTCTGAGATGGTCCACTTGAGAAAGCGGTTAAACCTCTCCTATTTAAACTTCAAGTTCATGGCTTAGAGACTCTCTTATCCTTCTTCTTGCCTTTTGTTGAACAGAGAATCTACTCTCTGATCAAACAGAAGTAGAGTATCAGTACTGCTATGCAAAGACAGATCCTCTTCAGCATGAGTCAGACATAATTGCAAAATATCTTCTTCAAGCTCAAACATTTGCAGGTAGTCTCTTTTCTCATTGATCTTCCTATCCTCTTCAGATAGCCAATTGAAGGTCAAGTCTTCATAATCCTTAACAGTTTCCAGCTTTTGATCATATTGATTCTTGACATCATCAACTATCAGCCAGTCAATTACTCCAGTAGGGTATCTACCTACTGAGCATGCATGGAAATCATCAAAATGAAACCATGAAGGAATAGAGAAAACTGAATTCACTTTCCTTGACCTGAAAATGCTGGTGGGAATCTCCATCTTTTCTTCCTCAAACAGACCATAGGATCCTGCTTCCTTATTGCCTAGAACAATTTTGTGGTAATAGTAATTTCTGGCAAAATGATTATCTCTGTCTTTTTCTGGAATGAGCCACAGAAATTCCTTTTCTACTTCCTCAACATCCTTTCCCGAGTCTTCTTCAGTTGTGGGTGCTGGCATCAGACACAAGAGCAGTAGCAAGCACATCAGCAGTAGTAGCAGCAGGCACAACAACAGTGTCTGGTATAGCATCAGACACAACTTTAGCTAGTTGTGATAAAGATAAAGGTTCTGGCAAAAGTATCTCTTCAGCGGTAGACACAGCTTCCCTTTTGCCAGAGCCCTTCTGATGATCTTCTTGATGGGTTGGAGATCTTCTTCTTCATAGATCTCCACTTTCTAGCAACCTTCTTGCTGCTTGGGTTTTTAGCTTTAGCACTAGATTATCCTTCGTTTGTAGCTTTTCTTTTCTTAGGATCAGGGTTCCTAATGACTGGTTTAATATTAACCAGGGGAGTAAGTGCTTTCCGGGTTGATCTTCTGGGTGTTGTGACCACTTGAGAAGAGGGTTCATCTTCAATTAAGTCTTCCTCAATCTTTATATGTCTGATAATCACAGATGTAGACAAACCTGTTTCCTGGAGGTTTGATTATCCAAACATTGGTGACATTCCCTTAGCATTTGGACTAAGGTAGGTAGCCACAACCTCAAGGAACTGCAGTTTGATTTGATTAATAATCCCTTGACCTTCCATGATTCTAGACAGAACCATTCCATAGGGATCCCAGGGTGAATAGACTTTGCCCTTCTTTTCTTGGTCTCAATGTAGAGATGCTGCATATAGTCAAAGATGATGGCAGGGAGATTCATCCTTACTTTTCCAATAATATTCATTATGTAGAATTTCTGGCCTTCATCCTTGAGCCCACCTTTGGCAGAACACACTTCATTATTAATTGATAAAGAACTCTAGCCCTTGCCTTCAGGTTTGAAGCCCTGTGAACACTTGACTTCGTAGTCCTTCTCAAATGAAGCCCCTTTATTAGGACAGAGAATGGCATCAGAAATTGCCTTTATGTCCACCAAGAACTCTTAGCCCAGCCACCATACCAGTAATTGCAGTAGTTCCACTCTTGGCAGTGTTCCAGAACTCCCTCACAGCCTGAAAATAGATTTGGCGGTCATCATAGTAGAAGAAGTACATCCATCCAATCTCTATGAGTCTGGTTCTCAAGTCGAAATCCTTTTTAGCCAGGGTGTTGAAGTTGCCTATGTACTCAGTAAGAACTTTGGCTTCCATAGGATTGAACACTATCCTCTGAATCTCTGCCTTGGGTGCCATTTTTGATAGAGCAATGAAGGTTTTGAGAATAAAAATGAAAACTTTGAAACACAAATAGAGAAATGCTTTGGGAGAGAAGTGAATAGTTTAAAACATAGTGGGGAAGTTTTGGGCGGTTTTATGAGAGAAAGATAGTAAAGACAATTTTAATTGAAAAAAAATTAAAAAGGTTTGTAAAAAGTCGGCGGTTGCCATAAAAGCGGTTTTAGACACAGTAAATAAGGTTTTGAAACCATAAATTAATGATGACTCAGCTGTTGTAAACTTGATGGATTAGGTAGAAGCTAGAACATCACACTCAATCAAGTCCATACACGTGTAGACTACTCTTGATCAGACTCAAGTAGTGAAGTGATACGCACAAGCAGACATACACATAATATGCAGACACATAAATAGCCACAGAATGTAGACACACATGGTTAAGTATAATAGACGCACAAAGATATCAATGATCAAACACACATAGATATGTACATATCTTAGATCAATTGCATTTTGAATTTAAACACTTATTCTTATACATATCGAAGGTTTAGGTTATTGATATCATACCAAGTTGTCCATTTTTATAGTGTATTTTTAGTACTTAATTATATCATTTTGCACTATTTAAAGCACAAAGGTACTCATTTATGTCCTATTTTGCAGAAATATCATAGAGACACCACTCAGAGCAAAAGATGCGAGAACAGACTGAAAACTGGCAAGTTTTGGAGAGTTTTAACACCACTGGACGAACGATACGGCCTGACAGTACTTCAGTACGGTCGTACCTAGATCATGAAATCAGTAGGGGCGTATGAACGTAAACACAAGAAGGGGGGTTGAATTGTGTCCAAAAACTTTTCGCAAACTTTACGTTAAAAGCACTAAGAATACAGATTTTTCAAAACTGTTTGTTTATCGGACGCTGAGAAACTAACCAGATGATGAGAGACTAACCGGATGCAGGAAATAAACCGTTTATGAAAACTTGTTTTACTGACCAAGGTAAAGATAAATGTAAAGCAGTAAAGTAAGAGGCACAGAGATTTATACTAGCTCACCACCGACTGGTAGCTACGTCTAGTCCCTTCGCTCCTGAAGGATTTTTCACTATAATCAACTGATTACAATTTACCTCAAGAGTATTCTACTGTCACAAACTTGACAATGCTCTCAACTTCTCAAAATGACTCAGTACGATCGAGCCTTTGAGGAACAAAACCTTAACTAGGCCAAATACAGTTTACAAAAGAGAATATACTTTTGAATACAATCAAAATAACTCTCACAGAGAGGATGAAAAGATTAAGCTCAAAACAGAGTAGCTTTCTAAAAGAAAGTATAAGACGCTGAGTTCAGTTCTTTGTAGACCAGAAACTTGGCACGAAACTTGATTGCTCACTTGAGTAATATTGCTTTCAGAATGAAGTTTCTTCACAGTTTTTGGCTTCCTTCTTCAATGAATACCTTAGGGTATTTATAGGAGACTTCAGGGATATTATCGTTTGCAGTAAAAACATAGCTCCTTTTCATTGAGTGAGGTAATTTGAAATGTAGTCCTTTTCTTCCTTTCCAGAGAATATCAGAGTAGTACATATTACTGTTTTCGTACTATCTGCTTTTTACAATTGCCTTGTACGATTTTTGTCTCATGCTAAAGGTGTCACATTTGCTTCCTCGTACATCAAAATGAGCGCACAAAATCAAATTCGAATTCCGTTCCAGAACATTCTGAGGTTAAGAGCAAAAACGTGATCATCACGTGCTTCATTAAAGAGATCAGACGCTCGCTCAGAACAGAGGACGGATGCTCGCAGTAATTGAGTATTCCACGTGTCAAAGAGTAACACTACCGGACGCTCGCTGTTAGCAAGACGCTGGAGTGAGTTCGGACGCTGACATCAGTGGAGTGTATTCAATTCTCTTGTAAATTTTTTCTCATTTCTTGAGTGTTTTGTACATATATATGAAGCTAATTTGATACCTGTACACTCAAAGATATGTTAGAAGATAAATTGTTCTCTTGAAAATACTTTGTTATCATCAAAATTAATGAGGGTCTAAACTTCTCAATCGTTTAGGTTCCAACAATCTCCCCCTTTTTGATGATGACAAATATCCAAGGTTGATGAACAATTTAATTTCAAAATAATATCAAGGGTCTCCCCCTGAATTCAACAATTTAGATATATATGAACAATTCAGGTATTAAGGCGATTGTTGATAAACAAATTCATTTGAGTGATCGCAAAAATACGTAGATGTATCAGAGCATATATTCATTTAACAAAGTGAGATCGGATGCTGATTTCATTTTATCAAAAAGATTTTCATTGTACCAAAGTTATTGATTATTATCAGAGTACTGGATCAATGAATATCAAAGCATTATAGGTATTAAAGCAATAGATAACTAACACAAATGCTATGTATGAAATGCTATGCGTGATATTTTAATTTCAGCGTATCCATCGGACTTTGAACATTTGACGGTGAATTAGTCAATAAGACTTTCACGTGTTCATCAAACCTTTCTTTTACTCCCCCTTTTGTCATCAGACAAAAAGAGTGTAAAGCACATCATAGTCAAAATAAGACTTAGAAAAATTTGAATATAAGTCAGATAGAGATATATAAACAGATAATCAGAGCAAAAGTGTATATATATATATATATATATATATATATATATATATATAAGAGTACCCAAAAAAAATACTTTATATCACAAAAAAAATTCAAGGGTTTGGTGGAGGTGGTGGAGGAATGTTGAGACGTTCATATAGTAATTTCAGGGCATTCTCCAGCTGAGTAACTTTCAGGTTTGTGGCCTTCATTTCTTCAAACTCTGCTTTAGGAATAGTGACCATCTCAACTGCAGGAGTAGAAGTAGAAGTAGAAGGTCCAGCTTCTGATACTGGTGCAGGTTTCATCTTTTGATGCTCTGCTAGCACCCAATTAGATAGCTTCAGTCTCAATTCCTTCTTCTGTTGAGCTCTTTGAAAGAATGCGTCATTTGGTATAAACCATTTGATGAGATTTCCAAGTTTTCTCTGCTCAGATTCTGCCTGAATTTCCCTACTTTTCTTCACATCTTTTGGATACAACAAATCCATAAAGATAATGTCTCTGTGCAGAAACACATCAGCAGTAAAAGCGTCAAACCTGTTTCCAGCATCTTCTCCCCATACTCTTCTGATAAAGACGCTCAATGCTCCAAAAGCGAAAAAAGAGTCCTTCATTTTCTGCCAGGTATACTCTTCGTAGATTTTCCCTGTCATATTCTTCAAGCACTAGGGGGACAAGGCATGGCAACATGGCTTTGTCTTTCTAAGACTCAGACCATTGATTCCAGATAAATCCAATGTCAAAATGCTTAGTCACAGCAGCCCATTGGACATATATCTTCATGCAGTCAAGAGGCCTGATCACTGAACACCTGAACGTATCATCAAAATATGCAGTTCCAAGATTGGTGTCAGTAACTTTTCTGATAGTGCCAACTGTGGGAATTGTGGCTTTCAAAGATTGCGGCAATTTGAGGAGCCGCTTCTCCATTCATCTTCCTTCGCAGAATCGAGGTAAAACCTTACGGCATGGTCCTCGGTGATCTTGGCACCTAAGCTTCGGAGAATTCTTTAAGATTAAACTTCTTAGGAGCCTTCTCATACTCTTTGAGTCCGATCTTCTTTGTATGGCAACTTGCCAGGAGCAAGTGTTCTTTCCTCTTCTCGGGGATAGACCAAGGTAGCCACCTTTGTCTATCCGGGAACAATCTTTACGGATCTGAAGAAGGATCTGCAGGCTGTTTGATAACTTCAAGTTTCTTCATCTCATGACAGTGTGCCATGAAGGCAGCTTCTTCATCCGTAATCCATCTTCCACACTCCTCCAGTGTGAGAGGTTCAAATTGAGGCAGGAACTTCGGAAGGTCAACAGAGAAAGGAATTGCCATGCTACCAGGTTCCGGTCTTAATCTCCCTTTGAATGACATCTCGAAACGGTTTTCTCCATCCTTGAAGGCAGTATTCATTGGATAGGCAATCTCCAGTCTGGCAACTCCAGAGGTGAAGGTTTTCAAGTGCCAAGTAGAAGGGTGATTTTAGATGCTGTGGTATGACTCATACTTAACAAACCGAGGTTTGTTAATGCGCAAGACATTCTTCCTTCCACTGAAGTCTGTAGGTTTGTAGGTAAGGGTGAGTGAAGTGGGAGTGGTTTTGGTGATTGTATAGATTTTAGGTGTGTAGGGTTTGAATGGATTGATGGGAGGTACTTTGAATAATAGGTTGAATGGGTGAGAGTGAAGTTTAGAAATGTATGTAATAAGTGAGGTATCTGAGGAGATTTGTGGTTGGTCAAAGTTGAGTGTATTGGATGGTGTTTGGGTCGGTTTTGAGGGGATGAGGGTAGAGGTTTGTCGTAGGCTTATTCTGGTTTTCTTGGTTTGTGTTTGGGTTTGTGGTTGTGAAACAGACAATGGAGGTGCAGGAATAACATCATGAGAATCAAAAATAGATACTGACTCATCAACAGTAAAGTCAAGTACCTTTGAGTTAAGCTCAGAAGACTTAACCAACCTTCTCTTTGTTCCTCTAGAGGCAACAACGGTAGGAGGAGGAGGGACTTGCTTCCCTTGACCGGACGCTGAAGCGTCTTTTTCAGCTGTTGGCTTATTCTTCTTCTCCAAGATCTTTCTGATGGGAATTTTGTCCTCATCTTCTGGTTCCTCAACAGTAGGTGCAGGAGCCACCTTCTGTTTCATTCTTCTTGTCTCCCTTATAGGAGATTCAGCAGGTCTCTTCACACCAGCCATTGAGCTTCTGGTGGTTTTCTTTTCAGCTTCTCCAACATTTGCAACAATTTCTCCTTCTTGTTACTCTAGTTTCACCTTCTTAATCATAGAGCCAGTTATCAATTGCATTCTGACCAAACTGTTGACTCCAAAAACCTCAGGACGAACAACAGCACCAACACCAAAGTATTTATCTCTTTCTTCTTTGTTTGTCGGATCAGCAAGTTTTCTCACAATACCATCTTTTATCATCATTATGGAAAGAAGAACTCCATAAGGGATAACCTTGACAATATTCTTTTTATTAACACTTTTCCTTGAGAAGACAAGAGCATTTACAAGATTATTGATAATCAACCTTGGCAGGTTGATTTTCTTTCCATCCATATAGTTTCTCATAATGAACTTTTGCTCATAGTTCACTATATCGCTTGAACTAGCCTTCAGAACCACGCTCTTAGCGATGATTTTGTGCAATACTCTGTAGTGGCTTTTCAAATCTTTGGCAGTGGGAGTTATGTTCTTCTTCTTTAACTCACGATAGTTTTCGAATAGAGCTTCGTTGACGTTTTTCAAACCTCTGTAAGCGTCAACCCAGTTAGCATGGTAACTGATTCCTTCACAAGGGCACTTGATGGTCTGAGCGATAGAGTTTATGGTGAAACGTAACTTGAAACCTCTGATATGTCCTTCAATAATTTCACCCGGAAGTAGATAAGCGTTCTCCCAGAATTCCTTTATAGCATAGCTCAACACATCAACTGGTTCCCAGATAAAATAATTTTTCCAACCCAGTTTCTCCAAACATTCTTCAAAATCAAAACCATAGAGCTTGAAGTTCTCAAAATCAATGTTGTTTTCATTCATAAGTTTTGCTTCTGAGAAGACATCGTAGGCAGCAGTATATTGTCTAACCTTTCTATCAGCCATGGTAGCAGTTGCAGAGAGGGTAATGGAGGTTTTAGGGTTTGAAGTCACAGAGAGAGAGAGAGAGAAAACAATGTTTGCAAGTAGAAACAGAGTGAAGTGATGGAGCGAAAAATGTGGAGTAGTGGGAAAGTTGATAGAAAATGGTACAGTCCTTTTTCAAAAACCGCTTCGCATTTCCAAAAAAAATTAAATCAAAAAGAAAAGAAAATGAAGATTCCCCTTTTCATTAAATGAAGACGCCAAAAGAAAAGTAAAATCAAGTAAAAAGATTTAATCGAAAAATATAAATAATCATGACTCAGTGAGATGTGATGAGACGCTTAAGTCCTTTACACGTGTGACACGTGTATGCGCGCTCGGATGCACGCAACCGATTCACCAGACGATGAGTTATGATGCACATGACGAATAAAATCCTTACACGTATACATGCTTATGTCATACCAGATGCTGAGATGATACATATCATCTGACGCTGAGATTGATCATTCTTCTATAAGATGAAAATTTAAATTTCTTCTTATAAAATTGAATCTATCTTCAGCAAGGGGTTTTGTAAATATGTCAGCCCACTGATGATCAGTGTCTACAAATTTTATTTCGAGAATACCCTTCTGAACATAGTCTCTTATAAAATGATGCTTAATCTCAATGTGTTTGGCTCGTGAATGCAATATGGGATTTTTAGTAAGACAGATTGCAGAAGTATTATCACAAAAGATAGGAATGTTACTCTCTTTTATCAGATAATCTTCAAGTTGATATTTCATCCACAGAAGTTGAGAGCTGCAACTTGCTGCTGAAATATATTCAGCTTCTGCTACTGAGAGTGCAATCGTGCTTTGCCTTTTGCTTGACCAAGACACAAGATTTGCTCCAAGGAATTGGCAGCCTCCACTTGTGCTTTTTCTTTCAATTCGGTCTCCAGCAAAGTCAGCATCACAGAAACCTACTAATTTGTAATCTTTTGATTTCTTATAAAGCAAACCAAGATTAGTAGATCCTTGCAAATATCTAAAAATTCTTTTAACAGCACTCAAGTGTAATTCTCTAGGATCTGATTGAAATCTAGCACACAGACAGATGTTGAACATAATATCAGGTCTTGAAGTTGTAAGATAAAGTAGAGATCCAATCATACCTCTGTACATCTTCTGATCTACCTTTTTATCAGTTTCATCTTTACCAAGAATGCACGTGGGATGCATAGGAGTGCACATAGGTTTGCAATCCACCATTTTGAATTTCTTTAGCAATTCCTTGATATATTTGCTTTGATGTATATAGATACCATCATTGCATTGTTTGATTTGAATTCCAAGGAAGAACTTTAGTTCACCCATCATGCTCATCTCGAATTCAGCCTGCATTAGCTTAGAAAATTCTTTGCAAAGGCTTTCATTAGTAGCTCCAAAAATAATGTCATCAACATATATTTGAACAATTATAAAGTGCTTGTTTGATGTTTTTCTAAAAAGAGTAGTGTCTACTAGACCTCTGGTAAAACCATTTTTCATCAAAAATGTACTCAGTCTTTCATACCAAGCTCTGGGAGCTTGCTTAAGACCGTACAAGGCCTTTTTAATCTTGAAGACATGTTCTGGAAATTCAATGTCTTCGAATCCAGGAGGTTGTTTTACAAAGACTTCCTCAGTTATAAAACCATTCAAGAAAGCACTTTTTACATCCATTTGATAAAGAATTATATCATGGTGTGTAGCAAATGAAAGTAAAATGCGTTTAGCTTCTAACCTTGCAACAAGTGCAAATGTTTCAGTAAAATCAATACCTTCTTCTTGTGAGTAACCTTGAGCAACTAATCTTGCCTTGTTTCTCACAACCTTTCAATCTTCATCAAGCTTGCTTCTAAATACCCATTTAATACCAATAACTTGCTTATCTTCTGGTAGAGTAACTAGCTTCCATACATCATTTCTTTGGAACTGATTCAACTCTTCTTGCATGGCCAGAATCCAACTTTCATCTTCCAATGCTTGATCAATCGTTTTAGGTTCCATTTCTGAGAGTAGTTCCATATCTGCATGCTCTTTAAAAGAGGATATGGTTCTTACTCTATCTCCAGGTTCTCCTATGATTTGATCTTTAGGATGATTGGTTTTGTACTTCCAGCTCTTTCTGGCTTCAGCTTCCGAAGATTCTTGCGTCTGGTTACCACCGGACGATGAAGATGTAGGTTCACTATTTGTAGTATCACCTATATTTAATTCTGAAAATAATTCATCTAGCTCTGACATGGCTGTGTCAGGCTTCTTGTCATCAAATTTGACATGAATGGATTCTTCCACTGTCATAGTTTCTTTATTGTATATTCTAAAAGCTTTAGATCTTTCAGAATATCCCAAAAAGATTCCTTTGTCAGCTTTTGAATCAAACTTACCAAGCTGATCCTTAGTAATCAAAATATAACAAGTACAACCAAATGAATGAAAATATGATATGTTTGGTTTTCTTCCTTTCCACAGTTCATATGGAGTCTTCTTCAAAACAGGTCTAATAAGAATTCTATTTTGAATGTAACAAGCTGTGTTTATTGCTTCTGCCCAAAAATGTTTTGCAATATTAGCTTCATTGATCATGGTCCTGGCCATTTCTTGGAGGGACCTATTTTTCCTTTCTACAACACCATTTTGTTGAGATGTTATAGGAGAGGAGAAATTGTGGGAGATGCCATTATCATCACAAAATTTTTGAAAGCTTTCATTTTCAAATTCTCCCCCATGATCACTTCTAATGGATGAAATACAAATTCCTTTTTCATTTTGAACTGTTTTGCAGAATACAGTAAATACCTTGTATGACTCATCTTTGTGAGCAAGGAATCTAACCCATGTCCATCTAGTAAAATCATCAACAATGACTAACCCATATTTCTTTTCAATTAAAGAGGTTGTCCTTGTTGGACCAAAAAGATCAAGATGCAAAAGCTCAAGTGGTCTAGAGGTTGAAACAATATTTTTTGAATGAAAAGAAGTTTTAACTTGTTTTCCTCTTTGACATGCCTCACAGAGAGCATCAGATTGATACTTAAGATTTGGTAAGCCTTTGACAAGACTGTGCTTGTTTAATTTTGAGATTAATCTCAAATTGGCATGACCCAATCTCTTGTGCCAAATCCATTGTTCTTCGTCAACAGACATGAGACACTTGACATCTTGTTTTGCAAGTTCAGAGAGATCAATTTTGTAAATATTTGGTTTCCTCTTAGCAGTGAAGAAAATAGAGTCGTCTTTCTTGCTTTTTACTAGACATCCAGTTTCTGTAAAGATGACTTCATAACCATTGTCACATAATTGACTTATGCTCAATAAGTTATGTTTAAGTCCTTCAAAATAAAGTACATTATCAATAGAGGGAAGAGTGCCTTTACCAATGCGACCAATTCCAACTATTTTACCTTTCTGGTTTCCTCCGAAACCAACGAATCCAGCTTCTTTAGGCCTTAGTTCTTGGAACATATGCTTTTCTCCCGTCATGTGACGCGAGCATCTACTGTCTAAGTACCAAGATAGGTGTGTTGACTTTGTTGCTAAGCATGTCTGCAACATAGACTATTTTATCTTTAGGTACCCATATCTTTTTGGGTCATTTCTTGTTAGTTCTTGAAGGAAGCTTATCCTTTACAGTTTTAAAAATAGTACATGCACTTTTCAAATGACCAGGTTTATTGCAGTAAGTACAATGCAAGCATTTACTATGATTATTGGATTTATCAGATGCTGAATCATTTTCTAAAGGAGGTTCATCTAATATATAACCAAGACCATGAGTTGTCGTTTTACTGATACCCCAAATCATTGACGCTTGCTTGCTTCGAGTTACACTCTCTACAAGAAACTTTTGAAATGCATATTCATAATCATTTGATTTGCATTTAAGGTTGCCTGTAACTTTAGAGCTTTCAGCTTGAGAGCTCTCAGCTTCTGGTTGCTTGTTAGCGGCCAGATGCTGGTTATCCATCAGATGCTGATTTTCAGTTTTAAACACGGTTCTCTTTATCGAGTATGATTTTTCTTTGTTTAAAGCTTGAAAGTCTTGTGATAATTTTGAAAATTTCTTTTTCAAATTCTTATACTCAACAGAGAGAGTGGCAGAGTCCTTAAGAAGATCATCGAATGCAAGTTGAAGTTCAGAGTAGGAATCATATACTATTACCTCTTCAACTTCTTCTTCTGAGTCAAGATCAGTGTCTGCCATGAGAGCGATATTTGCTTCTTCTTCATTATCTTCCTCAGATGAGGATAAGTCTAGATCTTCCCATGTAGCCATGAGGCTCTTCTTCTTTTTCTTGAAAGAACTTCTTGTGGGCTTCTCCTTAAGATTAGGACATTCGAACATGAAATATCCAGGCTTTTTACATTCATAGCAAATGACTTGAGCTTTGTCCTTGTCTTTGCTTTCCTTCTTGTCCTTAGTATCTTTCTTCTGAAACTTCCTCCTGAAGTTTCTCTTCTTCCACATTCTTTGTATCTTCCTGGATATAAACGCGAGCTTATCTTCTGATGTATCAACATCTCCTTCTGAAGCTTCATCTTCTGATTCTTCTTCTTCAGCCTGAAGGGCTTTGGAAGAACTAGCTTTATGTTGAGCGACTTTCAAAGCAATAGACTTGCCTTTTTTGACAGGTTCTTCTTCGTTTAGCTCAAGTTCATGAGCTTTCAACGAACTCATAAGATCTTCAAGTCGTATGACATTTAGATCTTTTGCTTCTTGAATAGCAGTGACCTTGGGTCTCCACTGCTTAGTCAAGCTTCTTAAGATCTTTCTAACATGGTCAGGTGTAGTGTAACTTTTTCCAAGGGCCTGTAACCCATGAACAAGTGTTTGGAATCTTCTAAACATAGTTTCAATGTTTTCACCATCTTCTATTTTGAACAACTCGTATTGGTGAACCAACATGCTAGCTTTGGTTTCTCTTCCTTGGGCAGAGCCTTCGTAAGATAAAAAAAGTGAGTCCCAAATTTCTTTGGCAGTATCAAATTTGCCACATTTATCATATTCTTTTTCTGTCATAGCATAGATAAGAATGAATCTAGCTTTTTGATTGGTTTGATATCTCTTTTTCTGCTCATCATTCCAATCTTCTCTGGCTATAGCAACACCACGAGCATTAGTGGGAGGAATGTAACCACTTTGAACTATATCCCACAACTCAAGTTGTTGTGTCTCAAAGAAAGCTTTTATCTTATCTTTCCAGTAATCAAATTTTTCTTCATTGAATAGAGGAGGACGGTTCATATGACCACCTTCAGTAGACATGTTCACAGTATAGGATCTTTTCTCTTAACACTATTAAGTGCTCAACCAAGTGGCCGAGCTCTGGTACTAACTGAACGTGAACACAAGAAGGGGGGTTGAATTGTGTCCAAAAACTTTTCGCAAACTTTACGTTAAAAGCACTAAGAATACAGATTTTTCAAAACTGTTTGTTTATCGGACGCCGAGAAACTAACCGGATGATGAGAGACTAACCGGATGCAGGAAATAAACCGTTTATGAAAACTTGTTTTACTGAGCAAGGTAAAGATAAGTGTAAAGCAGTAAAGTAAGAGGCACAGAGATTTATACTAGTTCACCACCAACTGGTAGCTACGTCTAGTCCCTTCGATCCTGAAGGATTTTTCACTATAATCAACTGATTACAATTTACCTCAAGAGTATTCTACTGTCACAAACTTGACAATACTCTCAACTTCTCAAAATGACTCAGTACGATCGAGTCTTTGAGGAACAAAGCCTTAACTAGGCCAAATACAGTTTACAAAAGAGAATATACTTTTGAATACAATCAAAATAACTCTCACAGAGAGGATGAAAAGATTAAGCTCAAAACAGAGTAGCTTTCTAAAAGAAAGTATAAGACGCCGAAGTTGATTCTTTGTAGACCAGAAACTTGGCACGAAACTTGATTGCTCACTTGAGTAATATTGCTTTCAGAATGAAGTTTCTTCACAGTTTTTGGCTTCCTTCTTCAATGAATACCTTAGGGTATTTATAAAAGACTTCAGGGATATTACCGTTTGCAGTAAAAACATAGCTCCTTTTCATTGAGTGAGGTAATTTGAAATGTAGTCCTTTTCTTCCTTTCCAGAGAATATCAGAGTAGTACATATTATCGTTTTCGTACTATCTGCTTTTTATAATTGCCTTGTACGATTTTTGTCTTATGCTAAAGGTGTCACATTTGCTTCCTCGTACATCAAAATGAGCGCACAAAATCAAATTCGAATTCCGTTCCAGAACATTCTGAGGTTAAGAGCAAAAACGTGATCATCACGTGCTTCATTAAAGAGATCAGACGCTCGCTCAGAACAGAGGACAGACGCTCGCAGCAATTGAGTATTCCACGTGTCAAAGAGTAACACTACCGGACGCTCGCTGTTAGCAAGACGCTGGAGTGAGTTCGGACGCTGACATCAGTGGAGTGTATTCAATTCTCTTGTAAATTTCTTCTCCTTTCTTGAGTGTTTTGTACATATATATGAAGCTTTGATACCTGTACACTCAAAGATATGTTAGAAGATAAATTGTTCTCTTGAAAATACTTTGTTATCATCAAAATTAATGAGGGTCTAAACTTCTCAATCGTTTAGGTTCCAACAACGTAACCCCTTGGTCAGTACCACCTGGCGCCAATGAAATAGTCCAGTACGACCATGCCAAAGGCGGTACCGTCGTACACAGATGATGTCAAGGAGTGTAGAGAGTGCACAAGTATGGGCCAACGTCGCAAGCAAAGTCTGGTACGACCGTGTATATATTCGATACTGCCGTACCCCATCCCAGAATGTGCAGATTTGAAAGCCAGATGACCTAATCTGCATCCCAACCTATAAATAGGCCTTCTTAGCCTAAGCTAAAAACCTTTTGACAAATTTTTGAATCTAAAACCCCTTTTTGAGAGTTCTACATCAATTCCATTGCCTTTCTGTTGATTCTTGTTTCCTTGGAGCTTGGTGCTAACCCCGTTTCGCTACCGGAGCTCGTGAGGACGTGAAGAACGTGCTTAAGGACCGTCGTCATACCGAAATGGTGTCCCGGTTTAGATTTTATTTTCTTTATTATAGATTCCTATGGTTTTATGATTGTGTTTATGTTATTATCATTGAATATGAGTAGCTAAACCCATCACTAGGGGTGATAGGAGATCCTTTATAATGCTTTTGTTATTTATCTAATTAATTCTATGAGTTTTTATTTATTTGATTGATTGTTTTATCCCTAGCATGCTTAATCCTATAAGGCCTGATCAACCTTTAATTAGTTGACTTAATTAGCGGTAACAGGACCACAATTAGTTAACGGATCTCTAGGAATAAAAGAACTCGCTTTATATGCCCGGATAAGGTATTTGCTAGTTTCTAATTGGTTATTAGATTAACAAACTCACATGTTCTTAATGCTTTTTCCTTTAATTACCTTCCTGGATCAAAACAGAGTAGTTATTTAGGAAGAAATCTATTAACTGGGTAGTTCTTAGTAATTCAGAGTGAGTGATTTAGCTATTAATTAGAAAATAGATGTCGTAGTAATTATTTAGTAAATTCAATAGTTGAGTATTGGTGAACCCGGTTCCCCTAGACCTCCCATAATATTCTTAATCCGTTCTTGCACTTCGTTTGATTGCTATTTTAGTTATGTGACAACTTTTGTTGTTCTCTAATTACAACTTTCGCTAGACTAATAGGATAGACTCTTTACTTCATTGGTACTCGCGCATTCCGTGTGGGTTCGACATTCAGAGTCTTAAAAATACTCCATTTTTATTACGAGTTACGATCAGGTGCACTTGCCTGAGCCGCAACAAGTTTTTGGCGCCGTTGTGGGGGAATGTTTGGCGATATTAATTGAACAAGATTCTATTTACGTTAGGCATTTTATTTTATTTATTTATTTTTTGTTTATTTTATTGGTTTAAGAACATACTGATTTGGTTTCCTTTGGTGTATGCAGACAAAGTCTCAACATCCTAAAATGATATTTGACCCTGAAATTGAAAGAACACTTCGTTTGTTGGGAAGACAGCAGCTAGCAATGGATAACAAACTTACGTTGAACGAGTACTTCACTCCAACTTCGGATGTGGCGGACAGTGTCAACTATCCGGCATTTGAGGCCACAAATTTTGAATTAAAGCCAGCACTGATTTCAATGGTATCTGCAGTGCAATTCTCTGGCTTACCTTCTGAAGATCCAAAAGCTCATCTCAAAAGATTCCAGAAAGTTGCTAACACTGTCAAGTGTCATAGTGTGACACCGGAGGCCATCAAGTTTTCATTCTCACTACAGGGAAAAGCACAATTATGGTTGGATTCACTTCCACCAAATTCTATTACCACCCGGGAGGACCTGAAAAGCAAGTTTCTAAAAAGTACTTTCCTCCTGCAAAATCTGCAAAGCTGAGAGCTGACATATCTGGGTTCGCTCAGAATGAAGGAGGATCAATGCATAAGGCATGGGAGCAATTCCAAGATTTAATTAGAAGCTGTCCTCATCATGGTTTCACCAAATGGTAGTTAGTTCAGATTTTATACAATGGTTTTACGATGCAAACAAGAGGTGTTGTTGATGCTACTTGTGGGGGATCTTTCGAAAAGAAGACACCCACTGAGGCTTATGATATAATGACTGATACGGCTCAGAATAATGTTCAATGCTCAGCAAGTGAAAGACAAACCGGAAGGAAGAACCAGCACGCAGGAATTTATAAAGTGGAAACAAACACAGCCCATGAAGCAAAGTTGGAGGCAATGACCAAGAAGATAGAGACTCTAATGGCAGCGCAAACTCAGTCCAATACAACTTCAACTAATAATGACTGGGGATGCATGACAATTGAAGGCCAATTGGAAGAAGTCAATGCTGTAGGCCAAAAGGATTTTGATCCAAAGACAGGGATGCAAGAAGCTATGCTGAAGTTTATGCAAAGACACGGACATCCGTGTGTGGGAGTTTTGGCCAGTTTCATGGAGAAGACCGAAGAAAGACTTAAGGTTATTGAAACCAAGGCAGCCAAAGCCTCTTGTAATTTCTGTGGAGTAACAGGTCATGATTCTACGGACTGCACAAAAGAGGTGAATTTTATTAGGAATAAGCCACAAAATGATCTTTACTCAAGCACTTATAATCCTGGATGGAGAAGCCACCCAAATTTCTCATGGAGAGGCCAACAGAGATCACAAGGCCAGAATCAGAATACTTATAAGCATCCACATTTGCAGAACCGTGCTCAAAATGATAGAAGTCTTGGTGTGAATGACCTCAACAACTTCATGGGACAAGTCGATGAAAGGTTCAAGAATTTAGAAAAATTAGTAACCACTAACACAGAAGACCAGAAAACGCTGAAAGATCACTTGGCAACCTTGATAATGTAGTGACTCAAAGAGAAAAAGGAGGACTTCCAAGTCAAGTAGAACCAAATCCAAATGAGAAGTGCAATGCAATCTTTATGGCAAAGGAGGAACAAAGCATTATAATGAAGGACGTTTCGGAGGGAAGTAAAGAGGAGATGGCTAAAACTGAGCCTCAACAGGTAAGTAACTCTAATTCCCAAAGTTCTCAAAATCTTTATAAGGATAGGCAAGCAATGAGATTATTTTAAAAACTTAGAAAATTGCATGTCATTATCCCCTTTGCATAAATTATCTCTGAAGTACCTAAGTATGTTAAGTTCTTAAAGGAAATAATTTTAACAAAAATAAATTGAAAGAGGTTGAGACAGTGAATTTAAATGAAGATTGTTATGTTATGTTAATGAATAAATTACCACTTAAGCTTAAAGATCCAAGAACCTTTGTTGTTTCTTGCTCAATTGGTGATAACTCTTTTAAAGCACTATGTGATTTGGGTTCAAGTGTGAATCTAATACCTCTGTCTATTTTTAGAAAATTAAATATGCAGGAACCACAACCTTCTAACATGTCCTTGCAGTTAGCTGATAGAACTCTTGTTTACCCAAGAGGGATAATAGACGATGTGCTAGTTAAGGTGGGAAAATTTATTTTCCCAGTTGACTTTTTAGTTCTGGATATGGAGGAAGATAGAGATGTCCCTATTATATTGGGAAGATCATTTTTGGCAATAGGAGATGCTACCATTCAAGTAGAAAAGAGAACCACGACTTTAAGAATTGAGAATGAAGAAGAGATTTTTAATATTTATAATGCTAATAAAACTTCTTCCTCTAGTGTTTCTTGTTGTTTCTTGCAGGATATGGAACCTAAACAAGAAAAAGAAGAGCAAGTTGAGAAACAAGACAATAACTCTATTGAGCAGGATAACAACATAACCCCTTCCTTGATAGTGGAAGCACTTTGTTTGCCTAAATTCAAAGGACTACCTAGGGAGGATCATATACCTCATATATTAAATTTTTATGACTTGGTTAAGACTGACAATTATGGAGGAACCACCACAAACAGGATAAGACTTAAGTTATTCCCCCTTTCTCTTGGAGGAGTGACTAAACAATGGTTCTCAGTTTACCCAAAATTCCACTTTGTAACATGGGAAGAACTAATGGAAGAATTTGTCAGGGCTTTCCAACACACAGTTGAGGAAAAAGAGGATCATATCCAAGGATTTCAACAATTAAAGGATGACACTCCTGAAGAATTCGTTAGTTTTGAATTAGACCCATCCATTATCTCAGAGGTGTCAACTTTACAATTTAAGGGAACAACAGGGCAAGAACCTATTAAGCACATAAGACAGTTCTGCAAAAAGCTAAGGAAGGCAAAATATAAGAACTTGTCTCCAGATGAAGCAAAGTTGAAGATCTTCCCATTCTCATTAGATGAGGAAGTCAAGATATGACTATATCTCCTACCAGCTGAAGAAATAGAGACATGGAATGACTTAGTAAAGAAATTTATTAGAACATTTTCACCTATTATAAGAGAGCCAATTTACATCTGTGAAGATTGTGGGTACACAATGAACCCACTAAAAAAGTGCTCAGGCCCTGCTTGGATGGACCACTCTAAAGAAGGCAATTATATTGCAGTCTCCCCCAATGGTAAGAAAACAAAAGGTAATGTCAAAGAAGGGCCATTGCCCGTTGAGGACTAATTCTAAGTCTTCCGAACCGTCAGGCTTGGGACGTTAAACAAGCGCTTACCAGGAGGCAACCTGTGTTTACTAACACTTTTCTTTTTATTGTTATTTTATCTTATTTGTTATTTTATTTCATTATTGATTTTATTTTTATTTTGTATTTTTGTTTTTATGAATTATTAAAAATACAAAAAGATGAAATATTCTGAAAAACGAAATTTTTTTCTATAAAACCAGTATGTACTGGCGTACCTTATATTAGGCACGGCCGTACCACATGACTTCATCTTGAGAAACGCGGAGAAACAGACATGTACGACCGCACATATAACCAGGTACGGCCGTACCCCGTGTCGAGAGGCTTAATATTTAAGGTAACAGTGAGAGGTAAGGGCGTACCATACCCTCGTACGCCCAAATCCTCTCCACTCAAGCACCTTCTACTTTCAACTTCTTCGCATTTTTTATTCCAAGACTATATAGGTACTGATTCTAAACTTATTTCTTGGATTGATTGTCTGTTTTACAGGTTGTTTTAAGTTTTTAGTTATTTTAGGTTTTTAATTTTGTTTAATTCTAACTTCAGCAATTTAGGATTAGTTTTGGCTTGGTTTTGCATGCTTAGAGACCCCTAGGAATGATTAGAGACTTAAAATTTGGGCTTAAAACTGAGAAAATCTGATCATAGGATAGATTTTTCACAAAACCGTAACGCAGTACGACCGTACCTATCAAGAACAGGCCGTACTGAAGGCCATCGTCTCCAGCCTTACCCTCCTGCCGAGTGATGCGGGACTACATTTTATTTTCTCTTTTAGTACTTAGGCTCTTGCTTTTGTATTAAAAAGAGATGTATATATATTAGCATGCTCGCAGGATACACTTTATTTTTATTGCTTTTAATTTTATTTTATTATCTTATTTCACTGTTATTTCTTTTAATTTTATTTCTAAATTTTTGAGTTTTGTGATGCACAGTTCTTCCGCCCACTTACCAGCTTCATCGGTATTGCGAAAGGAAACAACATACCTTGCCCATATCCCCATTCATTTTGCTCGTGATATTTTTCAGAGGGGAGTCTCTTTCCACCTTCTTTTACTTTAGCACTTATTTCATTTTTTTTTATCTTCTTGTACTTGCTTTATCTTAGTCGCAGTGGGGACACTGCTAGAAATAAGTGTGGAGAGGGATTTTATATTGTGCTTATTACTTGGTTATGCTTACAATTGCTTATAATTATATAGAGACTTTAAATTTTTGCTGACTTAGGGGCTATTAAAAAAACTTGTGATTAAATTAAATCTATTGTTGATATTGAAATTTGCTGAAAATTAACATTGAAGTTATGTGAGTTTTAACTTTCTGTGTAAGCTATTAAATGAGAGATTTGAGCCTGAAACAAGAGGCCACATCATACTTTTTGCCTCTTTCCTTTGTTTGAGTGATATTTTTCTATGAATGTGCTAGAACTTGTGCTAAGACCATTACAAAGCGAATATGAGTTTATTTTCATGTGAATTTAGAATGGGCAATTTTAGGAATTTTTCAGGCCACTTCTATTTTGAATGCATCTTACCACTAATTGCCCACTTTTGTGCCTAAAAGTACTTTATTATATTTCTTTAGTACCCCTTCTTGTTACTATTGATTATACTATGTGAAGGCAACCTAAGAAAGTATTCTTTAAGAGAAATTAGTGGCAAAAGATCAAAAGAATAATGTTTTGAATCCCTTGTATGTGTTTACAAAAAGAAGGCTTAGTATTTATTTCCTCTCCTAGTTCTTAAAAATGTCTATTTGCTGCATAAATGCATGAAAAGAGGAAAGGAAAAGAAAAAAAAAGCATTGAGCAAAAAAAAAAATTGTTTATCATGACAGTGCCTTCAGAAAATGCAAAAAAAAAGTTATTAATCAAAAATTTGGGAATTCTTGCCCACTCTTCAGAATGATAATGAAAAAAGTTGCTTGTTTTTGTTGATTTGTATCTGACCCTTTGCATGACATTTTCTTTCTTTTATCATACCTAACATTATTACCTTGGCCCCATTATAACCAATAAAAGACCCTTATTCCTCTTTTGCTTGATAAATAGACTTTAATAGTAGAGATTTAGTCGATGTACAAGTCTATGATAATGTCACTCCATTTGAAAAAGTTGAGCGTTAATGAGTATACCTATAAACACTTTGACATTTGTGAGAGTGTGACTTGTAAATCACATATTATTGACTTATTTGGACTTACACCTCTAATTGGGCATTCTAGTTATTGGCATGTTTTATGATATAACTTTGTTGTCATACTCGTGTTTTTGCCCCTATTAAGTGAAAATAGTTTCTCTTATTATAATTATCCAAGTGATTTGCTTAAAGGTAAACAAAACTCAAGTGTGGGGATGTGTTATCACACCAAGTTGTCTACTTTTATAGGGCATTTTTAGTACTTAATTATATCATTTTGCACTATTTAAAGCACAAAGGTACTCACTTATTTCCTATTTTGTAGAAATATCATAAAGCCACCACTCAAAGCAAAAGATGCGAGAATGGACTAAAAACTGGCAAGTTTTGAAGAGTTTTAGCATCATTGGACGAGCGGTACGACCGTACTTAGAGCAGGAAATCAGTAGGGGCGTACCCCCTTGGTCAGTACCACCTGGCGCCGATGAAAAAGTCCAGTACGACCGTGCCAAAGGCAATAGACCGTACACAGATGATGTCAGGGAGTGCAAGGCGCACAAGTACGGGCCAACGTCGTAAGCAAAGTTCGGTACGGCCGTGTATATATTCGGTATGGTCGTACCCCGTCCCAGAATGTGCAGATTTGAAAGCCAGATGACCTAATCCGTATCCCAACCTATAAATAGACCCTCTTAGCCTAAGCTAAAAAACTTTTTGACGAATTTCTGAATCTAAAACCCCTTTTTGAGAGTTCTACATCAATTCCATTGCTTTTCTGTTGATTCTTGTTTCCTTGGAGCTTGGTGCCAACCCCGTTTCGCTACCAGAGCTCATGAGGATGTGAAGAACGTGCTTAAGGACCTTTGTCATACAGAAAGGATGTCCCGGTTTAGATTTTATTCCCTTTATTATGGATTCCTATGGTTTTATGATTGTGTTTGTGTTATTATCATTGAATATGAGTAGCTAAACCCATCACTAGGAGTGATGAGGGATCATTTACATTGCTTTTGTTATTTATCTAATTAATTCTATGAGTTTCTATTTATTTGATTGATTGTTTTATCCCTAGCATGCTAAATCCTATAAGGCCTGACAACCTTTAATTAGTTGACTTAATTGGCAGTAACAGGACCACAGTTAATTAACGAATCTCTAGGAATAAAAGAACTCACTTTACATGCCCGAATAAGGTATTTGCTTGTTTCTAATCGGTTATTAGATTAACAAACTCACATGTTCTTAATGCTCTTTCCTTTAATTACCTTCTTGGATCAAAACGGAGTAGTTATTTAGGAAGAAGGCTAGTAACTGGGTAGTTCTTAGTAATTCAGAGTGAGTGATTAGCTATCAATCAGCAAATAGATGTCGTAGTAACTATTTAGTAAATTTAATAGTTGAGTATTGGTGAACCCGGTTCCCCTAGACCTCCCATAATATTCTTAATCCGTTCTTGCACTTCGTTTGATTGCTATTTTAGTTACATGACAACTTTTGCTATTTTCTATTTTCTTAAAGCAAAATTGGCATGCAAAAGCATCACTGTGGAACTTGACACCCCAACTAAGTCGGCACCCCAAGAACCACTAATCATCTGCAACACACCAAAAGTATTATTAAGAAAGGGAAAAAGAATAACAAACCATGGGGGGACATTAACCAAAACCCCATGGGAAAAAATTATTTGAATCTATAATAAGGCAAAACGGCCCTATCACGAAAAAATCCTCCCCAAGAAAATGACGAATAGTGTCCACCAAAGAGACCCATGAACAGATGTACAATGAGAGGCTAGCTTATCAGCACAACTATACCCTTCCCTATAAATGTGAGAATAAACAAAGTACATGCGCTTAGTCATCAATAAACAATTCTTCCAACGGTTCCTCAGAGGCCAAGGAACAACTATCAAAGAGGAGAAAGCCTGGATCACTAATTGTGAGTCGCACTCTAGCCCATCCTTTCTGAAAAGCAGTCTCGATAGCTGTCATAGCACCAATCAACTCAGCATGTAAAGCAAAATTAATACCAATATTAATTTCAAAACAGCCCAGAGTGGCAACACTTTTGTCCCTTAAAATACCCCCACAACCAACTGGACCTAGAGCACCCTTGGCAACACCATCAGTATTACATTAAATCCAATTAGGAGAAGGAGGATGTCAAATCACCTGCTTAATGGAAGGAGCATTCGGAGGCTTTGCCACCACATTAAGAGCCTTCAAAATAGAAAACTCATTCATAGAGGTTGATATAAAACCATTACTAAGGTTCCCGGCAAGAGAAACATTAGTAAGAATCATATTAATGGCAGACCTCAATGGAATGAGCCTATTATCAAACCTCAGCTTATTTCTACAAAACCAAATAACCCAAGCCACATTAGCAATGCAGGAGATAGTAATATGTTGAAGTTGAGTAGACCAATTCATGTCACAAATGGCAATAATGGTCTGAAATGAAGCAGGATTAATAGCGACGTTGAGAGTCGAACTTAACCACTGCCACAACTGATTAGCAAAGCTGCAATCACAAAGCAATCACAAAATAAGTACTGTATAGATTCTGCAGCCCTTGCATAGACTGCACATAGTGACCGTGTAACAGCCCTACAGCCAAAGGTTATCATCCGTAGGCAATTTATTCTGCAAAAGCCGCCAAAGAAAAATAGATTTTGAAGGAGGAACACTGTTCTGCCAAATTTTCTTACACCAAGGCAAGATCGGACCTGACGGGTTCTGGAAATCATATGCTTCTTTTAGAGATATCCCACTGGAATTAGAAGAGTTCCACATTCTTTGATCCTGAAAGTCATCTAGAGGAATAATCTTATGCTTGATCTCAGAAGCAATAGAAGGAAGCAAGAAATCAGGGATAAACCAACTCTTATTCTGTATAAAATCACAAACCTTAGCCTTCAACCGAGCATGGATATTGGAACTTTTGTTATTCTCTAATTACAACTTTCGCTGGCCCAATAGGATAGATTCTTTACTTCATTGGTACTCGCGCTTTTCCTGTGGGTTTGACATTCGGAGTCTTAAAAATACTCCACTTTTATTACGAGTTACGATTAGGTGCACTTGCCTGAGCCGCATCAGTTATCCCTTATAAATTTGAATCTATCTTCAACAAAGGGGTTCTATGAAAATATCAGGCCATTGATGGTCTATATCTATGAATTTTATATCAAATACTCCTTTCTGAACATAGTCTCTTCTAAAGTTATGTTTAATTTCAATATGTTTAGCTCTAGAATGTAAAATGAGATTCTGTGTCAAACATATTGCGAAAGTATTATCCAGTAAATAGGCATGTTACTCTCATTGATGTGATAATCCTCCAGTTGTTGCTTTATCCACAATAACTATGAACAATAGTTTGCAACTGATATATATTATGCTTTTATTGTAAATAGGGAAATGGTGCTTTGCCTCTTGCTTAACCATGAGTCTAAGTTTTCTCCAATGAAGTGACAACCTCCACTGGTACTTTTCCTTTCAATTTCGTCTTCAGCATTGTCAGCATCATAAAAACCTCTTATCCTATAATCTTTAGATTTTTTAAAGAGTAAACCAAGGTTAGTTGTGCTTTGTAGATACCTAAATATTCTCTTAACAACAGTTAAGGGAGTCACTTTAGGGTCAGAATGAAATCTGGCACATAGATAGACACAAAACATGATATCTGGTATTGAAGCAGTAAGATATAATAAAGATCCAATCATACCTCTGTAGAATTTTTTATCTACCTTTTTGTATCATCCTTTCTTAAGACACTTGTGTTGGAACCTCGATGATTGATAAATATAGACCCTCAATAATTTTGATGATAACATTGACTATTTTAGTTGAACAATTTATCTTGTTATGTCTGGTCAAGTTTATTTAAGTGTGCAGAATGTTATTTTAAAAGGAAACACTTGAAGTATTCAAGAATACGCTATGAGTCTGGTTGAAGATCAAGCGCGTCTGGTTCAAGTGAAAGTATAATCAAAGTACAACCTATCACTTGCGCCCAATCTCACTCAGAAGAAACTCAACATGCGTCTACTTACAACAGAATTACTTCATCATGCGTCCCCTCATGTAAAATACGGCGGTTATTAGAAACCGCCATTTGTTACTGGATATTATGGCGGTGTTTAACCCTCCGTAACATGTTATTAAGATAAGGCGTTTTTAACCGCCAGAATTTACATTTTTCCGCTTACCCGAGACATTAATGCTTTTCGCGATCTCACCTACTACGATCGCCTACTACTCCGAAGCCCTAATTCTATGTTCCCGCGTTTTCGATTTCAGGTTTGTAAGGCTTCACTTTTTCACAAACCTTAGCCTCTTCTTCTTATCATCGTTTTGCTCCTCATACATTCACCGTAATCAAAGCCTGCTTGCCCTGACATGCCACTGTATTTGTCACCTCCGTAGAGTGACTCGTACCGCGTGAGGAGGAAGATAAGCAAAACGACAAGCACCACCCAACATACACATCATTCGCATCAAATCGACAATTCCAGATTTCTTCAGCTAGGGCACACACGCCTCTTTTCTTCCCCTTCGCAGCCTCGTCTTACATTTGTGCTGGAATTGGTAACTGGACATTATATTCATTTCTTCTTCTTCTCTTTCTGTTTTTCACTCATTTATGCTCTTCTATTGTGGTGAATAATAGCTTTTTCTCCTCTATCGCAAGAAGCTCGAACGGGATTCAGGTATAGTCTTTTCCCCAATTTTTAATTTTACCTTTTCTTAATTTTCCCTCATTTTTACTAAGAAATGTTTAAGTATATACCCTGTTTTGTACCTGAGACTTGAAAATGCTGCCCCAAAAGCAAGATGGGTGAAAATATAGGTGAAAATTATGGGGAAGCAGAATATAATATGTTTGGTATTATCGTCTGTTTAATCTATCGTATGTTCAATTTAAAATTTAAACTTCAAAATTATAGAAGTCGATATGATGTTTAAACAAATCGATATTTCTGTGCCAAAAGAGCAAATAGTTCTTTACAAGGGGAATAATTTTTTATGAAACAAGAAGATGCTTTCATACTTCTTATCAAAACATGGTTCTACAGTTTCTACTTTCCCTGAATATAATCATATATTAACTTTTGTTCTTCTCCTATTTGTAGTGGGTAGCCTTGAGAAAGACTAGTAAGGACTAAGGAGTCTACTGTTAATGCATCTGTATTGTGAGTAACCTTTGTAGCTTCCATGATGTGTCTTGATGACATAATTTTCTCAATTGTATCAACGATAAGGTAAATACAAAGCTGCATAAAGAACATTGCTTTCTTAAATTTTTAGGTAAATATTTGTCATGCAGAAATGTTCCCATTGGGTGGCCTTTCATGTTCCCTAACATTTGGTGAAGACCAGGGGAATAGAAAAGATAAACCCAATAATCAGAGGGTCTAGGAATATAAACCCAAAAGCATTACAACCAGTACCGAGAGCCTACAAGTAATCTCATTTTGGCCATTTAGTTTACTAAAATTTTAGAAGTCAATTCTTTATTAAATATTGAGCTTTCAACACCTAAGAGCTAGGCTGGTTAGTTATTTCACATGCTGATTTTTGTTTTCTGTTGTACTAGTTGGTGGCTGGAGACAAGGAAGTTCTTGAAGGATACCCCTACTTGATTAGTGTTTTCTGTTGTCCTCTCCCTGTCCCTATTTGATAATTGTACTACTCTTGGCATTACGGATGTGTTGGTTTCCATGAGTAGAATCTTGATTTTGCTCTTAGAAGATGGATGTGTCGAGGTAAGTTTATTCTGACTTTATAAGTGTGTTGCACAACTGCTAAAGTTCATTACTGTGAGATACATCATGAAAATAAGAGCTTTTGTCAAATTACTTAATTATTAGTTTGTACATGACTCAACAAAATAAAACTAGTAGTTATGATCTAAGAATAACATGTGTAATTATTGCAGGTTGACTCTGAGGTGGTCACTGAACTCTCCAAGCCCCTCACTTCGTACTGCACATTATGTTTAGTTTGTGAAGTTCTTCCTTTCTTGTTAATTGTAGCATTATATATGCCATCTGTTTTCTATGCCCCTTAATTTAGGTGATGTTACGAGTAAAGAAGTCAAATGATTTATGGTTATTTGTACACCTTGTCTGCAGTTTGCAAGTCCAACTCAATTCATTTCAAGAATCATATGATAGGGCACATATATCAGTTAATGACCTTGCCATCAAGGTAGTATATTTTTTTACTGTCCAACATATTTGTGCTTGCAATATGCAAATTGTCTTTCCTTCTTTTTGGTTATCAATTTATAATTTGAAGTCCTCTTAAGTACTAGGTGCTTGATGAACTTAGAGAATTGACTCTTAGAGAACTTTTTCTAAGAGCAGCACATTAGTTTGCACTGGTGGCCATAAATGTACTTCATTGAAATTCAAATTATATAAAAGACATGATTTTGTGAGAGATCCCTTGTGTATCTGAGCTCTCTTTTATTAGAATAGTTCACTTTTATCTGTTGTTTTGAACATTTCAGTTGATAATATTGGTTGTGCTAGTAATATTGGTTTTCTAGAGATCCATCTTGCCAATCTGCATGACTAGGGAGGGGATCATTTGGATTCTGTTGATTAGTCTGTTGTTCGATTCATTTGCAGCATCTTAGAATTGCTTGTTGGATCTTGGTTGCTGCCTCCTCGGATGATCAGGAACCTATGAGTTGGTTGATTTCTCAATCCTGCTGGTTTATTTTTCTCTGGTTGATGTTTTCATGAGCTATAGGAAATTGATTCAGAAAGCTTAATGTTATGGTTTGGAATTATTGTTTTCTTCTTGGGTAGAAATTTTAGTATGTTCCTGAGTTTTTATTTTCTTTTAACTGTTTAAATCCTCTATATAAGTTCAGAAATCAGGTGATGAGTTACATTCTCCCAAGCAATTTGGAATTTTGATGTTTCTAATTTGTTAAGCTATATAATCGATTTTGGAATTCAGTAGTCTTGAGTGTTTTGGTACTGGAATTCGGTACCTTATTTCAGATTTTTTATAAATTGTATTATTGTTGAACTAAAGGATTATATTTTGTTGTGTGTCAATAATTAGTGTTAGGTAAATAAAAGAATGAAGTTTTTTTTGACTCATTTAGATAAGCCATCCAGATGTCTGTAACCTATTTAACAACTACTACAGGGTCATTTTTTTGTGGAAAAAGTGAAACTTATGGCGGTTCAAACTCCCATAATGTTCCAATATTTTTTTTATTTATAACGTGAAAATTAGGGCGGTTTCACCTGCCATTATATACAAAAACCTGACCGCCGTTTTATGCATGGCAGATTATGGCGGTCGACTCTTAACCGCCATTTTATACCGAATGGTAGACGTATTTATGGCAACTAGGGAAACCGCCATTAATGTAAATTATGGCGGTTCAAATCGCCGTAATTTGCAAAAAAAAAGGGCCGTTTTTAACATTTTTTTTTGTAGTGTTGCCTGAGCCGCAACAGTTATCCCTTATAAATTTGAATCTATCTTCAACAAAGGGGTTTTATGAAAATATCAGGTCATTGATGGTCTATATATATGAATTTTATATCAAATACTCCCTTCTGAACATAGTCTCTTCTAAAGTTATGTTTAATTTCAATATGTTTAGCTCTAGAATGTAAAATGAGGTTCTATGTCAAACATATTGCAAAAGTATTATCACAGTAAATAGGCATGTTACTTTCATTGATGTGATAATTCTCCAGTTGTTGCTTTATCCACAATAACTATGAACAATAGTTTGCAGCTGATATATGTTATGCTTCTATTGTAAATAAGGAAATGGTGCTTTGCCTCTTGCTTGACCATGAGTCTAAGTTTTCTCCAATGAAGTGACAAACTCCACTGGTACTTTTCCTTTCAATTTCATCTTCAGCATTATCAGCATCATAAAAACCTATTATCCTATAATCTTTAGATTTTTTAAAGAGTAAACCAAGGTTAGTTGTGCCTTGTAGATACCTAAATATTCTCTTAACAACAGTTAAGGGAGTCACTTTAGGGTCAGAATGAAATCTGGCACATAGACAGACACAAAACATGATATCTGGTATTGAAGCAGTAAGATATAATAAAGATCCAATCATACCTCTGTAGAATTTTTAATCTACCTTTTTGTATCATCCTTTCTTAAGACACGTGTTTTGGAACCTAGATGATTGATAAATGTAAACCCTCAATAATTTTGATGATAACATTGACTATCTTAGCTGAACAATTTATCTTGTTATGTCTGGTCAAGTGTATTCAAGTGTGTAGAATGTTATTTTAAAAGGAAACACTTGAAGTATTCAAGAATATACTATAAGTCTGGTTGAAGATCAAGCGCGTCTAGTTGAAGTGAAAATATAGTCAAAGAACAACTTATCACTTGCGTCTGGTCTCACTCAGAAGAAACTCAACATGCGTCTACTTACAACAGAATTACTTCATCATGCGTCTCCTCAAGAGCAAGTATCTGCGTCTGCTTGAGTCTACTAAAGTCTGCTTAATGCAAGCTCAATAGGGTCACAATGTCTGCTGTCAGTGTACGAGGGAACATTCAAAATATTTCTTATACACCTTATACAATGAAGAGTGACAGAGAAAGTAACAAAGGAGCAATTCAAATTTTAGCTACCACGTCATAAAGAAATGATATTTTTGAAAGAATACAGAATTCGCCATAGTATACAATACAACTGTTAGAGCAATCATCAAATAAGTACAACATGGTCTCAATAAGGAGAAAATAGATGGATACTTTTTGAATTTGGCTGTGATGAAGACCTTGGAGTCTCAACAAGATTTTTCCATCTATAAACGGCTACAAATTCTCAGGGACTATAAATACCCAAGGAGAGTAAATGCAAAGAAAAGAAGTAATCATCTATCAAAGCCAAAACTCTGCAAAAATATCTACTCAAGCTTAACTTCCTTATTCTCTCTGGTTGAGAGCTACTTCGTTTATTTGTGCTTAAATTTTCTACTTTCTTGTATTAAGAGCTAAGACATACTCTCTTGTAAAAACTCTATCTTTATCTGTTATAAGCCTTGGTTAGGTAAATTCTTTAAAAGCACAAGGTTGTGTCATTTTAAGAAGTTGAACATATAGTCAAGGTTGACTAGTAGATAGGTTCAAGTTTGTAACTAGTTGATTATAGTGAAAGTCCTTCAAGAACGAAGGGACTAGACATAGCTATCAAGGTCGATAGTGAACTAGTATAAATTGCTTTATGTGCTTCTGTCTTCCCCTTACTATTTTTTATAAGTATGTTTTCGAAAGATATTTTTATTTTTGACTTGAATTATTTTGTGAACATTGTTCTTAATCATTTCAAACAAGCTTGGCGCGTCTGACTTAGTGAGTGTCTACTCACTATCTAAGACTTCTTGCGTGTGCCTTGTGAGTGTGTTACCGAAAAATTAGTGTTTTACTAAAAGTTTTCCGAAACACAATTCAACCCCCCTTTTCGTGTTTTATCCTTTACATTTCAACATGTAGGATGAATGAGAGTGCTCATTGGTTTGCAATCTTCCATTTTGAACTTCTTGATGAGTTCCTTGGTATAATTGGTTTTATGAATGTATATACCTTCATCACATTGCTTTATTTGAAGTCCAAGAGAGAATTTTAATTCTCTCATCATACTCATCTCAAACTCTGTCTGCATATGCTTAGAAATATTTTTGCAAAAAGCTTCATTAGTTGCACAAAAAATGATGTCATCAACATATATTTGGACCAGTAAAAAGTGTTTATTAGATGCTTTTCTAAATAAGGCAGTGTCCACCTTTCCTCTTGAAAAACCATTTTCCATTAAAAAGATACCCAGTTTGTCATACTAAACTCTAGGGGCTTGAAATTTTATGTCTTCAAAACCACGTAGTTGTTTCACATACGCTTCCTCATTTATAAAACCATTTAAGAAAGCAATTTTTACATCCATTTGATACAGTTTCATATCATGATGTGCAACATATGATAATAAAATGCGAATAACTTCTAATCTAGCAATAAGTGCAAAGGTTTCAGTAAACCCAATATTTTCCTGTTATGAGTAGCCTTGAGCTGCTAACCTTGCTTTGTTTCTTACCACATTACCATTTTCATTAGGTTTGTTCCTGAAAATAGACTTTATACTAATGATAAATTTTTCGTCTGGCCTTAGAACTAGATTCCATACCTCTTTCCTTTCGAATTGGTTAAGCTTGTCTTGCATTGCTAGAATCCATCCTTCATCTTCAAGAGCTTCATCAATTGTCTTGGGTTCTATTTCTGAGAGTAGATCTAGATCCGTCTGGTTCCTCAGAGATGATCTAGTCTTAACTTCATCGCTTGGTTCCCCAATGATTTGTTCTTCTAGATGATAATTCTTGAAATGCCAGTTTCTTCTAAAATCAGCTTGTATTTGTTCGACTTGTTGAGATTTCTCTGCATTGCTTTTCTCTTGACTTGAAGAATCTTTATTCTTCTTTTGATTATTTTGATCAGACATCCAATGTTCAAATCTGCAAAAGACTCATCTTGCTCTGACATTTTTTGGGTCAGGCTTGTGATCATTAAGTCTCACATGGATAGACTCTTATACTGTTAAGGATTTAGAGTTATAAACTCCGTATGCCTCAGAGGTTTTAGATTATCCTAAGAATTTTCCCTTATCAACCTTTGAATCAAACTTAGCAAGTAGATCCTTAGTGTTGAGAATGAACCATTCACATCCAAATGAGTGAAAATAAGAAATGTTGGGCTTACGTCCTTTCCACAATTCATAAGGAGTCTTTTTCAATATTGGTCTAATATATATTCTGTTTTGAATATAGCATGCAGTGTTAACTGCTTCTGCCCAGTAGTATTAAGCCACATTGGAGTCGTTGAGCATGGTCATTGTCATCTCTTGAAGAGATCAATTCTTTCTCTCTACAACACCATTTGTTATGATGTTTTAGGTGATGAGAAATTGTGAGAGATCTCATTCTCCTCATAGAATCGTTGAAAGTGCTCATTCTCAATTACTCCACCATGATCACTTCTTATGGTAGTGATGCATATTCCTTTTTCATTTTGAACTTGTTTACAGAATATAGAGAACACCTTGAATGACTCATCCTTGTGAGCAAGAAGTTTTACCCATCTCCATCTAGTGTAGTCATCGACAATTACTAACTCATATTTCTTTCCATTCAAAGAGGCTACTCTTGTTGGACCAAACAAATCTAATAGTTCAAGGGGTTTAGAGGTGGAAACAACGTTTTTGGATTTAATAGAAGTTTTAATATATTTCCCCTTTTGACATGTCTCACAGAGAACATTGGTCTGGTACTTAAGGTTTAGTAGTCCTCTTACGAGGCTATGCTTACATAGCTTTAAGATTAACCTCAAGTTAGCATGACCAGGCTTTTTGTGCCAAGACCATTGTTCATCTTGAACTAAAATGAGACATTTTACACTTTGATTTTCTAGTTCATCAAAATTTATTTTATAAATGCTGTCATGCCTCTTGATTGTAACTAATATGGATCCATCGGGGTTCTTGACGGTACATACTTCTTTGCTAAAGGAGACATCATAATTATTATTATATAATTGACTTATGCTCAGAAGGGAAATGATCCTTACCAATGCGACATAACCGTTTCATTTTACCTTTTTGATTCCCAACATAACCTCCATCTTTATATTTCATCTCTTGGAACATATGTTTTTCTCTTGTCATGTGCCATGAGCAGCCACTGTCTAAGTACCAAGACAAGGATTTTGACTCGGTTGTTAAGCAGATTTGAAACATGAATTATCTTATCCTTAGGTACCCAAATTTTCTTGGGTTCTTTTTTGTTAGTTCTTGAGGGGGTAAATTACTCTTCATATTTTGACATAGGGGCAAGCAGACTTAAGATGACCACTTAACTTGCAATGAGAACAGAATAAGCAATCACTATGGTCATTTGTTTGTTTTGGATCAACAGAGGATGTTTGAGTGGTAGGTTCATCTACTTTCAAACCATTGCCTCTTCTTTCCTTAAACATGTTCTTAAAACCCCAAACAAGATGAGCCATTTTGCTTATACTAGCTCCTTTAGTTAAACACTTTTAGAAATGCTCTCTTTCTTTATCCAGAGTAATTCCAAAAAATAATTTCTACTGTTGAGCCTTTATTCACCAAACGATGATTTTCAGCTTTTAGCTTATCATTCTTTTCACTGAGCTTTGATTTAAATCATTTAGGTTTTGAAATTATTTTGACAAATTAGAAAATTTCTTTTTCAAGGCCTTATACTCAGTGGAGAAAGTTGAGGAGTTTTCTAGAAGCTCATCAAAAACAATTTGTAACTCAGAGAAAGAGTTAGATTATGCCTCTTCGTCTGGTTTTTTGTCTGATTCAGTGTTTGCCATCAGACATAGGTTAGCTTCTTCATTTATATCTTCTTCATCTGACAATGAGAGGCCCAGATCCTCCCATGTGGCCATAAGCCCATTTTTCTTCTTTTTGAATGTGCTCCTCTTTGGTTACTCCTTGTTGAGCTGAGGACATTCAGATTTGAAATGTCTCGACTTCTTGCACTCATAGCAGACAACCTGATTTTTATCTTTGGACTCCTTCTCCTTAGTTCCCTTATTTTGGAATTGCTTCCTAGACCTTCCCTTGTTCTTTCACATAACTAGATCTTGCACGAAATGAAGGATAGTTCATCGTCTGAGTTACCATTGTCTCCATTAGTCGCATCATCTTTTCGAGACGTTTCTTCAGCTTGGAGAGGTTTAAAGGCTTTCCCTTTGTTGGCCTTTAAGGCAATTGACTTGCCTTTTCTTTGTGCTTCTTCTTTATTAAGCTCAAGCTCGTGTACCCCCAAGGACCCCAACAATTCCTCCAGATGCAGTTTATTTAAGTCCTTTGCTTCTTGAACTGCCGTAACCTTTGGTCTTCGTTGTTTAGGCAAACTTCATAGAATTTTCCTGATATGATCAGGAGTTGTGTAGCTTCTTCTCAATGATTTCAAGCCATTTTAAGTGTTTGGAACCTTCCAAACATTTGCTTAATAGTTTCTCCATCTTCCGTCTTGAAAAGCTTATATTGTCTTACCAATTTGCTAGCTTTAGAGTCTCTTGACATGCCTTCAAAGGAAAACCAATAACACATCAATATTTGAAGGCTTAACTTAGACTCCATACTTCACATTACATCTGATAAATCCCTTCATCTTCAAAAAACTATCAATTCTTTTATTCCTACCTATACAGGGCCTTCTTCAATATGTAAACTTACTTTTCACTCCCTTTCACTTCAAATCTTGGTGGTTGACACACATACACATCTTCTTCTAATGGAACATTTAGAAAAGCAAACTTTACATCAAGTTCATGCAAAGCCTAACCTTTAATGCTTGCTAATCCCACCACAAGTCTTATATGGTTTCAATGCAGGCCACAAGTGCAACAACATCAAAGTAATCCAGTCCCTCCTTCTGCAAGAACCCCTTAGCTACCATTATGGCCTTATGCTTGGCAACTGTTCACTGTAATAGGCTTTTTCGTCTTGGGCAAGTTCACCAAATCCCAAGTCTATTTTTTCTTAATGGATGATAACTCATCTTTCATTACTACTATCCATTGAGGTTGCTTCAAGGCTTGTTCTAAATTCATTGGTTCCAGCTCTGCATACAATACCAAATGAACCAAATTACCATCAGCTGTGACTGCACTATCAAGGAACATAACAAAGTCTTTTAACCTAGTTGATTGATGCCTGACCCTTTGAGGTTTCTGCTCATTTGGAACAATATTAGGTAGTTGTGATTCAGACTGCTCGAAGTATTCTAAAGTGATAGAAACCTTGTTGTTTGCATTGCTAGCTTGTGTACTCCACTTCCATGTGCTGGACTCATCAAACACAACATCCCTACTTATCAAAAGCTTCCTGCTAATAAGATCATAGAGCTTGTAAGCTCCTGTAGGATGGTAATCAAGAAGCACCACGTATACACTTTTATCTTCTAGCTTACTTCTCTTCTCATCCGGGACAAGTCTATAGCACAAAGACCCAAAATCTGCAAATGATTAACACTTAACTTTTTTCTTGACCAAGCCTCTTCTGGTGTGATTGATTGCAACCACTTTATAGGAAACAAATTGAGAATATACACCGATGTAGCTACTGCTTCACCCTAGAAACAATGTGCCATTCCCGTGCTTTTCATCATGCTTCTAGCCATGTTCAACACAATCATGTTCTTGCAGCACCATTGTGCTGGGGAGTATATGGGGATGTCACCTCATGTGAGATCCCTTCCTTCTCACGAAAATTCTCAAATTAATTAGAGGTGAACCCTCCACCATCTGCCTTAAGACTTTGATAAATAATCCATTCTCTTTTTCAACTTTCACCTTGAATCTTTTAAAGACATTTAATGCTTATGATTTCCTCCTAATAAGAAGCACCCACGTTTTCCTTGTTCTATCATCAACAAAGGAAAAAAGTTATTTGTCACCTCCAAGAGAAGCCTCCTTAAAAGGTCCACACATCAGAATAAATGACTTCTAATGGTTCAGCCGCCCTTGGTGCCACATGATGGTTGAAAGAGTTCCTTGGATTCTTCTCAATCATACATCCTTCACACACTTGTTCAGGAGATTTGATTGAGGGCAAGCCACGCACCATTTGATCACTCTTCAACATGCACAAACTTCTGAAATTTAGGAGGCCAAAACGAAGATGCCATAACCAACTATCATCTTTCAAAGCAGTAGACAAGTTCACCAACTCAGCCACTTGAATGTCAATCTTAAAGATCCTATTGTTTGACAGAGGAGCTTTTAGGATCAACCTCCCCTTGGTATCATACACCTCTTGTCCTTCATCTTTATGGAAAAACCTTTTTATAGTAGTTGTCACATGCTCAACAAGTTGTTTTGCATTCGATTCCTCCATTTGATCAGAACTTTCCCCTTTCCTTCTGATTTGATGGTACCGTTGTCATCAAAATCACCTTGTTTTTTTATCGATTCATCCAATTCCACAAACCACTCCTTATTTCTAGTCATATGATTGGAACATCCCATGTCAAGGTACCAAGAACCAGAATTTGTGCATTCTGATTTTGTAGTAACCATGGGCATGACCTTTTCTGAATCAGAATCATCACCAACAATAGTGGTTGCTTGTTTGATCACCTCTACTACTTGATGTTTTGTTGGCTCTATACTCATCAGCAAAATGACCCTACTTTTGACAATTATGGCATTGAATCTTCATATTGTCAAACTTCTTATGCACCTTCGTGTTTCTGCCACCACCAATTCTATTATGATGTTCACCGTGTTTCTGATCAAGATTTGAATCTTCATAACCAGAATTTGAATTGCCCCCATTTCTCTATTGATTTCCTCTATTTTTGCCTTTCTTTTTCTTGTTTTTCTTGCTATCATTCCCCCTTTTCTACTGGTATGCACACGAAATTCCTCTCCACATTTCTCTCGTTTAGCCTCTGCTCATGTGCTTCCAATGACCCTTGCAGCTCCTCCACCTTGGTTGCCTCAAGATTCTTGGATTCTTCAATGGCAACCACGATGTGATCAAATCTTAGAGTTAGGATTCGCAAGATTTCCTCCACTATCATCTAATTAGAGAGTGTCTCACTACACCTCTTCATTTGATTGGTTTAAGATTGCACACGATTGAAAAAATAGTCACACCTTCAAAATATTTCCTCCTTAGGGTTTGAAGCCTCACCTTCTTCAGCTTGTTACCCCCTGCATATGCCTTGCTAAGAATGTCCCATGCCTCTTTTGCATTTGAAGCCAAGGGACTCTTCTCAAAATTTGCATCATCCACACACTGATGGAGAATAAATTGTGCCTTGTAATCTTTCTTCTTCGCTTCTTTGAAAGCCGCCTTCTGAGCCTCTGTAGCATTAGCTCCCAAAGTCTCAAGCCCATTTGTCACGATTTCCCACACATCTTGATACCTGAAATGACTTTCATTTGGGTGCACCATTTGTCATACTTCTTCCCATGAAGAACCGAAAGATTTGTAGGAAAATGGCCACTAGAATAAACCATGATATCAACAAGAAAGCAGGTTCCAGGAAAGAGACTAAGCTTTGATACCAAAGTTGTAGGAGCATGCTCTGACACCCACGATAGATCACACACCGATCTCACTATCACTCACAGGGAAGAGGAGAAGAAAAAGATGAAGTTACAAATAAAAATGACATTGAATAATACTCTCTTATTATTGAACGTAGAATGACAATACAATTGTACAACTTATCTATCACATGGGTTCTATTTATACACACATAAATAAACCCAACTAACTCTAATAGAAATAACAAACTCAACTAACCAACACATTGTTAAAAGTTGCACTTCACTGCAACGCAGCGCTATAAGTTGCGCAAAGCAACAGACGTACTGAAGACACCAACTTTCAGACGCACACTAAACATCAGATACAAGCATGGTAAACAAGAGCGCGCTCCGGAGCGTAGGAGCGGACGATCCTACACTCCTACAACCCCTCAGCGCTCTCGCACCCACGCAGGATCGTTTTTGCAGGAGCGCTGGTAGAGCGACGCCTCGCTTAGCAGAGCGCTGGGAGCGAGCAGAGCGACTTACAAGGTGAGAATTTGGTGTTTTTAAGACTTTATGGCACTTATCTTATATTTGTGGCATTTATTTTGTGTATGACTTTGAAGTTTATTAAGTATTTGTGGTGTTTTTTATTTTTTTTCACTTACTTATGGTTTTTATATTCCTACACATGTTTTTATATGCATATATATATACTAGTTTGAGAATTTGGTAGGAGTTTACGAACTTTGCCACTAACCTCGCTCATACGCTCCTATGACCCCTCCCCGCTCCTATGTAGGATCTCGCTCTTGTCTACCATGGATACAAGTCTGACCACTAGACACAAGTTTCAGCACCAGACACACGCTGTCATACACCAGACACAAATTGTTGTAACCCACCAGATGAATACTTAGCATTAGAAGTTTGAGCACCAAACACAGGTGTTTGAATTATACTTAATCCAAGCGCCCATCAAACAAAAGCGAGGCGTCAAGTGCCCTAACAGAATCATGCGGATTTTTCTTACTAGCTTAGGTGCCAGTCATGGCACATGATATTTTATTTGTTATTTACAATAATTTTTGTGTGTGATGGAGCGATAAAATGAAACTTCAAAATTGGAAACGACAACAATTATATTGTGGAGAAATTAAATACTAGAAGAGTACTAAAGTTTTCTCGGGTGGAAAAAATTATAGATGGATGACTATTTATTATTTTAATTAGATTTCCTCTTTTCTTCCATTTTCTCAACTTTTCTCCTTTCATCTTCTCCTTAAACAACAAAGAGGCAAACTTTCAAGGAAATAACAACTTTTTTTTTTACGGAAACAAACTCATATCATTTTACCAATATTAAAATCAACTATACAAAATGGTAAATAGTTAAATCTATGGTGATAATCCATTTAGTGGCCGCCCTCACAAGAGTGTGAACAACCACGTTTGCTTGTAAACCGAAAAGATTAAACTACTAGCAAGGAGGTCTCTACTAACAAATAAATTGCATGTTTTTTTTTACAGAAGAAATTGCAAGTTCAGCTTTAATTAGAATTAAAAAAATATATAGTTAATTTTGTTTATGAGGTTTGCTTTTTAAAGATTCCAAAGTAAGTGCTAGATTATTTCAACCTTTGATTTTACTGTAATAGATAAAAGACTAAATTATGTTTTTGGTCCCTTATGTTTATTTTAGGTTTCGGTTTGGTTCCTTACGTATTAAAAGTTTCGACATGATCCCTTATATGTAAAATATGGTCCCTCTTGTTTTTTTGGTTCAAATTAGTCTCTTATGTTACGAATATTATACCAATGTGGACATTGGTATAATATTTGTAACATAAGAGACCAATTTGAAACTTTTAATATATAAGGGACCAAACTGAAACCTATAATAAAGATAAGGGACTAATTCGAAACTTTTAATAGATAAGGGGTTAAACTGAAACCTAAGATAAAGATAAGGGACCAACAACATAATTTAGCCTAGATAAAATTTGAAGAAAAAAAAAATGAAGAAAAAAATAATCCTTGTGTGGAAGTGGAAGAAGCTGTAACGATTTTATTTTATTTTATTTTATTTTTTGATAATTTCATGCCTCGTGACTTCACATCAAAACAAAAGCAATGAATTTTAACTCTTCTACGAATGGGCCACCCATAAACAAAAGTCTTCATCTCAATCAAGTTAATGTTCCACAAGCTGTACCAAACAAACAATTATGGCATCTGCCGCCGTTATGCCTTGCAGTTAGCGAGCAAGACAATATTTTAGTGTGTCTTGTCTTGACTCTTGGAGCAACTTAAACTGAAGATGTCAATTTATGCGTGTGCAGTTTTTCGCACCTTAAGCTTAAGCAGCAATTACAACTATCACAAAGTGCCTACATGACTTTGGAGATTGAGGCAAACAAAACATTTGGATTTGGTTACTGTGACTCAATGAAGAAGTTGGACCACTTCGACCTCTGTCGGCAGAGAACTTTGTCTGCGACAATGGACGAGGAATACTTAACCCGCGTAAAACGATATAAAATCATGTCGATGACAATTCGGGCACTTCGTAAAATTTTGTTGTTACAAACGCAAAATTGGTAAACGGGGTAAAATAAAATAGATAATTTTATTTTTTCAGTTCTTTAACATCTTTAAAAGATTTTACCTTCGCTATTTAATATGACATACTTAGAAATAATCGCATGATTTTATTTATTTAAGAGTTTAATTTCAGGGTATTAACAACGTAAAATAATTTTACACGTCCAATCATATTTCATTGTGTTGTGGTGTCATGTCATAATATTATGTTCTAAAATACTTTCACAAATATGTATACGGTGAGATATAATTGGACATATATGTAAAACTATTTTGCACTATCAGTGCATAAAAATTAAATTTTGTATTTAATTATGTAAATAAAATTATTTTGAATAATCTAGTTCACTAACATGTAAATCTAACACAAACGTTATCAATATATTAATTAAACAATAATAATTTGAAATGTATATTTATATAATGTCTAACATTGGATTCGTTCGCTTGAAAAGTTCTTTCGAGCCATGGCGTGATAGGGTGCAAGTGGATCTTCAATTGAAGACCGACATGGATGGTATTGTCTATATCTTTTAAGGCGTGATTTGTCGGAACGGTTTCATGCAAATCCATAGCTTAGACTATGGTGAGACCTTCTGCCTTCATATTTCATCCTCCAACCCTAACCGTAAAACTCAACCGCAACCTCCCTCTCTCTTCCTCTACTTTCCTTTTTTCCTTCCTAAAACCGAATCACCCCCCCCAAAAGGGGGATCAGATCCACCATCAAATCTCCAACTGGATCACGAAATTGGATTAAAAAAGGGGGTTTTGTTTCCTTTCTTTCTATTTCTCATTTTATTTTATTATTATTTGATTTTTATACTGATTTGGTTTCTTTTTCGTAGGTATTGGTCTATAAAAGCCACCCACAAGGCCACATAAAAGAGGGAGAGCTTCGAATCTAAAGAGGCCAAAAGAGGAGGAGAGCATTTTCGGTTCTAGAAAGAGCAAAAGCAAGAAAGGAGGTCATGGTGAGAACGAGTGAGGTCACCAGCAAAAGAAAAAAAAAGAACACTTTATATTCAGGGTTTTTAATTTCTATTTCTGCTTTCGTTGTAATTTTTTGGGTCAGAACAAAAACCCCAGGTTCTTTCTCTCTATTTTTCTATTTCTTGTTATTTCTATCTCTGTTTCTTTGCATGGTGGTGTAATTTGAATTACATTTGGACTGTGAATAAATTTATCTTCTTCTTCCTTTGCATTTTTTATTTCTTTTTCGCGCTGTTTCCCTGCAATCTCGGTCGCGCTGCCGTCCTGTCCAGGATTTAGGGTTTCATGCCAAAATTAGGGTTTCCAGAAATTTTTCACTTATTTTGAATGCGAATGGAATTAAAGTCACCAATAACACACCAGTGGCCTTCACCAAACCCTCTTTAGGACATAAGTGAAGTGAATTCCAAACAGTAGAAGGGAGGTTAAATAGTGGCTGTATAAAAATTTTCTTCTTCTTGCTAATATAAATACCTTTTTGAGTGTGTTTTCAAGTTAAACTTAGAACTCAAAAGGAAAGACAACATGGTTAATTGCTTTAGAAGATAATCTTTCTGATTCTTAGTGTAAGTGTAATGAACTCAAGTGGAAATGGAAGACTGCATGAATACAATCAAGAATGTGTTCTTTCTATTTAACATATAATAATTTGAGTTCGTGGTGTCTTTCAGAAAGGTAACTCAGAATAGCTTAGCAACTAAAATACAGTTTTGAAGATTTCTCTCTGATAGTTTCTGAATATATTTGGAAGTGATCTTAATTGATTCAGAAACTTGAGTTTTAGATCCATTGTGATAACACTTAATATGATCACAATTGTTTAAATCAAAACAGTTCTTTAATAAGTGTATATTAGTTATCACAATGTACACCGAAGCTTGTTCTTGATTAAAAATAAAGAACAACAATTTTAAGATCAATGTTTCCAAAGTAGTATTTTAAAGCATCAATAATAGGTATAAAATAAAGGAACAACACACAAGAAATTATACTAGTTCACCTCAAACCTGAGCTACGTCTAGTCCCCACTTTCCAAGTGAGATTATCCACTATAAATAGTCTCAATACAAGTATTCAGCTTATCTTATCCTTATTCACCCTCTCCCTCAACCAACGAATATTAATAGAACAAACTATCGTTGATCCACCTCTGATGCCTCCCAAACTGCTTCCACAGCCTGATCCCTATCCTCTGAGGACACCAACTTTTCAATCACAGTACCTTTGATTACTAGCAAAAGAGAAACCCAACCTTGTCCCTTTCCTCAGAATTGATGCTGCTGCAACCATGTCCTTAATTCTTGAAGAAAGGCCCTCATCCACTTTCTCCCTGAAAGTACAAACATCAACCCTAACATACAAATTGTAAATAATCGCAGTAGAAACCTGTATTGCTGCTTCCGGTGTAGAGCCACACGGGAATCCAAATCATGAACATACATAACTTGAACCACGTCCCCTTGAGGATGGGTGATCGGTTCAAGAGGAGCCAAATTAAATTTCACACTAATTGAATTAGCCATACCATGGTTAACTTGTTCCCCAAAAGCATTAGTACGCACCCCTTTCTTCTTCTTTTTTTGCTTTTCGAAGCCTCAGACGCAACGATATGTGAAAAGCACAACATACGACGGCCCCCATGGCTGGGAAACAACCAACACTTCACATCCTTATGAATAGCCTGAACCCTTGCATGCTCCTTTGTGGAACCCCTGAAAAGAGAGTAATAACCTCGCCTCTAACCACCATGAGACCCCCCCACAGAAGTGCCACCCATGAAGACATCTGGAGAGAAACTAGGGGAGCCAGGGACAACCGAGACATGAGAAGGATAAGAAAGATCGTAACCCATTGTCCCATAGTCTAAAGCAGCTTCTGCACAGATGAAGCGCAAAGGGCTTTCAAGTCTATCACTATTGAGGCCCAAAAGCTCAACCCCATATAACCGCACCCCCTTTCACTAAAAAACCCCCCAACTTCACCTCGTAGGTATGCGGCAGGCACGAGTTAGGCCCAAATTCACCCGGCCTGACATACAACCCAAACGAGCCCAAATGAAAGGGATCTGTCTCCTAAAAAGTCCTAAATTTTTTGTGGTACAACGACATCCACTACGCTCCTAGATTGTCCTATTGCAATAGCACCATCACCAAAACCCACAACTGATGTAGGACTATAGAAGACACAACCCTACCCTCCTCACTACAGCACCTCAGCGTCCCATCACTTTCCATTTCCTCAAAATAGGCAAACACATTTTCCCAACTAGCGGGTTCACTCCCAGCTTTACCTAGAAAAACCTGCTCATCCCTTGACACACACGCCTCATCTCTCTACAATTGTATCGCCTTCATCCCCAAGGGCCCCACATGGATATCCATGCTGTCTAAAGACTCTCCGGCGACAGAGCCACCATCCCCCCACCGCTAGTAATCTAGGAAGCACATCCTTCAAACACGGAGGGGTAGAAACCACTCAACCTCAGATGACGTCCCCTACATGGGAAATTGGATGGTTCTTCCAGCCCTAACCAATCTTCGGAGACATCGATGCAGAAAGTGTCCCCCGAAAGGCTCACAGGGACCACTCCTTCAATCTTTCCTCTAAGAGATGTAAAGATGGAAACCCTCCCAATATTCGATCTCTCCTTACGTGCAGAGGGACTAACTAGCGACACAAAATGACCAAATTTGTTATCAATTGAAGGAAAGAGCTCAGCATCCCAAGCAAGGGCCAGTACCCCCAAGAGTTTAATCCAGATGTTCATCAGATAGATATGTAGTTTCACACACTATTTACTATATTGGTTTTGTGAACTAAGAATGGTTTTATCTTATTGTTGCCAAAACTACCTTAGGGTAGGACTTAGGTGTAAGAGGGATTATGGGATTCCACATTCTCTTCCTCACACACGCTAGGGGTAAAACACAACCCGATCAAAGCCATTCGAATTGAAGATTGACATATACTATGTAACATCCCAAATTCCCTAAGCCTAATTAATAGAGACCTTAAGTGAGAAAGGGGTTTAATCCCTAAGGATTAAATTAAGTTACATCCTTTAATTTAGTAAGTTAAAGGGAAATTGGAACATAGGGGTAAAATGGTAAGTTTTTCCCAATAGTTTAGGAAATGTGGGTATATTAGTTTTGTGTAATTTTGATTGATTAAAATTACCTAAGGTTGATTTAAGGACCAAAGGGTTAATTAGGGGTTTTTAAATAGGATTTATAAGCCACATATTAGTAAAATATACCCAAGTATTCCACCATACACCACTATTCATTTAATTCCACCTTATCATTCCTCACACCCTCACCTACTCCCTCCCTCGCGCCTGGACAAAAAGAAAGGAAGGGAACAAAAACAAAAGAAAAGAAAAGAAAGAAAAGGAAAGAAGAGAAGAGACGGAGGAAGGGAGAGATGTGAGGAAGAAGAGAGGGAAGGAGCCACGATGGCTCCGGCAAGGGGTGGTGGTCGTTGCCGCACACAAAAGAAGGGTGTATATAGAGAGAAAGAGGGAGAGTTCGAGCTGAGAGAGCGAGAGAGAGAACGTGGCCGAGAGAGAGAGAGAGAGAGGAAGAGGTGGAGACCGAATCAGGGAGAAAGGGAGCTCAAAGAGAAGGAAAATGGAAGAATAGGGAAGATCCAAACTCCACTTTGTGTTTGATTGAAGAAGAAGAAGGAGATGAAGAGCTTGGAGAGGAGCTTCCATGGAGGTTAGGGCTTGCATGTGGGTTTTACTCAATGGAGAAGATGAACAAGACTCAAAAGATGGAAGATTGAAGAAAATAGATGAAGATTGAAGCTTGAGAACCAACTTCAATGGAAGATGGCTAGGGCTACAGTTCAGAAATTGGGGGTTTCCACCCTAAAGCTTCTAAGGAGCAATAGGTAACATAGATTTCCCCTTCAAACCTCCGTTAGGGTGTGCTAGGATTTATTGTTTAAATTCCTTGATTCAATAATTAGTTTATAGATTATTATGAAATTATATGGGGTTTGGCTGAAATAGGGCTGGATTCTGTTCCCAACCCCCTAATTATTGTGTGTTGTTGCCATTGTGAGTTCCATTGAGCTCTAATTGGAATATATGTATATGTTTGGTTTGGTTTGGTTGGTCACTTTGATCAATATGCATGAATTAATTTGGAAAGGGTTGGCGTTTGAGCTAGCCTAATTTGGAGTGGCTATGATTTCCTAGAATTGATGGAGGGCTTTATGTCCCTTTTAAAATAAGTTTGTGATTATCTTGCTAAGTGTTTTGACTCCCCAATTAGACATTGTAAATTGTTTAGAATCAATGTATGATTTGAGTTGAGATTGGAATTTTGAACTACATTTGAGCTTTGCATGTGATGATAATGTTGTGCCAAATGTTTGATTCGTCTTTTAAACATGCTTGATCACTGATGTTGAGTTTTTAGTGGTTGGAATTGGTTGAGTGAAATTGGTGTGCGTAATTTTGGGTGTTTTGGTATTAGAAATGGCAAGATTTTGCAGAAACACTGAAATTCTGCATTTTCCAGATTCATAATCGATTCCCTCTATGAGAATCTTGCGATTTGTAACCCGACCATAATCGATTATGCTGGTGTCATAATCGATTATGACCCTCAGTAATCGTGTACATAAGCGATTATGACCTGTCTCATAATCGATTATGAAATCGATTATCATCTAAATTTTTCCCAGAAATCGAATTTTTGCTGCATAATCGATTAGGGCTTACCCATAATCGATTATGCTAATCCTAAATCCAATTTCCACTCATTTTTGAGGTCATCCTTCTACTTTCAATCTAGGCTTAAAATGTTAAGTAGTGGAGAAAAGGTCGCGCTGCATGATTTTGGATGTTTTCATCCCTATGTTTTAATATGATGTCCTATAAATATATTTCATCCTTTGGGACCTCAAATGAAAGGGTTTTAACCCTATGTGTTGACTTATGCTAATTCTTGGGATTTCACTATTGACTAATGTCCATTGATTGAAACTTGTTTGTATGTGTTTAGAATGTTTATGCCCAATCGCAATCCCTTCAATGATTATTTTAGGGTGTTTTCATTGACGGGGACCCCTTGGTGGAACCAAAATGGTTCTCACTCTTTTCTTTGGGCTATTGAGTGGCGCCAAGTGGGTGCATTCATTGAGGATTATGGTATGTGCTTGTTTTGTGACTGATGTTCCTTTGATTGGAATTGTTTGTGTGTGGAATGTTTGCAATTCGCTTTGCAACCCCTCGAGTGTGATTTGCTACCACTTGTGTCGTTGGGTGCCCCCTTGGTTTTATCCCTTTAAAAAGGATTTTACTCATTGTGTACTTGAGCTGGACCAAGATGGGGAACATTCATGTGATCGCTGTGACATATGTTTGCATTTGTAATTGGTGTTGAAAATTCAAATGTACTAATGTGAATTGAGGTTTGTGATATGTGTTTGTATGGTGATTATGTTATGTGTTTGATGTGTGATTGATGTTTGAAAGCTCAGTTGCATTATCATGTTTGAGGATTGATTAAGGTATTTTGAATAAATATACTTAGGCTTATAGGGAGGAGTTTTCCATACGTCGTACATCACGTAGGGCTGGAAACAATGGTAAAAGTATTTATGATTTTAAGTCTATGTTACTGAGTTTTATAAACTCACGTGTTGGGGCATTGTTTTCAGGTACAAGTTGATTAAAGAGGTTCAGAGCATGAAACGTGCTCGGTCTTGTCTTTCTACGAGACCTCGAGTCACCGGATCACGAGTCAGAGTCTTAATTACTAAGTGGTGTCTCTGTATAATTAGGAATTTATGTACAAACTTGTAATTGTTTTAGCTTATTATTCTTATTGGAAAGGGTTGTAATATTTTAAGTTAATTCCGCCTTTCGAAACTCTGTTTTATGTTTACTATAGTAGTAGCGTATTTTGGTATGACGCTTATGTATCCAGGGATTTTATTAAACAAAGTATAGTATAGTATTTTAAACAGGATTCATTCTTTATTATTCTTCTGTATGCATAAACTTTTCCAAGTCTAATTTATTCTAATTCAGGTTAGATTAGTAAGTAAATCCCTAATTAGAGTTAGGGTGTTACATTATGGTATCAGATCAGTTCGACCCTCTCGGACTGTGAGTCAAGTGTGTCTAGAAGTGATCCGGCTTAGGAAGAGTCAATTATGTCTGTAAATATGAGTTTTCTAAGTTCTTTTTATGAATTATTGAGGTAGGCCACCTCAAAGATTCATTTAAGGAACGAGGAGGATGAAGATTTGCAGGGAATATTAGAGGTATGTACTCATTTTGCGAGACGTCCTCATATATGTATTTACTCCTAAGTACAGTTTCAGATTTCGTAATGATCGTCCAGTAGTAGTTCAAGTCGTGAAGGATTTAAGCAACTCTGGCCTGCTTAAGTCCACAGAATGCATTCCTGGCCGCAGTTGAGCTTAATGGGCACATTAAACTCTGCTACCACTGGAAGTTCATTACAAGAGTTCTGGTATGACGAATTTAATGATCAAAGTAGTTACGGGACAACGAGAGTATTATGGGATACTCTTGGAGAAACCACGACCTTTGTGAAAGATAAGGTGTTTTGGTATTCGATAAATACTAATGATTCAAGTATTGGAAAATTCTTTTATATGATATAAAAGTTTAAGTTTAAAAACACAAAGTTTGAAAGTAAGAAAGGTATAATTTAGTAAACGTGAACGAATTTCTTTCGTTTTGATTTTTCATTTGGTTGTTTTCAATTCCTTGCATGAATTGATTATATGCTTGTTTGGAAACTGAAAAATTTAGATGCATCAGCCTAATGTTTGATATGCTACTTAATTTTGGTGGTGCTTGATTTAAATGATGTGAAATTTCATGCAGCGTTATAAGTTTTTAATACTTATCACTCGTGTTAATCATTGTTGTTGGTTATGAAGTGCACTTTGATGTGTTTGAGACTTATAGGTATTAATTCATATACCTTGGTCAGTAAAGTGTTAGTAGGTGTTCTCCGCCTGCATGACTGAGGGACGTATGTGTTGTGTTTGGGTTTTGAGTTCAAGCATGTATATTGGTTATGTCTAAAACTTGAGGCATTGATGACTTGAGAAACATGTTTGTTTTGACTTTAAGCCCTATGACTAAAATTGGAAATTCATGTGGATTATGTAGAAGTGATTAGATGATGTGTAAGTTAGGCTTTTCGCGTATACCTAGAACCTTTAGACCTGATAAGAATGATACTTCTGAAGCAGGAAATGCGAAGGTTACTTTGGATATAGTGAACTCGAGTCTTGTGATAAATTGATGTAGTTGCCCTAGAAGGTACAATCATGTGTTGTTTGAATTATTGTGGTCTAGCACTCCGTGTCAATTCTTTTGTCGTGATCACTTAATTCAATATCAATTAGAATGTTGAGTAAGGATTCTTAGCGGTGCGGTTTGATCAATTTAGGATGGGCATTCATAATTGATTAGGTTTCCAACACTTGTTAACTAGTCAAGCTTGTTTGACCTAACCATTATGAATGGATCCCAAATTGATTGGTAACCTCAAAGCCTTCTAAAGCACCTATAGTACTTTTGATTCGAAATACCTTAGTAATTTCTAAAGTTAAAAGGAATGACGTTAAGCCAGACTTCTTAATGCCTCAGTTGTAATTAGGGAACCTTGGAGTTAGTCAAGCCCTAGTTCGTTAGAAAACTCCAAGTCTTCTAGGCATGGTGACCTTAGTGGAATATCTAGCCAAAGGAAGAGTATTAGATTATAGTCCTCGAACTGTAAGAGTCTTAGTTATAGCTAAATTGGCGGGAGTCGAAGATATTAATGTCTATGCTAGATTCATTAGCTAGAGTATGGAGTGACCTTGTTTGACCAATTACAAACTTTGTCTTAACCTAATAAAAATCTTATTAGGAATAAGACTTAGTTTGTAACCGGTTAACTGAATCACCAAATTTTTCGGATAATGGACCTATTTTTGCTATTAATTCCTTTCATACTTCCAATGATTTAGAACGATCAAGAAAGGGACACGTTTTGCGTTGTTTGCACTGTTTGGATTAATTTTGATGCAAATCATGTTTAGACTCTAGTTATTGAGATAACATCAGTTTGGGTTTAACACAATTTATTGATGTGAGATCCAGGATAGTTTAATTTGAGTTTATAGAAATGAAGAGATGGTGGATTTCCAGTTCAATTCTAATTGAACCATAAGGGAATCTGTTCATATTAGCTGGGACCTAATAGTAGTAGGCATCCTAATCCTCAAGAGTGAGGGAGTTAACCTTAGATTAGCCTAAGTTAAGGAAATGAACTTACTCATTGGAGTTGGGTAGAATCAGAGTTCGCAGCAGAAGCCCAGAGAACAAATCCTATATAAGGATAAGGTTAGAAGGTAGGGCGAATTTTGGGTACAAAATCCCAAAAAGGTGGGGAGTAATGTAACATCCCAAATTCCCTAAGCCTAATTATTAGAGACCTTAAGTGAGAAAAGGGTTTAATCCCTAAGGATTAAATTAAGTTACATCCTTTAATTTAGTAAGTTAAAGGGAAATTGGAACCTAGGGGTAAAATGGTAATTTTTTCCCAATGGTTTAGGAAATGTGGGACTAATTAGTCTTGTGTAATTTTGATTGATTAAAATTACCTAAGGTTGATTTAAGGACTAAAGGGTTAATGAGGGGTTTTTAAATAGGATTTATAAGCCCCATATTAGTAAAATATACCCAAGTGGTCCACCATACACCACTATTCATTTAATTCCACATTATCATTCCTCACACCCTCACCTACTGCCTCCTTCACGCGACCTGGACAAAAAGAAAGGAAGGGAACAAAAACAAAAGAAAATAAAAGAAAGAAAAGGAAAGAAGAGAAGAGAGGGAGGAAGGGAGATACACGAGGAAGAAGAGAGGGAAGGAGCCATGATGGCTCTGGCAAGGGGTGGTGGCCACCGCCGCACGCAAAAGAAGGGCAGACAAAGAGAGAAAGAGGGAGAGTTCAAGTTGAGAGAGAGAAAGAGAGAACGTGGCAGAGAGAGAGAGAAACAGAGGTGGAGACCGAATCAGGGAGAAAGGGAGTTCGAAGAGAAGGAAAATGGAAGAATAGGGAAGATCCAGACTTCACTTTGTGTTCGATTGAAGAAGAAGAAGAAGGAGATGAAGAGCTTGGAGAGGAGCTTCCATGGAGGTTAGGGCTTACATGTGGGTTTTACTCAATGGAGAAGATGAACAAGACTCAAAAGATGGAAGATTGAAGAAAATAGATGATGATTGAAGCTTGAGAACCAACTTCAATGGAAGTTGGCTAGGGCTTCAGTTCAGAAATTGGGGGTTTCCACCCTAAAGATTCTATGGAGCAATAGGTAACATAGATTTCCCCTTAAAACCTCTGTTAGGATGTGCTAGGATTTATTGTTTAAATTCCTTGATTTAATAATTAGTTTATAGATTATTATGAAATTATATGGGGTTTGGCTGAAATAGGGCTGGATTCTGTTCCCAACCCCCCTAATTATTGTGTGTTGTTGCCATTGTGAGTTCTAGTGAGCTCCAATTGGAATATATGTATATGTTGGGTTTGGTTTGGTTGGTCATTTTGATCAATATGCATGAATTAATTTGGAAAGGGTTGGCGTTTGAGCTAGCCTAATTTGGAGTGGCTATGATTTCCTGGAATTGACGGAGGGCTTTATGTCCCTTTTAAAATAAGTTTGTGATTATCTTGCTAAGTGTTTTGACTCCCCAATTAGACATTGTAAATTGTTTAGAATCAATATTTGGTTTGGATTGGGGTTTGGTTAGGTATGATTTGAGTTGAGTTTCAAATTTTGAACTACATTTGAGCTTTGCATGTGATGATAATGTTGTGCCAAATGTTTGATTCGTCTTTTAAACATGCTTGATCACTGATGTTGAGTTTTTAGTGGTTGGAATTGGTTGAGTGAAATTAGTGTGAGTAATTTTAGGTGTTTTGGTATTAGAAATGGCAAGATTCTGCAAAAAAACTGAAATTCTGCATTTTCCTGGATCATAATCGATTATGATTATGATCCCTCTGTGAGAATCTTGCGATTTGTAACCCGACCATAATCGATTATGCTGGTGTCATAATCGATTATGACCCTCAGTAATCGTGTATATAATTGATTATGACCCGTCTCATAATCGATTATGAAATCGATTATCATCTAAATTTTTCCCAGAAACCGAATTTTTGCTGCATAATCAATTAGGGCTTACCCATAATCGATTATGCTAATCCTAAATCCAATTTCCACTCATTTTTGAGGTCATCCTTCTACTTTCAATCTAGGCTTAAAATGTTAAGTAGTGGAGAAAAGGTCGCGCTGCATGATTTTGGATGTTTTCATCCCTATGTTTTAATATGATGTCCTATAAATATATTTCATCCTTTGGGACCTCAAATGAAAGGGTTTTAACCCTATGTGTTGACTTATGCTAATTCTTGGGATTTCACTATTGACTAATGTCCTTTGATTGAAACTTGTTTGTATGTGTTTAGAATGTTTGCGTTCGAACTGCAAACCCTTCAATGATTATTTTAGGGTGTTTTCATTGACGGGGACCCCTTGGTGGAACCAAAATGGTTCTCACTCTTTTCTTTGGGCTATTGAGTGGCGCCAAGTGGGTGCATTCATTGAGGATTATGGTATGTGCTTGTTTTGTGACTGATGTTCCTTTGATTGGAATTGTTTGTGTGTGGAATGTTTGCAATTCGCTTTGCAACCCCTCGAGTGTGATTTGCTACCACTTGTGTCGTTGGGTGCCCCCTTGGTTTTATCCCTTTAAAAAGGATTTTACTCATTGTGTACTTGAGCTGGACCAAGATGGGGAACATTCATGTGATCGCTGTGACATATGTTTGCATTTGTAATTGGTGTTGAAAATTCAAATGTACTAATGTGAATTGAGGTTTGTGATATGTGTTTGTATGGTGATTATGTTATGTGTTTGATGTGTGATTGATGTTTGAAAGCTCAGTTGCATTATCATGTTTGAGGATTGATTAAGGTATTTTGAATAAATATACTTATGCTTATGGGGATGAGTTTTCCATACGTCGCACACCACGTAGGGCTGGAAACAACGGTAAAAGTATTTATGATTTTAAGTCTATGTTACTGAGTTTTATAAACTCACGTGTTGGGGCATTGTTTTGAGGTTCAAGTTGATTGAAGAGGTTCAGAGCATGAAACGTGCTCGGTCTTGTCTTTCTACGAGACCTCGAGTCACCGGATCACGAGTCAAAGTCTTAATTACTAAGTGGTGTCTCTGTATAATTAGGAATTTATGTACAAACTTGTAATTGTTTTAGCTTATTATTCTTATTGGAAAGGGTTGTAATATTTTAAGTTAATTTCACCTTTCGAAACTCTGTTTTATGTTTACTATAGTAGCAGCGTATTTTGGTATGACACTTATGCATCCAGGGATTTTATTAAACAAAGTATAGTATAGTATTTTAAACAGGATTCATTCTTTATTATTCTTCTGTATGCGAAATTTTTTCCAAGTCTGATTTATTCTAATTCAGGTTAGATTAATAAGTAAATCCCTAATTAGAGTTAGGGTGTTACATCCTACAATAAAATAGGCGTAACAAATGATATCGTTTTATGACTCGACATTGGGTTAGAAATAAGTTTAAGTTAACCTTTAGATTGCCTAACTTTAAAATTATTTTTTATTTTTATTTATTTGAAAATATTTTCTCTATGTTTAGTGATATATATATAATATTATTTTTTCTTAGTAATATCATAAAACTATAATAGGGTAAAAGGACATAACCTTTATAGAAAGAAGTTCTAATTTTTTTCGCATTGATATATGATTATCATGTAATTTATTAAGGTTATTTTTAGGTTAACTCAGTTTCGTCTTTCTTAGACTCAGTCTCAATTAAACATATGTACCATTCATGTATTTTTGGGTTTAAGATTGGGTTCTTGTCTAAAAATTTGGTCTAGTCAAAATTTAGGGTTAGTAAAGAATAAGTATAATCTATTCTAATTTGTCTCATTTATCATCCCTAAGAGAGAGGGAGGGGAGAGAGAGTACGACAAGGGGGAAGGAGTTAATAATAAAAGCATGGAGAAAGATCTTCCTATCTTCATAATACTCAATAGAAATAATAGAAAAATCATACTCTATCCGTTACAATATATAAGCGAAAGTCAACTCATATAACATGTTATAAAATATAAGCAAAACCAATCTCTTTCCACCGCATTTAATGATGATATCCCTAGAATGCCCATCATTTATTTTAAACTTATTTTCAATGATCCTTAGTTTCTATACAATTAATAAGGGATAATTTAGGCAATCAAGTGAAAATTTTAAATGAGATTAACAATATTTATTGTGAATAACTATTTTTCTTAATAAGTATGAAAGTGGTCAAATTTACTTATATATTGTAGCATAGTAGTACCACCTTTTTCTTTGGACGGGGAAAAATCATATCACCTAAAAGAATTAGAAATGTTATATTATTATTGAATGTAGTGGGCCGTTCCTTTTTCATAGTGGAAGCCGAAGGAGCATTAAGTCCGTGTCCTCTTGTGTTGGTTGTGTGGGTCTTCACAAATAGTACCCCATTCATTGTCTCTGTCTTTCTGTTTGTCCATTTCTCCTCTCACAGTCAGACACAAACACTTATTATTATTATTATTACTACTACTTCTTCTCCCACATTTTATATTATGTGTCATTTAAGGTAAAGGTAATGTACGTATATTAAGAAAATTATTAACCAATTACACTAATTTTACAGATAAAACAAATTTTTTTGACTAAACTCTTCTTAATGTAGCAAGAGTTATGTGGAATAACTAATTTTATATTCCCTCTAGTCCATATTATTAGAATTTATCAAAAAATATATTATTAAAAAATATTCTATCAATATTTTAAATTACAAATAATTTAAGATTTAATTATCCTGTAAGTCCCTTAATTATTTGAGAGTTTTTAAAGGCATGTTTGTTTCATATTGGTTTCAACGCAAGTCAATGACTTTTCTCGTTCAAAGTGGCGATCAACAAAAGCACGAACTTGGAGCTTCAAGAAAAAGTGCAGCATCGAGAAGCTGTATTTCTCTAATTGCGGTGAGAAAAATCTAAAACAAATACGCATTAAATATGTATTTAACTAAAAAATTGTAATTGAGTCGTTGAACTTTGTCAAAAATTTGTAATTGAGTTTAAACTAGTCCCTAAACTTTTAAATAATTTGTAGTTGATTCCCTAATTTAAGGATCTGATTACAAATTATTTAAAAGTTTAGAGATCTAATTACAAATTATTTAAAAATTTACTAACTTATTTAATATTAAGAGACTCCATTACAAATTATTTCAAAATTTAAAGACTTAGTTATAATTTTTTCTAATTAAGAGACAAAATTCTCAAATAGTTAAGTAACTACAGATGAATTAAACCATAATAGCAAATAATCCCAATAGAACGGTGACATGAGAATGATGGAGGGGTTATTACTCCCCCGTCTTATTATAAGTTATATTTAAAAAAAATTAATTTCAAAATATGTGTTATGTTAGGTTTTTAATATAATATTAATTATTTTTTTTTTAATTTTATCTTTAAATTAATAATGAGTATATCATTTTTAAGTCATTATATTCTACTATGTATTTATGACAATTATTAATACTCAATTATTAATAAAAATAATTTTATAAAAATGTTATATTTTTTATTTATTTATAATTTTTTTTTAATACGTGCGAAACTTCTTAATGTCATGTAAGGAGATGGTGGGAGTATTATTTAACAAGAAAGCTCTCGGAAGTGGAAATAAATAGATGAAACCTCAAATTGGACAAAAGAAGTGGTTGTAGTGTTTGTACATTTTATCTGACTTCTCTGACTTTGCTCCATCATCCCCACTTTTCTTACCTCTGCTTTCCCATAACTCGTCCCCTCTCTCTCTCCAAGTAGCATATCACATCACTGAAGTAGCCTGCAGTTTCCCCTCCGCTTGCTATTCTTTTTATGAAATAGTACTATGTAAGTGCCTCTTTCCACAAATCTCTTCACCTAAAACTAAAAACTCGCATTTCATTTTACATGCATTTTGAAGCCTTCTGCTGATTCTACGCACTGCTTTCCTCTTTATTTTCTCAGCTTTCTCTTAATTTTTTTTTTTTTGTCTTCTGGAGTTCAGTGGATGTTCTTTCTGGCTTGCAAGTTAAAAAAAAAAAAATTGTTTTTGAGGAATTTGTGTTTGCTTTTATTTTGTTCTTAATTTAGGAAATGGTTCTTGTAGTGAGTTATCATGTTACTGTCAATTTCCTAAATGAAAAGGTGTATAATGCCAGCTATTCGAGTAAAAAAAATTAGATCTAAGAGGGTAAATATTAATGGAAGTCATATAATTTTGTGTTAATAGCACTTATTTCCTTTTTAATTACTTTTTTCCTGCTCATCAAGTTCTTTTTCGTAGGTTGAAGCTTAAACTGAGAGGGGTATATTTATCTTCTTTTAAGATTGTGCAATTTTTTTTATATTATGGATTTGATTTCAATGTTTTGAAGAGATGCATTTGATGAGAAAGTATGTCGAATGAACTGATGAGTGATGTAGGAATCATCTAGTTAACATCTTGAGATAATTAGCTTCCTACTGTGCACTATGCAACCATCAAAGAGTTGAGATTTTCAAATTTATGGTGATGACTCTGTCTGATTTCAAAATAAATAATTGCAAACTTTACCCCCTCCCCCCCCCCCCCTTCCTCAAAGGTTATCTTGTGAAGGACAACTCCAAAACTTGTGATTGATGAAGGGTAGAATACATCTAGGTCCTAACAACAAAAGTATGTAATGGTAGGTTTTACCTCTGCACAGTTTAGTGTGTGAATGAGGCTTCTTATGTGTTTTCTTATCAACATTCAAAATATTAAGTGCAAATTATTTGTTGTTGATGTAATTTCGTAACCTTGTAACTTGTATACCTTGTAATTGTCTGAAAACCTAGTTTTGGTTTTATTTTTATTTTTAGTTTGGAGTTTATGTACAACACTGTCTTTGTTTTTGTGGATATTTTGTTTGGTAATTTTACATATACAAATTGCATTCCTCAACTGTGAAAACTAGTGATGTGGCTGCATATGAATTTGATGAAATGAAGTTTAAGAGGGACCACTTGAACTTTGGTGCAGGCTGCAGCCACATCAACAGTTTGTGAACTGATTAACTAAGAAGAGATTGGATCAGTAGCATATACTCTTGGAATTTTTGTTGATCCTGTTGTTTCATTTGAGTGATTCTTATTTTCATTATGTTGTTTCAATTCAATTCTTTGATTTATCGGGCTTACATATTTTGAATGCGCTGCGTAAGGCTTCAATTACTACTTGCAATTTTTCACTTTAGCACAAAAGATTTATGTTAGAAGCTTCAGAAAAATGCAGTGTTTCATTATAAACAAAAAGCAGTTGATGCTCATTCATAATACATGAAAGGTAAAAAGTAGCAGTTAGTTGTGTATTACCTTTACCTTTGCTTAGAGTTCAGACACTTTAAGGGAGAAGGAAATAGCCTTTCTTGCTGGATGAAAACTAACAACAAGTAAAGGTCATGCTCTCATTAACTTATTCTTGGAGGGTTTTCATGATTAGAAAACTTGCATGTGAAAATTGTTTTGCTATACTGTGGTTATAATTGGGCTCCAATAAAATCAAAGAAGAAAATCAATTTAATTTGCACCTGCCTTCATTTAGAAACCCAAGTTTTTTTTTGTTTGTTGAAGTACTATACTATGATAAAGAATGTTGTGTCCATGATAAAACCAAAATTACGCACCTTTTAGCATGGGGAGTTCATAGATTAGTTACCTACATGTCCAAGTAATCTGAGATTTGGCAAGTACTTGCATAAAGATTCTTGGTACAGTTGTTAGCTGTAAGAAAATGACTGCTCACTAGTGCAAGATCCCTTTTTTTGGTAGAATGACTGCTCACTACGGCCCTAAATCAGAGTGTATAAAATGCAAGTTCAGCAAGACACAACCTAGAATTGGATTGTAGGTTAAAATTAGGAATTATGTTGTCAGGCACTTCTAAATAAATTCAGTATCTTACATATTATATGGATGTAAGCTGCAGCTATCATTTCAATTTATCCTAAAAAACATTACAATCTAAAATTTTTACATGAATAGCCGAGTATTTTTCATGAAGTCATTTAAAGAAAAAGAACATACTTTGGTCTTTGAAATCAAGCATTTGATGAGGCCATATTGGAAGCTACTTGCATGCTTATACTATAGACTAGTTTATTTTGTTTCAGAACAGCTTATATCAAAAGGCTCAAGAGAGAGATTTTTGACTGAAGAGCCTTTTCTTTGGAGAGCAAAATAAGTTGATTGAAGCATTTTTGCAAGACTTGTATAAGTCAATTTATGTCACACATGGAAGTTCTGATAAGATAAATGTCGAGTTTTTTTTTTTTTTTATTATTACGGATAAATGTTGAGTTTTAGTTCCTAGGTTGGTTGTAAATGTCCCTCAAAAAAAAAAAAAAAAGGTTGGTTGTAAATGAAAAAATTGCTGACAGTTTGTCTGATCATCTCTATAATATCGGTATCATGCATTCAGTGATCAGTAGGCATACTAATATTTAAATACATTTTCCAGAATTTAATTTTGGCTTGCACCATGGGTCATAGTTGAGGTCACAAATAATATTTAGTTAAATACATGTATAATTTTGCAGCTGGCAATCTTATGTTGTGTGTCTTTGGCGTGTCTGACAAATAGGCTTTGGCTTGTCTACTGGGAATCATTGTACAAAGAATAATATTATATAGACATTAATTAAATCGCTTTGACATTTAGGGATTATGTGAATAAAGTTACACCGAAAATGTTTTATGACATGATTTTCTAAGCCTGGTGCTGTATTCACTTACCCTTTGGTAAAAAACAGAGAGAGAATCGTCAGGTGACAAATATGCTTGGCCTTGTCTAATGTAATTGAGGCAGTTTATATGTGACAAAATCGAGATGACTTATGATTTTACTCTTGAATTGGATAGTTGCTTGGATTGATTCATAAAGTTAGCGAGCATTTGGATTAGATTTATTTTGCATTTGTTATCTGTTCTTAAGATTTGAACTATGATTATACCTTCTGTAGGGTGTACTGGAGTGACATTGTTAAAATTTAGTTGTGTACTTAAATATCTCAAATTTTTCTGATGTATTGTTATCTTAAAAGAGGCGCTTTTCACAATATTTTTGGTTTTCTGCAATGTTCTTATTTTACTAAAACAGGTTTTACAATAGCTTGGACATGTTTGCTTGACTTTGATTACCTGTTACTTCCCACTTTATTATTAATACCAGAATTCTGTACTTTCCAATTACTTGCATACACATAATTTTGTACTTCATCTTAGCAAATAATGTACTTTATCTTTATTGTAAGCATAGGCGGAGCTACATTGTCACCATTATGGGAAGATGCACCCCCTAGTTTTAGAAAATTTACAAGCAATATATTAAATATTCATATTTTACCCATCTATTATATATTGAACCCAGTGACCCCAATTCTTTTTTTATATATTTTTGTGTTTTACCTCCACTAACCCAGAGTCCTGAATCTGCCACCGATTGTAGGTGACGATTATATGGTAAGCTGATCAAAGTGAGGAATTTGTTCCATTCCAATTGTTTATTGGGAAAAAAAAGTTATCTCATAGCAGATCCATATAAACATGATGACTCCAAACTTGAACCTGGAAGCTGAAAATAATGTAGAAGTCAGCAGCCAAGTAGGTTCCAACATATTCTTACAAGAAACATCTCATGATCTCACCAAGGAGAGCACCACCACATCTTCCTGTCTTACAAATCTTACCAAGGCTGATCCTGATCAACGTTCTATTTCCCTTGACTTGACCCTCAACTTCAAACCCAGTGATGAAGAGTTGAAGGAAACAAGTGACACAAACAGTGAAGTGTTAGCTGAGGCTCATACTCATACTGCTTCAGCACCAGCAATTCATAGAGTTTTCTCTTGTAATTATTGTAGGAGGAAATTCTTTAGCTCGCAAGCATTGGGCGGCCATCAGAATGCGCATAAAAGGGAGAGGACGATGGCGAAACGCGCTATGCGAATGGGGATGTTCACTGAAAGGTATACAAGCCTAGCTTCTCTACCTCTTCATGGTTCTTCTTTTCGGTCTCTTGGTGTTGAAGCTCATTCTGCTATGCACCAAAAACACATGTCATCATCACTGAGGGCTCCTGATATGAGAGCTGCAGCAAAATTCGAGAAAGACTATTTTGGAGCACCAATGTTCATGCAAGATTCTAATGATGTTGGTCTGTTTTGGCCTGGCAGTTTCAGGCAGATAGATGAAAGTGCTGGTATTAATTTGGGGCATCAACAACATGCTCATAATTCAAATACTAGTTTTGTAGCAACAGCACCTACTACACAAACATCTACATCTCCTGATCTCACTCTGAGGCTTTAAGATTTTTCATCTTAATTAATTTCAAGTACTCGTTTTTGTGGCAATAAGCATCTACATCTCATGTTCTTACTCTGAAGCCATAAGCTTTTTTGTCTTTATTTTCATTCTCTTTGGACATTAAATTATTAATTAACAGTGCTTGCTTGCATTATACAGTTAGATGTGTATTTCTAGTGATGTGTTTAGCTCTTTTGGAAATTTTCATTATTAATTTATTCTTATCGTTTGTATTTCACCTCATTATTGATGATGACATAGCCACACGGCCTTGGGGAGGTCTCGGAGGACAGGCTGAATTAATGGTAATGTCTGAGATGTGTTTGTGTGCGTTTGATTGGAATTCTTGAACCTGAATTAGAAATAGCTAGATTTAAAAGTCATGATGTATCCTGCATTAAATTCTCATTTTCCCTAAGATTTGGATCCTCTCCGGTTGAATCCAACGTTTGGGGATCCAACCTATTGGAATGGAGAGATGGTCCTGTTACATGACCCCCATTTTAATGGTGAGATGGTCCAATAAGTTGGACCCTCTCGTTGAATTCAACCAGAGAGGATCTAAATCCGTTTCCCTCTATATTTTTTGTAATAGGATAAGTTTACTTTTGTATTGGTTTTTGTTTTTGTACAAAAATGGTAGCGAGAGGCACTGTAATTGATACCTAGCAAGATGGCAATGACATGTTGAGACTTTCACCAGATGTCTTATCTAGAAGATTACTACATGCTTAAACTGCAAGTAAATAGATGCATAAATAAAATTACACCGACAATATGTAATATTTTTTAATGATTAAAAATAAAATTATTATTTATAAATAATAAAAATATTTATAAAATTAATGTGTTCAATGACGATAAAATTAAACTAACAACATGTGATGTTTCCCAGTAGGGATTAAGCAAAATTATCATTTATAAATAATAAATATTATTTAAAAAATTAATATGTATTCAAAGACGATAAAATTATACCGACAACATATAATGTTTTTCCGTAAGAACTAAAAAAATAAAATAATTATTTATAAATTATAAAGACATTTATAAATTTGATATGTGTTCAAAGACGATAAATTACACTTACAACATGTGATGTTTTCTCATAGGGACTAAAAAACAAAATAATTATTTAGAAATGATAAAGACATTTATAAATTTGATATGTACTAAAAGACGATAAAATTACGACGACAACATGTAATGTTTCCTCGTATGGACTAATAAGCAAAATCACCATTTATAAATAATAAATACATTTATAAATTTGATATGTGTTAAAAGACGATAAATTTACACTCACAACATGTAATGTTTTCCCATAGGAACTAAAAAAACAAAATAATCATTTATAAATAATAAAAACATTTATAAATTTGGTGTCTTAAAAGACGATAAAATTACAATGACAACATATAATGTCCTCCCGTAGGGGCTAAAATGCAAAATCACCATATATAAATAATAAATACATTTACACATTTGATATGTGTTCAAAGACGATAAAATTACAACGACAACATGTATTGTTTTCCCTTAGGGACTAAAAAGCAAAATAATCATTTATAAATGATAAAGGTATTTATAAATTTGATATGTGTTAAAAGATTATAAAATTACAACGACAACATGTAATGTTTCTCATATAGACTACAAAGAAAAATAATTATTTATAAATAATAAGGACATTTTTGCTCATATAAAAATAAACACTATTTTAAAATAATAATAAAAATGAAACAAATAAAGAAAATTAGAAAATAAAAAAATATTAAGAAAATAAAAAATGAAATAAAAGTCGAGAAAATTATAAAAATAAACTACAAATTAAAAACTACAAATTAAAAACTACAAATTAAAAAATAAATCAACCTTAGGAAAAAGTATATACAACAATAAGAGTAAAAAATAGAAAAAAATAAAAAAGTAAGAAAAAATAAAAAAAAAATAAAAAATAAAATGATTCTTTTCAAAAATACATAAAATAAAAAAATAAGAAAATAAAAAATATGTAAGATAAATAAAATTAAAAATAGATAAAAAAGTAAAAAAATAAAAAATAAAAAATAAAAGTAACAAAAATTAAAAATCAAATAAATTAAAAAAACAAATAAAATAATAAAATATTATGGTTGATGACGGACTGACACGTGTCCCAGAAAAATGCCGGGAATTCCCTCATGCTTAAATCCAGCAAACGATTTACATTGTAATGATTAATATTCCTATACGTGAGGCAGTCATGGTAAATAATTATATATGTGACTATGCCACCGCCGCCTCCTTTCTCTCTTCCTCTATCTCACAAAAACGAAACTCTTTCTCTATGAGAAACCTCCATGGCAGCATCTTTGAGCTCAATTTCTGACCTCCGCGTGCAATGTTTCGACAAACCAACACCATAGCCGGAGTCCTCGTCACTTGGGCTACACGAATCACCCCTTGTTTTATGAAAACGTTGACCTAGAGAAAAGTCCATCATGAGCACCGCCACCTTCAAAGCTCGAATCCAGCAACCACGGTGGTCGACGGTGAAAATGAAGGCCATATTTGGGATCTTCGCCATGAGAGCTTCCTAGTTTAGTAAATAGTTCGTTGTTCCATCGCAGTTGACGACAGATTCGTTTTGATCGGGGTCACCACTTCTGGTCTCGTTTCCGGCCACTCCGGTGATCGTATTGACGAAGGAGATTTGTTTTGGACTCCTCGCCAAGAATTCTTTCACCCATCCAGTCAGAATCCCAAACTGAGATGTTTCAAAAATTGGTCCCTTTTACCCCTGTGCATTTTCAGGTGAGCAATTCGCCTTCGAATGAACCCGATTTTAATACGCGATAAATTATTTATTTTAATTGGTTTTAAATGTGTTTATGTTTGATAATTGTTGTGATTGATTTTGGTCGTTTGTGACGTTTGGATGTCGGCGACCACTCGGCTGTGACTTTTGACGAGGACGGAGAGTAGAGATCATGTAACGGGAGCTGTGTAGCTGTTATTAAACTACTAGGAGTCGTGATCGAAGGAAAGGAATGTTGCAGATTATTGCTGAGTAAAGATCAGTGTTTCCCTTGTTTGTAATACCCTGGGACCACGAACGTGTCTTTACGTGGTTTGTGTTGTTACCATTGTATGAGCAATGGTGTGATTATGTGATGTGATGTGAGTCCTGGAGTGTTTATCATTGTAGGAGCAATGAAGATAATTGTAGGATGTAACTTGCAAAATTATGTTTAAATTGACATGCCGAATTTATTATGATTTTATCACTGTTTTAATATAATGCAATGATAATTATGCTCCTGATAATGTGCATTATGTGAAATACCTATGTATATATGAATATATATGGTACTAAATTGATGTCATGAGATGCTTGTTTGTTTGATTAAATTGGTTAAACAATTGACCTTGATAACGCTAGAGATATTCTCTAGGATATGTTTATGATTGTTTTTGGAGACAATTGAACTAGGGAAAGGTTGAAGAGCGAGAACTCACCGTTACAAAACTACCGCTTAGAATGCCTAAGTTAAAGAATTAGAGGGTGTGTTTTATAGATTAGTGATGTGTTGAATAATAAAGAATAATAAGACTTTTATTTGAATTATTAATAATTTAATTAGACTTGAGATTAGTAAATAAGCTAAATGACTTAGCGTAATAACCAAGTGTTGACCATAGGATTTGGTGGGACAAGTGTGAAGGCTAATGAACATCTAAATTATTACGATATTAAATAGTAAGAAAAAAAAAACAAATTAGCTGTTATGGTAATGTCTTAATAATGGAGTTGCAATTGGACCTTACAGAAAGAATCCCAGTCAATTAGAATTAAGTATGTAGAACCCCTAATTATGACTTAATAGACTTTTAGGGATTCTCCTTAAGTTTTGTCCAATGTTGACAAGTCCACTATCTAGTGGCAATATTTATGACAAGTCCACTATTAGTGGCAATGTTTTGTGATGTAAGATAACCATTTGTTTGAGTCTCCTAGCTATATGTAGCCATCATGGAGCTCGGGTTATTCTATATTTGACGATCCCAGCCATATGGGCCACAATGGATTTCATATGACCTATGATAGGTGGAATCTCAACCTTGTGCGTTTGTTTGTCATATTTACCTTATTTTAGAACCGTTGAAATGAAAGGTGGAGGCAAATTACGTGGCAATATCTTGGCCTTGGGGGTGCCAAGCCCGAGTCTGTAATTCTCGAATGGTTTTAGTTAGCTCCTTGAACTAAGATATACTTATCATACTTAGCGACCATCGCCGAACAATATCAAGGTTATAGTCGAGAGTGTACGGCAACGAAGTGTTCACCATTGCGGTATATTCCTTCAAGAAGCCAAACATGTCCTCCTCACCAAACTTCCCGGAGAAGTAGATGGTACCACATGCATATGGAATAGAGTATGAGGAGTCATTGCATAGAGCTTGTGTGTTGTTGAGACTGATTTGACTTTGTGCTTGAGTTTTTGTTCTCTTAAAATGAGTTTGATCTTGTACTTGTATGAATGGAATCTTCATTGCTATTGAATTTAATGTGGTTTGTCTTATATGCTAACTGACTCAAGTTGTTGTATAACTTCATTATATCTGCTGCATGTGTGTCACGAGCATTCACTGAGATTTTTCTTATTCCTTTAAGTTTTATCTTTTGGGAGTGTTGAAGATGTCTTATTAATTGGGGTTGGGATATTTGAGGTGTATTTTGTAAATAAAGCTATAAGTATATTTAATTTAATTTGTAATTATGTTGAAGAGTGAATTGTATTAGTATTACTATTATAGTATCTGCATGAAGTTTGATTTCGACGTTTAACTATTTTGAAAAGAATTATACTTTTAGAAAGGGTTTCATATGAATGGTTTTAGAGGCATTATGCGAGGTTTCTTGATTACCGTTAAACAGAAACGTTTATGAAAATTAGTATTCTAACTTAGTGACAGCTCTTTTACATTCAAGGATTTATTTGTGAAGACAACGAATTTATTAGATATGAAAATAATTAAGTTTTGGATTTATCAACTCTTATTTGAACTAAATGCAAATATCATAAGTTACTTGTAATTGGAAATGATCAACGAACGTCATGTTTTTATTTGGAAAGAATGATTTTAGTTTTCACTCCTAAAACAATTAGTTTTCGAAAAGAAACACGACTCGTTTTACAAAACATTTCTAATTCATATTATTTCATAATAGAATAAGCGATAGTTTATTAGAGCGTTACATCACACACAGTGTGGAACTGAGCCCAACTCCTATATTGCCTGCAAAATCTAGCTCTGATATCATGTTAAATGAGTTTTCGTCTTACTCCTAAAAGCTAGCTCGTAAGAGGAGGGGATCCAACCACATTTATGCATTGCACAACCAAGGAAACCTGACAATGTGCGACACAAATCCAACTTCAACACGCACCCTCACGCGTAGTGTGGGCCTATGTCAAATCCATACATTGTCTGCAAAATCCAGCTCTAATACCATGTTAAATGGACTTGGCTAAAAGCTAACTCGTAGGAGGAAGGGTCCAATTACATATATACATTGCACAGTCCAGGAAACCTGGCAATGTGAGATACAAATGCAACTTCAATATCTACCCTCACACGCAGCATGGGCTTGGTCCAATTCTCACATTGCTTGCAAAATCTGGCTCTGATATCATGTTAAAAGGACTAGAGTCTCACTCCCAAAAGCTAGCTCGTAAGAGAAGAGAGTTCAACCACATTGCACAACCATATATAAGCTACATTTGTGTCCCACATTACTAGTAACCACAATAGTTAACACTTAACATTATGTCCTATTAGATAGATTATCCTAGGATGCTCATGTCAGCAGAATCAGCTAGCGAATGACTTATCAATCCAACTACACCTCTCGCCAGTCCAACACCACTAAATGCACTGGCTTTAACCTCTTTACGAAATTTGAATGTAAGCTTTTAGTCTTTGCTATCAAACTACCAACTATTTCGGGGAGGAAAAGTACGATGCCTCCTATTGGCGGACGCAAGATCGTAAGTTATTCAGGTAAAAAGTAAAAATATATAAAAGTTTGGTTCAGTGAGTTCAAATACATAAAAATAAATGGATAAAATACAAACTCTTCACAGAGATTACCCTAGGATGTTCATGTCAGCAGAATCAGCTAGCGAATGACTTATCAATCCAACTACACCTCTCGCCAGTCCAACACCACTAAATGCACTGGCTTTAACCTCTTTACGAAATTGGAATGTAAGCTTTTAGTCTTTGCTATCAAACTACCAACTATTTCGGGGAGGAAAAGTACGATGCCTCCTATTGGCGGACGCAAGATCGTAAGTTATTCAGGTAAAAAGTAAAAATATATAAAAGTTTGGGTCAGTGAGTTCAAATACGTAAAAATAAATGGATAAAATACAAACTCTTGACACACACACACACACACAGAGATTACCCTAGGATGCTCATGTCAGCAGAATCAGCTAGCGAATGACTTATCAATCCAACTACACCTCTCGCCAGTCCAACACCACTAAATGCACTGGCTTTAACCTCTTTACGAAATTGGAATGTAAGCTTTTAGTCTTTGCTACCAAACTACCAACTATTTCGGGGAGGAAAAGTATGATGCCTCCTATTGGCGGACGCAAGATCGTAAGTTATTAAGGTAAAAAGTAAAAATATATAAAAGTTTGGGTCAGTGAGTTCAAATACATAAAAATAAATGGATAAAATACAAACTCTTGACACACACACACAGAGATTACCCTAGGATGCTCATGTCAGCAGACACACACACACACACACAGAGATTAGCCTAGGATGCTCATGTCAGCAGAATCAGCTAGCGAATGACTTATCAATCCAACTACACCTCTCGCCAGTCCAACACCACTAAATGCACTGGCTTTAACCTCTTTACGAAATTGGAATGTAAGCTTTTAGTCTTTGCTATCAAACTACCAACTATTTCGGGGAGGAAAAGTATGATGCCTCCTATTGGCGGACGCAAGATCGTAAGTTATTCAGGTAAAAAGTAAAAATATATAAAAGTTTGGGTCAGTGAGTTCAAATACATAAAAATAAATGGATAAAATACAAACTCTTGACACACACACACAGAGATTACCCTAGGATGCTCATGTCAGCAGACACACACACACACACACACAGAGATTACCCTAGGATGCTCATGTCAGCAGAATCAGCTAGCGAATGACTTATCAATCCAACTACACCTCTCACCAGTCCAACACCACTAAATGCACTGGCTTTAACCTCTTTACGAAATTGGAATGTAAGCTTTTAGTCTTTGCTATCAAACTACCAACTATTTCGGGGAGGAAAAGTACGATGCCTCCTATTGGCGGACGCAAGATCGTAAGTTATTCAGGTAAAAAGTAAAAATATATAAAAGTTTGGGTCAGTGAGTTCAAATACGTAAAAATAAATGGATAAAATACAAACTCTTGACACACACACACACACACACACACACACACTAAAAGTTTGGGTCAGTGAGTTCAAATACATAAAAATAGATGGATAAAATACAAACTCTTGACACACACACACACACACACACAGATATATATATCCCATGCGGTGCATATTGGGTTTATGTCTTACACTATTAGCAGATGTCTAAACGTACTTAGCTGATGTGTTAAAGAGCTAAAGACATGAGAAGGAGTTGTCTAAGAGATTAGGGTTTGATTCCTGCCCCTTCAATTAAAAAAAAAACACCTATTAGCAGATTACAAAAAGTGATTGATTAACTAAATTTTAATTTTGAATAGTTTCGTGTGTGTGTGTATATATATATATTGAAAATTTTGTGAATTCAGCTTGTGTTAAAGAGAAATAGTTACAAACCCCAAGGGATTGGCGTAATGGAGCATGAATAGACTTGTATACAAAATATCGCGGGTTCGAGTTCCCACTAGTCCTCTTGGGGTGAAGTAAATGTAATATCCTTTGTAAATGCTTAAAGAGCCCGAAGGTCTTCCATGCTTTGGACTGAGGCGCCATCTCCTCACCCTAAAATTTTCTTTATAAAAAAAAAAGAGAAATAGGTACATATTTAATAAATCAGGATTAGATCAAAAAACGTTATCAGTGATTAAATTTAAAATAATAAACATAACAGAGGTATCAAAATAAATTTAATGTTATAATTATATAATGGATTTAACTCCTCTGTAGTAGAAATTACATATTTTAAAATATATAAAAATAATAAAATTTAAACATGTATGAGAATAAAAATGTAATTATACGTGATGATGTCGATGTAGGAAGATTTTTAAACCGTGCATGAAAATTAAAATATCGTAATTTGGAAATTTTTCAGCAACTCTGACCGCGAATCTTGAGCTCGTACAACCCTCACAAAATCAAATGACTTTTTGAAAGGGATTCGAACGTTAAATTTGGTTCTAAATGTTGATTAAAAATAGAGTGAAAAGGAAAGAGAAAAAGAAAACGACGATGATGCAAAATTACAAAGCATATGAAGAACAAGGAAATTAAAGGTACGTACTGGAAAAAGAAACAAGGCATGACCTGGTCCCAAGTCCCGGTCCTGGTCGTGTTATGAGATGGTTATCAAAGAATAAAGTTGTGGTCAAAACATGGACCCATTGTGGGAGTCAGTATTTCTATCCATTTCAAAGGGATAAGACTGTAAGTTCACTTGTGCAGAAAAAGTATTAGCTAGCCATTACCATTGGTCCATTTACTTTAGAAGGAGAAACCAAAGTTATAAAAATTGAACGGGTCAAGAGTGATGACACTTGTGCACGATTTACAGGTTCAACTAGAGATTAATTGTAAATTTGTAATCAAATGGATAATAATTTAATATAAAATTTTCATAATATATAATATATTAAGTAATAAATTAATATAAAGTATTGAGACATTAAATAAATTAAATTTAAATCGGTATATAAATTCTATAATTTGTTTTGTAAAAAAAATAAAAGAATTAAAAATAAAAATTTGACGTGTTCAAACTGGTTTTAATCATCGGTTTTTAGCTAATTTTGGCCAGTTTTGAACTACTTTGACTGATTCTTTGCTAATTTTGACTGATATTAAAATCTGCCAGTTTTTACATGGACTAGTTACATGACCAATTTTTGGTTCAATTGTTCGAATTAGTTGGTTAATTTGGTTTGGTTTTCAAAACATAGGATAAATCTATCAACTATGACCTCGTTTAAAATTCCTAATTGGTGTGAAGAAGGATTATAATCCATTAAATTTAATAACTAAATTTTGAATGATTGTACTATACCTGTGACAATAAAAGTAAAAAATCTCAATATTTACAAAAATGTCTTCCATTAAATAAAACGCATATTGCAATCCCAACATTCTTTCATTTCGTGTTGGGTTTGCGAAGCGGTATAAGTGACAAAGGCAGAGAAGGGTACTTGCAAGGTTTTAAATCGCGTAACAGCCACGTCATGAATATCATGAGTCATGATATTTGATATTGTAGAAAATTGCGGTTAAATGCGGCTAATGTGGCTTCAATTGCGGTTGCAGTAATGGTTGTGGTTGCATTGTCATCCTTAATATTGCGGAGAATCGCAGCCAAATGTGGCTGATGCAGCCTTAATTGCAGTCGTGTTGCGATCGCGGCAATATTAAAAACCATGATATCCCGATCCAGATCGCGGTCGCAGACTTTTTTTTAAAACCTCAGGTACTTGTAGAGAAGCTATGGAGTTGAATGTTGAAAGTTAATGTTCACCATTCATTCTATACTCTCACTATTGTTGTTATCAACTAAGTCGACATGTTCTTATTCAATTTTTGCTCTCATAATTGAAAATCATGAATGGCTCATCTTTCTGTCTCTATCAAGAATCCAAGATGGAAATTGGATGAGACCCAAGTTTCCCATTTACTATACCTTTAAGTATCACTACACCAAAAACTTAATCAGATAATAGCGTTCAGATGACATTTCAAGACAAAAACTTCATGCGAAAAAACACAGAGATTCATGTAACTTTTAGATAACATTTGTGTGAGAAAGCATTATCTGAAGGCATATTTTCGATAAAGTTTGTTTGGGGAAACATTATCTAAATGTCTCCGCGGTTTATCAGATAACATTTGTTTTAGAAAACGTTATCTCAATCTTAAAACATAATATAAAACATGAGAGAAGTCTCATTCCTCAGTACTTCGATCTCATTGATCACAAATTCTAAACACTTACAAGAGAACAACTCCACTAGAGAAAGTCTCACACCTCAGTACTTCGATGGCAAACCCTAAACACATACGAGAACAACTCTCTATGATAACATGCTCGTCGTCCTTTTTCACCACATAGCTTCTACCACCATGAAACAGAACCGGTTTAGAGGTATTTTTGACCCTCATTGTTCTTCTCCACCAAAGCAAAGTTACAACAGTCATCATGCATTCAAGGTAGACACCGCCACTGTGAGGGTTTTTCTGGTCACTTCTTTTTTTAAGGTCTTTTCTGATCTATCTTTTCCTAATGAAGTCCGAACCCTAACCCCATTTTTTGTACCCTTTGTTGAAGGAGCAGTAATTACGAGTTTAAGGTGTTGATATATGTGAGATAAAGATTGCTGATATACTAAGGAGAGGTATGATCTTTCTCAGTTTTTGTGGTTTTCTTAATCTTTTATTTAGTGATTTAGATTAATTCTACTTATTTTGCTTTATTCAAAGAGTTATTATTTAATTTTTTTTATTTACTGCTTTTTCAAAGAACTATTTACTGCTTTAAGATTAATTCTGTTTATTCAAAGAACTATTTATGTTCTTTAGATGAGAAAGGTGAGGATTGAGAGTTACACGATGGAGTAATTGTCAAAATGAGATGAGTTACACGACGGACTAGTTGTTTCAGCATGACAGACTCGAGGCCATGCAAGAAGTAAAGGAATAAAATCAAAGTCATCAATGGATAATGGCCATCAATGAGTCGCATCTTCCTTGCCTTGTAAATGCTTCAACTTATCAATGACATGATGTGGCAAATTAGTTCATTAAAGGTTGAGCACGATTCGAGCATAATGGAGGAGATCTAGGAACTTGGTACCATTAATTTGCCTTGACTTAATCGAGGCAATTTAGTGCCGATGAGAATTGTGACAAGTGAAGTAATTTGCTTGCTTGGCTTACAACGACAGAGTTTAGAATCTACAACGACGACGATTGGTACACGGTACACTTGACCATGATGAGGAAACAAACCCTCATTTCTCTTAGTGAACCTGTTATCCCTTTATAATCACATGTACCAGGCATCGTCATTGTAGGTTCTAAACTTCATCGTGTAACTTGCCTCATCCTCATGTGGGACAAGAAAAGCAAATAATTACTTATATTGAAATAATTACTCCTTGACACTCAATTTCAATTGGGATCTCAACCACACATTCAGTACCTCAATTAGGTCAAGACATGTTATTGTTATCGAGTCCCATCATCACTATGCTCAACATCAATTATAAGGTACCTTCTCTATTTTCTTTTTGAGTTTCTTGTCATGCATGCTATATATATTGTGTATGTCAATCATCTAATCTGTCTTGACCTAATTAGAGTATTGAATGTGTGGTTGAAATCCCCATTGAAATTGACAAGCAATATGGATTTCTTCTCCTAGGTGTTTCCACTGGGATCCTTGTGCCTTAGACTGAAATCCAAAGGTAATTATCATACTCAGCGTTAAGTATGTTTTCATTGAGATCCTTGTGCTTCTATGTTTTGTTGGAAGGCAGAATATGAGATTTGGAGCCAGATCAGAGATGCTAATGGAGCTTTCTGAAGAATAGGAGAAGACATTGATGTTAATTTATGATCTTTAGTGTTTCTATGTAAAGAATATATATGGTATAGAGAAGAGATTGATGTTAACTTGTAATTTTTAGTGTTTCAATATATGTTAGGAATATATGATATAGAGAAGACATTGATGTTGAACTTGTAATTTTTAGTGTTCTATATAGGTTAGGAATATATATGGTATAGAGAAGGCATTTTTTTGGGTCTAGTACAGGTGGTACGGGGGAGGGGAAAAGTGGGGCGTTGCGGGTTCGAACCCGCACTTCCAGCATCCACACAACATTTACATTTGTTTTACCACTAAGTTGCGTTCTCGGGACATATAGAGAAGACATTGAAGTTGAACTAATAATTTTTAGTATTTTGTAATTTTTAATGTTGAAATTTTGTTGTTAACTTGAAATTTTTATTGTTATGTAACAATCTTAAGGTATAAGTTATTGACTGTTAAGTGCAATGAGAAGACATGTTAAACAACAAAAAATAATAATAACCTCAGATAACGTTTCTTTGAGGTAGCATTATCTGAGGCACCTTCAAATGACATCTGTATATGAAAACGTCATCTGAGCAATGTATCGTGATAATGTTTGCTCATAGAAGCGTTATTATAGATATCAATCAGAGACCTCGTGAGTGTTTTGATTTGTTACTTATAATACTTCAGAAGCGTTATTATAGATATCAATCAGAGAACTCGTGAGTGTTTTGATTTGTTACTTATAACGCTTCGGAAGCATTATCTGAATGTATGGGCTCATCAAAAAATGTGTTTACATATAACGCTTTTAAACGTTATTAGAATCAAATTTAAACGTTATCGAAAGATTGATTCGGTGCAATGTATGTTTCATTGTAACTCTGTTTATGCTATGTGATTGCATGAAATTGCAAGTAGGTTTTTTATTGCAAGAAACGAAATCCCTCTCCCTGATATTGGTGCGTGTCATGGTGACTATAACCCAATTTACCGGTCGTGCTATTTCAACAACCAAAATGAGACAACTTTCGCGACAACTTTTTAAGTGGTTAATGCAGTTCAAATACGTGGTTAATTACGTTCAGTGAATGGTTAATGAATATACCAGGTGTCGAAACTTATTAACTATCAACGTAACTTTATTAACCACGAAATTGAACGTGATAACCACGATTTTCAAGTGTTCAAATCTACATGTGGTTAAACATTTGGAAATCGTGGTTAATCACGTTCAAATTCGTGGTTAATGAAGTTAAGCTGATGGTTAATAAGTTTTAACATGTGATATATCCATTAACCATTTACTGAACGTAATTAATCACATATTTAAACTGCGTTAACCACTTAGAAACTTGTCGCGAAAGTTGTCTAAATTTGATTGTAAAAAAATTCATTTCTCTTTCTCAATTCTTGATTTCCTTTTTGTTGTTCTAACATTGCGAATTTCATTTTTATGAAAAGGAGATGTTTGACTTCTAGGAGCACCGTTTGCAAATGTACAAAATTTCAATCAGTGTTTTAAAAACCGAACCGAACCGGACGGTTCAATCGGTTGAACCTTGAACTGGCTCTGTTGCGTTTGACCGCGGTTTCATCTCGGTTTGAGCGGTTAAAGCAGTTGAACCATGACCCAAAAATCTCGCAGGTTCGATGACCAGTTCAATTTTTAAAATATTGATTTGAATGCTTCACAGGTGAGTCACATATAATGCTATCTTACTCGGTCATCATCACCCTAGACTTCAGTCAACAACGATAACAATTTATCAAAAAATTAAGAGTTGATAATATATTACGTGGCAAAATAAAATATTGATAACAATTAATTTTAATCCCGCATAATAATGAATGATTGACATAGTACTCAAATAAAATAATATTAAGATATCTCAATTATTAATTAATAAAAAATAAATGGTTAATAATGCAATACATTTATTGTATTACAGTATTTATTTCTATTTCTCATTTTCTATAAGATATTTTTTTTTGACAAAATTTTCTATAAGATATAAATGCAGTTACATTTTGTAGAATGCATATTGACATAGTATTTAATTAAAATTAATTATTAATTATATTTTGTACATACGTTTTATAGTCACCAGCGGCTCGTCTTTTCACATTTTTATTTTGTTTGCTGTTTATTTTTTATTTGTAATATTTACATTGTTAAATAAGCTTGCTAAATAGAAAAAATCTTATTTTATATTTAAATAAACTATTATTTTATTCTTTCGAAAACTAAAATTGGGTATTGCCATAGATAATTGCCTTTATTAAATATGGGTAAAAATAAAAAGAAAATTAAAAAACAAAAAAATTAGTTATTGAAGAGAGTTACCTTTATATGTAGAGGCACTTTATACACCAAAAAAAATGAGGCACTTTTTTTTTTTTGGATATATGTAGAGGCACTTTATATATAGCTATAGATTATAAGTGTATTCATTCTCTAATTGTAGAATTCGTAAAAAAAACTCTAATTATAGAATATAATATAATTATAGAAATAATATAATAATATAAAAATATTATACTTACATTGAAATATTAAATATTCAAACTTTTATTAATTATAATATATAGTTTTATAATTTTTAATATAGTATATTTCATAAATATAACATTTATTAGAAATAAATATGACATTTAATATTATTTAATACTGTTAAAGTTCAAGTCTATTTTAATATTGGAAATAATTTTTCTTTTTATTAGACATACAAAAAAACATTAAACTTACCAAAAAAAAAAAAGGCTTGAAAAACGAAACTCCACGCGCTACAGAGTTTAGTTACGTCGTGTTTAGGAATCAAAACCGAAGCTGAGAAAAACATACACCCGAGATTCTCGCTTATTTTCGGAAACATCCCTGATCCTGTGTGTTAACACTTTTGGTCTTTGTAATCTATTTTATTTCTCTCCCCTTGTCTTTGCCTTTGTTAAGCTTTATTTTTATTTTTATTTTTGTATCTTTCTTCTCTCGTGTTCAACCTACCATGGTTGGAGCTAAAGATCTTCTTCCCAATGGTGTTGACTCTGAGGGGGAGAATTCAAGAACCAAAGGGTCACACCCAGAAGAGAGAAAAATTGATTTGCTCAAAGATTTAGAGATTGGTATTAATGGGTTTCACTCAATAATACCCACAAAGGTTGGAAATGCTGGGTTGCAAGAGTTGACCCTCAGCTACCTTTGTGATAACCAAAAATTAGGTCTTTTTAAGAAAGATGCTCATGATAGAAGCTTGCTGAATTCCATGGAAAAAGTGAGTTACAAAGGTAAAGAAGTTGTTGTTTCTAAGAATTCAAATCAGGATGAGAAATGGGTAGAGAGAGATTTTTTGAGTTTGAGTGAAACTCGGGAGAACGAGGAGAATTCTTCAAAGAGATCCATTGAGGAAGAGGGTGAAAGGGAAGGTAGGTGCAAGAAGCAGAAGCTTGAGACTCTTAATCTCTCTCTTGCTTTACCTGATGTGTCACTTTCCCTCACAGCTTCAAACGCTCTACAAAATGATTATACAGCAGCTTCTCTATCATACTCTTATTCTCACCCCTTTTCACACAACCAAAGTTGCTCACTGACCCTTAATTCAACAGAGAATTTTGAGTATTCAATCAGCAAAGATGATAAAATTTGGTATTGTGGGGAAGGGACTAATGGATCAGTTCATAGTAGGTTCAAGCCAATAGGAGATGGGGTTGCATTGGCCAATCATGGTGGTGGGAATAGTAAGTATAAATCAACTAGCTCAGATAATAACCATTCTTTTTTCCCTTCAGAATTGCCTGCTAGGCCAATAATTGAAGCTCAGTCAGAAGGCTCAAGGGGAGAGAATTCTGAGAATCTAAAAGGCTTCTTGGAAAGTGTAGATGGTGTGAAAATAAGGAAGGTTTCAAGACCTGAGAGAATCGTAAGAAAAATTGTGTCTGAGTCTATTCCTTCCATGTCATTGACATTTGAGGAGTTCACTGATGAATTCAAGACATCAATTAAGGAATATTTGAAAACCATCTTTGAAATGCAGGAGAAGAAAGAAGAATTAATGACTCTCCAAAACAGGCTTGAGAGAAGATCTGACCTTACCAAAGAGACACTTTCAAATTGCCATAAAGAGCAATTAGAGATTCTAGTTGCCATCAAGATGGGACTTGGAAGTTTCTTATCTGGTAAGTTTCAATTCTCTGAGATGGTGGAGGTTTTCTTGTATATGAGGTGTAGAAATTTGAACTGCAAGAGCTTGATTCCTGTTGATGAATGTGACTGCAAGATTTGTTCTGGAAATAAGGGATTTTGCAGTTCTTGTATGTGTCCTGTTTGTTTGAACTTTGATTGTGCAAATAACACTTGTAGTTGGGTCGGTTGTGACGTTTGTTCTCATTGGTGTCACGCCGCCTGCGGCATTGAGAGGAATCTAATCAGACCTGGTCCTAGCTTGAAGGGTCCTTCAGGGACATCTGAGATGCAGTTTCGTTGTATTGGATGTGGACATGCTTCAGAAATGTTTGGATTTGTTAAAGATGTGTTTCTTTGTTGTGCTAAGGGTTGGGGCCTAGAAACCTTGATGAAAGAGCTTGACTGTGTAAGGAAGATTTTCAAGGGAAGCGAAGATCGCAAAGGGAAGGAATTGCATACCAAAGCAGATGAGATGCTGTTAAATCTTCAAGCTAAACTGGTATCTCCTTCGGACGCCTGCAATTACACTGTACAGTTTTTCAACTGTAAGTACCTAAGCTGTGGTCTTAACTTTTCAAGTTCAATTTATCTTCACATTATAACATTTGTTATTGACACCTTATAGCATTTACATGGGAATCATGCACTATGAAATATGAATACATCATTGTTTTTCTTTGTGTCATCGATCAGTAAAACACATCAATTTTATTCAATGTGTATGATGCTTGGGGTAAAAATCGCTTGATATGCTGATTTCTAGTATCTATATTGGTGAATTAGTTGTATAAAAACATATTCACATTAGTAGGATTGGACTGCTGCACTAGTAGGATTGTCAATAAGGAAGGATAAAAATTTGATGTGGTGGAAAAAAAGCATTTCTCCTGACATATGAAGATTTTTTTTAATAAAAAAGGAGTAATTATAATAGACAATGAGACCAGCACATTGTCTTACTATTTAACCTTTAAAATGAGTCCATTTGAAAACATGCTGCAAATGTGACAGATATCATGCACATTTTTTCCTCGCCGGGTATAGTAGCTACATCGTATAATCTATCTATTTATAAAACTTAACTACACTAAGGACACATAATAAAAGCTCATTCATCTGTTTTCCCGCTAAAAATTATTTTCCCACCAAAAACTACACTAAGGCTCCATTTTTTTGTGCCACCCGTGTTGAGCACGGGTTCTCTCAACTAGTTGATGTTTAGAGTTGAATCACTTAGCCTTAAAATGTTATTACTCCCAGAGAACTGCTGTTATCATTTAGACATTTAGCTTACTTTTTATTAACTTGGGAGGGGACAGGTGGGGAAATTAGTATATAAATATCAGTTGCTTGCATGGTAAAGTTGCTACAACCTCTTTTGTTCTCCTGAAGGCATTCATTGAAATTATTCAATATTCATATGACCTTGTGTTTTTTAATCAAATGTCAACACGAGTGTGTATAAGGCCTATTACCTTAGGTCTGGCTAAGCATTTTCTTCTGGTTTGATTCAATTATACCATGATATCTGATATCTAACATGTATTATTTTTTCTGATAAATAGATGCAGATGGCATATCAGACTTTCCTGCTTCTACAATATCTTCAAAGGATTTGTCAGCATCTCGGTCTAACCTAACAAAGGACTCAGCACCTCTTTCACAATCTACTTCTCTGATACCAAAATATGCTCATGACTTGAGCTATTCCATGTCAAATGATCTTCATCAGAAACCCCTCAAAGCGACCCTTTTTAGTGAGCCGAAAAATGAGACGGGTTTCCACTTGGGGGCTTTATTAAGGAAAGGTGGGGTTGAAAACTTGGAGAGCATTGTGAGGATGAAAGAGGCAGAAGCAAGAATGTTCCAAACCAAAGCAGATGAAGCAAGGAGAGAGGCAGAAGGGTTCCAGAAGATGATGAAGACAAAGACTGCGCAAATGGATGAAGAGTATGCTGAAAAGCTTAGCAAACTATGTTTGCATGAGACAGAGGAAAGGAGGGGGAAGAAATTGGAGGAACTTAACATGTTGAAAAATTCTCATTTTGATTACTTCAAAATGAAAATGAGAATGCAAGATGAGATTGATGGTTTGTTGAAGAGAGTGGAGGCAACAAAGCAGCAATGGGTTTAGTATTCTTTTTTGTTGTTGTTATTTTAGGGAAAAAAATATTTTTCTTTTTAAGAATGCTGGTATAACGTGTGTAATTTATTGATCTTCCATTGGAATTATGACTATAGAGTAGATGACTTTATATTGATAACTAGCTGAGAGTTCCGGTGCTTAGCACGGGTGACAAATAAAAACGGAACCAACAGTGTAGTTAAGTTTTTATGAGAAAATTGTTTTTGGTGGGAAAACAGATAAATGAGTTTTTGACATGTGTTCTTAGTGTAGTTAAATTGCTTAATAGATAATAGAATTCAAGAATCTGAGTTTTTTATCCTTCATTTGTTGTTCACAAAAATTGAGAGGGCATAAAGAAAAATCCATGTTCTGCATGAGAGTTAGCACTTCCTGTTTATAATGTAAGCAAGACAACAAAGCCAACGAAAATTTTCTTTAGTCTGAAATTATTGTTGTATATAGTGTTTCGACCCCAAGTCCCGACATCGTTTTCTGAAGTATTGTCTATTTTGGGCCACATGTGATGTGGGTCTTTATGGTTTTGTCCTTAAAAGACGTCTCGGTAGGTTAAGGCATGTGGATGTTTATAAACTCCCCTTGGTCTTGATTCCCAAGCAATGTGAGACTTTTTGGTGTATCCGGAACATATAGATTTCCCTTCTCTCTCTGACTTGTATTTGTGTGGATACCTAATTTTATCCAGATCACTTAGAATTTCATTTAAAATAAAAAATAAAAATTATACAAAATATTAAAAATCAGATTATCTTGTCATATTGATAGATACATATTAAAATATTTGTTGTTTGTTAAATTGTTCTTGTTAGTTTTATTGTAGTTATAACTTCGAGATTGGTAAGTTATTCATCTTTGGCCCTAAGCTGATTTGTTGTTCTTCTTTGTTAGAGTTCAGAGTTTGCTTGTTCTTAGTTCTCTGCTGTTGTTCTGGATTTGAACTAAAATTAACGACTCCTACTCCTTCTTATTTCTTATTTTTGTTTGCTATTGAATGTGATTGTGTTAGGCAAACAACTGATCCAACCAAACCAAGGATTCAATAAGTTTACACCAGAAGGAATAGGAGGGGATAGAGTTTATCTGTTAAGATTTTCTATTGGGAGTTTAATTATTTTTCTGTTAGGATTTCAATTTGAATTTAAAGATTTGTTATTAGGATAGGATAATAATTTATTTCTGATTTGTTATTAGGATTATCTTATCTATTAGGGATAGAGATTTATTTCTGATTTGTTGAAGATTTATTTCTGTTTTGTTAGGGATTTATTTAGGGAGGATAGATTAGTATAAATTGGGGAGTTGAGTTGTGAAGAGAGGCAGAGAAGAACTAAATTTGTACTGGGTTAAGCCAGTGGAGAAAGGAGATGGCTCCTTTGTGTTTCTTCCATTCATATTCAACTATTCAATAGATAGTATTCAGTATCTCTATTCTCTATTACTGAATTTGCGAGAATCTACTTTCAATCAAACGAGTTTCCTAACAATTTGGTCCAACCAGCCGGATACGAAATTCCAATGGAGAATCGAGTAAACTACCTGGGAAAGAAGGCCAGCGAACACAGGGCAAAATTGACGGAAGTGAGAAAGGAAATTGCCCTCATCCGCGAAACCATGGCCACACTACAGCAGATCCAGGAGTTGATTTTGGAATGCATGTCGAAGAAGAAGACCCCCTCTGAGGTGGGAGACGACGATTCCGTCAATAAGAAGGAACCTTCCAATGAGAAGAAAACAGAGGAGGAGGATACAGAGGAGGATGAAATTGAATTCCCTCGTCCGTGGATGAAGAAGGTGGAATTGCCGACTTTTGAAGGAAGCGACCCGCTGGGTTGGATTGCCAAAGCTGAGAAATTCTTCGAAATCCAACAGGTGAAATCAGTTGAGAGATTGAGACTTGCGCTAATTTGCATGAAGGGAATGCGGTACACTGGTTCAAATTCTGGTGTCAGAAATCCAAGAACCCTTCATGGGAGGAGTTCAAGGCGACGTTATTGTGCAGGTATGGTGGCAACGGACGAGGAACAGTATTTGAAAGGTTGGCGACGCTCAAACAAACTAGAAGCGTGGATGATTACATCCAAGAATTTGAGCTTCTGGTAGCTTAAGCGGCAGCAACACCGGAAGAACAACTAATGGGATATTTCATGGCAGGATTGCGCTCCGGCATACGCGGACAGGTGCGACCTCATGACCCCCAAGATCTAATGCGAGCCATGGAGGTGGCGCGAGACATTGAAGAAGCGCAGAGGGAAAACTGGAGTTTCAATGGAAGGAATAGCAACGGCGGATTCCGTCACCACGGCAACGGTGGGGTGGTGGCTCGAATTGAGAAAAACGCGTCGGCCGGTACTCTTGGTGGAGTACGCACGAGTCGAGGACATAAGGGATCATCGTGGGCTAAACCTGGAGGGACTGCTCCTTTTTTGGCAAGAAACAGAGCCATTCGTAATCTTCCTTACCAAGAATACTTGAAGAGAATAGAAGAGAAACTATGTTTTCAGTGTGGATCAGCTTTCGGGCCTGGACACCGCTATCCCGAAAAGAGCTTAAGAGTGGTGATTCTGGCAGAAGATGAACAGGTAGAAGATACAGGGGAGCTGGTTAATGTCGAACAGGACCATCACGAGGAGGATGGAGAAGAAGATTCAGATGTAGATTGTCGAAAGTTAGAATTGTCAACATGTTCAGAGGGAAGTTTAACTCAGCCTAGAACCATGAAGTTATGGGGGGGAGGTACAGGGCCAGAAGGTGTCTATTTTGATTGATAGTGGAGCAAGTCACACCTTCATCTCCACGGGTTTAGTGCAGAAATTGGGAGTGACAGTGGAGTCAACGAAGCCTTGCTTTGTTAAATTGGGTGATGGAAACCGAAAGCCCACTCAGGGCTGTTGCAATCTATTTGTAGTGACCCTCGGAAACTATGCGATGTCCGACAAGTTCTATGTGTTTGAATTGGGAGGAGTAGATATAATACTGGGAGTAGCCTGGTTAGCTACCTTGGGGACCGTAAAAGTGAATTGGAGGACTTTAAGCATCAAGGACAGATTGTTAGAATCCAAGGGGACCCTAGTTTGGTGAAATCGGTGATTTCAGTGAAAGCCTTAAAAAAATTAGTGAAGTAGAAGAAGCCTCAATGTTGTGGGTTCTAGAAAAGCAGCCGAACAGTGGCATCAACTTACCCGAAGCCCAGGAGAAGCAATTACAAGGTTTACTGGAGGAAATGTCTCAAGTTTTTAAGGAACCAAAGGGCTTGCCTCCTACTAGGGAAGTCGATCACAAAATACCCCTTAAGACGGGTACAGATCCCATAAATGTCCGCCCATACCGCTACCCGCACTTACAAAAGAATGAGATAGAGAAGCAAGTGGCAGAGATGATAGTAAATGGAGTTATAAGGCCAAGTAACAGCCCCTACTCGAGCCCAGTAATCCTAGTGAAGAAGAAGGATGGGAGTTGGCGTTTTTGCGTGGACTATCGCGCCCTTAACAAAGCCACCATTCCGGATAAGTTCCCCATCCCCGTGATTGAAGAGTTGTTAGATGAATTGAATGGAGCGTCCTACTTCTCAAAGATTGATTTAAAATCCGGCTATCATCAAATTCGAATGCACCAGCCTGACATTTCTAAGACAACCTTTCGGACACATCAATGACATTATGAGTTCTTAGTCATGCCTTTTGGATTAACCAATGCACCAGCTACGTTTCAATGCTTGATGAACACGGTTTTGAAGCCATTTTTGAGGAAGTATGTGCTAGTATTCTTTGACGACATACTTGTTTATAGTAAATCTTGGGAAGAGCACTTGAATCACTTAAGAAGGGTGTTGGAAATATTGAGTCGGCATAGTTTGGTGGCCAATCTAAAGAAGTGTTGTTTCGGACAAAGGGAGATAGGTTACTTAGGCCACATTATCTCTCCAACAGGGGTGTCCATGGATCCGCAAAAGGTATAAGCTGTCTTGAACTGGCCACTTCCTAGATCACTTAAAACTTTGAGGGGATTCCTGGGCCTTACTGGTTATTACCGACGTTTCATTCGCAATTATGGGAAAGTAGCACGGCCGCTGAATAATATGCTGAAAAAAGGGAACTTCGAGTGGAAGGAGGAAAGCTTGGAAGCATTTCAAAGAATTACAAAAACACTACTACAAAGACCAAGTGTCAAGTAATGCTCGACTTTGATCAACCTTTCTCAATTGAATGTGATGCATCCGGGAAAGGGATTGAGCCAGATCTTGACCCAAAGCAAGAGACCTATTGCTTATTTCAGTAAAGCTCTATCTGATTCTACTCTCAGTAGATCAATCTATGAGAAAGAGCTAATGGCATTGGTAATGGCCATCCAACATCGGAGACCATATCTTTTGGGGAGGAAATTTACAGTTTTTACTGATCAAAAGAGCCTGAGGTATCTATTGGAGCAGAGAATCACCACCCAAAACCAACAGAACTGGTTGGCCAAGTTACTGGGTTACGAATTCGAAATTGTGTACAAGGTAAGGGCCTCTAATAGGGTAGCAGACGCTTTGTCGAGGAAAGAGGAGGAGAAAGAGTTGCAAGCAATTTCTAGGCCTTTTTGGCAAGACATAACTAGTATTGATGAAGAGGTCAGGGCTGACCCAAAGTTGGCAAAAATTATAAAAGAGTTAGAAGAGGACCCAGATTCCCACCCTCAATACACTTTGGAAAATGGGAGGTTGCATTATAAAGGAAGACTGGTGTTGGCTGCTAATTCAACTTGGATCCCAAGGCTTTTGCAGGAGTTTCACTCTTCCCCTACGGGAGGACATTCGGGTGTTTATAGAACTTACAGAAGGATAGCTCAATTACTTTACTGGGCTGGAATGAAGGGGCTATGGCGGATTATGTAGCAGCTTGTCATATCTGTCAAAGGAGTAAATATCAAGCTTCTTCGCCGGCAGGACTGCTTCAACCACTGCCAATTCCGAATGCAATTTGGGAAGAAATTAGTATGGATTTTATTGTGGGACTGCCGAAGTCCAAAGGTTATGATGCAGTGCTGGTTGTGGTTGATAGGTTGAGTAAATATGGGCATTTTATACTGCTCAAGCATCCTTACTCAGCTAGGTCCATTGCTGAGGTATTTGTTCTGGAAGTTGTTAGACTCCATGGGGTGCCGGTATCAATTGTTAGTGATAGAGATCCTACTTTCATCAGCCACTTTTTGCAAGAGTTGTTCAAGTTGTAGGGTACTAAGCTGAGGATGAGTACGACCTATCACCCGGAATCGGACGGGCAAACAGAGGTACTCAATAGGACTTTGGAGACGTATCTTAGATGTTTTAATTCTGAGCAACCAAAAACTTGGGCCAAGTTTATTCCTTGGGCTGAATACTGGTACAATACCAGTTACCAAAGTGCAGCCCACTGCACCCCATTTGAGGTTGTGTATGGGCAGCCTCCGCCCTCTTTGGCAAGGTACGTTCCAGGAGAAACATTAGTTGAGGCAGTGGCTCAAGACTTGAAGGACATGGATGAGGCACTAAGACAGCTGAAGTATCACTTGGGGAGGGCTCAAGCCCAAATGGCTAACTATGCAAATGCTAAAAGGAAACCAGTAAAGATTCAACCTGGCGATTGGGTCTACTTGAAAATCAGACCTCATAGACAGGCTTCAATGCCCACCAAACTCCATCCAAAGCTCTCAGCCAGATATTATGGTCCTTACTTGGTGGTAAAACAGATAGGAGAAGTGGCCTTTCAACTGCAACTACCCGAAAGCGCTCGCATTCACCCTGTTTTTCATGCATCTCAATTGAAGAAGGCGACTGGAGATCATCAGATGGAAACAGAGTTGCCCACGGACCTTCAGGGTGAAAAGACCAGTTATCAACCAAAGCAAATATTGGGAACCCGTGCAATTACTTAGTATGGAACGCTGGTACAACAGGTCTTAGTGTAGTGGCAAAACAATCATCCCGAGGAAGCTACTTGGGAAGATGCCTCAACAATTAGAGACCAATTCTCGGACTTCAACCTTGAGGACAAGGTTGTTTGGGAGGAGGGAGGTATTATTAGGCAAGCAACCGACCCAACCAAACCAAGGATTCAATAAGTTTACACCAGAAGGAATAGGCGGGGATGGAGTTTATCTGTTAAGATTTTGTATTAGGAGTTTAATTATTTTTCTGTTAGGATTTCAATTTGAATTCAAAGATTTGTTATTAGGAGAGGATAAGGATTTATTTTTGATTTGTTATTAGGATTATCTCATCTATTAGGGATATAGATTTATTTCTAATTTGTTGAAGATTTATTTCTGTTTTGTTAGGGATTTATTTAGGGAGGATAGATTAGTATAAATAGGGGAGTTGAGTTGTGAAGAGAGGCAGAGAAGAACTAAATTTGTACTGGGTTAAGCCAGTGGAGAAAGGAGAGGGCTCCTTTGTGTTTCTTCCATTCATATTTAACTATTCAATAGATAATATTCAGTATCTCTATTCTCTATTACTGAATTTGCGAGAATCTACTTTCAATCAAACGAGTTTCTTAACAGATTGGAGTAGTAAAAGATTGTTGGAGTATAAAACGAAGGAAAGAGAGAGTCTTTCACACTCTAGTAGTATAGATGGTGACATGAATGCCTTCCGGTGTTGCTGAAATAGTAATACTGTGTGAGCAACTTAGGGTATGTTTGGATGAAGGGTTTTGGAAAAGAGCGGAGAGCTTATTTTTATTTTCTAAATTAAAGAAATAATAAAATGTTTCTAAAAACGAATGAAGTGTAATTGAAATGTTATATAATCATCTATCATGTTATTCATTCAATTTTTTTAAAATCTCAAATATATATAAATATATAGACTTAGTCTTCTAAAACTCTACCCACCAAAACCCTCTATCCAAACATACCCTTAGGGTGCGTTTGGATGAGGTAACTCAAAATTCTAGAGAATTCAAAATTCTAGGGTATTAAATTGCTTCAATTAAATTATCTTCATTTATAAAATTTATTGTTTGGATAGAGTAATTAACTTTCTTCATTATTAAAATTCCTTGTTTCACTATTGTAATTAAATAATGGTAATGTATTAACATAAAAAACTTAATCTTTTTTAAAATTATTTTCCCACTTTTTGTTGGAATTTTTTGGGAAGACAATAAATATTTCAAAAAAAATGGGAAAAAAAAAACCTTACGGAAAAAATTTGAAAACAAAAACTTTTTGAAAAATAAGAAGTTGGGAAAAAAATATTTTCAAAAAAAAATTTATTTTGGAAAAAAATTTAGAAGAGAGAATAACGAAGGAATTTCAAATTCCCTAAATTCAATCTTAGAAAAATACCTCTTAAAATTTCTTCATTTTAAAAATTTTACACATTTATTATCCAAACAAGGTAATTTGGTTTGAGAGCCTGTTTGTTTTATATTTTGGACCCAAAATTTCATTTGCGAAACTTCGTTTGTGAAAATCTCCCTCACACCTCCTTTGACAAATCAGTGGTTTGGTGCCAAAAGTTGTCTCGGGAAGGCAAATTCTTGAGAATCTTGGTGAGCACCAGCTCAACCAAAGAGGCACTGAGTTACAACAATTTTGGTGAGGGTTTGATCCTAAATTTCTGGTTTAATATGTCTAAGAAACCTACATGAGCTTATATATAAATTTTAGTAAAAATTGAACGTGACTTGTCCCTAAACCATGAAATACTCGAAAGATATTCATAGAGAAATCCCTTCAGTTTTCTTTAATGTTCTTGGTTGAGTTAGTATGTAACTGATGAGATGAACTAGATTACATGATGCAACCAGCTTCAGTTGTGTTTAGCGAGATGAGAATCTCAATCTGAATGGCAAAACAAGAACACAAAACTAAAAGTAAATTAGACTAGGTTTAATACCAATATGGTTTAGTGAAAGTTCATAATAGTAAGTGAGATTAATTGTAGTTGTTGTCTTAATACTTTAGACTACTTTTTATCTCGGCATAACTCCACTTCTTAAGTTTAATTAGTAACACCAAACACTGTACAAATCTGTTTGTGCACAAGTATATGATTAAAAAGAATTTGAATTTTGGTTTAAAACTGTAGTTTCCAACAAGTTTTTGATGTGCTGTCATAACCGACTGTTTGGAGCTTAAAATTTTGAGATTATTTGGATTTTTATTTTGAGACAAAGGTAAGATAGTGACAAAAAATTCAATTCAAAGAATCAGAAAATCACACAAAGCTCGAGCTTAAGTTGAACTAGAGATAAGAAGTTTTTTTGGCAATTTCAATTCTGCTATGCAATTTATTTGGGCTGTTTCTTCACTTTATGAGTCTCTAAAATTCTATTAAAATTATCTAGTACCTTCATTATGATGTTAGGATGTTAGATATTGAATTTCACAATATTTTGAATTTTCTATGAATCTTCAATTAAGACACAAGATCTATGTGGCATTAAGACATGAATTTTTAACTTGTTCAATTAAGACACAAGATCATCAAGGAAGTTTAATCTCTACTGCTTTTTGGTCTTTTAAGTAGAGTGACTTCTATGGTTAGAGATTTGGAAGATTTTGGGTAATCGTTTTTTGGGCTTGACAGGGGTTTTTGTTGTAATCTGATTTCTAATAAGAATGTGGATTGGTGTTAAAATGACAAATTTTTCTACAGAGTGTGTTTAATCTTTGCTCAATCTTTGTGAAGCTATTTTAATTGTTGTTTGTAGTTTGGGTTTTGGTTGGAGAGTTATGGACTTATAATCCTCTATTTCTAGTGATAGAAATGTTTAGGAATAATGAATTATGTTAAAACCCGATAGAAGTGAGAGAAAAAAGCAGGGTGACAAAAACTGGACCGGACCGGCCGGTCGGACTGGGTATGTATCCGGTCTGAGTGACCTCAAAAACCGTTTGGCAGAAAACTGGCCTCAAGAACTGGGAACCGGCAAAAAAACTGGGAAAATCGGCAAATATTTTTCTTTTGGGATTACTGATGTGAGATGTTAATTTTTTCGTGCATAAACTTTTGATGCTTTCCCAAAGCTGATCAATTTTTCCAATCATCATTTTGTTTTGATTTTGGTAAGTGTGGGGAGTAGATTATTCTTTGTTGATTGGCTAGTAGTGCTTTTGAATGAGTTGCTGCTAGAGAATTCAATTTTACAATTGCTTCATCATGCAAAATATTATTTTGCTGAAGCACTTCACCAAAACACACAAACAGGAAGAGTTTCATTTCCATCAAACAATATGCAAAAAATGCGGTCATCATTTGATAGCATTATTTGTTATTTTTTTGCCAAAACTAAAAGCACATGACAACATTATTTGTTAGTGGTCCAAATGCACACAAAACTTAAAAGCACATGACAGAGACAACATGACATAATATTGCAAGACTTTTTTAGTGTTGGTTTGCTGGTAGATGAGGGAGATGGATTAGAAGGACCATGCAATTTGGAGACTTAGATGCACTGTTGTGTTGATTTTAGATCATAACTTTTCATTTTTTTTGGAGTGTCTTGAATTGAAGACATAATTTGCATCATTTGCAAAGACATTGAGTTGTCATGACTTTTTTTGATAACTTGCTCTGCATCGTTCCTTTGAGTTTGTTTATTTTGATTGTGAATTTCTCCCAATATGATTAATATTGGCTTTGTGATTCTGGACTTTGTGCTCTATGAATCTTGAACAGAGCCTTTGTGATTCTGGACTTGGTTATTCCCCCTTTTGTTTCTAATTTTGCAGAGACTTGAAAAGAATCAGAGCTTTGCATCCTCAATGAGAGCTCCAAAGCTTAATTGTGCACACTTTTAAGAGCTCCAAAGCTGAATTGTACCTTGAGAAAGCTGTCAAGGCTTGAACTGCAAGTGGGAGAGCTGTTCTTTTGATGTATAAAACCATGTCAGTTGCCTTTAGGTGCACTAATGGTGGCTCAGATTTGAATCCAAACGCAAGGAATGCTGAGATTACATTTACATGGTTTCTAGGAAGCTGCATTTGGTCTTGTATTAAATAGTAATAGGAAGAGCTCTTATACATTTTGTATTAAATTGTAATAGGAAGAGCTTTGTACATCTTGTATTCAATTATAATCAAAAGAGCTCTTGCACTCCTGTTTACACATTGTAATATGATAGTAATGAAATTAAAAATTCTCTTGTACAATTGGAAATTGATCTTCTGTCCAGTATGTTCCTTTGTCTTGTACTTATGTTCCATTTAATTGCTTCCCCTGTATTACTTATGCAGGGTCATACTTGTTGGCTTATACAAAAAAAATTGCAAACAATATGACAGATACAATATGAAATAATATTTGATAAATTCCATTGATGTTCCATTGTCCAATAATGCACCATATAAAAAGTGGAATGAACTGGTAAGTAATCTGTACCTATTCCCAAAAATTTACAAAATATGTCCACTTGTAAGCAATACATATCCCCAAAGAGGTGTCCAAAAAACCAATACCTACTTCATATAAAAAACACAGTAGGTTGTTCATACCCCAAAAATATCCAAACACAAAAAATATGTCTACTATGTCTAAAAGAAGTTATACATCCCCAATGCACTGTTCTCAGCTTGACTTGATTGTGTCATTTGGATTGTAGTCTCATGTAGACTTGCATTCAAAACTTGGCTTCCACTTCCACTTTGATTCCCAATTTGCTGCATACCATCATTTGTTGCTTGAGAATGTTCCTACATAGTTGATAGTATAAGTAACATGTATTATATATATGCTATAGTAATACTAAAGTAAGGAGTAAGTTACCATATTTTCTTGAAACTTCTGCTTTTTTTGTGACTAGTTTCTCTTTCTCTTTCTATGCAATTTCTCAACCCATGTTTTAGGCCGTTTTTTCCTCTTATATGAGCAGTCTCGCTTCTTTATGCCTTTAGCCCCACCAACATCAACAGAGTCCACAGTGTTTTCAATTTCATCATTTTCAATTGATATGGATACATGACACATTCCAATTGATTCTCCATCCACAGACTTTTTAGCCAACATGCTGTCAATTATTTTGTTGGACTCTTCATATACTTTGGACAAAAATGTGTAAGTCTCATGAGATTCAGATGCTCTGGTTGTCAACTTAACCATTTGAGGACATAACTCATTGTATCGCTTCATGAAATGGGCTTTTATGTACAAATTAATATGTTGTCCTTTCCAATCTTGATTACCTCCCAACCTTGCTTCTCTTGTCCATCGCCTCGGTATATAGTGCTGAGGAATTAGCTTAATATTCATAGCATCCAAAACTTTCAAAGCATGATTGCATAAGATACCATGTGTCTCAAATTTACGAAAATCACAAGCAACCTTCTGATCCATAAGATTACCCATTACTAACCGCTCCTCACTGTTATCATAACTTGTAACAGCATAAAACCCTGGGTTCAACACCGTGAAATTCCTCATATTCCGCTTGGAATTCATCAAAAATTTTGGAGTGTAAATGTTTCCAGCTTGTACGAGCATGGGGGCCTTCTTCATCATCAATCTTGGCAACTTATGTCTTGACTCAAAATCGGTTTCTGACTCATTGTTTCGTTTTCCACTGACAGCCCTTTCAAACTGTGTGAAAAAATCTACTAAATTTAAATCTAACTTCAAATGGTTTTTCAAATCAGCATTAAAGATCTCACTCAATTGAGTAGATCTCATACCTGCAGTGAAAGTTTGCCGAACATAAGCCCATCCCATTTTTCCTTCAATTTAAAAATCTTATGAAGCCATGAATCATCAGGAACATTATGCTTAACAAGTAAAGCATTCCATGCATTCAAAAATTCATCTTCCTTTTCATGTAGATCAATACAAGCTTCAAAATTTGAGCAGAATTGTGAGCTCTTTTGATATAGATGGTTCACATGCCTTAGGGCATTTTCTCTAATATGCCAAGTGCATAATCCATGAAATGATTCTGGCATAACTGAAGAAATAGCATTAGCCATTGCTGGATCTTGATCTGCTAAAATGGTTTTAGGCTTTTTTCCACCCATTGCTTTGAGAAAAGTTTCAAACAACCATTGAAAAGAAGGGATTGTTTCATCATACAACAATGTTGCTCCAAAAACAACTGTTTGCCTGTGATTATTAACTCCAACAAATACTCCCAAGGGTCGATAGTCCTTATTTGTCTTGTATGTGGTGTCAAAAGTGAGGACGTCACCAAAGTACCCATAATCATTTATCATTTGTGCATCCACCCAAAATATATTTGTTATTTGCTCTTCAACATTCATTTGAAAGTCATAAAAGAATGAAGGATTTTCACTTTGTCGTTTGAAATACATCAACAATGCACCCACTTCACCATACCTTAGTGATTGCCTCCTTCTAGTTCGAAGGTAGTTCTTAAGGTCTTGTCTTGTATAACCAATAATGTCTATTCCACCAGCTTGCTTGGACACATATTCATGAAATTTTTTTGGCCTTAATCCAGACTTCTCAGCCAATTCAATTTGTGATGCTTGTGACTCGGATATGTGTCGATGAGAGCGAATCATATGGACATGTTTTGGCGTTTGAAGAGGGTGATTGCGTTCAGCTACAAAGTTGACAACCTTGTATTTCCCGATCTTCCGATTAAACGAAATAACCATATGTGCATCACATCCTATTCTAGGCTCTTTTGTCAAGTGGTCTCGTTTGTCAGCACTTCGTTTACCCTCTTTGAAGCATGCAAATTTTCTTGAAGTCAGAATTCCATCTTTTTTGCTTTTATTTGCATATTCTCTACGAATACCAAACCCAATCATCCTACTGTACGCATTATAAAAATCATAAGCTGGTACCTCAGATTCAAACTCCATTTCCAAATGTGGTGTATAGTCCGCAACTCTTTCTTAACCATGTTGCACATTTTTTTCATGGATATTATTGACCCATTTATCTACACCATCATCTATTGGAATTGATGACGCATCCATGATTTCTGAAAAAAAATAAAAATAGAAACATCAGGTTCATGTTCATCATATAGGATAAAAAGCAAACTGCATAAACTTGTACTTTAGACACTCACCAAGAGCTTCTATCAGCATTTGGATTACTCTGCTGCTGTTGACAAAGTATTCCAAAAAAGTCTACAACAAATGAGCAACCGTGTGTGTAAAAGAGAATAATGCATTAAAACAAAATTTGTCACACACAAATTTGTCAAACGTATGCCATAGTAAGAAAAACAAAGATGCTATCTTTTTTTTTCTTTTTGGTCAGTATCCAGCCTATTAAAAAAAAAACTAAAAGAATGGGCTTAAGCCCAATATATGGTCATTAGTAAGAACGAAAGGGAAAGAGGGGAATCAAACGCCTGTTTAATATACCTCAATCCCTAAGCCAAGCTTGCTTCGCAGAACAGGAAACAATGGCACGACGGTGAGGACAACACACGGGGTGGTGAACGGCGACGGCGACGTGCTGAGTGGCGGTTCGCGACGGTGGTGTTGCTTGACAGCACAATGAAGCTCAAAGCAATGCAAATCAGCGCAGCAGTGCGGCGGAGGAGGGGACCGCGGCGGAGGCGACCACCACTCAGTCCAAAGGAGCGCGGATTGGGGGGGACACGAATCAGAGGAAAGAACCACGACAATTTTGGAGTTGGGGGGAAGACTATTCAGCTTTTTGATTTAATTTAATTTTAAAATAAAATAGGGTAAGTTTAAATCTGAGCCGTTGATGCTAAGCAATGCCACGTGTATGGCCAGGATTGAAGCTACTGGCCTCTCTAGGAAGGGCCTCTGCTTGCTTTTATTTGCTTCTCAAAAAACCAAAATAAAATTACTGTTAACATTTTTTACTAATTTAAGGTCACAACAAGTAATCTTACAACAAGACTACATAATATTTTGTGTATAAATTGAAATATTGTATATATATTATATAATTAGTATATATCTATTTAAAAAATAATATTTTATTCAATCCCGGTCCGACCCCGGTTCGACCCAAAAACCCTGAACCCTGGCCCTCTTCGGTTCAATACCCGGTCCGGTTTTAATTACCTTGGAAAAAAGAGTTTTCCCAACCCAGACAACGCTTGAATGTGGTCCTAGTTATCGCTTGAGCATTCTTAGACCCGAGAGCTAAGTTTTCCGCTACAATGGGCGCTTAAGCGTCCATAATTCTCGCACTTAAGGTATGTTTGGATAGAGGATTTTGGAGGGCTAAGTCTATATCTTGATATATATATCTGAGATTTTAAAAAAAATGAAGAAATAACATGATAGGTGATCATATAACATCTCAATTACACTTCATTCATTTTTTAAAACATTTTACAGCTTCCTTAATTTAGAAAAGAAAAATAAGCCCTCCCCTCATCTCCCCTCCAAAACCCCCATCCAAACATAACTGTTGGGTGCCAAATTTCAAATTTGGATTCTCGACAATGTGCCAAGAATTCGATAGACAAGGAACCTGAATTCAGAGTAAATGGTGGAAAATAAGCTAAGTCTAAAAGACTGAAGACTTGACGGTTATTCGACGAGACAAGTGAGCGTCGAAGATGTCATCATAGAGGCATTCAAGTTAGACTTAGGTTTTTAGAATCGCATGTAAAAACTCGACAGGAAGTGGTACTGTCGAAGTTTAGTAGTAACTTAGTATATATAACTGCCGACTTAATGTCCGTACACGTGTCAGATCGGATGATAGATAGTTTTTCTATTTTTTCTCTATAAATAGTAATTCAGACGATGTAACAAGGGTTGGGTACTTTGTCTAAATTTCCTAACGTCTCATTGTCGAAGCAGATTAACAGAAAAATGATCAAAGTATGCCTTCCACCCCTTTTTCATTAACTATATTGCAATAAATTCCGTTTACCTTTATTTCATCTTGTTCTTCATTTTTACATTCCTAAAATTCCTTTATATCTTGTGCATGTTGTTTATTTACAGTGTGAGTATTAACTGCGTTTGAATTTTATTTCGAACTTCTATTGCTTTGTTCATTGTTACATTTTCTTTAAGTTTCTTTTCACTGCAACCATTTCATTCCAGTAATCTATTTCATGTTTTTACTCTTATGTTATTCACCTTTTTTAACAAACTTTCCTTTCCATTTACATGTTCTTTAACTGTTTTGTTTTAAACTTATTGTCCTTTAAAAGCTTTCTTTCAAGTTTAATTTATGAATGTCTGTTCATAGTTTTATTTTTATGCTTACTGTCAAGCGTTTAAATTAACTTACTTGTTAGTCAAGTTATTGGCTTTCGACAGCCAATCTTGGTTATTTGTATTAAGTGCCATTCCGACGACAATCCATTTGTTAGTTGGTAATTCTTAATTCAAAAAGTTGGCAAAGTATAATAAAAGGGATTAAAAGCCAAGAATATTCAAAACTGATCTCACATAAGAGAATATGACCGTTGGCATTTAAAAACTGTTGTTTGTAAGCGAGATTACCACGTAACTCGTCGAACACATAATCATTTGAATCTTATCATTTGTTTGTTTGACGAATTTGGTAGAATTACACTACAAACCAAATTTCCCAGTAAACAAATTGGCATGCTTGGTGGGACGAGTTTAGAGTAACTCATTTTGATAATGGTTTTATGCGTTTAAAAAGTGGAAAAATTACTATTTCTAACAAGTCTAGAGAACGAAATATGAGTGGCAGCGCAAGTACTAGCTCTACAATTCCAAATGTTACGAATGCAAATGCGTCGACGATTAATACCAATGAGTCAACCACTAGTATGAACGCTGGGGTAGTTAATATTCCAAGGTCGAATAATGCTACCATTGGCACAGGTGCTGGGGTGATAATGGCTGACATACAAAATGATGAAGTGATACCAGGCATAATAGCATCCGACCCTCCAGTGGTTCACATTGCGTCAGAAGTACAAGCATCGCTTGGTAGTGCAAGGAATTCTAGTGTTAGGCCAACACCGAATGTAACACAACCTATGTTTGGGATGCCTTACGGTTATCTTAATAACTCGACAGTTCTCGCTATTGGTTCGACCATGCTTAATCAATTTGCCAATCAACCTTTTATGCCGTTTGGTAATGCTGCCAATGCCCAAGGCATGGCAGGAGTAACTACCACTACCATAAATAGACAAGGTTCAGGACCAGGGAACATGTCAAGACAAATTCCTCAAAATAGTGGGGGATTAACACAAAACTCGTTGGCGAGCATTCGACAACAAGTTGATGATAGTAACCATGAGATGGTAAACATGTTCACCCAACAAATAGGAGCAGTGATTACACCACTTATGGAAACAAAGAACCAAGCATGCAATGCATTGGCTTTACAAATGGAAAGGCTGAATCAGACATTAGGTTTGGCAGCACCTGTGAATGAAAATGCCCAACAAATTCCAAGAGTGGTGCCTCAAGGTCAGGGCACGAGGGGTATCCAACAAGATGTGAATAACTTCGGGTTAAAATGAAGTAAATCAACCAAACCAGAACCCTGGTCAAAATGTAAATAACTTGGCTTATGGCCAAGTGCAGTTGTTGCAAAGGAACCAAGACCAAGGGTTTCAAATGCATCCTGGTTTAGCCAACCTTAAGGCACAATATCATGGGAAACCAGATAGAGCAGAACGTCAATCAAGCCGCTGAGCAAATGTTGAATAGACTTGGCTTTAATATAGGTCAGGCCACCAGAACATATTTTATATCTGCGTTTTCTGAATGGGTACAACAAGCTGAAGTGCCAAGAGGAATGAAGATCCCTAAATTGTCTAAGTTTTTTGGCGACAGCGGAGAATTGACCGTTGAACATGTTGCTAGGTATACTATAGAGATGGGAGAATTAGCTACTATGGAAGGTTTGAAAATGAGGTTTTTTTCCAAGTTCTTTGACAAAGAATGCATTTTCCTGGTTCTCGACATTAAGGGCTAACTCAGTCCATTCTTGGGCATAATTAGAAGGATTGTTCCATGATCAATTCTTCAGGGGTGATCTGCGTGTTAACTTGATAGATTTGTTTAATGTCAAGCGTATCTACAATGAATCTATAGATGACTACATCTCTAGGCTCAAGCAAATGAAGAGTAGGTGTTTTATGCCTATTCCTGAAGCAGAAATCGTTAAAATGGCCACTAGTGGTTTGGATTACTACATTAGAAAGAAATTGGTGAATCAACACATAGTGGATCTTGCTCAGTTAGGAGAAAAGGTTCGACAGATTGAACAACTTAAATCCGAAAAGAACTAAAAAAATAACAAGAAGTTCATTAGGCACGATAAAGTCAACTGTGTCGAACAAGATCAAACTGACAGTGAATATGATGCTGTAACTGAGCAGGAGATAAACCTTGCTGAATTAAAAGAAGGACCATCTTATGCTTGTCAAGTGTTAGTACCTTCTAAAAGGAAGGAGAAAATGAGTTATGTGAATAAGAAAACATACACATTTGACATAACTAAAGCTGATAAAACATTTGACATCTTGTTAAAAGATAAACAGCTTAAGTTGTCAGATGATCGTAAAGTAAAGGGGCCTAAAGACTCCAATGGTCAAAATTATTGTAAATACCATGGGGCTCCAGGCCATCCTACTAATGAATGTTTTCGTTTCAGGGATTTGATTCAAAAAACACTCAAAGAAGGAAGGCTCAAGTTTGCTGACAAACAGAAGCCTAGCATAAAGGTGAATATTGATCTGTTTGGCCAGGGCATAGCAACTGTCGAAGGCCAAACAACAAGGAATTGCGGCATGGTGATTATCAGCGCCAAGCAGAAATATGTGGTGAATGTCGAAGATCCTTTTGACATTTATCCTAGGCCTCATAAGACTGTTGAAGACTTCCTGAGAAGGAAGAACAATCGCGGGCACTTAAAGTTGTGCCCACATTGTGATAAGTACTTCGATGATATGGCTGCTCAGAAGGCAAAGAAAGGTGGCATGACAAATTTTCACCAGCATTTGCAGACTGGTTACATGAACAAAAATGTGAAGTATCAACCAACTAATCAAGTGTAAAGGCCTTAATGTTAATAGGCCTAATCGAGCGGTTAGTGGATGGTTGGTAGAATCTTCAAGGGAATCAATAGGAAGTAACCCTGGTGTCTTTCCTGGTCGAGTGGCAAATAGAACTAGGAAGCCTGGTGCTAACATTGCGGTGAATAAATGGGTAGAAAATTCTGCTAAGGCCCCTGAATTAAGGAATAGGGTGGGGGCTAGAGGAAGTAATCCTCGTAAAGAAGTGCCTTTCTGGAATGAGGATTACAAATATGGAAGAGTGAATTATCCTGGAGGTGAACAAGTGAAGAAAACACCACAGTCAAAGAGTCAAAAATGTCGTCGACAAAGGATAAGGCAAGCTCAGAGACAGAAGATGAAGGCCACTGAGTTTGAAAAGACTCAACCTGAGAATTGTTTCATGTGGGGATACAGAAGGTGCCATTGCCCAAGGAGCAGGGCTCTAAGCTGAAAAGTGTGGTAGTGGCTAACGAGTATAACATCTATGAGAAGGGCCAGTCCTCTAAAGCACAGGGGAAAGCACTGCAAACAAACTTTGAGCAGAATATCAATACTTCCAAAGCTTCATTGGCCGCAAAAGAGAGAAAGCCTTGGCCAATGGGTCTGATTGAAGCTGAAAAATTGGCTGCTGAACGAGCCAAATATGGTGTTTGAGTAGCTCAAGTTAAAGACACTGATAGTGATGTGTCGATGGAAGAATTGAAAATCATAGTTAATGATTCAGACATGCTAGATGATTCAGTGGAGCCTGTGGAGGATAATGCTGTCAAAACAGACTTGTTGATAGAGGAAGTTATTGAAGCATTGAACGATCCAGATGATCCAATTGGCCTCAATGACAAAGAAGAATTTGATCCTGACATCAGTTTGGGAAATGATTTGGATGAACTGGTAAAGGCAATGGGCACGACTCTATCGGATTTGGGGTCTGAAGATTGCTTTGTTGACAAAGAGATCTTTAGGGTCGGAAACCATTTGGAAAATGAAGAAACAGCTACTGAAGAGGAGTTTACTAAACTAAATGTAAACTTAGTTTCAGTATTACCGATAAAATATGAAACTCATTCTGAGTTTGTGATTAAAGTTCCTGATGAAGAAGAATTTGATGATTTCCCTGAAGAATGGCAATTTGTCGAGCAAGATATGATGACAATCTTTGATAACTTTCCTGGATTAGAAAAGCTAACTCATGAAGAGAGAAACCATCTTCGACCGTTGCACATTAAAGCAATGATTGAAGGTAAACCTGCTAACAGGGTGTTGGTTGATTGGGGAGCTTCTGTCAACTTAATCCCAAGAGCTATGTTCAAGAAGTTGGGCAAGGATGAAACAGATTTGCTGCCAACCAACATAGTGGTTACTGACTTTAGAGGAAGATCTTCGCCATCAGATGGTGTGATAACGCTGGATGTACAAGTGGGATCAGTAGAAAGATCAACACTGTTTGTGGTGATTCCTTCAAGGTCCAGTTACAACGTCCTATTGGAAAGGGATTGGATCCATGCCGTCGGAGCAGTTCCATCGACGGCACGCTAGAAAATGATCCTTTGGAATGCTCATGATGAGATTGAAATAATTGAATTTGATGATAGCCCATGCTATTTGTAACAAATGCATGTGGATTTTAAAGTATATGATCCAAAAGTAAAGCTTATTTCTGTGCAGGGTGGTGTCATTGACAAAGAAATACTGAATGCTTGCTTGATAGATCAATTTGGAGTCAAGTTTCTAGACGAGGCCGACGAAAATCGGCCAAACAATGATGATGAGTCTTGAACATCATCAAAGCCAATTATCGGCCTGCGAGGCCAACCAACAGCCAAACCTAGAAGGAGGAGTATTGGCTGACTGTATATTTGACAACGGCCCTTTGGGATTTAAAAAGGGGCTTGAGGATAAAAGTGGGTTTGAATTGGAAGATCCTTTAGAAGAAATAGACCTGGGCAATGTCGACAGAAAAAAGTCCAATATATGTTAGTGCTTTACTGTCGGATGAATTTAAAAGGCAGATTGTGGAGTTAGTCTCTGAGTATAAAGACTATTTTGCTTGGTACTATCATGAGATGCCAGGTTTGATTAGGGAACTTGTGGAACATAGGTTACCTTTGAAACCAGATTGTAAGCCTGTCAAACAAGCCAGTAGAAGATTTGCTCCTGAAGTTGTGTTGAAAATTAAGGAGAAGTTGAGCGCTTATTGAAGGCTAAGTTTATTTGCACAACTAGGTATGTTGAATAGTTGTTGAATGTAGTGCCTTTCATAAAGAAGAATGGCAAGATAAGGGTATATGTCGACTTTATGAATCTAAATGCAGCTACTCCTAAGGATGAATACCCAATGCTCATAGCTGATATGCTAGTGGATGCAACGTCTGGTCATGAGCTTCTAAGTGTCATGGATGGACATGCTGGTTACAATCAGATCTTCAGAGCTGAAGAGGATGTGCCTAAAACTGCTTTTAGGTGCCCGGGGTCAATTGGAACTTATGAATGGATAATTATGCCTTTTAGTTTAAAGAATACTGGTGCAACTTATTAGAGGGAAATGATTACTATTTTTCATGAAATGATAGGCAAGTTCATGGAGGTGTATATCGACGACGTTATTGCCAAGTCGAAGAGTAAGGAGAAGCATTTGCATCATCTTAGACAAGCTTTTCAAGAGATGAGAAAGCACAGTTTGAAGATGAATCCCGAGAAATGCAGTTTTGGGGTTTCTGCTGCTAAGTTCTTGGGCTTTTTAGTGCCCAAAAAGGGCATTGAGGTTGACAAGAATAAAGCTAAGGCCGTGTTGGAAGCAAAACCACCAAATAACAAGAAGAACTGCAATCCTTTTTGGGGAAAGTTAATTTCCTTAGAAGGTTTATATAAAATCTCTTAGCTAGAACAAGGGTTTTTGCTCCTTTATTAAAGCTCAAGGCAGAGTTGGCTTTTGTATGGGGTCCACAACACCAAGAGGCTTCCGACCAAATCAAACAATACTTGACAAGCCCACCGGTCATGATACCTGCAGAACCACATAGACCAGTTAAGTTGTATATTTCTGCATCAGAAGAAACCATAGGCCATTTACTGGCTCAAGAAGATGAGAATAATGTTGAAAGAGTTGTTTACTACCTTAGTCGAGTGCTCAATGATGCAGAAACAAGATATAGTGCCATAGAAAAATTATGTTTAACACTGTATTTTTCTTGTACAAAACTCAAATATTACTTGATGCCTTGTAATGTCTTTGTTATGTCGAAAACAAATGTAATCAAGTACATGTTGTCCCAGCCAATTCTAAATGGTCAAATTGGAAAGTGGACACTTGCACTATCTGAGTTCTCATTGCAGTATGTACCCATGAAAGCTGTTAAAGATCAAGCAATTGCGGACTTTTTGACGGTCCATCCATGTTTAGAAATAAATGAATTGGTAGGGCTTGTTGATTTAAAGCCTTGATTAAAGCCTTGGCATATGTATTTTGATTGCTCAAGACATAAAAATGCTGTTGGTGTTGGTATTTTGATTATATCACCCCTAGGGGTACCGACTAAATTGATGTTTGAATAAAAAATTTGCCTGTTCTAACAATGAGGCTGAATATGAAGCCTTGATTGTGGGGTTAGAAATTTTGATAGAAATGCGAGCACGCACTGTCAAAGTTTTTGGGGATTTCCAATTAGTGATTAGGCAATTAACTCAAACATATAAATGTGTTAGCCATAATCTTGTCAAATATTGCCAAGTGGCTAATAAGCTAATAAAGCAGTTCGACAGTGTGGAGATGGAACATATTCCTATAGAGCTAAATCAAGATGCTAACGAGTTGGCTCAAATAGCTTCTGGATACAAATTGTCTTAAAAAGTGTTGTCAGAACTAATAGAAATTCGTGAGTTATTGTATCCATTAGACGAAAGGGATATTTTAGTTTCCAATGTGTCGAACAAAGATGGTTGGTGAAAACCAATCATTGAGTATTTGGAAAATCCAAGTGCAAACATCGACAGAAAAATTAAATATAAAGCAACTAAGTTCGTTGTGCTTGCAGGAGCTTTATATAGAAAGTTTGTCGATGGAAATTTGGAAACTTGCCAAGCGAAGAGGATGCCTATTTAGCTTTGGCAGAGGTTCATGAAAGAATTTGTGGTGCTCACCAAGCAGGTGAAAAAAATGAAATGGGTATTAAGAAGACAGAGAGTGTATTGGCCAACATTGGTTAGGGATTGCATCATGTTCGCAAAATCTTGTGAAGAATGTCAGAAACATGGCCATATACAAAATATTCCTGCTAGTGAGTTACATTCCATCATCAAGCCTTGGCCTTTCAGAGGTTGGGCATTGGATCTCATAGGCCAAATTCACCATACTTCTTCCAAGGGTCATAATACAGAGTTGGCACACAACCTTAGAACAAGTCCTTTGGGCATGCAGAAACTCTCCTAAAGAATCAACAGGCACAACACCATATAAATTGGTATACAGGCATGATGCAGTGTTGCCTATCAAAATAAATCTTGATTCATTGAGAATTCAAAAACAAGAGGAGTTACCAGTAGATCAGTACTGGGACTTAATGTTTGATGAACTGAATGAGGTGCATGATGAGAGAGTTATTGCCTTAGAACCATAGTTGTTAAACTCGGCTCGGACCGGGTCGGCCGATTCGGCCGGGACCGGTGATATGGCCGTCCGAGCGATGTTTCGATCGGTTATCTATCGGCCCGATTCGACCGGCAACCTTTTCGCCAAAACCGGTGACCCGGTGGTTTAATGACCCGGACCGGGTCTTGCGCTACACAAGGAAATGTCTTTATTTACCAAAAATTGCAGGCGCTGGGATTCGATCCCAAAGACTTGACAATGCGTGAAGCCTTACCACTCCACCACTTGGCGATGTGTGTCTATTGTTTCAACCAATTTATATATATCCTTAATTAATCGTATACATGTGACCAAAAAAATCATATATATTTATTAAAATTCATATATATTTATTTTGTATGGTATATATGTGAGTGTATATACATGTATAAAATTTTATAATTTGTAATTATAATAAAGACGGTCATGCCAACTGACCGGTGACGATTCGACTCATTGACCCGATCGATTACTTCGGGTCGATCAGGGAGTTTAATAACTATGCTTAGAACATTTAATTCGACAAAAAGAAAGAATAGCTAAATTCTATGATAGTCGAGTTAAGTATAAACGTTTCAAGGTTGGTAACTTAGTTTGGAAGGTCATTTTGCCAATGGATAAAAAGTGTCGAGAGTTTGGGAAATGGTCCCCAAAGTGGGAAGGGCCATTTAAGGTTATCCAAGTCTTTTTAGGAAATGCTTATGCACTTGTAGAAGTTAATTCTGGTTTTTAATTTAAGTCTATTAATAGCAAATATTTGAAGTCATATAGACCGACAATGTGCGAGGTAAATATTCAGCCTTGAAAATAAAAATGAATTCTTTATTCATAGGCCATTTGGCAAAGTACAAATACATTGTCGAATAGGCTGTTAGCCTGGAAATATAAAATGATAATGTAAGTTCCTAATTCTAGGCTGTTACAAGTGAGTACAATAGTTAGAAGCTTCACCATGATCAGGTTCTAAATTTGCTGAGAAATAAACGTGGGAAGCAAAAGCAGTCTCCCTGACAAAGCAAATGGGTAAAACGTGGTGATGATATTGTCAGGATGAATGAGACGCTTCAAAGAAGGGACACCCTCATCGACGGAAGTTTGAAGTTATAGACCTTGAAGATGTCGGTGAGGGGTGTCGAACACTATGTGAGAAATGAAAGAGCTTAAGTCAAGAGAGTGGTAGCCGTGGGTGCCAAAATACCGCTTGACAATAGGCCTAGACGTACCATAGTCTATCTTGTTTCCTAAAATTTTCCTAACCTTCGTGTTGAAACTTTGAAGACAAGGTGTGAAGGAGAGCAAAACTACAGAAAGCTAGACTGGCTCAAGCATTTACCTTTCTCGCATATTTCAATGAGCATGATAAGTTACATTAGGCAACTTACCAAAATTCATTGATAAAAATTAGGCAAGTTACCAAAACCCAGTGGGTGTTTCACTGTTTAGACAAAGACCTTCAAAGAAAGTTCAGAAAATGAAGTCTCCTGGTTCCCATATGAAGCAAATAGAACCAAGGACGAGGGAAGTAAAGGGAGTAAAGGTGATCTTCATTTTGTTTTCGCAGTAAGTTTGGCTTGCTAAAGGCAAACTTAAGTTGGGACTTTTTATTTGGAGTTTGAGCAAAAAAAGAAAAGTCTCTCAAAAATCCTAGAGTTAGAAAGGAGAGGAGTTCTGAGAAATTTGTTGCAGAATAGGGAACAAAAGCTTTGTTGTGAAGATGGCAAGTGGAATGCATGGCCCTATTTATAGTACAATTTGGCATTAGAAATTAAGTGTTCTAGTCAATTTGACTAGTCAAAGGCTTTAATTATAATTTAATGCCAGAATCTGAAACTTAAAGCGCCAAAAAATGAAACATGCAAGTTGTGGATAGTGAAATGATTGATTGATTGATGAATGTCAAATCAAGGGCGGTTCGTGAATCAAGTACATGTTGATGGTCGAATTACATATGCTCGACATAAAAAAAAGGAAAAATAACAGAAAGAGAACTAAAAGGATGTTTTCTTGAAATCTTCCCAAGCCTTGCCAAATCCTTCTTTGGTGACATCAGCATTCACATAGCTGACTTCAAGACCCTCAATCTTCGACATGATAGCTTTGGCTTCAACAACACTGGTGCACAGTTGTTGGTCGAGTGCCTTTAATTCTTCGGAAGTGGAGGCCTTGTTTACTTCTTGCAATTCTGCTTTAGCCTTTGCCAACTCCGTTTCTAAGAGCGAGATTGTTTGTTCCAATTCAAGTTTTTTGGCTTGGTTAGGTGCATCTCTATTGACCAATGTGGCCTTGTTGAGCCTGAGAGTTATTAACTTGTTGATGAGGTCTTGTTTTTCCTTGTCAGCTTACTGATTTGGTAGAATGCCATTGTCGAGTTCCGACAGTTTGGGAGTCAAATCTTCAATGAACTCATACACCGCATTAAACAAACCTCGACGGAGTGGAGGCATCTGTTTATGAAATTTGTGTATTTCATTAACCATATGAATTAATTTGCCTCTGACTTCCTTGTCAAGGAAGAGCTCATCGAAAGAATATTTGAAGAAACCCTTCAGCTCTTCAAGTAGTTTATAAATTTTTTCAGTGAAGTTGTCCTCAGGCAGAGTAGAAGAACGAGCCGACAAAGGAGAAGTTTTACCACTGGATCCTGAAAGCAAGACAATTAGCTCATCTACTCCGATATCACCATTTTCAAAGTTGGTTTCTTGTGACACAGGGTTAGCCGTTGAAGTAGGCTGAGCAGTAGGATTAGTCAGATAGTCAAAAAGTAGATCCGTATCAAAACATTCTGCCGTAATCACCACATGAGGTACCTTCTCAATGGCCTGGGGGGCAGGAAGTGTTTCTTCAATAGGTATGGTGTCATCTTTTAGAGGAGAATTCAAAGGTGGATTTTCTGTCGAAATGGTTGGTTCAACCACATCGACATTCATGGATGAAGGCTGTTCGACAGCTTGTTCAGGATGAGTTTCTGGTACATCCTGTGTAAAAAGGAAATCAAGAGGACAAGTTATAAACTATTGTTCCAATGCATGTAAACTATTAAAAAGGATGTATTACCTTAATAGGTGAGGGAACAACATGCGGAATATCAGTTTGCAGGGGTTCATCGGAAATTTCTGCATTTTGTTGTTCAGGTGATCCCTGTCGAGTAACATTGATAAGAGAATATTCATATTTACAAGCGTAAGTGTTTTGTGAAGAAGAAGGGTACCTTATTAGTACTCGACGAACCGACGTCCTCGACAGAGGGAGACACTTTTGAAGTACACTCTTCAGAAATACCTTTCTTTGAAGATGTAGTCTTTGTTTCCTGAAATATAAAGCATTGCATAGGTGACAAGTTGTGTAATATAAATTGACCATCAAGTGGGAAGGTACCTTTACATGCTCTGCTGTCGGAGTAGTATCTGAACTCAAGGAAGTTGATTCTTCCAAAAGGGGATCCTGGTAAAGGAGGTTTTTTTTAAAAAAAAAATAATTTAACATTTGATGGGTCATGAATAATGTATTATACATGTATAAATTGATAATCACCATTTATGGTGCTGAGACTGAGGGAGAATTAGATAAGACCAACTTGTGTTTTTTGGTTTGAGTCGCGGAAGTAGTAGGCGTTGGCTTTCTCTTAGTAGATTCTTACTGAGAAGTACTGGTCGAACGCATTGGCTTTGTAGGTTGTTTCTTTGTCGAAGCTGGTTTCTTACCAGCACTTGGTTTTTGGACCAAGGATTTTGAGAGTTTTTTGCTGGGTGGTTTCGACTGAAGAGGAGATTCGTCATCTTCACCATCATCTTCATCATCTCTTCTTCTTCAGCCTCAGGAGTTTGGTCATTCACTTGCTTGCATTTCAGTGGTTCTTTCAAAGTCAAAGCTGAAGCAAAACATAGAATGTAAGCAAGAAGCAATGAGGCTTTCAGAAAAAAAAAACAAAGTAGACCAACTACCTTGGGGAAATTGGGAAATGAACTTGATAGCTTCATTATGTTGCTCAAAAGATAAAGCAAACCGACCAGTGAAAGTAACTTTATTGCTACCATAGGTACGTATTGATATTAGAATGATATTGAAATCTTTCTAACGCAATGAAGTTATCGGCTCTTATCGGTTTACCCAGAAATGGATTTAGCCAAACCAAAATTTGCACTAGGTAAACGCACTGGTTCAAGACAAGGGGGTTTCACAAGTGATTGCCCTATTGTTTTGTAATGTTTTAAAGCCTTTAAGTGCCATTTGTTGTCGTGTGCTTCTTTTGATTTAGAAGTCATTTCATTTACCTGTCGAAAAATATAATGAGGATATCTAGGATCCCATTTCAGTTATAGAATTTTTCAAAGTTACATACATCCTTCAAGTGCTCACCTTTAGTCTTGGCTGAGGGATCCTGTTCCTGCACAGTGGGGTAGATACATCTTTTCACGCACTCATCAAAAGAAAGGTGGAATTTCTTGTAATATTTATCCTACCAAGTTACATAGTCCTGAGATACAGCTAAAGTAGCAGTAAAAGAAACAAGATTGACCGAAGTTTTGTGAGTCTCATTCTTTTTCTGAATGCCATTAATGCTTTCTTCCTTGAGGTCAATACAGTCCAAAATAATGTCTTCCTTTTTATTAGGAAATGGGCCAGGAATGGATTGTAGGAGGCGAAAGTTATTGGAAGTGGAATTGGGCAAATAGACAAACGCAGAATTGTCGGTCGACCCAGGTAGTCTAGTGGGAAATACTTGACGGGACAGGAAGTGAGTCCAGTAGACATCACAGCCTTGAGAAGTTGGGTCCAAAGGAGCTCTGAATCATTTAGGTCCGTATCTTCAATTAACAAAAGGCTGGAAACCAATTCCTTGGGTTATAGGAGAAAGAGAATGGAAGAGTTGGAAGTAAAACTTGAAGGTGTCGAGATCATTACCTATTGGCTTAGCCATACGATACATGGCACTAGTGCCATATGTGTCGATTTCAAGATTTACAGGAGCCTTAGAGATAGTATGACCTGGGAATGTAGCATTCAACCATAGTTGCAAACGCCACAGTGGGCCTCCAGCTCCACTCTTTTTTCCTCCTTCTATGACTATAGTGTACAGATTTGACATACTAGCGAAGAGGTTAGACAAAAGAAAAGGGCCAAGAGCCAATTTCTTACCTTCATGGAAAAGATTGGCCAAGCCAAGCAATATTTTCGACAGCTGTATATTTTTGTTGCAAAGAACAAAGGTGGACAACCAAAGGAAAAGAAAAGCTATGTGTTCTTTGTCAGAAACCTCTTCAGCATCTGACATGTGATGAAGAATGAATTTTGAAAAGGAAAAGGGAAAACCAGTGAAAACATCCTGAAGGTTTTCTGGTTCACAAAAAGGATATGGCCATTTGGTGGAAGGCCAATGAGGGCAGCAACGTCGAAGAGAGTTGGCCCCATCATTCCACAAGGGAAATGGAAGTTGTTAGTAGTTTTGTTCCAAAAGAAAACAACAGCTCTAAACATGGAGGGTTCTAACTTAAACGCATGCTTTGACAGTTGAATAAGGTTGTAAATGCCTATTCCCTTCCAAAACTCAGCCTTTTTGGCTTCTACCCTATCTAGCCAAGTGGCATATCCATCTATTTTAGCTGGAGGGGTTCGAAAGAGTCTAGCGCTTTTAAGAAAATAATGAATGTGCAATTGAGAGGCAAAAGCTAAAATGTCAGTAGTGCCATTCGTATTTGGGAAAACATTTTTAAACTTTCCAGGAAAACCAGATAAAGAGATAACGGGTCCCAAATAGGCTGCAGGGGGATCTAGAAGAAAAGAAGGATCATCTAAGTAAGGTAAGATTTCCTTGGATTTCTGCCAGATTACCTTGGATTTCTGTCATGGAACCGACTCGACAACTGTCAGGTTACACATTATTTTCCTTTGAGGTTGATTGGAGCCTTAAACGAGACTGGATGAGGACGCCATTAAAGACTCATTAAGCTTTTTGGAGTTCAGAGAAGCAAAAGTGTTAAAACTTGGGTATCAAGGGATATTTATACTCATGTGTTCTAGTACTGGTCCAGAAACACGATGTGAGAGAGAAAAGTAACTGCCTACATCATGTAATCATGGCCCTATTTTTTAGGGAAGTGGGAACACAGGCATTTGATGGGACGTTACCCAAAAGGCAATGGTAGCGCGTGGAGAAGAAAATTCTGGTTCTCTTCCATTTGTTGGTTGAAAACTCAGAATTTGGGAGGCATCTGTTGGGTGCCAAATTTCAAATTTGGATTATCGATAATGTGCCAAGAATTCGATAGACAAGAAACCTGAATTTAGAGTAAATGGTGGAAAATAAGCTAAGTCTAAGAGACTGAAGACTTGACGGTTATTCCACGAGACAAGTGAAGCGTCGAAGATGTCAGCATAGAGGCATTCAAGTTAGACTTAGGTTTTTAGAATTGCATGTAACAACTCGACAGGAAGTGGTACTGTCGAAGTTTAGTAGTAACTTAATAAATATAACTGCCGACTCAATGTCCGTACACGTGTCAGGTCGGATGATAGGTAGTTTTTCCATTTTTCTCTATAAATAGTAGTTCAGACGATGTAACAAGGGTTGGGTACTTTGTCTAAATTTCCTAACATCTCATCGTCAAAGCAGATTAACGGAAAAACGATCAAAGTATGCCTTCCACCATTTTTCATTAACTATATTGCAATAAATTCCGTTTACCTTTATTTCATCTTGTTCTTCATTTTTACATTCCTAAAATTCCTTTATATCTTGTGCATGTTGTTTGTTTACAGTGTGAATATTAATTGCATTTGAATTTTATTTCGAACTTCTATTGCTTTGTTCATTCTTACATTTTCTTTAAGTTTCTTTTCACTGCAACCATTTCATTCCAGTAATCTATTTCATGTTTTTTACTCTTATGTTCTTCACCTTTTTTAACAAACTTTCCTTTCCATTTACATGTTCTTTAACTGTTTTCTTTTAAACTTATTGTCCTTTAAAAGCTTTCTTTCAAGTTTAATTTATGAATATATGTTCATAGTTCTGTTTTTATGCTTACTGTCAATCGTTTAAATTAACTTACTTGTTAGTCAAGTTATTGGCTTTCGACAACTAATCTTGGTTATTGTATTAAGTGCCATTCCGACGACAGTCCATTTGTTAGTTGGTAATTCTTAATTCAAAAATTGGCAAAGTATAATAAAAGGGCTTAAAAGCCAAGAATATTCAAAACTGATCTCACATCAGAGAATATGACCGTTGGCATTTAAAAACCGTTGTTTGCAAGCGAGATTACCACGTAACTCGTCGAACACCTAATCGTTTGAATCTAATTATTTGTTTGTTTAATGAATTTGGTAGCATTATACTGCAAACCAAATTTCCCAGTAAACAATACCCTAAGTGTTGGATATTACTACCTGAATATGTTAGAATTAGACCAAGTTGTCTTGGTATGGAATGTAGCCTAGGTGCTACTTCTAGCTAACTATTGGCATTGGTTTTGTCTCAATCCAATTTTTATAGCTCATGTTATGATCAAAGTAATGAACAAAGGTCAAGTTGTCAGAATTAAGATTCAGAATCACAATTATCATGCGTTTACATCTAGTAGCTGGCTAAGTTATTATGTGATGTCATAAGAGTTTATGTTGGGGTGGAATAATTTCACCCAACAAAAGCTTATATTCGCCAGGTAAATTGTGTTATGTTAGCAGACATTTATGATTTTAGACATTTACTTGATGGAATAAGTTTCTTCAAGGCTAGTGAATGACTGAATGCAACATTAACATGTAGAATAGATGTTACATATACATTGATGCAAATGAATGTGTTATGGATGAAACTTACAAATTACAAAAGAAATATTATTTCTTGAACAATACACAATCAAAATTTTTGAATTGTAAGAAAACTTTCATCCTTTGGTAAGGAAAGGGTGAAATGATTTCGTTCTTCGGTAAAGGAAAGTGAAAAGATTGCATCCTTCAATAAGAGAGGGTTGTGTGGTTTAGGAAAAGTCAAAGGGGACATCTCTTGATTGATTATGAGCTCTAATCAGCCTAAGTAACAAGGAAAAGAATGTAAGACATAATAATATCCTTATATTTCTGAAATAAAAAACACAAACGTTTGCCTCCAAATGCGGAATAAACTGAATCCGTAAAATTACCTCTAGCCATTGCTTCAAATAGGAAGAGCTGCAGATCTTCTTTGTTCTTAGTTCTTCCAAGCTCTCACTCTCACACTATAGATAGTGTATCAAACTTACCGTGTGTGGGGTTCAGGGACCAACAACTTCTATTTATAGACATTCTACCATCGAGAATGCATTCTGAGCCATTACCACCACAATGATGGCCATTCAAGGTTTGGCCTTTCATATCCAAAACTTATGAACTACCACATTTAAGTGTGATCTTTCAAATGCAAAACGTTTGGACCACTAATATAGAATTAAATACAATTTTATTAATAAAATTATTACATTCTCCCACTTAGTACAAACATATAACTCATTAACCTAAAAGAGTCAACTAAAATTTTCTTTAAGAAATGAACACGTGAATCATAGTGATAATTTCTCCTATACTGTGTATTAATTATTACCCATGTATTAATACGTATTCAGTTTCTCAAGTATTATACTTATTGTGGTAATAAAACTTAATGAATAAATCCCATGTTTATTCTTGGTCCAAAATATATATTTTCTCAAATAAATTAATGTCCACATGAATATGAGAAAACATCACAATATAAGAGTATCAATAGTAATCTGTTTGATTACAAACATTAAGCAGAATTAAGTCCTGTTTTCTCTACATGATCCTTGAATTTTACTGGAGGCATGCCCTTAGTCAAAGGATCAACGATCATCAACTCAATGCTAATATGCTCAATGACAATTTTCTTTTCCTTTACTCTTTGTCTAATAGCTAAGTACATAATGTTGATGTATTTACTTCGACTTCCACTTTTTTTATTCTTATCCATAAAGACATTTACTAAATTATCACAAAAAATTATCAAAGGCCTAGAAATAGAATCGACAATTCTAAGCTCGGAAGCCCTACACCATGTGAAGTAGCCTCTAAATAAGAGTCAAACTCGACTTCCATAGTAGAAGTAGTCTACTTAACACTTCTCCATGAAATAGTTCTACCAGCCATCATAAAAATGTATCCTTATATTGATTTGCGAGAATCAACACATCCAACAAAGTAAGAGTCTGAATAGCCAATCATATCTAAATTGTCCATCTGCCTATACATAAGTATGTAATCTTTGGTTCTTTGAAGGCACCTCATCACTTTCTTTACAGCTCTCCAGTGGTCAATACCTAGATTATTTTGATATCTTCCAAACATTCCAACAGCAAATGCAATGCCAAACCTTGTGCATACTTGAGCATACATAAGGCTTCCAACAACAACAACAACTTAAGGAATGTTTTCTTTTGTTCCCACTCAAAATCATTCTTTGGGAAATGGTTCAAATTGAACCTATCACCCTTCCCAATGGAAGCAATACTTAGTGAACAATTTTTCAACTGAAATGTCTCCAAAACTTAATTGATATAGATTTCTTATGACAGACCTAAAATACCTGGAAGTCTTTCTATTTGGATCTTAATTAATTCCAATGACATAAAATACATCACTCATATCCTTCACGTCAAAATTCTTAGAGAGAAATTGTTTCACCTCATGTAGCAAACCCTTATCATTGGTTGCAAGCAAAATATCATCCACATACAAAACAAGAAAACATATTTTACTCCCACTAACATTTTGGTATATACATTGATCCATGGGATTTATAACAAATCCAAATGAAAAAATATGTCGTGGAATTTAAGATACCATTGATGGGAGACTTGTTTCACACCGTATATGGATTTCTTAAGCTTACAAACTAAATGCTTTCCATCACTAGAGGAGAAACCTTCTGATTGTTTCATATAAACCTCCTCCTCTAAATCACCATTAAGAAAGACTGTTTTCACATCCATTTGTTGCAACTCAAGGTAAAAATGTGCAACTAATGCCAAGATGATACGAAGAAAATCTTTCTTAGAAACAGCAGAAAAGATCTCTCTATAATTGATTCTTTCTTTTAACTAAACCCCTTAGCAACAAGTCTTACTTAGTAAATCTCAATGTTGTCTAATGATTCCTTCTTGGTCTTAAAGACTCATTTATAGCTAATGGCCCTTGCTACATTAGGTAACTCTTGAAGGTCCTAAACTTTGTTGCTTTGCATGGAGTTCATTTTATCCTTCATCTCTAAAACTCATGGCTTGTGTAAAACTTTCAAGATCATTACCGGCTCCAATATTATAGTCATATTCTTGAAGATACACAAAATAATCACTAGGAATTGCTGATTTCATTGTTCTAATAGATCTTCTTAATGCTATATCAACATTTTCTTGTGGATCACGTTGTTCACTATTTGTTCATCAGTTTCAGGCATTTGATGATCAAGTTGATCTACTGGATTATCATCAACACTTTGTGGAATGTTAATGATTAGTTTTTCAACATCCATTTGAACTTAAGGGGTGTTATGAATAACAACCAATTTATCACTCACCGTGGAAGGTTGAGATACCACATGATCATATTCAAAAACTAAGTTTTTGGGTTGATCGCTCCCACTGATCAGGTCATTTTCAATTATTTAAGCTATGGGGATAGATAAAATAAGGAGAATAGAAAGGATAAAGATATAATATAATTGATATTAACTTGATACAAAAGACTGAACACTAATCCCTATTTATAGGGATACAAAACCTCTATCCTAATTAAATAGGGAAACTAGGAAACAAATCATGATAATAACTAAATAATATGTAAATTAATCCTAGGAGATAATCTAAGTTACTCTAAGATTATAAACTAATCTTACGAGATAAACTAGAATAATATCATGATATTCTTAGATACTTTCCAATATTCTAACACTCCCCCTCAAGCTAAAGCCTACTAAACTTTAAGCTTATTACAAGGAAATAACGCATTTTCCATGAAATAAAAATAAATAGAAAACATAAAAAATTTAGCTACACCAAAACAATGATTAGGAAGACAACTCAGGGATGCTGGAGAAGCCGGAGAGAATTGCTATAGAGATAGCTTAACTAGATAACTGGAATAATCATCAACCTGAAAGAAATTTCTTGGCAAGCAATGAAATAAAGCAAGGTTCGACCTTCTCAAAACAACAGTTGGAAGCTTCAAACCGGTAATATCCCAAAATATTTAAACTTGAAACTACATCAGACAACTGCTTTTGGGATAAAGACGAGGCCAGTGCATCTGAGACGAAGATAGGGCCAGTGCATCTGGGATGAAGATAGGGCCAGTGCATCTCGGATTAAGAGAGAGCTAGTGCATTTGGGAAAAGACAAAGGCTAGAGCAGGTAGAAGAAGACGCAAAAGACATGCATGCAAAAGAAAACACAATTTGTGTGACGAACTCGCAAACGAGCATTGAGTAGATGCAAAAAAACGCGTAAACAGTAACACAGATGAACAAGACACGATTGAAAAGCATTGATCGGGGATAATAAATGCAACAAACAACAGAAAAGTAACCCTTAAAAGTGGGACCCATAAGCTGGAAGGAGTCCTAAACAAATCAAGAGAGTCTGACGTGTCAGATAGCACTAACGACACTACGAATGGAGGTGCGTGGACCTTAACAGAGAGCAACAAATCAAGCAAAAATGCACAATGCCCCAAAAAATGCGCGAAGGAAAAGTCGCAACAATAAAAGGAGCACGAAATCGCGGTTGTAACAACAATAAGTCATGTTTTGAAGTCATAACAGAACCAAACGAGGACAAATCCTGGTAGAGGAGAAATAAACTACGTCGAAATAGGGTTGTTTTGAACAGGAAACTATGTCACCGTGTTTTGAAACACAAAAACAAGGCCAGATCTAGAACCAGACTGTTGCAGCGACATGTGCGAGTGAAAACAGCGCCAAAAAGCTTGCCGGACGTGCTCGCACGCGAAACATAGGGCAGCGACCAGAAGTGAAATTGCCAGAACTGGTGACGGACACGCTAGAAAATGCAAACACGACAGTGATAGAGATGAGCAGAGGCACAATGAATTCTGAATACAATTGTTATTACATTCCCAAACTTTTGGGAACTCAACAGCGGAATAGTGAGGGGACAGGTCACAGAGGATGGTACCGCTCTGATACCATGTTTAAGTTATCGGGGTTAGATAAAATAAGTAGAATAAAAAGAATAAAGATGTAATATAATTGATAATAACTTGATACAAAAGACTGAACACTAATCCCTTTTTATAGGGATACCAAACCTCTATCCTAATTAAATAGGGAAACTAAGAAACAAATCATGATAATAATTAAATAATATGGAAACTAATCCTAGGAGATAATCTAAGATACTCTATGATTTTAAACTAATCTTACGAGATAAACTAGAATAATATCATGATATTATAAGAAACTATAATGTCAACACCATTTTGGTTAGGATAGCTAGGCATAGTGTACTAGGAAACAATCCCATGTTCTTGAAGAAACTTAGCAAGCGAACTAGGCGCTTTTCCATTCCCAGTGTACGTACCATAATATTCTCCACCCTGATCCAATCTCACTATTTTTATTTTCTTTCCACACTTGTTCTTAACTTCAGCGTTAAAGACTTTGAAGGCGTCCAATGCTTTGTTTTTATTATGAAGCAAATAAACATTCATATATCGTGAGTAATCATCTAGAAAGCTTGAGACGACCCCATCGCTTCCAACAAATACAAAAAATATGAGAATGTTGAAACTTTTAAAGGACGAAATTTTTCATCCAAACAAATTCATAACAACCAAATTAAACGTCTTTTAATCTCAAATTTATAATTGGAAATTATGGGAACTTGTGTTGATTGTGTGATGCAAGAATTACTCACTGTTAGACGGTTGACGAGTTCAATATGAAATGCCTCTGAAAGTTGATATATCACCAAACCATTTAACCACTGTCGGTGAAGAGCTGGGCACTAGTGCGAAGAAAGGAAGAGACACAGTTGATGGTAGAGAAGATGCGACTTGGTTGGTGTGCAGGCCTTGATGGACTTAGTGAGGTCGGCATCATGGTAGGCAAAAGAAAGGCAGAGGAAGAAGAAGATGGGAGAGAATTCAGGCCAACGTTAATAGAGGAGGAAGAAAATATGGGATGGGCTGCGGTAATGGAAGGGAATAAGCTGAAAGCGTGCCTGAGAATTGGTTGAAGATAGTCACATGAGTCATTTAACACGTGGTTTAACCTCAACATTTTATTTTAATCTAAGGGCTAATAAAAGTTCCTCTTACTCTTATATAACAAACACCTTTTTCACTATATACACACACAGAGCACTATCATCGAGGATCATAGACATAGAGGTTATATATATATATATATATATATATATATATCAACTTGGTCGGGTCCTCGATGATAGTGCTACCTAGAGAGTCATTGTCGGATGTTATTGTCATACCAATCTTTACCGAATCTAATCATAAAGAGATTATATGCAATACAAGAAAAACAATGGGAGATAAGAATATACACTAATCACCATACAGTGAAAAGGCAAGAATAGAAAAAATGCATGAATATTAGGCAAGCACACACGGTTATTCTTGTATTCCTGCATTTCTTCCCATTATTATGTTTATTCCTATTGATTTGATCCACACAGTCTAAATTATACAATTTAACCTAGTCATATTCATACAGGGAAGTCTATCCATACAATCGTGAAAGTTCACATAGACATACCCTCATGCACCACTAACTGACATACAAGTATACTCATAGATACCGTCATAGGTACATACACGTAAATAAGCATAATTACACATGTATCATCGCATAGGCATTGTCATACAGACACATACCACGTAGGTCAATCCATGCAAACATGCATCACATGTTATTAGTACTCCTTAATTATCATACAAATCAATCCTATATACTCTCAAGCAACCCACTACTCAGCATATTATCAGATAGGCACCCTGTAACATCCCAAAATTTTACCTAAATAACTAGTAAAAGAAACTGATTTTTTTTTCCTGAAAAACCTAAATTTGTGATTTAAAACAAGGACTTAGTAAAACAAATAGTAAGAAAATTAAATGAAACAAAAATAGATAAGAAACAAGGGAATTTATAAAGTAAATAATCAAAGTAAGGAATTATACACAAAATTAGAATAAATAAGAAATAAATAATTAAAATAAGGAAAATAAAAATTTATAATAAAATAATAATGAAAAGGGGTCTAGAAGCCCTAGGAAGGGTCTAGAATCTAAAGAAAAATTATATTTTATATAACAACGTACCACCGCAATGCGATAGTACCCTGACAACACCACTGCAAGCGCACTAACATGTGTAAAGGAACACAATCCATCGCGATTTGATGGTACCCGTCGCGATGCAATGATACTTTTACCACCACTATAAATAGGTGGTTTTACCACCCATTTTTACACACCAAAAACCTTCCCTTCTCCCTTCTTCCTCACGATTCTGATAACGAGAGTCGCGAGTGAGAGATGAGTGGGATGTGAGAAGCGGGAAAGAGCATGAGGATAGAAGCGACAATAGTTCTCTGGTCAGATAAAGGAGACAGAACCTTATCCACTAGGGAATATACTAGTAGAATGAATGTAGGATAGGCGTAGGGTGCCCATAGCCCTACTAGGGGGTTGAAAATGACAATTCCTCAGGAAAGGGGTTGTGACTTGTGATGGCTGAGGGTAGTCACCGCTAGTCTATCAACCCATCAGAATGTTGTCTTTTGGGTGATTGATTGATTTGCTTTGTGATTGCTAGTTGTTCATTGCTTTTGTAGTTGTATGTATGATTGTATGATCCATACCAGTCGCTCGTATGCGACACTAGGACATATGCAATCACTACAACATAAAACAACATAAACAACGCTTATTTTTTGCCTTTGCTAGCGCTTAAAAGCACTGTCTAATCACCCGCTGGTGATTGTGTTTTGACAAGACAGCGTTTCTTTGAAAACATTCTAGCTTTTTGGCCTTTTTTTTGCTGTTTTAGTGCTACCTAATTTTGATTACTAGAGGCCAAGAATTATTCAAGCCGAGAACATTTTATGGTTTAAAATGTATATGACCAATGAACCTCAGAACATAAATATAAACAACTATGATGTCAATTTATTTATTGAAATGTTCAATATTAATTTGAAAGAAATTTCTAACAAAATTTTGGCATAATCACTCCCCTAAAATATTGACATCCAAAAATAACATACATATGTATATAACAAAACAGTACCAACCAAATAAAGCCTCATATGGGCCAACATCATATCACATACTACCATATATATATATATATATATATATATATATATATATGCAACAACACAGAGATCATACATGTAAAACAAACTTTCTTACCACGTAGGAGCACCACTCTTTCTTTAATTCAAGAATTTGAGATTCAGAGTATGACTTTTATCTACAGTCGGGAAACTACTACAAAATAAAAAAATACCTCATATTAGAATTAAAGTGGAAGAATGGTGAAATGTAAGAGGAAATAAATGTAGAACAAATTGCTTACCTCCTTTGGGACTTCCGTTCGGTTGTGAACAATAATATCTTTAATATACTTCATAACATAGTTCCCACAATCATTGCTGTTTGGTTGTTTTGGGCACTATAAAATTAAAAATATTAAATCAATATGGATTTAATTTTTAAAATTAAATAGCTACATAAGTATTTTAATAAATATATACCTTTACAGTTATCCAGTTAATTGATGTGGATGATTTGGAAAGTCAAGACCTGGAACTTCCATCAAGCCGTCGAAGAATTTGTACCGCCCTGAGTGCAAAAACAAAATCATTAATTTTGAATCATCAAAATTCAAAATTCATAGCACACAAAACTCAAAATAAGCACAATTTAACACTATATATTAGATTTTTATTGCTCGTACGTATCTTTCATTTTTTTACGGCAGCTCAATTTTTTTTGCAATGGATCTAAATAGTATACCGTGTTTGCATTGAGATTGATTGCTAATAATACGACATGTTGCCTACAAAAAAGTTGATTAAGGAAATCCTAATTAGCAAGTCATCACATTTCACAAAAATTAGTATCGCGTTAAGTAAGTGATACATATATATATATATGACTAAATTAAATGACTCACCCTAATGCTACACTGCATGATGTAAACAAAGGTCTCAGACTCGTGAGTTTGTTAGTGCCAAGCGTTTAGATATATATATTTTAATCGCGACAAGGTTAAATGACAAATCTGTGCTCTATAGGCACAAGAACACAAACCTATGAGCCCATCTTTCTGGGATCAATATCTCATAATACAAGTACCTTAAATTAAACGCATACAAATTAATGAATTAGTAATAACTTCAATATTAATTTAGGTGATACAATAAAAAAAATGTATAGTTTAAAGTTAAATGTAGTACCTGATATATACAATAATAATAGTCTCACTGATCTAAGCGCCATAAGTAAAAATTTCAAACAGTTCTTCCTTGGCACCGAGAGACAAGGGGAAATCTTCTGTATGCCCCAAAGCTTCTGGGGGAATATTTAAATTCAGTGTTGCTCCATCAACCAGATTAGCATTAGCATGGACTTGAAGAAACGTAAAAAGGCAGTAACAGGAGATGTGGAAGGAGAAGGTTGAGATTTGCCCTGATTTTTTGCTAGGGATGTAATCGACCCAATCACATCGCTTCCCCTTGCCCCTAACCTTGTCCTTGGGTTTGGATTGTACGGGTGCCTAAATATTTTGCATTAATTTCAGTAGGATACATTGTTAGTGACCATGTAATTTAATAAATATATGATTATGAATCATGTTTATTAAAAAATAACATGTCACTTACTCTTACGAGTTGCTGTGGCTATGCCACAAATGTACCTACTGTCTCTCCCACGTTGTTGATACCTACGTCCTGAAGTGGAATTGGCAATAGTGCTTCCGCCTCGTAAGCAATGTCAACTTTGACTTTCACACAATCGGGAGGTAATGGACGATTGTGCAACATAACACTTAAATCGGTGTAAGAAATGCCCTTACCAATTGGTCAAGACGATAAGGGCATAAACAAGGAACACTCTACAATGCCTTATGTAAAACCCTATTTCCGGAGCGCTACTGTGCAACCCAATCTAATGCTGAAAACATTTGATGCTTGTATGCTTTCAGTTAAAGAGTACTCTTATGTATTTCGCAATGGAAAAATTGGAATAAATTTTCTTTTCTTCTTTTTGAAACCCTTTTCAAAATTGAGACATAAAGAGTACCATAATTTTCTAAATAATGCAAAATTAGTCTTTTGCAAATATCAGAGTATAATGCATCACAATCAATACTTCACATAACATAAAACATAACATAATCGTTTTGCACGGAGGCGAGGTTTTCTGGATAGAGTAATTACAAAACAACAAAGATAAAACCCTAAGCTAAACAACTATAACTCTTACTGAGAAACAGTTCAGCAAGATCAAAACATGAAACATTCAGAGGAATCTTCCTCCACTGGCTCAATCTTCAACGCTCCTGGAAAGATGAAACAGCAGCAGCTATGGAGCTCCATCTTGAAGAGACATCCATTGGGATATCCAATCCAATAACAAAGGCAAGGGTAAATTCTTTGTCCACGAGTTTATCATAGGCTATGTCACATGCAAACAATATATACATATATAATACAACAACATGCTTTTATATACATATACATACTTAATAGACCGCATGCATCATCATGGTATATCAAGCATTGCATGTGAGCAGACAACTCAACCAACATATCAACAATCAAGTCACCACAATATCAAATAATTGCATATGAACAAACAAATCAACCAATAGATCAACAATCAAGTCACCACAATATGCAACAATTGCATGTGAACAACAATTCTATCAACAGATCAACGATCAAGTCATCACATATCATAAATGTGGTTAGCTATGCATGCCAATGCAGTATGACAAGTTGTGTATACACCTGCAGCCTTAATAGGTCAGCAGTATAAAGAGGAATTTTCCCAACGTCCGAACAATATAGCCACACATTAAGCTTGCCTCAAGTTAGGCTTGCCACACATTAGGCAATGCAGTGTCAACTCGTCTTTTGAAGTCTTTAAGACAAATCAAACGCTCCGAGTGTCTATGCTTAATGGTCAGTACATATCCAAACAAATTCTTCAATATGGCATGCTCACAGTAGGGAGCGCCTGAGTAATGTTTTAACTAATCAATAATATTTTTCATATTCTAAATCAATACCAAGTTCCAATTGAATCCAACATGATTCAAGGAAAACAATATAATTCATAACGCCATGCAGGGCCAAGAACATGCTACAACATTTCATACAGCACATAACAATTCAGTAAACTACATCCTGCTACATACTTTCCCCAATTTCAAGTCCAATCAAATCAATCAAACATGATTTAAGTCACACAATACTATTCAGTCTTGCCACACAGGGCCAAATCAATACACAATAATTCATGCTACAACATCTCTACAACACATAGTAATAATACAAGTACTACCACACAATTCAATCAAACATCAAACCAACCAACACACAAGGCGAAAAGCCCAAACTCATTATATAAGAATTTTCCTTACCTTGGGCGCTTTAACAATCCACACTAGGTAATTCAAAATTATCGTCAAGTTGCACATCGCGTGTACCTTAAGCACGAACCTTAACAACACAGACTTAATATAATTAGACCCCAAAAATACAAATCCTAGACCCCTAGGACAGCCACGGTTTTAGGTCCCTTAAAGGCTTAAGAATTACTCACTTAATCCCATATGGTTCACATCTAGTCATATAACATGATACAAGTTCAAGTCATGCAAGTTTTGAAACTTCTTCAAATACTACACACTTAGAAAAATACCTAAACCAAAATTTACCAATTGGAATTGTTTTTTTACCAAATGAATAGTATCTTTCCAACTTTGAATCACTTTTTAAAACACTTAAAACATATCACAAAATTTTAGAAACAACTTCATTACAAGTTCAAAACAATTCTTGAAACATAACCCAAATCTTTTCCGAAAATTATACTTCTTTGAAAAGCTTTGCTAAATCAAATCATCAACCACTTTTACAACTATTTTTAAGCATAAAACAAGTCGAGAACAAGTTACAAAACTCCCTTAGAGGCCACGGTTTCTAGGGTTCAAAAACAATTCCAATTTTTCAAATCTTTAACTCCTAAATCATACAAACTTTGGTACATCCAAACGTCTTACCAAAATCAAACTTCTTTACCACTTTAATACAATTAAAACCAAGCTAAAACACCCTCAAAATTAGTTCTTAAACCACTATTTTGAGACTCACAAAACAGCCCCCAAATTCATTTTGTTTCAAACAATTTTTCAAAGCTTTAAACTTACAAATCCTTATAGATTTAAAGTCCTAATTAAAAACCAACTTGTTCAACACTTAACACACTTTTAAAACAAATTAAAATATCCCCGAATACTTATAAATCAGCCACGGTTTCCAGCCCCAAACTTTAACCAATTTAATTTCTCAAAACTTTGTTAAACATGCATATATGACTAGTTTAAGCATACTAAACCAAAACCCCCAATTATCTAACTCCAAAACCACCAAAACCAAATCAAGATCAAGCCCCCACAACAGCCCATGAATTCGGCCAAAACCAAGGGTTAGGGTTTTCCAATTTTTAAATACTCTAACATGCTTAATCATGGAAGAAATTAAGGGATCAAGGAACTAATCATGCTAATCTAACAAAATCTAAGAACTTCTAAGCAAAAATAACTCTAAAACCAACCAAACCCATTCATGAAACTCAAGAGAGGAAAACGAATGGATATGGAGCTTACCAAGAAGTTTGGAGGTGATGGATCAAGGATTAAGAAGAAAGGATGGAAGATTGTAAGCTTAACATCAAACTTCTTTCAAGAATCAACACCAAAATCATAAGAAATAAAAATCTTAAGAACTCATCCATGGTAGCCATGGAGAAAAGGAAAGTGATCAACAACACTTACCAACGAGATTAGAGATGATAGAACAAGGATCAAGAACAAGGATGGAAGTTTGAACCCCAAAATCACAAATTTATCAAGTTTTCTCACACTTTCTCTTTCTAAAATTTCTTCCAAGTTCTCCAACAATGGAGAAAAGAAATGGAGTGCTGGTCACATGAAGGAGAGGCCACGAAAATTTGAGGACATGGAAGGAACAAAAATTGTTCATTTAGTTGGAAACTAACCAAACTAGTTACAAACTAACTAAACTAACTAACTACAATTACAACTTAACCAATCATCTTGCAACACTTGTCAAGGAAGGTTCTAAAGGATGGTGTTCAGCTCCCCTAGCCCTTATCTCAATCACCACTTGCCCCAAAATATCTAGATATTTCGTTTAGATATGCGTTCTCGCTCAATCGGGTGTGCGGCGTTACACGTATATTAGGTTTTAATACTAAAAATTCTAAAAATAATTTTGAAAACAAGTCCACACCCAAAAATTACCGTTTGGCCAAAATGTTCCTCACGACATGAGAAAAGTATCCACGTATCTCATTTTCTCGAAACACGAACCGAAACGATGCAGTTAGGCAGTTTCTGAGCATAGAAAATGCACTAAATATTTTTTGATGCCCAAAAATCCTAAACAATTTCCAATAAATCCTAAATATTGGAAAATGTTAAGATCTAAAATTTTATAAAATTTGGATCATGTTTGGGCATGTTTCAGTTAGAAACTCACCCAATACCCTAGTTACTGCAGAATTCGATAGAATTCTCGCAGCGTAATAAAATCTGTAAATTAGTGAGGATCACTAATTTCAATTTCTCTTATCAACTAGATATTATTTAAACAATAAAATTATCAAGACAAAGTCTCTATAATAATAGCCATATTAAATATGACCTAAAACAGACAATTAATACAATAACTAAACAATGAAAATCCAAACTATGACTTAAAAATGTCTATTAAATCCTAAAATTATTTCTTATTGAATAAAATAATTTTCCTTAATCAAATGGCCATTTTTCACATTTTCAGGATTAATTCATATTAAAAACAGTATAATGCCTACACTGCTGTCTGTTAATGCAATTAATTACTAAAACAGTAAATTGTTTACAACAAATCTTTGTTGTTCTTCGTACTTTTAATAAACCATTGAGGTGATCAATCTCTATGATTTATTTTCAAGTAGTCGGAAACTATAAAATAATTTTTATAAAAATTGGGATGTTACATTACCACCCTCCTTAAAAAAAATTTCGTCCCCGAAAATTCATTTACAAACCAAAGCAAAATTTGGAAGTCTTAAAAAAAAAATCATAACCTAACACTGAAAGCATATCAGAAACAAGCTAAAACACTACCCTATTAACTTAAACGTCTACAAAATACAATACTCTGCGTCCATGTCGAAGAAGTCCTCACGAAGACGCCTTATTCCAACTACGATCTCTACTCCATCACGATCACGAACACGGTCACAGCAACACTGAGTCGCAGCTACATGCTAATAACAATAAAACTAACCGCACTAATACAAATACACATACACAACTACGTTTTCAACACAAAACCTAAGGTCAAATTTCTCTTAGTTTTAAAAGTCTAACTTCTAAAATAACATAAAGCAATAATTACTTTTCTTAAATCCCATTTGATATCTTCAAGACTCAACCATTCTCAAGAACATTATTGTTCCTTTGAGATTAGGTTTTTCATTGCCTTAAAATCATCAAGACACATTGTAATCAAAAACTAAAACTTGCATCAAACACCAACAACAAAATCACTAAAAATCAAGTATTAAAGCATAAAATCATTTTAGTTCTCTCAAGAGCCTCACGGCTTGCACACCTACACTTTCAAAAGCTTTTTAACAAAAGATCAACACCAAGCTTTGCTTTAAAACTCCTAAACCACAACAATAACAAAATCCATCCACAACAGATCAACTAGAAAAGTCATGAAATAACTCACTGTTTTCATGCAAAAAAAGAAAGGAAAAATTTTCCAAAGCCATCAACAAAATAATTTAAAACAATTCAAAATCAAAAGATTAAGTAATTTGAAATACTCACCCACAAGTTCTTAAAAAACCCACAATTTTTTGACATCAAAATGAAAGGAAAATTCTAAAAATTATTAACCACAAAATCAACAATAGCATAAATCACAAATAAGTATACAACAATTACAAGAACATACATCGTAATACCAAAAGTATATTGCAAATTTGGATTTTGGAATTTCATACAATAATAAAATACGTCACAAGGTCAAAGCACTTATGTGGTCTATACTTAGAACCACACACACCATAATACATATAAGACGATAATTATAGCGCCACCTACGAATAATCTCTCTAGTACTCGACAAACCGACGTCCTCGACAGAGGGAGGCACTTTTGAAGTACACTCTTCAGAAATACCTTTCTTTGAAGAGGTAGTCTTTGTTTCCTGAAATATGAAGCATAGCATAGGTGACAAGTTGTGTAATATAAATTGACCATCAAGTGGGAAGGTACCTTTACATGCTCTACTGTCGGAGTAGTATCTGAACTCAAGGAAGTTGATTCTTCCAAAAGGGGATCCTAGTAAAGGAGGTTTTTTTTTTAAAAAAAAAAATTAACATTTGATGGGTCATGAATAATGTATTATACATGTATAAATTGATAATCACCATTTATGGTGTTGAGACTGAGGGAGAATCAGATAAGACTAACTTGTGTTTTTTAGTTTGAGCCGCCAAAGTAGTAGGCGTTGGCTTTCTTTTAGTAGATTCTTGCTGAGAAGTACTGGTCGAATGCTTCGGCTTTGTAGGCTGGTTTCTTACAAGCACTTGGTTTTTGGACCAAGGATTTTGAGGGTTTTTTGCTGGGTGGTTTTGACTGAAGAGGAGATTCATCATCTTCACCATCATCTTCATCATCCTCTTCTTCTTCAGCCTCAGGAGTTTGGTCATTCACTTGCTTGCATTTCAGTGGTTCTTTCAAAGTCAAAGCTGAAGCAAAACATAGAGTGTAAGCAAGAAGCAATGAGGCTTTCAGGGAAAAAAAACAAAGTAGACCAACTACCTTGGGGAAATTGGGAAATGAACTTGATAGCTTCATTATGTTGCTCGAAAGATAAAGCAAACCGACATTGAAAGTAACTTCATTTCTACCATAGGTATTGATATTAGAATGATATTGAAATCTTTCTAACGCAAGGAAGTTACCAGCTCTTGTCAGTTTACCCAGAAATGGATCAGCCAAACCAAAATTTGCACTAGGTAAAGGCACTGGTTCAGGACAAGGGGGTTTCACAAGTGATTGCCTGTTGTATTGTAATGTTTTAAAGCCTTTAAGCCCCACTTGTTGCTGTGTGTTTCTTTTGATTTGGTAGTCATTTCATTTACCTGTCGAACAATATAATGAGGATATCTAGGATCCCATTTCACCTTATAGAATTTTTCAAAGTTACATATATCCTTCAAGTGCTCACCTTTAGTCTTCGCTGAGGGATCCTGTTCTTGCATAGTGGGGTAGATAAATCTTTTCACGCACTCATCAAAAGAAAGGTGGAATTTCTTGTAATATTTATCCCACCAAGTTACATAGTCCTGAGATACACCTAAAGTAGGAGTAAAAGAAACAAGATCGACCGAAGCTTTGTGAGTCTCATTCTTTTTCTGAATGTCATTAATGCTTTCTTCCTTGAGGTCAATACAGTCCAAAAGAATGTCTTCCTTTTTATTAGGAAATGGGCCAGGAATGGATTGTAGGAGGCGAAAGTTATTGGAAGTGGAATTGGGCAAATAGACAAACGCAGAATTGTCGGTCGACCCAGGTAGTCTAGTGGGAAATACTTGATGGGACAGGAAGTGAGTCCAGTAGACATCACAGCCTTGAGAAGTTAGGTCCAAAGGAGCTCTGAACCATTCAAGTCCGTATCTTCGATTAACAAAAGGCTGGAAACGAATTCCTTGTGTTTTAGGAGAAAGAGAATGGAAGAGTTGGAAGTAAAACTTGAAGGTGTCGAGATCATTACCTTTTGGCTTAGCCATACGATACATGGCACTAATGCCATATGTGTCGATTTCAAGATTTACAGGAGCCTTAGAGACAGTATGACCTGGGAATGTAGCATTCAACCATAGTTACAAAAGCCACAGTGGGCCTCTGGATCCGCTCTTTTTTCCTCCTTCTATGACTATAGTGTACAGATTTGACATATTAGCGAAGAGGTTAGACAAAAGAAAAGGGCCAAGAGCCAATTTCTTACCTTCATGGAAAAGATTGGCCAAGCCAAGCAATATTTTCGACAGCTGTATATTTTTGTTGCAAAGAACAAAGGTGGACAACCAAAGGAAAAGAAAAGCTATGTGTTCTTTGTCAGAAACCTCTTCAGCATCTGACATGTGATGAAGAATGAATTTTGAAAAGGAAAAGGGAAAACCAAAGGAAAACATCACGAAGGTTTTACGGTTCACAAAAAGGATATGGCCATTTGGTGGAAGGCGATGAGGCAAAGAACGTCGAAGAGAGTTGGCCCCATCATTCCACAAGGAAATGGAAGTTGTTAGTAGTTTTGTTCCAAAAGAAAACATGACTCTAAACATGGAGGGTTCTAACTTAAACGCATGCTTTGTGAGTTGAATAAGGTTGTAAATGCCTATTCCTTCCAAAACTTCGGCCTTTTGGCTTCTACCCTATCTAGCCAAGTGGCATATCCATCTATTTTAGCTGGAGGGGTTCGAAAGAGTCTAGCGCTTTTAAGAAAATAATGAATGTGCAATTGAGAGGCAGAAGCTAAAATGTCAGTAGTGCCATTCGTATTTGGGAAGACATTTTTAAACTTTCCAGGAAAACCAGATAAAGAGATAACAGGTCCCAAATAGGCTGCAGGGGGATCTAGAGGAAAAGAAGGATCATCTAAGTAAGGTAAGATTACCTTGGGTTTCTGCCAGATTACCTTGGATTTCTGCCATGGGACCGACTCGACAACTATCGGGTTACACATTATTTTCCTTTGAGGTTGATTGGAGCCTTAAATGAGACTGGATGCGGACGCCGTTGAAGACTCATTAAGCTTTTTGGCGTTCAGAGAAGCAAAAGTGTTAAAACTTGGGTATCAAGGGATATTTATACTCATGTGTTCTAGTACTGGCCAGAAACACGATGTGAGAGAGAAAAGTAACTGCCTACATCATGTAATCATGGCCCTATTTTTTAGGGAAGTGGGAACGCAGACATTTGATGGGACGTTACCCAAAAGGCAATGGTAGCGCGTAGAGAAGAAAATTCTAGTTCTCTTCCATTTGTTGGTTGAAAACTCAGAATTTGGGGGGCATCTGTTGGGTGCCAAATTTCAAATTTGGATTATCGATAATGTGCCAAGAATTCGACAGACAAGGAACCTGAATTTAGAGTAAATGGTGGAAAAGAAGCTAAGCCTAAAAGACTGAAGACTTGACGGTTATTCGACGAGATAAGTGAGGCGTCGAAGATGTCAGCATAGAGGCATTCGAGTTAGACTTAGGTTTTTAGAATCGCATGTAAAAACTCGACAGGAAGTGGTACTGTCGAAGTTTAGTAATAACTTAGTAAATATAACTGCCGACTCAATGTCCGTGTATGTGTCAGGTCGGATAATAGTTAGTTTTTCTATTTTTCTCTATAAATAGTAGTTCAGACGATGTAACAAGGGTTGGGTACTTTGTCTAAATTTCCTAACATCTCACCGTCGAAGCAGATTAACGGAAAAACGATCAAAGTATGCCTTCCACCTTTTTTCATTAACTATATTGCAATAAATTCCGTTTACCTTTATTTCATCTTGTTCTTCATTTTTACATTCCTGAAATTCCTTTATATCTTGTGCATGTCGTTTGTTTACAGTGTGAATATTAACTGCATTTGAATTTTATTTCGAACTTCTATTGCTTTGTTCATTCTTACATTTTCTTTAAGTTTCTTTTCACTGCAACCATTTCATTCCAGTAATCTATTTCATGTTTTTTACTCTTATGTTCTTCACCTTTTTTAACAAACTTTCCTTTCCATTTACATGTTCTTTAACTGTTTTCTTTTAAACTTATTGTCCTTTAAAAGCTTTCTTTCAAGTTTTATTTATGAATGTCTGTTCATAGTTCTGTTTTTATGTTTACTGTCAATCGTTTAAATTAACTTACTTGTTAGTCAAGTTATTGGCTTTCGACAACCAATCTTGGTTATTTGTATTAAGTGCCATTCCGACGACAGTCCATTTGTTAGTTGGTAATTCTTAATTCAAAAATTGGCAAAGTATAATAAAAGGGCTTAAAAGCCAAGAATATTCAAAACTGATCTCACATCAGAGAATATGGCCGTTGGCATTTAAAAACCGTTGTTTGCAAGCGAGATTACCACGTAACTCGTCGAACACCTAATCGTTTGAATCTAATTATTTGTTTGTTTAATGAATTTGGTAGCATTATACTGCAAACCAAATTTCGATAAACAATACCCTAAGTGTTGGATATTACTACCTGAATATGTTAGAATTAGACCAAGTTGTCTTGGTATGGAATGTAGCCTAGGTGCTACTTCTAGCTAACTATTGGCATTGGTTTTGTCTCAATCCAATTTTTATAGCTCATGTTATGATCAAAGTAATGAACAAAGGTCAAGTTGTCAGAATTAAGATTCAGAATCACAATTATCATGCGTTTACATCTAGTAGCTGGCTAAGTTATTATGTGATGTCATAAGAGTTTATGTTGGGGTGGAATAATTTCACCCAACAAAAGCTTATATTCGCCAGGTAAATTGTGTTATGTTAGCAGACATTTATGATTTTAGACATTTACTTGATGGAATAAGTTTCTTCAAGGCTAGTGAATGACTGAATGCAACATTAACATGTAGAATAGATGTTACATATACATTGATGCAAATGAATGTGTTATGGATGAAACTTACAAATTACAAAAGAAATATTATTTCTTGAACAATACACAATCAAAATTTTTGAATTGTAAGAAAACTTTCATCCTTTGGTAAGGAAAGGGTGAAATGATTTCGTTCTTCGGTAAAGGAAAGTGAAAAGATTGCATCCTTCAATAAGAGAGGGTTGTGTGGTTTAGGAAAAGTCAAAGGGGACATCTCTTGATTGATTATGAGCTCTAATCAGCCTAAGTAACAAGGAAAAGAATGTAAGACATAATAATATCCTTATATTTCTGAAATAAAAAACACAAACGTTTGCCTCCAAATGCGGAATAAACTGAATCCGTAAAATTACCTCTAGCCATTGCTTCAAATAGGAAGAGCTGCAGATCTTCTTTGTTCTTAGTTCTTCCAAGCTCTCACTCTCACACTATAGATAGTGTATCAAACTTACCGTGTGTGGGGTTCAGGGACCAACAACTTCTATTTATAGACATTCTACCATCGAGAATGCATTCTGAGCCATTACCACCACAATGATGGCCATTCAAGGTTTGGCCTTTCATATCCAAAACTTATGAACTACCACATTTAAGTGTGATCTTTCAAATGCAAAACGTTTGGACCACTAATATAGAATTAAATACAATTTTATTAATAAAATTATTACATTCTCCCACTTAGTACAAACATATAACTCATTAACCTAAAAGAGTCAACTAAAATTTTCTTTAAGAAATGAACACGTGAATCATAGTGATAATTTCTCCTATACTGTGTATTAATTATTACCCATGTATTAATACGTATTCAGTTTCTCAAGTATTATACTTATTGTGGTAATAAAACTTAATGAATAAATCCCATGTTTATTCTTGGTCCAAAATATATATTTTCTCAAATAAATTAATGTCCACATGAATATGAGAAAACATCACAATATAAGAGTATCAATAGTAATCTGTTTGATTACAAACATTAAGCAGAATTAAGTCCTGTTTTCTCTACATGATCCTTGAATTTTACTGGAGGCATGCCCTTAGTCAAAGGATCAACGATCATCAACTCAATGCTAATATGCTCAATGACAATTTTCTTTTCCTTTACTCTTTGTCTAATAGCTAAGTACATAATGTTGATGTATTTACTTCGACTTCCACTTTTTTTATTCTTATCCATAAAGACATTTACTAAATTATCACAAAAAATTATCAAAGGCCTAGAAATAGAATCGACAATTCTAAGCTCGGAAGCCCTACACCATGTGAAGTAGCCTCTAAATAAGAGTCAAACTCGACTTCCATAGTAGAAGTAGTCTACTTAACACTTCTCCATGAAATAGTTCTACCAGCCATCATAAAAATGTATCCTTATATTGATTTGCGAGAATCAACACATCCAACAAAGTAAGAGTCTGAATAGCCAATCATATCTAAATTGTCCATCTGCCTATACATAAGTATGTAATCTTTGGTTCTTTGAAGGCACCTCATCACTTTCTTTACAGCTCTCCAGTGGTCAATACCTAGATTATTTTGATATCTTCCAAACATTCCAACAGCAAATGCAATGCCAAACCTTGTGCATACTTGAGCATACATAAGGCTTCCAACAACAACAACAACTTAAGGAATGTTTTTCTTTTGTTCCCACTCAAAATCATTCTTTGGGAAATGGTTCAAATTGAACCTATCACCCTTCCCAATGGAAGCAATACTTAGTGAACAATTTTTCAACTGAAATGTCTCCAAAACTTAATTGATATAGATTTCTTATGACAGACCTAAAATACCTGGAAGTCTTTCTATTTGGATCTTAATTAATTCCAATGACATAAAATACATCACTCATATCCTTCACGTCAAAATTCTTAGAGAGAAATTGTTTCACCTCATGTAGCAAACCCTTATCATTGGTTGCAAGCAAAATATCATCCACATACAAAACAAGAAAACATATTTTACTCCCACTAACATTTTGGTATATACATTGATCCATGGGATTTATAACAAATCCAAATGAAAAAATATGTCGTGGAATTTAAGATACCATTGATGGGAGACTTGTTTCACACCGTATATGGATTTCTTAAGCTTACAAACTAAATGCTTTCCATCACTAGAGGAGAAACCTTCTGATTGTTTCATATAAACCTCCTCCTCTAAATCACCATTAAGAAAGACTGTTTTCACATCCATTTGTTGCAACTCAAGGTAAAAATGTGCAACTAATGCCAAGATGATACGAAGAAAATCTTTCTTAGAAACAGCAGAAAAGATCTCTCTATAATTGATTCTTTCTTTTAACTAAACCCCTTAGCAACAAGTCTTACTTAGTAAATCTCAATGTTGTCTAATGATTCCTTCTTGGTCTTAAAGACTCATTTATAGCTAATGGCCCTTGCTACATTAGGTAACTCTTGAAGGTCCTAAACTTTGTTGCTTTGCATGGAGTTCATTTTATCCTTCATCTCTAAAACTCATGGCTTGTGTAAAACTTTCAAGATCATTACCGGCTCCAATATTATAGTCATATTCTTGAAGATACACAAAATAATCACTAGGAATTGCTGATTTCATTGTTCTAATAGATCTTCTTAATGCTATATCAACATTTTCTTGTGGATCACGTTGTTCACTATTTGTTCATCAGTTTCAGGCATTTGATGATCAAGTTGATCTACTGGATTATCATCAACACTTTGTGGAATGTTAATGATTAGTTTTTCAACATCCATTTGAACTTAAGGGTGTTATGAATAACAACCAATTTATCACTCACCGTGGAAGGTTGAGATACCACATGATCATATTCAAAAACTAAGTTTTTGGGTTGATCGCTCCCACTGATCAGGTCATTTTCAATTATTTAAGCTATGGGGATAGATAAAATAAGGAGAATAGAAAGGATAAAGATATAATATAATTGATATTAACTTGATACAAAAGACTGAACACTAATCCCTATTTATAGGGATACAAAACCTCTATCCTAATTAAATAGGGAAACTAGGAAACAAATCATGATAATAACTAAATAATATGTAAATTAATCCTAGGAGATAATCTAAGTTACTCTAAGATTATAAACTAATCTTACGAGATAAACTAGAATAATATCATGATATTCTTAGATACTTTCCAATATTCTAACACTCCCCCTCAAGCTAAAGCCTACTAAACTTTAAGCTTATTACAAGGAAATAACGCATTTTCCATGAAATAAAAATAAATAGAAAACATAAAAAATTTAGCTACACCAAAACAATGATTAGGAAGACAACTCAGGGATGCTGGAGAAGCCGGAGAGAATTGCTATAGAGATAGCTTAACTAGATAACTGGAATAATCATCAACCTGAAAGAAATTTCTTGGCAAGCAATGAAATAAAGCAAGGTTCGACCTTCTCAAAACAACAGTTGGAAGCTTCAAACCGGTAATATCCCAAAATATTTAAACTTGAAACTACATCAGACAACTGCTTTTGGGATAAAGACGAGGCCAGTGCATCTGAGACGAAGATAGGGCCAGTGCATCTGGGATGAAGATAGGGCCAGTGCATCTCGGATTAAGAGAGAGCTAGTGCATTTGGGAAAAGACAAAGGCTAGAGCAGGTAGAAGAAGACGCAAAAGACATGCATGCAAAAGAAAACACAATTTGTGTGACGAACTCGCAAACGAGCATTGAGTAGATGCAAAAAAACACGTAAACAGTAACGCAGATGAACAAGACACGATTGAAAAGCATTGATCGGGGATAACAAATGCAACAAACAACAGAAAAGAAACCCTTAAAAGTGGGACCCATAAGCTGGAAGGAGTCCTAAACAAATCAAGAGAGTCTGACGTGTCAGATAGCACTAACGGCACTACGAATGGAGGTGTGTGGACCTTAACAAAGAGCAACAAATCAAGCAAAAATGCACAATGCCCCAAAAAATGCGCAGAAGGAAAAGTCGCAACAATAAAAGGAGCACGAAATCGCGGTTGTAACAACAATAAGTCATGTTTTGAAGTCATAACAGAACCAAACGAGGACAGATCCTGGTAGAGGAGAAATAAACTACGTCGAAATAGGGTTGTTTTGAACAGGAAACTATGTCACCGTGTTTTGAAACACAAAAACAAGGCCAGATCTAGAACCAGACTGTTGCAGCGACATGTGCGAGTGAAAACAGCGCCAAAAAGCTTGCCGGACGTGCTCGCACGCGAAACATAGGGCAGCGACCAGAAGTGAAATTGCCAGAACTGGTGACGGACACGCTAGAAAATGCAAACACGACAGTGATAGAGATGAGCAGAGGCACAATGAATTCTGAATACAATTGTTATTACATTCCCAAACTTTTGGGAACTCAACAGCGGAATAGTGAGGGGACAGGTCACAGAGGATGGTACCGCTCTGATACCATGTTTAAGTTATCGGGGTTAGATAAAATAAGTAGAATAAAAAGAATAAAGATGTAATATAATTGATAATAACTTGATACAAAAGACTGAACACTAATCCCTTTTTATAGGGATACCAAACCTCTATCCTAATTAAATAGGGAAACTAAGAAACAAATCATGATAATAATTAAATAATATGGAAACTAATCCTAGGAGATAATCTAAGATACTCTATGATTTTAAACTAATCTTACGAGATAAACTAGAATAATATCATGATATTATAAGAAACTATAATGTCAACACCATTTTGGTTCGGATAGCTAGGCATAGTGTACTAGGAAACAATCCCATGTTCTTGAAGAAACTTAGCAAGCGAACTAGGCGCTTTTCCATTCCCAGTGTACGTACCATAATATTCTCCACCCTGATCCAATCTCACTATTTTTATTTTCTTTCCACACTTGTTCTTAACTTCAGCGTTAAAGACTTTGAAGGCGTCCAATGCTTTGTTTTTATTATGAAGCAAATAAACATTCATATATCGTGAGTAATCATCTAGAAAGCTTGAGACGACCCCATCGCTTCCAACAAATACAAAAAATATGAGAATGTTGAAACTTTTAAAGGACGAAATTTTTCATCCAAACAAATTCATAACAACCAAATTAAACGTCTTTTAATCTCAAATTTATAATTGGAAATTATGGGAACTTGTGTTGATTGTGTGATGCAAGAATTACTCACTGTTAGACGGTTGACGAGTTCAATATGAAATGCCTCTGAAAGTTGATATATCACCAAACCATTTAACCACTGTCGGTGAAGAGCTGGGCACTAGTGCGAAGAAAGGAAGAGACACAGTTGATGGTAGAGAAGATGCGACTTGGTTGGTGTGCAGGCCTTGATGGACTTAGTGAGGTCGGCATCATGGTAGGCAAAAGAAAGGCAGAGGAAGAAGAAGATGGGAGAGAATTCAGGCCAACGTTAATAGAGGAGGAAGAAAATATGGGATGGGCTGCGGTAATGGAAGGGAATAAGCTGAAAGCGTGCTTGAGAATTGGTTGAAGATAGTCACATGAGTCATTTAACACGTGGTTTAACCTCAACATTTTATTTTAATCTAAGGGCTAATAAAAGTTCCTCTTACTCTTATATAACAAACACCTTTTTCACTATATACACACACACGGAGCACTATCATCGAGGATCATAGACATAGAGGTTATATATATATATATATCAACTTGGTCGGGTCCTCGATGATAGTGCTACCTAGAGAGTCATTGTCGGATGTTATTGTCATACCAATAATCTTTACCGAATCTAATCATAAAGAGATTATATGCAATACAAGAAAAACAATGGGAGATAAGAATATACACTAATCACCATACAGTGAAAAGGCAAGAATAGAAAAAATGCATGAATATTAGGCAAGCACACACGGTTATTCTTGTATTCCTGCATTTCTTCCCATTATTATGTTTATTCCTATTGATTTGATCCACACAGTCTAAATTATACAATTTAACCTAGTCATATTCATACAGGGAAGTCTATCCATACAATCGTGAAAGTTCACATAGACATACCCTCATGCACCACTAACTGACATACAAGTATACTCATAGATACCGTCATAGGTACATACACGTAAATAAGCATAATTACACATGTATCATCGCATAGGCATTGTCATACAGACACATACCACGTAGGTCAATCCATGCAAACATGCATCACATGTTATTAGTACTCCTTAATTATCATACAAATCAATCCTATATACTCTCAAGCAACCCACTACTCAGCATATTATCAGATAGGCACCCTGTAACATCCCAAAATTTTACCTAAATAACTAGTAAAAGAAACTGATTTTTTTTTCCTGAAAAACCTAAATTTGTGATTTAAAACAAGGACTTAGTAAAACAAATAGTAAGAAAATTAAATGAAACAAAAATAGATAAGAAACAAGGGAATTTATAAAGTAAATAATCAAAGTAAGGAATTATACACAAAATTAGAATAAATAAGAAATAAATAATTAAAATAAGGAAAATAAAAATTTATAATAAAATAATAATGAAAAGGGTCTAGAAGCCCTAGGAAGGGTCTAGAATCTAAAGAAAAATTATATTTTATATAACAACGTACCACCGCAATGCGATAGTACCCTGACAACACCACTGCAAGCGCACTAACATGTGTAAAGGAACACAATCCATCGCGATTTGATGGTACCCGTCGCGATGCAATGATACTTTTACCACCACTATAAATAGGTGGTTTTACCACCCATTTTTACACACCAAAAACCTTCCCTTCTCCCTTCTTCCTCACGATTCTGATAACGAGAGTCGCGAGTGAGAGATGAGTGGGATGTGAGAAGCGGGAAAGAGCATGAGGATAGAAGCGACAATAGTTCTCTGGTCAGATAAAGGAGACAGAACCTTATCCACTAGGGAATATACTAGTAGAATGAATGTAGGATAGGCGTAGGGTGCCCATAGCCCTACTAGGGGGTTGAAAATGACAATTCCTCAGGAAAGGGGTTGTGACTTGTGATGGCTGAGGGTAGTCACCGCTAGTCTATCAACCCATCAGAATGTTGTCTTTTGGGTGATTGATTGATTTGCTTTGTGATTGCTAGTTGTTCATTGCTTTTGTAGTTGTATGTATGATTGTATGATCCATACCAGGTCGCCTGTGCGACACTAGGACATATGCAATCACTACAACATAAAACAACATAAACAACGCTTATTTTTTGCCTTTGCTAGCGCTTAAAAGCACTGTCTAATCACCCGCTGGTGATTGTGTTTTGAAAAGACAGCGTTTCTTTGAAAAAACACTAGCTATTTGGCCCTTTTTTTGCTGTTTTAGTGCTACCTAATTTTGATTACTAGAGGCCAAGAATTATTCAAGCCGAGAACATTTTATGGTTTAAAATGTATATGACCAATGAACCTCAGAACATAAATATAAACAACTATGATGTCAATTTATTTATTGAAATGTTCAATATTAATTTGAAAGAAATTTCTAACAAAATTTTGGCATAATCACTCCCCTAAAATATTGACATCCAAAAATAACATACATATGTATATAACAAAACAGTACCAACCAAATAAAGCCTCATATGGGCCAACATCATATCACATACTACCATATATATATATATATATATATATATATATGCAACAACACAGAGATCATACATGTAAAACAAACTTTCTTACCACGTTGGAGCACCACTCTTTCTTTAATTCAAGAATTTGAGATTCAGAGTATGACTTTTATCTACAGTCGGGAAAGTACTACAAAATAAAAAAATACCTCATATTAGAATTAAAGTGGAAGAATGGTGAAATGTAAGAGGAAATAAATGTAGAACAAATTGCTTACCTCCTTTGGGACTTCCGTTCGGTTGTGAACAATAATATCTTTAATATACTTCATAACATAGTTCCCACAATCATTGTTGTTTGGTTGTTTGGGGCACTATAAAATTAAAAATATTAAATCAATATGGATTTAATTTTTAAAATTAAATAGCTACATAAGTATTTTAATAAATATATACCTTTACAGTTATCCAGTTAATTGATGTGGATGATTTGGAAAGTATAGACCTGGAACTTCCATCAAGCCGTCGAAGAATTTGTACCGCCCTGAGTGCAAAAACAAAATCATTAATTTTGAATCATCAAAATTCAAAATTCATAGCACACAAAACTCAAAATAAGCACAATTTAACACTATATATTAGATTTTTATTGCTCGTACGTATCTTTCATTTTTTTACGGCAGCTCAATTTTTTTTGCAATGGATCTAAATAGTATACCGTGTTTGCATTGAGATTGATTGCTAATAATACGACATGTTGCCTACAAAAAAGTTGATTAAGGAAATCCTAATTAGCAAGTCATCACATTTCACAAAAATTAGTATCGCGTTAAGTAAGTGATACATATATATATATATGATTAAATTAAATGACTCACCCTACGTTACACGGTGACAGAAACAGTGTCTCAGACTCAGAGTTTGTTAGTGCCAAGCGTTTAGATATATATGTTTTAATCGCGACAAGGTTAAATGACAAATCTGTGCTCTATAGGCACAAGAACACAAACCTATGAGCCCATCTTTCTGGGATCAATATCTCATAATACAAGTACCTTAAATTAAACGCATACAAATTAATGAATTAGTAATAACTTCAATATTAATTTAGGTGATACAATAAAAAAAACGTATAGTTTAAAGTTAAATGTAGTACCTGATATATACAATAATAATAGTCTCACTGATCTAAGCGCCATAAGTAAAAATTTCAAACAGTTCTTCCTTGGCACCGAGAGACAAGGGGAAATCTTCTGTATGCCCCAAAACTTCTGGGGGAATATTTAAATTCAGTGTTGCTCCATCAACCAGATTAGCATTAGCATGGACTTGAAGAAACGTAAAAAAGGCAGTAACAGGAGATGTGGAAGGAGAAGGTTGAGATTTGCCCTGATTTTTTGCTAGGGATGTAACTGACCCAACTGTTTACTGCTTCCCCTTGCCCCTAACCTTGTCCTTGGGTTTGGATTGTACGGGTACCTAAATATTTTGCATTAATTTCAGTAGGATACATTGTTAGTGACCATGTAATTTAATAATTATATGATTATGAATCATGTTTATTAAAAAATAACATGTCACTTACTCTTACGAGTTGCTGTGGCTATGCCACAAATGTACATACTACCTCTCCCACGTTGTTGATACCTACGTCCTGAAGTGGAATTGGAAATAGTGCTTCCGCCTCGTAAGCAATGTCAACTTTGACTTTCACACAATCGGGAGGTAATGGACGATTGTGCAACATAACACTTAAATCGGTGTAAGAAATGCCCTTACCAATTGGTCAAGACGATAAGGGCATAAACAAGGAACACTCTACAATGCCTTATGTAAAACCCTATTTCCGGAGCGCTACTGTGCAACCCAATCTAATGCTGAAAACATTTGATGCTTGTATGCTTTCAGTTAAAGAGTACTCTTATGTATTTCGCAATGGAAAAATTGGAATAAATTTTCTTTTCTTCTTTTTGAAACCCTTTTCAAAATTGAGACATAAAGAGTACCATAATTTTCTAAATAATGCAAAATTAGTCTTTTGCAAATATCAGAGTATAATGCATCACAATCAATACTTCACATAACATAAAACATAACATAATCGTTTTGCACGGAGGCGAGGTTTTCTGGATAGAGTAATTACAAAACAACAAAGATAAAACCCTAAGCTAAACAACTATAACTCTTACTGAGAAACAGTTCAGCAAGATCAAAACATGAAACATTCAGAGGAATCTTCCTCCACTGGCTCAATCTTCAACGCTCCTGGAAAGATGAAACAGCAGCAGCTATGGAGCTCCATCTGGAAGTGACATCCATTGGGATATCCAATCCAATAACAGTGCAAGGGTAAATTCTTTGTCCACGAGTTTATCATAGGCTATATCACATGCAAACAATATATACATATATAATACAACAACATGCTTTTATATACATATACATACTTAATAGACCGCATGCATCATCATGGTATATCAAGTATTGCATGTGAGCAGACAACTCAACCAACATATCAACAATCAAGTCACCACAATATCAAATAATTGCATATGAACAAACAAATCAACCAATAGATCAACAATCAAGTCACCACAATATGCAACAATTGCATGTGAACAACAATTCTATCAACAGATCAACGATCAAGTCATCACATATCATAAATGTGGTTAGCTATGCATGCCAATGCAGTATGACAAGTTATGTATACACCTGCAGCCTTAATAGGTCAGCAGTATAAAGAGGAATTTTCCCAACGTCCGAACAATATAGCCACACATTAAGCTTGCCTCAAGTTAGGCTTGCCACACATTAGGCAATGCAGTGTCAACTCGTCTTTTGAAGTCTTTAAGACAAATCAAACGCTCCGAGTGTCTATGCTTAATGGTCAGTACATATCCAAACAAATTCTTCAATATGGCATGCTCACAGTAGGGAGCGCCTGAGTAATGTTTTAACTAATCAATAATATTTTTCATATTCTAAATCAATACCAAGTTCCAATTGAATCCAACATGATTCAAGGAAAACAATATAATTCATAACGCCATGCAGGGCCAAGAACATGCTACAACATTTCATACAGCACATAACAATTCAGTAAACTACATCCTGCTACATACTTTCCCCAATTTCAAGTCCAATCAAATCAATCAAACATGATTTAAGTCACACAATGCTATTCAGTCTTGCCACACAGGGCCAAATCAATACACAATAATTCATGCTACAACATCTCTACAACACATAGTAATAATACAAGTACTACCACACAATTCAATCAAACATCAAACCAACCAACACACAAGGCTTAAAAGCCCAAACTCATTATATAAGAATTTTCCTTACCTTGGGCGCTTTAACAATCCACACTAGGTAATTCAAAATTATCGTCAAGTTGCACATCGCGTGTACCGTAAGCACTAAGCTTAACAACACATGCTTAATGTAATTACAGCCCAAAAATATAAATCCTAGACCCCTAGGACAGCCACGGATTTAGGTCCCTTAAAGGCTTAAGAATTACTCACTTAATCCCATATGGTTCACATCTAGTCATATAACATGATACAAGTTCAAGTCATGCAAGTTTTGAAACTTCTTCAAATACTACACACTTAGAAAAATACCTAAACCAAAATTTACCAATTGGAATTGTTTTTTTACCAAATGAATAGTATCTTTCCAACTTTGAATCACTTTTTAAAACACTTAAAACATATCACAAAATTTTAGAAACAACTTCATTACAAGTTCAAAACAATTCTTGAAACATAACCCAAATCTTTTCCGAAAATTATACTTCTTTGAAAAGCTTTGCTAAATCAAATCATCAACCACTTTTACAACTATTTTTAAGCATAAAACAAGTCGAGAACAAGTTACAAAACTCCCTTAGAGGCCACGGTTTCTAGGGTTCAAAAACAATTCCAATTTTTCAAATCTTTAACTCCTAAATCATACAAACTTTGGTACATCCAAACGTCTTACCAAAATCAAACTTCTTTACCACTTTAATACAATTAAAACCAAGCTAAACACCCTCAAAATTAGTTCTTAAACCACTATTTTGAGACTCACAAAACAGCCCCCAAATTCATTTTGTTTCAAACAATTTTTCAAAGCTTTAAACTTACAAATCCTTATAGATTTAAAGTCCTAATTAAAAACCAACTTGTTCAACACAACACACTTTTAAAACAAATTAAAATATCCCCGAATACTTATAAATCAGCCACGGTTTCCAGCCCCAAACTTTAACCAATTTAATTTCTCAAAACTTTGTTAAACATGCATATATGACTAGTTTAAGCATACTAAACCAAAACCCCCAATTATCTAACTCCAAAACCACCAAAACCAAATCAAGATCAAGCCCCCACAACAGCCCATGAATTCGGCCAAAACCAAGGGTTAGGGTTTTCCAATTTTTAAATACTCTAACATGCTTAATCATGGAAGAAATTAAGGGATCAAGGAACTAATCATGCTAATCTAACAAAATCTAACAACTTCTAAGCAAAAATAACTCTAAAACCAACCAAACCCATTCATGAAACTCAAGAGAGGAAAACGAATGGATATGGAGCTTACCAAGAAGTTTGGAGGTGATGGATCAAGGATTAAGAAGAAAGGATGGAAGATTGTAAGCTTAACATCAAACTTCTTTCAAGAATCAACACCAAAATCATAAGAAATAAAAATCTTAAGAACTCATCCATGGTAGCCATGGAGAAAAGGAAAGTGATCAACAACACTTACCAACGAGATTAGAGATGATAGAACAAGGATCAAGAACAAGGATGGAAGTTTGAACCCCAAAATCACAAATTTATCAAGTTTTCTCACACTTTCTCTTTCTAAAATTTCTTCCAAGTTCTCCAACAATGGAGAAAAGAAATGGGTGCTGGTCACATGAAGGAGAGGCCACGAAAATTTGAGGACATGGAAGGAACAAAAATTGTTCATTTAGTTGGAAACTAACCAAACTAGTTACAAACTAACTAAACTAACTAACTACAATTACAACTTAACCAATCATCTTGCAACACTTGTCAAGGAAGGTTCTAAAGGATGGTGTTCAGCTCCCCTAGCCCTTATCTCAATCACCACTTGCCCCAAAATATCTAGATATTTCGTTTCGTTGCGTTCTCGCTCAATCGGGTGTGCGGCGTTACACGTATATTAGGTTTTAATACTAAAAATTCTAAAAATAATTTTGAAAACAAGTCCACACCCAAAAATTACCGTTTGGCCAAAATGTTCCTCACGACATGAGAAAAGTATCCACGTATCTCATTTTCTCGAAACACGAACCAAAACGATGCAACTAGGCAGTTTCTGAGCATAGAAAATGCACTAAATATTTTTTGATGCCCAAAAATCCTAAAAAAATTCCAATAAATCCTAAATATTGGAAAATGTTAAGATCTAAAATTTTATAAAATTTGGATCATGTTTGGATATGTTTCAGTTAGAAACTCACCCAATACCCTAGTTACTGCAGAATTCGATAGAATTCTCGCAGCGTAATAAAATCTGTAAATTAGTGAGGATCACTAATTTCAATTTCTCTTATCAATTAGATATTATTTAAACAATAAAATTATCAAGACAAAGTCTCTATAATAATAGCCATATTAAATATGACCTAAAACAGACAATTAATACAATAACTAAACAATGAAAATCCAAACTATGACTTAAAAATGTCTATTAAATCCTAAAATTATTTCTTATTGAATAAAATAATTTTCCTTAATCAAATGGCCATTTTTCACATTTTCAGGATTAATTCATATTAAAAACAGTATACGTCTACACTGTCTGTTAATCTGAATTAATTACTAAAACAGTAAATTGTTTACAACAAATCTTTGTTGTTCTTCGTACTTTTAATAAACCATTGAGGTGATCAATCTCTATGATTTATTTTCAAGTAGTCGGAAACTATAAAATAATTTTTATAAAAATTGGGATGTTACATTACCACCCTCCTTAAAAAAAATTTCGTCCCCGAAAATTCATTTACAAACCAAAGCAAAATTTGGAAGTCTTAAAAAAAAAATCATAACCTAACACTGAAAGCATATCAGAAACAAGCTAAAACACTACCCTATTAACTTAAACGTCTGCAAAATACAATACTCAAGGCCCATGTCGAAGAAGTCCTCACGAAGACGCCTTTATTCCAACTACGATCTCTACTCCATCACGATCACGAACACGGCCACAAAGAACACCGAGTCGTGACTACATGCTAATAACAATAAAACTAACCGCACTAATACAAATACACATACACAACTACGTTTTCAACACAAAACCTAAGGTCAAATTTCTCTTAGTTTTAAAAGTCTAACTTCTAAAATAACATAAAGCAATAATTACTTTTCTTAAATCCCATTTGATATCTTCAAGACTCAACCATTCTCAAGAACATTATTGTTCCTTTGAGATTAGGTTTTTCATTGCCTTAAAATCATCAAGACACATTGTAATCAAAAACTAAAACTTGCATCAAACACCAACAACAAAATCACTAAAAATCAAGTATTAAAGCATAAAATCATTTTAGTTCTCTCAAGAGCCTCACGGCTTGCACACCTACACTTTCAAAAGCTTTTTAACAAAAGATCAACACCAAGCTTTGCTTTAAAACTCCTAAGCCACAACAATAACAAAATCCACAACAGATCAACTAGAAAAGTCATGAAATAACTCACTGTTTTCATGCAAAAAAAGAAAGGAAAAATTTTCCAAAGCCATCAACAAAATAATTTAAAACAATTCAAAATCAAAAGATTAAGTAATTTGAAATACTCACCCACAAGTTCTTAAAAAACCCACAATTTTTTGACATCAAAATGAAAGGAAAATTCTAAAAATTATTAACCACAAAATCAACAACAGCATAAATCACAAATAAGTATACAACAATTACAAGAACATACATCGTAATACCAAAAGTATATTGCAAATTTGGATTTTGGAATTTAATACAATAATAAAATACGTCACAAGGTCAAAGCACTTATGTGGTCTATACTTAGAACCACACACACCATAATACATATAAGACGATAATTATAGCGCCACCTACAAATAATATCTCTTGTAAATCTCGGTCCGCTCAAAACTCCTTGTGTAACATTTCTTGAGATGAAGTCTTCAGATGATGAGTTCTCCGATTCGCTTAGTGTGTAAACATGTCCCTTATTGGTTGATCTTGCAGCTCCAACATTGTTGATAGCAGACTCAGCTCGTGGTACTTCACAGTCTCTGGACAAATGCCCCAGTTCCCTGCAGTTAAAGAACAACCTTTCCTTGGTTGGATACTGTTAACATTGTGCTCTTCATCTTTACCGTTGAAGTAGTACGTCTTCGGCTATCGATGCTTGTGATTCCCTCTTCTAGCCATCATGTAGACATATCCTCCAGTAGCTGGGCACACATCCTCCGTAACGTTTACAGTTAATCCACCTTTGGCAACTGACAGTCCTTAGAACAGTGTGCTGGCTTCTTGCAGTTACAACATAGTCGGTAATTTGATGAGTATTTATCTGCCAAGTGTTCTTTGCTTCCTCAATGTTAACAGTGCCACTTCTCCTTCTGGCTATTCCCAATAGCCTGCGCCACAAGACTATCCTGACTGTGGTCATTTCCCTGAGGATAGAAATAAGGTGCTCCTTGTTGCTATCTTCCTTGTTGTCGTTTGCTCTAATAATCTAGCTTAACTGGCCCTCTAATAGCTCGCTTCTCCCCTTGTTGTCTCAGTAAATAATGTTGATTCTGCGCGACGATCTGTGCTACAGTAATTGCTATCCAGACTATCACTCAAATTACGTGATTCACGTCGAACTTACTAGCTCTAGCAGAAAGACTCGTTCGTCTCTACGGCATTGAATTTATACAAATTAAACAAACTAGAATCCCACAACAAAATCAATCATCTGGGATGATTGCACACAATTTCACACGAAGTCACGCCTATTTCAACTAGGAAACAGTACAGACAATCACAAAAAAAGTTCACTTAAGCTAGGCATAACAAACTTATACCCGACAATTCCCAGTAATCTAGGCCAGCTTAACCCAAAGCGATCTGGTTAAAACCGAACTGCTCTGATACCACTACTGTAACACCCCATTTTCGGAGCGCTACTGTGCTACCCAATCTAATGCTAAAAACATTTGATGCTTGTATGCTTTCAGTTAAAGAGTACTCTTATGTATTTCGCAATGGAAAAATTGGAATAAATTTTCTTTTCTTCTCTTTGAAACCCTTTTCAAAATTGAGACATAAAGAGTACCATAATTTTCTAAATAATGAAAAATTAGTCTTTTGCAAATATCAGAGTATAATGCATCACAATCAATACTTCACATAACATAAAACATCACATAATCGTTTTGCACGGAGGCGAGGTTTTCTGGATAGAGTAATTAAAAAACAACAAAGATAAAACCTTAAGCTAAGCTGGCCAACAATTATAACTCTTACTGAGAAACAGTTCAGCAAGATCAAAACATGAAACATTCAAGGAATCTTCCTCCACTGGCTCAATCTTCAATGCTCTTGGAAAGACGAAACTGCAACAGCTATGGAGCTTCATTTGGAAGTGACATCCATAGGGATATCCAATCCAACAATATTGCAAGGGTAAATTCTTTGTCCACGTGTTTATCATAGGTTATGTTGCATGCAAACAATATATACATATATAATACAACAACATGCTTTTATATACATATACATACTTAATAGACCGCATGCATCATCATGGTATATCAAGCATCGCATGTGAGCAGACAACTCAACCAACAGATCAACAATCAAGTCACCACAATATCAAATAATTGCATGTGAGCAAACAAATCAACCAATAGATCAACAATCAAGTCACCATAATATCCAAGAATTGCATGTGAACAACAATTCTATCAACAGATAAACGATCAAGTCATCACATATCATAAATGTGGTTAGCTATGCAAGCCAATGCAGTATGACGAGTTGTGCATACACCTGTAGCCTTAATAGGTCAGCAGTATGACGAGGAATTTTCCCAACGTCCGAACAATATAGCCACACATTAGGCTTGCCTCAAGTTAGGGTTGCCACACATTAGGCAATGCAGTGTCAACTCGTCTTTTGAAGTCTTTAAGACAAATCCAAAGCTCCGAGTGACATGACAACTCGTCTTTTGAAGTCTTTAAGACAAATCAAATGCTCCGAGTGTCTATGCTGAATGGTCAGTATACATCCAAACAAATTCTTCAATATGGCATGCTCACCTTAGGGAGCGCCCGAGTAATGTTTAAATAATCAATAATATTTTTCATATTCTAAATCAATATCTAGTTCCAATTGAATCCAACATGATTCAAGAAAAATAATACAATTCATAATGCCACGCAGGGCCAAGAACATGCTACAGTATTTCATACAGCACATAACCATTCAGTAAACTACAACCTGCTACATATTTTATCTACGGCGAAACTGCCCGACAATTCGAAACGCGACGAAACTTCGTTAGAATTTTTTGACGATATTTGAACCGTGAATTAATATAAAATATTAACTCTCAAATATCATTTGATCTTGATTTAATTAATACACTTTCTTAGAGAACAAGAAATTGCTTATTATAGCATAATTACGACAAAATACACTAAATAGCGCTAATTAACGCATCGCAAAAATACGCGTGTTACAATACTCCCCCTCTAAAAATAGTTTCGTCCTCGAAATTACAGGTGAGTTACGTACCGTGAAAAGTTCTGGATACTGAGTCTTCACCTTCTCTTCCAACTCCCATGTTGCATCTCCGGTCTTCTGATCCCATACAACTTTGAAAAGTTGTATCTCCTTGTTCCTCAATTGCTTGATCTCTCTATCGACAACCTTCGCAGGAAATACTTCAATAACAAGTCATCCCTTCACTGAATCACGTCTGATTCACCATAGAGTCCTCATCGTCTCACTGCCAACCTAAAGGTATCTGACACTTACGTCCATACGGCGCTTCGTAAGGTGTCTTCCTAAATCTTCAGTGCAAAAACCACTGCAGCAAGCTCCAAATCATGCGCAGGATAATTTCTCTCGTGGATTCTTAAGCTGTCTCGAAGCATAAGCCACAAATTTCTGGTGTTGCATCAGTACGCATCCCAATCCTTGGTGTGACGCATCGTAGTAAACCTCATAAGGTTCTTTCGGTTGAGGCAAAATCAGCACAGGTGTCGTCGTTAGAAGCTCCTTCAGTCTCTGAAAACTGGATTCACACTCTTCAGTCCAAGCAAACGATTGATCCTTCCTTGTAAGTCGTGTGATTGGTGCGACAATCTTCGAAAAACCTTCGATAAATCTCCGGTAATAGCCTGCTAATCCAACAAAACTTATGATATCTGTCTCAGTCTTCGGCTGTCCTCATCTTAACACCGCTTCAATCTTGGCTGGATCCACAGCCATACCGTCTCTGGTGTTCACATGTCCGAGAAAATTCACCTCTTCAAGCCATAATTCACACTTAGACTGGTGAGCATAAGGCTGCTCCTCTCGTAGTATCTGCAGTACTTGGTGTAAATGCTCTTCGTGCTCTCCTCTGCTCCTCGAATTGTCCAAGATGTCGTCAGTAGATACCATCGCGAACTGGTACATCCTTCTACTCGATCGCTTGGTAACTTCTATACTAGCGAGGGAATAAGAAATCCTGAGCTCTCCCTTACAAGAATCTTCGATAGAATTAACAGAAAGGTATGTGAAGACTCCAAAATTAGGAAAACTACGATTTTTGGGCACAGTCCCGAAGGATATGGTAATTCGAAAACCAATCCGACCCTAGAATAATGGTAAGACTTTTAAAGATATGCGACTCGAATTGACAAAGACTTTCTATACTCAAAAATTACTACACAACGAAGTCATGCAGTGTTAGAACTAGGGTCTTAGCAGTTGAAGTAACCACTACTAAGTCGAAAAATAATACAGTCAAAAGAAATTTTTAAACCAGCTCACACAATCCAAGGAACTAATATAATGTGCGGCATTAGAATCGAAGATTATGGATAGAGAGTTACCCTCAATTTCGTAATCCTTCTGAGTTAGATCTCCTGATCGCTTGGCTTCTTTGCCGCCCATGCAGAGGACTCTACCCTTGACCATCTGACGCTTCCTTGCTCTTGCTGTGCTCATACCCGATACCACCTTTGGAGCCTTGCAGTCCTTGGCAACGTGTCCCAGTTTCTCACAGTTGTAACACAGATCGCTCTTCTCCGCACATTTGTTCGCAAAATACCCCGGTTTGCCGCAGCGATAGCAAACCTGTCCATCTCTAATCTATTTCCCACCACTTGAGTTCTGAGCCATAGGGCGATACTGTCCCTGATTGTTCTCTTGAGGTTTATGGTAGGGTTTCCCCAGCTGTTTCCTTTTCTGGCCATTCCCCTGACCTTGATTCTGCGATCTGATAGGCCCGCCTGCACCATTCTTTGTCTTGCGATTCCTTACACCTTCCACCTCGACGCACCTATCGACTAACTCTTGGAAGTTTCGAATTCTCAAAGACACCACAGACTTCTAGATGTCGAATCTTAGTCCCCGCTGAAATCTGTCAGTCAACTAACTCTAATCCGCCCGATCGCGAAATGGACTGAAGTACCTTGAAAGCGATTCGAACATGACAGCATATTCTGGTCCCGTCATGTTGCCCTGATGTAAATGGAGGAATTCTTGCTCCTTTTCCATTTGTGCAGTCTCTGGAAAGTACTTCTCCAAAAAGCTCCTGCGAAAAATCTCCCAACTAATCTCCTGACGCTCAGCCGTCAACATCTGTTTGACTCCCTTCCACTAGTACTCGGCGTCTCCCAGCAGCAAATAAGATGCATAATTCACCTTGACGTTCTCTTGACAGTGGAGTGCTTCAAAAATCTTCTCTATCTCCTGCAGCCACATATATGCCTTGTCCGGATTCGGCTCTCCATAGAACTTTGGTGGATCATGCTTGCGGAAATCAGCCAATCCTCTAGCCTCCGCATTCCTCTCGGCCCTCTGTTGTTGCTGCAGATTATATTGGTTCATGGCCGCAGTCTGTTGAGCCATAGCAGCAGATTGTTGTGTCGTAGGAGCAGATTGTTGAGCCATTGCTGCCGCCATCTCAGTCATTGCTTGAATTGCTCTCTCCATGGTGGAGTTATCAAGTCCAAACGTATGGTCTCTACGAGGTGGCATTAGATTCCTACAAGGTCCAAAAACCTATCAGAACCTCACACTCAAGTGATGTGTTAATACGCATTGCTTCAATCAAGAAACAATCCAACAAATTTTAAGCAAAGCTGCTTCACTCATCAAACAAAAACAACACAAACACAACTAGCTACCCGACGAAACAAGACCCGACACGGTGACCATCTTAATTACCCAATACACAGTCCGGTTAGAACCGAACCGCTCTGATACCACTATTTTAACGACCCGTTTCCGGACCGCTACTAAGTTAGAACAATTCTGAATGCAAGTAGGTTTTCGAAATAGTACTCTTTGTGTCTTTTGGAAAATGCGGTAAATTTTTTTTCTTTTTATAAACAAGCGTCTTTTGTAACACACATTCAGAGTACGAGCAACGTTTTCGAAACATGATGGAATTATAAATACAATTGACTACTACAACTAATAAAGACATACACACATGCTTCCAAAAGATAAGCAGCTGAAGAGTTTTATACACCGGAAGCAGTAATTGAATATGCATAAGCAAGAATATACCCTAAGTATGAAAATCCTGTAGGGAAATAGCGCAATAACAGAGATTAAAAACGCAGCGGAAATTTAAACTTTCCCTTCCATGGATCCTTGCGAATGGTCATGACTCAGGGTTATATGAAATACCTCTTGTAAGCGCAGATCGTTTGACGAAAATTGGAATCGAGCACGGCGTCGCCGAAAAACAACGCCTCTACGTAGTCCACACGAACGACCTTCGAATGGGAGCGGTCTCGCCACATGCTAGTGACGTCACGGAACGATCCGCGATGCAAGTCACGATCTTTGAAACGGCTAGGGTTTTAATTCCGTGTTTTGACTTCAGTCTTAACGAGTCTATTTATAGACTTCACTTAAGACTGACCTAGCGCACCGTAGCTTACCGTGTGCTCTCAGCGCACCGTAACTTATCGTGTTCTGCGTCTTTCTTGACTCGCTGGTGCATCGTAAGAATGCACCGAATAAAATGAGTCTCACTCATTTATTTAATCTCCCATTAGCTTTGTTCTCACGTGTGTGACCTGCAGGTTCCTCGTAACGTTGGCAATAATATTAAATCACTATTTAATATTATAAGCGATGGCGGTGTCTAGCAACACATCACTGCTACCCAAGTAACGAGAATGTCAGTGTTGTGACGTAACCTTTCCGTGATAATGATCATGTGTATAATTACCCTTTAGCCCTTATATCTATATTGAACACAAGGCATAGTATGTGTCACCCTTGTATAGTTCAATATTATATTCCTTGATGCCCGAGTAGACTTAGTAACAACAAATAAGATCATTATCTCATATTGACTTATTTCAGCATGGTCATGCATTTTACAGTCATACTCTATCAAGGGGGCCACAGATATTACTCTGTTATGTAGGAGGGGCAAATCCCATCTAGGTCACTCATGTCTCTTTGCATGACTCGTTGAGTGCCCAGTTAACCGACTTTATAATTGTCTGTGCACAATGTTTGACGGCAATAAAACACCCAACTCCTCATGTAGGGACCATAGTGGTTTCAGGTCTGAGGGTGGCATACACCACTATCACTATGAGAATAACTCATGACACTTACATAACACACTATGTAGTATTCTCATGGCGGGTCAATCCAGTACACAATTACCCTAACGTGTACCTATGTGGTGACTTGATATCTCATATCTATAACCTGTGAGATGAGGTTATTAGTCCACCCACATAATAGTCTTGATGCATTATTATTGTCCTTAATAATAATAATACTCGACTACGGATATTTAGAGTAAGTTCTTTAGTATCTCACAACCGAGTCGTCTACTCGATGTTCTATTGAAAACAAACTTTTACTCAAGTACTTTATTACGTTGAAACAAACATAATAACTGAAAATGCCTCATATAATAAATAAATGACATGATACAAAATATAAGTCCAAAGGAAAAACATTGGCCTCTAGGGCTTACACCAACAAATCCTACAATATTACTACCTGAGGTACTCTCGGCAGTTACCCACGCAGGGGGCTGCTCCAAAGCAAAACCTTGACACCTAAACAACAACTGTCACAAAGTCAAACAAAATGACAGACTGGTCACCAACCCAAAACCATAAATAAAATAGTTAAACATTCTTAACTACACAACTACACCAATTTCTTGGCAGTCCTCCTCCGTCTGGTCATTCGCATTCTCGTCAGTTCCTCCACCCAAAGGTTTCTAACACGCCTTCTATACAAACATATCGGTCGAGAGCGGGGGTTTAACTCCAAGCCGAGGGAATATCCATGCTCGGGTAGTCAAAAGCCACCTTCGGTGATGTCGTCGTCGCTGGAATCTCCACCACGTCCGTCATCGCCTGGGTTACCATCATTAATTGAAGGAACCACTGGCAAGGTCAACTTCTCATCGCAACAAGATATAGTAAATCACAAAGCGATAAACAAACAACAACATACACATTTCTCAAGGCACAACTCCAGACTCTCTCACGACTCACCTCACGACTCATCTCACGACTCATTCTCTCTCAACACTTCGACAACTTCCGGAACAACGAACAACGCCCTTGAATTCTGGCCTTAGCCTTGAGCTCTTCCACTACTCTAGGAGATTCAAGTCGAAGTTACTCAACGCCACGACAATGGACCATGCCCCTGAACATCCAGCCGAAGCTTTGAGCTCTTCCACTACTCTACGATATTCGGGTCGAAGTTACCCACTACACGACAATGGACAAAATCCTCGAACATCCGGCCGAAGCCTTGAGCTCTTCCACTACTCTAGGATATCCAAGTCCAAGTTCAAAAACGACACGACTAGCTCTCACACTCGATGAACAGTTCGCCGCATACGATATTCAAAGAGCGGTACACAACATTATTGGACCGCATATCAAATAATTCAGAGCAAGCTTAATATGAAGAAACGCAATTCAACAACTTAAGCAACATAAGCAATTTGCATGGTGAAACGCAATTCAACAAGCATAAGCAATTCGCAGCATATATTCAATCACATATTAAATATTTGCATAACTCAATAATATCGGTAAACATCACATACTTACACGCAATTCAAGGAATCCATCCCTCTGCAACTCGATGTAGTTGACAGAGAGGTACACAAATGTGGGGGGTTGGTTTCAGGAGACCAACCACAAAGTTTTCACCCACGAATAACTCGAAAAATGGACGACCGCACGACAATAAATAACGAAGGGGTTCGAAAACCCTAACCTCCAACTCGGAGAGTTTTCAGACTTCTTCGTATTTAAATAAGTATTTAAATAACAAAAAGCCTAAAAATATCTAAAGTTGCCCTTACCACGAACAGTCGCTAACGTAGCTCTGAAGTTCTCAGGTCCGCGTTGCTCGGTCTCCGGTATTACGATTCCTATCACCACGAACAACTTAGCACATTCTATAAATACAACTAAACTTAGGCTCTCAACACCTAACCTTTTCAAACCCAAGCATCCACTCATGCATTTAAATCATTACCTACTTGAAAGGAAATGAAGTTTTAAAACCAAAACACTTCTTGAAAGTAACCCAAAACACTTACTTTAGAAAAATGCTAACTTACTTGAAAGAGTAAAGTTTGAAACTAAAATCTTTTCTTGAAAGCTTTAAGCAAACACCATGCAATTAACAACTTTCATAAACTTCAAAGTGTAGAACACATACTCATGAAATCATTTAGACAAGTTCATAAATAAAATCTTCCTTGCCTTACCCTATTAGGCCTCTCGGCCACACCCTTCTTTTCTTAAAGAAATAGCAAAAATCTCTTTTAAATATACAATCATTTCTATATATGATTCACAAGACTAACAATTTCGTGTAACAACTAGCTCACTTGCATATAACAATCAATACGTATTGAGAAATGTAAATCAAGTATCAAAACTATTTTCCAAATACTCATAACCAAAGGATTTTCACACAACTTCTTAACTAACATTTGAGTCCAAAACCTTTTTACCAAACAACTTCAATGGAAGACCACTTTCTAACACAAGTCATGATAAGTATGCAAAACAAATTTTTCTTTGATTCAAACCTTTTCAATCATGCCACTAACAATGCCAATAACTCAAGAACAAGATCCAAATCAATTTCATTTCAAAATTAATTTCCAAAACCAATTAGGAGAAAGTTACAAAATAGTTTTCCTCTCCTAATTTCCAAGTAGAGCTCGCGGCCCTTACTCCCTTTCACTCCCAAAAATTTGCGAGTTTCCAAACCTTTGTCCAAAACATTTTTAAATCATGCTCATGATGAAGCTAATTAATCAAGAACAAGTCAATTAAAATTTTACATGCCATATTAGTCCTTCAAGAATCATTTTTTTCACAAAACCTAAACTAACTCTCTACTAACTCATGCATAATCAATCCAATAACAATTAAATCACTCAAGGCATGTTATTCATCAATTAAACACATGGTTCAACAATTAAAATCTACATTTTCCCTACTTAAAGAATAGGTATCAACCCTTAAATAACAAGTTAAGCATGCCAAGTCCAAAACTACTACTCAACAATGATCCAACAACTTCCAATAATTCAATTAAACCTCTAATTACTTGATTCAAGTGAGGATCACACAATTTCCCTCTTTCCACCACTTAGGGTTTTCGCTCTAGAGCTCAAAGAAAGGGGTGAGAGTGTTTCATCTCCTCTTGATCATCATCAATCAACAAACAACACAAAACATGCAAGAAATTAAGACTAGAAACAAGAAAAATCACAAAACAAGAAAAAGGGGAGGGGGCGCTGTTTGGGCTGTTCAAGGGAGGAAAGAAATGAGTTTTCCACTTACTTAGATGGTTGGGATGGAGATGATGAAGGGGAAGAAGAATTAGGAGCAAGTTTGGTGGAGGTTGGAACCCAAAAACTCAAGAAATGGAAGGTTGGAAGCCAGGGAACCTTGAAACCCTTTTCTCTCTCAAGAAGAGGAAATGAAGAAGATGAAATGAGAGCGATGAGGGAGGGTCACGAGGATGAGGGGCTGCATATAGCCCTTCTTTCATTTTTTTTTTATAAAAAAAACATAATTAATAAGAATAGTTTAATAAAACGGATTTTCAAATTAATCACACAACTAATGACACCTAGCAACTTTATGAGATGCTAATCACATCATCTAATTCTACCCATATAATCTCACATCTCTCATGATTAGCCACTAATCCTAGAGTCTAGGGGTTGTTAAAACATGGCGTCGAAAAACCCGCGTTACCGATAAACTCGCGAAAATTAATTTAGCGAGAAATTAATTCATCGCGTGATAATATTTAATTATAAATAATAAAAAAAAATCATGTCAAATACTCAAAAATAGTCTCAACAAGTTACGATTTGGTTTTCATCGAAATCAGAGTTCATTTAGAATTTTATCTGCGGCGAAACTGCCCGGCGATTCGAAACGCGACGAAACTTCGTTAGAATTTTTCGATAACATTCGAACCATGAATTAATAAAAAATATTAACTCTCACATATCATTTGATCTTGATTTAATTAATACACTTTCTTAGAGAACAAGAAATTGCTTATTATAGCATAATTACGACAAAATACACTAAATAGCGCTAATTAACGTATCTTAAAAATACGTGTGTTACATATAACATGATACAAGTTCAAGTCATGCAAGTTTTGAAAATTCTTCAAATGCTACACACTTAGAAAAATACCTAAACCAAAATTTACCAATTGGAATAGTGTTTTTACCAAATGAATAGTGTTTTGCCAACTTTGAATCACTTTTTAAAACACTTAAAACATGTCACAAAATTTTAGAAACAACTTCATGACAAGTTCAAAACAATTCTTGAAACATAACCCAAATCTTTTCCCAAAATTATACTTCTTTGAAAAGCTTTGCTAAATCAAATCATCAACCACTTTTACAACTATTTTTAATCATAAAACAAGTCAAGAACAAGTTACAAAACTCCCTCAGAGGCCACAATTTCTAGGGTTCAAAAACAATTCCAATTTTTCAAATCATTAACTCCTAACTTTGGAACATCCAAACATCTTACGAAAATCAAACTTCTTTACCACTTTGATACAATTAAAACCAAGCTAAAACACCCTCAAAATTAGTTCTTAAACCACTGTTTTGAGACTCACAAAACAGCCCCCAAATTCATTTTGTTTCAAGCAATTTTTCAAAGCTTTAAACTTACAAATCCTTACAGATTTAAAGTCCTAATCAAAAACCAACTTGTTCAACACTTAACACATTTAAAACAAATTAAAACATCCCCAAATACTTATAAATCAGCCACGGTTTCCGGCCCCAAACTTTAACCAATTTAATTTCTCAAAACTTTGTTAAACATGCATATATGACTAGTTTAAGCATACTAAACCAAAACCCCCAATTATCTAACTCCAAAACCACCAAAACCAAATCAAGATCAAGCCCCCACAACAGCCCATGAATTCGGCTAGAACCAAGGGTTAGGGTTTTCGAATTTTTAATTACTCTAACATGCTTAATCATGGAAGAAATTAAGGGATCAAGGAACTAATCATGCTAATCTAACAAAATCTAACAACTTCTAAGCAAAAATAACTCTAAAACTAACCAAACCCATTCATGAAACTCAAGAGAGGAAAAGGAATGGATATGGAGCTTACCAAGAAGTTTGGAGGTGATGGATCAAGGATTAAGAAGAAAGGATGGAAGATTGTAAGCTTAACATCAAACTTCCTTCAAGAATCAACACCAAAATCATAAGAAATAAAAATCTTAAAAACTCATCCATGGCAGCCATGGAGAAAAGGAAAGTGATCAACAGCACGTACCAACAAGATTAGAGATGATAGAACAAGGATCAAGAACAAGGATGGAAGTTTGAACCCCAAAATCACAAATTTATCAAGTTTTCTCACACTTTCTCTTTCTAAAATTTCTTCCAAGTTCTCCAACAATGGAGAAATGAAATGGGTGCTGGTCACATGAAGGAGAGGCCACGAAAATTTGAGGACATGGAAGAAACAAAAATTGTTCATTTAGTTGGAAACTAACCAAACTAGTTACAAACTAACTAAACTAACTAACTACAATTAAAACTTAACCAATCATCTTGCAACACTTGTAAAGGAAGGTTCTAAAGGATGGTGTTCAGTTCCCCTATCCCTTATCTCAATCGCCACTTGCCCCAAAATATTTAGATATTTCGTTTCGTTGCGTTCTCGCTCAATCGGGTGTGTGGCGTTACACGTATATTAGGTTTTAATACTAAAAATTCCAAAAATAATTTTGAAAACAAGTCCACACCCAAAAAATTACCGTTTGGCCTAAATGTTCCTCATGACATGAGAAAAGTACCCACGTAACTCATTTTTTCGAAATGCGAACCGAAACGATGCAACTAGGCAGTTTCTGGGCATAGAAAATGCACTAAATATTTTCTGATGCCCAAAAATTTTAAACAAATTCCAATAAATCCTAAATATTTGAAAATGCTAAGATCTCAAATTTTATAAAATTTGGATCAGGTTTAGGCATGTTTCAGTTAGAAACTCACCTAATACCCTAGTTACGGCAGAATTCAATAGAATTCTCGCAGCATAATAAAAATTGTAAATTAGTGAGGATCACTAATTTCAATTTCTCTTATCAACTAGATATTATTCAAATAATAAAATTATCAAGACAAAGTCTCTATAATAATAGTCATATTAAATATGACCTAATACAGACAACTAATACAATAACTAAACAATGAAAATCCAAACTATGACTTAAAAATGTCTATTAAGTCCTAAAATTATTTCTCATTGAATAAAATAATTTTCCTCAATCAAATGGCCATTTTTCACATTTTTCAGGATTAATTCATATTAAAAACAGTGTACGTCTACACTGTCTGTTAATCTGAATTAATTACTAAAACAGTAAATTGTTTACAATAAATCTTTGTTGTTCTTCGTACTTTTAACAAACCATTGAGGTGATCAATCTCTATGATTTATTTCCAAGTAGTCAGAAACTATAAAATAATTTTCATAAAAATTGGGATATTACACCCTAAACCATTAATGGAATAAACAAAATATTAGACATGATAAATCAATGATGCAATACGTACAAGTTACGAGAACTATTTCTAATGCTCAATTACCTCAGATGACTTAAGAGTGCATCTATCCTTGTGTAAACTGGGCTCGTGTTCCTCCACCGGTTCCACCTCACTGGTTCCTTAAGTAATCAAGATCCACAATAATATTAAATTAGAATATTTTTATATTTTAATTTGAATTTCTAACAAAATTTCGGGTGTCTCCCCTAAAATATGGACATTTCAAAATTTATCTAATACAGTAACAACAAAAAATACCATACACCAGCCAGCACAAGTCACTATACAAGTCTACCTAGTATGCAATTCCCAAATACTTAATCTACCAAACAAGACTTTGAAATAATTTGATTTATTACCTTCTGTGACTTAAGAGTGCAACTATCGTTGGCGCTATCTCTAGCGCTAAGGTGCTGATCCATCTCTACCGGTCCCTCATTCTGATGCATATTACTTTTCCGTTCCTGGACCTCCCGATTGAGATGGGCTACCATCCTTTTCAACTCTTCATTTTCATCTTTTCTAGCGCGCTTTGGTGCACCGAAGATAGCCTTTTGAGAAACACCAAATCCCACGCCCCTTACAGGACCAGGATACTCTTTGATCGATATGGCTTGGGTAAGGATGTCTATTACACCCCCCTGTGTCACAGACTGTTGTGATAGGGCCTCCTGAGAGACACAAATATTATTAACAAAGATTGTTAAATATTATCACTATCATGAGAAAATTGCAAATGAAAATGTTAATTAATCTATCATACTTACAATTCTATCAGCAACTTCCATAGTGGGGGGTGATCAATCTCACCATCCTTATTGCGGCGGGCTTCTATCCACAACAAATGGCGATCAATTAATGCTGATGATACATCATCTCCAGTCATCTTCAGCTATACATATTAACAAAGAAATTCAAATTAATCAGTGTTAATTAGGTTTAGGGTTTAGGGTTACATATACTTTAGGGTTACTCAGCATACCATAGCTTCCTTAATGCCAGGATACCCCTTAGCACCTCCTCTGTATGGGTAAAGAGGATTTGCTGCTCTCTGCCGATTTACGTTACTTATTCTCTATATAGACATATAAATGTGCATAGGAACAAACATATAAGTATACAAGTATAGACATATACAAGTATACAAGTTTTGCTACAAATTCTCTCCAAGCATCCACTCTTATGACTGATTCATAATCAGGTGGAGGCTCATATATAACATTGTCATTTTCATCTCTCAGCCAATTCTTGGTCAACCATGTTCCGAAATTCCGAAGAGATTTTCTGGCAATCTTAAGTATAATGTCCTTATGTGTGTCGTCAACATCAAATGATTTCTGCAAATACATTAACAAGTACAAAATGATAGGTAAGTATATTTACATAGTCATTTAAAAAATACAACTGATTGTGTATACCTGTATCTCGCAGTAAAGCTCCTCTTTGCATCTATCCAATACTGGATTATCTATCTCCCTCCAATTACTAAAAATAATTGGAACCATCTGTCGCACTTGAGATCTAATGAAACTAATCAACTCTCTGCCATTTCTGCCTATGGGTTGACCTTTAACATTCCATGAAACCTATACAAATTAAGTGTATAACATTAGATAATAAATTGAAAAAAACAACTAATTATATTAATTAGTAAGTAACTTACCATTGGTCTCTCTCCTCTACTCCTAGCTCGGATGATATTCTTCTTGACAGTCGGTCCACGGAGACGACACTTCACAGTATGGGTTACCGTAACATCACTATTATGAGCATCACTTTCATGTCCGGGAGAAGCCATCTAGCTATCAGCAAAAAAAATTACACACACAACTAATTAGATACACAAGTAAAAGATAACAGTTCGATTCGTAGTCATTTAACTAGAGCAATTTAACAAGTACATAATCTACATACATGTTTAACAAGTAATTAGACAAATTTAACTTAAAAAACACAATATACATACATGTTAAGTCAACTTCTTTTCCTTTTTCTATTCTTCCGACTGATCCAAATCCCCTCTTTATGATCATGTCTAATATATGTGTCATCCTCTCTTGATGTACCTTCCTCACCAAACAGTGATTGTATCACAAAGAAAGGGTCATCTCAATATCAGTAACTTCATTTGCTTGATCATCAATCTCATAACCATTTTTTTTGTTAGTCAACAAAACAATGGACCAATTCATATCAGATGGATCGGTGACATAAAACACTTATCGAGCTTGCGATGCTAAAATAAAAGGCTCATCTTTATATCCCAACTTATTGAAATTCACCTTTATGAACCCCAACTCAACCGTTTCTACACTATAATTATTGTCAACCCACTTATATTGAAACACAGGCACCCAAAACATCGCATAATCCAACTCCCATATGTGTTCAACGACCCCGAAGTATGACATATTCACATATATGGGATTTCTGTCTTTGGCACTTGAGATATGCATAGCTTGGGCAACAAGAGTGACCCCACTATTTTGCATTTTACTTTGATAATCATGTTCTATTGTATAGAATGTGTACCCGTTCATCAAATAACCGGTATAAGAGATAACATGTATACTTGGACCCCTCGCTAACCATCTGAGTCTTTCTGAAACTGAGGTAGGATTTACAGCAAACTCTGTAGAAATGTGATCTCTTAGCCATGTTATAAAACACCGATTGTGTTTTCTTGTTAACCAATTTTGATTCTTATTTGGGTACATACTCTTGAGTATTTCATTGTGTTTTACAACCTAGGACTCAACCTCATCGGCGTTGTGTAAAACACATAAGTGTGCTTGCTCCATCTGTTACCTTGATATAGTCAATATGTTACATCTAGTAATCTCTTTCCCTTCGGTTGCTCCTGTGTGACGAGACTTTGGCTTACCTATGGAATATCCAACGTTAGATAGATAGTCGGAACAGAATTCAATATCTTCTTCAGCTATGTATTGCTCAACAATACAACCTTCTAGTCGTGGTCGGTTTTTCACATACCCTTTTAATATCTTCATGTAACGCTCAAACGGGTACATCCATCTCATGCAAGCTGGTCCGCATAGTTGTGTCTCCCTTGCCAGATGAACTATCATATGAATCATTATGTCAAAGAATGAAGGTGGGAAATACATCTCAAGCTCACATAAAATCAAAACAATTTCTGTTTACAATGTTGGCAACTTTCCAGGGTCAATCATTCAACTGTAGATTGCCTTGAAGAAGAAACAAAGTTTAGTTAAGGTCTTCTGAACTTTGATGGGCAAAATGGATCGTATACCAACAGGTAGCAAATTCTCCATGAGAACATGGCAATCATGGGACTTTAGACCCTTTAACTTGAGATCTCTCATTGATACGAGGTTCATAATGTTTGAAAAGTACCCCTCTGGAACCTTAACTCCGTGAAGAAATTTACAAAGAACTGTTTTCTCTTTTGTAGACAAAGAATGAGCCGTTGGAGGTAGATATGTACGTTGTTTCCCCTTCTTTACCGGTCCTAATTCCTGTCTTAATCCCATACTAACCATGTCCTGCCTTGCACTGATGCCATCTTTAGCTTTTTCGGGCACATTGAGTAAGGTAACAATGACACTATCAAAGACATTTTTTTAAATATGCATCACATCAATGAAATGTCTCACGTATAATGAACTCCAATATGGTAGCTCAAAGAAAATCGACCTTTTCTTCCACCCTCGTGTGACAAGCTCTCCCGCAAAAGGCTTCCCGAATTCAATACTCAAGTATTTTACCTTTTCAAACAGTTGTGCACCCATCAAAGGCAAAGGAGCTCTACGTTCTTCAGTATTCCCATTAAATGCTTTCCTCCACGACCGATAATGATGCTTTTGAGGCAAAAACCTACGATGCCCAGGGAAGACATTCTTCTTAACATGTTCCAACCGCATCCAATCTGTACCATCTTCACATATAGGGCATGCACACTTGTCTTTGGTACTGTATCCAGACAGATTACCGTATGCTAGAAAATCATTAATTGTGCCGAAGATCATAGTCCTCAAGGTGAAACTTTCTTCTCTACACCCATTATGCATCTATATACCCGTCTCCCACATTTGTTTCAAGTCTTCAATTAAAGGAGCCAAGAATATGTCTACATCATTTCCTGGTTGTTTGGAGCCAGAAATTAACGTAGACAACTTCATATATTTGCTCTTCATGCATAGCCGTGGAGGTGGGTTATAAATCACCAAAATCACAGGCCATGTACTATGAGAGCTACTCTGAACATCATGTGGGTTATATCCATCAGTAGACAATGCAAGTTTTAGGTTTCTTAGTTCTTTCCCAAAATCAGGATACTTAATATCAATTTTTTTTCCATTGAGGAGAGTTTGCCAGGTGCCGCAGCATGCCATCCTTAATCCTTTCATCCTCATTCCATGTCAAGTGTTTTGCATCTTCTGAACTACGGTACATGCGCCTGAATCTGGGGGGGGAATACCATATAACCTTCTCTGGAGCCAATTCTTTCTTCTTATACCGTGATGCATTACATTTAGGACACGACTTTAAATGATGCATATTCATTTCGCAATAAAATGCAATCGTTAAGACAAGCGTGTATCCTCTCATAACCCATGCCAATAGAGCGTAACATTTATTTAGCCTTGTATGTCCGACTAGGAAGCACATTATCAACCGACAACATATCCTTCAATAAGGTGAGTAATTCCGTAAAGCTCTTATCAGTCCATTCATTGCCCAATTTCAAGTTATACAACTTTAACGTCACCAATAATCTTATGAATTTAGTACAACCCTCATACAACGGCTTCTCTGCATCACTTATCAACTTCTCAAACATTTGAGGACAATCACAAAGATCCTCTTCAACCGCATTTGCCATCTCTTCAAAATAGTCGCTATCATATGTATTTGTACCAGTGTCATCTGATGCATCTCTCCCACTATTCCCCATAATAGAAGATTCACCTCTTGTCTCACCGTGCTTTGTCCAACATTGATCAATCCCATTGCTCACTAAATGCCATTCCAATTCCTTAACACTAACTTTGTTTGTATAACAACAACTTAAACAAGGACATATGATTCTACTATGGTCTGTTGTATGTCCAACTACAAACCTAATAAAATCTTGCACTCCATCCTTATATTCCTTTGACAAACGATTGGCAGACATCCACTTTCTATCCATTCTAACTTCAACCTTCAAAAAAACTAAGTTAGTCATTGAGTAATATAACATCATATTAGTTAGTCTTGTTAAGTAATACAACATCACAACAAAACATATTCAAAACTTCTTTTCAAAACTTTGTACATATTTTCTCAAAATTTTGACATGACCTATTTGTATTCTCAATAATTTCCCAGTTTCAAATTGTGATCTAAACATATATAGTCAAAATTTGATTATCTAACGCATCGGGCTATAGCTGATGCTATGCCATCAAACAACCTTTCACAGTTCGTATTCAATTACATATGCAATTTGCATCACCTATTATTGGCGAATATTTGTCTCAACCTATTATTAAATAAAGCAATGTAAAATAGATTTGATTTTACACATTTTGTTTTCATTTATGAGTCTAAGCGAGACAGGATAAAATAGATTTAGGACTAAAATTGATGGTAAAATTAACAACATAAGCATTTTTAATTCACAAGAATCTACCTGCCTCAATCCACTACTAATGATTATATTCTCTTCATGTGAGATTTGCAACTTATTGTTGTTTAATAAATCTTTATCTCATAATAAATTACACATGGGCTACACAAAGTAGTAATTTAGAAGAGAAAACAGGCATGTCACTGACAAAAATTAACCCAAAGAATAAGCTTTCTAGCAGCATACATAATCTCTCAAGATCAATTTGGACTGAGAAGAAAACAGAACAGTTTGATAACAAGTAGCCAACCTAGAACACAAAGTAAAGTTGGCGAAGAACAAAAAACATAAACAAGGAATTTGAATGCCAGACAAATGAAAAATAAAATCAATATAATGGGTTTGAGTTCCAACAGCCTCACCCAAATCAAGTAGTTCCTATAATAAAGATTCCAACAGCCCACCTAACTCAAGGAGCTGGGCGGTGAGTGGACGCGATGACGGCGAAAAGGTGAAACAGGTCGACACTGAGAAGACGTGAAACAAGACGGCGAGCAAGACGACGAGACGATGGCGTGACCAAGAAGATGGGACGACAAACAAAAATTTGGACGCAACGATGGCGAGCAGAAACGACGCGGTAGAGAGAATAGTGAGCTGAAATGGTAAGCATTAACGCAGGAGAGCGAGAGAAAGAGATGAACGCGAGAGATGAGTAAAGGTATACTGCTAGGGCGTGGGTATATAAAATTAAAATTTTGGAAATAGACAGTGCTTTATTAGGAAATCACTGTCGAATTTGGATAAAAGACAACGCTTTCTCATGAAAGCGCTGACAAAGATTGATTAAAAGACAACGCTTATTGTAGAAAGCGCTGTGTATTCTCGAAACGCATAATTAGCAGCGGTTAATCAAGGAAGTGCTGGCTATTCTTGTTTAGAATTTTTTATAGCCAGCGCTTTAGTGGCGTTGTTTAAAGTGGCGCCATTTTTAAAACAATCTGTTGTAGTGAATGATTGACTACGATGATTAAAGATGTAATGTGTGCAAGATTGTGGTTCTACCTACATATATATATATATATATGTGTGTGTGTGTGTGTGTGGGTGATGATTAATTGATAAGACATGGTTAATTAGTTGATACCTAAAGGTGCAGTTGATACTCAACCTCGCTAGGTACAATAGAGGTATTAATCGAGGACTAGATATAATATATTGATGGATCAGACGGAGGTTGAGTTGTTAGGTGGTGATCTGGGAATATACGGTGTGAGGATTCGCATGCATGGCTGGAAACCACTGTCGTAAGTATAGGCTAGCGTACGAGGTGCGGTATTTGGGTGCAGGTATGAGTACGATCAGTATAGGACACGCTGGTCCTTAATGATAGTCTGGGTCTAACATCTACAGGTGACGGATGGCTCGTCACCATGCTGATGGGAAGTTGTTGTTTATTTACTATTATGGCTAAGGTGGGGCCGAATGTGCTGATTACTGCTATATGGCCACATAGGCATGTAGAATCTTTATGTGCATGAGAGTATGGGTAGCATAGGTAATGATCTCTAAATTGAGAGCCTTGGAGATGGATGTGTTTTTGACCTACTCGTACATGAATTCTACTTGATTATATTCCCATTTATTTAGTGCGTATAGTGTGTTCTGATCTCCTATTTATTTCCTTGTTTTGCATATCTATCATCAGATGATTTGAATAGAGTCAGAAGAGTTGTGCCGAGAAGAAACATTTAGCAAGTGAACCTAATCCTATCAGAAAGATCTAAATAACGAAATTGTATGATGCCAGTATCTATGACACTGCGCACTAATTTCACTTAGTGAAGATCCTACGGATAGGTCCAGATAGGTGCACTAAATTACTCTTGTGTGTAACTATGAAAACATTGTATTGTTTTAACATTTGTCAAATCCTAGGCACATGGTAATTGGGAAAATGGGACGGGGTCATCTCATTTAGGTGGTATCAGAGTAGTTCGCACTACAAGAAATAGCGGGATTACCGACGGCCACAAATACCGTCGGTAATAAAAAAAATCCGACGGATTACCGACGGCCTAATGTCCGTCGGTAAACTGCGCGTCGCAAATACGTACCGACGGCTTTAACCCGTCGGTAAATTTCCGACGGTTTTCTCCGACGGTTTTAACCCGTCGATAATTCCGATGACATTTCCGACGGCTTTAACCCGTCGGTAAGTTTCCAACGGCTTTTCCGATGGTTTTAACCCGTCGGTAATTCCGATGACATTTCCGACGGCCAGGACCGTCGGTAAATCCGAACTTTAAATTTTTTTTGAAAATTGTTTAAATTTTTATTAAAAAATTATTTACTATTTTAAATTATTTAATTTTAATTTCTGTAATCAATTTAATTTATTTATCCATTTAATTAACGATTACTAGTTATCTCATTTAATAATTAATTTCTTCCTGTATTTAAAAATGTAATGCGATAACATAACTATAAAACAAATTAAAAAAAAGAAACGTAACAAATAAATAAAAAAATTCGACGAACAAAACAGTAATAAAAAATATCCGAAAATATAAAAATAAAAATTATTTACTTTTTAAATTATTTAATTTTAATTTTTGTAATCAATTTAATTTATTTATCCATTTAATTAACGATTACTAGTTATCACATTTAATAATTAATTTCTTCTGTATTTAAAAATGTAATGCGATAACATAACTATAAAACAAATTAAAAAAAGAAACGTAACAAATAAATAAAAAATTAATTAACAAAACAAGAATAAAAATATCCGAAAATATAAAAAATATCGATACAAACATAACTAATAGTCACGATAATCATGATCATGATCACTATCTACATCATCGACATGATCACCCGGTACTATGAGGCGAGGCGAGGCGGTGGAGGAGGCGGTGGCGAGCTAGCAAATGGTGCAGATCCTCCTGCCGCAAAGACTGAGCCAACATGGCAGCCGTCCGTGCCTCCTCTGCTGGGCCGCGATCCGCTGCTCGGCCGCCAATCGCTGCTGCTCGGCCATGGCCCGCTTCAACTCTGCTATCTCCCGCTCATCCGCGGCAGCACGACTGCTGGACGACTCTCCAGCAGAGAGGCAGCGGGCCCCTTTCTTGTAGTTGCTGGCAAGGTCGCCAGCACCGTATAGGCGACCCTTCTTCTTGCCGCCAACAACATCTGCCCAAACCATCAGCGATGCAGCTGGATCCTCTGGGCTCTGAGACGGGGAACATGAGGATGTCTGAGATCTAACCTGAGACATCCTCGCCTCAAACTCCTCCTGTCAAACATAAACAAATTAGTCAATTTTTATTGTAATAAAACAATATAAACATTGTTAAAAACTATTCATTATGTTTTATAATTACAGGTCCGCCTCGACCGCTCATCGACAAACTCACCAAGTACCTCTCCTAATATGAGTTGCACGATGGAGCTCGTGCAATCAACCTCCCTTTGCAAATTGAGGCTGTAATTATTTAATAAAAAAGCTTAACTAAATAATAATAATAATAATAATAATAATAATAATAATATAAAATATACAAGTCGAAATTTGCGTGGCCTGATCGACCGAACCTCCAAAGATGCAAGCTCCCACCCTTTTCGGAGGCTCTATTCTTCTTCGCCTTCGCTACCGCCTTGAACTCGGGGAGTTCCAGGGCGCTGTAGCCGCCAGATCTCATCTCCTATCCAAGTGGGGTGGCCATTGAGGCGCATCTCTAAGCATATCGAGATAGGCGGTGGGAAGCCTTCATATGGAAGTTCTTCTTGATCCGCTCCTCTGCTCTTCCTTCCAAGAAACCTCTCTGTATGAATATAATACGTTATTAAAAATAATTGAGATTCATGAAATAAAAAATAATACGCAACAAAATAACTGATAAACAACTTACTCGAAAGAATTGAACATGTGCCTCCGCCACCACCGTCAAGATCCCGGTGGGCCAATAGGCGTGGTAATTTTGCTCAATTACTCGTGATAGCCTTTGCACTGGTTTTGACTAAGGAACCTAAACAATAACAACATACCAAACAAGTTAAAAATATATAGGTTAAACTGTAATTTTTGTCCCTTATCCTTTTTTTTTAGTTTTCATTTAAGTCCATTAAGTTATAAAAATTACTTCAATTTCGTCCTTTCTTTTTAATTATTCTTTTTTTGTCTTAGACGAAATACCATCTTACACGTGGGAGTTTGTTTTATTTTTTTTTATTTTTCTGCCACGTGTCAGATGGTGATTCGTCTAAGAAAATATGAATAAATAAACAGAAAAGACGAAATTGATGTGATTTTTGAAGTTTAAGGGACTTAAATGAAAACTAAAAAAAGATAAGGGACGAAATTGAAAACTAAAAAAAAGATAAGGGGCAAAAATGTGTATTCAACCTACATACTCACCCTCTACCAGCTGGCCTGATAGCAACTCGGCCATCATGCAAAGATCTGAATATCATCAGCGACCTCCTGCTCATCCCCGCCGCTCAACCTCCTCGTCTGCTGAACCAGTCGATCGGATGCCTGGCCCACACTATACTCTGATCGGACACATGAGTGCTCGGGCACCGTCTCAAACACAAAATGAGAGGAAGAAGCGGCATGTGTCCGCTGGAACCTGGTGGGCATCATGTAAATGGGTGTCGATGTAAAAGGTCTGCATCTTTGTGTAGGTGCCCAATGTGGCGTAGAGGCTGCGTAGGGGCGAACTTCGGCTGGAGCTTTGTGTGGCGTAGATGTATCACGGTATTGTGTGGATGACAACATCGCATAGCCCGGCATCAACAATCCTAATAATGGTCGGCCTCCGACGACAAGGGGGGTCGACAGCGAAGCCCTTCCCCTTCCCTTGACCACTACTGGGTGGTTTGGGCCTGAACTGAACCTCCTGATGCCATATATGTCTATAGAGCAATTCAATAATAACAGTCATGAAATATTATATTTAAACATAACAATATTAAAAATAAATTCCAAAAAATAAACAAGTTATATGAAAATAACTGACAAAATAAAATATGTTGTTAGACATTAAATTCTCTAATTGTAAAAAGTTAAACAAATTTATTCTGCCCATTCTGCTTCGGCATCGTCTTCAGATCTTGATGGTTCTGCCACTTCTTCATTTAATTCCTCATCTCCATTTACATCTTCATATGTGATTGGATCGTCACGTAGTCGAGAAATGGGTTCAACTTCGTTTACTACGTTGACATGAGACATCTCATTCACTTGATAAGCCACTTCTTCCTGTGGATCATCTCGCCTAATGCGACCCCTTGGTTTTGTCTTTATTGCAACACACCAACCTTGTTTGTCCCTTCGAGTTGACGGATAAGGGACATAATACACTGTCTTACATGTTGTGCTATGATAAGCGGATCAAACATTTGGTATCTTACGCTCATGCATATGTCAGCGATATTATATTTGCGATCCATGCTTGTGCCTCTACTTGACGGATCAAACCAATTACAATAAAATAGCACTATTCTTTTAGTATAGTCTAAAGTATTGTACGCCTTGACTCATATATATGTTGAATCACGCTGTAGAAGTCGTCTTCACCTCCCTCTGTGGCACCTTTTACATAAACTCTGTTAATCGCTTTTTTTCCCTCTGTTTTTGGTGAGTTTGAAATTTGTAACCGTTTACGAAATACGTGTGCCATTCTTTTACACGTGATTTAGGACCATGAGATAAATTTCTCAAGTGTTCGATTATGGGCGATTTTGACTCGCTATACACCTGCGTATACACATGCACAAGTGATTTAGGGTTCCTTTTTGCAAACAATCTTTTGTATTTTCAATCAACAAATAGTTGAAATAGGACTAAAAATACATACCTGGCTCCTAAACCACGTTGGGAAATATTCATGAATATAGGCAGAAGAGTCTTGTTAAACTTGTGGGCTTAGTTAACAAGAATGCCCTGAACAAGTCATTATCAAACAAATGATCATGAATAGGAGTGGACTAAATAAATTGAAAGTGGTCAAAAGTATACATACGTAAGATATGGTGATACTTCGGCACAGTTGATCAACACGTGAACGTGTCTTTGACTTCCAATCTTCTCAGTTAACCAGGACTTGACTCGCTTTCCAAAGATGACGGCCGGAAGGTAAAACACTGATAAGGCCACCGGGTGCCTTTCACTTTCAGTTTCTATTTCATTCCTATTATTTGTTGGTGTCAGCATGAAGTTCGTAAAATAATGGGAACAGAAATGAATTGTCTCACGGTATAAGTAAGTTGCACAAATAGATCCTTCAACCCTGGCCTTATTTTTCACCGACCGTTTTGAGTCACCCATAAATCTACAGAATAACCAGGTTGATGATCAACATTTCAACATTTAACCCGGGGCAGTGAATAATTATGTTAAAGAATATTTAATTATATTACCTTTCGAATGGATACATCCATCTGTATTGAACCGGTCCCGGCGTAGCTTCATGTGCAAGATGCACTGGGAGATGTTCCATAGAGTCAAAGAAACCAGGGGGAAATATTCTCTCCAACTTACAAAGAATGACTGGTATGTTCTGCTCCATCTTGATAAGATCATCATCTCTCAATGTTGCGGAACACAAATCTTTAAAAAATTAGCTGAGTTCTGTAAGTGGATTTAAAATATTTGACGGCAGGGAACTAAATGCAATAGGAAGTAAACACTCCATGAATACATGACAATCATGGCTTTTCATCCCAATCATTGTTCCTTTGTTCACATCAGCACATCTTGCCAAATTAGAAGAATAACCGTCTGGTATTCAAGTTCTTTTATCCACCAGTGATCGACCTAGCTTCCTCAACAGTTAAAGAGTAACAGGCTTTGGGTTTCAGGGTTTTCCCATTCGACTGAGTCGTCAAATGCAAGTCCTTTCGCTACGGTAAAGTGGTAAGTCGATCTGGTCTTATCATTGTCTTTCGTTCTTCCTCTAACGTTCATCACTGTGAGAAAAACATTGTCAAAAAAGTTCTTCTCAATGTGCATAACATCAAGGTTGTGTCTCAACAAATTATCTTTCCAATACGACAAATCCCAAAAAATACTTCTTTTAGTCCAATTGTGCCATTGTCCATATCCTTCAAATCGATCCAATTCACCAAAATCTGTGATTTTTGGTAGATCCATAACTCTGGTAAAAATCTGTTCGGATGTCAACCTCGGGGGCGGGCCATCTAATTCAACTTCCCCCTTCTTGAAGGCGTTCTTATTCCGTCTAAATGGATGATCTGCTGGTAAAAACCTGCGATGTGAGTCAAACCAAGAACTCTTCCCCCCAAATTTCAAGGTAAAGGCCTTTGTATGCTCCATGCAATGGGGACATGCCATCTTACCATGAGTACCCCAACCAGACAACATGCCATATGCAGGGAAGTCATTAATGGTCCACATAAGAGTTGCCCTCATTGTAAAGTTCTTCTTTTGTGCAACATCATAAGTCACAACGCCATTCCACAACCTTTTGAGATCGTCAATGAGAGGCTGTAAGTAGATGTCAATACCATCTGTTGGATTATCTGGACGGGTATAATACAAGTCAAGAACATATAGGGCTTAGACATGCACATATCGGAGGAAGATTGTATGGGGTAACAATAATCGCCGGCAAGAATAAGGTTTCGCCGTTGATTGAACATATGGGGTAAAACCATCGAGCATAAGCCAAGTCGTACATTACGTGGATCTGCACGCAAATTCGGGATTCACACGATCAAAGTGCTTCCAAGCTTCACCATCACATGGATGTCGCAACATACCTGAAGTGCTTTTATTCTCATAGTGCCAAGTCATTTTGTCTGCAGTCTGTGTTGACGCAAACATTCTCTGCAGCCTTGGAATAATTGGCAAATAAAACATTGCCTTTCGTGGAACTGGTTTTTGTCTACCCTTCCCATTATCAGTATGTGACATATACCTTGGCTCACCACAGAATTTGCATTCAACCAGCGCCCTATCGTTTTTACCAAATTCATTGTCGTAATATAACATACACCCTCTCACACAACAATCAATCCTTTTAGATTCCAAACCCAATTTGGACACTAATCTTTTAGCATTGTAATAACTTTTTGGCAAACCATCTCTGATAGGTGACGAGTCCAACATCATCTTCGTTACGAGATCCAAGCACACATCCGTAGCACCACAGTTGGACTTGAGAGCTAAAAGTCTCACACACATTGATAACTTAGAGTCGCGGACCCTTCAAACAACGACTTATTTGTTTCTAACAAGAGATTATAAAATCTTTGTGCGGTCTCATTTGGAAGTTCATCTGTGTCATCATCTGTGGCTCCTCGAATGATACGTTGACCCCCAAGGCATCACAAACCATATTTTGCATCAATTCAATCTGCTCACCATATCCCGTATTCACGCAATTACTTGAAGCACCTGTGCAATTATCGCCAACCCCTAATCCAACCCGAGGTAACTCTTCACCATGTCTAGTCCAAATGCGATAATTAGGCATAAATCCAACTCTCTGCAGTGCGGCATGACCTCTCCTGGGCTCTTGATCTTTCTGCAATCGCATTTAAGGCACGGACATCTAATCCCTCCATTAATTTGAAATCTTCGTGTGCCATTGCGACTTGAACGAAGTGATCAATCCCATCGCAAAAGATTATTTCAAACCCCTCTTGGGATACAACCTATCGTACATCCAACTACGATTGAAGGAAAAAATTCCATCTTGCATGTCAAAAAAATGACAATTTCAAAGAAGACGACATTCTTACAACCGCTCTCTTTCTTTAAATGGTATGACTTATCCCATTCGAGTAAAAACTTTTTCAGAACTCGTATAATAGTCATTCGTAATTCTCATATCTTATACTTGACAACATTTATTGACATTTCCCATTGGTCTCTCGAGTACACAAAATGATCGCGATTAGGAACAAGGCAATCAAGTATGCACCCAGAGAACAAAAGGAAAATGAATCTAACCGAAATTTCATCAAATATCAAGATACGAGAATCAAGCAACAACTATTATACAAGTAAAGAAAAAGTTTTTTCCCAAACTGTCCGACTTGGACAATTCAAGGTTCAATATACAATGAACACGTGGTATCTAAAAGAGTACACGCACTCAATAATATATTGAACCTCAAACAGGAAGCTAAGGCTCTTCCCAGATACTAATAACAACAATCAAACATCCATTTCATCAATAATTAAAAAGTAACATGTTGAAAGTTGACATCCTCTTAAAGGATAGAATTAAACAAGCATACTGACGGCAAGGGAAGCATAAATCCTTTTAACAATTTTTGTTTTCATAGTGGTTTGGCTTGGTATATGCCATGCAATTAGAGCTCCTATATGGTCACATCTACCATACATCCTAATCCATTAATTGGCCAAAAAATAATCATTTTCTGTTTCTGCAGTTAAAAAACTAGCCTAGCACCAGAATCTACTACATTAACAAAGGCAGTTGATGGTATCTCTAAACAACATAAAATTGGTTACTTTATTATTTTTTAAAAAAAATAAGATCATCACATAATTAAATTCATCAAATATAGGATTTTAATAGTTTATAATTAGTGTAAATACGATTAATTTGGGAATCAATTTCCTCGTAATTCATGTCTTTATGTAATAATATGTCTTTCATATGTTAAATTTTTTAGTTTAATAAATGTTGTTTGTATTTTGAGTATAGTATATAGTTATAATCAGTAAATATTTTGGAGATTAATATGGTTACTATCTCAATATAAATTGGTTTCTATAAGTATAGCGAGGCGTAGCATGAACATAGGATCAGAGATTCACTTACTGAAATTGAGTTTATGTGTTGCTTGCTAAATGAATAATCTACATGCTACCTTACTCTAACATAAAATATACATCAAACAAAATTCCTCTGTGGAGAGAACTATACATCACTTCAACATAAAACATCCTTTGTTAGCCAAAACACACATCACCTCAAAATTCTCTGCGGAGAGAACTATGAAGCAAATCAAATAAATATGTCGGTGTGGGGGTCAACAGCCAACCCTTTTCCACCCAATGAGTCAACCGACATTTTGTTAGAGTGCATACCTAATTCTCAGAACAAGAGAGTGTCCACGTCCTTCGATGTGAGTGGCAGTCTCGGAGCAATGTCGTGGCCTCGAACTAAAAATACAGAAAAAACATAGAAAATTTTAACTAACAAGCTACCAAAAAGCAATCAACAAAAATGAGCAAGATGCCAACCAAACAACAATCATGTTATAAAATAATTCCAAATAAACCCCAAGTAAGCTTTTTGGCTTTCACTATTTTTATCAAATCATGAATTCTCAAAAGCTATTTAACCTCCTCATGTAAAACATATAATAGAGCATAATAGAGTGGTGGTGGTGGTGGCGGCCTGGTTTCGCGAACAATCGTTGAAACGTTGGAATAATTGGAACTTAGGCTTAACACAAAAATTAAATAGAAAAGCACAAATGTAAAGACATACATCATATATTATCTTAATACATTTATCCAATTAAAATGTTAAAGCAGTCAAATACTAATGTACATAACATGCATAATATAAAATAGAGGCTAGCTAGTGGCGGCTCCTTGAGGGGTCCCCAGGACAAAATCGGGCGGTAGAATCCTCCGAAGGAGTCGATGGAGTGTAATCTGCTACGGTGGGAGAATATTTTGGTGTGGACGGAGTGTAATCCTCTCCGATTGGAGAATACTCCGGTTAGGTCGGAGTGTAATCCTCTCCGATTGGAGAATACTCCGGTGTAGATGGAGTATACTCCAAGATCTCATCGTCATCGCTGGAGACCTGAACGATGTATGTCCCTCGATGAGCATCACCGGTAGCTACAGGCCTCCTGGGATCACCATCTTTGGTTCATCAAATCACGATCCTCAGCACGATCCTTAGTCCTAATGACAAAGCTATTTCGATACTCCCTCGCAGACATCATCGGCCTCCTGGAAGGCATAGGAGGATCACGATGGCGAGCATCGCGATCCTCAATCGTCACAAAGCTATTCCGATACTCCCTTGCAGACATCATCGGCCTCCTGGAAGCCCTACCCTCGACCACGGTTTCCATCTAAAGACATTATCTGTTTGTTGTCAACATTGGTCAGTCATGAGCATATAAACTGAAAATAATCGAATTACAACAAAACGAACAAAGGCATAGGTTTGCAGTATTTAAGACTTTATTCCAATATTTTTTTCAATATTTTTTTCAAATCATGATGCTAACCGAGCAGGATGCGCCAACTAGAATTGTTTTTTTTTTTCCTTCTAATTAGCATGCTTAAGACAAACTTTTAACCTTGGACATAATATAAGTATCCTAAACTTTTAAAACAACTAACAATCCACAAAATCAATAAGAGCAGAGCAACCGTCAAACAACTAACAATCCACAAAATCAATAAGAGCGTAACAACCATCAAACAACTAATAATCTCAATGAGTGCTACTCTTACAAAGCTACTAAAACAAAAATCAAATACCAACAACAGGGAATACAAACAAACCTTAGTTCCCAAAATCACAGAACACAAAATTGGAGGTCAAGCCACAAAGAATACATGTGATGCACCAAAAACCTTCAAAATCACGTCAAAAACCTTCAAATCACTTCAAGAACCTTCAATCGTTCCTGAAACATCGAAAAGGAACACCAAATCAATTTGGGATTTGGAAGAAAAAAACACGAACAAAGAAGGACAGAATAGAGACAGAGAATAAGCGGTGGTGGCAGAGGTGACGGCAGACCACGGTCTTTGTGGAGGTGGCGCGGAAGGTCTTGTGGAGGTGGTGGCGGCGGACGGTCTTTGTGGAGGTGGCGGCGGACTGATACGTGGAGGTGGCGGCGGATAGAGAGAGAGATGAGAGACAGAGAGAGAGCGGACATGGTGGTGGTGGTGGTGGCGGAGGAAACGCGGTGGTGGTGGCGACTAAGACGTGGTGGTGTGGCGCGGTGGTGGTGGTGGTGGTGGAGAGAAAGAGTGAGAACAGTGAGAGAACAGAGAGAATAGAGAGAATAGAGTGGTGGTGGTGGCGGCGGCCTGGTGGTGGTGGTGGCGGCGTAGTGGTGGGGGCGGAGGAAGAGAGGGAAGTGAAAGAGAAGAGGGATGAAGATGGAGGAGAAAGGGAAGGCCTGGCTTCTGGTTATTATCGCGCATTACCGACGGACTAGGCCGTCGGTAAACTGTTCGGCATTACCGACGGGTTTTTTAACTTACCGACGGTATAAGGCCGTCGGTATTTGAAAAATAGGCGCGGAAATGAAATATCTTTGAAATTACCGACGAGCATTGACCGTCGGTAAATCAGATTCCATTTACCGACGGACTTGTTGTTTTACCGACGGCTTGGCCGTCGGAAAATTCAACGTTTAACCGACGGTCTCTAACCGTCGGTATATGCCCGTCGGTAAATTCGAATTTTCTTGTAGTGTCGGTTCTATCCGTACTGTGGAGTCAATAGTGTTCCTCACTGGCTGATTAATGTTGGATTCCCACCGAATCCAATGATATAGATATAGGTATGGATAGAGTGTCCGGTAAGCAAGTTGTCTATACCAAGTGAAGGTATGGTCAGTTGCTTATCCTTATCCTTAGGAAGCATGACAATGGCATCTTTTGGTCGGGAAATACTGTTGTGTAAAATAAGGTACAGTTGTGCAAGTATAAACAATCGCAACAAGTAGTAAAGAGTAAATCAAGATCGTTCCCACAAAGATTGATTAATTGTTTTCATAAGTTTTAGGCTATGTAAGAAAGCTAGTGAATAAATAAAAATAAAAACTAAAAATCATTTGTGGAATCATGCAGTGTATAATAACATTGATTGTAAACAAGTGATTGGAGAATGAAATAGTCACAGGTTGTATGAGATTAATTGAGTAAAATAGCTAGGAATCATATCCATTGTAACTCTACCAAGTTGGCTAGGTGCTATGAATGAGTGCTATGGGACCTATATGCAGAGTGCTAATGTGTGTGCTTTTCAGTCACTTTCACCAAGGTTAAGTAAAGGGTTTTTTATGTCTAAGCCCCCATTATGTTTCCCTTTGCCTTCTAAGTGTGACTCAGATCAATTCTATGGGTTTGACTGCCTATGTCTAGTTTAATCAAGAGTGGTTAATGTGTCCATTACCAATACTACCCATATTATCTCATGAATTTAGCATATTTAACCCTTTCAGTATCAAACATACAAGTGCTAAACCTAAGGTGATCAAGCTCAAATTCAACATATAACAGTAATTCACACGAGATAAAAGTGCAAAACATCATTCACATAACTTCACCAACGAGGGTTTGTAACAATTTCAAATCATCCTAGCATAAAGTAATTAGTTCATGCTGAGCAAAATTAGAAAACAAAAGAAACAGGTGCTAAAAGACATATCCATGGCATTTAAACTTAGCAGTAAAAATGGTTACAAACAGAGGTAATTAGAGCACGTAGGAAAGCTTCCAGATTCTCTGTCAAGAAGTGAAGACCTTCACTACAGCAATGTCTTGCTGCTATACTCCTTTGCAGTGCTTGAGATAGTCCAATTAGCTCCAGTAACAGCTTGCTTCACTCAGTGGAAAATGGATGATGGAGGAGGGTGAAAATGGAAAATGGAAATGGAGAAGTACTTTGCGGCTGCTTTAGAAATTGAGACAGAAATGACCTAGGGATCAGTGTACCAGCCTGCCTTCCTTTTAGGGTTTATTCCCTTAAATACACACTCCAAATGGGCCCAAAAATCAAGGTACAAGGAAAGGCATTGTCCTTGGCCCATCCAATTAGGGACAATTTGTCCTGTAGTGCTGACAGCATGGGGCCACATGTTGAAGTGTGACCCGATAGTACTTGGAGTGCATGCACATTGCTTTATCTCACAGTAACTCAGCTCAAGCTTTGTTTCTTTCAAAATCTACCACCTCCCTTGGTGCTATGGCACCCAAATTCAGCATCTGCTCATTCCAAAATAATTTTGCACAACTAAACTAAAAGGCATTAAAACTTCACAAAGGCACTCAAGGTGCCACAAAATTGTTTTGAACATTAAGCACAGAATATTCACACTTTCTAAACATAAAAGACTCAAATTACTATTGGGCTTGGGTGATTCAATGCCAAAAGAGCTTAGATAACTCTTATTTCTAAGAGTTATCACACCGCCAAACTTGAACCATTGCTTGTCCTCAAGTAATGACTCAAACAAAATTCAAACAGAAACAGAGTTCACAAATGCAGCAAGTCCAATCCAGCATTATTTCCAAACTGATGGTGTTCCACAGGGTCAACTTTCAGACAAACTCAGAAACAAGCATTCCCCTTGCGCTTCATGCATCATCAACATGGTTACCAATTTCAAGTGTGTGTGTGCAACCCTTAACTCAATTTAGAAACTAGTATAACCCTCAAGCTCACCTTAGTTTCCCCCCCAAAGAATTTCCTAAGTCTGTTCCTCCTAATCTAACAAAGAGAAATGGGCTTACAACTTTAGGATCTAGGGGCTATACATACAAGGATATGCATATAATTGGGAACTAGCATAGGGTCAATACACATTTTATTCAATTTTTATCTTTTTGTCTTTTGCTATGTTTGTCTCTTTGTCTTTTGACGCGAATAACAACAATTGTAATGAAGTTACCCGGTTACTCATCAAAGAGGCTTATTTTCTTCTTTTTTTTATTTATATTTTTGGCTTTTTCTATTTGCTACTGTGTACTGCCCTTTTCTTTTGAATATTTACACATGAGTTACCCCCAACCTTATATCTTTGCCCATTCCCCTTCATTTTCAAATTTGGAAACAAAGCTTAGAATAATCTAGGGGTTTGACCTTACTTCACTCTCAAGTCACCTATGATTCCTCTTCAAGCTAAGGGTGAGTGTTGGAAATTAGAAACTAGTCAATTAGCAATTAGAACAAGATTCCATAAACACCAAGCATTCATTCCTCATTAAGTCAGCCCACGTGTTAACCATTTTTTTTTGATAAGATAATGGAAAGGACAAAGCTACACGTGCAAACTTAAAATCCTAACTAGTTTTCCCCCCAAACTTAATTCCATGCAGTGTCCCCACTGCATTCCATTAAATTAGGGAGGTACTTATTACAAAAACAGAAACGTAAGCAAGCAAAACAGAAAACAAAAACAAACAGCAAAATAAATCCTACAACTACTCCAGAATAATTGAAATGAGAGAAAGATTAGGGATAGAAAACCCCTGCTCTGAGCCTTTCACTGAACCTTGTTTTCTTTGCCTTCTTCTTTTTCATTGCAGCCAAGGTCTCATCCTCAGACTCCTCATTCACTTCGATCACCCCCTTCTCACCTCCCTTTTTCTACTTACTTTCTTTGTTTGCTTGGCAGGAGGTGATTGTTCAGGAGGAAGTGGTGGTGGTGGACTCCAATCATCAGCAACTTTGACCTCAAAGGGCACCATAGACAGTGGGTGAATATCTTCCAAAATAGCAGATGCTGTGGTAGCACCTACAAGTGCAAACTACAGCTTCCAGATCAACCTCTCCATTATGCTCTTCTTCTTCCTCATGCCCTCTGCCCTGCTGTGGTGGTGTTGTGGCTGGTGTTACATCAGTGACATCAAAGAATTCACCACTGCTCTCGGATATTTTCTCCTGATCCTTCTCAGCAACATTTTCAGTGGCACCCTCAAGGACCACATTATCTGCATTTTCTTTTGCTGGCTTTTCAGGTGCCTCTTTTTTTAGCAGTTTCTTCTTCTGCCTCTCCCATCTCTTCAGTCCATTCTTTATTTATTTCTTCCCTATGCCCTACCTCCTCAGCCTCTTCTACATTCACGTCTTCCCCCTGACCCTCTGCAGGAATTTCTTCTTCTGCTTCACTCACCTCTTTTTCTTTCCCCTTCTTTGAAGTCTTCTTAGACTTCTTTTTCATGGCCTTACTTGTTCCAGGGGTGTCCTCAGGAATGGGATCATTATGGGTTTGTTCTTCATGAACTGATGGTGTGTTTAATGGTTCCAAAATCCAGCCAGGAAACATTGGTGGCTTGTATACAAGCTTCTTGTTGAAATTAAGGTTGACTAACCTCTTTTCCCAAATAAATTGCTCCTGAGAGAACTTCCAAAAAGCCTGCTGTTGCTGAATAAATTTGTTCAGCACCTGAGGAGAAGGCCCAGTGTTTTGGTTTGAAATGGTAGTTTTATCAAGGGCCTTGGACACAGGCCAGGTAACTTTTCCTCCGTACACAGTCACACCTTCCTGTTTGCAAAGCTCAGTAACCTAAAAGGGGAAAAATAAACATCCCTTCCCCCTTCTAGCACAATCAATCATCTCTCTCTCAATCAACTTTTCCACCTCAATTGGCTTCCCTTCCAACAACTGATGTAGCAACACTATCCTTTCTTTATCAATGGTTTGGTTGTGGGTGGTGGGGAGAATACTGTGGGTGACAAAAGAATACCAAATTTTGGCATGGTTCACCAATTCAGTTCTCCTAATTCTATAATCATTCCCTTTCTTTTTGGCTCACACAGTTCCAGGAACTGTGATTTTATCCTTGATTGCATCCATTTTAGTCTCAGTTAGGCCTTTCATTACTTTCTCAAATCCCTTCCCAGAATATTGGAGGTTGTAAACCTCATTGATTCTATCAGCATCAAAGGGTACCCTAACTCCTCGGACTTGAGAATACCTAGGTTCCTCTTTCCCTTTTTCAATAACAGGAATACCAGCATAGAATTCCCTAACTACAGAAGTTATAGGGTTTTTAGGGTGGCGACATAACTTACCCCAACGATGCTGGTCAATGATCACCATGAGTTCTGGGGGCATTTTCTTCGGCGAGAAACCTCGCTCAGGGCACAGGTGCCTCACCTTCATCCAGCCGTTGTATCTTATCTTTGTATCTTCATCAGCAAATCGGGCCTCAGATTTCCACTCAGGGATTTGTGTTTTTCCTTTGCTTGCGAAACTTTTTACAGGCATTTTCGCACAATAGAGAGAACGTGGCTTTGTGGAGAAAGTTTGAGAGTGGTGTGGGTTTCTAAAAGAGATTAGGGGGTGGTTTATGCGAGGGAGGGGTATTAATTTGTAACCGTTGGGCATTAATAGTCAGGTAAGAGAAAGAGAGGGAATTCTTTTAGGCCAGGTGGCATAATGGGATTGGTTCTCTCACTGAGATGCAGAGGCCCAGGTGTCCTGTGCACTCACTTTTTGCACTTAAGCCCACCAGGGCTCACTTAAAAGAATCAGACCCACACAGGTGCCAAACCCGTGGTGCCATGGCACCAATTAATCTTTGTTCCTTTCTACAAACTGAGCAACACCAACACCACATAGGATAACCAACATTCTCTGGGCTGCCTCCCAGTAGCGCTTGGTTTAAGAGTCTTCAGCCTGACTTTTGTTTCACTTACATGTTCTTCAAGGTGGTTGTCACCTTCAACCTGGTCACTGGGTCTCCCCAATAAGTCTTCACCGTCTGGCCATTCACTTTGAAGGTGGAGCCAGTGGTTTCATTAAGTAAGTCCACTGCTCCATGTGGGTACAATTTAACTAATTTGAATAGGCCAGACCACCTTGATTTGAGCTTCCCAGGGAATAATTTCAATCTTGAATTGAACAATAGCACCTGAGATCCTTCTTTCAATTCCCTGTGTTGAATTTTCTTTTCATGCCAAGCCTTAGTTTTGGCTTTGTACAACTCAGCATTCTCATAGGAAAAGAGCCTATGTTCTTCTAGTTCATGGAGTTGCAGCAGCCTTGCTGCACTAGCACTCTACAGATCAAAATTCAGCTTCTTTGTAGCCCAAAAAGCTTTTTGCTGCAACTCAATAGGCAAGTGGCATGCCTTACCAAACACCAATCTGTAGGGAGAGGTCCCCAATGGTGTCTTATATGCTGTTCTGTAAGCCCACATGGCATCATCAAGATGTAAGGACCAATCTTTCCTAGAAGGGTTGACAACCTTCTCAAGAATCCTCTAAATTTTCTTATTGGATAGCTCAGCTTGGCCACTTGTTTGTGGATGGTATGCAGTGGCTATCTTGTGCTTCACCCCATACTTAAGCAGCATCTTCTCAATCAGTTTGTTGCAGAAATGGGTGCCCTCATCATTTATAATTCCTTTAGGGACACCAAACCTTGTGAAGATATTCTTTAACAAAATCTTGCTCACTGCCTTGGAATCATTGGTAGGCAGAGCCACTGCTTCAATCCACTTGGACACATAGTCCACAACCACTAAAATGTACAGATTTTCAAAGGAAAGAGGAAAAGGGCCCATGAAATCCATGCCCCATACATCAAAGAGATCAATTTCAAGGATGCTATTGAGAGGCATCTCTTGTTTGCTTGAAATATTTCCTACCTTTTGGCATCTATCACGATGTTTAACAAAATCATTAGAATCTTTAAATAGAGAGGGCCAGAAATAACCAGATTGTAGAACTTTAGCAGCAGTTCTGGTTCCTCCAAATTGTCCTTCACAAGGTGGAGAGTGACAATGTTGCAGAATGCTTCCAACTTCTTCTTCTGCCACACACACCTTCTGAATAATTGATCAGCACCTTTCTTGTATATAATAGGTTCATCCCAGTAGTATTGCTTCACCTGCTGAAAGAACCTTCTCTTTTGTTGGGAATCCATCTCAGCTAGAATGATTCTGCAGACCAGGAAATTCACTATATCAGCATACTAGGGTGCTGTGGTGGCATCGTCTTTGGCACCTGTTACTGCCAGCAATTGCTCACCAGGAAAACTCTCTTTAATTTTACCTCCTTGTTGTTCAACACTATCATTTACAATTTTAGACAGGTGGTCAGCTACTTGATTCTCTACTCCTTTCTTATCTCTGATCTCTAAATCGAATTCTTGAAGTAACAGCACCCATCTTATCAATCTTGGTTTTGCATCTTTCTTGGCAATCAAATACTTGATTGCTGAGTGGTCAGTGTACACCACTACTTTTGTACCAACCAAATAGGCTCTGAATTTGTCAAAAGCGAAAACCACTGCAAGCAACTCTTTCTCAGTGGTGGTGTAGTTCAACTGAGCATCCACCAATGTCTTGCTTGCATAGTAAATTGAATGAAACACCTTGTCATGTCTTTGGCCTAGAACATCACCTATGGCAAAATCACTTGCATCACACATTAACTCAAATGGCTTGTCCCATTTGGGGGCAACAATGATAGGTGCTGTGATCAAGGCTGTCTTTAGTGTCTTGAATGCTGTCATGCGGTGTTCATCAAAATCAAAGGCAGTCTCATGTTGTAAGTGTTGGCAAAGGGGCTTTGAGATTTTTGAAAGTTCCTTAATGAACCTTCTATAGAAACCAGCATGCTCCAAAAAACTTCTTACCCCCTTCACACTAGTTGGTGGAGGTAATTTCTCAATGACCTCAATCTTTGCCTTATCACTTCAATGCCTTTCTTGGAGATTTTGTGGCCTAAAACAATCCTCTTGCACCATGAAGTGGCATTTCTCCCAATTCAGTACCAAATTAGTCTCCTCACACCTAGATAGCACTTGTTCCAAATTACCCAGGCAAGCTTGAAATGTTTCCCCAAAAACAGAAAAGTCGTCCATAAAAATTTCCATGGATTTCTCAATAAAATCTGAGAATATTGCCATCATGCACCTTTGGAAAGTTGCTGGTGTATTGCACAACCCAAATGGCATCCTTCTAAAGGCAAAGGTGCCATAAGGGCATGTGAAAGTGGTCTTGTCTTGATACTCCGGTGCTATGGCAATTTGATTGTAGCCTGAATATCCATCAAGGAAATAGTAAAACTCTTTCCCTGCCAATCTATCAATCATCTGGTCAATGAAAGGCAATGGAAAATGATCTTTCCTTGTTGCCTTGATGAGCTTTTTGTAATCCATACAAATCCTCCAACCAGTCACAGTTCTGGTGGGAATTAATTCATTCTTGTCATTGGCTATGACAGTCACTCCCCCTTTTTTGGAACACATTGCACTGGACTATCCTATGAACTATCAGAAATTGGGTACACCACTCCTACATCCAGCCACTTAATTATCTCTTTCTTTATAACCTCCTTCATGATAGGATTGAGCCTTCTCTGGCTCTCAATGCTACTCTTAGCATTTTCTTCAAGAAAGATTCTATGCATACACAAAGTATGACTCAGCCCTTTAATATCTTCCATCTGCCATGCTATAGCCTTCTTATGCCTTTTCAGAGCATTCACCAAGTCTTGTTCCTGTACAGATTTCAGTTTTGCAGAAATTATCGCTGGCAGTGTATCTTTATCACCCAAATACACATATTTCAAGTGTGCAGGCAGGGGTTTCAGTTTCAGTGCTGGAGGTTTCTGAATTGAAGGCAAATTTGACTTTGCACAGCCTTCACTTAGCTCCAAAGACTCATACTTCTTATGCCATAACTGATTGATAGAACCTTTTTTTTTCTTTTTTTTTCCAAAATCTCCTCATTCTTCATTTCTACTTCATCAATTCCCTTAGAAAATTCTTTTCCAAGTACATCATGATCTCTCAGGATTTGTTTCTGCACCAATGAATCAATTGTTCTCATAAAAGAACACTCATCTGTCCCTTCATCAGGAAATTTCAAAGCATTCAACACATTGAAATTGATTTCTTGATCATTCATCCTCATAGTGAGCTCTCCTTTTTGCACATCAATAAGAGTTTTTCCTTTTGCAAGGAAGGGTCTGCCCAAAATAATAGGTACTTCAGAATCAGCTTCAAAATCCAAGATTGCAAAGTCCACAGGAAACACAAACTTGTCCACTTTGATGAGAACAACTTCAATTTTTCCTTCAGGATAGGCTATGGATCTGTCTGCTAACCGAAGTGTCAAAGAAGTTGGCCTAGCCTTTCCAATACCCAATTTCTCAAAAATGGACTTCGGCATCAAATAGATGCTTGCTCCCAAGTCACACAATGCTCTTCCACAATAGGTATCTCCAATTGTGCAGGGTATGGTAAAACTGCCAGGGTCTTTTAGTTTCTGAGGTTTTTTGCTCTACATAAACATACTGCATTCCTTGGTCATGGCCACAGTTTCGAATTCTCCAAGCCTCCTCTTCTTTGTCAAAACATCTTTCATGAATTTGGTGTAGTTTGGCACTTGTTGAAGTGCTTCCACAAGTGGAATGTTGATATGGAGTTGTTTAAGAATCTCCATAAATTTGTCAAACTGCTTATCTTGATGAGCTTTTTTCAATCTCTAAGGAAATGGAGGTGGTGGCATCTCTGGAACTAGCTTAGGTTGCTGTGTTACTGATGCAGGGTTTTTGACAGGTGGTGAAACAGGTACTGGGATGGCACCTACTTCTGGTTCTGCAGAATTTCCAGCAGCAGATATGCTGCTATTTTGTGAGGTATCGGGGGTGCTTTTGCTGGAACTGGCTTTTTAGTGCATGGAAGGTCCTTCTATCTCCTTATTACTCCTCAGGAAAATAGCTTTTATTCTTCCTTCCCATGCTGTTTGGGAGGTTCAGTGGTAGAAGGTAGTGATCCACTTGGCCTAGAACTTATAACAGTAGCTAATTGACCAAGTTGGTTCTCCAAATTTTTTATGGCAGTTTCTTGGCTTTGGTATTGGGTTTTAGTTTCATTTATGAAAGCTTTCAGCATAGCTTCCACGGGGTTTTCTATTGCAGGGGCTGCATCTTTTTGGGGTGGTTGGGCAGGAAATCCTGGAGGATGGGTTGGTTTTGCTGGTGCTGCAACAGGTGTTGCAGGGTTATTATTGCTCCAGGAGAAATTTGGGTGATTCTTCCACCCAGGGTTATAGGTATTGGAGTAGGGATTATTGTTCTTGTTGAAATTCCCTACATAATTGACAGAAACTGGATTGCTAGGGCATTCTTCATATAGGTGGCCTCCTCCACGGTAAACACATGCAATGTCATTAGTTTGAGCTGGTGTGAATTCTGCAGGGGTAGCAGGTGTTATGGTTGCACCTGATGTGTTCAGATTCTTCAGCATATTTGCAATTGAGGCTACCTGTGCTGCAAGTGCAGTCATTTCACTCACCTTATGGACTCCAATAACTTTCTTTATTGCACTCAATCTTGCAATGGGCCGCTGATAGATGTTGTTAGCTATTGTTTCTATTTTCTCATAGGCATCATTGTAAGATTGAGTCAATAAAGCTCCACTAGAGGAAGCATTAAGCATGTATCTGGTTCTTGTAGAGAGACCATTGTAGAATATCTCCATTTGGATGCAAATAGGAATACCATGGTGAGGACATTTTTTGAGCAACTCCTTAAATCTTTCCCAAGCCTCAAATAATGATCTCAGTCTTCATTCTTGTATTCTTGATTAGAGGGAAGTATTTGGTGAGGAATTTTTCTGCCATTCCATTCCAATCAGTGATAGAGTTAGGCTCCAATGAATTTAGCTATGCCTTAGCTCTATCCTCCGAGGAATATGGAAATAGCCTTAATCTGAATACATCATCACTAACTCCAGGAATTTTGAAGTTGCTGCACACTTCCAGAAATTTCTTTAAGTGTAGGTGAGGATCTTCTTGAGGTGTGCCACCATATTGCTCCACTGTTTGAAACATTTGGAATATCATAGGCTTGAATTCAAAGTGGTTTGCAGTGATGTCAGGCCTGACTATGCCAATGTGCATAGTTTGAGGGTCAAAGACAGCATAGTCCCTCATTGGCCTGTCCCTATCATTAGCCATGCCTATGATATCAGCATTCAATACCACTACTTGGTAATGGCTATGATGATTGCGCTTAAAATGGACACTTTGCTCATCATCCAGAATTGTTTCCTCAGTAAAGGGACCAGTGCCTGCCACGATTGCAGCGGCACCTAATGCAGCAAATCCTTGCCTTTCCCTTAACAATCTTTTGAAGGTTTTGTCGATTTCGGGATCCAACTAATATTCAGGTGCTGTATACCTGCGCATGTGCAGAATTGTACACTTACTGCTGACAAGAACACCAAAAAGAATTATAATATCTTAACTAATTAACTTACTTAGCTAAAATTAGAAATTAACAATCTCAATCCCCGGCAATGGCGGCAAAAACTTGTTGTGTAAAATAAGGTACAGTTGTGCAAGTATACACAATCGCAACAAGTAGTAAAGAGTAAATCAAGATCGTTCCCACGAGGATTGATTAATTGTTTTCACAAGTTTTAGGCCATGTAAGAAAGCTAGTGAGTAAATAAAAATAAGAACTAAAAATTATCATCATTTGTGGAATTATGCAGTGAATAATAACACTGATTGCAAACAAGTGATTGGAGAATGAAAAGGTCACAGGTTGTATGAGATTAATTGAATAAAATAGCTAGGAATTATATCCATTGTAACTCCACCAAGTTGGCTAGTGCTTTAAATGAGTGCTATGGCACCTGAATGCAGAGTGCTAATATGTATGCTTTTCAGTCACTTTCATCAAGGTTAAGTAAAGGGTTCCTTATGTCTAATCCCCCATTATGTTCCCTTTTGTCTTGTATGTGTGACTCAGATCAATTCTATGGGTTTGAGTGCCTATGTCTAGTTTAATCAAGAGTGGTTAATGTGTCCATTACCAATACTGCCTATATTACCTCATGAATTCAGCATATTTAACCCTTTCAGTATCAAACATACAAGTGCTAAACCTAAGGTGATCAAGCTCAAATTCAGCATATAACAGTAATTCACATGAGATAAAAGTGCAAAACATCATTCACATAACTTCACCAATGAGGGTTTGTAACAATTTCAAATCATCCTAGCATAAAGTAATTAGCTCATGTTGAGAAAAATTACAAAACAAAATAAACAGGTGCTAAAAGACATATCCATGACACTTAAAATTAGCAGTAAAAATGGTTACAAACAGAGGTAATTAGAGCACGTAGGAAGGCTTCTAGAGTCTATGTCAAGAAGAGAAGACCTTCACTGCAGCAATATCTTGTTGTTGTACTCCTTTGCAGTGCTTGAGATAGTCCAATTAGCTCCAGTAACAGCTTGCTTTACTCAGTGGAAAATGGATGATGGAGGAGGGTGAAAATGGAAAATGGAAATGGAGAAGTACTTTGCGGCTGCTTCAGAAATTGAGACAGAAATGACCTAGGGATCAGTGTACCAGCCTGCCTTCCTTTTAGGGTTTATTCCCTTAAATACACACTCCAAATGGGCCCAAAAATCAAGGTACAAGGAAAGGCATTGTCCTTGGCCCATCCAATTAGGGACAGTTTGTCCTGTAGCGCAGACAGCATAGGGCCACATGTTGGAGTGTGACCCGATAGTACTTGGAGTGCACGCACACTGCTTTATCTCACAGTAACTCAGCTCAAGCTTTGTTTCTTTCAAAATCTACCAGCTCCCTTGGTGCTACGGCACCCAAATTCAGTATCTGCTCATTCCAAAATAATCCTGCACAATTAAACTAAAAGGCATTAAAACTTCACAAAGGCACTCAAGGTGCCACAAAATTGTTTTGAACATTAAGCACATAATATTCGCATTTTCTAAATATAAAAGACTCAAATTACTATTGGACTTGCATGATTCAATGTCGAAAGAGCTTAGATAACTCTTATTTCTAAGAGTTATAAAATACCTCATGTTGTACCCCAACTCCATCACCGAAGAAAAATGTGGAAACGTTCACTAAATATTGCCAGTGGAAACGTTCACTAAATACCTCATGCCATTACTGCTTTAACTGTGGAGGGAACCACTACACCATAGACTATAAGGACATAGGTAGCAGATGTTATAGGTGTCGAGATCCCACACATAAACCGGGAGAATGTGAACTGTTGCACTCAAATTTGTCTATTTTTATTGGTAATTATAGTGCTAAAACGTGTTAATTTGTGCTATTTAAAGTATAGAAGTACTCATTTATACCCCATTTTGCAGAAATGTCACAAAGACAGCACTTGGAGCAAAAGATACAAAAACGGACCAAAATTTGGCAAGATTTGTATATTTTTTGGTGATTATGGACATTCAATACCGCCTTACCTAAACTCAATACGACCGTACCTAATCAAGCAAGACATCAATGAAGTATGCACTCATGGCCAAGATCTGTGGTGTCGAAGAAAAAGTCCAGTATGGTCGTACCAAAGGTTAGTACGATCGTACCCAAAGTATTCAGGCCGCACCCAGTGCAGAAGTATGAGCTAACGCCGAGAACATAAGGAGGTACGGATGTGTATAAAGACGGTACGGCCGTACCCAAGCCCAGAACAATTTGAAGCTAGTTTGACCTAGTGCGCAGGAGAGCCTATAAATAAGCATTCTCAACCTTTTTTGAAAACGAACTCACTCTCTAAGTGAAGGGCTTTTGTCTTTTGACCACTTTAGCATTTTCCTTTTGCCTCTTGCCTTTCATCTTTTCTTTTTCTTTTATGATTTCTTGTTTGGATTCTTGTTATTCTATGTTATTGAGAAATACTATGAGTAGTTAAATCCATCACTAGGGGTGATGGGGGATATTTTACTATGTCTTTGATATTTGTTTAATTGTTATTATGAGTTTTCTTACTGTATATCTTGTTGAATGTGCTGTTCTTAGCATGCTTAATCCCATAGGATCTGGCCAATCCTTAATAAATTAGTTAATTGTAGGCGATCATACCACAATAAGTTAATGAAACTCTAGGAGTAATTGAACTTGCTAATTATACCGGATCAAGGATAATTACTTGTTTCCAATCAGTTATGAAATTGACAAACTCATTGTTTCTTAATGCTCTTTCTGCTAATTGCCTTGCATGATCATTAGGGGTAGTTCTTAGGAAGAAGACTGTTGGCATTGCATGATCATTGGGTGTTAATAATATAAGAGTGAGTGGTTGGCATTCGAATGCGAACCATAGCTCATAATAGTTAGTTAACAAATTCAAGGACTAAGTATTAGTGAACCCGATTCCCCTAGGTTCTCCATATTTGATTTCTTTTCTATTCTTGCGTATTTACTTTTTAATTGATTGTTCTCGTTCTCATAACCACTATCTTTGTGCGTCTAAATAATATAGGATCTTTATTAATTTAGTACTCGCGCATTCTCAGTAGGTTCGACATTCAAAATTTTAAATATACTCCACTTGTTACGAGTTACGATCAGGTACACTTGCCTGAGCTGCAACATGAACCCACTCTTCCTCCAAGAAGAAGGAAGCACAATCTTCCTCCACGAAGAAGGAACCCGCCTGTGACTACTACTATTCCTACTATCCTACCCTTAACTACCACCCTATCAATTGTAGCAGCCACCCGTCTTCAAGATGAGATCGAACGTTTGGGGAACAACTGATGGCTTTCCTCGGAATAGAGTAGTATGTGTAATAGGAAATTTGTGAATGTATACAATGGCTTCCTTGCATGATTGTGTGCTCCTACGTGCTTTATGGCGTGCTTTGTTTAAAGTATATTTTGTTTAATGTATTATAAGCACTAGATGGTGTCATTTAGGTAAAATGTGATCTAACTATGTTATGTACCCTTTGATATATTTCATGTGTGAATTATAATATGTTTGATGTATATCTTCTCGTTTATTGATTCTATTGGTACTACTCATATGCACTCTTTAATCATCAATGAAAGGAAAGGCAACTAGAAAAGATAAGTAGTAACGTCATAAAGAAACTAAAAAAATAAATCCATACCAGAAACCCAGACACCCACGTGCTGCTCCAGCCTGTTCACCTTGTCCTGCAATCGAGCCAAATCTGCCTTAACCTCATCCCTTCTCTGCAAGACCAACGCCTCCAACTAGCCTGGTTCTCCAACATCAGGGTCATCAGCTGAGCGGTGTCCGGTCCAGCAAGAGGAGGAACATCTCCAACCTCCTGCTGCTGCTGCTCTCCCTCGATTGGACCATCAAAATGCTCATCAATGGTAAACCTGGTGATAGGTTTCACAACTCGACCCATCAAATCCAGAGTCTGCATCACTACCCCCGAGACTGGTAAAGCCGGCAAATCAGGACCAGATGAGCCCAACCAGTTCTTGTTCTTAGCAGAGAGGCCAATGCCACTTGCGATGACTCTACAAATGTCAATAGGCTCAAAATCCATAATAGAATAGACCAACTCTGCCCTTTGTAAGTTAAGTCCTTTCTGTTTTGAGTAGGTAAAGAGGTTGTAGTGCACAAATAAGGCCCAAGCCCGAGTAATTGGCTTAAGGTCCTTTACATTGAACCTGAGAGGATTTCCCTCAGCAGACCTAACCCAGTCACCTCCGGGTCTGCAAAGTGCCTCAACCAAATTATCAGGATTAGTTGGGTGATTTAGACTCTCCTGAAGTCCACACACCTTTGGAATAGGAATCCGGAGCAGAGAACTAACATTAAGGCTGAAGTCAATCCCGACACCCTTCACGTAGCTGGTATAGGTCAGTGCTGCCTCAGCAGATAAGCATTGGCATAGAACTCACGAACAATCTCCACACTGAACCTCTCATCCAGACCCAACACTCGCCCAATTCCAGTTTGAAGACCCTCCAAAGTCCAGAATTTGTGAGTGTCCAGGACCTCCTCAAACTGTGAAGACTCACCTACATCTTGTCTCTTACGACGAGGCATCCAGCAAAATATAAAATCCTCAAAAACATTAAAAAATTCCAATAAAATTTGAAATTTATAATAAAGGAAATTTAAAGATAAAATCATAACTATACTCAACAAGTTTAGTTAATATCATTAAACTCTAAAATACACGCATTTCATTCGTTACTTAAAACAAATCCTACCCTCTGGGGTTTTAAAAGATTTGTCACATAAAAAGAAGAATAATAACAATAAATCCATACGCGTAATTATCAAGAAAATTTTGCTCCCTGAAACCCTTGCCATAAAATTTTTGAAAATAAATAATCCTACACGCGCTCACCTTAAAAAGTCATCTTAAAATTTTCATACCAATTATGCTCTTAGCAAAATAAAATATCACATCAATATAATATTTTGTACGCTCTAATTAAAATAGATCTAACCCTCCACAAAGGAATTGAATATATATCTATTCAACCTACTCACTAAGAATCTCTTCCCACCAACCTCTTCTTTTATGAAAAAATATCACTACATCACCAAAATAAACCTCGAATAAGTAAGAAAAATTCTAGAACTACTAAAATAATTATTCCAAATCAACCTGTTTTGCATATCTATCATCGGATGATTTGAATAGAGTCAGAAGAGTTGTGCCGGGAAAAAACTTTCAGGTAGTGAACCTAATCCTATCGGGAGGAGTCTAAATAAGGAAAAAATTGTATTGTGCTTGTATCTATGACACTGCGCACTCATTTCACCTAGTAAAGATCCTACGGATGGGTCCAAATATGTGCGCTAAATTACTCTTGTGTGTAACTATGAATGCATTGTATTGTTTTTAACATTTGTCAAATCCTGGGCACATGGTAATTGGGGAAAATGGGAGGGGCTCGTCTCACACCCAAGTCATCATATCAACATATATAACAAGACAATCAATCAAAACGTACAACATCAATTAGCACAAGTCATCTATCCTAGGGTTTTCATGCATCCACATATTAATATCAATCCTATGGTTGAAAGACTTACAACAACTTTCCTCAACTACCGCATGTCACAACACCTCTCCTAAGGTACTGCTGATATCAACCCCAAGTAGGGCTTAGTTCACGCTACGTATACCCACACATATTATTCTACTCTAACCTTCCCGATGAATAGAGATTTTTTCTCCCACCGGCTCAAATCATCCAAACGAGCAACTTTCGTTGTTACTACTCGCAGCCTTTCCTCGAGCTGTGGGACCGCTACCCAAGACCTCACTCTTTTCTTCAAACTTAGCCCTCAGTGCCAAAATCTCGGAGGTGAAGACCTACGATTTTTCTAGAGAGAGAAAATATAGAGAGAGAGAGAGAGGAGAGAGAAGTTTGGTGTGAAAAATGGTGGGGATGAACCACCTATTTATATGTGGGTGAAAAGGATCATCGCATCGCGATGGTTCTTTTCTTTTATACGTGTCACAGTGCTAACGGAGCGTGTCAGAGTATGTTCGCATTGCGACAGTCCCCAGTGTAAGTTCCATCGCAAGCTACCCTTTCCTTTACACGTGTCACAACACGAATGGCGACTATGTCAATGTGCTCTCGCATCGCGATGGTCCTTAGTGTAAGTATTATTGCATCGCGAGCTGACTGGAGCACCTGTGCTAATCTGTGTAGGGCCTACTCACATTAATTTTTTTCTTCCTCTTTAACGCTAACCCTACTCAAATCTAAAGTCCAAATCCTAATCATCCCTAAGGACCTCAATTACTGAATTACCTCTAATCATGTCATAACTAGAGTACCCGAAAAACAGGATGGTACAAAGGTAATAAAATATTTCTGACCAGGCGCATCCATATCTGGGCAACATATATCACTATGAATTATTTCTAATATGTTTGACCTCCTAATGGCACCTCAAGTATCCCTTAATGCAGTCCACACAACTCAAGTATCAAGGTTAACAAAATCTAGAGTATTGAGCACCCCATCTTTCACTAACCTTTTATTTCTCTCCATGGAGATGTCCTAATCTCTGATGCCATAACATAGAGGAATTTTCGTTTCTTAATACCAATATCAGTATGAACATGCATTAAATTATGAACAGTATCATTTTGTAAATTAAGACGATACAGACCACAGCAAATAATATACCATTCCCAACACATTCAGAGTTATAAAATAATTCAAATGGCATGTCTTTAAAATTATAGGAATGTCCAAATGAAATCAAGTTTCGTGAAAAACTTGGCACAGAGTTTGCAATGTGGATTGTTGATCCAGAATCAATCCACCAGGTGTTTATATTAACATCAACCATATTAAATTCGTAACAAACTAACAAGATTAATTTGCCTTTCTTTTCAAACCATTTATGAAATTTAGGGCAATTCTTATTCATGTGTCCCTTCTTCTTACAGAACAAACACCTTGCCTCTTTCTTAATATCAGCTTGATGTGGTATTTTACCATTCTCCTTCTGATTGGCTTGAAACTTGTCAGCTTTAGTAGCTTTTTTCTTTCCACAAATAGTTGTCAGTAATGCACTCTCTGCCAACTCCAACAAAAGCCTTCATTCTTCTTGATCACACATGGTCATTAATTCATTGATTGACCACTTATCTTTATGTGTGTTGTAGGAAATCTTGAATGGTCCATATTCATGTGGAAGAGTGTTTAGAATGTAGTGTACCAGGAAAGAATTAGACATATCAACCTCTAGTTTCTTGAGTTGAGCTGAAATATTCCTCATTTTCATTATGTGCTCACGCACACCTTTCACATTAGTGAGTCTAAGAGAAGAGAACTTCATGATTAGGGTGCTTGCTAATGCCTTATCAGAAGGGACAAACTGGTCATCAATGGCTTTGAGCAAGTCTCAGACCTTTTCATGCTGGTCAATAGAACCACTTATCCCAGCTGATATTCTAGTCTTAGTGAACATAACGCTAAGCTGGTTGGATCCCTCCCACCACTCATATATAGCGCAACTGCAGCTGGGGAAGTCTCATTTGATAGTATTTGAAGTAGAAAAGTAGTAGAGGTAAGTTGTGGAATGTAGTCAAATAGTATTAGAAGATGGGAGGCTTTACAATTTGGAGCTAGAATGTAGTTTGTATTGCTCTCAAATTGATTTATTACAAATGCACCCAAACTTGCCTATTTATAGGTGCTTGAAGATGGTTCTAGCAATAGATGGTTCTAGGCTTTTCTTGACTTATTTTTACATTTGATTATTCTAGAGGCATTTGATTATGGTAGATATTTCTAGGAATTCTCTAGTCTTTCTACATTGTTTTGTATTAGATACTTCTAGGCTTATATGGCTATTTCTAGGCATAAGCTATCCTAGGCTTTTGTAGAAAATTCTAGAAAATTGCAGCATCTTTAACACTCCTCCTTGATGCAATTTTTCAAAAACTCCGAGCTTTGTCCTCGATTCCTCAAACTTGACTCTGGGCAATGCCTTTGTAAATATGTCCTTAATTTGGTCTTGATTGGATGCGTGCCAGGGCTCGATTTCTTTAGTTGCCTCTGCTACGATGAAGTGATATTTGATTGCTATATGCTTTGTTACATGTTGTGATGCTTGGATTCTTTGCCATTGCTATTGTCGATTTGTTGTCATGATAGATTATGGTAGGTTAAATCTGCTTTTGTTCACCCGTATCTCCAGTATTCTCGAAGCCATATAAGCTTGATTTGTCGCTTTCTTTGCCCACGTGCTCGGCCTACCGTTGATTGTGCGATCGCTTGCTTCTTTGATGCCCATGAGAAAAAACGATCCTAGTAAGAAGGCATAGCGATGTGCTCTTCATGTCATCGGCCAGACACGATCCTTATCGGTATAGTGCCGATCAACTTTGAGTTGGTCATGGTGTTATACCATATACCAAACTCCTTCGTGCCTTGTAAATATCTTAGAACTCTTTTAGCTACTCCATAGTGAACGACTTGGTTTCTGCATGAACCTTGATAGAAGACTTGTAGCATACCGATGTGTAAGTCGCGTGTAAGATATAATAGGCTCCCAATTAAGCTTCTATAGTGCGATGCATCGACACGGTGCTCCATCTTCCTTCTTGACTTCTCATTTGTTACAAGCGGAGTAGCTTGGCGGCTTGCGATCATTCATCTGAATTTCTTTAATAATGTACGTTGTATTTCTTACGACATATGAATATCCCTTCTTTTTGTTGTTTTACCTCTATGCAGAAATAATTCATCAAACCAAGGTCGGTCATCTCGAATGTCTTCATCATGTCTTCTTTGAACTTAGTTATCATTTCTATATTGTTTCTGTGTAGATAAGATCATCTCGTATAGGAGACAATGAGAAGTATCTTCTTTGACTTTGGGTCTTGGCGTATAGTGTTGGCTCACTTTTGCTCCTCGAATCCTTGATCGTGATATCGATCAATTACGCTATACCATCATGGGAGGAGCTTGTTTTAGACCATATAAAGCTTTTCTTAGTCTTAGCACTTTACCTTCATTGCCTTTCTTGACAAAGCCTTGTGGTTGCTCCACATAAATCTCTTCTTGTAGTACCCATTGAGAAGGTGACTTGACATCTAAGCGGGAAAATATTCAGCCTTTTGAGTGCTAGAGCTATTAAAGCTCTTATTGTATCCATTCGAGCAAGCTGGAGCAAATGTCTCATTGTAGTCGACTCCAGGTTCTTTGTGAGAAGTAACCTTTGCTACCCGGCCTAGCCTTGTGTTTTGTATTGAGCCATGGGGTTAAGCTTTGTCTTATAAACCCATTTGACTCCAATAATATCTTTATTTTTGGATGATCTACTAGCTCCCACGTGTTATTTTTCTCTATCATTTTATTTCTTCCTCCATTGCCTTGACCCATACTTCTTGCCTTGAAGCTACTTAGCAGCTTTGGGCTCAAGTATAACCAAGTTGCAAGATTGATATATATCCATAGCGATTTTCTTTTATCGGAGTAGATTACGGTGAAGAATCTTGTTGTTATCGTGGAGATGAAGGGAAGCGTCTGAACCTCTGATTGCCGTCGACTTCTTCTTGAGGTTGTTATCTTGGTAACGAAAGCAACCGCTTCTCTCAATTTTTTCTTTATCCCGATTCCAAAGCACCTTCATCAACTTCAACATCTCATTGTGACAGTGAGCTTCTTTGTTTGTAAGTTGTAGACTCGATAGCCTTTTATGCGTCTTTGTACCCCAGAAGATTCCTCGTCTTGTCTTGTCTTCAAGCTTATGTCTCTTTTGATCGGCACATGAATATAGCATATGGATCCAAAGACCCTTAGATGTTTAGCGATGGTTTTGCCCTCCAGGCTTCAATAGGAGTTTGTCTTGAAGCGCCTTAGTTGGACATCATTGAGTATGTAGGCTGCAGGTGTAGGCTGCCCAAAAGGTGTTTGGTAATTCTTTTTCCTTGACATTGATCTCGCCATCTCCATGGTATGCGATTTCTTCTTCGACACTCCATTTTGTTGTGGAGAATATCATTGTAGTCGCTCGCAATACCTTCATCTTCGCGAATTTATCAAGTCGTGGGAGTTGTACTCTTTCGCGATCACTTCTAAGCCTCATTATATGTTTACAGCTTTGCTTTTACGACAAAGGGCCTTAAACTTCTTGAATGTTCCAAAGACTTGATTTTTCCTTGATGAAGTAGACCCAGTCATTCTAGAAAAGTCATCAATAAAGAGGATGAAATACACATTGTTGTCAAGTGATGGTGTCTCATTGGTCGCCATGCGTCGGTATGGATGAGCTCCAACAAGTCTTTTGCTCTCCCATCTTTGGGTGATTTAGCTTGATGTCTGTGTTGCTTCCCGAAGACATCCTTCACAAACTCCATTATTTTCTTCCAAGCGTGGGAGATCTCTCATCATATTCTTACGATATAACAACTTGAAGGCTTGAGTGTTGAAGTGGCCAAATCTCGATGCCATAGCGAGGGAATCATCAGCTTGCACCTTCATGGCAATGTTAGTGGTATATTTAAAGTTATCGGAAACTTTTGTTCCTCTTCTCCATTTTTACTTGGGCTATCTCAACCCTTTTATTATTGTTATCATAGATTGTGCATTTATCTCCTTCAAAGTGAAGGGCATATCCTTTCTCCATCATTTGGCCAATGCTCGAGGTTTTCTTTAAGATTGGGAACTAGTAAGACATCTTTAATGAATCTCGTACCTTTCTTTGTCTCCACCATGTGAGTGCCTTTTCCTTTTGACTCCACAGTATGCAGTTTCCTAGTCGAACCTTTACTTTAATGAGTCATCAATATCCTTGAAAATGCTCTCATCTTTCGCCATGTGATTCTTTACTGACCGCTATCCAAGTACCGATTTCCACATTTCGTCACTAGAATCTTGGGTAGCATAGAATAGATGTTGCTCACGGTCATGTGGATTTTGCTCACACTCGTGCTCTTCATGTAAATTGGCACGATGTTTATTTTTCTTTGAAGCAGTTCTTACTCACGTGCCCAAATCTCTTGCAATGTCGACACGCGTGTTTTCCACGATAGCGGCAGTCTTTCTCGGCATGATTTGTCCTCTGCGGATGCCACATGGAGATACTCATCTTGATTTTCTTTGAGAAATTTCTAGAATTCTCTTTGTTTCTAAAATTTTCTCCCTTATTTTTTGTTTCCTCCATATCCTTTATTTTGAGGCCAAGTAATTTGAGCTTTGATTGAAAGGCATTTTCTATTGAGTCATCTTCATGCCTACTCAATCTTTGCTCATAAGCTTCAAGAGAGCCCATTAGCTCTGCATCCCAGATAAAGTAAACGAGTCTTTTGTTTGCTCAATCGTAGTCACGATTGAATCAAATACTCTGAGGAATAGAAATTAATATTTTCTCAACAATTCTTTTGTAGAATATTTTCCCCATAGGCTCTCATTTGAGAAACTATTTCTTTTATTTTAGAATAGTAATCTTTACGGTCTCGGACTCCTTCATTTTTATTAACTCAAACTCACGTCTTAGAGTTTGAAGTTTGGCAACACGATACCTTGTCACTTCCTTGAAACTCCTCTGCGGTGTGCTCCATGCTTCTTTGTACTTGTAGCTCCCATTATTCTTGGAAAAATAGCGTCGACTCTTGCTTGTTGTAGAAAAAATAACGGCATGCGTCTTTTTTGTTTATTTGCCTTCAACTCTTTTCTTTGAAATGGGCGATAAGAGTTGAAGTGTCTGCGATAGCGATAAATCCTTCTTCTAGCGTCCTGAATCTTGAGAGCAAAAAATGTCTTCATTTTAATGCTCCAAAAATCATAATTTTAAATGCGTAAGCAGGAGCGGTAATAGATGGAGATTGAATGGTATTAGCCATGAGTTAAGAAAATTTTGGGACTAGTATAAAATGTAAGGAGGAATTTTTTTTTGGAAAATAGTTGGGTAATTTTTCACGCCCGATATATGGCCAGAACCAGGCTCTGATACTTGATAGTATTTGAAGTAGAAAAGTAGTAGAGGTAAGTTGTGGAATGTAGTCAAATAGTATTAGAAGATGGGAGGCTTTACAATTTGGAGCTAGAATGTAGTTTGTATTGCTCTCAAATTGATTTATTACAAATGCACCCAAACTTGCCTATTTATAGGTGCTTGAAGATGGTTCTAGCAATAGATGGTTCTAGGCTTTTCTTGACTTATTTTTACATTTGATTACTCTAGAGGCATTTGATTATGGTAGATATTTCTAGGAATTCTCTAGTCTTTCTACATTGTTTTGTATTAGATACTTCTAGGCTTATATGGCTATTTCTAGGCATAAGCTATCCTAGGCTTTTGTAGAAAATTCTAGAAAATTGCAGCATCTTTAACATCATTAGTGATTGGAGATGGTTCGTCTTTCCTGATAGCATAGTCTATATCCATCAACCACAAATGCAAGAGAATCCTCATCTTCCGTATCTTACAATTATCTCCTTTGAGTTCGAGAGTGTCACATTGAATTCAGAAAAACTAACAGTTTGAGACGTTGCATAAAATCCAAAAGCTTATGTCAAAATTGAGTCGTACTAATCTAAATTGTATGTCTTAACAATGTAAACATACTCAAAAAACGAATCTCGTAGCATACAATTTGTTTGTGGGCTAAATTTTTAATTCAAAAAGATCCAATTAAACTTTATAATTCAATTATCAAATTACATAATTAATTTTATGATTTATTGATAAGTCATGAAAATAATTTGATTTTCTATTGTAAATAGTTACTTTATGGGCAAACCATGAAAAATAATATGATATTTTATCCTAATTAATTATACAAATATAACAAAAATTCCTGTGGGATAAAATTCATTATACAACATATAACTAATCACAGTATTATGTCTAATTCCTTATGTGATCTTAAACAAATTTAATATATAATTTCACTAATTAAGCATGTTGTGGCTAATCCAAAATTAATCAAAAATTATAAAGATCACTAGACAATAAAATTAAACTATATGAGAATAAACAAATTATGCACATTAAGACAAAATTGAAGAACTAATACTTAGTGCAAAATTAGGGGGTAAAATAGTCACTAATCTTAGAATAATTCATCACTATTGCATAAATACTACTAATTATTTCTTTGATTTGTGTAGGAAGGTGCCAAAAGGCAGAAAGAAGAGAAAGACAAGAATCCGGAGCTAAAATGGACAAAATATGCATAATTTGGGCATCATCAGGTGATGTACGGCCTATGCAGGGGAGTCTACATGGCCGTGCATCAGTCTAGAAGCCAGATTCAAACTCTGCCTCGATGCGTGACCTCATCAGCTTATGCACGACCGTGCATCAAATTACTACCACCACCTCGTACTAGGTCGTGCATATATGGACGACCATGCATCAATTTCAGATACCATCTTGTATAAGGTTGTGCAAAAACATTACTTAAGCTATGCACGACGTGCACCGAGTCGTGCATAGGCCATGCATGCCTATTTTTGCAAGAAAATAAGTTTGTTTCTATAAATAGGGGTGTTGACTTCATGAAAAGAGATCTTTCTGTTATTAAGAAGAATCCTAATGCCTATTAGAGAGCTCTGGAGTGGAGGCCAAAGATTGGAGGCTGAATCAAGAGATTTCACACTTGTTTTTCCTCCAATTCTCATTATGATTTATGATTGTTTTGTCTTTATGTTTATCGTTTTTACTTTAGACATGAGAAATTAAGCTCTCTTCTAGGGTCTTAGGTGGATTTTGTACTCTGGACCTATTCTCTATAGTTTGATTCCTTTTTGCATTCCTGATCAGTTTGATTAAAGGGTTAAATATGTTTTTAGTCCTTATAAAATTATGACTTTTCAAGTTTAGTCTTTAAAAAAGTTTATTCACTTGTAGTCCCTTTTTTGCTTTTATAGGGACTATTTTTGTAGTCCCTACATCTATTTTTAGTAAAATGTTTTCAAAATAGGGACTAAATATAAATAAACTTTTTTTAGGAACTAAACTTAAAAAATCGTAATTCTATAGGGATTAAAAACATATTTAACCTTTGATTAAATTATTATGCTGCTTTAATCATGTGCTCGAATTTATCACTCTAAACATGTTAATAATCAATCTGTTAATAGTGACTGTGCTTTGACTAATTGGTGAACCTGTGTAATAATTGGGATTATAAACTAAGAATGAATAATCGCTAGTTCTAATTTTCTGATTATTTTAAACTTCTTCACGCTTAATGTTTTGTCTAACTTTAAATCTCACTTGCCAAAGGACGAGTTATTTTAGGGAAAAGGTAGTTAGATTCACTTGACCAACATTTTAATGATTTTTGTAGAGGGATCGGTGATCAAAGGCATTTATGGAACCAAATAGGGTCAAGCTAAGGTAATGGGTAATGGGAGAAATAAAATCGTGAGCTTAGACTCTAATTCACTGCTCCATTATTAGTGTATTTTGCGTTCTCATAGCTTTTAGGTTGCTATCATATAAATTGTTGCATAAATAATAATGAAATCTTAGGACGATCGGTAATCACCAATTCTCATAGCTTTAAGCTGCATTTTATTATAAATATAAGTGCACACCAAAAACATAATATTATGCATTTAATATAATTCTATGCAGAGAATAAATTCATTCCTAACATAATATTCATGCATAAGATATCCAATTAAACTAAATTACATATTTATTATATACCCAGAAACGTAGAATACATTAAAAGAACAATAAAAAACATGTCACACACATATGGCCTAGTGATTAGTAAGGCATCATGTATGTAAGTCATTTGGGTTCAAATCCCAGAGTTGTATTTGTCTATTATTTTTATCGTGAAAAATTGTTTTATATTTATTATAAAACAACATATTTCGCTAAATGGATTGTAAGTCACTACAAGGGTATTTCGGCAGCTGAGCTAGACGTCGTAACGTCAAGGAACCTGAGCTGAATGTCCTAGGGTGAGAGGAGAGCCCAAGGCTATGGCTGGTATTCAGTGGATGGATCAGGGTTACTTTCCGAAAATTTCAGGGAATGTTTTGGGAGAGAGTCTTGAGTTGCATTATAGGGCATTTGTGCATTTTGTTATCTCTTGTTCTATGTTTTGATGTTTCTATGATTATTTGAGAAGTTGACCATTTCCCATGGTTCCTTCAACCGATGATGGCAACCCAGACGATGGCGAAGACACTAGTGATATCGGCAATGACGACATCGCCGGAGATCGCGTTTGATTTCCCAGACATCGAGGCACCCTCGGCGATGGAGTTCGACCCCATCTCCCGCTGTGTTGTATATACAGGGGATGTTGTACAGAGTTTTCGAGTGGATGGACTAGTGGTGAGACAGGAGACGTCTAGACGTACAGTTAGCTTTTTGATCCGGACGATGCAGGTGGTGGATGCTTGGCGCAGCATTCAGAGAGAGCACGTGATGCCAGCTTCATTTTCTTCGCCGGAGGGACCTCTTGAGATTCCGAGGCGTACTGCTTCCCGTTTTGCTTCCCGAGCCAGAGGACCGAGGATTCGGTGGACCGCTCAGAAGAGTGTGATCAGACGTAGGACTACAGGAGCTTCTACTTCCAGGGGGCTGCCATTCTGAGTTCTTTGGCAGGATCTGAGCCTGAGGCAGAGCCAGTTTTCCCCATGTTAGTCAGGACCCCTACCCCACCGGGACACTTTTCACCCATCTGCAGAGAGTGCGGTGAGGCAGGGTGCAGTGACGCAGGATTTCTGGATGAGGCGTTCATAGAGGAGGACATGCCTGAGGGTGTACCTGCTACAACACCTTTCATTGATTTGACCGGTGAGGATGCGGCAGACCCGATGGACGAGGAGGAGGAGGAAGAGGATCCGTCTGAGAATCCGGATAGCTATCTTTAGATGTTGTGATTGTTTGACTGCGTGTTTATATTTTGGATGATTGTAGGATTTGTTTATGGTGTACAGTTTGTTATGGTGACCAGTCGGGCTTCGTGGATGTCTTTTGTGTACTGCAGGGTAGACTGGTGGTATACTTTTGGAGCAGCCCCTGCGTGGGTGTCTGCCGGGAGTACCCCTGGGGTATGATTATTCTCGCGAGGATTCTCATACTTTAGGTGTATTCTCTTATACATATTTGTGCACTGCTTTTATTTTGTATGCACTACTTATGACTACCTTGTTTATATACGTGTATGTATTTCTAGTGCACGCGTCTTGTGTCTTAGATTGCACCATGTTTCTAAATATTGTGACTACTCTGTGTGTGCTTGCGGGTATTGTTGTTTTTAAAAAAATGTATCGCATTTTTTAAAGGACACAAGAGTACTATTTTAAAAGTGCATCGCATATAGGTTTTGTTCTAGTTTAGTAGCAGTCCGAAAATGGGTCGTTACAACGAACCAAACAGATTTTGAGTGTCCTGATTCATCTCAGTATATATTCTCCTAATGGTGTGTTTGAATTTCACTTTTGTCTATTATCTTTTGTTTCACCTAGAATGCATGCTGTGTAAAATTGTGGCATGGATTGTTTGTTCGTTTTTATCCAATTTTGTCAACTCGCTTGACTGCTACTTGGACCTTTGCAGTTGTTAACTTGACACTCATTGATCTTCCTGGCCTTACAAAGGTAGCTGTAGGTAAGAACAAATTGGACATGTTTTTCTTGTCCTTGGTTTTGTGACTACCTGAGCAACATGCTAACAGATAGTTTTGCGACATACAGAGGGTCAACCAGATAGTATTGTCCAAGACATCGAGAATATGGTTCGCTCCTACATTGAGAAGGTAAAATTCTCTTTCTCTAACAGGAATCTTAAGGAACACATTTCACAAGTCATCATATTCTGATTTCTGAGCATAGTTTTATTTGTATGAATTAAGTCACATCAATGATCTGAATTATGAAACTTACACTACAAGAAAAATCGGGGATCAAAAATCTCTGTTTTTTTCGACGGTTTGTGCCTGTCGGTAAAGAGTCGTCGGTATCCCGACATCTGTTTTCACCCCGTTTTAGGGTTCCCTCCAGTTTTTCAAATACCGATGGTCTATTCCGTTGGTATTTGAATTCAGCCGTCGGTAATGCCGTGTCGTGTACCGACGGGTCTAAGACCGTCGGTAATGTTATTGAGGCCATCAGTAATCTCCAGTTTCATACAGACCACGAGACCTTCTCCTCCTCCATTTTTCATTCTATCCTATTATTCTCTACTCTCTTCCCCTTTATTCGTATTTTCGGTGCCACCAGCCAGCACACAAAGAACGACGACGATGACCACCACACACAAGAACGACGATCCACCTGCTTCTCCGTCTGCACGCTTGATTGCCATCTCTCACGTTTAACCCCTGCCTCCGTCTGCACGCTTGATTGCCGGTGAGTATATCTGAAATCCTCTCTCCCTCTCTCTGTCATCTCTCTAAGGTGCTCTGCCTAGTCCTCACTAGTGTTGCTTGCAGGCCGCCACAAAAGTGAGGGCATCGTCTATGCGTGCCCCCCACGCCTCATCTTTGCCCCACTTTCTTTCCCCCTCAACTCTCTCTAATTAGGGCTCAAACTGAACTTTGAGGACAACATTAGAAGTCAGCAGTTGTTTTGTTTTCTCTAATTAGGGCATTGATTGCTTCTTTCTCAAATCGAAAAGAAAAGATATCCCCGCCTCACTTGCTCCGTATGCTCTGAGGTAATATTCCAAATTTCATTTTAGCCAAAAATACTATAAACGGTGTGAATGTGTTGACGCATTTTACTTCACTTAATTGCAACAGGCTTATGTACAGCAGCTAGATTCAAGTAGATTAAGGCTTTCCCACCTCGAACAAGACCTTTCAAAGAGTGCACTCTCAGTACTACTCTCTCACTCCCTCAACGCTCACAAAATAAAAACTGCATAATGTCTTTCTTAACTTCTAATGATCAGTATTTGTCGTGTTTAATTTAACAGAGAGTATTCTTGGGTTGTGGTGTTGCCGGTGGAAACATAAGCACGGGTGAGTGCTGCTCTTTTTTGTTGATTTTCGAATGTAGTTTCATTTCATAATGTGTTAAACTCGAAAAGATAGAACACGCTAGTTATGGCTTAATTTTCTTTCTGGAATATATATTCTCAAATGATTATGAGGCATGGAAAAACTTGGTATAATGAACACCTGAAAAAGTTTGTTGTGGTAATTTAGATTTTTTTTTTTTACTATTAATAAATATTGAAAACAAGTGCATAAATGGCAACATAGGGGGTTTTCAGATTATATATAGACATAGACATAGGCTTATACGTACAGGCTCATACTTTAACTGGTATTGACACTTTTAGAAAGTTGAACAATTAAATTTGTTAATATTTTTTCTTTTGTAGTTCATGAACTATATTAAGCATGGCTGATGATTTCATGAACTGCCTTTGCTTATTGTATATTATTGATAATTGATAATTCCATCAATATGAGCTGTAGAAGTTATTGATGATATATATAAGAATGGCTGTTAACAGATCATTTTCAAGATATAAAGAAGATTGCTATATGACAATAATTAAATAAATACTGGTCCATTTCATACCTTCACTTATCTTATTACCTGTTGTTGCTTTTCATTTCTGAGGAAGTAGGCCGAAGAGTGTGCCCAAGTCTCTCATTTGTAGGTTTTCCCAAGTCTTATTTACTTTAGCTATTACAAAATGCAAAAGAGTGTGTATATTGGATCAAATCTATTTCATACATGTCATTCCTTCCTTGCCATTTCAAGTTGCTTCTGTCATTTGAAAGTGAGTTTTTGCTTGCAGAAGAAGCTCTATTTCATAGCCTCTGAGACTGCCACCTCCGCCACTCCTCCACCGCTCGTGTCTCTGCGCTCGCCGCTCATGCCTCTACCACTACTCTGCAATCGAGGTATGCACTCTAACGAAATGTCGGTTGACTCATTGGGTGGAAAATTGTTGTCTGTTGACCCCCACACCGACATATTTATTTTATTTCCTTCATAGTTCTCTCCACAGAGGAAATTTTGAAGTCAGCAAATGTTGTTAGAGTAATTTGAATTTCATCCATTTCATCTACAAGTTCAATTTTTTTTCTTGAAGCACCAAGTAAACAGCAGTTGCTGATCAAAGAGAAAAGTAAACAGTAGTTGCTGATCAAAGAGAAATAAAGCTTTAAATAAATTTTGATATTCATAATGACAAACAGATTTCATATCAATACCAAATTGCTAGTAGATAAAGAATAGAAAATATTAGCAACATATACGGATTTTATATTAGTTTCATAATGACTATGATCACCATCTTCGACACGAAAAACAGAATCGGGAAAAAAAAAATTGCAAGCTGAATAGTAATAACGAAAACATCAATCAGGCTGAATGGATCAATCTATAGTCTATACAAAGAAACAAGCGTGTTTGTGAATACTTCAATGAGGCTGAATGAGCCATAGGCTGCAAATATCAAGAGTGGGGGGTGGAATATCATGATTAATATCATAGAATATGGGTTAAAACACAATGCAGAGAGATTGAATTCAATTATTGTATTGGGGGTGTGAGTGCATTAGAACTTAGAACTTCATGAACTTGATATCAGAATATAATATAGTGTGTTAGTTGCAGGAAATAGTAATACTGAAGGGTAGAAATCGCAGCTCAATTTTGTGATATGGTTTTGATCATATGATAAATCAATGAGTTTGTTGGGCCCATATTTGGTTCCTTCATTCTTCTCATAACAACTTAGAGGTGCTCAAGAATAAATGTTTATCAACTTCTCTGTACTTATAAAATATTGCCTAAAGGCCCTGGGCACAGAGAGGATCTTAGCCAAAAAAAGATAAGGGTCGAAGTTCATGGGAAGCCACTTCTGGTAACGAGATTATTTAGAGCTTATTTGTTTTACAGTTGATCCCAAGCTCTCAGAATTCCTTTTTTTTTTTTTTGGGTGCTTCTCAGAGAGAATTCTATTGGAAGCTAAAAATATTTCCTTTGATAAAAAAATAACAAAATATCTTAGAACTCCCAATTTTCCCGTTTGATGTGAAAACAATCTTAAACCAACCATTCTATTATGTATTCTCAATACTCAGGAAAATATTTGAATTAATTATGACATGAAAATATGCATAGGAATTAAATTAATACTTCATAATAATTATGAAACATTAAGATTTGATAGGCTTAAATACTTTTGGTCCCTTAAATAGCTTTTCACGGTTCTAATACTTGCAAGTTTTCAGTTGCGGCGAAGGTTCGATCTTGGACTGAGTTGAATATTAGGTCTCAGTTTTTAAGGTTAGGCTTGTTCTAAATTTTTTGGGTTAGGGGTTTTCAAAAAGCATAAGCTTGATTTTTTACTTACATTTTGATTTTGTTGGCAAGTGTTGGAGGACTAGAAAGGGACTATTAAACAAAGGAGGTAAGTGTTAGAGATTCCTTCTTTCTCTTTTTTTTTTCGAATTTTCTCTTGTTATTTGCTGTTTTGCATCTGTTGAACATGCTTTTAGGTTAATTTATTTTTTGTTGGACATGATTTTGTTTTTGCCAAGGTTATCTTGAGCAAGCAAGGAATGAGCTTGTGAGATTTGAGGAATAAGTCAAGTGCTATCAGTGTACTCTCTTGAAATCCCCGTTATCTATTCATTTTCCAACACTATAGTTCTTTCTTTTGCATGCACCATTTTTGTCTTTTTGGTCTGTGCACACTTTTTTTTTTCTCAATGTGATCTAAGATTATAGTAAGTTTGATTAATTTCATGTCAAATAGAGGATCTGTGTCTTGATTATTTTCTGTGGATCTATGTCTTGTTTATGTTTTTATATTTGTGGATCCATGTCTTGTTTATGTGACAATAAGTTTGATTATTTTCTGTGGATCCATGTCTTGTAAAGTCAGATTTAGGTGACAGTAAGTTTGATTAGTCGTATACATTAGTTCAAGGAAGTCTATCATCCTGTTTTTGTGTTGTTTCTATTGACAGCAAGTAACCATACGAGTGTTTGTTTATTATAGTTTTTTTTGTGGTAGTCAATCCTATAATCAGATTTAAGGATTTGAAGGTGATGCTTTTTTTTATGATGGGGGGATTATTCAGACTTGGTTGCTGTCTTGGCTGTAATAGCTTGGATTTGAAAATGGGTGAACTATCTGTTGTATGCTGCAGCTAGACCTTAATACACCTTGTACTAATTGTCTATTTTATCAATAAATAGATTTTGCCTATCAATAAATACCCCTCTCAAATGTTTTAATGGTGTAATGGTCCTAGTTCAGATGTAATGGTTTTAATTCATCGTGCTTATGTTTCCTTTTTGTATGTTTGATAATTCAAATGTTGTAATGGTTTTAACCGTTTGAATGGCCTAATTCATAAATTTAGGCATAGTTTGTGGTTTTGTTTTTATGTGTTGTGTTTATCAAATGATATATTGTTATTTGACCCCTGACGGATTATTATTTAAAATTGCAGAGACATTACCTGCTCCCAAGGATTATCACCATCTCTCTTGCCTTTATATAGCTGGACGCAGACGTTCTACTTCTCCTTGACACTCTCTTGTTCTGCACATTAGGTATGCACTCTAACGAAATGTCTGTTGACTCATTGGGTGGAAAAGGGTTGTCTGTTGACCCCCACACCGATATTTTTTTTTATTTCCTTCATATTTCTCTCCACAGAGAAAATCTTGAAGTGATGTATGTTATAAGATTATTTTGTTTGTTAGTGATTTCGTGCTTTAAATAGTATTATTGAATATTTTTCTATCATGCTTTGATGCTTGAAATGTTGGTTCTTTTTGGGTGGAAAAGGGTTGGCTGTTGACCCCCACACCGACATATTTCTTTGAATAGATACATAATTCGGTTTGAATCTTTCGCCTCTTTCGTGTCCCTGTTGTATATGCCTTTGATGGTCTTTGGAAGAATGTCTGCTTAACCCATCTCTTGTCACTCCTATAAAAAACCAAAATCAAAGTTAGGTCGACTTAGGTGAACTAATTAAAAAAACAAAACCCTCTTTCTTCATCAAGTAGTATTTTAATTTAATATAATTTCTTATGATAAATATCTAATTAAGGGGAGAAATTTTATTGTTAATATTTAAATTAAATAACCTGGAAGTTTCTCAGGATGGGTATAACAAATCACATCTTCTCCTTCAATAGTGAGAATGAACTCATCCATCAAAGGGTGTGATTTCATGTTCTTTGACTCTACTTTGGCTTCAAGATGCTCTATCAGTTCTTGATTTGTTGGATCAAACTTCACTCCTGCTGGTAGACCTAGTCAATCCTGTCGATTTGTTCCATTCAAATTCAAATTAAAATTAAAACAGAAAGCAAAAGGGAGAGATGATAAGAATATAAAAGATAGAGAGAATTTTTTTTTAAGATGATCGTCTGCTTCTATCTAAAATGCTTCTGAAGGATGCTATCTATCCCTTTTGATGAAGTGATCTTGAATTAAAATTAGAACAGAATAAAAAATAGAAGAATTAGAAAGTAGAGAAACAGAAAAAACAGATCTAATTCTATCCTTGGCTACAACTTGCTTTGCACATCTCTATGTACTTCTTTCTCTTGCCACTTCAGCTTGTCTAATTCTATCCTTTAAGAGGATGTCAACTTCCAACCTGTTTCTTTTTAAATGACTAAGTCGATTTTCTACTTCTATCATCACTCAAATAGTTTAACTCATCTAACTTGAGAAATTTAAAAGTCTCTAAGTAAAGAATTATTTAGGCCATGAATACGACACAAGCTACCCCATTGCGGACATTTGGTTTTTTGTTATGTTAATTATTGAAGAAATGGATGTTTGATTATTGTTATTAGTATCAGAGAAAAGCCTTAGCTTCCCGTTTGAGGTTCAATATATTATTGAGTGCATGTACTCTTTTAGGGTACCACGTGTTCATTGTATATTGAACCTTGAATTGTCCAAGTCGGACAGTTTGGGAAAAAACTTTTTCTTTACTCGTATAATAGTTATTGCTTAATTCTGGTATCTATATATTTGATGAAATTTCGGTTCGATTCATTTCCTTTTGTTCTCTGGGTGCATAGTTGATCGCGGTATTCATGACAACAATCATTTAGTGTACTCAAAGACCAATGGAAAATGCTGTCGAAATTTTGTCAAGTATAAGATATGAGAATTAAGAAATGACTATTATACGAGTTCTGAAAAAGTTTTTCCTCGAATGGGATAGGGTCATACCATTTAAAGAAAGAGAGCAGTTGTAAGAACGTCGTGCTGCTGAAATTGTCATTTTTTTAACATGCAGAAAATGGAATTTTTTCTTTCAAGTCGTAGTTGGATGTACGATAGCTTGTATCCGGGGAGAGGGGGTTTGAAACCAGATTTTTGCGCTGGGGTTGAATACTTTGTCCAAGCCGCAATAACACATAAAGATTTCAAAACTAATGGAGGGATTAGATGTCTATGCCTTAATTGCAATTGCAGAAGGATTAAGAGCCCAAGTGAGGTCATCCACCACCTGTATTCAGTTGGATTTAGGCCTAATTACTGGATTTGGACTACACATGGCCTCGCATTGATTTAGGGGTTGGCGATAATTGCGCAGGTGCTTCAAGCAGTTGTGTAGATTCGGGATATGGTGAGCAGATTGAATTGATGCAAGATATGGTTTGTGATGCCTTGGGGGTAAACGTATCATTCGAAGAGCAACAGTATGATGACACAGATGAACTTCCAAATGAGACAGCACAAAAATTTTATAATCTATTGTTAGAAACAAATAAGCCGTTATTTGAAGGGTCTGCAGACTCTAAGTTATCAATGTGTGTTGACATAGATGAACTTCCAAATGAGATAGCACAAAAATTTTATAATCTATTGTTAGAAACAAATAAACCGTTATTTGAAGGGTCTGCAGACTCTAAGTTATCAATGTGTGTGAGGCTTTTAGCTCTTAAGTCCAACTGTGGTGCTACCGATATGTGCTTGGATCTCGTAATGAAAATGATGTTGGACTCGTCACCTATCAGAGATGGTTTGCCAAAAAGTTATTACGAGGCTAAAAGCCTAGTGTCCAAGTTGGGGTTGGAATCTAAAAGGATTGAATGTTGTGTGAGAGGGTGTATGCTATATTACCACAATGAATTCGGTAAAAACGATGGCGCACTGGTTGAATGCAAATTTTGTGGTGAGCCAAGGTATATGTCACATACTGAAAATGGGAAGGGTAGACAAAAACCAATTCCAGTGAAGGAAATGTTTTATTTGCCAATTATTCCAAGGCTGTAGAGAATGTTTGCATCACCACAGACTGTAGGAAAAATGGTGTGGCACTATGAGAATAGAAGCACTTCAGGTATGTTGCGCCACCCATCTAATGGTGAAGCTTGGAAGCACTTTGATCGTGTGCATCCCGATTTTGTAGTAGATCCACGTAATGTACGACTTGGCTTATGCTCTGATGGTTTTACCCCATATGTTCAATCCACGATGAAACCTTATTCTTGTTGGCCAGTTATTGTTACCCCATACAATCTTCCTCCCGAAATATGCATGTCTAAGCCTTATATGTTCTTGACTTAAATTATACCGGGTCCAGATAATCCAAACCTTATATGTTCTTGACTTATATTATACCGGGTCCAGATAATCCAAAAGATGGTATTAACATCTATTTAGAGCCTCTCAATGACGATCTCAAAAGGTTGTGGAATGGTGTTTTGACGTACGATATTGCACGAAAGAAGAATTTTACAATGAGGGCAGCTCTGATGTGGACGATTAATGACTTCCTTGCATATGGCATGTTGTCTGGTTGGGGTACTCATGGTAAAATGGCATGTCCGCAATGCATGGAGCATACAAAGGCCTTTACCTTGAAATTAGGGGAAGAGTTTTTGCTTTGACTCACATCGTAGGTTTTTCCCCGGTGATCATCCATTTAGACGGAATAAGAACGCCTTCGAGAAGGGGGAAGTTGAATTAGATGGCCCGCCCCCAAGGTTGACATCAGAAACGGTCGGAGCAGAGTTATGGAACTGCCAAAAATCACATATTTTGGCGAATTGGATCGATTTGAAGGATATGGACAATGGCATAATTGGACAAAAAGAAGTATTTTTTGGGATCTGCCATATTGGAATGATAATTTATTGAGACATAACCTTGATGTTATGCACATTGAGAAGAACCTTTTTGACAATGTTTTTCTCACAGTGATGAACGTCAGAGGAAAAACAAAAGACAATGAGAAGGCCAGCCTAGACTTATCACTTTACTGTAGGCGAAAGGACTTGCATTTGATGACTCAGTTGGATGGGAAAACCCTGAAACCCAAAGCCTGTTACTCTTTAACTGCTAAGGAAGCAAAGTCAGTCTGTCGGTGGATAAAAGAACTTCGGATGCCAGACGGTTATTCTTCTAATTTGGCAAGATGTGCCGACGTGAACAAAGGAACCATGATTGGGATGAAAAGCCATGATTGTCATGTATTCATGGAGTATTTACTTTCTATTGCATTTAGTTCCTTGTCGTCAAATGTTTTAAATCCACTTACTGAACTCAGCCAATTTTTTAAATATTTGTGTTCTGCGACATTGAGAGAGGATGATCTTATAAAGATGGAGCAGAACATTCCAGTCATTCTTTGTAAGTTGGAGAGAATATTTCCCCCTGGTTTTTTTGATTCTATGGAGCATCTCCTAGTGCATCTTGCACATGAAGCTAGGCTTGGTGGACCGGTTCAATATAGATGGATGTATCAATTCGAAAGGTAATATAATAACAAATTCTTTAATACAAATATTCATTTGAAGGGTCAATTGTATCAATTTTGATTATCAACCTTGTTATTTTATAGATTTATGGGTGACTCAAAACGATCGGTGAAAAATAAGGCTAGGGTTGAAGGATCTATTTGTACAGCTTACTTACACCGCGAGACAAACCATTTCTGTTCACATTATTTTACGAACTTCATGTTGACACTAACAAATAATAGGAATGAAATAGAAAATGAAAGTGAAATACACCTGCTAGCCTTATCAGTATTTGGCCTTCCCGGTCGTCATGCTGGAAATGAGCTGACTCACTGGATAACCGGAGAAGAGTGGAAGTCAGCCCACGTTCACATGTTGATCAACTGTGCCGAAGTATCACCATATCTTACGTATGTATCATTTTGACCACTTTCAATTTTTTTTATCCACAACTGCTCTTGATCATTTGTTTGATAATGACTTCATCAGGGCATTCTTGTTAACTAAGCCCAAAAGCGAACAAGACTCTTCTGCATATATTCATGAATATTTCCCAACATGGTTTAGGAACCAAGTATGTATTTTTAGTCCTATTATTATTATTATTTATTGCTTGAAAATACAAAAGATTGTTTGAAAATAGGAACCATAATTTGTTTGTACATGGTGTATACACAGGTGTATAGTGAGGCAGAATCCCCTAAAATCCAACACTTGAGAAATTTATCTCATGGTCCTAAATCACGTGTAAAAGAATGACACACATTCTTCGTAAACGAATATAAATTTCAAACCTAATCAAAAACAGAGGGGGAAAAAATAATTAACAGCGGAGTTTATGTAAAAGGTACCACAGATGGAGGTGAAGACGACTTCTACGGCGTGATTCAATATTTATATGAACTAGCGTACAATACTTTAGACTATACTAAAAGAATAGTGTTATTTTATTGTAATTGGTTTGATCCGTCAAATAGAGGCATAAGAGTGGATCGAAAATATAATACAGTGGATATTTTGTATGAGCAGAAAATACCAAATGTTTGATCCGTTTATCATGGGACAACATGTAAGACAAGTGTATCATGTCCCTTATCCATCAATTCGAAGGGACAAACATGGTTGGTGTGTCGCAATAAAGACAAAACCAAGGGGTCACATTGAAGCAGATGATACACAGGAAGAAGTGGCTTATCAAGTGGATGAGATGTCTCATGTCAATGTAGTATTTCTCGACTACGTGACAATCCAATCATATATGAAGATGTAGATGAAGATGAGGAATTAAATGAAGAAGTGGCATAACCATCAAGATCTGAAGACGATGCCGAAATAGAGTGGGTAGAATAGGCAGGTTGAAATTGTTTAACTTTTTACAATTTGAGAAATTAATGTGTAACAATATATTTTAATTTTTCAGTTATTTTCATAACTTGTTGTTTATTTTTATGGAATTTATTTTTAATATTGTTATGTTTAAATATAATATTTCATGACTGTTATTGTTGAATTTCTCTATAAACATATATGGCATCAGGAGGATCAGGATCCAACCCCCCATACCACCCACTGGTGGTAGATGGAAGGGAAAGGGCATCGCTATCGACCTCCCCGTCGTAAGAGGCCGAATATTATTAGGCTTGATCCTATTGAGTTTTCGACATTGTCATCTACACAGCATCCCCGTACATCTACACCGAGACAATCTCCTGCACCTCCTGCACCTACACAGCCTCCTGTGGCTCCTGTACCTTCTGCACCACCTACACAGCCTCTGGTACGTTCAGCACCGACACCCCCTTTGCCTCACATTCCTATGATCCCCAACCCAGGGATCCAGCAGACACATGGTGCTTTGATATCCCATGTTGTGCCTGACCCGGTGCCCGATGCTCATCAGTCCGACCATGAGTATAGTACGTGCCATCCACCTGATCAGACGGATGTTGAGCAGGATGGGGAGGAGCAGGAGGTTCAGAAGGAGGAGGTCCCTGAGGATCTTGAGATGCTGCATGATGGCCGAATTGTTATCAGGCCGACTGGTAACGGGTAAGTATTTACATTTTTTTGTCGAGTTATTAATAATTTACATGTATATATGTTTTTTTGTTTAACATGTTTTTACTGTTCGGGTTCCTTCCCTCAAAGCCAGCTGCAAAGGCTATCACAGCAACAAATGAAGAGAATTATCAGGCGTTCTGGCCCACCTGGGGGAAGCTGAAGGAGGAGGAGTGGGATCATATGTTCGAATCTTTCGGAGTAAGTTGCAATTTTTATTTTATTACATTTTTTTTATTTCGTAAATTTCAATTATGTTTAATAATGTCTTATATTGATACAGATGAGGGTTGCTTGGAATGAAGCGGATGAGGAGCAGATCGAGAAGAACTTTCATATGAAGGTCTCCCACCGCCTCTCTGATATGCTTAGAGATGCGCACATCAGGGCACAGCCCCAGTGGATAGGGGATGAGCTCTTGCAGCAACTGGTAGTACACTGGAACACCCCTGAGTTCAAGGCGACCTGCGCGAAGGCTAAGAAGAATAGAGCCTCTGAGAAGGGTGGGAGCCTGCACACCAGAGGTTCAGTCAGTCAGGCGCATCACGCAGCTCGACTTGTACGTGTTATATAATTGTTATTGTTGTTGTTGTTGTTGTTGTTGTTGTTCTTCTTCTTCTTCTTCTTCTTCTTTTTATTATTATTATTATTATTATTATTATTATTATTATTATTATTATTATTATTATTATTATTTATTTAATGTTTTTTTATTAATATAACCACAGTCGAGAAGGTTGGGGAGAGAGGTTCACTTGCACGAGCTACATCTTGCAACTCATATGAGGAGGAGTACTAGTGATTTCGTGGATGGTCGTTCGAGGCGGACCCAGGTAATTATAAAATATAATGACTATTTTTTTAATAATGTTTATATTGTTTTCTTACAAAAAAATTTGATTTGTTTGTTTGTTTGATAGGAGGAGTTTGAGACGAGGATATCTCAGATTAGATCTCAGAGCTAATCATGTTTCCCGTCTCAGAGCCCTGAGGATCCATCTGCACCGCTGAGGGTCGCCTATACGGTGCTGGCGACCTTGCCAGCAACTACAAGAAAGGGACCCACCGCCTCCACATCAGATAATCGTCAAGTAGTGGTGCTGCCAGTCATCCCTCTGCCGCGCATGACCAAGAGTTAATAGCTTTGCTGACACAGAGAGTGGCTGCTTCCGAGGAGGAGAATCGTCATACGAAAGCAATCTTGGCCCAGGTACTGGAGCGACAGGAGCAAATGTACCAGTTGCTAGCTCGCCAGCAGCCTCAGCCTCATCATCCTCCGTCTCTGCTTCCTGGTACTGATCATGTCGATGATGATGGTTTAAAGCATATCGATCATGATCAGGATTACCAGGATTATTAGTGTTGTTTATACATTGTTCGGATATTTTTGATATTGTTCGGATATTTTTTATGCTTGTTTGGATTTTTTTTATTTATTACGCTTATTTGTTCGGATATTATGCTTGTTATTTTTTAGTATATGTTATCGCATTTCATATGAAGTAAATTCATAAATATAAAAAAATTAATCAATGTAATTAAATTAAAAAAATAAATAAATAATTAATAATAAAAATTAATCAATTAAAAATTTAATTCAATAAATTTAATTAAAAAATTTAATTAATTTAAAAATTAAATAAATAAATCAATCAATCAATTAATTAAATTAAATTAAATTAAATAATTAAATCAATTATTTATTTAAATAAATTAAATAAATCAATCAAATTTTTTTTAAAAAAATTATCAATACCGACGAATTTATCCGTCGATAAACCGTTACTTACCGACGACCTTGCCCGTCGGAAACCTATGACGGTGCACACCGTCGGAAATACCGACGGTATTTACCGACAGTTTTGCCCGTCGGTACTACCGACGGTCATAAAAAGCCGTCGGTAATCCGTTAAAAAATTTGTATTACCGACGGCCGTCGGTAATCCCGCGTTTTCTTGTAGTGTTATGTAGGCAACACTTGATGAATCTTTATATGAGCTTGCTGGGAAGCTGTATTGTCTTGAAACACTACCAGCTCTTTCTGAATTTTGCTGTTAGAATTTACTGCTGATGTAGTCTTAGCAATCCCTGTGTGGTTTTGCTTGTTGAGATTTTGTTATTTGGCCATATTATTATGGTATTTACTGTGTTTTGTTTTGGTCATAATATCCTGTATTCTGTCTGTTCAGTTTGCTTATTTGAGTTATTTGATTGCCAACTTCAAGTTGTACATACATGCATACCCAATACAACAAGGACATACAGTTTCTACAGAGGTGGTGTTCAACATTTGATCAGTTTCACAAATTTTCTGCCATTAATAGTGGGTACTTACTTAGCCATTGCCTATATGGTAGTTTAATATTTTTTTCCTTTGGCATCATAGCTTCATTTCTGGTACAAGCACTTGGAATTGCACTTTTGTTGGACCAGTACATGAATTGCATCATAGCTTCATTACCTGAATTTTATGCAACATCTGGAAAATGGACCAGTAAATAACTCAATTGATGACCACATTTATCGCATGGACACAACCATGGATGTCATGATGCTGTCCCTAAGAACTGTTAGAGGCCTAGAATTGAAGTCTTTCCAATAATCATTTGGCAGCTCTGTTGTTTTATCTTATCTTGAGGCTTATAAACCTTATGTGCTGTCTGATCCCAACATGGAAGCGTGAATTATGAAATCCTTTCCTTTTCCCCTTTAGACACTTCCATCACTATGTATGTATATTGTATAATGTAGAGTATAATTTTGCTGTGGTGTTGAGTTTCAGTGATGCAGAACAACAAAAACACATTAGTCGTTTGGTTTTTCTATATACTACATTACTAAGCATGTCTTGATTTATTGACTTGAAAACTCATCATTAAAAATTGAATCTGTTGTTGGCACCTTAATTAGTAGTATTAGTTAGGTTATACGCATATAAATGGAAAATTTAAAGATGTGAAAAATCAATTTTTTTTCAAAAAAAATGGAATAGACAGCGCTTTCTCAAGGAAATGCTGTCTATTCTTAGAATTTTTTGAGAATAGGCAGCGCTTCCTTAAAGAACGATGTCTATTATCAATAATAGACAGCGCTTCTTCAAGGAAGCGCTGTCTATTCTCAAAATCGCCAGCGCTTCCCAAACGCTGTTTTTTCAAAACACAATAACTAGCGGGTGATTAGGCAGCGTTTTTAAGCGCTGGCGAATGCAAAAAATAAGCACTGTTGATTTAATTTTCTGTTGTAGTGATTTATTTGTATTTCCCTATTGTTATAACTTGGTTAGCTGCCTCATTGTTGAATTAAGTTAAAGAAAAGGCTAAATTGCATTTTTCGTCTCTTAACTTTATTTTAATTTTCAATTTCGTCCTCTAACTATTTTACTTTTTATTTATGTCTCTTAAGTTGCGAAAATTATGCCACTTTCGTCCTCTAACTATTTTACTTTTTTTTTTACGTCCCTTAAGTTACGAAAGTTACGCCACGTTCATCCCTTAAGTTACGAAAGTTACGTCAAATTCGTCCCTTTCGTCTGTAATCCCTTTAAACAATAAAATTTAAATCATGATCCTATCAGAGTTCTTATTGATGAAGTAACATGAAAAAAAGTAATGGAGCAAAAAAACAAAATATCAATGACCCATAGACACACAATAAAGGGATTATAGACAGAAGGAATGAACTTGACATAACTTTTGTAACTTAAGGAATATAAATAAAAAGTAAAATAATTCGGGAATGAAATTAAAAACTAAAATAAAGTTAAGAGACGAAAGCCAAAGAAAACTATCTATGGAGCTATGTACAATGCATATGGTAAGTTCTCAAAATAGATGGTCTATATGATGCACCACCTACAATGTGGTACACGGGTGGACCAATATTAAGTCTTGATTGTTGGATATTAAAGAAATAAAACGAACGGCACATATGAATGACCTGTAAATTGTTTAATTCAACTAACCTGATATTGAAAAGTGGTCTAATTTTTTAGATCTCTAATAAAGTCTATCATTAATTGGATTACTTGTTTAGCAATTTGTTCTCATATGGCAAGTACAATAATTGTTAATGCGAAACGTTAACTGTATTTGAAAAAGTTGATAGGTAAATTTATAATTTATTTGACTATAGCTTATAATAAGTTTGTTTTAAAAATAGAGGTATTTGATAAATATGCTTATCTGACTATGTTACAGCATTTTCTGAAAGCTTTTTTTTTCTAGTAGTGTTTGGAATTTATAACGTACAGCTTATTATTATGTTTTCTTAATTTTAGTCTTATTATTTAAATCAATTCCTGCTTTATACTCTTTTAAATCTTAAATAAGAATGAGACTTTTAACCACTATCTCACAAAATATAATATATAATATATTACATATTTAGGATAAAAACTATACATAATATATTTTTACCATAGTGCGACGTTATAATATTACTTCTTAAAATACTTGTACAAATATGTATATTTTTAAATATAGATGTATATATAGCTATTAAAATCTAAAACAAAAACAACAATTATATCAGAAACCATATAAACATGTCATCATTTATATTATCTCATCTTATATGATAAAAAAAACTTTAAAAGCAAAATGAAATTTAAAAATAATATATTAACTATTAAGAAGATAAAAAATTAAAATAAATAGTAAATATTAAAAGTAATAACTACTTTGAAATAAAAAAATGTATGAAAGGAAAAAATATTTTGTTGGTCCTTTATCTTAATTTTCAGTTTCAAGTTTTTGTTTCAATTTAGTCCTGTATGTTCTCAAACTTTAACAATATTGACCTAATTGGAGTGCTTTGGCTTTCAACAATGACTTAGTTTCTGATTTCAGCCACAATTGATACAACTGATTGTACATCTGGTACGTACACTTGCATTTATGATATCCTTTTATATATTCCAACATTTTGCCTCAAAATTAATGTTTTAGTACATATGAGACTAAATTGAAACAAAAAATATAAAATACTCTTAAAACTGAAAATTAAGATAAAAGATAATGAAGTAATTTTGGCAATAATTTTTTTAGGAAGCCTATAATTTATATAAAATATCATATCAATTTATCCTTAATGTCATTTTATATTTATTAGTTCGTTTAACAAATAAAACAATTAAGTAACAAATACTTTAAATTCAATTAATTAGTTTTATCGGCTATTAAATATCAGTTATGGGCTAGCGTTTTAACTATGAATTATTAGTTAACTTTTTAGTTACTTCTGCCAAACAGAACATTTGCCTTTTTTCCAAAACAATTTGGTTAAATTGTTTATAACTAGTTTATTAGTTTATTAAGTGTATTGAATAAGGATACTTCCTAACTGAACGACTACTAATACACTATATCCGTCCCTAATTATAAGCCCCATTTGGAAGAAAAAATTGTCTCTTTTTATAAGCCCATATTTACATATTACTAGGTGCATTAATTATTTTTTATAAGAATACCCGTAATTAATTTACATTATTTTTTGTAGTCAATAGTAAATGAGGTGACTATTTCTCTCTATTAAGTCAATAATTGAAGAGTAGTTTTGAAAAAATAGTACACATTATAGACAAATTAAATGAGTTAACTAATTTTCTTAATTTGCATATTTTGGTCAAAAGGGGTTTAGGGACGGATGTATGTAGTAGTAAATTATCTTTATAATATGGAATATGTATATCATATATTTATCAAAGTTGAGCGCAATGTTACTTATCATAAATTTTATTTAACATCAAACCAATATCAATTTTTTTAAAAGAAATGTATTTTTTTACAGTAACTGTTAAATCTTCAAAGTCAATTCCTTGGATTATTTAACAAGTTATATGTTCATCTAATATTGATCAAAAAATATTTCTTTTTCATTAAACTGAATATGTCAAAAATATATATTTTTTCTATTATCTCTGAAAAACAATATTAAAGTATTTTATCCAAAAAAAACAATATTAAAGTAGTATACTAACCTTATTAGATAGTATTTTGATTGTCTTTCATTTCTAGTCCGAATGGTAAACTCCAACGGATTTCAGTAACATAGAGACATCCGGTGGACCCCGAGTTCGAACCGGGGGAGTGCCTTTGGTGTGCATGTTTGAGGCATGACACTTGTCACTTCGCTTACGAGACCAAAAAAAATAGTATTTTGATTTTTAATATATATTATATTAGTAAATAGGATTTTATCATGTGTTACTTTACTTATAATAGAAAATGAATCTTAGCCACCGTCTGCTAAGAAAAGAAATCTGGAGCCTATGTTACCATTAATGAACAATAAATTTATGTTGGTCCCTTAACTTATTTTTGAGGTTCAATTTGGTTCCATAACTTTTTTTGGGTCGAATTGGTCCTTTAATTTAACAAATTAGACCACGTTAGTCCTTTTCGTTGCCTCTGTTATTCCAACTCACCGTACTTACATATATGGATTTTTTTTTGGCAAATGAGTCAGCATTTTCATTCATTTAACTATTATTTAATTAATCTAAAATATAAAAACCAGTTAATTATTCACTTAACTAATGGTTAATGGTGAATTATTATAATTTTAACAAATGGCTAATGGTGAATTATTATAATTTTAAAATTAATAATTGCCATGTGACATTAAAAAATTATACTTTTTGCCCAGTCATTTGTCACATCTATGCCACATCAGATAAAAGGAGTAACATGGTCTAATTTGTTAAATTAAGGGATTGATTTGACCCAAAAAAGTTATGTGACCAAATTGGACCCCCAAAAATAAGTTAAGGGACAAAAATGGTATTTAAGCCTTTAGATAAATATTGTCTCACTCATTTTGGGTGTAATAGGTGTTGAGAAAAGAGAAAGGAAGAGAAAATAGAAGATTTAGTTGTGTTTGATGTGATGGCAAAAAAAAAGAGATTGATTAAAAGGAAAAGAAAGTGTCAAAAAAAATGAAAAAAAGAGTGAAAAATGAGCACTAATTTCATAATGACCCACCACTTCTATTTGTTCTCATCATCTATAAATAGAAGGTCTTTTCCCTCTTTGCACTCACCTTTCTATTCAACCAAACTCCTCTTCCTTCACTATAAGAAAAAATGTCAAAATCCATGGAACTCCCAGACTGTTCCTTTCCTATGCCACAAATAATCATCACCCCATGTGCTCTAACACCAAAGCATTCTATCTTACTCTCTAATCTTGATGACCAAATGTACCTCAGGTTTTCACTCAGTTATATGTATCTCTTCAAGAAATCTGTGCGATTGGATATCTTGAAGTCTTCTCTATCAAGAGTTCTGGTGGATTACTATCCCTTAGCTGGCGAGTTGAGGACCAAAGACTGAGGATGAGACCAAGCTTGAGGTGAATTGTAATGGAGAAGGTGCTGTGTTTTCTGAGGCTTTGATGGATACCACTATTGAAGAATTACTTAAATCTTCCTTGAAACCAAACAAGTCATGGAGCAAGCTCAAATGTAAGGTGGAAGCTAAAGATTTCTTAAATTTTCCTCCTCTTGCAATCCAGGTTAGAATATGTGAATCATCTTACACATTCCTCCATTACTTATCATTCAATTTTCTTTCTTTTTCTTTGATTCTCATCTGTATATATATTTGGACTTGAAGGCTTGTATTTTTCTTGTTTTCCTTTGTAAGGATATAACAAATTTTAACAACACAAATTTGTATGTATTCATTCTTTATGTTGTGTATAATATATACATTTGAAAATTTTCATTTCATTATAAAATTATATAAATTAGTATAACGATTAATTGCTACTGTGATATCATATTTTAATATATAATTTAATATATAAAATAATTAACTATCAAAACATATATTAGAAATACTAAAATGGCGTGATCCGTGTGGTAAACGGCTCGACTTGGAAATTCTCTATTCCAGTATATATTAGAAATAAACATAATGATTTCATTTACACTGAAATATACACTTAATAGACTTGAGCAGCTGAAAAATAGAGAATGTATTTTTGGAAGCACTGGAAACAACTTTTTGACATTTTCGGAATTTCTACAAATACTGGATTTGTTTTCAAAACTGCATTTTCAAAAATTTCCAGAATACATTTGATAATGTTTATTATTTTTAGTGGAAATGAAAACAAAAAGCACGGGAAGTAAACGAACCCATTATTCAAACCGATTTGATCTTTTAACATTGGATTGATTCGAATTAGTCTAGTCATCAAGTTTTTTTGTAGGCAAATGTTAATGGTTATCTTTTGTTAGGGAGATTTTTATTAGCGGCAAGATTCGAATCCTGCACCTTCTACTTAGTAAACCTTTGGTGTCCCAACCCAAATCACTGGACTATTCTTTGGGGACTAGTCTAGTCATCAAGTTAATCCAATTCGAATCCATGGCTACCCTTGCCTTTTGATTCCATCTTTAAATTTAATTTCTAAAAAGAGTAACATATTGGTATGAAAAAGAATGAGATTGGATCCTCTCATGTTTCATGAAGGTGATCTAGTTAAATTTCCTCCTTCCATAAAAAAAGAGAGAGACAAAGTTTACAATGAAATAAACGGAGGAGTAGTGATTTAGGAAAACGAGAGAAAAAAATTGAGGGAATCCAGTCCTGAAAAAGAATACTATACAACCAATAAGATAGTTGACAAGAATTATGGAATTAAACAATAAAAATCAATGATTGAATGGAACGCACACCGCCATGTTTTTTTGGTACTCAAGAGGGCCAAGGCCCTCGCACAGCACCATGTTATCGTAATTTTGTGTCATATTATTTCTTTCGTGATATTTAGCATCACTCTTAAAATAAATATTTAATTACTCTGTTGGTTTCAGAACTGTTTAAAAATTTATAAATAGGGTTTTCAACTAAAAAATTTGTAATTAGGTCTCTAAATTTTTTAATAAATTGTAATTAGATTTCTAAATTTTAATCGGGTCCCTGAACTTTTAAATAATTTGTAATTAGGTCTCTAAACTTTTAAATAATTTGTAATCGATTCCTGAATGCAGAGAGACCTAATTACAAATTATCTAATTTGATGGACTAGATTATCATCACACCTTTTATTCACTTTTTTTTTTTCCAGGTGACGAATCTCCGTTGCGGGGGAATGATCCTATGCGCATCGATCATGCACTGCTTATGCGACGGCACTGGCACATCTCAATTTCTTAATGCTTGGGCCCAACTATCCAGAAACCCGAACGCTAACTTGACAATTATACCCTTCCATGAACGACATGTGTTAAAAAGTCGAGACCCCCCACAAGTAAAGCTTCCTCACCCAGTGTACACTAAAGAATCACCCAATCCCGAAACAAACATCCGCATGATGTTTATGCTTCAATCATTCGTGCCAACCTCATTCACCTTCGGAGCAGCTGAGGTTTTTCGCTTGAAAGAACAATGCATGTCATCACCAAACCACATCACCAGCTTTGAAGCCGTAACAGCACACACGTGGCGCTCATTCGTGAAATCACTGAACTTATCACCCACCCTTGTTGTGAAGCTTTGTTTTGCTCTTAATTTTCGAAGAAAGATGAACATTCCAGAAGGGTATTACGGGAACGGGATTACTCTAGCATGTGCCGAGAGTACTGTGAAGGATTTGGTGGCTGCTAATAACCTAAGTCATTGTGTGAAACTCGTGCAACAAGCTAAGGCAAGTGTGGATGATGCTTACATTAGGTCCACGATTGATTTGTTGAAGGACAAAACACTAATGACAGATGGTTCCATTAGCTTGGTTATAACACAGTGGTCTAAATTGGGGTTAGAAGATGTGGATTTCGGAGAAGGGAAGCCATTACATTTGCTTCCTCCCGTCCTTGATTATTTGTGTGTGTTTTTACCGGTTGTTGGAGATCCTAATGCTGTGAGAGTGCATTTTGCAGTACCGAAGAGTGCGGTAGAGAGCTTTGAACATTACATGATGGCGATAGAGAGTTGGGAAAAATAAGAACAAGATGGTGATGTTAACGCGTCCCCACTACTGGTTGCTTTGGCAATTTCAGCGACATGGGGACGTCGGGACCGGGATTCGAACCCGGATGTTGCCGTTTAGACGTGTGTGTTTATTGTTTACCATTTTTACTAGCTGACAAAAAAAGATAGTGATGTAAACACAAATAAAGATCATGCATAAGAAAATAGATTCCTAAATTATAATATTATAGTTATATCATTTGCATTCGTATAGAAATCAAGTATTTAGAATAATGATATTGGGGAAGAATATATGTAACCGAACTTTAATATATAATAACGAGCAATTTGATTTATTACATAATTTGAATTCCTTTCTTTTAATAAGGCATTATGCCATTAAATAATGTAATCGTTTACACTATATAAATGGACAATATGATTGATATATGTTGCATATTTGAAGTTATTTTCTTTTTCTACCGTTGTTTGGTGAATCAAGATTTAAGCTCTATTTGTCGAGTATCATCTACTACCTTATAGAGGATTTGATTAGGGAATTTGACTATCGAATATGTGTTTTGAAAAGGTAGACTTGTTTGGTAAAAGACCTTATCTCACTAGCTTATTTATAATGGGTTCGATGATTTGCTTACATGTTAGAGTCCATCCAGAGTGCTCCATGTACGGAGGACACTGTGGGTCATAACACCTATCCTTAGGTATTGTGAGTATCAATCACTAGTAGGGCATAGGTCGCCATACGCATATTGCCCTATAATCTCAGTGTGTAAGGTTTTTTGTTCTCACCTGACAACTCTCAACAGTAAGCTCCAACTCGAACTCACAAACAACTTGGGCCCTCGTATAGAATAATAAGAACATTGTTGGTATAAGCCCTAGTGCCAATCTATTTTGAATAGATTCTTATTCGTATCATGACTTTAATCATATATTGAATATATTTATAAGGAATCATTTATTATGTTATTAATGGTATAACATAACAAAGTCCTTAGAATAGATAGCTCCACTACAACAAGTTTTGGCAATAAACAGCGCTTATTTTTAGCTTAAAACAGCGCTTAAAAGCGCTGAAAATTAAGCCGCTGCTGATTGTATTTCAAAAAAACAGCTTTTATGAAGCGCTGCTGAAAATGGACAATAAACAGCGCTTCAATTAGGAAGCGCTGTTTATTGTCTGACAATAAACAGCGCTTCAATAATGAAGCATTTGCTATTGTATAGACAATAAGCCGCTTCCATATCAAGCGTTGTTTATTTTGTATAATTAGCAGCGCTTTCTTTTAAGCTTTGTCTTTTTATCTGATAAGCTTCATTATCAAGCGTTATTCTTTTTTTTTTTTTTTTTATTAAATTTAGTTCTCTCACATTTACATTATATACATTTGCATGATAGTGATAACACAAAATCAAATCAAAATTGTCATCAACATTCCCCAACATCAAAATTTAACATTATAATGTAATTTTTTCATTAATTCCTACATATCCTTACATTAACATAAATAAAATACAATATATTTCATAGTCAAATTTACAATTATCTGAGAATAGATCACTAAAATATTGCACATGTCATGCTACAAATCCTACCTAAATAGTAATATCTTTTTCTTACATCCTTTGCAACTAAACATGCATACAAAGTCAAAATTCTAACAAAATTTTGGCGAGTTTTCTTAAAATATGGACATTCCAAAATATAAAAATAATTGTAAAACATAACATATCATACCAAATGACCAACATAAAATATATAAAATATTAGCCAACATAAAAAGGAATTTTATTCCTAATTTCATGTGAACCTTTCCAATTCAAGTATGCTAAACTAAAAACCAAATTTAACAAAAACTCACGTAAACATTAATATTAATCTTCTTCTATCTCGCTTATAAATGATAAAATTTGTAGTAAAATATCGACACCACTCTTCTTTGAGTTCGGTATGATCAGTGTATGTGTCGAATTGACAATCGAGGATAATCTTCTGAAATAAAAATTAAATGAAGTTAGAATTGAACATAAGCATTCAAATGGTATGCGTAAAAGAAAAAAATTATATAAACTTTGAAATTGTTACAAACATATCTCTGTTGGAATTTCTGTTTGATTATGAACGACAATATCCTTGAGAAACTTTAAAACATATCGGCCACAATCATCAGAGTTCGGTTGGCGAGGACACTATAAAACCAAAAATATGAAATTAATTGTTTTTATTTTTGGTAATTTGAATAATTGCATAAAAAATTTGATATAAATACCTTTATCGGTATCCATTTAGGTGGAGTAAATTTAGAAAATCGAGACTTGTTTCTTCGATAAAGTAGGATTGCCCTAAGTGCAAAATCAAACAAAATCATTTAATATGGACACATAGGCTATATATATCAAATTTCTAACAAAATTTTGGCAGAGTCTCCCTAAAATATGGACATTCCAAAATTTATAAAACACACAGAACTTAAACAAATACCACCACCAAAGACAAGATGTCACGTAGGCCAAACATAAAAAAATAAACACTTCAATATTACAAGTACCTTAAACGTTTAAGAAATTGCATACATATATATATATATATATATATATATATATACATATCTATGATTTATACACACTATGATTGTACTTCTCTTTCTTTGTTTTGGGCATGTTGATAGGTAGACGCAATGGACCAAGATAGTACACAACGTTTTGATTCAAGTTAATCGCTAACAATAACCAATGATCCCTACAAAAATGTTGGACAAAAAAATATAAGAAAGTAAACACATTTCAATAAATTTAGTAATATTGATTAAATTAAATGACTTACACTACGTTGCAAGGTGACAAAAACAAAGACTCAAAGTCGATTTGCTAATGTCAAGCGGTGAATGATATACTCGGACATGTCAAGATTCCATGATCCCATATGTGTCCGTTGTGGGCACAAAAATACAAACCTTTGAGTTTGTTCTTGTGGGATCAATATCTCTTGATACAAGTACCTTAAATTAAAACATGCATACAAATTAATGCATTAACAATAACATAAATATTTAGTGTGAAAAAATAAAAATCATTGGATACTTTAAAATTTAATGCAAAGACTGAGATATACACTAATAACGATTTCACTTAACCATAGGTTGTCGTTAAGAATTTCTTGAAGTGCACCATCAACACCAGCTCTTAGCTCGTGCTCATAACCCAAAATTGATTCATCCATTGGTACTTTAATGGTATCTGGGCCTTCCATCTTTGTTGCCATATGGACTCTTAGATAAATTGTAAAATCATGCAGGAGCTGTAGGAGGTCGAGATACCCTGCCCTTCTTCACTGGAGATGTGAATGACCCATTTGTTGGCTGCTTGCCAACACTCTTGCTAGCTATAGGCAGCTTGCCCTTGCCTTTGTCCTTGGCTTTGGATGTTGGAGATACCTACATATTTTGCATTCCAACATATTGACTAGTTAGTGAGTGAACACCTAATTTAATAAATATATGCAGATATGATAGTGAAGCATATACTTTAACATATACGTGCCATATCACTTGTAACTACGAGGTGGTTTGGCCATGCCACATAGGTTCCTATTGCCTGCTCCACTTTGTCATCACATCTGCCGCCTCCAATGGTACAGGCAATAGTGCATCTCCCTCAAGTGCAACGTCAACTCTAACTTTTACATGATTAGGAGGTAAGGGAAGGTTGTGTAGTGACACACCTGGTTCATTATACAACATTCCCTTACCAACCATTCGTTGCGTTGGACTTGTCAAATATAGACTGCACTCATAAATGCCCTAAACCAATGATAAACGAAATATTAATATGTTAAATCTTTGAATACTTAGGTGAGAAAGTATAAAAAGAAATGTAACGATTATTACCTCGGGACTCACAATAGTGCAACTATATCTACCACTCTTTGGGTTAGGGATAGGTGACTGATGCTCGTTCCTCTCCACTTCATCTTTATCCTTCTTGCTATCTTCCAATTCCTGAACTTTTTGGTATAGCTGAGTTACCATTCTCCTCAATTCTTCTGTTTCACTAGCATCAGCATGGCGTCTTACGCGCTACGTGATCCAAAGATGGCATACAGGAGGCGCCAAATCCCACGCCTCTTGCGACCAGGATACTCCTTGATGGGTATGGCTTGGGAAAGGATGTCTTGACCAGACAAATCTGACATAGACATTGACAGTTCATTCTGCGAGTCACAAAGATTATTAAATATTATTAAATAATATCATTAATTTTAACGGTAATTAATGTTATCATACTTACAATTTTATCACCACTTCTCTAGTGGGTAGATGTTCAATGTCACCCTTCTTGTTTCACGGGCTTACATCCACAAACAAGATCGATCAATGGATTGAGAAGTTGCATCTTCTCGACTCCAACAGCTGTACATGTGAACAAACAAATTGAGAGAAAGTAAGAAAGAAATTGTACATACCAAGAGATGCGTTAAAACAAGTTATAATTAAAGATATTGTACATACCATTTCTTCCTCAATGCGGGGATACCCTTTAACCCCTCCTCTGTAAGGGTATGGAGGATTTGACGCTCTTTGCCGATTTTCATTGCTTATTCTCTACATAAAAACATAAGAATATATTAATGCATGGTTTAATGTCATATATAAAAGTTATAAATATTATTGTACATACTATATATTCTTCATCTTACGTATGCGTCTTCTTACAAAAGTGCTCCAATCATCCTGTTCTATGACCGATGCATATTTTGCTGGAGGCTGATGTCTGATGTTCCGGTGTTGGTCTCTCAACCACTTGTTCGCTAACGCAGTTCGGAAATTCCGGTGTGATCTTCCAGCTAACCTAAGTGTAATATCCTTTCGGGTCTCATCAACATCAAAATGCTTCTGCAAGAACATTATAAACAAAATGGTAGACTATAAGTATGTTTAGATAAATTAAAAACAATACAACTAACCAATGTTAATTAATCCCATTTTTATATACCTGTATCTCAGTCCATATCTCATCTTTTACCTCCTTCAAATATGGATCCTTATCCTTCCAATTATCGCGGCTAATTGGGACCGTCTTTTTCAGACTGTGGGCCCCAATGAATTGAATAAAGTCATTAACATTTTCACCAATTGGTTGACCCTTAGCATTCCATATAACCTATAAAAAAATAGTATTAGTGTACAAATTTAGATACTCAACTAAAAAAAATAGTATTAGTGTACAAATTTAATCGACAAGTATCTTACCACACGTTTTGCAACTCCTTTACTCCTCTCACGGATGAGTTTCTTCTTAAAAGTCAGTCCACGGGACGCCGTCCCCTTTTGGGGGGCCTCGGGAGCACTATCATCACTTTCAGATGCCATTTACCTAAAAAAAATTATACACATAAGTTATTAATAAAGAAATCAATGTATACACATTTAATTGATCAATAAATTAATAAAAATTAAATAGCATTCACTACATACATGTACATTTAAGCAACTCTTTTCCTTTTTCTCGTTTTATTCAGATTATGCATCCCTTATGAAATAATGGATTGATCCAAAGCCCTTCATTATGATCATTTCTAATATACACATCATCCTCTATATGTGTACTTGCCCCAAACAATGATTGTGATGTCCCAAGAAAGTGGTCATCCTCAATGTCAAGATATTCATGTGACTCATCATCAATCTTATTAGAAATTTTCTTGTATTTCAATAGAACAATGGACCAATTCATATCAATTGGATCGGTGACATAGAACACTTGTTGAGCTTGCGATGCTAAAATAAAGGGCTCATCCTTATATCCCAACTTATTAAAATTCACCCGCATGAACCCCAACTCATCCATTTGTACACCGTTGTTATTATCAACCCACTTGCATTGGAACACAGGCACTCGAAACATCTTGTAATCCAACTCCCATATGCGTTCAATGACCCCGAAGTATGACATATTCGCATATATGGGATTTCTATCTTTAGCACTTGATATATGCATAGCTTCACTACAAGAGTCACTCCACTATTTTGTATTCTCCTCCGATCATCATGTTCTTTTGTATAAAAAGTGTACCCATTAATGAGATAACCTGTAAGAACTAACATGTATATCTGGACCTTTAGCTAACCATCTCAATCTTTACGAAACCGAGCTAGGATTTGCAAAGAAACTCTGCAGAAATGTATTCTTTCAACCATTTTATAAAACACCGATTGTGTTCTGTTGTTAACCAATTTTGACTCTTATTTGGGTACAAGCTCTTGAGTATGTCCTTGTGTTTTACAACATATGACTCAACTTCATCGGCGTTGCGTAAAACATATAAGTGTGCTTGTTCCCATTCTTTCCTTGATATAGTCAATATTTCAAGTCCAGTAATCCCCTCCCCTACACTTCTTCCTGTGTGACGAGACCGCAGACCCTATAGAATGTTCAATATCGGATACATACTGCATGTAATTCAACCTTCTTCGACTATATACCGTTCAACAATACAACCCTCCTGGTCGTGATCGGTTTTTCACATACCCTTTTAATATCTTCATGTAACGCTCAAACGGGTACATCCATCTCATATAAGTTGGCCCACACAATTGTGTCTCCTAACGGATGAACTGCCGATGAATCATTATGTCAAAGAATGAAGGCGGAAATACATCTCAAGCTCACACAAAGTCGAATAATTTCTTTTTGCAAGGCCGGCAACTTTCCAGGTTCAATCACTTTACTACAAATTGCCTTAAAGAAGAAACAAAGTTTACTTAAGGTATTCCGCACTTTGTCAGGCAAAATAGATCGTATAGCTATGGGTAGCAAATTCTCCATGAGAACATGACAATCATGAGACTTTAGACCCTTTAACTTGAGATCTTTCATCGATACGAGGTTCTTAATGTTTGAAGAGTACCCCTCTGCAACCTTAACTCCATCAAGAAACTTACAAAAATCTCTTTTCTCTTTTTTAGATAGAGTATGAGCGGCTGGAGGTAGATATGTACGACGTTTCCCTTTCTTTTTGGTCCCAACTCGCCTCAATCCCATACTAACCAAGTCCAGCCTTGCATTGATGCCATCTTTAGTCTTCCGGCACATTAAGTAAGGTACCACCGAGACTATCAAAAATATTTTTCAACATGCATCACATCAACGAAATGTCTTACGATAATGATTTCCAATATGGCAACTCAAAGAAAATCGACCTTTTCTTCCACCCTCGTGTGGCAAGGTCTCTGCAAAGGTTTACCGAATTTAATATTCAAATCTTTTACTTTTTCTAACAGGTTGAAAATCGAGGAGGCAAAGGAGCTCTCCGCTCTTCGTATTCCCATTGAATGCCTTTCTCCATGACCGATAATGATGATTTGGATGCAAAAATCTGCGATGCCCAAGAAAGACATTCTTCCTACCATGTTCCACAGAATCCAATCTGCACTATCTTCACATATAGGGCATGCACATCGACCTTTGGTACTATATCGACAGATTACCATATCTTTGGAAAATCATTAATTGTGCCGAAAATCATAGCCCTCAAGGTGAAACTTTCTTCTCTATACCTATCATACACCACCACACCTGTCTCCCACATTTGCTTCAAATCTTCAATTAAAGGAGCCAAATATACATCGATATCATTTCCTGGTTGTTTCGCCGAGAAATTAACAAAGACAACATCATATATTTTCGCTTCATGCATAGCCATGGAGGTAGGTTATAAATCACCAAAATCACGTGCCATGTCTTTGTGAGAGCTACTTTGAACACCATGTGGGTTAAATCCATCGATGACAATGCAAGTCGTAAGTTTCTTGGTTCATTCCCAAAATCGGGATAATCAATATCAATTTTTTCCATTGAGGAGAATCACGGTGCCGTAGCTTGCCATCTTGAATCCTTTCATCCTCATGCCATGTCAGGTTTTTGCATCTTGAACTACGGTACATACGCTTTGAATCTGGGAATTATGGGAAAATACCACAATACCTTCTCTGAGCCGAATTTTCCTTCTTATACCGTGAGGCTTCACATTTTGGACACGACTTTAACGATGCATATTCATTACGAAATAAAATGCGATCGTTACGACAAGCATGTATCTTCTCATAGCTCATGCCAATAGAGCGTAACATTTGTTTAGCCTCATATGTCCTACTAGGAAGCACATTATCATTAGGCAACATATCTTTCAACGAAAGTGTGAGTAAGTCCGTAAAACTCTTATCACCCATCCATTGCCCGACTTCAAGTTAAACAACTTTAACATTGCCGACAATCTTGTGAATTTAGTACAACCTCATATAACGGCTTCTCGCATCACTCATCAACTTCTCAAACATTTGAGGACAATCACGAAGATCTTCTTCAACCGCATTTAACATATCTTCAAAGCGGTCACCATCATATGTATTTGTAGCGGTGTCCTTCGACGCATATCTCCCACTATTCCCCATATTAGAAGATTCACTCTTGTCTCACCGTGCTTTGTCCAACGGTATAAGTTTGATCAATCCCATTGCTCACTAAATGCCATTCCAATTCGAACACTAATTTTGTTTGTATAACAACAACTTAAACAAGGACATATGATTCTACTATGGTGCATTTGTATGCCCAACTACAAACCCAATAAAATCTTTCACTCCATCCTTATATTCCTTCGACAAACGATTGGCGGACATCCACTTTCGATCCATATTTTACCTATGGATTGAGAGGTAAAACAATGAAAAACCCCATTTAAATAAAGCAAGACTAAAACTATCACTGCTCTTAAAATCAACACACAGACTAGATCAAAATTCTAACAAAATTTTGGCAGAGTCTCCCTAAAATATGGACATTCCAAAATATATACAATACCGTAACATTCCAAAATTCATTGTTCAAACCAAAAAACCAAAATCAGGTTCCACAACAAAATTCATTGGTCATTTTTCCATTGATTCCCATCGATATGCATATATATTTACTAATCGTACATTTTAACAAACTGATTCCAAGCATATTTAACACTTCTAATTTATCTACGGACAACGGTGAACAAAATCAAACAAAATCAAACCCTACGATTCCAAAGCTGGTCAACAGTGAACAAAATCAAACAAAATCGAACAGAGACAAAAAACTAACGAACCACCAACAGCGAAACCAACGTGGAATCGAGATACAAAATGGAGACATGGCCATACACGGAAATGGACGCAAATAGGAGTTTGGAGATGGAGGCGGGGAGGGCGGAGGACGAGCGCGCCGCCAGCAGCCTTTGCTCGGATGGAGGGCGGCGGACGAGTTTTGGGCGAGCTTCAGATTTCAGGTTTTGAGGGCTCAGACGAGCTTCGGATGGAGGGCAGCGGACGAGTTTGGGCGAGCTCAGATTGAGTTTTGAGGGCGTCGGACGAGCTTCGGTTTCCGGCTTTGGGCGACCTCAGTTCAGCTTTTGGAGGGCGGCCAGACGAGCTCGGTTCCGGCTTTTGGATGAGCTCGGTTTCAGGCTTTTGGACGAGCTCACGATCTCCGGCTTTTGAAGCACACGATCTCGTTGAGGGGGACGACGATGGTAGAGATGGAGGCGAGGACGGTGGAGTGTGCGAAGAGAGAGGTGACAGAGAGAGAAAGCGATTCCACGGATGCGAAATGAGAGAGAGGGAAATACATATATTTAATAACTTGACCAAAAACAGCGCTTAGTAAGAAAGCGCTGCTTATTAGTAAGAAAAAACAGCGCTTAAGTCTAAAAGCGCTGTTTATTCTAACACCAAAAACAGCGCTTCCTACTATGAAGCGCTGTTTATTGTTCCTATGATCAAAAACAGCGCTTCATGTTTTGAAGCGCTGTTTAATGTGCCAGTTCGTTTTTTATTATTTAAAGATAAAACAGCGCTTAAAGGACTAAGCGCTGTTTATTATATGTACTAAACAGTAGCGCTTAGTTAGTAAGCGCTGTTTATTGTTTACGTATGACATAAAGTAGCGTTTTTTATTTTAAGCGCTGCTTAAAGGAGCGCCATCTTTTTTAGAATTTGTTGTAGTGCTCGTTCATTGAAACATCAAATGTAATTTGATCGTGAGACCTCATTGAACTACAAAATATTATTCTTAAAGTATCTGTAGTCAAGTGTTATTGTTAACTAGGACGACAATAATACATAGAGACTATAGTTGAACGTGACAAAAACACAAGAAAAGGGGGTTTGAATTGGGTTTATAATTCTTTTCGAAATACTCATGCGCTTTTGAAAATATTTTCAAAATAACTCTTTAACAAAATAGTAATGCAAATAAGTAAAGAGAAGAAAAGAGGAGGACACACTGATTTATACTAATTCACTATCTCCTGATTGCTACGTCTAGTCCCTCACCACACTTGAAAGATTTCTCCACTATAATCAAACGATTACACTTGAGAGTATACTTCTGTCAAACTGGCAATACTCACAACTTCTTAGAACGACTTAGCACAGTCAAGCCTCTAAGGAATACAGCCACAACTGGGCTTAATGCAAGAGTTCAAAAATACTTTGAAACAATAACAATAACTCTTAACAGAGAGGATTTACAATGAAATACTTAAGCATAAGACTAACTTTCTAACAGAAAGAGTGAAAACGATTAAGTGCTAGTTCACTTGGTCTCAGAGACTTAGAATGATTTCTTGGTTGCTCACTATTTCAGTTTGTTGTGATAGAATCGTTAACCTACTTCAGTGAATGAAGTAAAGTGTATATAGCTGGAGTTGCAAATAGTGCCGTTGTGACCTAACAACTCTTTCACCAATGGACAAAACTTCAGATCCGCTTAAAATGACTTTTAGCTCATCCCGTCACTTTCAACTCTACTCTTGTACACTGGCACAGTAGACAGTTGCAAGATCTTGTCCCTTGTGATCTTTTTGAAATGAGACACTTCCAGGGCAAGTTATTTCTGATGATTATATCCATTGACATTCCCTTTGGTCTTTGATTCCTCGTACATTAAAATACTCATCAATGAAGTCTCTTTAATACTTGAAGTAGCCGTTAAAATATTGCTCAGTCTAATTTCCAATCGGAGGCATCTTCCTACCAGACAATGCTTGTTACTGAGATACTCTGCTTACCAGAGTAAGCATGGACCGGAGGCAAGTTCTTCAGTACAGTATTTCTTGGCCTTTCATATAACAGAGTCTTTGTAGTACCAAACAAAGGGTTCCAACAGTATAGTCTTATCAGAGCATGGTCTTACCAGAGCATGGTCTATCAGAGCATTGACTACCACCAGAGCGTTGACTACCAGAGCATGATCTTAGGAGTGAGGTTATAAGATGATGACATCATCAGCACTTTCTGAATGATCAATGCTAGTCTCAGAGGAATAGATCGGAGGGTGAAATGCACACATAAGCATAGTCTTCTGAGACATTTCCATCTGATGAATAGTGACCTATTCAGTGAGTTATGCACACTAACACGCACATCAGAAGATAAATTGTTCTATTCATTATTTGTTATCATCAAAACAATTAAGAGTCATTGTTTCTGAATTCACTTAATTCCAACATTCTCACCCTTTTTGATGATGACAAACACATAGATTGATGAACAATTTTCCATTAGAAAAATATTTACTTAAAAGAATTTCAGAGGCTCCCCCTGAATTAAGCACATATAAATATTTTCTAAGTTCAATGTCACATCAGCTGAATGTATTATATCAGAGCATTTCATGAAATTTTATGCTTGTAAAATATTAAAGCATGTATTAGAGCATTCATTTAAAAAGTGATGCATCCGAACATATTGTATCAGAGTATATACTAAGGCAATATCAGTGCATACTATTTAAAATACATCAGAGCGTATATTCTAAATTAATGTATCAGAGTGCATAATGCATAATATAATGCAATGTATCAGAGCAAAGAGCAATTATAATGCAATGCATGGTAACACTTGATGATTATAATGTAATGCATGGTAACACTTGGTTGATACATTATGTTCATCAATTACTCAATACTTCTATATTATTTTCTCCTCCTTTTGTCATCAGACAAAAAGGTTAAGATAATAAAGAACATCATTATCAAAACAAAGTTAATAGAAAGATAAAGTTAAAAATAGAGTAAGTACCAAAATGATATTGATTTCATTAATCAAAGAAAGTACCAAATTACAAAAATTTTGAGTAAAACAAATACAAGTCTAGAAATAACAAAAAAAAAAGGTGAAAAACCTAAAGGTTATCTAGGGTTTCTTCAGCTATTCCAGAATTGACTTCAGTATATCAGCAACAGCATCGTGTTTCTGATTTGAAGTGGCCATGAATTCCTTAGAAGTAGACATGAAGTCCTTGACCTCTCTGTTTTCTTCCACCAATTTGTCCAAGATAGCCCTTGGAACAACAACATTCTTAGAGGGTCTGGAAGAGGCAGAGGCTTAAGCAACCATGGCAGTTGATGCTGGATGATGAGTTTCTGGTTCAGGTGTAAGCTTTGGTCCCCAAACTGCCAGAGTTGTTTCCCTTGGGGGTTTTTTCTAAGTAGGTGCAGCCAGAAGTCACCTATTTCTCTTTATTTGTTCCTCCTTGTGACTCTCAAACCAGTGAGTCACAAAGTACCAGTTTGCATAGAAATCTTGATAAGCTAGCCACGTGCCAACATCATTCATACGATCTTCTTCAATGAATTTCTCTAAATCAAGATCATATTGGACTTGAGCGGCAAACCTCTCATAGGTAGAGAAAATGTGGGGGTTTGACTGTGGCAAGATGTTAGGGCCACGGTAGATAGGGATAACCTCTGGTTTGCTTGAAGAAGCAAGGATTTCTGTTCCAGGAAGTGGAGAAATGATGACTAAATCATCGTCTGGTTCAAGGTTTTGAATAACCTCAGAGGCAATAGTAGCAGCAATGACAATGTCATCACCTACAATTGGATCTGTTGTATGTTGAGGTTGTGTTGGGAGGTTAAGATCAGGTTGAACCTGTGGTGGTGATTTAGGTCTAGGTGGAGTGGTAGGTTTAGGTTGTGGTGGAGAGGTATATGTAGTTTGTGGTTGTGGTGGTGGAATGGGTTCAGAAGAAGTTGGGGGATAACAGCAAGGGGCTCAATGTATGGAATTGAGACACGGGTTCTCTGTCTCTGTCTCAAAGGTACATTATCTTCTTCATCATCATCAGATGATGAGTCAGAGGGTAATGGGGTTAGGTTAGAAGAACTTGGTTTAGAGGGTTTGGGAGGACGAATAGGATTAGAAGGTAATGGTTGAGAAGATTGAGAGGTTTGGGTTATAGCAGAACTAGTACCATAAACAGAATCATACAATCTAACAACATCATCCAGTACCTTAGTTTTCTTGGCAGACATGTCACTAAGTTTTGTGATCCTCTTCCTCTTAGGAGCAGTTTCAGCAGCAGTAGTTTCGGAGGCAACATCAGAGGGAGTAGTGGAGGAAACAGAGGAGGGAGCAGAGGCACCTTGAAGCCTTTGGGTTCATAACTCAGCATGAAACTGAGTTATTTCTTCCCGTGTCTTCTCTAAGAAAGCTTGAAGGTCAGCTTTCTTTTCTTCAAGCTCTTCCGGCAGCAAGGATGGCATGAAAGAAGGTCTTGTTGGAGGAGCCATGAGAGGAGGCTCAGAAGCAATGTAAATTCCAGCACTTCGAATAATTCTCCTTGTAGGCTGAGAGGGGCCATCACCAGCAATCTTCATCCTTTTTCCCTTTCTGCTAGGTTTGACCACAACTTCATCTTCCTTTTGAATCTTAGAAATTACCTTAGAAGACAGAAGCCTCATCTTCTTTAGATTGTCATTGTTGAAGATGGGGGCAGATGTTGTTTGAAGCGCAAATCCAGCTTCCTCAGTGTTCAGAGCTTGTAGGTGTTTGATCACACCTTGTTGTTCCAACAACGCTGAAATGACCCTTACATATAGCTGGACGCGGACGTTCTACTTCTCATTGACACTCTCTTGTTCTGCACATTAGGTATGCACTCTAACGAAATGTCTGTTGACTCATTGGGTGGAAAAGGGTTGTCTGATGACCCCCACACCGATATTTTTTTTTATTTCCTTCATATTTCTCTCCACAGAGAAAATCTTGAAGTGATGTATATTATAAGATTATTTTGTTTGTTAGTGATTTCGTACTTTAAATAGTATTATTGAATATTTTTCTATCATGCTTTGATACTTGAAGTGTCGGTTCTTTTTGGGTGGAAAAGGGTTGGCTGTTGACCCCCACACCGACATATTTCTTTGAATAGATACATAATTCGATTTGAATCTTTCGCCTCTTTCGTGTCCCTGTTGTATATGCCTTTGATGGTATTTGGAAGAATGTCTGCTTAACCCATCTCTTGTCACTCCTATAAAAAACCGAAATCAAAGTTAGGTCGACTTAGGTGAACTAATTAAAAAAACAAAACCCTCTTTCTTCATCAAGTTGTATTTTAATTTAATATAATTTCTTATGATAAATATCTAATTAAGGGGAGAAATTTTATTGTTAATATTTAAATTAAATAACCTGGAAGTTTCTCAGGATGGGTATAACAAATCACATCTTCTCCTTCAATAGTGAGAATGAACTCATCTATCAAAGGGTGTGATTTCATATTCTTTGACTCTACTTTGGCTTTAAGATGCTCTATCAGTTCTTGATTTATTGGATCAAACTTCACTCCTGCTGGTAGACCTAGTCAATCCTGTCGATTTGTTCCATTCAAATTCAAATTAAAATTAAAACAAAAAGCAAAAGGGAGAGATGATAAGAATATAAAAGATAGAGAGAATTTTTTTTTAAGATGATCGTCTGCTTCTATCTAACATGCTTCTGAAGGATGCTATCTATCCCTTTTGATGAAGTGATCTTGAATTAAAATTAGAACAGAATAAAAAATAGAAGAATTAGAAAGTAGAGAAACAGAAAAAAACAGATCTAATTCTATCCTTGGCTGCAATTTGCTTTGCACATCTCAATGTACTTCTTTCCCTTGCCACTTCAGCTTGTCTAATTCTATCCTTTAAGAGGATGTCAACTTCCAACCTGTTTCTTTTTAAATGACTAAGTCGATTTTCTACTTCTATCATCATTCAAATAGTTTAACTCATCTAACTTGAGAAATTTAAATGTCTCTAAGTAAAGAATTATTTAGGCCATGAATACGACACAAGCTACCCCATTGCGGACTTCTGGTTTTTTGTTATGTTAATTATTGAAGAAATGGATGTTTGATTATTGTTATTAGTATCGGAGAAAAGCCTTAGCTTCCCGTTTGAGGTTTAATATATTATTGAGTGCATGTACTCTTTTAAGGTACCACGTGTTCATTGTATATTGAACCTTGAATTGTCCAAGTCAGACAATTTGGGAAAAAACTTTTTCTTTACTCGTATAATAGTTATTGCTTAATTCTGGTATCTTTATATTTGATGAAATTTCGGTTCGATTCATTTCCATTTGTTCTCTGGGTGCATACTTGATCGCGGTATTCATGACTACAATCATTTAGTGTACACAAAGACCAATGGAAAATGCTGCCGAAATTTTGTCAAGTATAAGATATGAGAATTAAGAAATGACTATTATACGAGTTCTGAAAAAGTTTTTCCTCGAATGGGATAGGGTCATACCATTTAAAGAAAGAGAGCAGTTGTAAGAACGTCGTGCTGCTGAAATTGTCATTTTTTTTAACATGCAGAAAATGGAATTTTTTTCTTTCAAGTCGTAGTTGGATGTACGATAGCTTGTATCCGGGGAGAGGGGGTTTAAAACCAGATTTTTGCGCTGGGGTTGAATACTTTGTCCAAGCCGCAATGACACATAAAGATTTCAAAACTAATGGAGGGATTAGATGTCTGTGCCTTAATTGCGATTGCAGAAGGATTAAGAGCCCAAGTGAGGTCATCCACCACCTGTATTCAGTTGGATTTAGGCCTAATTACTGGATTTGGACTACACATGACCTCGCATTGATTTAGGGGTTGGCGATAATTGCGCAGGTGCTTCAAGCAGTTGTGTAGATTCGGGATATGGTGAGCAGATTGAATTGATGCAAGATATGGTTTGTGATGCCTTGGGGGTAAACGTATCATTCGAAGAGCAACAGTATGATGACACAGATGAAATTCCAAATGAGACAGCACAAAAATTTTATAATCTATTGTTAGAAACAAATAAGCCGTTATTTAAAGGGTCTGCAGACTCTAAGTTATCAATGTGTGTTGACACAGATGAACTTCCAAATGAGAGAGCACAAAAATTTTATAATCTATTGTTAGAAACAAATAAACCATTATTTGAAGGGTTTGCAGACTCTAAGTTATCAATGTGTGTGAGGCTTTTAGCTCTTAAGTCCAACTGTGGTGCTACCGATATGTGCTTAGATCTCGTAATGAAAATGATGTTGGACTCGTCACCTATCAGAGATGGTTTGCCAAAAAGTTATTACGAGGCTAAAAGCCTAGTGTCCAAGTTGGGGTTAGAATCTAAAAGGATTGAATGTTGTGTGAGAGGGTGTATGCTATATTACGACAATGAATTCGGTAAAAACGATGGCGCGCTGGTTGAATGCAAATTTTGTGGTGAGCCAAGGTATATGTCACATACTGAAAATGGGAAGGGTAGACAAAAACCAATTCCAATGAAGGCAATGTTTTATTTGCCAATTATTCCAAGGCTGTAGAGAATGTTTGCATCACCACAGACTGTAGGAAAAATGGCGTGGCACTATGAGAATAGAAGCACTTCAGGTATGTTGCGCCACCCATCTAATGGTGAAGCTTGGAAGCACTTTGATCGTGTGCATCCCGATTTTGTAGTAGATCGACGTAATGTACGACTTGGCTTATGCTCTGATGGTTTTACCCCATATGTTCAATCCACGATGAAACCTTATTCTTGTTGGCCAGTTATTGTTACCCCATACAATCTTCCTCCCGAAATATGCATGTCTAAGCCTTATATGTTCTTGACTTTAATTATACCGGGTCCAGATAATCCAAGCCTTATATGTTCTTGACTTATATTATACCGGGTCCAGATAATCCAAAAGATGGTATTAACATCTATTTAGAGCCTCTCAATGACGATCTCAAAAGGTTGTGGAATGGTGTTTTGACGTACGATATTGCACGAAAGAAGAATTTTACAATGAGGGCAGCTCTGATGTGGACAATTAATGACTTCCTTGCATATGGCATGTTGTCTGGTTGGGGTACTCATGGTAAAATGGCATGTCTGCAATGCATGGAGCATACAAAGGCCTTTACCTTGAAATTCCGGGGGGGGGGGAAGAGTTTTTGGTTTGACTCACATCGTAGGTTTTTACCCGGTGATCATCCATTTAGACGGAATAAGAACGCCTTCAAGAAGGGGAAGTTGAATTAGATGGCCCGCCCCCAAGGTTGACATCAGAACAGATCGGGAGCAGAGTTATGGAACTGCCAAAAATCACATATTTTGGCGAATTGGATCGATTTGAAGGATATGGACAATGGCATAATTGGACAAAAAGAAGTATTTTTTGGGATCTGCCATATTGGAATGATAATTTATTGAGACATAACCTTGATGTTATGCACATTGAGAAGAACCTTTTTGACAATGTTTTTCTCACAGTGATAAACGTCAGAAGAAAAACAAAAGACAATGAGAAGGCCAGCCTAGACTTATCACTTTACTGTAGGCTAAAGGACTTGCATTTGACGACTCAGTTGGATGGGAAAACCCTGAAACCCAAAGCCTGTTACTCTTTAACTGCTATGGAAGCAAAGTCAGTCTGTCGGTGGATAAAAGAACTTCGGATGCCAGACGGTTATTCTTCTAATTTGGCAAGATGTGCCGACGTGAACAAAGGAACCATGATTGGGATGAAAAGCCATGATTGCCATGTATTCATGGAGTATTTACTTTCTATTGCATTTAGTTCCTTGTCGTCAAATGTTTTAAATCTACTTACTGAACTCAGCCAATTTTTTAAAGATTTGTGTTCTGCGACATTGAGAGATGATGATCTTATAAAGATGGCGCAGAACATACTAGTCATTCTTTGTAAGTTGGAGAGAATATTTCCCCCTGGTTTTTTTGATTCTATGGAGCATCTCCTAGTGCATCTTGCACATGAAGCTAGGCTTGGTGGACCGGTTCAATATAGATGGATGTATCAATTCGAAAGGTAATATAATAACATATTCTTTAATATAAATATTCATTTGAAGGGTCAATTGTATCAATTTTGATTATCAACCTTGTTATTTTATATATTTATGGGTGACTCAAAACGATCGGTGAAAAATAAGGCTAGGGTTGAAGGATCTATTTGTACAACTTACTTACACCGCGAGACAAACCATTTCTGTTCCCATTATTTTACGAACTTCATGTTGAAACTAACAAACAATAGGAATGAAATAGAAATTGAAAGTGAAAGACACCCGCTAGCCTTATCAGTATTTGGCCTTCCCGGTCGTCATGCTGGAAATGAGCTGACTCACTGGATAATCGGAGAAGAGTGGAAGTCAGCCCACGTTCACATGTTGATTAACTGTGCCGAAGTATCACCATATCTTACGTATGTATCATTTTGACCACTTTCAATTTTTTTTATCCACAACTGCTCTTGATCATTTGTTTGATAATGACTTCATCAGGGCATTCTTGTTAACTAAGCCCAAAAGCGAACAAGACTCTTCTGCATATATTCATGAATATTTCCCAACATGGTTTAGGAACCAAGTATGTATTTTTAGTCCTATTATTATTATTATTATTATTATTATTATTATTATTATTATTATTATTTATTGCTTGAAAATACAAAAGATTGTTTGAAAATAGGAACCATAATTTGTTTGTACATGGTGTATACACAGGTGTACAGTGAGGCAGAATCCCCTAAAATTCAACACTTGAGAAATTTATCTCATGGTCCTAAATCACATGTAAAAGAATGGCACACATTCTTCGTAAACGAATATAAATTTCAAGCCTAATAAAAAACAGAGGGGGAAAAAATAATTAACAGCGGAGTTTATGTAAAAGGTGCCACAGATGGAGGTGAAGACGACTTTTACGGCGTGATTCAACATTTATATGAACTAGCGTGCAATACTTTAGACTATACTAAAAGAATAGTGTTATTTTATTGTAATTGGTTTGATCCGTCAAATAGAGGCATAAGAGTGGATCGAAAATATAATACAGTGGATATTTGTATGAGCAGAAAATACCAAATGTTTGATCCGTTTATCATGTGACAACATGTAAGACAAGTGTATTATGTCCCTTATCCATCAATTCGAAGGGACAAATAAGGTTGGTGTGTCGCAATAAAGACAAAACCAAGGGGTCACATTGAAGTAGATGATACACAAGAAGAAGTAGCTTATCAAGTGGATGAGATGTCTCATGTCAATGTAGTATTTCTCGACTACGTGACAATCCAATCATATATGAAGATGTAGATGAAGATGAGGAATTAAATGAAGAAGTGACATAACCATCAAGATCTGAAGACGATGCCGAAATAGAGTAGGTAGAATAGGCAGGTTGAAATTGTTTAACTTTTTACAATTTGAGAAATTAATGTGTAACAATATATTTTAATTTTTCAGTTATTTTCATAACTTGTTGTTTATTTTTATGGAATTTAATTTTAATATTGTTATGTTTAAATATAATATTTCATGATTGTTATTGTTGAATTTCTCTATAGACATATATGGCATCAGGAGGATCAGGATCCAACCCCCCATACCACCCACTGGTGGTAGATGGAAGGGAAAGGGCATCGCTATCGACCTCCCCGTCGTAAGAGGCCGAATATTATTAGGCTTGATCCTATTGAGTTTTCGACGTTGTCATCTACACAGCATCCCCGTACATCTATGCCGAGACTACTTCCTGCACCTCCTGCACCTACACAGCCTCCTGTGGCTCCTGTACCTTCTGCACCACCTACACAGCCTCCGGCACGTTCGGCACCGACACCCCCTTTGCCTCACATTCCCATGATCCCCAACCCAGGGATGCAGCAGACACATGGTGCTTCGATGTCCCATGTTGTGCCTGACTTGGTGCCCAATGCTCATCAGTCCGACCATGAGTATAGTACGTGCCATACACCTGATCAGACGGATGTTGAGCAGGATGGGGAGGAGCAGGAGGTTCAGAAGGAGGAGGTTGCTGAGGATCTTGAGATGCTGCATGATGGCCAAGTTGTTATCAGTTCGACTGGTAACGGGTAAGTATTTACATTTTTTTGTCGAGTTATTAATAATTTACATGTATATATGTTTTTTTTGTTTAACATGTTTTTAATGTTCAGGTTCCTTCCCTCAAAGCCAGCTGCAAAGGCTATCACAACAACAAATGAAGAGAATTATCTGGCGTTCTGGCCCACCTGGGAGAAGCTGAAGGAGGAGGAGTGGGATCATATGTTCGAATCTTTCGGAGTAAGTTGCAATTTTTATTTTATTGCATTTTTTTTATTTCGTAAATTTCAATTATGTTTAATAATGTCTTATATTGATACAGATGAGGGTTGCTTGGAATGAAGCGGATGAGGAGCAGATCGAGAAGAACTTTCATATGAAGGTCTCCCACTGCCTCTCTGATATGCTTAGAGATGCCCGCATCAGGGCACAGCCCCAGTGGATAGGGGATGAGCTCTTGCAGCAACTGGTAGTACACTGGAACACCCCTGAGTTCAAGGCGACCTGCGCGAAGGCTAAGAATAATAGAGCCTCTGAGAAGGGTGGGAGCCTGCACACCCGAGGTTCAGTCAGTCAGGCGCAGCACGCAGCTCGACTTGTACGTGTTATATAATTGTTGTTGTTGTTGTTCTTCTTCTTCTTCTTCTTCTTCTTCTTCTTCTTCTTCTTTTTATTATTATTATTATTATTATTATTATTATTATTATTATTATTATTTAATGTTTTTTTGTTAATATAACCACAGTAGAGAAGGTTGGGGAGAGAGGTTCACTTGCACGAGCTGCATCTTGCAACTCATATGAGGAGGAGTACTAGTGATTTCGTGGATGGTCGTTCGAGGCGGACCCAGGTAATTATAAAATATAATGAATATTTTTTTAATAATGTTTATATTGTTTTCTTACAAAAAAAAATTGATTTGTTTGTTTGTTTGATAGGAGGAGTTTGAGACGAGGATGTCTCAGATTAGATCTCAGAGCTAATCATGTTTCCCGTCTCAGAGCCCTGAGGATCCATCTGCACCGCTGAGGGTTTGGGCAGATATTGTTGGCGGAAAGAAGAAGGGTCGCCTATATGGTGCTGGCGACCTTGCCAGCAACTACAGGAAAGAGACCCACCGCCTCCACATCAGATAATCGTCGAGTAGTGGTGCTGCCAGTCATCCCTCTACTGCGCATGACCAAGAGTTAATAGCTTTGCTGACGCAGAGAGTGGCTGCTTCTGAGGAGGAGAATCGTCATACGAAAGCAATCTTGGCCCAGGTGCTGGAGCGACAGGAGCAGATGTACCAGTTGCTAGCTCGCCAGCAGCCTCAGCCTCATCATCCTCCGTCTCTGCTTCCTGGTACTGATCATGTCGATGATGATGGTTTAGAGCATATCGATCATGATCAGGATTACTAGGATTATTAGTGTTGTTTGTACATTGTTCGGATATTTTTGATATTGTTAGGATATTTTTTATGCTTATTTGGAATTTTTTTATTTATTACGCTTATTTGTTCGGATATTATGCTTGTTGTTTTTTAGTTTATGTTATCGCATTTCATATGAAGTAAATTCATGAATATAAAAAAATTAATCAATGTAATTAAATTAAAAAAAAATAAATAAATAATTAATAATGAAAATTAATCAATTAAAAATTTAATTCAATAAATTTAATTAAAAAATTTAATTAATTTAAAAATTAAATAAATAACTAAATCAATTAATTAAATTAAATTAAATTAAATAATTAAATCAATTATTTATTTAAATAAATTAAATAAATCAATCAATTTTTTTTTAAAAAATTATCAATACCGACGAATTTATCCGTCGATAAACCGTTACTTACCGACGACCTTGCCCGTCGGAAACTTACGACGGTCCACACCGTCGGAAATACTGACGGTATTTACCAACAGTTTTGCCCGTCGGTACTACCGACGGTCATAAAAAGCTGTCGGTAATCCGTTGGAAATTTTGTATTACCGACGGCTTGTGGGGGTTACCGACGGCCGTCGGTAATTCCGCGTTTTCTTGTAGTGTTATGTAGGCAACACTTGATGAATCTTTATATGAACTTGCTGGGAAGCTGTATTGTCTTGAAACACTACCAGCTCTTTCTGAATTTTGCTGTTAGAATTTACTGCTGATGTAGTCTTAGCAATCCCTGTGTGGTTTTGCTTGTTGAGATTTTGTTATTTGGCCATATTATTATGGTATTTACTGTGTTTTGTTTTGGTTATAATATCCTGTATTCTGTCTGTTCAGTTTGCTTATCTGAGTTGTTTGATTGCCAACTTCAAGTTGTACATACATGCATACCCAATACAACAAGGACATACAGTTTCTACAGAGGTGGTGTTCAACATTTGATCAGTTTCACAAATTTTCTGCCATTAATAGTGGGTACTTACTTAGCCATTGCCTATATGGTAGTTTAATATTTTTTTCCTTTGGCATCATAGCTTCATTTCTGGTACAAGAACTTGGAATTGCACTTTTGTTGGGGTTACTTTGGCGGAAATATTCAACCATTACCTGAATTTTATGCAACATCTGGAAAATGGACCAGTAAATAACTCAATTGATGACCACATTTATCGCATGGACTCAACCATGGATGTCATGATGCTGTCCCTAAGAACTGTTAGAGGCCTAGAATTGAAGTCTCTCCAATAATCATTTGGCAGCTCTGTTGTTTTATCTTATCTTGAGGCTTATAAACCTTATGTGCTGTCTGATCCCAACATGGAAGCGTGAATTATGAAATCCTTTCCTTTTCCCCTTTAGACACTTCCATCACCATGTATGTATATTGTATAATGTAGAGTATAATTTTGCTGTGGTGTTGAGTTTCAGTGATGCAGAACAACAAAAACACATTAGTCGTTTGGTTTTTCTATATACTACATTACTAAGCATGTCTTGATTTATTGACTTGAAAACTCATCATTAAAAATTGAATCTGTTGTTGGCACCTTAATTAGTAGTATTAGTTAGGTTATACGCATATAAATGGAAAATTTAAAGATATGAAAAATCAATTTTTTTTAAAAAAAAAGGGAATAGACAGCGCTTTCTTAAGGAAATGCTGTCTATTCTTGGAATTTTTTGAGAATAGACAGCGCTTCCTTGAAGAACGATGTCTATTATCAATAATAGACAACGCTTCTTCAAGGAAGCGCTGTCTATTCTCAAAATCGCCAGCGCTTCCCAAACGCTGTTTTTTCAAAACACAATCACTAGCGGGTGATTAGGCAGCGTTTTTAAGCGCTGGCGAATGCAAAAAATAAGCGCTGTTGATTTAGTTTTCTGTTGTAGTGATTTATTTGTATTTCCCTGTTGTTATAACTTGGTTAGCTGCCTCATTGTTGAATTAAGTTAAAGAAAAGGCTAAATTGCACTTTTCGTCCCTTAACTTTATTTTAGTTTTCAATTTCGTCCTCTAACTATTTTACTTTTTATTTATGTCCCTTAAGTTACGAAAATTATGCCACTTTCGTCCTCTAACTATTTTACTTTTTTTTTACGTCCCTTAAGTTACGAAAGTTACGCCACGTTCATCCCTTAAGTTACGAAAGTTACGTCAAATTCGTCCCTTTCGTCTGTAATCCCTTTAAACAATAAAATTTAAATCATGATCCTATCAGAGTTCTTATTGATGAAGTAACATGAAAAAAAGTAATGGAGCAAAAAAATAAAATATCAATGACCTATACACACACAATAAAGGGATTATAGACAGAAGGAATGAACTTGACATAACTTTCGTAACTTAGGAATATAAATAAAAAGTAAAATAATTCGGGAATGAAATTAAAAACTAAAATAAAGTTAAGGGACGAAAGCCAAATAAAACTATCTATGGAGCTATGTACAATGCATATGGTAAGTTCTCAAAATAGATGGTCTATATGATGCACCACCTACAATGTGGTACACGGGTGGACCAATATTAAGTCTTGATTGTTGGATATTAAAGAAATAAAACGAACGGCACATATGAATGACCTGTAAATTGTTTAATTCAACTAACCTAGATATTGAAAAGTGGTCTAATTTTTTAGATCTCTAATAAAGTCTATCATTAATTGGATTACTTGTTTAGCAATTTGTTCTCATATGGCAAGTACAATAATTGTTAATGCCAAACGTTAACTGTATTTGAAAAAGTTGATAGGTAAATTTATAATTTATTTGACTATAGCTTATAATAAGTTTGTTTTAAAAATAGAGGTATTTGATAAATATGCTTATCTGACTATGTTACAGCATTTTCTGAAAGCTTTTTTTTTTCTAGTAGTGTTTTGAATTTATAACGTACAGCTTATTATTATGTTTTCTTAATTTTAGTCTTATTATTTAAATCAATTCCTGCTTTATACTCTTTTAAATCTTAAATAAGAATGAGACTTTTAACCACTATCTCACAAAATATAATATATAATATATTACATATTTAGGATAAAAACTATACATAATATATTTTTACCATAGTGCGACGTTATAATATTACTTCTTAAAATACTTGTACAAATATGTATATTTTTAAATATAGATGTATATATAGCTATTAAAATCTAAAACAAAAACAACAATTATATCAGAAACCATATAAACATGTCATCATTTATATTATCTCATCTTATATGATAAAAAAAACTTTAAAAGCAAAATGAAATTTAAAAATAATATATTAACTATTAAGAAGATAAAAAATTAAAATAAATAGTAAATATTAAAAGTAATAACTACTTTGAAATAAAAAAATGTATGAAAGGAAAAAATATTCTGTTGGTCCTTTATCTTAATTTTCAGTTTCAAGTTTTTGTTTCAATTTAGTCCTGTATGTTCTCAAACTTTAACAATATTGACCTAATTGGGTCTGTTTTGGCTTTCAACAGCAGCTTAGTTTCTGATTTCAGCCACAATTGATACAACTGATTGTACATCTGGTACGTACACTTGCATTTATGATATCCTTTTATATATTCCAACATTTTGCCTCAAAATTAATGTTTTAGTACATATGAGACTAAATTGAAACAAAAAATATAAAATACTCTTAAAACTGAAAATTAAGATAAAAGATAATGAAGTAATTTTGCCAATAATTTTTTTAGGAAGCCTATAATTTATATAAAATATCATATCAATTTATCCTTAATGTCATTTTATATTTATTAGTTCGTTTAACAAATAAAACAATTAAGTAACAAATACTTTAAATTCAATTAATTAGTTTTATCGGCTATTAAATATCAGTTTTGGGCTAGCGTTTTAACTATGAATTATTTGTTAACTTTTTAGTTACTTCTGCCAAACAGAACATTTGCCTTTTTTCCAAAACAATTTGGTTAAATTGTTTATAACTAGTTTATTAGTTTATTAAGTGTATTGAATAAGGATACTTCCTAACTGAACGACTACTAATACACTATATCCGTCCCTAATTATAAGCCCCATTTGAAAGAAAAAATTGTCTCTTTTTATAAGCCCATATTTACATATTACTAGGTGCAATAATTATTTTTTATAAGAATACCCGTAATTAATTTACATTATTTTTTGTAGTCAATAGTAAATGAGGTGACTATTTCTCTCTATTAAGTCAATAATTGAAGAGTAGTTTTGAAAAAATAGTACACATTATAGACAAATTAAATGAGTTAACTAATTTTCTTAATTTGCATATTTTGGTCAAAAGGGGTTTAGGGACGGATGTATGTAGTAGTAAATTATCTTTATAATATGGAATATGTATATCATATATTTATCAAAGTTGAGCGCAATGTTACTTATCATAAATTTTATTTAACATCAAACCAATATCAATTTTTTTAAAAGAAATGTATTTTTTTACAGTAACTGTTAAATCTTCAAAGTCAATTCCTTGGATTATTTAACAAGTTATATGTTCATCTAATATTGATCAAAAAATATTTCTTTTTCATTATACTGAATATGTCAAAAATATATATTTTTTCTATTATCTCTGAAAAACAATATTAAAGTATTTTATCCAAAAAAAAACAATATTAAAGTAGTATACTAACCTTATTAGATAGTATTTTGATTGTCTTTCATTTCTAGTCCGAATGGTAAACTCCAACGGATTTCAGTAACATAGAGACATCCGGTGGACCCCGAGTTCGAACCGGGGGAGTGCCTTTGGTGTGCATGTTTGAGGCATGACACTTGTCACTTCGCTTACGAGACCAAAAAAAATAGTATTTTGATTTTTAATATATATTATATTAGTAAATAGGATTTTATCATGTGTTACTTTACTTATAATAGAAAATGAATCTTAGCCGCCGTCTGCTAAGAAAAGAAATCTGGAGCCTATGTTACCATTAATGAACAATAAATTTTATAAGGATAAAGTTTTAAATACTATGTTGGTCCCTTAACTTATTTTTGAGGTTCAACTTGGTTCCATAACTTTTTTTGGGTCGAATTGGTCCTTTAATTTAACAAATTATACCACGTTAGTCCTTTTCGTTGCCTCTGTTATTCCAACTCACCGTACTTACATATATGGAATTTTTTTTGGCAAATGAGTCAGTATTTTCATTCATTTAACTATTATTTAATTAATCTAAAATATAAAAACCAGTTAATTATTCACTTAACTAATGGTTAATGGTGAATTATTATAATTTTAACAAATGGCTAATGGTGAATTATTATAATTTTAAAATTAATAATTGCCATGTGACATTAAAAAATTATATTTTTGCCCAGTCATTTGTCACATCTATGCCACATCAGATAAAAGGAGTAACATGGTCCAATTTGTTAAATTAAGGGATTGATTTGACCCAAAAAAGTTATGTGACCAAATTGGACCCCCAAAAATAAGTTAAAGGACAAAAATGGTATTTAAGCCTTTAGATAAATATTGTCTCACTCATTTTGGGTGTAATAGGTGTTGAGAAAAGAGAAAGAAAGAGAAAATAGAAGATTTAGTTGTGTTTGATGTGATGGAAAAAAAAAAGAGATTGATTAAAAGGAAAAGAAAGTGTCAAAAAAAATGAAAAAAAGAGTGAAAAATGAGCACTAATTTCATAATGACCCACCACTTCTATTTGTTCTCATCATCTATAAATAGAAGGTCTTTTCCCTCTTTGCACTCACCTTTCTATTCAACCAAACTCCTCTTCCTTCACTATAAGAAAAAATGTCAAAATCCATGGAACTCCCAGACTGTTCCTTTCCTATGCCACAAATAATCATCACCCCATGTGCTCCAACACCAAAGCATTCTATCTTACTCTCTAATCTTGATGACCAAATGTACCTCAGGTTTTCACTCAGTTATATGTATCTCTTCAAGAAATCTGTGCGATTGGATATCTTGAAGTCTTCTCTATCAAGAGTTCTGGTGGATTACTATCCCTTAGCTGGCAGGTTGAGGACCAGCACTGAGGATGAGACCAAGCTTGAGGTGAATTGTAATGGAGAAGGTGCTGTGTTTTCTGAGGCTTTGATGGATACCACTATTGAAGAATTACTTAAATCTTCCTTGAAACCAAACAAGTCATGGAGCAAGCTCAAATGTAAGGTGGAAGCTAAAGATTTCTTAAATTTTCCTCCTCTTGCAATCCAGGTTAGAATATGTGAATCATCTTACACATTCCTCCATTACTTATCATTCAATTTTCTTTCTTTTTCTTTGATTCTCATCTGTATATATATGTGGACTTGAAGGCTTGTATTTTTCTTGTTTTCCTTTGTAAGGATATAACAAATTTTAACAACACAAATTTGTATGTATTCATTCTTTATGTTGTGTATAATATATACATTTGAAAATTTTCATTTCATTATAAAATTATATAAATTAGTATAACGATTAATTGCTACTGTGATATCATATTTTAATATATAATTTAATATATAAAATAATTAACTATCAAAACATATATTAGAAATACTAAAATGGCGTGATCCGTGTGGTAAACGGCTCGACTTGGAAATTCTCTATTCCAGTATATATTAGAAATAAACATAATGATTTCATTTACACTGAAATATACACTTAATAGACTTGAGCAGCTGAAAAATAGAGAATGTATTTTTGGAAGCACTGGAAACAACTTTTTGACATTTTCGAAATTTCTATAAATACTGGATTTGTTTTCAAAACTGCATTTTCAAAAATTTCCAAAATACATTTTATAATGTTTATTATTTTTAGTGGAAATGAAAACAAAAAGCACGGGAAGTAAACGAACCCATTATTCAAACCGATTTGATCTTTTAACATTGGATTGATTCGAATTAGTCTAGTCATCAAGTTTTTTTGTAGGCAAATGTTAATGGTTATCTTTTGTTAGGGAGATTTTTATTAGCGGCAAGATTCGAATCCTGCACCTTCTACTTAGTAAACCTTTGGTGTCCCAACCCAAATCACTGGACTATTCTTTGGGGACTAGTCTAGTCATCAAGTTAATCCAATTCGAATCCATGGCTACCCTTGCCTTTTGATTCCATCTTTAAATTTAATTTCTAAAAAGAGTAACATATTGGTATGAAAAAGAATGAGATTGGATCCTCTCATGTTTCATGAAGGTGATCTAGTTAAATTTCCTCCTTCCATAAAAAAAGAGAGAGACAAAGTTTACAATGAAATAAACGGAGGAGTAGTGATTTAGGAAAACGAGAGAAAAAAATTGAGGGAATCCAGTCCTGAAAAAGAATACTATACAACCAATAAGATAGTTGACAAGAATTATGGAATTAAACAATAAAAATCAATGATTGAATGGAACGCACACCGCCATGTTTTTTTGGTACTCAAGAGGGCCAAGGCCCTCGCACAGCACCATGTTATCGTAATTTTGTGTCATATTATTTCTTTCGTGATATTTAGCATCACTCTTAAAATAAATATTTAATTACTCTGTTGGTTTCAGAACTGTTTAAAAATTTATAAATAGGTTCTTCAACTAAAAAATTTGTAATTAGGTCTCTAAACTTTTTAATAAATTGTAATTAGATCTCTGAATTTTAATCGGGTCCCTGAACTTTTAAATAATTTGTAATTAGGTCTCTAAATTTTTAAATAATTTGTAATCGATTCCTGAATGCAGAGAGACCTAATTACAAATTATCTAATTTGGTGGACTAGATTATCATCACACCTTTTATTCACTTTTTTTTTTCCAGGTGACGAATCTCCGTTGCGGGGGAATGATCCTATGCGCATCGATCATGCACTGCTTATGCGACGGCACTGGCACATCTCAATTTCTTAATGCTTGGGCCCAACTATCCAGAAACCCGAACGCTAACTTGACAATTATACCCTTCCATGAACGACATGTGTTAAAAAGTCGAGACCCCCCACAAGTAAAGCTTCCTCACCCAGTGTACACTAAAGAATCACCCAATCCCGAAACAAACATCCGCATGATGTTTATGCTTCAATCATTCGTGCCAACCTCATTCACCTTCGGAGCAGCTGAGGTTTTTCGCTTGAAAGAACAATGCATGTCATCACCAAACCACATCACCAGCTTTGAAGCCGTAACAGCACACACGTGGCGCTCATTCGTGAAATCACTGAACTTATCACCCACCCTTGTTGTGAAGCTTTGTTTTGCTCTTAATTTTCGAAGAAAGATGAACATTCCAGAAGGGTATTACGGGAACGGGATTACTCTAGCATGTGCCGAGAGTACTGTGAAGGATTTGGTGGCTGCTAATAACCTAAGTCATTGTGTGAAACTCGTGCAACAAGCTAAGGCAAGTGTGGATGATGCTTACATTAGGTCCACGATTGATTTGTTGAAGGACAAAACACTAATGACAGATGGTTCCATTAGCTTGGTTATAACACAGTGGTCTAAATTGGGGTTAGAAGATGTGGATTTCGGAGAAGGGAAGCCATTACATTTGCTTCCTCCCGTCCTTGATTATTTGTGTGTGTTTTTACCGGTTGTTGGAGATCCTAATGCTGTGAGAGTGCATTTTGCAGTACCGAAGAGTGCGGTAGAGAGCTTTGAACATTACATGATGGCGATAGAGAGTTGGGAAAAATAAGAACAAGATGGTGATGTTAACACAAATAAAGATCATGCATAAGAAAATAGATTCCTAAATTATAATATTATAGTTATATCATTTGCTTTCGCATAGAAATCAAGTATTTAGAATAATGATATTGGGGAAGAATATATGTAACCGAACTTTAATATATAATAACGAGCAATTTGATTTATTACATAATTTGAATTCCTTTCTTTTAATAAGGCATTATGCCATTAAATAATGTAATCGTTTACACTATATAAATGGACAATATGATTGATATATGTTGCATCTTTTATTTTCTTTTTCTACCGTTGTTTGGTGAATCAAGATTTAAGCTCTATTTGTCGAGTATCATCTACTACCTTATAGAGGATTTGATTAGGGAATTTGTCTATCGAATATCGGTTTTGAAAAGGTAGACTTGTTTGGTAAAAGACCTTATCTCAATAGCTTATTTATAATGGGTTCGATGATTTGCTTACATGTTAGAGTCCATCCAGAGTGCTCCATGTACGGAGGACACTGTGGGTCATAACACCTATCCTTAGGTATTGTGAGTATCAATCACTAGTAGGGCATAGGTCGCCATACGCATATTGCCCTATAATCTCAGTGTGTAAGGTTTTTTGTTCTCACCAGACAACTCTCAACAGTAAGCTCCAACTCGAACTCACGAACAACTTGGGCCCTCGTATAGAATAATAAGAACATTGTTGGTATAAGCCCTAGTGCCACTCTATTTTGAATAGATTATTATTCGTATCATGACTTTAATCATATATTGAATATATTTATAAGGAATCATTTATTATGTTATTAATGGTATAACATAACAAAGTCCTTAGAATAGATAGCTCGTTTATTGAAACATCAAATGTAATTTGATCGTGAGACCTCATTGAACTACAGAATATTATTCTTAAAGTATCTGTAGTCGAGTATTATTGTTAACTAGGACGATAATAATACATAGAGACTATAGTTGAACGTGACAAAAACACAAGAATCACCTGATTCACTATCACCTGATAGCTACGTCTAGTCCCTTCACCACACTTGAAAGATTTTTCCACTATAATCAAACGATTACACTTGAGAGTATACTTCTGTCAAACTGGCAATACTCACAACTTCTTAGAACGACTTAGCACATTCAAGCCTCTAAGGAATACATCCACAACTGGGCTTAATACAGGAGTTCAAAAATATTTTGAAACAATAACAATAACTCTCAACAGAGAGGATTTACAATGAAATACTTAAGCATAAAGACTAACTTTCTAACAGAAAGAGTGAAAACGATTAAGTGCTAGTTCACTTGGTCTCAGAGACTTAGAATGATTTCTTGGTTGCTCACTATTTCAGTTTGTTGTGATAGAATCATTAACCTACTTCAGTGAATGAAGCAATGTATATATAGCTAGAGTTGCAAATAGTGCCGTTGTGACCTAACAACTCTTTCACCAATGGACAAAACTTCAGATCCGCTTAAAATGACTTTTAGCTCATCCCGTCACTTTCAACTCTACTCTTGTACACTGGCACAACAGACAGTTGCATGATCTTGTCCCGATCTTTTTGAAATGAGACACTTCTAGGGCAAGTTATTTCTGATGATTATATCCGTTGACATTCCCTTTGGTCTTTGATTCCTTGTACACTAAAATACTCATCAATGAGGTCTCTTTAATACTTGAAGTAGCCGTTAAAATATTGCCCAGTCTGATTTCCAATCAGAGGCATCTTCCTACCAGACAATGCTTGTTACTGAGATACTCTGCTTACCAGAGTAAGCATGGACCGGAGGCAAGTTCTTCAGTACAGTATTTCTTGGCCTTTCATATAACAGAGTCTTTGTAGTACCAAACAAAGGGTTCCAACAGTATAGTCTTATCAGAGCATGGTCTTACCAGAGCATGGTCTATCAGAGCATTGACTACCACCAGAGCGTTGACTACCAGAGCATGATCTTAGGAGTGAGGTTATAAGATGATGACATCATCAGCACTTTCTGAATGATCAATGCCAGTCTCAGAGGAATAGATCGGAGGGTGAAATGCACACATAAGCATAGTCTTTTGAGACATTTCCATTTGATGAATAGTGACTTACTCAGTGAGTTCTGCACACTAACACGCACATCAGAAGATAAATTGTTCTATTCATTATTTGTTATCATCAAAACAATTAAGAGTCATTGTTTCTGAATTCACTTAATTCCAACAACTCACGCTTTTTGATGATGACAAACACATAGATTGATGAACAATTTTTCATTAGAAAAATATTTACTTAAAAGAATTTCAAAGGCTCCCCCTGAATTAAGGACATATAAATATTTTCTAAGTTCAATGTCACATCAGCTGAATGTATTATATCAGAGCATTTCATGAAATTTTATGCTTGTAAAATATCAAAGCATGTATCAGAGCATTCATTTAAAAAGTGATGCATCCGAACATATTGTATCAGAGTATATACTAAGGCAGTATCAGTGCATACTAATTAAAATACATCAAAGCGTATATTCCAAATTAATGTATCAGAGTGCATAATGCATAATATAATGCAATGTATCAGAGCAAAGAGCAATTATAATGCAATGCATGGTAACACTTGATGATTATAATGTAATGCATGGTAACACTTTGTTGATACATTATGTTCATCAATTACTCAATACTTCTATATTATTTTCTCCTCCTTTTGTCATCAGACAAAAAGGTTAAGATAATGAAGAACATCATTGTCAAAACAGAGTTAATAGAAAGATAAAGTTCAAAACAGAGTAAGTACCAAAATGATATTGATTTCATTAATCAAAGAAAGTACCAAATTACAAAAATTTTGAGTAAAACAAATACAAGTCTAGAAATAACAAAAAAAAAGGTGAAAAACCTAAAGGTTATCTAAGGTTTCTTCAGCTGTTCCAGAATTGACTTCAGTATATCAGCAACAGCATCGTGTTTCTGATTTGAAGTGGCCATGAATTCCTTAGAAGCAGCCATGAAGTCCTTGACCTCTCTGTTTTCTTCCACCAATTTGTCCAAGATAGCCCTTGGAACAACAACATTCTTAGAGGGTCTGGAAGAGACAGAGGCTTAAGCAACCACGGTAGTTAATGCTGGAGGAGGAGTTTCTAGTTCAGGTGTAAGCTCTGGTTCCCAAACTTCTAGAGTTGTTTCCCTCGGGGGTTCTTTCCAAGCATGTGCAGCCAGAAGTTGCCTATTTCTCTTTGTTTGTTCCTCCTTGTGACTCTCAAACCAGTGAGTCACAAAGTACCAGTTTGCATAGAAATCTTGATAAGCTAGCCATGTGCCAACATCATTCATACGATCTTCTTCAATGAATTTCTCTAAATCAAGATCATATTGGACTTGAGCGGCAAACCTCTCATAGGTAGAGAAAAGGTGGGGGTTTGACTGTGGCAAGATGTTAGGGCCACGGTAGATAGGGATAACCTCTGGTTTGCTTGAAGAAGCAAGGATTTCTGTTCCAGGAGGTGGAGAAATGATGACTAAATCATCATCTGGTTCAGGGTTTTGAATAACCTCAGAGGCAATAGTAGCAGCAATGACAATGTTATCACCTACAATTGGATCTGTTGTATGTTGAGGTTGTGTTGGGAGGTTAAGATCAGGTTGAACCTGTGGTGGTGATTTAGGTCTAGGTGGAGTGGTAGGTTTAGGTTGTGGTGGAGAGGTATATGTAGTTTGTGGTTGTGGTGGTGGAATGGGTTCAGAAGAAGTTGGGGGATAACAACAAGGGGCTTAATGTATGGAATTGAGACACGGGTTCTCTGTCTCTGTCTCAAAGGTACATTATCTTCTTCATCAGATGTATGATCATCAGATGATGAGTCAGAGGGTAATGGGGTTAGGTTAGAAGAACTTGGTTTAGAGGCTTTGGGAGGACGAATAGGATTAGAAGGTAATGGTTGAGAAGATTGAGAGGTTTGGGTTGTAGCCGAACTAGTACCATAAACAGAATCATATAATCTAACAACATCATCCAGTACCTTGGTTTTCTTGGCAGACATGTCACCAAGTTTTGTGATCCTCTTCCTCTTAGGAGTAGTTTCAGTAGCAGCAGTGCCGGAGGCAACAACAGAGGGAGTAGTGGAGGAAACAGAGGAGGGAGCAGAGGCACCTTGAAGCCTTTGGGTTCATAACTCAGCATGAAACTGAGTTATTTCTTCCCGTGTCTTCTCTAAGAAAGCTTGAAGGTCAGCTTTCTTTTCTTCAAGCTCTTCCGGTAGCAAGGATGGCATGAAAGAAGGTCTTGTTGGAGGAGCCATGAGAGGAGGCTCAGAAGCAATGGAAATTCCTGCACTTCGAGTAATTCTCCTTGTAGGCTGAGAGGGGCCATCACCAGCAATCTTCATCCTTTTTCCCTTTCTGTAAGGTTTGACCACAACTTCATCTTCCTTTTGAATCTTAGAAATTACCTTAGAAGACAGAAGCCTCATCTTCTTCTGATTGTCATTGTTGAAGATGGGGGCAAATGTTGTTTGAAGCGCAAATCCAGCTTCCTCAGTGTTCAGAGCTTGTAGGTGTTTGATCACACCTTGTTGTTTCAACAACGCTGAAATGACCCTTCTATAGGGTATATTCTTGTTCTGTCCTTTCTTAAAGAAGCTGATAGCTCGTCTCAGGTGAACGTGGCAAAAACACAAGAAAATGGTGGGTTTGAATTGGGTTTTAGAAAACTTTTCGCAAAGCTTGTGTGTTTACGAAAAGCTTTTCAAAACAACTCGTTAATAAAATAAGGCAGTACGTAAGTAAAGAGAAGAGAGAAGAGAGTGACACAGTGATTTATACTAGTTCACTATCACCTGATAGCTACGTCTAGTCCTTTCACACACATGAAGGATTTCTCCACCATAATCAACCTGATTACACTTGAGAGTATAATATTGCTAAACTGGCTATACTCACAACTTCTTAGAACGACTTAGTACAGTCAAGCCTCTACGGAATGCAGCCACTACTGGGCTAAATACAATGTTCAAAAATGTTTTGAAGCAATATCAAATAGCTCTCACAGAGAGGATATACAATGAAAAACTTAAGCACAATGAATAACTTTCAAACTAAAAGAATAAAAACGATTAAGTGCTTTGTTCAATGTGATCTCAGATACTTGTAATGATTCTTGGTTGCTCATTTTGTATCACAGCGTTAACCTACTTCAGTGGATGAAGTAAGGTATATATAGCTAGGGTTGTAAATAGTGTCGTTGTGACCTAACAGCTCTTTTCACCTAGTTCAAAAGACTTCAGATCCCCTTTTTGTGGCTTTAGCAAGTCAAGTCGTTTTCCACTCTGCTCAAAGCATACTGACACAGCAGACAAAATCAGAGTGTTTGTCTCTTATGGGCTTTTTGAATATTAGACTTTTCGAGAGCAAGTTTCCTGATGATTATATTCGTTGACATTCCCTTTGGCCTTTGATACCTCGTACATTAAAATGATTCATCAACGAGGTCTCTTAAATACGTGAAGTAGCCTTAAATAAGCTTCCGTCTGTTTCCTATCAAAGCTACACTGTTCATCAGAGTGAGCTTGAAACAGAGGCAACTTCTTCAGCGTAGAATTCATTTGTCTTTCATGTGACAGAGAGTCTTGTAGAATTACATGAAGCCTTCCATAGAGTGGTCTAACCATAGTCTGTTGTATGCGTTGACTGGAGACCAGAGCATTGACCAACCAGAATGCGGTCTTAATAAAGTGTTGTCTACCAGAGCGTTGACTGACCAAACAGAGTTGACCAAGTCAAGTGCTAGTCTTGCCTGAGCTTGGTTTACCAACAGAGTTGACTGGTCAAATAGAGTTGACTAACTTCAGAGCATGGCTTTCACATCATGTCAACATCAAAACAGAGGATCAATGCCAGACTTAGATGTGTGAAATTCAAGATTTCACTAAGTCTTCTGAGATATCTTCTTCTGATGAATGGTGATTTCAGTACACTAATAAACACATCAGAGAATAAATTGTTCTTTTAATCATTTGTTATTATCAAAACAATTAAGGGTCATTGTTTCTGAATCCACTTGAATCCAATAATCTCTTCCTTTTTGATGATGACAAATACATATATTGATGAATAATTTTATCTTTAGAAAAATATTTATTTCAAATAACTTCAGAGGCTCCCCCTGAATTAAGCATATATAAATATTTTCCAAGTGTAAATATCAGATCATATTCAATACAGTATCAGAGCATTTGATGCAGTATCAGAACTTGCCAAACAAATATATGCAACTTTCAGAGCACATAACTTTATTCCAAGTTAATGTATCGGAGTTAATAGTGCAAGAAATGCAATGCATGATGACATTTGGTTGATACATTAGGTTCATCAATCACTCTATCTATATTTTCTTCTCCCCCTTTTGTCATCAGACAAAAAGGTTAAGACAGAAATAAAGAGCATTACAGTCAAAACAGTTTAAGAAAGATAAAGTGAAAACTGTAAGTGCCAAAAATTGATGCACAAATGGATCATCAACCATGGCCTTATTTTTCACCGATCGTTTTGAGTAACCCATAAATCTACAAAATAACAAGGTTGATGATAGAAATGGATACATCAATCTGTATTGAACTGGTCCACCAAGCCTAGCTTCATGTGCAAGATGCACTGGGAGAACAATAGAGTCAAAGAAACTAGGGGGAAATATTCTCTCCAGCTTACAGAGAATGACTGGTATGTTCTGCTCCATCTTTACAAGATCATCCTTTCTTAAGTGCAATAGGAAGTAAACACTCCACGAATACATGACAATCATGGCTTTTCATCCCAATCATGGTTCCTTTATTCACGTTGGCACATCTTGCCAAATTAGAAGAATAACCGTCTGACATCTGAAGTTATTTTATACACCGATAGACTGACCTTGCTTCCTCAGTAGCTAAAGAGTAATAGGCTTTGGGTTTCAGGGTTTTTCCATCCAACCAAGTCGTCAAATGCAAGTCCTTTCGCCTACAGTAAAGCGGTAAGTCCAGTCTGGCCTTATCGTTGTCTTTCGTTCTTCCTTTAACGTTCATCACTATGAGAAAAATATTGTCAAAAAAGTTCTTCTCAATGTGCATAACATCAAGGTTGTGTCTCAATAAATTATCTTTCCAATATGGCAGATCTCAAAAAATACTTCTTTTAGTCCAATTATGCCATTGTCCATATCCTTCAAACCGATCCAATTCACCATAATCTGTGATTTTTGGCAGATCCATAACTCTGCTCCAAATCTGTTTGGATGTCAACCTTGGGGGCGGTCCATCTAATTCAACTTCCCCCTTCTTGAAGGCATTCTTATTCCGTCTAAATGGATGATCACCTGGTAAAAACCTGCGATGTGAGTCAAACCAAGAACTCTTTCTCTCGAATTTCAAGGTAAAGGCCTTTGTATGCTCCATGCATTGGGGACATGCCATTTTACCATGAGTACCCCAACCAGACAATATGCTATATGCAGGGAAGTCATTAATGGTCCACATAAGAGCTGCCTTCATTGTAAAGTTCTTCTTTCGTGCAATATCATAAGTCAAAACGCCATTCCATAACCTTTTGAGATCGTCAATGAGAGGCTGTAAGTAGATGTCAATACCATCTGTTGGATTATCTGGACCCGGTATAATACAAGTCAAGAACATATAAGGCCTAGACATGTACATTTTGGGAGGAAGACTGTATGGGGTAACAATAACTGGCCAACAAGAATAAGGTTTCACCGTCGATTGAACTTACGGGGTAAAACCATCAGAGCATAAGCCAAGTCGTACATTACGTGGATCTGCTGCAAATTTGGGATGCACACTATCAAAGTGCTTTCAAGCTTCACCATCACATGGGTGGCGCAACATACCTGAAGTGCTTCTATTCTCATAGTGCCATGTCATTTTGTCTGCAGTCTGTGTTGATGCAAACATTCTCTGCAGCCTTGGAATAATTGGCAAGTAAAACATTGCCTTCACTGGAACTGGTTTTTGTCTACCCTTCCCATTATCAGTGTGTGAAATATACCTTGGCTCACCATAAAATTTGCATTCAACCAGCGCACCATCGTTTTTACCGAATTCATTGTCGTAATATAACATACACCCTCTCACACAACAATCAATCCGTTTAGATTCTAACCCCAACTTGGACACTAAGTTTTTAGCCTCGTAATAACTTTTTGGAAAACCATCTCTGATAGGTGACGAGTCCAACATCATCTTCGTTACGAGACCCAAGCACACATCTATAGCACCACAGTTGGACTTAAGAGCTAAAAGCCTCACGCATATTGATAACTTAGAGTCTGCAGATCCTTCAAACAACGATTTATTTGTTTCTAACAAGAGATTATAAAATTTTTGTGGTGTCTCATTTGGAAGTTCATCCGTGTCATCATAATGTTGCTCCTCGAATGATACGTTGACCCCCCAAGGCATCACAAACCATATATTGTATCAATTCAATTTGCTCACCATATCCTGTATCTATGCAACTGCTTGAAGCACCTGTGCAATTATCGCCAACCCCTAAATCAACCCGAGGCAACTCTTCACCATGTCTAGTCCAAATCCAGTAATTAGACCTAAATCCAACTCTCTGCAGGTGATATATAACCTCACCTGGTCTCTTAATCCTTCTGCAATCGCAGTTAAGGCACGAACATCTAATCCCTCCATTAATTATGAAATCTTCACGTGCTATTGCGGCTTGGACAAAGTGATCAACCCCATCGCAAAAAGACTGTTTCAAACCCCCTCTCCCCGGATACAACCTATCGTACATCCAGCTATGACTCGATGGAAAAAATTCCATCTTCTGCATGTTAAAAAAATGACAATTTCAGAAGCACGACTTTCTTATAACTGCTCTCTTTCTTTAAATGGTATGACCCTATCCCATTCGAGGAAAAACTTTTTCAGAACTCGTATAATAGTCCTTCCTTAATTCTCATATCTTATACTTCACAAAATTTCGGCAGCATTTCCCATTGGTCTCCGAGTACACTAAATGATCGCAGTTATGAATACCGTGATCAAGTATGCACCCAGAGAACAAAAAGAAATGAATCGAACTGAAATTTCATCAAATATAACATACGAGAATTAAGCAACAACTATTATACGAGTAAAGAAAAAGTTTTTTCCCAAACTGTCCGATTAGGACAATTCAAGGTTCAATATACAATGAACACGTGGTACCCTAAAAGAGTACATGCACTCAATATATTGAACCTCAAACGGGAAGCTAAAGCTTTTCTACGATACTAATAACAATAATCAAATATCCATTTCATCAATAATTAACATAACAATCTTCGTATAATAGTTAGGTTAATTTTCTATGCACGATTCACATGTAAAGAAGGATGCAAAACAAATGATTCACTAAAAATCAGAAGTCTACAACTCGGGGATGTAGCTCAAATTATAGGGTGCTCGCTTAGCATGCGAGAGTTACGAGGATCGATACCCCGCATGTCCATAATAATAATGCACTTTTTACTACCAACAAAAAAACTAGAAGTCTGTAGTGGGATAGCTTGTGTCGTATTCATGGCCTAAATAATGCTCTACTTGGAGACTTTTAAATTTCTCAAGTTAGATAAGTTAAACTATTTGAATGATGATAGAAGTAGAAAATCAACTTTGTCATTTAAAAAGAAACAAGTTAGAAGTTGACATCCTCTTAAATGATAGAATTAGACAAGCAGAAGTGGCAAGGGAAAGAAGTACAGAGAGATGTGCAAAGCAAATTGTAGCCAAGGAAGCCCTTGGAAAGGCCAAATAACATTGTGCCCTGGTTTGGTGTTTGCATATTTTAATCATGACGTGTATAAATTATGAGGATTTCCAATTTTTAGAGTTGGTCCAAACTTTATACTAAGGTTTCAAGGCACTATAGCGGTTACTTGGGTTTGAAATTGTAGGCATATTTGTTTCCACAACCAAGTTACATCTTTATTATTCCTTTTATACAGTGGTCAAACTCACAAAGAATTCCATGAAAGATACTTTAAAGGTTATCCAATGGACACTTAACTCCATGGCTTCCATCACATTGGCACCTAGCAACTTTTATTTTCCATCAAATTCTACTTATGACAGGACATGCATCTTTCAAGAAAATTGTTTTTAGCATAACTTTACATAACAATATTGTTCAAGTTCTTTTCACGAAAATGTTTCCTAAGTACATACTTTAATTTCACTTTTCAAATTTGCAACTAGTATAGCATAGAAGTTTTTTTTCTTTCTTTTTTCTATAGTTAATAATGCTTAATGCCAATTAAAATTTTTTTGACTGATTGATGAACATAAACTGACAGAAATTGAGTTTATGTGTTGATTGCTAAATATGGAGTATACATGATTGATGTGGAAGATTGTGACTCATAAGTCATGTTTTATCATTCTTAAATTTCAATATACCAAAATCATGTTGTCAACACAACCCTTTCTTATGTGTGAGCGTGCATGCTTTTTGAAGCTTAAATATTTGAGGTCTTTATGTTTTCTATATTAAAGTAATAAAGAATTTTCTCTTAAATTAGTAAAAAGGTTTTTTAATAAAAATTTTACATTGACATAGTAAAGAAGGTTGTACACCTATTACTTTAAAAAAAAGTTTACATAAAAATGTGATTGTGTTGATGTAAATCCTATTTTAGTTATGTTTGCTGTGAGATGCATCACACTGGGTAGATACATATTTGCATAATTATATCTTAATTTAATTGAAGTAGCTTTGAAGTAGTATTCTGAAACTTTGATAAAAATTTTGGGGAATATGATTGGATTTTGTATTTAACATAATACTTCAAATGAATAGTCTACATGTTACCTTCACCCTAACATAAAACATACATCAGACAAAATTTCCTCTGTGGAGAGAACTATACATCACTTCAACATAAAACATCCTTTCTTAGCCAAAACATACATCACTTCAAAATTCCCTCTGTGGAGAGAACTATGAAGGAAATCAAATAAATATATCGGTGTGGGGGTCAACAGACAAACAATTTTCCACCCAGTGAGTCAACTGACATTTCGTTAGAGTGCATACCTCGATCGCAGAGTAGTGGTAGAGGCATGAGCAGTGGAGGAGTGGTGGAGGTGGCGGTTTCAAAGGCCTATGAAACAGAGCTTCTTCTGTTAGCAGAAACTTACAAGCTATAAACAACAATCCACCAACAAATCAATGAAACTCCATTTTAAGCAACAATTTACCAACAAGTCAACCCCCAAACACACACACACACATACACACAATTGAACAATAATAACCCACAACATTGCTAATTTGCTATCACAATAAGAATCAATAATGCCTCACAAAACAAACACAAAACAAATTCCCTTCACTACACTTCAATATTTCCATTTTCCAATATAACAATCATTCCTACCACCCACATACTCCAATACCAAAGAAACCCCCAACAATAAACAGAATAGAGAGAATAAACTAAAATGCTAAAAATTATAATTATATTAAATTAAATTAAAGTAAATTAAGAAGAAAAAACTCAACTCCAGTAGGTGAGTTAGTGGTGATGGTGAACTTCTGGTCACTCAGGTAATCCTTCAAAAGAAGATCTACAACAACAATAAAAATAGAGAATTATTTTAAAAATAAACAAAAACAAAATTAACTGATTACAATACAAAAATAGAAGCATAGATATGAGACAGAGCGAGTACCTCTGGATTTGTTTTTGATGTCAGTGTAAAGAACCCAAGGGGGAGAGAGAGAAAGAGACAGGGACAGGGACAGGAGAAAGACGAACCGGGGCAGTGGTGGCCGGAGAAACATTGAGAGGCGATGTGGCACGGCTGCTACGAAAAAAGATAGCAGTAGTGGGGCGCAGTGGTGGAAGGGGAGAGGCGCGGTGGTGGCACAGTTGAATAAGGTGGTGGTGGTGGCGCAGTGGTGGAATGGGAGAGGAAGAAAGGCAGCCGAAAAAGAAGAAAGGGAAAAGAGAAGAGAAGAAGAAGAAGAAGAAGAAGAAGAAGAAGAAGAAGAAGAAGAAAGGGAAAGGGTCGGGTTCTGCAACTAAAAGATGCATACCAACGGCCATTCTAATTTACCGATGGCCAAATACTGTCGGTACCAAAAACACGTCGTTACTGACAGCTACTTTTAAATACCGTCCGGCTTACCGTCGGTAAATTCTAAATGTTGTTTACTCGCGATTACCGACAGACAATGTCGTCAGAAATACTGACGGGCAAGGCCGTCGATATTTGAAAACTGGAGCGAATCCAAAGGCGGGACTATTACCGACAGGTATGGCCGTTGGTATGTAACAACGAACGACAGGTGACACATACCGACGGGTAAGGCCGTCAGAAATTCCCGGATTTTTCGACGGGCTTGTGTCCGTCGGTAATAGACCGTCGGTACACCCAGTTTTTCTTGTAGTGTTTAATTTGAATATATTTTCCTCTAATATATGTGCCTTTGATATGCCTGCAACTGGTAGCTTACCTACCTTTGATATCAAGTGTGTGTCTGATATTCACATGTGCCTCTGGTACTGTTACTGCATCTGATGATAGTATATAACACTATACTACCTCTGTTTATATTATATTATATTTATATCATCTGTTGTTGCATGCATCTAATAATTGTTCATATTCATATGCATCTAATTCATTCATTATAAGTTCCCTCTGGGAATCTTTATGTACACGTGTCTCTATGAAACTAGTTAATGCGTTAGTGGTTGAGGAATACTCTCGCTAAGTCATAATTGCTTTCACTGCCCGAGGACAGTTTTACTGCGCCTCTTTAACACAGTGTTTAACATATTTCAGTTTTGAAACGACAGATTTAATACTTTTTTTTTGAAAATTGATTAAGGCGGTTACCTTCTCAAACACATTTTAACTCCACTCACTCACTTCACTCACTCAGTACCCACTCTTACTCTTTGAGAAGTCTCACTCTTGAACCCTAAACCCCTCTCACTTTCTACTCTTTGTTTCTGCATTCTCTACAATGGCCGCTTAACAGCAACAAGTGATTGATTCCTAGAATCCTCCTCAATCCACATTGATCATTAAGCATCATCTTCTGAATGTTCTGTATAAGTCGCGTGTTGATCTCATAGATTTGGCAAAGAATGAGTATGACTTCAGTGCCTTCTACGCTGAAATGGGTATTATTGATTTCTTTTACATGGAAAACAAACCCATTTACCCAGAACTCATCAAAGAATTATGGAGGTTTGCACTGCTTGAAAGCAACACCATCTAGAGCTGTGTTCAAGGAAGACACATAGTGATTGCACAGGACTTGATTGGTGAAGTTATCAAGTGCCCTAACTCTGGAAAAGAAATAAAGAAAAACTGGGAACATGAGTTTGGAGGAATTGATGTAATCAACGACACATTTAGGATAAGCCAACACCACGAAGGCAGTAGACATGAAGAATCGCTTTCGGGTGCTCTTTAAGATTATTAAGAGCAATATCATGCCCAAGGCTGGCTCTGTGGATTCTGTGAGCACAGACAACAAATTTGTAATGTGGCACTACGATCTCCAATCAAAAATCAACCTGGCAAGCAATATTTTCGCATTCCTGATGTTGGAATCAAGTGGATTCAGAATCAATGACCCTTAATTGTTTTGATAATAACAAATGATTAAGAAAACAATTTATTCTCTGATGTGTTTGTTAGTGTGCAGAAATCACTATTCATCAAAAGAAGATATCTCAGAAGACTTAGTGAAATCTTGAATTTCACACATCTAAGTCTGGCATTGATCCTCTGTTTTGATGTTGACATGATGTGAAAGCCTTGCTCTGAAGTTGGTCAACTCTGTTGGTGGTCAACGCTCTGGTGAGACCATACATGACTTAGTCAACTCAGTTTGACCAGTCAACTCTGTTGGTAAACCAAGCTCTGGCAAGACTAGCTCTTGACTTGGTCAACTCTATTTGGTCAGTCAACGCTCTGGTAGACAACACTTTATTGAGACCACATTCTGGTTGGTCAACGCCTCGGTCTCCAAATAACGATACAACAGACTATGGTTAGACCACTCTATGGAAGCCTTCATGTAATTCTACAAGACTCTCTATTATATGAAAGGCAAATGAATTCTACGCTGAAGAAGTTGCCTCTGTTTCAAGCACACTCTGATGAACAGTGTAGCTCTGATAGGAAACAGACTGAAGCTTATTTAAGGCTACTTCACACATTTAAGAGACCTCATTGATGAAGCATTTTAATGTACGAGGTATCAAAGGCCAAAGGGAATGTCAACGAATATAATCATCAGGAAACTTGCTCTCGAAGGGCCTAATATTCAAAAAGCTCACAAGAGACAAACACTCTGATTTTGTCTACTGTGTCAGTATGCTTTGAGCAGAGTGGAAAATGACGTGACTTGCTAAAGCCACAAAAGGGGATCTGAAGTCTTTTGACCTAGGTAAACAGAGCTATTAGGTCACAATGGCACTATTTACAACCCTAGCTATATATACCTTACTTCAGCCAGTGAAGTAGGTTAACGCTATGATACAAAGTGAGCAACCAAGAATCATTCCAAGTATCTGAGATCACAATGAACAAAGTACTTAATCGTTTTTATTCTTTCATTTTGAAAGTTATTCATTGTGCTTAAGTTTTTCATTGTATATCCTCTCTGTGAGAGCTATTTGATATTGCTTCAAAACATTTTTGAACATTGTATTTAGCCCAGTAGTGGCTGCATTCCTTAGAGGCTTGACTATATTAAGTCATTCAAAGAAGTTGTGAGTATAGCCAGTTTGACAGTATTATACTCTCAAGTGTAATCAGGTTGATTATAGTGGAGAAATCCTTCAAGCGTGTGAAGGGACTAGACGTAACTATTAGGTGGTAGTGAACTAGTATAAATCACTGTGTCATTCTCTTCTCTCTTCTCTTTACTTACGTACTGCCTTATTTTATTAACGAGTTGTTTTGAAAAGGTTTTCATAAACACACAAGCTTTGCGAAAAGTTTTCAAAAACCTAATTCAAGCCCCCTTTCTTGTGTTTTTGCCACGTTCAATTAATACCAGAGCTCGGCCTCTTGGTTGAACACTTAACAGTGTATGAGGAAAAGATCTTATTCTTTATTCATGGCAAGCAATGAAGCCGGTGGTCACGTTAACCGTCCTCTTTTGTTCACTGGAACAAACTTCGACTATTGGAAAGATAAAGTTAAATCCTTCTTTGAGTCTTAACAACTCAAACTTTGGGATATGGTTCAAAAACAATACACCGAACCAGTTGATTCCAAAGAAAATCTCATTCCTTGGGATAAATGGACGGAAGAGCATAAGAAAGCTTATCAACTACATCAGAAACAAGATATTTCCTTATCTGTGCTATCTCTAAGAAGGAATACGAGAAATGCGGAAAGAATGATACTACCAAGGAGATTTGGGACTCATTGGCCTTGGCTTATGAGGGTACTTCCTAAATGTAAGAAACCAAAGCTAATATCTTGGTTAGACAATATGAACTCTTCAAAATGGAAGAGGGTGAAAGCATTGAAACTATGTTTGGAAGATTCCAAACACTAGTTCATGGTCTAAAGGTTCTTAAGAAAAGCTATACCATTGTTGATCACGTTAAGAAAATATTAAGAAGCCTGCAAAGAAGTGGAGACATAAGGTCACTGCTATTCAGGAAGCAAAGGACCTGAAAGCCTTGCGACTTGAAGATCTTCTGAGTTCCTTGAGAGTTCATGAGCTTGAGCTAGATGAAGAAGAACCTCCCAAGAAATCAAAGTCTATTGCTTTGAAATCTACAAACAAAGCATCTCCTCCAAAGCTCTACAAGTTGAACTTGAAATAGACGAAGCATCATCTGATGAGAGCGATAGAGCCACACACGAAAAAATTTCCTTAATATCAAGGAAAATTCAACGTAGATGGAAAAACAAAGGAAGGTTCAGAAAGCAGTTCCACAAGAAGGACTTAAGGGAAAGGCAAGACTTAAGGGATAAGAAGGACTGCAAGGACAAAAGCCAAGTTACTTGCTACGAGTGCAAAAAGCCAAGATATTTCAAGTCTGAATGTCCACAACTTGAGAAACCAAGGAAAGGTGGTTTTAAAAGCAAGAAGAAGAAAGGTCTCATGGCAACATGGGATGATTCTGATTCATCTTCATCTGATGATGATGAGGAACACGCAAACATGGCTCTAATGGCTACCATAGGATCAGACAGTGAAGAAGAAGATGAAGAGGTAGATTCTAATCCGTCTTCTGATATTAAAATAGCTTTTGATGACCTATTAGATGAGTCTTCTTAACTCAACACTGAGTATAAAGCTTTGAAAAAGTAATTATCAAAACTTTCAAAAGAATTTCAAATACTCAATGAGGAGAATGAGAAGCTCAAAGCTGAAAATCACCGTTTAGTGAATGATAGCTCTAAGACTGAGGAAAAGGTTAAATGTAACTCTTCAAAATATGAAGAGAGATTTCAAAGATTCCTCGCTGAATGTGTTACGCCAAGCAAACAAGCATCTATGATTTGGGACGTAAGCCAAAATAGTAAAAAAGGTCTTGGTTACAAACCAGAAGAACCCACTTTTCAAAACACAAATTTGAAAACCAAAGATATCAACAATCATAGTGACTGTCTGCTTTGTACCTTTTGCAATAAGAAAAGACACATTAGAAGTACTTGTTATGAATTTAAAAATAAGAAGGAAAAGTTTCCTTCTAGAGCTAATAAAAGAGGACCCAAAAAGATTTGGGTACCTAAGGACAAAATTGTATATGTTGTAGATCTGCTTAGCAACAAAGTTACAACACCAGTCCTGGTACTTGGACAGTGGATGCTCACGTCACATGACGGGAGAAAGGCGTATGTTCCAAAAACTTCAACTTAAAGAAAGTGGAACAGTAGGTTTCGGAGGAAACCAAAAAGGTAAAATCATTGGAAGTGGAAAAGTTGGTGAGAAATTCCTACCTTCTATTGATAATATCTTATTAGTTGATGGCCTGAAGCATAACCTACTAAGTGTAAGTCAATTATGCGATAGTGGTTATGATGTTGGCTTTAGTGATAATGCCTGTATAGTCAAAAGCAAAAAGGATGGATCCATTTTCTTTAAAGGAAAGAGAAAGAATAATATTTATAAAATAAAACTTTCTGAGTTGGCAAATCAAAATGTAAAATGCTTTTTGTCAATTGATGAAAGGCAATGGACTTAGCACAAAAGATTGGGGCATGCCAGCTTGAGGTTAATCTCAAAGCTTAACAAGAAAGAACTTGTTAGAGGCCTACCAAATCTTAGGTATCAATCTGATGCTCTTTGTGAAGCATGCCAAAAAGGGAAAGAAATAAAATCTTTTTTTGAATCCAAAAATATTGTTTCCACCTCAAGGCCACTTGAGCTTTTGCATTTAGATTTATTTGGCCCAACTAGAACCGCATCTTTATCTGGAAAGAAATACGGGCTTGTTATTGTTGATGACTATACTAGATGGACATAGGTAAAATTCCTAGCTCACAAGGATGAGTCATTTGCAATATTTTCTGTGTTCTGCAAATAAGTGCAAAATGAAAAAGGTTTTTGTATTACAACCATTAGAAGTGATCATGGTGGAGAATTTGAAAATGAATCATTTTAAAACTTTTGTGAAGAGCATGGCATCTCTCACAATTTTTCATCCCCTAGAACACCACAGCAAAATAGTGTTGTAGAAAGAAAAAATAGATCTTTACAAGAAATGGCCAGAACCATGATTCACGAAACTAATATTGCAAAGCACTTTTGGGCAGAAGCAGTAAACACTGCATGTTATATTCAAAATAGAATCTATATCAGACCTATCTTGAAAAAACTCCTTATGAATTGTGGAAAGGAAGAAAACCCAACGTTTCATACTTTCACCAATTTGGATGTGACTGCTTTGTTCTTAATACAAAGGACAGTCTTGGAAAATTTGATTCAAAATCGCATAAAGCTATCTTTTTAGGATATTCTAAACGCTCTAAAGCTTACAGAGTATTCAACAAAGAAACATTAATTATTGATGCATCTATGGATGTGAGATTTGATGACAAGAAGCCTGGCAATGAAACATCAGAGCTAGATGAAGTCTTTGCAGATTTACAGATAAGCAAAGAAACAGACGAAGGTGTCACAAGTGCTGACTCTGATTCTGTGTCTGGTTCTGCGTCTGGTGATAAGACCCAAGAAGAACCAATAACAGACTGGAAGTTCAAACCTCATCATCCAGAGGACCATATTATTGGTGAACCAAGTGATAGAATTAGAACAAGAGCATCTCTCAGGGAACACTCTGACTTTGCATTGTTGTCAGAAATAGAACCCAAAACAATTGACGAAGCATTAACAGACGATGGATGGGTACTTGCTATTCAAGAAGAGCTTAATCAATTTCAGAGGAATGATGTTTGAAAGCTTGTGCCTCCTCTAGAAGATAAGCAAGCCATTGGAATGAAGTGGGTTTTCAGAAACAAACTTGATGAAGATGACAAAGTGGTAAGAAACAAGGCAAGACTTGTTGCTCAAGGGTACTCACAAGAGGAAGGTATTGATTATACTGAAACCTTTGCTCCTGTAGGTAGACTTGAAGCAATTAAAATCTTATTATTATTTGCTACACATCATGGCATTACTTTATATCAAATGGATGTTAAGAGTGCATTTTTAAATGGTTTTATAAGTGAAGAACTGTTTGTAAAATAACCACCTGGATTTGAAGACATTGCTTATCCAGAACATGTTTTCAAACTTAAAAAGGCTCTTTATGGTCTTAAACAAGCTCCAAGAGCTTGGTATGACAGATTAAGTTCCTTTTTAATGTCAAACGGTTTTGAAAGAGGATAGGTGGACACTACACTCTTTAGAAAATCATCTAAAAAGCATTTTATTATAGTTCAAATATATGTTGATGATATTATCTTTGGTGCTACTAATGAATCTCTTTGTGAGGAATTCTCTAAGCTTATGCAGAATGAGTTTGAAATGAGTATGATGGGAGAATTATAATTCTTCCTTGGTATTTAAATCAAGCAATGTCAAGATGGAACCTATATCCATCAGACTAAATATGTTAGAGAACTCCTAAAGAAGTACAAGCTTGAGGAAACCAAACCTATGGACACACCAATGCATCCAACATGTGTTCTCGGCAAAGATGAATCTAGTAAAAAGGTAGACCAAAAGGTATATAGAGTTATGATCGGTTCACTCCTTTATCTTACTGCCTCAAGGCCTGATATTATGTTTAGTGGCCGCTTATGTGCAAGATTCCAATCTGATCCGAGTGAATCTCACTTAACTGCTGTTAAGAGAATCTTTAGGTATCTCAAAGGAACTACTAACCTTGGTTTGCTTTATAAGAATTCAAAAAATTACAAGCTAGTAGGTTTCTGTGATGCTGACTTTGCTAGAGATAGAATTGAAAGAAAGAGCAGAAGTGGTGGCTACCAATTTCTTGGAGCAAACCTTATCTTTTGGTCTAGCAAAAGGCAAAGCACAATTGCACTATCAACTGCAGGCGAGTATATATTCCGCCGCAGCAAAGAGCTCACAACTACTATGGATGAAGTATCAGCTTGAGGACTATCAGATTAAAGAGAGTAACATTCCTATATACTGTGATAATACCTCTGCAATATATTTGACTAAAAATCCTATTTTGCATTCACGTGCTAAACATATTGAAATTAAATATCACTTCATTAGAGACTATGTTCAGAAAGGGATACTTGAAATTAAATTTGTTGATACTGACCATCAATGGGCAGATATCTTTACAAAACCTCTTGCTGAAGATAGATTCAACTTTATAAGAAAGAATTTGAATTTTCATCTTATAAAGAATTTTAAATGTTTAATTTGAATATGGTTGCCTCTGTTTTGTGTGCCTCTAAAATGTCTGCATCTGATTGCTTATTTGCCTCTGTTTTGTTGCTGCTTCTACTGTTACACACGTGCCTCTGTTGGTCACACGTGCCTCTGATTGCATATGTGAGTCTGTCTGATATGTGCCTCTGTTTATATGTTAGCTTTGATTATTGCTTAATTATTAATCATCTGTTTGTTGTATGAGTCTGTTGCATTTATCACAAAGGTGCCTCTGGGAATCTTGGTGTATACTTGTCTCTATAAGACTGGTTGATGTGTTAGAGGCTAGGAGTTACTCTCACTGAGTCATTATTATCTTTTACTACCCGATAACAGTTTTATTGCTTCTGGTTTCTCAGTGTATGGCACGTTTCAGTTTTGAAACGACACATTATTTATTTCATTTATTTTGAACATTGAAAATGGCGGTTTGCCTTCTTCAACACATGTTATTACCCACTCACTCACTCACTACACCCATTACTCACATTATCTCTCTGAGAAGCCTCACTATTTGTAACCCTAAACCCTTTTCGTCTTCTATCTTCTCTCTACAACTCTCTGTACCTGCAATGGCCGCTCCACAACTGTTTGCTTATGGTCCTGAGGAAGAATCTCAACCTACCTTGGTGAATGTTGAGCAACACCAACTGAAGGTGATGGTGGAACACCAAGTTAACTTCCAAGTCTTAGCTGATAAAGGGTACCCCTTCCAAACTGATATCATTGATATGGGTATAATGGATTTCTTTCGTATGGAAAACTACCCAGTATATGAGGAACTAGTAAAGGAATTTTGGATGTATGCTCGGTACAAGGACAACACCATTCACAGTTATGTTCAGAAGAAGAATATTCTGATCACTCGGGACATCATTGCTGATGTTATCAAATGCCCTAATTCAGGAGCTGTTATCAAAGAAGGCTGGGAAACAATCAACGACTCCATCTATGAGAAACCTGGTAGTTCTAAGGCTGTGGACATGAAGAACAGGTTCAGAGTGCTCTTCAAGATCATAATGCACTGCATTGTTCCGAAGTTTGGATCCGTGGACACTGTGAGCAGTGACCACAAGTTCATTATGTGGAACTATGAGACTAAGGCCAAACTCAACATACCAAGCCTCATTTTTGATCATCTGCACAGAAACATTATGTTCTCCAGAAAAGGAAAAACCTTGAACATCCATTATGGAAGGATGCTCTCTGCTATAATGGAAACTCAAGGCTTGATTCGGCATCTTCAAGAGCTTCACACTGAAGAAGCTGGAGTTGCACTCAAAACCATGAGTGTACCAACCTTCTCCAGTGAGAACTTGAGGATAATGAAGCTTCTATCCGAAAAGGCTATTGCTGAGATGCAAAAAGAAGAAGAATGTGTGAGAAAACCTGTAAGGAAGGGAAAAGGAAGATAAATGAAGTTACTGCTGAGCCAACCAGGAGAGTAACTACGAGCACTGGCACCCACATTGCTGAGCCCAATCATTTGGTTCAACCAGTGAGACCTGTATTCATGCCCTCAGTGATGCCAGAAGAAATTGAGGAGAAGAAAGTTGAGGTTGATGAGATGATAGCCAAATGCAAGGAAGACAGCTATCAATATTACCTACACCTCAAAGAAGAAAGGCTAAAGGGACAAGCCTGCATTCACGATTCTCGCTTCTTCCTCCATCAAGCTCCTACCGTTGCCTCAAGACTCTGCTATCGCGACAACCACTTCTGCTCCTGCAACCATCAACACTGATGTTCCTGGTACTACTGCTGCACCTGTTACTTCAAAGTTAAAGCAGATAACCAAGTTGGGTGATCTCCCAGCAGCAAAGAAAACCAAGGTACTAGATGACGCAGTACGTTTATATGATTCTGTTTATGGTTCTGCATCTGTTGGGTCTGAACATTCTACACAACCTGTTGTGTCTAAACCAATCCCTCCTCCACAACCCTCCAAACCTATTCCCCCATCAAAACCTTCCCAACTCAAACCGTCTAAGAAACCCTCTCCTCCTAGAATGCCTTTGCCTTCTTTACCCTTTGACTCATCTTCATCTGATGAAGAGGAAGCTGATTATGTCCCTCTGAGACAGAGACAGAGACCTCAATCCCAAGTTCAATTTCCTTATATTGAACCCATCTTTGTTATTCACCCTTCAACCGCTACTTTTGCATCACCTTCACCATAAACCATTCACATTCCATCATCTCAAACACAAACAATCAAAACACCTTCACCAGAACCTAAACCTACTACTCCTCCACTTAGCCCCAAATCACCACCTAGACCTCCCTCACCTCCTTTAATTCAACCTAATCTCAACATACCTTCACAATTCGAACCTGTTACTGAAACAGAACCTGAGCCCTTTGTCCAGGAAACCTTAATCCCCTTACCTGGATCTGATACTATTTGTGAAGCACTACCCCTCACCATACTTCAACCCGTGCCTGACCCCACATTTAGACTCCTTATTCTTGTCCATTTCCTACCTCAATCCATTTCTCCACCCCATTCATCCATATTAGCAGAACCTTTGGAATCTGATGATGATGTTACCATCATTGATCCTTCAACTCTGGCTCTTCCGGTAACCCCTAGTCAAGATGCTCAGAGTGAGTGTGAACCCTCACCAAAAGTTGTTCTTGAATGCTATCCCCATTTGATTGCCAGTTTTGAATCTCTTAAGGCTGAGAGATACCGAGAGTCTCGCTTCTGAAAATTCCTTGGAGAAGAGAGAGTTGATGAAGTTCTTTCTGAACTAGCTCAAGAGGACTACTATGAAAATTGGGTAATTGTGCGTAACTGGTTTGATAAGCACAAACAAGATCAATTTGAAAGAAATAGGAGATGGCACGCTACTCTTAAATGGAAAGTTCCTCCAAAGGACACAACTCCTATTGTTTGGGATCCTGAACCTGCTCCAATTCTTCTACCTCCTCCTCCTCCTCGTGTACCGCCACCTCAACAAGAACCTGTTCCACCTTCTCCTGCCTCTACTGCAATGGTTGCTCAACCATCCTCTTTAGGGACAGCTTCTACCTCTGCTACTGAAAATCATTCTGTGGTGGTTCCTCAGAATGTTTTCGATAAACTTGTTGAAGAAAACAAGAAGTTCACTAAGTTCATGGAAGCAATTGAGAAGCATTTTGAAGAATCTGGCAGAAGGCAGGACTAGATGACTGAGTTACTGCAAGCTATTCTAGCCCGATTGGACAAGCCATAAAAAACCTTAGGCCTTTTTCCATTTTTTTTGTTTTGTTTCAGCCTCTTATTTTTTTTGTTACATCTTTTATACTTTGACCGTGAGACAATCCGTTTTTGTTCCCATTATTCTACGAACTTCATGTTGACACCAACAAATAATAGGAATGAAATAGAAATTGAAAGTGAAAGACACCCGCTAGCCTTCTCAGTATTTTGCCTTCCCGGTCGTCATGCTAAAAAGGAGCTGACCCACTGGTTAACGGGAGAAGAGTGGAAGTCAGGCCACCTTCATGTGTTGATCAATTGTGCCGATTGGGGTAAGGTGAAGGACCAAGAGCGGAGGCATATATTCTAATCTTTCGGAGTAAGTTGTAGTTTTTATTTTGTTGCATATTTTTTTTGTTTTCATAAATTTCAATTATGTTTAGTAATGTATTATATTCATACAAAAGAGGGTTGCTTGGGAGGAGGAGGTGGAGGAGCGGATCGAGAAGAACTTCCATATGAAGGCCTCCCACCGCCTCCCTGATATGCTTAGAGATGCCTGCGTCCATGGACAGCCCCACTGGATAAGGGATCAGCTTTGGCCGTAGCTGGTAGCACGCTGGAACTCCCCTGAGTTCATGGCGACCAGTGAGAAGGCCAAGAAGAATAGAGCCTCTGAGAAGGATGAGAGCTTGCACACCGGAGGTTCTGTCAGTCAGACGCTGCACGCAGCTCGACTTATACAAGTTATATAATTATTATTATTATTAAGTGTTATTATTATTATTATTATTATTGTTATTGTTAGTTATTATTTATTATTTATTTAAGGTTTTTTATTAAATAATTACAATCGAGCAAGTTGGGTAGAGAGGTACAGTTGCACGAGCTCCATCGTGCAACTCATATTAGGAGGAGGACCAGCGATTTTGTCGATGAGCGGTCGAGCCGGACCCAGGTAATTATAAAATATAATGAATAATTTTTTAATAATGTTTATATTGTTTTATTACAAAAAAAAATTGACTTATTTGTTTATGTTTAACAGGAGGAGTTTGAGGCGAGGATGTCTCAGATTTCTCAGACATCATCATGTTCCCCGTCGTAGAGCCCTGAGGATCCATCTGCACCGCTCTGGGTTTGGGCAGATGATGTTAGCGGCAAGAAGAAGGGTCGCCTATACGGTGCTGGAGACCTTGCCAGCAACTATAGGAAAGGGACCAGCCGCCTCCGTATCGGAGAGTCATCGAATAGTGGTGGTGCCGGTCGTTGCTCTGCTGCAGATAAGCAGGAGATAGCCCAACTGAAGCGGGTTGTGGCCGAGCAGCAGGAGGAGACCCGTCGGACGAACGCCATTTTGGCTCAGGTACTGCAGCGACAGGACCAGATGTACCAGTTGCTAGCTCGCCAGCCGCCTCTGTCTCCGCCTCCTAGTACTGATAATCATGTCGATGATGCAGATGGTGTAGAGCATCTCGGTCATGATCAGAACTACCAGGACTATTAGTGATGTTTGTACTGATATTTTTTCATATTTTAGGATATTTTTTTAGTTACTGATGTTTGTTCGGATTATTTATTTATTTATTACTTTTTTTAATTTTTTTTTTGGTTTACGTTATCACATTTTTTAATATGGGAATAAATAATAATTAAAAATAATCAATTTAAAATTACTAGTAATAGTTAATTAAATTAATTTAAGAAATTAATTAATTTAAGAATTAAATAAATAAATAAACATTTTTTAATATGGGAATAAATTATTTTTAACAATTAAATAAATAAATAAATAAATAAATAAATAAATTTAATAGTTAATAATTTAATTAGTTAATTTAATTAATTATTTTAATAAATTAAATTAATAGTTAAATAAATTAATTACAGAAATTAATTAATTTAAAAATTAAATATAAAAATTAATCAATTAATTTAATTATTTAAAATAAAATTGGGCTTTACCGACGAGTAAAGCCGTCGGAAATGAATAATGGCATTACCGACGGGCAGGGCCGTCGAAACACTACCGAAGGGTTGACCAGTCGGAAATTACCGTCGGATACTGACCGACGGTTTAGCCCGTCGGTAATACCGACGGCATAAAAAAGCCCGTCGGTAAACATTTGTGTTGTCCGTTTTACCGACGGGCTTTTGGCCGTCGGTAATCCGTTGGAAAGTTCACATTAGTGACGGCTTTTTGGCATCGAGTTTTCTTGTAGTGAAACACTCATTCCTTTATAAGATGAAAATTCAAGTTCTTCCTTATAAAGTTGAATCTATCTTCAGCGAGGGGTTTTACAAAGATATCTGCCCGTTGATGGTCAGTATCAATGAATTTAATTTCAAGTATCTCTTTCTGAACATAGTCTCTAATGAAGTGATGTTTAATTTCAATATGTTTGGCACGTGAATGCAAAATAAGATTCTTAGTCAAACATATAGCAGAGGTATTATCACATTATATATGAATGTTACTATCTTTTATTTGATAGTCCTCAAGCTGATACTTCATCCATAGAAGTTGTGAGCTACAGCTTGCTCTAGATATATACTCAGCTTCTACTATTGATAGTGCGATTGTACTTTGACTTTTGCTGGACCAAGAGATAAGGTTTGCTCCAAGAAATTGGCAGCCACTACTTGTGCTCTTTCTTTCAATTTTATCTCCAGCAAAGTCAGCATCACAAAAGCCTACTAACTTGTAATTATCTGATTTCTTATAAAGCAAACCCAGATTAGGTGTTCCTTTGAGATACCTAAAGATTCTCTTAACCGCAGTTAAATGAGATTCTCTAGGATCCGATTAGAATCTTGCACATAAGCATACACTAAACATCTTTGCTTAGAGCATATGTAGGATGCATTGGTGTGCTCATTGGTTTGGTTTCCTCAAGCTTAAACTTCTTCAAAAGTTCTTTCACATATTTTGTCTGATGGATCTAGGTTCCATCTTGACATTGTTTGATTTGAATACCAAGGAAAAACTTTAGTTCTCCCATCATGCTCATTTGAAACTCATTCTGCATAAGTTTAGAAAATTCCTCACAAAGAGATTCATTTAGATGATTTTCTAAAGAGGGTAGTGTTCACCTATCCTCTTTCAAAACCATTTGTCATGAAGAAGGTAGTAAGTCTATCATACCAAGCTTTTGGAGCTTGTTTAAGACCATAGAGGACCTTTTTAAGTTTGAAGACATGCTCTGGAAGGGCAGTATCTTCAAAACCAGGTGGTTGTTTTACAAACACTTCCTCACTTATGAAACCATTTAAAACTGCACTCTTTACATCCATGTAATATAAAGTAATGCCATGATGTGCAGTAAATGAAAATAAAATTCAAATTGCTTCTAGTCTAGCTACAGGTGCAAATTAGGTTTCAGTATAATCAATACCTTCCTCTTGCGAGTACCCTTGAGCAACTAGTCTTACTTTATTTCTTACCACTTTACCATCTTCATCAAGTTTGTTTCTGAAAATGCACTTAGTTTCAATAGCTTGCTTATCCTCTGGTGGAGGCACAAGCTTCCAAACATCATTCCTATGGCCTGATTAAGCTCTTCTTGCATAGCAAGTTTCCAACCATCGTCTGTCAGTGCTTCATCAATTGTCTTTGGTTCAATCTCTGACAATAATGCAAAGTCTGAGTGTTTCCTGAGTGATGATCTGGTTCTGACTTTGTCACTTAGTCCACCAATGATCTGGTCCTTACAGTGATGAGTCTTGAACTTCCAATTTCATGTTGTCTTAGCTTGAGTCTGGTCACCAGACGCGGAGCCAGAGGCAACATTGGAGCCACTAGCAGATGCATTAGCCTCTGTTCCTTTGGTTATCAACATATCTGCAAAGATCTTATCTAGCTCTGACGTTTCATTGTCAGGCTTCTTATCATCAAACCTCACATGCATTGATTCATCAATAATTAAAGTTTCTTTGTTGTATACTTTGTAAGCTTTGGAGCGTTCAGAATATCCCAAGAAGATACCTTTTTGTGCTTTTGAATCAAACTTAACAAGAATGTCCTTTGAATTGAGAACAAAGCAGCCACACCCAAATTGGGGAAAATAAGAAATGTTGGGTTTTCTTCCTTTCCACAATTCATATGGAGTCTTATTTAAGATAGGTTTGACTCATAGTTTTGGCCATCTCTTGAAGAGATCTTTTTTTCCCTTCTACAACACCATTTTGTTGTGGTGTTCTAGGAGAAGAAAAATTGTAAGAAATGCCATGTTTTCACAAAAGTTTTGACATAATTCATTTTCAAGTTCTCCACCATGATCACTTCTAATTGTTGTAATACAAAAACGTTTATCATTTTGCACTTGTTTGCAGAAAACAGAAAACATCTTGAATGACTCATCCTTGTTTGCAAGGAATTTTACCCATGTCCATCTAGTATAGTCATCAACAATAACAAGACCATATTTCTTTCCAAACAAAGCAGCAGTTATAGTTGGACCAAACAAATCTAAATGTAAAAGTTCAAGTGGCCTTAAAGTGGAAACAACATTTTTAGAGTCAAATGAAGATTTTGTTTGTTTCCCTTTTTGGCATGCTTCACAAAGAGCATCAGACTAATACTTAAGATTTGGTAGGCCTATAACAAGTTCCTTCTTGTTAAGCTTTGAGATTAACCTCAAGCTGGCATGACCCAATCTCTTCTGCCAAGTCCATTGTTCTTTATCAAGTGACAAAAAGCACTTGACATTTTGATTTGCCAACTCAGAAAGTTTTATTTTATAAATATTTTTCTTTCTCTTTGCTGTAAAGAAAATGGAGCCATTTTTATTGCTTTTGACTATACAAGCATTATCACTGTAACCAACATCATAACCACTATCATATAATTGACTTACACTTAGTAGATTATGCTTAAGGCCATCAATTAGTAAAACATTATCAATAGAAGGTAGAAATTTCTCACCAACTCTTCCACTACCAATGATTTTACCTTTCTGGTTTCTACCGAAACCAACTGTTCCACTTTCTTTAAGTTGAAGCTCTTGAAATATGCGCCTTTCTCCCGTCATGTGACGTGAGCACGCACTGTCCAAGTACCAGGACTGGTGTTTCAACTCTGTTGCTAAGCAGATCTGCAACATAGACAATCTTGTCCTTAGGTACCCAAATCTTTTTGGGTCCTCTTTTGTTAGTCCTAGATGGAAACTTGTCCTTCATATTTTTCAATTCATAACAAGTATTTCTTATGTGACCTTTCTTATTACAGAAAGTACATAGCAGACAGTCACTATGATCATTAGCATCTTTGGGTTTCAAATTTGTGTTTTGAAAAGTGGGTTCCTCTGGTTTGTAGCTAAGACCCTTTTTGCCATTTTGGCTGACACCCCAAATCATAGATGCTTGTTTGTTTCATGTCACTCACTCAGCAAGAAATATTTGAAATCTCTCTTCATTTTTTGAAGAGTTGCATTCCATTTTTTCTTCAGTCTTAGAGCTGTCACTCACCAGACGGTGATTTTCAGCTTTGGGTTTCTCATTCTCTTCATTGAGTGTTAAAAATTCTTTTGAAAGTTTTGAGAATTTTTTTTTTCAAAGCTTTATACTCAATGGAGAGCTTAGAGGACTCATCTAAGAGTTCTTCGAATGCTTTTTGAACATCAGAGGATGGGTTAAAATTTACCTCTTCTTCCTCATCTACACTGTCTGATCCTATGATAGCCATCAGAGCCATGTTTGCTTGTTCCTCGTCATCATCAGATAATGATGAATCAGAGTCATCCCATGTTGCTATGATACTCTTCTTCTTTTTACCTTTAAAACCTGTTGGAATCAAGTGGATTCAGAAACAATGGCCCTTAATTGTTTTGATGATAACAATTAGTTAATAGAACGATTTATCCTCTGATGTGTTTGTTAGTGTGCAGAAGTCACTATTCATCAGAAGGAATTATCTTAGAAGACTAAGTGAAAAATGTGTATTTCACTCTCAGTTTCATAAATTTGAGTCTGACATTAATCCTCTGAAAGTTGCTAACATCATCGTCTGATAGCCTCACTATGTTTTGGTTAACGCTCTGTTATCAGTCAACGCTCTGATAGACCATGCTCATGCTCGGTTTTGGTCAATGCTCTGTTTTTGGTCAACGCTCAACAGACTATGAACAGACTACTCAGTGGAAGTCTTCATCTGTTTCTACAAGACTCTATTATAAGAAAGGCCAACAAATTCTGTACTGAAGAACTTGCCTCTGGTTCAAGCTTTCTCTGGTGAACAGAGTATATCAGTAACAAGTATCGTCTGTTTGACAGATGCTCTGGTTGGAAATCAGACTGAGTGTTCATTAAAGGCTACTTCATGTATTAAAGAGACCTCATTAATGAGTATTTTAACGTACGAGGAATCGAAGGCCAAAGAGAATGTCAACGTTTATAATCATCAGAAAACTTGATCAAGAAGTGTCTAATATTCAAAAAGCTCACAAGGGACAAAGATCCTGATTTTATCGGCTGTGTCAGTATGCAAGATTAGAGTGGAAAACGACGTGACTTGCTAAAGCCATAAAAAGGGGATCTGAAGTTTTGTCCATTGGTAAAAGAGCTGTTAGGACACAACGACACTATTCATAACCCTAGCTTTATATACCTTACTTCTCCCACTGAAGTAGGTGAAGAAAAGCGAAACAAAAACGCTGTGATACAAGTGAGAAACCAAGAATCATTTCAAGTATCTAATATCACATTGATCAAGCACTTAATCGTTTTATTCTTTCTGTTTGAAAGTTATATCTTGTGCTTAAGTTTTTCATTGTATATCCTCTCTGTTGAGAGTTATTTGATATTGTTTTAAACCATTTTTGGACATTATATCTAGCCCAGTAGTGCCTGTATTCCTTACAGGCTTGACTGCACTAAGTCGTTTTAAGAAGTTGTGAGTATAGCCTGTTTGGCAGTATTATACTCTCAAGTGTAACCAGGTTAATTATAGTGGAGAAATCCTTCAAGTGTGTGAAGGGACTAGACGTAGCTATCAGGTGATAGTGAACTAGTATAAATCACTGTGTCATTCTCTTCTCTTATCCTTACTTACTTACTTTATTATTTTATTAACAAGTTGTTTTGAAACAGTTTTCATAAACACTCAAGTTTTACAAAAAGATTTCTAAAACCCAAGTCAAACCCTCTTTCTTGTGTTTTTGCCACGTTCAATTGATACCGGAGCTTGGCCTCTTGGTTGAGCACTTAAAAGTGTAAGATGAAAATATCTTATTCTTTATACATGGCAAGCAACGAAGCCGGTGGTCATGTTAACCGTCCTCCTTTGTTCACTGGAACAAACTTCGACTACTGGAAAGATAAAGTTAAGTCCTTCTTCGAGTCTCAACAATTCGAACTCTGGGATATGGTTCAAAAACAATACAATGAACCGGTTGATTCCAAGAATAAACATATTCCTAGGGACAAATGGGAAGATGAGCAAAAGAAAGCTTATCAACTACATCAGAAAGTAAGATATTACATTATCTGTGCTATTTCTGAGAAGGAATACGAGAGGAAAGAATGAAACTGCCAAAGAAATTTACGACTCATTGGCTTTGGCCTATGAGGGTACTTCCTAAGTGCAAGAAACCAAGACTAATATCTTGGTTAGACAATATGAACTCTTCAAAATGGAAAAGGGTGAAAGCATTGAAACTATGTTTGGAAGATTCCAAACACTAGTTCATGGTCTAAAGGTTCTTAAGAAAAGCTATACCACTGCTGATCACGTAAAGAAAATCTTAAGAAGCCTGCCAAAGAAGTGGAGACCTAAGATCACAGCTATTCAAGAAGCCAAGGACCTGAATGTCTTGCGTCTTGAAGATCTTCTGAGTTCCTTGAGAGCTCATGAGCTTGAGCTACATGAAGAAGAACCTCCTAAGAAATCAATGTCCATTACTTTAAAATCTACAAACAAAGCATCCTCCTCCAAAGCAATTCAAGCTGAACTGGAAGTAGATGAAGGATCATCTGATGAGAGTGGTGAAGACACAAACGAAGAAATTTCCTTAATATCAAGGAAAATTCAACGTATGTGGAAAAACAAAGAAAGGTTCAGGAAGCAGTTCCACAAGAAGGAATCAAGGGAACGAAAAGATTCAAGGGATAAGAAGGACTACAAGGACAAAAGTCAAGTTAGTTGCTACGAGTGTAAAAAGCCAGGACATTTCAAGTCTGAATGTCCACAACTCGAGAAAGATAAACCAAGGAAAGGTGGTTTCAAAGGCAAGAAGAAGAAGGGTCTCATGGCAACATGGGATGATTCTGATTCATCATCATCTGATGATGATGAGGAACAAGCCAACATGGCTCTGATAGCTACCATAGGATCAGACAGTGAAGAAGAAGATGAAGAGGTAGATTCTAACTCATCTTCTGATATTCAAATAGCTTTTGATGAACTCTTAGATGAGTCTTCTAAGCTCAACATTGAGTATAAATCTTTGAAAAAGAAATTCACAAAACTTTCAAAAGAATTTCAAATACTCAATGAAGAGAATGATAAACTCAAAGCTGAAAACCACCGTCTGGTAAGTGAAAGCTCTAACACTGGGGAAAAGATTGAATGTAACTCTTCAAAATATGAAGAGGGATTTCAAAGATTTCTTACTGAGTGTGTTACATGAAGCAAACAAGCATCTATGATTTGGGGTGTAAGCCAAAATGGTAGAAAGGATCTTGGTTACAAACCAGAGGAACCCATGTTTCAAAACACGAATTTGAAATCCAAAGATACTAACAATCATAATGACTGTCTGCTTTGTACTTTCTACAATAAGAAAGGACACATAAGAAGTACTTGCTATTAACTGAAAAATAAGAAGGACAAGTTTCCTTCTAGAACTAATAAAAGAGGACCCAAAAAGATTTGGGTACCTAAGGGCAAGATTGTATATGTTGCAGATCTGTGTAGCAACAGAGTTGAAACACCAGTCCTGGTACTTGGATAGTGGTTGCTCACGTCACATGACGGGAGAAAGGCGTATGTTCCAAGAACTCCAACTTAAAGAAAGTGGAACTGTGGGTTTTGGAGGAAACCAAAAAGGTAAAATCATTGGAAATTAAAAATTTGGTGAGAAATTTCTACCTTCAATTGATAATATTTTACTTGTTGATGGCCTGAAGCATAACCTACTAAGTATAAGTCAATTATGCGATAGTGGGTATGATGTTGGTTTCAGTGAAAATGCTTGTATAGTCAAGAGCAAAAAAGATGGATCCATTTTCTTTAAAGCAAAGAGAAAGAACAATATTTATAAAATAAAACTTTCTGAGTTGGCAAATCAAAATGTCAAGTGCTTTTTGTCAGTTGATGAAGAACAATGGTCTTGGCACAAAAGATTGGGTCATGCCAGCTTGAGGTTAATCTCAAAGCCTAACAAGAAATAACTTGTTAGAGGCTTACCAAATCTTAGATATCAATCTGATGCTCTTTGTGAAGCATGCCAAAAAGGGAAACAAACAAAATCTTCTTTTGAATCCAAAAATATTGTTTCCATCTCAAGGCCACTTGAGCTTTTGCATTTAGATTTATTTGGTCCAACCAGAACTGCATCTTTGTCTGGAAAGAAATATGGTCTTGTAATTGTTGATGACTATACAAGATGGACATGGGTAAAATTCCTAGCTCAATAGGATGAGTCATTTACAATGTTCTCTGTTTTCTGCAAACAAGTGCAAAATGAAAAATGTTTTTGCATTATAACAATTAGAAGTGATGATGGTGGAGAATTTGAAAATGAACAATTTCAAAACTTCTCTGAAGAGCATGGCATCTGTCACAATTTTTCATCACCTAGAATACCACAAAAAAATGGTGCTGTAGAAAGGAAAAATAGATCCCTTCAAGAAATGGCCAGAACCATGATTCACAAAACTAATGTTGCAAAACACTTTTGGGCAGAAGCTGTTAACACTGCATGTTATATTCAAAATAGAATCCATATTAGACCTATTTTGAATAAGACTCCATATGAATTGTGGAAAGGAAGAAAACCCAACATTTCATATTTTCACCAATTTGGTGTGACTGCTTTGTTCTCAATACAAAGGACAGTCTTGGAAAATTTAATTCAAAATCACACAAAGCTATCTTTTTGGGATATTCTGAACGCTCTATAGCTTACAGAGTATACAACAAAGAAACATTAATTGTTGATGAGTCTATGCATGTGAGATTTGATGATAAGAAGCCTGACAATGAAACATCAGAGCTAGATGAGGCCTTTGCAGATATGCAGATAAGCAGAGAAACAGATGATAGTGTCACAGGTGCTGGCTCTGATTCTACGTCTGGTGACAAGACCCAAGAAGATATCACAACAGATTGGAAGTTCAAAACTCATCACCCAAAGGACTAGATCATTCGTGAATCAAGTGATAGAGTTAGAACAAGATCATCTCTTAGGGAACACTCTGTCTTTACGTTGCTATCAGAAATTGAGTCTAAGACAATTGATGAAGCCCTAACAGACGATGGATGGATACTTGCTATGCAAGAAGAGATTAATCAATTCCAAAGAAATGATGTTTGGAAGCTTGTGCCTCCACCAGAGGATAAGCAAGCCATTGGAACTAAGTGGGTTTTTAGAAACAAACTTGATGAAGATGGCAAAGTGGTAAGAAACAAAGCTAGACTTATTGCTCAAGGGTATTCACAAGAGGAAGGTATAGATTATACTGAAACCTTTGCTCCTGTAGCTAGACTTGAAGCAATTAGAATTTTATTATCATTTTCTGCACATCATGGCATTAGATTATATCAAATAGATGTAAAGAGTGCATTTTTAAATGGTTTTATAAGTGAGGAAGTGTTTGTAAAATAACCACCTGGATTTGAAGATATTGCTTATCCAGAGCATGTTTTCAAACTTAAAAAGTCTCTCTATGGTCTTAAACAAGCCCCAAGAGCTTTGTATGACAAACTGAGCTCCTTTTTAATGTCAAATGGTTTTGAAAGAGGACAGGTGGACACTACACTCTTTAGAAAATCATCTAAAAAGCATTTTATTATAGTTCAAATATATGTTCATGATATTATCTTTGGTGCTACTAATGAATCTCTTTGTGAGGAATTCTCTAAGCTTATGCAAAATTAGTTTGAAATGAGTATGATGGGAGAATTAAAATTCTTTCTTGGTATTCAAATAAATCATTGTCAAGATGGAACCTATATCCATCAGACTAAATATATAAAAGAACACTTAAAGAAGTTCAAGCTTGTGGAAACCAAACCAATGAGCACACCAATGCATCCAACATGTGCTCTTGGCAAAGATGAATCTAGAAAATAGGTAGACCAAAAGGTATATAGAGGTATGATTGGTTCACTCCTTTATCTTACTATCTCAAGGCCTGATATTATGTTTATTGTGTGCTTATGTACAAGATTCCAATCTGATGCTAGAGAATCTCACTTAACTGCTATCAAGAGAATCTTTAGGTTTCTCAAAGGAACTACCAACCTTGGATTGCTTTATAAGAATTCAGAAAATTACAAGTTAGTAGGTTTCTATGATGCTGACTTTGCTGGACATAGAATTGAAAGAAAGAGCACAAGTGGTGGCTGCCAATTTCTTGGAGCAAACCTTATCTCGTGGTCCAACAAAAGACAAAGCACAATTGCACTATCAATAGCAGAAGCTGAGTACATATCTGCTGCCAGCAGTAGCTCACAACTTCTATGGATGAAGTATCAGCTTGACGACTATCAGATTAAAGAGAGTAACTTTCCTATATACTGTGATAATACCTCTGCAATATGTTTGACTAAAAATCCTATTTTGCATACACGTGCTAAACAGATTGAAATTAAACATCACTTCATTAGAGACTATGTTCAGAAAGGGATACTTGAAATTAAATTTATTGATACTGACCATCAATGGGTAGATATCTTTACAAAACCCCTTGCTGAAGATAGATTCAACTTTATAAGAAAGAACTTGAATTTTCATCTTAGAAAGGAATAAGAGTTTAAGTTGAATATATATGTGCCATTGATTTTTGTGCCTCTAAAATATCTGCGTCTGATTGCATATGTGCCTCTGTTTTCATGTGTGCCTCTGTTTTCATATGTGCCTCTGTTTTAAAATATGCGTCTGTTTTTTTTAATATGTCTCTATTTTATGTGTTCGTTTGTTATACATATATGCCTCTGTTTTTAGGTTGCCTATGTTTATATTATATTTATTAATTATTAAATTCATTATTTACATCATCTGTTGTTGATTAACTGTTCATATTCATGTGAGTCTGTTGCATTCTTTACAAGTTCCCTCTGGGAATCTTGGTGTACACGTGTCTCAAAAGAGAATGGTTGATGTGTTGATGGATGAGTATTGCTCTCGCTGAGTCATAATCATTTTTACTGCCTAAGGATAGTTTTACTGCGCCTCTTTATGGCAAAGCTAGACACCTTTCATTTTTGAAATGACAATTTATTTATTTCAATTATTTTTGAAAACTGAACAATGCGGTTTGCCTTCTTTAACACGTTTTTAACCCACTCACTCACCTACTACCCACTCTATCTCTCCCTGGGAAGCTTCATACTTGAAACCCTAAACCCCATTCTTGCTACCTGCTCTCTGCTTCTACTACTCTCTGTGCAATGGCCGCTCCACTACTACCAGTTGTGTATGGTTCTGAACCCGAACCTCTACCTACTTTGACGAATGCAGAGCAACATCAACTGAAAGTGATGTGCGAATCAGATGTGAACTTCAAAGATCTAGCTAATAATGGTTACCCCTTCAGAACTTATTTTGCTGATATGGGCATTGTAGATTTCTTCTACATGGAGAACTACCTCATCTACCATGAGCTGGTGAAGGAGTTTTGGAGATTTCCCCGAACCAAGGACAACACCATCTACAACACCATCAACTCTACTATCTATGAGAACCTTGGAAGTTCAAAGGCTGTGGACATGAAGAACAAGTTTCGGGTGCCCTTCAAGATCATCAAGAGTTGCATTCTACCCAAATCTGGATCTGTTGACACTGTGAGTTCAGACCACAAGTTTGTTATGTGGCATTATGAACTCAAATCCAAGATCAATCTGCCAAGCCATATCTTTGATCACTTGCGCAGAAACATTTCATTCTCCAGGAAAGGGAAGAACCTGAATATACCCTATGGGAGGGTGATCTCTGCGATTCTGGATAATCAAAGTCTGATTAGGCATCTTCAAGGGTTGAATACTGAAGAAGCTGGAGTTACACTTTAAACTGTGAGTGCCCCAATCTTCAATAGTGATAACTTGAAGAAAAATAGAGTTTTATCTTCAGAGATAATTGCTGAAATCCAGAAGGAAGACGAAGCTGCTGTGAAAACCACCAGGAAAGGAACTAGGAAAATGACTCATGATGCTCCGGATCAGCCTACAACAAGAACAACTAGGAGCACTGGCATTCATATTGCCTCTGAGCCTACTCATATAGTACCACCAGTGAGACCTGCTTCCATGCCCTCACTGCTGACAGGGGAGCAAGAAGATTAGAAGGAAGTTATTGCTGAGATGATTGCTAATTCTCAAGAGGAAGCCCGCAAGTACTATTAGGATCATAAAACACAAGGTCTTCTTCAAAGAGAAACCTTTTTCTCTTCCTCATCAACAGGCACCATCTGTTGCTACTCCCTCAACTGCTCCATTTGTTGTTGCCACCGGCACCACTGCTGCTAATGCAACTGGTGCAAAGAGGAAGAAATTAACAAGGTTAGCTGATCTTTCGGCAAAGAAGCCAAAGGTACTTGATCAAATTGTTGATCTTTACGATTCTGTTTATGGTATTGGCACTGCTGCAACTGGTTCCCCTGCAAACCAACCCTCACAATCCTCTCAACCATTACCTTCAAACCCTATTCCTTCTCTCCAAACTTCTAAACCTATTCTTTCTCCCAAACCTTCTAAACCAATCCCTGCTAAACCCTCTCCTCCTAAAAAGTCTTTGCCTTCATTACCCTCTGATTCATCTGACGATGATGAAGAAGAAAATCATGTTCCCTTGAGACAAAGACAGAGACCTTTACCCAAAGTCTCAATTCCTAACATTGAGCCCCTCTCTGATACGATTTGTGATGTTCAACCCCTCACCACCTTACAACCCCTTGCTATACTACTACCTTCACCACCACAAATTCCTTCTCCACCTTATTCACCTTTTCTGCCTGAGCCTGAATCTACTACAGAACCAATTGTAGATGATGACCTGGTCAGTACTGCTACAATTGTTGCTGAAGTTGTTCAAGCACTTGAACAGGAAGATGATGATGTAACCATCATTGATCCCCCAACCCTACATCTTCCTGCACCTTCTGCTCCAGTTGTTCAAATTGGTTGTGAACCTCCTCCCAACCATCGTGAGGCAGTAGTTGTGCCTCCTAATCCACACATTTTTGCTATATCAGGTGTTTAAGGCAAAGAGGACTTTTGAGCTGGATATAGAGAAATACATTGAAGAAGACAGAATGGATGGTGTTGGATCTGCTTTGGCTCTGAAAGACTTCATGGATAACTGGTACTTTGTGAACTTTTGGTTTGAGAAACACAAAAGGGATCAACTTAACAGAAACAGAAGACTCCTAACTGCTTCTTCTTGGAGGGTACCTCAAAGGGTTGTAACCCCTGCTGTTTGGGAACTAGAACCTGCTCCTATACCCCACCTGTCCCTGTTCCTCCACCTGCACCAGAACCAATAACTCCTCCTCCTGCTTCAACTACAATGGTGACTCAACCTTCTGCTTCTGGGTCTGCTTCTGCATCCACCAGTAATTCTGAACGTGAACACAAGAAGGGGGTTGAATTGTGTCCAAAAACTTTTCGCAAACTATACGTTAAAAGCACTGAGAATACAGATTTTTCAAAGTTGTTTGTTTGTCGGACGCTGAGAGACTAACTGGATGCAGGAAATAAACCGTGTATAAAAACTTGTTTTACTGAGCAAGATAAAGATAAATGTAAAGCAGTAAAGCAAGAGGCACAGAGATTTATACTAGTTCACCACCAACTGGTAGCTAGGTCTGTCCCTTCGATCCTGAAGGATTTTTACTATAATCAACTGATTACAATTTACCTTAAGAGTATTCTACTGTCACAAACTTGACAATACTCTCAACTTCTCAAAACGACTCAGTACGATTGAGCCTTTGAGGAACAAAGCCTTAACTAGGCCAAAAACAGTTTACAAAAGAGAATATCCTTTTGAATACAATCAAAATAACTCTCACAGAGAGGATGAAAAGATTAAGCTCAAAACAGAGTAGGTTTCTAAAAGAAAGAATAAGACGCTGAGTTCAGTTCTTTGTAGACCAAAAACTTGGCACGAAACTTGATTGCTCACTTGAGTAATATTGCTTTCAGAATGAAGTTTCTTCACAGTTTTTCCAACTTGTCTTCAATGAATACCTTGGTTTATTTATAGGAGTCTTCAGAGATATTACCGTTTGCAGTAAAAACATAGCTCCTTTTCATTGAGTGAGGTAATTTGAAATGTAGTCCTTCTCTTCCTTTCCAGGGAATATCAGAATAGTACATATTACCGTTTTCGTACTATCTGCTTTTTACAATTGCCTTGTACGATTTTTGTCTTTTGCTAAAGGTGTCACCTTTGCTTCCTCATACATCAAAATGAGCGCATAAAATCAAATTCGAATTCCGTTCCAGAACATTATGAGGATAAGAGCAAAAACGTGATCATCACGTGCTTCATTAAAGAGATCAGACGCTCGCTCAGAACAGAGGACGGACGCTCGCAGCAATAGAGTATTCCACATGTCAAAGAGTAACACTACTGGATGCTCGATGTTAGCAAGACGCTGGAGTGAGTTCGGACGCTGACATTGGTGGAGTGTATTCAATTCTCTTGTAAATTTCTTTTCCTTTCTTGAGTGTTTTGTACATATATATGAAGCTTTGATTCCTGTACACTCAAACATATGTTAGAAGATAAATTGTTCTCTTGAAAATACTTTGTTATCATCAAAATTAATGAGGGTCTAAACTTCTCAATCGTTTAGGTTCCAACAATCTCCCCCTTTTTGTTGATGACAAATATCCAAGGTTGATGAACAATTTAATTTCAAAATAATATCAAGGGTCTCCCCCTGAATTCAACCATTTAGATATATATGAACAATTCAGGTATTAAGGGGATTGTTGATAAACAAATTCATTTAAGTGATCGTAAAAAAAATACGTAGATGTCTCATAGCATGTGTTCATTTAATAAAGTGAGATCGGATGCTGATTTCATTTTATCAAAAAGATTTTCATTGTACCAAATTTATTGATCATTATTAGAGTACTGGATTAGTGAATATCAACGCATTATAGGTATTAGAGCAATAAATAACCACACAAATGCTATGTATGAAATGTTATGCATGATACTTCAGTTCCAGCGTATCCATCGGAGTTTGAACATCGGACGGTGAATTAGTCAATCAGACTTTCACGTGTTCATCAAACCTTTCTTTTACTCCCCCCTTTTGTCATCAGACAAAAAGAGTGTAAAGCACATCATAGTCAAAATAAGACTTAGAAAAATTTGAATATAAGTCAGATATAGGTATATATAAACAGATAATCAGAGCAAAATTTATGAATATATATAAGAGTACCAAAAAAATATTTTATATCACACAAAAATAAATAAATTCAAGGGTTTGGTGGAGGTGGTGGAGGGATGTTGAGATGTTCATATAGTAACTTCAGGGCATTCTCCAGCTGAGTAACTTTCAGGTTTGTGGCCTTCATTTCTTCAAACTCTGCTTTGGGAATAGTGACCATCTCAACTACAGGAGTAGAAGTAGAAGGTCCAGCTTTTGATACTGGTGCAGGTTTCATCTTCTGATGCTCTGCTAGCACCCAGTAGGATAGCTTCAATCTCAATTCCTTCTTCCGTTGAGCTCCTACAAAGAATGCATCATTTGGTATAAACCATTTGATGAGATTTCCAAGTTTTCTGTGCTCGGATTCTGCCTGAATTTCCCTTTTATTCTTCACATCTTCTGGATACAGCAAATCCATGAAGATGATTTCTCTGTGCAGAACCACATCAGCAGTGAAAGCATCAAACCTGTTTCCAGTATCTTCTCCCCATATTCTTCTGATAAAGACACTCAATGCTTCAAAAGCGAAAGAAAGTGCTTCATTTTCTGCCAGGTATACTCTTCACAGATTTTCCCTGTCATCTTCTTCAAGCACTAGGGGGACGAGGCATGGTAACATGGCTTTGTCTTTCCAAGACTCAGACCATTGACTCCAAGTAAATCCAATGTCAAAGTGCTTGGTCACAACAGCCTATTGGACATATATCTTCATGCAGTAAAGAGGCCTGATTACTGAACACCTGAACGTATCATCAAAGTATGCAGTTCCCAGATTGGTGTCAGTAACTTTGCTGATAGTGCCAACCGTGGGAATTGTGGCTTTCTCAGTATTGCAGCAGTTTGAGGAGCCAGTTCTCCATTCATCTTCCTTCAGAGAACTAAGGTAAAACCTTCTGGCATGGTCCTCAGTGATCTTGGCAATCGGAAGCTCAGAGAATTCCTTAAGATTAAACTTCTTAGGAGCCTTCTCACACTCTTTGAGTCCGATTTTGCTATATGGCAACTTGCCAGGGGCAGGTTCTTTCCTCTTCCCAGGGATAGACCGAGGTAGCCACCTTTGTCTGTCTGGAACAATCTTTATGGATACAGAAGAAGGATCTCTGAACTGTCTGATAACTTCAAGTTTCTTCATTTCAAGATAGTGTGCCATGAAGGCAGCTTCTTCATCCGCGATCCATCTTCCTCACTCCTCCAGTGTGAGAGGTTCAGTTTGGGCCAGGAACTTTAGAAGGTCAACAGAGAAAAGAATTGCCCTGCTACCACGTTCCGGTCTCAATCTCCCATTGAATGACATCTCGAAACTTTCTTCTCCATCCTTGAAGGTAGCATTCATTGGAGAGGCAATTTCCAGTCTGGCAACTCCGGAGGTGAAGGTTTTCAAGTGCCAAGTAGAAGGGTGATTGTAGATGCTATGGTATGACTCATACTTAACAAACCGAGGTTTGTTAATGCGCGAGACATTCTTCCTTCCACTGAAGTCTGTAGGTTTGTAGGTAAGGGTGAGTGAAGTGGGAGTGGTTTTGGCGATTGTATAGATTTTAGGTGTGTAGGGTTTAAATGGATTGATAGGAGGTACTTTGAATAACAGGTTGAAGGGATGAGAGTGATGTTTGGAAATGTATGTAGTAAGTGAGGTATTTGAGGAGATTTGTGGTAGGTCAAGGTTGAGTGTATTAGATGGTGTTTGGGTAGGTTTTGAGGGAATGAGGGTAGAGGTTTGTCATAGGCTCATTTTGGTTTTCTTGGTTTGTGTTTGGGTTTGTGGTTGTGAAACAGACAATGGAGGTGTAGGAATAACATCATGAGAATCAAAAGTAGATACTGACTCATCAACAGTAAAGTCAAGTACCTTTGAGTTAAGTTCAGAAGACTTAACCAACCTTCTCTTTGTTCCTCTAGAGGCAACAACGGTCGGAGGAGGAGGAGGGACTTGCTTCCCTTGACCAGACGCTGAAGCAACTTTTTCAGCTATTGGCCTATTCTTCTTCTCCAAGATTTTTCTGATGGGAATTATGTCCTCATCTTCTGGTTCCTCAACAGTAGGTGCAGGAGCCACCTTCTATTTCATTCTTCTTGTCTCCCTTATAGGAGATTCAGCAGGTCTCTTCACACCAGCCATTGAGCTTCTGGAGGTTTTCTTTTCAGCTTCTCCAACATTCGCAGTAGTTTCTCCTTCTTGTTGCTCTAATTTCACCTTCTTAATCATCGAGTCAGTAATCAACTGCATTCTGACCAAACTGTTGACTAAAAAAACTTCAGGACGAACAACAGCACCAACACCAAAGTATTTATCTTTTTCTTCTTTGTTGGTAGAATCAGCAAGCTTTCTCACAATACCATCTTTTATCATCATAATGGAAAGAAGAACTCCATAAGGGATAACCTTGACAATATTCTTTTTATCAACACTTTTCGTTGAGAAGACAAGAGCATTGATAAGATTGTTGATAATCAACCTTGGCAGGTTGATTTTTTTTCCATCCATATAATTCCTCATAATGAACTTTTGCTCATAGTTCACTATGTCGCTTGAACCAGCCTTCAGAATCACGCTCTTAGCGATGATTTTGTGCAATACTCTGTAGTGGCTTTTCAAGTCTTTGGCAATGAGAGTTATGTTCTTCTTCTTCAACTCATGATAGTTTTCGAACAGAGCTTCATTGACGTTTTCCAAACCTCTGTAAGCGTCAATCCAGTTAGCATGGTAACTGATTCCTTCACACGGACACTTGATGGTTTGAGCGATAGAGTTTATGGTGAAATGTAACTTGAAACCTTTGATATGTCCTTCAATGATTTCACCCAAAAGTAGATAGGCGTTCCCCCAGAATTCCTTTATAGCATAGCTCAACACATCAACTGGTTCCCAGATAAAGTAATTTTTCCATCCCAGTTTCTCCAAACCTTCTTCGAAATCAAAACCATAGAGCTTGAAGTTCTCAAAATCAATTCTGTTTTCATTCATGAGTTTTGCTTCTGAGAAGACATCGTAGGCAGCAGTACATTGTCCAACCTTTCTATCGGCCATGGTAGCAGTTGCAGAGAGGGTAATAGAGGTTTTAGGATTTGAAGTCACAGAGAGAGAGAGAGAGAGAACAGTTTTGCAAGTAAAAGCAGAGTGAAGTGATGGAGCGAAAAATGTGGAGTAGTGGGAAAGTTGGTAAAAAATGGTACAGTCATTTTTCAAAAACCGCTTCGCATTTCCAAAATAAATTAAATCAGAAAGAAAAGAAAATGAAGATTCCCCTTTTCATTAAATGAAGATGCCAAAAGAAAAGTAAAATCAAGTAAAAAGATTTTATCGAAAAACATAAATAATCATGACTCAGTGGGATGTGATGAGACGCTTAAGTCATTTGCACGTGTGACACGTGTGTGTGCGTTCGGATGCACGCAACCGATTCACCAGATGCTGAGTTATGATGCATATGACGAATAAAATGCTTACACGTATACATGCTTATGTCATACCAGATGCTGAGATGATGCATATCATCTGACGCTGAGATTAATCATTCTTCTATAAGATGAAAATTTAAATTTCTTCTTATAAAATTGAATCTATCTTCAGCAAGGGGTTTTGTAAATATGTCAGCCCACTGATGATCAGTGTCTACAAATTTTATTTCGAGAATACCTTTCTGAACATAGTCTCTTATAAAATGGTGCTTAATCTCAATGTGCTTGGCTCGTGAATGCAATATGGGATTTTTAGTAAGACAGATTGCAGAAGTATTATCACAAAATATAGGAATGTTACTCTCTTTTATCAGATAATCTTCAAGTTGATATTTCATCCACAGAAGTTGAGAGCTGCAACTTGTTGCTGAAATATATTCAGCTTCTGCTGTTGAGAGTGCAATCGAACTTTGTCTTTTGCTTGACCAAGATATAAGATTTGCTCCAAGGAATTGACAGCTTCCACTTGTGCTTTTTCTTTCTATTCGGTCTCCAGTAAAGTCAGCATCACAGAAACCTACTAACTTGTAATCTTTTGATTTCTTATAAAGCAAACCAAGATTAGTAGATCCTTGCAAATATCTAAAAATTCTTTTAACAACACTCAAGTGTGATTCTCTAGGATCTGATTGAAATCTAGCACACAGACAGACACTGAACATAATATCAGGTCTTGAAGCTGTAAGATAAAGTAGAGATCCAATCATACCTCTGTACATCTTCTAATCTACCTTTTTATCAGTTTCATCTTTACCAAGAATGCACGTGGGATGCATAGGAGTGTACATAGGTTTGCAATCCACTATTTTGAATTTCTTTAGCAATTCCTTGATATATTTGCTTTGATGTATATAGATACCATCATTGCATTGTTTGATTTGAATTCCAAGGAAGAACTTTAGTTCACCCATCATGCTCATCTCGAATTCATCCTGCATTAGCTAGAAAATTCTTTGCAAAGGCTTTCATTAGTAGCTCCAAAAATAATGTCATCAACATATATTTGGACAATTATAAAATGATTGTTTGATGTTTTTCTTAAAAGAGTAGTGTCTACTAGACCTCTGGTAAAACCATTTTTCATCAAAAATGTACTCAGTCTTTCATACCATGCTCTGGGAGCTTGCTTAAGACCGTACATGGCCTTTTTAAGCTTGAAGACATGTTCTGAAAATTCAATGTCTTCGAATCCAGAAGGTTGTTTGACAAAGACTTCCTCAGTTATAAAACCATTTAAGAAAGCACTTTTCACATCCATTTGATAAAGAATTATATCATGGTGTGCAGCAAATGATAGTAAAATGCGTATAGCTTCTAACCTTGCAATAGGTGCAAATGTTTCAGTAAATCAATACCTTCTTCCTGTGAGTAACCTTGAGCAACCAATTTTGCGTTGTTTCTCACAACCTTTCCATCTTCATCAAGCTTGTTTCTAAATACCCATTTAGTACCAATAACTTGCTTATCCTCTTGTAGATTAACTAGCTTCCATACATCATTTCTTTGGAACTGATTCAACTCTTCTTGCATGGCCAGAATCCACCCTTCATCTTTCAATGCTTGATCAATCGTTTTAGGTTCCATTTCTGAGAGTAGTGACATATCTGCATGCTCTTTAAAAGAGGATCTGGTTCTTACTCTATCTCCAGGTTTTCCTATGATTTGATCTTTAGGATGATTAGTTGTACTTCCAGCTTTTTCTGGCTTCAGCTTCTGAAGATTCTTGTGTCTGGTTACCACCGGACGATTTAGATGTAAGTTCACTATTTGTAGTATCACCTATATTTAATTCTGAAAATAATTCATCTAGCTCTAACATGGCTGTGTCAGGCTTCTTGTCATCAAATTTGACATGAATTGATTCTTCCACTGTCATAGTTTCTTTATTGTATATTCTAAAAGCTTTAGATCTTTCAGAATATACCAAAAAGATTCCTTTGTCAGCTTTTGAATCAAACTTACCAAGCTGATCTTTAGTAATCAAAATATAACACGTACAACCAAATGAATGAAAATATGATATGTTTGGTTTTCTTCCTTTCCACAGTTCATATGGAGTCTTCTTCAAAATAGATCTAATAAAAATTTTATTTTGAATGTAACAAGTTGTGTTTACTGCTTCTGCCCAAAAATGTTTTGCAATGTTAGCTTCATTGATCATGGTCCTGGCCATTTCTTGGAGGGACCTATTTTTCCTTTCTACAACACCATTTTGTTGAGGTGTTCTAGAAGAGGAGAAATTGTGGGAGATGCCATTATCATCACAAAATTTTTGAAGGTTTTCATTTTCAAATTCTCCCCCATGATCACTTCTAATGGATGAAATACAAATTCCTTTTTCATTTTGAATTGTTTTGCAGAATACAGTAAATACTTTGTATGACTCATCTTTGTGAGCAAGGAATCTAACCCATGTCCATCTAGTAAAATCATCAACAATGACTAACCCATATTTCTTTCCAGTTAAAGAGGCTGTCCTTGTTGGACCAAAAAGATCAAGATGCAAATGCTCAAGTGGTCTAGAGGTTGAAATAACATTTTTTGAATGAAAAGAAGTTTTAACTTGTTTTCCTCTTTGACATGCCTCACAGAGAGCATCAGATTGGTACTTAAGATTTGGTAAGCCTCTGACAAGACTGTGCTTGTTTAATTTTGAGATTAATCTCAAATTGGCATGACCCAATCTCTTGTGCCAAATCCATTGTTCTTCGTCAACAGACATGAGACACTTGACATCTTGTTTTGCAAGTTCAGAGAGATCAATTTTGTAAATATTTTGTTTCCTCTTAGCAGTAAAGAAAATAGAGCCATCCTTTTTGCTTTTTACTAGACATCCAGTTTCTGTAAAGATGACTTCATAACCATTGTCACATAATTGACTTATGCTCAATAAGTTATGTTTAAGTCCTTCAACATAAAGTACATTATCAATAGAGGGAAGAGAGCCTTTACCAATGCGACCAATTCCAACTATTTTACCTTTCTGGTTTCCTCCGAAACCAACGAATCCAGCTTCTTTAGGCCTTAGTTCTTGGAACATATGCTTTTCTCCCGTCATGTGATGCGAGCATCCACTGTCTAAGTACCAAGATAGGTGTGTTGACTTTGTTGCTAAGCATGTCTGCAACATAGACTATTTTATCTTTAGGTACCCATATCTTTTTGGGTCATTTCTTGTTAGTTTTTGAAGGAAGCTTAACCTTCACAGTTTTAAAAACAGTACATGCACTTTTCAAATGACCAATTTTATTGCAGTAAGTACAATACAAGCATTTACTATGATTATTGGATTTATCAGATGCTGAATCACTTTCTAATGGAGGTTCATCTAATATATAACCAAGACCATGAGTTGTCGTTTTACTGACACCCCAAATTATTGACGCTTGCTTGCTTCGAGTTACACTCTCTGCAAGAAACTTTTGAAATGCATATTCATAATCATTTGATTTGCATTTAAGGTTGCCTGTAACTTTAGAGCTTTCAGCTTGAGAGCTCTCGACCAGTTGCTTGTTAGCGGCCAGGCGTTATCCATCGATCTTGATTTTCTGTTTTCAGCTTCTGGTTCTCTTTATTGAGTACAGATTTTTCTTTGTTTAAAGCTTGAAAGTCTTGTGATAATTTTGAAAATTTCTTTTTCAAATTCTTATACTCAACAAAGAGAGTGGCAGAGTCCTTAAGAAGATCATCGAATACAAGTTGAAGTTCAGAGTAAGAATCATATACTATTACCTCTTCAACTTCTTCTTCTGAGTCAAGATCAGTGTTTGCCATGAGAGCGAGATTTGCTTCTTCTTCATTATCTTCCTCAGATGAGGATAAGTCTAGATCTTCCCATGTAGCCATGAGGCTTTTCTTCTTTTTCTTGAAAGAACTTCTTGTGGGCTTCTCCTTAAGATTAGGACATTCAGACTTGAAATGTCCAGGCTTTTTACATTCATAGTAAATGACTTGAGCTTTGTCTTCGTCTTTGCTTTCCTTCTTATCCTTAGTATCTTTCTTCTGAAACTTCCTTATGAAGTTTCTCTTCTTCCACATTCTTTGTATCTTCCTGGATATAAACGTGAGTTCATCTTCTGATGTATCAACATCTCCTTCTGAAGCTTCATCTTCTGATTCTTCTCCTTCAGCCTGAAGGGCTTTGGAAGAACTAGCTTTATGTTGAGTGACTTTCAAAGCAATAGACTTGCCCTTTCTGACAGGTTCTTCTTCGTTTAGCTCAAGTTCATGAGCTTTCAACAAACTCATAAGATCTTCAAGTCGTAGGACATTTAGATCTTTTGCTTCTTGAATAGCAGTGACCTTGGGTCTCCACTGCTTAGTCAAGCTTCTTAAAATCTTTCTAACATGGTCAGGTGTAGTGTAACTTTTTCCAAGGGCCTATAGCCCATGAACAAGTGTTTGGAATCTTCCAAACATGGTTTCAATGTTTTCACCATCTTCCATTTTGAACAATTCGTATTGGCGAACCAACATGCTAGCTTTGGTTTCTCTTACTTGGGCAGAGCCTTCGTAAGATAAAACAAGTGAGTCCCAGATTTCTTTGGCAGTATCAAATTTGCCACATTTATCATATTCTTTTTTTGTCATAGCACAGATAAGAATGAATCTAGCTTTTTGACTGGTTTGATGTCTCTTTTTCTGCTCATCATTCCAATCTTCTCTGGCTATAGCAACACCACAAGGATTAGTGGGAGGAATGTAACCACTTTGAACTATATCCCACAACTCAAGTTGTTGTGTCTCAAAGAAAGATTTTATCTTATCTTTCCAGTAATCAAATTTTTCTCCATCGAATATAGGAGGACGGTTCATATGACCACCTTCAGTAAACATGTTCACAGTATAGGATCTTTTCTCTTAACACTGTTAAGTGCTCAACCAAGAGGCCGAGCTCTGATACCAACTGAACGTAAACACAAGAAGGGGGTTGAATTGTGTCCAAAAACTTTTCATAAACTATACGTTAAAAGCACTAAGAATACAGATTTTTCAAAGCTGTTTGTTTATCGGACGCTGAGAGACTAACCGGATGCAGAAAATAAATCGTGTATAAAAACTTGTTTTACTGAGCAAGATAAAGATAAATGTAAAGCAGTAAAGCAAGAGGCACAGAGATTTATACTAGTTCACCACCAACTGGTAGCTACGTCTAGTCCTTTCGATCCTGAAGGATTTTTACTATAATCAACTGATTACAATTTACCTCAAGAGTATTCTACTGTCACAAACTTGACAATACTCTCAACTTCTCAAAACGACTCAGTACGATCGAGCCTTTGAGGAACAAAGCCTTAACTAGGCCAAAAACAGTTTACAAAAGAGAATATCCTTTTGAATACAATCAAAATAACTCTCACAGAGAGGATGAAAAGATTAAGCTCAAAACAGATTAGCTTTCTAAAAGAAAGAATAAGACGCTGAGTTCAGTTCTTTGTAGACCAAAAACTTGGCACGAAACTTGATTGCTCACTTGAGTAATATTGCTTTCAGAATGAAGTTTCTTCACAGTTTTTCCAACTTGTCTTCAATGAATACCTTGAGGTATTTATAGGAGTCTTCAGAGATATTACCGTTTGCAGTAAAAACATAGCTCCTTTTCATTGAGTGAGGTAATTTGAAATGTAGTCCTTTTCTTCCTTTCCAGAGAATATCATAATAGTACATATTACCGTTTTCGTACTATCTGCATTTTACAATTGCCTTGTACGATTTTTGTCTTTTGCTAAAGGTGTCACCTTTGCTTCCTCGTACATCAAAATGAGCGCATAAAATCAAATTCGAATTCCGTTCCAGAACATTATGAGGATAAGAGCAAAAACGTGATCATCAGGTGCTTCATGGAAGAGCTCAGACACTCGCTCAGAACAAAGGACGGACGCTCGCAATAATAGAGTATTCCACATGTCAAAGAGTAACACTACTGGACGCTCGCTGTTAGCAAGACGCTGGAGTGAGTTCGGATGCTGACATTGGTGGAGTGTATTCAATTCTCTTGTAAATTTCTTCTCCTTTCTTGAGTGTTTTGTACATATATATGAAGCTTTGATTCCTGTACACTCAAAGATATGTTAGAAGATAAATTGTTCTCTTGAAAATACTTTGTTATCATCAAAATTAATGAGGGTCTAAACTTCTCAATCGTTTAGGTTCCAACACATTCTGTTGTTGTCCCTGAAGAGGTCATGGACCAACTTGTTGAAGACATCAAAAGCTTGAACGAATTCATAGAAGTTTCGAACAAGAGACATGAGGATGTCATTTCTATGCTGTAGTTTATAGTGGATCAGTTGAAGAAACCTTAGATAGACTTTAGGTTTTTGTTCACCCTTTTCTTTAGCCTTATACTTGTTTTTATCTTTTTAGTTGGAAAACAATTTTGTACTATGATATTTTTACCTGCGAAATGAAATCATTAATTTTTTGATACTTATTCTATTTTAACTTTATCTTTCTTAACCTCTGTTTCGACTATGATGCTCTCTATTTATTCTTAACCTTTTTGTCTGATGACAAAAGAGGGAGAAGAAAATATAGAAATATAGAGTAATTGATGAACCTGATGTATCAACCAAGTGTCATCATGCATTGCATTTTTGCATTATTTGCTCTGAAATATAGAGTAATTGATGAACCTGATGTATTAAACCAGGTGTTTATGTACAATCTGATGATGTGTTAATATATATATGCTCTGATAGATCTCTCTGTTTATGAAAGCTCTGATACTTTACTTGGAATGCTATGATGTGATACATTCATCTGATGTGACTTTACACTTAGAAAATATTTATATGTGCTTAATTTAGGGGGAACCTCTGAAATTCTTTTAAGAAAATATTTTTCTAACGAAAAATTGTTAATCAATCTATGTATTTGTTATCATCAAAAAGGGGGAGATTGTTGGAATCAAGTGGATTCAGAAACAATGACCCTTAATTGTTTTGATGATGACAAATAGTTAATAGAACGATTTATCCTCTGATGTGTTTGTTAGTGTGCATAAGTCACTATTCTTTAAAAGGAATTATCTTAGAAGACTAAGTCAAAAGTGTTGGATTTTCAAGAGGAATAATTTTAATTTTCATTATAGAAAAATTCTCTTGAGCGAAAAAACCCTTTTCCCATGGATCATGTCATTGTCAAGAATCACAAAGAAGGTTATTGTGTTTACCTCTTGTAGCGTGCTTTGATCACCAACGCTGCGAAAGGGCAGTACCTATACTAAGTCCACATGAGCAAACGGCGTCAGAGAAGGAGCGTCGGTGCTAGCTGACGGCACAAGGGCGCAATATTCTTGAGTAGCTAGTGAGGGAGGCACAAAACTTAACTTAAGTTGTCAACCTTCCTCTCCTTTACCCTAACCCTATTGGGCTCGTACACTACGGGCCTAATCCTCGTTAATTTAATTAAATTATATTTAATTAAATCAACCGTTAATTAATTAAATCCTATTTAATTAATTAACTGCTCCGATTAGTTTGCTCTTTGTGTGTGACCCTATAGGTTCCCACTGAGCTGGCAATAATATTAAATATTATATTAATATCAAATATTAAATATAATATTAAATATCATGGACAGTGATTGGCATCTAGCAATGCATCACTGTTACCCAGCCCATGAGAAAATCGGTGATTCGATTTTAACCTTATTGCAACCATAATCACTATGAAGCAAATGTCCCTTCGTCCATATGTCTTGATTGAACACGACGCATAAATGTGTCATCCTCGTTAAGTCCAATCTTATGTTCCTCGATCTCCAAGTGGACGTGTAATCACGAAATGAGCCCAATATCCCATATTGGCCCATCTCGGCGTGGCCACGCATATTTTTCGCGTCCTACTATATCGAGAGGCCCAAGACACTATTCTTGTTATGTAGGAAGGACGAATCCTATCTACATCACTCACACCCCTCAACATGATTCATTACAGGTCTAAGTACTACCTTTATGATCATCCTGTTACAGATGATGTTTGATAGCATTAAAGCCTACAACTTCTCATATAGGAATTGTAGTGACTTCAAGTCGAAGGACAACTTCACTATGGTCGTCGTGAGATGTGCCTATGACATTTACATAACTATTATGAAGCGTCCTCATAGTGGGTCAATCCGGTATAAATATTACACTTAATATTTATACATGTGTGCCGACTTGATATCACTTATCCATAACCCGTGAGATTTGGTCATCAGTCTACTCACACAATAGTCTCTATGTATTATTGTCATCCTAATTAACAATAATACTTCGACTACGGATACTTTAAGAATAACGTTCTATATGTTTAATGAGGTCTCATGATCAAGTCACACTTGATGTTCCATTAAACAAACTGTCTATTCTAAGGACTTTATTATGCTATACACTAATAACATAATAAATGACACCATTACATATATTAAATATATGGCTAAAGTCATGATACAAATAATAATATATATAAAATAGATTGTCTACTAGGGCTTACACCAACAATCTCCCACTAGCACTAGTGCCAATCGAGCATCAGTTCAACACCCATCGAACTAGTGTGAGTGTCAAGCTACTATTGAGTATAAGACCCATTTAGTGGATTGTTTCATGTTATCATTCTGCATATCTTCACATCTCTTATATCATTTATCGAATGAGATGGAAGCAACTAAGTATATGTTCGGATCACTAGTGAGATCAAGTTTCCTTGACTTACATGATTATTCCATCATCATCACAATGAGATCAATAGAGTTCACATAGCTAGGAACTACGCCAAGTTCAAAAGAACTTCTTGATCTGAACACCTTTTAATCATATTAGAGGCGGCTATATACTTAGCCTCTGTAAGAGAAATAAACTCTGTCCTTGACCTGAAACACTTCCAGCTCACAGTGCCACCATATAGGCAAAACACAAATCCAGACTGCGACCCTGAATTATTTTATTGGTTTGGAAGTAGCATCAATGTAACTACTTACAATGATCTTTTCCTTACCATCATCTGTCAAGAATAAATCCTTAATCTTTCTTAGGTACTCGAGGATATTCTTGACTGCAGTCCAGTGACCTTCACTGGGATCAGATTGGTACATATTTATCATGCTCAATGCAAACAAGACATCTTGTCGAGTACATATCAATGCATACATGTACTTCAACTTTAGGCCAAGTAATGCCAGCAATATATCTCTATAGATCCCGATTCTTGACACTTAAGAATTCTCGCATAAGTCCTTCATCGAGAAACATTTCCCAACTATGCTTTAAAGCATTGTAGGAAAATCGTTTCTGATGAGCAGTATGTTATCCACATATAGGACTAGAAATCAATAATACTCCCACTAACCTTTGTATGTACACAAGCTCATCTTCGTTCATGATATATCTCACTGTCCAACAGTCTAATCAAAACAAAGATTCTAGATTTTGGAAGCTTGCTCAAATCCATAAATGGATCATCAACAAGTAGAATCTTAATGGATCTAAGCATCATGATTGGGAGAATGTCTCACCACAGTCTATACTATGGATTTGCATGAAACCTTTCACAAAAAATCATGCCTTAAAGGTATTCATAATATCATCCATGCCAGTCTTCTATTAAAAACTCTCTTGCACCCTATAGGTTTTACCCATTGGGGTGACTCCATCAAGGTCTAACCTTATTGGTTCACATGGATTCCATCTTAGATTCTATGGCTCCAAGCCACCTCTTAGAATCTGGGCCAACTATGGCATCTAAGTAGGCCACATGCTCATTTTGATCCATGAGTAGCACATCACCTTCTTGAGTCAGGAGAAGTCCATGTCTCTCAGGTTGGTGATGTGACCTGTTATATCTACATAGATCTTTTGTAACTTGAATCGGTGGCTCATCCATAACACTTGTGGAACAGATTCATGTTCCATTGTGGGCAAGCAAAATTCCACATTTCTCCCACTGGTTCCTTTGGAGATAAACTCCTTTAAGGAATATAGTTATGGGCGAGAAACAACTGTATAAAGCATACTCCAGAAAGAGTCACAAAGTTTTGACTGACTCATCATTGATCGGACCATGTCTGACAAGGTACGATTTAGATAGTCATCAAACTCTTGGCTTTAGTATTTACCATCATGATCCAATCGTATGGTTTTAATACTCTTGCCAATGTGTTTCTGCATCATCCTTGGACTCTTTAAGCTCTTCAAAGGTTCCCGATTTATGTTTCATAAGATACACAAATCCTTAGTTACTGTAGTCAACAGTAAACCCAATGAAGTCTGGAAATCTATCTTTTGCAAGCTAGTTTAGTGGGCCATATACATCTCATGTATCACGCCAAAAGATTACTAGTCCTTTCACCACGATTGGTGATTAGAGCTTAGTAGTCTTTTCCAATAAGTAAGAATTATAGGCCTCAAATGATTCACAATCGAATGAGTCCGAGAATCCATCTTAATGGAACTTAGAATTATGTTTCTTACTTATTTAGCCTAAACATTAATGCCTTGGTATATAAAAATCAAATCACTTGATTTGACATTATTCGTATTTATGTCATAGATGGGAAACTTGAGATAACGACATGTGGTACGTGTCTTTCAAGATCTCCAACATTGAAAACATCAGTTGAATAAATGGAACAACAATTGTCCTTTTATTACAACATAAAATCCTTTCTTGTCCACTCAAGAAATGGAAGCGATGTTTCAATCAATAGTTGGAATTTAATAACACTTATTTAGTTCCAAGGCAAGCCCGTTTTCCTCTATGACAAAATACCAGAAGAGGAAGTCCAACTTCTTTTCTTCAATTTATACTCTTTCTAGTTCATGTGACAATTCTCCTTCCAATATTCGGTCCAACCATTTTGGAAGCAAGTGCCCTCCTCAGCAAACTTTGTATGTCAGCTTCAAGGTAGAAGTACTGGACTTGAACTTGTTCTTGCCCATGTTTTACTCCTTGACAGCAAACATCAGGCCTTTCCCTTCCATGACCATCAACATGGCCTATTCTTTTCAACTCTAACTATCTAGCAACTCTTGCATAATTAAGTCAGTGGCCAACTCTTGGCAACAAGGAAATCTCAGCTTTTCTTGGTTCTCATTGTACTCAATAGTATGAAGCACATGAGGACCCACTGAGTTTCCCACTACCAACTTGTAGCTGTAAAAGGAGTAGGAAGCCTCAAACATTTCATGACTTGCTTGCTCTTGGTAGAGCATCATGAGATGAATAATCATATCATATGCCTCCATGATTGCAAGCATGAAGTATCCTACATCCAAGGCATCGACTTAATGCTTCTCATAAGCATCCTTTTCGATCCTAGTAGGAGTAGGTTGCTCACGAATCTTTTACTTGAGAACATACAACTTTTCTCGTACTTGAAGACTATCCTCAAATTCATGTACCATTCCAGAAATTCATCTCTGGATACCTTGTCCTTCCAAAGGACAAATCGCAGTAATAACTAACAGTGTTTAATGCCATGGTGATATCAATTACAGAAATATACAAAATTTTAGTATCATGAACAAAACATATTTAATAGGACTTTATTAAATATGCTCCCACTATTTTACTCAAATCAATGACCCTCAGCATTGACTCAAAAAATCCTGTCGGAAGATTTTCTAGTGAGATCAAGACCCATATTTCACTTCGTCCTGAGTTAGCTTTGGCTGATCACCCAGAACTCAGTTATTTAGGTAGGAAACTCCTTTTCAATTGCATCCCCATGCAACTCTTGGATCAATTGGGTGGATAACTCTTTATCCCAATTTATCATATAAATTGATGCCCAACTTTTGCCTCTCAGACATTTCAATCCTATTGAATTCACTCAGTTAAGTCAAACCCAATGGTTGGCAAGCGACTATTTCACCAATCGCGCCTCACCGAGATAAAACGAGGTGCTCAGCTTTGGCATGACCCATACTCATTCGATCAAGGCCTTGGCGAGTGCCACACATCGGAAGGCATTTAGACTTAATATTTAGATTGAGGGAATTTTTATTTTAAGCGATCTCACCGGCGTTGTATCAGCATACAAGGTGTATCTCCCAGCATACATGACATTTATGCAACATATATTTTAACAAAACATATAAGCATACAATAACATACATGCTAGCACATATTTAAATCAACAATTTAAATCATATATCACACGCCATATATATTACATGTATCTCATACACAAAATATGCAATGCGATAAACATACATCTCACACATTTCATGCATTACATACATACGAGATTTGGTTTTATGATTATGACCTCCTAATATGCGAGAATTTAAATAACTAAATTATTACAATTCTTTGACCCACGAACAAGCTTCCAAAGCTCCCACTAGCATCAGCATATGGTGTTCCCTTTCTCGAACTCTTGAAGAAAAAAAATATTTATTTAAATAAAAAATTACGACTCGCAGGCCGTATTTAAATTTACATTTAAACAAGTCACGACACGCAGGTCGTATTTACCAAAATAAATTAACACCATAATCTAGGGCCATAACCATAAACCACGTGCTTAAAATATTTAATAACAAACAACAATAATAAAACCTTTATTATTATTGTTATTAAAATATTTTAAACATCCAAGTCTGTATACGTGAAAGCAGACATTGCCTTGGCACGACCGTCACGCAGAAAACAAGTACCATCTATAGCTCATTTTTCAAGCAATAAAAATACGGACTAAAATAAAATGCTAACACACATTTTATCAAGAACCCAAACTAAATAGAATTTGGCGGACAAAAATAACCCTCATCACATTCAAACACGCATGGAATGGAAAAACCAAATCACATTTAAAATTATTTAATTATAAATAATAATAACACTTTATTATCATTAATATCTTTAAATAATTGAAATATGATTCCGCTACCATAATTGAAATCTTTGGAATTCATAAAACATTAAAAATAGTCAATGAAATCAAAAGATTTTACAAATCAATGAATTCATGGAATGAAATCATATGAAGGACAATCACGTGTAGCAAAAAAAGGGGCAAAGCATAAATGAATTCTCAAATTACTCAATTTACTAGAAAATCATGAGCCAATTAAAAGAAACCATTTACTGAGCACCAAAATCCATTGAACAGAATTCCATACCCATAAAAAAGGAAATCCAAAAATAATTAGCCAAAACAATATCACTGCCACGGTTCCTTAAAAATCTGAACATCACATGAACAGTGCACAACAAGACCAATTTGTGGTCAATAGATATATTACACAACATGAACAAGAATTCCATACCCATAAAAAAGGAAATCCAAAAATAATTAGCCAAAACAATATCACTGCCACGGTTCCTTAAAAATCTGAACATCACATGAACAGTGCACAACAAGACCAATTTGTGGTCAATAGATATATTACACAACATGAACACAAAAAAAGCACAATTCAAAGGAAAAAGCTGCACAACAAAAATGGATAATCGCTGACCAATCACGTGACCGGTTTTATTTTCAAAACCAAAAACAAGTTCTAAAATTTGTGATCAATAGATGTATTGCAGTAGCAATTCACAGTTTCCAATAGAATGCACATCAAGAGCATGAATACATTCCTACTAATTAGCGCATACACGGAACAAAGAAACGAAAAAAAAATACATCACGCCACAACCCATTCAAACATATATATCACCTATATATAAAAATTATCGAGGATTCCAGCAAAAGAACAATTAAGCTCTGATACCACTCTTGGGTTTTCAAGAGGAATAATTTTAATTTTCATTATAGAAAAATTCTCTTGAGCGGAAAAAAACTCTTTTCCCATGGATCATGTCATTGCCAAGAATCACAAAGAAGGTTATTGTGTTTACCTCTTGTAGCGTGCTTTGATCACCAGCGCTGCGAAAGGGCAGCACCTCTACAAAGTCCACACGAGCAAACAGCGTCAGAGAAGGAGCGTCGGCGCTAGCTGACGGCACAAGGGTGCAATTTTCTTGAGTAGCTAGTGTGAAATGCACAAAACTTAACTTAAGTGGTCAACCTTCCTCTCCTTTACCCTAACACTACGAGCCCGTACACTACGGGCCCAATCCTCGTTAATTTAATTAAATTATATTTAATTAAATCAACCGTTTATTAATTAAATCCTATTTAACTAATTAACTGCTTCGATTAGTTTGCTCTTTGTGTGTGACCCTATAGGTTCCCACTGAGCTGGCAATAATATTAAATATTATATTAATATCAAATATTAACTATAATATTAAATATCATGGACAGTGATTGGCATCTAGCAATGCGTCACTGTTACCCAGGCCATGAGAAAATCGATGATTCGATTTTAACCTTATTGCAACCATAATCACTATGAAACCAATGTCCCTTCGTCCATATGTCTTGATTGAACACGAGGCATAAATGTGTCATCCTCGTTAAGTCCAATCTTATGTTCCTCGATCTCCAAGTGGACGTGTAATCACGAAATGAGCCCAATATCCCATATTGGCCCATCTTGGCGTGGCCACGCATATTTTTCACGTCCTACTATATCGAGAGGCCCAAGACACTACTCTTGTTATGTTGGAGGGACGAATCCTGTCTACATCACTCACACCCTTCAACATGATTCATTGCAGGTCAAAGCACTACCTTTATGATCATCCTGTTACAGATGATGTTTGATAGCATTAAAGCCTACAACTCCTCATATAGGAATTGTAGTGACTTCAAGTCGAAGGACAACTTCACTATGGTCGCCATGAGGAGTGCCTATGACACTTACATAACTATTATGAAACATCCTCATAGTGGGTCAATCCGGTATAAATATTACACCTAATATTTATACCTGTGTGCCGACTTGATATCACATATCCATGACCCGTGAGATTTGGTCATCAGTCTACTCACACAATAGTCTCTATGTATTATTGTCGTCCTAATTAATAATAATACTTCGACTACGGATACATTAAGAATAACGTTCTATATGTTCAATGGGGTCTCACGATCAAGTCACACTTGATGTTCCATTAAACAAACTGTCTATTTTAAGGACTTTATTATGCTATACACTAATAACATAATAAATGACACCTTTACATATATTAAATATATGGCTAAAGTCATGATACAAATAATAATCTATATAAAATAGATTGGCCACTAGGGATTGCACTAACAAAAAGGTGTATTTCACTCTCAGTTTCATAAATCTGAGTCTGGCAGTAATCCTCTGAAAGTTGCTGATGTCATCGTTTGATAGCCTCACTCTGTTTTGGTCAACGCTCTGTTATCAGTCAACGCTCTGATAGACCATGCTCAGGTGAGACTATGCTCTGTTTTGGTCAATGCTCTATGTTTGGTCAACACTCAACAGACTATGAACAGACTACTCAGTGGAAGTCTTCGTCTATTTCTACAAGACTCTGTTATATGAAAGGCCAACAAATTCTATACTGAAGAACTTGCTTCTGGTTCAACCTCTCTCTGGTGAATAGAGTATCTCAGTAACAAGTATCGTCTGTTTGATAGATGCTCTGATTGGAAATCAGACTGAGTATTCATTAAAGGCTAATTCATGTAATAAAGAGACCTCATTGATGAGTATTTTAATGTACGAGGAATCAAAGGCCAAAGGGAATGTCAACGTTTATAATCATCAAAAAACTTGCTCAAGAAGTGTCTAATATTCAAAAATGTCACAAGGGACAAAGATCCTGATTTTATCTGCTATGTCAGTATACAAGAGCAGAGTGAAAAACGACGTGACTTGCTAAAGCCACAAAAAGGAGATCTGAAGTTTTATCCATTAGTGAAAGAGCTATTAGGACACAATGACACTATTCATAACTCTAGTTATATATACCTTACTTCTCCCACTGAAGGAGGTGAAGAAAAGCGAAACAAAAACGTTGTGATACAAGTGAGCAACCAAGAATCATTTCAAGTATCTGAGATCACATTGAACAATCACTTAATCATTTTATTCTTTCTGTTAGGAAGTTATTTCTTGTGCTTAAGTTTTTCATTGTATATCCTCTCTGTTAAGAGTTATTTGATATTGTTTCAAACCAATTTTGAACATTGTATCTAACCCAGTAGTGGTTGTATTCCTTAGAGGCTTGACTGCACTAAGTCGTTCTAAGAAGTTGCGAGTATAACCAATTTGGCAGTATTATACTCTCAAGTGTAATCAAGTTGATTATAGTGGAGAAATCCTTCAAATATGTGAAGGGACCAGACGTAGCTATCAGGTGATAGTGAACTAGTATAAATCACTGTGTCATTCTCTTCTCTTCTTCTTACTTACTTACTTTGTTATTTTATTAACAAGTTGTTTTGAAACGGTTTTCATAAACACTCAAGTTTTGCGAAAAGATTTCTAAAACCCAATTCAAACCCCCTTTCTTGTGTTTTTGCCACGTTTAAAACCACTTTTCTTTGGTTTCTCCTTCTCGAGTTGTGGATATTCAGACTTGAAATATCCTGGCTTCTTGCACTCATAGCAAACCACTTGGCTCTTGTCTTTATAGTCTTTCTTTTCCCTTGAGTCCTTCTTGTGGAATTGCTTCCTAAACCTTCCTTTCTTCTTCCACATTCGTTAAATCTTCCTTGAAATAAAGGAAAGTTCATCGTCTATTCCATCGCTACTCTCACCAGACGATCCTTCGTCTGTTTCTTATTCAGCTTGTAGAGTCTTGGAAGTGGAAGCCTTGCTAGTAGACTTCAAAGCAATAAATTTTGACTTCTTTGGAGGTTCTTCTTCATTCATCTCAGGCTCATGAGCTCTCAAGGAACTTTGAGGATCTTCAAGACGCAGTCTGTTTAGGTCCTTGGCTTCTTGAATAGCCGTGACCTTAGGTCTCTATTACTTGGGCAGGCTTCTTAGTATCTTCTTCACGTGATCAGCAGTGGTATAGCTCTTTTCAAGAACTTTTAGACTGTGAACCAATGTTTGAAATCTTTCAATCATGGTTTCAATATCATCCCCCTCTTCCATGTTGAAGAGTTCATATTATTTAACAAGAATGTTAGCCTTAGTTTCTCTCACTTGGGCAGTATCCTCATAGGCCAAGGCCAATGAGTCCCAAATTTTCTTTGCAGTACCATTTTTCTCACATTTCTCGTACTCTTTCTCAGAAATAGCACAGATAAGAAAGTATCTTGCTTTCTGATTTAGTTGATAAGCTTTCTTTTGCTCATCATCCCACTTATCTCTCGGAATGGGATTTTTTTTGGAATCAACTTGTTCAGTATATTGTCTTTGAACCATATCCCAGAGTTCAAGTTGTTGTGACTCAAAAAAGGTTTTGACTTTATCTTTCCAATAGTTATAGTTTGTTCCAGTGAACAAAGGAGGACGATTAGCTTGACCACCAGCTTTGTTACTTGCCATAGATAAAGTATATGATCTTTTCCTCTCACACAGTTAAGTGCTCAACTAAGAGGCCGAGCTCTGGTACCAATTGAACGTGACAAAAACACAAAAAAGGGGGTTTGAATTGGGTTTTATAATTCTTTTCGAAATACTTATGTGTTTTTGAAAACCTTTTCAAAACAACTCTCTAACAAATTAGTAATGCAAATAAGTAAAGAGAAGAGAAGAGTAGGACACAGTGATTTATACTAGTTCACTATCACCTGATAGCTACGTCTAGCCCCTTCACCACACTTGAAGGATTTCTCCACTATAATCAAACGATTACACTTGAGAGTATACTTCTGCCAAACTGGATATACTCACAACTTCTTAGAACGACTTAGTGCAGTCAAGCCTCTAAGGAATACAGCCACTATTGGGCTTAATACAGGAGTTCAAAAATACTTTGAAACAATAACAATAACTCTCAACAGAGAGGATTTACAATAAAATACTTAAGCACAAAGACTAACTTTCTAGTTCGCTTGGTCTCAGAGACTTGGAATGATTTCTTGGTTGCTCACTGTGTCAGTTTATTGTGGTAGAATCGTTAACCTACTTCAGTAAATGAAGTAAGGTATATATATAGCTACGGTTGCAAATAGTGTCGATGTGACCTAACAGCTCTTTCACCAATGGACAAAACTTCAGATCTGCTTAAAATGGCTTTTAGCTCGTCCCGTCACTTTCAACTCTGTTCTTATACACTGACACAGTAGACAGTTGCAGGATCTTATCCCTTGTGATCTTTTTGAAATGAGACACTTCTAGAGCAAGTTATTTCTTATGATTATATCCATTGACATTCCCTTTAGCCTTTGATTCCTCGTACATTAAAATACTCATCAATGAGGTCTCTTTAATACTTGAAGTAGCCTTTAATGTATTGCTCAGTCTAATTTCCAATCAGAGGCATCTTCCTACCAGACGATGCTTGTTACTGAGACACTCTGCTTACCAGAGTAAGCATGGACTGGAGGCAAGTTCTTCAGTACAATATTTCTTGGCCTTTCATATAACAGAGTCTTTGTAGTACCAGGCGAAGGCTTCCAACAGTATAGTCTTATCAGAGCATGATCTTACCAAATCATGGTCTATCAGAGCGTTGACTACTATCAGAGCGTTGACTACCAGAGCATGATCTTATGAGTGAGGCTATAAGATGAAGACGTCATTAGCACTTTCCGGACGATCAATGCCAGACTCAAAGGAATGGATCAGAGGGTGAAATGCACACATAAGCATAGTCTTTTGAGACATTTCCATCTGATGAATAGCGACTTACTGTTTGAGTTCTGCACACTAACACACACATCAGAGGATACATTGTTCTGTTCATTATTTGTTATCATCGAAAAACAATTAAGCGTCATTGTTTCTGAATCCACTTGATTCTAACAATTATGTGGGTGACTGATGACCACATCTCATGGGTCATGGATATAAGATATCAACTAAACACACATGTATAAGATATGAAATATTGATACTGGATTGACCTGCTGTGAAGACGCTTCATAACAGTTATGTAAGTGTCATAAATGTTTCTCATGTCGACTATAGTGTTGCAAGTCCTTTGACTTAAAGTCACTACGATTCCTAATATGTGGAGTGGCGGACTTTAATGCTATTAAATGTTATTTGTAATAGTATGATAATAAAGGTAGTACTTACGCCTACAGTGAATCATGTTGAGGGATGTGAGTGATGTAGAAATGATTCGTCATTCGTCATAATAGGAGTAATGTCTAGGCCACTCGATAGAGTGAGACGTGGAATAATGCACGGGCATGCGAGGAATGAGGTAATATGAGATATTGGGCCCATTTGGATTACACGTTTACTTGTGGATCGAGGAACAAATGATTGGACATAATAAGGATGACACATTTATGTCTTGTATTCAATTGGGACATATGGACGAAGGGATAGGGGCTTCACAGTATACGTGGTTGTGGCATGGTTCATATCTTATCACCGACATTTTTACAGGCTGCGTGGCAGTGACGTATTGCTAGATGTCAATCATTGTTTGTAATATTTAGTATTATATTGAATATTTAATATCACCGTCAGCCTAATGGGAATCTATGAGGGCCGGGTCACACACATAGAATGATTTATCAGAGCACTTGATAATTGACTAAATTAAATGAGATTTACTTTATATTAATAGTTGATTGGATTAAATATGATTTAATTTAAGTCAACGGGTTAATTAAATCCATGTGATTGGCCAATCCATTTGTTCATTTGTCATTGTTGCATTTTGATGGTAACATGATTTTTTAGTCAACAACGTTTTCGCTCGTGATGCTTTTGTACACTCTAGATGTTTGATAAAATGCGAGTGTTCACATTTAAGTGTCTGCATTTTGATACTTTGATGTTGAAAATAATAATAATAATAATAATAATAATAGTAGTAGTAGTAATAATAATAATAATAATAATAATAATAATAATAATAATAATAATAAAGAGTTTATTATTATTGTTTGTTATTAAATATTTTAAGCACATGGTTTATAGTTATGGTCCTATATTATGGTGTTAATTTATTTATTTTTTGTAAATATGACCTGCGTGTCATGATTTATTTAAATATAAATTTAAATACGGCCTACGTGTCATGTCTTTTATTTATTTATTTTATTTAAATAAATATTATTTCTTCAAGAGTTGGAGAAAAGGGACATCATATGCGGATGCCAATGAGAGGCTTGGGAAGCTTGCTTGAGGGTCAAAGAATTGTAATAGTTTAACTATTTAATTTTTGCTTATTAGGAGGCCATAATCATAAAACCAAATCTCATATGTTTGTGTATGTGATGCATGAAATGTATGACATGTATGTTTATGTATGAAATGCAAGTTACGTTTGATGTGTGATGTATGATTTAAATAGTTGGTTTAAGTCTATGTTAGCATGTATGTCATTGTATGCTTATATGTTTGGTTGAAATATATTGAGCCTAAACACAAGAAGGGAGGTTGAATTGTGTTAAAAACTTTTTGAAAATCTTTTCTCAAAAACGAGTTTCTTTTCAAAAACAAATATACTGCCGAATGCAGAGACGTACCGGACGCTGAAGATAAGTTCTAAAAACTTGGTTTTCTTTTAGAGCAGAAAGTAAATCAAAATATTTAGAAGAGAGATAACAGACACATAGACAAATTGAATCTTATACACTTCAAGACTTATTAGAAGGTAAATTGTTCTCACTTAGATTCTTTGTTATCATCAAAATTATTGAGGGTCTAAACTTCTCAATCGTTTAAGTTCCAACAATCTCCCCCTTTTTGATGACGACAAACATCTAAGGTTGGTGAACAATTTATTTTAGAAAATAATTTTAAGGGTCTCCCCCTAAGTTCAATAGTCATTATAAACACATATTTTCTAAAACATTAAGCTAAGTATCAGAGCATGATTTCTAGCAACAGATTTAAACAGAGAGCATAGAAATTTATCATATCATACGTCAGAGCATAATTATATGACAAATGCACTTAATTAATCAGATGATGAAATGATTGCTAAAGCATGATACGTGTTACTTAGCGTTCATCAATCTTTACCTTTTACTCCCCTTTTGTCATCAGACAAAAAGGAAGTAAATCATCATAGTCAAAACAAAAAGTAATAATGATGAGAAAACTTTGACGTTAATTCAAAAACTCATTGTATCAATAAAGGAAGTTGAACAAAGAGTGTTGTATTTCAAGAGAAGTAAGGAAATATTAAGAAGGTGGAGGAGTTTGGCGATTCAGTAGAGTCATGACAATGCTCTCAAACTGCACAACCTTTTGACAATGGTTCAGTATCTGAAAATGTTGAATGCGTAAAGGAAGAAGCTCCTATGAATTAAGCGTCTGCTCTCGAACTGCGTAACCTGTGAATCAAGCCTCTGCAGAAGTAGATGCAGAGGCTTGATTCACAAGAGCTTTTTCCTTTACCCATTCAACATTTTCTGATACTAAAGCATTTTTGGGCCAAGACAAAGCTTTCTTCAATCTATTCATAGGAAGCTTGATGTGCTCTAAGAGGACTCCTAGAGCCGTTTTTAGCTGCTTCTGCTTCTTGTCTTTCATAGCAAAGGATAGATCAACTTCTGGTAAGCACCATTTGATGAGTCTTCCTAGCTTCTGCCTCTCAAATGCCAGCTTCTGTTGTTCTTCAATTTCCAGTTCAATAAGGTCATGAAGTGCTAGCCTTTGTTTTTCTCGTACCTTGAAAAAGGAATCCAAAGAGAGGTCAAATTGGTTGAGAGTTACTTCAAAGGACGTTTCCTTCAAGTCAGCTTCTGCTCAAACACCTCTTTTTATCCTTCTACTCTTCTTCTGCAGTTAGAGTGGTATCAAGCCATGACAGGTGGTCTTCTTCCAACCATTTTATGGCCAAAACTTCACTACCAAGAGCAAGTTCTCCTTGCCAGAGAATGTCTTCCTTTTCTTGTTCTTTTCTTTCTCTTTCTTTAATGAGCATGGGTCTGCGCACCAGATACTACAGCTTGCCATCAAAGTGTTAGACTTCAAAGTCACAATCTCAATCTTTTCTTACTTTTCCTCCTTCTTCTATTTCTTGCTTTTCTTCTAGAGAGAGACCAGACTAACCAACATACACAGAGTCAGATTTGATTTTGTGATAGTAGTAGTCTTGTGCTTGGGCTTCAATGCGTTTATAGACAAGCATGTCAAAAAGGTGCTTGATTTTGCATTTCCTTGGGGCTTCTTCCCAATGTTCAGGAGTGAGCATTTTACGATACCTTTGAGGTACCTTATCCTTTCTCTTCTCAGGAATAAGTCATGGTAACCACCTTTGCCTATCAGGCATGACCCTTATTGTAGCCAAGGCAGGGTCTCTGCTCAAGAGTGCCAACTCATATCTCTTCATCTCCAGACAGTGAAGCATGAAAGCCCGTTCATCATCAGTAATCTAGCGTCCACATTCCTCCAAAGTCAGAGGCTCAAATTGGGGCAAAGAATGAGGCAACTAAAAGGATAATGGAATCACTCCATTTTCCCGAAGATCGAGCCTACCACCAAAATGCATTTTTAGCTTCTTGATGGGTGCTATTTGCAATCTAGTAGCATCGGAGGTAAAGGTCTTCATATGCCACAAAGAAGGGTGGTCATAGATTGACTTGTAGTCCTTTTCTCTGATAGGGACAGGTCGAGGTTCTCTAAATTTAGGGCGAAAGAAGGGATTAGTAGAAATGGCATGGGAGGTGGGAGTGATAGTGAGGGCTTTAGAGGAACTGGTTGATGGTTGCTCAGAGGCAAGGGTAGTTCTGTGTGAGGTGGGGAAGCGATAGAGTTGATAGAAAGGATGAGATAGAGAGGTAGCAATTTTAGAAATGAGTTAGGAGATAGAAGATTGAGTGGGTTGTGGTTTGTAGAGATTTAAGGGTTGAGAGGTTGAGGGTGTAGAGGTTTTAGGTTTGGGTGTGGATTTGGATGTGAGGCCATGTTTGATAAGCTTCCAGGTTGTGGGAGCGGCTAATGTTGTAGGTGGTTGTTGGGTAGTAGCAACAGGGAGTAGTGTTGTGGTGGTGATGGTTTGTGGAGTTTTGGATTTTGGGGTAGCAAGGGTACGTGTTGGTTTGTGTTTGGGAGCAGAAGATTGAGATACAGAGTGTAACATCCCAAAATCCCTAAGCCTAGTAATTAGAGACCCTGAGGAATTAAAGGGGGATAATGATCTAGAAGAATAGTTTTAATCTAGTAAATTGACCCAAAGTCAAGCCTAAGGGGTAAAGTGGTAATTTCTCCCAAGGATTAAGGTAGACTAATGTTGTTTAATTTAGTATTAAAGAGACTAATTTTAGAAGACCCAAAAGAATAGACCCAAACCTTTAAACACTTATGTTGTGTGATATAATAAAAAAAGGGGGGTGTATTATTTAGAAGGTGGGGTGTAAGGAGTAAATAGTATTAAAAAAAACAAAAGGAGGGTTCTGATCGTGAATCAGAACAAAGAAAGAAAGGAAAGAAGGGAAACGAGGAAGAAGGAGAAGAGAAAGGGAAAAGAGAGAGAGCATGATGGAGGAGGAGGAAGAAGGGCTGGCCGAGACTGCCCTGTGGTGGTGGCGCACGGTGGCGCCGTGATGAGAAGAGAAGAGAGGCAGAGACGAGCGAGAGAGATGGAGACCACGAGAGAGAAAGAGATGGCGAGAAAGAGGAACCCACGGCGCGGCGGCCTGGAGGCTTGCCAGCGTGGCGCCTGGCCGGAGAAGGGAAGGAGAAGACGCAGCCGAGAAGGATGAGGCCGAGAGAAGCAGAACGCGATGTAGGGAGAGAGAGAGACGAGAACAGAGAGAGATCGAGAGACTGAAGAAGAAGCTGAGCTCAAGATGTTGCATGGATGAAGATGAACAGCAAGATTGAAGAAGAATAAGATGGATTTGAAGAACTTGGTTGGAGCTTCAATAGAGGAAAACCTAGGATTTGGGGAATTTTCATCCTAAAGCTTTTAAGGAGCAATAGGTAACATAGACTTCCCCCAAAACCTCCCTTAGGGTGTGCTAGGATTTGTCATTTAAATTCTTTAGCTTTATAATTAGTTTCTGAATTAATCTGAAATGGTCTTGTATGGGGTCTGACTGAAATAGGGTTTGCACGCCCCAACCCCCCTAAACCAATGTGTGTTGTTTGTGACCATTGCGAGTTCCACTGAGCTCCAATCGGAATTATGCAAATTGTTGTTATGTGTGAAAATATGCGTGATTCAGATTTGAAGTGGCTCAGCATGTGAGCTAGCCCTTTTGCATGAGTTTGGGCTCTAAGTTACTTGAATGTGAAATTGTATGCACTATGATGTATGTATGTGTTCACTTGGTGTGGTTGTGGTTCACGTATGCTAAGTTTCATGTTTGTCTTGGCTTTGGATATGTCTTGAATTCTTAGTGGTGTATGCATATAATTGCCTTGAAACCCTTGTTGAAATTATCTTGGTTTGAATTGGAATGTGAAAAGTGATTGAGTTGAGTCACATGCTTGAATGCTATTTGTTGATTCTAACCATATGAATGTTGTTATTGGTAATGAGTTATTGATGTGTTGTTGTTGAACTTAGAAGTGTTGAACTATAACCTTGTGACTAAGCATGTTAAGAATTCTATTGTTTTGATTCTTAATGTGCCTTTGATTCTTAGTATGTATATGTGCGAATTTGCCTGGATCTACTCCATTGTGATTAGGATTGGATTGGAATATGAAAAATATTATTGTTGAATTTGTTGGATATTATTTAGGCGTTCACTACGGTGAACATGCCATATTGTTGAATTTGTTGGATGTCACTCGGGCGTTCACTACGGTGAGCATGCCATATTGTAGCATTTGTTTGAATGTGTACTAACCATTGAGCATCGACACTCGGAGCGTTTGATTGGTCTTAAAGACTTCAAAAGACAAGTTGTCATGTCACTCGTAGCGTTTGATTGGTCGTACAGACTTCAAAAGGCGAGTTAACACTGCATTGCCTAAGTAGAGGCACGCCAAAGTAGTGGCAAGCCTAAGTAGAGGCTATTTTGTTCGGACGTTGGGAAAGTAGTCCCCGTTATACTGCTGACTTATTAAGGCTGCAGGTGTATACACAACTTGCCATACTGTATTGACATGCATAGCTAACCACATTTATCATATGTGATGAATTTGATGTTGTGATTGTTGTTTCTTAATGATTGAAACTTGTGTGTTTGGAATTGTTTGTGTGTGGAATGTTTGCAATTCGCTCTGCAACCCCATCGTTAGTGATTGGCTACCACCTGTGCCGTTGGGGGCCCCTTGGTTTTATCCTTTTAAATAGGATTTTACTCATTTTGTGCTTGAGCTGGACCAAGTGGGGAACATTCATGTGATTGCTGTGACATATGTCTGCATATGTAATTGATGCTTGAATTATCATGTTTGAGGAATTGCTAGGATAGTATCAATAACTATACCTATGTTATGGGGAGGATCTTCCATACGTCGCACACCACGTATGGCTGGAAACAACGGTAAAAATATTTATGATTTCAAGTCTATGTTATTGAGTTTTATAAACTTACCTTTGGGGCGTTGTTTTCAGGTACGACTGTTGAAGAGGTTCAGAGCATTGGATTGTGCTCGGTCTCGCTTATCTACGAGACCCGAGTCACCGGATCACCAGTCGCGTCCTAAGTCTTAGGTTGTGTCCTAGTATTCCTTTTAAAATAAAGTATATTTGTAATTGTTATAATTTACTATTCTTCCAAAAAGAAATTATAATGATTTAAGTAACTTTCGCATTTTCGAAACTCTGAATTATGTTTAAGGTTTTCACAGCGTATTTTGTTAACGCGTCAATATCCAGGGATCTTCATTAATTAAAGCATGGTTAATGTTATAAAACAGGAGTCGTCCATTGTATCTTTCGGTTTGCAAAATTTTTTCTACGTCCAAATTCTAGTATTTAGGCCGTAATTGTAAGTAATTCCCTAATTAGAGTTAGGGTGTTACATTATGGTATCAGAGCAGTTCGATTCTATCGGACTGTGAATTGTGTGTCTAGAGGTGATCTGGTTTAGGAAAGTGTCGGTTGTGACTGCGAATCTGAATTCTCTAAGATCTTTCGGCGAATTATTGAGGTAGGCCACCTCAAGGATTCGTCTAGAGAATGAGGAGAAAGAAGATGAGCAGGAAATAGTTGGTGTTTTCTTGTTTTTACAGGATTTCTAAAGGTAGGTATATACTTACACGTGATAGTATACACATTCTTGGAATTCCTTGGATGAAGAACTATCTTAATTGTGTGATGTATGTTGAATTATGTACATGTTAAGATCTTTGTTGTTATTCTGATTGGCTTATGCTGGATAATTTTCTATTGGATGCGTATAGGAAATTCTGGCTTGTTTGTCTTGTTGGCTTGGTTTGTTTTGATCTTGCTTGTAAATGATGTTCGGTTATCCGATGACCACTCATGATTCAAATATCGGAATTTTTTTTTACATATATATGTGTAAGTTTTGGAAACACAAAGTTTGAAAATTTGAAAGATATAATTGAGTAACGTGAATGAATTTTATTCACTTTGATTTTTCATTTGGTCGTTTTCAATTCCTTCGATGAACTAATTATAGGCTTGCTTGCGAACTGGGAAATTTAAAAGCATTTGCTTAATGTGTGATATGATACTTAATTTTTATGCTGTGTAGCTCATTGAGGTTAAGCTTAAGTGTAAGTGAGTGACAATCTTACAAAAATGTTATGTTCATATTTTGATTGCATTGATGACATGAGAAATATGTATTTGGTACTAGTTCATATGCAATATACTTGGATGCTACTAATATGCGTATGTCTGATCCTGGTTTGGATTTGTTGAGAGTATGCTCTATTTGATGAGCTTATGAATTAGTTGAAATGCTTAAGGCAAGATATTGCCATGAGGTGATATTGGATGAAAATTCCTTGTAATTCACCAAGTTTGAAATCTGGTTTTTGAATCCTTAATTGTTGTGGATTTGTCATGGATTGAATTGAGTTTAGGATTTTCAATTCCTTTGTGTTGTTGTGTGTTTGCTTAATTCAAGATGGGTTAGGTAAATGCATGAAAAGGGGTTGGAACCCATGAATAAATGAACATTTGATGTATGTTATGATGTGTGTAATCTTGCTTTGTGGTGATTCGAATATGTCGTAAGTACACTTGATCATGTAATCGGGTAAAATGTGATTTATTTAAAAGCATGAAAATGAAATTGGAAAAAAAAATACGTTGATGTTTGTGGATCACATGCAAGTTTCCTCCATTCTTTTACATTTGAATCTTGATTTTATTGTGTCTTGACTTATTGGTATGGTTGAGTAGAGTTTTGGAAATCTGACACATGTTTTGGCTTACATGCAACTATAACTTGTGCTAAGTGCTAGATACATCATCCAAACTTGCTTAATCATTGATAGTGAGTTCTTCTCCTTTTAGAGTATTGGGCACCAATAAGTCCCACATTAGCTTATTTTCCTTCTTATTTCATGATGCATGAAACCGTGTTTCAGATTTGAGGTTTTAGGAAAATATTAAAATGAGTATGAGATGCATGAGCCAATACACAACCTTACTCTGCATGTGTTTGATTTGATTGTAGATGTTCATAAACTTAACTTTTCTGAGTTCCTTTGTTGGTTGTTTGTGATTTTTGATGGATGACTTGATAAATACATTTTGTGTAATTTGGTACCTTCCTTGAAAAACCAGTTTCTGTTTGATTTTACTGAGAATTATTGGGTTAAGATTTTGACATGGGACCACTTGGAGATGATTTATATCTATATTAGGACTCTTCCTATTAAATTTGGTAATTTTTGGATGAGTTTTGATATTTTTATGATACCATGTATTCAAAAAAGGTGCTGCTGAATAAAGACTGGGCAGAATTCGAAAATTTAATGATTTTTCTGCACTTATCGGTAATGATTTTTGACCAAATAAAAATATGTCGATGAATATATGTATGTCAAGAACTTACATAAAACTTTTCTTAAGAAACGAAGTTCGTTTGATATGATAGAAAAATTGTTATTATAAATTGCGTAAAAAAAAATTCTCAAATTCTGCACGTTTTGAACATGTATTGGTTTTGAACTTTGTTTGAGGGATAAGTAAGTTGTTTCTGAGTAAGAAAAATTACTTCTAGGCTCTTAACATGTATTTTGATGACCTGTAATTTATTTATAATTTTCTGGCCTTGGAGATGTTTTCATAAATTCGTTAAATTTGCTGCTAGATATGTATATCTATGCCACTATGATAGATGTCTATATGAGATTGGTGTATGTGTTTGATACTTTGCGTACATGATTAGAAGGACGTGGAATACTGAATGAGGACTTTTGTTTTAGCCAAGTATTGCTTTAATACCCTTTGTGTTAAAAGTAAGGATTCTTAGCAGGGCGGTTTTAATCAATTTAGGATGGGCATTCATAATCGCTTAGGTTTCCAACGCCTATTAATTAATCGGGTTTGTTGGGCCTAACCAATGTGGATGGATCTTAAATTGATTGGGAACCTCAAAGCCTCCTAAAGAACCTATAGTGCTTGTTTTCTAGAATCAAAAGGGATGGTGATGAACCAAACTTCCTAATGCCTCAGTTGTAATTAGAGAACCTTGAAGATGGCTAAACCCTAGTTCATTAGAGAAACTCTAAGCCTTCTAGGCATAATAACCTTAACGGAATATCTAGCCTAAGGAAGAGTATTATATTATAATCTTGGACTATAAGAGTATTAGTTATAGCTGACTCACCGGAAATTCGAGGATGTTAATGTCTACGCTAGAATCAATAGCCGGTGTATGAAGTGATCTTATTGACCAATCACAAACTCTGTCTTGATTTAATATGTCTCTTATTAGGAATAAGGCTTAGTTGGTGACCGGCTAACTGAAACACTGAATTCTCCGTGTAGTTGACCTATAGTAGCTATTAATTCCTTTTCGGAATTTCGATGATTTAGAACAATAAGGTAAGGAACTTACTTATTAGGAGCAGAGTAGGGTTAGAGTTCGTAGCGGAAGCACGAAGAGCGAATCTTATATAAGAATAAGGATAAAAGGTAAGGCGAATTTTGGGGACAAAATTCCTAAAAGGTGGGGAGTAATGTAATATCCCAAAATCCCTAAGCCTAGTAATTCACTACAAGAAATTGCGGAGCCGTCGGTAATCCACAAATGCTGTCGGTAATCCAAAAATTCCGACGGATTACCGACGGGCTAATATCCGTCGATAAAACGCGCGTCGCAAATGCGTACCGACGGCTTTGCCCCGTCGGTATAATCGTTCGGTAATTTCTGACGGCTTTAACCCGTCGGTATAATCGTTCGGTAAGTTCTGACGGCTTTGGCCCGTCGGTATAATCGTTCGTATGTTCCGACGGCTTTAACCCGTCAGTAATGCCGAGTCTACAACAATTGACATTTCTGACGGCCATGACCGTCGGTAAAGCCGAACTTTAAAATTTTTTTTTTGAATTGAAAATTGTTTAAATTTTTATTAAAAAAATTATTTAATTTTTTAAATTATTTAATTTTAATTTCTGTAATCAATTTAATTTATTTATCCATTTAATTAACGATTACTAGTTATTACATTTAATTATTAATTTATTCCTGTATTTAAAAATGCAATACGATAACGTAAACTATAAAACAAATTAAAAAAAAGAAACGTAACAAATAAATAAAAAAATTCAACGAACAAAGCAGTAATAAAAAAGATATCCGGAAATATAAAAAAATATCGATACAAACATAACTAATAGTCACGATAGTCACGATCATGATCACCATCTACATCATCGACATGATCACCCGATTACTATGAGGCGAGGCGAGGCGGTGGAGGAGGCGGCTCGCGAGCTAGCAAATGATACAGATCCTCACAGCCGGCTGCGGCTTTGAGCCAACATGGCGGCCGTCGGCGGGCCTCCTCCTATTCTTTGAGCCGCGATCCATTCTGCTCGGCCTTGACCATTCTTTGCTCGGCCATGGCCCGCTTGACAACTGCTATCTCCCGCTCATCCGGCGGCACCATTCTTTGGGCGACTCTCCAATGGAGAAGCGGTGGGCCACTCTTGTAGTTCTTTGGCAAGGTCGCCCGACCGTATAGGCGACCCTTCTTCTTGCCGCTAACAACATCTGCCCAAACCATCAGCGATGCAGCTGGATCCTCTGGGCTCTGAGACGGGGAACATGACGATGTCTGAGATCTAACCTGAGACATCCTCGCCTCAAACTCCTCCTGTCAAACATAAACAAATTAGTCAATTTTTATTGTAATAAAACAATATAAACATTGTTAAAAAACTATTCATTATGTTTTATAATTACCTGGGTCCGCCTCGACCGCTCATCTACAAAATCACTGGTACCTTTCCTAATATGAGTTGCACGATGGAGCTCGTGCAACTGAACCTCCCTTTTCAACCACTGAGACTAAAAAGCTTAACTAAATAATAACAATAATAATAATAATAATAATAATAATAATAATATAAAACGTACAAGTCGAGCTGCGTGCTGCGCCTGACTGACCGAACCTCCAGTATGCAAGCTCCCACCCTTTTCAGAGGCTCTATTCTTCTTCGACTTCTAACACACGCCTTGAACTCGGGGAGTTCGGTGCGCTGCATTCTTTGCCAGAGCTCATCTCCTATCCAAGTGGGCTGCCCATTGAGGCGGGCATCTCTAAGCATATCAGATAGGCGGTGGGAAGCCTTCATATGGAAGTTCTTCTTGATCTGCTCCTCCTGCTCTTCCTTCCAAGAAACCCTCTCCTGTATGAATATAATATGTTATTAAAAATAATTGAAATTCATGAAATAAAAAAATAATACGTAACAAAAAAAAAATAAACAACTTACTATGAAAGAATTGAACATGTGCCTCCGCTCATCCACCGTCAGCGTCCCCCAGGTGGGCCAACAGCTGTGGTAATTTTGCTCAATTACTTCTGTGATAGCCTTCGCAGATGGCTTTGATGGAAGGAACCTAAACAATAACAACATACCAAACAAATTAAAAAAATATAGGTTAAATTGTAATTTTCGTCCCTTATCTTTTTTTTTTTAGTTTTCATTTAAGTCCATTAAGTTACAAAAATTACTTCAATTTCGTCCTTTCTTTTTAATTATTCTTTTTTTGTCTTAGACGAAATACCATCTTACACGTGGCAGTTTGTTTTATTTTATTTTTCTGCCACGTGTCAGATGGTGATTCGTCTAAGAAAAAATGAATAATTAAACAGAAAAGACGAAATTGATGTGATTTTTGAAGTTTAAGGGACTTAAATGAAAACTAAAAAAAGGTAAGGGACGAAATTGAAAACTAAAAAGATAAGGGGCAAAAATGTGTATTCAACCTACATACTCACCCTCTACCGGTGGCACGATAGCAACTCGGCCATCATGCGACATCTGAATATCATCAGCGACCTCCTGCTCATCCTGCTGCTTTGCTCGACCTCCTCGTCTCTTTGAACCCCAGTGCGATCGGTGCCTGGCCCACACTATACTCATGATCGGACACATGAGTGTCGCACCCGTCTCGGACACAAAATGAGAGGAAGAAGCGGCAAGTGTCTGCTGGAACCCTGGGGTGGGCATCATGTAAATGGGTGTCGATGCGAGAAGGTCTGCATCTTTGTGTAGGTGCCGAATGTGACATAAGGCTGCGTAGGGGCGAACTTCATTTGGAGCTTTGTGTAGGCGTAGATGTATCTGACATTGTGTGGATGACAACATCATAGTGGCATCATCAATCCTAATAATGTTCGGCCTCAGACGGCGAGGAGTCGGCAGCGATGCCCTTCCCGCCAGTTGACCACTACTTGGTGGTGGAAGTCGAACTGAACCTCCCGATGCCATATATGTCTATAGAGCAATTCAATAATACTTGATCATGAAATATTATATTTAAACATAACAATATTAAAAATGAATTCCAAAAAATAAACAAGTTATATGAAAATAACTGACAAAATAAAATATGTTGTTAGACATTAAATTCTCTAATTGTAAAATAACAAATTTATTACGCCCATTACGCCCACTCGCTTGGCATCGTCTTGAGATCTTGATGGTTACGCCACTTCTTCATTTAATTCCTCATCTCCATTTACATCTTCATATGTGATTGGATCGTCACGTAGTCGAGAAATGGGTTCAACCGTTTACTACGTTGACATGAGACATCTCATCCACTTGATAAGCCACTTCTTCCTGTGGATCATACGCTTCAATGCGACCCCTTGGTTTTGTCTTTATTGCAACACACCAACCTTGTTTGTCCGCCGAGTTGGCGGATAAGGGACATAATACACCTGTCTTACATCTTGTACCATGATAAATGGATCAAACATTTGATATCTTCTGCTCATGCATATGTCAGCGATATTATATTTGCGATCTATTCTTGTGCCTCTACTTGTGGATCAAACCAATTACAATAAAATAGCACTATTCTTTTAGTATAGTCTAAAGTATTGTACGCTTGACTCATATATATGTTGAATCACGCCGTAGAAGTCGTCTTCACCTCCATCTGTGGCACCTTTTACATAAACTCCATTGTTAGCGTGTTTTTCCCTCTGTTTTTGACTGGGTTTGAAATTTGTAACCGTTTACGAAATACGTGTGCCATTCTTTTACACGTGATTTAGGACCATGAGATAAATTTCTCAAGTGTTCGATTATGGGCAATTCTGACTCGCTATACACCTGCGTATACACATGCACAAGTGATTTATGGTTCCTTTTTGCAAACAATCTTTTGTATTTTCAAACAACAGATAGTTGAAATAGGATTAAAAATACATACCTGGCTCATAAACCACGTTGGAAAATATTCATGAATATAGGCAGAAGAGTCTTGTTCGCTTGTGGGCTTAGTTAACAAGAATGCCCTGAACAAGTCATTATCAAACAAATGATCATGAATAGTTGTGGACTAAAGAAATTGAAAGTGGTCAAAATGATACATACGTAAGATATGGTGATACTTCGGCACAGTTGATCAACACGTGAACGTGTGCTGACTTCCAATCTTCTCCCGTTAACCAGGGCTTCAGCTCCTTTCCAAAGATGACGGCGGGAAGGCAAAACACTGATAAGGCCAGCGGGTGTCTTTCACTTTCAATTTCTATTTCATTCCTATTATTTGTTGGTGTCAACATGAAGTTCGTAAAATAATGGGAACATAAATGAATTGTCTCACGGTGTAAGTAAGTTGCACAAATAGATCCTTCAACCCTGGCCTTATTTTTCACCGATTGTTTTGAGTCACCCATAAATCTACAGAATAACAAGGTTGGTGATCAACATTTCAACATTTAACCCGAGGCAGTGAATAATTATTTTAAAGAATATTTGATTATATTACCTTTCAAATGGATACATCCATCTGTATTGAACCGGTCCACCAAGCCTAGCTTCATGTGCAAGATGCACTGGGAGATGTTCCATAGAGTCAAAGAAACCAGGGGGAAATATTCTCCCCAACTTACAAAGAATGACTGGTATGTTCTGCTCCATCTTGATAAGATCATCCTCTCTCAATATTGTAGAACACAAATCTTTAAAAAATTGGCTAAGTTCTGTAAGTGGATTTAAAATATTTGATGGCAGGGAACTAAATGCAATAGGAAGTAAACAATCCATGAATACATGACAATCATGGCTTTTCATCCCAATCATTGTTCCTTTGTTCACATCAGCACATCTTGCCAAATTAGAAGAATAACCGTCTGGCATTCGAAGTTCTTTTATCCACCGACAGACTGACCTAGCTTCCTCAACAGTTAAAGAGTAACAGGCTTTGGGTTTCAGGGTTTTCCCATTCGACTAAGTCGTCAAATGCAAGTCCTTTCGTTTACAATAAAGTGGTAAGTCCAGTCTGGCCTTATCATTGTCTTTCGTTCTTCCTCTAACGTTCATCACTGTGAGAAAAACATTGTCAAAAAAGTTCTTCTCAATGTGCATAATATCAAGGTTGTGTCTCAATAAATTATCTTTCCAATACGGCAAATCCCAAAAAATACTTCTTTTAGTCCAATTGTGCCATTGTCCATATCCTTCAAATCGATCCAATTCACCAAAATCTGTGATTTTTGGCAGATCCATAATTCTGGTAAAAATCTGTTCGGATGTCAACCTCGGGGGCGGGCCATCTAATTCAACTTCCCCCTTCTTGAAGGCGTTCTTATTCCATCTAAATGGATGATCTGCTGGTAAAAACCTGTGATGTGAGTCAAACCAAGAACTCTTCCCCCCAAATTTCAAGGTAAAGGCCTTTGTATGCTCCATGCAATGGGGACATGCCAGTTTACCATGAGTACCCCAACCAGACAACATGCCATATGCAGGGAAGTCATTAATGGTCCACATAAGAGCTGCCCTCATTGTAAAGTTCTTCTTTCGTGCAATATCATAAGTCACAACGCCATTCCACAACCTTTTGAGATCGTCAATGAGAGCCTGTAAGTAGATGTCAATACCATCTGTTGGATTATCTGGACCCGGTATAATACAAGTCAAGAACATATAGGGCTTAAACATGCACATATCAGGAGGAAGATTGTATGGGGTAACAATAACTGGCCAGCAAGAAAAAGGTTTCGCCGTTGATTGAACATATGGGGTAAAACCATCAGAGCATAAGCCAAGTCGTACATTACGTGGATCTGCTGCAAATTCGGGATTCACACGATCAAAGTGCTTCCAAGCTTCACCATCACATGGATGTCGCAACATACAGAAGTGCTTTTATTCTCATAGTGCCAAGTCATTTTGTCTGCGATGCGTGTTGTACGCAAACATTCTCTGTGACCTTGGAATAATTGGCAAATAAAACATTGCCTTAGTGGAACTGGTTTTTGTCTACCCTTCCCATTATCGATTATGTGACATATACCTTGGCTCACCACAAAATTTGCATTCAACCGGTATTTATCGTTTTACCAAATTCATTGTCGTGATATAACATACACCTCTCACACAACAATCAATCCTTTTAGATTCCAACCCCAATTTGGACACTAAGCTTTTAGCCTCGTAATAACTTTTTGGCAAACCATCTCTGATAGGTGACGAGTCCAACATCATCTTCGTTACGAGATCCAAGCACACATCCGTAGCACCACAGTTGGACTTGAGAGCTAAAAGTCTCACACACATTGATAACTTAGAGTCGGCAGACCCTTCAAACAACGACTTATTTGTTTCTAACAAGAGATTATAAAATCTTTGTGCAGTCTCATTTGGAAGTTCATCTGTGTCATCATACTGTGGCTCCTCGAATGATAAGTTAACCCCCAAGGCATCACAAACCATATCTTGCATCAATTCAATTTGCTCACCATATCCCGTATCTACGCAATTGCTTGAAGCACCTGTGCAATTATCGCCAACCTCTAATTCAACCCGAGGTAACTCTTCACCATGTCTAGTCCAAATCCAGTAATTAGGCATAAATCCAACTCTTTGCAGGTGCAGCATGACCTCACCTGGGCTCTTGATCTTTCTGCAATCGCATTTAAGGCATGGACATCTAATCCCTCCATTAATTTCGAAATCTTCGTGTGCCATTGCGACTTGAACGAAGTGATCAATCCCATCGCAAAAAGATTGTTTCAAACCCCCTCTTCCCGGATACAACCTATCGTACATCCAACTACGATTCAAAGGAAAAAATTCCATCTTCTGCATGTCAAAAAAAATGACAATTTCAGTAGCACGACATTCTTACAACCGCTCTCTTTCTTTAAATGGTATGACCCTATCCCATTCGAGGAAAAACTTTTTCAGAACTCGTATAATAGTCATTCCTTAATTCTCATATCTTATACTTGACAAAATTTCGTGACATTTCCCATTGGTCTCTGAGTACACAAAATGATCGCAGTTAGGAACAAGGCAATCAAGTATGCACCTAGAGAACAAAAGGAAATGAATCTAACCGAAATTTCATCAAATATCAAGATACGAGAATCAAGCAACAACTATTATACAAGTAAAGAAAAAGTTTTTTCCCAAACTATCCGACTTGGACAATTCAAGGTTCAATATACAATGAACACGTGGTATCTAAAAGAGTACACGCACTCAATAATATATTGAACCTCAAACGGGAAGCTAAGGTTTTTCCCCGATACTAATAACAAAGCAAATGATTCAACGTGTTAATTAATTATTTTTAATATGATATATTACTTATTTATTTTTTTTACCAAATATAATAGTTAGTTATTTACATTGGTTCCATGGGCTTTAGGTTTAATTTCTACATTTCATATATTTTACTTAATATGTATTATTCAACATAATACTTAATTATGTGATATTTTTGGACACTTAATCTATCAATTATTTACATAATATAATAACTAATTGTATTATTTATTAGTATAGAATATATTAGTATAGAATATATTTATTAAATTCCGACGGGAAAGGTCGTCGGTAAAAATAAGAGTACAATCGATTGGCATTACTGACGGCCAAAGCCGTCAAAAAACGTGTATTTTTTGCGACGGGCAGAGACCGTCGGTAATATGAACTTTGATAATTATTGGGGATCAGACTTTATATCAAATTGAGATCAAAGGAAAAGAAAAACTTCATCCAAATGCTTCACACAAGAAGCTGGGCGCCTCAGGACTACAATGTCATTGCAGTGCACATGGGTTTTCAGAAAGATAACATAAGAGTAGGGCCCGCAGCTATGCTTGATAATGCTATTTGGTAGAGAGAAAAAATTATTACAAAAGTGAGTACAAAAAAATAATTTAATCACTATGCACTAATAGGATAATTTTTTTTACCCACACATACAATATTGATAAATGTTATGCCAGCCGCATTCTGCACCTTATTCACAATAATTCAAGGAACCTCATCTCTTCTTATAAACTTTGTCCAGTGTACACATAATTTAACATTCACATGCACCTTTTTTAGATGTTAACCAAAGGCAAACTCAACAGAAACAGGATCAGGAAAATCCACTACCAACAAGAACACACGTCCTATTATCACGAACGACGTTGGAAACTTGGAATCATGCCAAAGCTTAGCAACCAAACAAGTCCAGAATTCAATCAAGTTTTAAGGACCATTTAATATCAATTCTGTAACCCTTTTCTAGTCCTCATTCATTCCAGAATCATCCTAAAAATTTGAAGGGAAAAAAAAGCTGCTGCACTTGAAAAAAATTCTAGAACTGGTATATAGAAAAATAAATGTTCTTTTCAGTCATAAGCTTGAAGCTGTTTAGGACATGAAATAAAAATTATTCATCCGGTTGATTGTTTGTGCGGTAGCCAATCTGTCACCCTTATCAATAACCTCAAATAAAAATATATTCCACAAGATATAAATGAACAGATAAAGTTATCAATGTTTAATAAAATTAATGGACCAAGTTTATGTAGTCTAAGAAATTAGCTTATTGTTCCATAATGTAAAATGGTTGTTACATTGCTACTATATCTAATTGGCAGCAAGGGTAGACCAGAACAGAAAAGAGAGGAAAACAAACGAATAGCAGGAACTAACCATATTTTGGTGGAGATTCGCAACTGAGTAAGTAAAAAAGTGGGAGAATGAGAGAAAAAGAGATGAGAGAGCGTATGTGGACAGTGACAGGGCGAGAAGGCCGCGTTCTGCTTCATAAGAAGCGTACCGACGGCTCAGGCCCGTCGTTAAACAATGCGGCCTTATCGATGGGCAATAACATAAATAACATATGCACATGTACATGTAAAATAACATAAATAAGCAAAATAACATTAAAATCACATTTAAATGACATTTCACTATATCAGCAGCCCCACTAGATAACATTTTCATATCAGCAAAACAAGAGCATAATTATTGCCAGAGAAACCAAAAGCGAATCACAGCAACAGAGCACAATTACACAGCCAAACCAGTGAGCACACAATGTTGGAACAGAGAGCACCAAACGGTGCAGTGAGTATGAGAAAGGAAATAACAGAGGAAAATGATATTTCCCACTTGTTGCCTATTATGATCATGTAGTGAGTATGGACTTCAATTTTCAGAAATCAAAAATAGATATGTACTAATTATACAACAGATGCATAGGCATTACAATCTGGAAATTTGGGAAAATATGAGAAAGAAAATATCTGATTGAGTACTATATTCTGTTTCAACCACAGCAGCCTCCTAAGGTCTAATTACTAACAAGAAATCACTTCACACCTTTGAAATTTCTCACAGCTTGGCAATGGCATTCCCTAAACTAGCACAAAACTGCAATCTTCAAGTTCAAGGTGTGCAGTTGAAGAATCAGTCAAATTTTAGATAAACTTCTAACTAGTAAACAGAACAACATTAAGTATAAAACAATTCACAAAGACCAAGATTTCAGAACAACATTGAAAGATGAAAGACAAAATGACCAAACCAGAAACTCAAAGGAAACAAAGGAAAAAGCACCAACCTCACTTTCAAAGGACAGAAGCAACTGGACGTCCTCTACTCTCCGGTGAGGAGTCAAGATGTCGCGTTTGCTATCGGTGTAGGAAGAGGGTTGATGTACTCTCTCCAAAAAAAAAACCGAGTGAATAGCAAAAAAAAAAAATCAACCAAAAGAGAGTGACAAACAACAAGAGATAGATCATATCTGTTAGGCGAAAGAGAGTGATTCTCCGGCGAGGAATCAACACACGAACCCGCCACTTCAGTGGGGATTTTCGCAAAACTTGAAATTAACCGAAAATATAACTCCATTGAGAAGTGGCAAACACAAACCCCTAATTCAACAATAGAATTCAAGCTATCCAGTTGAACCAAAATTTGTAAAAAACAAAAACAAAAACAAAAACAAAAACAAAAACAAAAAGCTATTTGATTTTTAAAATTTGTGTTATGATCTAGTTTTTTCTTGTTTCATCTTATTTCTCTTAATTAATATTTCAGGTGTTGCAGGTGAACCGGTTTTCACAAATCACAAATATGCTCTTAAGACAATCAAAAGCAAACAAATTTTTACATAGAATCACATCAAATACGGGCTGTTTGCAGAATCACATCAAAAGCAAACAAATTTTTACATAGAATCACAAATTTACAGAAGTACCTGGACGCCTGGAGTGGAGAGCTAGACACCACGTCGCGCAAAGTCGCAGGTGGCACAGGCTGTTTAACTCGTCGAAAAAGTAGTCGCGGGCCGGCGTTTATGGATGTGCGCAAAATAGAGGCGACGAAGATAATGGGAAGGTTGGTTGGTTGCTGGTTGTCGATGGAAGAGAGGGGCGCCGACGTTCTTGTTTGTGGAAGCTAGGATGGTGGGCCGACGGAATAGAGGAGGCGCGACGACGGGGAGGGAAAAAACGAAAGAAGCCGCAGTGAAGGGAGCGAGCAGTGTAAAGGGAAACCGGGCGGAAGCGTATGCTGCTTTGTTGCGCTTAGTTTGGGTTAGGAGAGACAGCAGTGCGAAGGGAAGCGTGTGGCGGCGAGCAGTGCAAAGGGAAGCTGAGAGGAGAAGTAAAACTGGGAAGGGGAAGAAGGGGCTTTCGTCTGGTTGTATCCGGACGTTACCGACGGCCATATTAACATTACCGACGGGCTCAACCCGTCGGAACATTTCTTGGGATTACCGACGATCTTTTTCAAATACCAACGGGTTAAAGCTGTCGGTATGTCATAAAAGCGGGGGAACCGAAAACTTGTGACAGGTATACCGACGGCCTTCTATCGACAGCCAGCGGGCGTCGCTAAAAACACGCCCTTTCCGACGGCTTTGCCCGTCGGTAAGTCGAGGGTACGCCGCATTGGACTTATCGACGGGCAAAGCCGTCGGAAAAGCCGTGTTTTCGGCGACGGCCACAAGCCGTCGGTAGAAGGCCGTCGGTATACCCGTGATTTCTTGTAGTGATTAGAGACCCTGAGGAATTAAAGGGGGATAATGATCTAGAAGAATAGTTTTAATCTAGTAAATTGATCCAAAGTCAAGCCTAAGGGGTAAAGTGGTAATTTCTCCCAAGTATTAAGGTAGACTAATGTTGTTTAATTTAGTATTAAAGAGACAAATTTTAGAAGACCCAAAAGAATAGACCCAAACCTTTAAACACTTATGTTGTGTGATATAATAAAAAAAAGGGGGGTGTATTATTTAGAAGGTGGGGTGTAAGGAGTAAATAGTGTTAAAAAAAACAAAAGGAGGGTTCTGATCGTGAATCAGAACAGAGAAAGAAAGGAAAGAAAGGAAACGAGGAAGAAGGAGAAGAGAAAGGGAAAAGAGAGAGAGCATGATGGAGGAGGAAGAAGGGCTGCCCGAGACTGCCCTGTGGTGGTGGCGCATGATGGTGCCGTGATGAGAGGAGAAGAGAGGCAGAGACGAGCGAGAGAGATGGAGACCGCGAGAGAGAAAGAGATGGCGAGAGAGAGGAGCCCACGGCGCGGCGGCCTGGAGGCTCGCCAGCGTGGCGCTTGGCCGGAGAAAGGAAGGAGAAGACGCGACCGAGAAGGATGAGGCCGAGAGAAGCAGAACGCAATATAGGGAGAGAGAGGGACGAGAACAGAGAGAGATCAAGAGACTGAAGAAGAAGCTGAGCTCAAGATGATGCATGGATGAAGATGAACAACAAGATTGAAGAAGAAGAAGATGGATTTGAAGAACTTGGTTAGAGCTTCAATAGAGGAAAACCTAGGATTTGGGGATTTTTCATCCTAAAGCTTTTAAGGAGCAATAGGTAACATAGACTTCCCCCAAAACCTCCCTTAAGGTGTGCTAGGATTTTTCATTTAAATTCTTTAGCTTTATAATTAGTTTCTGAATTAATCTGAAATGGTCTTGTATGGGGTCTGACTGAAATAGGGTTGGTTATTGCCCCCAACCCCCCTAAACCAATGTGTGTTATTTGTGACCATTGCGAGTTCCACTGAGCTCCAATCGGAATTATGCAAATTGTTGTTATGTGTGAAAATATGCGTGATTCAGATTTGAAGTGGCTCAGCATGTGAGCTAGCCCTTTTGCATGAGTTTGGGCTCTAAGTTACTTGAATGTGAAATTGTATGCACTATGATGTATGTATGTGTTCACTTGGTGTGGTTGTGGTTCATGTATGCTAAGTTTCATGTTTGTCTTGGCTTTGGATATGTCTTGAATTCCTAGTGGTGTATGCATATAATTGCCTTGAAACCCTTGTTGAAATTATCTTGGTTTGAATTGGAATGTGAAAAGTGATTTAGTTGAGTCACATGCTTGAATGCTATTTGTTGATTCTAACCATATGAATGTTGTTATTGGTAATGAGTTATTGATGTGTTGTTGTTGAACTTAGAAGTGTTGAACTATAACCTTGTGACTAAGCATGTTAAGAATTCTATTGTTTTAATTCTTAATGTGCCTTTGATTTTTAGTATGTATATGTGCGAATTTGCCTGGATCTACTCCATTGTGATTAGGATTGGATTGGAATATGAAAAATATTATTGTTGAATTTGTTGGATATTATTTGGGCGTTCACTACGGTGAACATGCCATATTGTTGAATTTGTTGGATATCATTTGGGCGTTCACTACGGTGAACATGCCACATTGTTGAATTTGTTGGATATCACTCGGGCGTTCACTACGGTGAACATGCCATATTGTCGCATTTGTTTGAATGTGTACTAACCATTGAGCATCGACACTCGGAGCGTTTGATTGGTCTTAAAGACTTCAAAAGACAAGTTGTCATGTCACTCGTAGCGTTTGATTGGTCGTACAGACTTCAAAAGGCGAGTTGACACTGCATTGCCTAAGTAGAGGCACGCCAAAGTAGTGGCCAGCCAAAGTAGTGGCAAGCCTAAGCAGAGGCTATTTTGTTCGGACATTGGGAAAGTAGTCCCCGTCATACTGCTGACCTATTAAGGCTGCAGGTGTATACACAACTTGCCATATTGCATTGACATGCATAGCTAACCACATTTATGATATGTGATGAATTTGATGTTGTGATTGTTGTTTCTTAATGATTGAAACTTGTGTGTTTGGAATTGTTTGTATGTGGAATGTTTGCAATTCGCTCTGCAACCCCATCGTAAGTGATTGGCTACCACCTGTGCCGTTGGGGGCCCCTTGGTTTTATCCTTTTAAATAGGATTTTACTCATTTCGTGCTTGAGCTGGACCAAGTGGGGAACATTCATGTGATTGCTGTGACATATGTCTGCATATGTAATTGATGCTTGAATTATCATGTTTGAGGAATTGCTAGGATAGTATCAATAACTATACCTATGTTATGGGGAGGATCTTCCATACGTCGCACATCACGTATGGCTGGAAACAACGTTAAAAATATTTATGATTTCAAGTCTATGTTATTGAGTTTTATAAACTCACATTTGGGGCGTTGTTTTCAGGTACGACTGTTGAAGAGGTTCAGAGCATTGGATTGTGCTCGGTCTCGCTTATCTATGAGACCTGAGTCACCGGATCACCAGTCGCGTCCTAGGTCTTAGGTTGTGTCCTAGTATTCCTTTTAAAATAAAGTATATTTGTAATTGTTATAATTTACTATTCTTCCAAAAAGAAATTGTAATGATTTAAGTACCTTTCGCATTTTCAAAACTCTGAGTTATGTTTAAGGTTTTCACAGCGTATTTTGTTAACGCGTCAATATCCAGGGATCTTCATTAATTAAAGCATGGTTAATGTTGTAAAACAGGAGTCGTCCATTGTATCTTTCGGTTTGCGAAACTTTTTCTACGTCCAAATTCTAGTATTTAGGGCGTAATTGTAAGTAATTCCCTAATTAGAGTTAGGGTGTTACACAGAGAGTGGTGATGCAATAATGGGGTCATCCCTATCATAGGCTATAATAGAGGTATTAGAGGCAAGGTCAAGTACATTTTGCTTCTGAATGGCCTTGACAAGCCTTCTCCTTTTTTGAGTGGAAACAGTAGATAGTGGCACGGAATGAGGTAGCAGGGGACTAGAGGAAGAGCTTTCCAAAGTGGCTTATGCCTTCTTCCTCTCAAGTATCTCTCTGATGGAAACTTTGGTATCCTCCTCATTAGTGTCAGCAACCACAATAGGTGTTGATTATGTCTTTCTTGCTTTGCTTCAGGTCAATGTGGCTAAAGGCTCAACAGATCTTTTCACACCAGACGCAGAGCTCCGAGTTGAGCTTCTGGTGGCCTTCCTAGGCAGAGTAGGTTCAGCAATGTGAGAGAAGGGGTTTTCAGGAATTAACCCTTCTTCAGCCATTATCTTCTGGATAATTGCAACAGTGCAAAGTCCCATTCTTACTAGACTAGCTTTTCCAAACAAAACTTGTGTACCTTTAGCATTGTTGCTGAGGTACTTCTCTTTAGCAACATCATCCATTTCTTCCAGCTTTTTAATGATGTTCTGCTTCTTCATCAGTTCAGAAAGAAAAACACCATAGGGAATGGTCTTATTGCTCTTCTCAGAGGAAGTGCCTCTTTTTTGACTGGACAACAACATGAGATAAATTGTTAACCAATAATCTAGAGAGGTTAAGAGCTGTGCCCGCTTCATAGTGTCTCATGATGAATTTCTATTCCCGATTCACAATGTCAGAGGAATCGGCCTTCAGCTAGACACATTTAGAGAGGTGTTTATGGAGAACTCGAAAGTGGCTCTTCAAATACACCGCATTTAAGGGCTTTCACGAAGACTTTAAAGCTTTAAAGTCTTCAAACAAATGATTATTCACGGCTTGTGCACCACCAAACTGTGTTTCCCAACCCTTAGTAAAAATCAATCCTTGCTTAGGACACCTTATTAAATCAGAAACAATCTGTGGAGAGATGTTTAACTCAAACCCAATAACATGACCCTTGAGGATGCTTCTAGAAAATGCCTTAACAGAACTCCAAAACTCCTTTACAGCAGTAATGTAAACAGGCTTCTCTTCCCATTGGAAGTAGTCTCTCCAACTCATGAGAGTGATGCCTCTTTTGAAGTCCAAGTCATATTTGGTGAGTAGGTCAAGATCAACACGGTGTTCAATCAACACCTTGCCTTCAGAGATGGTGTTGTAGGACGCAGTTTGAGCAATGTTCCTGAACGCCATTATTGTAGGGCAAAGGAAACATAGAGAGGAAGCTTGAGGGTTTTGAGAGAGAGAGAGTAGTTTTCACAAATAGAGAGAGAGTATAGAGATAGTGAAGTAGTGGAAAGGTTTGAATGTGAAAGTTTTAGAAACCATATCAATTTAAATAAAATAAAATAAAATAAAATATTCCTTTCATAAAATCCGGCAATTGCCAAAAACATAGTGTTACTGTTGCGGCTCAGGCAAGTGCACCTGATCGTAACTCGTAATAAAGTGGAGTACATTTAAGACTTCGAATGTCGAACCCACAGGGAATGTGCGAGTAGTAAAGTAACAAAGATTCTATGCTATTTAGACTATCGAAAGGAAATATTTTGATAGCAAGACAATTAAATTATAAATAGTGAGATCAAAGCAATATCGCGAGAACTAAAAAAAGATCAAATAGCGAGAACCTAGGGGAACTGGGTTCACTAATACTAGTCATTGAATTTATAAACTAGCTATTATGAACCATATTTCCTAATTGAAAGCCAATTACCCACTCTTGTATTATTAACGGTCAATGATCATGCAATGCCAAAAGTCTTCTTCCAAAGAATCACCCCCAATGATCATTCAAGGTAATTAAAAGAAAGAGCATCAAGACACAATGAGTTTATCAATTCAATGACTGATTGGAAATAAGCAATTAACCTTGATCCGACATAATTGGCAAATTCAGTTAATCCTAGAGTTCCATTAAATAATTATGGTACGATCGCCTACAATTAAATAATTTATTATGGACTAGCCAGATCCTATGAAATTAAGCTTGCTTAAAAAAACACATTCAATATGATAATATGAAATTCATAATGGTAATTAAATAAATGTCAAGAACATCGTAAAAGATCCCCCATCACCCCTAGTGATGGAGTTAGCTACTCATGGTATTTCTCAATAAGCAAGAATAACATAAATCCAACGGCACAACAGGGTTTGGCATGAAACCGGGACACACTTTCAGTATGATGACGGTCCTCCCACTTGTTCTTCACGATTCTTCTAAGCTCCGATGGCACAACAGGGTTTGGCAAGAACTCCAGAGGTTCGTTAATTCCGAAATTCGTAAAAGTCCTTGAAAGAGGGCTAAGAATGCCTATTTATAGGCTTAATGGTGCACTAGGTCAAACTGGCTTTAAATCTGGGCGATTTGGGACTATGTAAGGCCGTACCATCTTTATACACGGTCGTACTGAATTTTGTCTTTGGCACTGGCTCGTACTGGTGCACTGGGTGTGGCCTAACTGCTTTGGGTACGCCAGATCGCTTTGGTACGACCATCTTGAACTTTTTCTTCGACGCCAGTCAGATCGACCATGAGGTATGCCACGACCATCGTGTGCTTGAATAGGTACGGCCGTACTAACTGGATGTCAGGCCGTACTGCAAGTCCAGAATTGCAAAAAATCTCCAAAACTTACCAGTTTTTGGTCCGTTTTCACATCTCTTGCTTCAAGTGCTATCTTTGTGATATTTCTGCAAAATGGGGCATAAATGAGTACATATATACTTTAAATTGCACAAATTAACATGTTTTAGTACAAAAAATACCCTATATAAATAGACAAATTTGAGTGTCAACAGTTACCACAGTAAAAAATTTATTGAAAACGTAAATATAATCATGACTCAGTAGGTAGGATTGAGATGTTTCAATATGCACGCATTGACACGTGTATAAGAAGTAGATGCTGAGTCACTCATAAGATGCAGCATAAAACATATGCTAGATGATGCAAAGTGTACTTTAGACTAGATGCTTGATAACCTAGATGCAAATGTACTATCAGATACTCATGATACCAGATGCATACTAACACCAGATACACAAGGTGTACTAGATGCTGAGATTAAACACACAATCATTTATAAGATGGCAATTTAAATTTCCTCTTATAAATTTGAATCTATCTTCAGCAAGGAGTTTTGTAAAGATATCATCCCATTGATGGTTTGTATCAATAAATTTTATTTCAAGTAAGCCTTTCTAAACATAGTCTCTTATAAAGTGATGTTTATTTCAATATGCTTTGCACGATAATGCAAGATGGGATTCTTAGTAAGACAAATAGCAAGAGTATTATCATAAAAGTCAGGAATGTTACTCTCTTTTATCAGGTAATCTTCAAGTTGATATTTCATTCACAGAAGTTGAGAACTGCAACTCGCTGCTGAGATGTATTCAGCTTCTACTATTGAGAATGCTATTGTGCTTTGCCTTTTGCATGACCAAGACACAAGATTTTCTCCAAGAAATTGGCAGCCTCCACTTGTGCTCTTTCTTTAAATACGATCTCCAGCAAGGTCAGCATCACTGAAACCTATAATTTGTAATCTTTTGATTTCTTATAAAGGAAACCAAGATTAGTAGATCCTTGTACATATCTAAAAATTCTTTTAATTGCACTCAAGTGTGATTCTCTAGGATCAGATTGAAACCTAGTACACCTGCAGACGCTGAACATAATATCATGTCTTGAAGCAATAAGATAGAGAAGTGAATCGATCATACCTCTGTAGAGTTTCTGATCTACTTTCTTACCATTTTCATCTTTGCATAGAGTGCAAGTAGGATGCATAAGTGTGCTCATTGGCTTGCAATCTACCATGTTGAACTTTTTGAGGAATTCTTTGATGTATTTTCTTTGATGGATATAGATGCCATCATTGCATTGCTTTATTTGGATTCCAAGGAAGAATTTCAATTCTCTCATCATGCTCATTTCAAATTCAGCCTACATCAACCTAGAAAATTCTTTGCAATGGCTTTCATTAATGGGACCAAAAATGATATCATCAACATATATTTGCTCAAGTATAAAATGCTTGTTTGAGGTTTTTCTAAACAAAGTACTGACCACGTGTCCTCTTGTAAAGTCATTTTCCATTAAAAAGGAACTTTGTCTATCATACCAAGATCTTGGAGCTTGTTTAAGACCATATAGTGCCTTTTTAAGTTTGAAGATATGTTCTGGAAATTCAATTTCTTCAAAACCAGGTGGTTTTTCTACATACACTTCCTCAGTTATGAAACCATTCAAGAAGCACTTTTAACATCCATTTGATAAATAATTATTTTATGATGTGCAGCAAATGAAAGTAAGATGCGAATAGCTTCTAACCTTGCAACAGGTGCAAAGGTTTCAGTAAAGTCTATACCTTCTTCTTTTGAATAACCTTGGGAAACTAACCTTGCCTTGTTCCTTACCACTTTACATCTTCATCAAGCTTGTTTCGAACTATCCATTTCGTTCTAATTGTTTGCTTATCTTCTGGTAGAGTCATTATGTTGGAACTGATTAAGTTCTTCTTGCATGGTTAGTATCCAACCTTCATCTTCTAGTGCTTCATCAATCGTTTTGGGTTCCAACTCAGAGAGTAGTGCAAGATCAATATGCTCTTTGAGAAAGGATCTTGGTCTCACTTTGTCTCCTAGTTCCCCAATGATTTGATCTTCTGGGTGATGAGTTTTGAAGCGCTAGCTCCTTCTGGTTTCAGCTTCTGTCTGGTTTGATGCTTGTGTCTGGTGAGCTGTATCAGATGCTGATTCTGTAGGTTTTCATTTGTTACACTAATATCTAAACCTGAAAATGGCTCATCTAGCTCTTTTTGGTTATGGCAAACCCAACAAATCCATCATCTTTAAACTTTAGCTCTTGGAACATATGCTTTTCTCCCATCATGTGACGTGAGCATCCACTGTCAAAGAATCAAGACTGGTGTGTTGATTTTGTTACTAAGCATATCTGTAATATAGACTATTTTATCTTTAGGAACCCAAATCTTCTTGGGTCCTTTCTTGCTAGTTCTTGAAAGATACTTGTCCTTCTTCATTTTGAAAGTAGAGCATCCACTTTTCAAATGACCATATTTTTTAAGTATGTGCAAAGCAGGCTTTCAATGTGATCGTTGGTGTCATCAAATGCAAGATTTGTGTTTTGTAAAGTAGGTTCATCTGATTTATAGCCAAGACCTTGAGTTGTCATTTTATTAACACCCTAAATCATTGAAGTTTGTTTGTTATGCGTCACACTTTAGCAAGAAGCTTTTGCAAAGCATTTTCATAATCATTGGACTTGCATTTTGAACTTCCTTCAGCTTTGGAGCTTCTAGTCACTAGACGGTGATTTTCAGCTTTAGGCTTCTCATTCTCCTCATTGAGTTTTGCAAAATTTGAAATTCTTTTGATAGTTTTGAAAATTTCTTTTTCAAAGCTTTGTACTCAATGGAAAGAGTGAAAGAGTCTTTAAGAAGTTCACCAAAAGCAATTTGAAGTTCAGAGTAAGAATCATGATTTACCTCTTCAGTTTCTTCTTCAGACTCCGAATCTGTGTCACCCACAAGTGCTATATTTGCTTCTTCTTCATTCTCATCATCTTCAGAGGAAGATGAGTTCAGGTCTTCCTATTTCACCATGAGACCTTTCTTCTTGCCTTTGAAGGTGTTCTTCTTAGGCTTCTCCTTCTTGAGTTGTGGACATTCAGACTTGAAATGCCCTGGCTTCTTACACTGATATCAAATGACTTGACTCTTGTCTTTGCTTTCCTTCTTATCCTTGTAGCTCTTCTTTTGGAACTGTCTTCTGAAGTTTCCTTTCTTCTTCCACAATCTATGGATCTTTCTGAATATGAATGAGAGCTCATTGTCTGATCCGTCACTATCTTCTTCAGAGACTTCATCTTCTGATTCTTCCTCGGCTTGTAGGGCTTTAGAAGAAGTGGCTTTATTTTTTGTTGACCTTCAAAGCCATGGATTTGCTTTTCTTTACAGGTTCTTCTTCATTTAGCTCAAGTTCATGAGCATTCAAGGAACTCAGTAGGTCTTCCAGACGCAGAGTGTTAAGGTCCTTAGCTTCTTGTATGGCAGTAAGTTTTCGTCTCCACTGCTTGGATAGGCTTCTCAGGATCTTTCTCACACGGTCAGCAGTAGTATAGCATTTTCCAAGGGCCTTCAGCCCATGAACTGAACGTGAACACAAGAAGGGGGGTTGAATTGTGTTGAAAACTTTTCGCAAACTTTAAGTTAAAAACACTTAGAACACAAGTTTTTCAAAACTGTTTGTTTATCGGACGGTGGAAATAAACCGGACGCTGGAAAAGCAGTATGTGAAAACTTGTTTTTAACACAGCAAAATAGAAATGAATGGAAAGCAGTAAATCAAGAGACACAGAGATTTATACTAGTTCACTACCAAACTAGTAGCTACGTCTAGTCCCTTCGTTCCTGAAGGATTTTCCACTATAATCAACCTGATTACAATTTCCTCAAGAGTATTCTTCTGTCACAACTTGACAATACTCTCAACTTCTCAAAACGACTCAGTACAGTCGAGCCTTTGAGGATACAGCCTTAACTAGGCCAAAACAACTTTTACAAGTGAGTTGAAATACAGTTAAAAATAACTCTCACAGAGAGGATAAAAGATTAAGCTCAACTATAGTAAAACTTTCTAAAAGAAAGGGTTGGATGCTGAGTTCAGTTCTTGTAGTCCAGAGACTTAGCACGAGACTTGATTGCTCACAGAAGCAGTGCTTGTTCTCAGTAAATGAGGTAGTATTTCAGCAGAATTTCAGCAAGCTTTTTCACAGTATCTCGGCGCTGTCTTCAATGGATACCATGAGGTATATGTGAAGAAGATTTCCTTCTTAAACTTGGCTGGGTTTAGATGATGACAAGATTACTGATCAAAAAGAAGAAAAGCCTCCGATAGATCAAGTCAAAGAAATCATTCTACAGAGACTTTAATTATGTATTGTCAATTCTCTGTAAGTATGGTTTGTATCTTTGACATATTACAAGCTGTGATTATATAACTTAGATGTGCTCAAACAAATCATTCCTTAAATTTTAAACTTAATCATTCCTTAAGTTCTTTAATCGATTACCTAAAAGGTGTAATCGATTACAGCAACTAAATTTTTGAATATCTGATTTTCAACGTACACATGTAATCGATTACCACAACGACGTAATCGATTACCACTGTTTCAAAATCAAATTTTCTGAAACGTTATGATTTCAAATGGTGTGTTTTGGCCCCTGGAAAGTTGCCAAACGATCACCTTGCTTCAGATATGATCTGATGGTTATATATATACCTTTCTTTTACATCAGAAGATATAAAACTTTCATTCTTTCAATCATAAGAGTTCAATATCATTTTACAAGTTCTAAACATTCAAAACTTTTTTGCCTAGAACTTAGATACTACTTTCATATCCTGAAAAAGTTCTTGAGCACTAAGTTGTATAGTTACAAAGTGATATTGATCTGATACAGCCATATGCTTTACCATTCTTCACAATTATTAAACTCATCCTTGTGTTGGGTTTTGGTTTGAAAAGATAGTGGGGTGCTATCTTGTTGTATAGAGATTGTTAGGGAGCCTTGGGGTGAGGCTTGCTTGTAACAAGAACTTCTGTCATAGTGAATTGCTCTGCAGTGTCGGAAGAAGCTGGATGTACCCAAGTGGTTAGGGAACCAAAGATAAATTCTTGTGTCTCAATCTTCTTCCTTATCTTTTTACTTTTGTTTATCAATCAAACTCCATCTATCTATCCATAAAACAAAAGAACGAAAAATCTCTAAAATTCACTCGAAAATCGCTCAACCTAATTCACCCCCTCTTAGGTTGTATACGGACTTACATTTGGTATCGAGCAAAGTTAAGGTAACTCGCTTCCTTCGATCCATGGCTTCCGCAAGCAACAATCCTACTTTTAGAGATGGTGGCAAGAATAACAAGCCTCCATGTTTCGTTGGAGAAAACTATGACTTACGGAAGATTCGCATGCAATCCTATCTTGAAGCACAAGGAGAAGAAATATGGGATGCTGTAGAGAATGGTCCTTATGTGCCTACAACAGTCATCAACAATGAAGTGCAAGACAAAGTCAAAACATCATTGACGGATGATGACAAGAAGAGAGTACTCTACGACAAAAAGACCAAGAACAGTCTACAGTCAGGATTAGGTATGGATGAAGTCGTTCGGATCTCACATTGTAAACTGCTAAAGAGATTTGGGATACTCTAGAAGTAACCCATGAAGGAACAAGAGAAGTAAAGAGATCTAAACTCGAATACTTTATCACAAGAGTATGAAATGTTTAGAATGCAGCCCGATGAATCAATACTTGATTTGCAAAAGAGATTCTCTCATTTGACAAATCACTTAATGGCTCTTGGAAAGACCTTTACCAATGATGAGTTGAATCTTAAAATTCTTCGATCATTGACTCAAGAATGGCAACCAAAGGTTCTGACAATTTACGAAAAGAAAAGTCTCACAAAAATGACTTCATGGCATTATTTGGAAAACTCCAAGAACATGAATTGGAACTTGGAAGATTGGAAGAGATCAAGTCAAAGAGAAGAAGAACAAAAGCATTGCCTTAAAGGTTGAAACCAGAAAACAACATGAAGAAGAAAGCACCGATGAAGATGAGAACATCACCCTCCTGGTAAAAGGTTTGGAAAATTTCTTAAGAAAGACCAAAATATTAAATTTGATAACAAAAGAAATTTTTCAAGAAAAGGGATACATCCACTTCAAATCTAACTTCACATGTTTTGAATGCGTAAGGAAGGACATATGAAAGCAGAATGTCCTAATCTGACAAAGATGAAGTACTTCAAAGGGAAAAAGGAATTCAAATCCAAAAAGGCCTACATTGCATGGAATGACAATGAAGTAAGTACATCCTCCGATTCAGATAGTGGAGAATCTGAAGTCAAAGCACTAATGGCATCACATCACTCAGATGATGAACAAGAGGTTAGTTCTTCTATGTCTAATGAAAAACCATCTTATATAGAATTACAGAATGCATTTCATGAGTTACATGAAGAATGTTTGATACTTTCTAGAACAATTTCGAAACAAAAGAAATTAATTTTAGAACTAGAAAGAAGTTCTAATGACACATGTGTGGAGTCAGAAAATGTCAAAAATTCTGTATGTAATAAATGTTTAAGATATGAATCTAAGATTGTTGGTCTAAACCAAGTGATCAAAAGATATGAAAAAGGTCAAATTGGTTTAGAAGAGGTGCTTAGTAGACAAAGGTATTCAAGCAACAAACATGGTCTTGGTTTTTCAAATTTTCAAACACCAAGTCCTAACAAAACTATATTTGTCAAAGCAAGCACAACTACCAACAACTCAGAATCATATAAATTGCATATTGGAAACTCTTCTAAAGCAAACTCTAGAAATGAGGTTAAGAATGGAAATCATTCAATTTCTAGAAATGTAAAAAGAGACAAGCCTAGTAGTTCTATCACTAGTCATATTTATAAGAATTGTGATTATCAGATGTCAAAGGCCATACCTAATGCTTGCTACATAAGAAACTTTGGAGTTCCTTATGGAGAATTCATATGGGTAAGGAAAGGCATTAACCCATCAGGACCCAAATCACTTTGGGTACCTAACGTACATTAAATCTGTTTTGTAGAAATGCCTGAACAGCACCAGCAACACATGGTATCTTGATAGTGGCTGTTCTAGGCACATGACTGGTGATCGTACAAAGTTTACATCTCTGAAGCTGAAATCTAAAGGATATGTCACATATGGAGATAACAATAGAGGAAAGATTCTTGGGATTGGAAAGATTGGAGCTTCTCCCTTCACAACTATTGATGATGTCCTATATGTTGAAGGTTTGAAGCACAATTTGATTAGCATAAGTCAACTCTGCGATAAAGGATTCAGAGTAAACTTCATCAAGGAAAAATGTATCATTGAAAATGAAGCTTCTCCTGAAGAGAAGTTAGTGGGAAATAGAATCGACAATTCCTATAAGGTATGTCTAGATGATTTATCTTTGAAGATTAAATGTCTAGTGGTAAACAATAATGATGCATGGCTTTGGCACAAAAGAATAGCACATATTCACATGGAACATTTGAATAAGCTTGTCAAACATGATCTTGTTATTGGATTACCCAAAATGAAATTTGTCAAAGATAGATTATGTGACGCATGCCAAAAGGGGAAACAAACAAAATCCTCTTTCAAACCAAAGAATGTGGTATCAACTACAAGACCACTTCAGTTGATTCACATGGATCTTTTTGGTCCCTCAAGAACTAGAAGCTTTGGAGGTAATGTTTATGCTTTAGTTATTGTTGATGATTTCTCTAGATATTCTTGGACTCTATTTTTAGCACAAAAAGGTGATGCATTTAAGGCGTTCAAGAAATATGCAAAACAAGTGCAAAATGAAAAATCTATGAAGATTGTGTCAATTAGAAGTGATCATGGTGGGGAGTTCCAAAATGCTCTTTTTGAGGAATTCTGTGAAGAACTTGGTATCACTCACTACTTCTCAGCACCAAGGACTCCTCAACAAAATGGCGTGGCAGAAAGAAAGAATCGATCTCTAATTGAACTGGCTAGAACAATGCTCAGTGATTCAAGTCTACCAAAGTACTTCTGGGCAGATGCAGTAAGTACAGCTTGCTATGTTACAAATCGAGTCAATATAAGGCCGATCTTGAAAAAGACTCCTTATGAACTATATAAAGGAAGAAAGCCAAACATCTCACATCTTCATGTCTTTGGATGCAAATGCTTTGTACTCAACAATGACAAAGACAACCTAGGTAAGTTCGATGAGAAATCGATTTAAGGTATATTTCTTGGCTATTCTCTTTCAAGTAAAGCCTATAGAATTTATAATAAAAGAACCTTAGTTATAGAAGAATCTATGCATGTTTCCTTTGATGAAACTAACCCAACTGTAGAGAAAGTTTCTTGTGATGACGATGATGATGATATAATGGAAGCATCTACAAAAGACACTACTAAGGATGCTGAGTCAGAATTACTTAAGGAAGACTCTGTCAAAGAAAAACAAATTAATTCAATCAATCACCAAGACGACAATCTTCAACAAGAGCAGAATCATCCTGATCTACCTCGTGAATGGAGAACTCATCGGGATCATCCTCTTGACAAAGTATTTGGTGATATTGAATCAGGAGTAAAAACAAGATTAAATCTGAAGGAAGCTTGCCAATACATGGCTTTTGTCTCTCAAATAGAACCTTCAAAGATAAATGAAGCTCTTGAAGACGATCAATGGATTCTTGCCATGCAAGAAGAGTTAAACCAATTTGAAAGGAATCAAGTTTGGGAACTTGTCCCTAGACCACAAGACAAACACATCATTGGTACAAAATGGGTGTTTAAGAACAAACTTGATGAAAATGGGATAATTATTCGAAACAAGGCAAGGTTGGTTGCTCAAGGCTATAATCAAGAGGAAGGAATTGATTTTGAAGAGACATTCGCTCTTGTTGCAAGGTTAGAAGCTATACGCTTATTACTTGGTTATGCTTGCTCTTTAGATTTTCAATTATTTCAAATGGATGTCAAAAGTGCCTTCTTGAATGGATACATAAATGAGGAAGTTTATGTCAAACAACCTCCTGGGTTTGAAGATTTCAAAACCCTCACATGTATTCAAATTGAAGAAAGCTCTTTATGGATTAAAACAAGCCCCTAGGGCTTGGTATGACAGACTTAGTCAATTCTTAAGTGAAAAAGGATTTGAAAAGGGTAAGGTAGATACTACTCTGTTCATCAAGAGAATTAAGGATCACACTCTCTTGGTCCAAATTTATGTTGATGACATCATTTTCGGATCAACCAATAAAGATTTGTGTGAAGAGTTCTCAATGGTAATGTAAGGCGAATTTGAAATGTCCATGATGGGAAAGCTGAATTACTTTCTTGGACTTCAAATCCAGCAAACTAAGAATGGTATCTTCCTAAATCAATCAAAATACTATAAAGAACTGTTAAAAAGGTTTGACATGGATAACTGCAAAGAGATTGCAACTTCTATGGGATCTGGTACTTATATTGATCAAGATGAGTCACGTTTATCAGTAGACATCAAGAAATATCGAGGTATGATTGGTTCATTATTATACTTAACTGCCAGTCGTCCTGACATTATGTTTAGTGTATGTCTCTGTGCTCGATTTCAAGTCAATCCAAAAGAATCTCATCTTTCTTCGGTAAAGAGGATCATGAAGTATCTAAAAGGGACAACAAATGTTGGCCTATGGTATCCCAAAGGTAGTATCTCGTTTTAGTTGGCTACTCAGATTCTCGATTATGCAGGATGCAAACCGATCGAAAAAGTACTAGTGGCACATGCCATATCCTTGGAAATGCTTTGATATCCTGGTCTTGCAAGAAACAAGCAAGCGTTGTTTCAAAGACCGGCCAAGGTAATATATTGCAGCTGGGAGTTGTTGTGCTCAAAGTCTTTGGCTAAAACAACAACTATGTGATTATGGAATCAATCATGGATGCATTCCTATAAGGTGTGACAATACAAGTGCTATAAATATTTCAAAGAATCCTGTTATGCACTCTCGTACCAAGCATATAGACATTCGACATCATTTTCTACGAGATCATGTTCTAAAAGGAGACGTGGAGATTACATTTGTTGATACTCATGCTCAATTAGCAGACATCTTCACAAAACCATTAGCCAAAGAACCCTTCTTCAAAATAAGAAGAGAACGTGGCATTTTGGATGAAAAGGATATATGAGACCAACACATTTGGTGACAGGTTCTTTCATTTAACCTATATGTTTTTATTGTGCCATTCTAGTGTATGTATGTGTTTTTAATCATAAATCTATGTGATATGTATGTTAAACATAGAATAGATACTCATACATTGCATGTTTTATCAATAATTTACCATGTGTAATCGACATGATCGTGGTAATCGATTACATGTTCAAAAGTTCGCCAGACCATCAATCTGGCCGTGTAATCGGTTACCACTTGGGTGTAATCGATTACATCCGCGAAAATTTGCGAAAACTGACAGTTTTTCTGCATAAAATCAGTTTCTAAAACATTTCTTTCACTCTTGCAATCAGTTACCTCTCATCCTCTTTCAACCACCCACCTTCCAATCCTCATTTCTACCATTGTTGCTCAAATCCTTCACTTCTAATCCCTAATCCTATTCCCATTGGTCTGGTTTTCTCCCCAAAATTTCGAACCCTAACTCTCTTTCCACACTATCATCACCATGGAACATTCAAGGAAGTTCAGAAGCAAGAATCCTTCTGTGACTGATGCAAGGAGAGCGAATCCCAATCCTCTGGACTTATCAAGGCTGTTGGCTAACACTGATCAAAGAACTCGCTTCCAACAGTTCATTGGTAGGAAACTCATCACTCCAAAGTATGTGAGTCTTATTGCCTTTGCTAGATTCAATTTTCCTTCATTGCTTGAAAGTCAGGAAGTGACACCACTTGCTATTGATTTTGGAACCTATTACCCTGATCTTGTTAGAGTGTTCTATTGCAATTTAGAGGCTAAGGGTAGTGGTCTGGTTTCTTGGGTGAAAGGGGTCCCTATTAAATTATCCTTGAAGCAAGTTGGAGAGTTTCTTGATATTCCATTTGAGGGAGAAAGGATTCATACTGATTTCTTATGTGATTGGGAGGAGTATGACAAGAGAGAATTCTATTTATCCATGTGTCGATATGATGAGACTGAAATTGCCAACAAAAGACAACGGTCTGGTGCAGCCTCCTCTGCTAGAAATATTCTCTCTATAGGACACTTGAACGTTGATGATAGACTTCTTCATTATGTTCTCTGCTATGTCTTAGTACCTAAGGCCTCCAACTACTCTCAAATCAATGATTTTGAAATGCAAATCATGTATGCTATCAAGAATAATAAACCTATCAACTGGGCCTATTTGGTTGTGAATCACATGTTGTCACTGAAGCAGCGAACTACAAGTTTGCCTTATGCTAGACAAATCTCACGATTGTTGGAGTGCTGCAATGTAGACACCAACAATGAGGTTTCTCTGGAAATGACACCTGCTGAAAATGAAATCCATATGGATATCTTACCAAAGATGGGTATAAACTGGGATCTTTCTTTGCACGAGTCTCTGTGCATCGAAGCGATCTGCTACACCCTCCTGCACAAGAAGATGAAGAACCTCAAGATGGTGAGGTCACAAATCAAATGATTTTGGATGAGCTTAGGAGTGTCCGTGGCTACATGGCTGAGAGGTTTGATCAATTGACTGCTCGCATGGACCGCCTTAAAGCTTTTAGAAATGACAATGAGGAGGATGAAGAGTAGCCTGATTTGCTTCATCATGCATGAATCATATTATCATTATGTCATACTTGTTTATGTTGGATATCCAAATCTAGTTATGTATTATTTCTTTAATTTTACTGTGATTTTTTTTATTTATTTGGACTTTACTAAGTAGGACTTTTGCAAAGTTTGTATGGATGTTTAATATTAAGTATTTAGGTTGTGTTTGAATGAGCTTGGTAAATATATGCGCTATATTGTATTTATGCTACTTTTTCTTCTTTTTGATGATGTCAAAAGGGGGAGAAAGGAGATATTATCTGTATATCTTGTATTTTACTAGCTTTTCAGGTTTCCCAACTCCAATACAAAGGGGGAGATATACAAGACAGGGGGAGCTTTTCCGTTCGCAAACCGTTAACAAGATTGGTGTTTGTCATCATCAAAAAGGGGGAGATTGTGAAGAAGATTTCCTTCTTAAACTTGGCTGGGTTTAGATGATGACAAGATTACTGATCAAAAAGAAGAAAAGCCTCCGATAGATCAAGTCAAAGAAATCATTCTACAGAGACTTTAATTATGTATTGTCAATTCTCTGTAAGTATGGTTTGTATCTTTGACATATTACAAGCTGTGATTATATAACTTAGATGTGCTCAAACAAATCATTCCTTAAGTTTAAAACTTAATCTAAGTTATTTTCAAAGTTAAGTGTTGAAGCAATCCTTTCAAATCTCAAGAAAACACTTTTTCATTGCGAAGAATCGATTACCCCAAAGTCAGAATCGATTACCTAAAGTCTCGGTGATGTGGATGTAATCGATTACCTAAAAGGTGTAATCGATTAAAGAACTAAATTTTGAATATCTGATTTTCAACGTACACATGTAATCGATTACCACAACGACGTAATCGATTACCACTCGCTTTCAAAATCAAATTTTCTGAAACGTTATGATTTCAAATGGTGTGTTTTGGCCCCTGGAAAGTTGCCAAACGATCACCTTGCTTCAGATATGATCTGATGGTTATATATATACCTTTCTTTTACATCAGAGGATATAGAACTTTCATTCTTTCAATCATAAGAGTTCAATATCATTTTACAAGTTCTAAACCTTCAAAACTTTTTTGCCTAGAACTTAGATACTACTTTCATATCCTGAAAAAGTTCTTGAGCACTAAGTTGTATAGTTACAAAGTGATATTGATCTGATACAGCCATATGCTTTACGATTCTTCACAATTATTAAACTCATCCTTGTGTTGGGTTTTGGTTTGAAAAGATAGTGGGGTGCTATCTTGTTGTATAGAGATTGTTAGGGAGCCTTGGGGTGAGGCTTGCTTGTAACAAGAACTTCTGTCATAGTGAATTGCTCTGCAGGTGTCAGAAGAACTGGATGTACCCAAGTGGTTAGGGGAACCAGTATAAATTCTTGTGTCTCAATCTTCTTCCTTATCTTTTTACTTTTGTTTATCAATCAAACTCCATCTATCTATCCATAAAACAAAAGAACGAAAAATCTCTAAAAGTCACTCGAAAATCGTTCAACCTAATTCACCCCCCCTCTTAGGTTGTATACCAGACTTACAGTATATATAGGAGTTCCAAGGATATAACCGTTACGGTAAAAATGGCTCCTTTCCATTGAGTGAGGTAAATTCAAAAAGCTGTCTCTTTCTTCCTTTCCAGAGAATATGCCAGTAGTACATATTACCGTTTTTGTACTACCTTGCTTTTCACAATTGCTTGTACGATTTTTGTCTTCTAGTTAAAGGTGTCACCTTTGATACCTCGTACAACAATTTTAGCGCTTAGAATCAATTTTGAAATTCGTTCCAGAACCTTCTGAGGGGAAGAGCAGCAACGTGACTAACACGTGATTTGAAATGAAGTTCAGACGCTCGCTCAGACTCGGAAGTTCGGACGCTTGTAGCAATTGGATAAACCTAGTGTCATAAAGACAAAAATTACAGACGCTCACAAGGATGAGCCGGATGCTGACACATAGAATGTATCCTTCTCTTGAGAATTACTTTCTTCTTGCTTGAGTGGCTTAGAATATATGTATTATTAGTATCTGCACACTTCAAGAAATGTTAGAACATAAATTGTTCTCTTGTGAATACTTTGTTATCATCAAAATTAATGAGGGTCTAAACATCTCAATCGTTTAGGTTCCAACAATCTCCCCCTTTTTGATGATGACAAACATCTAAGGTAGATGAACAATTTAGTTTAAAAAAGACATCAAGGGTCTCCCCCTGAATTTAACAGTTTAGATATATATGAACAATTCAGGTATTAAGGCAATTGTTGGTAAACAAATTCATTTAAGTGATTGCGAGAAGAAAAGAAATCCGTAGATGTATCAGAGCATATATTTAATAAAGTGAGATCGGATGCTGATTATATACCAAATAGATTGATTTAATCAAATATATTTCATTGTACCAAAATTTATTAAACATTATAAGAGTATTAGATCAATGAATATTAGCACACACAAATGCTATGTATGAAATGCTATGCATGATACTTTAGTTTCAGTGTATCCATCGGACAATGAACATCGGATGGTGGATTATCGGATTTTCACATGTTCAGTATACCTTTCTTTCGTGTTCATCATACCTTTCTTTTACTCCCCCTTTTGTCATCAGACAAAGAGAGTGTAAAAACACATCATAGTCAAAATAAGACATAGAAAAATTTGAATAGAAGGCAGAGAATTAGATCAAAAATAGTTATATATATAAGTGTATCAACCAAATAGAACAGATTTTATATAACACACAAGAAAACAAAATCAAGGGTTTTGAAGAGGTGGAGGTGGGATATTGAGACGTTCATAGAGTAACTTCAGTGCAGTCTCCAGCTGAGTGACCTTCAAGTTTGTAGCCTTCATTTCTTCAAATTCTGCTTTGGGAATGGTGACCATCTCAACTGCAGAAGTAGAAGTAGAAGGTCCAGCTTCTGGTACAAGTGCAGACTTCATCTTCTGATGCTCTGCTAGCACCTAGTTAGATATCTTCAGTCTCAAATTCTTCTTCCTTTGAGCTCTTAAAAAGAATGCATCATTTGGTATAAACCATTTGATGAAATTTCCAAGTTTTCTGAGCTATGATTCTGTCTGAATCTTCCATTGATTCTTCACATCTTCTGGATACAGCAAATTCATGAAGATGGTTTCTCTGTGAAGAACAACATCAGCAGTGTAAGAGTCAAACCTATTCCCAGCGTCTTCTCCCCATAAACTTCTGATAAAGACACTCAAAGCTTCACTGGTGAAGGAGAGTGCTTCATTTTCTGCCAGGTAAATTCTTCTCAGATTTTCCCTGTCATCTTCTTCTAGCACTAGGGGGTCGAGGCATGGTAATATGGCTTTGTCTTTCCAAGACTCAGACCATTGACTCCAAGTGAATCCAATGTCGAAGTGCTTGGTCACAGCAGCCCATTGGTCATATATCTTCATGCAGTCAAGAGGTCTGATTACTGAGCATCTGAACATATCATCGAAGTACACAGTTCTAAGATTAATGTCAGTAACTCTGCTGATTGTCCCGACAGTTGGAATAGTAGCCCTCTCAGCATTGCAGCAGTTTGAGGAGCCAGTTCTCCATTCATCTTTCTTCAGAGAAGTCAGGTAAAACCTTCTGGCATGATCCTCAGAGATCTTGGCAATCGGAAGCTGAGAGAAATCCTTAAGATTGTACTTTGTAGGTGCCTTCTCATATTCCTTTAGCCCGATCTTCTTTGAATGGTCGCTTGCCGAGCGAGTTCCTTCCGCTTTCCAGAATAGACCAAGGTAGCCACCTTTGTCTATCCGGTACTATCTTATGAAGCAGATGATGGGTCTCGATATTGTCTTATGACTTCCAAATTTTTCGCCAAGACGATTGTGCCATAAAGGCGACTTCTTCTTCATCGTGATCCACCTTCCACATTCTTCCAATGTGAGCGGTTCAGACTGTGGTAGGGATCTAGGAAGATCAACAGAGAAGGGAATTGCTCTGCTTCCGGATGCTGGTCTCAACCTTCCTTTAAATGACATTTGGAAGTGGTCTTCTCCATCCTTGAAGGTTGCACTTATTGGAGCGGCAATTTCCAATCTGGCAGCTCCAGAGGTGAAGGTTTTTAAATGCCATGTGGATGGACGATCGTAGATACTATGATATATCTCATACTTAACAAACTGTGGTTTGTATGAGATATTCTTCTTTCTACCAGCGTCTGTAGGTCTAAGGGTAAGGGTAAGTAAGGTGGGAGTGGCTTTGGTGATTTTGTAGGCTTTTGGTGAGTAGGGTTTGAAGGGATTAATGGGAGGTATTTTAAAAAGGAGGTTAAAAGGATGAGAATGAAGCTTGGAAATGTATGAAGTGAGGGAGTTATATGTGGAGGTTTGAGGTGATGAGATGGTGAGTGAATTGGTTTGTGTTTGGGTAAGGTGTTTGGGAGTTATGGAGGTTTTCTGTACACGGGTTTGAGTGTTTGGTGGTTGTGCAACAGATATTGGTGGAGCGGGAATGGTATCATCAGATGCAAAAACAGATACAGGCTCATCAGAAGAAATCAGTACCTTTGGTTCAGGTTCAGATTGCCTGACCAATCTTTTGAGCTTCTGTCTGGGAGCAGTTGCTGGAGGCGGACGCTGAATTTCCTTCTTCTGTTGACCGAACGCTGAGACTTGCTTCTCAGCTTCTGGTTTGCTCCTTTTTCTCAGAACCTGACTGATGGGAACTCGGTCCTCATCTTCTGGTTCTTCAACAGTAGGTGCAGGAGCTACCTTCTGTTTTGTTCTTAGTCTCTCTTGAAGGAGACTCAGTGATTCTTTTCACACCACCATCGAAGCCGGTGGTTTTCTTTTCAGCTTCCTCTTCCTGTTGCTCTATTTTCACCTTCTTATTCATTGACCCAGTGATCAGTTTCATTCTAACCAGACTGTTTACTCCAAAGGTGTCCGGAATCACAATACTATCAGCACCAAAATACTTCACCTTTTCTTGATCCGTAAAGCGATCGACTTGTTTATAACTGCACTTTGACCATCATTCTAGTGAGCAGAACACCATAAGGAATGCACTTGTAGGTGTTTTTCTTGTCAGCAACACCTTTCCTTGAATTTACTAGTGCATTAATCAGGTTGTTGTAGATCAACCTTGGTATGTTTACCTTGTTCCTAGCCATGAAGTGTCTCATGATGAACTTCTGTTCATAGTTGACTATGTCACTAGAGCCAGCCTTCAACAAGACGCTCTTGGTGATTATTTTGTGAAGAACTCTGAAATGACTCTTCAGATTCTTTGCAGTAGGAGTTTCACCAGATTCTTTCAACTGCTTGTAGTTCTCAAACAGATCATCATTAACCTTCTCAATCTCATGAAATGCGTCAGCCCAATCTGTATAGAAGACGATACCTTCACATGGACAACCAGTGACTTCAGAGATATTGTTGACAGTAAAAACAAACTTGTAGCCTCTCACGGTTCCTTCAAAAATACCGCCTTTGTGTAAATGAGCATTGCCCCAAAATTCTTTGATCGCAGTCACTAGAACCTCAACCTTATTCCAGAAGAAATAGTGTTCCCAGCCCATTGCCTTGAAACCATTGTAGAAGTCGAAGCCGTAGAGTTTGAAGTTTTCCAAATCAACTCGATTTTCCAACAAGACTTTTCCTTCGGTCATGGTGTCGTAGATAGCCGTATACTCAGAGGATGTTACACCAGCCATGGTTGCAGTTGAGAAATGGAGGCGATGGAGGTTTTAGGGTTTATACACACACACAGAGAGATAGAGAGAAAGAGAAAACGAGTACGATTTTGCAGAAAACACAGAGTGGAGCGAAAAATGTGGAGTAGTGGGAAAGTTAATAGAGAATGGTACAGTACTTTTTCAAAATAACGCTTCGTATTTTCTTATAAAAATAAATCAAAAAGAAAAGAAAATAAAGATTCGCCTTTTCATTAAATGCAGACGCCAAAATAAAAGTAAAAGATTTTATTGAAAACGTAAATAATCATGACTCAGTAGATATGATGAGACGCTTGAATCCTTAACACGTGTGACACGTGTGGGTGTGTTCGGACGCACGCAACCGACTTACCGGATGATGAATCATGATGCATATGACAAATGCTTATGCACATACATGCTTATGTCATGTCAGATGCTGAGATTTAGTTTATCGTCAGATGCTAAGATTAATCATTCTTCTATAAGATGAAAGTTTAAATTTCTTCTTATAAAATTGAATCTATCTTCAGCAAGGGGTTTTGTAAATATGTCAGCCCACTGATGATCAGTGTCTACAAATTTTATTTCTAAAATACCCTTCTGAACATAGTCTCTTATAAAATGATGTTTAATCTCAATGTGCTTTGCTCTAGAATGCAATATAGGAATTTTAGTAAGACATATGGCAGATGTATTATCACAGAAGATAGGAATGTTACTCTCTTTTATCAAGTAGTCTTCAAGTTGATACTTCATCCACAGAAGTTGAGAACTGCAACTTGCTGCTGAGATGTATTCAGCTTCTGCTATTGAGAGTGCAATTGTGCTTTGCCTTTTGCTTGACCAAGACACAAGATTAGCTCCAAGGAATTGGCAGCCTCCACTTGTGCTCTTTCTTTCAATTCGATCTCCAGCAAAGTTAGCATCACAGAAACCTACTAATTTGTAATCTTTTGATTTCTTATAAAGTAAACCAAGATTAGTAGTTCCTTGCAAATATCTAAATATTCTTTTAACAGCACTTAGGTGTGATTCTCTAGGATCTAATTGAAACCTAGCACATAGGCAGACGCTGAACATAATATCAGGTCTTGAAGCCGTAAGATAAAGTAAAGATCCAATCATACCTCTGTACAGTTTCTGATCTACCTTCTTACCAATTTCATCTTTACTAAGAGTGCAGGTAGGATGCATAGGTGTACACATAGGCTTGCAATCCAGCATCTTGAATTTCTTCAATAATTCTTTGATATATTTGCTTTGATGAATATAAATACCATCACTGCATTGCTTGATTTGTATTCCAAGGAAGAACTTTAATTCTCCCATCATGCTCATCTCAAATTCAGCCTGCATAAGCTTAGAAAATCTTTGCAAAGGCTTTCATTAGTGGCTCCAAAAATGATATCATCAACATAGATTTGAACAAGTATGAAATGCTTGTTTGAGGTTTTTCTGAAAAGAGTAGTGTCAACTAAACCTCTTGTAAATCCATTTTTCATTAAAAATGAACTTAGTCTATCATACCATGCTCTGGGAGCTTGTTTAAGACCATATAGTGCCTTTTTAAGTTTAAAAACATGTTCTAGAAATTCAATATCTTCAAAACCAGGAGGTTGTTTAACATAAACTTCCTCAGTTATAAAACCATTCAGAAAAACACTTTATCCATTTGATATAGTGTTATCTCATGATGTGCTGCAAATGAAAGTAAAATGCGAATAGCTTCTAGTCTTGCAACAGGTGCAAAAGTTTCAGTGAAATCAATACCTTCTTCTTGTGAGTAGCCTTGAGCAACTAACCTTGCTTTATTTCTCACAACTTTACCATCTTCATTAAGCTTATTTCTAAATACCCATTTACCATCTTCATTAAGCTTATTTCTAAATACCCATTTAGTACCAATAGCTTGCTTATCTTCTGGTAGAGTGACTAGCTTCCATACATTATTCCTTTGGAACTGATTTAGCTCATCTTGCATAGCTAGAATCCACCCTTCATCTTCCAAAGCTTGATCAATCGTCTTAGGTTCCATCTCAGAGAGAAGTGCAAAGTCAGCATGCTCCTTGAAGGAGGATCTGGTTCGTACTTTGTCACCCGGTTCTCCTATGATTTGATCTTTTGGATGATTGGTTTTGTACTTCCAGCTTTTTCTTGCTTCAGCTTCCGCTTGAGTAGAATTCATCGTCTTAGTCACCACCAGATGATGAAGATGTATGTTCACCGTTAGACTTGTCGCCGAGGTTTAATTCTGAAAATAACTCATCTAGCTCTGACATAGCAGTGTCAGGCTTCTTATCATCAAACTTGACATGAATGGACTCTTCAACTGTCAAAGTTTCTTTGTTGTATATTCTAAAAGCTTTAGATCTTTCAGAATATCCCAAAAAGATTCCTTTGTCAGCCTTGGAATCAAACTTACCAAGCTGATCTTTAGTATTCAAGATATAACAAATACAACCAAAAGGATGAAAGTAAGAAATGTTTGGTTTTCTACCTTTCCTCAATTCATAAGGAGTCTTATTCAAAATAGGTCTTATATAAATTCTATTTTGAATATAACACGCTGTGTTTACTGCTTCTGCCCAAAAATGTTTTGCAATATCAGCTTCATTGATCATGGTCCTGGCCATTTCCTGGAGGGACCTATTTTTCCTTTCTACAACACCATTTTGTTGAGGTGTTCTAGGAGAGGAGAAATTGTGGGAGATGCCATTTTCTTCACAAATTTTTTGAAAGTTCTCATTTTCAAATTCTCCCCCATGATCACTTCTAATAGAAGAAATACAAATGCCTTTTTCATTTTGAACTGATTTGCAGAAAACAGTAAATACTTTAAAAGACTCATCCTTGTGGGCAAGGAATTTAACCCATGTCCATCTAATAAAATCATCAACAATGACTAAACCATATTTCTTTCCAGTTAAAGAGGCTGTCCTTGTGGGACCAAAAAGATCAAGATGTAAAAGTTCAAGTGGTCTAGAAGTTGAAACAACATTTTTTAAATGAAAGGAAGTTTTAACTTGTTTTCCTTTTTGACAAGCCTCACAAAGGGCATCAGATTTGTACTTAAGATTTGGTAAGCCTTTAACAAGATTGTGCTTGTTTAATTTTGAGATTAACCTCAAGTTGGCATGACCTAATCTTTTGTGCCAAATCCATTGCTCATCTTCAACAGACATAAGACACTTGACATCTTGTTTTTCAAGTTCAGAAAGATCAACTTTATAAACATTTTGTTTCCTCTTGTCAGAAAGAATATAGATCCATCGCTTTTGCTTTTTACTAAACATCCAGTTCTGTAAAGATGACTTCATAACCATTGTCACATAATTGACTTATGCTCAATAGATTATGTTACAGATCCTTCAACATATAAAACATTATCAATAGAAGGAAGAGAGCCTTTACCTACGACCAATTCCAACTATTTTACCTTTACGGTTTCCTCCGAAACCAACGAATCCAAATTTTCTCTAGGTCTTAGTTCTTGGAACATATGCTTTTCTCCAGTCATGTGACGCGAGCATCCACTGTCTAAGTACCAAGATTGGTGTGTTGACTTTGTTGCTAAGCATATCTGCAACATAGACTATTTTATCTTTAGGTACCCATATATTTTTGGGTCCTTTCTTGTTAGTTCTTGAAGGAGGCTTATCCTTCGCAGTTTTAAAAACATTACATGCACTTTTCAAATGACCGGATTTATTGCAGTAAGTACAATGTAAGCATTTACTATGACTATGGGATTTATCAGATGCTGAATCATTTTCCAAAAGGGTTTCATCTGATATATAACCAAGACCATGAGTTGTCGTTTTACTGACACCCCAGATCATTGAAGCTTGCTTGCTACGAGTTACATTCTCTGCAAGAAACTTTAGAAATGCTTGTTCATAGTCATTTGATTTGCAGTTAGGATTGCCTGTAACTACAGAACTCTTAGCTTGAGAGCTCTCAGCTTCTGGTTGCTTGTTAGCTTCCAGACGCTGGTTATCAACCAGACGCTGATTTTCAGTTTTCAGCTTCTGGTTCTCTTCACTGAGTACAGAGTTTTCATTATGTAAAGAATGAAAATCTTGTGATAGTTTTAAAAATTTCTTTTTCAAGTTCTTATACTCAGTAGAGAGAGTGGCAGAGTCCTTAAGAAGATCATCAAAAGCAAGTTGAAGTTCAGAGTAGGAATCATATACTATTACCTCTTCAACTTCTTCTTCTGAGTCAATGTCAGTGTCTTCCATGAGGGCAATGTGAGCTTCTTCTTCTTTATCTTCCTCAAAGGAGGATAAGTCAAGATCTTTCCATGTTGCCATGAGACCTTTCTTCTTTTTCTTGAAGGAGCTTCTTGTGGGCTTTTCTTTAAGATTAGGACACTCGGATTTGAAATGTCCAGGCTTCTTACATTCATAGCAAATGACTTGGGCTTTGTCCTTGTCTTTTCTCTCCTTCTTGTCCTTTGAATCTTTCTTCTGAAACTTCCTTCTAAAGTTTCTTTTCATCCACATTCTCTGGATCTTCTTAGATATGAATGCTAGCTCATCGTCTGATCCATCAGAATCTCCGTCTGAAGCTTCATCATCTGATTCTTCTTCTTCAGGCTGAAAAGCTTTAGAAGTACTAGGTTTATGTTGATTAACTTTTAACGCAATAGACTTACTCTTCTTGGTAGGTTCTTCTTCATTTAGCTCAAGTTCATGAGCTTTCAAAGAACTCATAAGATCTTCAAGCCGAAGAACATTTAGATCTTTTGCTTCTTGAATAGCAGTGACTTTGGGTCTCCACTGCTTAGTCAAGCTTCTCAAGATCTTTCTCACATGATCAGGTGTAGTATAACTTTTTCCAAGGGCCTGCAACCCATGAACAAGTGTTTGGAACCTTCCAAACATAGTTTCAATATTTTCTCCATCTTCCATTCTGAATAGCTCATACTGGCGTACCATCATGCTAGCTTTTGTTTCTCTTACTTGGGCAGAACCCTCATAAGACAACACAAGAGAATCCAGATTTCTTTGGCAGTGTCAAACTTACCACATTTATCATATTCTCTTTCTGTCATAGCACAGATGAGAATAAATCTAGCCCTCTGATTGGTTTGATATCTCTTTTCTCGATCATCGCACTGGCTTTTCCCTAGGTATTGCAACGCCAAGGGCATTAGCGGGAAAGATGTATCCGCTTTCAACTATATCCCATAAATCAAGATTTTGTGCCTCAAGGAATGCTTTCATCTTATCTTTCCAGTAATCAAATTTTTCTCCATTGAATAGAGGAGGACGGTTCATATGACCACCTTCAGTAGACATGTTCACAATATAGGATCTTTTCTCTTGACACTGTTAAGTGCTCAACCAAGAGGCCGAGCTCTGGTACCAACTGAACATGAACACAAGAAGGGGGGTTGAATTGTGTTGAAAACTTTTCGCAAACTTTAAGTTAAAAACACTTAGAACACAAGTTTTTCAAAACTGTTTGTTTATCGGACGGTGGAAATAAACCGAACGCTGGAAAAGCAGTTTGTGAAAACTTGTTTTTAACACAGCAAAATAGAAATGAATGGAAAGCAGTAAAGCAAGAGACACAGAGATTTATACTAGTTCACTACCAAACTGGTAGCTACGTCTAGTCCCTTCGTTCCTGAAGGATTTTCCACTATAATCAACCTGATTACAATTTATTCAAGAGTATTCTTCTGTCACAACTTGACAATACTCTCAACTTCTCAAAACGACTCAGTACAGTCGAGCCTTTGAGGATACAAATTTTAACTAGGCCAAAACAACTTTTACAAGTGAGTTGAAATCTGATTAAAAATAACTCTCACAGAGAGGATAAAAGATTAAGCTCAACTATAGTAAAACTTTCTAAAAGAAAGGGTTGGACGCTGAGTTCAGTTCTTGTAGTCCAGAGACTTAGCACGAGACTTGATTGCTCACGTATAAAGGCTTGTTCTCGATGAAATGAGGTAGTATTTCAGCAGAATTTCAGCAAGCTTTTTCACAGTATCTCGGCGCTGTCTTCAATGGATACCATGACGTATATATAGGAGTTCCAAGGATATAACCGTTACGGTAAAAATGGCTCCTTTCCATTGAGTGAGGTAAATTCAAAAACCTGTCTCTTTCTTCCTTTCCAGAGAATATGCCAGTAGTACATATTACCGTTTTCGTACTACCTTGCTTTTCACAATTGCTTGTACGATTTTTGTCTTCTAGTTAAAGGTGTCACCTTTGATACCTCGTACAACAATTTTAGCGCTCAGAATCAACTTTGAAATTGCCCGTAACCTTCCGAGGAAGAAGCAAAGAACGTGACTAACACGTGATTTGAAATGAAGTTCAGACGCTCGCTCAGACTCGGAAGTTCGGACGCTTGTAGCAATTGGATAAGCCTAGTGTCATAAAGACAAAAATTCCAGACGCTCACAAGGATGAGCCGGATGCTGACACATAGAATGTATCCTTCTCTTGAGAATTACTTTCTTCTTGCTTGAGTGGCTTAGAATATATGTATTATTAGTATCTGCACACTTCAAGAAATGTTAGAACATAAATTGTTCTCTTGTGAATACTTTGTTATCATCAAAATTAATGAGGGTCTAAACATCTCAATCGTTTAGGTTCCAACATGAACAAGAGTTTGAAATCTTCCAAACATTTTCCCAATGTTTTCATTTTCTTCCATCTTGAATAACTCATATTGGCTAACCAACATGCTAGCTTTAGTTTCTCTAACTTGTGCAGAGCCTTCATAAGATAGAACAAGGGAATCCCAAATTTCCTTGGTAGTATCACTTTTGACGCATTTTTCATACTCTTTTTCTGACGTAGCACAGATAAGAATATATCTTGCTTTTTGATTCATCTGATATTGCTTTTTCTGATCAACATCCCATTTATCTCTAGGGAAATAAGTCAAAGAAAGAAGTGAGATAGCAGACACAGAGATTTATACAAGTTCACCACCAACTGGTAGGTACGTCTAGTCCCTTCGTTCCTGAAGGAATTTTCCACTATAATCACACTGATTACAAATTTTCTTAAGAGTATACTACTGTCACAAATTTGACTATACTCTTAACTTCTCAAAACGAGTTATTACGTTCGAGCCTTTGAGGAATCAGCCTATTACAAGGCTTACACGATTATAAATATAAGATTTCAAAACAATGAAAACTCTCAACACGAGAAGATAAACAATTTCAGTACAAAACAAATAACTTTCTAAAAGAAAGAATAAGACACTGAAAGCTTGTTCACTGTTTAGTCCACAGAGGGCTTGGCACAGAATTCTTGATTGCTCACTTGATTTTTCTCTTTTGTGATTCTGTAACATTCTTCAATATCAGAGATGGAGTATTTATAGTGATCTTCAATATTACCGTTGAGAGATAAATTAACTCCAATCATTGAGTTAGGTAATTAAGGAGAAATATCAACAATTCCTTTTCCATGCGAATATTCGAATAGTACAACTTTATTACCATTTGCACTATTTCCTTTGTCAATCAAATGCAGCCTGGCACAATTTGAAAAGTGTACGATCTTTATCTTTTAGCTAAAGGTGTCACATTTGATACCTCGTACTACCAAATTGAGCTCCAAAGGATATTTTGAATTTACTGTACAGATACACTAAGACAAGGTGCATAAATCAAGGCGTGCTTCACATGTGCTTCATTAAGGGAACAAGATGCTCGCTAAGTGATAACAGACACTGAGACTCATTAGAAGCTAACTAGCTTTGGATCCGTTCCACATGTCACAATCTCTGAATACCGAACGCTCGCTAAGACCAAGTACCAGATGCAATCAAATGACCGGATGCAAACAGCTTTAGCGCATGAATTCTCTTGTAAATTTCTTCTTCTTGCTTGAGTGATATTTCAAATACATAGACAAATTGAATCCTACACACTTTAAGACTTATCAGAAGGTAAATTGTTCTCACTTAGATACTTTGTTATCATCAAAATTATTGAGGGTCTAAACTTCTCAATCGCTTAGGTTCTAACATATATGTTGCATAAATGTCACGTACGCTGAGTGATACAGCTTGTATGCTAATACAACGCCTGTGAGACCACTTAAAACAAAAATCCCTCAATTAAATATTAAGTCTTCATGCCTTCCAAATATGTGGCACTCGTCTGCCTTGATAGTAACTAAGTGTAGGTCATGCCAAAGCTGAGCACCTTAACTTATATCGGTAAGGCGTGAAATACAAAAACATCCTACTTCCAAGCATTTGGGATTGACTTAACTAAATGGATTCAATGAGATTGAAATGGATTAGAGGCAAGTAGTTGGACACCAATTGATAAATTGATAATGAGTTGCTTGAGATACAATCAAAAATACTAAATAACCATGTTTTGGGCGATCAACCAAAGCTGACTTAGGATAAGGTGAAATATGGATCATGGTCAATTTATAGGTTACAATTGGAATAAGAGTTATTCACCCAACTGATCCAAGAGTTGCTTGAGATGCGATTGCAAAGGGTTTTCCTACCTAAATAAATGAGTTTTGAGTCATCAGACAAAGTTGACTCAGAATATAAGGTAAAATATGGATCTTGGTCTCAAAATCTTCCAACGGAATTTTCTAAGTCAATGGTGAGAGTCATTGATTTGAATAAAATAGTGGAAACATATTTAATAAATTCCAATTAAATATGTCTTATTCATGATACTTAGATTCTGCATATTTCTGCAATGAGTGTTACCATGGCATTAAACATATTTATTAACTGCAAATGTCCCTTGGAAGGACCAGGTATCCAGAAATGAATTTCTGGAATGGTATAGGAATTTGAGGATGGAACTCAAGCACAAGAAAATTTGTATGTTCTTGAGCAAAAGATTCCTGAGCAACTTACTCCTACTAAGATCAAAAGGGATGCTTGTAAGAAGCATCAAGTCGATGCCCTAGATGTAAGATATTTCATGCTTGTAGTCATGGAGGTGTATGATATAATCATTCACTTTAGGATGCTCTACCAAGAGCATGCAAGCCATGCATGGGTTGAGGCTTCATATCCCTTTTCAACAGCAAGTCGATGAAAGGGAACTTAGTAGGTCTTCATGTACTGCACATCGTTGGGTACATTGAGAAATTGGTAAACTGAGATTCCCTATAGGCTAATAGTTGGCCACTGACGTAGTCTTGTAAGAGTTGTTGGATGGTTATAGTCCGAAGAGAAAGCACATGGGCAAGAACAAGTTCAAACACAATACTTCTACTTTGAAGCTGGTAAGAAGGGTTGATAAGGAGGACACTTTCTTATAATATGGTTGGATAGGAAAATTGGAAGAAGTGTTGTGTGTACCAGAAAAGAGTATAACTTGAAGAAAGGAAGTTGGACTTCCTCTTCAGGTATTTTATCATAGAAGTCAATTTTTCTACTTCTACATCACGGGTATTGGATGCCATATGTAGATCTCACATTTGTACAAATGTGAAGGACTCAAAAGGGAGTAGAATGTTGACTAAAGGCAAGGTCAATATACTAGTGGGAAATGGAGCAATAGTAGATACATTAACTAGTGGGAGCATTGACATGGCTTTAGGGGCTTGCCTTGGAACTAAATAAGTGATATTATGTTCTAGCTATTGATGGAAACATCATTCTCATTTCTTGTATGGACAAGAAAGGATTTTATGTTATAATAAAAGGACAATTATTGTTACAATTGTTCAACAGGTGTTAGTGTTCATCTATGACATAAATACAAATAAGGTCAAATTAAGTGATTTGAATCTTATAAACCTTGAAATTATCATTTAGGCCATATAAGTAAGAAACATATTTCCAAGCTCCTTTAAATGGACTCTTGGACCCATTCGATTGTGAATTATTTGTGGTTTATAATTCTTGCTTATTGGAAAATATGACTAAATTTCGATTATCAATCATGGTGAAAGGAATAGTAATCTCTTGGCATGATACATGAGATGTATATGGGCACTAAACTGTTGGAATCTAAACGATTAAGAAGTTTAGACCCTCATTGATTTTGACGATAACGAAGTATTTACAAGTGAACTATTTAGCTTCTAATAAGTCTTGAAGTGTGCAAGTATTAAAATCACTTATGTTTTTTAACTCACTCAAGCAAGAAGAAGAAATCCACAAGAGTTTGAATACATTCCATGTGTGTCTGCATTTGGTTCACTCTAGCGTCTTGTGTATAGCGAGCGTCCGGTAGTGTTATCTTATGACACGTGGTTTTCAATTGTTGTGAGCGTCCGTCTTGACTTCTGAGCGAGCATCTGGTCTTATTAATGAAGCACATGATAGTCACGTTTGTGCTCTTTTACCCCAGCTATTTTGGAATGGAATTCGAATTTGATTTCGTGCGCTTATTCTTATGTACGAGGTATCAAAGGTGACACCTTTAGAATAAGACAAAATTCATACAAGGCAATTGTGAAAAGCAGATAGTACCATAACGGAAATGTGTACTATTCTGATATTCTCTGGAAAGGAAGGAAAGGACATGCTTTTTCAAAATACCTCATCCAATGATTTGGAGCCAAAATTATCTGCAACGATAATACCCTCAAGGACTCCTATAAATACTTCAAGGTATTCATTGAAGAAGGTTGCTAGAAACTACATTCTGAAAGAGCTATTCTCAAGTGAGCAATCAAGTTTCGTGCCAAGTTTCTAGAAACCAAGGAACTGAACTTCAGCGTCTTATATTCTCTCTTTTAGAAAGTTATTGATTTGAGCTTAATCTTTTCATCATCTCTGTGAGAGTTATTTGATTGTATTCAAAAGAAAATACTTTGTGAAAGGTGTATTGCCTAGTTACAGGCATAGCTCCTCAAAAGCTCGAATGTACTGAGTCGTTTTGAGAAGTTAAGAGTATTGTCAACTTTGTGACAGAAGAATACTCTTAAGGAAATTTGTAATCAGTTGATTATAGTGGAAAATCCTTTAGGAACAAAGGGACTAGACGTAGCTACCTGTTTGATGGTGAACTAGTAAAAATCTTTGTGTCTCTTGCTTTACTGCTCTACATTTACTTTTATCTTGCGCGTAAAAACAAGTTTTCATAAGTTTTATTTCCAGCGTCCGATTACTCTTCAACATCCGATAACAAATACTTTTCAAAGAAAAGTGTTTTTAACTTAAAGTTTGCGAAAAGTTTTGAACACAATTCAACCCCCTTCTTGTGTTCACTTTCAGTTGGTACCAGAGCTCGGCCTCTTGGTTGAGCACTTAACTGTGTTAAGAGAAAAGATCTTATGCTGTGAACATGTCTGCTGAAGGTGGTCATATGAACCGTCATCCTCTATTTACTGGAGAAAAATTTGACTACTGGAAAGATAAGATAAAAGCTTTCTTTGAGACACAACAACTTGAGTTGTGAGATATAATTGAAAGTGGATACATTATTCCCACTAATGTTGCTGGTGTTGCTATAGCCAGAGAAAACTAAAACGATGAGCAGAAAAAGAGATATCAACTCAATCAAAAAGCTAGATTCATTCTTATCTGTGCTATGATAGAAAAAGAATATGATAAATGTGGTAAATTTGATACTGCCAAAGAAATTTGGGATTCTCTTGTTTTATCTTATGAGGGCTCTGCCCAAGTAAGAGAGACTATAGCTAGAATGTTGGTTCGCCAATATGAGTTATTTAAAATGGAAGATGGTGAAAACATTGAATCTATGTTTGGGAGATTCCAAACACTTGTTCATGGATTACAAGCACTTGGAAAAAGCTACACCACTCCTGACCATGTGAGAAAGATCCTGAGAAGCTTGACTAAGCAGTGGAGACCCAAAGTCAATACTATTCAAGAAGCAAAAGATTTAAATGTCTTAAGGCTTGAAGATCTTTTGAGTTCTCTTAAAGCTCATGAACTTGAGCTGAATGAAGAAGAACCTGTGAAGAAAAGCAAGTCTATTGCTTTGAAAGTCAACAAGCACAAAGCCAGTTCTTCTAAAGCCCATCAGGCTGAGGAAGAATCAGAAGATGAAGCTTCAGAAGGAGACGTTGACGGGTCAGACGATGAGCTCACATTCATATCCAGGAAGATCCAAAGAATGTGGAAGAAAAGAAACTTCAAAAAGAAATTCCAGAAGAAAGATGTCAAGGACAAGAAGGAAAGCAAAGACAAAAGTCAAGTCATTTGCTATGAATGTAAAAAGCCTAGACACTTCAAGTCTGAATGTCCTAATCTTAAGGAAAAGCCCACAAGAAGTTCTTTCAAGGGAAAGAAGAAGAGTCTCATGGCTACATGGGAAGATCTGGATTTATCCTCCTCTGAGGAAGATAATGAAGAAGAAGCAAATCTTGCCATCATAGCAAACACTGACTTAGACTCTGAAGAAGAAATTGAAGATGTAATAATATATGATTCTTATTCTGAACTACAACTTGCATTTGATGATCTTCTTAAGGATTCTGCCACTCTCTCCATTGAGTATAAGAATTTGAGAAAGAAATTTTCAAAATATCACAAAATTTTCAAGTTTTGAAAAATGAAAACTCAAAACTCAATGAAGAGAACCAGAAGCTGAAAACTAAAAATCAGCGTCTGGTAGATAACCAGTGTCTGGAAGCTAGCAAGCAACCAGAAGTTGAGAGCTCTCAAGCTGAAAGCTCTGATGTTAAAGGCAATCCTAAGTGTAAATCAAATAATTATGAATATGCCTTTCAAAAGTTTGTTGTAAAGAGTGTAACTCGAAGCAAGCAAGCTTCAATGATTTGGGGTGTCAGTAAAACGACAACTCAAGGTCTTGGTTACATATCAAATGAAAATCCAGCATCTGATAAATCTAATGATCATAGTGAATGCTTGCATTGTACTTACTGCAACAAACTTGGTCATTTGAAAAGTGCCTGTACTGTTTTTAAGATTAAGAAGGACAAGTATCCTTCAAGAAGTAACAAGAAAGGACCCAAAAAGATATGGGTACCTAAAGATAAATTAGTCTATATTGCAGACATGCTTAGCTATAAGGTCAACACACCTATCTTGGTACTTAGATAGTGGATGCTCGCTCGCGTCACATGATGGGAGAAAAGCATATGTTCCAATAGCTAAGACCTAGAGAAGAAGGATTTGTTGGTTTCGGAGGAAACCAAAAAGGTAAAATAGTTGGAATTGGTCGCATTGGTAAAGGCTTTCTTCCCTCTATTGATAATGTACTCTATGTTGAAGGACTAAAGCATAACTTATTGAGAATAAGTCAATTATGTGACAATCGTTATGATGTCATCTTTACAAAAACTGGATGTTCAATAAAAAGCAAGAAAGACGGCTCTATTTTCTTTACTGCAAAGAGGAAACAAAATATTTATAAAATTGATCTTTTTGAACTTGCAAAACAAGATGTCAAGTGTCTCATGTCTGTTGAAGATGAGCAATGGACTTGGCATAAAAGATTGGGTCATGCAAGTTTGAGATTAATCTTAAAATTAAACAAGCACAGTCTTGTTAGAGGTTTACCAAATCTTAGATTTCAATCTGATGCTCTCTGTGAGGCATGTCAAAGAGGAAAACTAGTTAAAACTTCTTTTCATTGTAAAAATATTGTTTCAACCTCCAGACCACTTGAGCTTTTGCGTCTTGATCTTTTTATTCCAACAAGGACAACCTCTTTAACTGGAAATAAATATGGGTTAGTCATTGTTGATGATTTTACTAGATGGACATGGGTTAGATTCCTTGCCCACAAGGATGAGTCATTCAAGGTATTTACTGTTTTCTGCAAATCAGTTCAAAATGAAAAAGGAATTTGTACTTCTTCAATTAGAAGTGATCATGGGGGAGAATTTGAAAATGAAAGCTTTCAAAAATTTTGTGAAGAAAATGGCATCTCCCATAATTTCTCCTCTCCTAGAACACCACAACAAAATGGTGTTGTAGAAAGGTAAAATAAGTCCCTCCAAGAAATGGCCAAGACCATGATCAATGAAGCTGACATTGCAAAATATTTTTGGGCTGAAGCAGTAAACACAGCTTGTTATATTCAAAACAGAGTCTTTATTAAACCTATTTTGAAGAAGACTCCATATGAACTGTGGAAGGGTAGAAAACCCAACATTTCTTATTTTCATCCATTTGGTTGCATATGTTATATTCTAAATACTAAGGATCAACTTGGTAAGTTTGATTCCAAAGCTGACAAAAGAATCTTTTTGGGATACTCTGAAAGATCTAAAGATTTTAGAATATACAATAAAGAAACTTTGATAGTGGAAGAATCCATTCATGTCAAGTTTGATGACAAGAAGCCTGACACTACCATGTCAGAGCTAGATGAATTATTTTCAGATTTAGACATTGGTTGACATCAAAAAGTGATCATGCATCTTCAGCGTCCGGTGGCGACAACCAGACACAGGATTCTACTCGGGCAGAAGCTGAAGACAGAAAGAGTTGGAAATACAAAACTAATCATCCTAAGGATCAAATCATAGGAGAACCTGGAGATAGAGTAAGAACAAGATCCTCTTTCAAAGAGCATCCAGATCTTGCACTTCTCTCTGAGATGGAACTTAAGACGATTGATCAAGCATTGGAAGATGAAGGTTGGATTCTAGCTATGCAAGAAGAGTTGAATCAGTTCCAAAGAAATGATGTTTTGAAGTTAGTCACTCTACCAGAAGATAAACAAGCTATTGGTACTAAATGGGTATTTAGAAACAAGCTTGATGAAGATGGAAAGGTAGTGAGAAACACGGCAAGATTAGTTGCTCAAGGTTAATCATAGGAAGAAGGTATAGATTTTACTGAAACCTTTGCACCAGTTGCAAGGTTAGAAGCTATTCGCATTTTACTTTCATTTACTGAACACCATGAGATAATTCTTTATCAAATGGATGTGAAAAGTGCTTTCTTGAATGGCTTTATAACTGAGAAGTCTATGTGAAACAACCTCCTGGATTTGATGACATTGAATTTCCAGAACATGTCTTTAAGCTTAAAAAGGCTCTTTATGGTCTTAAGCAAGCTCCTAGAGCTTGGTATGATAGAATAAGTTCCTTTTTAATGAAAAATGGTTTTACCGGAGGTCAAGTAGACACTACTCTATTTAGAAAAACATCAAACACGCATTTTATACTTGTTCAAATTTACGTTGATGATTGTAACACCCTGTTTTCTGAGCGCTACTGTGCAACCCAATCTAATGCTGAAAACATTTAATGCTTGTATGCTTTCAACAAAGAGTACTCTTCTGTCTTTTGCAATGGAAAATAGGAGTGATAATTTTTTTTTCTTTTTCTTTCCTTTGAAACCCTTTTCAAAAATAAGACATAAAGAGTACTACAATTTTCTAAATAATGCAAAATCAATCTTTTACAAATATCAGAGTATAACACATCACAATCAATACATCTCATAACATAAAACATAACATAATTGTTTTGCACTGAGGCGAGGTTTTCTGAAATAGAGTAATTACAAAACAACAAAGACAAAACCCTAAGCTAAGCTGGCCAACAACTATAACTCTTACTGAGAAACAGTTCAGCAAGATCAAAACATGAAACATTCAGAGGAATCTTCCTCCACTGGCTCGATCTTCAATGCTCTTGGAAAGACGAAACTACAGCAGCTATGGAACTCCATCTGGAAGTGACATCCATAAGGATATCTAATCCAACAACAGTGCAAGGGTAAATTCTTTATCCACGAGTTTATCATAGGCTATGTCGCATGCAAACAATATATACATACATAATACAACAACATGCTTTTATATACATATACATACTTAATAGACCGCACGCATCATCATGTTATATCAAGCATTGTATGTGAGCAGACAACTCAACCAGTAGATCAACAATCAAGTCACCACAACATCAAATAATTGCATGTGAGCAAACAAATCAACCAATAGATCAACAATCAAGTCACCACAATATCCAACAATTGCATGTGAACAACAATTCTATCAACAGACCAACGATCAAGTCATCACATATCATAAATGTGGTTAGCTATGCATGTCAATGCAGTATGACTAGTTTGTGCATACACCTGTAGCCTTAATAGGTCAGCAGTATGACGAGGAATTTATTTCCCAACGTCCGAACAAGATAGCCACACATTAGGCTTGCCTCAATTTAGGCTTGCCACACATTAGGCAATGCAGTGATAACTCATCTTTTGAAGTCTTTAAGACTAATCAAACGCTCCGAGTGTAATGACAACTCGTCTTTTGAAGTCTTTAAGACAATTCAAACGCTCCGAGTGTCGATGCTCAATGGTCAATATGCATCCAAACAAATTCATCAATATGGCATGCTCACCGTAGGGAGCGCCCGAGTAATGTTTTAATTAATCAATATCAAGTTCCATTTAAATCCAACATGATTCAAGGAAAACAACACAATTCATAATGCCACGCAGGGCCAAGAACATGCTACAGCATTTCATACAGCACATAACAATTCAGTAAGCTACAACCTGCTACATACTTTCCCCGATTTCAAGTCCAATCAAATCAATCAAACATGATTTAAGTCACACAATACTATTCAGTCTTGCCACACGGGCCAAATCAATACATAATAATTCATGCTACAACATCTCAACAACACATAGTAATACTACAAGTACTATAGTAATACTACAAGTACTACCACACAATTTAACCAAGCATCAAACGAACCAACACACAAGGCGAAAAACCCAAACTCATTATATAAGAATTTCCTTTACCTTGGGCGCTTTAACAATCCACGCTAGGTAATTCGAAACTATCGTCAAGTTGCACCTTGCGTGTACCTTAAGCACGAACTTTAACAACATAAACTTAATACAATTAGACCCCAAAAGATACAAATCCTAGACCGCTAGGACAGCCACGGTTTTAGGTCCCTAAAAGGCCTAAGAATTACTCAGTTAATCCCATATGGTTCACATCTAGTCACATAACATGATACAAGTTCAAGTCATGCAAGTTTTCAAACTTTTACTAACTCTACACACTTAGAAAATACCTAAACCAAAATTTACCAATTGGAATAGTGTTTTTACCAAATGAATAGTGTTTTGTCAACTTTGAATCACTTTTTAAAACACTAAAACATGTCACAAAATTTTAGTAACAACTTCATTACAAGTTCAAAACAATTCTTGAAACATAACCCAAGTCTTTTCCCAAAATCATGCTTCTTTGAAAAGCTTTGCTAAATCAAATCATCAACCACTTTTACAACTATTTTTAAGCATAAAACAAGTTACAAAACTCCCTTAGAGGCCACGGTTTCTAGGGTTCAAAAACAATTCCAATTTTTCAAACCTTTAACTCCTAAATCATACAAACTTTGGTACATCCAAACATCTTACCAAAATCAAACTTCTTTACCACTTTAATACAATTAAAACCAAGCTAAAAGACCCTCAAAATTAGTTCTTAAACCACTGTTTTGAGACTCACAAAACAGCCCGAAATTCATTTTGTTTCAAACAATTTTTCAAAGCTTTAAACTTACAAATCCTTATAGATTTAAAGTCCTAATCAAAAACCAACTTCTTAAACACTTTAAACACTTTAAAAACAAACTAAAGCATCCCCAAATACTTATAAATCAGCCACGGTTTCCAGCCCCTATTTCACATCAAATTTATTTTTTTAAAACTTTGTAAAACATGCATATATGACTAGTTTAAGCATACTAAACCAAAACCCTCAAAGATCTAACTCTAAAACAACAAAATCAAGCCAAGAACAAGCCCTTGAACAGCCCCTATGGTTTCGGCCTGAGCAAGGTTAGGGTTTTCCAAGTTTTAAAAATCACGAACAAGCTAAGACATGGAAGAAAACAAGGAGTTATGAAGCTAATCATGCATTACTAGCCAACATAAGCACTATAACTCAAAAATAACTCCTAAAACCTTCAAAACCCATAACATGGAACTCAAGAGAGATGAGGGAAAGTTCTTGGAGATTACCAAAAGGTTAGGTGATGATTGAACAAGGATTGAGAAGGAAGGAAGCAAAGGTGGAAGCTTTATCACCAAAATCCTTCAAACCCACACTTTCTCTTTCAAATTTTTCTCAAGTTTTCAACAATGGAGGAAATGAATGGGCTTAAGCCAATATGGAGAGAGCAGTCACGAAATTTTGAGGGACAGGGATGGAAGAAGAAAGGATCAAGGATTAAGAAGAAATGAGTAAGATCAAAGGCTAAATCACTAAACTTTCTTCAAGCACACCACTTTCTCTCACTAATGTTTTTCTTGGTTCTTACCAACAATGGAGGATGAATGAAGGTGATCAAAAGAGGGCTGGACAGCCACGAAATTGATGAGGATAAGGAGGGAAAGAATTTGTTGTAATTAGTTAGGAATTAACCAAACTAGTTAGGTTTTAACCATACTAACTACCCACCATTTACAACCTAACCAATCATAAGCTAACACTTGTCAAAGAAGCTTCTAAAGCTTGGATTCAGCTCCCCTAGTTGCTGGATTCACGCCCCCAGCTCAAAATATCACGATATTTCGTTTTGTCGTGTTCTCGCTCAATCGGGTGCTCGGCGTTACGCGTATATTAGGGTTTTTCTACCAAAAACTCCAAAAATAAATCTAATAAATTATTCTATAATCAAAAATTATTAATCAACCAAAATGTCCCTAAAACGCGGCCGCAATGCAGTTCTGCGCGTAGAAAGCACTCTATATATTTCTGATGCCCAAAAATTTCAAAAAAATTTCCAATAAATCCTAAATATTGTAAAATGCTAAGATCTCAAATTTTATAAAATGTGGATCACGTTTGGGCATGTTTCAGTTAGAAACTCACTCAATAGCCTAGTTACGGCAGAATTCAATAGAATTCTCGCAGCGTAATAAAAACTGTAAATTAGTGAGGATCACTAATTTCAATTTCTCTTATCAACTAAATATTATTCAAACAATAAAATCATCAATACAAAATTATCAATACAAAATTATTAAAATAAAAGTCACCTTAAATACGACATAAAACCAACAATTAATAAAATAGCTCAACATCAAAAATTTAAACTGTGACTTAAAAATACTTATTAAATCCTGAAAATTATTTCTCATTCAATAAAATAATTTTCTTTAATCAAACAACAATTTTTCACATTTTTCAAGATTAATTCATATTAAAAACAATATACGTCTACACTGTCTCTTAATCTGAATTAATTACTAAAACAGTAAATTATTTGCAACAAATGTAGCAGCTCTTTGTACTTTTCATAAATCATCAAGGTGATCAATCTCTATAATTTATTTCCAAGTAGTCGGAACTGTAAAATAATTTTCACAAAAATTGGGATGTTACATTACCACACTCCTTAAAAAAATTTGGTCCCCGAAAATTCATTTACAAACCAAAACAAAATCAGGAAATCTAAAAAATCATAACTTAACACTAAAAGCATATCATAAACTTTGGACTTTGAAAACTAATACGACTTGAAAGTTATTACATTCAAGCAGGCAGCATCAAAGCATACATTCCATTCATACATCATAACAAGTTAAAACACTACATCTATTAACTTAAACGTCTACAAATACAATACTCCGCGTCCATGTCGAAGAAGTCCTCGCAAACGACACCTTATTCCAACTACGATCTCTACTCCATCACGATCACGAACACGGTCATAGCAACACTGAGTTGCGGCTACATGCTAATAACAATAAAATCGCACTAACACAAATACACCTACACAACCACGTTTTCAAAACAAAACCTAAGGTCAAATTTCTTTTATTTTTAAAAGTCTAACTTCTAAAATAACTTAAAGCAAGAATTACTTTTCTTAAATCCCATTTGATATCTTCAAGACTCAACCATTCTAAAAAACATTATTGTTCCTGTGAGAAATCAAAAGATTACAAGTTAGTAGGATTCTGTGATACTGACTTTGCTGGAGACCGAATTGAAAAAAAGAGCACAAGTGGAGGCTGCCAATTCCTTGGAGCAAATCTTGTGTCTTGGTCAAGCAAAAGACAAAGCACCATTGCACTCTCAACAGCAGAAGCTGAATACATCTAAGCAGCAAGTTGCAGTTCTCAACTTCTATAGATGAAATATCAACTTGAAGACTACTTGGTAAAAGAGAGTAACAATCTTATCTTTTGTGATAATACATCTGCAATTTGTCATACTAAAAATCCAATATTGCATTCTAGAGCAAAGCACATTGAGATTAAACATCACTTCATAAGAGACTATGTTCAGAAGGGTATTCTTGAAATTAAATTTGTTGACACTGATCAGTGGGCTGACATTTTCACAAAACCCCTTACTGAAGATAGATTCAATTTTATAAGAAGAAATTAAAATTTTCATCTTATGGAAGAATGATTAATCTCAGCGTCTTATGAAATGTATCATTCAGCATCTGGTATGACATAAGCATTCACAAGTGTACACGTATGATATGTCATTCACATTGCATAACTCAGCGTCCAGTGAATTCGTTGCATGCGTCCGAGCACACACGTGTCACGCGCGTGTGGGACTTAAGCGTCTCATCACACCTACTGAGTCATGATTAATTTAGGTTTTCAGTATTTTTTTTAATTTTACTTTATTTTGGCAACTGCATTTAATGAAAAGGGAATCTTTATTTTTTTATTTTTTATTTTCTTTTTGATTTATTTCTTTTAATCAAAGGAAATGCGAAGAGGTTTTTTTTGTAAAAGTAACTGTACCATTTTCTCAAAACTTTCCAACTATTCCACCTCTTTTACACCACTCTGTACTCTGTGTTTTCCCTACGAAAAATTGTTTTCTCTCTCTCTCTCTCTGTTCGCTTCCATGACTGAAGTAAGAAATTATGAGTATACAGCTATCTATGATACTATGACTGAAGGAAATATTCTGATTGAGAATAGAGTTGATTTGAAAAGCTTCAAGCTCTATGGTTTTAATTTCAATAAAGGCTTGAAGGCTCTCGGTTGGAAGAACTACTTCTTCTGGAAACTGGTTGAAGTTCTGGTAACTACAGTAAAGGAATTCTAGAGAAATGTTCGACTACACAAGGGTAGCAATGTTGAAGACCATATTAAAGGTTATAAGTTTGTTTTTACCATTAACGATATTGCTGAAACTATTGAATGTCCCTGTGAAGGCATTAGTTACTATGTTGGTTGGGAAGATGCCTTCAATGGAATGGAGAAGGTGAATGAAGACTTGTTTGAAAACTATAGGCAGTTGAAGGAATTTGGGGAACCTCTTTTTGTGAAGCATCTAAAAAGTCACTACAAATTGCTTCACAAGATAATTGCCAAGAGCATCTGGCTCAGGCTGGGTCGAGTGACATTGTTAACTATGAACAGAAGTTCATAATGAGGAACTACATGGCCGGGAAAAAGATAAACTTGCAAAGACTGATTTACAACAATCTGATCAATGCACTGGTTAATTCAAGGAAGGGTGTTGCTGACAAGAAAAACATTAACAAGTCCCTTCCTTACGGTGTTCTTATCTCCGCAATGATGATTAAGGATAGTATTGTGTTGAGGATTTCGGCAATGTACCGAATCGCACAAGTAATAAAGTGATAAGTAAGATCGTCTCCACAGGGATTGCGATTGATTATTCAACTAAACAAAGTTCGTAACTATTTTGAACGAGAACCGAATAGTGGTATTTGGAAATAAGTAGATTCAGAATAATGAAAATAACAATAACAACTATTTGTAATTAAATGGTATAAAAACGACTAGGGGTTTGAATCCTCTTGTATCCACTCTCATGCATTTAATCTACAACCAACACAAGTTATTTCATACAAATAGAAGTTCGAATCAACTAAATTAGTTGAAGAACAATCCCTTGCCTCATAAACCCTTTACTCTAACTAAAACCCCCAATCCCTTAGGTGATTTATAGTTAGGTTAAGCATTAAGAATAGTGATTCATAAGAACACATAATCACAAAGTTATATTCCTATACTCATCATGACTATGGCTAACAATCTCAGTTCAAGTTCTTCACCCAATTTCCCAATCATCATGAAAAACCCCAATCGATTCAATAGCGGCCAAGTATCGAAAAGCATTAAGCGCGGAGAATTGAAAGCTCAATTGAAATGAAATAAACTTGCTTTAATATAATAGAATTAACTACATAAAAATTTCATCAAGATTCATCTAACCCTAGTCTTAAAAGCTTAGTTACTCATAGATAAAGAAAAGCCAAACCAGAAATTCATGAGAATTAATGAAGAGATCGTTCCCAATCCTCCACCGTGCCTCCAAATAACAAAGTTTGAACCCTAGACAAGTCTCTAAAGTGTCTATTTATAGTCTAGGGTGAAAAGGAGTAAAAAACAGGTCCAAAACATGTAAAAACATAAAATTCTGCGTCCAGGGTGCTGTCGTAGCACGGCCGTGGTGTGAGGCACGGCTAGGCCGTGCTTCATTCTGTTTCTCGCACTGTTTAAGTGCTGTCGCAACACGGCCGTGCTTCCTGACATGGCTAGGCCGTGCTTCATGTTGTTTTGTATTTTTCACCTCTTTAACGTCTGAATTAGCTCAAGGTGTCTTCATGAAAGTTGAAGCTATGGATCTTAGCTTTCCAATGGCACCGGTTTCATCTCATTTGGACACCTAAAACTCCAGATATGATTAAAACATTGAACAAGTGTCAAGCTGAGACAGTATTACATTATCAACTTGTAGCACAAATTACCCCAACTTATTCCAAGTGATTTTTCTCCTTTTTCCTAGGACAAATACCTTCCTTTAAGCACAATTGAACCAAAACCAAGTGCGTTATTCAAATCAAGCCAAATGCATAAATAACATGGATTAAAATGACTAAAATGACTAAGATGCGATACAAAACTAACACTAAACTATATGCTATTTCGAACGCATCATATTGCAAGAAAGTTAGGAGCTTTACCAGAAGAAGAAAGGCAAAAATATTTTGGAGTAGGAGCTATTGTGCATCCTGACACTTTTGGGGTCAATAGCTTAGTTAGAATGAAATTGATCACTGGTAATATGATCAAGAAGGTTAAACAAGAACATGAAGAATTAGCTGATGCTACTACCGGTGAAGTTATAAAGAAACCTACCAGAAGCTAAGTGTCTGGTGTAAAGAGAACTGGTGAGTCTCCAGAATGGGAGACAAGAAGCAAGAAGCAGAAGGTTCCTCCTGCACCAGAAGGAAGAGATGAACCAGAAGAAGATGAGGACCAGGTTCCCATTAGAAACATACTGGAGAAAAAGAGAAAGACAGAAGCTGAAAAACCTGTTTCAGCATCTGGTCCAAGGAAGCAAGTTCCTCCACCTCCTCCTCCTGTTGTTGCCTCCCAAGGCAAATGAAAGAGATTGGTTAGGCACTCTAAACTTAACCCAAAGGTACTAGATTTTACTATTGATGATTCAGTTACTACTTTTGATACTGATAATGTCATTCCTACACCGCCACTCTTTGTTTCATCTCCACAAACACACTCCACACAACCCACACCCACCAAAACACAGACCAAGAAAACTACCAAATCCAAAACACAAGCCATTACCCTTGTCACTCAACAACCTCCATCCACCAAACCTCAAACCTCCCAGTTAACCACAAAAGCCAAAACACTTTCATTCCTTTTACCACAAACCTCTACCTCCTCAAACATATCCCTCTCCACATATATCTCCTCACTCCACTCCCACCTCTTCAATCAGCTTTTCAAAATCCCTCTAAATAAACCCAAAACCTACAAAGTCAAAGTGACTTCCTCTCCCAAATCTCTTGCTCTCTCTATCAAACCTACCACACACTTTGATGCCCACAAGTTTGTGTCTCTGTAAATAAACCATGGTTTGTAAGAGAAGAAGAGTATCATTCCATATATGATCACCCTTCCTCTGGCACCTGAAGACTTTCACTTTAGGAGCTGCAAGATTGGAGATTGCCCCACTCTCTGAGGAGAATGAGAAACTGCATACCTGCTTTGGTGGAAGACTATGACCTCCTCCAAACAGAGGGATTATTCATTTCTCAATTGAACTTCCTCATAATCTGCCATAGCATGAACCTCTCACTCTGGAAGAGTGTGAAAGGTGGATCTCAGATGATGAAATGTCCTTCATGGCTTACTGCCTTGAAATGAAGAAGCTTGAGTTAGCTTACATAGGTCGAGATCCCTCATCAGCATCTGTCAAAATTGTGCCTAATAGGCAAAGGTGGCTACCTGGTCCATTCCTGAGAAGAGGAAGGAACCAGCTCCTGGAAAACTTCCAAAGCCAATTGGTATTAAGGAACTGAAAGAAGCTCCTAGAAAATACAATGTAAAAGCTTTGTCTCAGCTTCCGGTTAAAAAACTATCTGAAGACCAAGCCAGACAAGTCTATCTGAACTTGCTCAAGAAAGATGCTTGGAGCACTGGCTCATCTGGTTGTAGTAAAGAAAAAAAAGCAACCATTCCTATTGTCGGCTTCATCAGCAGGGTAACTGACACAAACCTTGTCATTCTCCACTTTGATGATTTGTTCATGTATACTATTGTTAGGCATCCAAGTTTCACTAAACTGCAAGACCAATGGGTTGTTATTAGCAAACATCTAGATATTGGCTTTAGTTGGAGTAGAATGGGAACAAATTGGAAAGACAAGGCTATTCTGCCTCGTTTGAAGGTTGCCACGGAAGATGAAGATGACAAAGAAAATTTGACCAGGATTTATTTGGAAGAAAATGAGCGTATCAGTACGTGTCTTGCTGAGACAGGAGAAATCATAAGAAAAGAATTGTCAGAAGCTGAGCTGAAAAGGTTCGATGAATATGTTGATGCCCTATTCAAGCACAGAGAAACTATTTTTCTGTGTATGCTTTACCCAGAAGAAATAGTGCTTAGATGGGAAAAGGACATGGAGTTTGAGAAACAGAAGCCCGGAAGACTCATCAAATGGAGTCTACCAAATGATGATTTCTTTCAAAAGGCTCAGGAAAGAAAGGAAAGGAAATTGAGATTATCACATGAAGTGCTTGCAAAGCATTAGAAGCTGGAAACACAAAGGGCTGTTTTTGCACAAGTTGACCAAATTCCAGAAGCTGCTCTTACTCTTCCTACTGCAAATGATGAAGTTGCCATCTTGCCAAGAGCTGAATTTGAAGCTATCATGGCTACAAATCAGAAGGTGAATCAGCTAGAAAGCACTGTGAACCTCCTCATGGAATGCCTCAACCAAATCCTTCTCCCTCCACTAAACCCTTAAAAACATTCTCTTTTTATTTCAAATATTTTGTATTATTTTTATTCACTTGGTACAATTCTCACTATTGCACTAGTACTCTTATATATTGAATGTTCTAACCTTTACTTGGTAAAATTTTTGGTACAATCCAAATTTTTCTATTTTGTTTTGACTATGATGCGTTTTACACTCTTTTTGTCTGATGACAAAAGGGGGAGTAAAAGTAATATTCGATGAACGCGCTTAAGCTTCACACTACATGCATCATTCATCATACATAACATTCTTTTTGTTGCTATGATACTCATTGATATTCATTGACATGTTTATATTTATTATTGGTACAATGATCTTAGCATCTAATCTTCAATTTATTGGTACAATAATCTCAGCATCCGGTCTCAACGACTATGTGAATATATGCTCTGATACATGTGTGCATTATACAATCTTACAAATGCTCTGACAATTGAAAATGCTCTGATACTTGAAAATATTTAATTATATTTGAGTATGCTGAACTCAGGAAGAGACCCTTGAAATCATTTTTGAAACTAAATTGCTCATTAACCTTGGATATTTGTCATCATCAACAAGGGGGCGATTGTTGAAACCTAAACGATTGAGAAGTTTAGACCCTCATTGAGTTTGATGATAACAAAGTATTTACAAGTGAACAATTTATCTTCTAATAAGTCTTAAAGTGTGTAGGTATTAAAATCACTTATGTTTTATAACTCACTCAAGCAAGAAGAAGAAATCCACAAGAGTTTGAATACATTCCATGTGTGTCTGCATCCAGTTCACTCCAGCGTCTCATGTATAGCGAGCGTCCGGTAGTGTTATCTTATGACACGTGGTTTTCAATTATTGTGAGCGTCCGTCTTGACTTCTAAGCGAGCATCTGGTCTTATTAATGAAGCACGTGATAGTCATGTTTGTGCTCTTTTACCTCAGCTATTCTGGAACAGAATTTGAATTTGATTTTGTGCGCTCATTCTTATTTACGAGGTATCAAAGGTGACACCTTTAGAATAAGACAAAATTCATACAAGGCAATTGTGAAAAGCAGATAGTACCATAGCGGAAATGTGTACTATTCTGATATTCTCTAGAAAAGAAGGAAAGGACATGCTTTTTCAAAATACCTCACCCAATGATTTGGAGCCAAAATTATCTACAACGGTAATACCCTCAAGGACTCCTATAAATACTCCAAGGTATTCATTAAAGAAGGTTGCTAGAAACTACATTCTGAAAGAGCTATTCTCAAGTGAGTAACCAAGTTTTGTGTCAAGTTTCTGCAAACCAAAGAACTGAACTCCAGCGTCTTATATTCTTTCTTTTAGAAAGTTATTGATTTGAGCTTAATCTTTTCATCCTCTCTGTGAGAGTTATTTGATAAAAGAAAATACTTTTGAAAGTTGTATTGCCTAGTTATAGGCTTAGTTCCTCAAAGGCTCGAACGTACTGGGTCGTTTTAAGAAGTTAAAAGTATTGTCAAGTTTGTGACAGAAGAATACTCTTAAGAAAATTTGTAATCAGTTGATTATAGTGGAAAATCCTTCAGGAACGAAGGGACTAGACGCAGCTACCAGTTTGGTGGTGAACTAGTATAAATCTCTGTGTCTTTTGCTTTACTGCTCTACATTTACTTTTATCTTGCCATAAAAACAAGTTTTCATAAGTTTTATTTCCAGCGTCCAGTTACTCTTCAGCATCCGATAACAAATAGTTTTCAAAGAAAAATGTTTTTAACTTAAAAGTTTGCGAAAAGTTTTGAACACAATTCAACCCCCTTCTTGTGTTCACGTTCATAAACAAGTTTGTAAAAGGTACGTTTCATATTTTTTGCTTTTACTATTGACTATAGTAAATAAAGATATGTATATCTTAAAGAAATCAAATCAGGAACCTTTGAAGAGTTCAAAGAGTTCAAGAATAAAGTGGATAGCCAGAATGGCAAGAGTATTAAGACCATAAGATTATATCGTGATGGTAAATACTTAAGCCAGGGGTTTGATGACTATCAAAATCGCACTTTGTTAGACACAATCCGATCTATGATGAGTTAGTCAAAACTTGATGACTCTCTCTTGGATATGAATTATATACAATTATTTCTTGGCCTTAACTGTGTTCCATCTAAGGCAATAAAAGGCCTCAATATGAGATATGGAAAAGCCGAAAGACCAAATATGACATTTATGAAGATTTGGCTTGTCAAGTTTATTTGATAGACTTGAACCCAAATTAATTAAATCTACTTAGTGGAGTATCCTTATGAAACTAAGGGATATTGTTTCTACAATGTAAAAAGTTTGTTGCAGAAACTGGGGTATTCCTTAAGGGAGTTTGTAACACCCTTGTTCTTGCTTTCTAGGAATTAGGATGTATTTGTGTGTTGTATGCTTATTATGTGCCATTATGTGATTGAATATGTGTTTGAATGTTAAGATAGTAGTTAGGATGTCTCGAAACTCGAATAGGCGAAACCAATTGCGAAATGACCACTTTCTACAGTCCAAGGGTGCCTGCATTCTGAGACTCAGGGCGCCAAGCACTGGCTGTTAAGTGCTTTTGCGCATTTTGACGCAATTTGACCTATTTTGACGCGCTGGACTCGACCCGAGTGACTCGATGTAACACCCCGTATCCGGAGTGCTACTAAGTGAACATTCTGACAAAAGTTGACATGTTTCCGAAAGGTGGAATACTCTGCTCGTAGGGTTTTCGAGAAATGTAGTCCTAATTTTTTTTTTTAAAGTTCTTTAAAGAAGCAGTCAGAGCATCACAGCAACTTTTAGAAACATGACGGAAAATAATTTAAAACACCACATAGACCACATTCATTTATTCTGTCAAATCATATATAACAAACGTGTCATGAAACATAACAGAGATTTATTACAACACTGAAATAAATGTTAAATATCCTATAGCTGGTCCACAAGCTATACTCTTCACTAGACTACTAGTAAATTCCATAACATATCATAGGAAAAAGACTGGACGACTATCCTCAGCTGCTCCTCTCTGCAGATCCAAATCCTATGCTTGCTCCACCATCTGGGTTACATTCATTACATTGAAAGAACCACTGGCAAGGGTCAACTTCTTAAAAATAAGGAGGCAGATACACATATTCAATAACACACTCGGCAATAAAACATGTAATAACACGGCATATTACAGGAAATAGCAATCATGACAATAGGCAACCAACAGTGTATACAATTCACAAGCGCTATTCAAGACCCAAATCAAGACTCATTCTCTCAACACTTTCGCCACATACCGGAAGTAACGCAGATCCATCCACTGAATACCAGCCGTAGCCTTGGGCTCTCCCCTCACCCTAGGACATTCAGCTCAGGTTCCATTAGCATTACGACGCCTAGTTATTCCCTATCGAAGACCAGCCGTAGCCTTTTAGGGGATTCTAGCACCCTAGGTGAATCGACGCAAGCTCAAAAACGTCCCGGCAAAACTAACGTCTAGCCATTCACTACCGAACACCAGCCGTAGCCTTTTAGGGGATTCTCGCACCCTAGGTGAATCGGCTCAAGCTCAAAAACGTCTCAACGACTCAACGACTCGACCAACTCTCGCACTCCGATGAACAATTCGCATAATTATAACAATAAGATTCAATTCAACAGCATAAGCAACATAGCAATATAACTCAATCCATCAGAGATAAATAACATAAGCATCTCATCTCAAATAATCACACTTAGCAGCAACAATCGACAATCAATATGGAATCCATCCCTCTGCAATTCAATGGAATTGACAGAGAGGCACAAACAAGTGTGGGGGGTTGGGGACAGCTGCCAACCACTTGCAGACAAGCCCACTAAATAATCAGTAAATCAAAAAAATAAAGCGAAGGGGTACAAGACCCTCACTTCGAACCCTGAGGTTCTCAGACTTCTTCGCATAAACACTTGAAATTAAATTCCTATCGTATCTAAAAGTTTCCCCTACACAAGGACATACAACAATAAAAGCCTACAAATGTCTAGAAGTGCCCTTACCAAAGGTAACCAAGTCACGTGTCGCAGCACGTCCTGAACTCACGCCGCACGAACTCGGATTCTCAAGCCCTAACACACAGAACAAACTTAGCACAACCTTAGGGACTTAGTTCTAACTCCTTAGGCTCCCACAACCTAAGACCCTCTTACTAACCAAATCACTTACACTAAGATACACAATTTGAAGTACATGTTTTTTTTTAAAAGAATTACAAACACTTGGAAAGCTAACAACAATTAAAAGAATGAAGTTTTAAAGACTAAGAATCCTTTTGAAAGAATACTTAAAGTTGGAAAAACAAAGTTTTTAAATACTAAGTTTGTCTTCTTCAAAACTTGAGACATAATTCAATGCTAAATTTAATACTTTCCACCGCGACTTGAAATAAGACTCCACTTTGGCCATTGGATCACAAGGAATCATTTGCCTTAGGTGTTTCATCGTCTTTGAAAATCAAATACTCCTAATTCAATTAAACTACTATCCAAAACTTACACAATAATTCTTAACCACGTCAATTATAGCTAATATAAATCAAAGGTACCAAAATTATTTTCTAAACTTAAGCAACAACGCTATACAACTAACATCAAACCAAATTTCATCAGATTCAAATCTCAAAACTCTAGGGTGCTCGCGGCCCCCTTATGCTTCTTTCTCCCAAAAATTCCAACCATCTAAACTAACTAAGTCACTTATACTTAGAAACATAATTTGAAATACTTGTTTTTAGAAAATTGCATACTCATGAAAAATTAATAACTAATCAAAAGAATAAAATTCTAAGGACTAAAATTATTCCCTTTCCAACTTAAAATATGAAATAACACCATTTGTCAAATTCTTTTCTTAACATACTTGGGTCAAGGCTCCAATTGGTGTCTAGGACTTCAAAGAGTCCTCTTTATCTTAATTGTTTCATAGCCCTTAAAATTCTAAAACAATTCCAAACTCAATCAAACCATTTCCCAATCTTTGTAAAACTTAAATACATCTAAATACAATTAATATAAACCAAAGAACACAAAAATATTTCTCTCCCAACCTTGAATGGCTCACGGCCAATACTCCCTCTTTCCCCAAAAATTTTACAAACTTCCAACTAATAAAACAACATCATTCCATATGTAAATCCTTTCACAAAACAACAAATAATTTCACAACCAAAGCATTATCAAAGTCAATTACCCAATCATTACTCTCTTTCAAGAATTCAAAGTTTTTAACAAAATTTACCATTCCTTGATCCAATATCAAAATTGACAACTACAACAACAATAACAATTCCTAAGAACCAAGAAACACAATCTAATTGCTTGACTCACTTGAGAAATCACAAAGCCCTTTTCCTTGGACCAATTGGCCTAGGGTTCCCAAAAATTGGGGAAAACTTTGATCATCTAATTCATAATCACAATCAAGTCATAAACAAAGTATTAAACAAGAAATCAAGCAAGGAAATTAAAGAAATCATCTCCTATAATTTCTACAAGGGCCACAGTTTTCAGCTTAGAAAACAAAGGAAAAGGAGTTGATTTTCTACTCACTCACTTTGTAGGCCATGAAGCAAATAGTGATTGAGGAGGTAGGAAGGGCTCACGCTGGAAGAGGGAAAGAAGAAGGGTTGGAAGCTTGTCTTGAACCTCACATTTTCACTCCCAATGGAAACAAATAAGAAATGAAATGAGGGTCTGGGAATGGGGGGTGTTTCGCTGGATCAAGAAGGGAAAAAAAGTGGGTTTGGCTTCCTTTCTTCTTCTCACACTATAACACTTAGGGAAAAAAAATAAAAAGAAGGGAGGTTGGAGAAGAGGCTACGCTGATGCTTAAGGGAGAGGAGAAGAAAAATAAAATGGCTTAAAAGGAGGGGCCACGATCAGGAAATAGAAAAAGGAAGGAAGAATTGTTGTCTTCCTTTTACCCACTTTTGGACATAGCTAGGAAAAATGAAAAAAAATCTATATATATATGTGAAAGAAGGGAAAGGACCACGCTGCTGCTTAACAAGAAGAAAGGGAAAATGAAATGGAACTAATAAAAAGAATAAAAGGAAGGGAGGGCTGCGGCCAGCTCCAAGAGAAAAAAAAAGAAAAGAGGAAAAAAAATAATAAAAGGAATTTACTTGGTCAAGAATGATTTAGAAAAAGCTAATTCTAATTAGCCACCATAAGCTTGACACCTAGTACCATAAAGTAAGATTCTAATCTAATCACAAGTCTAACATCTAATCCCTCTCTTCTCATGATTATTCTCTAATCCTAGAGTCTCAAGTGTCCTAAAAAAATACGGCGTCGAGTAATCGCGCTACCGATTAATTCTTTCGCCAATAATTTGCGAAAATTAATTCACCGCGTGATAATAATTTATAGTAAATAATTAGAAGCAATTGAAAACACTTAAGCAACATCACAATAAGTTACGTTTCGATTTTCATCGAAATCGAAATTCATTTTAAATTTTATTCGCGGGTAAAGACTACCCGGTGGTTCAAAACGTGACGAAACTTCGTTAGAGTTCTTCGACGATTTCCGAACCATGAATTAATATTAAATATTAATTATTAAATTTAATTTCATCTTGGTTTAATTCAATCAATTTCTTAGTCAACAAAAATACGCATTACCGCGTCACCCAGAAAACTTAGAATAAGTATAATTGATGAATTCTCTTTAAAAGCAGCATATGTCTACACTGTCAATTAATTCAAATTGACATCATGAATAATAATTATTTATAATAAATAAATTATTCAAAATAACTCAAAATAATTTCTCGTACTCTTAGTAAATCATCGAGGTGATCAATCTCTCTGACTTATTTATCGAGTATTCCGGATTTTATTGTTAAAATCACTTTTCTTAAAAATTTGGGATGTTACACCCGACTCGACCCTAAACGACTAAGACTCATGGGGACTGATTAAAAGACCTAGACCTAAGCCTAATTACTCAGAAACACTTCCTAAATTTGTCCCTAAGATGCTATAGGATTCCAAAACCCCATTGGAGCTCTCTTTTTATCGTTCCCCCTCGTTTCATGCCAGAATTCAATTATATTTGAAGGACTGTGACCGGAGTGCGACCCATTACCTATTAGTCTCATCTCCTTTTTGTTTCTGAGGAAGAAACACCTTCGGTAGGCCTTTCCTTTTTCTGGGGTTTTTGTGTTTCTAACTTTCATATTTGGACTTCCCAGTGATTGCGATGGTAGGAACCGGAAACGAAACGCTCGTATCTTCTCTCTAACTGCTAGGACTCTACTGAGGTAAGAAGATGGTGTAACACCCCGATTTTAGCGTGAAGATGTAAATTATTATTATTATTTATATTATTATTAACCGTACCTCCTATATTAATATCTGATCTTATCTAAATAGATATGTGATTAATTATATTAGTATGTGAGTATGGGTTCTTGAGTGCTAGTATATAATATTGTGTGTGATAATACATGATTATGTTTGAATAGATGTTTAATATGTTAGTGTGTGATTTGTTCATTTAAATATGTGTTGCTTTAGTAAGTAGTATATTGGAGTGATATATTATTATTTTATTAATTTTATTATTATTAAATATTAAATATTTTTATTATTATTATTATTAAATATTATTATTATTATTCTATTGTGCATCTTCCTCCAGAGGCTCTTGTGCTTCTCTGCTGTCAGATTTTCACTGCAGAAATCCAATGAAAGGGATAGTGATGTTTCAATAACCGCAGGAATCCTCTTGTGTCATGTTGTTTGTGATAGAATATCTATGGTAATGATTTTAATTATGTATTTTATGTAGCATAGAAGGACATACCAATCTCAATCTGATATGTGATTTATTTAATGATTAATGATATGGTAGGGAACCATTATGTGCCAAAAAAAAAATATTAACCTCGAATTTATTAGAAATATTTTAGAATAATATGTTTATTTTAGAAGTAGTATATAAATGAACTTTTAGGAGAAAGAATGGTTTCAATGAAAAGAAAATGAGTTTGGACTTTATTAGAGTTTGGGTCATTTTGATGTGCAGCCCATGTTGTTTTAAAAAATAAATTTGCTAGTTACACCCTTTTCTTCACACACGCACCCCATATGCCACTTAAATATTTCTGTTCATCTTCTTCCTTGGAATAAATCGTACGTCGCAGATCTTCAAACAAACCCTTGCGCCTCCATTCTTCTCTCCTCTCATTCTCTTTCATTTGTTTGACCACGACAAGCTACGAAACTTCACCACCCAACTCAAAATCAACCCGTGAGTTCGTTTCTGACCTCCTTTTCAAAACATAAATAAGACACAGAGAGCAAGGAGATATCAGACACATAGATTTATACTAGTTCACCACCAAACTAGTGGCTAAATCTAGTCCCTTCATTCCTAAAGGATTTTCCAGTATAATCAAACTGATTACAAAAACACTTGAGAGTATACTCCTGCCAAACCTTGGTTATACTCAAAACGACTCAATAATGTCCAAGCCTTTGAGGAATTAGCCTCTTATAAGGCCAAAAGCAGGTTACAATAAGCAGTTGTTTTGAAAACAAAATCAACTCTCGACGTGAGAGAATATTACAGTTTAAAGCACAAAACTATAAAAACTTTCTTTCGAAAGAGTAAGATTCTAAAGAACTGTTCAAATTGATTCACAAAAGGCTTTAACACTTGAATTACTTGGTTGCTCACTCATTTAACTTTCTTCAAACTCAGTGAGAGAATATATATAGAAGTAATTCGTTTATACCGTTGAGAATCAGCTCAAATCTCCCTGGAAGAGATACTTTCGGAGAAACATCCGTTTTCCTTTTCTGAGGAATCTTCGTGCAGCAGTACATTGTACTGCATTCCTTTCCAATCATTTGAAAACGAGTAGCCTGACACAATTTGAAAAGTATATGTCGATCTTGTCTTTTTGCTAAAGGTGTCAGCTTTGATACCTTGTACAATAAATTCAGTGCCAAGGGAATATCCTTGGAAGAATAATCATTTTATCGCTTGATACAATACTGACAGTGCTGGATGCAAAGAATGCTTGCCACATGCCATACACGTGTCATCAGTGTTATGTCAAGAGTATCGGACGTTCGCTCATTGCATCCCCAGAAGCAGATACTAAAGTCACATGCAGTAAGCGTGTTATCAACGTCTTGTTCTTTGAGTGCCAGAAGCTTGCTAAGTGTTGTACTGGACGCAAGTTAGATAAGATGCAAAGCTTTTCAGAGTCAAAATCCTTCAAAGTCTTGTTCCTTCTTGCTTGAAAGATGCTTCTGATTGTTACCAAAACTTAGGTAATAAATCCTGCATACTATAGAGTAATGGATCGAATAATGGAATTCTATTATTCACAAAATGAATTACAGGTATACATAAATAGGAAGGTCAGGTCCTAAAGGCTAGGATTTAGTTATTGACTAATAGCTACAATATACACAACAAATTTACATTTGAAAACATTTGAATTCAAGTTTCATTGGAGCTGCATATGCGAGATACACTTCAACGGTTGGGAGCTGGAATGCTTAAGGTGATCCATGTGAGTCAGCAGTGATCCATGTGAGTCAGCATGATTATCCATTACACCCCCTCAAGATGAAGTTACCATTCGCAACTTGCATCTTGGCTGTAAGATCCTGGAACCGAGCTGTTAGGAGTGGTTTTGTCGATATGTCTACTAGCTGATCCTTGGTTGATACATGAGAGACCCGAAGGTTGCCATTCAGCACTTGTCCACGTACAAAGTGGTAATCAAGAGAGATGGGTTTCATCCTTGAATGCAATACTGGGTTCGAACATAAGTAAGTGACACCAATGTTATCACACAAAAGTGTTGGTGGACTTTGGACAAGAACTCACAGTTCTGATAAGAGATTGGTAAGCCACATAACTTCGGATGCAGTTACAGCTATAACTCTGTATTCAGCTTTTGTGGACGATCTTGCCACTATTTTTTGTTTCTTGGAGGACCAAGAGATCGGATTGCCACCAAAGAGGATGATGTAAGCTGAAGTTGAAGTTCTATCAGCAAGGTTGTCTCCCCAGTCAGCATCAGAGTAGGCAATGATATTGAAAGATGTTGGCTTTCTAAGCATAATGCCAAAGTTGATAGTTGACTTGAGGTAGCATAGGAGCCTTTTTAGGTGTTGTAGATGAAGTATGGTTGGCTTGTGCATGAATTGAGATAGCTTGTTGATGGAGAAGGAGAGGTCAGGCCTTGTAAGATTCAAATATTGTAAGGCTCCAATGATTTTTTGATACTCAGTTGCATCTGTGGCTGAAGTACCATCATGTAATTTGAGTATTAAAGTAGGTGACAATGGTGTAGGGGATGGTTTCACACCCTTCATATCAAACTTCTCAAGTATCTCTCGGGTGAATTTATGTTGAGAGAGTAGTATGCCTGATTGTGTGGGGATAAGTTCCACTCCCAAGAAATAATGTGGTGCACCCATATTTTTAAGTGAGAACCTTTAGGATAAATACTCAATGAAGTGATTTGGAAATTTGTTGTCATTTCCTGTGAGAAGAAGACCATCTACATATACAAGGAAGTAGCCATTGATACCACCCGAAGCATATATGAAGAGGGATGGGTCGCTGCGACTTGTTTTGAACATGTAGGAGGTAATGAATGATTTGAGAGGATCATGCCATGCTCGAGGTGCTTGTCTCAATCCATAGATTTCTTTGTGCAATTTGCATACATAAGAATACATTATTGACATCAAGTTGATGCATATGCCATTTGTTTCCAAGTGCAAGTGTCAGGATTATTTTTAGTGTTTCAAGCCTCACAACCGGTGTGAATGTCTCTTGAAAATCAACCCCTGGACATTGTGTAAATCCTTTTGCAACTAGACGTGCTTTGTAGTGAGCTATTGATCCATCAGGATTTCTTTTGATGCAAAATAATGACTTGCATCCAATAATATTTTGATCTTTTTATGGAGGGACCAGAGTCCATGTTTCGTTTCTGATAAGTGCATCAAATTCATCTGTGATTGCCTTACGATGGTAAGCATGTTGCATAGCTTCCCTTACATTGGATGGTTCAAGATTCTCAGGCAATGGATGTTTAGTTGTTGTGAGAGCTCTTTTTGGCTTGAAGATGTTGTAATGAGAACGAGTTATCATGGGATAACTGCGAGTTTGACTTGGGACATCTGCAATATGGTTAGTGGTAGAGGGAATATTTTGAGGTGAAGTAGGGGAATTATGATCATTACCTGAAGAAGGCTCTAAGGCATGGCGCACTTCCATGTTGGGAGCTTGTGAGATGGTCTCGGTTTGTGGGGAATCAGTTTGGACCAAGTTAATGGTGTTGGAAGGGATTGGTTGATGTAGAGTGATAAGGCTAGTGGATAGGATTTGTTGAGGTGAAATTGAATTTTGGATGAGGGAGGGGTTAGGTGATATGCGGATGATTATTTCTAGTGTTAGATTTTCATTGGTTGTTATTGGAGTGAATAAAGGAATGTTGAGATTTGTTTGTTGGTGTGAGTTTGAAATAAGGTGCCACGGGTAGGCTATAGTTTATTGAGGTGAGAGATTTGAAAAATTGTTTGAATTTGAATTGTTAACAGCGGCAGTGATGAGGTTTATTTAGTTTGCTATTGTTTGATATGGGAATTGGTTATCAAAGAATGCGACATGGCGTGAGGTAAAGATTTTATGTGTGATTGGGTCAAGGCAGTGATATGCATATTGTGAAGGTGAGCAGCCTACAAAAATACATGGTTTTGATCTAGGTTAGAGTTTATTAGTTGTGTATGGTTGTAACCATGGGAAGCATAAGTATCCAAAAGAATGCAAGTGTGAGGGATTGTTATCTGTTTGATGAAGAACTTTGTGAGGGGACCACATGTTGAGTATAGGTGTGGGCAGACGATTTATGAGGTATGTGGCTATTTTGAAGGCAAATGACAAAAAATTGGGGGTAAGTTGGCATGGTGTAGCAAGCACGTCCGTTTCTACACTGTGACAGTGATGTCTTTCTGCTGTGGCATTGAGTTTCGTGGTATGAGGAGGGGTTGTGAAATGTGGGATGCCATTGTTGGAAAGAAAAGTTTTTAATTTAATAAATTGACCTCCTTTGTCAGAGTAAAGAGAAACTAGTGGTAAATTAAAAAACTTTTCAACAACGAATTTAAACTAAGGAAATATTTTTGAGACATCTGGTTTATTTTACAGTGGATACAACCAAACATACTTCGAGAAATGATCAACAAAGACTAAGTAATAAATAAAACCATCTAGAGAACTAACTGGAGCTGGGCCCCATACATCAGTGTAAACTAGTTCAAGTGGCTTTTTGGTGGTGATACTGGAGATGGAGAACATAAGCTTGTGACTCTTGACACTACTACATGAGATGCACAGAGTGTTGATGCTCGACTTTATTTTGAGAAAAGATGCTAGATGTCTCATAATACGCTCAGACGGATGTCCTAGGATGTGATGCCATGGTGGATGAGAGGACGGTTTGGTGAAGAGAGCCTTGGGATTGGGTAGAGAATGAGGCATGTGATAGAGACCATTTTTATGCTGAACTCGTAGAAGTGGCGCCTTTGTCTTCAAATCCTTCACCAAGGGCTTCACCTGCTTGGCCTTTGGGCTGACCCTGCATACATATTACATGCATTTATAACTATTCTAATTTTTACACAATTTTTTTGCAGCTATATATTAAAATTTACACATCTCTTTGTGTTTCTTTTCCCCTATTTTTATGAATGCATCTCGTTGTCTCTATCATTGTTTCAAAATTATACTACTCATTATTATCTAGACAAAAGTCTCATTTTAGTGCCTTGCGTGACCTATTTTCGTCCTTGACAAAAAAATAAGTCCAGAAATAGCTCATGACATTTTCAAAAGAGGATCACGTTAGTCCTTCTGTCAGTCTCCTTCCAAATCCATCACTTAATGTGCTGACGTGTCACGTTAAATGCTCACGTGGCACGTTAACCCTCTCCACATTGTCTCCACACTAGATTATATAAAAAGATGTGGCATTTTTTTAGACGTTTTATCCGGTGTCTGATTTTTTTTTCCTACAAATCTGGTTATGGAACGTTTTAGTCCCTGACAAAATTGGGACATATTATTGTATCTATTTACTATATATAAAAATCGATAGTCCTCTAATTAGTATTTTACCCTCGCTTTGACACATGTCAGATGCTCATTAAATAAACTTGAAATTGTTCATTAAAAAAATACAAAAAAGCTCATTCAAATTATATTCAAAATAAATCCAAAAAATCTCTATCTCATCCAATAAATATTCAAAATTCTCTCCCTCATTTTAACCATAAAAACAAATCCGAAAAATTTTAAAAAATAATAATATCCTCTTATCAGAAAATAATATTTAAAAAACCCCTCTTGTCTTATTTTCAAAATTGTCACTGATATAGAATAAATACAATAATATGTCCCAATTTTTTAAATTATTTTTTGGAATTGTATTTTCAGAATTGTATTTAAAAAACTCAAATTTTAAAAATATTAACATTTTTTGGATTTGTTTTTATGGATAAAATAAGAGAGAGAATCTTTGAATATTTATTGAATGAGAGAGAGATTTTTCGGATTTATTTTGAATATAATTTGAATGAGCTTTTTGGATTTGTTTAATGAACTATTTCAAGTTAATTTGTTTAATGAGCATCTGACACGTGTTAATGCGAGGGTAAATAGTAATTAGAGGAACTATTGATTTTTATATATAGTAAATGGAAGTAAATAGATAGTTTTCTCTTAATATGTGTGAAACTTTTAACAGAGAGGTTGTTGTGCAATGTGCAGTACTAGCATGGCAACCCGTGCCATGCACAGGTATGTGTGTCTTCTGAATTTTTCTATAGAATTATTGTAATATTATATATAATATTTTCTTTTTTTTTGGTAGATTATATATAATTTTTTCTAAACATTTGTAGAAGAACCTTTGGATAGAAATTTATATAATATTTGATTTGTTTCAGTTTCTTGTCCACCCATTTGACCCCGTTTAGATAAGTGTATTTGATTTATTTCAATCATAAATCACAAAGTGTAATAATTTACATATAAATATTAATATTTTTCGTGTAAAATATTGTGTTATCTTGTAAAATGTTCATTCCTGTGTTTAAGAAAATTGTAATCTTTTTTTTCAATAAAAAATATTTGATAATCTTTTTCCAATAGATCTGTAGGCTTGTGCTACGCACGGTATATACTTAAAAATTATAATCATACACTTAGGGTTTAGAAGAAGCAACATTCTTATGTATACATTTGAGCCTTCAAAATCTATGTCTCCCTTTGATAATAGAATTAGATCATAGAATCATAATTTTTTTTACATTATATTTGTAGTCCCGTGCTACGCACATTATATACTTAAAATTTACAATCATACACATATGGTTTAGAAGAAGCAACATTTTGTATACATTCAAACATCGATATCTGAGCCTCCATTTGATTTCTAAATAGAATTATTTCATATTCGAATTAATTGGGACAACATGTGAAAATAATGCTGCTATATTTTGAATTTATTCAAAAGAAACTTGTTTCATTATTTGAATTTATTCGAATTGATTGCCTCTTCATATCACAATTGAACTTATTGGCTTAACATTTAAAATAGGACTGGATCATTTTGAATTTCAAACAATGGCAGATTGCATGTTTAATTAAGGATATTTAATTAGAGTAGGATAAAACCAAAAAATAGGGGGAAAAAAATTAAACTTTGATCTTATAATTATTAATGTCTATTACGATTAAAAAATAGTAAATTAATTGAGTGAGAAGATAATAAAAATAATAAAATGTTTATAGTAAAATTGCTATCGCAATAATTTTAAAAAAATTGAAATTATAATAAAGTATAATTTTTCCATTACAATTCAAATGTTAATGTGGTTTTGTATAAAATAGGTTTAATTACTCTTTGAAAATTTCTAAATAGGTCCCTGAACTAAAAAATTTATAATTGGATCTTTGATCTCATCAATAATTGGGTCCTTACATGTTAAATCTTTTAAATTTTGAATAATTTATAATTAGGTCCCTAAACTTTTAAATAATTGATAAGAGTCCCTAAATGAACCAATTGCATAATTTATATATCCACGAAATAAATTTTAAATAAATACAACGGAAGACAACAATTTTGCTTTAATTTTTTTTTCTCCCATAAATAAGTACAGATTGTTAAGCTTGTTTTTATCCGCTTCAACAAAGCAATGAAAGAGAATTTCCTTTGATGAAATTTCCTCCAACTGAACCCCACCCGTGTGAGTAGGTAGGAGAATTCATGCTCTATAACAAAGAACTATTTCTCCACCCTGTGTGTGAGAGTTGGCAATTGGTACATACTTTCTTTGGTTGAGATTGCACTTAGTTATTACAAATAAATATGCTATCTCAACCGGACAGAACATGTGCTTTTAGATAACATAAGTTCATAATATTGAAGACTTTACATGGTTGAGTTCACGTAATAATATTGTTCTTTAGCAGTTTGCTTTCCCGGCTTATATAGATTATTAGTTCCAGGCTCACTGAGAAACTTCTAATTCAAATATGAAGTTCTGGAATCCAAAGGAATATATATCTTGAACCACCACCAGTAACTGTAAAATAATATTGTTGACAGTACTACAGCGAAGGGGAGATAAGTATTAATAGTAATGTACATTCAAGTTTCCTATTCGTTGCCACACATCCATTTGATACTTGACCACTTATTCCCCCTTTATCACTGGACAACCACCATAAAATTATCAAGAAAGCAGTTTTGTTAATTCATCTCTAAATGTGAAAACTTGTTGACACATATAATAATAATAATAATAATAATAATAATAACAACAATAATGACAGTATCAACTTATAACCTGACAGTCCAAAGTAAATTCTTGTACATCCAAAGTCAATGGCCTTATTATAGCAATGTACACCAGAAAAGGTGATGGCCTAACCAGTAACCATTATTCCTATAGTAGCAGAGAAAATCCTGACATTTTTACTGCATTATTGTGTAATAAGTTTTATATGCATCCAGCAAAAATCACAAATAATTAGTGCTTCTAATAGAAAACAACATCAAAGCAAAAACTATAGCTTACTAATAATTCATTCCCATAAATTAATGTTTTAATGCCTTTTGCCATTAGAAGTTCTTATCCTTGTCATTCTTCATAAATAAAGGGAAACCAATTTAACAAACCGAGATTCAAAGCGGGGAAAAAAAGAATGGAAAGCAATCCCTTAATTAATTAGGATATTTGATTAGGAGTTTTTCTTCCATAGGAGCAAAAAAGATTGCAGCAAGAGGTGTGAAACCCAAACTTGCGGCGTAAATGAAATAATACTGATTCCTCCATCCTCATTAGCAAAATTTTGGATCAACGCATCTCCAGTTTGATTGTTTACTGATAGGCCATTTTAGCAGAATAGAGTATAATGAGAAAGCAGCATATAGATATGCATCGCAAGGAACTAATATCGAGGTAAGAAGCAAAAACCCATTGTAGACTATTATCTTATATCTATCAATAATAACAAAAATATGAAATCCAAATTTCAAGATTTTGATACATCAACTTATCAAGCGAGGCTTCTAATAATGAAAGGGATAAAAAAAAGGGCAAGCAAACCTGATCCATCTCACTATCTCCATCTGTTACCAGCACTCTATCCCTGACTTCATCTTCTCCTCTAAACTAATGAGTTAGAACAAAATTACTAAACACACATAGTTAGCCGTAACAGGTCTTCCACCATTATACCATTTGCTCACACCCTACCTCACAAGGTAGGCCAAACAATATATATATATATATATATATATAAACCTGAAAAGCGTAAAATGTCAAATTTGAGTAACACAACTACTTTAATGGTTAATCATATCAGTTAGTTTCAATCACATAAATAATAATTTTGAATCACTTTAAGCAACATCCTCATTTACCTCACTGTCGATGTCATAATACTCATTGTTTTGCTTGAATCATCAATAGTGCTCATATCATCTCAGATTAACTCATTGTCATCCTCACAAAGGGTCGAGCACACTTTTGGAAGAAGAAATCATTGGCAAAACATCATAAACAGATTTTAAACTTAACTGCAAGCAAAATATCCTTTCATTACCTTCAGAAATAATACAAAATGTTTGTTGTTTACATTCTCGACCTCCATTCTCAATGGATTTTTGGCAACAGATGATTCACTTCTTGTTCTTCTTGAATAGATGAAAACCTCTTAACTAAGAATACATTCAAGAGTCAACACCCTTGGTTTGAATGGCCCAAAAAACAATGGCAATGGCATTATTGAGATAAATACATATCAATAATTCAAGGCTATATATGGAAACCTATATATGGAAACGCAGATGGGCATAACATATCACATGGCTAAAAAGAAAACATTTACATTACAAATTATTTCAGAGGATGGATCTGAAACCAAAAGAATGAAGACATACCTTGCCATTTATATTCACAACAGAAAAAATAATATATGTAACAACAAAAACAAATGGCGTTGATGATTCTCATATTGGGATCTGAGTCTATAATATATGAGAATGAAGATATGCTAGTTACTTTAAATAAACAAAGAAAAACTTGGAAGCGGCAAGATAGAGGTTTCAAACCATAATACAGCACAACCTTCACCTTCTTTCTCTTCCTTTTTCTTTCACAGTTTTAACTTCTCCTAGATCAACTACAAATTTAATATTTAATTTAAATTTAAAGGATAGACAAATCAAAAAAATTCGATCATTTTGTGCACCTAGTCAATCAAAATTTCATATTTACTGAAATTAGGGCATCCAAGGTAAAAAAAAAATATTTTTACATAAACGTAAAGGGTGATAAGAAAAAGACAAATCTCATTCTCTTTTTTTTTTAAAGGAGAAAACGAATCAAAAATTCTAATTGGTCAAGAAGGAATGAGGGATAGAGATCAAAAAAAAAAAAGGAAAGTGATAATTACCCAATGAAGGATCCGTCAATGAGAAAGTTGAGAGTGGTTGAAGGATGTGGATTTAGAGGCATAGAGGCCCTCACTGCCGCCATGGAAGAAGAAGGAATTCGCACGGTATAAAAGTCTCGTTTTGATAGTAGCGGATGGAAGCACCCACGAACAACAAAATTGGACCGCCCACTACTAGAAATTAGCTATTTAGTGACCGATTTAGAGACCCAAAAAAATTGGTCACAATAGAGACCGATTTATAGACCGAATTCTTAAAATTATTGATAAAAAAGTATGGTCGCTAAATTGGTCGCAAAAAATATATTAGCGACTAATTTAGAGATCGATAATTAACGACCGAAATATCGGTCTCTAAACTGGATTTTCATTCGCTGCAAAAAAAAAATTAAAAAATATTTACTAATTTTAGCGACCGATTTAGAGACCGATAATTAGCGACCGAAATATCGGTCTCTAAACTTCTCTTAAGTTTATTTTAATAAGCCTTCATTCTCTCATTCTAGTTTTCTCTAACTTCTCATTCCCTTTCACTCTTTCTCTAACCCTGGCCGCCACCAAACCCTAGTTCCTCTGTTCTGTCGTCTCTCTCTCCCCATGACGGACGCAACCACCACCGTCCACCGAGCTTATATCACCATTCGAACTCGTCCCTCTCTCCCACTCGCACCTCGGTGATGATGAGATGCTTGCCGATCGTGGAGGAGACGAAAGGGGGTAGTGGCTCGACACCAGAAATAGGTGAAAAGCAAAGAACCCTCCTTCTTCTCTTTAGATTTTTCACATTATTATTACCATTACCATCACAACCACTGTTTCTTGGTCACAATCGAACCCTCAGTACTGAAAGCTTGTGGTTTATTGGTCAGATCTGCGTTTTCTTTTCTCTGTCACCCAGAAGCATCAATCTCACCATTGATAGGAAAACTTCAGCGAAAGTGCGCTTGTGCACTGCTCTGTCCTCGATCTACGATGCCATCTCCCGCATCCGCAACGTCTTCGATGCAGTTGGCTACATCACCTACCGGACTCCACCGATGCCGCCATCGCTGCTGGCCTCGACCCTTCCTTCGGAATCACCGTCAACTCCAAAAAGGTGCTTCCTTTTTCTTTTAATCGTTTCTCAATTAAGGTTTCGAAATTCGCATTTGAAATGCTGCAATTGAATTTTACATTTGAGCAAAGTTTGAAACTTTGTAATCAAAGACAGTGACGGTGAAGCCCAGAGTTGAATATAATTTACAAATTTTCAGCATAATTTTTTTGGATAAAACCTACAAAAAAAATAGTTTTTTAAGTGGGAAACATTTTTTAATGTTGTATTAGCTGGATCAGCAACTATGTGCGGTGTGTGTTTTAGCTTGGTCTAGTTAAAATTGGGATTTTCAATTGCCTAGGCAGCTAAGAATTAGCTTAGTTTGGTTAAATTTTAGCCATTATGATTTTTTTAGTTTCCTTTTAATACTTGTTCAGAAATTTGAAAGCTTGTTATTTTAGTGATGAAGAAGTTTTACCTTTGTGATTGATAGCAGCTGGCATGTTGGAGGCTGTTGTTAGCACCTTACATTCATCTTTGTTTGTTTTCTCAGTAAATGTGGGGAAAGTGAAGTGGGGGGATCGAAGGGGTGCTAATGCATAAAGGAAGGAGGACACAACAATGCAACAAAGGTATGAAGAGTTGGGGAGTTATGGAGAGGTTGGAGATAAATTATGCAACAAAATTATTCAAGTCATCATGATGCACTACTGCAAAATTAACTTTCGGAACAGAGATTTTAAATCGGTTGTTTTAAACAACCGATTTAAAAAGCAATGCGGTGGCATTTTGGAAATTAAATTGAAGTTTTAACATTTACAATTTTTAAATCGGTTGTTTATAACAACCGATTTAAAATTGTTTATGAAAAAAGATTTTAAATTGGGTGTGCTAAACAACCGATTTGAAAGGTCCAAAAAAAATTAACAACATTCTTTTAGATCGGTCGTATTAAAACACCGATTTAAAAGTCGAAATATTAAACAGAAAGAAAAAACCCTACAGTCCCTCTCGTCGCGCCGTGTTCTTCGTTCTTGGGTTGGGAAGCTCGCCTTTCATCGCGATCAGCACAAGCCAGACGCCATTGTTCGCTGTTCTTCAAACTCGCGTAGGCCTCAAGCTCGGGTTGCTCGCCGTTCTCCAGACGCCGTTGTTTTGCTCGCCGTTCTTCAAGCTCGGGTTGGGAAGCGATTCTTTCTCATATCCTCGGTTCATCGCCGTTATCCAGACGCCGTTGTTTTGATTCCGATCTCAATTTCTCTAATCTATGATCGGATTTTCTGGTATTAGGTTTTTTGATTTTCTGGGAGGAAGAAGTTATACGGATTCTACAGGTTTGCTGCATCCACTGGGAGGTTCTGGTAAGGGTTACTTTTGTGCTTCCGCTTCTTGTTGATATGAAAGAGATGATGTTTGTTTGTGTTGGTGAAAATAAACAGAGGAAATCTAACTTAAGGAATAGATAACTGTATGTATTTGGTATTACAGTTTGGTATTACAGAGGAAATATCTGGTTATTCTTGTCGGTTTGTTTTTGTCTTAATTAGCCATCTTTTGCATTCAGTAGAAGATCTCCAAAGTGCAGTCAGTATTGGTTTTTGTTTTCATTCAACATATGGGAAATTTGATACCATTTGTTTTTGTAGCATAAATTACAGTTTGATGCTTGCAATCCAATATATATGTAGGTTGCCACTTCAAGAATAGGTTAATTGCCTCTTCAAACTGCATTCTGCAGTCACTTTAGTATTTTGCTTATTCTCGAGAGTTTGAAATGATTTGATATTAAGGTCTGGGCTTATCTATTGCACTGATTAGTGATATGAATCAAATTATCAATGACTTTCTTTGGAGGTTCATTATAATTTATAATGCACAAAATGTACCCGTTCTTGGTTTATTTTCCCTATGTCCTGCTTCTGATATTTGAGCTTACTTGATAACATGACACCATTTCTCTCAACATTATTTATGTTTTGCTTTGTGAAGCTTTTTTTTTTGCATCAACTCATTTTTACACCTCTTATTCTAAGATCCTCTAACATGCAGTTGGCATGATAGAGTAATCTTATTTGAGCAATATCACTGGAAAAGGGCAATGAAGAAGAATCAGCCATGAGTTCATGGTATGCTATTTTACTTCCCTTCCCTCTACCTAATTTTTCTTGAGAGCTTTAACTGAACAAACCTAAAACTATTTTTACTTTGTGTTTTATTTAATATGAGCAAGTGGTTATGTTATTAAAATTTGTGCTGTTGCAGTGGAACAAGACATGGGACAGGGCCACCCGAGATTCATACTACTTCAATTGGCCTATTTACTTCCCTTAGGTCCCTTCCTTTTTTCTCATGCTGACATTGTCTTATCTTTATTTTGGTTGCAAACCTGGAAAAAATTGTTCATAGCTTCTATTTCATTTTTCTTTTTAATTTTCTTCTGAAACAACTTTCACATTTTTTATAAGCTCTATATCAGAAGTAGCCAATGTACCGTTGCTGATGTATTTTTTAAAAGAACTGAGTTTGCCAATCTTGTGTGATAGGTAAAAGAATTGTCTTGGTCAAGACATTAGTAATTCCTGCCATCATCGTACTCTCACTGGTAAGTCGGCTTGACAACATGATATGCATTATTTATATTTTGATAGCAAGTTTTTTTTTTAATTCTTTTTTTATTTTCCCTTACGATGTTTGTTTAGGTGAAAAAATCATGTGAGTTGAACATTGAATTGTTCATTGTCTAGTGATAAAGTAGAAAACAGGGATATTGTTGTGTATTATGGATTATTTTGCTCAACTTCAATTGCTGTTAGTTTAAAAGCCTTTCTTTCAATTATGTTTTAATTGTCGGAAATAATGCAAAATTCATGATCATAATGGTTTAATCAGATAAAGTGATTCAGACCAGATTTTGCATAGTTTCTTGGAGCAGAAAATGTGTAGAAGAAAATTCAGTTTGGAAATGCCTGGCCTTGTATGTACCAGTATGTATGGTAGTGATTTAAAATTTTTGCTAAATTACACTTTTCGTCCCATATTTTTCCAGTTTGATGAAAATGGTCCCCCAATTTTATTTTATTTTTGGGAATTAAGTCCTCTTAAATTCCAAATGTTGCGAAAATAGTCCATCCGTCAGGATTCCATCCAACACTAACGACGTGGAAAATAAGTCTCCACGAGTAAGAGACTTAACTCACAGAATATTGTGAGATGCGCGCATCTTTTTCAATTGAACCAACACATATTTGATTTGTCTACAGAGCTCATAGAACAGGGTTTAAAACGAAATTGGAGTCATGTGATATGTGGTAGATAAAAATTATATTGTTAGCACAAGAAAATGAATGTCCCATGTTAAAATTTGATGTGAAAATGGTTATGTGAAATTTGTATAATATTTATATATCTTTTTAGGACATTTCTTAAGGTACAGAGACAATTTCCCTTATTTTACTGTATGTTAATAGATGCTAGGCAAGGTAGAATTTTTTTTCTTGCTTCATGGTTTCCCTTTTGATTCTAGACGCTAGGCAAGGTAGAATTTGAATGTGCTGCTGCTTGCTGCTTTTCAGAAAGTTTATTATGTACTGAAATTTGATTGTGTTGCTGCTTGCTACAATTCAATCTCTATTGTCAAGGCACTTCTTGAGGTATTGCATTGCATTGCTTCCCCATTATTGTGTGGCTTGGCTTAATTGAGAGTTCATGACTAGTTGAATTGAAACCTCAGTTTGTTTTACTTTGCATTTACAATTATCTTCCTGAGTAATAATCAATAATCAATAATGACTTAAAGTTTTGACATTTAAATATTTATCATTTTGTAATCCTAATTTTATTTTGATGTTATTTCTACTGCATGGTGGTTCTATAAATAATTAGATTTGATGTTATTTCTAAAGGCATCAAGCCAACATTATCTCCTAACCTTAATACTTTGTGAGGTATGCAAATATTTTTGAACTGCATGTACTCTTAATTAAATGCACTCTAATTAATTAAGCATGTCATTAAATGCACTCTAATTAAGCATGTCATTGTTAGAAATAGTTGTGAATTTCAACTAGGTAGACGATAACAAGTTATAGTTTACGTTCCCTGAAGTGTGTATTTTTTTTTCAAAACTTAGTTATGGATCGTAGTTGGATGCAACAAAATCGATTGAGTGAAGAGTACGAGAAGGGAGTAGAAGAGTTTCTGAATTTTGCTCAAACGAAGCTTCCTAAAAGTGGCGGAACATTTTCTTGTTCGTGTGTTATTTGTGTGAACCAGACACCACAAATAGTCGACAAAATACGGGAACACCTAATTGTCCATGGGATTTGCAGTAGTTATACAACATGGACATGGCATGGTGAGAAGAAGGAAATGTCAAGTGTGTCTGAAGGAAAGAAAGCTGAAGTAGAAATGGACGATCGGTTAGAAGACATGATATGTGATATTGGACATGAGTCTTTTAAACGAGCACATGTTTATGAATCCTTGACAAAAGACAATGAAGAGGCTTTGTATAAGGGGTGCACAAAATTCACACGGTTGTCTGCCGTGTTGATATTGTTTACTTTGAAGGCAATAAATGGGTGGACTGACAAGAGTTTCACCGACTTGCTTGAGTTGTTGAAAGATATGCTTCCAGAGGGCAATACATTGCCGAACCGTGCGTATGATGCGAAGAAGATCTTGTGTCCGATGGGTGTGGAGTATAAGAAAATACACGCATGCCCCAAAGACTGTATATTGTACCAAAAAGAGTTTGAAAATGTTGACAAGTGCCCCACGTGTGGGCTATCCCGCTACAAGGTGAAGGACGACGTTGACAGTTGCGACGATGAGAGCACAAAGGGTGCGCCTGCAAAAGTTTTATGGTATCTTCCAATAATTCCAAGATTGAAGCGACTGTTTGCGAATGAAAAAGACGCAAAGAGTATTAGATGGCATGTGGATGAGAGGAAGCGTGACGGACAACTTCGCCATCCTGCCGATTCTTTGCAATGGAAGAAAATTGATACTCTGTTTCCAGATTTCAGCAATGAGCCAAGAAACATTAGGTTTGGGCTTGCTTCTAATGGAATGAATTCGTATGGTAACTTAAGTAGCAACCACAGTTCATGGCCTGTTGTCTTGGTAGTGTACAACCTTTCTCCTTGGTTGTGCATGAAACGCAAATACATGATGTTATCCATGATGATTTCGGGCCCGAAACAACCTGGAAATGACATAGATGTTTTCCTAAGTCCCCTGTTTGAAGACTTGAGGAAATTGCGGGACGAGGGCATTGATGTGTTCGATGCATATTCTAATGAAAATTTCAAGTTGCGTGCCATGTTATTTTGTACGATCAATGACTTTCCAGCATATGGGAACTTGTCCGGATATAGTGTTAAGGGGCATAGTGCGTGCCCTGTATGTGAAAAGGGCACCTGCTACAATCAACTGAAACATGGAAGGAAAACTGTTTACCTTGAACATCGTAGATTTCTTCGACGTGATCACCCGTATCGTAGGTTAAAAAAGGCTTTCAATGGATTTCAGGAAAATGGTGTAGCTCCAAATGCCTTAACAGGGGAAGAAGTGTATCAACGAGTGAAGGACATCAAAGTCATATTTGGCAAGAAACAGAAACAAAAGTAGTCCACTGTGAAAAATATATGGAAGAAGAGGTCTGTGTTCTTCAATCTTCCATACTGGTCCAGTCTTGATGTAAGGCACTGTATTGATGTCATGCATGTAGAGAAAAACGTGTGTGATAGTGTAATTGGTACTCTTCTCAACATTCAGGGCAAGACAAAGGATAGTGTGAATGCTCATCTAGATATGGTTGCAATGGGTATAAGACAGAAATTAGCTCTAGAGCCAAGAGGTAATGCCACATATCTGCCCCCAGCATGCCATACTTTGTCGAAACAAGAGAGAAGAAGTTTTTACGAGTGTCTTCGTGGAATTAAAGTGCCACATGGTTGCTCTTCCAATGTTAAAAACCTAATCTCACTGAAAGACCTCAAAGTAGTTGGCTTAAAGTCTCATGACTGCCATGTATTGATGCAACAATTACTTGTAGTGGCTATCCGTGGCATCTTGCCAAAAGAAGTCTGACATGTCATAACTAGAAATATTGTGCTTATTCTTCAATGCTATATGTGCCAAAGTCATTGACCCTACGAAGTTGGACGACTTGGAAAACGAGGCTGCTATTATATTGTGTCAGTTGGAGATGTACTTTCCTTCATCATTCTTTGACATCATGGTCCATTTAATTGTTCATATAGTGCGAGAGATTAGATTGTGTGGCCCCGTTTATTTAAGGTGGATGTACCCGGTGGAGCGATATATGAAGATCTTGAAAGGGTATGTTAAGAATCAATACCGCCCCGAAGCATCCATTATTGAAAGGTACATCACAGAAGAAGCCATTGAGTTTTGTACAGACTACTTGTCAGAAGTGGAACCTGTAGGGATTCCTAAGACTCGTCATGTTGGAAGATATGAAGGTAGGGGTACACGAGGGTTAACCGTTAAGAGCATGAGTCGTGTGGAGGTGCTTCAAGCACATCTATATATATTGAATAACAATGCTGAGGTTATACCTTACTTAGAAGCTCACAAAAGAGTTGTCAAGGCCAGTAACCCTCGAATGAACGAAAAAAGTGTGTTGAAAGAGCATAACAAGACATTCCTATCTTGGTTCAAAGCACAGCTTATGAAGGAATATGATACTGCTTCTGATACATTAAGTAGGCTAGCACATGAACCTAGTTTTAATGTCTTGTGTTGGAGTGGGTACGATATAAACAATATTTCCTTTTACACAAAGTCACAGGATGATAAGAGTACCGTTCAAAACAGTGGGGTTATGGTAATGGCTTCTTCAATGAATTTCTCTAGTTCAAGGGATAAAAACCTCATTCTTGCATCCATAGCTTACTTTGGGGTAATTGAAGAGATTTGGGAGCTTGATTACTGCAAATTTAAGGTGCCTGTTTTTAAATGTAAGTGGGTTAATAGTAACAGTGGAGTAACAACCGATGAAATGGGTTTTACATTGGTGGACTTTGACAAAGTAGGTTACAAGGACGAGCCTTTCATTATGGCTGAACAAGCAAAATAAGTTTTTTATGTCAATGATCCTTCTAGAAAAAATTGGTCAGTGGTCCTACAAGGAAAAAACATTCATGATAATAATGAAAATGAAGATTCAACCCTTAATATTTTCGAGACTCCTTCCTTCACAACACAAATTCCTACTTTCATTGAAGAAAGGGATGTGGACGATGTACGTACCACTCGTGGTGATCATAATGAAGGGATATGGGAAAACATTTGTATTTCACCCATGGAATAAATTTAAAGGTTAATACCTGTTTGTTTATATGATATTCTTGTGTTTATTAATGATTTATATGCTGCTTTGCCCTATATTATTGTTTCTGACATTTATCTTTTGTCCTCTAAACAGATATCATGGCAGATCCTGTAGATAGTACGACATCTACAAAAAAGAAGACTAGATCGACCACTTCTTGTCAGGAGTTGACTTCTAGACGTCCGATTGGATATAGGTATCCAATTGAGTTTGATGGGGAGACAGGCCAGCCTACAGGGTAGATAAGGCGGTAGCCGAGGTATGTATAATATGTTACAATATAAAATAAGCAGTTAATTTAACTAGATTTAGGAAGATATTAATTTATAAAATTTCATTTACAGAGACTTGCAACTCAGGGTTGCGTAAGTCAGCCCACAGCCATCAACATGCAAGAGTTACAGGAGACAATTAGTCAGAGGATAGAGAAGACAGTAGCTGAGGTATGTATAAAATGCTATAATATAAATTCAGTAGTTTAAGTAAATTTGAGAAGGTTATTCATTTATAAAATTTCATTTGCAGAGACTTGCAAATATGGCTTGTGTGAGTCAACCCTCATCTGGCCAGCCCAACTCTATGAAGATTCCTATGCACGAAAGCGCTAAGGACAGTTGCTCACCGTCCCAACCGGGGATGCCAACCCCCACTAATTGGTTGAGAGAGTTATCTGCCATGTTCTATGACTTTGGGGGCAACTCACAAGGGCTACTGATGGATTATGACCCTGTGTCCGTAGAATATTACTGGATTGGTGAGAAGGAGATAACCGACATTACTATGGGTGGACGTTGGCTTGAATTATGCCACCTGGCATTATGGGGCTCGTAAGTATATGTCAATCTAAATTTATATTATAAGCTTGCTTAAATCATTTGTAATATTAATTAATGTGTTTTTCAATATATTAGGTACTGTTGGCGCCTATGTAAGGATAGGGGATATGATGATAGGTACGGAATTTTTTCGCCTTACCAAATTGGTTCTTTATGTCCCAAGTCTGCTCCCAAAAAATTGGAGGAAATTCAAGCATACATCCAGAACAAGATGTGGGAAGAGAAGATGCAATGTTATTTATCACCATACTGTTATAGGTAAGTTCTTTTACGTGTGTTTATATAGTTTTCTTTTGTTTGTCTGTTTCTTCATACCATTATTGTTGTCCAATATTGCAGTGACCATTGGCAGTTGGCCGTCATTTGTCCTGAAGATCACGTTGTCGTCTGGTTGTGCTCCCTGGGTTATCGGCCTAATCAAACCATTGTAGAAAGAATTAATAAGTAAGATTCAATTTAATTCTTAACATATACTTTATGATATAATTTTAGAACTTTGACTTTTCATGAATATTTTTTTATCAGTCCAATCGATGGATATAACAGGCTTAAAGGAGTTAGGAGAAGTAATCCGCCTGAATGGATGTTGCCCATAGTAAGTGGTTTAAATTAAAAATATTCATTTACAAATATTAGGATATTTAATATTAACTAGTGCACAACTTTTATATTTATTTGTAGGTGGCTCATCAAACCGACGGGTGGGCATGTGGGATATATGTCATGAGGAATATGATAACCATTATCTCGGTGGGGATAACCGGAAATTGGATGGAGGTAATATTTAAAAACTCAATAAGCTTAATTGATTTCGTACTTAGTTAAGCATTATTTTGGTTATATTAACTAGTGTTTATATTTTTTTTACAGGTATTCAATAACACAACACCAATGTTAAATGATGAGCTTTTGACCATAAGACAACTCTGGGCAGAATTTTTTTGCAAATTTCATACCGAGTTGAAATACGAGCCAAAGAGGAAAAAGAATAGAAAAAATGATGGAAAAAACAAATAGTAAAGTTCAAGTTTAATTTTAAGTTTAAGTTTGTGTTTTTGATTTAGTTAGGTTTGTATTTGAATATTAGTTTTAGTTTTAGTTTGTATTTGATTTGGTTTAGTTTTAGTTTGTATTTGGTTGCTGGAAAAAGTTTGTTGCTGTGGTTGTTCTGGTTATGGTTGCTGGAAAAATTTTGTATTTGGTTTACAGGTATATATGGTTGACGTAAAAAAAATTTAAAATTTAAAAAAAAAATACATTTTAAATCGGTTGTTTATAAACAACCGATTTACAAAGACATTTTAAATCGGTTGATTAATAACAACCGATTTAAAATGTGTCCTTTTAAATCGGTTGTATAAAAATAACCGATTCAAAATGTCTTTTAAATCGGTTGTTTTTAAACAACCGATTTAAAAACCCTAATTTAAAGACCAAATTCTGACCATAAACCAGACTTTTTAAATCGGTTAATATAAATAACCGATTTAAAAAATGAATTTAAATCGGTTAAATCACCGATTTAAAATCCCCAAACTTACTAAATCCGGAGCATTTAAATCGGTTGTCCAACCGATTTTAAACCCCTAAATAACCGATTTTAAATCCTGAATTTGCACTAGTGGACGGAAGGAATAGCCATGAATTGTTTTGGGGCGGTAGTGTGCATCCTGGATGTCTGATTCTTTTCTTTATATCTGTTTTATCAGCAACAAAGTTGGGGTGTCAGGTGCACAATGCAAGGGGGCTATCATGTAATTTCTGCAGAAGGAAGAAACCGCAATCGTGCAAGAAAAAAGGGGGCTACTACATCATAATCTAATAGAAGAGATGAAATCACGTAGTAGTCATCGATTTAGCGACCGATTTTGTAAAAAAATTTACAAAATCAGTTACTAAATCGGTCTCTAAAATTGGTCGCTAAACCGGTCACTAAAATCGGTCGCTAAAGCGGTCTCTAAATTCGATCGCTAAAGCAGTCTCTATATTCGGTCTCTAAATCGGTCTCTAAATTCGGTCGCTAAATTGGTCGCTAAATTATCGGTCACTAAATCAGTCGCTAACAGTTAGCAACCAGTGGTTTAGCTACCGAATTTTTATGGTCGCTAATTCGGTCGCTAAAGTCAATAGCTACCGATTTTTCCCATTTAGCGACCGAAAAATCGGTCTCTAAATGACGTTTTTTTTGTAGTGGCCATAGTAATACTTATCCTGTCAAAATAGAAAATATAAGAACAAAAAAATAAACAAAAGCTACAAAGCATAGAGAAGCCACGTAAATGGGAACATGGAGGAGAGAAAGTGAGATACTTAAAGAAAAAACGGGTTGGGGATGGAGCCCAGCTGCTGGGAAAGAAGATCCACTCTCTACAAACGTTATTCCTAAAAATGATGTGTATCTAAAGTTTGGCCAAAATATGTTTATAATGGGTAATGTTTCTGCAATTTAAATTTCAAAACTATGGTTTTCCATTTTGAAAACGAAGATATTAAGTAATCATTTAATAATTAGTATTTTGATTAATAACACCGTTTTTTGTCCACTTTCAGCTGCTATTTGCACTAAACATGGGATAATGGTCTGGAATCTTGAATTTATTGATGAAATCGTGTGGATTGGATTTGATTGTATATTTTTTCCATGTCTGTTCCGGTTTTTGAATTTTTGAATTAAATTATGGACACTTGGCACATGAGTTTGAAATAAGGTGGACACATGTATAAGATTTTATTGAACAACAAACTCAATGCTAACATGTGTTATTATTTTTCAAGGTGTTGTCACGTAAATGTACACGTGTATAGGAAATTAATGTGTTTTTTTTTAGAGAATGCCACTTGGCAATATATTCAATGAGATTTATTCCGAATTATATACTCTTTTCGAAATAAATTATAAGTAAGTGGAACTAAATTTTGTTCATTGAATAACCAATATATTTGGTCTAAAATATAGACCAAATATATTAGTTATTCAATAAAATAAATTTAGCTCTATTTATTTATAATTGAGGTAGTATATTATGTTGATTGATTATTGATTTTTGATGATTTGGTGCACTATCTTCCCCTTTGGTCTCTCACTGCGTGCAATATTTAGTGCTAGCATTAAAAATCAATGCATTGTGCGAGTTGAAATCGCCAACTAACAAAACGGTGCCTTAAACCTGTCCAATGAGATCGAGCCACATTTAATACCGCAGACCAAATTGGAATAATGCAATTCCAGGTAATGACTATGTAAAACATTTTACTCCCTCCTTAATATAAGATTTTTTGTAGAAAAAAATTTGTCCTTTAATATAAGACTATTTTTAAAGATCAATGTGTATTAATTATATTTTTACAAAATTATCCCCTATACCAAAGTGCATTAATTTTCTCTCTCTTAATAGTGTTAGAAGATGAAAAGAGTAAATTGAAAAAAATAGCACACATTTTGTATAAACTTAATGTAAATAACTAACAAAATCCACTTTCTTAAGAGGCGTGAAATAGTCAAAAGGGTCTTATATTAAGAGACGAAGAGAGTAATTAATTATCAATTAATACGATTCAGTAATGAGTTAATTAGTACAATTACATTTTAACATCATTTTAGGCGAGAAAAATTTGCTTGAGTGACTATTTTACTTTATACTCCCTCCGTCCCAAATTACAAAAGTCTTTTGATAAAATCTCTCTCACCAAAAAATATAATTAATACAGTTAAAAACAATAAATTTATCTACAAATTTTATTATTTTACGTAAACTATCCTTAAATTCATTAGAAAGGTAAATTAGATTACACTTCATTTAACATATTGATTAAAACAAAGGTAAATTAATTAAGAGCAATTGGGAAAAAATAATTAATAATATAGACAAACTTTAAAGAGACCTTATAAAGACTCTTACAATCTGGGACAGAGGGAGTATAAAGATTTTTTTGGTAAAGCGAGGTAGTATAAAGATAGTAAATGTAGTTTATCTTTTTCTCTTAAAATTATGTCATTTGAAATTGAATCCAAGCCGCAGTTTGCTTAGAAAAGGAATCTTGAGCAGCTGTAATAAGTACACCCTCCGTTCTCAAACATAAGTAAAAGATAGGTGTAGAGAGGACTTCCTCAAAATAAAAAAATAGGTGTAGAGAGGAAAGAAGTAGCAAGAAAAGAGAGAGAAAATAGGAGCAGTAATGGTGAGTGATCTAGTGGATAATAAAAAAAAGGGTTATATATGTTTTTAGTCACCATAAAGTTCTCAAAATATGAGTTTAGTTCCTAAATTTTTTTTCCGATATTTGGTCTCTCACTTATTCGTCATTTGCAACTTTAGTCCCTATGTTAAAATGTTGATGATTTAGTAAAGTGAGATCTTGTTAGACCTTGCCGCAAAGACATTTGTTGCTTCCACGCAAGTGCACTAATCGCAAGTAAAATTAAAATCGTAAGTAAAAATGCTTAAAAAATTATCTCAAATATAAGTATAAATTACATCAAATTCAGCTCTTAAGCTATCATGAATAATCAACAATAAAATTGGAGTTGATATCCTCTCTATTTCTCAAAAAAAATAGAGGGTCTATTTAGGAGAGAGATTGACACAAAGAAAAGATTTGGTGTGATTTTTGTAACAAACTTTTATTATCATTTAAAAAAAATTTAAATCATTTAAAGCTTTTGTGTGTATCTCTCTCCTAAATAGACCCTCTATTTCTTTTGAAAAATGGAGAGAATCTTAACTCCTAAAATCGAGGCAAAAACAAGCTTTAAGTATGGAATGTACGGTAATTTTCACTTCACATGGAATATATTGCATTTTTAATTTCAAAAGCTTGCATTTTCCATTCTCTTCATCATTTTTACCTTTTCTGTACAAAATAGAGCAAATTAGTCTATGATCCAAATAAAAGCTCATAATTGCTCTAAGATTAATTCAAAAAATAACCTAAAAGTGCACTATTTTGGAATTTATCAACGTATCAAGTGAGTCAGAAAAATAATATTTTTTAATGTCTGCATCGCTATCATGTCAGATACCACGTGATAGGTGTTATTTATGTCATTTTAAATATGTTCTTCGTCCCCATCAAATTTTCAAATTTTCATTCGACTACCTATAAAATTTGTATTTTGATTTTAGTCCCAAAAAAATTTAGATTTAGATTTTGGTCCTTAATTAAATTTTTTCCCAATTTTAGTCCTTACATTATTATTATTATCTTTTTGATCTTGTTAATGAGTGCCTTAAATACATTAGTTAAGGATTTCATAAAAAGAAAATTTGTCTTGAGAATACAAGTTACACATTTTTCGATGTAATAAATACACTACTTTTCTATACAAACTTACTTCTTTTAATTCCTTAACCAATGCCCTAAAGACACTTGTTAGTATTTTCCTAAATACCCTTTTTATTAATACAAGTGAACAAGGCTCAAGTTAAGCCTACTCCAACACAGCATTACACATTGTAGTACCATATTAGCATAATACTACAAGTCAAATTCCTCCCCCACCCTCGGGCTAAACTTCACTGAAATCCAAGATAAACAACCACATTGTATAAGGCATAATTTATACTCCTTCTTATTTCATATATAAGCAAAAAAATAATTGATGCACACCCCTTAAAAAAGATACTACTTCTCTTTTAATAATCTTGAAATCTAAAAAAAAATGTAATTCCTAAATTGTCCTTGTTAGTTGAAGGCGTGAGAACCAAAGAATTGCAAGGAAATAAAGATAAGACTAAAATTAATTAAGAGTAATTTTGGATTAACACCATTTAATAGAGTAAAAGTGGTTAAGTATTGCTTATATTTTTTAACAACAACTATGAAGATTGCTTAAATATGAAAACGGAGGGAGTAGTTAGCAGCTTCATCATGACCATCTCTCACGTCCGTGTCATATTAATCACTTATCACCTGGATGCCACGTCAAGGTCCACATGGCAAGGTCCAATTGGATCTCTGTTTGCCAAATCATCAACATTTTAACAATAGAGACTAAAGTTACAAGCAGAAAATAAGCGAGGGACCAAATATTGAAGAAAAATTTTGTAGGAATTAACTTAGATTTTGAAAATTTTACAAAGATTATTTCACCCCAAAAAAAAATATAAAAAATGAAAACTAAGGTGTAAAATGAGTATTAATTTCATAATGACCCATCATTTCTTTTTGTCTCGTTTATAAATAGAAGGTCTTTTCCCTCTTGCACTTGAATTCTATTCAACCAAACTCCTCCTTCACTAGCCTTCTTGCTTTGTTTCTTTTTCTCTTTTTATCTACTACCATAAATCGTCATCTTTATCAACTATTGCAAAGTGATCCAGAGTGGCCAAAAGGCCCACTTCGCAATGGGCTGATCCAATCCAACTAAGAAGATCCATGCCGAAACAACACTAACCCAAAATGGCCAAGGCCCACTTTGGGTCACCGACCCGACTCGGTAGTTCCACCCTCAGGGTGATAAACCCTAGGGATCACATCGCCACGGCGCGAAACCCTAAAATGCAAGCATGCGGCGCTAGTCCTAAAAGCAACCTTCTCACCACACAACCCCAGAAACGACATCAGTCGTCGGATACATCCAACGGCTGATGATCAATCTAGGGTTACCTGATAATATCCACACGTTAGCAACCTGACCTCACCTATAAAAGGTCCATGACCTAATCAATAAAGGTACGCACTGTTTATTTCTTACCTCACCATAGTCCGATACTGACTTAGGCATCGAAGTATGTGTAGGTACACCCCCCACCGTCGTGCTCCACCGTGCTCCGTCGTTTGTACTCCTACTGCGGCCACATCTGGGATCCACTTCGGATCATTGGCGCCGTCTGTGGGGACATCTTAGTTCTTCCATTTTCCTTGAATATGCCGATTCACCATGGCCGGATCCAGACAAACCATTAACACGCAGAACACAACATGCATGCCTAAGTCTACTGATGTTCCTAATCAGGGTGACGACATTCCTGTCGCCGTCGAAGGCGAGTCTCAGTCAGACACAAACGTGTAAACTATTCCCATCCCTGCACCAGAGTCCATTCCGGTCACCCAGCCTTCACTGACTCCTATAACTGCTGCTACTGTCAACGAGCTCCTCAGCGTCGTTCGGCACCAGACGGAAACAATGGCGGCCCAGAACCTCTGCCTACTCCACATTGAGGACCAACAGAACTATCTTTCGAGCAAGGTGGACGCTTACCATCGCGCCATACAGCGGACACCATCGAACAGATCGGAGGCTTCCGAAGAACGCGATCCAACGGAGAGTAGATCCAGGAACCGCCAAGTTTCTAACCCTAGATCCACCAACGACTCTTCTCTGAGACACCGCTCAACCACGAGGTCACGGACGCGCCGTCGTTCCACTGACCGATCCCCTCCTCGACGTCGTTCCCCGGGAGGCACGCGTCGCCTCAGCCGTCACTCACCGGAACGCTCGTCCCCTCGATATTCATCCTTGTCACAGTCTCAGTACCATCGCAGATCCCACGAGCGATCTCCTCCAGACTCCAGCGAGCACCCTCCCTTTCGCCGTTCCACATCCTCCCAAAGATAGCGAGAACGTGCCATTCATTACCGGTCTCAGTGTTCGAGAGATGTGTCCCATCGACACCATCACCATCTTAGCCAACGTTCCTGCTAGAGGGATTCCCCTCCTCGCTGTCATCGCCCTGCATAATCTCCCTCAAGACGGGGCTCCAGTTCCCGTCCTTCGTACTCCGGATCTTAGATTCTGAAGACTACGATGTCCATTTTGCGTCAGGACCCTTCATTACCAGGGTAGCTCAGTTTCCGATACCTCGAGCCCTTCAGAAGCCGTCCTCGCTCGAGACATATGACGACACAGGGGATCCCGATGAACACATCGGATGGTTCGACACCGTCATGGGATTTCCCGGGGCAAAAGGCCCAGTCAAATGCAAGATCTTCCCACTCACCCTGAAGAAAGCGGCCTTTACGTGGTTCCAGGGATTGAAGAAAAACTCAACTGATTTGTGATCCGAACTGACCACTCAGTTCTGTTCTCATTTCATCGCCTCTCGAGTCTAACCGAAGTCAGTGGCAACCTTAACTGTGATACACCAGAGGAAGGATGAACGACTTCGAGAATATATTGAATACTTCAACAAATAAGCAGTGTTTACCAAACAAGCCTCCGACGAGATGAAACTATACCTCCTGGAGCAGGGCTTGATCGAAGACAGCCTCTTCAGCATTAATATCGGGGTCAACAAACCCACAGACCTCAATGACTTCCTCCAACACGCGGAGAAATACATCAACTTCGAAGAAAGGCAGATGGTGAACGTGAACACAAGAAGGGGGGTTGAATTGTGTTGAAAACTTTTCGCAAACTTTAAGTTAAAAACACTTAGAACACAGGTTTTTCAAAACAGTTTGTTAAACAGACGCTGGAAATAAACCGGACGCTGGAAAAGCAGTTTGTGAAAACTTGTTTTTAACACAGTAAGATAAAGATAAATATAAAGCAGTAAGGCAGTAAAGCAAGAGACACAGAGATTTATACTAGTTCACTACCAAACTGGTAGCTACGTCCAGTCCCTTCGTTCCTGAAGGATTTTCCACTATAATCAATCTGATTACAATTTCCTCAAGAGTATTCTTCTGTCACAAGTTTGACAATACTCTCAACTTCTCAAAACGACTCAGTACAGTCGAGCCTTTGAGGGAACATCCTTAACTAGGCCAAAACAACTTTTACAAGTAAGTTGAATACAAGTATAAATAACTCTCACAGAGAGGATAAAAAATTAAGCTCAATATAGAAATGCTTTCTAAAAGAAAGTGTCGGACGCTGAGTTCAGTTCTTGTAGTCCAGAGACTTGGCTCGAAACTTGATTGCTCACAGAAGCAGTGCTTTCAGAGTATTGACTCTTTGTAGTGTATAGCAACAGAGTTTGTTTTCAGTAAATGAAGCAATATTCTCTTGTAGAGTTTCAAAGCTTTCTTGATGGATACCTTGGGGTATTTATAGGAGTTCTAAAGGATATTACCGTTCTGATAAAAATGGCTCCTTTCCATTGAGTGAGGTAATTTCAAAAAGCTCGTCTCTTTCTTCCTTTCAGGAATATCTCAGTAGTACACATTACCATTTTCGTACTACCTTGCTTTTCACAATTGCTTGTACGATCTTTGTCTTTTAGCTAAAGGTGTCACCTTTGATACCTCGTACAACAATTTTGGCGCATAAGATCAAATTCGAAATCCGTTCCAGAAACTTCTGAGAGGAAGAGCAACTACGTGACCAGCACGTGATTTATAATGAAGTTCGGACGCTTGCTCAGAACGGAAGATCGGACGCTCAAAGCAATTGGATAAGACTAGTGACACAAGAAGATAATTCCAGACGCTCATGAGGACAGTATACTAGGATGAGCCGGATGCTGACACATGGAATGTATCCTTCTCTTGAGAGCTTCTTCCTTCTTGTTTAAGTGGCTTAGACATATATGTAATATTAGTATCTGCACACTTCAAGAATTGTTAGAACATAAATTGTTCTCTTGTGAATATTTTTTTATCATCAAAATTAATGAGGGTCTAAACTTCTCAATCGTTTAGGTTCCAACAATCCCCCCCTTTTTGATGATGACAAATATCTAAGGTTGATGAACAATTTAGTTTCAAAATGACATCAAGGGTCTCCCCCTGAGTTTAACAATTTTGATATATAAGATAATTCTAGTATTAAGGCGATAGTTGATAAACAAATTTAATTAAGTGATCGCAAAAAAAAATACGTAGATGTATCAGAGTAAGATCGGATGCGGATCAAAAAGATTGATTTAATCAAATTGTTTCAAATTTATTGATCATTATAAGAACACTAGATCAATGAATATTAGCGCATAAATAACCACACAAATGCTATGCATGATACTTCAGTTCCAGTGTATTTATCGGAGTGTGAACATCGGACGGTGAGTTAGTCAGATTTTCACGTGTTCATCATACCTTTCTTTTACTTCCCCTTTTGTCATTAGACAAAAAGAGTGTAAAAACACATCATAGTCAAAATAAGACTTAGAAAAATTTGAATATAAGCTAGATGTAGGTATATATTAACAGATAATCAGAGCAAAATTAGTGTATATATATATATAAATGTATCAACAAAACAAAGAAATAGTTTATATCACACAAAAAAAAAAATTCATGGGTTTGGAAGAGGTGGTGGAGGGATGTTGAGACGTTCATATAGTAATTTTAGAGCAGACTCCAGCTGAGTGACTTTCATGTTTGTGGCCTTCATTTTTTCAAACTCTGCTTTGGGAATCGTGGCCATCTCAACTGCAGAAGTAGAAGTAGAAGGTCCAACTTCTGGTACGGGTGCAGGTTTCATCTTCTGATGCTCTGCTAGCACCCAGTTGGATAGCGTCAGTCTCAATTCCTTCTTCCGTTGAGCTCTTAGAAAGAATGCATCATTTGGTAAAAACCATTTGATGAGATTTCCAAGTTTTCTGAGCTCAGATTCTGTTTGAATTTCCCATTGATACTTAACATCTTCTGGAAACAGTAAATTCATGAAGATTGTTTCTCTGTGTAGAACAACATCAGCAGTGAAAGAATCAAACCTATTTCCAGCTTCTTCTCCCCATATACTTCTGATAAAGACACTTAATGCTTCATAGGCGAAAGAGAGTGCTTCATTTTCTGCCAGGTAAATTCTTTGCAGATTTTCCCTGTCATCTTCTTCTAGCACTAGGGGGACGAGGCATGGTAATATGGCTTTGTCTTTCCAAGACTCAGACCATTGACTCCAAGTAAATCCAATGTCAAAGTGCTTGGTCACAGCAACCCATTGGTCATATATCTTCATGCAGTCAAAGGCACGACATCGAGCATCTGAACATATCATCGAAGTAGATTGTTCTAAGATTGATGTCAGTAATTCTGCTGATTGTGCCAACTGTTGGAATAGTGGCCTTCTCGACATTGCAGCAGTTTGAGGAGCCAGTTCTCCATTCATCTTCCTTCAGAGAATTCAGGTAAAACCTTCTGGCATGATCCTCAGAGATCTTGGCAATCGAAAGCTTAGAGAATTCCTTAAGGTTGTACTTTTTGGGTGCCTTCTCATATTCCTTTAGCCCGATCTTGCTGAATGGCTGCTTGCCCGTAGCAGGTTCTTTCCTTTTTCCAGGAATAGACCAAGGTAGCCACTTTTGTCTATCTGGTACAATCTTTACTGAAACAGAAGAGGGATCCCTGTACTGTCTGATTACTTCAATCTTCTTCATCTCAAGACAGTGTGCCATGAAGGCAGCTTCTTCATCTGTGATCCACCTTCCGCATTCTTCCAACGTGAGTGGTTCAGATTGTGGTAGGGATCTAGGAAGATCAACAGAGAAGGGAATTGCTCTGCTGCCAGATGCTGGTCTCAATCTTCCTTTAAATGACATCTGAAAGTGGTATTCCCCATCCTTGAAGGTAGCACTTATTGGAGAGGCAATCTCCAATCTGGCAGTTCCAGAGGTGAAGGTTTTCAAATGCCATGTGGAGGGACGATTGTAGATGCTATGATATATCTCATACTTAACAAACTGTGGTTTGTATGAGACATTCTTCCTTCCACCAGCGTCTGTAGGTTTAAGGGTAATGGTGAGTAAGGTGGGAGTGGTTTTGGTGATTTTGTAGGTTTTAGGTGTGTAGGGTTTGAAGGGATTAATGGGAGGTATTTTGAATAATAGATTAAAGGGATGAGAGTGAAGTTGGGAGGTATATGAGGTAAGTGAAGTATTTGAGGAAAATTTGTGGTAGGTCAAGGTTGAGTGCAGTGGATGATGGTTGGGTAGGTTTAGAGAGGGTTGAGGTTTGTTGGTGGCTTGTTCTGGTTTTCCTGGTTTGTGTTTGTGGTTGTGAAACAGACAAAGGTGGTGCAGGAATAACATCATGAGCATCAAACACAGATACTGATTCATCAGCAGTAAAATCAAGTACCTTTGGGTCAACTTCTGATGGCTTGACCAACCTTCTTTTGGACCCTCTGGTGACAACAACAGCAGGAGGAGGAGGAGGAGGAGGAGGGATTTGCTTCCCTTGACCGAAAGCTGAAGTATCCTTTTCAGCTGCTGGTCTAAACTGTTTCTCCAAGACCTTTCTGATGGGAATTCTATCCTCATCTTCTGGTTCTTCAACAATAGGTGCAGGTGCCACCTTCTGCTTTGTTCTTCTGGTCTCCCTTGAAGGGGACTCAGCAGGTCTTTTCACACCAATCATTTGTGAAGAAGATTTCCTTCTTAAACTTGGCTGGGTTTAGATGATGACAAGATTACTGATCAAAAAGAAGAAAAGCCTCCGATAGATCAAGTCAAAGAAATCATTCTACAGAGACTTTAATTATGTATTGTCAATTCTCTGTAAGTATGGTTTGTATCTTTGACATATTACAAGCTGTGATTATATAACTTAGATGTGCTCAAACAAATCATTCCTTAAGTTTAAAACTTAATCTAAGTTATTTTCAAAGTTAAGTGTTGAAGCAATCCTTTTGAAATCTCAAGAAAACACTTTTTTCATTGCAGTAATCGATTACCTCAAAGCTGTAATCGATTACCTAAAGTCTCGGTGATGTGGGTGTAATCGATTGTCTAAAATGTGTAATCGATTACATCAACTAAATTTTTGAATAGCTGATTTTCAACGTACACATGTAATCGATTACCACAACGACGTAATCGATTACCACTGCTTCAAAACCAAATTTTCTGAAACGTTATGATTTCAAATGGTGTGTTTTGGTCCCTGGAAAGGTGCCAAACGATCACCTTGTACATCAGAACATATAGAACTTTCATTCTTTCAATCATAAGAGTTCAATATCATTTTACAAGTTCTAAACCTTCAAAACTTTCTTGCCTAGAACTTAGATACTATTTTCATATTCTGAAAAAGTTCTTGAGCACTAAAGTTGTATAGTTACAAAGTGATATTAATCTGATACAGCCATATGCTTTACCATTCTTCACAGTTATTAAACTCATCCTTGTGTTGGGTTTTGGTTTGAAAAGATAGTGGGGTGCTATCTTGTTGTATAGAGATTGTTAGGGAGCCTTGGGGTGAGGCTTGCTTGTAACAAGAATTTCTATCATAGTGAATTGCTCTGCGCAGTGTCGAAGAACTGGATGTACCCAAGTGGTTAGGGGAACCCAGTATAAATCCTTGTGTCTCAATCTTCTTCCTTATCCTTTTACTTTTGTTTATCAATCAAACTCTATCTATTTGTCCATAAAACAAAAGAACGAGAAAAATCTCTAAAAGTTACTCGAAAAGTGTTCAACCTAATTCACCCCCCCTCTTAGGTTGTATACCATACTTACAATTGGTATCAAAGCAGGTTAAGGTAACCTGCTCCTTCTATCCATGGCTTCCGCAAGCAACAATCCTACTTTTAGAGATGGTGGCAGTAACAACAAGCCTCCATGTTTCGTTGGAGAACACTATGACTTCTGGAAGATTCGCATGCAATCCTATCTTGAAGCACAAGGAGAAGAAATATGGGATGCTGTAGAGAATGGTCCTTATGTGCCTACAACAGTCATTAACAATGAAGTGCAAGACAAAGTCAAAACCTCATGGACGGATGATGACAAGAAGAGAGTACTCTACGACAAAAAGGCCAAGAACATTCTACAACAAGATTAGGTATGGATGAATTCTTTCAGTATCTCACATTGTAAAGCGCTAAAGAGATTTGGGATACTCTAGAAGTAACCCATGAAGGAACAGTAGAAGTAAAGAGATCTAAACTGAATACTTTATCACAAGAGTATGAAATGTTTAGAATGCAGCCTGGTGAATCAATACTTGATTTGCAAAAGAGATTCTCTCATTTGACAAATCACTTAATGGCTCTTGGAAAAACCTTTACCAATGATGAGTTGAATCTTAAAATTCTTCGATCATTGACTCGGCAATGGCAACCAAAGGTTACAGCAATTTCTGAAAAGAAAAGTCTGTCAAAAATGACTTCTGCGGCATTATTTGGAAAACTCCAAGAACATGAATTGGAACTTGGAAAATAAGAAGAGAACTTGGCATTTTGGATGAAAAGGATATATGAGACCAACACATTTGGTGACAGGTTCTTTCGTTTAATTTATATGTTTTTATTGTGTCATTCTAGTATATGTATATGTTTTTTATCATAAATCTATGTGATATGTTTGTTATACATAGAATAGATACTCATACATTGCATGTTTTATCAATATTTTTTAAAATTTTACCATGTGTAATCGATTACAATATCAGGGTAATCGACACTGCTTAAAAATTTCAGTTTTTCGCTCCTTGACCCGTTGTGTGTAATCGATTAGCACTGGGTGTAATCGATTACATCCGCGAAAATTTATGAAACCGACAGCTTTTTGCATAAAAACAGCTTTCCCAAACCATTTCTTTCACTCTTGCAATCGGTTACCTCTCATTTTTTCTCAACCACCTACCTTCCAATCCTCATTTCTCCCATTTTTGCTCAAGTCCTTCACTTCTAATCCCTCATCCTCTTCCCTTTGGGGGCCCTCTTCCGATTTTTCCCAAAAATTTGAACCCTAAGTCTTCATTCACCACTATCTTCACCATGGAACATTCAAGGAAGTTCAGAAGCAAGAATCCTTCTGTGACTGATGCAGGAGAACAAATCCCAATCCTCTGGACTTATCAAGGCTGTTGGCTAACACTGATCAAAGAACTCGCTTCCAACAGTTCATTGGTAGGAAACTAATCACTCCAAAGTATGTGAGTCTTCTTGCCTTTGCTAGATTCAATTTTCCTTCATTGATTGAAAGTCAGGAAGTGACACCCCTTGCTATTGATTTTGGAACTTATTACCCTGATCTTGTTAGAGTGTTTTATTGCAATTTAGAGGCTAAGGGTAGTGGTCTGGTTTCTTGGGTGAAAGGGGTTCCCATTAAATTATCCTTGAAGCAAGTTGGAGAGTTTCTTGATATTCCATTTGAGGGAGAACGGATTCATACTGATTTCTTATGTGATTGGGAGGAGTATGACAAGAGAGAATTTTATTTATCCATGTGTCGATATGATGAGACTGAAATTGCCAACAAAAGACAAAGGTCTGGAGCAGCCTCTTCTGCTAGAAACATTCTTTCGGTAGGACACTTGAATGTTGATGATCGACTTCTTCATTATGTTCTCTGCTATGTCTTAGTGCCTAAGGCCTCCAACTACTCTCAAATCAATGATTTTGAAATGTAAATCATGTATGCTATCAAAAATAATAAACCTATCAACTGGGCCTATTTGGTTGTGAATCACATGTTGTCACCGGCAAATGAACTACCGGTTGCCTTATGCTAGACAAATCTCTCGTTTGTTGGAATGTTGCAATGTAGACACCAACAATGAGGTTTCTCTGGAAATGACACCTGCTGAAAATGAAATCCATATGGATATCTTGCCAAAAATGGGTATAAATTGGGATGCTTCTGCTCGAGTCTACAGGCATCGAAGCGATCTGCTACACCCTCCTGCACAAGAAGATGAAGAACCTCAAGATGGTGAGGTCACCAATCAAATGATTATGGATGAACTTCGGAGTGTCCGTGGCTACATGGCTGAGAGGTTTGATCAATTGTCTGCTCGCATGGACCGCCTTGAAGCCTTTAGAAATGACAATGAGGAGGATGAAGAGTAGCCTGATTTGCTTCATCATGCATGCATCTTATTATCATTATGTCATATTTGTTTATGTTGGATTTCCAAATCTAGTTATGTATTATTTCTTTAATTTTACTTTGTTTATTTTTTTTATTTTTTTTTTGGACTTTATTAAGTAGGACTTTTGCAAACTTTGTATGGATGTTTACTTCTAGTCTTTAGTTTGTGTTTGACTGAGCTTGGTAAATCTATGCGCTATATTGTGTTTATGCTACTTTTTCTTCTTTTTGATGATGTCAAAAGGGGGAGAAAGGAGATATTATTTGTATATCTTGTATATTACTAACTTTTCAGGTTTCCCAACTCCAATACAAAGGGGGAGATATACAAGACAGGGGGAGCTTTTCCGTTCGCAAACCGTTAACAAGATTGGTGTTTGTCATCATCAAAAAGGGGGAGATTGTGAAGAAGATTTCCTTCTTAAACTTGGCTGGGTTTAGATGATGACAAGATTACTGATCAAAAAGAAGAAAAGCCTCCGATAGATCAAGTCAAAGAAATCATTCTACAGAGACTTTAATTATGTATTGTCAATTCTCTGTAAGTATGGTTTGTATCTTTGACAAATTACAAGCTGTGATTATATAACTTAGATGTGCTCAAACAAATCATTCCTTAAGTTTAAAACTTAATCTAAGTTATTTTCAAAGTTAAGTGTTGAAGCAATCCTTTTTGAAATCTCAAGAAAACACTTTTTTCATTGTAGTAATTGATTACCTCAAAGCTGTAATCGATTACCTAAAGTCTCGGTGATGTGGGTGTAATCGATTGTCTAAAATGTGTAATCGATTACATCAACTAAATTTTTGAATAGCTGATTTTCAACGTACACATGTAATCGATTACCACAACGACGTCATCGATTACCACTGCTTCAAAACCAAATTTTCTGAAACGTTATGATTTCAAATGGTGTGTTTTGGTCCCTGGAAAGGTGCCAAACGATCACCTTGCTTCAGACATGATCTGATGTGTATATATATACCTTTCTTGTACATCAGAACATATAGAACTTTCATTCTTTCAATCATAAGAGTTCAATATCATTTTACAAGTTCTAAACCTTCAAAACTTTCTTGCCTAGAACTTAGATACTATTTTCATATTCTGAAAAAGTTCTTGAGCACTAAAGTTGTATAGTTACAAAGTGATATTAATCTGATACAGCCATATGCTTTACCATTCTTCACAGTTATTAAACTCATCCTTGTGTTGGGTTTTGGTTTGAAAAGATAGTGGGGTGCTATCTTGTTGTATAGAGATTGTTAGGGAGCCTTGGGGTGAGGCTTGCTTGTAACAAGAATTTCTATCATAGTGAATTGCTCTGCAGGTGTCAGAAGAACTGGATGTACCCAAGTGGTTAGGGGAACCAGTATAAATTCTTGTGTCTCAATCTTCTTCCTTATCCTTTTACTTTTGTTTATCAATCAAACTCTATCTATTTGTCTATAAAACAAAAGAACGAGAAAAATCTCTAAAAGTTACTCGAAAAGTGTTCAACCTAATTCACCCCCCCTCTTATGTTGTATACCATACTTACATCATTGAGCTTCTGGTGGTTTTCTTTTCAGCTTCTCCTTCCTGTTGCTCAATTTTCACCTTCTTGATCATGGATCCTGTAATAAGCTGCATCCTGACCAAACTGTTGACTCCAAAAACTTCTGGACGAACAACAGCACCAACACCAAAGTATTTTTCCTTTTCCTCTGTGTTGATGGAGTCTGTCAGCTTCCTTACAATGCCGTCTTTGATCATCATAATGGAGAGAAGAACTCCATATGGGATTGTCTTGACGATATTCTTCTTATCAACATTCTTCCTTGAGAAAACAAGGGCATTTATCAGATTGTTGATAATCAACATTGGCAGATTGATTTTCTTCCCATCCATGTAGTTCCTCATAATGAACTTTTGCTCGTAGTTCACTATATCGCTTGACCCAGCCTTCAGAATCACGCTCTTGGCGATGATTTTGTGCAGTACACGGTAGTGGCTTTTCAAGTCTTTTGCCGTGGGAGAGATGTTCTTCCTCTTCAGTTCACGGTAGTTCTCAAACAGAGCTTCATTGACTCTTTCAAGTCCTCTGTAAGCATCATCCCAGTTTGAATGGTAACTGATTCCTTCACACAGACATTTGATTGTCTGAGCAATAGAGTTGATAGTGAAGCGTAGTTTGAATCCTCTGATGTGACCTTCTATGATCTCCCCCGGAAGTAAGTATGCACTTCCCCAGAATTCCTTAATAGCGTAGCTCAGCACATCAACTGGTTCCCAGATGAAATAGTTTTTCCAAATTCGCCAAGACCTTCCTCAAAATCAAAACCATATAGCTTGAAGTTCTCGAAATCAACCCGGTTCTCATTCAGAAGTTTTGCCTCAGAGAAGACATCAAAGGCAGCAGTGTATTGTCCAACCTTTCTGTCGGCCATTGTAGCAATAGAAGAGAAGGTGATGGAGGTTTTAGGGTTCGAAAACACACACACAGAGAAAGAGATAGAGATATAGCACGGTTTTGCAGAAAACGCAGAGTGGAGCGAAAAATGTGGAGTAGTGGGAAAGTTAATAGAGAATTGGTGCAGTCCTTTTTTCAAAATATCGCTTTGTATTTCCACATAAAAATTAAATCAAAAAAGAAAAGAAAATAAAGATTCGCCTTTTCATTAAATGCAGACGCCAAAAGAAAGTAAAATCAAGAAAAAGATTTTATCGAAAGACATAAACAATTATGACTCAGTAGATATGATGAGACGCTTAAGTCCTTAACACGTGTGACACGTGTGGGTGTGCTCGGACGCACGCAACCGATTCACCAGACGATGAGCTATGATGCATATGACAAATAAGATGCTTATACACATACATGTTTATGTCATATCAGATGCTCACATGATATCTATCATAAGACGCTGAGATTAATCATTCTTTTATAAAATGGAAGTTTAAATTTTTTCTTATAAAATTGAATCTATCTTCAGCAAGGGGTTTTGTAAATATGTCAGCCCACTGATGATCAGTGTCTACAAATTTTATTTCTAGAATACCCTTCTGAACATAGTCTCTTATAAAATGATGTTTAATCTCAATGTGCTTTGCTCTAGAATGCAATATAGGATTTTTAGTAAGACATATGGCAGATGTATTATCACAGAAGATAGGAATGTTACTCTCTTTTATCAGGTAATCTTCAAGTTGATATTTCATCCACAGAAGTTGAGAGCTGCAACTTGCTGCTGAAATATACTCAGCTTCTGCCGTTGAGAGTGCAATAGTGCTCTGTCTTTTGCTTGACCAAGATACAAGATTAGCTCCAAGGAACTGGCAGCCTCCACTTGTGCTTTTTCTTTCAATTCGGTCTTCAGCAAAGTCAGCATCATAGAAACCTACTAATTTGTAATCTTTTGATTTCTTATAAAGCAAACCAAGATTAGTAGTTCCTTGCAAATATCTGAATATTCTTTTGACAGCACTTAGGTGTGATTCTCTAGGATCTGATTGAAATCTAGCACACAGGCAGACGCTGAACATAATATCAGGTCTTGAAGCCGTAAGATAAAGTAGAGATCCAATCATACCTCTGTACAGTTTCTGATCTACCTTCTTACCAATTTCATCTTTACTAAGAGTGCAGGTGGGATGCATAGGTGTGCACATAGGCTTGCAATCCAGCATCTTGAATTTCTTCAATAATTCTTTGACATATTTGCTTTGATGTATATAGATACCATCACTGCATTGGTTGATTTGTATTCCAAGGAAAAACTTTAATTCTCCCATCATGCTCATCTCAAATTCAGCCTGCATAAGCTTAGAAAATTCTTTGCAAAGGCTTTTATTAGTGGCTCCAAAAATGATATCATCAACATAGATTTGAACAAGTATGAAATGCTTGTTAGAGGATTTTCTGAAAAGAGTAGTGTCAACTAAACCTCTTGTAAATCCATTTTTCATTAAAAAATAACTTAGTCTATCATACCATGCTTTGGGAGCTTGCTTAAGACCATATAGAGCCTTTTTAAGTTTAAAAACATATTCTGGAAATTCAATATCTTCAAAACCAGGAGGTTGTTTAACATAAACTTCCTCAGTTATAAAACCATTTAGAAAAGCACTTTTCACATCCATTTGATATAGTGTTATCTCATGATGTGCTACAAATGAAAGTAAAATGCGAATAGCTTCTAGTCTTGCAACAGGTGCAAAATTTTCAGTGAAATCAATACCTTCTTCTTGTGAGTAACCTTGAGCAACTAACCTTGCTTTATTTCTCACAACTTTACCATCTTCATCAAGCTTATTTCTAAATACCCATTTAGTACCAATAGCTTGCTTATCTTCTGGTAGAGTGACTAGCTTCCATACATCATTTCTTTGGAACTGATTTAGCTCATCTTGTATTGCTAGAATCCACCCTTCATCTTCCAAAGCTTGATCAATCGTCTTAGGTTCCATTTCAGATAGAAGTGCAAAATCAGCATGTTCCTTGAACGAGGATCTGGTTCGTACTTTATCACCAGGTTCTCCTATGATTTGATCTTTTGGATGATTGGTTTTGTACTTCCAGCTTTTTCTTGCTTCAGCTTCTGCTTGAGTAAGATTCTTCGTCTGGTCACCACCGGATGATGAAGATGCATGTTCACCGTCTGACTTGTCACCGAGGTTTAATTCTGAAAATAACTCATCTAGTTCTGACATAGCAGTGTCAGGCTTCTTATCATCAAACTTGACATGAATGGACTCTTCAACTGTCAAAGTTTCTTTGTTGTATATTCTAAAAGCTTTAGACCTTTCAGAGTATCCCAAAAAGATTCCTTTGTCAGCCTTGGAATCAAACTTACCAAGCTAATCTTTAGCATTCAAAATATAACAAATACAACCAAAAGGATGAAAGTACGAAATGTTTGGTTTTCTACCTTTCCACAGTTCATAAGGAGTCTTATTCAAAATAGGTCTTATAAAAATTCTATTTTGAATATAACAAGTTGTGTTTACTACTTCTGCCCAAAAATGTTTTGCAATATCAGCTTCATTGATCATGGTCCTGGCCATTTCCTGGAGGGACCTATTTTTCCTTTCTACAACACCGTTTTGTTGAGGTGTTCTAGGAGAGGAGAAATTGTGGGAGATGCCATTTTCTTCACAAAATTTTTGAAAGTTTTCATTTTCAAATTCTCCCCCGTGATCACTTCTAATAGTAGAAATACAGATGCCTTTTTCATTTTGAACTGATTTGCAGAAAACAGTAAATACCTTAAAAGACTCATCCTTGTAGGCAAGGAATTTAACCCATGTCCATCTAGTAAAATCATCAACAATGACTAATCCATATTTCTTTCCAGTTAAAGAGGCTGTCCTTGTGGGACCAAAAAGATCAAGATGTAAAAGTTCAAGTGGTCTAGAGGTTGAAACAACATTTTTTAAATGAAAGGAAGTTTTAACTTGTTTTCCTCTTTGACAAGCTTCACACAGGGCATCAGATTGGAACTTAAGATTTGGTAAGCCTCTAACAAGATTGTGCTTGTTTAATTTTGAGATTAACCTCAAATTGGCATGACCCAATCTTTTGTGCCAAATCCATTGCTCATCTTCAACAGACATAAGACACTTGACATCTTGTTTTGCAAGTTCAGAAAGATCAACTTTATAAATATTTTGTTTCCTCTTTGCTGTAAAGAATATAGATCCATCATTTTTGCTTTTTACTAAACATCCATTTTCTGTAAAGACAACATTATAACCACTGTCACATAATTGACTTATGCTCAGCAGATTATGTTTCAGTCCTTCAACATATAAAACATTATCAATAGAAGGAAGAGAGCCTTTACCTATGCGACCAATTCCAACTATTTTACCTTTCTGGTTTCCTCCGAAACCAACGAATCCAACTTCTCTAGGTCTTAGTTCTTGGAACATATGCTTTTCTCCCGTCATGTGACGCGAGCATCCACTGTCTAAGTACCAAGATAGGTGTGTTGACTTTGTTGCTAAGCAAGACTGCAACATAGACTATTTTATCTTTAGGTACCCATATCTTTTTGGGTCCTTTCTTGTTAGTTCTTGAAGGATACTTGTCCTTCTTAGTTGTAAACACAGCACACACACTTTTCAAATGACCAGATTTATTGCAGTAAGTACAATGAAAGCATTTACTATGATTATTGGATTTATCAGATGCTGAATCATTTTCTAAAAGTGGCTCATCTGATATATAACCAAGACCATGAGTTGTCGTTTTACTGACACCCAGATCATAGAAGCTTGCTTGCTTCGAGTTACACTCTCTGCAAGAAACTTTTGAAATGCATGTTCATAGTCATTTGACTTGCAGTTAGGATTGCCTGTAACTATAGAGCTTTTAACTTGAGAGCTCTCACACGGTTGCTTGTTGGCTTCCAGGTGGTTATCCATCGACGCTGATTTTAGGTTTTCCACGGTTCTCTTCATTGAGTACAGAGTTTTCATTGTGTAAAGAATGAAAATCTTGTGATAGTTTTGAAAAGTTCTTTTTCAAATTCTTATACTCAATAGAAAGAGTGGCAGAATCCTTTAACAAATCATCAAAAGCAAGTTGAAGTTCAGAATAAGAGTCATATATTATAACCTCTTCAACTTCTTCTTCTGAATCAAGATCAGTGTCTACCATGAGGGCAATGTGAGCTTCTTCTTCTTTATCTTCCTCAGAGGAGGATAAGTCAAGATCTTCCCATGTTGCCATGAGACCTTTCTTCTTTTTCTTGAAGGAGCTTCTTGTGGACTTTTCCTTAAGATTAGGACACTCGGACTTGAAATGTCCAGGCTTCTTACATTCATAGCAAATGACTTGGACTTTGTCCTTGTCTTTGCTTTCCTTCTTGTCCTTTGTATCTTTCTTCTGAAACCTCCTTCTGAAGTTTCTCTTCTTCCACATTCTTTGGATCTTCTTAGATATGAAAGCTAGCTCATCGTCTGATCCATCATAATCTCCTTCTGAAGCTTCATCATCTGATTCTTCTTCTTCAGCCTGAAAAGCTTTAGAAGTACTAGGTTTATGTCGATTAACTCTTAAAGCAATAGACTTACTCTTCTTGGTAGGTTCTTCTTCATTTAGCTCAAGTTCATGAGCTTTCAAAGAACTCATAAGATCTTCAAGCCGAAGGACATTTAGATCTTTTGCTTCTTGAATAGCGTTGACTTTGGGTCTCCACTGCTTAGTCAAACTTCTCAAGATCTTTCTCACATGATCAGGTGTAGTATAACTTTTTCCAAGGGCCTGCAACCCATGAACAAGTGTTTGGAACCTTCCAAACATAGTTTCAATGTTTTCTCCATCTTCCATTTTGAATAGCTCATACTGGCGAACCATTATGCTAGCCTTTATTTCTCTTACTTGGGCAGAACCCTCATAAGACAAAACAAGAGAATCTCAGATTTCTTTGGCAGTATCAAACTTACCACATTTATCGTATTCTCTTTCTGTCATAGCACATATGAGAATAAATCTAGCCTTCTGATTGGTTTGATATCTCTTTTTCTGATCATCAGTCCAGTTTTCCCTAGGTATTGCAACACCAAGGGCATTAGCGGGTGAAATGTATCCACTTTCAACTATATCCCACAAATCAAGATTTTGTGCCTCAAGGAATGCTTTCATCTTATCTTTCCAGTAATCAAATTTTTCTCCATTGAATAGAGGAGGACGGTTCATATGACCACCTTCAGCAGACATGTTCACAGTAGGATCTTTACTCTTAACACTGTTAAGTGCTCAACCAAGAGGCCGAGCTCTGGTACCAACTGAACGTGAACACAAGAAGGGGGGTTGAATTGTGTTGAAAACTTTTCGCAAACTTTAAGTTAAAAACACTTAGAACACAGGTTTTTCAAAACAGTTTGTTAAACGGATGCTGGAAATAAACCGGACGCTGGAAAAGCAGTTTGTGAAAACTTGTTTTTAACACAGTAAGATAAATATAAGGCAGTAAGGCAGTAATGCAAGAGACACAGAGATTTATACTAGTTCACTACCAAACTGGTAGCTACGTCTAGTCCCTTCGTTCCTGAAGAATTTTCCACTATAATCAATCTGATTACAATTTCCTCAAGAGTATTCTTCTGTCACAAGCTTGACAATACTCTCAACTTCTCAAAACGACTCAGTACAGTCGAGCCTTTGAGGGAACAACCTTAACTAGGTCAAAACAACTTTTACAAGTAAGTTGAATACAAGTATAAATAACTCTCACAGAGAGGATAAAAAATTAAGCTCAATATAGAAATGCTTTCTAAAAGAAAGTGTCGGACGCTGAGTTCAGTTCTTGTAGTCCAGAGACTTGGCTCGAAACTTGATTGCTCACAGAAGCAATGCTTTCAGAGTATTGACTCTTTGTAGTGTATAGCAACAGAGCTTGTTTTCAGTAAATGAAGCAATATTCTCTTGTAGAGTTTCGGCAGTTTCTTCAATGGATACCTTGGGGTATTTATAGGAGTTCTAAAGGATATTACCGTTACAGTAAAAATGGCTCCTTTCCATTGAGTGAGGTAATTTCAAAAAGCTGTCTCTTTCTTCCTTTCCAGGGAATATCTCAGTAGTACACATTACCGTTTTCGTACTACCTTGCTTTTCACAATTGCTTGTACGATCTTTGTCTTTTAGCTAAAGGTGTCACCTTTGATACCTCGTACAACAATTTTGGCGCATAAGATCAAATTCGAAATCCGTTCCAGAAACTTCTGAGAGGAAGAGCAACTACGTGACCAGCACGTGATTTATAATGAAGTTCGGACGGTTGCTCAGAACGGAAGATCGGACGCTCAAAGCAATTGGATAAGACTAGTGACACAAGAAGATAATTCCAGACGCTCATGAGGACAGTATACTAGGATGAGCAGGATGCTGACACATGGAATATATCCTTCTCTTGAGAGCTTCTTCCTTCTTGTTTAAGTGGCTTAGAAATATATGTAATATTAGTATTTGCACACTTCAAGAATTGTTAGAACATAAATTGTTCTCTTGTGAATATTTTGTTATCATCAAAATTAATGAGGGTCTAAACTTCTCAATCGTTTAGGTCAACACTTTCCTAATTATCAGAGCCAAGGTCACGTGTTCGATTCCCAGCGGGAGCAATTATTGAGGGGGAGATAATTGCCAGGTTATGGCATCAATTGTCCCATGGCGGAGGCCCAGGTGGGGTTAAGTCACAGTCAACACGTGGCGCTTGGGCTGTTACGATTAAGTAGAAAGGGTTGCGCCCTGACTAACAGCTATAGCTTTTCGCCTAGTGGTAAGCGCTCGATCCAACAGATGGCCTCAATGTCGATAAAGCAGACCTCCCAGGAGAAGAGTCAGGGTACAAAGAGAATCGGCCCCGCCGAGACAAAGACCCCAAAAATCCCCCTGGAAGATACAAAGACTATACCCCATTGAACACATCTCGATCACGGATCTTGCATGAGTGTACCAATGCGGAGTTTCGAGACGCTGGAATCCGATTTCCAAAGCCTTTGAAAGAGAAGTCGGGCAAAGACAAATCGAAGTACTGTCGGTTTCATAAAAGTGCAGGCCACAACACCGATGAGTGCGTCCAGCTTAAGGACGCCATCGAAACCCTCATTCAGAAGGGCAAGCTGCAGAAATACACAAAGCCGAGGACGGGGCGTAGGACGAACCAGATCTCGATCGCCCCGATCTAAGCGCGACAACCACTCTTCACTGACTCAAACAGAAAGTCGCCCTCATCAGACCGACAAAGAAGAAGCTAGGCCCTCACCTATGGCTTTAGTAACTTTCGGTGGCTTGACAGGTCGAGGTAAAGCTTCCATCAATTTTGCCAAAAGAAAGATGCGAGAATCGATGTCCATCAATACTGTCTATCCACCTATCAACCGACCAAAATCAAGACGGCCTCCCTTAGCTTTCTATGATGAAGACTTGCTGAACGGTCACCCAAATGATCAAATTCCCTTGTTGATTTGCGCCTACATGGTCAATTTCGACGCAAGGAGAATCTTGGTTGATCAAGGGAGTTTCGTCGACAACATGTTTGTCAATCTCTTCAAACCTTTTAAGTTGGCCGAAAAGGACATGATTCCATATTATGGCTCTGACCTCCAGGGTTTCGATGGTTCCACAACCAAACCCCTAGGCTATATCGAACTGATGGTCACGTTCGGTGACAAGCTCGAAACGAAAACTGTCGAAGTCCAATTCATTGTCCTTCCTTGTCCATCACCCTACAACTGCATCCTAGGACGACCTACCCTGGGAGAGTTAAGGGCAGTAACTTCCACCGTCCACCTCAAAATGAGATTCCACTCCTCCGAGAGGAAGATAATCACGATCCATGGTGATCTCGAGGCAGCCAGACGATGTTACCTGTTGTCAATCAAAGAGCAAAAAAGCAAATCAGCCCCGCCAAAAAAGAACATCGGATCATCCGATGTCAATCTCACGGACTTCGATGCAAGAATCGAACCCGAGGTCGAAATTGAAGAAGAGATAGACCCTGTCACAAAAGAACTTCAAAGGAAAATATGCCGACCCATTCTAGATAGGGAATTTCTGAAGGTTCAACTAGGGGAAGATCCAAAGAAGACTATTCAGATCGGCATCGACCTTCCCCCGAGGTAAAGGAAGACCTGATCAAGTGCCTCAAAGCCAACGCCGACCTCTTCGCATGGACTACAACCGACATGCCAAGGATTTCCCCCCGACGTTACATGCCATCGCCTCACGCTAGACCCCTCCGTGAAGTGGGTTGCACAGAGAAGGAGGAAGCAATCTCCTGAGAAGGCCGAAGCGGCTAGGAAGGCCATTAGTGATTTAATTAAGGCTAATTTTGTAAGAGAAGTCAAGTACACAACTTGGCTTTCAAATGTAGTCCTCGTTAAGAAAGTTATGGAAAATGGAGAATGTGTGTTCATTATACCGATCTCAATAAGGCTTATCCTAAAGACGCCTATCCCCTCCCCAACATCGACAAACTCGTGGATAACTCCTCGGGTTTCCGATTACTGTCCTTTATTGATGCGTACACTAGATACAACCAGATACCGATGAATCCTGCCGACTAGGAAAAGACCGTGTTTATGACTGACAACGACAATTATTGCTACAAAGTAATGTCGTTCAGTCTCAAAAACGCCGAGGCAACTTACCAACGAATGATGAACAAGGCCTTTAAGGACCAGATTGGGAACGTGCTCGAAGTATACATGGACGACATGATCGTTAAATCAGCCGAAGAGCCAAATCATGTGGCCGACCTTTCAAAAGTCTTCGAACAGGCACGCCGACACAACATGAGACTTAACCCAGAGAAATGCACGTTTGGCGTCAAAACGGGAAAATTCCTGGCCTTCTACTTAACAGAGCTCGACATCGAGGCTAATCCCGATAAATACCGCGCCATCACTGAAATGCGACAGCCGAATTCAAAAAAAGATGTCCAACAACTAACAGGGATGATAGATGCCCTAACCAGATTCATTTCCAAGGCCTCCCAAAGAGCGCTTCCTTTCTCCAAATTACTGAAGAAAGGGGTACAGTTCGAATGGACTTCAGAATGCGAATAAGCTTTCACAAAGCTAAAAGAAACACTATCAACTTCGCCAGTTCTGACAAGGCCCTGTGCCGGAGAAACCCTATACCTATACCCAGCGGTCACCGAAGAGGCCCTAAGTGTCGTACTGATTAGAGAAACAACCGAAGGGCAAAGACCGATTTACTTCATAAGTAAAACGCTCCAAGGTCCCGAACTCCGATACTAGAAAATCGAAAAGGTCGCTTTAGCGCTGGTCGTTACGGCAAGACGACTACGGCAATACTTTTTGTCTCACCACATTGCGATTCGAGCCGACCAACCAATCAAACGAGTCCTACACCGGCCCGACCTGGCATGATGGATGATTAAGTGGTCCATAGAACTCTTTGAATTCAGCATTTCCTTTGAATCTCGGCAGGCAGTCAAAGCTCAATACCGGGCCAACTTCATAGCGAAGATGACTTCGACGTCCCAAGACTCGAGCACCAGATGGACCATCCACGTCGATGGGTCCTCGAATTCGAAGGGAAGCGGAGCAGGCCTAATCATGGAAAATGTTGAAGGCTTGACAATCGAATTTTTTCTAAGCTTTTCCTTCCCCACATCGAACAATCAAGCCGAATACGAGGCATGCATCGCCGGGTTGACGTTCGCCCGCGATCTAGAAGCCTCTGAGGTCAGTCTTCGCACTGACTCCCAACTTGTAGCTTCTTAAGTTAATGGGGAATATCAAGCAAAATACCCCCTGCTACAGAAGTACCTATTTGTGGTCAAAGAACTAATGAAAAACTTCCAGAAAATAGAGATTGTACACGTTCCTCGAGAGCAGAACTCGAGAGCCGACGTACTCTCTAAACTGGTGAGCAAAAAAACGACGGGAGGCAACAGATCAATCATTCAAGAGATCCTTTCCCATTCAAGTATCATGACCACAACGGGGACTCCAGACACCCCAAAAAAGGTCGACTAAAACTTCAAGCGTGTCCTCATTACCCCTTCAGTGTGCACAATCACCGACTTTGATGACTCATGGATGATGCCGATTCTCAAATATATTTGCTAAGGCGACCTTCCTCTCGATGACAAGGCAACATTAAAAATTTGCCGCAGAGCGTATTCATACTCCGTCATCGAAGATCGCCTATATCAGAGAGTGCCTTGACGCAGCCGAGGCCCAGTATATACTTGCTGAAATCCACGAGGGGGTCTAAGGTCACCACCTCGGAGGTCGACCTTTGGCCAAGAAAACACTGCGAGCTGGTTACTACTGCCCGACCATGGATGCGGATGCCATTGCCTACGTGAAAAGGTACGAGAAATGCCAAAGGCACACCGATGTACATAGCGCTCCTCCCTGTGAGATGACTACTCTATCTTCCCCGTGGCCTTTCGCCTGGTGGGGAATCGGTCTCTTGGGGCCTTTCCCTATGGCCCCAGGTCAGATCAAATATTTGGTCGTGGCGATGGACTACTTCACGAAATGGGTTGAAGCCGAACCAGTAGCGAAGATTACAGCCAAAAACATGATCAAGTTCTTCAAAAAGAAAATCCTTACAAGGTTCGACATTCCCGAGGTCGTTGTGACCGATTATGAAACACAATTCGCGGACAAGGGGTTTCAGAAAACCTTGTCTAACTTCGGGATAAAGTAGAGATTCACTTCGGTCGAGCATCCCTAAACAAACGGGCAAGCTGAAGCAGCAAATAGAATTATCTTAAGAGGTCTGAAAAGGAGACACAACGAAGCCAAAGAAAATTGGCCAAAAGAGCTCCCACAAGTGTTGTGGGCATATCTAACCACGCCCCACTCCTCCACCGGAGAAACGCCATTTCGACTTACATACGGATCCGAAGCAGTGATCCCTGTCGAAGTCGGAGAACTAAGCTGGAGAACGTTCCACCCACTTCGAACTTCATCCAATCACCAATATTTAGGAGAGGAACTGGACCTCCTTGAAGAAAATCGAGAGCTAGCCTCCCTGAACGAAGCTGTTGTGAAACAAAGAATTGCAGTAAGACACAATCAAGGAGTCATTCCTCGTGAGTTCAGAAAGGACGACTTCGTCCTGAGAAGAGCCGATGTCGGCCTCAAAAATGCCAGCCAAGGGAAGCTGGCACCGAACTGGGAAGGCCCATATCGGATCTCTTCAAAGACCGACACTGGCGCCTACACCCTGGAAACACTTCAAGGTCAAGCAATTCTGCAAACATGGAATGCTGCAAAACTTAGAAAGTATCATAGCTAAACGCTCATGTAATCCCCTCATAAAAGGGAACCCACCTCTTGTCAAAATTTCAAGCATAATGGAACGAGTCTTCGCATATAAAAGTTTTATTATCGCAATTTTGTTAAGGTTATAATGCCATATTAGGCAGGCGAGCGAACCCGACCATAATGGGATTCCACAGCGTCACGCCAGTAATTTGGGAGTCTTAACTGACGTGACTAGCCATCACGTCGATCTACAGACATTTCCAATCCATCGTACACCCGAAGCTTGACAACAAGTCTAATCTTCTGGGATAGAGGAAAGGTTCCCTTGGCCGGGCTCCCTTCCCGAAGTGACGACCACGCAATATAAACCAAATTGCAAAATAACAAGTTACATATAAATCCACCAAAGTTGGTCGGAAAAATCAAATTTTCATTCAACATTGTCGAAGTACAAAATGCCCAAGACAAGGGAGCAAGTACAAAACAACGGAAGGTAAAAACATCTTAAACACAAGACTAGTTGCGAAATACAAGGAAAGAAGCTAAGCATCAACCGAAGTATGGGAAGGGCGAACAACAAGAATGGCTCCGGTTTCAGCATGAATAATGTGGCCCCCTGAAACCACTATGAGGTTCGTGATGCCCTCAGTCCGAACTGCAACTCCGGGATTCAGGAACACCACATGTTGAATGCCATTCTCGAACTGTTCTGCCTCGATCTCCACCATGGTCTGATCACTGGCCTCCTTCGTTGCCTTGGCAGTCTTCAGTTCCTGATCTTCTCCTCCAATGCCTTCTTCAGCTTGGTAACGTCAGAGCGGTAAGCATCCATTTCCTTGCGGGAGACATCTCTATCCTTGGCGACTTTCTCTGCCTTGGATCTGAGATCCTCCTTCTCCTTCTGGAGTTCTTCAGATGCAAAAGTCAACTCACGAAAGTTTCTCTAGGCTTCGTCGGCCCGAAGAGACTCGTTCAAAAGCTGGGTCTGAAGACCCACTGCGTTCGGCACCTTGAGCTTAAGGTCCTGGTTATCCAAGTCCAACTTACGAACCGATCTCGCAATTCCCGATATTTCTTAAGAACCTTCTCGGCCTGGTCCTTTAACTTGTGCAAGCGCACAACTTCTTCCTCCAGAACCTTCACTTGTTCGCCAACTTGTTGCCAAAGGGGGCGATCGACCTCCCCTGAAGCTTGGGCGAAATCTTTGGCAACAAAGGACAACAACTGCTGCGTCGATCCCTTAGACTTCTTTGGCAGAGGCTGAGGAACATCCAAAGAAGGAGACCTTTTATGCATCTCCACATCGACAATATCGGTTGTGGTACTGACCACTTTGGGCACCTCAGAAGGTCTCGCCGTCACTTCAGGGGCCAGGGCAGCCGGTCCAGAGCCCCCATCTTTCGACGTGCCAAAAATGGAAGCCCCGATCACTCTGGCAGCGTCAGCAAAAGGTCGAACTGGCTTTCCCTTCCCAACACCATCTTCCAACTTCTTGGACAGAGCGGCCTGAGCAGCAGCAAACTTGGCAATGTTCGACATTGACTCTGCACAAAAGAAACATGTCAGATAAAGACTTGTATAACACAAGTTAAAACAAGTAAATAAACCCCTACCTAAGACACGTCGAGCATCCCCCCAAGTTGGGCACCGCAAGAAAGTTCGGGTGTGAACGAACTGCTTGAGCAACATTTGCTCTTGAGTCTTGGGGTCTGTATAGACAACTGGCTCAAAGCCACCAACCCAATCTCTAATACTCTTCACCCAACCCTGCTCGAGCTCGCTGAGATCGGATAACTTGAATGTGTAAGACCCAACAGGACGGTTGAAGAACGACTTACACCAATAAAAAGAAAACTTGGGCACTTCCGAACCGTCCTCAGCGAAATCGAAAACGCACTCCCAGGTGACGTCGTCCATTGGAAGAAGGAAAAAATACTTTGTCTTGAATCTTTTGAGAGATTCATTGTACAAGTCAAAGATTTTGCCATTCGGCTTGAAAGAGATCCAACCCTGTCTTTGGTCGGCCTTCTCTGAGGTCTTCATGGGCGAAAACAAATGAAAAAAGACACGATAAGAGGCCGGTATCCGAAGATACCCAAAGACCAGGTCAAACGCTCTTACAAAAGCCTAACTATTGGGACAAAGTTGGGAGGGGGCCACACCCAAGTCTCTAAGAACAGAGAGTTCAAAAGACGAAAAGGGGAAGGAAACCTGGATCTCGGAAAACAACACTTCATACATCGGTATGTGGTCCATATCACCACTTTCAACGAAGCAAATCCGATGATCTCCCCCTGGCGCTAGGAAAGCCCATTCCCTTTCGGATTCAACTGTCTCACCTATTCTGATCCGACTATCCAAGTCGGCCATGTCTTCATCTGTAGAATACTCAGATCGGAGGCTGAGAACTTCGGGCGAAACCCACATGTAGTCCTTCACATCGGCAGGAAAAGCAGAAGGGTCGTTCAAGTCGATACTCCGCTTCTTTCCCATGACGAACCTGTCCATGGGGACTTCAGGGTAAGAGACAGTATTATAAACCACCTTATACCATTGAGCTACTTCTCAGGGGTTGCAAAGACGCTGAAACTTGTTTTCTAGAACCACCCGAAAATGCTCTAAGCGTTCGGGAGTAATCTCTACTCCGCGTTTCAAAAGCTCCTTTGCCCCTTCCTCACGGGAAGGTTGCAGCACCACCATGGGCACCGCAGCGGAGGCACAAATAGAAGGGAAGGTTTCTAGTTGAAACCCCCCATTACCAGAAGCACTCACTCTGGGTAACAACCCATAATTAGAAGGGGAAGGAAGGGCCCCATCCTCAGGCAGAGACCTTTGAGAAACCATGAAATTTCAAAAAATTCGAATACTCTCCCCTTATTTACTTCTGGTAAAAGGATAAATTAGCAAAAAAGAGAGAAAATACCTCTGATATACAACAAGGAGGCACGAGCAGGAAGACAAATCCTAACAACTTGACGCTCACACAAGTAACTCTCTGTTGCTCAAATGGCAAAATTGCAAAAAAGAAGCAAGAAAATAGAGGGACAGAGAAATGAAGAAGAAGCAGCAAGAGCGAAAGTGACAAAAGGGCACCCCCTTCAGAATTTATAGATTCTGAGAAATGGGGCAGTACTTATTGCAAAAAAGGGCAATGATGACAAAGCGCGAGAAATGAGGCGACTCGCCAGCGAATCGTCACTAAATCTCTGCCGCAAATTATCTTGGAAAATGAGCGCATCTTTTCAAAACCTCGAATTTGAAAACAAACCGCATCGGCCTAAAAAGTGCCCTCCCAGAAGAGACACGACAAACGCAACCGAAGTAATCAGTCCCCACGTCGAACTAAGGGACTCGTAAACATGCCGAAGTTCGAAGATCAAACCCCTGACTAAGAACAAATACCCGATGTGATCCATAACAGATAACTTCGACTAGGGGCAACTGATCCGGAGTGGCCAAAAGGCCCACTCCGCAATGGGCTGATCCAATCCAACTAAGAGGATCCATGCCGAAACAACACTAACCCGAAATGGCCAAGGCCCACTTTGGGTCACCAACCCGACTCGGCAGTTCCACCCTCGGGGTGATAAAGCCTAGGGATCACATCGGCACGGCGTGAAATCCTAGAATGCAAGCATTGTGGTGCTAGCCCTAAAAGCAACCTTCTCACCACACAACCCTAGAAATGACATCGGTCGTCGAATACATCCAACGGCTGATGATCAATCTAGGGTTACCTGAGAATATCCACACGTCAGCAACCTGACCTCACCTATAAAAGGTCCATGACCTAATCAATAAAGGTACGGACTGTTCATTTCTTACCTCACCATATTCCGATACTGACTTAGGCACAGGGTGTGTGCAGGTACACCCCCCATCATCGTGCTCCGCCGTGCTCCATCGTTCGTGCTCCTACTCCGGCCACCTCTGGGATCCACTTCGGATCACAAAGTAACTTGCAGATCGATAAATTTATAAGGAAAAAATGTCAAAATCTATGGAACTCCCAGATTGTTCCTATCCTATGCCACCAATTAGCATCACCCTATGTGTTCCAACACCAAAGCATTCAATCTTACTCTCTAATCTTGATGACCAAATGTACATCGGTTGTTTGTCAATTTTGTGTATCTCTTCAAGAAATCTGTGGGCTTGAATACCTTGAAGTCATCTCTATCAAGAGTTCTGGTGGATTATTATCCCTTAGCTAGGAGGTTGAGGACCGGCACTGAGGATGAGAACAAGCTTGAGGTGGATTGCAATGGAGAAGGTGTTGTGTTTTCTGAGGCTTTGATGGATACTACTACTGAAAAGTTACTTAAATCTTCCATGATACCAGACGAGTCATGGGAGAAGCTCATGTGTGAGGTAGAAGTTGATGGTTTCTCACCTGTTCCTCTTATTATAATCCAGGTTAGAACGTACTTGTGAATCCTCTCACATTTTTATATTATTGTCATCAGCAGTGATATTTTGGATGCATTATACGAACTGAAAAATTAATATATATATCAAAATCGGACCGGTCCTTGAACCGGTGAAGGCACGGGTTCAAGGTTTAAAGGTTAGACCGGTGTCGAACCGAAAATAATTAAATAATAACTTTTATATTTTTATATAATATATAATATTATATATTAAGTAATATATTAAATAATATTCAATATTAAGTTTTTTTTTTTGGGGTCTAAAAGTGTAAGATTTCCATTCGCACGGGCTAGGCCCAAACCATTACACTTTGTAGAAGGAAGAAAGAGCAGCCCACTGTTAAGTGGTATTCATTTTTATTAGGTAATTAAAATTAAAAAAGAGAATCGAAAGCCCATGTATGTGTGTGACTGTGAGCTAAAGTGGGGGAAGCGCATGTTTAGCAGACACAAAGAGAGGAAAAAAATGGGCGAGAGAGAGAAAAAAATGGAAAGAAGAGGGGATGGAAGAAGGAAGATCGGAAGGTAGAGAAGAGGAAACCGTGCCTGAGAGAGAATGAGGGAGAAATGGAGGAGGAGAGAGAGAGAGAGAGGAAGGACGATGGAATGAGGAGATCCGGGTGGCGAAGGGAGCTATTTCCTCTACGGTGCATCTGGTACGGGAAAATCCAGCTTCGTAGCCGCGATGGCGACGTTCCTCTGCTACGACGTGTACGATATCGATGTATCTAAGGTGACGAGGGCTCTGATTGGTAGACGTTGCTGATGCAAACGACGCCAAAGACTAACTTAGTCGATGAAACTAATAGGAAATTTTTTTCCTCTAGGGAAAGACTCGGAAGACCGAACAAAAATCTCTGAATAAAATTCTGTTGTTGACAAATATTTTGGCAATGACAAGAGCTCTGAGAATTTGGTATTCAAGAAAGAGGAAAAAGATCCTGCAAGGGAAGAAGAGTCCCACATTGAAAAGATCAAACAAAACAAAGAGGAAAATTAGTTATAAAAGGAAAGCGTAATTCTTATTTTTTCAGACCGCTTGAATCGGATTCATAACCTGTTTTAGCCAGTTTTTGGCCGGTTCAGTGGTCTTGTGGCCGGTTTTTGTGCTGAGCGGTTTCCAGGCACGTTCAGACCAGACAGTGGTCCGGTTCCTGGTTTAACCGGTCCAACCGGTCGGTCCGGTCCGATTTTAATAACTCTGATATATATATATATATATATATATATATATATATATATATATATATATATAATATTGATTATCAAAAGCAGGTAGCTTTCAGCACACAAGAGGTATAAAAACCTAGCCATTAATTGTTTAAATACAACCTAAAGGAAATTAAATATTGCAAAAGAAAAGTTAAAGATTATTGCAATATTGAAAAGTTTAAACCAAACCATCAAATTATAATAGAATTATAGCAAAAGTAGTTATATGTGTAACTATTAACCCGAACATGTAGCAACATCCCTAAGTAAAAAAAATTATTTTGGTGCCCTAAAAAATATGGCGCCTTGTACAGTTGCACACCCCGCACACCCTCAAGGCCACCACTGGCTGTCATTCATTTTTCTTTCTTTTCTTTCACTCTCATCAGGGACAGTCCTTAGATTTTAGTTGCCCTGGGCGAACCAAAAAAATGGTGCCCTTGTAATTATTTGAATATTATTCTCCTTGCATTTTTTGTTGTAAAATCATTAATAATTCGTTCATGATCTAGGTTATTGAAAAGTCATTTTCAATAGAAATCAAAACAAGACTATTTAATTTAGGGTAAATACTGTTTTTCGTCCCTGTAATTTGATCAAAATCCGGTTTTAGTCCCTGAAAAATTTTTTGTTTAGATTTTGTCCCTGTAATTTATGATTCTTCCACTTTTAGTCCATGCCGTCAAATCTCTATTAAAAACGTTGAGTTTTTGTCCCTGTAATTTTAAGATTCTTCCACTTTTAGTCCCTCTCGTCATACCTCTCTATTAGATAGTCAGCATTTTTTAATAAAGATTTGACGGTAGGGACTAAAAGTGGAAGAATCTTAAATTACAGGGACAAAATCTAAACAAAAAATTTTATAGGGATTAAGACCGAATTTCGCTCAAATGATTGGGACCAAAAGCGGTATTTACCTTTTAATTTATATTGTACATGACATAGTAGATCGCAAATAAGATTTTAACAATTTCAATTTAGAAATTTTTTTTTCAACAGATTCAACAGTAACAATGATAGTTAATGTTATTCTATAAGTCGTGCATGTAATAGGAAAACAATTAAATATCTTCAAAGAATTCAATATTATATAGCTTGATTTTGATTCAATTGTTTAAACCTCTCTAATGACTTTCAATTCTTCAAATAGAATTTCACCATTAAGATCATAAGAATTATCATGTTTTAGGTAAGTTTCAAGATGTTTGTAACATGATTTCAAGTCCTTAACCGAGAATGATCTAAGACTTTCAATATTAAACAAAAATCCAAAAATATCCTTATATAAGTTTTATTACTCAAATCTTTTAGCAAGTGAGCCAATTGTTTGATCTACAATATATAAAAAATAATGAATCCTAAAAGACTCATCAGTAGATTTAAGGTTTGATTGTGTGCATTGAGGGAAATTTTCATTATAGTGGTTTTTTCCTACGAAATTGACGTTTTTGAACAAACACACATTCAATCTCCATTTCATTTGCAAATTTTTCAGCACTAACAATAACACTTGCAAATCCAGATTCTCTATATTTTTCCAAGTAGTTGAACAAATTTTTTACTGATTCTATAGCCACATCAATATGCATATCTTTTTTTTTCAATTTTTTTCTCACTTTATAATAAAATTTTGGGTAACTTTATATATAATTTTAATAATATAAATTTTTTATTTAAATATTTGTATGTACTACTAAGTAAAAAAAACTTGGTGCAAAAAAAAGGGGTCGGGCCCATGCCCATGGCCACCACTGACTCTCATATTTTGTAGATGTGGAGTTGAAGGCTTTTATTTTTGTTAGGTGTCAATTAAAATAAAGAAAATAAAAACATATCGTAGAATATCTTGATATTATTGTAGTTTATCTCATAAGATTAGAGTATCTTAGATTATCTCCTAAGATTAGTTTTCAAATTACATAGTTATTATCGTGATTTGTTTCCTAGTTTTCCTATTCAATTAGGATGAGTCCTTGTATCCATATAATTATAATCAAGAGAGAGCGTGAAAAGAGTGTGTGTGTGTGTGTGAGTGTGAGTGTTATCATTCTTTGTAACTCACGATTGAGATATTCAGGTTTGTAAGAGTGATACACAATTTGGGGCGGGTTACAATACTAATTGTAATTTCTTTTGGTGATAGTGGATATTATTCTTGTGGTGTTCTGTGGACATAGGCAAGAGGTGCCGAACCACGTAAATCTTCGTGTCCTTTATTATTTCTTTTGTGTGTGTTCCAATCTTCGATCCTTTGTGTGTGGGTTGATACCCAATAGTGGTATCAAAGCTATGGCAGGGAACACACCTAAGTTTGAGATCCCATTATTTGATGGGAAAACAAACTTTACCATTTGGCAGAGCACTATTCAACACCTTTTGGTGTAGCAAGGTCTTGACCAGGCCTTGGAGGATGAGAAGCCGACCATCATGGATGATCGTGAATGGAGTAGAATCCAAAAAAAGGCTGTTAGTACGATACGGTTAGCTCTGGCTCCCGAGATCAAGTACAATGTTTTGAAGGAGACGACACAGAAGGCCTCGTGGGAGAAGCTTGAAGGCATTTATGCGTCAAAGTTGCTAACCAACCGACTTTGCTTGAGGATGGAGTTGTACCAACTCAAAATGGAGATGGGAGGAAATCTCCATGACCATATCAATACATTCAGTCAGCTAGTATGCCAACTAGTGATGCAGATGACAAAATCTTTGATGAGGAGCAGGCGGTGCTGTTGTTGGCCTCACTACCAAGGTCCTACAAACCTTTGTTTCAGAATTGCTTGTAGGGAGGACAACGTTGAAGTTGGACGAGCTGACTACAGCTTTGCGAAAAAATGAAAAAATGATGAGAAACGAGGATCTTATTTATGAAAATCGTACACTAGTATCGGAGAACTCTAATCGAGGGAGGAGTCAGTCAAGAAACCAAGGTGGACCAAGGGGAAGATCAAGATCTCAATCACGCCCACAACGTGATATGAGCAACGTGGAGTGTTACTACTGCGGGGAGAATGGTCATATACAAATGTGGTGTACTCAAATGAGGGAGGACTTGAAGAAAGTAAGAGGTATGAAGATGACAACAAGTCCCAAGTTAATGTGATCAATTCTAGCAAAGGTGATGATGATGTATTCTTAGCAACAACTGAGGACGTCGCTAAGACAAAATGGGTGATGGATTCCGCTGCATCAAAGCACATTTGTCGTGACCAAGAGATGTTTAACACCTTGAAAAAGAATGGAGGGTTAGGCCATTTCAATCTAGGAAATGGTGAAAAAAATGAAGATTGAAGGTATAGGGAGTGTGAGAATGAAGCTTCATAATGGTACCATCAAAACTTTCCATAATGTGAAATTTGTACCTTCTACTACTGCAAATATCATTTCTTTGAGGGAGATGACATGTCAAGGCAAGGGCACAAGTTTATTGGTTCAAAGTGGGGTTGCAATGTGTACAAGGGGAGGCACTTGGTGTTGAAAGGGAATAAAACCGAGAAGAACATTTGCTACTTGGAAGGGCAAGCCATGAGAAGGGCAAGCAGAAGTAGCAAAATCAAAAAGAAGGTGAAATTTTGTGACGACGTCGATGTTTTTTATTTTTAATTGCGGGAGGATTTGTTAGGTGTCAATTAAAATAAAAAAATAAACATATCGTAGAATATCTTAATATTATTGTAGTTTATCTCATAAGATTAGAGTATCTTAGATTATCTCCTAGGATTATTTTCCATCTTACATAGTTATTATCGTGATTTGTTTCTTTGTTTCCCTATTTAATTAGGATTAGGAGTCTTGTGATCTATTTCCTAGTTTCCCTATTTAATTAGGATGAGTCCTTGTATCCATATAATTATAATCAAAAGAGAGTGTGAAAAGTGTGTGTGCGAGTGTTATCATTCTTTGTAACTCTTGATTGAGGTATTCAGGTTTGTAAGAGTGATACACAATTTAGGGTGGGTTACAATACTGATTGTAATCTCTTTTGGTGATAGTGGATATTATTCTTGTGGTGTTCCGTGGACGTAGGCAAGAGGTGTCGAACCACGTAAATCTTCGTGTCCTTTATTATCTATTTTGTGTGTGTTCCAATCTTCGATCCTTTGTGTGTGTGTTGATACCCAACAATTTTTATTGATTTCCTTTGTGAATTAGCCCATTTATAAAATTAAAATAACGATTTAATTTCTATTGAGACCACATATTTTAATTAATTAATTAATTAATAGATAAAATAATTTACTATCAAAACATATATTACAAATATTAAATTTAATAAAAAATTATTGAAGTATTTTTTTACCTTCCATTTTAACTTATTTTCAAACAATTAATTTATATTATGATATGGAAATCACTATAATTTAGACCTAGCTCTAGCTTATGCTTTTTGATCTTTCTAAACTCCTAATTTTCTTTCTCTTCAGTTATTACTTGTTCAACAATCCTAATTTCGATGTCATTTTTTATAAGTTCCATGTCATTTTTTACATCATATTATTACAAGGCTTAAATATGTGGACGATGGGAGCAGGGTTCGAACTCGTACCGCTCCACTTCCCCCTCCGCTCTTTACTATATGCACTAGACTAGAAAAACAAGGCTTAAATATGTTTTTAGTCTCTGAAAATGTAGTGTTTTGGTTTTAGTCCCTGTAAAAGTTTTTATTTATTTTTTTGTCCCTATAAAATATTTTATTTTGATTTTGGTCCTTTTGAACAAAATTTATAGGAAATTATGTGGGAAAATGACTGTTTCCTATGAATTTTGCTATGAATTTTGATCGAAATAATAGTTTTTAATTATTCAGATCAAAATTCACAAAAAATTTGGCAGGAAAACGAAGTATTTTTGTGGATTTTGCTATGAATTTTGGTTAGATTGACCAAAATCAAAATAAATATTTTGCAGGGACAAAAAAAAATTATAGGGACTAAAATCAAAACACTCTATATTTGCAAGGACTAAAAACATATTTAAGCCTTATTACAACTTATTTTATGGTAAAAAGAAGAGAGTCCCCTTTTCACCGTTTAAGGAAGATATGAGGGTATGATCGTAAAGAAAAACAAGGAAAACAATTTTGGAAAGCATAGTTAGTGTTGACACTGTGGACCCTGCATTCTATTTTCCAGTGTTTTAAAAATCGAACCGAACCGAACGGTACAACCGGTTGAACCATGAACCAACCCTGTCTTTATATGGTTCGGTTAGTTTGGAGTTTCGACCATGGTTTCGTCCCGGTTCGAACGGTTTTAAGCGGTTGAACCATGACCCAGAGGTCTCATCGATTTGATGTCCGGTTCAGTTTTTAAAACATTGTTCTTTTCATTTTTGAGTTGAGTGGTCATGGGATAGGTTGGTTCAGTTTGATAGAAATATGTACCTAAACTAACGAAATTTGATTGGTTCAATTTTGTTTGGATTTTTATTTAATGTATTACTTGTCACAACCAAACAAAACCAGTCAAATCAGACAACTATGTTTGTTATTAAAATAAGGCTTAATTGCAATTTTGGTCTCCAGGTATTGCAATTGTACGATTTTGATCCCTAAAGTTCTAATTGAGTGAATTGGGTCCTCCAAGCATCACAATTGTGCGACTTTGGTCCCCAGGTTCTAATTGAGCGAATTGAGTTCTCTAGATGTCGCAGTTGTGCGATTTTGGTCCCTTCGTTCGATTGTCATTCGATTTATAACTAAAAATTTTGTAAACGTTTTTAAATTTTTAAGCCAACTAACATGTCACATAGACCGAATTATGTGTTAAGTCATACTCACATGTGATACATCAACATTTTTTATTAGAAATTGAACGGCATGAGAGACTAAAATCGTACAATTATAATAATTGGATGACCTAATTCGCACAATTGGAACTTAGGGTACCAAAATTGCACAATCGCAATACCTAGAGGACCAAATTCGCACAATTGAAACTTGGGGACCAAAATCACATAATCGCGATATCTGGAAGACTAAAAGTGCAATTAAGCCTTAAAATAGCAACAAAATCATTAAAAAGTGAATAAAAAATAAAAAAGGGGAAAAAGAAATTATAAAAATTGAAAGAAAATAATTAAAGAAAATATCTCACAACATATTTACAAATTCATGTAATACCAATTTGACTTCAAGATCTATACACTGCACAAATCATAATAACACAACGGCATAATTTCTATATCCTGCTAAGGAGTACTAGCAACACACTCTCTAACACACACTTTTAAACAATATCTCAATGTTTGGTTAAAATTTATGTGTCTCACCACTTTAAACATGAGACCCACATGATTTAATGCGACTCCTGTGAATTTTAATCAATGAGAAAGTATTGTTGAAAAGAGTGTGATAGAGAGTATGTTGCTAGTACTACTCCATGAATCATGTGTTGACAAATAGTACATAACATTGAATTATAATTTTTGTTTTCAAAAGTTTAGAACTTCTCTTTCAAAAAAAAAAAGTTTAGAACTTCTATTATCATAATTTTTTTAGAATATCATTTCCATTAAACTTCAAAGAAAAATAAGAGTTCCTCGTAACAATAAATTTAGTTCAGGTTCATCTAACTTTATTTTTTCAACATGATATATGAATCAAACATATATATCTGTTTGAAAAAATACAAAATAAAAATGAAGTAATAATTCAAATTGATCCACTCTTGTCACACTTGATTGATTCGGGTAAATTGGATTATCATATTGACCCAATCCCAATCTATGGCCAGTGCTACCTTTTGACCCCATATATGAATTAGAATTCTAAAAAGAGCAGCCCTATTTATATTGGTATGAAAAAAAATACTATACAACCAATAAGATTGTTGACAAGAAAAATTATGGAGTGAAATTATTAGCAAAAATAAAATAAAATTATGGAGTGAAACAATAAAAATAAGGGATTGAATATAAGTATATAACGCACACCACCCATGTTATCATACCAATTTCATGTGATAGTCTCTTGCACTATCGAAGTTTTCGCTTTAAATAAATAAATATAATCCCGGGCAACTCAAGTTATGAATTAAGGATATTAAGGAGTTCACCACGTCAAAAATGACTTTTAATAGCGCTTATTTTTATCTATAATAGCGCTTTTAAGCGCTATCAAAATTCGTGCTATTGTGGTTGAACAACCTATGATAGCCCTTCCTAAAAGCTATTAAAGGTACACATATCATAGCACTTGGTCGAAAAAGTGCTATCATAAGCCTAACCGTTTACAAAATTATGCATATCTATGATATCGCTTGCTGAAGGAAGTGCTATCGTAGGTTGTCTTTTTATAACACTCCCTTCAGCAAGCGCTATCAAATGTTTTTTTTTTTTTTGCTTTGGTGTTTTTTCACATATCCTTATGTTACTTCAACTCAAGCCGGCCTCCATTCAAACTATTTTGGGCATTCAAATTATTTTGGGCATCTAAGCTCATCCAAATATTCAATAAATCAAAAACATATTATCACACCAAATCTAAAGTGTAAAATTTGTTTATAAATTCATCTATAAGACACATTATGTCTACTTTATAAGAAACATCTAGCCCTAACAATATTAAAAGAAAGATTTTGTGTAACCCACAAATAATATAGGGCTTCTTGATCCTTCTAAAAATACAAAGTGATAAACAGTGACCTCATTAATAGAAAACATTCTCAATGTAAAGTAAATTTGGTTGAAGACCAATAGTCATACCCTATAATTTCGTCAAAAAAAAAAAATAGTCATACCCTGTAATAGATAAAATATGATAGGATCATCTAAAAGACTTGTTTCAATGTAAGATCCTTCTTTCCTTCTCCTGCTAGTTGTTTCAGTCTTTGAGCTCTCAAAACCTACCAAATCAATCAGGTTCTGCATATTGATATAAAACATAGAACATAAACACTCAAGCCAAATAGCAGAGAAACACAAAACAACTTTTGATATAGTCCAATAATCATAGCAGAGCATGCATATGAAAAATAGTTGCTAAACTATCATGCTAAATTTTGTTCATATGGTACCAAAATCTTAACAAACATCCAAATCCACACTACAATAGAATGTGTAAAAGATAGCGCCAATTTAAGCAGCGCTTAAAAGAAAAAACTGATCTTTAGCTAATAAACAGCGCTTCAGAACACGAAATGCTACTTTAGGTGTAGAAGAATAAACAACGCTTAAGTGGGGAAGCGCTGTTTAAAGTTATACTAAAAGAATAAACAGCGCTTAGTATAAAAAGCACTAATTTTGGTTCTAAATGAATAAACAGCGCTTAAATAAAAAAACATTGACTGAAGAATAAATAGCGCTTAATTATATAAAGCGCTACTTATTGATAATAACCAAATTCAGCGCTTAATATTACGAAGTGCTACTTATTGTGTTCTTTTTTTGGTTGGTACAACGAAGCACTGCTTATGATAATATAGACAAACCCTCCCAATTCTTATATCTTATATCAAAAAAAAAACCTTCCCACTTAAAGTCAAATTTGTTCCCATCGCTCTGTCCCTCCTACTTCTCTCCATCGCAAACCCTAAATTGTGAAGAACCATCGTCTCCATCGTCACTGTTTTCCACACGTAAAGAACTGTGAAGCTCCGATCCTTTATGAGTCCGGCGACACCGTGAAGCTCCAAATCAATCGCGTTCTGTGGAGCTCTTTCCTTCCCTCTCGTTCACCAGAGGAGCTGTTGCGACGAGGGGTTGCGAAGCTGTTGCGTCCTCTGCATTCTTGCCGAGAGGAGAGGTTTCAGATCTACACTATGACAACGCCATCAATGGGAACGGCGAGATCGGCCTCTGCGTCCGCCTCCGCTTCCTTCGTTAGCTCTGCGTTTTGTGATTTCTGAAAGCCCTAATCCGAACTAGTTGCGATATCTCTACAGATCTTCTCCTCGAATCCGGTTTGAAACCAACAGATCTTGTTTCAACTTTCTGATTTCTTTTAAAAGTTTCGATTTTTTATGTTATTAATTTGCTTCCCTTGGATCTGTATTTGAAGAAAGAACGAGAAAGCTACTGGAGTTGAGTGTAGACAGTTCAAGAGCAAGACATACAAATTGGAACGAGAAAGCAAAGGGATTTGTAGCATTCGGGAAGATGAACACGCAGTGAAGACGAACACGACAGTGAAGATGAACGCGTAATGACTGGATCTGGAAGGGCTCAAGTTCAAGGCTTTTGTAATTTTTTTTAGCTTCCTGTGATAGATTTGTTTGGTTTTTTTTGTTTAGTTTTATAAGTTAGATCTATGTACTTCTCATCATCTGGATCTATGTTTATTGATGAATTCAGTTTATTGATTATGTTTATGGATCTATGGCTTTTATTGATGGATTTGATTATGTTCTAGTCCCTGGTGCTGGTGGAATTTCCTCTTCGTTTAGATGTTTTAGTTTCGTTTCGTCTAATGCTGGAAAAAAAAGAAGGGAAAAAACAACGCTTCCTTAATGGAAGCGCTGCTTATTGATGCTAAAAATTGACAATAAACAGCGCTTCTTTTAACGAAGCGCTGCTTATTGATGCTGAAAACAATAAACAGTGTTTCCTTTTAGCAGCGCTTTAAAAACGTTATTTTTTGGAATAACAATCAGCAGCGGCTAAATAAGCAGCGCCTTTTAAGCGTTGTTTAAGGCCAAAATAAGCGCTGCTTATTGCCTATTTTTGTTGTAGTGTCCAACTTCTCTTTTATTTAGTTTTTTTCCATGGCCTCTCGTGATGACTCATCCTCATCACCACCAGTAGCCACCAAACAACCCCTGCCCATGCCCCCATAATCAGAATGGATATCTGAATACCCCATCTCAAAGAGAGAGAAATAAAACGAATAAGAAAGAAAAAGTACGGGATGAGAAAGAAAACATAGGAGCTGAAGTGAATGCTTATATAGGTAGTTGAAGTTACCCCGTAACAGGCGGGAAAGAACAAACGCTTAAACCCTAACAAGGATCACACTGCTCGTAAAATTCCTCAACATCTGTAGCAGAAAATAAATAAATAAATAAATAAATAAATAAATAAAAATTTGAAATGTAAATCGCTAACCCATTCGTCTCCGTCTAGTGAGAATCTGCTAGACACTGAGAACCTCGTTGTCGAAAACGCAGAGCTCCACAAATGCCAAAAAACGAGCTATAGCCGCTGCTGCGTTCAGCCTTGAACACCACCCACTACGCCAAAAAAAGGCTTTAATAGCACTTAAAATAACTTATAATAGTGCTTCAAAGCGCTATCAAACAATGCGCTATTATAAACGTGAACCTACAATAGCGCTTTTGAGGCGCTATTATAGATGGTCTTTTAATAGCGCTTGTGCGAGAAAGTGCTATTGTATCTGCAACTGTACGTGTTAGAAGGTAGAGTTATCATAGCGCTTGCTTTAGGAAGCGCTATTATAGATACACTTTTATGGCCATATACCATAATTTATCTTCCATTGGTATAAATATTAGTGACAGATCATAATATGCCCATATACCCATAATTTAGTAATTTCTTTTAAAACATTAATCCAATTATAAACTAAATACACAATAAAATAAATGAATGTATTTAGGGAAAAAAACAAAAAAACTTTGATTGTATTGAAAATTAACATATCAAGTCTGACAAGCATGGTTTTAAATTGCGGACCGCATCGCGTTTTGCGGCCGCAATATTGCGGATGCGGACGGCGCCGCAACCGCATCAGACCGCAATTGCGGTGTCATTTTCAATCACGCGCATCAACCGCATCGGAACGGCGTTGCGGCCGCATTGTAACGGTAATGCGGCTGCATCAGCCCGCATCAGTTCAAATTTCTACAGAAAATGAAAAAATTTCAGACCCCAAGACCCTATCACATTTCAAATCTGAAAAATATCAAACCTTTATCATCATCTACGGCAGCCCAATCAACACCCAAATCATTGTTGAAGAAGAAGAATAAGAAGAAGAAACGAGAAAAAAAAAACAGAGGTGTGCGGAAAAAAAAAGAGCCTTGCGCTCAGATCTATCGCGTGTGGATCTCTTTCGCCTGGGTTGCCAAAAAAGATGGGGCTGGAAGGAAATGCGACGTTGGGAGGAGACATGGAGGTTGAAGGAGAAGGCTGAGGTTTTTTTTTTTTCAAGTGCTTTCTCGTTCTCGCTCGTGGAGGAGATGTTGTCGTTCTTATCTCTGTGAGAAACTGAGAGGTAGGTAGGAACAATCTAGAAAAGGAGATAATATCTCATTCTCACTGTGAAGTAGATAATAAACCACAGTGCATTTCATAATAATAAAAAAATACACCGCAAAACCACAGTGCAAATAATCATTATTTTAATAATCATTAATTCAAACTTTTATATTTTTATTCAAACTGAAGTAAAAATTAAGTGCAAAATAAAAAATTGAATTAATGATTATTAAAATTAATATTTAAATTTGTTCCAAGTGTGAACTTAGCCTTTATTTATATTATTTTTGTTTATTATTTATCTATATATTGTATTAAACATTTAAAAAATAATATTTTATTCGAACCCGGTCCGACCCCGATCCGACCCAAAAACCATGAACTCTAACCCTCTCAGATTCAATACCCGGTCCAATTTTTTTATTGTTATCCACACAAAAGTTGCTTTTGCTCCAATAAAGAGGCGGATAGACAACCTGGAACCCCCACTTTCCTTCCTAATCTGTCTATCTTTGACCTTTGACTCCCCACCATTACCAAACGGTTAGATGAGTCACTGTGAAATTTTATTAAATAAAATAAAAATAAACATAAGAGTGGGTATGAGTTACAGCAAGTTAAGGGATTTGGCCATTTAGGTCAGTTTAAAAAAATAGTGGGCATGCAAATATTTGGCCATTTCAAATGATTCATTTAATTTTTACCCAAAGAAAAAAAAAGACTCATTTAACATAATGTGATTTTTACTATAATTAAATTTAAATTATTCATAAAGATGATGCAATGTGTTAAGAGTGAATAAAAATTTATACAAAAATAAGATCTATGATGAATTAGAATAATTATAGAATTTTTTTATATTTTGTGCGAACATAAATTTATTTCACGCCATTACGGCAGAATGCAAGGCCGCAAAGAACCGCAATATCCGCAATCATAAATGATCAAGAATCAAGAACCGCATCATCAAGAACCGCAATTTAAAACCTTGCTGACAAGTACATCAAATTACACAATAGTTAAATATGTCCACCTAAGAGTACCATACTAGCATATAGTTACAACAATATCAAAAGTCACAAAAAAATCAGATCCTGTCCACCTAATTTCTAGTTGTGTTAGAAAACCCTTAGACGACCAAATCTTCTTTTCTTTGGAAGTACTCCTATCCTGGCCTAGTGTGATTCCGGGTACAAACATCTGAACCCTCAGTATCATTGACAGGATTGAAATTGACACATGCCACTGCATCAAAGGTAAAAGTAACAATGTATATTTAGCAAAACAAAATGATATAGGACAAGAAAAATATAGAGGAACACAGTTACAAAACTATCTAACATCAGGCAATGGAGGCTCACCATAGTTATTGTGTAAGACATTTGCCAATCCCGACTTTCCATAAGCGGACTTTCATATCATTTACTTTAAACCAAAGATGAAACTTTACTCCATCATCCTAATTTCCTAAATCAAACTCCAAAAGAGGAGACATAAAGCATGGGACTGCAATAACTTGCAGCAACTGCATTAGTAAACAACCACTAAGACTTGCGAGCTTCTATGTTGAGGAGTTGTTCATCCTTGCATCAGATCTGACAACAAATATGCTATCTTTCCGCTCTGAATAATCATCAAAAGAGTGCACACATAATTAAACAAACAACATTTCAGTCAACACTCGCCTTTTAAAAAATTAAAAAAATAAATGCACACATTTTATAAACTTTTAAATTACAGAGTATACTAATCCAAATCACCTTACATGACCAACATTATCCACAAAGTTGGATTTAAGAGACAAAAGAGTATAAATTGGCTGTAGATAAAACTTGAATGTTTAGACAATGGGTCAGTACATTATAACGCCACATCATCCTATCCCTATCAAATCATTCACTACCTGTTGGAACTTGGAGTAGTGAATTGAAAAATTGGGAAGTCCCACATAGGAGAGAATAAACACTTTAAGAGTGTTTATATATGTGGAGCTCACCCCCTTGGGATGTGCCCCAAGGGGTACCCACTTTTATAAGAGGGAGAGGACGCACACAAAGTGACCACCACGCGCCCGCGGACCGGGGCCTGGGCTTGGACTGTGTGATGTACTTCTTTTTTGGTAAATGAAAAAATTAATTTTTTAAAATTTAAAATTTAAATTGTGCATTTACTTGGTCACTGCTCTATCAGAGTGATGTTCCTAAAATCTCTCACCCACGATCAGATTTTTCCTCACGCGTTTACTTGGTCACTACTCTATCAGTATTGCAGCAACCTACTCTTAGTGTTTCACTCAATCCCTTTACCTGATTACACCCAAGCCTCACTCACAGAATCAGAGATTCTGTTACACTTAGATGGAACTCTCTCACGTTTACAATTGATATTGGGATAACAGATTCGGTTATTCTGTTTTTCTGTAGCAGACTATATATTCTTAGGTGTTGCTTTTTCTTTAGGTAACTTCTCATTCGTGTAAATAGTTGTAACTGACTCAACAGAAGTATGCCACATCAGCAATAGTTTCCTTTGTCTTAGCTTCAATCGTTGGTCAATCAAAAGGTCTAAGGCATGAAACAAGAGGTCAGTAGTTGTGTGCCTTTTAGTGCCTTGTGGGTCAACTAGCTATCAGCGGCACTAGGAAATAATCTACCCAGTTTTGAGTTCCAAATTTCAATATTGTCAATATATATTTTTTAAGGAATTTTTTTTACTTTCAAGATAAGATAATGAAATTGATCCTTAGAGATGTCAAAGACATTATAATTATAATAAATTAACTATTCAGTGCTCTCAAACTGTGCAATGAATCAGAACTAGAAAATTATAATAATGAATCATGTAACATCAACTGCAACACAGAGGAATGGGCATACCTTACACATTGGTTCCTTCAAATGAACTTTAACAGCAATTGCTCAGGCCTCCATCGTAATCACTTGCGAGCCCGAAACCAGTAAGAATCCAAAATGAAAGAAAATGAAAAACATCATCAGAATTGAAGAAGAAAGGAAGAAAGAAAATAGAGGGAAAAGAATAAAGACGGAAAGAGAGAGAGAGAGATCTAGAGGAGAAGGTTCACCCTTGGCTGGCCGTTGCCTGCACTGGTCGCGGGCCTCTAGCCATTGATCGCGCAAGGCGAAACCCTATCTCTACCGCGTTCGCGAAGCAGAGTTTTTCTGAATCAGCCGTGTGGTGCGGCATTCTCTCCGACACCCGCTGCGTTTCAGCCACCCATCTCAACTGTTAAAGTGTGTGGCCTTCGCCGTGAAGTTTTGACCTGGCATCCCCCTTTTTCTCCTACTGCTGGCCATCATTGTAGCCTGCCCCTCCCCTTTTCAATTTATGAACACGAAGACTAGCTAGGGCTCACATGAGCCCTTTATCTTTTTTATTATAACTTGATTTCTTTTAGATTCAAAAAAAAACTTCTCTAAAAAAGAAAATAGAATTTTAGTGCTCTGCAAACTTTTAATAATGCTTGGTGAAGCAAGTGCTATTAAAAGTTTATAGCGTTCAATAGCGCTTTGTGAAGCAAGCGTTATTGAAGGTTAGCTTTTAATAGCACTTCGTGAAGCAATCGCTATGAAAGATAGAGCTTTTAATAGCGCTTCGTGAGGCAAGCGATATCAAAGGTATTTCAGAAAAACAGCATCCCTTTTCATTGTAAAAAATTAGACCTTTAATAGCACTTGTTTGCGGAAGCGCTATTAAAAGGTCTCCGTGTACTATTTAATAGCGCTTCCGGTTACAAACGCTATTAAAGCTTCGCTATTAAAAGTTGTTTTTGGCGTAGCCATCTACAACAGCTTGCGTCCTGCCATGAGCACTGCCTTCGAGACACCATGAACGATGTTCAAAATATATGCGAGAGAGAAAGAGAGAGAGGGGGAGAGAGAGAAAATGAAAGGGGAGGAATTTATTAACCAAAACGAATAGAAGGAATGAGTGATTGCGATGCCATAGAAACCCTTGGACGACAAGAGTTATACGATAAAAACCCTCGAAGGAGTGAGTGTTTTTCTGGGAAGTGTTTTTCTAGGAAGGAAAGATTTTTCACGGAAGGTGGGATTTTTTTAATTTCATTTTTAGAATTTTAGTGGTCTATCCATAAGGATTTCAAGAAAAGGGGTAAAACTTTTAATAGAAGCATTTAATAATGCTTTGTGAAGCAAGCGCTATCAAAAGAACTTTATAAAACAGCTCCCCTTTTCATAGCGCCCCGTTGTGATGCGTTGTAAAAAGTAAACCTTTAATAGCATTTGTTTAAAAAAACGCTATCAAAAAACCTCCGTATAATATTTAATAGCGCTTCCGATTACAAACGCTATTAAAGCTCCGCTATTAAAAATTGTTTTTGGCTAATGGTTGGAGACAAAGGAGGTCGGGGATAGATCCCCACTTCCCCTACTAACAAAGAATAACTACTAATTTATTAACATTTGCTATTAAAAAAATGCTTTAAATAAAAGTATAGATTGATTGGGTTGACGTTACACCTTTTTATTCAATTTTATTTTTTTCAGGTAACGAATCTCTGTTGCGGGGGAATGGTCCTATGCGCATCGATCAGCCACAGCCTATGCGACGGTGTTGGCGCAGCGCAACTTCTGAATGCTTGGGCCCATCTAACCAAAAACCCCAACACAGATTTGACAATTTTACCCTTTCATGAACGACACATGTTAAAAAGTCGAGACCCCCCTCAAGTAAAGCTTCCTCACCCAGTGTACACTAGAGAACCACCCAATCCCGAAACAAACTTTCTCGTGTGGATGATGCTTGAATCACTCGTGACAACCTCATTCACCTTCGGAGCCACCGAGGTTCTTCGCTTGAAGAAACAATGCATGTCATCACCAAAAAGAATCACCGCCTTTGAAGCGGTAGCAGCACACACGTGGCGCTCATGGGTAAAATCACTTAACTTGTCCCCCACTCGCGTTGTGAAGCTTTGTTTTACCGTTAATTTTCGAAAAAAAGAAGAACCTAGCTAGCTTCCAGAAGGGTATTATGGGAACGGGCTTGTTATTGCATGTGTTGAGAGCACAGTGAAGGATTTGGTGGTTGCTAATAACCTAAGACATTGTGTGAAACTCGTGCAACAAGCTAAGGCTAGTCTGGTTGATTTGTTGAAGGATAAGACAGTTATGCCACATGATTCCATTAGCTTGCTTATAACACAGTGGTCTAAATTAGGGTTAGAAGATGTGGATTTTGGAGAAGGGAAGCCATTGCATCTGGGTCCTTGTGTCACTAGTTACTATTGTATGTTTTTACCGGTTATCGGAAATCCTAATGCTGTGAGTGTGTTTTACTCAGTACCGACGAGTGTGGTAGAGAGCTTTGAGTATTACACGATGGCGATAGATAGTTGGGAAAAAGATGAACAACATGGTGGTGTTAACACAAATAAGGATGATGCATAAGAAAATGGATTCATCTGAATCATAATTATATTTATCATGTTGTGTGCGTGTGTGTGTGTATATATATCAATTAAGTCTTCAGAATAGTGATACTGTGCAAGAATATGTAATTGACGTTTAGCATATTATAATGTGTGATGCGATTGATGTGCTACATTGCTTGAAGGTCTTTTTTTTTTTTTTTGATAGAACTTGAAGGTCTTTATTGAACTAGACGGTGCACCCGCGCGATGCGCGGGTTATCCGAGAATATCATTTAAAAAGAATTTTATATGCAAAACTGTAAAAAATATAATTTATATTGGAATACTATTAGAAATATAAGCTATAAGGCAAGAAAGTATCTCAAAAACATCATATAGGTAGTTCAAGCATATTTCTTTATAATTGCAAAATACTCCTTTATCAACCATTCTTTCAAGCATATTGTTTCTTCAAACCGACTCTTAGTTAAATGTTTCACGTTTTGACTTGATCTGTTCAAACATAAAACATAATAGCAAATCACATTAATTAAATGGTTTGCATTGTGTAATGTGTATATCTTTTGCCGTAAGGAGCACCTATCTTCAAAAGTGCATTACTAACAGACTCTGCTTCTTTTATGCAGCATGCTCCATCAATGTCAGCAACAATTTAACCGGCAAGTGTCTTGCCAAAATAAGAGCAAGCAACAGCTTTCCAATGGACGACAAATGCAGTTGCAGTGACAATTCTTCAGATGGCAGTTGTAATTCAAAGAAGCGAAAACATATCTCCAAAATGAGAAGTGAAGGTTGTGTAACATGACATAAAGATAAAAAGTGAAAGAATTTATTTACCAATGGATCCACAATTCTTCCATCCCAAAGGATATTATCAATTACAATAAGACCTCCAATCCTCACTTGCAAAAACAATTTATTCAGTGCATCAGTATAATAAGAAACACAATTAGAAGGTTTATTACTGCTATTTATCTATTTGAAAGTTACACATGGAGACTTTATGAATTAATTCATGCTTTCTAAGTCAAAATAAAGGCAGAGAATATTTTTTAGAAGAATAATTGTTTCATATTATTGTTTGGTGCCAGCTATCAGTAACAGAAGGATAACAAACTTTAGTAGTGGCCTGTTACTTTGTCGAAATAGTTAACAGTAATTATGAAATATGTGAGGTTAGCTCCGAGAATGACACCGCTAAAGCTTCTATTAGGTTTATCTAATCATCTCATATGAATACAACGTTATACAGCTTAATGTTGCAAATTAGCATAGGCTGACCATAGCCATGCGCCCTGATATGTACAACTGCAAAGCATCTCTATATAAAAATAGTAAATATCCTCCTGCCATCATTGCTGAAGAGTACAACCAAGGAGGAAACAATTCACAGGTTTGTAAAAGGAAAAGACAAAAACTTGTTACCAGCATGCTTATCATGCCAGACATATCATTCAGATTATACTTTGCTTTGCTTGGTTGTTGTCCAACCATGAAAGCACTTAAAGAAGCATTGACGGAAAGAATAGATACTTATCCGTTCTGTCATCACCAGCACACAAACATTGGGCAGGAAGTCTGTCTATTTGCCACCCTCAACCGTTGAGAGAAAACATATTTTTAGTAAATAAGACTTTCTTCGCATCCTGTAAGAAAAATGGTATAAGATGATTAACACTACAACACAGCCCTTACGTTAACCAATCCCATGATTAAAAAAAAAAAACTTAACACAGAAAGATAGTTATATGGAAACAACATTAAAAAAAGAGGTTATATGAGAATCACATTAAAAAGAGAAGTTATATGGGAACCTGTATTCAATTGATACAAAATGCAAAGAAAATACCTTGATACTAACTTAAAGACAGAAAATAAGAATGATAATAATTAAACACAGAAAATAACACTAACCTCAATGCATTGCTAAAAGCATTAGGGGTAGAATTTAGACAAAGGAAATTTAGGAAAATTTCCTAAAGCATTAGAAAAGTTGACACTTAATAGCTTAAGGAAAATGTAAAAGAATTAGTAAAGATGACATTTATTAGCTTATCCTGCTCAACAGTGGCTTCTCTAGCCCTCCATGCTGAGCACACAATATGGTAGGAACCTCCATCAGCTAGAGAAATACTTGTGCCATGTCAACAGCTTGTCGAATTGGTGAGTATGATTTCATTAACACTGCAAAGATGCAATTTTTTTTAGAAAGTAGTAAAGACGTGTGACTGTCTCTGAGCTAATTGTATTAAATAGAAATTGTAACAAATATTTTCTCAAGATGCTCGAGAGACATCATTTAGCTAATTGGCTGAACACTTTTCTCTTAAAGGTTCCCCAATTGATGTTGTGGTACTTAAGCCTAAATTCAGTAAATCACAACTCTTATGAGAATTTTTAGATACAGAAAGAAACAAATTGAACATAGGGCATGGTAACACAGAGAAAAAGTTCTCAAACTTGACATAAAGGAAAAGGCTAACCTAAGGACATGAAAACAAAATAGAACAAAGAAAGCCTTAACATCAGATCAGATTAATCAAGGAAAAAGAATTGCAAGTCAGAACTGTATATAGTGGACTCATATATCTTCAATGGTCTCTAATTGTAGTATCAAAAAAAGTTTCTAATTCTGTCTAAAATTAATTAAATGAATTTGTACCAAAAAAGGAATTCAAGAAATCTCAAAATGACTAATGATTAGACCATTTTGTGCAAGTACCATTTTCCATCCTAACATAAGCACTCCGAAACTACTTTTGTTATAGTGCTGCTGCTCACCTATGTTCTTAGCAACCATATTTTCATTATTCTTCTGGTTGATCTATATTAGGGTCACAAAGCAGAGGAAAATATAGGAATGGTTGATAACATGCGAGACTGAAAAACATAGGAATGACTGACAATAATATAAACATTGTAGAAAGTTCTTACCTCTCTCCCTAAGGATATCACTCTTATATTATTTCTCTAAGGTGGTGATAAAAGTGTATGGAAAAAAAAATAGAGGATTGCTTTGATTTCCTACACCTGCCAAAGGAGGATTTAGCATACTGGGTCAACGAAAACACTTATATATCAATAGGCAGATTTATCTTCTATTTTTCATGGTTTCAGGCTATTGAATAAATATAAATCACCCACCAACCACAGCAGGATGCAATTCACAAACAGAATAATAGTAGTATCTCAAGGATAGTTTGGGTCAGTGGTAGATGAGAAAAAACAACACATCAGCCTGACTTGATATTTAATATTTCCTGTTGCTGCCAATAATGATTAAACAACATTAACAACACACTTTCTAGGGATTGAGAGTACAACCACAACTAAAAATCAAATAGCAGAAATATCACACTCGATTAGCCATGTCATAAGATTTGTCTACAGATGACACGAAGAAGCATTGTATCCATCACTGGTCAGACACATAATTTTCCCATGGAAAAAAACCTTTCAGCAAAAGAAAATGATTAGTCAAAAGGGGAAAAATTATCAGTAAAAAATATAATGATATCCAATCAAAACCTCATCTTTTAGCAATACCATGAACAACTACAATCATGATAGAAGAATAATCTTAGGGATATATTGATAGGTTATTCATTACATAGTCAATAGTTTCCCAAACACTTGTGACAGATTCTTCTTGTATAACTACTTCTTTCTCCTGAAGGGCCATGCAAAACAGTCTAAGCATGTTGCAAATCAAAAAAAACAAAGACTTGAGAGGATATTGGCCAAAATTGGCGCATCATAATAAAATACCCTAATATCGAGCCATAATGTTATTAGAAAATATTAACAAAGTCTAGAAATGTGTATGCTTGATGCAGATTGACGGACCTTTTCGTCCATTGTAGTGCTTAGAACATATTTTAAAGGAAACCTCCCTCTAGTTAGGCCTTGCAAGCTTTCCAATACATGTAAGACTGGAAAACAAACTTAGGGTTTATATTTTCGAAACTAAAATGCATAAAGGGTAGATAGTTCACAAAAATCAAAGTCTTACCTGAGTCCTAAAAGCAATATCAACTCCATTTTTTGCATGGTTGAGGGCTTGCATCATGGTGATGAGGGAATAACCCTAATACTGATTATCCTAGTTCTATTAGGAAGTCTGTACATGAATAACATTAAATTAAAGAAGCTCTGAACTCATTTCCTTGTAGTATGTCAATGAGACCTATTCCAAGATCCACCTTAATTAAAAAAAGCCATTTATCAACAGCTGAGAAGTCACATTGTAAATACAAAAAAAAACGAGAAGTCACATTGTAACCTAATCATAGTCAGCTTGAGGCCCTATTATTCAAAACCCTTTTTTAATAATAATAGAAACCCAACAACATCTTCCTAATAGACCTGAATGTAAATGTTTCACAACACAATATGATACATGACATAGTCACAATTCAGCTTCACCAACAATCAGAATCACAAAGCATTTACTCAAGTTAATCAAATACCCACTCAAAAAGCACAACTATAGGCAAAAGCTTACATAAAGACTGCCTACCAAGAACCAACAAAATAACATGATAAGAACCATGTGTACTATCCTCATCAACGATGAATGATCACAGAGTTACAACATATGAACCAATGGATTGTAAAATGCATAACATGTTGCTTGCTCTAATAGCATTCCTTCTGTCAGATCAGATCTTTCGAATCCTGAATCACTTAGTTTCAGTGCTATGGGATCTGAAGTACTATCAGTGTTTTTCATATCAAATCAACTGTCATGCAGTAGTTTAAGGTAAAAGGCATGAAACTAAACAACTGTAGAAGATATTCAATGCCTGAAAAGACAACCAATTGCAAAAACCAAACACTAAGTTGTATTAAATGCAATTCTGACATGGATAAAATAATATTATCAGTTTCTTCAACATTTCTTGCATGTTATCTTCATCTTTCTTTAGTTCTTGTCCTTTGTTTCTCCTTTGAATTTCTCCTGATATCCTATCAAATTCAACCCAAACAACCCACAAAAATTAGCTGGGTCAGAAACCACAAAAAAAAAAGAATCTAAAAAAAAGGCAAAGCTAAGTGGACTAAAAAAAAGGCATAGGAGGACACAAGCTCCTTATGATTTCTTCTTCTCTTGCAAAACTCAAATGGTAAATGAATTTTTTTTATGATCCTTTTAATGTCATTCAAACTACTACGTTAAATCAAAGACATGTGAGTATTTTTTAAGCCAGATAACTCAAGCTATTTTCAAAAGCAAAATAAGGACGCCATGTGCATGTTTTTTACTAAGAAATATAATTACTCTCCGTTTTATGGAAGAAGGAAAAAATCATCAAGGAGAAATGGAATAGAAAACAAAAGGATAAGCTTTTATATGAAGACAAAAAAGTTAAAAAATAATAATAATCAAATTTAAACATGGATAGTGCAAGTTAAGCATAAAAAGGAAACAATAAATTCAGCTATTAGTTACATTATAGGATAGACAACCCAAGAAAAGATTAGCACAAACTGAAGGCAAACTAAAATCTAAAAAGAAGGTTGAATTCGCAAGCTCAAAGTCAAGAGTGGGTTATTTGAAATTTTAGAACTTCAAGACAGATATCAGTAACATCCAATTCTATTCACAAAGTTTGACTCCATACATTCAAAGCTACCAAAAAAGTTACCAACACTGAATCAAAAGACAAGACATATGACATCCAAAATCAATAAAGAACTCATAAAATGTATAATCAACTGCAATATAATATAAAGTGTGATCAAATGTAGTATAACATAAAATGAGACCTTGTGTGCAGAGACGTGATTATACTGTTACATAAGATAAGACAATAGCACTGACCGTAATTATTTCTTTCCTTTTTTCGATGAATAAGCCGTGATCAATCGGTTCCAAAAGGCCAAAAATGTAAAGGGAAAAAGATATCATAGTCACCCTGCAATAGAAGACAAACACATAAGCTTTAGTGCAATCATGCATTTTTAGAAGTTCAGGAAGAAGTTATGTTATGCTAGGATCACCACCTATATAAGACAGTAGCAATAAGCATACTTAGTTTGATAATCCTATGAAGTAAGCACAATAATTTAGCATTGGATAATGCCCCCTTTTAATGTTTCATGAACCAATTTAAGCACTGAACAAACACTAAGTTATCAAAAACAGATTATGAAATCGATAGACATTAAAGCTAAAAAGATGCAAGTTAGAGATCAAGCCATCATATGAAGGCATCAGTAACATAGAACAAAACCTACAAGTGAGAAACTATGTCAAACGTAGTCACCCTCGTTCCTTCTTGCTGTTGAAAACCATAATAGCACACCCTTGCTTAAGAATTTTCTTGAACTTTTGAATTAATGGCTTACACACAAATGCTTTTATTTTTGTATCTTGGCAGTTGAACACTGAAAATAGCATGAAAATGTAACTGAAATCAGAATGATGGTTATACCTTTTGAAGTGGAAATCAGACTTGGTTATACCTGCCTTCCTCTACCCTTTCCATCCTTAGCAACCTCAATAATTCCAGGGAGGTCTAGCAACTGACACACAAAAATTAAATAGTTACTACTAAAAAATGGAATATAACTCAAATATGCATCACAATCATTTTGGTTCACAACTTTAAAATGAAATGTTTTCAGGCATCTTTATATCGGTACCAAAAAAATTAGAAAGTTAGAGAGCACCCTAACATAAAAAATAGCATCATTGTAAGAAATCATGATGAGAAGAGGACCAGGGATGGCTTAGTGGCCTCAATATAGTCAACATGTGCTGCAAAAATTAAAATTATGAAGCGAAGATAAAAGGAACATCCAAAAAACTTGAGTCATATACTCTCATCTCATGCCCATAATTGTAAGCAAAAAACTTGAGTCATATACTCTCATCTCAATTGCTGCCTCCTTTTGGTTGGCCTTTTCAGCCTGTTTGTTCATGAAGAATGTTCAGACTGCAAAATAGCAACTACCATAATGCTAAGTGCATAGTATAGTGTTAACAAAAAATTTCTCATAAAAAACAGCAACCATCATCACCTTTATAAGGGACATGGTGATGACTTGAAGGCCCTGACTCAGACAAACCAGTTTCTTCTATTCTTTGGCTCGCCATACAAAGCTATTCAAACCAAATTATTCAACTTGACTATCTTTGCTTCCAAACTCCTTTTCTCTAATATTTTAGCCTAGTAGATTGCATAATCACTAAGATATGTCAATATTGCAAAGATAAAAATAAGACAGACTCCATGAAGTCAAGAGTCAATAGCTTTACCTAAAGTTCCTTATCTTTTTCATCGCATGATGATCTAAGCCTATCACGACCATCTGTAACTTCTGCAAGACTATCCTGGTAAACTTTTAAATATTCTGTTAAGCCTTCTAATTCTTGGAGCATCTCCTCTTCTTGTCTTTGCTTCTCATGTAACTTTTCCAACAACTATTCAGGTAGAGACCAAACAACAGTAAGAAAAGCCCAAGTCACAGTCGCAAAAAATCATTGAAAAACATCAGGACCAACACTTCAATCTGATAACAATCAATGGCAAATATAAAAAGCATGTGTAAACTGACAATCTTAAAAAATAATTCCTCAATCAACACAAATTGAACACTTTCAATAAGCTTTAAATTTTGATAGTAACATGCAAATTACACAACCTCAGTCAGATAATAACCAATGGGAAAGTCAACAAATCAAATATAACATTGAAGTTGAAGAAGAAACCAAAAAACTCGTTCACCCTTTTCATTTGCAGGACAAAACCAAAGAGTAGAAACAATTCACAACACAAAGGTTGTGAAGGGCACAATAATTATCATAACTTCTACAAAAGCTATTCAAAAAACAATAGTGGGTGTCTTTTTCTGAAGGAACAACAGTTGCTACATGTCTCTGAGCCAAAAATTGAAGTAAGGAGACAACTACTTCGAATTCCTTCTAATATCTAAAGACAACACCAATCGAAACCTGGAAAACAGAAAGTACAAAATAGTTTGGTGGAAGGATTAACACCACAAAGACAAAACATTTGCATTGAAACTATTTAAAAGGAACCCCGAAAATGGATACTGCTGTTGGCAATAATGATACCTCTAAAATGCTTAGAGAAATCTGGAGGGAAAAAAAATAGACAAATGCGACACTCAATTGTTTATGAAATTTGATTTGTATTATATGAAAGATGAATGATTACAGAAACGGACCTCAGTATTTATAGAGGTCTAATCTAACTGTCAGTTACTACACTAAACAACAAACAGAACAAAACAAATAGAAGCTACTGGAAGCTATAACATAGTGACACATGAGCAGACATCAATAGGTAACACCAACAACACAACAACAGGTAATACCATCCACATAGGATCTCCAAAGTTGTCCTAGTAGGCGGTAGCAGCAATAAGAGACTTGCAACATCATATTTCAGTAGCATTTCCTTTGCCTCAAGTTCTATTTCTTCTTAACCCATGATTCAAGCACAAAATGGTATACCAGCAACATAAGAATTGTGTTTGCATATGGAAACACTCTATTTCACTTGCCAGCTAATTGCATATATGAATTGTGTTAGCAAAAAAACCTCTGGCATAAAACTTAGAACAAAAAAATTAGAAGAAACTTCTATCAACAACCTATACCCAAAAAAATAGTTGGAGTAGCATGTTTAGAAAATCTCAAATTTCAAAGTTATAGTAGGCCTAATGAACTAAACCATATATAACATTTCGAAATGACATTCCCATAATCTTGATGAATCGTTTGAAAGCAAAACAAAGACTCACATGCATACTAATCATAAAATAAACAATCTTCAAGAACTTGTTCATTTCAATAAAGCATGTTCAACTTCGCATAAATTAGTAACATGCATACTAAATATGTTCAAGTTCAAAAGCACTATTGAGACGAAAATAAACACCTTTACTAAGATTTGGTGATTACCTACTGACTACCTAGGCATATTGTCGGGACAAAAAAAATCACCAAATGCAACATAAAAGCCTTTTCTTATAGTAATCTATTGCAGCCAAGAATCAAATGACATGGAATGGCAAAAAATTAAACAAAGAGGAAAACACTTAGAGAAGGAAAACCAAATGGCACATATTCCTTCCCAAAGCTAGCAATTCAAGCACCAGAAATGTGGAAGAAGAAAAACTATCACTGCAACGAAGAAATAAAAAAATGGTGGCACCAGAAACCAATCCAAATTAAAGCCACTAAAGTATAAAATAACAAAGGATAGAAAAAGTTGAAACATATCCATCCATGCCATACTGGTCTGATCCCACATGACGTGTAGCTGTAGAAGACCCTGCAGTTACCTCAAGTCCATGCCATGCTGGGGAATCAATATTTTTGGAAATATGAAAATAGAAGTCAACATAGCACAATAATTTCAAAACATTATTTTTGAAAACCAAATAGAATATAAATGAAATTAATTGATGCTAGTTTTTCCCCAAGGACTCCAAAACAAAATTGGCAAATAAAAAATGTCTAACTTGAGCAACCATCTTTCTCAAAATGGCATACGAAGGGTAGTTGTAATTTTGAACTTATGTTTGTTTTGTGTTTTTATCATGTATTGTTAGTTCCAAACTAATTAGGTGCCATGCAACCGAAAAAGCTGGAAGGGAAAAGGATGATAGATAGAGACATACATAAAAACAGTGCAGAGAAAACCAGAGGTGAGAATTGAAAGTGAAAAAATGAAACTATTAATGTCAACAATTCATTAGTTACTTATAGCTCTTTCTTTTCCTTATAGCATAAATTGGGAAAAAAAAAACACATTTTCATGAAAAATATGCAGAGTCTAGACATGAAGCAAGGGTATAAATAATAATGCTCTAAAGAAGATGAAAGGGTAATAACATGAGACAAATAAGTTAAAAATAGAGAGAATAGAAGAGAAGAGAGGAAACAAAGTGGTAACCGGTAAAGTTATGTACAGACAAAGGTGTTCTTCAACTTGTGAATTGGATCCACAGTCTTATAGCTTGAACTTGTGAGTTCTTCAACTACTCCGAGCACCGAGAAACATCAAAAGTCATACAATTATTTGCACCTTTATGGTATGTCCCTGTCATCACCGTAATTGTAAAATTAATGATGTTTCAATAAGAATTTATGAAAGCTACACTCAAACAGATAGTCAGAAAAGATCAGAGGCCACAAAAAAAGAAATTTGCATGGCACCTTTTTGCAGCATTCCAAAGCATCCCCCATCCACTGCGACATTTCCAATTCCCTAAAAACTATAATCAACTCTATCATCAGTGAGTCCAGTTTTCTTTGCTGCAAAGTAAAATAAATAAAAGAAAGGTATTTATAAATGAAAGTATTACTATACCTAATCACCCTTTTTTAACATGAAGGAAAGCATCAAGCTTCACTAAAAATATCAAATCCACACCAATACTAATCAACATGCACAGAAAAGAAGAATAGAGGAAGATGAATAAAATAACGCTAACAAAATTCGTGCACCAGCAGTATCCAAAATTATCAGGTCAGTAAACCCCCAAGTTGAACTCATATAACTAAAAGTCTTGAGGTAAAGTAGGAAGTTCTCTCCTACCTCTTTTCCTATAGGTCACGATACACAAGGGTTTCAGATTTCTTCAAAAACTTGTTCTCCTTTCCTTGGATGTTCGATCTCATTTTTCCCTCTAATCACAGGTAGCTTCCATTTTCATATTTTATGAAAAGAGAAATGAAACTAATAGTAATTAAAACTTGCAGACACTAATAGTAATAAGTAAATGAAGAGGAACCAAGTAAGAAGAAATAAGGATTGGTAACTACACTACACGATTTCAAGATAGAGCCCCAAGTGTTGTGAGACTTTGATCTCAGGGTGCTAAGGTTTGAATAACACAATCCTGTCTATTTTATTAAAAAAAAAAAAAAACCTTATCGTTGAGGTAAACAGGCCCTGTTTAGATAGTTCGTACACCATTATTGTAGACATCCCCTACTAATGAAATAAATCAAAACAAAAAATGGAGTGAACCATTAATAAGTAACAGAACTTAAAAAAAAGAGACAATAGTAAAAGATAGAGTAGAGAAGAGAAGGGGAAAAAATAGAGGGACTCAAATCCCTGTCGCCTGAAAATGTAAAATGCAAATTTTCATCACCGCAAATGTAAAACTTCAAAGGAAAAAATTGTAAGACGCAAATGTATTATATATTCAATGCACTTTGTCTGAGCAGAAGAGGTTTGGAGCGCCCCTTTATAAATCGCAACATCATTTCTTCTTGTGGGTTAGTTTCGGATCTCAACATCAATGCAAGAAAAGGGGCCCAAAACCAATAAATCAACATTAATGCAAGGAACAGAAAATAGAAGAATAACAAAGGGAAAAAAAGAAAGAAAGAAAGAAAAGAAACAGATCGCCAGCCCCAATCTATTCCACTTTCTCTTATTTCAATCTGCAAGATTAAGTCCATGTATTTCAGTGAAGTGTGATGGAAGAAGTACCAGCAGATGATAAATTAAGCACAGAAGAAAAAAAATAGAAATGAACAATCACTACACAAAAATATTGAAGGAAATAGTTACAGCTGCCATTGTTGCATCGGTGCCACCGCCGGAGATCCCCAACTTCAATCCAAAGGAAGCAAGCGGCTATTGTTTTCTTCAGCTCAGAATCGTATATGTCGCTGTCGATGGAGAACTGCGGAAGCTGTGTGGGTGCACACGTGGTGGCGGCGGTTGTTGTTGCGATTGTAGCCACGGCACCGCCATCGATGCGGCATCCTTCACCACTGCTGCAAGCTAACAGCTCCTCCGTCATTGTCGCAGGTGGCCGTGATAGCCACCGTCCCCATTTCCCTCGGATTTTCTTTCTATCTCCGCTCCCCCTTTTTTCTTCCTTCTTTTTCTCCCGCGGCTCGTTTCCTTCCCTTTGCAATTTGTACAACTGAAAGGTTTCAATTCTCGAGGCACCGATTCAATGACCAATGCATGCTAGGAGGCAAAACACGTTGTGTGCATTTTCTGAGAAGAGAAGGTTCTCTGTGTGCAGAAGGTTTGAAACATGTGGCAGCATGGAAGAAGGAGGAGGAAACGAAACTGAGGCACTCAATCTCGCGAGAAAACTTAGCGGGAAGGTTGGGCGGGAGGCACAATCCGCTTTATAGATATAAAGATAAGGCATTGCGCCATCAAATAATGTAATCTTTTGTACCATATAAATGGGCAATGTTAAAACAAAAAAAGGGCAATGTGATTGATATGTTGCCTATTTGAAGTTCTTTTCTTTCCCTAAAGTTATTTATTTTATTTTATTTTTTTGTTACAATTCTAAAGGTATTTATTCAATCAAGGGTAGCTTACGTGACTTAACGAATTTGAGTAAGCATACTCAGACGACCTCGTCCCATTTCCCAAATCCCCAAGTGCCTAGGATGTAATTAAACAATAACGTAAAAAATAATACAATGCATTTATAGTTACACAAAAAAGTGAATTAGTGCACCTATCTGGACCCATCCTTAGGGTCTCTTTGAAAACCAAGTGAAGCGAGTATGCAGTGTCATAGATACATACATCGTACAATACTCTTATTTGGACTCCTCCTGATAGGATCAGGCTCACTGGCTGATAGTTCCTTTCTGGCACATCCCTTCTAACTCTATTTGACCATCCAATGACATATATGCAAAACAAGAAAAATAAATAGGAGATCAGAACACATTATACGCACTAGTTAGATGAGAATATAATCAAGTAGAATTCATGTACGAATAGGTCATAATCACATGCATCTTCAATGTTGTCCAATCTAGGGATCGTCATCTATACTACCCACCCTCACTCTCATGCAACTAAGACTCTATATACTTACGTGGCCACACAACAATAATCAGTATATTTGGCCCCACCTTAGCCATAACAGCGAATAAATAGCAACCTCCCATCAACCTGTGAAGGACAGGTAAGTCAGTTGTCCATCCACATATCCCGCTCATGGCACCCTAAGAGTGCATCCCTGTTCCCCAACTTCAGGGATAGGAACAGGTGTCGGGACGACACTCAGGATCATCACTACAGACACTGAATACATTAGTACCCCATCAGGATGACCAGACACTCTAACGTCCCGACAGGATGGTCACAAGCCATCTATCACCTGTAGACTTGTCGAACCCAGATTATTCTCAAGGACCAGCGTGTCCTATACTGACTGTATTCGTACCTGCACTCAGGTACCTGACCTCGTACGCCAGCCTATGCGTACGGTGGTGGTTTCCAGCCATGCATATGAATCCTCACACATTCGATTCACGGATCATAACCTAGCAACTCAACCTCAACCCGATCCATCGACCTATCGTATCTAATCCTCAATCGATACCTCAATTATATCCAGCGAGGTTGAGTATCAACAGCACCTTTAGGTATCAACTATCAACCATATCTTATCAATCAATCATCACCCACACACGTACACATACACATAGGTCGTACCACAAATCTTGCACACATTACAACCATCATAGTCAATCATTGCACATATCCTAGTGTCGCACAGGTGACCTAGTATAGATCATACAGTTATATATACAATAACAAAGTCAATCAATAGTCACACAACAGACAACATTCTCATGGGTTGATAGACTAGCGATGACTATAATCACTCATCGCTAGTCACAATCCCTCTCCTAAGGAGTTTAAATTATCACCTATAGTAGGGCTAAGGGCACCTTGTTGGAACCTAAACGATTGAGATGTTTAGACCCTCATTAATTTTGATGATAACAAAATATTCACAAGAGAACAATTTATGTTCTAACATTTTTTGAAGTGTGCACATACTAATAATATCTATTTTCTAAGCCACTCAAGCAAGAAGAAAGTAATTCTCAAGAGAAGGATTCATTCTATTTGTCAGCATCCGACTCATCCTAGTGAGCGTATGGAAATTCCTCTTTATACACTATGCTTATCAAATTGCTACAAGCGTCCGAACTTCCAACTCTGAGCGAGCGTCTGAACCTCACTTAAAATCACGTGTTAGTCACGTTGCTGCTCTACCTCTCAGAAGTCTTTGGAACGGATCTCAAAATTGATCTTGAGCGCTAAAATCGGTGTACGAGATATCAAAGTTGAAATCTTTAACTACAAGACAAAATTCGTACAGACAAGAAAAACGGTAACATGGACTGCTGGGACATTCTCTGCAAAGCAAGATAGAGACAGCATTTTTTGAATTATCTCTAGTCAACGGTTAGGAGCCATTTTTACTCTAACGGTCATATCCTTGGATCTCCTATATATATACCTCATGGTATCCATTGAAGAGAAATAGAAAAAGAACATTCTGTGAAAAAGCTTGCTGCAATTCTGCTGAAAACATACACTGCTTCTGTGAGCAATCAAGTCTCTGGACTACTGAACTGAATTCAGCGTCCGACCCTTTCTTTAAGAAAGTTTTTCTTTAGTTGAGCTTAATCTTTTATCCTCTCTGTGAGAGTTATTTTCAACTGTATTTCAACTCACTTGTATAAGTTTGTTTTGGCCTAGTTTAGGCTGTATCCTCAAAGGCTCGACTGTACTGAGTCGTTTTGAGAAGTTGAGAGTATTGTCAAGTTGTGACAGTAGAATACTCTTGAGGAAATTGTAATCAGTCTGATTATAGTGGAAAATCCTTCAGGAACGAAGGGACTAGACGTAGCTACCAGGTTGGTAGTGAACTAGTATAAATTTCTGTGTCTCCTGCTTTACTGCTTTCTATTCATTTCTATCTTGTTGAGTTAAAAACAAGTTTTCACAAACTGATTTTCAGCGTCCGGTTTATTTTCACCGTCCGATTAACAAACAGTTTTTGAGAAACTTTTATTCTAAGTGTTTTTAACATTAAGTTTGCGAAAAGTTTTCAACACAATTCAACCCCCCCTTCTTGTGTTCACGTTCAGTTGGTACCAGAGCTCGGCCTCTTGGTTGAGCACTTAACAGTGTCAAGAGAAAAGATTCTATATTGTGAACATGTCTACTGAAGGTGGTCATATGAACCGTCCTCCTCTATTCAATGGAGAAAAATTTGATTACTGGAAAGATAAGATGAAAGCATTCATTGAGGCACAAAATCTTGATTTGTGGGATATAATTGAAGGCGGATACATTTCTCCCGCTAATGCCCTTGGTGTTGCAATACCTAGGGAAAATTGGTCTGATGATCAGAAGAAGAGATATCAAACAAACCAGAAGGCTAGATTTATTCTCATCTGTGCTATGACAGAAAGAGAATATGACAAATGTGGCAAGTTTGATACTGCCAAAGAAATCTGGGATTCTCTTGTTTTGTCTTATGAGGGCTCTGCCCAAGTAAGAGAAACAAAAGCTAGCATGATGGTTCGCGAGTATGAACTATTTAAAATGGAAGATGGAGAGAACATTGAAACTATGTTTGGAAGGTTCCAAACACTAGTTCATGGGTTGCAGGCCCTTGGAAAAAGCTATACTACACCTGATCATGTTAGAAAGATCTTAAGAAGCTTGACTAAGCAGTGGAGACCCAAAGTCACTGCTATTCAAGAAGCAAAAGATCTAAATGTTCTTCGACTTGAAGATCTTATAAGTTCGTTGAAAGCTCATGAACTTGAGCTAAATGAAGAAGAACCTACCAAGAAGAGTAAGTCTATTGCTCTAAAAGTCAATCATCATAAACCTAGTACTTTCAAAAAGCCTTGCAGTGAAGAAGAAGAATCAGACGATGAAGCATCAGAAGGAGATTTGATGAATCAGATGATGAGCTAGCGTTCATATCTAAGAAGATCCAGAAAATGTGGAAGAAAAGAAACTTCAGAAGGAAGTTTCAGAAGAAAGATTCAAAGGACAAGAAGGAGAGCAAAGACAAAGCCCAAGTCATTTGCTATGAATGTAAGAAGCCTGGACATTTCAAATCCGAGTGTCCTAATCTTAAAGAGAAGTCCACAAGAAGCTCCTTCAAGAAAAAGAAGAAAGGTCTCATGGCAACATGGGAAGATCTTGACTTATCCTCCTCTCGAGGAAGATAAAGAAGAAGCTCACATTGCTCTCATGGCGCATACGGACATTGAGTCGAAGAAGATGTTGAAGAGGTAATAGTATATGACTCCTACTCAACTTCAACTTGCTTTTGATGATCTTCTTAAGGACTCGCCACTCTCTCATCGAGTATAAGAATTTGAAAAAGAAATTTTTAAAACAATCACAAGATTTTCATTCTTTACGCAATAAAAACTCAGTACTCATTAAAGAGAACCGTGAAACCTAAAAATCGGCCTGGTGGATAATGTCTGGAAGCTAGCAAGCAACCGTGGTCGAGAGCTCTCAAGCTAAGAGTTCTCAGAGTTACAAGCAATCCTATTTGCAAATCAAATGACTACGAACAAGCATTTCAAAAGTTTCTTGCAGAGAGTGTAACTCAAGCAAGCAAGCTTCAATGATGCAGGGTGTCAAGAAATGACAACTCATGGTCTTGGCTATATACCGATGAAACCCTTTGGAAAATAATTCAGCATCGATAAATCCCATAGCCATAATAAATGCTTACATTGTACTTCTTGTAATAAATCTGGTCATTTGAAAAGAGCATGTAATGTTTTTAAAACTAAGAAGGATAAGCCTCCTTCTAGAACTAACAAGAAAGGACCCAAAAGATATGGGTACCTAAAGATAAAATAATCTATGTTGCAGACATGCTTAGCAATAAAGTCAACACACCAGTCCCGGTACTTAGACAGTGGATGCTCGCGTCACATGGCGGAGAAAAGCATATGTTCCAAGAACTAAGACCTAGAAGTTGGATTCGTTGGTTTCGAGGAAACCGTAAAGGTAAAATAGTTGGAATTGGTCGGATAGGTAAAGGCTCTCTTCCTTCTATTGATAATGTTTTATATGTTGAAGGACTGAAACATAATCTATTGAGCATAAGCCAATTATGTGACAATGGTTATGAAGTCATATTTACGTAAACCGGATGTTTAGTAAAGAGCAAAAATGATGGATCAATATTCTTTACAAAGAAAGAGGAAACAAAATGTTTATAAAGTTGATCTTTACGAACTTGAAAACAAGATGTCAAGTGTCTTATGTCTGTTGAAGATGAGCAATGGATTTGGCACAAAAGATTAGGTCATGCCAACTTGAGGTTAATCTCAAAGTTAAACAAGCACAATCTTGTTAAAGGCTTACCAAATCTTAAGTACAAATCTGATGCCCTTTGTGAAGCTTGTCAAAAGGGAAAACAAGTTAAAACCTCTTTTCATTTAAAAAATGTTGTTTCAACTTCTAGACCACTTGAACTTTTACATCTTGATCATTTTGGTCCCACAAGGACAGCCTCTTTAGCCGAAAAGAAATACGGTTTAGTCATTGTTGATGATTTTACTAGATGGACATGGGTTAAATTCCTTGCCCACAAGGATGAGTCTTATAAGGTATTTACTGTTTTCTGCAAATCAGTTCAAAATGAAAAAGGCATTTGCATTTCATCTATTAGAAGTGATCATGGGGGAGAATTTGAAAATGAGAACTTTCAAAAATTTTGTGAAGAAAATGGCATCTCCCATAATTTCTCCTCTCCTAGAACACCTCAACAAAATGGTGTTGTAGAAAGGAAAAATAGGTCCCTCCAGGAAATGGCCAGAACCATGATCAATGAAGCTGATATTGCGAAACATTTTTGGGCAGAAGCAGTAAACACAGCTTGTTATATTCAAAATAGAATTTATATAAGACCTATCTTGAATAAGACTCCTTATGAACTGTGGAAAGGAAGAAAACCAAACATTTCTTACTTTCATTCTTTTGGTTGTATTTGTTATATCTTGAATACTAAAGATCGACTTGGTAAGTTTGATTCCAAAGTCGACAAAGGAATCTTTTGGGATATTAAAAGATCTAAAACTTTTAGAATATACAACAAAGAAACTTTGACAGTTGAAGAGTCCATTCATGTCAAGTTTGATGATAAGAAGCCTGACACTGCAATGTCAGAGCTAGATGAGTTATTTTCAGATTTAAACCTAGGTGAAAAGCCAGACGGTGAAAATACATCTTCATCATCCGGTGGTGAAAAGACGAAGAATTCTACCCAAGCGAAAGCTGAAGCAAGAAAAAGCTGGAAGTACAAGACCAATCATCCAAAAGATCAAATCTTAGGAGAACCTGGTGATAAAGTACGAACCAGATCCTCTTTCAAGGAGCATGCTGACTTCGCACTTCTCTCTGAGATGGAACCTAAGATGATTGATCAAGCCTTGGAAGATGAAGGGTGGATTCTAGCCATGCAAGATGAATTAAATCAGTTCCAAAGGAATGATGTCTGGAAGCTAGTTACTCTACCAGAAGATAAGCAAGCTATTGGCACTAAATGGGTATTTAGAAATAAGCTTGATGAAGACGGTAAGGTTGTGAGAAATAAAGCAAGGTTAGTTGCTCAAGGCTACTCACAAGAAGAAGGTATTGATTTCACTGAAACTTTTGCACCTGTTGCAAGATTAGAAGCAATTCGCATTTTACTTTCTTTTGCAAAGACATCATGAGATAACTTTATATCAAATGGATGTGAAAAGTGCTTTTTAAATGGTTTTATAATGAAGAAGTTTATGTCAAACAACCTCCTGGTTTTGAAGATATTGAATTTCTGAACATGTTTTTAAACTTAAAAAGGCACTATATGGTCTTAAGCAAGCTCCCAGAGCATGGTATGATAGACTAAGTTCCTTTTTAATGGAAAATGGATTTACTAGAGGTTTAGTTGACACAACTCTTTTGAAAAACCTCAAACAAGCATTTCATACTTGTCCAAATATATGTTGATGATATTATTTTTGGAGCTACTAATGAAAGCCTTTGCAAAGAATTTTCTAAGCTTATGCAGCTGAATTTGAGATGAGCATGATGTGAGAATTGAAGTTCTTCCTTGGAATACAAATCAAGCAATGCAATGATGGTATTTATATTCATCAAAGCAAATACATCAAAGAATTATTGAAGAAATTCAAGATCTTTGGATTGCAAGTCGATGAGCACGCCTATGCATCCTACCGCTTCTCAAGAAAGATGAAATTGGTAAGAAGGTAGATCAGAAGCTATACAGAGGTATGATTGGATCTCTACTTTATCTTACGGCTTCAAGACCTGATATTATGTTCAGCGTCTGCCTATGTGCTAGGTTTCAATCAGATCCTAGAGAATCACACATAAGTGCTGTTAAAAGAATATTTAGATATTTACAAGGAACTACTAATCTTGGTTTGCTTTATAAGAAATCAAAAGATTACCAATTAGTAGGTTTCTGTGATGCTGACTTTCTTTGGAGATCGAATTGAAAGAAAAAGCACAAGTGGAGGCTGCCAATTCCTTGGAGCTAATCTTGTGTCTTGGTCAAGCAAAAGGCAAAGCACAATAGCACTTTCAGCGGCGGAAAGTGAATACATCTCAAGAAGTTGCGGTTCTCAACTTACGTGGATGAAGTATCAACTTGAAGACTACTTGATAAACGAGAGTAACATTCCTATCTTACGTGATAATACATCCGCCATATGTCGACTAAAAATCCAATATTGCATTCTAGAGCAAAGCACATTGAGATTAAGCATCATTTTATAAGAGACTATGTTCGAAGGGTATTTTAGAAATAAAATTTGTAGACACCGATCATTAGTGGGTGACATATTTACAAAACCCTTCTTGAAGATAGATTCAATTTTATAAGAAGGAATTTAAACTTTCATCTTATAAAAGAATGATTAATCTCGGCGTCGATAATAAGCTATATTTCAAAGATCTCGATATGGCGTAAGCATGTATGTGCATCTGCATCTTATTTGTCATACGCATCATAACTCATCATCCGTAAGTCGGTTTGCGTGCGTCCGAGCACACCCACACGTGTCACACGTGTTACGGACTCAAGCGTCTCATCATACCTCTTGAGTCATGATTATTTACGTTCTTCGATAAAATTTTCTACTTTTATTTTGGAGTCCGCATTTAATGAAAAGCGAATTTTTATTTTATTTTCTTTTTGATTTAAATTTCATGTGGAAATACGTAACGGGTTTTGAAAATGTCTTGTACCATCGTCTATATCCTTCCCACTACTCCACTTCTTTCGCTCCACTCTGTTTTACGCTAAAGACGTACTCGTTCTCTTTCCTCTCTCTCTCTGTGTGCTTAAACCCTAAAACCTTCATCGCCTCCATTTCTCAATTGCACTCATGGTCGAGTATCAACTTCAATATACGACTATCTATAACACCATGTGCGAAGGAAAAGTCTTGATGGAAAATCAGTCGATTTGGAAAGCTTCAAACTTTGGCCGACTTCTTCAAAGGATTCAAGGCAATGGGTCAGAGCAGATTTCTTCCGGAACCGGTTGAGGTTACGTGACGGCGATTAAAAATTCCGGGAAATGTTCGGCTACACGCAGGTGGTATCATTGAAGGAACAGTGAAAGGATTCAAGTTTGTCCTTACCATCAAAAACATTTACGAGTTCTCGGGTGTCCGTGTGAAGGCATCGTCTTCTATTCGTAATGGGCCGACGATTCCATGGGATTGAGAAGGTCAACAACGATCTGTTTGAAAACTACCAAATTTGAAAGAATGCGGTGTAACACTCATCGCCAAGAATCTGAAAAGTCATTTCAGAGTTCTTCATAAGATTATCACCAAGAGCGTCCTGTTAAAGGCTGGCTCTAGTGATATTGTCAACTACGAGCAGAAATTCATCCTGAGACACTTCATGGCGGGCAACAAGGTGAACCTGCCAAGGTTAATCTACAATAACCTGATCAATGCTCTTGTCAACTCAAGAAAAGGTGTTGCTGACAAGAAGAACACCTACAAGTTCATTCCGTATGGTGTCTTGCTCACCAAAATGATGGACAAGAATCTGGTCATAAACAAGCTGACAGCTTTACCAGATCAAGTAAAGGCAAAGTATTTTGGTGCTGATAACATTGTGATTCCTGACACTTTTGGAGTCAACAGCCTAGTAAGAATGAAATTGCTTACTGGGTCCATGATGAAGAAAGTGAAAGTTGAGCAACAGGAAGAGGAAACGGAAAAGACAACCACCAGAAGCTCAAAGCCTGGTGAGAAAAGACACGCTGAGTCTCCTTCGAGAGAGACCAGAAGAACAAAACAGAAGGTGGCTCCTGCACCTACTGTTGAGGAACCAGAAGATGAGGACCGAGTTCCCATCAGTCAGGTTCTGAGGAAGAGGAGCAAACCAGAAGCTGGCTTGATCTCGGATCCGGACTCTGAAGAAGGACATTCAAGATCGCCTCCAAAGATACGCCCCAGACGAAGCTCACAAGATCGGTCAGGCAATCGAACCTGAACCTAAGGTCTTGAATTCTCCTGATGAGTCTCAGACTGTTGTTGCATCCGCTGATTCTATTCTGCTCCGCCAATATCTATTGCACTTCCACCACAACCTCAAACCCATACACGTAAAACCTCCATTGTCCCTAAACACTTACCCAACCATCATCCACTTCACTCTATCTTAACCTACCACAAATCTTCCCAAACACTTCACTCACCACATACATTTCCAAACTTCATTCTCACCCTTTCAACCTCCTTTTCAAAACACCTCCCATTAATCCATTCAAAGCCTACAAAGTCACCAAAGCTACTCCTACCTTACTTTCCCTCACCATTAAACCAGCAAGTCGCTAAAAAGAAAAATATCTCATACAAACCACGGTTTGTAAAGTATGAGGTATACAACAGCATCTATAACCGTCCCTCAACCTGGCATCTAAAAACCTTCACTTCTGGAGCTGCCAGATTGGAGATTGCCGATCCTGTAAGTGCAACCCTCAAGGATGGAGATGACCTCGTCCAAATGTCCTTCAAAGGAAGATTGAGACCAGCTTCAGGAAGCAGGGCAATTCCCTTCTCTGTCGATCTTCCTCTATCCCTTCCTCAGTCTGAACCTCTCACATTGGAAGAATGTGGAAGGTGGATTACAGATGATGAAGCTGCCTTCATGGTACATTGCCTTGAGCAGAAAAGACTTAAAGTTATAAGGCAATATCGAGACCCATCATCTGTCTCTATCAAGATAGTACTGGGATAGACAAAGGTGGCTACCTTGGTCTATTCCTCGGAAAAGGAAAGAACTTCGCTCGGAAGCGACCTTTCACAGGATCGGTGAAGGAGTATGAGGCGGCACCTACAAGGTACAATCTTAAGGAATTTCCTCGACTTCCGATTGCAAAGATATCCGAGGATCACGCGGAAGGTACTACTTGTCTTCTCTCAAGAAAGATGAGCAGGCGGCTCCTCTAAGCTGTTGTGATCTTTGAAAGGCAACCATTCCTACTGTTGGGAAGATCAGCAAGGTTACTGACATCAACCTAGGAACTGTATACTTTGATGATATGTTCAGATGCTCGGTAATCAGACCCTTGGACTGCATGAAGATCAATAACCAATGGGCTGATGTGACCAAACTCTTCGATATTGGGTTTACGTGGAGTCAATGGTCTGAATCTTGGAAAGCCAAAGCCTTATTACCGCGACTCGACCCCCTTGTGCTAGAAGATTATGATAGGGAAAATCTAAGAAGGATCTACCTGGCTGAAAATGAAGCTCTTTCCTTCACCAGTGAAGCGTTGAGTGTCTTCATCAGAAATATTTGGGGAGAAGACGCTGGAAATAAGTTTGACTCCTACATTGCTGATGTTTTTCTTCACAGGGAAACCATCTTCATGAATTTGCTATACCCTGAAGATGTGAAGCGTCGATGGGAGATTCGCAGAATCTGAGCTAAGAAGACTGGAAACTTCATCAAATGGGTTATACCAAATGATGGATTCTTCTTAAGAGCTCAAAAGAAGAAGGATTTGAGGCTGGAGTTGTCCAACCTGGTGCTAGCGAGCATCGTGGTGAAGGCGTCTGCACTGCAGTGGACCTTCTACTTCCACTGCCGATTGAGATGGTCACCATTCCAAGAGCAGAATTTGAAGAAATGAAGGCTACAAACTTAAAGGTTACTCAGCTGGAAACTGCACTGAAGCTTCTCTACGAACGTCTCAATATCCCACCTCCACCTCTTCAAAACCCTTGAAATATTTTTTTTGTGTGATATAAAATATGTTTTATTTGGTTGATATATATATATATATATAACTATTTTTGATCTTATTATCTGTCTATTATTCAAATTTTTCTAAGTAGTATTTTGACTATGATGTGTTTTTACACTCTTTTTGTCTGATGACAAAAGGGGGAGTAAAAGAAAAGGTATGATGAACACGAAAGAAAGGTATAATGAACACGTGAGAATCTGATTATCCACCATCCGATTATCCACCGTCCGATGGATACACTAGAACTAAAGTATCATGCATAACACTTCATACATAGCATCTGTATGCGCTAATATTATTTGATCTAGTGCTCTTATATTGTTTAATAAATTTTATTTGGTACAATGAAATATCACTACAACAAATTCTAAAAAAGATGGCGCTCCTTTAAGCAGCGCTTAAAATAAAAAACGCTATTTTATGTCATACGTAAACAATAAACAGCGCTTACTAACTAAGCGCTACTGTTTAGTACATATAATAAACAGCGCTTAGTCCTTTAAGCGCTGTTTTATCTTTAAATAATAAAAAACGAACTAGCACATTAAACAGCGCTTCAAAACATGAAGCGCTATTTTTGATCATAGGAACAATAAACAGCGCTTCATAGTAGGAAGCGCTGTTTTTGGTGTTAGAATAAACATCGCTTTTAGACTTAAGCGCTGTTTTTTCTTACTAATAAGCAGCGCTTTCTTACTAAGCGCTGTTTTTGGTCAGTTTATTAAATATATGTATTTCCCTCCTCTCTCATTTCGCATCCAGAAGCATTGTTTCTCTCTCTGTCTGTCAACTCTCTCTTCGCAAACTCCACCGTCGCCGCCTCCATCTCTACCATCGTCGTCCCCCTCAACGAGATCGTGTGCTTCAAAAGCCGGAGATCGTGAGCTCGTCCAAAGCACAAACCGGAGCTCGCCCAAAAGCCGGAAACCGAGCTCGTCTGGCTGCCCTCCAAAAGCTGAAATCCGAGGTCGCCCAAAAGCCGGAAACCGAGCTCGTCCGACGTCCTCAAAACCTGAAATCTGAGCTCGTCCAAAACTCGCCTGGCTGCCCTCCATCCGAGCTCGTCCGTCGCCCTCAAAACCTGAAGCCTGAGCTCGCCCAAACCTCGCCCGTCGTCCTCCATCCGAGCAAAAGCTGCTGGCGGCGCTCGTCCCCCGTCCTCCCCCCGCCTCCATCTCCAAACTCCTATTTGCGTCCATTTCGTGTATGGCCATTGTCTCCATTTTGTATCTCGATTCCACCTTGGTTTCTGTTGTTGGTGGTTCGTTAGTTTTTGTCTCTGTCGATTTTGTTTGATTTTGTTCACTTGTTGACCAGTTTGGAATCGAAGGGTTTGATTTTGTTTGATTTTGTTCATTGTTGTCGAGAGATAAATTAGAAGTGTTAAAGATGCTTGGAATCAGTTTGTTAAAATGTCTGATTAGTAAATATATATGCATATCGGATGGGAATAAATGGAAAAATGACCAATGAATTTTGTTGTGGAACACGATTTTGGTTTTTTGGTTTGAACAATGAATTTTGGAATGTTCTGGTATTGTATATATTTTGGAATGTCCATATTTTAGGGAGACTACGCCAAAATTTTGTTAGAATTTTGATCTAGTCTGTGTGTTGATTTTAAGAGCGATGATAGTTTTAGTCTTGCTTTATTTAAATGGGGTTTTTCATTTGTTTTACCTCTCAATCCATAGGTAAAATATGGATCGAAAGTGGATGTCTGCCAATCGTTTGTCGAAGGAATATAAGAATGGAGTGAAAGATTTTATTGGGTTTGTAGTTGGGCATACAACATACCATAGTAGAATCATATGTCCTTGTTTAAGTTGTTGTTATACAAACAAAATTAGTGTTCGGGAATTGGAATGGCATTTAGTGAGCAATGGGATTGATCAAACTTATACCTGTTGGACAAAGCACGGTGAGACAAGAGGTGAATCTTCTAATATGGGGAATAGTGGGAGATATGCGTCAGAGGACACCGCTACAAATACATATGATGGTGACCGTTTTGAAGATATGTTAAATGCGGTTGAAGAAGATCTTCGTGATTGTCCTCAAATGTTTGAGAAGTTGATGAGTGATGCGGAGAAGCCGTTATATGAGGGTTGTACTAAATTCACAAGATTGTCGGCAATGTTAAAGTTGTTTAACTTGAAGTCGGGCAATGGATGGGCTGATAAGAGATTTACGGACTTACTCACCTTTGTTGAAAGATATGTTGCCTAATGATAATGTGCTTCCTAGTAGGACATATGAGGCTAAACAAATGTTACGCTCTATTGGCATGAGCTATGAGAAGATACATGCTTGTCGTAACGATTGCATTTTATTTCGTAATGAATATGCATCGTTAAAGTCGTGTCCAAAATGTGAAGCCTCACGGTATAAGAAGGAAAATTCGGCTCCAGAGAAGGTATTGTGGTATTTTCCCATAATTCCCAGATTCAGGCGTATGTACCGGAGTTCAGAAGATGCAAAAAACCTGACATGGCATGAGGATGAAAGGATTCAAGATGGCAAGCTACGGCACCCGGCAGATTCTCCTCAATGGAAAAAAATTGATATTGATTATCCTGATTTTGGGAATGAACCAAGAAACTTACGACTTGCATTGTCTACTGATGGATTTAACCCACATGGTGTTCAAAGTAGCTCTCACAAAGACATGGCTTTGTGATTTTGGTGATTTATAACCTACCTCCATGGCTATGCATGAAGCGAAAATATATGATGTTGTCTTTGTTAATTTACGGGCGAAACAACCAGGAAATGATATCGATGTATATCTGGCTCCTTTGATTGAAGATTTGAAGCAAATGTGGGAGACAGGTGTGGTGGTGTATGATAGGTATACAGAAGAAAGTTTCACCTTGAGGGCTATGATTTTCGGCACAATTAATGATTTTCCAAAGATATGGTAATCTTTAGGGATATAGTACCAAAGGTCGGTGTGCATGCCCTATATGTGAAGATAGTACAGATTGGATTCGGTTGGAACATGGTAGGAAGAATGTCTTTCTTGGGCATCGCAGATTTTTGCATCCAAATCATCATTATCGGTCATGGAGAAAGGCATTCAATGGGAATCTGAGAAGAATCGGAGAGCTCCTTTGCCTCTCGGTACTGGCTGTTAGAAAAAGTAAAAGATTTGAATATTAAATTCGGTAAACCTTTGCAGGAGACCTTGCCACGAGGGTGGAAGAAAAGGTCGATTTTCTTTGAGTTGCCATATTGGAAATCATTATCGTAAGACATTTCGTTGATGTGATGCATGTTGAAAAAATATTTTTGATAGTCTCGGTGGTACCTTACTTAATGTGCCCGGAAGACTAAAGATGGCATCAATGCAAGGTGGACTTGGTTAGTATGGGATTGAGGCGAGAGTTGGGACCGGTAAAGAAAGGGAAACGTCGTACATATCTACCTCAGACCGCTCATACTCTATCTAAAAAGAGAAAAGAGATTTTTGTAAGTTTCTTGATGGAGTTAAGGTTCCAGAGGGTACTCTTCAAACATTAAGAACCTCGTATCGATGAAAGATCTCAAGTTAAAGGGTCTAAAGTCTCATGATTGTCATGTTCTCATGGAGAATTTGCTACCCATAGCTATACGATCTATTTTGCACGACAAAGTGCGGAATACCTTAAGTAAACTTTGTTTCTTCTTTAAGGCAATTTGTAGTAAAGTGATTGACCCTGGAAAGTTGCGACCTTGCAAAAGAAATTATTACGACTTTGTGTGAGCTTGAGATGTATTTCCGCCTTCATTCTTTGACATAATGATTCATCGGCGATTCATCCGGTTAGGGGAGACACAATTGTGTGGGCGGCTTATATGAGATGGATGTACCGTTTGGCGTTACATGAAGATATTAAAAGGGTATGTGAAAAACCGATCACGACCAGAGGGTTGTATTGTTGAGCGGTATATAGTCGAAGAAAATTTGTTGAATTACATGCAGTATGTATCGATATTGAACATTCTATAGGGCTGCCGCGGTCTCGTCACACAGGAAGAAGTGCGGGGAGGATTCTTGGACTTGAAATATTGACTATATCAAGGAAAGAATGGGAACAAGCACACTTATATGTTTTACGCAACGCCGATGAAGTTGAGTCATATGTTGTAAAACACAAGGACATACTCAAGAGCTTGTACCCAAATAAGAGTCAAAATTGGTTAACTTGAGAACCTGATCGGTGTTTTATAAAATGGTTGAAAGAATACATTTCTGAGTTTCTTGCAAATCCTAGCTCGGTTTGTAAAGATTGAGATGGTTAGCTAAAGGTCCAGATATACATGTTAGTTCTTATACCAGTTATCTCATTAATGGGTACACTTTTTATACAAAAGAACATGATGATCGGAGGAGGATAAAAAATAGTGGAGTTGACTCTTGTAGTGAAGCTATGCATATATCAAGTGCTAAAGATAGAAATCCCATATATGCGAATATGTCATACTTCGGGGTCATTGAGCATATGGGAGTTGGATTACAAGATGTTTCGAGTGCTGTGTTCCAATGCAAGTGGGTTGATAATAACAACTTGATTGTACAAATGGATGAGTTGGGGTTCATGCGGGTGAATTTTAATAAGTTGGGATATAAGGATGAGCCCTTTATTTTAGCATCGCAAGCTCAACAAGTGTTCTATGTCACCGATCCAATTGATATGAATTGGTCCATTGTTCTATTGAATAACAAAAAAATTGTTAATGGTACGTATATGTTAAAGTATATGCTTCACTATCATATACTGCATATATTTATTAAATTAGGTGATCACTCACTAACTAGTCAATATGTTGGAATGCAAAATATGTAGGTATCTCCAACATCCAAAGCCAAGGACAAAGGCAAGGGCAAGCTGCCTATAGCTAGCAAGAGTGTTGGCAAGCAGCCAACAAATGGGTCATTCACATCTCCGGTGAAGAAGGTCATGGTATCTCGGCCTCCTCTGACTCACCTTTCTGATTTTACAATTTATCTTAGAGTCCATATGGCAACAAAGATGGAAGCGTGAGATACCATTAAAGTACCAATGGATGAATCAATTTTGGGTTATGAGCACGACCTAAGATTTGGTGTTGATAGTGCACTTCAAGAAATTCTTAATGACAACCTATGGTTAAGTGAAAGCTGTTATTAGTGTATATCTCAGTCTTGCATTAAATTTTAAAGTATCCAATGATTTTTATTTTTTCACACTAAATATTTATGTTATTGTTAATGCATTAATTTGTATGCATGTTTTAATTTAAGGTACTTGTATCAAGAGATATTGATCCCACAAGAACAAACTCAAAGGTTTGTATTTTTGTGCCCACAACGGACACATATGGGATCATGGAATCTTGACATGTCCGAGTATGTCATTCACCGCTTGACATTAGCAAATCGACTTTGAGACTTTGTTTTGTCACCTTGCAGCGTAGTGTAAGTCATTTAATTTAATCAATATTACTAAATTTATTGAAATGTGTTTACTTTCTTATATTTTTTGTCCAACATTTTTGTAGGGATCATTGGTTATTGTTAGCGATTAACTTGAATCAAAGCGTTGTGTACTATCTTGATCCATTGCGTGTACATATCAACATCGCATAAAACAATGAAAGAGAAGTACAATCAGTAAGTGTGTATAAATCATAGATATGTATATATATATATATATATATATATGTATGGAAATTCTTAAACGTTTAAGTTACTTGTAATATTGAAGTGTTTATTTGTTTATGTTTGGCCTACGTGACATCTTGTCTTTGGTGTTTGGTATTTGTTTAAGTTCACAGTGTTTTATAAATTTTGGAATGTCCATATTTTAGGGAGACTACTGCCAAAATTTTGTTAGAAATTTGATATATATAGCCTATGTGTCCATATTAAATGATTTTGTTTGATTTTGCACTTAGGGCAATCCTACTTTATCGAAGAAACAAGTCTCGATTTTCTAAATTTACTCCACCTAAATGGATACCGATAAAGGTATTTATATCAAATTTTTTATGCAATTATTCAAATTACCAAAAATAAAAACAATTAATTTCATATTTTTGGTTTTATAGTGTCTCGCCAACAGAACTCGATGATTGTGGCGATATGTTTTAAAGTTCCTCAAGGATATTGTCGTTCCTAATCAAGCAGAACTTCCAACAGAGGTATGTTTGTAACAATTTCAAAGTTTATATAATTTTTTTTCTTTTACGCATACCATTTGAATGCTTATGTTCAATTCTAACTTCATTTAATTTTTATTTAGCGATCTTATCACGATTGTCAATTCGACACATACATCGATCATACCGTACTCAAAGAAGAGTGGTGTCGATATTTTACTACAAATTTTATCATTTATAAGCGAGATAGAAGAAGATTAATATTAATGTTTACGTGAGTTTTTGTTAAATTTGGTTTTTTTTTAGTTTAGCATACTTGAATTGGAAAGGTTCACATGAAATTAGGAATAAAATTCCTTTTTATGTTGGCTAATATTTTATATATTTTATGTTGGTTTTTGGTATGATATGTTATGTTTCTGGTATTTTTATATTTTGGAATGTCTATATTTTAAGGAAAACTCTGCCAAAATTTTGTTAGAATTTTGACTTTGTATGCATGTTTAGTTGCAGTGACAGAAGAAAAAGATATTACTATTTAGGTAGGATTTGTAGCATGACATGTGCAATATTTTAGTGATCTATTCTGTATAATTGTAAATTTGACTATGAAATATATTGTACTTTATTTATGTTAATGTAAGGATATGTAGGAATTTATGAAAAAATTACATTATAATGTTAAATTTTGATGTTGGGGAATGTTGATGACAATTTTGATTGCATTTTGTGTTATCACTATCATGCAGCAGATATAATGTAAATGTGAGAGAACTAAATTTAATAAAAAAAAAAGAGAATAAGCACTTCAATAATGAAGCGGCGCTTGTATATAAAGGCAGCTTCTAAAAGGAAGCGCTGCTAGTCTCTAAAATAAACAACGCTTGATATGGAAGCGGCTGTTGTGTCTATACAATAAGCGCTTCAATAAAGCGTTTGTTGTGTCTATACAATAAGCGCTTCATTATTGAAGCATTGTTTATTGTCAGACAATAAGCAGCGCTTCCTAATTAGCATTTTATTGTCCATTTTCAGCTTCATAAACGCTTGTTTTTGAAATACAATCGATGGCTTAATTTTCAGCGCTTTTAAGTATTTGTTTTAAACTAAAATAAGTATTTGTTTATTGCCAAAACTTGTTGTAGTGTATACCTTGATTAAATCAATCTATTTGGTATCCGATCTCACTGTATTAAATATCTGCTCTGATACATTTACGAATCTTTCGTAATCACTTAAATGAATTTGTTTATCGACAATAACCTTAAAACCTGAATTGTTCTTATATATCTAAACTGTTAAATTCAGGGGGAGACCCTTAATGTCTTTTTGAAAATAAATTGTTCATCAACCTTAGATATTTGTCATCATCAAAAAGGGGGAGATTGTTGGAACCTAAACGATTGAGATGTTTAGACCCTCATTAATTTTGATGATAACAAAATATTCACAAGAGAACAATTTATGTTCTAACATTTTTTGAAGTGTCTGAGATACTAATAATATCTATTTTCTAAGCCACTCAAGCAAGAAGAAAGTAATTCTCAAGAGAAGGATTCATTCTATTTGTCGACATCAGGCTCATCCTAGTGGCGTCTGGAAATTCCTCTTTATACACTATGCTTATCAAATTGCTCTGGCGTCAGAACTTCCAACTACGAGCGTCTGAACCTCACTTAAAATCACGTGTTAGTCACGTTGCTGCTCTACCTCTCAGAAGTCTTTGGAACGGATCTCAAAATTGATCTTGAGCGCTAAAATCGGTGTACGAGATATCAAAGTTGAAATCTTTAACTACAAGACAAAATTCGTAAAGACAAGAAAAACGGTAACATGGACTGCTGGGACATTCTCTGCAAAGCAAGATAGAGACAGAATTTTTTGAATTATCTCTAGTCAACGGTTAGGAGCCATTTTTACTCTAACGGTCATATCCTTGGATCTCCTATATATATACCTCAGGGTATCCATTGAAGAAATATAGAAAAAGAACATTCTGTGAAAAAGCTTGCTGCAATTCTGCTGAAAACATACACTGCTTCTGTGAGCAATCAAGTCTACGGACTCAACTCAATTCAGCGTCAGACCCTTTCTTTAAGAAAGTTTTTCTTTAGTTGAGCTTAATCTTTTATCCTCTCTGTGAGAGTTATTTTCAAGCTGTATTTCAACTCACTTGTATAAGTTTGTTTTGGCCTAGTTTAATTTGTATCCTCAAAGGCTCATTTGTCTTTGAGTCGTTTTGAGAAGTTGAGAGTATTGTCAAGTTGTGACAGTAGAATACTCTTGAGGAAATTATGTAATCGATCGATTATAGTGGAAAATCCTTCAGGAACGAAGGGACTAGACGTAGCTACCAGGTTGGTAGTGAACTAGTATAAATTTATGTGTCTTCTGCTTTACTGCTTTCTATTCATTTCTATCTTGTTGAGTTAAAAACAAGTTTTCACAAACTGATTTTCAGCGTCCGGTTTATTTTCACCGTCCGATTAACAAACAGTTTTTGAGAAACTTTTATTCTAAGTGTTTTTGACATTAAGTTTGCGAAAAGTTTTCAACACAATTCAACCCCCCCTTCTTGTGTTCACGTTCACACCTACACATATCCTACAATTATTCTACTTCTATATTCCCTAGTGGGTAGGGTTTTGTCTCCCTTAACAGACCAGAGGATCGCTGCCGCTCCTATCCTCGCACTACTTCCCGCTCCTTGCGTCTCACTAGTTCCTAACTCGCGACCCTCGTTATCAGAACCGTGAGGGAGAAGGAAAGATTTTGTGTGTAAAAATGGGTGGTAAAACCACATATTTTTAGTTGAGGTAAAAGCCTCATCGCATTGCGATGCGGTACCATCGCATCGCGATGGCCTATTTTTCTTTACACATGTCAGTGCGTTTGCGGTGAGGTGTTGCGACTAAGACAAGTGCACCTGATCGTAACTTGTAATAAAAGTAGAGTATATTTAAGACTCCGAATGTCGAACCCACAGGAAATGCACGAGTACCAATGTAGTAAAGACTCTATATTATTTAGGCTAACGAAGGTTGTAAATAGAGAATTGCAAAAATTGTCACGTTAATAAAATAGCAATTAAACGATGTGCAAGAACGGGTTAAAAATATTATGGGAGGCCTAGGGGAACCGGGTTTACCAATACTTAGCTCTTGAATTTACTTAATTATTATTATGAGATCTATTTTTCGGTTGAAATCTAATCACTCACTCTAAAATTACTAACACCATTTGGTCATGCAATGTTAATAGTCTTCTTCCTAAATAACTACCCAGTTTGGTCATGTAAGGCAATTAAAGGATAGAGTATTAAGAATAGGTGAGTTTGTTAATCTAATAACCGATTAGAAACAAGCAATAACCTTGCTTGGGCATACAAAACGAGTTCTTTTGTTCCTAGAGATCCGTTAACTAACTGTGGTATGCTCACCGCCAATTAAGTCAATTAGTTAAAGGTTGATCAGACCTTATAGGATTAAGCAAGCTAAGGATAAAACAATCAATCAAATAATAGAAACTCATAAAACTAATTAGATAAATATCAAAAGCATTGTAAAGGATTCGCCATCACCCTTAGTGATGGGTTTAGCTACTCATGTCTAATGATAATAACATAAACTTAAACATAAAGCCATAGAAATCCATAATAAAGAGTATAAATCTAAACTGGGACACCCTTTCGGTATAACGACGGTCCTTAAGCACGTTCTTCACGTCCTCACGAGCCCCGATAGCAAAATGGGATTGGCACCAAGCTCCAAGGAAACAAGGATCAATGGAAAAACAAGGGAATTGTGAGAAACTCTCCAAAAAGGACTAAGAAATCAGGAATTCGTCAAAAGGTCGTAAGCCTAAACTAAGAAGGCCTATTTATAGGTTGGGATGCGGATTAGGTCATCTGGGTTCAAATCTACACAATCTAGGACGAGTGCAATTTGTACCAAATATATACACTGGCCGTATTCGCAGACTTTGTTTGCGGCGTTGGCGTGCATTGTGTAATCGTGCACTCCCCGACATCAATTGTGTACGGTCGTACTGCCTTTGGCACGGTCGTACTAAACTTTTTCATCGGCGCCAAGCTATACTAACTAAGGGGGTACGCCCCTACTGCTTCTCTGATATAGGTACGGTCGTACTGACTGACTGTCATGATGTACCGCATGTCCAGAAGTGCTAAATCTCTCCAAAACTTGCTATTTTTTAGTCCATTCTCGCATCTTTTGCTCTGAGTGGTGTCTTTAAGATATTTCTGAACAATAGGACATAAGCGTGTACTTTTATACTTTAAATAGTGCAAAATGATATAATTAAGTACTAAAAATACCCTATAAAAGTAGACAATTTGGTGTGATAACATGAGGCCGTTAGGGTTATATCATGTTACGGTGGTACCCAATTATGGTATCGCCGCGTCGCGACGACCTTAATTTTAAAATAACTTTTTATTGGGTTCTAGACCCTTCCTTGATTCCTAGAACCCACCATATTATTACTTTATCATATATTTTTATTTTATTTTATTTCTTTTGCATTATAAATTTTAATTATTAATTATTAATTTTATTTTATCATAATTTGTTTAAATTTCCTTATTTATTATCTAGTTAATTTGTTTTAAAGTATTTGTTTTACTAAGTCCTTAATTTAAATCATAAATTTAGGTAAAAAAGTTCATTTTTTTTTTACTAATTATTTAGGTAAAATTTTGGGATGTCACATATACAACCTCTAAGTCATGGGGTATTTATGTACTTTTATTTTTATATATAAGTGACAATTCATTTGTGTGTTCGGTTTTGAGGTGGCAAAAATTGATTTTAACTGAATTGATTTTGTAAAATTGATTTTGTTTAAAAGCGAGTAGAACGTAACATGATTTATATTTGGATACATTCAAGAAAAAAGTGATTTTTATCGATTCATATTGTTTGAATGGTTTGGATCAAAATCAATTTTGGGTGTAAAATTACCTATAGGTGCATCAATTCACTTTTGTGTGCAAATTATGCGATATATTACTTCGGTAGCATTTGGTATCTGGATAATGGGACGGGGTCGTCTCTGGGGCAATTGATAATTCTATTATAGGGGCTGAGTATATAGTCGCCTTTAATGTGATTAGAAGGCTATTTGGACCTAGAAGTTCTTTTGAACTTAGCGTAGTTCCTAACTTTGCGAACTCCAATGATCTCGTTGTGATGATGATGGAGTAATCGTGTAAACTAATGGGAACTTGATCTCACCAGTGATCTGAACTTATACTTAGGTGCTTCCATCTCATTTGGTAGATGATAGAAGAGATGTGAAGATGTGCACAATGATAACATGGAACAATCCGCTAAAGGAGTCTCTTGCTCAATAGTAGCTTGACACTCACACTAGTTCGATGGGTGTTGACCTGATACCCGATTGGCATTAGTGCTAGTGGGATATTGTTGGTGTAAGCCCTAGCGGCCAATCTATTTGGTATAGATTATTGTTTGTATCATGACTTTAATCATATATTAATATATGTAAAGGTATAGTTTATTATGTTATTAGCGTATAGCATAATAAAGTGCTTAGAATAGACATTTCATTTAATGGAACATCAAGCGTGACTTGATTCTGAGACCCCATTACACATATAGAACATTATTCTTAAAGTATCCGTAGTCGAGTATTATTGTTAATTAGGATGACAATAATACATAGAGACTATTGTGTGAGTAGACTAATAGCCACATCTCACGGGTCATGGATATGCGATATCAAGCGGCACACAGGTATAAATATTAGGAATGAAATTTATACTGGATTAACCCACTATGAGGATGCTTCATAATAGTTGTTTAAGTGTCATAAGCACTCCTCATGGAGACCATAGTGAAGTAGTCCTTCGACTTGAAGTCACTATGATTCCTACATGAGGAGTTGTAGGCTTTGATGCTATCAAAGGTCATCCGTAACAGGATGATAATAAAGGTAGTACTTAGGCCTATAATGAATCATGTTGAGGGATGTGAGTGATGTAGATAGAATTCACCATCCTACATAACAGGAGTAGTGACTCGGGCTTCTCGATAGAGTAGGACGTGAAAATATGTGTGGCCACGCCGAGATGGGCTAATATAGGATATTGGACTCATTTCGGGATTACACGTCTACTTGAAAATCGAGAAACATATGATTGAACCTAACGAGGATGACACATTAATGTCTCGTGTTCAATCAAGACATAGGAGGAAGCGACAGTGACTTCACAATAATTTTCATTGTTATAAGTTTAATATCGAATCAACGATATTCTCATGGGCTGGGTAGCAATGATGCATTGCTAGATGCCAATCACTGCTTATAATATTTAATATTATTACCAGTCCAGTGGGAACCTACAATGTCACGCGCATAGAGTGTGGATTTTCGAAGCAATTAAATTAAATGTGATTTAATTCATGTCAATAATTGATTAAATTAAATATGATTGAATTTAGTCAATGATTAATTAATTAATTAATTATGATTTAATTAATTAATGGTTATGATTTATTAATTAAATATGATTTAATTAATAAATAGTAATAGCTGATTAATTAAATATGAAAGAGTGTCCATTATAAGTACATTTTCCTCAATTATATTGAGTAGATTTGTACTAATTTCGTTCGTGTTTACACTCAACTCTTAATCTAAGAGGATATACAATTTCGCTCAAGTGCTCTTAATTAGCTAAACTCTCATGGAGAGGATATTTCTATTCTTCAGCTCTGTTGCTTCTTCTTCTTCTTCTTCTTCTTCTTCTTCTTCTTCTTCTTCTTCTTCTTCTTCATGATGACTCTCTTTGGGAGGATGTATATGCTAGGTCTGTGACACCCTCTACCCCACTTGTTGATATTAGATAGAAATTCAGTGGAATTGACATAATTAAAAAATTTAAGACCAAATAAAAATATTTCAAACAAAAGAGTAGAGTCGTCACACTCATATAATATCATGCAGAAAGAAAACATAATTAGAAACAATTACAATCAAGTCTAAATAGACCAAATACTCCGGTATCACAAGTATCTCAGAGCTGACCCCTAATTCATTACTTGGGTAATTCAATACCTAATCTAACAAATTCAAATAATAACATAAAGAAATCCTAAACTACGCAAGTAACTCCGCCTAAGTAGCCACTCTTCGAGCTCGATGTCATCGATACCTGTAAGCTCATCATCTAGACATACACAATGATGTATGAATAGCCACAACAAAGGGGTTAGAAATCACATATTAGAATAGCAGTAATAACATAGGAATTAACTTAAGCAATGCACATAACCAATCATCATCTATCAAACAACACACATCATATACCACCAGAATGCATGACTTCATGAGTACATATGCAATCCTAAGATCGACGTCTACTTCGGTATGCATGTGGACATCATCTAGCTCGCTGCACCCTCGACATCGCCTGTTGTCGAGTTCCCTGCACCCTCGACATCGCCTGGGTAACCGTCATGGATTGAAGGCACCACGGGAAAGGGTCAACTTCTCAACAATTCAAGATAAGCTCGACATAAAGGATATAAGCAAACAGCAAAGTATAACATTCACCGACGTGACTGGACCATCTCACTCTAACTCGACATAACTCGCAAATCCATTTTCTCTCGACTCGACAATTTTTCCGGAATGCACACGTCGTACCGTATGCTGGAAAGTCCAGCCGAAGCCTTGGGATCTTCGCTCTCCCTAGGACAGTCAACTCAGGTCCCATAGCGTGGCGACGTCTAGTCAATCTCCCGTAAACAAAAGGGGACCTAGCACCCTTAGTTATCCGGGTCACGGCTCAAAAACGTCATACGACTCACCTAGCTCGCTCACTCGATGAACAATTAGCATCACGATATTCAAAGAGTTAAACACAAGATATTCAACCGCATGTCAAATAAAAAGAGCAAGCTCGACATGAAGAAACGCAATTCAACATGCAATACACAATTCACAACATATATTCAATCACATATTAAATACATGCAAAAACCCAATCATATCACAACATATTAAGCTCGACACATACACAATAACATAAGCACGTAGAATATGAAGTGTCCTTACGCTAGCATACTATGAAAGTATTAACTCCAAGCTAAAGCTGCTCGATAACGACCTCGACACAGCTGTCTTCAAATGAGCTCGACAACGACTTCGACACGTACCGTCCTCAATCGACCTCGACACGTACACTTCTCAGTCGACCTCGACACGTACAGTTCTCGATCTGGATCCCACTGCTTCCACGTCCTCGGGTTCGCTTTCCCGTACACCTCGATTCGGAAATCACACGATCTCGGGAATCAGACTTCCTAAAACAAGCACAACTCAGTTCGATCTATGGGTTCTAATACACTTAGCTCTCATCCCAAACTTAACCATAACCCAGAAAATATAAAAACTCAAGAACTTAAATATATTTTTCCTCTAACACAAAGTTAGGGTTTTCGATCAAAAGTTCATGAAAAATGTTATCCGATGCCACAAATGATAGATCGACAACAACAACCAGAAGCAACAAACGAAAATCAAGAAATCGAACAAACCAAAAAGGAAGGGTTTCTGGGCACTGCCGATTGCAGAAAAACAGAGAAAGAAATTTGTTTTTCAAGCTCAAATAATCGGTTAGAAAGATAGGTAATATCGTGAAGAAGAAAACCCATCAGTTTGACATGATTTGGAAGCATAAAAACTAGCTAAAATGGAAGGAAGAAATAGCGCTAAACAGTAACACGAAGAAGAGAAAATCTGTTTTTCCATACCTCAGATGATGGTCGAGATGGTGAGATATAGGTCGAGAAGATGATGATGAACAAGATTGATGAAGAAAATTTGTGCAGAGTCTCGATGGAACTCAAGGTTTCTTCGATGGAAATTTTGGAGAAAAACAAGGAACTCAGAGCAGAAGGAAGAAGAAAGAAGAAAGAAGAAAAGAGAAATGAGTATCTGAAGGAACCGGTCGTGGTATACAGCTGGTGAGAGAAGGGGTATAATCGTAACTCCAGCTATAAGATGCCAATCCCATCAATCATTCTACCCGTCTAATCGCACCTCTCTCATGATTACCCTCTACTCTGTCGGTCAACGATCTAGACACGGCGACGAGAACGGCAAGCCGACAATATAATTATTACAAACAATATAATAATAACGCTGAATAACGTTCGAAAGAATACGAGTTATCATCTCGACACGATGTCGACTAGGGTGCTCGTGCAAGCGCACAAGGCTCTAACACGAGTTCGTGCACGCGGCCTCCTCAGTTCGACATGCGACCTCCTCAGCTCGGTACGCGACTTCATCAACTCGACACCCGACCTCCTCAGCTCAGCAGCTAGTGCACGCGGTCTCCTCAGCTCGGCAAATGACCTCGGCAAACGATCTTGGCACGGGAGCTCGACACAAGGTCTTGGTCGAGGTCTCGATCCGACGTCCTAATACGAGGTCGATCTCGTCCTCAGGTGTTACAATCTCTCCCTCTAAAAAAAAATTTCGTCCTCGAAATTGCAAATAAGATTCTTACCTCTAAAAGTTCGAGTCTCGAGTCTTCATCTTCTCCTCCAACTCCTAAGTCGCATCTCCCGTCTTCTGATCCCACACAACTTTGACAAGTTGAATCTCTTTGTTCCGCAACTGTTTGGCTTTCCAATCAACGATCCTTGCTGGTGATGCTTCAAAAGATAAGTCATCCTTCAGTTGAATCACATCTGGTTCGATGACATGAGAGGGGTCGGAAACATACTTCCGCAACTGTGAGACGTGGAAGACGTCGTGGATGTTCGACAAGAATGGTGGCAGGGCAATCTGATATGCCACTGGACCAATACGACGAAGAATCTGATAAGGTCCAATGAATTTAGGGGTAAGTTTCTTGGATTTGATCGCTCGACCAACTCCAGTAGTGGGGGTGACTCTAAGAAATACATGTTCTCCTTCCTCGAACTCGAGTGGTCGACGTCGTTGGTCTGCATAACTCTTCTGTCGACTTTGAGACGTTCGCATCCTATCTCTGATCAAACGGATCTTCTCAGTAGTCTGCTGGATCATATCTGGTCCCACAACAGAACGCTCGCCGTCCTGGTACCAACAAAGAGGCGTCTGACATTTCCGTCCATACAGCGCTTCAAAAGGTGCCATTCCAATACTCGCATGGAAGCTGTTATTGTAGGTAAACTCCACCAATGGTAAGACGTCGTCCCAACTTCCTCGGTGATCTAACGTACAAGCTCGCAACAAATCTTCAAGCGATTGGATCGTTCTCTCAGTCTGACCGTCAGTCTGTGGATGATATGCCGAGCTAAGCCTGAGCTCGGTTCCCATCGCTTCTTGCAATTCCTCCAAAAATGAGGCGTGAACCGGATCTCGGTCCGACACGATCGAAGAGGGTATTCCATGAAGTCGTACTATCTCCGCGATGTAGATCTCTGGCCACTTTTTCCACGTTGTATGTCGACCACCGGTAAGAAATGGCGGATTTGGTCAATCGGTCGACGATCACCCAAATCGAATCATTCTTCTTCTGCGTCTTCGGCAAACCTACAACAAAATCCATGGAAATACTATCCCATTTCCAAACTGGCACGTCAAGCAATTGTAGCATTCCCGCAGGTCGTTGGTGCTCCACCTTCGCTTTCTGACACGTTAAACACGAAGCTACGTACTCGGCCACTTGCTTCTTCATTCCGGACCACCAAAAATGTTTCTTCAAGTCTTGATACATCTTCGTAACTCCTGGATGAATACTAAAGTTGCTCTTATGCGCTTCGTCGAGAATCAACTTTCTCAGCTCGGATACGTTAGGTACACATACTCGGCCATTGCATCTTAAGATGTCGTCCGCTCCGACTTGGAATTCTGTCGACTTCCCTTGCGCTATCAACTGAATCTTCTCTTGCAGAAGCTCGTCATGAACTTGCTGGTCTCGGATCTCGTCCAACAATCTGTTAGAGATGGTAAGCATACCAAATCTCAGCTTCCCCGGTGAAACTTCGACACTCAACTTCAAGTCTCGGAACTTCTCGAGCATCTCCAACTCCTTGATCATCATTGCCGAGGTTAAAACGCTCTTCCTACTTAATGCATCTGCTACTACGTTAGCCTTACCGGGATGGTATTCCAACGTAAAGTCGTAGTCCTTGAGAAATTCTGTCCATCTACGCTGACGCATGTTGAGCTCTTTCTGGTCGAACAGGTACTTCAAGCTCTTGTGATCGCTGAAAACAGTAAGAGTGCTCCCGTAAAGGTAGTGTCTCCATATCTTCAGCGCAAAAACTACTGCTGCCAGCTCCAAGTCGTGAGTAGGGTAGTTCCTCTCGTGAATCTTAAGCTGTCTTGAAGCATACGCGACCACCTTCCGATGTTGCATCAGTACGCATCCCAATCCCTGGTGTGACGCATCACAATACACCTCGAAAGGCTCTTCTGGTTGAGGCAAGATCGACAGCGCTGTTGCAAAAAGCTCCTTCAGTCTTTGAAAACTGGCTTCGCACTCCTCGGTCCAGGCAAAAGGTTGATCCTTCCTCGTCAGTCGTGTAAGAGGCGCGACAATCTTCGAGAAACCTTCAATGAATCTTCGGTAATATCCTGCTAAGCCGACAAAACTCGATCTCAGAATCGTCTTCGGCTGTTCCCACCCTAACACAGCTTCAATCTTAGTTGGATCTACAGCTATCCCTTCTTTGGAAATCACGTGACCAAGAAAATTCACCTCTTCAAGCCAAAATTCACACTTCGACAGGTTGGCATAGAGTTGCTTATCTCGTAATATCTGCAGTACTCGACATAAGTGTTCTTCGTGCTCTTCTCGGTTCCTCGAGTAGATCAGTATGTCGTCGATGAACACTACAACAAACTGATCCAAGAACGAATGGAAAATCCTGTTCATGTAGTCCATAAACACAGCTGGCGCATTCGTCACTCCAAACGGCATCACCAAGTACTCGTAGTGACCGTATCTAGTCCTGAAAGCTGTTTTGGGGATATCTTCCTCCTTCACGCGAATCTGGTGGTAGCCCGACTTCAAGTCTATCTTGGAAAAGATCGCCGCTCCATGAAGTTGATCCATCAAGTCGTCAATACGTGGTAACGGATAACGGTTCTTCACGGTAACCTTGTTGAGCTCGCGATAGTCCATGCACAGCCTTGATCGTCCATCCTTCTTCTTAACCAATAACCCTGGAGCTCCCCACGGTGACACGCTCGGTCGTATGAATTGCTTCGACTCCAAGTGTTCGATCTGGGACTTCAGCTCTTTCATCTCGGCAGGAGACATCCTGTATGGCGCTTTGGAGATCGGTCCTGTCCCTGGAATCAGGTCGATGGAGAACTCGACCTCTCGTACTGGTGGTAACCCTGGCACGTCTTCGGGAAAAACGTCCTCAAAGTCACACACCACTGATACATTCTTCACGTCGATCTATTTGGAAAACTTCCGAACTAGCGGATACATGTATTCCCTAGTTCCTTCTTTCAAAGAAACTCCAATACGTTCGCAGAAAGATAATTGGAGACTCCAAGGTCCGGGAAAATTACGCTTTCACGGCACACCCAAGAGGACATGGTGGTGTGACAACCAATCCATCCCGAGAATGACATCTAAGCCCTTAAGAGGCAAACAAACCAAATTGACCACAAACTTTCTACTCAATAACCACTACACAATTAAGACATGCGATGTTTGTGACTAAGGTTTTAGCGGTTGGGGTTGTAACTACCAATTTAAGCGGTAAAGCGATCACAATAAGTTCAAATGGTTCACACAATCGGAAGAAATAAAGGAATGGGTTGCACGAATCAAAAAGAACGGATAAGGATTTACCCTCGATCTCACATTCACCTTGAATAAGATCTTCACTCGCTCGCTTCCTCGCCACTCATGCGTAAAACTCGCCTCAGCCACTTGACGCTTCCTTTGGCCTTGCCGCAAGCATTGTCGGTTCGACTTTGGGTGTGGGACAATCCTTGGCAAAATGCCCTGGCTTCTTGCGGTTGAAACACACCTCCTCCTTCGAGTACGATTACTCGCGTAATGTCGGCTTTCCACATCGATAGCAAGTCACCTCGACACCGGTCGACCTCTACTCCTCGCTCCTGGGTCATCGGACGATATTGTCCCTGTTGTTGTTCCCCGAGGCCTGGTCGTAAGGCTTCTTCCGGTTGTTTCCTTTACGTGAAAATCTACGCCGCACTCACGGGGGTCTCATTTGGTCACTTCTAGCAGTCTTCTTCTTGTGGCTCCTCGCTCCTTCTACCTCGACACGGCGATCTATCGGCTCTTGGAGGTTTGAATCCTCAGCGACACCATCGACTTCAATGTCGAATCTCAATCCCCGTTGGAATCTCTCACTCAACCATCTCTGGTCAACTCGATCACGAAATGGACTGAAATACCTCGCCAACGACTTCGAACTTGGCGCATACTCGGACACCGCCGAGTTGCCTTCTGCGATTGAAGAAACTCTTGCTCCTTCTCGGCTCGTGCGAGATCTGGGAAGTACTTGTCCAAGAACCTTTCACGGAAAAGCTCCCGGTTCATCTCGCGACGCCCGCTTATAAATGTTTGCTTCACTCCTCTCCACCAATACTCTGCGTCTCCTAGCGATAAGTAGGTGGCGAGTCGACCTTCACGTTGTCCCGCAATGAAGTGCCTCGAAGATCTTCTCGATCTCTTGCATCCAAAGATCAGCTTTATCTGGATTTGGCTCACCATAGAACCGATTGGATCATGCTTCACGAAGTCGGCCAATCCTGCCGCTTGACATTTCGTTACGCTCGTTCTTTCTGGCCGCAGTTCTGGCTGAGTTAACGCCGTCTGTTGAGCCATCACGTTAACTTTGTTGAGTTCGGCGGTGATTGTTGAGCCATGGCGACTTCAAAAGAGCAATCATACCCTGGGGTACTTTCCGGCAGAACTCCCACGCAGGGTTGCTCCAAAAGTAAACCGCCATCTACCTCAGAGCAATAAAACATACCGCCCAAATCGGTCACGACCTCGAACACAAAGAAAAACAAAGTACAGTCATCGAAAAACAAACATCCAACAACATAATCAATCACGACAAGTAGAGGTCGCCACTCGGTCCTCGCCCAGCTCCTCCTCGGCATCATCTGTTGTCGAAGTTCCTCGCACTCGACATCGCCTGGGTAACGGGTTATGGATTGAAGGCACCACGGAAAGGGTCAACTTCTCAACAATTCAAGATAAGCTCGACATAAAGGATATAAGCAAACAAAGAAAGTATAACATTCACCGACGTGACTCGACCATCTCACTCTAACTCGACACAACTCGCAAATCCATTTTCTCTCGACTCGACAATTTTTCCGGAATGCACACGCCGCATCTGGTATGTCGAAAAGTCCAGCCAAAGCCTTGGGATCCTCGCTCTCCCTAGGACGATCCAACTCAGGTCCCATAGCGTGGCGACGTCTAGTCAATCTCAGTAAACAAAGGGGACCTAGCACCCTTAGTTATCCGGTCACGGCTCAAAACGCCATACGACTCACCTAGCTCGCTCACTCGATGAGCACCGCCAGATACGATATTCAAAGAGTTAAACACAAGATATTCAACCGCATGTCAAATAAAAAGAGCAAGCTCGACATGAAGAAACGCAATTCAACATGCAATACACAATTCACAACATATATTCAATCACATATTAAATACATGCAAAAACCCAATCATATCACAACATGTTAAGCTCGACACATACACAATAACATAAGCACGTAGAATATGAAGTGCCCTTACGCTAGCATACTATGAAAGTATTAATGTGAAGCGCCCTTACCGAACTCCAAGCTAAAGCTGCTCGATAACGACCTCGACACAGCTGTCTTCAAATGAGCTCGACAACGACCGACATCGCAGTCCTCAATCGACCTCGACACGTACGCTTCTCAGTCGACCTCGACACGTACAGTTCTCGATCTGGATCCCACTGCTTCCACGTCCTCGGGTTCGCTTTCCCGTACACCTCGATTCGGAAATCACACGATCTCGGGAATCAGACTTCCTAAAACAAGCACAACTCAGTTCGATCTATGGGTTCTAATACACTTAGCTCTCATCCCAAACTTAACCACAACCCAGAAAATATAAAAACTCAAGAACTTAAATATATTTTTCCTCTAACACAAAGTTAGGGTTTTCGATCAAAAGTTCATGAAAAAGGCTATCTGATGCCACAACAGATAGATCGACAACAACAACCACCAGAAGCAACAAACGAAAAACAAGAAATCGAAACAAAACAAAAAGGAAGGGTTTCTGGGCACTGCCGATTGCAGAAAAACAGAGAAAGAAATTTGTTTTTCAAGCTCAAATAATCGGTTAGAAAGATAGGTAATATCGTGAAGAAGAAAACCCATCAGTTTGACATGATTTGGAAGCATAAAAACTAGCTAAAATGGAAGGAAGAAATAGCGCTAAACAGTAACACGAAGAAGAGAAAATCTGTTTTTCCATACCTCAGATGATGGTCGAGATGGTGAGATATAGGTCGAGAAGATGATGATGAACAAGATTGATGAAGAAAATTTGTGCAGAGTCTCGATGGAACTCAAGGTTTCTTCGATGGAAATTTTGGAGAAAAACAAGGAACTCAGAGCAGAAGGAAGAAGAAAGAAGAAAGAAGAAAAGAGAAATGAGTATCTGAAGGAACCGGTCGTGGTATACAGCTGGTGAGAGAAGGGGTATAATCGTAACTCCAGCTATAAGATGCCAATCCCATCAATCATTCTACCCGTCTAATCGCTCCTCTCTCATGATTACCCTCTACTCTGTCGGTCAACGATCTAGACACGGCGACGAGAACGGCAAGCCGACAATATAATTATTACAAACAATATAATAATAACGCTGAATAACGTTCGAAAGAATACGAGTTATCATCTCGACACGATGTCGACTAGGGTGCTCGTGCAAGCGCACAAGGCTCTAACACGAGTTCGTGTACGCGGCCTCCTCAGTTCGACATGCGACCTCCTCAGCTCGGTACGCGACTTCATCAACTCGACACCCGACCTCCTCAGCTCAGCAGCTAGTGCACGCGGTCTCCTCAGCTCGGCAAATGACCTCGGCAAACGATCTTGGCACGGGAGCTCGACACAAGGTCTTGGTCGAGGTCTCGATCCGACGTCCTAATACGAGGTCGATCTCGTCCTCAGGTGTTACAGTCAGGGTGATCCGGTTTATAACTGGGACGCCCTAGCGGTGCCTCACCTTTACGTAAGACCCCATACCCGATCGACCCGCAAGGCCGGGTACCGTGCCCATCGTGGTCGTCACTAATATGTATCCATATTGCTCACCGCCAACAACAACAACACGACAACTCATGATGCATGAACATAAAATCAAACAAGGTGTCTATTAACAACAACGTATCCACAACGCCAACTAACTTAGCAAGTGGTCGATAATAACAACATTAACGAGATACCACTTTTCAGTACGTTGACAAGCTTCCCACAACTTTGGATTAAGTCAAAATATTCATTCTACCTCACAACACTAAGTTTTAAGCAAACTTTCCCCTAATTTCGTCTCCTTTAGCTCACGTGATTCAGCTCTATTAAATCCATCATGTTAGATCATCTCTTAACAAACCTCTTGGACTTCATATACCCTTAGTATACAAGGTAGGATACTACCCTAGGTCGGGATAAACCAAAATGCGTGAGAACACGACACCAACAGACAGCCCAGTGGGCGACCTGTGCCTTACCTGTCTATCAATCTTTCCTCAAATTTTTAAATGTGGACCCCACACATTCGGGGATGACCGGACATACCGTACTACTCCTAAATAATTATAGAACACTAATCCAAAGGGTTTGGGTCATTATCTAACTCCTATACAATTTAAAAATTTGATTAGTGAAACTTTAAGATTTTCTTCCAACACTTAGTCATTTTTCCTACTGGTTTTTCTGCATAAAGCTCCCTAAACCATTCAACTCCACTTGTTCCTTCTCTTACTCACTCAAAATATTACCATATGAAAACCATTATCAATCCTATTGATTAAGACTCATTCTACATACTTAGTCACTTACATCTCCACCTTCATCTTGTAAAATTTTGCATACTCATCTTCCACTACTCATGCTCTAATTTTCTGCATAATCATGTTGGTACACCTAGTGAACTCAAGTGCAACACTAAGGCATTCTAGCACCTAATTAAGATACCGAATTTAGAATGACATATAAAGAACAAGTGACATAATTATTCAAGCAACCATTTCATTCATATATCTATCAAGAACTCAAGCCAAGGCAACCAATCTATCACATAAATCACAACATGGCAAGTTAGCATAATATTAATTCAAATAAGGCAACACAAGGCATTCTTACTTAGCATATTAATCATGCACAACCGCGCTAAGCGTAGGGACTACGAACGTCCCTATTGCTTAATCAAATCCATAAGTCCACTAATCAATTATCATTCTACCCTCTTACCTTAGAAATCGAATTCCCTAGCAAAAGATGAAGATGTTGAGTCCAATTCCTTCCTTGACAGCCCTATTCTTTAATACCTAAAGCTCATTGCAAAAGAACAAAAAATGAGTGAAAACCCTCATAAGAAGTGGAGGAAAGAAAATGTGAAACAAAGAAGACTTACCCTTAACCAAATTCCTCAAGAACAATGGGTTAGAGAAGAGGAATGCTAATCCCAACTCAAATTTCTTTGCCTCAACTCAAGCAAGGAACCTCCAAGAGCAGAAAATGCAGAAAAATGGAAGAGAAGGAGAAGTTTGGTTTTGCTTCTGAGAAGGAAGGATTATGAACGTGATTAACAGTGGTTACTAAGGGTTAATGGAGAGGTTAGACCCTTGGTTTAATAAGTCCTTCGAAACTAGTCGTTCTGACAGTTTGGGGCACTCTGCGCCTCATGGTGGGCACCCTGCGCTAATTTTTTGGCCATAACTAGAGTTATGGGTGTCTGATTGAGGCGTTCTTGGTGGCATTGAAAAGTAAAGAGAATTTCCTACAAAATTATTTTCACGGTCCTTTCCAAAAATAGACTCTAACATGGTGTAAAATCTATTTAAAGTTGACTTAGGCATTCTCAATTCTACACTTGCACTGCATTGACTCGGGAGAGCATATCTAGAGTTGTAGGTATCGCAATCGAGTCAAATCAAATCCAATTGAAAGATAAGAGGTAAAGCTACAACTTTCATGCAGACACATAATTGTCATTCAGTCCATAAAGGGTTAGGAAATAAAGAATACGATGACTGAATTGACTAAACATAATGATAGAGCAGGGTCTAGGCACATCCTTGTTTAAATGGGTATTAAAGAACTCTAATATGCATCCAACCACACAGTTTCAGTACAACATTTTTGACTTTAGGCCACATTAAAGTTATCCACGGCTAAAAAACCGTGGCTTTAACTAGGAAAGGCAACGCTTTTTTACATGTTGCCAAAAATAAGTGTGTTTCCTCACATTCATGCTACACTTTTTCTAGAAATGTTGCATATTCGTAATAGACAACGGGGGTTAAAATGTTGACAAATTATAGACCATGGTTTTTTAACTGTTGATATACAAGCCACACTTATTTAACCGTGGCCTTTAAAATTTCAACTAGCAACACACAAAAACCGTAGGTTAAAAATAAAGACCACACTATTTAGACATTAAAAATCGTGGACTAAAAAAATGGCGTTTTATTTACCATTTGAAAAGGCAACACTAAAAAAAATGTGGCCTAAAGGGTTAAAGAAAACTCCCGCTCACGGCCCAACCCCTTGTAAGCGCGGCACCAACACTTGGAAAAAAAAAAAGAAATTAGTCTAAAAACCTCTTCTACAGTAACCTAGTGTATTGATCTCTCCCAAATCGCTCTACTGACGACCACGCGGCTCTGCTCACGACCATGCCGCTTTGCTCACGTCTTCTCTGCCGTTCTGCTCATCACTTCTCCGCTGTCCCTAGGGCCACCCATTCTGAAGCCCCTCAACCATCGCAAATAGCTTCTCACCCATAGAAATAGACACGAGCGCGGAATAATTTTTTTTTATTTTCATCTCCCTCTAAAATTTCCTTTCTTTTGCTCTTCTTTTTTTTTTTCCAATCAGAATATAGCAAAAACCTCAATCCTAACATGACCTTCATCCATCGACAAACTCCCTCATCATCTATTTCCATGGCGGCGGCTTCATCCCCTGTTAAACTTCCTCCGTCATCTTCCATCAATCCTGTTCTGCTATCGCTACCCAAGTCTCGTCCTCCTCGCTTCCATCGACAACCGCACAAGTCATCTCGCTGGACTACCGCCTTGTTGCCCCCTTCAACGATGTCAACGCCCTCCTCTAGCTTCAAACCCAGGCACTGGACCACAATCAATGTCGAGTAGAAGCCTGGCATTATCACACCATAATCCTAATAAACCTCAGTGTCTTTCTCAATCTTGAACCTCCGAAGTGGTACGCATTTGCAAATTCCACGTATTCATAGGAGTATTGTGTTTCAAGGTTTAATTCTGTTTGAAAATCACAATTTTTATATGTTTTAACTGTTGTTCCATGATTTGTGCGTATGAATTTATACTATAAGCTGACTTAGGTTGGGCGACAAATTTCAGTAATTGTTGAAACTTTTGCAATGCTTAATAATGTACTTAAAACTTCTGTAATGTTGGTGCATTTGATTGTGTGTGCAAATTGACTCACCCTGTGTTATATTAGTGGTTGTTCTTGAGTATGTATGTGTGTGTTTACTAACTTTCACTTCTCTTTTGGTGATACTATGTCCTCCAAGTGTTGATATTGATTGCTTGTTGGGGGACTCTGATGGCCTCAAAGATTCTGGTTCAAATTAGAGGTAACATGAGTTCTTATACCTTACATTTCTCATTAAACAAGTTATTTGATTTTGATAAAAAAAAATATAATCAACATGAGTATAGTGTAGCCACTGAGCATCAATGAACTTACAGGTTTGAGGTAGCATAATTGAGTCAAATTGCAATTCATGGTAAAAAGATGTCATTGAAATGCTCAAGGTAATTTGGTCTTAAATATGTTTTATTCTTTTATTTGATGTTTCTTTTATTGGTGATTAAATTTATTTAAAGTTGTAAGTAATGGCAAAAAAATTAAGCGTATGTTTGGAAAACTGAGAAATCACGGTGACACCGCACGATTAGGTAAAAGCTCCAATTTGTAGCTTTTCAAATTCACGGTGAAAATGGTATTTGGACGTGAGAATATGAGATTGGACGTGGATCCAAACACATGCTTAGTGATTTGTTTCTTTACGTCTATAAAGATATTGCAACATTACCCTATCATGAGGCTGAACAGAGTGTGCCTATCTTGGATAAGGTGGATTAGTTCCGAGCACCCTGATTTTGACATACATCAGTATCTTTATTGTTTTGTTTCATTATGAAGTTAGATGGTCTTGTTTTTTATCAGCATTAGTGTTAGCTTGTATTGATTTTATCTATGTGATTCTCATGGTTTACATTTAATATTTGTAGAAACAATGGAGCGGATTTGGATTGAAGTAGTGCAATTTGAAGATAGGCTTTTCATCTTATAGGTTTTTAAATGGTGCTGCCTTGTGCTTAGCTTGTATTGACTTGAAAGAATAATGTTTAGGTATTGAAATGGTAGTACTACTTCGACATCTTTTTTATAATTAACTTCTAAGGAGTAATTTTCTATCCATGATGTCGAGGTGATTGCAGTAACTTAAGCAAAATCATTTGGCAATTATTTACACTGGAGTAAAAAAAGAAATAACAATTATATGAATTGTTGGAAAAGATGGGGGATGAACAGGATTAGGCTTATGCAGAGAGCAAAGAGATTACTGTGCCCTGTGTATGGCTTGTGGAGATTACCACCCCTGTGTACCCAACTAACCCTTTACTGATCTTTCTGAAAGTTTGCCTTCGCCAGCGGTGAACTTGTAGTGGTAATTGATAAGGACTGTCCCTACTTTTTTTTTTTGAAAGACGCATTTCCATGCTATTGAAACATAGAGTTCTTTATAGCTATCTATCATTTCATGAGCATACTTATTGAGTGTAAAGGAATAAAGTTGTAGTTTTTAAGGATTAGTGCGTTAGGTGCAAGTAGTATTTGTTATTAATAGAAAATGCAAGATGAACTTAGCACAGTGGGAATTTTATATCTATTTAGTCGGATATGTAGAGTATGTTTACATATAAGAACTTAGGATATTCTTTTATGTTTCTTTATAATAAGATTTATGTTGTTTCTCTTTGTATCGTTGAAGTTCATTATACATCAAGTTTCAACAATGTTTCTTGGTTTCAGATAATAATTTTATTCTTTCATCAGTGAATTAACATAAGCTTTATTGATTTGCCTTGTCATTGAGATATGTTTGCTTGATTATTTTACTAAAATTAATTTATTCTTCTTGCTTGATTCATGATGTCTGAATCGTGCAACGCCTTATTTGCCTTACTTTGAGTAGCTGCCTTTGTCCATGAATAATCTTACTTCAGACCTAATTGATGTTTCTTCAGCATGAGAGAAATTTGGCTTTCTCCACATTGATATGCCTGCGAAATATGATTGCTTTAAGTATACCCAGTTGTTTCTCTAGTATCCTTGTTGTTGTATCACTTAGTATCTTGTGACTAATAAAGGAAAGTTGTCTCATCTGTAAGGATCTTCTCATAGAGTTCCATTGGATATTTTAGTTCAAAGAACTCCAATTTTATATGCATTTATTATGCTTTCAGTTTACAACACTTTAGAATAAGATAGCTTGTTCATATCACATTTTCAATTAACTATATCTTTTTCATCTTGTTCTTAATTCTTAACAAGATATTCGTGTAGGGTGTATTTTGATTTACGGTCTTAAAATTTCGTTACGTGTATTTTTCCCAAATGAATTACTTTTTTGAATATTCATTTAACCAGATCTAGCTCTTGGGATGACATTATAGTTTTTTGCTTATCATAGAACTAAATGAAAAAATAGAACTTATAAATTCAATTTTTTTTAACTCAATATGATTCGCTTGCTTAGATTCTGACAGTCCTTAATTATCTTCATAACTACTTCACAGGAAGAAGAATGCGAGGAAGAATCTCAGTAAAATGGACAAGGGATGATGATTTTCACTTGCAACATGCATTTCTAGTGTTGCATTATCAATGTACACATTTGGGCAGGTGTAGAATGACCCCCCGACATCTACTTTTCATTTTATGCCACATACTACATATATATCAAAAGAATCTATGCAAACTTCAAGCAAAGGAATAGTGCCATGAGTTTCATCAGTGTTGTCTTCTACTTTAGACTCTGGGAGTGGTAAAAAAGGGGAACTGAAGCTAATTCAGTAGAAGATTGTTAGCATAAGATGCTTTTTCCCCCATAGGTGCTTACATTGGTTTCATAGGGTTTTCTTTCTTTCTTTTTTGCCCCGTTTTGGTTGTAATGTTTACCAAAGCTTGAAAATATTTTTGGTTTATTTTGTAAATGATACAATTCAACATTTTATTGCTAATATGTTTTTGTTATTTATGGATACACACATTTCATAATGTGGCTGTTTAATCACATTTATAATATATCATATTTATACAATTATATGTTGAAAACATTTTATTGAAAACGAGTTGTCTATAAATGATATTTTGACCACATTTAAAAGAAATGTTGCTTAAAACATTAGACAATGGGTGTATATATGTGCCCTAAATGTTGTTCAAAACATCTGACAACATGTAAAAAAGTGTTGGCTAAAACAGTTAACAATGTTTGCATACGTGTGGCCTAAAGGTATAGGCAACAGTTAAAAACAAATTGCCATAAATTGCAGAAGTATTGCCTATAGTGGTTGGCCATACTTAAAATTGTGTTACCTAAAAGACGGGACAACGTTTGTATAACCGTGGCATAATGCATAGGCAACACTTATGCCACCGTGGTCTAAAATAAGACAAGAAAACCGTTGCCTGAAATAGGTCCAAAAAACCGTGGTCTGTTTCTGTGTTATAGGCAACGTTTATTTGTGTACCGTGGGCTAAAACAAAAAACCGTGGCTTAAAGGAATAGGCAACGGCCGAATACTCCACGCCTACAAAACCGTAGCCAAATCGTTGGCTAAAGTTTAGACCACGGTTTTTCCATTTCTGACCACGGTTTTTTGTTGTTGCCTAAACTGAATTTTGTTGTAGTGTTTCTAGCACCTAAAATTCCTAATTCCTAGGAACAAAATTTGATGGTGTTACAAAGTCCATTTTCGGAGTGGTGTATTTTTTATACTACTATATGCCTTGCATCATCATCAGCTTCATCCTCAACTCCATGGCTGTTCTTCAACAGCAGCAGCTGCAATAGCTCCAACTTCGTTGTGATCTTCAGTATTGATAGTCTTCAGCAAATTAAATTTGTTACCGTTGAGACTTGGGATTGATTACTTCGAGAAATATGCCTGTTGTTTTGTCTTGTAGTGCTTTTCGTACTGACACACTTTTCGTACAGAAAAGTGATTTTTGCTTTCCAACTGCTATCCCATGATAGTTGGCAATATTTGAATATATATATATATATATAGGATGATTGAACGTGGCAAAAACACAAGAAATGGGGGTTTGAATTGGGTTTTAGAAAACTTTTCGCAAAACTTGTGTGTTTATGAAAACCTTTTTCAAAACAACTCGTTAATAAAATAAGGCAGTGCGTAAGTAAAGAGAAGAGAGAAGAAAGTGACACAGTGATTTATACTAGTTCACTATCACCTGATAGCTACGTCTAGTCCCTTCACACACTTGAAGGATTTCTCCACTATAATCAACCTGATTACACTTGAGAGTATAATATTGTCAAACTGGCTATACTCACAACTTCTTAGAATGACTTAGTACAGTCAAGCCTCTAAGGAATGCAGCCACTACTGGGCTAAATACAATATTAAAAAATGTTTTGAAGCAATATCAAATAACTCTCATAGAGAGGATATACAATGAAAAACTTAAGCACAATGAATAACTTTCAAACTGAAAGAATAAAAACGATTAAGTACTTTGTTCAATATGATCTCAGATACTTAAAATGATTCTTGGTTGCTCACTTTGTATCACGGCGTTAACCTACTTCAGTGGATGAAGTAAGGTATATATAGCTAGGGTTGTGAATAGTGCCGTTATGACCTAACAGCTCTTTTCACCTAGGTCAAAAGACTTCAGATCCCCTTTTTGTGGCTTTAGCAAGTCACGTCGTTTTCCACTCTGCTCAAGGCATATTGACACAGTAGACAAAATCAGAGTGTTTGTCTCTTGTGAGCTTTTTGAATATTAGACCCTTCGAGAGCAAGTTTCCTGATGATTATATTCGTTGACATTCCCTTTCGCCTTTGATACCTCGTACATTAAAATGCTTCATCAATGAGGTCTCTTAAATACGTGAAGTAGCCTTAAATAAGCTTCAGTCTATTTCCTATCAGAGCTACACTGTTCATCAGAGTGAGCTCGAAACAGAGGCAAATTCTTCAGCATAGAATTCATTTGCCTTTCATATAACAGAGAGTCTTGTAGAATTACATGAAGGCTTTTATAGAGTGGTCTAACCATAGTCTGTTGTATGTGTTGACTGAAGACCAGAGCGTTGACTAACCAGAATGTGGTCTCAATAGAGTGTTGTCCACCAGAGCGTTGACTGACCAAACAGAGTTGACCAAGTCAAGAGCTAGTCTTGCCAGAGCTTGGTTTACCAACAAAGTTGACCGGTCAAACAGAGTTGACTAAGTCATGTATGGTCTCACCAGAGCGTTGACCACCAACAGAGTTAACCAACTTCAGAGTAAGGCTTTCACATTATGTCAGCATCAAAACAGAGGATCAAAGCCAGACTTAGATGTGTGAAATTCAAGATTTCACTAAGTCTTCTGAGATATCTTCTTCTGATGAATAGTGATTTCTGCACACTAACAAACACATCAGAGAATAAATTGTTCTCTTAATCATTTGTTATCATCAAAACAATTAAGGGTCATTATTTCTGAATCCACTTGATTCCAACAATGATAACAGACATTTGTTCTTTCTTATTATCAGACACAGTAGTACAATCATTGTTTTGAGTAATCGGTGAGACACAAATTTGTCATTTCTTCGCTGTAAGCTTGTACCAGATCTGTGGCTAGAAGCTTGTCTTTTTGTCAATCAGACAAGGTTTCGTCAATATGCTTGAACCACTAAGACTTCTTCATACGGTGCCTTCATCAGACATTTCCATTTGTCTGCATTTCTTCGATTCAGCTTCTTTTGATTTTCCATCTTTTACAATCCCTTGGTAGATAGATTTCTTCTATTTGAGCTTGAGTGTCACGTTATGTCATCAAACGATTATACTTGTGTCTTGACTTCCCTAGTCAGACACTGCTCTGTATCAGACACCACAAATGATTTGTTTGGTGTTTGTTGCCTCCTATAAATCTTTAAGCAATAATGCTTGTGTCAAATATGCATATTTCATTTAGAGCTATTCACTACTACAAGAAAATTCGGATTTACCGACGGGCATAAACCGACGGTCAGAGACCGTCGGTTAAACGTTGGATTTTCCGACGGCCAAGCCGTCGGTAAAACAACAAGTCCGTCGGTAAATTTACCGACGGTCAATGCCCGTCGGTAATTTCAAAGATATTTCATTTACGCGCCTATTTTTCAAATACCGACGGCCTTATACCGTCGGTAAGTTAAAAAACCCGTCGGTAATGCCGATCAGCCATCGACGGCCTAGACCGTCGGTAAAAAGCCGTAATGTGCGATAATAATCAAGTCGGCCTTCCCTTTCTCCTCCATCTTCATCCTCTTCTCTTTCACTTCCCTCTCTTCCTCCGCCCCACCACTACGCCGCCACCACCACCACGCCCACACCACCACCAGGCCGCCACCACCACCACCACTCTATTCTCTCTATTCTCTGTTACATCCTTTGTTCTCACTCTTTCTCTCCACCACCACCACCACCACCGCCCACACCACCACGTCTTAGTCGCCACCACCACCGCGTTTCCTCCACCACCACCACCACCGCGGTTCCGTCTCTCTCTCTGTCTCTCATCTCTCTCTATCCGCCGCCACCTCCACGTAACACCATCTCGCCGCCACCTCCACAAAGACCACGCGTCGCCGCCACCACCTCCACAAGACCTTCCGCGGCCACCTCCACAAAGACCGTGGTCTCTTGTCACCTCTGCCACCACCGCTCATTCTCTGTCTCTATTCTGTCCTTCTTTGTTCGTGTTTTTTTCTTCCGAATCCCAAATTGATTTGGTGTTCCTTTTCGATATTTCAGGAACGATTGAAAGTTCTTGAAGTGATTTGAAGGTTTTTGACGTGATTTTGAAGGTTTTTGGTGCATCACAGGTATTCTTTTGTGGCTTGACCTCCAATTTTGTGTTCTGTGATTTTGGGAACTAAGGTTTGTTTGTATTCCCTGTTGTTGGTATTTGATTTTTGTTTTAGTAGCTTTGCAAGAGTAGCACTGCGTGAGATTATTAGTTGTTTAATGGTTGTTCTGCTGTTATTGATTTTGTGGATTGTTAGTTGTTTGACGGTTGCTCTGCTCTTATTGATTTTGTGGATTGTTAGTTGTTTTAAAAGTTTAGGATACTAATATTATGTCCAAGGTTAAAAGTTTGTCTTAAACATGCTAATTAGAAGGGAAAAAAAACAATTCTAGTTGGCGCATCCTGCTCGGTTAGCATCATGATTTGAAAAAAATATTGAAAAAAATATTGGAATAAAGTCTTAAATACTGCAAACCTATGCCTTTATTCGTTTTGTTGTAATTCGATTATTTTCAGTTTATATGCTCATGACTGACCAATGTTGACAACAAACAGACAATGTCTTTAGATGGAAACAGTGGTCGAGGTAGGGCTTCCAGGAGGCCGATGATGTCTGCAAGGGAGTATCGGAATAGCTTTGTGACGATTGAGGATTGCGATGCTCGCCATCGTGATCCTCCTATGCCTTCCAGGAGGCCGATGATGTCTGCGAGGGAGTATCGAAATAGCTTTGTCATCAGGACTAAGGATCGTGCTGAGGATCGTGATTTGATGAACCAGCATGGTGATCCCAGGAGGCCTGTAGCTACGGTGATGCTCATCGAGGGACATACATCGTTCAGGTCTCCAGCGATGACGATGAGATCTTGGAGTATACTCCATCCACACCGGAGTATTCTCCAATCGGAGAGGATTACACTCCGACCTCACCGGAGTATTCTCCAATCGGAGAGGATTACACTCTGTCCACACCAAAATATTCTCCCACCGTAGCAGATTACACTCCATCGACTCCTTCGGAGGATTCTACCGTCCGATTTTGTCCTAGGGACCTCTCAAGGAGCCGCCACTAGCTAGCCTCTATTTTATATTATGCATGTTATGTACATTAGTATTTGACTGCTTTAACATTTTAATTGGATAAATGTATTAGGATAATATATGATGTATGTCTTTACATTTGTGCTTTTCTATTTAATTTTTGTCTTAAGCCTAAGTTCCAATTATTCCAACGTTTCAACGATTGTTCGCGAAACCAGGCCGCCACCACCACCACCACCACTCTATTATGCTCTATTATATGTTTTACATGAGGAGGTTAAATAGCTTTTGAGAATTCATGATTTGATAAAAATAGTGAAAGCCAAAAAGCTTACTTGGGGTTTATTTGGAATTATTTTATAACATGATTGTTGTTTGGTTGGCATCCTGCTCATTTTTGTTGATTGCTATTTGGTAGCTTGTTAGTTAAAATTTTCTATATTTTTTCTGTATTTTTAGTTCGAGGCCACGACATTGCTCCGAGACTGCCACTCACATCGAAGGACGTGGACACTCTCTTGTTCTGAGAATTAGGTATGCATTCTAACGAAATGTCGGTTGACTCATTGGGTGGAAAAGGGTTGGCTGTTGACCCCACAATCGACATATTTATTTGATTTGTTTCATAGTTCTCTCCAGAGAGAGAATTTTGAGGTGATGTGTGTTTTGGCTAACAAATGATGTTTTATGTTGAAGTGATGTATAGTTGTCGTAGTTTTCGAACAAGATATAAATCCACATTGAAATTGATTTTCGATTCAAAATTGAATTCAATTGAAGAGTAACTCTATTTTTTTTTTAAAAACATATATTTTTTTTTAAAATAGTAGTAGTTCTAGTGGTTGACTCGCTTTTTTAAATTTTTTTTTTCATTATTAACAAAAGGTACCGGAATAAGAAAGGGTAACACAGATAAAATACGAGCTTGTTTTATAGCAATCGTAATTAATCGTTGTTGTTTTAAGGTCAATCTATTCACGCGTCTAGATAATATTTTTGACGAATTCGAGGGGTTCCGTTGAGTTCTTCATAATCATAATATTTTGGATTCGTATAAATGACTCAATAGATCACTTTTTCCTATGTTTCAAAAAATCCCATTTCATTTTTTTTTAATGATGTTTTTGAAAAATGAACTTCATTAATTGATTCAAAACCCCTCTTTCTGGATAATATATGTCGATACTTTTTCTTTTAAGTTGAAAGAAAAGTAAAAGATAGAAGGAATCACTCGATTTACTTCTCTCCACAGAGGGAATTTTGTTTGATGTATATTTTATGTTAGAATAAGGTAGCATGTAGATTATTCATTTAGCAAGCAACACATAAACTCAATTTCAGTAAGTGAATCTCTGATCCTATGTTCATGCTACGTCTCGCTATACTTATAGAAACCAATTTATATTGAGATAGTAACCATATTAATCTCCAAAATATTTACAGATTATAACTATATACTATACTGTAAATACAAACAACGTTTATTAAACTAAAAAATTTAACATATGAAAGACATATTATTACACAAAGACATGAATTCTGTCGAGGAAATTGATTCCCAAATTAATCGTATCAGACACTAATTATAAACTATTAAAATCCTATATTTGATGAATTTAATTATGTGATGATCTTATTTTTTTAAAAAAAATAATAAAGTAACCAATTTTATGTTGTTTAGAGATACCATCAACTGCCTTGGTTAATGTAGTAGATTCTGGTGCTAGGCTAGTTTTTAGCTGAGAAGCAGAAAATGATTGTTTTTGGCCAATTAATGGATTAGGATGTATGGTAGATGTGACCATATAGGAGCTCTAATTGCATGGCATATACCAAGCCAAACCACTATGAAAACAAAAATTGTTAAAAGGATTTATGCTTCCTTGCCAGTCGGTATGCTTGTTTAATTCTATCCTTTTAGATGATGTCAACTTTCAACATGTTACTTTTTAATTATTTATGAAATGGATGTATGATTGTTGTTATTAGTATCGGAGAAAAGCCTTAGCTTCCGTTTGAGGTTCAATATATTATTGAGTGCGTGTACTCTTTTAGATACCACGTGTTCATTGTATATTGAACCTTGAATTGTCCAAGTCGGACAGTTTGGGAAAAAACTTTTTCTTTACTTGTATAATAGTTGTTGCTTGATTCTCGTATCTTGATATTTGATGAAATTTCGGTTAGATTCATTTCCTTTTGTTCTCTGGTGCATACTTGATTGCCTTGTTCCTAATCTGCGATCATTTTGTGTACTCGAGAGACCAATGGGAAATCTTTGCCAAAATTTTGTCAAGTATAAGATATGAATTACTGAATGACTATTATACGAAGTTCTGAAAAAGTTTTTCCTCGAATGGGATAAGTCATACCATTTAAAGAAAGAGAGCGGTTGTAAGAATGTCGTCGCTTTGAAATTGTCATTTTTTTGACATGCAGAAGATGGAATTTTTTCCTTCAATCGTAGTTGGATGTCACGATAGGTTGTATCAGGGAAGAGGGGTTTGAAACAATCTTTTGCGATGGGATTGATCACTTCGTTCAAGTCGCAATGGCACACGAAGATTTCGAAATTAATGGAGGATTAGGTGTCCGTGCCTTAAATGCGATTGCAGAAAGATCAAGAGCCCAGGAGAGGTCATCTTTGCACTGCAGAGAGTTGGATGTATGCCTAATTACTGGATTTGGACTAGACATGGGGAAGAGTTACCTCGGGTTGCATTAGGAGTTGGCTAGAATTGCGCAGATGCTTCAAGGAATTGCGTGAATCACGGGATATGGTGAGCAGATTGAATTGATGCAAAATATGGTTTGTGATGCCTTGGGGGTCAACGTATCATTCGAGGAGCCACAGTATGATGACACATATGAACTTCCAAATGAGACTGCACAAAGATTTTATAATCTCTTGTTAGAAACAAATAAGCCGTTGTTTGAAGGGTCTGCCGACTCTAAGTTATCAATGTGTGTGAGACTTTTAGCTCTCAAGTCCAACTATGGTGCTACGGATGTGTGCTTGGATCTCGTAACGAAGATGATGTTGGACTCGTCACCTATCAGAGATGGTTTGCCAAAAAGTTATTACGAGGCTAAAAGCTTAGTGTCCAAATTGGGGTTGGAATCTAAAAGGATTGATTGTTGTGTGAGAGGGTGTATGTTATATTACGACAATGAATTTGGTAAAAACGATAAGCCTTATTTGGTTGAATGCAAATTCTGTGGTGAGCCAAGGTATATGTCACATACTGATAATGGGAAGGGTAGACAAAAACCAGTTCCACGGAAGGCAATGTTTTATTTGCCAATTATTCCAAGGCTGCAGAGAATGTTTGCGTCAACACAGACTGCAGACAAAATGACTTGGCACTATGAGAATAAAAGCACTTCAGGTATGTTGCGACATCCATGTGATGGTGAAGCTTGGAAGCACTTTGATCGTGTGAATCCCGAATTTGCAGCAGATCCACGTAATGTACGACTTGGCTTATGCTCTGATGGTTTTACCCCATATGTTCAATCAACGGCGAAACCTTATTCTTGCTGGCCAGTTATTGTTACCCCATACAATCTTCCTCCTGATATGTGCATGTCTAAGCCCTATATGTTCTTGACTTGTATTATACTGGGTCCAGATAATCCAACAGATGGTATTGACATCTACTTACTGACCTCTCATTGGCGATCTCAAAAGGTTGTGGAATGGCGTTGTGACTTATGATGTTGCACGAAAGAAGAACTTTACAATGAGGGCACCTCTTATGTGGACCATTAATGACTTTCCTGCATATGGCATGTTGTGTGGTTGGGGTACTCATGGTAAGATGGCATGTCCCCATTGCATGGAGCATACAAAGGCCTTTACCTTGAAATTTGGGGGGAAGAGTTCTTGGTTTGACTCACATCGCAGGTTTTTACCAGCAGATCATCCATTTAGACGGAATAATAACGCCTTCAAGAAGGGGGAAGTTGAATTAGATGGCCCGCCCCCGAGGTTGACATCCGAACAGATTTTTACCAAAGTTATGGATCTGCCAAAAATCATAGATTTTGGTGAATTGGATCGATTTGAAGGATATGGACAATGGCACAATTGGACTAAAAGAAGTATTTTTTGGGATTTGCCGTATTGGAAAGATAATTTGTTGAGACACAACCTTGATGTTATGCACATTGAGAAGAACTTTTTTGACAATGTTTTTCTCACAAAGGATGAACGTTAGAGGAAGAACGAAAGACAATGATAAGGCCAATCGACTTACCACTTTACTGTAAGCGAAAGGACTTGCATTTGACGACTCAGTCGAATGGGAAAACCCTGAAACCCAAAGCCTGTTACTCTTTAACTGTTGAGGAAGCTATGTCAGTCTATCGGTGGATAAAAGAACTTCGAATGCCAGACGGTTATTCTTCTAATTTGGTAAGATGTGCTGATGTGAACAAAGGAACAATGATTGGGATGAAAAGCCATGATTGTCATGTATTCATGGAGTGTTTACTTCCTATTGCATTTAGTTCCCTGCCGTCAAATATTTTAAATCCACTTACAGAACACAGCCAATTTTTTAAAGATTTGTGTTCTGCAACATTGAGAGATGATGATCTTATCAAGATGGAGCAGAACATACCAGTCATTCTTTGTAAGTTGGAGAGAATATTTCCCCCTGGTTTCTTTGACTCTATGGAACATCTCCCAGTGCATCTTGTACATGAAGCTAGGGTTGGTGGACCAGGTTCAATCTGAGATGAATGTATCCATTCGAAAGGTAATATAATCAAATATTCTTTAACATAATTATTCCCTTCGCCGGGTTAAATGTTGAAATGTTGATCACCAACCTTGTTATTCTGTAGATTTATGGGTGACTCAAAACGGTCGGTGAAAAATAAGGCCAGGGTTGAAGGATCTATTTGTGCAACTTACTTACACCGTGAGACAATTCATTTCTGTTCCCATTATTTTAAGAACTTCATGCGACACCAACAAATAATAGGAATGAAATAGAAATTGAAAGTGAAAGACACCCGCTGGCCTTATCGGTGTTTTGCCTTCCGGTCGTCATCTTTGGAAAGGAGTCAAGTCCTGGTTAACGGGAGAAGATTGGAAGTCGACACGTTCACGTGTTGATCAAGCTGTCAAGTATCACCATATCTTACGTATGTATACTTTTGACCACTTTCAATTTATTTAGTCCACACGTATTCATGATCATTTGTTTGATAATGACTTGTTCAGGGCATTCTTGTTAACGAAGCCCACAAGCGAACAAGACTCTTCTGCCTATATTCATGAATATTTTCCAACGTGGTTTAGGAGCCAGGTATGTATTTTTAGTCCTATTTCAACTATTTGTTGTTTGAAAATACAAAAGATTGTTTGCAAAAAGGAACCCTAAATCACTTGTGCATGTGTATACGCAGGTGTATAGCGAGTCAGAATCGCCCATAATCGAACACTTGAGAAATTTATCTCATGGTCCTAAATCACGTGTAAAAGAATGGCACACGTGATTTAGAACGTGATTACAAATTTCAAACTCAGTCAAACACAGAGGGAAAAAGCGATTAACAGCGGAGTTTATGTAAAAGGTGCCACAGAGAGAGGTGAAGACGACTTCTACGGCGTGATTCAACATATATATGAGCTGGCGTACAATACTTTAGACTATACTAAAAGAATAGTGCTATTTTATTGTAATTGGTTTGATCCGTCAAGTAGAGGCACATGAATGGATCGCAAATATAATCATTATGACATATGCATGAGCGTAAGATACCAAATGTTTGATCCGCTTATCATAGCACAACATGTAAGACAGTGTATTATGTCCCTTATCCGTCAACTCGAAGGGACAAACAAGGTTGGTGTGTTGCAATAAAGACAAAACCAAGGGGTCGCATTGAAGCAGATGATCCACAGGAAGAAGTGGCTTATCAAGTGGATGAGATGTCTCATGTCAACGTAGTAAACGAAGTTGAACCCATTTCGACTACGTGACGATCCAATCACATATGAAGATGTAAATGGAGATGAGGAATTAAATGAAGAAGTGGCGAGAACCATCAAGATCTCAAGACGATGTCGAAGCGAGTGGGCGAGAATGGGCGTAATAAATTTGTTTAACTTTTTACAATTAGAGAATTTAATGTCTAACAACATATTTTATTTTGTCGATTATTTTCATATAACTTGTTTATTTTTGGAATTCATTTTTAATATTGTTATGTTTAAATATAATATTTCATGATCAAGTATTATTGAATTGCTCTATAGACATATATGGCATCGGGAGGTTCAGTTCGACTTTCCGACCACCCAAGAAGTGGTCAACCCGGCGGAAGGGCATCGTTGCCGACCCCCTCGCCGTCGGAGGCCGAACATTATTAGGATTGATGATGCTGGCTATGCGATGTTGTCATCCACACGTCCAAGATACATCTACGCCTACACAAAGCTCCAAATGAGTTCGCCCCTACGCAGCCTCTACGTCACATTGGGCACCTACACAAAGATGCGTGACCTTCGTGATCGACACCCATTTACATGATGCCCACCCCAGGGTTCCAAAGCAGACACTTGCCGCTTCTTCCTCTCATTTTGTGTTTGAGACTGCGTTCGACACTCATGTGTCCGATCAGAGTATAGTGTGGGCCAGGCACTGATCAGGCCGGGTTCGCAGACGAGGAGGTCGAGCGGCAGCAGGATGAGCAGGAGGTCGTTGATGATATTCAGATCTCGCATGATGGCCGAGTTGCTATCGTGCCACCGGCAGAGGGTGAGTATGTAGGTTGAATACACATTTTTGCCCCTTATCTTTTTTTTAGTTTTCAATTTCGTCCCTTATCTTTTTTTAGTTTTCATTTAAGTCCCTTAAACTTCAAAAATCACATCAATTTCGTCTTTTTCGCTTATTTATTCATATTTTCTTAGACGAATCACCATCGACATGTGGCGTAAAAATAAAATAAAATAAAATAAAACAAACTGCCACGTGTAAGATGGTATTTCGTCTAAGACAAAAAAAGAATAATTAAAAAGAAAGGACGAAATTGAAGTAATTTTTATAACTTAATGGACTTAAATGAAAACTAAAAAAAAAGGATAAGGGACGAAAATTACGCTTTAACCTATATATTTTTAACTTGTTTGGTATGTTGTTATTGTTTAGGTTCCTTCCACAAAGCCACTGCGAAGGCTATCACTAAGTAATTGAGCAAAATTACCACGCCTATTGGCCCACCTGGGGATGCCGACGGTGGTCGAGCTGAGGCACATGTTCAATTCTTTCAGAGTAAGTTGTTTATTTTTTTTTGTTATGTATTATTTTATTTCATGAATTTCAATTATTTTTAATAACGTATTATATTCATACAGGAGAGGGTTTCTTGGAAGGAAGAGCAGGAGGAGAAGATCAAGAAGAACTTCCATATGAAGGCTTCCCACCGCCTATCTGATATGCTTAGAGATGCCCGCCTCAATGGGCAGCCCACTTGGATAGGAGATGAGATCCGCAACACTACAAGCGCCTTTGGAACTCCCGAGTTCAAGGCGTGTTTAGAAGGCGAAGAAGAATAGAGCCTCTGAAAAGGGTGGGAGCTTGCATCTGGAGGTTCGGTCTACCAAAGAAAGAAGCGGCTCGACTTGTATGTTTTATATTATTATTATTATTATTATTATTATTATTATTATTATTATTATTATTATTTAGTTAAGCTTTTTTATTAAATAATTACAGTCTCGTGATTTGCAAAGGGAGGTTCGATTGCACGAGCTCCATCGTGCAACTCATATTAGAGAGAGGTACCGGTGAGTTTGTCGATGAGCGGTCGAGGCGGACCAGTGTAATTATAAAACATAATGAATAGTTTTTTAACAATGTTTATATTGTTTTATTACAATAAAAATTGACTAATTTGTTTATGTTTGACAGGAGGAGTTTGAGGCGAGGATGTCTCAGGTTAGATCTCAGACATCCTCATGTTCCCCGTCTCAGAGCCCAGAGGACCCAACTGCATCGCTGATGGTTTGGGCAGATGTTGTTGGCGGCAAGAAGAAGGGTCGCCTATACGGTGCTGGCGACCTTGCCAGCAACTACAAGAAAGGGGCCCGCTGCCTCTCTGCTGGAGAGTCGTCCAGCAGTCGTGCTGCCGCGGATGAGCGGGAGATAGCAGAGTTGAAGCGGGCCATGGCCGAGCAGCGGCGAGTGGCGGCCGGCAGCGGCCGGATCGCGGCCGTCCAGAGGAGGCGCCGGACGGCCGCCATTTTGGCTCAGTCCGCACGGGTGAGGATCTGTACCATTTGCTAGCTCGCCAGCCGCCTCCTCCACCGCCTCCGCCTCCGCCTCATAGTACTGGTGATCATGTCGATGATGTAGATAGTGATAGTGATCATGATCATGATTATCAGGACTATTAGTTATGTTTGTATTGATATTTTTTTATATTTTCGGATATTTTTTATTACTGTTTTGTTCGTCGAATTTTTTTATTTATTTGTTACGTTTCTTTTTTTTAATTTGTTTTATAGTTATGTTATCGCATTACATTTTTAAATACAGAAAGAAATTAATTATTAAATGTGATAACTAGTAATCGTTAATTAAATGGATAAATAAATTAAATTGATTACAGAAATTAAAATTAAATAATTTAAAAAAGTAAATAATTTTTTAATAAAAATAAATATTTAAACAATTTTCAAAAAAAATATTTAAGTTCGGATTTACTGCAAGCGGTCATGGCCGTCGGAAATGTCATCGGAATTACCGACGGGTTAAAACCGTCGGAAACTTACCGACGGCTTAAAGCCGTCGGAAATGACATCGGAAGTTCCGACGGGTTAAAACCGTCTGAGAAAACCGTCGGAAATTTACCGACGGGTTAAAGCCGTCGGTATGTATTTGCGACGCGCAGTTTACCGACGGCCTAATGTCCGTCGGTAATCCGTCGGAATTTTTTTATTACCGACGGCTTTTGGCCGTCGGTAATCCCGCTATTTCTTATAGTGATTGAAGCAATCAATAAAGCTTATAACTCTAAAGGCTTTTAGGATAAGCATTCTTTTGACTCAGACATAGCATTTGTCTTACTGTTTCTGATCAGGTCTTCTTCTTCATCTTTTGTTGTGGTTTGAGCTTCTTAGATTGACTTCAGGTTGATTCGTTGTAGTGGAGATCTTCTTGTTGTAATCTTCAGTTGATTGTTGTTGTTGGCGAGGTCTTCTTTTTTGTTGATTCTTCTTGTTACATCATCTTTGAAGTTTCTTGATCATCTAGTTCAGACACTACCATTTAGTGTTCTGAGGTCTCCATGTTCATCTAGATCAAATTCAAACACTATCATGAGTGTACTGATTTTGAATTAGGTCTATATGTTCATCTAGATCAAATTCAGACACTACCATTTAGTGTACTAATACTGAACTAGGTCTTCATGTTTAGACGTAATAATTGAAGTATTGCTTCTGATGCAGTGTTTATTAGCTTCTGTCTTTGTCGTTGTCTGACGTGTTGTTGTTGTTGTTGTTTATCAGACATTGCTTTACTTCTTCGTTGTTGGGCTTCAGACTTTTTGTGTTGAACTTTAGACATCTTCATGTTGAACTTCAGACATGTGTTGCTTTGTCTTCTTCTTTGTTGCTTCTGATTTGGCCACTTACGTCAGATGTGTAATCAGACATTGCTTTGTTGATCTTCAGACATCTTTATTGTTGATCTTCATGCTGTTTGTTTCCGTCTTTATAAATACATTATGTTCTTTTAACGAATTTTGTTAGTTTAACAAGTTTTGTTGCACACTTAATAAAACTTATAAAATACTCATAAGATTAATTGTTCATCTTGTTTCTGATGTCTTTGTTATCATCAAAACTATAAGAGTGTGTCAGACGCAATTTTATATTTTGCTCTAACAGTAGTGACAAATGATGTTAGGTTAATAATGGTGGTGGATCTCAAGTGCTAGTGGTGAAGGGTGTCGAGAGGTAGAGGTCATGGGGAAAAATCTTATGTGTTAGTTGTGGCTGAGGGTGCAAGTGGTGGCAATGATTTTAAGCACTGAAGGTACTAGATAATGACGACTAGGAGTCAAACGATAGTGGTAGAGGGTGTTGGAGTGGAATTGGTGGTGGTAGTGACGGGTGGTGTGAGGAAGCAGTGGTGGTGTTGAGCGGCGATGGTCGTGAAGGGTACAAGATAGCAACAATCGAAAGGTCTTAAGCCACGACAAAAAAAGGGTACAAAATAACTGTGGCAGTGGTAGAGGGTATCGAGTAGAAGAGGTAGTGGTAGTGATGAGTGATTTTATGTCGACGATGGTAGAGGATGGGAAGCAACAAAGGCGAATGGTGTTGGCCGCAGTAGAGGTAACAGTGAAGCGTCTTAATTAGGTGGCAGTAGTGATTAAGAGTTTACGCAATAAAGCTAACGGTGGAATATGTCAGCGATAGGTGCTTCCATTGGAGGAATATTGATAATAAGAGAAAGGAAGAGAGGGTAAATAGTAAGGTGAAGAGGGAAAAGGCCTCTATCTTATCATTCTTGATCATTTCTAACTCAACCCTCCCTACGATAAAATTTACCCTAATGAATATGACAACATGAAACCAACGAGATAAGTTTATATTATCATGTTGACTTTACAAACACTGAATTATAATAGGATGAGATAATTTATTCTATTTTACCCCTTAAAGTAGATAGCTTTAATCGAAATTTTAAATGTGTTGGTTGAAAATTTTACAAGATTTTTTTTTAAAGTATGTTAATTTAGAAATTTAATAAAGTCTATCAATATAGAGTGCATATACTTTGGTGTGTGTGTGCGTGTGAAGCTTTATAACTTTTTTTTTTTTGGACAAATTTATAGCTTACTGAATCTATTGTTTAAATATTTTCTCAAACATAAATTTTGTCATTGAAAATTTAAATTTCTATAATTATTATTTATTTGAATTTTATTTATTTTTAATTCATGCTTTTAATTAAAAATAATGAATTTTCAATCCTCACCAAAAATTAAAACAGCATAGTTTGTTTTTATTTAATTTTAAGAACTAAAAATGAGTAAAATTTAAACGAAAACTAATTATAATTAAAAACATATTTTTACAACTCTATGGTCCAGTTGTCTTTTTGGCTATAAATTGAATTACATTAGAAAAAAAATATAAAATCTTGAATATTACAAGTTTTTAATAAATAAAAAAATATTTATTGTTACTAGAAATTAGCTATTTAGCGACCGATTTAGAGACCGAAAAAAATTGGTCGCAATAGCGACCGATTTAGAGACCGATAATTAGTGACCGAAATATCGGTCTCTAAATCGGATTTTTATTCGCATTAAAAAATTTAAAAATTATTTTTTATCTTTAGCGACCGATTTAGAGACCGATAATTAGCGACCGAAATATCGGTCTCTAAATCGGATTTTTATTTGCATTGCAAAAATTTAAAAATTATTTTCTAGCTTTAGCGACCGATTTAGAGACCGATATTTAGCAACCGAAATATTGGTCGCTAAACTTAAGTTTTTTTTTTTTTTTTTGGGTGCTGAAGCTTAAGTTTATTTTATTAAACCCTCACTCACTCATTCTCGTTCAAAAAAGAATATTTGTTTCAACCCAAAATTAAATAAAAGTAATATTAAGTACAAAAATGAACATAAAAAAATTAAAGAAACTAAATTGGAAAAAATTTAATTTGACTTGACGGGATTGACCCGCTCCTACGTATCTTTCGGTCAATTCAAATTAATAGACAGCGTAGACGTATGCTGCTTTAATGTGAATTCATCAATTTAAACATCATATAAGTTTTCGGTGTGACGCGGTAACGCTTATTTTTGTTGACTAAAAAATTGATTGAATTAAATCAAGATGAAATTAAATTTAAGAATTAATATTTTATATTAATTCATGGTTCGAAAATTGTCAGAAAACTCTAACAGAGTTTCGCCGCGTTTTGAATCGCTGGGTAAATTTTATCCGCATTAAAATTTAAAATGAACTCTGATTTCGATAAAAATCGAATCGTAATTTGTTAAGATTATTGATGATAGTTAAATGGGAGTTGATTGGTTTAATTTTTAATAAATCATTGTCTACTCCACCATACACCACACTTAAGCGTTACCTACTCCTAGCACTCCCCTATTCCCTTTTATTTTTGTTCTGCGTGAGAAAGAAGCAAAGTGGAAAAGAAAAAAAAGAAAGAAGGAAGGAACGAGGAGCAGGGAGAAAAAGGAAAGAAGAGGGAGAAGAGAAGAGAAGGGAAGAAGGAAAAAGGCGCTGACGGTGGAGGAAGAGAGGGGGAGGCCGCGACGGCCAAGTGGTTGGCGCGCCACCGCTACGAGAGAGAAGACGAGGAGAGCGAGGCAGAGAACACGGGAGAAGAGGGAGGCGAGCGATGGAGGAAGGGGAAGCCTGGGCGTAGCCGCGGCCGGAGGGAGGAAGCTCGTGGTGGTGGCGCTGGAGAGCAGAACCGCGAGTGAGAAAGGAAAGAAGAAGCAGGACAGACCGAGAGAGAGAGAGAGAGAGACAGAGAGCTTGGGAGAGAAAGGGACCGCGAGAGAGGGAGAGAGAGAGGCAGCTTGAGAGAGAGAAAGAGAGGGAAGGGGGGTCGAATCAGAGGAAAAGATCGGAGCTAATTTCTTGAATGAGAGGTTTGAACCAAATCATTTGTCCTCCCTTTGTTTTCTTGCAAAACCGTGGAGGTCTTTTTTTTTGTGTAGGATGTATTTCCTTGCTTTTATTCTTGTTTCATGCTTCAATTGTTATTTGATTATGATCAATGATGGATATGAGCACCAAAATCTCAAATCCTTGGAACCCAAGGTGAAACCCTAAGGGGGAAAAAGAGGGATGGGTGTGATCTTGAGGGAATCAAAGGAATAAAATTGTGATTTGAGCTCCTTGATGTTGTTGATGTATTGGGTTCATAGCTTTGGAATTAGATGTTGTTTTGGGTATCATTGTGATGAGGACCTATTCTTGAAAAGAGGATTAGTGGTGTTTATGATTATGATTCATGTAATTGGTTGATGGTTCTTACGTTTTAGTTAGTATAATTGTGATTGTGTTTGTTGGAAATGTAAAAGTAAGCGAGTTAGTGATTTATGTGTGAAAACTTTGTTCTTTGAGAGATTTAAAAACATTTTTTTGAAACTTGGTTGGGTTTCCCCTTATGTAATAGTTTGTTGTTTGGTGAAAAAAGTGTCATATGAAATGGTATTGTCTAATTTATTTTGAAAGGTTGCAAATTGCCTCCAACTTGTGTGAGAGGGCCGCGAGCCCCATGAGATTTGGGAAAGGAAAAATTGTGGCAATCTTGATTTTTATGGTTGTATTGATATGTTCTAAGCTTTGGAAAAATTTAGGAAAATGTTTGATTAAATTTGAATGTGTTTTGAGAGCGTAAGACTATTGTAATTATCAATTAACTCTTACACTCTTGAAATGAAGTTTAAATTGGATTGGTTGGATCCTTGAGGCAATGAAACACATATGGTAATTGAGTTCTTTGAGACTCAAGAAAGCCAAGTGGAGCCCAATTAAGGATTTTTATTGAGTTTGGCATGAAAAGTATCGATTCTTAGTGTTGTTGAATATTTTAAGTTTTGAAGGAGATAAGTCTTAAGTCTTTAAAAACTTTAATTTCAAGTGTTTATTGTTTCAAGTGCATGTACCTTGTTAAAATATTTTTGTGTTTTAACTTGTATTAAGTGTGTTTAATAATTGTTCAAGTATTGGAAATTCCTTTAGAAAAGAGTTTGATTGAAAATTTGGAGTGATTAGGAATGTAAGGCTATGATACATTAAGGTGCCAAGGGGATTTTATAATCCTAAGACCTAGTGGAGTCTTGAATCCAATATGGTTACTAATAAGAATGAATTCTTAGTCATGGTTCCATGTTTCAAAATTAAAGAAAATGTGTTTTGGTTTTAAATTGCTTGTTGTGTCTTCCTTACTTAGGATTTAGTTCTAAGTAAGTAGTTGTGGGTTATTATATATATTTAGTTCTAAGTAAGTAGTTTTCTTTTTTTGTTGTTTGGTGCATGATCTGAGGAGGATTGTTTTCTTTCTATAAAACTTTGAATCAAAGTGTTGACTCTTTATCCTATGACTATTTATGTGTGTTATATTATAGGTGAGAACCATAATAAGGAGTTGCTGGAGAAGCTTGAGGTTAGTGAGAGTTTGATCAAGAATTTGCAGTCTCAGAATATAAAGCTCACTCAGGAGTCAGAACCTTGCTGCTGTTGAAGCTAAGATAGCAACTGTTGGAAGTAGAGGAAAGGTGAGAAAGAATTTTAATGGGTTTTCTTTTTGTATTTTGCCTTAGAATACATGAAGCAAAGTTTTGTCCTTCTCCTATACTGGAGATGTGCTGATTGGAGACTCACAAATTCTTGGAGCATTCATCTTTGGTTATTGTTACATTTTTACCTAACCTAGCAATTGGGGATGATAATGACTTATTGTATCACTGCATGTCTAAAGTTTGGCAATTCGACAATTATGTAATTTTCATTATGCATCTATTGTTGGTGATGCGACATTGGAACGATCAAGGGTTTCTGATTAGATTTTAGTATCGCTCACTCATTCTGTGAAAAGAAGAGAACACAAACCAAATGAGTGATATGTGTGACGAATATGGATCCTAAGACATACTGCATGCAACCAGGCTAAGGAATGCATTGGGATGGAGTAGTGAAACACGAGGACAAGACACGTAACCAAACACACTAGTGTGCAAGGTTCTCATGTTGACATTGTACTATTTTTTGTAATAGTTCAGTTTGAATGAAATTCTTGTTATATTGTTTTGTAATAGTTCAGTTTGAATGAAATTACTGATGTATTGTAACATCTTACATGGTGATGAATTTTATTTTATTTTTATTCAAATAAAGTTATATCTAGGGTTTGGCCTTTAATAAAATTTATTTGATTATAAAAAAGGTGATAAAGTTTAAGGAATCTGATAAAATGTGTTGAAAAATAGATTTTTGAAAGTTTAATTTTTTTTAAACAAAACATAAATTAGCGACCGATTTAGCGACCGATTATAGAGACCGATTTAGCGACTGATTTTAGGGACCGATTTAGAGACCGGTTTATAAAAATATAAAATCAAATTAGTCAAATTCGGTCTCTAAAATCGGTCTCTAAAATCGGTCGCTAAATCGGTCTCTAAAACCGGTCGCTAAATCAGTCTCTAAAATCGGTCTCTAAATCGGTCGCTATATATTCAGTCACTAAATCGGTCGCTAAAATTAGCGACCAGTGTTTTAGCTACTGATTTTTGTTGGTCACTAAATCGGTCGCTAATTCGATTAGCGACCGATTTTAAGGTTTAGCGACCGAAAAATCGGTCACTAAAAACTGATTTTTTTGTAGTGTTATGTTTACATGTAAAATTCTCATTTCATAAAAAAAGAATCTTGTTTGTCTCAAATAAAGACCTAAAGATCCTTATGAAAAAAGACTTAATTAAAGATATATCTAGTAAAATTTCAAGAGTTTAATTTCTATGCACGATCATTGTAAAAGCATTTTACACAATCATTCAACAATATGTTGAGATCATATTGAATGAGTTTAAAAACACATGACTTATCATACTCATTAAATAATGTGACGATACATTATTAGATGTATGTGTAAAATATTTTTAGTTTAATTACACTTTTGGTCCCCCAACTTTTTTAATTTGGTGATTTTGATCTCCCTATTTTATTTTGGGCGATTTTGATCCTCAAATTTTCTCAATTTGGCGATTTAGGTCCCATACTTTTTAATTACACTTTTAGTCTCTCCTCCGTCCACGATAATACACTTTATGCTATTTTTTATTCTTTTAATTATGAATATTAAGTTAGGTTTTTTTGTGCAACAAAATGAAACAAAGTGAATTTATTGAACTATGCTAGGGTAATAAATTGTTTAAATTACATAAAATAATTGTTGATAACGAACTCAAAACAAGTTATAATATATTTTTAATTAAATATTTATTAGTAAAAAAATTGAAATAATCTTTTAAAGATCAATCACGCGTCTTCCATATAATACCAAATTAAGACAGCATACAAAAAGAGTAGTTAAATTTATCAATAATTTCTTGGAAGAATAACAGAGAGGCTAACAAAGACAGCATACAGAAAGAGCAAGAGACCAGTGAAGTTCACTATTAGTGCCTCTTGGTTACGGAAAAGTCCTAGAAACTGAAAATATTCAACCAAACCCGTCTCAGCTGTGCCAACTGCAAGGAGAAAGATGACCATTCCTATAAACCTGTGCCATGGCAAAAGGGTAGCTCTTGTAGACATTTCTGCTCCTGGGAAGAAATAAGCGAAGAAGGCCAAGATATACTGAAAAAAGAAAAGAAAACAATAGAAAATGGTTTTACTTAAACTAATCCAACAACAGATATATGGTATGCCTCTGTTCAACTCAAAATTGTTTTTAACTAGCTATAAGAATAACAATACTTTAATATAGGCTTAAATGCAAGTTTTTGTCCCCAAATCTACGATTTTGGTGTTCCTCCTTTGTTTTTCAAGAATTTTATCCCCACACTTTTTTAACCGCATTTTTCGTTCTCCCAAAATCGTAGATTTTTATACTTTTAGCCCCTATTTTTTCAAAATCCACGATTTTTGTGAATCAGAAGTTAAAAAAAAAATCACGATTTTTGGGACTAAAAGTATAATTAAAAAAGTATGAGACCAAATTCGTGAAAAATAAAAAGCGTGAGAACCAAATTCATAAAAAATAAAAGAGGGAGATCAAAATTGTATACTTGAGAAATTAGGCCTTTAATTTAAATAATAACCAGAGTTACAGGAATTGAATCTCTGTAGACAAATTAATTTCATATCATGACAAAATCTAAATTATTAACATTGTCAATATGGTTTTAAATAAATTATGGATCACATCACGTACCTGCAAGCCAAATGCACAGATTGCTGACATGCCTAGCCAAGAGTGTAGTGTATACATGTTAGGAAAACCTGCCTCTTTCTTAGATTTGTAAACTGCAATAATTCCAAAAACTCCTGCTGCTAGAGCTATCAGATGTAATAAGAGGTGAACCACCTTTGCTGAGCTTCGTTTTCCAGGGATGTACTTGTATGTCATGATAGCTGTTGCAAATAATATTTTGTTTTACAAATTACAACAGGAGCTGAATTCAAATGTTGACATTCGAATAATAGTGAAAATCTGAGAATGTTAAGTATTGTCCTGATTATTGTTACTCTTTAGCTAGTCACAAGTCACCATATCATATTTGTTAAAAAAAAAAAAAAAAAGGTCACCATATCATATTGTTATCATTTGGAGCAGGCACCGACCCATAGTCACACAGCCCAATCTTATAAGCAAAAAAGTATATGTGTCCAATGAACCAAATAGATTTACTTTTTTGCTTATAATTAAGTTATTGGACTAAAAACATACTTTTTTTGCTTATAATTAAGTTTGGAGGGAGTAGTTATTATAATTCTGCTTCAAAATGTCTACACACTTAGGACACATACAACCCAACATATATACTCTATTTTTTCACTCATACTTGGACGCTATGGGACTGGGACTCCTTCAGTCTCTATTTTTTCGACACCCCTTTAAGTCCAAACGGGTTTAGTCGTCTCTTTTTTTTTTTTTTTTGCTCGTTTATGACTTAGATAATAGTCTCTACATTTTTTTTTCCTTTTGGGCTTGTTCTCAATAGAGTCGAGTTGTGTGACTATTTGTACTCTTTTTTTGTTGAGTTAGAGTCCCAATTTCAAATTTTAGTTTCTAATTTTCTTTTTTTTTTTTAACCAGTTGGACTGTCAACCGGACTCTGATACGGTTAACACATTAAAAAAGGCATAAAAGCATATTTGTTATCCTAAAAAAGTAAACAAAAATAGAATAATCATAGGCGCCTAAACCTATGAAAAAAAAATTGTGAATGAATTTTACATTAAAACTTAGAGTGTGGCTTTCTAAAGTTCTCCAAAACTCTCTTCCAATACACTTTTTGAGTTCCCCCAAATTAGGAGATTTTATTATTAAGAAGAAAAATAAATCTCTCATTCAAGATGGAAGACTATACTTCTTTCCCAATATTCCTTTTTTTCCTTCTTTTTTTTCTCAAAATCCTCCCCTCCTAAACACACAAACAGAGCCTAAGGGTTTCATCCTTTTCTTAGCGCACTTTAATAGGACGAGTACATAACAGTTGATGACTATCTACATATTAAATGAAAGGTACTTGATTTATCCTATTATTTGACATAAATAGTGCTCTGCTTACCTTCTCCACCAACTAAAATAAACCCAATTACCATTAGAAGTGGATGCAGCTGCAGATAACAAAATAAAATATAAGCTGCAGATAACAAAATAAAATATAACTAATAAGTATATATAAACATGCTGGTCCAATGAATTTTCACTACATAATCAATTAAACGGCTTGAACAACTCACATTGAAAATCTTTATTTTGTTGGAAGAGTATAAAGCAACACCTTCCCGGAAGTGTAACAGCCAAACTAACAAAAGGCTTGTAATTGCTATGAATAACAAATGAGCAAGTATGGTAACTGAAGTCGCTCTAACTTGGAAGCCACGAGACATTGTTGCTCAACTCAATAGAGTAAATACCTCAACCTAGTCACCAACTAGAGACCTTTATTATTATTTGAATATAAATGGATCTTAGAGACTAAGATATCCTTTCAATGGTTCTATATATATATATAAAAGGTAAAATGATGGAAGAATCAAACTCTGAATGCATAAGAGTAGGAGGATGCTAACAAAAAAGAATCAGGAAACCGTCTAGCCGGCGGGTAAAAGAGTGGTGACAAGTTCAATAACAAAGATATACTCTTGTTTGGTTCTGATCATTGATGTGTGAATGTTTGTAGTGATGAAAATTTAATATTGATCAATGGCTTGGTTGATTAGTACAGCTACGGTATATATTTGCTTTTGCGTTTGGAAGGTCTTAAACCATTGTTATAGACGCTTTGTCTCTAGGTGATAGTTTGAAAGTTTCAATGGTAACATCAAACATACCCGTAACTATCAGATTTCGATACGGAGTGTCGGATAATTATAAGAAGTCAAAACAAAAAAAAATTATATAAGAAAACACATTATTTTATGCATCAAACCAATTCGTGTCTTTTCGGCATGTTTTGTCCTCGGTTACGCTTTTTGGGAAACTTTGTAGAAGGTCACCCATCTCACATGTTAAACTATGGAGTTCTTATTTTCTAGGCTCCAAAAAAGAAGATCCGTTTTGTTGGTATAAGTAATACAAATCAATTCTTTTAAGCTTTTTTTCAACTATACACTACAATAGATTATTAAAAAAATGGCGCCATCTTAAATAACGATTCTTTCTGAAAGCGCTGGCTAAAATTATGAGTGGACCTTTACTAGCATATTCTAGAATAAGCGCTAGTTAAAACGAACAAATAGAAATCGCTTCTTCGGTGAAACGCTACTAAAAATTCGCATGAGGATATCGCTAGCGCTTCCTCCAGGAAGCGCTATCAATTATCTGATCTTCACTAGCGCTTCCCTAGGGAAGCACTATCTATGATTTGAGAACTAGACTTCACTAGCGCTTCTCCAAGGAAGCGCTAGCTAATATATTACCTGATTACTATATTTTAACCTTCCTTCCCACGCATTCCCTCATTAAATTGCCCTCTCTCGCTCTGAAACCCTATTTCCTCCCAAGCTTTCCTCTTAATCTCTACCCTCCCACGCCATCTCTTCCTCGACCTCCTCCACTCCATCTCCCACACCCTCCACGACGTCGTTTTCCTCCACTCCCCATAGCCTCCTCGAATCCCTCCTCGCCACCCTCGACTGCCATCTCACCGGCTGCGATGTCCTCTTCCGCAACGGAGTCCTCCTCATCGCCCGTTTGCAAATCGGGTCCCCGAAATCCAGAGCCACTCCCCCCATTCTCTTCCCCATTTTCGGATCCTCCCTCTTCTTCTTCTTTCCTTCATCCCCCCACCATTAAACCCTAACCCTAACCCTAATCCAGATGGTCGCGGCAGCCACTCCCTCTTCTCTCTTCTCCTCCTTTTTTCTTCTATCAACCCTAACCCAAGAGAAACAAGGCAGCTTGTTGGCTAATGAAATATAGGAATTGTGTCTTGTTGGCTAAAACTGTTAGAATTTTACAAAAAGATGTTCAATTTTTAGACAACAAGACACAATTGCCTATAATTCATGTGATAGGCAATTTATTCAAATTTAGGTGATAAGCATTCGCTCTGTTCTTAGCTTGGGATTCGTCTAGCAGCTTTGAGTGGACACCACCTCTGTGAGTAGTAGTAGAAATTTGTTCGTTTGTTAGCAAGTTTGGTTTCTTTTTATTTTTTTTAGGAATTATTTATTTGTTGGATTAAGAAATTTATTTGTTTTATTTCCAGTGGATGGTGTGAGAAACTGACAGCAAGAACCCAACTCGTGTGATAGGCATTCGCTCTGTTCTTAGCTTGGGATACATCTCACAGCTTTGGGTGGACACCACCTCTGTGAGTGTCTATATTGTATTTGAATTTGAATTAGAAACTCAATCTTCAAAACCCTAAGTAAACTTGCTATCGCTGCTGTTAATTTTAGTGTTTAATGGACTGTCAAATTATAGATTCTGTGGGAAACTATTTTGTTGATGTTTTGGTATGTAGGTAGCACATCTTTGACAGAAGCTTCTTGTTTAATTTTACTATATACTTGCATGTTTGTATGCTTGCATGTTTTGGGTTTAGAAACTTTGAAGATGAATTCTGAACGTGGCAAAAACACAAGAAAGTGGGGTTTGAATTGGCTTTTAGAAATCTTTTTTTAAAACTTGTGTATTTTTTAAAACCTTTTCAAAACAACTCTTTAACAAAATAGTAATGAAAACAAGTAAAGACATGACAAGATAATGACATAGTGATTCATACTAGTTCATTATCACCTGATAGCTGTGTCTAGTCGCTTCACACACTTGAAGGATTTCACCACTATAATCAACCTGATTACACTTGAGAATATACTACTGTCAAACTGGCTATACTCACAACTTCTTAGAACGACTTAGTATAGTCAAGCCTCTAAGGAATACAACCGATATGGGCTTAATACAGTGTTCAAAAGTAGTTTGGAACAATATCAAATAACTCTCAGTAGAGAGGATATACAATAAAAAACTCAAGCACAAAGAATAACTTTCAAACTGAAAGAGTAAAACGTTTAAGTGCTTGTTCAATGTGATCTCAGATACTTAGAATAATTTCTTGGTTGCTCATTTTGATTCACAACGTTTCAGTTTCATTAACCTGCTTCAGTGGGAGAAGTAAGGTATATATAGTTAGGGTTGTGAATAGTGCCGTTGTGACCTAACAACTCTTTTCACCAAAGGACAAAACTTCAAATCCCCTTTGTGTGGCTTTTGGCAAGTCACGTCGCTTTTCACTCCGCTGTTGCATATTGACACAACAGACTTTGCAGGATCTTGTCCCTTATGATCTTTTTGAAAAATAAGACACTTCTTGAGCAAGTTTTCTGATGGTTATAAACGTTGACATTCCCTTTGGCCTTTAATTCCTCGTACATTAAAATACTCATCAATAAGGTATCTTTAATACATGAAGTAGCCTTTAATGAACACTCAGTCTGATTTCCAATCAGAGCATCTGTCAAACAGACGATGCTTGTTACTGAGATACTCTGTTCACCAGAGTGAGCTTGAAACAGAGGCAAGCTCTTCAGTACAGAATTTGCTGGCCTTTCATATAACGGTCTTGTAGAAACAGACGAAGGCTTCCACTGAGTAGTCTATTCAATAGTCTATTGAGCGTTGACCAAAAAACAGAGCGTTGACCAAGACAGAGCATGGTCTCACCAGAGCATGGTCTATGAGAGCGTTGACTGAAATCAGAGCGTTGACTAAGACAGAGTGAGGCTATCAGACGATGACGTCAGTAATTTTCAGAGGATCAATGCCAGACTCAGATTCATGAAAATAGGAGTGAAATGCACACTCTCACTTAGTCTTCTGAGATAATTTCTTCTGATAAATAGTGACTTATGCACACTAATAAACACATCAGATGATAAATTGTTCTATTAACTATTTGTTATCATCAAAACAATTAAGGGACATTGTTTCTGAATCCACTTGATTCCAACAATCTCTCCCTTTTTTATGATGATAAATACATAGATTTATGAACAATTTTCCATTTAGAAAAATTTTTACTTAAAGGAATTTCAGATGCTCCCCCTAAATTAAGCACATATAAATATTTTCTAAGTGTAAAGTCACAACATATGAATGTATCACATCAGAACATTCCAAATAAAGTGTCAGAGCTTTCATAAACAGAGAGATCTATCAGAGCATATATAATAACACATCATCAGATTATACATTCCAATTTAATGTATCAGAGTAAATAATGCAAAAATGCAATGCATGACGACACTTGGTTGATACATCAGGTTTTTCAATTACTCTATATTCTATATTTTCTTCTCCGCCTTTTGTCATCAGACAAAAAGGTTAAGAATAAATAAAGAACATCATAGTCAAAACAGAGTTTGAGAAAGATAAAGTTGAAACAGAATAAGTATCGAACGATAATGATTTCATTTCTTATGTAAAAATACCATTTTACAAAATTGTTTTCCTACTAAAAAGATAAAAACAAGTACAAGAATAAAAACAAAAGGGTGAACTAAAACCTAAAGGCTATATAAGGTTTCTTCAACTGATCAACTATAAACTGCAGCATAGAAGTGACATCCTCATGTCTTTTGTTCGAAACTTCCATGAATTCCTTGAAGCTTTTGTTGTCTTCAACAAGTTGGTCCAAGACCTCTTTAGGAACAACAACATAATGACTTGTGGATGCAGAAGCAGATCTAGAAGCAGAGGGCTGAGTCACCATTGCAGTTGAAGTAGGAGGACGAGTTACTGGTTCTGGTGCAGGTTGAGGAACAGGAGCAGGTGGAGGTATGGGAGCAGGTTCTGGTTCCCAAACAGCAGGGGTTACAACCCTTTGAGGTACCCTCCAAGCAGAAGCAGTTAGGAGTCTTTTGTTTCACTCAAGTTGATTCTTCCTATGCTTCTTAAACCAGAAATTTACAAAATGCCAATTTTCATAAAAATTTTCCTGAGCCTGTGCAGTGCCAACACCATCCAGTCTATCTTTCTCAATTACTCTCCATATATCAAATTCGTATTGTCTCCTAGCCTTAAAAAATTCAAATTCAGCAAAGAGGCGTGGATTAGGCTGAGGTACAACTCGTACTTCCCGATGGTTGGGAGGAGGTTCACAACCAATTTGAGCAGCTGGAGCAGGAGGTACAAGAAGAAGCAGGGTTGGTGGATTAATGATGATGACATCATCATCAAGTTTAAGTCCTTGAACTACTTCAATAGTAAATGTAGCGACAATGACCAGGTCATCATCTACAATTGGTTCTGTAGCAAATTCAGGTTTAGGCAGAATTGGTGAATAAGGTAGAGAAGGGATTTGAGGTGGAGAAAGTACTAGAGTGGCTAGTTGAAAAGAGGGATCAGAGACTGGTTGTAAAGAGGTAAGGGGTTATGCTTCACAAACTGTATCAAAGGCAGGTGTAGGAGATAGGGGTTCCTGGATAATAAGCTCAGGTTCTGTCTCAGGTTGAGAAGGGATGTTTAGGTCTGGTTGAACTGGGGGTGGTGATGGAATAGATGTAGGTTGTGGTGAAGGTATTTGAGTGGGTTCAGGTTGTGTAGTTTGTGGTGATGATATAGTTGTTTGTGGTTGAGGTGAAAAAATTGGTGTGGATTGTGGTGAAGGTATACGTGCAGTAGTGTTGGTTGATGGGTGAGCAACAAAGAGGGGCTCAATGTAAGGAATTGAGACTTTAGGTATTGGTCTCTATCTTTTTCTCAGAGGTACGTAATCTTCTTCATCTTCATCAGATGAAGAGTCAGAAGGTAATGGAGGTAAATGCTTTTGGGTAGGCTTAGAAAGGGTTGGTTTAGAAGGTTTAGAAGAAAGAATAGATTTAGGAGGTTGTGGAGGAGGAATAGGGTTAGATGGTAATGACTGAGAGGATTGTGAGGTTTGGGGGTTGTAGAGGCACCTGTAGCAACAGTCCCAGCACCATAAACATAATCATACAAACCAACAATTTGATCAAGTACCTTTGGTTTCTTAGCAGCAGGGAGATCAGCCAATTTAGTGAGTCTCTTCAACTTGGTTGTAGCAGGAGCAGCAGTAGTGGTCGTTGTAGTAGTGGTAGTAGTGCCAGAGGCAACAACTGAAGGAGCAGTTGCAGCAGCAGAGGCTTCATCCTGAAGCCTTTTTCGTCTAAGATCCTCATGGAATAAGCGGCATTCCTCATGAGATTTTTTAATCATCTCATCAACTTCAACCTTTTTCTCCTCTATTTCTTCTGATATTAGTGAGGGCATCATGGCACGTCTCACTGGTGGGATCAGTGGAGGTGCATGGCAGCTAATCGAAATACAAGTACTCCTTGTTACTCTTCTGGTAGGCTCAAGAGAGGCAACCTCATTATTCTTCCTCTTTCCCTTCCTGGTGGGCTTAGCAGCAGCTTCATCTTCCTTCTAGATTTTAGCAATAATTTCTGAAGATAAGACTCTCATCCTCTTCAAGTTATCACTGTTAAAGATTGGAGCACTTACAGTTTGTAGTGCAACTCCAGCTTCTTCAGTATTCAACCCTTGAAGATGCTTAATAAGTCCTTGATTAGCCAGAAGTGCAGAGATCACCCTTCTGTAGGGTATATTCAGGTTTTTCCCTTTCCTGGAGAAAGAAATGTTTCTGCGCAAGTGATCAAAGATAAGGCTTGGCAGATTGATCTTGGATTTGAGTTCATAATGCCACATAACAAACTTGTGGTCTGAACTCACAATGTCAACAGATCCAGACTTGGGTAGAATGCAACTCTTGATGATCTTGAAAAGCACCCGAAACCTGTTCTTCATGTCCACAGCCTTTGAAATTCCAAGGTTCTCATAGATAGTAGAGTTGACGGTTTCCATTCCACCATACTCGTCTTCCCAGTTGTTTGTGAGTCTTCTTCCAGAGTTAGGGCACTTGATAACGTCAGAGATCAAGTCCCGTGTAATTACTATGTGTCTCTTTTGTACATAGTTGTAGATGCTGTTGTTCTTGGTTCTGGCAAATCTCCAGAACTCCTTCACCAGCTCGTGGTAGATGGGATAGTTCTCCATGTAGAAGAAATCTACAATGCCCATATCAGCAAAATCGGTTCTGAAGTTGTAAGCAAGGTCTTTAAAGTTCACATTTGATTCCCATATCACTTTCAGTTGATGTTGCTCTGCATTCGTCAAAGTAGGTAGAGGTTCAGGACCATACACAACTAGTAGTAGTGAAGCATCCATTGCAGAAGAGAGTAGTAGAAGCAGAGAGCACGTAGCGAGAATGGGGTTTAGGGTTTCAAGTGTGAGGCTTCTCAAAAAAAGATAGAGTGGGTAGTGGGTGAGTGAGTGGAGTGAGTGTATCTAAAACGTGTTGAGGAAAGCAAACCGCCTTGTTCAATTTTCAAAATAAATGAAATAAATAATTTGTCGTTTCAAAAATGAAACGTGTCAAGCTCTGCCATAAAGAGGTGCAGTAAGACCGTCCTCGGGCAGTAAAAAAAATTATGACTTAGTGAGAGTAAATTTCATCCACTAACGCATCAATCAGTCTCAAAGAGACACGTGTACACAAAGATTTCCAGAGGAAACTTGTAACAGACTCACATGAATATGAACAGTTAATTAACAACAGAGGATGCAAAAAATAATAATAAATAATAAAATAATGGCTATATATAAAACAGAGGCATATTAGAAAAACAGACACAATAACAAAAACAGATGCACATGTCAAAATCAGAGGCACACATGAAAACAGAGGCACATATGCAATCAGATGCAGGCATTTCGGAGGCAAAAATTCAGAGGCAGCTTAAAAACAGAGGCATATAGTATAATAGGCGAACACATGAAACAGAGGGACTTGTCGAAAACAGACGCACACAAATAACCAGAGGCACTTGTGAAAAACAGACGCAGCATCAAAACAGAGTCATATGCTCAAATAGACACAGGCATTTCAGAGGCACATAAAACAGAAGCAGATATATTCAAATTAAACACTTATTCCTTTATAAGATGAAAATTCAAGTTCTTCTTATAAAGTTGAATCTATCTTCAGGAACGAGTTTTGTAAAGATATCTACCCATTAATGTTCAGTATCAATAAATTTAATTTCTAGTATTCCTTTCTATTTAATTTTAAGTATCCCTTTCTGAACATAGTCTCTAATTAAGTGATGTTTAATTTCAATATGTTTAGCACGTGAATGCAAAATAGGATTCTTAGTCAAACATATTGCCGAGGCATTATCAAAGTATATAGGAATGTTACTCTCTTTTATCTGATAGTCCTCAAGCTGATACTTCATCCATAGTAGTTGTGAACTACAACTTACTGTAGATATGTACTCAGCTTCTGCCGTTGATAGTACAATTGTGTTTTGTCTTTTGCTGGACCATGAGATAAGGTTAGCTCCAAGAAATTGATGGCCACCCCTTGTGCTCTTTCTTTCAATTCTGTCTGCAGCAAAGTCAACATCACAGAAACCTACTAACTTGTAACTTTCTGAATTCTTATAAAGCAATCCAAGATTAGTAGTTCCTTTGAGATACCTAAAGATTCTCTTAACAGCAGTTAAATGAGATTCTCTAGGATCAGATTGGAATCTTGAACATAAGCACACACTAAACATAATATCAGGCCTTGAGGCAGTAAGATAAAGAAGTGAATCAATCATACCTCTATATACCTTTTGGTCTACCTTTTTACTAGATTCATTTTTCCCGAGAGCACATGTTGGATGCATTGGTATGCTCATTGGTTTGGTTTCCTCAAGCTTGAACTTCTTTAAGAGTTCTTTCATATATTTAGTTTGATAGATATAGGTTCCATCTTGACATTGCTTGATTTGAATACCAAGGAATAATTTTAATTCTCCCATCATACTCATTTCAAACTCATTCTACATAAGCTTAGAGAATTCCTCACAAAGAGATTCATTAGTAGCACCAAAGATAATATCATCAACATATATTTGAACTATAATAAAATGCTTTTTAAATGATTTTCTAAAGAGTGTGGTGTCCACCTGTCCTCTTTCAAAACCATTTGACATTAAAAAGGAACCCAGTCTGTCATACCATGCTCTTGGGGGTTGTTTAAGACCATAGAGAGCCCTTTTAAGTTTGAAGACATGCTCTGGATAAGCAATATCTTCAAATCTAGGTGGTTGTTTTACAAACACTTTCCCACTTATAAAACCATTTAAGAATGCACTCTTTACATCCATTTGATATAACGTAATGCCATGATGTGAGCAAATGATAATAAAATTCTAATTGCTTCAAGTCTAGCTACAGGAGCAAAGGTTTCAATATAATCTATACCTTCCTCTTGTGAATACCCTTGAGCAATAAGTCTAGCTTTGTTTCTTACCACTTTGCCATCTTCATCAAATTTGTTTCTGAAAACCCACTTGGTTCTAATGGCTTGCTTATCCCCTTGAGGAGGCACAAACTTCCAAACATCATTTCTCTGAAATTGATTGAGCTCTTCTTGCATAGCAAGTATCCATCCATCATCTGTTAGTGCTTCATCAATTATCTTGGGCTCTATTTCTGACAGCAATGCAAAGTTAGAGTGTTCCCTAAGAGATGATCTTGTTCTAACTTTATCACTTGGTTCACCAATGGTCTGGTCCTTCGGGTGATGAGTTTTGAACTTTCAGTCCGTTGTCGTCTCTTTTTGAGTCTTGTCACCAGACGCAGAATCAGAGTCAGCACCCGTGACATTATCATCTGTTTCTTTGCTTATCTGCATATCTGCAAAGATCTCATCTAGCTTTGACGTTTCATTTTCAGGCTTCTTATCATCAAATCTCACATGCATAGACTCATCAACAATTAATGTTTCTTTGTTGTATACTCTGTAAGCTTTAGAGCGTTTAGAATATCCTAAAAAGATAGCTTTGTGTGATTTTGAATCAAATTTTTCAAGACTGTCTTTTGTATTGAGAATAAATCAGTCACACCTAAATTAGTGAAAATAAGAAATATTGGGTTTTCTTCCTTTACACAATTCATAAGGAGTCTTATTCAAGATAGGTCTAATATAGATTCTATTTTGAATATAACATGCAGTGTTTACTGCTTCTGCCCAAAAGTGCTTTACAATATTAGTTTCGTGAATCATGGTTCTGGCCATTTCTTGAAGGGTTCTATTTTTCCTTTCTATAACACCATTTTGTTGTGGTGTTCTAAAGGATGAAAAATTGTGAGAGATGTCATGCTCATCACAGATGTTTTGAAATGATTCATTTTCAAATTCTCCACTATGATCACTTCTAATTGTTGTAATACAAAAATCTTTTTCATTGTTTACGGAAAACAGAAAACATTGCAAATGACTCATCCTTGTGAGCTAGAAATTTTACCCATGTCCATCTAGTATAGTCATCAACAATTACTAAGCCATATTTCTTTCCAGACAAAGATGCAGTTCTAGTTATTCCAAATAAATTTAAATGCAAAAGCTCAAGTGGCCTTGAGGTGGAAACAATATTTTTGGATTCAAAAGAAGATTTTGTTTGTTTTCCTTTTTCTTGTTAAGCTTTGAGATTAACCTCAAGCTAGCATGACCCAATCTTTTGTGCAAAGTCCATTGCTCTTCATCAACTGACAAAAAGCATTTTACATTTTAATTTGCCAACTCAGTAAGTTTTATTTTATAAATATTGTTCTTTCTCTTTGCTTTAAAGAAAATAGAGCCATCTTTCTTGCTCTTGACTATACAGGCAGTATCATTGAAGCCAACATCATAACCACTATCGCATAATTGACTTACACTTAGTAGGTTATGCTTCAGGCCATCAACAAGTAAAACATTATCAATTGAAAGTAGTTATTTCTCACCAACTTTTCCACTTCCAATGATTTTACCTTTTTGGTTTCCTCCGAAACCCACTGTTCCACTTTCTTTAAGTTGGTTCTTAGAACATACACCTTTCTCCTGTCATGTGACATGAGCAACCACTGTCCAAGTACCAGGACTGGTGTTTCAACTCTGTAGCTAAGCAAATCTACAACATATACAATCTTGTCCTCAGGTACCCAAATCTTTTTGGGTCTTCTTTTGTTAGTTCTAGAAGGAAACTTGTCCTTCTTATTTTTCAATTCATAACAAGTATTTCTAATATGTCCTTTCTTATTGCGGAAAGTACAAACAAACAGTCACTATGATTGTTAGTATCTTTAGTTTTCAAATTTGAGTTTTGAAAAGTGGGTTCCTCAGGTTTGTAACTAAGACCCCGTTTACCATTTTGGCTTACACCCCAAATCATAGATGCTTGTTTCCTTCATGTAACACACTCAGTAAAAAATCTTTGAAATCCCTCTTCATATTTTGAAGAGTTACATTCAACTTTTTTCTCAGTCTTAGAGCTGTCACTCACCAGACGGTGATTTTCAACTTTGAGCTTCTCATTCTCCTCATTGAGTATTTGAAATTCTTTTGAAAGTTTTGAGAATTTCTTTTTCAAAGATTTATACTCAGTGTTGAGCTTAGAAGACTCATCTAATAGTTCATCAAAAGCTATTGCAATATCAGAAGATGGGTTAGAATCTACCCCTTCATCTTCTTCTTCACTGTCTGACCCTATGGTAGCCATCAGAGCCATGTTTGCTTGTTCCTCATCATCATCAGATGATGATGAATCAGAATTATCCCATGTTTCCATAAGACCTTTCTTCTTCTTGCCTTTGAAACCACCTTTCCTTGGTTTCTCTTTCTCGAGTTGTGGATATTCAGACTTGAAATGTCCAGGCTTTTTGCACTTGTAGCAAGTAACTTGACTTTTGTCCTTGGAGTCCTTCTTATCCTTGGGTCCTTCTTGTGGAACTGCTTCCTAAACCTTCGTTTGTTTTTCCACATACGTTGAATTTTCCTTGATATTAAGGAAATTTCTTCGTCTGTGTCTCCACCACTCTCATCAGACGATCCTTCGTCTGCTTCCAGTTCAGCTTGAAATGCTTTGGAGGAGGATGCTTTGTTTGTAGATTTCAAAGCAATGGACTTTGATTTCTTATGAGGTTCTTATTCATCTAGCTCAAGCTCATGAGCTTTCAAGGAACTCAGAAGATCTTTAAGACGCAAGAAATTCAGGTCCTTGGCTTCTTGAATAGCCGTGACCTTAGGTCCCTACTTCTTTGGCAAGCTTCTTAAGATTTTTTTTTTACGTGATCAGCAGTGGTATAGCTTTTCTTAAGAACCTTTAGACCATGAACTAGTGTTCGGAATCTTACAAACATAGTTTCAACGCTTTCACCCTCTTCTATTTTGAAGAGTTCATATTGTCTAACTAAGATATTAGCATTGGTTTCTTGCACTTGGGAAGTACCCTCATAGGCCAAAGCCAATAAGTCTCAAATTTCTTTGGCAGTTTTATTCTTTCCGCATTTCTCGTATTCCTCCTCAGAAATAGCACAGATAAGGTAATATCTTACTTTCTAATGTAGTTGATAAGTATTCTTTGGCTCATCTTCCCATTTGTCCCCAGGAATGGATTTATTATTGGAATCAACTGGTTCAGTATATTGTTTTTGAACCATATCCCATAGTTCGAGTTGTTGAGACTCGAAGAAGGTTTTCACTTTATCTTTCCAGTAGTCGTAGTTTGTTCCAGTGAACAAAGGAGGACAGTTAATGTGACCACCGGCTTCGTTGTTTGCCATGTATAAAGAATAAGATCTTTTCCTCTTACACTGCTAAGTGCTCAACCAAGAGGTCAAGCTCTGACACCAATTGAACGTGGCAAAAACACAAGAAAGAGAGGATTTGAATTGGGTTTTGGAAATATTTTTTTAAAACTTGTGTATTTTTGAAAACCTTTTCAAAACAATTCTTTGACAAAATAGTAATGAAAACAAGTAAAGAGAAGAGAAAAGAATGACAGTGATTTATACTAGTTCATTATCACCTGATAGCTACATCTAGTCCCTTCACACATTTGAAGGATTTCTCCATTATAATCAACCTGATTACACTTGAGTGTATACTACTTCCGAACTGGCTATACACACAACTTCTTAGAACGACTTAGTACAGTCAAGCCTCTAAGGTATACAGCCGCTACTGGTCTAAATACAGTGTTCAAAAGTAGTTTGAAACAATATCAAATAACTTTCAGCAGAGAGGATATATAATAAAAAAACTCAAGCACAAAGAATAATTTTCAAACTGAAAGAGTAAAACGTTTAAGCGCTTGTCCAATGTGATCTCATATACTTGGAATAATTTTTTGGTTGCTCACTTTGATTCACATCGTTTCAGTTTCGTTAACCTACTTCAGTGGGAGAAGTAAGGTATATATAGCTAGGGTTGTGAATAGTGCCATTGTGACCTAACAACTCTTTTCACCAAAGGACAAAACTCCAGATCCCCTTTGTGTGGCTTTTAGCAAGTCACGTCGCTTTCGACTCTGCTCTTGCATACTGACATAGCAGACTTTTGCAGGATCTTGTCCCTTATGATCTTTTTGAAAAATAAGACACTTCTTGAGCAAGTTTTCTGATGATTAGAAACATTGATATTCCCTTGGGCCATTGATTCCTAGTACATTAAAATACTCATCAATGATGTCTCTTTAATACATGAAGTAGCCTTTAATGAACACTCAGTCTGATTTCCAATCAGAGCATCTGTCAAATAGATGATGCTTATTACTGAGATACTCTGTTCACCAGAGTGAGCTTGAAACAGAGGCAAGCTCTTCAGTACAGAATTTGTTGGCTTTTCATATAACAGAGTCTTGTAGAAACAGACGAAGGCTTCCACTGAGTAGTCTATTCAATAGTCTGTTAAGCGTTGACCATGATAGAGCATGGTCTATTAGAGCGTTGACTGAAATCAGAGCGTTGACCAAGATAGAGTGAAGGCTATCAGACGATGACATCAACAATTTTCAGAGGATCAATTACAGACTCAGATTCATGAGACTGGGAGTGAAGTGCACACTTTCACTTCACTTAGTCTTCTGAGATAATTTCTTTTGATGAATAGTGACTTTTGCACACTAATAAATACATCAGAGTATAAATTGTTCTATTAACTATTTGTTATCATCAAAACAATTAAGGGTCATTGTTTCTGAATCCACTTGATTCCAACAGATTCAACTTTCTTAATTTCATTATTTTCTTGGAATGCAACTGATATAGAAATCCATCTTTCCAAACGAACTGCACCGTCCACCCCCACCATCCACACTTAAATGCACCTTCCACCACTTACTTTGAACCATTTCAGAATTTTCTTGTAATCACTAAATTCTTTAAATGATTCTAGATTTTTCTGTATTTTGATAACTCTCATAGAATAGTATAAATAGCCCTACTACTTTTTGTGGTCACAGGTACATATCAAATCATGACACAACTTGGAATGGATGTCAATCTGTCCCTCGACAAAGCTGAAGTTACATCTTCATCGTCTATATATTTCATATCCATTTGCTTTTTATACTCAAAGTTTATAGAATGCAGTTGTTCCTATTTTAATTAAAATAGGAACAACTGCATTCTAAAAATGTTGAGCATAAAAAGCAAATGGATATGAAACATAGATGATGAAGATGTAACTCCAGCTTTGTGGAGGGACAGACTTAATCAACTGCTGACTTGTGGTGACTATCTATAACATGTCAAGGGATCTCTCTGGTATCTATGTTACTCGAGTGCAACCTGTTCCAAGAAGTGAAGTTTTTCATCTGTTCTCTATTAGAAGTAGAAAACCTAACCTTTGGTGACTATTTATATCAATATTTGTTGTTAATTAAATGTAATTTATGATTTTTATAATTTTGGTTTAATATATTTGAAACATTTGTTATAATTTGTTATACAGCTACTTATGTTACACTGCTACTGTAAAAAATAAAAATAAAAATAAAAAAGAGAATAGCTAGTGCTTCCTTGAAAAAACACTATATATTCTCAAACCTAGCGCTTTCTCAAGGAAGCGCTAGCGATTCCAGTTTTTACTAGCGCTTTTAAAACGCTGTCTTTTCGAACTAAGATCGTTAGAGGCTGAATATGTAGTGCTTTTAAACGCTAGCGAAGGCAAAAAAAAAGTGCTATCTATTTCGTTTTATATTGTAGTGTGTACAATATCAGGATTCCTCTTTTGTCAATGTGCATTTGGTCGTCTATTCGCCTTTCGGCCCCTCGGGATAGGAGTTCCTAGCCCCTATAAACATGTGTCCCTTTGCCTAGAAGTCTTGACAAAAGTCGCTTCTTGTTCGTGCCTCATGCACCGGCGATCACTCCCTGCCCTTATCAGCCTCAGGTGTCACATTGTTGAAGAATACATTGACTGAATGGCACAAGATACAAACTCAGGTTGCATCTAAGCAAGCCCTTATGTAACTAATACTTATTAAGTCAATTAACAACTAATGAATCAACATAGACATGTAACACCATTAAAAATAATCTAAGACACATCTCAGCTTTAGCTGGTTGTTCATGAGCAGGAGGAGTTGCTACTTGTGTCATAAGCTTTGTTAATGCCAGAGATGCCTCCTCTTCAGCGATTCTCTCAAGTGTTGTCTGCTCATCTTTTTTTCTCAGTTTCTTCCTTCTCTTTAGGTGTTTTCTCAGCAGATAGTTTTTTAGGAGAGATCTTCTCAGCAGATACTGCAACCTCTCTCCTAAGGTGTTGCTGATATTAACCCCCAGTAGGGTTAAGGTCCCCTACCCATGCTAACAGTACTATCCTACTACATGTCTTCCCTAATAATTGAGGTTTCTTCCCCCTCACCTGACACTCCTAGCTAAGCTCCTATTAGAAAAACTTGACCCTCGACCCCTACTCGTGCTCCTACCTTAGGCTGCTCCTCTGAGTCTCACTATTCTTTCAACCCCGAGGATTGCTTACTAAGAGCTTTCTGATGCACATGATCCTCACTCGATGCAACTGCAGAGCATACTTACCCTTTAGTGGTCCTCTGAGTCTATCTCTTTTCTCAATCCCAAGGATTGTATACTAAGAGATTTCTGATGCACAGGATCCTTGATCGAAAATGCAGAGCATACTTACTCTTTAGAGGAAGTCTCTAGAGAGAGAAATCTAGAGAAGAGGATTTAGTGCAAAAAATAAAGGGAGGGTGAGCACCTATTTATAGGTGAGTTCCAACCCCATCGCGTCGTGATGGGCCCCTGTGATGGTACCGTCGCGTCGCGATGGTACCCCTACCTTTACATGTGTTCTGAACGGAGACAGGTGCCAGACATCATCGCGATTTATAACTTAGAATGTTGCCCTTCTTGGTAAACTTATTTAGTGTAACACCCTGCTTCGACAGGGCGTTATTTTATAATAATGGCACATACATATAAAGCAAGAATACATAATATTATTTATTATATCAGAGTACGCAAAGCATGGTGTACAAATACACATATAAAAATATATACTAGGCCCACAAGGGGTGACAAAAATCTAGGACACACTGGCCATGATACCACTGTATACCAAGCATCAGAACACTGCTCTTAGGCAACTTTATCATTTGCGGTTACCTTCACTAGGCCCCACTCCCCAGGAGTAACCTCTAAGCACAGGATGCTCATGTCTATCAGCTATTCATCTTATAAATATAGAAATACACAAGAAATGAAGGGGTAAGAAATCCATCAATCACAAATAAGCAGGAAAACAGAGTAGAAAAGTAGCAGCCAACATGTACACGACAACCAATCATCAAGGATAGCAATCATTGACATCATTAACAAGGACTAACACACGACTGAACACACAAACCACAACATTGATACCACATACTGACATAGACCTATCACCAGTCCATCATACGCCCACGAGCGATCACCAATCTCAAGGCACAAGAGGAATTACATATAAGATGGTTGTCCTGGGAACACATCTTGATATGCTACTATCTCTGATCACCAGAGTAAGGAACTGTCCCCATGCACAAGGACGACATTCCCAAACACAAGGAATGTCCAAGATTATCCCCCCGTTAGACGTGGAGTTCTGAAGCCAAGTCAGGATGACCAAGCCCCACTCAATCTATCCCCAAGGGCAACAACCTGCTCCAAACTACTCCGTACCTTTAGTCCAATCACTAATCCTCAGATACACTAACCTGGGATATACCGACCCGGCTATCACCACTGATAAATAGAGTATCGGCGGTCATACTCGCTATTACCGTGTAGGGATTTCGCAATCCTCAAATGAGAGGGCGTCACCCTTGACACTATAACCATACACTACTCATCACACTCACAAATACCATAACCATTTAATCAGTATGTTATAGATATCAACACATAAATCAGAATATCAGTAGTCACAATCCAATCATGTGCAAACAACCAATCATCCTTAATCGGTGTATGGATTAATTCTAGCGTCGCTCTGGCGACCTACTACTGACATGTTATAAATCTGCATACAAGCCATCACACAAAATCATAAAGCAGCCACATGCATACAATTCATACTAAACATAACTTATGTTGGGTGATAGGTCTACGGTGACTAACATTAGCCACCGAATACCACAACCTCTCTCCTAAAGTGTTGCTGATATCAGCTCTTAGTAGGATTGAGGTCTCCTACCGATGCTAACAGTACTATCCTACTACAAGTTTTTCCTAGTAATTGCGGTATCTTCCCCCTCACTTGACACTCCTAGCTAAGCTCCTATTAGAAAACCTTAACTATCGATCCCTACTCATGCTCCTATCCTGGCCTGCTCCTCTGAGTCTCACTCTTTTCTCAACCTCAAGGATTGCTTACTAAGAGCTTTCTAATGCATAGGATCCTCACTCGAGGCAAGTGCAGAGCATACTTACCCTTTAGTGGTCCTCTGAGTCTATCTCCTTTCCCAATCCCAAAGATTACCTACTAAGAGCTTTATGATACATCCTTACTCGAGGCAAGTGCAGAGCATACTTACTCTTTAGAGGAAGTTGTTGGAACCTAAACGATTGAGAAGTTTAGACCCTCATTAATTTTGATGATAACAAAGTATTCACAAGAGAACAATTTATGTTCTAACATTTCTTGAAGTGTGCAATACTAATAATACATATATTCTAAGCCACTCAAGCAAGAAGAAAGTAATTCTCAAGAGAAGGATACATTCTATGTGTCAGCATCCGGCTCATCCTTGTGAGCGTCTGGAATTTTCTCTTTATGACACTAGGCTTATCCAATTGCTACAAGCGTCCGAACTTCTGATTCTGAGCGAGCGTCTGAACTTCATTTCAAATCACGTGTTAGTCACGTTGCTGCTCTTCCTCTCAGAAGTTTCTGGAACGAATTTCGAAATTGATTCTGAGCGCTAAAATTGTTGTACGAGGTAACAAAGGTGACACCTTTAGCTAAAAGACAAAAATCGTACAAGCAATTGTGAAAAGCAAGGTAGTACGAAAATGGTAATATGTACTACTGGGATATTCTCTGGAAAGGAAGAAAGAGACAGCTTTTTGAATTTACCTCACTCAATGGAAAGGAGCCATTTTTACCGTAACGGTAATATCCTTGGAACTCCTATATATACCTCATGGTATCCATTGAAGAGGGCGCCGAGATACTGTGAAAAAGCTTGCTAAAATACTGCTGAAATATTACCTCATTTACTGAGAACAAGCACTGTTGCCATACATTACAAAGAGTCAACCTCTGAAGCACTGCTTCTATGAGCAATCAAGTCTCGTGCTAAGTCTTTGGACTACAGGAACTGAACTCAGCGTCCGACCCTTTCTTTTAGAAAGTTTTTCTATAGTTGAGCTTAATCTTTTATCCTCTCTGTGAGAGTTATTTTTGACTGTATTTCAACTCACTTGTAAAAGTTGTTTTGGCCTAGTTAAGGTCAGTATCCTCAAAGGCTCGACTATCTCGAGTCGTTTGAGAAGTTGAGAGTATTGTCAAGTTGTGACAGAAGAATACTCTTGAGGAAATTGTAATCAGGTTGATTATAGTGGAAAATCCTTCAGGAACGAAGGGACTAGACGTAGCTACCAGTTTGGTAGTGAACTAGTATAAATCTCTGTGTCTTTTGCTTTATAGCTTTCTATTTCTCTTTATCTTAGTGTGTTAAAAATACGTTTTCACAAACTGCTTTTCCAGCGTCCGATTGTTTCCAGCATCCGATATATAAACAGTTCTGAAAAACTTTTGTTCTAAGTGTTTTTAACTTAAAGTTTGCGAAAAGTTGTAAACACAATTCAACCCCCCTTCTTGTGTTCACGTTCAGAAGTCCCTAGAGAGAGAAAGTCTAAAGAAGAAGATTTGGTACAAGAAATAAAGGGAGGGTGAGCACCTATTTATAGGTGAGTTCCAACCCCATCACGTCAGAATAGTCCCTATGAAGTACCATCGCGTGCGATGGTACCCCTAACTTTACATGTGTCGTAATCTGAATGGAGACAAGTGCCGGACATCATCACGTCGTGATGGTTCCCTCTCACAGGTACTATCGCGTTGCGATGGCACCTAGGAAAATATCTTAATTTTCTTCTTCTAGAAGCTTCTAGGTGATTCCAGACCCTTTCAGGGGTATTTTTGTCCTTTTAGGGTCATTTTTATCCTATATTAGGGCTTCTAGATCTTTCCCAGGGTTTTTTGGGCTATCCGGAACTTCCTACACCCATGTTACACAAGCAATTATACAATCACACAAAAAACCTAGCAATTGGAATGTCATATCTAGCGTCTCCTCAGTCCCATTAAACAACCGTGGGTGCAAGTGATTTCAGCAAAATACGTAAAAGATGGGAACATTTTCATGGCTAGTTATAAAAAAGGTCACTAGTCTTGAACTCTATACGAAAAGCCCTTGACTGTTTGGAAGATGGCTTCATACTCAAAATTGGTAATGAGGAGACTGGCTTTTGGTACACACAGTGGGAAAAGTTCCTCTTTGCTATGCGGTCCCATTGGTAGATTTTCATGACATTCATTATAAAATAAAGAGACTTATGGCAGAATGATAGTTGGAACCTATTAGAGGCATTGTACTAATTTGGTGCTTAGCTGATCAGCCATTTGCTTAACTGACTAGTCCTTTATTCAAGTGAGTAGTGTTTTGCTCAGCTGATAAGATGATATGTCAGCTAACTCGCACTGCTAACAATGATCCCCTTTTTTATCAGACGATTACGCAAAGAAATGGACTTTGTTCCTCAGCTGCAGGTTCCTAGACTACTCCAGAAAGTGTCTAGTGTAGAATGTTGAACTACCAAACTATGGTTGCATGAAAGTAAATGATAAAAACGATAAAGGAAAGCAATAAATAAAAGATAATCGTAAAGACTTGTATTTGATTAAATGAGTGTGTCTAATACATTCTGTACAATTGATATTTATAGACAAAGACTACCTAAGAAACCTATACTTACCCTATTTGTCACGTTTTTAATCCACTAACTCACATATTACATCATATAAGATCATGGCTAACAACATAAATATAAGTAACTACCCAGTCAGCTAAGTTATAGCCCAAAAACGTTTAGTCGGGTAACTAATTGATTGCTATATTAGTTGACTATGTCCTCCATAACCCTATTTATAAGGAAATAGGCTCTCATGCACGTCCTTGACTTGGTCAGCTAATATAATTCGTAAATCTGCTTAGTCGACCAAGTTATGGGTCAAACAGTTGACTGCTCATCAGGTGACCATGTTCTCCATATCTCTATTTTTAAGGAAATAAAGCACGTTCTTGACTTGGCCAACTCATAGAATCCACAAATCTTCTCAACCAGCTAAGATATGAGCAAAAAATCCAATATAACGACTAATTATCCACCACTTGATTATGTTCTCCATTTTCCTATTTTCAAGAGAGTGTGTGTATGTTTTTGAATTGATTATCCCTTAATTCCAGGTGGTTATCTTTTTATCTTCATATTCTCTCTCTGGAACCACCTCTAATTTTCTTCCCAAAATTCTAGGAATGTGGTTACCGCACTTTGACTTAGTCATCTCTTCTTTTTTAAATATATTTGTAGTCATTGGGCCCTTAATCAACATTCACACGAACCCACAAGACCCAATAACAGCCTCTAAGCCCATTTAGACTTAGCAACCACGTGCAGCTAATTCTGTGTCAGCTGATCAGCTGATTTTGCATCAGCTGATTCTGCGTCAGCTGATTCTGCATCAGCTAATTCTACTGAGATGCTACTCCTTTGGATCACCTGATCTCAATCAGTTGACCTTTGATTTAGCCGATCTTGACTTAGCCGATATTGAGTTGGTCGATCATGATTCAACTGATATGGCTGCAGCTGATTAAGACACAGTTGTTCGGTAAATACTTGCACTTTATCCGAGTGGCTAATACATAACCTCACCAACTATTTTTTTTTTGTGTAAACAGAGCCTAGACCGATTATTCACTTTCATTCCTCAAAAATCGCTACAGCATTCATCCTTGTCTGGTAGAGCAAATGTGTGACTTTTGGATTAGGAAAAATTGCACTTCGGGCAATTATACAGCTAGGAATGCCTATAGATTGTTACTGGAGTTGCAAATGGGAAACTCTAGCAATTGGGTTTTTGGAATTGGATTTTGAAGTTGTGGCTCTCTGCTAATGTTCAATTTTGGGCAGTTCCTACACAAGCTGTTCTTAAAGATAGAGACCGGAGTTTCACTAACGGACTCCTATCCTTTATGCAATATAGAATCAGAATCCATTGCTCGCTGCCTATTTTACTGTCACAAGCCTGCTACTCTTCTTTTACACGAGTCACGAGCCATTAGTTGTTTTTGTTATGTTTTCCTCTTCTTTAACCTTTTTTTCCCCTCTATCTTTTGTAAAAAAAAAAAAAAAAAAGAGAAACAATATGAATTGTCTTTGTCTTCTTAGCAACGAAAGGAAAGCAAACCAGCTCGATTAATAATTAACAAATACATATACCTTCCGATTGTCCAAATGAAAAAAAAATAATAATAAGGCTAATTGATACTTTTTGGTCCCTTATGTTTATTTTAGGTTTTGATTTGGTCCCTTATATATTAAAAGTTTCGAATTGGTCTTTTATGTGTTAAAGTTATACCAATGTAATCCTCTTTTTTTATATGTGTTTCGGAATGGTCTTTTATATTACACAAATTATACCAATGTAGCCTCTTTTTTGCACCTTATTTTACAAAAAAGCATGAACCACATTGGTATAATTTTTGTAACTTAAGAGACCACTTCGAAACAGAGGGACTACATTGGTGTAATCTTTAGACATAAGAGACCAATTCAGAACAAATAATAAATAATGGATCAAATTGAAACCTAAAGTATAAGAGACTTAAAAAGTATAATTTAGTAAAAAAAAAAAGAGTTAAACAAACCATTTCAAGTAATTGAATAATGCAATTATTACAAAATAAGGAAAATAGACAAATAAATAGCTGGATCATTCCGAAAACAAATATAACGAATTAAATTACTGCACAAGGTAGAAAGCTCATTTATGGCAAACTAACGAAAACCAACAGAAAGGTTCACAAAAACACCAAACAAGAGAATTGCAAGACCGGTGAAATTGACCAAATTAGTCTCTCTCTGATATGGCTTCAGTCCTAAGAAACCAGCCTTCTCCATCAATCCTGTTTCTGCAGCACAAATTGCCATGAAAAGTAGTGCTCTACCACCAGCTCTGTGCCATGGAAGTACTGTCGCTCTTGTTTGAGGTTGTGGTCCTGGAAGCATGAACGTAACGAAACCAAAAAGCCACTGCAATCAACAACAACAAGAAGCACTTCCTATTATGCAAATAGTCACTGCCATAAGCTATCAATTATTAAGCTTGTGAAATTACCGAACAAGAGAAGAGTTTTCTACCAATTACTGAAAAAAATTAAATGGTTAATTAGCTTATTAACTTATACTGATGTTCAGTTCATCAAGTTTGAAAAGTATCTTTATAGTTCTCAATATTCTAAAATATTATTTTGTTTGTTTTATTCTAAGTAATATTTGAATTATGTCCAATTAGTCCCCATACGATCGGGACTAAAAAGAAAAGAAAAATAATTCAGACAAAAATGAGAAAAAATTATATTATAAATTTTTGGTGTAAAAGATAGTCCAAATTGTACTGCTGATGCAAAACACTGTCTAAAATCCAGTAGAGTTTTAAATCCAAATTTTAACCATATTCTGTTATGATATAATAGGTTTGATTTATTTATTTACTTTCGTGAAATTTACTCACTTGATCATAGGTTAAAAATACACTTAACCTTTTGTTAATAGGACAAATTTACCGGTTAAAGCTATTGTTAAATTTTGGGTTCAAAAGACGGTCCAGATTGTACCGTTGAGTGCAAAATACTGTCCGAAATCTGGTAGAGTTTTAAACCTAAATTTTAATCATAGCCCATTATGATATAATATGTTTGATCTATTAATTTGATTTTGTAAAATTCATCCACTTGAGCGTAGATTAAAAATACGGTTAACCGGTAAAATTTTCCCTATTAACACACGATTAATTGTATTTTTAATCTATGGTTAACTAAGTGAATTTCATGAAAGTAAATTAATAGATCAAACCTATTATATCACAGTAGACTATGGTTAAAATTTGGGTTTTAAATTCTATCAGATTTTGCACAGTATTTTGCACCCAACAGTACAATCTAGGCCATCTTTTGCACCTAAAATTTATCAAAAGTCTCAAAATTTATATTTCGCACCTCATCCACTTATTTGTCCTAATTTAAAAAAAAAACCTATATCGTGAATAGGATTTACGACTTAACTAAAAATTAAAAAAAAAAAGGAAAGCCGTGGATACCAACCACGACTTACCCCAAATTGGTAAATAAAAAAAAGTACACCAAAGTTGTAATTTCTTGATCAAGCTACACTAGTTTGGTAAATTTGCCTACATTTTAACTTTAGGAACAAAAGTCGAATGCCAGTATCAGTTGGAGGACTAATAACATAATTATTCCAAAATTAAGGGTCCGTTTGGTTTAGATTGTAATAGAATAGATTGTGTAGAATCTTGTTTAGAAAACTGAGTTTTAAAAAATGGAATTTAAAAAAATGATTTGTGTTTGGTAAAAATATTTTAAAACTGAGTTTAGAAGAATTGATTTGTGTTTGGTTGACAAAGTAGAATTACTTTTGAAGTGTTAAAATACCCAAACGGAATTTTGCAAACGGAAAAGCAACATCACACCTCCGTTTGCAAAACGACGTTTCGCAAACGGAAAAAGAAAACTGAAAAGTTATCAAACACCAAAATAAAAAAGCAAACTCCGTTTGCCAAACGCAAACGGAAAAAATGGCTCAAAACGGCCGTTTGTGTGCCAAAACAAACAGGCACTAAATTAGTGATTGAAAATGGCGTTTCGCTTTGTGACACCAGAATTATTGAAGAATTTTAATTTTTTCTCAAATTTTGGTTTCGAATTTATGTTCTTTTAGTTACCTGCAAACCAAACAAGCAGAAGGTGCCAATGCCAATCCATGAATGAAGGCTGTAAACGTCGGCAATGTGTGCCATATCATGGAACTTGAAAACGGCACACAAACCAACAATACCGAAGATAATAGCAACGAGATGCAGTGTCATGTGAACAAACTTCCTGGTTTGCCTTTCGCTCGGTATCGTTTGGAATGCCATCATAGCTGTTTAAATGTAGCATCAAACCAAATCAGTAAAGAAATTTAGCATCAAACATAAAAATATATTGCAAAAAACGCAGTACTAGAAAAAATTAAATTATATAAAGACAGAAAAAAAATGAAACCCATCGTTAAGTATTAGACATGTTAAAATTGGAGATAAATTTCATTTTTTTCCGTTTCTAATTTTTGTCGATAATTCAACTCTTTCTAATAGTGACAACATTTTCTCTGGCAACTAATTAGTCCATGAGGTAAAAAAAGCAACGCTAAATTGAAGTAACAATTTTTTTTTGCATAGACAACAACAATTCTTGCATAAACACAATGCGTTTAAGAAAAAAATAATAATCCATACAAATAACTACGAAAAAATATTGAATTAACGACAAAAATTAGAGTCGAGAAAAATATGAAATTCGTTTTTAATTCTATCACTAAATTAAATTGAAGACGAGTGAAATTGAGGGAGATTTTACTTTTTCACATAAAAATAAGTTGATGAACAAAACTATAGCATTATATAAAGTAAGATATAGCTCTAAGAAAGGAGGATGAAGTTAGCTGATACCTTCACCAACAAGGAAAATGAACCCCAAGAACATCATTAAAGGGTGAACCTGCAGAACATATACAGTGAGATAGATAAATGTGAGTTTTACATCATATATGTAACATGTGACAACAAAGGAAGCAAGATTGAAAGGGAAAAAAAAAGGAAACAATTTTACATTGAAGACGCGAAATCCATTGTCGGAATCATACTCAATCCCCTCGCGGTAATGCAACAACCAAACAAGCAAGAGGATGATGGCCAAGATGCCAAACAAGTGTGCCAAACCTGAGATGCCAAGGTTACTCATCGTGTCACACTATCTGTAGCTGTGGAAAAATATGAAACGGAAGAGAGACAATGTATGACATAATATGTTGTTCTAGGGTGGTTTAGTCTTTATAGAGTTTTGCTATTGACGAGGATGACAAAAAGAAAAAAGGGGGGGAGGGGGAAGGAGAGAACATTGCTTGTATTCTTAGTTTTGGAATTTTGAACAAATTAAGAAACTTGGGGAAAGAGAGCATTGCTTGTGGTCCGCACAGAATCCAGTTAACCCAACTATCGATTTCTTTGTGGCCCGCATTTGAGCTCAACAATGGGGATTGGGATATTTGAATTTGAGATGTTTAAACTTCGAATAAAAAAAAAAATGAATATATGCAGTAGTTTTGGGATTTTGATCCTCACTAAAATCTAGAAATTTTCCAGATCCTTGTTAATCGAAAGTCATAAGAGACTCTAACTAACCCGAGTGAGGCGGTCTTATTTAAAACCGCAATGTTTTCTCTTTTTTTTTTTTAATTGCTCTTTAGGTCTCTTAACATATTTTTTTGTAACAAATCAGTTATTTATCTTTTCTTTTTAAATAGGTCATTTATCTTCTTTTATTTCTGAACAAGTCCTTCAAGTTTTTAATATTTTTCAAAAATGTCTTTCAAGTTTTTAGTATATTTTAAAAAAGTTCTTCAATAAATGGACACGTAGGACTATTTTTAGTATGTTTTTCAAACCTAAAGGACATATTCGAGAAAAAATAAATAAAGTACCGATTGGTTAAAAAAAATAAGTTAAGGGACATTATGCACAAATTTTGTCTTTTTTTTACCATACTCGAATACGAGACCGTACGAACTCAAGAGAAACCATATTATTTTTCAGAGCTGTTATTTGAACACACAAATGGACACAACAATGGACACACATACTGTCCGTACTGTACGGACACGTGTCCGTACAGTACAGACACCACTTTTTTTTTTGTAAAAAAAAAATTTCAAATTTTTTTTTATCTGGTTAACGGAGTTTATTTATCTGGTTAATGATTCACATTATCTAGTGAATGCCAACCCTGAAACTTAACACATTCCATTTTATTTATCTGGTTAACGCAGTTCACTTATCTGGTTAATGATTCACATTATCTGGTGAATGCCAACCCCGAAACTTAACACATTCAATTTTATTTATCTGGTTAACGCAGTTCACTTATCTGGTTAATGGTTCACATTATCTGGTGAATGCCAAACTCATATTTCATTATTTATCTGGTTAACGAAGTTCATTTATCTGGTTAATGACAAATATTTTTTTAACCAGTTAAAAAAATCTAAAAAAAATATAAAAAAAATTGGAAAAAAAAAGTTGTGTCCGTCTTTGCAGGACCGTATGTCCGTCTGATATGAAATATCGTATTAATGTGTCTGTGTCATTTTTTGTGTTCAAAAAACATTATTGATTATTTTTTTTCAAAGAACCAAAGCAAATGTGATATGATTGTTGGACTGGGCTTCGACTTAAGACTAACCAACTCAGCCCATCAACGAGTAAGTAAGCCGACAGAGTCATTTCAACCAAAAATGTTCTAGAGGCCCATGTATCCCCCGCCCCCACCTTTTCCCCACACCCCCACAATTTGTTAAAACCCCTAAAATACCCTTGTTGAAATTCACTAAAACTTCGTTTTCGCCGTATTTTTTTTACCATAAATATGGGTTTATTGTATGCATTTTTTTAAAAATGCATACAGTAAATCCATCTTTTTTTACTTTGAAGCACATGTACCGTTTACGGTGTGCATTTAAAAAAAAAAATTCTATGTTTACGACACGTACGTTTTTAAATTAACAATAGGTACCGTAAATTTAAATTTACGGTATGCAGTTTGAAAACTAAGTACCATAAATTTGAATTTATGGTACTCAGTGTTTAAAAATTATGTACCATAAATTCAAATTTACGGTATGTAGTTTTCAAACTGCATACCGCAAATTGCCAATTTATGGCATATAATTTTATTAAATTTTGTGTACCGTAAATTGGTAATTTATGGTACATACTTTTAAGACTTGTGTGGTACCCAGTTTTTTAAAAATACATACCATAAATTACCAATTTATGGTAAACAAAATTTAATAAAATTATGTATACGATATGTTATTTTTTTTAATTTATTTAATTATTTGTTTACATATCATATATATATATATATAATAAATTTTTTAATATGTAAATAAATTGTCTTAATATTTTTTTTATATATTTATATTTGTAATACTAATTATTTTACTTGGGGGTAGTGAATGCGTCACTAAAATCGACAATATGAGTAGAGTTGATAGGTCTGTCCATTTCATCAGGATTTAAGGTATTAAAATCTTCCATTTTCAATAAAACTAAAATAAAACAAACAAAAAAAACATTAATAAAACATCTAAAAAATTGGGGAAAAAATTAAATATTTACGTACCGCAAATAACAAATTTACGGTACGTTATTTTTTTCAAAAAAAATTATTTACCGTAAATTCGTATTTACAGTATACATTTTTCAAAATATGCATATCGTAAATTCGTATTTACGGTAAAGAAAAATTTTATTCTTATCGTAAATTTGTATTTACGGAAGATGCGTGAATTTCTTGGGGTGTGGGAGTTTTGTTATTTTTATAGGGGTATTATGGTCAATTGGCATAAATGTGGGGGTGTGAGAAACATGGGCCTGTTCCAGACCATGGCCAATCTAGCCTATTTAATCTCCAGACTGGCCCATGACCTCATTTGGACCAAGAACCTTCTACACCTGTGTGCCCTCAGTCAAGTAAAGCACCCTTTATCTCTAAGCTAGTGTTTATTTCAGAGACTCAAAAATTTTCCCAGAAATTAGTTTCCTGGGAATTAAGTTTTAAAAAATTGTTTAGCTCATATTTTATCTTCTAAGGAATCTTTATTTATAATGTCTAAAAATAACTTAGATACGTTTGGTTTGCAATACATATTTCTAGAGATTTGTGTTATAATTATTAAAATACTCCTGAAATATATAAAATCACTTAAAGGTAGGTAGTGGAGTTAGTATAGTAATTTTTTGCTAAAAAACTTATTCCCACCCACAGGGGAATAAAAAATGCCCACCATATAAGAGGGGGAATAAAATTCCTGTCAACATGGGAAACATTTTTTCCTGGTTAACGTAACATCCCAATTTTCAAGAGAAGTGATTTTAGCGATAAAATCCTGAATACTTGAAGATAAGTCATAGAGATTGATCACCTCAATGATTTATTGAGAGTATGAGGACTATTTTGACTTATTTTGAATAATTTATTTATTATAAATAATTACTATTCATGATGTCAATTCAAATTAATTTACAGCGTAGACGTATGCTGCTTTTAAGGTGAATTCATCAATTGTACTTATTATAAATTTGCTGTTTGACGCGGTAACGCATATTTTTGTGTTGACTAAGAAATTGATTGAATTAAATCAAGATTAAATTTAATTTAAGAATTAATATTTTATATTAATTCATGGTTCGAATATCGTCGAAAAATTCTAACGAAGTTTCGTCGCGTTTCAAATCACCGAGCAGTTTTGCCGCAGATAAAATTTAAAACGAACTCCGATTTCGATGAAAATCGAATCGTAACTTGTTGTGATTATTTTTTAGTGTTTTAAATTGTTTTTAATATTTATGATAATATTTTATCACGCGGTGAATTAATTTTTTGGTAAATTAATTTTCGCGAATTTATCGACAGAGAATTAATCGGTAACGCGGTTACTCAACGCCGTGTTTTTAGTACCTTTAGACTCTAGCATTAGAGGGTAATCATGAGAGATGTGAGATTAGAAGGATTAGATTAATCGATGGAATTAGCATATTACTTTAGTTATAGGTGTCACTTTTTGAGTGATTAACACCTTTACACTTTTTCCTAATTAATCCTAGCTAAGTATTTCACTTACTTTATTATTATTTTTTCCATCACCTTCCTTGAGCCTAATCAGGCCGAAACCAGCCCTCCCCTTTTCTTTTTATTCATTCATTCACTTTCTTTTATTAATTGGTCACCCAAATGTGTATTAAGTTAAGTATTAAGAGTTGTGTTATTTGAAGTGTTATAAAAATTAAACCTTCCCTCCCTAAACAGCCCAAAAACCCGAGCCCTCCCTCTCTCTAACCCTCATCATTTTCATCTTCTCTCTTTCTAGTGTGAGAAGCTCCAAACCCTTTTCCATGGAAATCTCCATTTCCTTTGGTTCTTGAGTTCATTCCACCTCTAACCTTCCATACATATTGCTACTTACTTCTTCTTCTCTCTATCATCATCTATTCTCCATTCAAGCAAGGTTGAGAGCACCATCTTTCCCCCCTTAAACAGCCCCTAGGCCGCAAACAACATAGGAGGAGGAGGTAGTGGGTCTTTCACTTCCATTTCTTGTTTTTATGTCTTGTTATTTGCTTGATTGTGAACTATGATGGAAATGAACACCCTAACCTCTAGTTCTTGGAACCCTAGGGAACCCTAAGGGGAAAAAGGGGATTTGGTGTGATCTTGAGTGAATCAAGGAATTAGTTGGTTAATTGAGTTTATTTGAAGTTGTTGTTGCTATATTGGGTGATAGTTTTTGGAACTAGAACTTTGTTTGAGTCTTTTTGGGGATGAAAACCATTTTTGAAAGAGGGTTTTGGGATGATTACCTTGTGAGCAATTTGATTGGGTAATGGTTCTTGTTCTTTTGTTAGTATAATTGTTATTGTGTTTGTTGAAATTGTTAAATTAAGAGAGTTAGTGAATTTTGTGGGAAAACCTTGTCTTGAGGGACTTGAAAATGGTTTTGAAAATTGAATAGGCTTTGTCTTTGGTAATAGTTTGTTGGTTTGTGAAAATAATTGCATATGAAATGGTATTGATAAATTATTTTGGAAACTTGGCAAATTATTTCCAAATTTTGGCTAAGGGTCGCGAGCCCTATGGGACATATGGAAGAAAATTTTGTTTGCAAACTTGATTTTAATAGTTGTGTTGATGTTTGTTTGAGCTTTGCGAAAATTATGGAAATGATTTGCTAATTTAATTGGAAGTTGCAATTTCTTTGGAAAAAGGGGTTGTGGTAGCCGAGAGCCCTTAAGGGGTTATGATAGGGAAATTGTTTTGCAAACTTGTCTATAATGATTGATTGATATGTTTCTAAGCTTTGGAAATTTAGGAAAAATTATTCTTAGTTTTGAAAGGTTATGCTTTTAATTAGTAGTGAATTATTTCAAGTGTAAGTTATTCTTTGACACAAGTATTTCAAGTATATATTTTAGTATTCTAAATTAAGTTCTAAGTGAAAGTGTTTGATTAGGAAAAAGGGGTTAAGTTTGAGAGCCTAAGGATATAGAACTAAGTCTTTAGAGTTGTGCTAAGTTTACTTTGTGTAATAGGCTTGAGTGATCCGAGATCGTGCGGTGGAGAATCGAGGAGTACGTGGACGCGTGGCTTGGAGTTCGGTAAGGGCGCTTCACATTATATATTTTATATAGTGTAATGTGAGTAAAGGCAACTTTAGATATTGCATAGAATTTAATTTTAAGTCTTAAAGCGAAGAAGTCTGAGAACCTCTGGGTTCGAAGTGAGGGTCTCGTACCCCTTCGTTTTTTTTTATTGTCTGATATCTATACTGATTATTTAGTGGGCTTGTCTGCAAGTGGTTGGCAGCTGTCCTTATTATTTAGTTGTAATAAAAGTATTTTCAGTTTGCAAAAATTGGAGTGTCATATGTGTAATACTTAATAAATTATGAGTGTGATTCCTGTGGTTTTATTTTGATGTTTTATTTATTTATTTTCTATCATGTTTCTGAAATCGCTGTGATACTCTGACCGTTCTGTTAAAAGAAGTTTTTATAGAAAGAGGGAAAAAAAATAGAACCACACTTTCGGAAAACCCTGCAAGTAGAGTATTTCACCTTTCAGAAATATGTCAGCTTTTGATAAGAATATTAGTTTAGTAGCGCTCCGAAAACGGGGTGTTACAATAGTGGTATCAGAGCCAGGTTCGATTCTTACCGGATTGTGAGTTAGGAAACTATAGCTGGTCAAGTGTCAGGTTGTGTAGAGAACAGGTTGTTACGGGTTAAATTAACTGTGTCTTGTTGTGAGTCAATTTGTGTTTGTGTGGTAGTTGTTCCTCAAGTGGAGTAGCTCTACTTGTACTTGTTTGAAATTGTTTCTTAATTGAAACAATGTGTGCTGAGACATACAAAAATTGTTATGGGATTTTGACTAGGTTGTAAGACCTCGTGGAAATCCAATATCTACGAAACGAATAATTGTTTCTGTTAAAGCAGACAAGTTAGAGATGGATCAGAGGATTCAAAATGCCCAGAGTTCAGGCGAAGGAAATCAGAACAAATGAAAGCAAGTCTGCTACCGTTGTGGGAAGTCAGGACATACTGCCATTAATTGTCCTGCAAGGGGTTATAAGTTATAGTTCAACTGCTATGAACTAGGACATATTGATAAGGACCGCCAGGTACCCAAGCCCGAGTCTGCTGGCAACAACGTTGGGATTGCAGGGTCAATCAGGCATAACCCCAAGAATCACGGACGTGGGAGACGACAGTAGAAGAAGCCATACCAACGTCCGCAGGAGAACAATCGAGGCAATTACCGTACTGTAGTTCAGAACGAAGAAAGTGGAGAAAAAGGGAAATAGGCCAAAGCAAGAATACTTTGTTTTCGCTGTGGAGGCATGGCACACTATGCTAGTAAATGCTCACTCAAGAAGAAGTTGTGTTTTTATTGCAAGAAGCCTGGGCATTATGCCAAGAATTGTCGAGAACCAAAGATGGAAACGACTGCAAATGCGGTGGAGGTTCAACATTCAACTCCGAAAGGACGTATCTACTCATCGAGCAGAGGAGAGAGCTCCTTGCCCGAGGACTTCACCACAGGGAGTGCAACAATAAGGAGCTATGCATGGACAGAAATTGGAAAAGGGATTGTCTGTAGGAGACGTTATATTTAATATTTAGTCTGACCTTTGGCATATTAGTGATCCTAAATATAGATCACCTAAGTATTTGATGATTGAAGTATTTTGGTATGTAGTACATTTAAAGACTAAAATGTATTTTATAATTTTGTGAATGGGACAAGTTTGCCACTAACATCTGTGTTTTGTGGTAGTTTACCTTTATACTACTGTGAATATATGTGATTGATTGCGTCAATGTTTATTTATCATGAGCGTATTCATATTTTGCCAACGAAAATATTATACGCGATTAGTTCTAGCAAGCGTTAATTAAATGTCTCGTGACAATTTAATTCACGCGAGATCCATTTGACTCAGTTGAATGGAATTTAGAGGTTTAGTGGGGTAAGGTAATAGTTTTAGTGTGTGACGAGTTGTCTAACTATTATGGGGTAGTACTTAAGATTTTGCCAAGTCTTATCTTCACCTTACCTTACAGAATAACCTTTTCCCTTGAATTGAAAACTAGCCAGACAAAACATGGAGGAATCAATGCCCTCCTTTCCTTCTCCTTGGCCGATCACCTTAAAAAGAAAGTGGGAGAGGATAGTGTGGTATCGGTGTTAGTGTTGAGAGAACCTAGTTCCCTTCCTTTTCCTTCTGTTACACACCGCGGACGAGTTCTGCTTAAGCGACCCAATTCTTCTTCCATACCTTCCTTAGGTGATACCAAATTGTGTGGTGATTTGAGTGTGGGAGAAACCTTACAAAGTTCGGAGAGTCTGGAGGGTTACTTTCCCTACCATTTCCCTAGATCAAACTGTAAGTATGGGATAAGGTTAGATGAGAATTCACCCTATCATTGGCAATTATGAGGGATGTTGGTTGTGATTAAGAGGTTAGTGACTGTAGTGATCCTTCTTTCCTTTTGATGTATTAACACCGCGAGTTCTTGGAGGAGTTCTCGGCGAATATTTTAATTCTCTTGATCTCGATTTTTGTATAGTTTGTTAATAATCTTTTTAAAGATGGTTTTAAGTTTAAAATAATTTTTGTTAAATTATTATTTTATTCTTATCTTGTATTGTTTGTTATTGATTTTGTTGAAAATAGTTCCAAGTTTTAGATGATTCTGTTAAATCATGATTTAGTAGTAAAAGTTCGAAAATGGTTTTGTTTTCTTTTGTTGTAAAAGATAATTTCTAAAATTTCTAGTCAATCTTGGGTTCAAGGATGTTTTCTATTTTATTTTTATCTTATCTTATTGGGAAATGTCCTTGATCTTATTTTCTTTTGGAAAAACCAAGTTTTGGTGTGATGTGTTTGAACAAATTTTTGAAAGTTGTGTTGTTAAATTAAAGTATGAACCCGTGACCAAATATATTATGTGCGCGGTATGATTTCAAATTTTTCTGACTTAATCCTTGAGAGATTCGGAAAAGAGTTTTAAAAAACTTTATTTCTAAAATCCTTGCTTGATTTCTTAGAGCTTTAGAAGTAGGTTTTAGTATTTTGTTACTAAAGTTTGTTGAAAGAAAATTAAACATCCTCCCTAACATCTTTTATGAAGCCGCGAGCCTCAAGAGGGTAAAAGAAGAAAACTTTTGTGTTCTAACCTTCGACTCTTTCATATTTTGGTTATTGTTCAAGCTTAGTAGTCCTAAAAAAAATTAGATTTGTGTTGAAATTGTTTTAAGTGCTGCCAAGTTGGAAAATTTTTGGAAAGAGAGTTGATTTTGAAATCCTTGAACTTGAACCAAGTTATGATAGGAAATTAATTTTAAGGCTTTAAAGTTTGGGCTAGTGATTTAAAGGTCTTAGTATATTTGTTGTTTTGTTGATTTGTGTTTTAAGGCCATGAAACACCTAATGTTTAAAGGAATCCTTGTATTCCTAAACAAGGTGGAATCTTAGGAAATTAAGCGTTTAATTTTTTTGATTCTTGGTGCGAGTTTTATGATTGCAAAAACTTTGAAAGGAGAAAATTTTTAGATACTATTATATTGTTCGAAACTGAGGGAGTATTTGATGTTTTGGTAGTATTTTAAAATTTTACGTGCTTAACTGATAGTATTTGTTAACTAGACATTTTAGAAATTTAATAATTGCTTGAATTTCGAAAGAAAAATGATGTCGAGTTTTGAGCATGTAGATATTGGTGTGTGAATTTTATTTTATTTTTAAAAAAAAGCTTTGATTAAAAGGATTTTAAAGAAAAGTGAGTGGTTGATTTAAAATTAAATGTTACTTTCAAGTCTTTAATTAAAGCGTGGTTGATGAATTAGAGACGATGAGGACCTAATCTCAAATGAACTTTAATGTCCAAAGAGAATGGTTGAGTCTTGCGAACAAAGAGGTTGTGTTCTATTGGTTCTCTATGTTGGTATTGTATGTAAGAAATTGATGTTTTCCTTAAAAAAAAAGTGTTTGATTCAAGAAAACTTTTTTAATCATTTTGGAGGTTTTAAGTGATTTTTGGTATCTATGATATGTGTAACCATGGGTGCATGTGAACAAGGTAGTATTATTTTTATAGTAATCGCGTGTAACTGGAGTCGAGCTCGTGTTCGTATCCGTGTTCGTGTTCGTGAGCGTGATCGTGATCGTGATCGTGGATGGGCAGATGTCGTGATCGGGAATGAAGCATCAGTCAGTCGTAAGGAATTCTTTGTCCTGTAAATGTGCTTACTTTACAGTGTGCTAAATATATATGCTTTGTGGTTATTATTATTACATGCTATACTATGTAGCTATAAATATTATAGCACTACATATAATAATAAGTATTGTGAATGCCTATGTGTGCAAATTATTTTATGGATTGAGTAAAGTAATTTTTCCGTAATTTTACTATACGTGTAGTTTTGAGGACGAAACTATTTTAAGGGAGTGGTATTGTAACATCACAATTTCCAAGGGAAGTGATTTTAGCGATAAAATCCTGAATACTTGAAGATAAGTCATAGAGATTGATCACCTCAATGATTTATTGAGTATGAGGACTATTTTGACTTATTTTGAATAATTTATTTATTATAAATAATTACTATTCATGATGTGAATTCAAATTAATTTACAGCGTAGACGTATGCTGTTTTTAAGGTGAATTCATTAATTGTACTTATTATAAGTTTGCTGTTAGACGCGGTAATGCGTATTTTTGTGCTGACTAAGAAATTAATTGAATTAAATCAAGATAAAATTTAGTTTAAGAATTAATGTTTTATATTAATTCATGGTTCGAATGTCGTCGAAAAATTCTAACGAAGTTTTGTCGCGTTTCGAATCACCGGGCAGTTTTGCCGCAGATAAAATTTAAAACGAACTCCGATTTCGATGAAAATCGAATCGTAACTTGTTGTGATTATTTTTTAGTGTTTTAAATTGTTTTTAATATTTATGATAATATTTTATCACGCGGTGAATTAATTTTTCGGTAAATTAATTTTCCTGAATTTATCGATAAAGAATTAATCGGTAACGCGGTTACTCAACGCCGTGGTTTTAGTACCCTTAGACTATAGCATTAGAGGGTAATCATGAGAGATGTAAGATTAGATGGGTTAGATTAATTGATAGGATTAGCATATTACTTTAGTTATATATGTCACTTTTTGGGTGATTAACACCTTTACAGTTTTTCCTAATTAATCCTAGCAAAGTATTTAACTTGTTTTATTAATTTTTTTTTCATCACCTTCCTTGAGCTTAATCAGGCCGAAACCAGCCCTCCCCTTTTCTTTTAATTCATTCATTCACTTTCTTTTATTAACTAGTCACCCTAATATTTATTAAGTTAAGTATTAAGAGTTGTGTTATTTGAAGTGTTATAAAAATTAAACCTTCCCTCCCTAAACAGCCCAAAAACCCGAGCCCTCCCTCTCTCTAACCCTCATCATTTTCATCTTCTCTCTTTCTAGTGTGAGAAGCTCCAAACCCTTTTCCATGGAAGTCTCCATTTCCTTTGGTTCTTGAGTTCATTCCACCTCTAACCTTCCATACATATTGCTACTTACTTCTTCTTCTCTCTATCATCATCTATTCTCCATTCAAGCAAGGTTGAGAGCACCGTCTTCCCCCCCTGAAACAACCCCTAGGCCGCGAACAACATAGGAGGAGGAGGTAGTGGGTCTTTCACTTCCATTTCTTGTTTTTATGTCTTGTTATGTGCTTGATTGTGAACTATGATGGAAATGAACACCCTAACCTCTAGTTCTTGGAACCCTAAGGGAAACCCTAAGGGGAAAAAGAGGATTGGGTGTGATCTTGAGTGAATCAAGAAATTAGTTGGTTAATTGAGTTTATTTGAAGTTGTTGTTGCTATATTGGGTGATAGTTTTGGAACTAGCACTTTGTTTGAGTCTTTTTGGAGATGAAAACCATTTTTGAAAGAGGGTTTAGGGATGATTACCTTGTGAGCAATTTGATTGGGTAATGGTTCTTGTTTTTTTGTTAGTATAGTTGTTATTATGTTTGTTGAAATTGTTAAATTAAGAGAGTTAGTGAGTTTTGTGGGAAAACCTTGTCTTGAGGGACTTGAAAATGGTTTTGAAACTTGAATTGGCTTTGTCTTGGGTAATAGTTTGTTGGTTTGTGAAAATAATTGCATATGAAATGGTATTGATAAATTATTTTGGAAACTTGGCAAATTGTTTCCAATTTTTGGCTAAGGGCCGCGAGCCATATGGGACATATGGAAGGAAAATTTGTTTGCAAACTTGATTTTAATAGTTGTGTTGATGTTTGTTTGAGCTTTGAGAATATTATGGAAATGATTTGCTAATTTAATTGGAAGTTGCAATTTCTTTGGAAAAAAGGGGTGTGGTAGCCGAGAGCCCTTAAGGGGTTATGATAGGGAAATTGTTTTGAAACTTGTCTATAATGATTGATTGATATGTTTCTAAGCTTTGGAAATTTAGGAAAAATGATTCTTAGTTTTGAAAAGTTATTCTTTTAATTAGTAGTGAATTATTTCAAGTGTAAGTTATTCTTTGAAACAAGTATTTCAAGTATATATTTTAGTATTCTAAATTAAGTTATAAGTGAAAGTGTTTGATTAGGAAAAATGGTTAAGTTTGAGAGCCTAAGGATATAGAACTAAGTCTTTAGAGTTGTACGAAGTTTACTTTGTGTAATAGGCTTGAGTGATCCGAGATTGTGCGGTGGAGAATCGAGGAGTACGTGGAAGCTTGGCTTGGAGTTCGGTAAGGGAGCTTCACATTATATATTTTATATAGTGTAGTGTGAGTAAGAGCAACTTTAGATATTGTATATGATTTAATTTTAAGTCTTAAAGCGAAGAAGTCTGAGAACCTCAGGGTTCGAAGTGAGGGTCTCATACCCCTTCATTTTTTTATTGTCTGATATCTATACTGATTATTTAGTGGGCTTGTCTGCAAGTGGTTGGCAGTTGTCCCCAACCCCCACACTTGTTTAATTACCTCTTTGTAGCTCCACCGAGTTGCAAAGGGATGAACTGTGTTTGGATGCTGATGTTTGAATGTGACATGATTTTGATTGGATTGAATGGTATTGTTGAGAGATTGCTGATTGAATAATTATTTAATATGAGATTGAATATCTATTTAATTATGCTTCATTGAATTATCATATGAGTTGATTTATTCATTGGGGTTGTGGGAGTTTGGTCGTGACGTTTGTGAGCTTTGAGCCGATTAACATAGGGAGCTAGGATCCCCTAAAAAGCTACAGCCGGTTTTTCGGTAGAGTTAGCTAGGCATCGTAACATCAGGAAACTTGAGCTGAATGTCCTACGGTGAGAGGAGAGCCCAAGGCTACGACTGGTATTCAATGGATTATTCGGCTTACTTTCCGAAAAATTGTAGAGAGTGTCTTGAGTTGCATTATGGGGCATTTATGCATATTGTTGTCTCTTGAATTATGTTTATTGTTTTTATGCTTATTTGAGAAGTTGACTCTTGCCTGTGGTTCTTTTAATCAATGATTGTAACCCAGATGACGAAGAAAGCAGAGTGTTCGGGACTACGGAGAAGCGCAGCCGAGGAAAACCTGTCCGGCTTCCTACTTGGGTTATGTTTGCAACTTACTAGGAGTTTAGTAAGGGATGTAGCGGGACGACCAACTATAGGATATTTGTAGTTCATTTCAAAGTTGTAATAAATGTATTTTTAGTTTGCAAAAATCGGAGTGTCATATGTGTAATACTTAATAAATTATGAGTGTGATTCCTGTGGTTTTATTTTGATGTTTTATTTATTTATTTATTTTCCGTCATGTTTCTGAAATCGCTGTGATACTCTGACCGTTCTGTTAAAAGAAGTTTTTATAGAAAGAGGAAAAAAAATAGAACCACACTTTCGGAAAACCCTGCAAGTAGAGTATTTCACCTTTCAGAAATATGTCAGCTTTTGATAAGAATATTAGTTTAGTAGCGCTCCGAAAACGGGGTGTTATAGGTATAGTTTTTCCTAGTAATAATTTTTAAATACCTTTTAACAAATATGGAAACTTTTTATTCCATCCTTAAATTCCTGGGAATAAGTTTGGTATCACGAAACAAACAACCCTAAGGGTTTTTATATCCACCTTCCTCCCCACTTTAAAATGACAAAAATACTCTCATTCCTTTAAACTCTCCCTCTCCCCTGCCAACAACCCTCCCCCAACCCCAATTGTCGTTTGAAATCCCTTTTTCTCAAATAAAAAAAAGACAAAAATATTTGTAGGGAACGGGGAATGAGGGACGATGTGGGGTGGGGTTTGTAGGGGAGGGATATGTGGGGTTGTAGGGTGGGAGGAGTGGGGTAGGGGTGGGAGACAGTTGCAAGAGAGGGAAGGGATGGATGGGGCTAGTTTGAGGGGAAAAAAAATAAAAGAGTGGGGATGTGGAAGAATTAAATGGGGAGGTGGAGATATAAATCCCCTATCTCTAAAAGCCAAAATTCAAACAAACAGTAATGAGGAAACCACTTCAGGAAGCAGAGTTGGATTAGGACTCTGGTAGCCCAAAGAATTTATAGACAATTTGTTTCACTGCGATAAACCTGTTAAATATCTTTGTTAACTTAAGTATTAGAGTGCCTTGGCAAGTACACTAGACTTGGCAAAGTTCCTTGAATGCATCCTTAATGAAAGTTTGTGCTTGGAGATCTTGGGGAACTTTTATTGAATCTTGAAAGGGAGAAAAGGAGCCATCTCGGATTGGAGAAAATGAGTCATTTTCATAGACTCACAAGAGGTATGGGGTGATGAACCAATATGATGGAGGCCAAGAGTAAGCAAATCAACTTTACAACAAAGAGAAGGACAACCAATCTAAGTCCAAGTCATCCCATTCTAGTCCAAGACATTTATGGAACTAAGAAAATTGAATTTTTGTTTAAGCATTCATTTTCACTTGGTGATCACATTCCTTCCTTGTTTTGGCTGTAACCTAAGCTCTGGTTATCCGATTGATGTGTTCTCTGATGCATTGAAAAGATAAGAGAAGTGTATACAAGTCATGTTTCACGTATGAAGACCAGAATTAGATTTTATCATGGTGAAAATTGGGATACAAGTTTAGAACAAAATTTTGGACGGGATATGGAATTGATTTAGGCTTGTATTTGAATTTTATTTGTTATTTGTATTTTAGGCTTCATGGGCCATGAGCTACTTTCAAGATATTGTAGGAGTTCACTTGGATTGATGACTAGGATAAAATGTTCCTTGTTCTCTTTGTGAATCTATAAAATAGCCATGAAACCCTTCATCTCAAATCAGTGTAAGTTTAGAGAATTTGCTCTTGAAAGAGAGAGTTGAGCATTGTTCCTATTTGGGGTTCTTGGATTAGAACCAAGTTTTGAATCATATCAAAGGTCTTCACACCTTTGTGGCGATTCCTCTTTGGCTTATAATTCTTTTTTCTTCATAGAATTGAGAGTGTGGTGCCTTCTTCATCTTCTTGTCTAATTCCATTTAATTTGTTTATTTTCTTTTATGTTTACCATCCTTTAATTCACGACATTTTTTTGCTTCATAATTTATTTTAGATCCATCTGTGATTTGTTATTTCAATTGTTATTTGAGTCATCTACAAGATAGCCAACTCAAGAAAGATCTAAAAAAACTATATGAAGAAAAGAGATAATGTTATTTGATAGGCCAGAGCGCGTTTAAATTGAAAGAATTCTGAAGAAAAGAGATAATGTTGAAGTTTATCTTTAAATCCTTGAAAAAAAGGAAAAATCAGTTGTAGTAGAAGAGCTAAAGAAAAAGAGCCGCCGAGGACTAGATTTTTGCACCAAGGGAGCTAACATGAAGCACGTGCCTAGAATTTAGGAAGATGTGGTTGTCGATTTTGAATTAGCCAATTTAAAATAATTTAATCGACTAATTTAATTTTAGTTGTTGCAAAGATTAGCCACTATGTGTTGGGTGCCAAATTTCAAATTTGGGTTAATCGACAGAATGTTAGAATTCGACAAGTGAAGGCGTAAAAGACCAGAAGAAGGGATGAAGATTGACTAAGTTTAAAAGGACCGGGTGACTTGGCGGTTGTTCGACGAGGTGTATGAAGCGTCGAAGATGTCAACATGGAAACGGTCAAATTAGACTTAGGCTTTAAGCAAAATGTAGATAACTCGACAGGAAGTGATACTGTCGAAGTTTAGTAGTTTAGATAAATTAACTACCGACCCTGTATCTGTACACGTGTCAGGTCGGATGATAGGTAGTTTTTGCATTCTTTGCCTATAAATAGTAGTTCATACGATGTAATAAAGGTTGGATACTTGATCTAAAATTCCTAACATCTCAACAAAGGAAAGCAGTTAAAGGAAACACGATCACAGTATGCCTTCCACTCTTTCCTTTCAGCAATTTGCAAATCAATTAAGTTTTATTTCTAATTCCTTGTCTTGCTCTTTATTTTAAGTTACTGCGACTTATTTACATGTTTCGTACCTTGCATTTTTCATTTATCTTTACTGCATTTTAAGTTATTTCTGAACTTTTATCTATTTTCAGTTTCCCGCATTTCTGTTAGTTCATAACCAATTTATTACTGCCTTTCAATTCTAGTTATTTACACTTAGCAGTTTTATTTTTTTTGTTCTTTACATTTGTTATCATTTAACTTCATTGTTCTTTCATTTCCAGTTCTTTAAACATTTTTCATTTACATTTCTGCATTCATTTCAGTTTGTTTGTTTAAGTTCATAAAGTGCATATTTATAACTTTGCGTTTTTTTAGTTTCTGTTTGCATTTAGTTACTTGTTAATTAAATTATTGGCTCTCGACGGCCAATCTTGTTGGCCTTAGGCTTAGTGCCATTTCGACAACAATTCAATTGTTGTTTGAAGTTATCGTAATCAAATTTGGCATAAGACTTGACAATTAATGGCTTAAAAGCCAAGAATGTTAAAGAACGATTAACGTGTCGAGTATTTGACCGTTATATTTAAAAGAAACCGTTGTTTTCAAAACGAGATTACCACGTAACTCGTTCGGATTCATAATTGCTTGATCATCAAAATTTATTTGTTTGTTTGATGAATTTGGTAGATCATTCAAGATCATCAAAATTGGTAGAACCATACCATAAACCAAATTTCCCCATAAACACTATGTGAAAATGTTTATTGTATTGAAGAACATGGCAGATAGGGGGACTTGTATTTAACACTATAAATAGGACTTGTACATACTTTTTGATACACCATTCATCAATCAAACAACCTATTTTTCTCTTAATTTATCCTTCTTGTCTTTATTGTTTTCATCCTCTACTTTTCGTGTAATTTTAATCTTTGTTCAATCTTCAACACTTAACACTCTTTGTAGTAGTTAATAAACCCATAACTAAGAAATATAATTTTTGTCTTAGCGTAATCAATTGAATTTAGAAATAATTATTAACATATTAGTCGAATTTATCCTCGACAAGCTATTTCTAATCATCTTCCACAATAATGTATTACCATACTAAATATCAATAAGAGTGTGTGTGTGTAATGGTCACATTGTTCATTTGTTTGTCTATATATACACTCATAAATATTACCCCCTCCATCTCTAAACTGAAGGTTGATTTAGAAAACAAATATATAATTGTGCCAATTTTTTTCCACTATACTCCTAGATTAATTAAGAGTGTACATTATTTATATTTTATATTTAATTACTAGATAACTATAGTGGAATATGCACTAAAAATGGTAAAAAAAAAAGACCAATAGTCTAAATTTATCTCAATTAATTATTTCTTAACCTATATATGTGTCAAAATCTTAGTCACTGAAAGTTTTGGAAGATAACCACGAATCAGCCCATGCAAAACTAAGACTCTGTTTGAGAGTTTAAGAGGGGAGGTGAGAGCAGGGCTTTAAAAAAAATGAAAGAGGAAAAGGAATGAGAAGGAAAGATAGTCTTTCACCTAGAATGAGGGATTTATTTTTCTTCATAATAATAAAATTCCTTAATATGGGAGAACTCATGTATTGGAGGAGGGTTTTGGAGCGCTTAGAAAAATTCATCAAATCTTTTCCATCGTTTTGTACAAAATTAAAAATTTATTATTCATAAGCATTCTCTTTTTTTTTATACAAAAACACTCTCTCAAATAAGGTAAAAGATTTCTCTCTCATTCTCTCTCCTTATCTCCTCCCAAAACCCTCCCCTTCCCTCCCTTCTTATCTTCCAAACGGAGCCCCGCTAATCGATAAAGATGGAGATAAATGGTAGACCCCATAGCCCATTTTAGTTTCCTATGTCTATTTCTCTCCAGCAGAAACAGACACATCCGCAAGCATTTCGTGATCTGGTGCTAGTTTATTTATGTTAATACTATTAACCTCTTCCTCCAACTTTCCCAAAAGAGCCAAAGAAAAGTTGAGCTTATCAGACAGTTGTGCGAGAAAAAGACTTGCCACATACCTGAAAGAAACTAACTAAGAACTATATATGTTTCCACCAATTCAGTTGAATGGATAAAGTTGAGATTATTTGCATTTAAGAAATATGTGATCCACCATATTTCATTCATGTGGCCTTTTCAGCATTATCTGTGTTTCCAATAACCATTCAACATCATAAATGGAATACATGGCTGATTTACACCTTCATATGGCCTTTTCATTTATTCAAACAATCAGTTTCGAATAACATCATAAATGAAAAGTATGGCTGTAATAAATTTTCCATAATATATTATAGGTTAAATTACTCTGTTATAGGGATTAACAAAGTAATTTAACCTATGTTTTACTTTTCTTCGATTCGATAGATGGAATTCAGAAATTCATATTTTTTTATTAAGGGTTTTTTTTATAATTTTTTTATAATTTTTTTAAAAATTATGAACATCAACTTCAGGGGCGGCTCCACATGTAGCTAGCCATGGCTACAAAAAAATATATATTTTATGTTAGGTATATAAATAAGTTATTTTAGCTCCCAAATAAATATATTACAGAACAAAAATATAAATTTTGGCTAAGGGATGAATCCTAAGTCACAAAATAATCTTTTGATTTGAAAAGTTGCAGGGTCTAAAAGCTAGTATTGACATTCTGTTTAAGTCTTATATTCGTAAATTGAGTTGAACTACTTGTTTTGTTAATATAGGAAGTTTGTTATTTTCCCTTAATTACTACTTTTATATAAATTCCTAACACTTTTATTACTCTTTTATTTTAATGAAGTTCATATTGCCTATAAAAAAATTATTCTTTATATTTAGCTTCCTCATAAAAACTAGGTTATCTCCGCCGCCGATCAACTTGTAAGAAACCATTTTCTCAATAAAATTTATAGCAACTAGTTTTTTTTAGGAAAGCAATTAGTTAAATAGATGTGAACAGTTCTTGCGAACGGACAAAAACGAATCCGGATTCCCTGCAGTAACTGCGTGACGCAGTTACTGCCTCATCCGTTGGATTGAAATCATGCAGTCCATCACCGCATGCGGTGACCAAATCCAACGGTTGAGGCAGTAACTGCGTCAAGCAGTTACTGCAGGAAATCCATTTCCGACAAAAACACATCTTGATTGTAAAAATGGGAAAGCCACCTAATGATTGTGTGTCAAGCTGGGGCTGAGCTGTACCGTGATAGAATCTTCTATTTGATAGTACATTTCTTTTCCTAATTATAAGAAGAAATTATACAAAAACATAAAGACTAATAAAACATATTTAATATTATAAAATTAAACACTTTTTCTAAATATATCTCTACTTATGTGCATATGAAATATATAAATCTATTAAATACTATTAGAAATAAGTCATTTTTTCTTATAATTAGGACAAAAAATTCTCTAAAAATTCTTTTATAATTAAGACTGGAGGTAGTATATATTATCTATTTAAGAAAAATAACTATATTAACTTTAGTTATCTATGTTGTGTCACGTATCTTCATCTATTATATAAAATATAAGAAAAAAATTATTTGCTTTTCTTGCACCCGCGCTAAGCAGAGTCCTATCTACTACTCCCTTCGGTCCTATATATAAGAAACATTTTTCTCTCACAAAAGTGTCTTTTATATATAGGACCGAAAGGAGTAGTTCATAATAGAATGGGGAAATTTTCCCTCTCGTTAGTTTTGAGAAAATGAGTAAAAATAAAATTAGAAAAAGAAAATGAATGATAAAAATAAGACTTAAATACCATTTTAGTCCCTTAACTTAATTTTAAGGTTTAATTTAGTCTTTTAACTATTTTTGGGATAAATAAGTCCTTTAAGTTTTTATGTTGGGCCAAATAAGCTATTTTTGGCTAAATAAGTCCTTTAAGTTTTTAAGTTGTACCAAATAGGTCCTACATGGAAATGACTCATTTGACCAAACTTAAAAACTTAAAGCACCTATTTGACTAAACTTAAAAACTTAAAGGACTTCTTTGACCGAAAAAGACCTATTTGGCCCAACTTAAAAGACTTATTTGACACAAAAAATAGTTAAAGGACCAAATTGAACTTCAAAAATAAGTTATGAGATCAAAATAGAAGTTAAGTTTAAAAATAATTAGAAATGAGATATTTTTTAGTCAGGCAGCGTCTAAGAGAATAAATTTGAGCTTGTCAAAATTTATGAGATTATTCAGAAGATTTTATAATTTATACACTAAAAAAAAGTGAAAATTGTGGCGGTTCGATTTTACCAAGTTGGCAGTGGCGGTCCATGGTTAACCGTCGTAATTATGTCCGCTATTCGGTATAAAATGGCGGTCCATGGTTAACCGCCACGTAGACCGCCATAATATACATTGAATAAAACAACAGTTAACTTTGGTAAAAAATGGCGGTTATGACCGTCATAATATTCAATAGATTTGTAAAAAAGCAAAGTAAATTATGACGGTTTCAACCGCCGTAATGTTCACTTCTTTACAAAAAAAAAATCTTAGTTGTAGATTTTTTTTTTTTTCAGTGGAGCTCAATGGTTCATCAAACGCCCCTAAGGGGCTGGAAAGGGGGCAACTCGAGATCGAACTCACGCCCTAGCGTCTTAGCGGCAAATACTTTGCCAGTTGTGCAATGCATCACGGACTCTCATTGTAGATTGTGATTAAATTTAAATATCGCTGAAAGCTAATAAAAACAAACTAAATTAGGCGGACATTCTCATTCTTTTATTTAACCAACACTAAATTTCTAAAGTAGAGTACAAAAATATATCTGAATAGAGTGGTAGATAAAAGTTGTTTTCCTCATTTTTAACTCAACTATATGGATGGCTAAAAAAAAAAAAGATACATAACAATTACCATTTACCATTGCTCAAGTGTCTGTTACAAGAGAGAAAGAACACAATTTTTAGAACAAGACCTCAATCATGTCGTGCCTTAGAACAAAGCGAAGTATCCAAATAATCTACGCTCACAGACAAATATTCCACAATGAGAAGAAAGGCTAAAACACAACCTGTATTTAAATAATTCTATCTTTCTTGCCTCTGATCTAGAGCTTCTTTGCACCTCAAAGATTACAACAGCTCCACATGGCACTTGCTAGTCGTATAAAATTAGAGTCTAGAACAATTTTCAACAAATATTGTGTTTGCAGAGCAGGTTCTGTTGTGACTTGGAGAAACAAAATGGCAGTTGCTTCCAGCACCCCAATATATTGCTGCCAGCACTCCTACCCCACTGAAATCCCAAAAATACCCCCAAATTTATTTTTTTTTCCCTCCCATTTCTTCTTCTTCTTCCTCCCATCCCTCCTCCACCCCGGTGGTAGGGTGGTGGAGGAGGGATGGGAGGGAGAAGGAATAAGATAGGTTTTAGGTTAATGGAGAGGTGGTTGTGGTAGAGGGGCGGTGCTTCGGTGGTTGGTGGTGGAGGACGGTGGTGAGGTGGTGGAGATGGTGGAGGAGGGATGGGAGGAAGAAGAAGAAATGGGAGGGGGGAAAAAATTAAATTTGGGGGTATTTTTGGGATTTCAGTGGGGTAGGGGTGCTACCAGCAATATGGTGGGGTGAACAGCCAACAAAATAGTCCTAAAAATTGATTCACAAAGTACATAAGAAAGAAAGGGCAAAAAGTAAATAAACTAATAAAGCAAATCTTGCACTTCAACCTACGTGATTGTGCAAACGGGGAACAACCAAAAAAAAAAAAACACATCACAAAGAATAAATGAAATAAAGAACAGATTGGCAAGCCAATAACCTATAACAATAAGATCAAAACAATATATACAACATGCTTTTTTTCGGTCAAGATATATACAACATGTTTATACTGACAACAATAACAACCAAAAAATAAGGAAAGTAGTAGGCTCGAGCCCATTAAAAATGAAATAAACAAGGCACAGACCTTGCCTTTCGGTAGAGGTCCTCCCTCACATCAATGGCGCAATCCAACATGAGTGCATGACATTTTCACACTGTAAGCTCTCATCTGTGAGCTATGACAGGGGAATGTGGGGTAAAATATTTAATAGAAAAAAGAGAAATTCCTTAAACACTTACAAATTTAGATTTGGCATATTTGCAATAGGAAGCTGAAAATTGTCCTTGCTAATGCTATAAATCATAACAAGTTTAGTTTAAAATTTTAGACCTTTTTCCGAGTTTAAAATACCACCTGCACAACAAGCCTTAAAAAAGGATCAAAATCAACTCACAACAAAGCCACAAAGAAGTTGAACTTCATTGTAAATTGTTAGTAATTGGGGTAGTAGTTAGTGGTAGAGGTTAGATGAAAATATGTCAAAAGATATAGTGTATAGTTGAATCGTATACTAGGATAGTGAGAGAAGAGCTATGTTAAATGAACAACTGAAATTCAACATCGTATAGCCAACATCGTAGGTCCCCACACACAGGTCGGTCTCGTATTGCGCGCTCATAGAGAGAAACAACTTTAAAAAAAGGTGAAAGTGTATATATATACGGTGTGGGACAACTTTTCGGTTGCCCCATTATCATTTCTGGTGAGAGAAATGGCCTGTAAGAATTCTTGGAAGTGTAGAAAGTCTATTGCTCTCAAGAGCTTGTACAATTGTGAGAATGATGAGCCTATTTATAGGCATTTGATAATGTTGATTCTTCATTTTTTTTAATTATTAGGTGACTCTAGATTTTCCTAGATAACTTTGTACATGTAGTGGTAATTTTCTAGACTAATCTTGGTCTATGCTTTTATGGAAAAAATCTAGAAATTTGCATCATTTCTTTAACACTCCTCCTTGATGCAAATTTCGGAAACTCCGAGCTTTGTCCCCAGTTCCTCAAACTTAACTCTTGGCAATGTCTTCGTAATTATGTCTGCAATTTGGTCTTCGGATGTGCAGTACTTGAGCTCAATTTCTTTAGTTGCCTCTGCTACTCTGATGAAGTGATACTTTATAGCTATGTGCTTTGTTCGGTTATGATGAACTGGATTCTTCACCATTACTATTGCTGATTTGTTGTCGTAGTATATTATGGGTGATTCATCTTGTTGTTCACCCATGTCTCCAAGTATTCTCTGAAGCCATACAACTTGACTTGTAGCTTCAGCTGCTACCACGTATTCAGCCACTGTCGTTGATTGTGCAACTTTTGCTCTCTTCTTAGATACCCAAGAGAATATTCCTGATCCAAGTGAGAAGGCGTAGCCTAATGTGCTCTTCATGTCATCAACCGAACCTACCCAGTCACTATCATTATAGCAGATCAATTTTGAGTTGGTCATGGTTTTATACCATATACCAAACTCTTTTGTGCCTTGTAAGTATCTTAGAACTCTTTTAGCTACTCCATAGTGAACCTGACTTGGTTTCTGCATGAACCTTGATAGAAGACTTGTAGCATACATGATGTCTTGTCATAGCTGTAAGATACAATAGGCTTCCGATCAAGCTTCTGGTGCTCCATCTTCCTTTTGCAGCTTCTCATTTTTTACGAGCGAAGTAGCGACAGGTTTGCAATCGTTCATCCTAAATATCTTTAATAGTGCTTCAGTTTATTTCTTCTGACATATAAATATCCTTTCCTTTTGTTGTTTTACTTCTATGCCGAGGAAATAATTCATCAAGCCAAGGTCGGTCTTCTCGAATGTGTTCATCATGTCTTCTTTGAACTCGGTTATCATCTTCATATTGTTTCATGTGTAGATAAGATCATCTATGTATAGGGAGACAATGAGAGTATCATCCTGACCTTGGGTCTTGACGTAAAATGTTGGCTCACTCTTGCTCCTGCTGAATCCTTGATCGGCGAAGTACCGATCAATTCTGCTATACCATGCTTGAGGGGCTTGCTTCAGGACATATAAAGCTTTTCTTAGTCTTAGCACTTTGTTTTCATTTCCTTTTTTGACAAATCGTTGTGGTTGCTTTACATAAATCTCTTCTTGTAGTACCCCATTGAGGAAGGTAGATTTGACGTCTAACTGTAAAATATTCTAGCCTTATTTAGCTGCAAGAGCTATTAAAGCTCGTATAGTATCCAGACGAGCAATTGGAGCAAATGTCTCATTGTAGTCGACTCCAGGCTGCTGTGAGTAGCCGTTTGCTACCAATCTAGCCTTGTGCTTTTGTATTGAGCTATCAGGGTTAAGCTTCGTATTATAAACCCATTTAACTCCTAAGATATCTTTATCATTTGGATAGTCTGCTAGCTCCCACGTGTTATTTTTCTCAATCATTTTTATTTCTTGCTCTATTTGCCTTGACCCATTCTTCTTGCCTTGAAGCTACTTCATAGCTTTCAAGCTCAAGTATAGCCAAGTTGCAAGTTTGATATATATCCACCAACGATTTTTATTTTATCGAAGTAGATTATGGTGAAGAATCTTGTTGTTGTTGTGGAGATGAAGGGGGCATACCTGAACCTTCAGTTACTTCATCAACTTCTTCTTGAGGCCATTGTACTGTAAAGGAAGTGTTGTTTCTCTCGATTTTTTCTTTATCCCAATTCTAGGAAGCACCTTCATCAACTTAAACATCTCGGCTAATAGTAAGCTTCTCTGTTTGTAAGTTGTAGACTCGATAGCCTTTTGATTATGTGTTGTACTCCAAGAAGAAGCCCTGAATTGTCTTGTCTTCTAGCTTGTGCCTTTTTTCATTTGGAACATGAATGTAGCAAATGGATCCAAAGACCCTGAGATGTTTAGCATAAGGCTTTTGCCCACTCCAGGCTTCAATAGGAGTTTTGTCTTCGATTGCCTTAGTTAGACATTTGTTGAGTAAGTAGACTGCAGTGTAAACTGCTTCAGCCCAAAAAGTGTTTGGTAATCCTTTCTCCTTCAGCTTCGATCTTGCCATCTCCATGACTGTGCGATTTCTTCTTTCAGACGCTCCATTTTGTTGTGGAGAATATGCGATTATAAGTTGTCGCTCAATGCCTTCATCCTCGTCGAATTTATCAAATTCGTGGGAGTTGTACTCTTTTTCGCAATCACTTCTAAGCCTCTTTATATGTTTACCGCTTTGCTTCTCGATAAGGGCCTTAAACTTCTTGAATATTCCAAAGACTTTTGATTTTTGATGAAGAGCATGAAATAGCTATTGTTGTCGAGTGATGGTGTCCTCATCGATCCACAAACATCAGTATGGATGGGCTCTAACAAGTATTTTTCTCTCAAAGCTATACTGGTTGAAAATGATAATCTATGTTGCTTCCCGAGAAGACATCTTCCACAAACTCCATTATTGTCTTCCACGCATGGGAAATCTCTCATCATATTCTTCTGATATAATAACCTCAAGGCCTGAGTATTGAAGTGGCCAAATCTCAGATGCCATAGCCATGAATCATCGACTTGCACTTTAATGGCAATGTTAGTAGTATATTTAAAGTTTATTGGAATATTGGAAAACTTCTATTTCTTTTCTCCATTTTCACTTTGGCTATCTCCTGCCTTTTGTTATTGTTGTCATATATCGTGCACGAGTCCCCTTCGAAGGGAATAGTATAGCCTTTCTCCATCATTTGACCAATGCTCAAGAGGTTTTCTTTAATATTGGGAATTAATAAGACATCTTTGATGAGTCTCGTATCTTTCTTTGTCTCCACCATGACAGTGCCATTGCCTTTTGACTCCATGACAGCACCATTCCCTAATCGAACTTTTACTTTGAAGAAGTCATTAATATCCTTGAAGATGCTCCCCTCTTTAGCAATGTGATTACTGCAACCGCTATCCAAGTACCAATTTCCACTCAATTCGTCACTGGAATCTTGGCTAGCATAAAATAGATGCTGCTCACGGTCATGTTGATTCTACTCACACTCATGCTCTTCAACGAAATTGGCAAGATGTTTATTTTTGCTGAAACAGTTCTTCTCCACGTGCCTAAATCTCTTGCAGTGTCGACACTATGGCTTTCATCGATACTGACAGTCTTGATTTTTCTTTGAGAAATTTCTAGAATTCTCTTTGTTTCTAGAATTTTGTACACTATTTTTGTTTCCTCCATATCCTTTATTTTGAGACCGTAATTTGAGCTTTGATTGAAAGGCATTTTCTACTGAGTCATCTTCATGCCTAAAGTAGACAGGTCTTTGTTTGTTCAATCGTAGTCACGATTGAATCATACTTACGAGGAATAGAAATTAAAATTTTCTCAACAACTCTTTTGTCGAGAATATTATCCCGTAGGCTCTCATTTGAGATACTATTTCTTTTGTTCTAATATAGTTGTCTATGGTCAAAGACTCCTTCATTTTTAATAATTCAAACTCACGTCTTAGAGTTTGAAGCTTGATGGCACGTGTCACTTCCTTGAAACTCCTCCTGTAGTGTGCTCCATGCTTCTTTGGCACTTGTAGCTCCCATTATTCTCGGAAAAATAGTGTCGGATACTGCTTGTTGTAGAAAAATAACGCATTTGCGTCTTTTTGTTTATTTGCCTTCAACTCTTTTTACTGAGCTGCAGTAAGAGTTGAAGCTGCAGTAGCAGTAAATCCTTCTTCTACAATGTCCCATAAGTCTTGGGAGCAAAAAATGTCTTCATTTTAATTCTCCAAAAATCATAATTTGCGCTCGTGAAAACAGGACGGTAGTAGATGGAGGTTGAATGGTATTAGCCATGGGTTAAGAAATTTTTTACGACTATTGTAGAATATAAGGATAATTTTTTTGGAAAGTAGTTGGGTAATTTTCTATGCCCAGTATATGACCAAACGTAGCTCTAATACCACTGTTGTAACTAGGGTAGTAGTTAGTAGTAGAGGTTAGTTGAAAATATGTCAAAAGATATAGTGGATAGTTGAATAGTATTGTAGGATAGTGAGAGAAATGGCCTGTAAGAATTCTTGGAAGTGTAGAAAGTCTATTGCTCGCAAGAGCTTGTACAATTATAGGCCTTTGATAATGTCAGTTCTTCATTTTTTTAATAGGGTCGCACGAATTGGATACAATTTGGCGACAACAATATGCGACAATATGTACGGACCGTACATGTACGGACTTTTTTTTAAAAAAAAAATAAAAAAAAATTTAAAAAATAATTTTTTTTTCAAAAAATTATTACTGATTTTTTTATCTAGTTAATCATGTTCACATATCTGGTTAATACTATTCATTATCTAGTTAATGCCAAATCCTGAAACTTTTGGACATCCCATTTTCTTATCGGGTTAATCAAGTTCACATATCTGGTTAATGCTATTAATTATCTGGTTAATGCCAAATCCTGAAACTTTGGACATCCCATTTTCCTATCTGGTTAATCAAGTTCAAATATCTGGTTAATGTCATTCATTATCTGGTTAATGATCCCATTTTCTTATCTAGTTAATCAAGTTTAATTATCTGGTTAATACCAAATCTGTATTAACTAGTTAAAAAAAACTATAAAAAAAGCAATATATATATATATATATCAGTACGGTCCGTACATGTCGTACCATACGGACATACGGTGTCCATACATATTTGTGTTCAAAAATCATTTTTCTTTTTAATAATTAGGTGATTCTAGATTTTCCTAAATAACTTTGTACATGTAGTGGTAATTTTCTAGACTAATCTTGGTCTAGGCTTTTATGGAAAAATCTAGAAATTTGCATAATTTCCTTTAGGCTTTGTCTACCGTGCATGACTCATATGGGTCTTGCACAATACATGAGGGAAAATATCAGGTATTACATGGTCAGCATAGTACATCACTCACATTTTCCTTCGTCTGCGCATCTTAAGTTTTGATTTTTTTGGAAACCATGAATGAAATGGTTTTGGGTGGGTTCTACGGTGTATGGGTATTAAGGTACACCACCGTAAACCACGTTGTTTACCTTCAAATATTAAAAATAATACTTATCTTTATTTTGACTTTTCTCGCTCTAATATTTTGCACCAATCATTTTGATTTCTCTCAGTATAATAATTTGCACTCAGTGCCCTCACCTAGCTGCCTCTTTCATCTCATCCGGTCAGACCCAGTCATCTCTCTCTCAAAACTCAAAACACAACTCCTCTCACTGTGTCACATCTCGACTAGGGGTGACAAATGGATGGATTGGATAATTTTTTGAATGTATCCTAATGGATGGATTGGAAACAATCCATTTACCATCCACTAAAAGCTCATTAAAAAAATTCAATCCATCCATCATTCATTTAAAAAAATCATCGAATCCATCCATTAACAATTTTTTTTATGGATGAATATCCAGTCAATCCATAAAAATTATTTTAATCAAAAAAAATTATTTTAATCATAAAAAATATTTTTAATCATAAAAATATTTTAATTACAAAAAATATTTTTAATTATAAAAAATATTTTACTCACTTTCCCCTCTCTCCTATCTCTCCCTTCTCTCCCTCGGATATGGATTAGCTGCGTCCGATTAAATCACGCAATCACTGCAGTTAAAAGGAATGTATACGATTCAATTCATCTAAAGATTCATATTATTCCACATCATCATTTTTTTATAAAGAACAACAACACGCGTCGTTTTACTCCATAATAATAATAATAATAATAAGGTTAAATTACTTTTTTGCTCCCTTAACTCATTTATTAGGTTTAATTGGGTCCTTTAATTTTTAAAAGTGTCAAATTAGTCCTTTAATTTATCAAGTTGGGCCATATTAGTCCTTTTCGTCTAAACTGTTAAGGGTCTGTTTGTTTTAGATTGTGATAGAAGTGATTTTAAAAAAAATCAATGCTAAAAGAATTTATTTTAAGAAATGGAGGTTGAAAAAATTGAATTGTGTTTAGTATTGATATTTTAAAACTGAGTTTAGAAGAATTGATTTTGTTTAGGTAGAATAAAGTAGAATCACTTTTAGTGTTAATTTTACCAAAACATACATGGAATAACCAAGGGTGATGTACACACAATTTTAATAAAAGTACATGGAATAACCAACCCTTTTTTTTAAAAAAAATTTAGTCAAAAAAAAGAACAACCTTTTAATGAACTGTAAATATCTTTTTTCCAAACAACCTTTTTTTTTTATGAACCGTAGACAACCTGGAACCTTTTTTTTTTTTTTCATATTTCCCACCTATCATTATGAACTGTAAACATCCTAGAACAAACAACCTAAAACCTTTTTATTTTTTATTTTTTGTTTTTCATATTTCCAACCTATCATTATGAACCGTAAACATCTTGGAACAAACAACCTAGAACCTTTTTTTTTTTCATATTTCCAACCTATCTTTATGAACCGTAAATTTTTTTTTTTCCATATTTCCGGTTCTCATTTTTTTCCATATTTCTGGTTCTCATCCCTAACCTCACCGGCCACTGTTCCATTGTTTTCTCTGCACTTCTCTCTTCCACTGTTTCCTCTGCACTTCCACTGTTCCACCGCTGCCACAAGCTCCTCTTCATTCACTACAAAGCGAATCGGTCCAGCGCTTCCCAACACATTGATGCTGATCAATAGCCTCCTCGCATTCGCTTTCTGGTTTTTCTTCTGCTTGTTCAGCAACATCTTTTTTTTCAATTAATAATCAGAAAAATTAACCGATCTGGGGAAACCAAATAATGAAAAACAACGCGAAGACCCAAAATCCCAAGAATGAAAGAATCGATTCAGTCGCAAAAGAAAGAAACAAAATTGGGGTTTTTGTGTGTGTGTGTGTGAGGAGAAAATTGTCTCAGGGGTCGACGCCGAGGCAACGATAGTACCAGGCTTGTTTGCAAGAACCGAACGCGAAAGCAGATGCAGGAGCAACTGAAAGGAGAAGCGCGCTCGCCCTCGATAGCAAAAGGGAGCGCATGAAATCCGAATTGCTTAGGTTTCCACCATTCACAACGAATTTGGGAATTGTTGAGAGAGAGAAATGCACCCGAAGAAGGGTTGCTTTGTTTGTGATAGTGGAGGGAGGTTGAAGAAGATGGGGGTCAAAGCTGACGGTGGGGAAGGGGAAGGTGGAGAAGATGGTGGTGGGTGAGGGTAAACAATGCGGTTCACTGTGATTTACCCATGATACCTATACACTATAGAAATCAACCAACACCATTCCATTCATGTTTTCCAAAAATCAAAACTTGAGGAAGGAAAATATTGTTAATTTTTATCTAATGTATTGTGCAGGACTCTCTGGTCTCCTGCACGATAGAAGCCCCCTTTCCTTTAATATAAATCGAACAATACAATCTTTTACTATGAATGTTATTCTTGAGCGGTTAATTTATATGGAATCAATGCAAAGCATATTTTGTGTATTCCGTGCATATGTGTCTGTAGAATATATGCTCTGAATAGAATTTCTGAAAGAGTTTAGGACTAGACCAGAGCAAAAGATATAAGATCAGGGGAAAAAAAATCCAGTGGTATATGCAAGGTTTTAAAAAACGGTCCGTTTTACAGAAAACGGCCGTGACAAAACGGTAACGGTTGCCTCCGAAACCGTTACAGGATGAAATCACGGTGGGATTGAAATTCACACGCAACGGACGCGATGAAACGGCGTTGCGGCCGCGACGACCGTGACAAAACGCCGTTCACGAACATAAACAGACAAATATTCACTCCAGAATTCCGTTTTCAGCCCAAAAAAGAGGTATAAAAAGGCAAAATAATTTCTGAATCTCATCTAAAAACCCTAACCTCGTTTCTCCTTGCCTCTCTGTTGCTCTCTCGCGATCTCTCTCTGTTGCTCTCGCCGTCTTGCATCGCGGACTCTCTCACAGTCGCCGCCGGCCGCGCCTCCTGCTTTATACGGTTCCGTTCACGGCGGCCGATCTCTTACGAGTCCTTCTCATCTCGTTCATCGTCCTCCTGAAGAGGGGAAGGGATTGAGAGGGGTGAGTGACGGTGAATCTGAGTCTGTGAGTGGGATACGATGTGATTCATGGAGAGGGAGAGGAAAACAGAAATTTTAGAGGGAGGGAGGTGGAAGATGGAGGCCGAGGCGAGGAGGAGGAGTTGAGCTGCTCTCCCCTTTCCTTTCCTTTCTTCTGCGCCGCGTCTGGTACCCTAAAAAAAAACCAACCTTTTATTTCTTTCGTTTTTTTTTCTGGGCTAAAAATGATTCTGGGCTAAATTTTTTTTTTTTAGTTTTTTTTGGTTGGTCAATTGTTTTTTAATTTTCGTTTATTTTAATTTTGTGGTTATTATCATTTTAATTTTGTTTGTTAGTTAGTCACTTGTTTCATGTGGACCAAATTCATTAATTAATTAGTAAAAATTTAATTGTTATTATTTAACTAATCAATTAAAATGATTCATTATTATTAATTGTCTTATGGCGTTTATAATTTATATTTGATTTTTTTAATTTAAAATTACATTATTTATTTGCAGATTAGTTAAACAATGCCTCCAAGACGAGAATTCCCGGTAGGTGAAGCGACGGCGCTCAAGTGATGACATTGGTTGGCACTATGGAGAACCCGTCCCTGGTAAAAATAGAAGCAATATAAAATGTACACTTTGTGAAAGAGTAATAACTGATGGGATTACTCGGTTGAAGGAACATCTTGCACACATGCCAGGAGAAATTAAAGGTTGTGCTAGAGTCACAACTTTTGTTAGAGAAAACATGATGAAGCTTCTATTAGACAGTAAATCAAAAAAAATGATTCACGAAAAAGAAAGGAAGAACTTATCGCACGCATAAGAGGGCGTGAAGATGAAGATGATGACGTCGAAGGTTTTATGGATGAAGATGCATCTATGAGACAAGCTACACAAGAAAGCTTGATGTCACATAGACAATGGCAAGATAGACAAAGATTTTGTGCAAGTGGCATTAGTACTAGTGGCACTGGTAGTAGTGGAGCTTCTTGTCAATATCAACAAGGTGATCTTCAACAAAGATTGAGAGCTGTAGATGTTGATCTAGAAAGAAGTAAGAGTATGAAGCAAACAAAAATTGGTAGAGGAACGATCAAATCCTTGAGAAACAAGTTAGGAATGGCGGTATCTAAATTGATAATATATGAGCGTCTACCTATGAACTTGAGTACTTCTCCTTGGCTACACATGTTGTTAGCTAAAGCTGCAAGGCTGGGACCAGGTATTAAATGTCCTTCTCCTTATGAGATTTCAGAGATATACTTGAACAATGAATATAAGGACATGCAAAATTATATAGAGAAGGAAATAAAACCAATATGGAAAGAAAGAGGGGTGACTATAATGTGTGATGGCTGGACAAATGGTATAAATCACATGCATATCATGAATTTTTTAGTATATTGTCCGACAGGAACAGTGTTCTTGAAGTCTATTGATGCCTCTAATGTTCCTAGTAGAAACACTGACTATTACTTTAAGTTGCTTGACAAAATTGTGGAAGAGGTGGGGGAAGAGCATGTTGTCCAAGTGGTCACTGATAATGAGGCAGCATTAAAAGTGCTGGTTTGAAACTGATGGAAAAAAGACCAAGTCTTTATTGGTCTGCATGTGCAGCTCATTGTTTGGATTTATGTCTAGAAGATATTGGAAAAAAGTCAAATGTCCAAAAAGTGCTAGATGAAGCAAAAAAGGTAACTTTGTTCATATACAATCATATTTGGACTGTCAATCACATGAAGAAGTTTACTGGTGGTAGGGAAATTATTCGTCCAGCGATCACACGTTTTGCCACACAATTTTTGCAACTTGAATCTATTGTGAAAGAGAAACAGGGTTTGAAAAATATGTTTGATTCTGAGGAATACAAGAATTCCAAATGGGGGAAGGAGAAATCAGGACCTGCATATGAAGCCAAAAAGATTGTTACGAATAAAGAATTCTGGAATAAGGCAAGTGATATAATAAAGGTATTTGAACCAATTGTCAAGGTTTTGAAGTTGGTGCGAAAAACCAACAATGGGCTTTCTTTATGAAGCAATTGATAGAGCTAAGCAAGCTATTGAAAAAGATTGTCGTTACCACACCTACTATAATAAAATCATTGACAATAGATGGATCTTCATGCATTCTGATTTGCATGCAGCAGGTATATATCTATATATTCAATTTTTTAAATATTTGTATTTAATTTTGAAATAGAAATATTAATTATTCCTTTAATATTAAGGTTATTTTCTCAATCCCCAATTTCAATTTGGAGTCGTGCATGGTAGTCATCTAGCCAAGGAAACCATGGATGGAACCACAAAAGTAATAAGCAAATTAGAACCACATGTTGATAATCAAATAAGAGCTATTAATCAGGTGAGAAATTTGTTAATGCTATATATTTATAATATTGTAGTAATTTTTATGGATAAATTATTCATTTAAGACTTATATGGTATATTGGTTCTTGTAGTTGTTACTTTTTCGAGGTAAGGGAGAGACGTTTGGAACTGTATTAACGCAAAAAGCTTGGTCTCAAATGGACCCTGGTAATGTTTATAAATTATAATTTATACTTGTTGATATGCAAGTATGAGAATATTGCTAACTTTTATTTTTTGTTACTGGTATATACATAAATAATTTACTATTTTTTTTATTCAGCTGAATGGTGGATGATATATGGATCTTGTGCTCCTGAACTTCAACGTATAGCTGTAAAAGTTCTTAGTCAAACAACTTCAGCTTCAAATTGTGAGCGTAATTGGAGTACGTTTAGCTACATACATACATACAAAGACAAGAAACAGACTGAAGTATCAAAAGCTACAAAAACTTGTCTTTACATTTTACAATATGAAGCTAAAAATGAGGCATGAGAAGAGAAGAAGTCAGGAAGACATTGAAAACAGCTTCAATCCAATCAACCTTGATCATATATTTCAGGAAGAAGATCCTTTATCTCCATGGATTGAGGAGAGAGAGGGACCATTGTTGGATGGCACACAAAATGCAGAATGGCTCCCTATTGATTCTGATGATGAAGTTGAAGAAGAAATAGCTGGTGCAAATGCCTCAGATTCAAGTCAGACACATAGTCAAGGTGGTGGTGATGGTGGTTTAAGTCCACCCAGTAATAACAACAGTGGTGCTAATGGTGATGGAAATCAAGAACAAAGTCATGGAGGAGGTGAAGGGTCATTCCATTCTTTTCAAGAAGAACCATATGTTAGACGTGATCAAAATCTATTGCCTCGTAGGATAGATGAAGATTCTTTTGATGACATGACTGGTGATAGTAGTAGAGGCCGGGCTAGACGTGGTAAAGGTAAAAGGCACGAAGCTACTCCAATGGATGATTCTTCCTCGTCTAGTGTAGCACAATCATTTGGGGATTTTGGTATTGCTGCACCAATTGAAGGTAGTCAAGGTAATTATCCACCATATTACCAACATCCTTCTTACATGTCACATGGTTATTATCCATATATGCCAAACCCAAACCAACCATATTACCAACCTTCTATGAATTACCATGATTCATCAGCAAATTCTTCACATGACCACCAACAAATAGAACCATCAAGAAGCTCTGGATTGTTTGATTATGTCTTTGGAGGAAGTGGATATAATGATGATCAAGCTGATAGTGGAAGTTATGATCCTGCACGTCATTCTACCATGTGGTGACTAGTGATGTAATAAAATTTTACTACACTTTTTTTCCGCATGTATTAGTAGTTTTTTGTGATGAGAACTTGAGATAACTAATTTATCATGAAGTTTGTTTAAGGATATTAGTAATTATTAGTTTATTTATGTTGAATCTGTCAAACATATATAAATTTTATTAAATATATTAGTAGCTACTAAATTAGTCACATTTTAATTTTACTTTTTTGTTTTATTCTATTTTAGATATCTTATAATAATGAAAAAAACATTAGTTTAACTTATTATATATTATATGATAATAAAAATAATTTTAAAATAATTTGTGCAATATTGTGATTAATTCACACCACGACGACCACGATTCGTAACGCAGCATCCGCAACAGCCGAAATCGCGAAATCCTTAACGCGACCGCGACCGCGACCGCGACCGTTTTTTAGAACCTTGGGTATATGGACCACTGTCATATAGTGGCACTAATGTTAGCTAAACCCAATATATTTGCTTAGTGATCTAACAAAGAAAGTACTGCAAAAGGCAGTTAGATTTTATAGCTTTTTATTAATCAATGTTTTTGCCAGCTATATTCAAATTTTAAAATAGTAGATTTCAAATAATTACATGTTTAAACATGTTATTCACAAGCAGTCTTGGTGTCAAAGCTGCCGAGGTAGATTGCAAATGCCTGAAATACAGAGATAGGGTAATGGTGACACCCCTGTTATCCTCAACTGCTCAGTGGATGATTTGGGGATGAGATATGCAATAACGAAAAAAAAATACAGTAACAGTACTCGGTGGATGATTTTTGCATCTCTGTAAATAAAACAAAGAAGGTAAGTACAAGTAAAACTACACAAACAAAGGAAACAGATAAAAAACAAACAAACATGAGAGGGGGTCCTTTCTGTCATGCTAGGGCAATTAGGGACGGACCAAGGAATATTTAGTTGTGGGGGCAATATTTCTCTTATAATTATATTTGATTTTGAAATGAAAAAAAAAATAAAATATTTCAAATGCTAAAAAAAATTGAAAAATAAAAGTATATTACCTCTATTGTTTCTAAGTATTTTTTTAATTACTTTTGTTTATTTACTATTTTAAAAGTTGAATATTAATTATCATATTATCAGTTTTATTCTTATTTTTAATTTTATTAATAAAACATCATAACTGGTAGTTTATTTCCCAAATTAAATACAAACTAAAAATACAGTGGCATGATTGTTTTTTTTTTTGTCAATTTTTTTGTTGTTGTTAATCATATTTTTGTTTTTAATTGAATTAATATTAATATATCAACATTAGTAACAAGCAGCCCACTTTCCATTAACTGAAGGCCCATTATTATTAATCTATGGGGGCAAATCTCGCCAAGACACATTGACACATACATATGATACCAACTATTATGTAAATTGTGTCAAAAAAGAAGTATTTTGAAAATTTAACCGGGGGCAAATGCCCACATTGTGTGCAACGTGGGTCCGTCCTTGGGGGCAATCCATCACCGCCTGAGCGCGTCGCTATTGCTCCCTCTCCCATGGCCACAACACGCAGCCTCTGCTGTAGCCCATCGCCGCCTGTGCCTGTCGCGGTCTTTCACCCTCCTGTGGTCACTATGCTTCCACGATCCACACCACCCTCTTCATACTCTGTGCACCCTCCTCTCCCTCTCCATACCAATCCCACTTCTCTGTCGCCAATCGCCTCGTACGATCTCCCCTCTGTCACAAATCTGTCCTAAGCCACAGTGCTCCGTCCAGCCGTCATGAGCCTCGCCGCTGCAGAACCACCACGGTCCTTTCCCTCTCTCTCCTTAAATCCATCGTTCTCCCTATTTTGCCTATTTGTTCGGCACCCCCACTCCCCTATGTTATTATTGTTTATTTTGTTGCTTCAGGTCTGTTGGGACGATTAAGAGTTGCGAACGAAAGAGAAATGGGAATACAGATCTAGGGTTGCATATTAAAGGGAAACCTGTTAAAGTTAGGTTTTTTTTTTTTTTTGCTGATTAAAGGAAATGTGAAAGTTGGGTTTCTAAAGCTGTATGAGAGCGCACAAGATTTAATTTTTTAAGGAGCACGATATAGGATGAATGCAACACGCAAAGCACACTTGGAGCATAAAAGGGCAGGTTAAACCGCCATACCTTGCTAATGTATTACACCAGCTAAAAAACTGCCATATTTTGCGGTAAAAAATGTTGGTTAAGGGCAATCGCCATATATGATATTTCCTTACATTGTTTTTCACTTATTTTCATAAATTTATTCGCATAGTTTATAGAAACAATTTATACAAAGTTTATTCATAATTTCTCAATATTTTCTCTTCCATTATAAATGCAACATGTACATAAGTTCTTATATGATATTTGTTGAGCCAAACCTCTCCTCACTACTAGAAAAAATTGAATTGGAGACGATAATTAGAGACGAAGAAAATATGAAATTCGTCTATAATTTCATCACTAAATTTAGTGATACGAAAATGAAGGATGAATTTTATTTTTTGCATCTCTAATTTTTATCAATAAAAAGACTACCATTGGAAGGAACGATTTTTCACATGTAGTGATATGATCCTTGTTAGGGTTATATAGTTTTTACGGATCTTCCTTTGGGTTGACTATCTTATTATAAGAATCAAAAATGAAAAGTAAGAAGAATGGGAGAAATTGTAGCTCTAGCTTTAATTTTGAAGCTCTATGAATGGCGCACTAAATAATATTAGAACATGAAATGAAGGTGCAAGCTATAGCTTTAAAGGTGGCGCATAAACGTCAGAGCATGGAAAAACAAATAAATGAGAGTAAAGAAGATGCCACACTCTATGGAGAGTGATAAGTTCAATAAGGATTTGACACAATGGTATGAAAGCCTTTGATAAGAACCATGAAGATTCACTTCAAGAAACCCACAAAGAGGCACAACTCTTCAACTCTCACAATGAGCGAACTTCAAATATTTTTCAAAACTAAGAATGGTAAGATATATATTCCTATTTATAGATTAAGGAGGTGATAATTAACCCTAATTCTAATCCTAAGTAGCACTTATCAGCATAAGGATCCCAAACCTAAGAATAATACAAGGCATGTAAAAACACAAAAGAAAGTCGAGCATACAACAAAATACATTCTAGAATTTTGTGTTCAACTTTAAGCCTCGCCATAAGATAAGCTGAATTAGGTCTCGAGACTAGAAACAAGACATGTAGATAATTCTTTTAGATTTCTAACGCAATAAAGAACACCTCAATTGTGTTGACAAGTGACTCCAAACACAAGAGGGGGGTGAATTGTGTGTGAACTGTGCTTTCAAAAACTTTTGGAGAAATAAGTGCTAATTATGAGTTGCGGAAATATTAATGTGAAATAGATAAATCACTTGAAGAATAAATTGCAAACGAGTTAAAAAATAAAGTAAATAGTAAGATATAAATAACAATAAAATAAAGTACAGAAATTTAATTGACTGAAAAGTAGAGAGATAAGGAGTAAAAAAGCACACAACAAATTATCCAGGTTCGGCCACTTAACACCCCCGTGGGCTCACGCCCATTCCCAAAGCAAACCACTATGGGATTTTCACTAAAGACACTTAGCTTTTAAATCGGAGTTCATTCTAGAAACCTTTACAACTCTAAATCGAGCAACACGCTCAAGAGATATCACCTCTCTATGAACACCTTGGGATTCCTACCCAAAATAAATGATTTTCACAAATAAAATGAGACGAAAAGATACACTTCAATAGTGCAGATATAACAAATTGAAGCTCAAATAATACAACTCAAATTTTGTAGAATAAAAAGACTCTCTAAAATTGTGCTCAAATAAGTGTGAGTGATGAAAAATATTTGAAAGAGTTTTTGGCACAAAAATTAAGCACTCAAGTTGTTATATTTTTACACAAATTTCACGAAGTTGTGTTTATATAGGCAATGGGTGAGCGAAATGACCGTTGGAGCATTTGCCCTGCTATGCTTTGATTTGTCCGTTGGAAGAAAAATCTGCCCGCTATGCTTTGAAATAAAGAAATTGAAAACACGGAGACGGCTCGATACGACCTCAAGACAAATTTCAAGCAGACGACCTCGTAAGACAAATTTCTACAGAGACGGACTCGCCACACGACTGACAGACCCCACACACCGGCATACGACCTCAACAGCTCGGCAAAAGACCCCAAGACACGACTGAACACGCCCCAAGATACGACTCCTCATCACCGGTTCATAGCTCCTGACGCGATCATCGCCTCGGAAGCGACAAGAGCTCATCACGACCTCATAAGCTCGACACCACGACCTCACGACCTCATAAGCTCGACATACGACCCAGACGCGACCTCATAAGCTTTGACACGCGACCTCCTCCTCGCTGACATACGACTTCCCTCGTAGCTCAACATCCGACTTCCTCCTCGCCCAATTTAGACATCCGATTTCTCATTTCGACATCCGACACGAGATATGCATGTCAAAATATTTTGTGCGTGTGTGATTTAATTTTAATTGAGAGCTTTTTATTACTACTTACAAATTGTCTTAATAAAGATAAATAAATACCCAAAACCCAAAGAATTGAGAAACTATCATTCTTGATACTGCCTTGGTATTCTTTTTCCACTTTTACGCTTGACTATTTGCAAAGCTCCCTTTGTCAATCATTAAAATCATCCCCACAAGAGCATGTATTCACACAGACTCCCTTTTTATGATGACAAACATCTCATGGAGGAATTTAGTAAAATATAATCATGATATAGCAATGAGATATAAGCATGGTTTTTCAATAAAAGATATCGAGTTTAAGCACAATATTTAGAAAACTCCTCACAATATTAAAAAGATATCGAGTTTAGGCGCATTTTTGGCATTTTGGTGAAGAATCCCCTCACAATATGCATGGAATAAACCACTCCCCGAATCATATAACTCTCCCCTTTTTGGCAACATCAAAAAGCGGAAAAGATAAAGGAAAGGCATGTAAAACGTATGCATATACGTGTAACTAGATGCGAAAAATAATAGAGTATCAAGGGTTCAATGAAGCATAATTGTTCTTGCGCTAACATAACCTTTGCACAAACTTTTATTTTAGCGATTATAGGAAGGACGTTGCATTTTCTCCACTTTTAGTCTTGGTAATCTGAACCTGCATAAAAATGTTAGCACACTCCAACGCCAAGTTAGAACTTATTCATAATAAAATGCACTCACACGCAAATCATTCAATGCATGATTGATCTAAAATTCCTAACTCTGCTCTTATAAAAAGAAGCTTTCTTTAGGCAAAGGTTTAGTAAAATATACATAGTCAGTTGTTTAGATGTTTCCACAAACTCAATCACACAATCTCCTTTTGAACATGATCTCTAATAAAATGGTGCCTAATTTCTATGTGTTTGGTCCCGGAGTGATAAACCGGGTTTTTCGTGAGGTTTATGGCACTAGTATTGTCGCATTTAATTGGAATGCTTTTCAGATTAATCCCATAATCATTCAACTGTTGTTTCATCCAAATAATTTGTGCATAAATAACCGCCTCGCTTTAACGATTCCGCTCAAGAAGCTGGACAAAGCCACACGGCTTGTTCTTACTATGCCATGAGACCAAGGCATTCCTAAGTAAGTGACATGTCCCACTAGTGCTTTAGGTCCATTTTGCAACCCGCAAAAATCAGAATCTGAGTACCCAATAAGTGTGCAACAAGCACCTTTGGGGTACCATAAACCCATGGCTCAGGTGCTGAGATATCTCATGATGCTTTACCGGCTAAGAGATGTGATTCCTTAGGATTTGCTTGAAAACTGCACACATACAAACACTAGACATAATATCCTGGACGACTAGCGCGAGATAGAAAGAGATCCTATCATACCTCTATACTTACTTACTTCAATCGACTTACTTACCACCTTCATCTTTGTCAAGATAGCATGATGTGCTCATGAGTTGAGATTTCTTTGGCGTTGCTCATTCCAAATCTTTTAAGCAACTCCTTGCAATATTTGGATTGATTTATAAAATTCCTTCTTTTGTTTGTTTGATTTGAAGTCCAAGGAAGTAATTTAGCTCTCCCATCATTGACATTTCAAATTCACTTTGCATGATATCGAGAAAATTCCTTACACAAGGATTCATTAGTAGCACCAAATATTATATCATCGACATAAATTTGAACAAGTAAAATGTCATGCTTTTTGTGTTTAATGAAAAGAGCAGTATCAACTTTTCCTCTTTCAAAACCTTTTCAAGTAAATATTTGCTCAACCTTCTCGCACCAAGCTTCCTGAGCTTGTTTTAAAACCATATAAAGCCTTTTTCAATTTGAAAACATGATTTGGAAATTCAAAATTTTCAAAACCGGAGGTTGATCAACATATACTTCTTCTTGAATAAAGCCATTAAGAAATGCACTTTTAACATCCATTTGAAAAAGTTTGAAATCCATGATGCATGCAAATGAGAAGCATGCGAATAAATTTTCTAATCTAGCCACTGTGCATAGGTTTCATCGAAATCTATGCCCTCTTGTTGGTTATAGCCTTTGCAACAAGTCTAGCTTTATTTCTAACAATGATACCGCTTTCATCAAGCTTATTGCGAAAGACCCATTTGGGTCCCAATGACTAGGTGATCTTTAGGCCTAGTGGACAAGTTCCCAAACATCATTTCTCTCAAATTGATTTAATTCCTCTTGCATAGCAAAGGTCCAATGCTCATCAAAGATGGCTTCATTGACGCCATTTGGTTCAATTTGAGAGACAAAGGCCATATGATGACATGCATGATTAAGAGAGTTTCAGTGCTACTCTCTTTGAGATATCACCTATTATGTTGTCAAGAGGATGGTTCTTTGAGACTCTCCATTCTTTTGGAAGATTTGAGTGAGAGAGTTCTGAGAGGGTTGAGGCAAGGACTCTTGATCCTCCTTTTGAACTTTTTGATCTCTTGTTCCTCTAAATAGTATCTCAAATACTTCGCAAGATCATCAACACTTTCTTCTATCAAGATTTGGGGTTAGATTCATCAAAGAAACATGCACAGATTCTTCAACACCCAAGTTCTTTTTATTAAAAATTCGAAAAGCTTTACTAGAAGTGGAATATCCAAGAAATAAACCTTCATCGCCTTAGCATCAAATTTACCAAGGTTATTCTTACCATTGTTTAGACAAAACACTTGCATCCGAAACGTGAAGGTGGGGAAATGTTGGGCTTCCTTCCTTTGTAGAGTTCATACTTGTTTGCTTAAGGATCGGCCTTATAAGAACTCGATTCATCACATAGCAAGCAGCTCACGCGTCGCCAAAAGTACTTAGGAAGGTTAGTCTCATTGAGCATCGCCTCGCTAGCTCTTCAAGAGACCGATTTCTCCTTTCAACCACTCCATTTTGTTCGTGTCCTTGGAGCGTAGAAAAGTTGTGATCGATGCCATTTTCTGTGCAAAATGCTTCAAATGCTTCATTCTCAAATTCCCACCATGATCACTTGAATGGAAGCAATGTTAAGTCCCTTCTCATTTTGTATAACCTTTGCAAGTTTTCAAAAGCATTAAAAGCATCATTTTTGTGAGAAATAAATAAAGTCCATGTATAACGAGAATAGTCGTCTTCACAATAACAAGAGCATAGTAATTGCCACTCAAAGCTTTTAGTTCTAGAAGGGCCAAATAAATCCATATGTAAAGTTGTAAAGTAGGTTTGTAGAAACAATATTTTTAGATTTGAAAGATGCCTTTACTTGTTTTCCTTTCTGACATGCATCACAAAGTTTATCTTTTTCAAAACGAAGCTTTGGTAAGCCAATTACTAAGTCCTTTCGAACTAACTTATTAAGATGATCCATGTGAATATGAGCCATTCTCCTATGCCATAGCCAAGATTCATCCTCTTTACTAATAAGACAACATGCATCATTTGAAGGTATTTTATCTAAATCAAGCATATAGATATTTCCAATTCTAGGTCCAATTACAATAACATTTTCATTTATAGAATCCATGACCATGCATTTTGAAGAATCAAAAACCACTTTGTTTCCTTTATCACAAAGTTGACTAATGCTTAGCAAATTATGCTTCAAACCATCCACATACAAAACATTTTCAATAGTGGGATTAGGACTTTACCAATAGAACCAATCCCAAGAATTTTACCTTTGTTGTTGTCACCATACCGGGACATAACCACTATTCTTAGGTACCAATGAGGAGAACTTGCTTTTGTCTCTGGTCATGTGCTTTGAACACCGCTATCAAGATACCAATTTAAGTCCTTGGCTTTCAAGCACACCTACAACAACAAATCATATTTAACCTTTGGTACCCAAACCATCTTGGGTCCATATGAGTTAGTCTTGGGCAAGGTGCCCTTGAATCCACATCTTTTTGCCAACTACATTTTTATTCTTTCTAATATTGCAAATAGAGGCAAGTGTGACCATTTCTACCACAAAGTGAAAGCATTTAATGAAAGGACTACTTGAGGGTTTGTTTGTGATTGAAGAGTTTAAAAGATTTTTCATGAATTTTGGATGATAACCTAAACCAGCCTTTTCCAAAAGTACCTTTTGGTTTCCTAAAATAATGTTTAGATTATCTCTTCCCATCGTGAAATTTTGCAAGAGTGTTATTTAAATCCTCAACCTTATTTTTCAAAACACTACACTCATTGCATTTTAAAACTTCATCTTTTTTATTTTCACAAGATATGGGAGGAGAAGTTTCAATCACAAAGAACTTGTTTTTCTTTAAGAATCACTATCTCTTTGTTTAAAATTTCAATTTCACGATTCAAGAAGAGATGGTTTTCTTAGAAGAAAGAACAATTTTTCCAAGTTTAATCGCTTTCATTATTGAATTCTTCACAAGCAGCAAGTAATTCATCATAAGTTGCTAAGAGTCAGATCATAAAAATTTACCTCTATCTTCATCATGATTTGCCATTAGACTAAGGTGAGCTCTTTCATTTTCGCATTCATCGAAGAATCCATATCATTGTCATCCCAGGCAATGTAAGCTCTTCTTCTTCCTTGAATCCTTTGGTGCTTTTTCAAATTTCATTCCTCGCTTTGGTTTTGAGGACAATCGGGTTTTATGTGACCTTTCTTTCCACACTTGTAGCGTAGGATTAAAAGAAGTTGTTTCATCACTTTTCTTTTGAGAGCTTGGGAACTTACCTTTGTTTCGAAGTCTCATGAACCTTTTGAATTTGCGTAACCATTAGACTCATGTTTTCCTCATTATTTTCATCTTCAAGGAAATCACATTCGCCATCGCCGGTTTCCTCAATGCTTGCTTTGAGCTAGCCCTTCTTCTTCTTATCGGCCTTCTTCGCTTCCATGAGACGATTTAGTTCCAATTTCATGTTCCCGCAATTTTCCAAACAAAGTAGCCAAGGTCATAGAAGATAAGTCTCTAGATTCAGCTATAGCAGTTGACCTTGGGTTGCCACCTCGCTTTGGACATCTAAGAACTTTGTTAATCAAATCTTCATCAAGACTTTCCCAAGAGCTCGAGATGGTTTATTATATGGATGAACCTTTTTTGCATATCTTGTATGTTTTCACTTGGTTTCATCCTAAATAACTCATACTCATGGGTTAATGTGTTCATTCGAGCCCTCTTGACCTCTGGTGAGTACCTTCATGGGTCAATAGAAGGGTGTCCCACATTTCTTTAGCAGCCTTGCAATTTGAGACCCTATAGAACTCATCGTAGCTTAGCGTATGATGATGTTCTTAGCCTTCAAATTGTATCGACCTTTTTCTTATCATCTTCGGTCATTCAAAGTGATCTTGGTTTGTCTACCACTGCATCATTAATTGATTGAGTGGGGACAAATGGACCATTTTCCACAAAGATCCCAAAATATCAAGATCAACACTCAAGAAAGATTTGCATTCTATCCTTCCAATAACCATACCCCTCACCATTGAAAAAATGGGGTCTGTTCATGGAAGTTCCTCGTAATTGTTTGAAGTCATTCTCTTGAGGCGTTAAGTCCTTTATACAAGAGTCTAGCTCGATGCCACTTGTTGACAAGTGACTCCAAACACAAGAGGGGGGTGAATTGTGTGTGAACCGTGGCTTTCAAAAACTTTTGGAGAAATAAGTGCTAATTATGAGTCATGGAAATATTAATGTGAAATAGATAAATCACTTGAAGAATAAATTGCAAACGCAGTTAAAAATAAAGTAAATAGTAAGATATAAATAACAATAAAATAAAGTACGAAATTTAATTGACTGAAAAGTAGAGAGATAAGGAGTAAAAAGCACACAACAAATTATCCAACACCCACCCTGCGTGGCTCACGCCCCGTCCCCAAAGCAAAACCACTATGGGATTTTCACTAAGACACTAGCTTTTAAATCAGGTTCAAATCTAGGAAACCTTTACAACTCTAAATCAGAGCAATACGCTCAAGAGATATCACCTCTATGAACACCTCGATCTCTACCCAAAAATAAATGATTTTCACAAATAAAATGAGAGAAAGATACACTCAATAGGTGCGTATATAACAAATTGAAGCTCAAATAATACAACTCAAATTTTGTAGAATAAAAAGACTCTCGAGAAAATTGTGCTCAAATAAGTGTGAGTGATGAAAATATTTGACAGAGTTTTTGGCACATAAAATTAAGCTAATCGCGTTGTTATATTTTTACAATACCACGAGTGTGGTTTATATAGGCAATCGCCGAAATGACCGTTGAGCATTTGCGGTTGCATTTTTGATTTGTCCGTTGGAAGAAAAATCTGCCCGCATGCTTTGAAATAAAGAAATTGAAAACACGGAGACGCTCTAAGCATACCGACCTCTCGAAGACTTTCGCCGCGCACGACCTCAAGACGGCTGACAGATCGGACTCGCCACACACTCGACAGACGACTGACACGGCCTCGCACGACCTCGAACAGCTCGGCAAAAAAGACCTCGGCACACCGAACACCAAGATACGACCTCATCACCTCCTTCATAGCTTCTCATGCAGACGATGATCAGCTCCTACAGTTTTACAAAGAGCTCATCACGCGACCTCATAAGCTCGACACACGACCTCGGTACGCGACCTCATAAGCTCGACATACGACCTCGGTACGCGACCTCATAAGCTTGACACGCGACCTCCTCCTCAGTTCGACATACGACTTCCTCAGAGCTCAACATCCGATTTCCTCAGCTCGACATCCGACACGAGATATGCATGTCAAAATATTTTGTGCGTGTGTGATTTAATTTTAATTGAGAGCTTTTTATTACTACTTACAAATTGTCTTAATAAAGATAAATAAATACCCAAAACCCAAAGAATTGAGAAACTATCATTCTTGATACGCGTCTTGGTATTCTTTTCCACTTTTTGCACGGTTGACTATTTGCAAAGCTCCCTTTTGTCAATCATCAAAATCATCCTCTCAAGGCATGTATTCACAAATTGGATATTCAGAGCTCAAGATACAACCAAAACAATAAAGAGAGGTTAGCACTGATGAAAATAAAGTTTTCAATAAATCCAAGTTGGTTCTTCTTATTCCATAATTGTCTTGGTTTTTCTTGTCAAAGTTGGTCATCATAGGTTTGCATCATTCCCTCCTTTTTCAAGAGAATTTGACCACGAATTTAGCTCCACTATATCCTACATGAAGAGAAGATTTCAAGTCATTGTCATTGAAAAATGAAAACAACACTGACACACTCATCAAGATCAAATGGAAATTGAGAGAAAGGAATATTTGAAACAAGTGGATGATAAGTTTGTGCAACATATATATTTAGAAATGCAAAACATTCAAAGACAAAAAGAAAAATTGGAAAGGTAGTTAGGAGGGTATATCTCTTAGAGTAGATTTCTACAACAAAAATTACTTTTCTTTGTTTAAACCAAGTGATTTTCTCTTTACAAATGTGGCAACACAAGTGGGGACACATGGGATATCTTTTTAGCACAAACATTATATGTATCCTTATGGCACAATATAAGTTCCCTAAATACTTTTGTGGCCTTATAAATGAACTCAAAATAATTACAAGAAATGGGTAGATTGTTGTAAACAAAGCAACTGGTATCTAAAGTAAAACTGAGTATGACAAAATTGATTTACAAAAGGTTCGGCAATGTGCCTACATCCTCGGAGGCAGAGCAATTATGTTTTCTTATTTTTTTCTTAATAGGGTTACAACTCATTTATATATACATATATAAACACACACATACATGAGCGTGAACACAAGAAGGGGATTGAATTGTGTTCAAAACTTTTCACAAACTTTAAGTTAAAAACACTTTTGAACTCTTGATTTTAAATCTGTAAGTTATCGGATGCTGGAGAATGACCAGACGCTGGAATTGAAGTTTTAAGAAAACTTGTTTTTCTTTGCAAGAGAAGAATAAATATAAAGCAGTAAAGCATAAGACACAGAGATTTGTACTAGTTCACCACCAACCTGTTAGCTACGTCTAGTCCCTTCGTTCCTGAAGAATTTCCATTATAATCAACTAATTACAAATTCCTTAAGAGCATTCTACTATCACAAACTTGACAATACTCTTAACTTCTCAAAATGACTCAGTACGTTCGAGCCTTTGAGGAACAAAGCCTTAACTAGGCAGAATAACTTTTACAAAGTAATATTCTTTTGAATACAATCAAATAACTCTCACAGACAAGATGAAAAGATTGAGCACAAAAACAAATAACTTTCTAAGAGAAAAAATATCAGACGATGAGGTTTAGTTCTTGGTGTCTAGAAACTTGGCAGAAACTTGATTGCTCACTTGAGTTACAGCTCTTTTAGAATGTAGTTTCTAGCAGTTTTTGGCGACCTTATTCAATGAATACCTTGGGATATTTATAGGAGTCTCTGAGGGGTATTACTGTCGCAGTAAATTTCAGCTCCATATCATTGAGTGAGGTAATTTGAAATGATGTTATTTTCTTCCTTTCCAGAGAATATTAGAATAGTACACATTACCGTTTTTGTACTGTCTGCTTTTCACAATTGCCTTGTACGAATTTTGTCTTATACTAAAGGTGTCACATTTGATACCTTGTACATCAAAATGAGTGCATAAAATCAAATTCGAATTTCGTTCCAAATAGCTGAGATAGGAGAGCATAAACGTGACCATCACGTGCTTCATTAATAGATCAGATGCTCGCTCAGAATAATGGACGGACGCTCGCAGAAATCGAGTAATCCACGTGTCAAAGACTAACATTACCGGACGCTCGCTATACATAAGACGCTGGAGTGAACCGGATGCTGATACACATGGAATGTATTCAATTTCTTGTGAATTTCTCCTTCTTGCTTGAGCGACTTACAAAGCGTAAACAATTTTAATACCTGCACACTTCAAAACTTATTAGAAGATAATTTGTTCACTTGCAAGTACTTTGTTATCATCAAAATTAATGAGGGTCTAAACTTCTCAATCGTTTAGGTTCCAACAATCTCCCCCTTTTTGATGATGACAAATATCCAAGGTTGATGAACAATTTAATTTCAAAAAATATTTCAAGGGTCTCCCCCTGAGTTCAATAACTCAGATAAAATTAAATAATTTAGGTATTAAAGTGATTTATAATGATCAGAGCATTGTGATCGTAAACGGATGCTGAGTTCATTGTACCAATACTGAATATACTCAAACAATTTTTGAGGATTAGATGCTGAAATTCATTGTACCAATTATAATAAAATTGTGCTTGCAAATGATTAATGGTTATCAAAGCACAAGACAATGAATATCAATGAGTATCAGAACAAAAAATCACATATAATGAATATGTTATGAAATGATTTATGCATGACATGTTTGATACTTTAGCGTGCATGTTCATCAGACTTTCAACGTGTTCATCAGACCTTTCTTTTACTCCCCCTTTTGTCATCAGACAAAAAGAGTGTAAAACACATCATAGTCAAAACAGTAAGTAATAATACCAGAAAAATTTGAAGATAAAGGTCAGATCAAATATATTTGTACCAAGAAAAAATAGATAATTGTGCCAAAAATTAACACACAATTAAAATATTTGAAATAAAATAAAGTGTTTTTAGGGATTTTGTGGAGGAGGCAGAATTTGATTGAGGCGTTCCATATGAAGGTTCACAGTGCTTCCCAGCTGGTTCACCTTCTGATTTATAGCCATGATAGCTTCAAATTCAGCTCTAGGCAAGATGACAACATCATTTGCAGCAGAAGGAGCAGGAGCAGCTTCTGGAACAGGTTCAACAATAACAGCTCGTTGAGATTCCAGCTTCTGGTGCTTTGCTAGCACTGCCTGTGATAGAATCAGTTTCAATTTCTTTCTTTCCTTGACCCTCTGAAAGACACTATCATTTGGTAAACTCCATTTGACGATTTTTCCCAGCTTCTGTTTCTCAATTTTCATAGCCTATTCCTATCTTTGCACAATCTCTTCAGGATAAAGCAAACACAGAAAGATAGTTTCCCTGTGCTTAAGCAGATCTTCAACATATGCATCAAATTTTGCAAAAGCATCTTTTCCAAAATTGCTTCTTATAAAAACTCTCATTCCATCAAAAATGAAAATAAGTCCTTTATTTTCAGCCAGGTACAACCTATGCAAATTCTCCCTATCATCTTCTTCAATATTGAGAGGCCTAAAGTGAGGTAGAATGACTTTGTCTTTCCAAGACATAGTCATTTTAGTCCAATTGAATCCAATATCAAAGTGTTCGCATATAACAGCCCACTGATCTTCAATTTTCATAACACTTAGAGGCCTAATTACAGAACACATAAACATGTCATCAAAATGAACAACAACAAGGTTTGTGTCTGTTACCCTGCTGATAGAGCCAACAATAGGGATGGTTACCTTTTCTGTGTTACAGCACCCAGAAGAACCAGTTCTCCAATCATCTCCTTTGAGGAGGTTCAGATATACACGCCGAGCATAGTCTTCAGATAGCTTCTTAACCGGAAGCTCAGAGAATGCTTTGACATCGTATTTCCTAGGAGCTTCTTCATACTCCTTGATAACAATAGATGTTGGAAGTTTACCAGGAGCCGATTCCTTCCTTTTACCAGGGATAGACCAGGGTAGCCACCTTTGGCTATCAGGCACAAACTTTACAGATGCTCAGGTGGGATCTTTGTTCAGATAAACTAATTTCATCTTCTTCATTTCAAGGTAGTGAGCCATGAATGACTTTTCATCATCTGTGATCCATCTTCCGTATTCCTTCAGAGTGAGAGGTTCATATTGTGGCAAAACATGAGGAAGATCAACAGAGAAAAGAATAATTCCTCTATTTGAAAGAGGTCTTAACCTTCCACCAAATGACCTTTCCATTTTCTCACCATCTTCAGAGACAGTGAGGCTTGAACGAGGGGCAATCTCCAGTCTTGCAATCCCAGAGGTGAATGTCTTCAAGTGCCACAAAAAAGGGTGATCATAGATGGAATGATACACTTCTTCTCTTACAAACCGTGGTTTGTTTATAGATGACACAGATTTCTTGGTACCATGGTAGTTAGTAGGTTTGAGAGTGAGAGAAAGTGGGAGAGGGGAAGTCACCTTGACTTTGTATGTTTTGGTTTGGTTTGGAGGGATTTTGAAGAGTAGGTTGAAAGGGTGAGAGTGGAGTGATGAAATGTATGTAGTGAGGGATGTGTTTGATGAGGGTTGTGGTGAGGGAAATGTAAGTGTTCTAGACTTTGTGGTTAATTGGGAGGTTTGTGGTTTGGTTGATGGATGTTGTTGAGTGATAATGTGGTGATGAAACAGAGAGTGGTAGTGCATGAATAGTGTCATTAGAACTAAAGGTAGTAATGGAATCATCAATGGGAAAATTCAGTACCTTTGTGTTAAGTTCAGAGTGCCTAACTAATCTCTTTATTTTTCCTTGTGGGGCAGCAGCAGGAGGAGGAGGTGGAGGAACTTGTTTCTTAGGGCCAGACACTAAAACAGGCTTTTTAGCTTCTGCCTTTCTCCTTTTCTCCTTAATGCTTCTGATGGGGACTCAGTCATCATCATCTTCTGGATCATCTCTCCTTTTAGGTGCAGGAGGCACCTTTTGCTTCTTGCTTCTTGTCTCCCTTGCTGAAGACTCACCAGTTCTCTTCACACCAGATACTGAACTTCTGGTGGGTTTTGTTTCGGCTTCTTTACTAACCTTAGTTTCTGTTCTTTCGCCTTGTTCCTTTTTCACCTTCTTGATCATATCACCATTGATCAATTTCATTCTCACCAAGCTATTAACTCCAAAAACCTCAGGACGAACAATAGCACCAATTCCAAAATACTTATTTCCTTTTTCTTTGTTTATTAAGGCACTAAGCCTTCTCGCAATTTCATCCTTAACCATCATTATAGTAAGAAGAACTCCATAAGGAATAACCTTGATAATGATCTTCTTGTCAGCAGAACCCTTTCTTGAACCAACAAGCGCATTGACAATATTATTGAAAATTAACCTGGGCAAGTTGATTTTGTGACCAGCCATATAATTTCTCATAATGAACTTCTGCTCATAGTTCACTATGTCACTTGACCCAGTCTTCAGAATAACGCTCTTAGCGATAATTTTGTGTAGAACTCTATAATGACTTTTCAGATCCTTGGCAAAGGGAGTTACATCATTTTCCTTCAACTGGTGATAGTTCTTGAATAGAGCCTCGTTGACGTTTTCCATTCGTTTGAAAGCGTCTTCCCAACCAGCATAGTAACCAATGCCTTCACATGGGGCACTTAATGGTATCAGCGATGGTGTTTATAGTGCACACCAATTTGAAACCTCTGACATGACCTTCAACTATTCCATCGGGAAGCATATGAACATTTCCCCAGACTTCCTTGATAGCATTAACCATAACATCAATAGGTTCCCAAAGGAAGTAGTTTTTCCACCCCAGATTCGTCAAACCTTCATCTAAATCAAACCCATAAAGCTTGAAACTTTTCAAGTCGATTCTGTTCTCAGTCAAGACTTTAACTTATGTCATGGTGTCGAAGATAGCAGTGTATTGTCCGACCTTAACATTAGTCATGGTTGCAGTTGGAGAGTAAGTGATGGAGGTTTAGGGTTTCAGAGAAATCACACAGAGAGAGTAGTTTTCGCATACAAAAATAGAGTGAGTGTGTAGCGAAAGAGGTGGAGTAGTGGGAAAGTTTTGATAAAATAGTACAGTTACTTTTTCAAAAAACAAAAAAAAAACTCTTCATATTTCCTCTGAAAAAAATAAATCAAAAAGAAAATAAAATAAAGATTCCCCTTTTCATTAAATGCAGTTGCCAAAATGAAGTTAAAATCAAGAAAAAGATTTTATTGAAAACCTAAATAATCATGACTCAGGTTAGGTGTGATAAGACGCTTAAGTCCCACACGCGCATGACACATGTGTGCTCGGACGCATGCAAACGATTTCACCGGACGCTGAGTTATGTGATGTGAATGACATATCATATATGTACACGTGTGAATGCTTATGTCATACCGGATGCTGAATGATGCATATCATAAGACGCTGAGATTAATCATTCTTCTATAAGATGAAAATTTAAGTTTCTTCTTATAAAATTGAATCTATCTTCTGCAAGGGGTTTTGTAAAGATGTCAGCCCACTGATGATTAGTGTCTACAAATTTTATTTCAAGAATACCCTTCTGAACATAGTCTCTTCTGAAGTGATCTTTAATTTCAATATGTTTTGCTCTAGAATGCAATATTGGATTCTTAGCAAGACAAATTGCAGATGTATTGTCACAAAAGATACGAATGTTACTCTCTTTTATCAAGTAGTCTTCAAGTTGATATTTCATCCACAGAAGTTGAAAGCTGTAACTAGCTGCTGAGATGTATTCAGCTTCTTCTGTTGAGAGTGCAATTGTGCTTTGTCTTTTGCTTGACTAAGACACAAGATTTGCTCCAAGGAATTGACAGCCTCCACTTGTGCTCTTTCTTTCAATTCGGTCTCTAGCAATGTCAGCATCACAGAAACCTACTAACTTGTAATCTTTTGATTTCTTATAAAGCAAACCAAGATTAGTAGATCCTTGCAAATATCTCAATATTCTTTTAACAGCACTCAAGTGTGATTCTCTAGGATCAGATTAAAATCTAGCACATAGGCAGACGTTGTACATAATATCAGGTCTTGAAGCAGTAAGATAAAGTAGAGATCCAATCATACCTCTGTATATTTTCTGATCTACCTTCTTACTAGTTTCATCTTTACTAAGAGTACATGTAGGATGCATAGGTGTGCTCATTGGCTTGCAATCCACCATCTTGAATTTCTTTAGCAATTCCTTGATGTATTTGCTTTGATGTTTATAAATACCATCATTGCATTGCTTAATTTGAATTCCAAGGAAAAACTTCAATTCTCCCATCATGCTCATTTCAAATTCAGTCTGCATTAGCTTTGAAAATTATTTGCAAAGGCTTTCATTAGTAGCTCCAAATATAATATCATCAACATAAATTTGAACAAGTATAAAATGTTTGTTTGATGTTTTTCTAAATAGAGTAGTGTCTACTTAACCTCTGATAAAACCGTTTTCCATTAAAAAGGAACTCAGTCTAACGTACCAAGCTCGAGGAGCTTACTTAAGACCATACAGAGCCTTTTTAAGCTTAAAAACATGTTCTGGAAATTCAATGTCTTCAAAATCATGAGGTTGTTTCACATAGACTTCCTCAGTTATTGTAACACCCGCATTTTTGCGATGCGTATTTAACGTTATTATAGTATATTTTGCCGTATTTATGCTATAATAAGCAATTCTTGTTTGATAAGCAAGTGATTGAATTAAATCAAGATCAAATTGAATTTGAGAATTAATATTTTATATTAATTTATGGTTCAAATATCGTCAAAAAATTCCAACGAAGTTTCGTCGCGTTTCGAATTACCGGGTAGTTTCTACCCGCGAATAAAATATTAAACGAACCCCGATTTCGATGAAAAATCGAATCGTAGCTTGTTGGGATTATTTGTGAGTGTTTTAGATTTTTTTATTATTTATGATAATTTATTTTCGCGCGGTGAATTAATTTCTCTGTAAATTAATTTTCGCAAATTAATCGGTAAGGTGATTACTCGATGCCGTGTTGTAGCAACCCTAAGACTTTAGAATTAGAGGTAATCATAAGAGTTGAGAGACTAGATAGGTTAGACTCCTTGACGGGATTAGAATCTTAATTTAGAAGCTAGGTGTCACTTTTTGGGTGATTAGCATTTTTCTACTTTTCCTAATTGATCCTTAACCAAGCATTTTTATCTTTTAATAATTTTTTATTCCACCTTTTTTTTTTGTTGAGCTGATGGCTGTAGCCACCTCCCTTTATTCTACCCGTCATTTTAATTTTCTTTCTTTTATTAAGTGGAGAGAAAACATATTAAGCCTTTCCCTAAATTAATTGTTTTATTAAATTGAAATTCTCTCCTCTTTTATTTGAAGTACCAGCCAAACACCCCCTTTCTCTACCCCATTCTAACTTCATCTTCCTCATTTTCTAGTGTGAGAAGCTCCAAGCTTCCATGGAGATCACCTTCCTTCTTGGTTTCTAAGTTACTTCACCCCCATTGTTCCACCCCTCTTGCTATTAATTTCTTCTTCTCCTCATCATCACCTACCTCTCCATTCAAACAAGGTTGAGAGCACCATTTCCTCCCCCAAAAACAGCCCTAGGCCGCGAGCAACATAGGAGGGAGGAGGTAGTCTTTTTCTTGTTTTGGTTCTTAAATTTGTGTTCATTTAAATGCTTGATTGTGAACTATGATGGAAATGAGCACCATCATCTCTCATTCTTGGAACCCTAGGTGAAACCCTAAGGGTGGAAGAGAGGGTTGGGTGTGATCTTGAGGGAATCAAGGAATTAAGTAGTTAATTGAGCTTCTTTTATGTTGTGTTATTGTTTTGGTTAATAGTTTTGGAACTAGAACATTGTTTGGGTATTGTTTTGATGGAAACCTATTCTTGAAATAGGGATTAGTGGTAATTAATTTGTGAATCATGTGATTGGGTGATGGTTCTTGCTTCTTAGTTAGTATAATTGTTATTGTCATTATTGAAATTGTTGAATTAAAAGAGTTAGTGAAGTTTTGTTGAAAACCCTTGTTCTTGAGGGACTTGAAAATGGTTTTGGGTTTGGATTAAGCTTTCTATTGGGTAATAGTTTGCTGTTTTGTCAAAATAATTACATATGGGATGGTATTGATAAATTGTTTTGGAAACCTTGCAAATTGTCCCCAATTTTTGTATGTGGGCCGTGAGCTCTAAGGGAGTATAGGGAAGGGAATTTGTTTGCAATCTTGATTTTCATGGTTGTATTGATGTTTGATTGAGTTTTGGAAAATTATGGAAATGGATTGCTAAATTTAATTGGAAGTTGCAATTCTTTTGGAAAAAGGGGTGTGATAGCCGAGAGCCCTTGAGGGGTTATGATAGGAAAAATTGATTTGCAAATGTGTTTGTAATGATTGAATTGATGTGTTTCTAAGCTTTGGAAAATTTAGGAAAAAGTTTGATTTCATTTGGACTTGTTTTGGAATATTAAGGCAATGAACATATAAGGTAATTGGGTTCCTTGAAGCCCAAGAAAAACCAAGTGGAGTCTTGCTTAAGTATATAAAAAAAGGGTGGTTAATTGAGGTTGTTTCTTGCTTTAAAGCTTTCAAGAAAAATAATAATGGTTTATGTTCTAAGTTTCAAGAGATAGATTTCCTAGCTTTCAAGGTTTGGTTCCTTAATTAGTGAATAATTTTCCAATGTGTTATGTTTTAGTTTCTCAAGGAAATGATTCTTTAAAACAAGTATTCCAAGTATGTGATTTATTTAGAACTAGTATTTTAAATTAAGTTTCTAAGTGAAAGTGTTTTGGTTTAGGAAAAGGGTTTAGGTTTTGAGAGCCTAAGGTTATAGAATTATGACTTTAGATTATGCTAAGTTTGCTTTGTGTGTTAGGCTTTGAATGATCCGAGACCATGCGGTGTAGCATTGAGGAGTACATGGACGCGTGGCTTGGCGCTTCGGTAAGGGCACTACACATTTAATACTTGTTATAGTATGTTAGTGTAAGAGCACTTCGCATTTAATACTTATTATAGTATGTTAGTGTAAGGGCTACTTCTAGTCAAGTATAGGTTTGTAATATTTTATTTTGTATAGCAAGGAAGTCTGAGAACCTCAGGGTTCGAAGTGAGGGTTTCGTATCCTCTTGATTTTATCGTTTAAGCTTTATATATGATTATTTAGTGGGTTTGTCTACAAGAGGTTGGCGACTGCCCCCAACCCCCCACACTTGTTTGATTACCTCTTTGCTAACTCCACTAAGTTGCAAAGGGATGAACTGTGTTGTTGATGTTGTGATTGTTTGTGATGTGGTATTGTTATATTGAAATGTATTGTTGGCTTGAACTGAATTGTGTGGTGACATGGCTAGTTGAATATTTATTTGATATGAATGTTGAATAATTATTTAATTATGCTCAATTGAATTTTCATATGGGGTGATATATTCATTGGGATTGTGGAAGCATTGTTGTGTCATTTGTGAACTCGACTTGAATATCCTAGGGTAGTGGAAAAGCCCAAGGCTACAGCTGGAGTTCAGGGGTGTAGTTTATTGTTGTGTATAGGGAAACTTCAACTTGAATATCCTGGGGTGCGGTATATCACGTGGGAGTTTAGTGTCGTCGTAAGCCCTAGACCTGAATATTCTGGGGTGAGGTATATCACGTGGGAGTTCAGTGTCTTATGGAACATTATCGGGTTGGGGTATACCAAGCGATTGACCATTGCGTGGGGAAATCTGGAATTCATAAACACTGGCATATAGAATAGGGAGTCAGTGCATTCTTGTTGAATTGTTTTGTAATGCCAATGACCTGCTAATTTATCTGTGTTGAATATGTTGTTGTATTTGTATCCATCTCTTTTATTTTAAGAAGTTGACCTTGCCCGTGGTTCCTTCAATTGATGATGGTAACACAGACGATGATGGACGTGGTGGAGATTTTGACGATGACGACATCGTCTGAGGTGGTCTTTGACTTCCCGAACATGGGAATTTCCTTGGCTTGGAGTTCAGCCGCACTTTCGATCGAGATATATATACAGGAGGCGTGTTAGAGACTTTTCGTGTAGGTGGACTGACGAGGATGCGGACGATCTGATAGAGGAGGAACCGTCAGTGAACCTTGATAGACACGTGTAGTTGTTTAGTTGGTGACCAGTCTATCTGATCTTCAGTTCTTTTATGGTAGTTGTCAGTATACGACTTGAGGTTTATCTTTTGGAGCAGCTCCCTGCATGGGTAACTGCCGGGAGTACCTCAAAAGTATGACTACTCTTGTCCGAGTCTTCATACTCTAGGTGTATTCCTATTTGTACATATTTATTTACCGTTTTCTGTATGTAAAACTTGTTAGTGCATATCTTTTGAAAAGTTGTGTGGATGTTTATATTCAGTTGCTATAGTCTTTGCATTTAGTATCCCGTCATGTTTCGAAAATGTTGTGGATACTCTGATTGTACTTATGAAAGACATTTGTTTAAAAAGGAAAAAAAAAATTACCGCAATTTCCAAAAGACAAGAAGAGTATCACTTTACAAAACTCCATTGCATTAGAGTTGCCCTAGTTTAGTAGGGCTCCGGAAACGGGTCCTTACATTTATAAAACCATTTAAGAAAGCGCTTTTCACATCCATTTGATAAAGAATTATCTCATGATGTGCAGCAACTGAAAGTAAAATGTGAATAGCTTCTAACCTTGCAACAGGTGCAAAAGTTTCTGTAAAATCAATACCTTCTTCTTGTGAGTAACCTTGAGCAACTAATCTTGCTTTGTTTCTCACTACCTTACCATCTTCATCAAGCTTGTTTCTAAATACCCATTTAGTACTAATAGCTTGCTTATCTTCTAGTAGAGTGACTAATTTCCACACATCATTTCTTTGGAACTGATTCAACTCTTCTTGCATAGCCAGAATCCAACCTTCATCTTCCAATGCTTGATTAATCGTCTTAGGTTCCATTTCAGAGTGAAGTGCAATATATGCATGCTCTTTGAAAGAGGATCTGGTTCTTACTCTATCTCCAGGTTCTCCTATGATTTAATCCTTAGGATGATTGGTTTTGCATCTCCAACACTTTCTAGTTTCAGCTTCAGCTTGAGTAGAATCCTGTGTCTGGTCACCACCAGATGCTGAAGATGCAGGTTCACTGTTTGTTGTACCACCAATATTTAACTCTGAAAATAATTCATCTAGCTCTGACATGGCAGTGTCAGGCTTCTTGTCATCAAACTTGACATGAATGGATTCTTCTACTATCAAAGTTTCTTTATTGTATATTCTAAAAGCTTTAGATCTTTCAGAGTATCCCAAAAAGATACCTTTGTCAGCTTTGGAATCAAACTTACCAAGTTGATCATTTGTATTCAGAATATAACATATACAACCAAATGGATGAAAATAAGATATGTTTAGTTTTCTACCTTTCCACAGTTCATATGGAGTCTTCTTCAAAATAGGTCTAATAAGAATTCTATTTTGAATATAGCAAGCTGTGTTTACTGCTTCTGCCCAAAAATGTTTTGCAATATCAGCTTCATTGATCATGGTCCTGGCAATTTCCTAGAGGGACCTATGTTTCCTTTCTACAACACCATTTTGTTGTGGTGTTCTAGGAGAGGAGAAATTGTGGGAGATGCCATTTTCTTCACAAAATTTTTGAAAGCTTTCATTTTCAAATTCTCCCCTATGATCACTTCTAATTGAAAAAATACAATTTTTTTTTCATTTTGAACTGATTTGCAGAAAACAATAAATACTTTGAATGACTCATCCTTGTGGGCAAGGAATCTAACCCATGTCCATCTAGTAAAATTATCAACAATGACTAACCCATATTTCTTTCCAGTTAAAAAGGTTGTCCTTGTTGGACCAAAAAGATCAAGATGCAAAAGCTCAAGTGGTCTAGAGGCTGAAACAACATTTTTCGAATGGAAAGAAGTTTTAACTTGTTTTCCTCTTTGACATGCCTCACAGAGAGCATCAAATTGGAATTTAAGATTTGGTAAGCCTCTAACAAGAATGTGCTTGTTTAGTTTTGTGATTAATCTCAAACTGACATGACCCAATATTTTGTGCCAAATCCATTGTTCATCTTCAACAGACATGAGACACTTGACATCTTGTTTTGCAAGTTCAGAAAGATCAATTTTATAAATATTTTGTTTCCTCTTTGCTGTAAAGAAAATAGAGCCATCTTTCTTGCATTTTACTGAGCATCCAGTTTCTGTAAAAATGACCTCATAACCATTGTCACATAATTGACTTATGCTCAATAAATTATGCTTTAGTCCTTCAACATGAAGTACATTATCAATAGATGGAAGAGAGCCTTTACCAATGCGACCAATTTCAACTATTTTACCTTTCTGGTTTCCTCCGAAACCAACAAATCCTTCTTCTCTAGGCCTTAGCTCTTGGAACATATGCTTTTCTCCCATCATGTGACGTAAGCATCCACTGTTTAAGTACCAAGATAGGTGTGTTGATTTTATTGTTAAGCATGTCTGCAACATAGACTATTTTATCTTTAGATACCTATATCTTTTTGGGTCCATTCTTGTTAGTTCTTGAAGGATACTTGTCCTTCTTAGTCTTAAAAGGAGTACATGCACTTTTCAAATGACCAGGTTTGTTGCAGTAAGTACAATGCAAGCATTCACTGTGATCATTGGATTTATCAGATACATGATTTTTATTTTCTAAAGAGGGTTCATCTGATATGTAGCCAAGACCTTGAATTGTCGTTTTACTGGCACCTTAGATCATTGAAGCTTGCTTGCTTCGAGTTACACTCTCTGCAAGAAACTTTTGAAAGGCATATTCATAATCATTTGATTTACACTTAGGATTGGCTTTAGCTTCAGAGCTTTCAGTTTGAGAGTTCTCAGCTTTTGGTTGCTGACATGTCACCAGACGCTGACTATCCGTCAGATGCTGATTTTCAGTTTTCAGTTTTTGGTTCTCTTCATTGAGCTTTGAGTTTTTATTTTTCAAAACTAGAAATTTTTGTGATAATTTTGAAAATTTCTTTTTCAAAGCTTTGTACTCAGTGGAGGGAGTGGCAAAGTCCTTAAGAAGATCATCAAATGCAAGTTGAAGTTCAGAATAAGAATCATATATTATTACCTCTTCAACTTCTTCTTCAGAGTCTAAGTCAGTATTTGCCATAAGGGCAAGATTGGCTTCTTCTTCATTATCTTCCTCAGAGGAGGATAAATCCATATCTTCCCATGTGGCCATGAGACTCTTCTTCTTTCCCTTGAAGGAACTTCTTGTGGGCTTTTTCTTAAAATTAGGACATTCAGATTTGAAGTGTCCAGGCTTTTTACATTCATAGCAAACAATTTGGCTTTTGTCTTTGCTTTCCTTCTTGTCCTCGACATTTTTCTTGTGGAATTTCTTCTTGAAGTTTCTTTTCTTCCACATTCTTTGGATCTTCCTAGATATGAATGCGAGCTCATCATCTAACTATCAACGTCTCCTTCTGATTCTTCTTCAGCCTGAAGGACTTTAGAAGTGCTGGCTTTATGTTTGTTGACTGTCAAAGCAATAGACTTGCTTTTTTTCACAGGTTCTTCTTCATTCAGTTCAAGTTCATGAACTTTCAAAGAACTCAAGAGATCTTCAAGTCTTAAGACATTTAAATCTTTTGCTTCTTGAATAGTAGTGACTTTGGGTCTCCACTGCTTGGTCAAACTTCTCAGGATCTTTCTCACATGGTCAGGTGTGGTATAAATTTTTCCAAGGGCCTGTAACCAATGAACAAGTGTTTGGAACCTTCCAAACATAGATTCAATGTTTTCACCATCTTTCATTTTGAACAGCTCATATTGGGGAACCAACATGCTAGCTTTAGTCTCTCTTACTTGGGCAGAGCCCTCATAAGACAAAACAAGAAAATCCCAAATTTCTTTGGCAGTATCAAATTTGCCACATTTGTCATATTCCTTTTCTGACATAGCACAGAAAAAAATGAATCTAGCTTTTGATTGATTTGATATCTCTTTTTCTGCTCATCATTCCAATTTTCTCTGGCTATTGCAACACCAGCATCATTAATGGGAAGAATGTAACCACATTCAATAATATCTCATAACTCAAGTTATTGTGTCTCAAAGAAAGCTTTTATCTTATCTTTTCAGTAGTCAAATTTTTCTCCAATAAATAGAGGAGGACGGTTCATGCGACCACCTTTTGCAAATGTGTTCACAGTGTAGGATATTTTCTCTTAACACTGTTAAGTGCTCAACCAAGAGGCCGAGCTCTGGTACCAACTGAACGTGAACACAAGAAAAGGGGTTGAATTGTGTTCAAAACTTTTCGTAAACTTTAAGTTAAAAACACTTTTGAACTCTTGATTTTAAATCTGTAAGTTATCGGATGCTGGAGAATGACCAGACGCTGGATTGAAGTTTTAAGAAAACTTGTTTTTCTTTGCAAGATAAGAATAAATGTAAAGCAGTAAAGCAAAAGACACAGAGATTTACACTAGTTCACCACTAACCTGGTAGCTACGTCTAGTCCCTTCGTTCCTGAAGGATTTCCATTATAATCAACTGATTACAAATTCCTTAAGAGTATTCTACTGTCACAATCTTGACAATACTCTTAACTTCTCAAAACGACTCAGTACGTTCGAGCCTTTGAGGAACAAAGCCTTAACTAGGCAGAAAAACTTTTACAAAGTAATATTCCTTTGAGTACAATCAAATAACTCTCATAGAGAGGATGAAAAGATTGAGCACAAAAACAAATAACTTTCTAAAAGAAAGAATATCCGACGATGAGGTTCAGTTCTTGGTGTCCAGAAACTTGGCACGAAACTTGATTGCTCACTTGAAATAGCACTTTCAGAATGTAGTTTCTAGCAGTTTTTGGGAATGTTCTTTAATGAATACCTTGGGGTATATATAGGAGTCTCTGAGGGGTATTACCGTTGCAGTAAATTTCAGCTCCATATCATTGAGTGAGGTAATTTGAAATGCTATCCTTTTCTTCCTTTCCAGAGAATATCAGAATAGTACACATTAAAGTTTTTGTACTATCTGCTTTTCACACTTGCCTTGTACGAATTTTGTCTTATACTAAAAGTGTCACCTTTGATACCTCGTACATCAAAATGAGCGCACAAAATCAAATTCGAATTCTGTTCCAAATAGCTGAGATAGGAGAGCATAAACGTGACCATCACGTGCTTCATTAATAGATCAGATGCTCGCTCAGAATAATGGACGGACGCTCGTAGTAATCAAGTAATCCACGTGTCAAAGAATAACATTACCGGACGCTTGTTATACACAAGACGCTGGAGTGAACCGGATGCTGATACACATGGAATGTATTCAATTTCTTGTGAATTTCTCCTTCTTGCTTGAGTGACTTATAAAGCGTAAACAATTTTAATACCTGCACACTTCAAGACTTATTAGAAGATAATTTGTTCACTTGCAAGTACTTTGTTATCATCAAAATTAATAAGGGTCTAAACTTCTCAATCGTTTAGGTTCCATCAATACACACACTACAATACATATTACATCTCCAGCGTTTGTTCACGGAAAAGAGTCATGCACAATAAAGATTAAGAAGGAATTAGTGGTAAACCAATCAAGGAATTCAACATGATACCCTTCATGCTAAAGATAAACACAAGAGGACTAAAATTATATGGGACAAAAAGGTATTGTTCCCAATGAATTACTAGAAATGGATAGGTTGATGTAAACAAAGCAACTAGTATCTAAAGTAAAACAGAGTAAACACAAACAACGACAAAACAAATTTAACATGGTTCAACAATGTGCCTACGTCCTCGAAAGCAGAGCAGCTGTGTTTTCTTATTGTTTCTTATTAGGGTTACAAATCATATACACACAAACACACACTACAATACATATTACATCTCCGACGTCTGTCCATCTTTCATAGATAAGAGTCATGCACAACAAACCAATCTGAGAATTCAGCATGTAACGCTTCATGCTAAAGACAAACACAAGAGGACTAAAATTATATGGGACAAAAAGGTATTGTTCCCAATTAACAAACAAACAAGGAAGGTATCCCAACATATGACTCAGTTTTGTCAACCTCTTTAGATTCTTCAAAATTCTTGCAATGGACCAAAGAAGCATCAAAATAGGCAACATCACTTTGGAAAAAGGTAGTCATGCAAGGCACATTTTGAGAAGCTCAAACCATGTTGTCCTTCCAATAAGTGAATATACAAGTCTAACAAAAATAGAAGAAGGGAAAAAATTGAACAAGTTATCAAACGAGTTTACAACAAAAGGAGTAGAATGCTCAAAGTAAGAGACTAAACCGAGAGGCACTTCCCTACAATCAACTTTTTCATGATCATGGATTGACTTGTAAGCTTGCTTCTAATAATGGTGGCCCTATTTGGCATATAGGATTCTAGAATAAGGTCCATTGGTGCCCAGTTCCTCTCTCAGAGGAGGTAGTTTGTGAGAGACACTCTTTGGAAAGACATCTTCAAATTCTTGTAAAAGAGAATCAACATCACTAGGAAGAGGGTTAGAGTTAGAGCACATGTTCTTGTATAAATAAATATACATATCTAGATTTGCAAAACAAATTCTCTTGATCTCACTTTCCATAGCAAACAAACTTTCTATTTTCCTCTCTTTTACAAGTTTTTGTCTTTATTCTTCTCTTGCCCTTTTGACTTTGTCTCCAAGTCCTTCTTCTCTTGCTCCCTCTTTAGCTTTAGTGTCATTTGGTCTTCACAAACCTTATTAAGAGTGAAAAGTACAAGTGTGACATTAAGAGAATCATGAACAAAAGAGAACTTGTTAGAAAAACCATCATGAATAGCATTCTTATCAAATTGTCAAGGTCTTCCAAGCAAAATGTGGTCGACCGACATAGGAAAAACATTACACAAAATATTATCTTTATATATACGGATTGAAAATATTACCAATACTTGTTGATTCGCTTACAACTCACCGTTCTCATTTAGCCTCAAAAGCTTGTATGGTCACACGTGTAACAACTCGTTTTTCCTCGTATAATTGTTTTTCTAATTATTGTTATTTATGAGAAAGAGTGTGAAAAATAGGGAAAACATTAATTAGGATCTAATAGATCTTGAGAAATAATGGTTAAAATCTGAGTTCAAAATTCATATGAAACCCAAACTGGTTTTAGCTGATAGTCCAATCTAAGAGGTTTTGGACTTGAAAACCAATCCACCACTGCGCCTCTTGTTGTTTACAATCCTAAGATACGAGTAGAATCATTTTTTTACATCCTTATCCCATGGATTACTGCACCATAACCATGGCTCCTGCACTAAAACAAACTTTTACTGCCAACCTTCTTGTCCTACCAAAACATAGCCACAAACAATCCAGACCAAATCTTGCAAGGGAAATGGTGTACAAATCCATCTATGACCACCCCATTCTATTTCACCTCAAGGCATTCACTTCAGGCGCTGCTCAAATTGAAATTCCACCCCTTGAAGAGAGTAGGAAATATGGATTTTCTTTCAGTGGGAGAATTAGGCCTCAAGAAAGAGGATATGATTTGCCTTTAACTCTGCCTCACACTTTGCCCCAAATTGAGCCTCTGACGATTGAAGAATGTGGACATTGGATAACAGAGGATGAAAAAGCCTTTATGGCTTTGGCCTATGATACGTAAGCATGGAAACTTATGCTTCTGCACAAGGACCCTTCCAGCATCTCCATTAAAGTTCTGCCAGACAAAAAATGTTGCTTGCCATGGCTCAATTTGAACAAGAGGAAGCAAGACGTCAATGATAGAGGAGTTCATCTGGGCCACTGATGCTGAGATACGAGATGAAAATTATGCTATGAACTACTACTATAATAAAATAGTAGAGGATATGAAGTTTGATGGATCCTCTAGGCTTTCAGAAGAAGAAAAACAAGTGATCCCAGTGAGCAAGTACAAACTCAACAAGTGAATTCAATCTTCTCTGCATTTTGATGTCTTCCACGCATGTACTGTGTTCCACTATCCTACTGGCGTCATAGACTAGATAGCAAATGACCACATCAAGGACTGCTACAACAAAGATATTCAAACTTGGAAGGATCAAGACTCACTCTATGATGCCTGGATTATAATAGAAGAAGACAGAAAAGAGAAAAGAAGAGAATATCTCAAGATGTTTGAGATAGAGGATGATATTCTACAAGTTTGCTTGGCACATGCTGAAGAAGCCTTAAAAGAAACTAGCTCTGCAGAAGTCCTTATTGCCTTTGATCAACAAGTTGATACTATGTTTGGTCAATGAGAAGAAGAAAAGAATTTCTTGCTTGAACTGAAAAGAGCACAGGAGCTTTTTGATCAGCAAACATTTCAACGCTTTTGAACGTGGCAAAAACACAAGAAAGGGCGGTTTGAATTGGGTTTTAGAAATCTTTTTGCAAAGCTTGTGTGTTTATGGAAACCTTTTCAAAACAACTCGTTAATAAAATAAGGCAGTACGTAAGTAAAAAGAAGAGAGAAGAGAGTGACACAGTGATTTATACTAGTTCACTATCACCTGATAGCTATGTCTAGTCTCTTCACACACTTGAAGGATTTCTCCACTATAATCAACCTGATTACACTTGAGAGTATAATACTGCCAACCTGGCTATACTCACAACTTCTTAGAAAGACTTAGTGCAGTCAAGCCTCTAAGGAATACAGCCACTACTAAGCTAAATACAATGTTCAAAAATGATTTGAAACAATATCAAAATAACTCTCACTAAGAGGATATACAATGAAAAACTCAAGCACAAAGAATAACTTTCAAACTAAAAGGGTAAAAAACAACTAAGTGTTTTATTCAATGTAATCTCAGATACTTAGAATGATTCTTGGTTGCTCACTTTGTATCACAGCGTTAACCTACTTCAATGGATGAAGTAAGGTATATATAGCTAGGGTTGTGAATAGTGCCATTGTGACCTAATAACTCTTTTCACCTAGGTCAAAAGACTTCAGATCCCCTTTTTGTAGCTTTAGCAAGTCACATCGTTTTCCACTCTGCTCAAAGCATACTAACACAGCAGACAAAATCAGAATATTTGTCTCTTATGAGCTTTTTGAATATAAGACCCTTTGAGAGCAAGTTTCCTGATGATTATATTCGTTGACATTCCCTTTGGCCTATGATACCTCGTACATTAAAATGCTTCATCAATGAGGTCTCTTAAATACACGAAGTAGCCTTAAATGAACTTCAGTCTGATTTCTTATCAGAGCCACACTGTTCACCAGAGTGAGCTTAAAACAGAGGTGAGTTCTTCAGCACAAAATGTGTTGACCTTTCACACGAGAGAGTCATGAAGAATTGGATGAAGGCTTCCATAGAGTAGTCTAACTAAAGTCTGTTTATGTGTTGACTGAATACCAGAGCGTTGACCAGAAATAGAGTTGACTATGCCAGAACATAGTATTGCTAATGTTGATTACCAACAGAGTTGACCAAGTCAAAGTATAGTCTTATCAGAGTGTTGACCGATAGCAGAGTTGACCAAGTTAAAGTATGGTCTTACCAGTGCGTTGACCACCAACAGAGTTGACCATTTCAGAGCAAGGCTTTCACATGATGACGTCAGCGAGATTTCAGAGGATCCATACCACACTTAGATTTATGGATCTAAGTATGAAATTCACAATTTTACTAAGTCTTCTGAGACAATTTCTTCTGATGAATAGTGATTTACTGCACACTAATAGACACATCAGATGATAAATTGTTCTATTTACTATTTGTTATCATCAAAACAATTAAGGGTCATTGTTTCTGAATCCACTTGATTCCAACAATCTCCCCCTTTTTGATGATGACAGATACATATATTGATGAACAATTTTCCTTTAGAAAAATATTTATTTAAAATAATTTTAGAGGCTCCCCCTAAATTAAGCACATATAAATATTTTCTAAATGTAAAATCACATCAACTGAATATATCATTTCCGAGCATTTAAAATAAAGTATCAGAACTAAAATAAACAGATAGATCTTTCAGAGCATATACTTCATTCCAAGTTAATGTATCAGAGTAAATAATGCACAAATGCGACGTATGACGACACTTGGTTGATACATCAGGTTCATCAATTACTCTATAAATATATATTTTCTTCTCCCCCTTTCGTCATCAGACAAAAAGGTTAAGAATAAATAAAGAACAGCATAGTCAAAATATTATTTGAGAAAGATAGAGATAAATCAGTAAGAGCCAAATATTGATTTCATTAATCAAAAAGTGCCAAATTACAAACAATTAACTAAAGAAAGATAAATAACAGGCTAAAAACAAGATGGTAAAAAGAAAAAAAAATCCTAAAGGTTGTCTAAGGCTTATGCAACCGATCCAGAATGGCCTGTAGCATATCAGTAACAACATCATTCTTCCTCTTTGAAGCTTCCAAACGCTTCTCAGTAGTTTCCATATATTTCTTGAAGAGCTTGCTATCTTCAACAAGCTGATCCAAGACTTCCTAAGGGACAACTACAGAACGACTTGCAGATGCAGAAGTAGTTCTAGAACCAGAGATAGATGGTTGAGTGATCATAGCAGTTGACGTAGAAGGAGGGGTAACAGGTTCTGTGGCAGGTGCAGGTGGAGGAATAGGTGCAGGTGGAGCAGGTAGGAGTATGGGAGCAGGTTCAGGTTCCCAAACGGCAGAGGTGTTTCTCCTTTGAGGCACATTCCAAGTAGAAGCAGCAACTAATCTTCTGTTCCTTTCAAGTTTATCCTTTTTGTGTTGTTCAAACCAGTTATGCACAAATTGTCAATTGGCAAGAAGGTCCTCTTGAGCCTGTGCAGATAGAACTTCATCCATTCTGTCTTCTTCAATGATTTTCCAGTCTTGATACTCACGGTATCTCTTAGCCTTAAGGCTCTTAAAACCAGCAATTAGGTGTGGAAAGCGTTCAGGCACAATTCTTGCTTCCCGATGGTTGGGAGGAGGCTCACAACCAATCTGAACAATGGGGCCAGGGGGTGCAGGAAGAAGCAGGGTTGGTGGGTCAATGATGGCAACAACATTATCATCAGGTTCAAGTCCTTGAGTTACCTCAGAGGCAATTGTAGCTGTAATGACTAGGTCATCATCTACAATTAGTTTTCAGTAGCTTTAGGTTCAACCAATACTGGTGAATGAGGTGGAGAATGAATATTTGGTGAAAAAGGTATAATAATAGCAAGTTGAAAAGAGGGGTAAGGTGCTGGTTGAAGGATAGAGAGAGGTTGTGCTTCACAAACAGTATCAGAGCCAGGTGAAGAGGATAAGGGTTCCTGGATACACTTCAGGAACATCATCTAGAAACACTTCAGGAAACTCTCTCACTATAGCAATAGAATCTAGGCTAGGAGTATCCTTACCTTCCATAGAAAATAACATCACATACTTCTGAGAATCACCACTAAGTCTATCACTACTGTCATTGGCAGATATCATACTAGATTGATCGGAAAAAGAAAGACTCTTATTAGCACAGTTTAATAATACATGGTTGGCAGCAAGCCAATCCATACCCTGAATAATATCTAAATCTTGTAAAGGAAGACACACAAGATTTGTAAGAAATTTCCTATTCACTATAATGATTGGAAAATTTAAGCAAACAGAAGTTGTAACCAAAGGTTTACCAATAGGAGTAGAAACTACTAGTTTACAAGGTAAGGTAGAAACATGCAATTTCAAATGATTTACACAATCATAGGATATAAAAGAATGAGTAGACCCAGAGTCAAACAATACAACTAAGAGTTTACTAGAAACATTGCACATACCTTTATCAGATCACGGGATTGAGAGGACTCAACTCCCTTTACTATAAACACTCTTCCAGTGGCTTGGGGTCTAGCCCCTCTTGTACCTGCACCATGTCCAGCACCATGTCCTCTAGTCGTAGGCCCACCAGTGGCCCTCTATCCCACTCCGCAATCTCTAGCAATATGTCCTGGCTTCCCACAGTTGAAACAAGAGCGGTCTCCACCTCCTGTCGGGCAATCTCTAATTATATGAGTTCCTCCACACCTAAAACATTTCACAATAGGTGTGAATGTTCCACCACTCCCAGCAACAGCAGTGGGCTGCTCTGCTCTAGAATAAGAACCTACTCCCCTCGGAGGACATCTGCCTCCTCTACCTCAGGCTCCACCTCTCGGTCCACCACCTCTACCAGAACCACCAACTCTCATGGGTCCGCCACTCCTCTGCTGCTTTCTATGGCGATCGAAACTCTCCAACTCCAAACTCTGCTCCACGAAGTCGGGAAAATGTACCACTTTCAACAACATCACTGCCCTCTGGATATCATACCCAGTCCATTCTGAAACCTCCTACACATCCAAGATCACTAGGATGCAAATTGTAAAACTCATAATACTTCAGCAATGCTTCTAATTTAGTATCATAGTCACCTACAGACAGTCCTCCCTGCTTCAAACTATCAAACTCCTTTTCCTTCTCTCTACGAGTCAATCTAGGAAAGAACTTCTCTAGGAAGCACTCCCTAAACAACTCCTAAGTCACAATCCTGCCCTTCTCTTCCAATAACCTGCTCTTACCTTTCCACCAGGACTCAACATTCATAAGACATAAAAAATCATATTATTATATGCAATATATATTATGAATAAGCAAATAGCTATCTTTATTGCGAACAATTCAGATAACCAATCAAATACGGACACTCTACCCACTTCTAAACATAGTCGGATACCCGGTGTAGGTCCTACTAGACACGGCCAGAATAACATCCTAAACCTCACAGTCCAGTTAGGGCAAAACTGCTTTAATACCACAAAATGAGACACCCATTGTCCCATCATAGTAACCTTTAATTAATTAGCCTTAGTCGTTTATCTTATCGTTAATAAATATAGCAGAAAATACGTAGAAACTTAAACTAAAAAGCACAGCGTAAATAAGCACATATAATGTAAATTATATGCATCGGTATAGAGTTTCAGTGGCCACTCCATGGGAACACCTACATCAGAGTCTAAAAGAAAACAAAAGAAAGCTAAAGATGGAAGCGTAGCAAAAAGGTAATACAGTCATTCTCAAAATACAAACTACAGGCTAACACGTGCCTCATCAAAAAGAAACCACCATCAAACGGAAGCAAAACAAGACTCCTGGCCATAGGTACGGAGCTATGTATCGAGAGCTCCCGCTTTACGATCCCTAACAATTGAGAAAGGCATAAGGTAGTGCCCAACTCAAAATTCCCCCAGACGAGGATCCTTAGACTTATCCATATCAACGGATGCATGAACTGCGCCATCCTCAGCAATAACAGCCTCCTCGGTACATGTATCTAACATACACATAGCACATATGCACAAACAGATGCATGATCAGCGGTCGTACGCGGGTCAAAATAATTAAAAGATTTACTTATAGTATTCAAGGCAAGAGACCTTGGTCGTCTCACGAGGACCTCTAACACCAAAATTACCAAATTCAGGAAGTACAAAAAATCAACAATAACGAAAAAGGGGGGGTTTGTGAAAACAGTTTCGGTTGAGAGAATTATCAGATTAGAGAGACAGTTGATTCACCGGTTTCCGGGTGCTCGTCTTGGATTTATCACAGGTTCTAAATAACAACAATTCATTCAATTTCAGATTCACAGTTGACATAAACTAACTAAACAAGCGTTAATCAGTTTATACGAATTCACACCGTTTCAAGCAAGCGCCAAAACAGCGGGTTCAATCGGTCACGGGAGCGGACAAGCGCCGTCTTAAAACGCAACCAATATCATAACAGAATTCTAATCAACCCTCTATCAATTTCTACTCAAATTAATTAATTTAAGCGATCAACTAATTGAAATAATAAAAGTTACGAAACAGATGCATATAATCAAGCGCTCATACACAATCTAATCGCGTTTCACAATGAAGACAGAACAATTAACTAAGCAGAAAACGAACTGAATAAATTGCATACATTCAAACCAAATTCGAAATTGATAGAGATGGAATTAAAGAAATTAAAACGAAATTGTATTAAACATTAGACACCGAACCTCAAAATCTGTAACGATAACCTTTCACCGATGAATCAACTTAGGAGCTTAGGCTTCCATGACGGCTAGGGCACAATAGTTTCGTAAAATAAAACGTCAGATAATATAAAACGACTGATTAGTCTCTTTTTAAGTCTCAGCTCAAAGAATAACCCAAATCCCTTAACGGGTTATAAGATAAAAGCCCGATAAACGACCAAAATTAGGCCCAAAACCCGTTTTACATTTTACTGCGTCCGTAATTCACAGTTTTGACATTGAAGACAACAGAATTGGGTTTCGGGCCCAACAGGAGAATTGTAGCTCTGTTCCTAAGCTTTCCAACGCATGTTCGTACGCCTCAATTGGATAACTGTAGCCAAAGTTATGGCCTGCAGAGTGGACAGGGGTCAATATGCAGTAAACACAAAAGTTAATCAATAATTTACTATACTGCTCAATTAAGACCCAAAGTCTAGAAATGTGCTAAGACTTAGATATTAGGTACAGAACACAATCAAAAACACTAAATACAAAGCTATAAAGAGTGCATTAAAATGCACTGATCAATGCACAGGGAGATAAGAACAACATGATCACCATAAAATGGGAAAGTAGCAGTAGAAGGCATTACAAAGTATACAGCATGCAAGTAATCAGATATACCATGTTTCAAATTCCTATCTTAGACACTAATTATTTATCACACTGTGGTTACCTAATTATAGAATCGTGGCCACTAACTACACCGACTTGATGTACTCCACCACTAAGAGTACAACCCTATGTCATATTGTACTCGTCTCCACTTGGAGTATCAGTCAATTGTTCAAGCAACATATCCCGCTCTTTGTGACCTATAAGAACACATCCCCAAACTCCTTATCACTAAGGATCGGGTATCTAGGCCTGCACTCATGATCGTTCACTAAGGACTTGAAGTTTACAGCACTCATTAGTGTAAACGGACACAACTGAAACCACGACACAATAGCAGCCAAACAATCGACTTCCTGTGGAATATTTCTAGACCCCATGATATACATCCCTAAGGTCTATGTGACCTGCACTGTTACTGCGTACTTGAGCTCGAGTATCTCCTGACCTCAAGTAAAAAAATGATAAAAGGGTGAAGATTGGCCTTAAATAAAAAATTTGGGTCGTTGGGCATGCTCAGCGTGCGCGTCCTAGTATGCCTATGCTTCTACGTGGCTTTCTTCACGCTGAAGTACCCTTTTGCATGTCTGCCATTTGTCCACATCAAGAAACGGTCTAATCACAATGTGCCACGTGGAGCAGAAGGATCAGGAGACGCTGGTGCACCATACACCAGCGCGCCCAAGCGCTTTTGCGCAGTTTTGTCTGATTTCTCACGATTTCTTCGATTCCGACGTCCGTGCGATCTAGAACTTGATACCCTATCACTTAAACATCATTTTAAACACATAGAACACATGATTGACCTTAGAATTAATGATTTACAATCCCAATTACTCGCTCGAAAACTCGCACTTACTTTAGGTCACGAAAACACAAAACCCTAATTCTAGTATGAGGCTTCTAAGACTAATACTAAAACACTATCAAGAACTTCTCTATCTCTTTATTACCCTCAAAACCTCATAAGTCTCATACTTGCCCTTACGTAAAGGCACAGAAAGCGAACACACAGCCAAACACTCTAATACACTGTCAAACTCCACAATACACACCTAGGTTCACACAAATACACTTATACATACACAATCACACATTAAGCAAGGTTATAAAATTGAGGATGTTACATTACCACCCCCTTTAAAAAGGATTTTGTCCCCAAAATCACGCACCTATAAACAGATATGGAAACTGTGATCGCATCTCCTCCTCACGCTCCTAAGTCATGTCACCTGTAGTCTCATCCCACACAATCTTAACTAAAGGAATGTGTTTAACACGAAGTTCCTTGATCCTTCGATCCATGATCTTTACAAGTAATGCCTCATATTCTAAGTTATCTCTTAACTGTATTGAATCGGGTTCAATGATATAGGAAGGGTCGGGATAAGACTTTCGCAACTGAGATACATAGAAGACATCATGAAGATTGGAAAGATTAAGCGGTAAAGCAATATGATAGGATACTGGGCCAATCAGACGAAGAATTTGGAATGGACCAATAAACCTAGGAGTTAATTTTCTAGACTTGATAGCTCTACCAATTCCAGTCCTAGGAGTTACTCTCAGAAACACGTGATCTCCCTCTTGGAATTCTAAAGGTCTCATTCTCTTATCACTATAACCCTTCTGCCTATCCTGTATAATCTTCTTGACTTGCTTTGTGGTCTGTTGGATCATGTCCAAACCTAGCACTTGCCTGTCTCTGGTCTCAAACCAACACAACAAGGTTCTACACTTCCACTTGTACAAAGCCTCAAAAGGTGCCATACCTATACGTGAATGAAAACTGCTGCTATAGGTGAATTCCACTAGAGGCAAAAACTCATCCCAACTTACTACGTGCTCCAACACGCATGCCCTCAATAAGTCTTCTGGGGATTGTTTCATGATTCAAAATTGGTTGGTTCTGGTTCTTTGTCAAGTTATGATAGTCTTTGTTCATTTGACATAATTGCTTCATTTAATGAATCAATGCAACTAAGTACACGAGGTATAAAGAGAAAATTAACAAATGAAAATTCAGTTACGTTATGGCACAAGATATTAGGTTACATCTCCAGATGGAGGATAAAGAGACTTGTGTCAGATTAAATTCTAGACCCCTTATATTTTACCGATTTTGATATTTGTATCAATTGTATTAAGGGAAAACAAACCAATAAAAGGAGATTTGAGGCCAATAGGACTTTGGATGTCTTAGAACTTATTCATACAGATATTTGTGGGACATTCCCTATGGTTGCTTGGAATGATCAACAATATTTTATAACGTTCATTAACGATTTTTCAAGATATGGCTACGTTTATCTCATTCATGAAAAGGCAAAGTCATTGGACGTGTTCAAGAATTATAAGGCTGAAGTTGAGAACCAACTCGGCAAAAGAATCAAAAGCGTCAGGTCTAACCATGGTGGTGAGTACTATGGTAGATATAATGGTTCAGGTGAACAACGTCTAGGACCATTTGCTAAATTCATAGAGGAATGTGGTATCGTCCCACAGTACACTATGCTGGGCATGCCCACTATAAATGGTGTTGCTGAAAGACGAAACAGAATGCTTAAAGACATGCTAAGGAGTATGATTACTCAATCTACCTTAGCAGAATCACTCTGGGGAGAAGCACTTAAAGCTGCAGCATATATCCTTAACATGGTTCCAACTAAAGCAACTACAAAAGCCCCTTACGAACTTTGGACAAGCAAAAGGCCTAGTTTAAAGAAATTGCATGTTTGGGGTTGTCCAATTGAAGCAAGGCCTTATAGGCCAAATGAAAAGAAAATGGACTCAAGGACAGTGAGTTGCTATTTTGTTGGATACTCCGAAAGATCTAGGGGGTATAAGTTTTATGATCTCACAACTAAGTCAATTTTCAAATAAGGAAATTCCCGATTCTTTGAGGATGTTGATTTTGCAAGGGGAGATATAGTTAGGGACTTTGTCTTTGAAGAGGAATATGTTGATATTCCAACAGGTGTCATTGGCATTGCTCAGGATCATTTTCTTGACTTAGTCCAAGACACAATATATCAAGACAATGTTCAACCTCCCATGCAAGACATTGTTCCAAAAGAACAAACTCTTCCATCTCATGATCCCTTCCCATTAAGGAGATCCACAAGAGAAAAGAGAAGTGCAGTACCAGATGACTAAATTGTATTTCTCCAAGAACATGAGGTTGAAATTGGAATGATGGAAGATGATCCGATCAATTTTCGTTAAGCCATGGAAGGAGATTAAGTCCAACGACAATGACGTTTCGGATCTTGTTCCATTGCCAGAAAGTGCGAAACCCATTGGATGCAAATGCATATTTAAGACCAAGAGGGATTCGAAAGGCGATGTGGAGAGGTACAAGGCTCGTCTTGTTGCAAAAGGATTTATACAAAAAAAAGCATTGACTATAAAGAGACTTTCTCTCTAATTTCTTTGAAAGACTCTTTCAGGACTACAATGACATTGGTGGCGCATCTTGAGTTACATCAGATGGACATAAAGATAGTGTTTTTCAATGGCAACATTGATGAAACAATCTACATAGTGCAACCCGAAAACTATGTTTCGGAAGACTCAAAGAATATGGTTTGTAAGCTTAAGAAATTCGTCTATGGGCTCAAGCAAGCATCTCGACAATGGTATTTTAAGTTTGATCAAGTGATCATCTCGTTTGGTTTTGAGGTGAATTTAGTCGATGATTGTATATACCATAAGTTATGTGGGAGAAAGTATATTTTTCTGGTTTTGTATACTGACAACATTTTGCTTGCCAGCAATGATATAGACCTTTTACAAAAAACCAAGAGATTTCTAGCTAAGAACTTTGAGATAAAAGATCTTGGTAATGCATCTTTTGTAATGGGTATCCAGATACATCGAGATCGTTCTTAGGGTTTTCGTGGATTGTCACAAAAAAACTTTGTCGAAACGGCTCTCAAGAGATATGGCATGCAAAATTGTAAACCAGGTGATACCCCTATGGCTAAGCGAGACAAGTTTAGTCTGAAACAGTGCCCCAAGAATGACTTTGAAGTAAAGGAAATGCAGAAGATTCCTTATGCATCAGCAGTAGGGAGTCTGATGTATGCTGAGGGTTGTACGCGCCCGGATATTGCATACATTACTGGGATGTTGGGGAGATATTTGAATAATCCAGAATTAGACTATTGGAAAGCAGCTAAACAGGTCTTGGATACTTACAGAGAACGAAAGACTATATGCTCACATATCGGAGGTCGGATCGGCTTGAGATCATTGGATATACTAACTCCTATTTTGCTTGATGCCAAGATAGTATGAAATCCACTTTGGGCTATATATATTTGCTAGCCGGAGGTGCTATTCCTTGGAAGAGTGCTAAATAGTCTCTTATAGCCTCTTTTACTATGGCAACAGAGTTCATAGCATGTTATGAGGCATCCAATCATAGAATTTGGCTGCGAAATTTGTCACGAAGATGCGCATAGTGGATGGTATTGAAAGAACACTCAATTTATTTTGTGACAATGAATCATCAGTTCTATTTTCCAAAACAACAGGAGCTTAACGAAGTCGAAGCACATAGACATTAAGTTCCTTGTTGTTAAAGAAAGAGTTTAGAGGGAACAGTTGTCTATAAAGCATATTGGAACAAACTCTATGGTTGCGGATCTGCTCACTAAAGGATTACCACCCAAAATGTTTCATAAGCACACTGCTCGTATGGGTGTTATGTCATTAAGTGATATGCAATTTTAGTGGGAGTTTGTAATATTAAATGCTTTTAAGATATAGACATATTTTGAGTTTATGTATGGTTTAAGAATATTTTCTGCAGAAATAAAGTTTTGGTATATTAACACTCTAATTTTGGTATGGTTTGATCTCACTAAGGTTTAAGGAGGACCAATTGGAACTAGGCATGTTAAGATCACATTACATGAAAATTCCATGCTACATATCCACATCATGATCCATGTCATTCATTTGTATCAGCATATGTGACCATTGATGGGTCGAGTTATGACAATTGTAACAAAGGCTACTTTGATTCTATATTGGTATGATTGATGGACCGGATTGGTTATAGACACATACAATAATGACAGTAACGTTGAGCTCATATAGTTATCTTTGCAATATAAAATTATAAGGTTGTTGGATGCTTATCCAACATTGGCCTTATATGTGAATAATTATGTATTGTGGACGGTCACTTAAGGTTGAGCCCAATGTATTGTGGACGGTCACTTAAGGTTGAGCCCAATTAAAGATGATCTGATATGGTTTCGGTAATTTAGGATTTAATGTTTCTAGTGGGGTGTGGGCCATTAATGTATAGAGACTAAAAGAAAATTTCTATTTTAGTGATGGGCTAAACTAGAAATACCAGAAAGATAACCCTAGAGTTATCCATATGAATAGGTCATGGTCGCAGGTCACATATGTTGTCTTTTCTATTCTGACATCCCATTATCAAAAAGAACAGAGAGATAGTGAAAGGGTACTCCCAGAGAGAATACGTGTAGACCTGGAAGGCCAAACCTCACAGGCTCTACAAAGTAATCAGTTTCAGGTACACTTCTGCATATTATCTTGTGATTAACATGATTGATTCTAGCTGAATAGATGATTGGTTTCATCAAAGGATTTATTATTATCTGGTTCTAACAAATGTCACATGACCGTTGAATAATTCTTTACTGATGTGGAAGATCAGACGATGCTGCAATCACAAAGCAGACTAAAAATTTTCCATAGACTAGCTCTTGATACCACTTAGTTGGGAAAAATGCATGCTAGTGAGATAAAATGAATTTTCACGAACCCCGGGATAATTTCCCAAACCAAATAGATGAAAATAACACCAAGGATTTTAGTGTGAAAAAACCTCCAAAATTTAAGGTAAAAACTACGAGACCCATAGGTTGCTTAAACTTCCACTATAACAATAATGAGATTACAAAATTCACCCTTAGGTGAACTCTCTAAAAAATAATACAATAAAATTGTACCCTCAATTTGCGACTAAAACCCTCATAAATTGGCTCCCTATTTTTCTTTCGATATTTTTCTCTCTAAAGAAAACTCTCACCATGGCTTTTCTTTCACTCAATCTCTCTTGAGTAAGAATCTCTTGATGCCGGTTGCATTCAAGTGTGTGATGCTTTACTCTTCCATCCATCCTTCTATTTATAGAAAAAATGCGGATGTACATCTTCTAACAAATTAAATACCAAATTGAATTTTGGCACTAATCCAAAATCAATGCATGTCTCTTCTATTTTCAACAAAAGCAGTGCCCACTGTTTCAGCATGCAATAGTTGAATATTTGTGTGTTGCCTTAGATGGACCCCATCACATAACCACATATATTGGGACCAACAAGGTGGAGAGATATATACATACATTCCCAAGCAAAGCAATTCCACTTTATAATCCAACCGGGGGAACCTTCTCTTTCAAAAGTGCATGTCAAGCTACTGTACAAGCCTCCCCATTTGTCAGTGGAAACGAGTTCTTTGCATTTATGTAGTCTCGCTATTGCCAATTTAGATCGTCTAATCTTAATCGGACAATCTGCCTTAATTTCCAACTTTGTACGTGGATTGTTTGATCCCGAGAAGTCCAATTTCGACAATTGCATAATATGGTTACCAAAGGGAATCTGGGTCTTTTGTCTGTATCTTTGTCAAGAAAACCACTATTGATTTCCTGTAAAAATTTATTGATTAAGCTCCATAAAATCAATCATTTAAGCTGGGATATAAGTAAAGGAATAGTTTAATGATACAACTTAAATTGCATGATGGCTCAGAAAACAGGGGTGCATATGGTATGAATATGATAAGGAAGGTGAGTAAGGAAAGAAACAACTCAACCATGGAAACAACTCAACCAGATAACCAGCCTATTACCCTTACCTCCTCTCTATCTCTTCCTAGATCTTGTACAAAAGCCATTTCCAACAAAATTGAAAATCTTGTCGAGTATTCCTATGTTCCTGATGATGCTAAAATTTAGGAAACTATACCTCCACTTTTAAGCCCTTACAATATCTTCAAAAGAAGAACATCATTCACTCGTTCTACAAATCGGCCTCAAGCAAAAGAATATGTTTAGTCATCTTGACTGGATTAGTGTCAGCTCAGAGCCAAAAGCCAAGAAAAGTATGTAGACTTAGAGATCCCTCAAAGTCTCATAAATCACTGGAAATCTGAAGGATACACTGCTTTACATTTTGGAGCTGTCATACTGATTCTCGCTCTCCATGGGAGAAAAAGTATGGTTGTTTCTGCCAGAATAGCTCTTCTTGATTTGAGCTATCTTCATTATGAAAACATTGTAATTGGAGCTGTTCTTACTACTCTTCATGCTGGAAGTGTAGTTCTTACCGTATTTCCAAATTACAACGTTAGCCTCAAAGACAGTACTTTGTCCACAAGACTGAAGGTTTAGGTTCAAATCACTGGAGCTGATCAAGTTCCAGAAGCTTTATTAACCACTCTTTATTGCCAAATAATTTACCGTCTTCAAAACCACTCAATTGATCTCCCTATTTCCGGATGTTCTTCTGGCTCTCTGTTAGTTGTGACTAATAGAGAAGATGAAATACCCTCAATTGTTTAGATCCCAAGAAGAATTCCTCGAGAAGAACTGGCTCAACTCATTCCTCTTGAATGGATAACCAATTATTAGGAGCATCACCTTGACAGAAAGACAATCCAGTCTCAAGATGTTATTTTTAGAAGATCTACTGATGGATCTGTCAAAACCATCTTTAAGAGACCTGAAGAAGGCTCTAGCTTAGCTTCTCCTCTTATCTTTTAAACCATGATGATCAATCTCGTTTTCAAAGAAGATTGGTGTCCTATTTATGGTGTTACTTCTGAAGGAAATCCCATCTGTACTGATAAAATTGATAGTCACTTCATATGGGATGTATATCCTAGCATGTGTGACCCAGAGTGTGACTGCTGGATGCATGATGATGATATTGATAGAGAAATGATTCCTCCTAGAAGGAAGAAAAAGGGGGCCAATAAGTCGCCTCCTCCACCCAGAAGAAGATTTGACCTTGACAATGATCCATGGGAAGGAATCCATGAGAAGAAGAAGCCTCTTCCGATTTACGAAGAAGCTCTTAATATTCTCAGAAGAGAAAGACTTTTGCCTTCATAAAAACCACCTGATGATCCAATCCTTGTTACTTGGCCTCCTCCTGAGCCTTGTAAACCTTCAACTCCTTTGAAATCTATTGAACTAATACCTTGTTATATGTTTTCGTTCACCCTCAAATTATGAACAAAACTTTTCTCGTTTGGAAAGGAGAATTGATCCAATTTCAAACAGGTCCTCTAAATCCTTTATACAACTAAATGAAATCCAACCTAATGGAAAGCTCAAGGCCTTAACTCAAGCAGAGGAAGTCATCAATTGGTAATCTAAAAATACTATTGCACATAATTGTTACCAATTGACTTCAAACACAAGAGGGGGGTGAATTGTGATAGCGGTGCTTATATAAAAAATTACAGAAAATAAATGACCGAATAATAAATAAAGAACAAAAATAAATAAAGTGCTTGAATGATAAAGAGACAGAGAGCAAAGAAGAGCACGCAAGAATTTATACAGGTTCTAGAAGCCACCAAACACCCCTGCGGGCTCACGCCCCGTCCCTCAAAGCAAACCACTATGGGATTTTCACTAAATCACTAGCTTTTTAAATCAGGTTCACTAGAAACCTTTACAACTCTATACCAGAGCAATACGTTCAAGAGATATCACCTCTCTATGAACACCTTGGGATTCCTACCCAAAATAAATGATTTTCACAAATAAAATGAGACTAAAAGATACACTCAATAGTGCAGATATAACAAATTGAAGCTCAAATAATACAACTCAAATTTTGTAGAATAAAAAGACTCTCGTAAAAATTGTGCTCAAAATAAGTGAGTGATGAAAAATATTTGACAGAGTTTTTGGCACAAAATTAAGCAATCTGTGCTGTTGTATTTTCGTGTTGTAAGAAAGAGCAGCGTTGTTTATATTTATAGACCGACCGAGGAGGTTTGCTGTCTGAGTTGATTTTGTCCGTTGGAAGATTTGACCGCTGAGGGGATCTGTCCGCTTGGAATGAATATTAAAAGGATTTGTCGTTGCAGAAGACACCAGATTTACCTCAAGACAAACTGACTCGGCAGCACCTCGCCACACACCGCAAGATATGACCTCACGGTTTCTAAGAATGACCTCGGCACACGACTCCCAAACAGACTCTGTATACGACCTCCTCATCGCCGGTCCTCATAGCTCAAGACGCGACCATCACTCGACACGAGACTCGGTAGAGCGACCCTAATAAGCTCGACATCCGACTTCCTCGAGCTCAACATCCGACTTCCTCCTTTCGACGTCCGATTTCCTCGAGAGATCGACAAGCGACTTCCTCTAAGCTCGACATCCGACATCCGAATTCCTCCTCACCGACATCCGATTTCCTCGAGCTCGACATCCGAAAGTTCTCACCGACATCCTATTACACGAGATATGCATGTCAAAATATTTTGTGCGCAGTATGATTTAATTTTAATTGAGAGCTTTTTATTACTTACTTACAAATTGTCTTAATAAAGATAAATAAATACCCGTAACCCAAAAGACTTGAAACAATCATTCTTGATACGCTGCCTTGGTATTCTTTTTCCACTTTTTGCACGGTTGACTATTTGTAAAGCTCCCTTTTGTCAATCATCAAAACCATCCCGTCAAGGCATGTATTCACAGACTGCACTTTGATGATGACAAACATCTCATGGAGGGAATTTAGTAAAATATAATCATGATATAGCAATGAGATATAAGCATGGTTTTCAATAAAAGATATCGAGTTTAAGCACAATATTTAGAATAACTCCCCCTCACGCGATAGGCAATACTTAAAAGATCACTCCCTGAATCATGCATTCATGTAACTCTCCCCTTTTTGGCAACATCAAAAGTGGGAAAGACAAATAAAGCAAGGCATATATTCAGGGATTAAACAAGCATATTTTGATAGTTACGTGATACCAAGCTCGTGTGACGGATGATGAGTCAAGGTTGGACATGATTAGCTAGTTGCATAAGACAAATGCGCTACCCACTCATTATTCCGCATTACTTAAAGAAAATGGAAGGGGAAAAGACCTGCATAAACTCATAGTTAGCACACTCAAACGCCCAAGTTAGAATTTATTCAAAAGAAAAATGCAATCATAGGCAAATACTAATGCATGATTGGTCTAAAATTCCCAATTCAGCTTCTAATAAAAGAAAGTTTCCTTAGGCAAAGGTTTAGTAAAAATATACGCAAAATCGTAATCCGAGTACCCAATCAAAGTGCATTCAGCACCTTTAGGGTACCATAAACCCGTGTTTTGTGTGCCAATGAGGTATCTCATAATGCGTTTTACAGCAGAGAGATGTGATTCCTTAGACTAGCTTGAAAACGTGCACACATACAAACACTAAACATAATATCAGGACGACTAGCAGTGAGCGAGACAGAGAAGAGATCCTATCATACCTCTATACTTACTTACTTGACCGACTTACCACCTTCATCTTTGTCAAGATAGCATGAAGTGCTCATTGAGTTGAGATTTCTTTTGCATCTGGTCATTCCAAATTTCTTGAGTAAAATCCTTGCAATATTTGGATTGATTGATGAATATTCCTTCCTTTGTTTGTTTGATTTGAAGTCCAAGGAAGTAATTTAGCTCTCCCATCATTGACATTTCAAATTCACTTTGCATGATATGAGAAAATTCCTTACACAAGGATTCATTAGTAGCACCAAATATTATATCATCTACATAAATTTGAACAAGTAAATGTCATGATTTTTGTGTTTAATGAAAAGAGTGGTATCAACTTTTCCTCTTTCAAAACCTTTTTCAAGTAAATATTTGCTCGACCTTCTCGTACTAAGCTTCCTGAGCTTGTTTTTTAAACCATATAAAGCCTTTTTCAATTTGAAAACATGATTTGGAAATTTAAAATTTTCAAAACCGGAGGTTGATCAACATATACTTCTTAACTGAATAAAGCCATTAAGAAATGCACTTTTTAACATCCATTTGAAAAGTTTGAAATCCATGATGCATGCAAATGCTGAAAGCATGGCGAATAGCTTCTAATCTAGCATCGTGCATAGGTTTCATCGAAATCTATGCCCTCTTGTTGATTATAGCCTTCGCAACAAGTCTAGCTTTATTTCTAACAATGATACCGCTTTTCATCAAGCTTGTTGCGTAAAGACCCATTTGGTCCCAATGACTAGTGATCTTTAGGCTCAGGGACAAGTTCCCAAACATCATTTCTCTCAAATTGATTTAATTCCTCTTGCATAGCAAGGGTCCAATGCTCATCAAAGATGGCTTCATTGACGCCATTTGGTTCAATTTGAGAGACAAAGGCCATATGATGACATGCATGATTAGAGAGTTTTGAGTCAGTTACACTTTTTGAGATATCACCTATTATGTTGTCAAGAGGATGGTTCTTTGAGACTCTCCATTCTTTTGGAAGATTTGAGTGAGAGAGTTCTTGAGAGGGTTGAGGCGAGACTCTTGATCCTCCTTTTGAACTTTGATCTCTCTTGTTCCTCTAAATAGGTATCTCCAAATACTGCAAGATCATCAACACTTTCATCAAGATTTGGGGTTAGATTCATCAAAAACATGCACATATTCTTCAATACCCAAGTTCTTTTATTAAAAATTCAAAAGCTTTACTAGAAGTGGAATATCCAAGAAATAAACCTTCATCACTTTAGCATCAAATTTACTAAGGTTATTCTTACCATTGTTTAGACAAAACACTTGCATCCGAAAAACGTGAAGGTGGGAAATGTTGGGCTTCCTTCCTTTGTAGAGTTCATACGGTGTTTGTTTAAGGATCGGCCTTATAAGAACTCGATTCATCACATAGCAAGCGGTGCTCACTGCCTGCCAAAAGTACTTAGGAAGGTTAGTCTCATTGAGCATCGCCTCGCTAGCTCTTCAAGAGACCGATTTTTCCTTTCAACCACTCCATTTTGTTGGTGTCCTTGGAGCGAAAAGTTGTGATCAATGCCATTTTCTCAGGCAAAATGTTTCAAATGCTTCATTCTCAAATTCCCACCATGATCACTTGAATGGAAGCAATGTTAAGTCCCTTCTCATTTTGTATAACCTTGCAAGTTTTAAAAGCATTAAAAGCATCATTTTTGTGAGAAATAAATAAAGTCCATGTATAGCGAGAATAGTGGCCCACAATAACAAGAGCATAGTAATTACCACCAAAGCTTTTAGTTCTAAGGGCCAAATAAATCCATATGTAAAATTTGTAAAGGCTTTGTAGAAACAATATTTTTAGATTTGAAAGATGCCTTTACTTGTTTTCCTTTTGACATGCATCACAAAGTTTATCTTTTTCAAAGCGAAGCTTTGGTAAGCCAATTACTAAGTCTTTACGAACCAATTTATTAAGATGATCCATGTGAATATGAGCCATTCTTCTATGCCATAGCCAAGATTCATTCTCTTTACTAAAAAGACAAGATGCATCATTTGAAGGTAGTTCATCTAAATTAACCATATAGATATTTCCAATTCTAGATCCAACTAAAACTGTACTTTTATTAAAAGAATTTACGACCATGCATTTTGAAGAATTAAATATAACATTATTGCCTTTGTCCGGAAAGTTGACTAATACTTAGCAAGTTATGTTTCAAACCTTCCACATACAAGACATTCTCTATAATGGGATTAGACTCTACCAATAGAACCAATCCCAAGAATTTTACCTTTGTTGTTGTCACCATACCTGGACATAACCACTATTCTTAGGTACCAATGAGGAGAACTTGCTTTTGTCTCGTCATGTGCTTTGAAATACCGCCTTCAAGATACCAATTTAAGTCCTTGGCTTTCAAGCACACCTACAACAACAAATCATATTTTAACCTTTGGTACCCAAACCATCTTGGGTCCATATGAGTTAGTCTTGGGCAAGGTGCCCTTTGGAATCCACATATTTTTGCCAACTACATTTTTATTCTTTCTAATATTGCAAATAGAGGCGTGTGACCATTTCTACCACAAAGGAAAGCATTTAATGAAAGGACTACTTGAGGGTTTGTCATGTGATTGAAGAGTTTAAAGATTTTTCATGAATTTTTGGATGATAACCTAAACCACTGACTTTTCCAAAAGTACCTTTTGGTTTCCTAACATAATGTTTAGATTATCTCTTCCCATCGTGAAATTTTGCAAAGAGTGTTATTTAAATCCTTAACCTTATTTTTCAAAACACTACACTCATTGCATTTTAAAACTTCATCCTTTTATTTTCACAAGATATGGGGAGGAGAAGTTTCAATCACAAAGACAACTTGTTTTTCTTTAAGAATCACTATCTCTTTGTTGCTTAAAATTTCAATTTTTGATTCAAGAGAAGAGATGGTTTTCTTTAGAAGAAAGAACAATTTTTCCAAGTTTAATCGTTTTCATTATTTAATTCTTCACAAGCAATAAGCAAATTTCATCATAAGTTAAAGGAGATTGAGTTCAAGAGCATTTACCTCATCCCTCCTCGTGTTTTGCCATGAGACATAAGTTGGCTGTAGTACCTTCATGGGTCAAGAAGGGTGTCCCACATTTCTTTACTTGGCCTTGCAATTTGAGACCCTATAGAACTCATCGAGCTAAAGCGTATGATGATGTTCTTAGCTTTCAAATTGTATTGGACCTTTTTCTTATCATCTTCGGTCCCAGTGATCTTGGTTTGTCTACCAACTGCATCATTAATTGATTGAGTGGGGACAAATGACCATTTTCCACAAAGATCCCAAATATCAAGATCAACACCTCAAGAAAGATTTGCATTCTATCCTTCCAATAACCATACCCCTCACCATTGAAAAATGGGGTCCGTTTCATGGAAGTTCCCTCGTAATTGTTTGAAGTCATTCTCTTGAGACGGTATAAGTCCTTTATACAAGATTCTAGCTCGATGCCAATTGTTACCAATTGACTTCAAACACAAGAGGGTGAATTGTGATAGCTGGTGCTTATATAAAAAATTACAGGTAAAATAAATGACCGAATAATAAATAAAGAACAAAATAAATAAAGTGCTTGAATGATAAAGAGACAGAGAGCAAAGAAGAAAGTACTTGACAATTTATATGTGTTCGGCCACCAAACACCCTGTGGCCTACGCCCCGCCCCCAAAGCAAACCACTATGGGATTTTCACTAAATCACTAGCTTTTAAATCAGGTTCACTAGAAACCTTTACAACTCTATACGAGCAATACGTCAAGAGATATCACCTCTCTATGAACACCTTGGGATTCCTACCAAAAATAAATGATTTTCACAAATAAAATGAGATGAAAAAGATACACTAATAGTGCAGATATAACAAATTGAAGCTCAAATAATACAACTCAAATTTTGTAGAATAAAAAGACTCTCAGAAAATTGTGCTCAAATAAGTGTGGAGTGATGAAAAATATTTGACAGAGTTTTTGGCACAAAAATTAAGCACTGCGTTGTTGTATTTTCGTGTTTGTAAGAAAAAGAGCACTGGCGTTGTTTATATTTATAGACCGATCGAGGAGTGCGTTTGCCGGGTTGAGTTGATTTGTCCGGGTTGGAAGATTTGACCGCTGCAATGTGGATCCGGTCTGTTGGAATGAATATTAAAAGGATTTGTCGTTGGAAGACATAGCAGAGCGACCTCAAGACAACTGGCAGACGACTCGCCACACCTCGGCATATGACCTCCGAACAGCTCAAGAAATGACCTCAAGAGACACGACCTCGACACGCCATCATACCACCTCCTCATCACGGCCTCATAGCTCTCAAGACGACCTCATCACCGACACGAGACCTGGTAGGCGACCGCAAGCTCGACATCCGACTTCCTCAGCTCAACATCCGACTTCTCTCACCGACGTCCGATTTCCTCAGAGATCGACAAGCGTTTACTTCCTCCTAAGCTCGACATCCGACATCCGACTTCCTCCTCACCGACATCCGATTTCCTCGAGCTCGACATCCAAAGTTCCTCGACATCCGACACGAGATATGCATGTCAAAATATTTTGTGCGTGTATGATTTAATTTTAATTGAGAGCTTTTTATTACTACTTACAAATTGTCTTAATAAAGATAAATAAATACCCAGAACCCAAAGACTTGAGAAACAATCATTCTTGATACGCGTCTTGGTATTCTTTTCCACTTTTTGCACGGTTGACTATTTGTAAAGCTCCCTTTTGTCAATCATCAAAACCATCCTGTCAAGGCATGTATTCACAATAATGAAGCTTTACAAAAAAGATTGCAGAGAAGATAGAAGAATCGGATGCAGAAGCATTATAAAGGCCTGAAAGCCCAGATTTCCCAATTAGAACATGACCTGAGAAAGATGTTGAATGAAAGAACCTTTGGCAGAGATTTTGATCTGAAAGAAAAAGAAATTAGGAAATTACAGAGCCAAGTTCAAGAGATAGATGATTTCTTAAAAATCTAATCAGAAGCCCGCACCAACTATTAATTAAGAACATTTCTTTAATCCTCCATCATTTCCCACTTATTTTACTTAGATAGTTCGGCCTTCTCCATTTTATCCTTCATACACTTCATCACCTGATTATAACTGTTATATCCTTTCAGCCTATAGACCAAAAGATGTCCAAGCCACAACCTCAAAATCAAAAAACAAAACTGCCCATTTGAGTTTATCATCCTCTGACTCTCAAGAAGTTCCTGAAACTCCTCCACCAAAAGTTCAGAAAGAAGAACCTCCCAGCAAACCTTCTCAAGCTATGGCAATTACCTCTTTTCAAAGTAATGAATCTTCTTAGGACGATTATATGCCAACCAATTTCCTAAAAGAAGTTGATAGTGAAACCTCTTCTGAAGAAGAAAACGCTCCCTAATACACTGGATCTGCAGAATCCTCATAACCTAATCCATCCTATACAGAATCAGAATCTCAAAAAGATGACATGGATGTTTCTAGGTTATTCGTGGTTAGCATTAAAGAAGAAGGTTCATTTCATGATGAATCTCCTGAGGAAGAAGAAAATTCTGCTAGATGAAAAACAAAAAATATTCAGTGGTTCGTGGTTCACTCTTGATGGTATACCTCCAAGTCATTGGAAAAAAAGACTTCTTGATTTTGGTGCATGGCTTGATACACAAATGATGAAAACAAGTGCTGATCCTTACAAGATCATTGAAGAATTTTTCTGCAGAATGACCGGTACCTTAAAAGAATGGTATCACAATCTTGATGCATTCAAACAAGATGAATTTCATAGATTGACAACTACTGCCTCCGTCCTTGGAGTCATTCACCAAGAATTTATTTGTGATATGGATATCTTTGATAGAGAAAACAGACAAGAGTTTTTTGTGATATGGATATCCTTGGAGTCAGAGATCTTAAACGGCATTACCAAAGAGTGTCTCCAATGTTTTTATCTCCTCAATAGATTTAATGATCCTAGTCTCAAAAATACTTATGTTTCTTCATTACTACAAGAACTCCAGCCTGAGATTCACAAGATGGCAGCAACAGCTCAAAAGGATATTAAAACATTGACTCTTGGACAGATTCATCAAATGACTGTTGAAGCACTTGAAAAGCTATGTAGGCTACATCAACTTTTTTCAGAAATAGTGAATCAAAATTCAAATTCACAAAGGCATGCAAGAAGCCTTATCTTGAAATCAAGTGCAAAGACAGAAATTGGAATTGTACAACAAAAAAGAAGAATCACCGGTAGAGATTCACTAACTTTTCGAAATTTTCCAAAAAAAGGAAAAAGAAGAAAACTTTCAAGTTCTTCAAGAAGAAGAAATTTCGCAGAAAAAAAGAAAACCAAAGATGCTTTATCTGTAGAAGGAAAGGACATTTCTCTAAGAATTGTCCTAACAAGGCAGACAAAGCTGCTAAGTTAATTAACTCCATACATCCATTATAAGGAGATATGGAATCTGTATATTCAGAACAAAGCTCTACAGATGAAGAAACTGCTTTTGCTATACAAAATTCCTCTTCCAGTGAGGAATCTTTTACTGAATCTGAAAATGAGTATTTTCCCATATACTCATTCAAAGAAATATACAATTCTTTGCCTATAGCTCCACAACCTTGTGTTGAGATCCATGTCTTATCATCCAAGTTTTCTCACCCTAAAAAAGTCATAGCTTATACGGATACGGGTGCTCAAAAAATAGTGATGAATCCAAACATTCTCCCTATGGAAGCATGGGTGAAACATGCTGCATTCTTTGTAGCAGCTGATGGAAAGATCTTTAGGACTGATTTGATTTCCAAAGATAAAATAGGAATAAGATTTTTCCCTGAATGCCTAGTATGGATCAAAGTTATTGGCAGCAATCTTCCCAACAAAGACATCCTTATTGGGATGGATGTCAATTCAGCAGCCAACAGTCATTCCACAGGAATTAAGTTCAAAAGCGAATTCAAGCCTTACTCAGATATTTTGAAATTATATTCTTTTTTTGAAGTTCTTACAGGATATGAAGAAATAAAATCTAATCTGCTCAAGCTTTGTGCAGATAGTTATGAAAAAATTTCTTATCCAAGTCTTTTATGAAAAAAATGAAGAATTTTTTGTCCAGCTTCCATTCAAGCTCAATGAATATGTAAATCCAACAAAAGCCACTCCTCTTGGAATGAGTCCATCTGATTTAGCAGGCACGAGAAGAGTGTAATCAATTGCTTAAGTAAGGATTGATTGAACCCACTAAGTCTGAGTGGGCTTGCCAAGCATTCTATGCAGAAAAAAGATATGAGAAGACAAGAGGCAAAAAGAGGTTAGTAATTGATTATAAACCTCTTAGCCATTTCCTTAAGGATTATAAGTTTCCAATTCCAAAGGCCTGTTCACTCAACATCTTCATCAAAGATGCTTAGATCTATTCCAAGTTTGACATGAAGTCAGGTTTCTGGCAACCAGGTGTTGACCCTGCTGATCGATACAAAACGACCTCTTGTATACCTTGTGCCCAATACCAATGGAAGGTTTTACCTTTTGGGCTAAAGGTTGCTCCGTCATTATTCCAAAAGGCCATGACCAGAATCTTTGTGCCTATTTTAGACAGTATCCTCACCTATATTGATGATGTGTTACTATTCTCCAAAGATGAAAAGACTCATAAACAGTTATTGGGTCAATTTTTCCAAATAGCCCAAAACTATGGGATAATGCTTTCTGAAAAGAAAAGCCAGTTGGGCCAAATGGATATTGATTTTTTGGGTATGCATTTTTTCCAAGGAACATATGAGCCCCAACCTCATATTACTGAAGAACTACTAAATTTTCCTGATGAAAATTTGACAATAAAACAGATTTAGCAATTTCTTGGTATTGTCAACTACATTAGGGATTTTATTCCTAAAATTGCAAGGTACACCAGCCAACTTTCTCAATTGCTCAAGAAAAACCGTCCTTCATGGGGATCAAAGCAAACTGAACCAGTCAAAACTCCAAACGAGGATTGCACAGATGTAACACCTCGAGTTTTTCATACATTTTATTTTTTTTTAAATGTGTTTATTTCATAATTATTATGATTTGTAGAGTTAGAGATTCCGATCCCCTATGTGTATTTGAATAATTAAAAAATGTTTGATTGATATTTATTCGTATTTTTTGAAAATATTAGTAGTACACTATTTAATTATTTTATTAATTATTTTATTTTTATAAAATATTATTATTTGAAATGTCATTTATTTGGGGAAAATATTTTGAGTTAAATAGGTGTAAAAATGAGTTTGAGGGGTTAAAAGGTTTTAAAAATATATAAATATGAATTTGGGCTCATTTGCTATCTGCACCCCATAAAACTTCTGCTCACATCCCCTTGGACTGCACGGCCCAACCCATGTTCCCTTCTTCTTCCTCATGAAAGAAAAGAAGCAAAAGAAGCAGCACCGTTTCTCTCTTGCAAACCCAACCTTTCTCTAATCTCTTACCCTCCATGACCACTACCATGTGGCTGCCTCTCAGGTGCCATTTGGACCACCACACCACCACCTCCCTCGCGTCCCTCTCCCTCTCACTCGTCGCGAAGGTTTGCGCGACTGCCATGGCCGCCACAACTCGAGTCCCAGCCGCCTTTCAGGCGTGATTCCAGCGCCGTTCGGTGCCTTTTAGCCATGCGAAGACCACAATTCCTCTCTCCCCTTCATCCTCTACAAAACCCATGTTCATTTCGCATGAAAGGAGCTAAAGAACGAAAACCATAAACTCTGCCTTGGAATTCGATTCCGGCCACCATGGGCCACCAATAGAGAAACCAAACTGATCAAAAGACTCCCCTCTCAGTCCACAACAAAACCCCTAAACCAGAATCGTGATTGGAGAAGTTTCGCCGATGACCGCCGCACTGAAAAACATCTCCATCGTGCCGAAAAACCTCACTGCGGCCACCTCTTCTTCTTCATTTTAGGGTGAGCCAATTTCTCATCTCGCTCCTCCTTTTTCCAATTTGTTCTCGAATTTCTTGCGATCCTAAGTTTTGAAGTTGAAATCAACTTTATATTCTTAAAAGAACTCCTTATTTAATTGATTTCTGATCTGGAATTGTTGTGAAATGTCACCTATTCTTTGAGCTCTCCACGGGATTGCTGAAAAGATGTTACTCGAGGCTGTACCTAGAGAGAAAGAAGGAAGTGTTTTGGCCTATTGCCCTCTGTTGAAGAAACAACTTCGGACTGTCAAGTCAGGAACGTCGCCATAGTCACCTCTGTTCGGGTGAGTATGTCGCCCCTTCTCCCTTTTGAAAATTCGATTAATATTGTCATGACGATGATTAATTGTTTAAGCATTTAAAACTGTAATTTGGTCAATAACTTGTTCATGTTGTACTGGTTGTTGCGGCCTGCGTGAGAATGGCATTGACGGGTCGTGAATTACGACTATCGACGAAAAGAGGGAATAAGGATTGTTGTACGAGAGCTGTAAGATTGTTGCTGCGTTAAGTCGTGGGTACGATCAAAGAAAGAAGCTACGCTAACAATTGCTGATCGGTTAAGGCGAGTGTTTCATTTGTTTAGGGTACCCCATGACCCCGAACGTGTCTCTATGTGCTTTGTGTGTACCATTGTATGAGCAATGGTGTGTTTTTATGTGGTGATGTGAGTCCTGGTGTGTGTTCATTGTCAGAGCAATGAATCAAATTAAATCATTTGCGCATGAGTGTATTCTGATAATATTTGACTGAAATCGCATGTAAATATGATTGATGACTTTGAAAATGTTTACTATCTAAATATGTATAACTTATGATGTAATATTGATTGTGATGATGCTTTGACGTGGTTCTTGATGGATTGGTTATTTTGACAAATAATATGTGGCGGTTAAATGTCTAATTAGATTGTAGAATTAAATGTGCTACGGTTTGCATCTAAATTAGTTAATATGCTGAATTTTATTATGGTATGATCCCTGCCCTAAATATCATGGAATGAGTTTAGGTGATTGCTTAACAAACTTATCTCATGTCAAACTAGACTTAGTAAGTTAAGTTAAATGAATTGTGTTGTACTAAGTTTTGCACTTTAGCTACTGTATTAAGTTTTGTAAGTGTATTTTAGTTCAAGTTGTGACATTTGTATAGTAATTGTGTAAGGTTTTTTATCGACGAGAAATGATTTTCAACATATACGTTCTAGAAAATGTTTTATCAGGCTCGATTCTCTAATTGATAATGGTTTTCACGTTTATGGTTTTGACTCGTATAAATAAATAGAGTTTAGTAATTTTGGATTTTATCTCAAAAATAATTCTCGTACGGGTCACGTTATTTATGAAATGATTTATGAACTCAATTATTCTATTGAAAAAAAAAGTTTTTAATTTTTACTTCAAAAACAATTAGTTTTAGAAAAAAAAACCCAACTATTTTTACGAAATAATTCGAAAATCATACTACTTTATAACAAGAATAGCATTAGTCGATTAGGGTGTTACTTTAAGTGGTATCAAAGAATTTTGGTCTTACCGGACTGTTTTTGTGTCTGTTATGTTTCCCTGTGTGAACTCTGTGCTTGTGTGACTTTTTTTTTTTTTTAATGTGTGTTGTGCTAGATACATCACTTACTTCATAAGATTGTATAACCCTGTGCTGACCATACTCACAGTATATATGGTTATGATAAATTTTGCTAAACCCTGTCTGTGCACAATATGATTTTTCTTGTATATGGCATATGACATGACGAATTTGAATTGTGGCATGTGGTCTATTATATTTTCTGTATGAACTCTACATCTGTGTGATCCTTGAGTTGCGTGATTTTTGGGTCTCTATGATTTGAGTTTTGTGATCTGTTTTTTTATAGTCTACGTAATGTGATTTTGTGAGTTCAAAAAGAAAAAAAAAGGGGTTTAGCATAATAAACTAATGAATTAAAGTGTCAATTGGTACAAGTTGGTTTTGGCTGAAATCTTATAAGATATTAGTGCTATTAAAAGGTTATATGAGTTCTAGTTTACATGTTGTTTAGCACCTATTGTTGGTATGAACACCTTTGAACACTAATTTGTTGTGAAAGCTTAAGGCTGAATTAGAAATTATATCCTGTAAAATTTGGGAATCAGAGTTAAAAGGATTTGATGTACCTTCTTTGTGTGAAAGATTGGCTTGCTTGCAATGATTAGATCTTTGTAGTTTGTTTTCCTGACATAGAAAATTGATTCAACAGTAACATTTATTGAAACAACTTCTTTCATTTAGGAAACAGAGACTATGACTTGTTTAACTCAATTTAGATGTTGCGTATGCATTCTATCTTTTTCTGAAAAGCATATTCTTTTTGTGATACAATCTGGAATGTAAGGATTGAAATGGACGGTTGCTTTTGTTGTGGTTTTGTTGACTTACTTTAGCTTGGATTGACTATTTTTTTTAATATTATAGTATGTTTTTAAGTGTAACTTGGTGCTTATCATTTTCAAAAGTTACCTTCTTTCAATGAGAATATAAGTAGTGAAGAGTTGATATGTATAGTACTGAACACTGAAGTATTGTAACAGTTAGGTTAGGCTGCATTTTGCACTTTTTAATTCAACGTGATTTGAAAATTTGATTTAAGCCCTCTGTCTACCAATGTCTAATTATTTCAGTGAACATTATGAGCTCCCTTGAATTTGGGATAGAGACTGGAACAGAACATGATCTTGAGATTGATGAATGACGTCCCTAGGACATTTTTTTTTTGTGAAAATTCCTTTTAGGGCTGAAACACGGGGCTGTTTGTGGTTGAGAAGCCCATGAAGTCCTCATTGTGTCATGAAGAAACCATCTTGTCTGATTACTTTTAGAATTGCATGTTATCTCTTTCTAAAAAAAGCATATAATTTTCGTGGTATAATCTGGGACACAAAAATTGAAATGGACAGCTGCATGTGTTGTGTTTTTGATTGCGCGCTTCCCATATTGTCTTATGTCTTTTTGTGTAATTTTATCTGTTGTAACTTATCTAAATACCGATGTTTCAAACTGATACATGCAGATGATTGTGTTGATACTATTTAAACTTACGTGATGAGTGAGAGTAGGTGTATAACTTCGAAATGACCATGTTCTGAATGTATGGTAGATGGTAAATTTTTACTAAGTCCTACTTATAAGCAATGCAATTTCCAGTGCAAGTTTCTTTTGCCGTGTGTGTTGTACGCTTTGGCATACCTGAATGGTGATATATGCTCTCAATGTTATGTGGTGTACACTTTACACAAGTACTTGATTAATATGTGTTGTGCTTACTCTGTGATTTCATTTGTGCTTTTAATGAGGCTAAAAGGGATGAATTTGTAAAGAGGAGAATATGGAAAATAAGTAACATGGCTTTTGTAAATGGCAAATACATTTTTACAAAGCTTTTCAAAACACCAAATGTTTGCGAAGATTATCAAGAACCTATTCACCCTCTCCAGGTTCATACGCTATCTGAGGCCACTTTGGTAACGAGTTTGTGTGATCTCTATGTTTGTATAATCTCTGTATTGATATGACATATGCGTCTGTGTAATCTCTGTATTGGTGTAACCTCTGTGTGGTCGTGTGATCCCTGTAATTATGCGATCTCCATACTCAGGGATCTTCCAATTGTGTGTTTCATTTTGTGTGGTATGTGTAATGGTATGATCTTTACTATTCTATGCATTTGTAGTTGTGCATTTTTGTGTTGGAGTAAATTGTGTGCTTAACTTGTGAGACATATTTGTTAGAAAAAGATAGCGAGTCTAATGTTTCGTAGATTTTGTATTTCTTTTGCTTAAAGATCGTTATTGTCCCAGTTTCATGAGACAAATTATATTTGAGTTTCTGACTCCTTACATATGAGTTTCTTTCTCGTGCCTCGGTACTCGTGAGTGTCTTAGAAAATTGAGTTGACAAAATCTTTTTTTGGTACTCTGATTGTCCTTTACTTCAAAATTTGTCATGAATGTTTTGCTTGAGTTGTAATGATTATGGAAATTCAAGTGAAGGAAGAAACTTCGGTAGAGTCCCGTTTGTAAGCATGTGTTAGGCTAACACATCTTTACACCCAAGAATATATTAAAGACCCAAGATTCAAGAACTTAGTTATAAATTACTGATGATACACTTGTATTATATTCGAATGAAATTACAGTACATAAAAGGAACCAACACTTGATTTCACAATAACCCCATATTATGTAGAATAGTTGTGTAGATACCTTATTCTGCCAAGTTAAACTAAACAAGATTCAAGAAGTTATCAAAACAAGGGTATCACCATAGTCAGAGTTTTTACGTCAAACTATAGTCAATTTTCAAGGCAATACATGAACAAAAACTGCAGCAAACATAATGAAAACAGCAGAAGCAAAATTTCATGTTATTCCTACTCAAGTCTCATCAAACTATAGTGTCATTTGCTTTTATGTGGTTGATTTACACGTGAAGGAAGCGTATATATACATTCGTATACCAACTCATTACAAGTTTCAAAATAATTAATCATCTAGATACCAACACTTGTCTGCATCACTTTCAAAGTCTCAATTGCCACCCATTTGTTTTTTGCCACGGTTTCCTAAAGTGAAAACCAAGATAGACAACGAGGATAACATCATATAATTAAAAAATAATCATGTAGCACAGATGTCATAGACATATATAAATTAATCAAACATGAACAACACATAGAAGGGCAATGAACTTTGAGGCATCGCCATAGATAGGGGGAAGAAGAGGAAAATGTTAGTACATGTTAACAATGATGAACATGAGCCACTAATCATAGAACCTTTTATCCACTGTGCTGTCTAACTATAAGCATGGTTAACTTTCTACAGTATAAGGTAACAAATAACGCGATCTGTCTCGGAAATTACCGATATATTTATACCTCTGTCTTATGCATATCCAAACCATCAATAACTTTACCTTGTTTTATCTTGAACTGTTGTATAAATTTAATTCAATTTTTGGTGACTTCAATTCTTATTGCTTCTTTTCCTCATGTCACCATATATGAATATCCTCCTTAGAATTATTATCTTTGATATGCTCATTTTTTTGGACATTTAATCACCTAAGCTGAAGTTCTATGCCATAGAAACAAAGTGGAATGCTTGATAAATATACTAGCTCTCCAGAAGGATACCCTTCAATCACACACAATTCCTATCCATCTTCCCACTTCACCTAGGTAATTCTACAGTTCTACCCCATAGGATACATTCACTGTTTCACCACAAGTGTGTTGCCACTACTGAAATATTCATTACCAAATATCTCTTACTCCTGCCCTCAATAAATAATACAAACCAAAATAGATTAGAGACCGGTTATATTATTTGTGTATTGTCTGTAATTTTCCTTAGAATATAAAACTTCCATGGAAGATTTCCTCAAGAAATTCCCATCATATAGCAATTGTTCAATTCTTATCCTACCTTGGAAGAACCTTTCCTTGCAATTCATGAACTTCACATTACAAATCACATTTGTGATTTTGCGTCTATGCACAAATTGGTGACTCGGTTCTTCTCTTCCCATTTAGCACCACCTAGGCCTTCAAATCAAGCATTTCAGAATCTAAAATGAAAGAAGATACACCTCAGCATTTTTCTCACATTCATCTTGTTACAATTATGGTTTACTCCACTGCAGTAACACACTTTTAAACTCAGATTATACTTTTAATATTGCTTTTCTAATTTCCTTGAAAGCTTCCAGTTGCACAACATTCTTCCATATCTACTTATTCCCTTGCCGTTGAAGTTTAAGCTTTAATATCAATTATAATACTTGGATTCCCATCCCACTGCATACATGTGTGTTTTGAAAATGTCAAAGGCTTGAACAAGTAGATATCTGATTACTGACTCAAACTGCAGCTTAATATGATAGTCCAAACATAAAACCACTTCACAACTAATTCTTACATATTTGATCAACGTGACCAAACTAAAACCAAATATTCCAATTGGAGCTCTGTGGAACTCGAAATGGGGCAAACATCACACAAATGTTTGTAGGGGGTTGGGGACATCAATACAACCCTTAACCAATCCCACTAAAATATCACAATTTTTACTCATTAGACATTCAAAATCAAGAATTAAAACAATTAACCTTAGCACACCCTAAGAGAGGTTTTAAATTAGGGGATTCTATATTGTTCCATGAAATTGGAGATAAATCCCCGATTTCTAGGGCTTGAGCATCATTTTCCTCTTTGATTTCAAGCTTCAATCTTTGCTCCTTCTTCTTCCTTCTTCCATCTTCCTCTTCCTTAAGCTTCAATACAGGTAGAACCTCTTCCTTCTTCTTCCCTCTCCCTCTATTTCGAGCTCTCTCTATCTTTCTCGTTGTATCTCTCTCGCGCTCTCATTCTCTCGCGTGTGTGTATTAGAGAGAAGTGAGGGTGCTTGTGTGGCTCAAGAAGTGAGGTCTATGATGGGGCTAAAGGCATAGGTTTAATAAATTATGTCAAATATATTCATAGTCTCAAGCTTACAGACGGCTAACTAAATATATAAAAAAAAGTGTTTATTTTACTGCCCAAAATACCGACGACTAAGCCGTTTGTAAATTTAAAAACTAAATTAGAAATAAAATAATTCTTATAAAAGTACTAAAAAATTAAATCCCCGCTCTGTATTTTTTCGACGCATTACCAACGGCCTGACTGTCGGTAATTAAAATATTACCGATGAACTCGGGGCCATCGGTAAATTTCCGTCAATAAACAACAGTATTCTTGTAGTGAGTTAAGTTAAATGAATTGTATTGTAACTTAGAGAATTGTGTTGTGATAATGAATCTTGTTTTGACAAGTCCACAGCAAGTGGCAACTACTCTTTGACAAGTCCACCGTAAGTTGTAACTACTCTGTGATAAGTCCACCATAAGTTGCAACTACTCTGTGACAAGTCCACCGTAAGTGGCAAATACTTTGTGACAAGTCCACTGGCGTTTGGCCATGATAAATCCACTGACAAGTGACAAATTGCTTTGAAATTGACTCATGCACAAGACGTTAAAAAAATGAATAGTCATTATAAGACTTTAGTTTCTGATGATGAAGGTGTAATTGCTTTATGTTTGAGTTATGTGTTCTTTAAATGGGTAGACGTTGCACTTGACCTTGTGCTTGCTTACCTTGTACTAGATCTTGTGCCTGTATGAATGGAAATTTGTTGCTATTGAATTTAACATGGTTTGTCATATGTGCTACATGACTCAAGTTGTTTTATAGCTTCATAATGTCTGCTGCATGAACATTTGCCTCCTTTGCATGCTTTGCCTGTTAATTGCCGAGTGCGTGTGTATCGGGAACACTCGCTGAGATTTTTATCTCATTTCTTTCCATTTACTTTTTTTTCAGTTAACTGGCTGGGAGTGTGAAGATGATTAATTGTATTGAGAGTTGGAAGTGTAATTTAAATAAAGTATAAATGTATTGTCTTAAGTTTTGTAAGTGTATTTTGGATCAAGTTGTGACATTTGTATAATAATTGGGTAAGGTTTTGTATCGACGAGAAATGATTTTCAACATATACGTTCTAGAAAAATGTTTTATGAAGCTCGATTCCCTTATTGATAATGGTTTTCACGTTTAAGATTTTGACCCGTATAAATAAATGGAGTTTAGTAATTTTGGATTTTATCGCAAAAATGATTCTCGTACGGGTCATGTTATTTATGAAATGATTTATGAACTTAGTTATTCTATTGAAAAAAAAAGTTTTTAATTTCTACTTCCAAAACAATTAGTTTTAGAAAAAGAAACTTGACTATTTTTATGAAATAATTCGAAAATCATACTACTTTATAACAAAAATAGTATTAGTGGATTATGGTGTTATAACAGACACCACCAACTTTGAAGATTCCTAGTGTTGGGAAAAGAATTCTACAAACTGATGTCAGTGATTAGTATTGGGCTGTAGTCTTAATTGAAGAAATCAACAGTGTTAAACATTACTGTGGTCATGCTAGTGGACAATTCAAGGAAGCTGAGATGCACTGCCATACCACTTATAAAGAAGACCTTGCTGTCAAATATGGTATTCAGAAGTTTGATTTTCACTTGCGAGGTTTTCATTTTGAGGTATAAATGGACAATTCCTTTTTTCCCAGTGTTCTTGAATTCAAAAATAAAATGCCTCCTGATCCTCAGGCCCTTAGACTGAAAGATTGGTCCTCAGGACATGATTTCACTGTGAAACATATCAAAGGAAATCATAATCTAATTCCTGATTTTCTTTCTAGACCAATGAAATCCATCCAGATCATCACTGAAACCCATATTTTCCTCTAATATTTATGGTTAACCCATTACCATCTCAAGCCTCCATAACCAAGACTTTTCCTCCTAATGTTGACTGATCCTTTTCACCCACCAAGATAAAAAAATATGCTAGAAACCACCTTTATATTTTTTTATGTCCAAAGCCTTGAAAAGAGCCAAGATTTTCCCTGAACACACCATATTCCTTCTATATACCCCATTCCTTGTTCCTTTCCTAATAAATCCAATCTTCAATTTCTCAGAAGATCATTTGTGGTATCTGTGGTGTGCAACAACATTGTATTGCATGCCAGTTCTCTTACCCACAGAAGCCATATACATGTTCCTCACAAATCCCAAAAACCATAATTTCTTGATATGGACTGCATTGGAATGGTTTTCTCTATTAGAATGGTGCATAAATAAATTAAAATCAGCTTTGGATGATGTAAGAAGACGAGGATTGGAGCCTAAAAATTTTTTTTCAAAAAACTTAAATTTGTCTTTATGTTACACAAGCCTTATCAACTACATCCTCAAACCAACATTCTTAGGTCCTAGAGTTATGCAGATTTATGGCAAACTCTTGATAATTGTCCTCCTGATCCAAAAATTGGAAAAGAATTATATGATCATGTTTGTTTTGTCAATCATTATGGACTTAAAAAGGATTTGGTCACTTCTACTTGTGTTAGTCATGGAGATCTCATCAACCAGCCATCCTAGTTACAAATGAATCATCAAGATAAAGGAGAAAGTTCAACCCAAACTTCTCAGCCAACTCAAGCTTTTCTGCGAGATCAGACAGATGAATAACAACTTGCCAATCTGACTGCTTATTTTGGCCAGGAAATTGATCTTGATTCCGACTCTCCAGAAAATCCAAATGTTGAAATCATGAGAGAAATAATGGAAGACACTTGGCAGCGTCAAACTAATCAACTTGAAAGTCCCTTATCTGAAAGTAACGTGTGGTATCGGTCTGACTCTGAAGGTCGTTTGTCTAGACAAAATATGTCTCCAAGCCAAAACTCTCGCTGAAACGTGTCCCAAAGCTAAAGTGCCAAGACAAAATTGAATAAGGACTTTAAGTGTGATGTGAAATAAAGTATTTACTTTAAGTGGATGTGACATAAAGCATTTACTTTAAGTATGATGTGACATAAAGTGTGTTGTAAAAAAAATAATTATAGTTACCTTGAGTGTGATGTAAGATAAGTAGGTGTGTCATTGTAGGCTTTATAAAAAGGCTATGTTTTAGTGTGATGGTCCACTAATCTGACTAGTTGTCCTCTTGTTGCCATCTCCTCTATATAAGGAGAACTCATGTAACATATCAAGGTCGAGAAGAACACGAATAAATAAAATCTTTGTGTGTTTTACTAAGCACGAGTTTCTAAACTCTTTTCCTTCTTCCTGAAAACTAGAATTATTATGTTCATACTATAAGCGCCTCTACAGAGATGCAAGTATGCTCTACACTTACCTCAGAAATGAGGATCATGTGTATCAGAACGCATCTGACTATTGATCCATGTTACTGTCCTCTCTATTATGGGATGACAGTCTTTGTTGCAAGTCTGTGCTTGAGACTTTTGTGTAAGGTTCATGTCTCGCTTGACACTGCAATTATGACGACTAATTCCATAATATGTGAGGCTCCGGCCAGTATGGTATCAAAGCTACGTTTCTTTTGTAGAAAAGCAGGGGAGCATATGGTATGAATATGATAAGGAAGGAAACAACTCAACCAGATAACCAGCCTATTACCCTTACCTCCTCTCGTTCTCATCCCAGATCTTGTACAAAAACCCTTTCCAACAAATGATGTAAAGAGGAAAGAGGGCAATGTCCCAGTTTTAGTCGGAGCTATATTATGTGTTTGATACATATGTCGGGAGTAAATGATGTAAAGAGGCCCTCCAAATAATATATACGTGAAAGAAACAAAAGCGCAAAGTGTGTAAGAGAGGTTGTTGAATATGGAAATATGGGACCCCACATATCATGCATTGTATGGAGATTGTAATCTCCTTTCGGCCTTATGGAACTTATTTGTTTGGTATCATGGAATATATAATCTAATACTATAACAGATACGCCATGTTATATACATTTTATATAGTGCCAAATTATTATGAGTTTGGTATATTAATGTTCTTTTCTTAATTTCTTTAATTTGTTAATTTGATACCTACTATATGTTACAAATACCATATTCATTTACCGTAAAATAATTTGTCATTTGTCCTCAACTTACAGGCTGCATTGTTGATCTCTAATTTCTCAGTTACTTGAGTATATGATTTTATCAATAAATGAAAAGTATAATTTATTATCAAACATATGAATATGAATGACCCTACAATAATAATGGCTAGATTGAACATCAATTAGACAAACAAGAAGGTCACGTGTTGATATAGATATTTATGTCAATGTGTGGGACTAGAGGGAGGTAAAATATCTTCTACATTGAGTAATGTAATAAAAAGATGCGACATATTATTTGGATAAAGAAGGTGCCAACCCATAACTCGGTTCATGTAAATCATGAAGAGTATAACATAACTAGATGTCCTAGCTTGGTAGCTTCGTGGATATAACAGATGTATGGTAGTGTAGTGAAAATGGGAATCATAAAATGATGATCACATGAAAGGGGAAATCAAAATGTGGAAAATGTGAAAATGATATCGTATTAATCGGCAAGAGTCTCTTTACCGAATAATTCTAATATAGATAAGGAGAACAAATGATTCATGATGGACAAATATTATTCACCATAAGATCAAGTAGTCCCACCAATTCCTACCATGGTCTATCCACACCATATCTCACCCCCTCTTTGTCGAATCTTTCTCCCTCGACGAAAACGTTGCTCGCTCTCACCCCACCGCACAAGCCAGCAGCTCTTGTCCACCATCCACCACGAATTAATGTCCTCTCCTCATCGGCAACTCCTTCTGTAGTCCCTGAGTGGCTGCTACCCTCACATTTCTCCCCTTTTCGCTGCCTACAAAACTTCTTCTTTGCACAAAATCATACAAATTTAAAACACTGTAAAAGAGTTAAAAACAAAATGGTTGTTGAGTGGCATATGAGGGTCATGGAAGGGGTTTGGGATGTTGATGTTGCAGGGGCTGGTGTTGTTTCATACTTGGGAAATGAGAAGAAGAATTTTTCTTGTTTCTCAAATGGGTCATCGTCGCTCAAAGTAGGAGAATTTCTTGTTTCTCCATCGCGGTTTTTTTGTCAAAAACCCTAGCCTTTCATGCTTGATTTCTTTGTTGATGGATTGAATATTCTAAAAATTGATTTAGTGTTTCTTCAAATCGAAAATTACCAAGATTATCCCAAAAGATTGTGTAATCAATCTACTAAGCGAATGGGGGGCCAAGATGTCTTTTTGGTTTTCGTCATCAGAAAAGCCGAGAAATGTAACGGCCTGGACTACTTTCAGGATTGCCGACTGTCCCCACAAACCAACACAGGTCTTTTCAGCGTGCTTTGTCCTCACTCACACGCTTTCTGAAAAACTTCCCAGAAGGTCACCCATCCCAAGAGTGCTCCAAGTCAAGCACGCTTAACTATGAAGTTCTTATGTTCCGGGCTCCCGAAAAGAAGATACATCTTGTTAGTATAGGTAGTACCAATTAATTCTTTTAAGTCATCCTTCAACCGTGCAGTCCCATACCTACACAGCCTCAGGATCCCTCTCATTCCGGTGTAAATTCGGTTCATTCACGTGTCCCCTAGCCTAGAAGCATGCCAGGAGCCGCTTCTTTGTCCGTGCTCAATGCACCGGCGATCACTCCCCGCCCTCGTCAGCCTAAGGCGTCACATGCCCACCAGCTTCCGCATGGTTCGTCCCCGAACCACATCGTACTAGGAGAGGTCCGCTCTGATACCATTTGTAACGGCCTGGACTACTTTCAGGATTGCCGACTGTCCCCACAAACCAACACAGGTCTTTTCAGCGTGCTTTGTCCTCACTCACACGCTTTCTGAAAAACTTCCCAGAAGGTTACCCATCCCAAGAGTGCTCCAAGTCAAGCACGCTTAACTATGAAGTTCTTATGTTCCGGGCTCCCGAAAAGAAGATACATCTTGTTGGTATAGGTAGTACCAATTAATTCTTTTAAGTCATCCTTCAACCGTGCAGTCCCATACCTACACAGCCTCAGGATCCCTCTCATTCCGGTGTAAATTCGGTTCATTCACGTGTCCCCTAGCCTAGAAGCATGCTAGGAGCCGCTTCTTTGTCCGTGCTCAATGCACCGGCGATCACTCCCCGCCCTCGTCAGCCTAAGGCGTCACAAGAAACATGGGGGCTTGGGCTTCGTTGACTTTGGAGCGAAGGAAGAGGGTATGGAAGGGAGGGTCGAGATGGACGAGGTGTCGGTGTTGTTGTCTTTATTGGTTTAGGTGGGTCGTCGCGGCGGTGGAAGGGCGACAGAGCAAAGCTAGAAAGGAGGAGAAGGAGGAGAAGAAGCATGGTGATATTATGTGTGGAGGTGCACCTTATTATTGTGTGGATAGATGAATCTAATAGCTAAAATAATCTATATATGTGCATCATAGACCATTTTCCTCACTTGTGCACCAAAGCCATAATCCTCTTTACTTCCTTGGTTTCATTTTTTATTTCTACAAAAACTCAGAAACATTAGGGAAGACAGATCAAGTAGATAAGCTGAAATCTAGAAGTCACGATGTAATTGAGTTTGGGGTCATTATTCAAGAACGTAGTTTCTTATTATTTTTACAACTCTCATGTAGAGTTTACTAGGAGACAGGCTAATATGGTGGCTCACAACTTAGCAAAGGTGACCATATATAATGTTTGTTCTCGGTCTTTTTGTGATATTCCTACATGTATTGACTCTTTGATTTTTAATGAAAGGCAGTACATTTATTCCGTCAAAAAAATATTTTCCCCACCATTTTCTTTTTCAATATTTGAAAATAGGTTTGGTATTTTCAAAAAAATTTAAAATGCCAAAAAATTGGTTTCATAGTTTTCGAAAATATATTATCTCTCTATCACCAGCGGCGGAGCAAGAAATAATTTTGTGAGGGGGCCGAATTGTTAAGAAATATATTAATATTTAATCATAATGTTTGAATCTTACCTAGGGTCTTATTTTGTGGTAATTTTTGTGCATAGATCTAAAATAGACATGCAAAAAGCTAAAAAAAGCTAATATCGGATTCGATCCCAGGTCCTAAAACTTGCAAAAAACCATCGTTACCACTACACCAATTCCAACAATATATATATATATACACACACACACACCTAGTTTGTAGTTTACTTATATTTTTGGGGTAGCTATAGCTACCTCATTGTCACGAGAGGATCCACCCCTGTCTATCACAATTGTTCATTGTGGAAGTCTTTCATCTTCTTATTATATTAGAATTTGGGTTTGGGCCTAACTCAACCCCAAAAGCTAGCTCATAGGGTGAGGATTGCCCCCCACTTATAACCTCTAATCAGGTCATCTCATTCTTCTATGTGGGACTTCTAATACACCCCCTCACGCCCAGGACTAGACAACTGGAGTGTGACCCGAAGTGGCCCGATAACGGGTGGCACAACAAATGGATCTATGATAGGCTCTGATACAATCTTAAAATTTGGGTTTGGGCCTAACTCAACCCCAAAATCTAGCTCATAAAGTGAGGATTTCCCCCCACTTATAACCACTAATCAGGCCATCTCATTCTTCCATGTGAGACTTCTAATATTTTTGTTGGGCCACCCGTTATCGGGCCACTCGGGTCACACTCCAATTGTCTAGTCCTGGGTGTTACGGGGTGTTAGAAGTCCCACATGGAAGAATGAGATGGCCTGATTAGTGGTTATAAGTAGGGAGCAACCTTCATCCTATAAGCTAGCTTTTGGGGTTGAGTTAGACCCAAACCCAAATTCTAATATATTAGCAACTTAAAATGAATACAGATTTTAGAAAATAAAAATTGAATATTTTTTAAAAAGTAAAGAGGCCCTAATATTGCAAAAGATGAAAATTATAAAACACAAAAATGAGCCTCATAAACATGTTTTCATATGGCAAAAAAATGGTCGTCCAAGGATGTAAACAAGCATGGATGTTATGAGCAAGCCCAGTGGAAACAAGCCTGTTGATCCAGCAACAAGTACGAGAGGCCCAGATGTTGGTGAAAGGCCCAAGAGATCCATTGTTCCACCTTATCAGACTATATTACTTACAAATAGGACTTGTCCTTTAGCTAGGTTCTAGAAGGATGGTGACTCAGCTGGTTGTTATAAGTTGGTTATTTAGATATTCTGTCAAATAGAATAATTTTGTTAGGATTGTTAGCTGAATTGGGTGCATAGCTACTGCTATATAGCCCTGTATCACTTTGTTGAGAATCAATCAATAAAAATATAGTCTATTTCCCTTTCTCTCTTAATATTCTTAGGAAGCCCTCTCTGTCCTTCAATTCAGAGAATCCCTAACCCTAACAACTGGTGCTTTCATTGCTCTGATTCATCCCTCCCATGGCCAACAACCCTACCAATGCTGAAAGGCTTGATGTCCTCTCTGCTAAACTCGACACCATCTTAGCCCACATAGTTTCCCTTGCCACCAAAGCACCACAACCCCCACCATCATCCATTCAGCCTCTGCCTACTCCAATTCCAACCCCTACCCTGGTCAACACTGCATTCAACAATGCTTCACCATTACTATTTGCAGACCCGACGGAGGACAATGAAAAATGCACAAGAAAATCCCAATCTGAAGGCCGTTTCGCCGCCACTCCAACTTCAGCACATCTGTCCTTCGCTCTAACGGCGACCGATGATGATGATGTAACGCAACGATCACAAAAGATCTTCACCGACCCAACCTCGAATTCCCAAACCATGAAGGATTCAATCGGCGCCGATTGGCCGAAAGCAGCGCACGCGCTTCTCATCCCTACAAATCAGATAGAGGCACTATCTTTCAGTGAAATCGTTGTTGAACGATTTCCTATGTCTGAGACACTCATCCTACCCTGGTCAACACTGCATTTAACAATGCTTCACCATTACTATTTGCAGACCCGACAGTGGACAATGAAAAATGCACAAGAAAATCCCAATCTGAAGGCCGTTTCACCGCCACTCCAACTTCAGCACATCTGTCCTTCGCTCTAATGGCGACCGATGATGATGATGTAACACAACGATCACAAAAGATCTTCATCGATCCAGCCTCGAATTCCCAAACCATGAAGGATTCAAACGGCGCCGATTGGCCGAAAGCAGTGCACGCGCTTCTCATCCCTACAAATCAGATAAAGGCGCTATCTTTCAGTGAAATCGTTGTTGAACGATTTCCAATGTCTGAGACACCCGTGCTACAAAGAGCACCACCAAAGCCGGTTGTGCCGCCGGCACAAGCTGGTATCGAGACCACCTCCTGTAAAGCAAGATAGAAGAGCATAAGAATCACTATGGGAGAAGAGAAATCCGACAACCTAGCCCCAAAACCACCACCTCCGAAGCCACCAGAGTCAGGTACACTAGCCGCGATTTCATCGCCAGAGCCGACAAACAGAGTCTCTTTTCTGCCCTTATCGTCGTCGCCACTTCTGCTACCGAAACTCCAGATCGCAGTTTTGCCACCATGCCTCCACCACCTTCGGCACCACCAGATCGTCAACGGATTACCACAGAGCACTCATCACCCTCTCTTTCACACACGTCACCCAATCAACCTCCCTCACCATCAGATTTGCATCCAGCTTGCACAGTGCAATCCAACAAATTTACAATTTGTAATAGTGGGAACCAGTTGTCCCCACCTGTCTAGTTTTATCCACTGTTTGATCAACATTGGCTAACCAAGGCTGCATCTGTGCTGTTAAGCAAACGCATAATCTATGCGCAGTGCGTCTCCCACCCGTTGTGCCATCTAATGCGAATCAGGAGAGAGACACAACCAGTTTTATTGACATGCTTCCAACTAGATATCTCACATTTCCAATGGTGCACCCTCCGTTGTTTGATCTGCAACACCTTGATGAGATGAAATCTCCACCATTCTCCCACCTAATAGGCTACTCATCTATCAGTAATCGGTGGTGTACCTTAATCCAGCCCATAGGTAGCCCTTTCTGTAGCCCGATTCTCAATGAAAACACAAATTGTTATGAGTATAAGCCCAAATGGAGAGCCCATCCCAAATGACTAGCCTATTAAGTGGGAGAATTCCTAAGCTTATAAACTTCACTTGGTAAGTGAGGCTCCCCAATGTGGGACTAGTAACAATGGACTTCCTAAATTGTGATTGTGACGATGAAAACCATTTGCCACGAAAAATACAAAAAAAAGAAACACAAAATAGGATCGCAAGAATGTCTTAGGCTGATTATATTCTTGTGGTAAAATAATGATGATTGAAAAATATGGTATCTTATGAAAAGAGAGTTGGAATTAATACCTGGGGATAGTGAAATAGCCATGTTATAAACTGAGACAATGATTTTGTGCGAATGGGTAAAAAATATTAGGAAAATAAAAAATTTAGAAAAAATTACTTGGTTGGTCCTTTATTTTAATTTTTAGTTTTAAGTTAGTCTTTATCTTTTTTAACTTCAATTTAGTGTAGTATGTTTTGTTAACAATGTTGGTTTAATTGGTCCAATGTTGGCTTTCTACGCTAGTTTTTTAAGTTTTGATTTGTCGCATAATTGGTGTAACAGATTATGCCTGTAGTAGCACACATATTTTTATTATATTGAACAGTTTGTTTCGAAATTAATATGTATTAGAACATGTGACACTAAATTGAAAAATGATAAAAAAAACTAATTCAAAACTGGAAATAAAGATAAAAGATTAATAGAATACTTTTGCCAAAATTTTATTTAGGTTTATTAATCATATTAAATTAACTAAAATTAAAAATACTAAAATAAAGTCGTATATGAGTACATACATTTGCATATAATAACAAGATCTAACCTGATATTTGGTTCTAGTGAAGTATTTTCTTTACAGTTTTAATTTTTTTTTTACGATTTTCTCGTATATGAAGTAGACATCATTGATTATAAATTTATCCTAAAAAAAAATCATTGATTATAAATTTCATGAAAAAAGTGCATATGTTGCCCGTTGATATTATTATTTTTAGTTAATATATTTGATAGCAGATATACATGGTCAATTATTATTTTGACTTTTACACGAGGTTTTTTTTTTTTTTAGATTTTTTCCAGGTCTCCTCCAACGGAGGTAATCCTGTTCAAAGTTGTATTAGTAATTTAGTATATGTACAAGTCTTGGCCTTCACTTGAGTCCAAAAAAAAAAAAAAAAAGCCTTGGCCATCCTTCGTATGTTGGCTTTTATTCCTGTACTACTATTTTATTTTTTTATTTTTTTTCACCAAAGCTGCCAATGTTTCTAAATTATGTATGCAATTACCACTCTTTTTCCTCACGTTGAGAAGTCGCCCTTCTCAGCACCGAAATCTCAATGCTTTTTTTTTTTTTAAATTCAGTTGAGAAGTCGTCTTTAGAGAAGGAGACTTCACATCTTGTTTTTTCTTTTATTTAATTATTTTTTAAGGAGCTAGAGTTTTTTATTAATTTAATTAATCAATTATTAAAAACGAATGTAATTAACTTTTTAGGGTTATTAATTTATTTAGTTAATTTAGTTACTATGTTAATCAATTTAGTTACATTATTTTTGGTTAATTAAAAAAATATAATCAACATAATAATTTAAAATATTCATTATAATCGATTGAAAAAAATTACAACAATTCTAAATAATTAAGAAATTAGTCTCCTAAGCAGTGTTTAGTCCCACACTATGGAGGCCGTCGATTACGTGTAAGAAGTATACGGCGTGAACGTCGTCGAGTTAGTTGTTCTTCCTCTACGGCGACCGATTGCTCGTCTTGCTGCATAGCCTCATTTAGATCAATATTTTTTGGAGGCAGCGTCGGATCTTCTCTTAATTTGCAGGTATACGTCATTGAAGAAGCACCCGCTTGGTTGATAAACGATGCATTGAATGCCAAACTGAGTACAATCAATATATATAATGAATCGAATCTGGCATATTCATGCTGAGACCAGACATATTCCTCATAAAATCCTCATGGCTAGAAGTGTCTACGAACGTCGTAATTTTGAGGAGCACCTCCGTGTGTTGGTATAATGGCATATGAAAGCCTCGTGTGTTTTCTGAATTTGTCCCTACACGTCATGTGCGCTACTATAGGCTCATAAGTTTTATATTATAATTGTTAATTGGGCACCGAAAGCTACCTAGCTAACTTTGTCAATAAATTCCATGCAGTTTACAAAAATAAGAGGGGGAACTTTTATTATTTAATATGAGATGAATTGTACATATGAATATGAAGATATGACTACGAATTACTTTTTATACCGATTGATATTCGTTCTTTAAATTATGAGTTATTTTGCAGCTAAAATTTATGAAAAAATTATAAATTATTTTTTCGTATTATTTAATACTATAGAAAATCAATAATTATGTATCTCCTAGCTTTTTTACTGGTATTTCTTACACGCTTGATCCATTGGGCTTCTTGTTCAAAGAGCAAGCAGCCGAGCCCGTCGGGTTTGGTGTATATATGTTCGTTCCATGATTAAATTAAATGACTCACGTTACGTTACACGATGACAGAAACAATGTCTCAGACTCAGGATTTGCTAGTGCCAAGCATTTAGATATATATGTTTTAGCCGGGATAAGCTTGTCAAATGACGAATCTGTGCTCTATAGCACAAGAACACAAACCTCTGAGCCCGTCCTTCTGGGATTAGTATATCATAATATAAGTACCTTAAATTAAACGTATACAAATTAATAATAACTTCAATATTAATTTAGGTAAAACAATGAAAAAATACGTATAGTTTAAATTTAAATGTAGTACCTGATATATACAATAATAATAATCTGACTGATCCAAGCGCCATGAGTAAAAACTTTAGACAGTTCTTCCTTGGCACCGAGAGACAAGGGAAAATCTTCAGTATGCCCAAAAACTTCTGGAGGAATATTCATATTCAATGTTGCTCCATCAACCAGATTAGTATTAGCGTGGACTTTAAGAAACGTAAAAAAGGTTGTAACAGGAGATTTGGAAGGAAAAGGTTGAGATTTGCCCTGATTCTTTGTTGACCCAACTCTTTGGTGCTTCCCCTTGCCCTTAACCTTGTTATTGGGTTTGGATTGCACGGGTACCTAAATATTTTGCATTAATTTAAGTAAGATACATAGTTAGTGACCACGTAATTTAATAAATATATATGATTATGAATAATGTTTATTAAAAAAATAACATGTCACTTACACTTACGAGTTGCTGCGGCCATGCCACAAAGATACCTACTGCCTCTCCCACATTGTTGATACCTGCGTCCTCAAGTGGAATTGGTAACAGTGCTTCTTCCTTCAAAGCAATGTCAACTCTGACTTTCACACAACCGGGAGGTAATGGACGATTGTGCAACATAATGCTTAAATCGGTGTAAGAAATGCCCTTACCAACCGGTCGAGACGATAAGGGCACAAAAAAGGAACACTCTACGACGCCCTAAACCATTAATGGAATAAACACAATATTAGACATAATAAATCAATGATGCAATACGTACAAGTAACGACAACTATTTCTAATGCTCAATTACCTCAGGTGACTTAAGCGTGCATCTATCCATGGGGAAATTAGGCTCGTGTTCCTCTGTCGGTTCGGTTTCCTCCATCGGTTCCAGTACCTCTACCGATTCCTTAAGTAATCCAGATCCACAATAATATTAAATTATAATATTTTTATACTTCAATTTGAATTTCTAACAAAATTTCGGCAGAGTCTCTCCTAAAATATGGACATTCCAAAATTTATCTAATACCTGTAACAATAAAAAATACCATACTCCAGCCAGCACAAGTCACTATACAAGTCTACCTAGCTAGTATGCAATTCACAAATACTTAATCTACCAAACAATATTTTGAAGTAATTTGATTTATTACCTTCTGTGACTTAAGAGTGCAACTATCTTTGGCGCTATCTCTGGCGCTAAGGTGCTCATCCATCTCTACCGGCCCCTTGTTCTAATGTATATTACTTTTCAATTCTTGGACCACCCAAAAGAGATGGGCCACCATCCTTTTCAGCTCTTCATTTTCATCTTTTCTAACGCGCTTTGGTATCCGAAGATAGCCTTTTGTGAAACACCAAATCCCACGCCCCGTACACGACCAGAATACTCTTTGATCGGTATGGCTTGGGTAAGGATGTCTGTTACACTCCCTGTGTCACAGACTGTTGTGACACGGCATCCTGAGACACAAATATTATTAACAAAGATTGTTAAATATTATTGTTAACAAAGATTGCAAATGAAAATGTTAGCTAATCTATCATCCTTACAATTCTATCAGCGACTTCCAATCTCACCATCTTTGTTGTCGCGGGCTTCTATCCACAAGAACTGGCGATCAATTGATGTTGATGTTATATCTTCTCCATTCATCTTCAGCTATACATATTAACAAAGAAATTGAAATTAATAAGTGTTAATTAGGTTTAAGGTTTAGGGTTACACATAATTTAGGGTTACTCTGCATACCATATCTTTCTCAATGTCGGGATACCCCTTAACCCCTTCTCTGTATGGGTAAGGAGGATTTGATGCTCTCTGCTGATTTGCATTACTTATTCTCTAAATAAACATATAAATGTGCTTAGGAACAGACATATAAGTATACAAGTATAGACATATATAAATACACAAGTATAGGCATATACAAGTATACAAGTAGGGACATATATAAGTATACCAGAAATTCAGGGTCTTCGGTGTGTTTTGCTACAAAGTCTCTCCAGGTATCTACTCCTATGACCGATTCATAATCAGGTGGATGCTCATATCTAACATTGCCATTTTCATCTCTCAGTCAATTATTGGACAACTATGTTCAAAAATTCTGAAGAGATTTTCCGGCAATCTTAAGTAAAATGTCCTTATGTGTGTCATCAACATCAAATGTTTTCTGTAAATACATTAACAAGTACAAAATGGTAGGGTATGTATATTTACATAGTCATTTAAAAAATTAAAAAAAGAAAACAACTAATTGTGTATACCTGTATCTCGCACTAAAGCTCCTCTTTCAATCTATCCAAGACTGGATTATCTTTCTCCCTCCAATTACTAAAAGTAATTGGAACCGTTTGCCGCACTTGAGATCTAATGAAACTAATCAACTCTCTGTCATTTCTGCCTATGAGTTGACCTTTAACATTCCATTCAACCTATACAAATTAAGTGTACAACATTAGATAGTTGTTAGAATAACACATTTAACATGTGTTAAATATGTTTAGTGTGGCCTAATAGATGCTGACTATATGATGACTCACACAGGGATCTTTTATATTTGTTACGTAGATATGACTTGTACTATAAATAGGTATCCTGTGTAATTATCAAAAAATCAATTGGAGTACAACCTTTTTACATGGTATCAAGAGCTTAGGTTTTCCTTGATCCTATTTTCTCTTGTTTCTGCCTCAGTAGCCTTCGTTTCCTTTTTTTTTTCAGCGTACAGTAACACGTGAACAGTACCCGACACTGAGAGCCCATTTTTCTCCACAACCACAAGTCCAATCTCCGATCTGAGACCACAGCCAAACTCGCCTCCCTCCGGCGACCCCCGCGGCCAAAGATCGCCACCATCCGCCGCCTCACGCGCCCTCAGTCTCCGCAACATGCCAAGTCGCGACTGAGAAGCCACTTTTTCGGCAACCGTGAATCATATCTCCGGTCTTCCACCACCGGTCGAATCGCCATCCAGAGTCGACCCGACTGTCGAAAGCGCGTCCTCATCCTCTGCCGCACGCTCCTCCATGCGCGACCAGACTCCGGTGCGTGTCCCCCACAGACAGGCACCCAGATCTCATTTTTTGCCGTTTTTTGGGCCCGGCCTGCCATCCACCGCCTTGCCTCCCACCAGGCGCCCCCCTGTCCAGAAGTTTCTCACCTTCAAAAAAAAAAAAAACTCATGGGTGATAACTCTGATTCCGACACTATGACGTTCACCAACGTCCCGATGATCCCGTCTGAAAAACTGACCATTGCTCGTCAGTCTACATCATTTGTTGCCGTTGCTCAGTCTGGTAATCCTGTAGCCTTTGTGTCTCAGTCCTCCTCTCTTGGACCTTGGGTACTTGACTCAGGTGCCTCTGACCATATGACTAGTAATAAATCCTTTTTCTCTCACTTTTCTTACTCTGATTCTTTGCCTTCTGTCACTACGGCAAATGGCTCTAAAATCAAAGTTCAAGGCATTGGTCAAGTATAACCTCTTCCCAATCTTTCCTTAGATTATGTGCGTTATGTTCCTGGTTGTCCTTTTAATTTAATTTCTATTCACAAACTCACTTGCACCCTTGATTATTCAGTTCTCTTTATTAATAACTCTGTTTATGTCCAGGAACGGCGTATAGGACAGACGATTGGAATAGGACATGGGTATGGAGGATTATATCATCTTTCACAATCGGTAGCCTGTGTCTCTGCTACTTCTCAAACCCTTACTCATCAACGTTTGGGTCACCCTAGTCTTGATAAAATGCGTCTTATGCTTCCTGGTTTTTCTAAACTTTCATCTTTTGAATGTCAGTCATGTCAGTTAAGGAAGCATTCTCGTCATACTTATAGTCAGCGAGTCAATAAAAGTGTTTCATCACCTTTTGCTTTGGTTCATTATGATATTTGGGGTCCTAGTCGTGTCTGTTCAGCTTTAGGATACTATTACTTTGTCATTTTCATTGACGATTTTTCTCGATGCACTTGGTTATTTTTAATGAAAAATCGTTTTGATGTTTTTAATATCTTTCAAGGATTTTGTGCTGAAGTTCAAAATCAATTTGGTACTTCCATTAAAATTTTACGAACTGATAATGCCCGTGAATATTTGTCTTCCCAGTTTCAATCCTTTTTGAGTTCACAGGGAATTATTCACCAAACATCATGTGCTCATACACCACAGCAGAATGGTGTCGTTAAAAGGAAAATATCGACATTTAGTTGAAACAACATGCACCCTTTTCCTTCACCATAATGTCCCTCTTCGCTTCTGGGGTGATGCACTTCTTACGACTTGCTATCTTATCAACCGCATGCCTTCCTTTGTTCTTCAAGGTCAGGTTCCATACAATCTCTTGTATCCACAGTAGGATATTTATCCTGTTCCTCTTCGTGTCTTTGGTTGCACATGTTTTGTCCAAGACCTCACTCCAGGTAAAGATAAACTCTCTGCCAAATCTCTCAAATATATTTTTCTGTGTTACTCACGTCTAAAAAAGGTTATCGTTGTTTTTGTCCTCAACTACAACGATACATTGTCTCAGCTGATGTCGTCTTTTTTGAGACTCACCTATTCTTCTCCTCTTCTGCGGTCCTTGATGTCAATTTCACTGATGATCTTACGGATATCCCACCTGTTGTTCCGGTACCCATTGTAGCCTCTAACCTGCCTCCTTTACGTACCTACCAGCGGCGAACACGGCCTCCAGTGGTACCTCCTTCCATTGATCCTCCAGTCTCATCTCCTACTCCAACCGCCCCTTCGACAACGTCGCCTGCACCTAAACTTCCTATAGCTTTAAGGAAAGGTATTCGGTCCTCTCACAACCCTAATCCTCAATATGATTGTACTTTAAATTATGATCGTTTATCTACATCCTATGTTTCCTTTGTTTCTGCTTTGGATTCTGTGTCTATTCCTAAGTCTACAGGTGAAGCCATGACTAATCCCAATTGGCGTCAGGCGATGTTGGAAGAGATGGCAGCATTTACATTCAAATGGCACTTGCAAAATTGTCCTTTTACCTCCTAACAAAACAGCAGTGGGTTGTCGATGGGTTTATACAGTGAAGATTGGGCCGAATGGTCAAATTGACCGTTTCAAAGCCCATTTGGTGGCTAAAGGTTATACACAGATTTTTTGCCTAGATTATGGTGACACCTTTTCCCCAGTGGCCAGAATCACTTTGATTCGTCTGTTTCTTGCCATGGCTGCCATTCATCATTGGCCTCTTCACCAGCTGGATATTAAAAATGCCTTTTTGCATGGTGAATTGTAGGAAGAGGTTTATATGGACTAACCTCTAGGTTTTACTGTTCCTGGTGACTCTCGTCTTGTTTGCCAGCTTCGCCGTGCTCTTTATGGATTGAAACAGTCCCCTCGTGCCTGGTTTGGACGTTTTAGCTCAGCCTTACTACAATTTGGCATGACCATATGTGAAACTGACCATTCTGTTTTCTCCATCCATTTTCCTACTGGCCGGTGCATCTTTCTTGTAGTGTATGTGGACGACATCGTCATTAGTGGTGATGACACAGAAGGTATCCAGCGGCTCAAAGCCCATCTTTTCAAATAGTTTAACATAAAAGATTTGGATCCTCTCAAATACTTCTTAGGGATTGACGTTGCCCAGTCCACTTCAGGCATTGCCATTAACCAACAGAAATATGCTCTGGATATTCTCACTGAGACCGGTATGCTTGATTGTCACCCTGCTGATACTCCTATGGATCCCAATGTCAAGCTTTTTCCGGGTCAAGGGGAGCCATTGAAAGACCCGGGAAGATACCGACGTCTTGTGGGATGACTCAATTATCTCATGGTCACCAGACCTGATATCATCTTTGCAGTGAGTATTGTAAGCCAAATTTTGAATGCTCCTTGTGATAGCCATTGGAATGCGATCATCCGTATTCTTCGATACATAAAAAATGCACCGACGAAAGGACTATTATATGAAGATAAAGGCAATACCAAAATCACTTGTTACTCAGATGCTGATTGGGCAGGATCACCATCAGATAGAAGATCTACTACTGTATATTGTGTTCTCATTGGAGGAAATATGATCTCATGGAGGAGCAAGAAGCAAGACACAGTTGCCTTATCCAGTGTGGAAGCTGAATACCGTGTTATGGCAGCAGCTGCAAAGGAGCTTGGATGGCTTAGGAATCTACTCCAACAACTGAAATTAGGAGACCTCCAGAATACAAAGTTTATCTGTGACAATCAAGCTGCACTTCACATTGCATCAAATCCGGTCTTCCATGAACGAACCAAGCACATAGAGATAGACTACCACTATATAAGAGAAAAAGTGCTCTCAGGAGAAACCACCACCAACTTTGTCAAGTCCGAGGACCAATTGGCTGATATGTTCACTAAGGCTCTTAGAGGCTCTCGAGTTGACCACATTTGTAACAAGCTGGGATCATATGACATATATGCTCCAGGTTGAGAGGGAGTGTTAGAATAACACATTTAACATGTGTTAAATATGTTTAGTGTGGCCTAATAGATGCTAACTATATGATGACTCACATAGGGATCATTGGTATTTATTACGTAGATACGCCTTGTACTATAAATAGGTATATTGTGTAATTATCAAAAATCAATTGGAATACAACCTTTTTACAATAGTAAATAGGAAAAACAACTAATTATATTAATTAATAAGTAACCTACCACTGGTCTTTGTCCTCTACTCCTACATCAGATGAGATTCTTCTTGACAGTCGGTCCACGGGGACGACGCTTCATGTCTGGGAGAAGCCATCTAGCTATCTGCAAAAAAAATTAGACACACAAGTAATTAGACATACAAGTACATAATCTACATACATGTTTAACAAGTAATTAGACAAATTTAACTTAAAAAACACAATCTACATACATGTTAAGTGAACTTCTTTTTCCTTTTTCTATTCTTCCGACTGATCCAAATCCTCTCTTTATGATCATGTCTAATATATGTATCATCCTCTCTTGATGTACCTTCCTCACCAAACAATGATTGTATCCCAAAGAAAGGGTCATCCTCAATATCAGCAACTTCATTTGTTTGATCATCAATCCCATCACCAATTTTCTTGTTAGTCAACAAACCAATGGACCAATTCATATCAGATGGATCAGTGACATAAAACACTTGTCAAGCTTGTGATGCTAAAATAAAAGGCTCATCTTTATATCCCAACTTATTAAAATTCACCTTTATGAACCTCAACTCATCCGTTTCTACACCGTAATTCTTGTCAACCCACTTACATTGGAACACAGGCACCCGAAACATCGCATAATCCAACTCCCATATATGTTCAACGACCCCGAAGTATGACATATTCGCATATATGGGATTTTTGTCTTTGGCACTTGAGATATGCATAGCTTGAGCAACAAGGATGACCCCACTATTTTGTATTTTACTCTGATCATCATGTTCTATTGTATAGAATGTGTACCCGTTCATCAAATAACCGGTGTAAGAGATAACATGTATACTTGGACCCCTCACTAACCATCTGAGTCTTTCTGAAACTGAGGTAGGATTTACAGCAAACTCTGCAGAAATTTTATCTCTTAGCCACATTATAAAACACCGATTGTGTTCTCTTGTTAACCAGTTTTGATTCTTATTTGGGTACATACTCTTGAGCATTTCTTTGGGTTTTACAACATAAGACTCAACCTCATCAGCGTTGTGTAAAATATATAAGTGTGCTTGTTCCATCTGTTGTCTGGATATAGTTAATATTTTACACCCAGTAATCCCTTTCCCTTCGCTTGCTCCTGTGTGACGAAACTTTGGCATCCCTTTGGAATATCCAAAGTTAGATAGGTAGTCGGAACAGAATTCAACAACTTTTTCGATTGTGTACCGCTTTACAATACAACCCTCTGGCCGTGATCGGTTTTTCACGTACCCTTTTAATATCTTCATGTAAAGCTCAAACGGGTACATCCATCTCATGTAAGCTGGTCCACACAGTTGTGTCTCGCTAACCAGATGAACTGTCAAATGAATCATTATGTCAAAGAATGAAGATGGGAAATACATCTCAAGCTCATATAAAATCAAAACAATTTCTGTTTGCAATGCTGGTAACTTTCCAGGGTCAATCAATCTGCTGCAGATTGCCTTGTAGAAGAAACAAAGTTTAGTTAAAGTCTTCCAAACTTTTATAGGCAAAATGGATCGTATACCAATGGGTAGCAAATTCTCCATCAGAACATGGTAATCATGAGACTTTAGACCCTTTAACTTGAGATCTCTCATTGATACGAGGTTCATAATATTTGAAGAGTACCCCTCTGAAACCTTAACTTCGTGAAGAAACTTACAAAGAACCGTTTTCTCTTTTCTTGACAAAGTATAAGTAGCTGGAGGTAGATATTTACGTTGTTTCCCCTTCTTAACCGATCCCAATTCCCGTCTCAATCCCATATTAACCAAGTCCCACCTTGCATTGACGCCATCTTTAGTCTTTTCGGGCACATTGAGTATGGTACCAATGACACTATCAAAGACTTTTTTTTCAACAAGCATCACATCAATGAACTCACGTATAATGAACTCCAATATGGAAGCTCAAAGAAAATCGACCTTTTTTTCCACCCAAGCGTGACAAGTTCTCCCACAAAAGGCTTCCCGAATTTAATACTCAAATCTTTTACCTTTTCAAACAGTTCTGCACCCATCAAAGGCAAAGGAGCTCTACATTCTTCAGTATTCCTATTAAATGCTTTCCTCCACGACCGATAATGATGTTTTTGAGGCAAAAACCTATGATGCCCAAGGAAGACATTCTTCTTACCATGTTCCAACCACATCCAATTTGTACCATCTTCACATATAGGGCATGCACACTGGTCTTTGGTACTGTATCCAGACAAATTACCGTATGCCGAAAAATCATTAATTGTGCCAAAGATTATAGTCCTCAAGGTGAAACTTTCTTCTCTATACCCATCAAACACCTCTACAGCCATCTCCCACATTTGCTTCAAGTCTTCAATTAAAGGAGCCAAGAATATGTCTATATCATTTCCTGGTTGTTTAGGGCCAGAAATTAACATAGACAACATCATATATTTGCGCTTCATGCATAGCCATAAAGGTAGGTTATAAATCACCAAAATTACAGGCCATATATTATGAGAACTACTCTGAACACCATGCGGGTTAAATCCATCAGTAGACAATGCAAGTCTTAGGTTTCTTGGTTCTTTCCCAAAATCAGGATACTCAATATCAATATTTTTCCATTGAGGAGAGTCTGCCGGGTGCCACAGCATGCCATTCTTAATCCTTTCATCCTCATGCTATGTCAAGTGTTTTGCATCTTCTGAACTACGGTACATGCGCCTGAATCTGGGAATTATGGGGAAATATCACATAACCTTCTCTGGAGCCGATTCTTTCTTCTTATACCATGATGTATATTCATTCTGAAATAAAATGCAATCATTAGGACAAGCGTGTATCCTCTAATAACTCATGCTAATAGAGCATAACATTTGTTTAGCCTCATATGATCGACTAGAAAGCACATTATCAGCCGGCAACATATTCTTCAACAAGTTAAGTGATTCTGCAAAGCTCTTATAAGTCCATCTATTGCTCGATTTCAAGTTATACAGCTTTAACATCGCCGATAATCTTGTGAATTTTGTACAACCCTCATACAACGGCTTCTCCGCATCACTTGTCAACTTCTCAAACATTTGAGGACAATCATGAAGATCTTCTTCAACCGCGTTTGCCATCTCTTCAACCGCATACGTATTTGTAGCTGTGTCATCTGACACATATCTCCCACTATTCCCTATAGTATTAGAAGATTCACCTCTTGCCTCACCGTGCTTTGTCCAACATGTATAACTTTGATCAATTCCATAGCTCACTAAATGTCCTTCCAATTCCTTAACATTAACTCGGCCTACATAACAACAATTCAAATAAGAACATACGATTCTATTTAGGTTTAGAACTTCTTCATGTTGAACTACAAACCTAATAAAATCTTTCACTCCATCATTATATTCCTTCGACAAATGATTGGCAGACATCCACTTCCGATCCACTCTAACTTCAACCTTTAAAAAACTAAGTTAGTCCTTCAGTAATATAACATCATATTAAACTTATTTGTATTCTCACTATACATAGTCAAAACATGATAATCTAACACATCAAGCTATAGCTAATGATATTCCGTCAATCCACAATTCACAGTTCGTATTCAATTCTCAGTTTGAATTTTTAACAAAATTTTGGCAGAGTCTCCCCTAAAATATGGACATTATAACCAATCCAATCAAACAAAAAACACTTCAAAGTTGTCATGAACTGTGATATTATCAAGTTCAATATAACCCAGTTAATGCTTAAATACAAGCAAACTCACACTTGGACACAAATATTATCAAGTTCAATATAAAACAGTTAGTTGTCATGAACTGTGAATGTTGGAATCTCCCTATTTATATGGCAGTGTGTAATCCTATGTTTTTCAAATTTTCCATTTGATTCTTCGAACAAAATATATGAAGCATAGAGACAACAACATGAAGTCAAAAACAGTCCCCAGGTGCAGGAAGTGTTGTGCTTTAAAATAAAGAGGAATACAAAAAACACACAAACTAAGCTCGTATACGAAGAAGAAATCCTCATTCCCATTCCCATAGGCAAGCAGATTATTTTCTTGGAATGGCCCAAAACAGTGCTTGAAGGTTACATTAGTATTCATATAAAATTCTATAATGTTCATTAATTGCTAAAAAAAAAAGATAAAACATTGATTCATGAGCTTGAAGAATATAAAATATTCCCTTTGTTAATTAGCAGCCAAATGAAGCTAGAAATAAACGCACCAAACATCAGAAAATGATTGAGAGAGAACCCACGGATCCAAACCCATAGAACAAACCCACCACGTAATTTCAAACACACGGATCCAAAAACATATACACAGAAAAAACAAAGGGAAAACCAAAACTTACTAATTTTCGATTATCAGTGGGAGAACGTAGGCGGCTCACAGTGGCTGTGAGAAGGCTACTCGCGGTGGGTTTGAGGAGGCAGCTCGCGGTGAGTTCGAGGAGGTAGCTCACGATGGGTTCCAGTGAGAACAAAGGCGTCTCGCGGTGGCAGAACCAAGGTGGCTCGCAGTGGGTTCTGGTCAGGGCGGCTCGCGGTGGGTTCCAGTGAGGAGGGGTGGCTCGAATACAACGACATAGATGGAAGGTTTCGGACAGAGAGCGAGAGAAAAAGAGTGATGAACGGAGAAGAGTAACAGTGGTACTGATAGGGCGCCGGTATTGTTAAGTTATATTTTTTAAAATAGGCAGCGCTTGTTTAAGAAAGTGCTGGTTATTTCATGTATTTGATAATCAGCAGTGCTTGTTTAAGGGAGCGCTGGTAAAGGTTAACGTTTAAAGGCAGCGCTTGTTTAATAAAACGCTGGCTATTCATGTATTTGATAATCAGCAATGCTTGTTTAAGAGAGTGTTGGCGAATGTGAACAATTAAAGGCAGCGCTTGTTTAAGAAAGCGCTGGCTATTATCAAACAGCATAATTAGTAGCGCTTAATGAAGGAAGCGCTGTTTAAAGTGGCGTCTTTTTTACACATTCTGTTATAGTGTATATTTAGTGTCCTAAATTCATGCAAATATAATCTTGGGTTAATTGTTCATGACATGAGACTATGGTTTTTGTTATTTTTAATGGCATAATGTACATTTCATTTTTACATTTGTTATCAAAGCCAAAATTGTAAGTTTTAGGACCCATATAGTTTTGTTAAATATGATATCTATATGCATGGACTGAATTAGGATTTTTTTTTTTATGTATTAACATTTTATGCTTGAGTTTATGATGTTTAATACTTAAGTTTATTTCATGCGTTCAATTTTTAATTATTTTTCTATGCATGTTGAATTGTGAATCATTTTGGGATATTATGAACATTCATGAATAATTATAGAATGGGTAAATGTGACGCTGAGGCTGACGAGGTCGGTGAGTGATCACTAATACATTGGCTGTAACCCTGCCTGAATAGGCGCCACATTATAAAATACTAAGGCAACACACAAATATAAAACAACAACAACTTAATATGTATCAGAGTACATAAAGATGGCACATATATGTATACACAACACCCACAAGGGGTAACAAAACTATGACTCCACTAGTCGTGGTACAACTAGTACAAATTGTTTACAAAATGGAACACTTCCCTCAGGCAGCTCCATCACTGTGGTCACCTCCATTATAGGTCCTGCTCCCCAATCATAAGATGTTAGCACAAGCTACTCCTATTCCTCTGGTAATCCATCATAAAACGAGACAAATAAACATAGAAAACGAGGAGGTAAGAAACTCATGCATTACCATCAACAACAAGCTTAGAATAATAACAAGCAACATACACACCACAGGAAAACAACAAGCTTAGAAATTATTTCAACAGTCATCAATGGTACTAACAAGACACCATTATCACTGTACGCAAAACACTGAACATAGATCCCAACGACACCCAGACCGATGACCAGTCTGTACAACTCCAGAGACCGATCACCAGTCTCATAGGCACAAGAGGAAACACAGGTAACTTGGTCGTCCTAGTTATGACATTCTGATACACTACCATCTCTGATCATAGGAGTAAGGTATTGTCTTCATGCACAAAAATGACATTCCCGATCACTAGGATAGGCCAAGAGCGTTCACTGCGGACATTGAGTATTATTGCCTAGTCGGGAGGATCGAGTTCTCCTACTCCGTGTCGGGTACACTCCCCAAAGACCGATCACTAGTCCTGCCCCAAATACTCCGTACCTTCGGTCCGATCACTGGTCCTCAGGTACACCAACCTCGGGTACATCGACCCAGCTATCACCACTAACAAAGAGAGTATCAATGATAATACCGATTATTACCGTCTAGGAATTCACAATTTTCCAACGAGATGGCGTCACCCTTGACATTGTGACTACACATCAATCATATCAACACCTACAACAGCAACCAGTCAAACAACATATGAGTATGTTATAGGCAAAAGCACGTCAATCACATATAATATCGACAGTCACAATCCAATCACATACAATTTATCAATCATCCTCGACCGACATATAGATCAATCCTAGCGTCACTAAAGCCGCCCATCAACTTGTATGTTGTCAATCATTTCAAAACAAACACATAAATCTTCTACCTTAGGGTTATTAATTGCAACAGTCACATCACACAAGCAAGTTGTCTATCCTAGGGCTGTAAGTTATCAAACATCCTCGAATAACAGGGGTGGGCACGGGTATGGTCGACTCACGAACCCGGCCTACCCAATCCAACCCAACCTATAAAAACTGAGTTAGTTTGGGTCAATGGGTTGGGTTGGTTTCAAAATAAGCAAACTCATAGCCTATGGGTTGGGTGTCAGGTCTAAAGATTATGAATCCAAGTAACCCAACCCACTTAATATACTACCTTAGTACTACTAGTTAGAGAAATACGAACATTACAACTTACCTAGCACAGAAATAGTTGGGAGACATAGTCAATGATTGCAGAAACTGTGTAGGAATAGTTTGAAAGCATGATGTTTGTTTTTATTTCACTTGCTGCTTTATTGAAGACATTTTGTTTTGCATTTATTACACTTGCTGCCTTAATTTTAATGGAAATTGTACTCCAAATATGCAGTCATGAAGATTTGTTTTTGTATTTTGATGTTCGAATTAAGACCTTGGTAGTTTTTTTCTTCACTTTTTTTCCATTTTTTACTTTTTATGAGAAAAGAATAATTTAATACCAAACCCGAGCACCCAACCTAAACCAACCCGTATGAGATCGAGTTGGGTTGGTTTAGGTTACATGAATTTTTTTTACTAAACTTAGCTAACCCAAACCAGTTTTATTTGATTGGATTGGATCTTTAAATACACCAAAACCTACCCAGCCTGACACGTGCCCACCCCTATCGAATAATACATAAATCAATCCTATGGTTGATAGACATGCAACAATTACCCTAAGCTACTGTGGGTCACAACGTCTCTCCTAAGGTGTTGTTGGTATCAACGTCTAGTAGGATTTGAGGTCCCTTACGCATGCTAAAATTAATATCCTACTACATGTTTACCCAGTAATTACGATTTAATCCTCCTCACCTGTTATTCCTAACTGTAGCTCTTGATCCTATGTTAACACACCAATTTGTCTACTGTTATATGACATTTTTAGTATCTAAACATATCATTTTACATTATTTAAAGCACAAAGGTACTTGTTTATGTTCTATTTTACAGAATTATCATAAAGACACCACTCGGACCAAAAGATGCGAGAAAGGACAAAAAACTGGCATGTTTTTTAGAGTTTTAGCACTATTGGACAAGCGGTATGGCCTGACCTACCTTCAGTACGGTCGTACCTAGATCAGGATTTCAATAGGGGCGTACCCCTTGGTCAGTACCACTTGGCGCCGATGAAAAAGACCAGTACGGCCATGCCAAAGGCAGTATGGCCGTACATAAATGATGTTAGGGATGCAGTACGCATAGATACCAGCCAACGTCGCAAGAAAAGTTTGGTACGGCTGTGTATATATCCGGTACGGCCGTACCCCGTCTCAGATTGTGTAGATTTAAAAGTCAGATGACCTAATCCGCAGCTAACACTATAAATAGGGTCTCTTAACCTTTTCTAAAGACCTTTTGACGAATTCTCAAGTGAAGAGCCCCTTTTTGAGAGTTATTTACAAACACTGTGATATTGGAGTGAGTCTTCAATGATTGGAGCTTCCTGTCAATTCGGAATTGCTACTGGAGTTCGTGAGGACGTGAGGAACAAACAAGAGGATCATCGTCTTACCAAAAGGGAGTCCCGGTTCTATTTAATCATGTCCTTTAGGAGTTTGGATTTATTCTATTTTATTTTGTTGCAAAACAATATGAGTAGCTAATTCCATCACTAGGGGTGATTGGGGATCTTTTACAATGTTCTTGATTTCTATTTAATTGCTATTTTGAATTCCTTATTATCCTTATGAATGTGTTGATCTTAGCATGCTTAATTTCATAGGAAGTAGCTAATTCTTATTAAATTAGTTAATTGTGGTAACAAGATCATAGTTAATTAGTGGAACTATAGGATCAACAGAACTCGCTTTATATGTCGGATAGGTTATTGCTTATTTCCAATCGGTTATTAGATTATTAAACTTGCCTATTCTTAATGCTCTTTCCTTTAATTACCTTCTAGGACCAAACGGAGTAATTAGTTAGGAGGAAGGCTATTACAAGCTATGCAGCTCTTAGTAATTTAGAGTGAGTGGTTGGCATTCAATAAGGAAATACAATTCGTAATAGCAAGTAAATAGATTCAGGATCTAGTATTAGTGAACCCGGTTCCCCTAGGCTTCCCCTATTCAATCTTACTCTAATAATTGAGATCTGAAGTTCTATTCTAATTTCCTTTACTTTTTTTGTTCAATCCCAATTCAATTATTTCGTTAGCTTAGAGGATTTACGATCTTTATTACGTTGGTACTTGCACATTTCTTGTGGGTTCGACATTCAGAGTCCTAATTATAATCCACTTTTATTACGAGTTACGATCAGGTGCACTTGCCTGAGCCGCAACAAGTTTTTAGCGCCGTTGCCGGGGAATGTTTAGCAATATTAGTTCAACGAGATCTTAATTACTTTAAGCATTTATTTAATTTCTGTTTGCTCTTTTATATTTGTTTTACTTTTATTAATTATTTTTCTTGTACTCAGGCACCACAATAGAAGAAGAACTCACTCTCGAAGAGTACTTTTCTACTGCTGTCAATATTCAGGACAACATCAATGACCCAGCCATCAGGCGGCGTAACTTTGAGTTCAATCTTGCCTTAATCTCGTTGGTGTCCACAGTACAATTTTCAACGCTACCTTCGGAAGACCCACATGCCCATCTTAAGAACTTCCGAAGAATACTTAGCACTGTTAAGTATAATGGAGTCCCAGTTGAATCTATTAAATTAACATTGTTTCCATTCTCGTTGCTGGGAAAAACTCAAATTTGGCTAGACTCTTTAGCACCAAACTCAATCACCACTTGGGAAGATCTGAAGAGCAAATTTCTCCATAAATATCTATTTTTGGCCAAATTTACAGAGATAAGAGCTAAAATAACTAGCTTCAAACAATCTGAGTTAGAGCCAATGCATGAAGCATAGGAACGCTTTCAAGAATTACTTAGAAGTTTTTCACACAAGGTATTTGCCACATGGCAACTAGTTCATTTTACCTATAATGGGCTAAATGCACAGAGCAGAGCCATAGATGCTGCATGTTGACGATCTTTGGGAATAAGAACACCATCTAAGACTCTAGAAATAATTGAAGAGATGGCTCGAAATAATGCTCAGTGGTCATCACAAGAGACACAAGTTGATCTAGAATTCGAAGGCCATAGGATGCAAACTCACTTGTCCTTAGAAGACAAGGTGGATGCACTTACTGAAAAATTTGAAGCCTTGTTAACATCGGAACAATCTCACTTGGAAGCCTACAACAAAAGAGGACCCAATTGCAAAAGTTAACTATAGAGGAACCGAGAATCAGATTAGCTCCTACTCAAACAACAATAACCCAATATGGAGAAACCAAGGGAACTCATATTCACAGTTTCAAGCTCAACGGAAGCAAAATCCTAGTTGTCTCGAAGCAGTTCAAGGATGCATGAAAGAACTTGATGAAAGATTTAAGCGTCTAGAGAAACTAGTCATGACCAATTCGAAAAGTCAGAAATAATTGGCGGAGCAGTTAGCCATCTTGATAAACTATTTGTCCAAGCAAAAAGAGAAAACACCTACCCAAGAAATGCAATTAATTTGATAACCACAAGGGGAGAAACACTGCTCGCAGAACCATCTGACAAGAGTAAAGGAAAGGCTACATCAACTAAATCCCAAGAAAAACCACTTGCTCAGACCGAAGAAAGAGATATAAGGAGCAAGGAACCTGAGCAAGAGCGGTTGACAATACCCGTTAATCCACCTGCCACAATCTCCATTGTGCCATTCCCACAGAGATTGAAGAATGACTTACAGGACCTCCAATTTGCAAAATTTTTAAAAGTCCTAAAGCAACTAACTATCAACATATCGTTCGTGAAAGCTATTTCTCAGATGCCCAAATATGCCAAATTCTTGAAGGATATCCTGGCCAACAAGAAAAAGTTAGAGGAATTGTCCATAATTAGATTAAGCGAGGAATGCTCAACCATAATCCTAAGAAAGTTATCTCCTAAAATGAAGGATACAGGAAGTTTTACAATACCATGCACAATTGAAAATTCTTATTTTGAAAAAGCTCTTTGTGATCTCGGCTCTAGCATAAATTTAATGCCTTTATCTATTTTTCAGCGGCTTGGTTTGAAAGAGGTCAGGCCCACAAGACTTCAATTATAACTGACAGACAGGTCCATAATACATCCAAAGGGGATAATTGATGATGTCTTGGTGAAAGTAGAAAAATTTATTTTTCCAGCTAACTTCGTAGTTTTAGACATGGAGGAGGACAAAGAAGTGCCACCTTTGTTGGGAAGACCGTTCTTGGCAACCGGAAAGACAATTATTGATGTCCACTAAGAAAAGCTTACATTAAGGCTTGACGACGAAGAAGTTGTCTTCAGCATGTTTGATTCTTTAACTAGTTCCCAATCTTGCAATTATATAGATACTTTAGCAGAAACTGTACTAATAGTTTCTGATTCGCAGGTACCTTTACTTACAGACCCTCTAGAAAAAATTCTAATTTGCGGCAAAGAAGCCATCGCAGATGAAGAGGGAATTAAAGAGGAAGTTCTTGCACTGGATGCAGGCATGGAACCTAGGCCATGGAACGTGGTGCATCGATTTGAAAGATTAAATAAACCATAAAAGGCTGTAATCAAATCATCTCTAGAAGAACCACCAGAGCTAGAATTGAAACCATTACCCGCTAATCTCAAATATGTATTTTTACATCCACCATCGTCCTTACCAGTTATAATTTTATCTTCTTTAACAGGTGCAATGGAGGAAAAACTTTTAAGGATTTTGCGGGAGAACAAAGAAGCATTTGGGTGGAGCATTCATGACATAAAAGGAATCAGCCCCACAATTTTGCTCCCACAGGATTTATATGGAGACAGATCATAAACCAAAAGTGCAACCTCAACGAAAATTCAACCCAAATCTGAAAAAAATTGTCAAACAGGAAGTTATCAAGCTACTTGATGCTAATATTATCTTTCCTATTTCTGACAGTCCTTGGGTGAGTCTTGTGTAGGTGGTTCCTAAAAAGGGAGGAACCACAGTTATGAAAAATGAGCAAAAGGAGTTAATTGCAGTTAGGAAAGTGATGGGCTGGCGTATGTGCATTGATTACAGAAAATTAAATGAAGCCACTAGGAATGATCACTTCCCTCTCCCTTTTATTGATCAAATGCTTGAAAAATTATCTGACCATGAATTTTACTGTTATCTAGATGGTTATTCTGGTATATGCAAATCACTGTAGCTAAGGAAGATCAAGAAAAAACTACTTTTACATGCCCCTATGGGACATTAGCATATAGAAGAATGTCATTTGGTTTAAGCAATGCACCTGCCACATTTCAAAGATGCATGATGGCTATTTTTTCTGATATATTAGAAAATTGCATCAAAATATTTATGGATGATTTTTCTGTTTATGGATCCACATTTGATGTCTGTCTGCATAATTTAGATCTTGTGCTTAAAATATGCATAGAAACAAATTTAGTTCTAAATTGGGAAAAATGTCTGTTTATGATTTCAGAATGCATAGTCTTAGGACCCAAGATTTCTCAAAAAGGCATTGACGTTGATCCGGCTAAGATTGAAGTTATTTCGAAACTACCACCTCCGAACTCAGTTAGAGCTATTAGAAGTTTCTTAGGAAGTGATGGCTTTTATAGAAGATTTGTCAAAAAAATTTCACAAATTGCAAAACCACTTTCCAATCTTTTAGTAAAAGATGTACCTTTTGAATTCTCTGAGGCATGTCAAAAAGCTTTTGAAACTTTAAAATCTCTATTAATAAATGCTCCTATTGTGATAGCGCACGATTGGTCTATTCCATTTGAGTTAATGTGTGATGCTAGTATGTTGCAGTTAGTGCGATGTTGGGACAAAGGAAAGGAAAATGTTTTCATACTATCTATTATGCTAGTAGAACATTGGACGAAGCACAACGAAACTACACTACTATTGAAAAGGAACTACTAGCGGTTATATTTGCAGTTGATAAATTTTGTTCCTACTTAGTTATGTCCAAAATTATAATTTATACTGATCACTCTGCTAAAAGCTTTTAAAACTTTAAAATCTCTATTAATAAATGCTCTTGTTGTGATAGCGTCTGATTGGTCTATTCCATTTGAGTTAATGTGTGATGCTAGTGATGTCACAATTGATGCGGTGTTGGGACAAAGGAAAGGAAATTTTTTTCATATTATCTATTATGCTAGTAGAACATTGGACGAAGCACAGCGAAACTACACTACTACTGAAAAGAAACTACTAGCAGTTATATTTGCAGTTGATAAATTTTGTTCCTACTTAGTTATGTCCAAAATTATAATTTCTACTGATCACTCTGCTATTAGACATTTACTTGCAAAACATGATGCAAAACCAAGATTAATCAGATGGATTCTACTACTTCAAGAATTTGACATCGAAATCAAAGATAAGCAAGGTGCAGATAATGTCATTACAGATCACCTTTCAAGGATAGACGCAGCAATCAGACCACCTGAAAGTGAGTAAATTCAAGAGACCTTTCCAGAAGAGCATCTATATGCTATTTCTACGGTACCATGGTATACTGATTATGTTAACTATCTGGCCGGTAAGGTGCTCCCACCCAATTTAACATATGCTCAATGTAAGAAATTCTTTTCTGATATTAAACATTATTTCTGGGATAAACCTTATTTATTTAAGATTTGTGCTGACAGAATAATTAGGAGATGTATTCTAGAAATAGAATATCAATCTATATAGAGCACTACCACTCTAAAGAAGTAGGAGGCCATTATGGTCCCACACAAACAGCCCATAAAATCTTACAATGCGGTTTTTACTGGCCTACCTTGTTTAAGGATGCTTATAAATTTGTTAAGGCCTGTGATCCTTACCAAAGAAGCAGAAATATCTCTAGGAAACAAGAAATGCCTCTGAATAATATTTTATATTGTGAACTTTTTGATGTCTAGGGCATAGACTTCATGGGACCGTTCCATAAGTCTAATAACAACATTTTAGTGGCAGCAGATTATGTCTCTAAGTGGGTAGAAGTAGTAGCGTTACCAACTAACGACGCTAGAATGTTGGAACCTAAATGATTGAGAAGTTTAGACCTTCATTAATTTTGATGATAACAAAGTATCTTCTGATAAGTCCTTGAGTGTGTAGGTATTAAAATCTCTTATGTTTTATCTCACTCAAGCAAGAAGAAGAAACTCACAAGTATTGAATACATTACATGTGTGTCAGCATCCGATTCACTCCAGCGTCTTATGTATAGCGAGCGTCCGGTAGTGTTATTCTTTGACACGTGGATTACTCAATTTCTATGAGCGTTCGTCTCCTGTTCTGAGCGAACATGTGGTCTTTTAATGAATCACGTGATGGTCATGTTTGTACTCTTCTACCTTAGCTATTTGGAACGAAATTCGAATTTGATTTTGTGCGCTCATTTTGATGTATGAGGTATCAAAGGTGACACCTTTGATATAAGACAAAATTCGTATAAGGCAATTGTGAAAAGCAGATAGTACAAAAACGGTAATATGTACTGTTATGATATTCTCTGGAAAGAAAGAAAATGACAACTTTTCAAATTACCTCACTCAATGATATAAAGCTGAAATTTACTGCAATGGTAATACCCCTCAGAGACTCCTATAAATACCCCAAGGTATTCATTGAAGAAGGTTACCGAAAACTGCTAAAAACTACATACTGAAAGAGCTATTACTCAAGTGAGCAATCAAGTTTCGTGCCAAGTTTCTAGACAACAAGAACTGAACCTCAGCATCTGATACTTTCGTTTTAGAAAGCTATTTGTTTTTTAGCTTAATCTTTTCATCCTCTCTGTGAGAGTTATTTTGATTGTATTCAAAACTATCTTTGTGAAAGTTGTATTGCCTAGTTAAGGCTTTGTTCCTCAAATGCTCGAACGTACTGAGTCGTTTTCAGAAGTTAAGAGTATTGTCAAGTTTGTGACAGTAGAATACTCTTAAGAAAATTTGTAATCAGTTGATTATAGTGGAAAATCCTTTAGGAACAAAGGGACTAGATGTAGCTACCAGGTTGGTGGTGAACTAGTATAAATCTCTGTGTCTCTTGCTTTACTGCTTTATACTTACGTTTATCTTGCGCATAAAAACAAGTTTTCATAAACTTTATTTCCAGCGTCTGGTCTTACTCCAGCCTTTGATTTCAAACAGATTCAAAATCCAGTGTTCTAAAGTGTTTTTAACTTGAAGTTTACGAAAAGTTTTCAACACAATTCAACCCCCTTCTTGTGTTCACGTTCATAGAAGGGTAGTTAGATTTTTTAAAAAGAATATTTTTACTAGATTTAGAACTCCTAGAGCAATAATTAGTGATGGCGGCAGTCATTTTTGTAATAAGCAATTTGACAACCTCGTAGCAAAATACGGATTCAACCATGGAGTAGTTACACCTTACCACCCACAAACAAGTGACCAAGTGGAAATCTCTAACAGAGAACTTAAGAAAATCGTTGACAAGACTGTTAATGCTTCAAGAAAGGATTGGTCTCTAAAACTTGATGATGCACTATAGGCATACAGAACTGCTTTTAAAACCCCCATAGGAATGTCACCATCTAGGTTAATGTTTGGAAAAGCTTGTCATCTCCCTGTCAAATTAGAGCACAAGTTTATTAGGATACCAAATTTTTAAATTTTGATATGCAGATGGCAGGTAAACACCGGTTATTATAGATCAATGAAATGAACGAATTTCCACTAGAGGCTTATGAAAATGTAAAATTATACAAAGAGCGTACTAAAAAGTTGCACGACCAGTGCATCCGAAAGAGAAGTTTTTAAATTGGAGATAAAGTATTAATCTACAACTCTTGATTTCAACTATTTCCAGGAAAACTCAAATCCCGTTAGTTAGGTTCCTATGAAATAATACAAGTCTTTCCCTGTGGAACAATAGAAGTGGTTGCAAAAAATGGTTCAACCTTTAAGGTGAACAGACAGCGAGCTAAGATCTATGTTGTAGGAATACCCAAGGAGACATATGCCATATCCCTGCAACTCTCAACCACTTAACAGAAGGCAACACGTTAGGTACGTGACGTTAAACAAGTGTTTTACAAGAGGCAACCTGTAGACTTGTATTTAGTATTTATCATTTATTTTAACTTTTATTAATTATAACTTTTCCATTTTGATTCTCAGTTTTCAAATCGTTCAATGCAGCTGTGGTTATTGGCAAAGAAGCATCAAATTTCTCCGCAAATTGCTCATGATATTTTTTAGAGGGAAGTCTTTTTCCACCTTTATTTAATGTAGCACTTAACTCATTTTTCTTTTATCTTCTTAGTACTTGTTTTAACTTAGTCGCAGTGGGGATACTGCTAGAAATAAGTGTGGGGAGGGAATTTTATAATATGCCTATTACTTGGCTATGCTTACCACTTATAATTATAGTAGAATTTTAAGTTTTTGCTGATTTAGGGGCTACAAAAAAATATCTTTTATGACAACTTATGATTGAACTAATTCTTTGCTAGTTTTGAAATTTGCTGAAAATTAGCATTGAAGTTCTGTGAGTTTTAACTTCCTGTGTAAGCTACTAAATGTGAGATTTGAGCCTGAAGTAAGAGGCCACATCATGCTTTTGCCTCTTTTCTTTGTTTGAGTAATATTTTTCTTTGAATGTGCATTCTAGAACTTGTGCTGAGACCATTATAAAGCGAACATGAGTTTATTTTCATGTGAATCTGGAAAGGGCAAATTTTAGGAATTTTCAGGCCACTATTATTTTGAATACATTATACCACTAGTTGCACACTTTTGTGCCTAAAAATGTTGTATTTAATTTTTTTTTGGTACCCTTCTTGCTACTATTGATAATTTTCTGCAAAGGCAACCTTAGAAAATTTTTCCTGAAGAGCAATTAGTGGCAGAATCGAAAGAATAATGTTATGAATCCCTTTTATATGTCTACAAAAAGAAGGCTTAACATTTATTTCCCCTCCTAGTTCTTAAAAATGTTTGAATGACTGCATAAATGCATGAAAGAAGGAAAGGAAAAAAGAAAAGAAAAAGCATTAAAAAGAAAAAATTGTTTATCCTGCCAGTGCCTTCATAAAATACAATATATATATATTGATCGAAAATCGGGGATTCTTGCCTGCTCTTTATAGTGAAAAAGAAATAGATTGCTTGTTTTTATTGATTTGTTTCTAACCCTTTGCACGACATTTTCTTTCTTTTATCATACCTAACATTATTACCTTGGCCCTATTACAACCAATGAAAGACATTTATTCCTCTTCTGTAAGTTATATAGACTCTAATAGTAGAGTTTTGGTCAATGTACAAGCTTATGGTAATGACAATTCATTTGAAAATCTGAGCGTCAATGACTATACCTATAAACACTTTGAGATTGGTGAAAATGTGACTTGAAAATCATAGATTATTAGCTTATTTGAACTTACACCTCTAATTGGGCATTCTATTTATTGGCATGTTTTGTGATATCATTTTGTTGTCTACTTATATTTTTGTCACAATCTAATGAAAATAGTTTTTCTTGCTATAGTTACCCAAGTAGTTTGCTTGAGGGCAAGCAAAGCTCAATGCGGGGATGTGTTAGCACACCAATTTGTCTACTGTTACAGGATATTTTTAGTATCAAAACATATCATTTTGCAATATTTAAAGCACAAAGGTACTTGTTCATGTTCTATTTTGCAGAATTATCATAAAGACACCAATCGGAGCAAAAGATGCGAGAAAGGACCAAAAACTGGCAAGTTTTGGAGAGTTTTAGCACTACTGGACAAGCGGTACGGCCTGACCTACCTTCAGTACGACCGTACCTATATCAGGATTTCAGTAGGGCTGTACCCCCTTGGTCAATACCACCTGGCGCCGATGAAAAAGACCAGTACGGCCATGCCAAAGGCAGTACGTTCGTACATAAATGATGTCAGGGATGCAGTATGCATAGGTACGGGCCAACATTTTAAGAAAAGTTCGGTACGACCGTGTATATATCCGGTAGGCCGTACCTCATCTCAGATTGTGCAGATTTGAAATCCAGATGACCTAATCCGCAGCTAACACTATAAATAGGGTCTCTTAACCTTTTCTAAAGACATTTTGACGAATTATCAAGTGAAGAGCCCCTTTCTGAGAGTTATTTACAAACACCATGATATTGGAGTGACTCTTAAATGATTGGAGCTTCTTGTCAATTCAGAATTGCTGTTGGAATTCGTGAGGACGTGAGGAACAAACGAAAGGATCACCATCTTACCAAAAGGGTGTCTCGGTTCTATTTAATCATGTCCTTTAGGAGTTTGGATTTATTCTATTTTATTTTGTTGCAAAACAATATGAGTAGCTAATTTCATCACTAGGGGTGATGGGGGATCTTTTACAATGTTCTTGACTTCTATTTAATTGCTATTTTGAATTCCTTATTATCCTTATGAATGTGTTGATCTTAGCATGCTTAATTTAATAGGAAATAGATAATCCTTATCAAATTAGTTAATTGCGGTAACAGAATCATAGTTAATTAGTGGAATTATAGGATCAATAGAACTCGCTTTATATGTCGGATAGGTTATTGCTTGTTTCCAATCGGTTGTTAGATTAACAAAGTTGCCGCTCTGAATGCTCTTTCCTTTAATTACCTTCTAGGACCAAACGAAATAATTAGTTAGGAGGAAGGCTATTACAAGCTAGGCAGCTCTTAGTAATTTAGAGTGAGTGGTTGGCATTCAATAAGGAAATACAATTCATAATAGCAAGGAAATAGATTCAGGATCTAGTATTAGTGAACCCGGTTCCCTAGGCTTTCCCTATTCAGTCTTACTCTAATAATTGAGATCTGAAGTTCTATTCTAATTTCTTTTAGTTTTTCTATTCAATCCCAATTCAATTATTTCGTTAGCTTAGAGGATTTACGATCTTTATTACGCTGGTACTTACACATTCCCTATGGGTTCAACATTTGGAGTCCTAATTATACTCCACTTTTATTACGAGTTACGATCAGGTGCACTTGCCTAATCTGCAACACGCTCGACCCCAAATCTCGATGTTCCAGATCTCCCCGTTAAAGTCTCGTCGCCATATCCTGCTTTGTTCGCTCGTACGACATACTTCGGAGGCAACTACTACTATTTACACCCCTTTCTTTCGTTGTTGGACCGCTTCCCGAGACTCCGCTTTTTACCTCACCCCAACCCTCAGCTCTGAAATCCCTAATGTGGAGACTCACGAGCTCTAAAGAGAGAGTAGAGAGGGAGAATAGAAGAAAAGTGTGATAAATATGAGGTTAGGGACACCTATTTATATTTGAGGTTTGACCAGCTCGTGTCGCAACCAACCCCTTCGCATCGCGAGCTGTATTTTACCTTTACATGTGTCACGTTGCAAACAGTGACTGTTTTAGGGTACGTTCGCATCGCGACGTTCCTTGTGTTAGGTCCCTTCGCATCGCCAGCTGAGTTAAAATGAAAATCTTGGTTTCATATCCTGATTTGTTCTGGCATTGTTCCAAAACCCTAATCTAGGCTCCTACGCACCTATATCACGTACTTAAATACCTAATAACATATTAACACTTAATCAACCAATGAATTCGGGGTTTTGTGGGAAAGTGGAATGTTACATTACCACTCCCTTTAAAATAAATTTTGTCCTCGGAATTTAGCAATAGATACATCGAGTATAATATTATAAAACGCATTTGGATTGGGGGGTCTTGGTAGACTCATCTCCCCTTATCACAAACACCCGTCCTCGAGGCAAAGGTCTTGCTGCTGGTGCTGCAGGGGCTGTGGTGGATGGTTTCATTCCTACTCTGGGTCCCCTAATGTCGAGCCTGACCACTACCTCCTGCTTACAATTCCTAGCAATATGTCCAGGCTTTCTGCATTGATAACCAACAGTCACAACCTACTGCTCAGGGTGATCATAGGGATCTCCACCATATTGGGCTCTCTCATGTTGATTCCTCCTATTGTTTCTTATGGGCCCTCTACACCTTTGTCTTTCTCTTTTTGTCCCTATGTCATGGTTCTCCAACACAGTACACTTCTCCACAGCTCCAGAAACTGATTTATCTTTAAAGGCAACATGGACCTATGTAGCTCATATGACATCATCTACCTCGAAAATGTTTATAAAATAACATGGGTGGAAAATGGGTAGTTTATTTTGAAAATAAAAATGCGAGTTTTCAAATTCTCTATTCGTTCCAATAGTAAAGGTTATCACATTGTCACAATAGTCACTTGACTCTCGTTCAAAATAAATAAAGAGGTAAATTTGGCTCAAAATGGCCTTATAATCTTTTCCAAAATGAAACACAAGTAATAAAAAGGTTTTCAAAATAGTTAAAACATATATGCACAATAAAAATAAAAATCTTAGTCCCGATGTCACATTACCAAAGCCATACAAACCAAAAAATCGCAATAAAGTCCAACGTTATAAAGTTAAAGAAAGCAATAACATAGAAATGAGACATGCGTCTCTACTCCTTCCTCCTAGATGAAGGATTCAACAACTACTCCGCAACTTCCTCTTCAGGAATCCATGCATACAAAAGCATACGACACAAGCACACATAAAAGAAAGCGGGTGAGTACGTCTCATCTCATGTTTAAAATGGTACAACGGCAGCAGTGAATAGAAAACACATAAGAAAATAGTCACAATGGCGAGTCACTTTGACTATTCACATTTAATTCAATATGAATGTTAATTAACATAGTACACACAACAATGTCCATCTAGACTCCAAAACATAAATGAGGACCATCCTCACCTTGCTCTTCGGCTAGGTACCTCACAACCATGGCATCTCTCGAGCACCATTTTAGCCTCGCTCCACGACTAGGTGGCTCAGACTCAATGATGCTAAGCTAGCATCACTCGAGCACCATTCTCGCCTCACTCCATGGCTAGATGACTCAGAATAATGACGCTAAGTCCAAATGACACCCCTCGAGCAATCTCACACCACAGCTAAGTGACTCAGACTCAAGGACGCCAGATCATAAACAAATTAGCAACATGTAATGTACGCAAACATAATACGGTCAAGCCATCATCTGAGTACCATTCTTGCCTTGGTCCACGGCTAGGTAACTGTAACACCCCGTTTCCGGAGCGCTACTAAACTAGCATTCTGATAAAAGCTGACACATTTCCAAAATGTGGAATATTCTGCTTGCTGGGTTTTTCGAAAGTGTGGTTCATTTTTTTCTTATTTTTTTTGAAAGGGCGGACAGAGTACTACAACGATTTTTAGAAACATGGCGGTGAAGAAATAAAGACTCCAAATAAAACTACATTAACCATACTCATTTATTACATCAATTCATATACGACAACACATGTCTGGAAACATAATACGCATTTTATTACAACCCTGAAATGAAGACAACGTCCTATAGCTAGTCAACACGCTACATTCCTTACTAGACTTCTAGTAAGCTACCCCAGAAACTCAAGTAAGAAGCTGGACGGCTATCCTCAGCTTCTCTTCTCCGCAGTCCCGAATCCTCCGCTTGCTCCACCATCTGGGTTACATTCATTAATTGAAAGAACCACTGGCAATGGTCAACTTCTTAAAAAAATATAGGTACAAATACAACAGCATATTTGACAATAGGGCATATTAACAACACAACATAATACAAGAGATAACAATCATGCACCCATGCCCCAAAATGCAACTCAAGACCCTCTCTACAATTTTTCGGAAAGTAACGCCGAACAAGCTGCTGAATTCCAGCCATTAGCCTTGGGCTCCACGACCACCCTAGGAAATTCAGGATATGTTCCTTGACGCTACGACGTCTAACTAAGCTGCCGAAAACCAGCCGTAGCCTTTTAGGGGATCCTAGCACCCTAGGTTATTCGGGATATAGTTGATAAATGTCACGACAACCCCAAACGACACGATGCCTAACTAAACTGTCGAACTCCAGCCATTGGCTTTGGGTTATGCGACCACCCTATGATATTCGGGATATAGTTCATGCACGTCACGTCGACACTTTTCACCACCCCAATGAAACAATCACCGCATATGATCATTCAAGAAGTAATCGAATAATTATTTAACAATATATCAAATAATATTCATGCCAAGCTTAACACAATGTACTCAGGTCAAAAGTATAAGCAGTATAAGCATTCATATCATATCAAGCATCGACACCAACAACTCAATTCATCCATCTGCAACTCAGTGGAGTTTGGTAGAGAGGCAATCATACAAGTGTGGGGGTTCGGGGACAGCTAGCAACCACTTGCAGATAAGCTCACTAAATAATCATAAATGAAATTTTAAGAATTAAAAAGTCGAAGGGGTACGTGACCCTCACTTAGAACCCTGAGGTTCTCAGACTTCTTCGCTTTAAGACTTGAAATTAAATAATAGCGCTTATCTATGTCTAAGAGTTTCCCTTATGCATAAATACATAACAATAACACTTAGAATGTGAAGTGCCCTTACCGAAGGTAACCAAGTCACATGTCGCAGCACGTCCCGAACTCACGCTGCATGAACTCGGATTCTCAAGTCCTAACACACAGAACAAAATTAGCATAACCTTAGGGATTTAGTTCTAACTCCTTAGGCTCCCACAACCTAAGACCCTCTTACTAACCAAATCACTTACACTAAGATACACAATTTAGAATACTAGTTTTTAAAAGAATTACAAACACTTGGAAAGCTAACAACAATTAAAAGAATAAAGTTTTAAAGAATAAGAATCCTTTTGAAAGAATACTCTAAGTTGGAAAAACAAAGTTTTTAAATACTAAGCTTGCCTTCTTCAAAACTTGAGACATAATTCAATGCTAAATTTAATACTTTCCACCACTACTTGAAATAAGACTCCACTTTGGCCATTGGATCACAAGGAATCCCTTGCCTTAGGTATTTCATCGTCTTTGAAAATCAAATACTCCTAATTCAATTAAACTACTATCCAAAACTTATATAATAATTCTTAACCACATCAATTATAGCTAATATAAATCAAATGTACCAAAATCATTTTTTAAGAGGCTTAAATCAAGGCTCCACTTGGTTTCTAGGATCTCAAAGAGTCCATTTCACCTTAAGTGCTTCATAGCCTTTAAAATCCAAAACAACTCCAATTTTTTCAATTCAAATCATTTTCTAAATTTTCAAAGCTTAGTAACATATCAATACAATCCTAATAATCAAGTTTGCAAAAGTAGTCTTCCTTCCATACACTCTTTTGGGCTCTCGGCCACACCCTTGTTTTTTTTAGAGAAAAATTGCAACTTACTAAATTTAGCAAAATAACATCATACCAATACCTAATTCCTTCCCAAGACTTTCAATTTTTCCAAAACCTAACCATTAACACAAATAAATTACCCTACCATAGCTTATTCAAACATCAAAGGTTTCTCAAAAACATAATGTCCCTAATCATACTCAAATTAACAATAACAATCACCAATTCAAGTATCAATTAACAAAAGCTCCAAACTAATTTGGTGATTCACATGAGCAATCACATTTTTTTCCTCTCCCATAGAACCTAGGGTTCCCAAAATTTGGGGAAGAATTGATCCTCTTGCTCCTTGATCATAATCAAGATATGATAAAGTCATTAAACAAGAAATAGAACCAAAAATTAAAAGGAAGTCCTTACCCAAATCATGATGAAGCCACGGTTTTGGCTTGGAAGAACAAGGGGAAAAGTTTGATTGAACTCTCACTCATATGCTTAAGGATCTAGCACCAAAAATGGAGAAGATAATGGAATAAATGGTGGTTGTTTCCTTGGAAAAGAGCCACGGCCAGTAGAAAAATAAAGGAAAGGAAGTGGTCTTGGTTTTCCTCTTTTACCAACACTAGAATTCTAAGGAGAAAATAAAGAAATGAAATGGGGATATATGGAGAAGAGGGAGGCTACGGCTGAAGCATAAAAAGAAGGAGGAGAAAAACCAAAAAGGATGGTTGTAATGGAGGAAGGAAGTGATGGCTAAGAAAGGAAAAGAAGAAGAAAATGGGACTTGCCTTTGTCTCACTTTCACCAACACTTGAAACTTGGAAAATGAAACAAAATGGGTGAGTGGGTTTGAGGGAAGGCTTCGGCCTGCTCATAACAAAATAGGGGAGAGAAAAATTTACTCAAAAACTAAGCACTTGGTAATTTAGAAGAAGGAAGAAGTAAATAAAATGGGAGTAAATGGGAGGGGTGTTCTCGGCCACAACACAAGAAAGAAGGAGGAATGTTTTTTGCTCTCAAATTACCCACACTAAGTGGACTAAGAAAGAAAGAAAAAGTGGAGATATGTGGTGATGAGAGGAAGGCTACGGCCAGATCAAGTAAAAAGGGAAGGATAAAAAAAATATTAATCCAATTAAAAGGACTAATGAATAAGATCAAGGTAAGATCCTTTTCAAAAAAAAAGATCAAGGTAAGATATTTCCAAATTCCCAATAAGTACTTGACACCTAGCATTTAGGATAAGATCAAACAAAGATAATTTCTAATAACCCACCTAATCTTGACGCCTAACAATCTAGCCTAATGAGTTTTGGTGTCCTAAAATTACGGCGTCGAGTAATTGCGTTTAACAATAATTCATCCGCTGATAAATCGCGAAAATTAATTTACTTAAAAATTAATTCGTCGCATGATAATAATTTATTATAAATAATAAAAACAACTAAAAACACTCAAGCATCATCACAATAGTTACGTTTCGATTTTCATTAAAATCGGAATTCGTTTTAAAATTTTATTGCGGATAAGAATTACCCGATAATTCAAAATACGGCGAAACTTCGTTAGAATATTTGGACGATTTTTGAACCATGAATTAATATAAAATATTAATTCTTAAATTTAATTTCATCTTGATTTAATTTAATCAATTTCTTAGTCAATAGAAATACGCGTCAATGCGTCACACAGAAAACTTATATAATGTGTAAATTAATGAATTCACATTAAAACAGCATACGTCTACGCTGTCTATTAATTTGATTTGACATCATGAATAATTATTTAAAGTAAATAAATTACTCAAAATAAGTCAAAATAATTCTCCGTACTCTCAATAAATCATCGAGGTGATCAATCTCTTTGACTTATCTTCAAGTATTCAGGATTTTATCGCTAAAATTACTTTTCTTAAGAATTGGGATGTTACATTAACTCAGATATTATGACTAACTCAGATATTATGACGCCAAATCACAACCAAACATCGCATATCATGGTGATATCACATCACATCTGGTCACATAATAAACATGTATCTCATCATCAAGATCATTCCATGACTTCCTAACTCTAGGATCAGACTCTTAAGCTTGACAAAACACAAAACTAAGCCATCCATTCAAGATATCAAGTACCTAGTCATCACAATCCTCAAGTACCTTCCAAAAAGCAACTAAAAATGTATAATCTATTATTTACCCAAAAGTAATCAACCAATGATCTTCATCCTAAATATTTATTCAAAATCATACACCTTAATGAACGTGAACACAAGAAGGGGGTTAAATTGTGTTAAAAAAGTTTTCTCAAACTTTACGTAAAAAACACTTCAACACAGATTTTTCAAAACTGTTTGTATATCGGATGCAGAGAAATTAACCGGATGCAGAAAATAAACCGCTTATGAAAACTTGTTTTACTGAGCAACGTAAAGATAAATGTAAAGCAATAAAGGAAGAGATACAGAGATTTATACTAGTTCACCATCAACTGGTAGCTACGTCTAGTCCCTTCGTTCCTGAAGGATTTTTCATTATAATCAACTGATTACAATTTTTCTCAAGAGTATTCTGCTGTCACAAACTTAACAATACTCTCAACTTCTCAAAACGACTCGGTGCAGTCGAGCCTTTGAGGAACAAATCCTTAACTAGGCCAAATACAGTTTACAAAAGAGATTATACTTTTGAATACAATCAAAATATCTCTCACAGAGAGGATGAAAAGATTAAGCTCAAAGTAGAATAGCTTTCTAAAAGAAAGTATAAGACGCTGAGTTCAGTTCTTTGTAGACCAGAAACTTGGCACGACTTGATTGCTCACTTGAGTAAAGTTGCTTTCAGAATGAAGTTTCTTCACAGTTTTTCCAACTTCTCTTCAATGAATCCCTTGGGGTATTTATAGGAGTTTTCAAGGGTATTACCGTTGCAGTAAAAATAGCTCTTTTCCGTTGAGTGAGGTAATTTGAAATGTAGTCCTTTTTTTCCTTTCCAGCGAATGTCAGAATAGTACACATTACCATTTTCGTACTATCTGCTATTTGCAATTACCTTGTACGATTTTTGTCTTATGCTAAAGGTGTCACATTTGCTTCCTCGTACATCAAAATGAGCGCATAAAATCAAATTCAATTCGTTCGAGCGATCCGAGGCTAAGAGCAAAAGCGTGATCATCACGTGCTTCATTAAAGAGATCAGACGCCGCTCGTATCAGAGCACCTGACGCTTGCAAAGAATTGAGTATTCCACGTGTCAAAGAGTAACACTACCGGACGCTTGCTGTTAGCAAGACGCTGGAGTGAGTTCGGATGCTGACATTAGTAGATTGTATTCAATTCTTTTGTAAATTTCTTCTTCTTCCTTGAGTGTTTTGTACATATATATGAAGCTTTGATACTTGTACACTCAAAGATATCTTAGAAAATAAATTGTTCTTCTTGAAAATACGTTGTTATCATCAAAATTAATGAGGGTCTAAACTTCTCAATCGTTTAGTTTCCAACAATCTCCCCCTTTTTGATAATGACAAATATCCAAGATTGATGAACAATTTAATTTCAAAAATAATATCAAAGGTCTCCCCCTGAATTTAACAATTTAGATATATAAGAACAATTCAGGTATTAAGGCGATTGTTGATAAACAAATTCATTTAGGTGATCGCAAAAATACGTAGATGTCTTAAAGCATATATTTAATAAAGTGAGATCGGATGCTGATTTTCATTTTATCAAAAAGATTTTCATTGTACCAAATTTATTGATCATTATTAGTGTACTGGATCAATGAATATCAACGCATTAATAGATATTAGAGCAATGAATAACCACACAAATGCTATTTATGAAATGATATGCATGATACTTCTGTTTTAGTGTATCCATCGAAGTTTGAACATCGGACGGTGAATTTGTCAATCAGACTTTCACGTGTTCATCAAACCTTTCTTTTACTCCCCATTTTGTCATCAGACAAAAAGAGTGTAAAGCACATCATAGTCAAAATACGGCTTAGAAAAATTTGAATATATATAAACAGATAATCAGATATAGTTATATATATAAACAGATAATCAGATATAGTTATATATAAAAAACACTCATATTAATCGGATGATGATAGGGATAGTGTTCTATAATTTGGAAGTTAAAATAAAATTTATTTCATTTTATTTTGATATGGGACACCGTTTGAGCCTTATCAACTGAAAAACACAAAATTGAATGAGTGGCGCCTGAGGGCAAACTTTGGAGCTGAACTACATATTTTTTTATGATGAGAGAAGACTCAAAATAATTATGAGATGAAGAAATTAGCACGATACTTATAAATCACTCATGAATAATTTTCGTAAGACCCTGTTGCATCACCTAGTACCCATAATCGCTTATATATTTTATATTGTTTTGCGGTAATATTTTTTAAAAATATTATATTGGTCAATGTCTCTTTGTAATCTTACACAAACAGAAAGAATAAAGACAACTACTTGGCCTCAAACGGCTTTAGCGGCTATCAAGCTGCCACAATGTTGAGTGCGAACCAAACACGGCCTTGGGAGGGGCAAATGGGGTATTGAGTATTTTAATCATAAATGGAATAAACAATACTGGACGGCGCCTGCCCTGGGGAGTGGGGACAAGTTTCGGTTGCCTGTGACTGCGAATGCAACCAGCTGCTGCCCCATTTCCCAATTTCCCTCTTTTTTAATTTTAAATTTATGCTACTATTTTTTTATTTTTCAATTATGATCTTTTTATAAGTTGTAATGATACGAAACAAATAACGAATTTATTTACTAAAGGGGTTCTCCTTTTCTACCCCAAAAGTTTTTGGTATATATGATTATGATTATTTTCCCCTACAATCATTCCTATTTTTCTTGTGCTGGGTCCGTTTCCTCCACTGCTCTCCTTGCTTTTATTTGTTCATTCTTGCTTTTTGTTATTAAAGCTTTGGACACTTTGCCCCTCTCTCAAGCCTTCAATTTTTAATTTTGAAGCTTTCAATTGTTTATTATGGCAGGGATAAGATGACAAGAACTATATTCACTATAAGGAGAGTTACAATTAACTATCACTTTCTCTTTTCTTGAGTATTATCATAATCGATTCTAGAGGTTTGCTCTTCCATCCTCTTTGTGGATTGGCCTAAACATTTTTCTTTGACAGACCTAAACATTTTTCTTAGTTGTCAATTCTATTAAATTTAAATTTTCTAACTTATCTTAATAAGGCTCGGTTTGGTAAGGCCAAGAAGCTAGCTTATAGCTTATTAGCTTGTTTAACCGAATGAAATGTGTTCTGAAGTAGAACTCAAAGGATGCTAGAGAAGAAGCGCTGCGATGAAGCTCGTGGTGGTCGACGATGGCGCGGGGGTGGTTGTACTTGCAGAGACTTTGATGCCTAAGTCAGTTTAGGAAGGAGTGTGAGGTAGGCCAATTATGAATGAAAATGTACCTGGATAGTTGAGGAGATCGCTTATATAAGGATCGGAGACGGTTATCGAGAGGTAACTGCTCCCGCGAGATCCGGGATGCCGTTAGATCGTTGCCAAGCTGTGATGAGCTGGCGAGGAGATCTAGATGCCGTTGGATCTGCCACGTAGTCGTTTGCTAGGGGAAAACGGGTTTTGTTCACTAAAATGGGCCTTTGACAAGCGCTTGGCTGGATTGGGCTTTGGCCCAGTCCGGAGCAGTTGCCCCCAAGTCGCTATCTCGTATGACGAGGTGTCGACTTGCTGAGGTGTATGTCAGAGTTTGTCACTTCGATTCAAAGAGATGTCGGAGTCCGTTACTTCGGTTTGAAGAGGGAGAAATTGAAACATCTTCAGAACCCTAGGCACGTGAGCATTAAATTCAAAAATTTCAAACTGTCACTCTAGCCGCCTTTGGGATTCGTAACGTTGTGTTTTCCCAAGGCAGGTCATGATTGCTCTCTGCCCCTTAGGTGAATATGCATAATGTGTCAGCGATCAGGCAATGAAGAAGGAAGAGGGGTCGCGTCGTTTGGTCTGGGTCAGCAGGTTATAAATATCCATCCCCCTTTTCAATTTCACCCTTTTGCTTCGTCTCGCAAGGCTTTGAGGAATTTTCCCTTCTTCTTCTTCTCATCCTTCTCCGGTGGTTCCGTTTCAACCGTTCGAATTTTGCCACTGTTTCCGTATCCCTAAGCTTTCTCCACATTTCATCGCTCTACAGGTATCCTCTCTTCCCCTTTTCTGCTTTTCCTTTCATTATTCTGAAATGGGTAGCAAAATAGGGGTTTCTGGGAAAATTATTTGTTTATCTTATTCTACTTCGTTATCTAGGTTGTCCTCTTCTTCTTCTTCTTTTGGTGGTCCTCCGGAGAGGCGGAGCGATTCTGTCGATGGCGGTAGTTTGCCGATGAATAGCAGTTTCGCTTCGTCGAGCTCTGTGGAAGAAAGTTCTTCCGCAGTAATCTATCCTCTTCCAAGGCTTTTTGAGAAAGATTAAGAAGGAAAAAAGGTGTCCCCAATGGATCCCGTGGAAATTCAAAGACTTTCTTTAAAACTAGAGCGGCTCTTCGAACGGCCCTTTGACCAAAGAGAAGTAGGAGAGTGGTTGATAACCATAGATAAGGCCCGACCTCACATTCTTGACGGTGCTTTGGCCAGGTCGGAGATGGGAAAGAAAGTACTTCAACGTGATGACTACCACTTGCCCTCATACGTTGAGGACTTCGATTGGGTCGCGGAGGACGCGCTCTGTATTCGCTCCCTTTACTCGTTGAAATAGGGATTTTTGTTGTTCTTAAAATCTTTGGATGTCGCGAATGGAGTTAGGAATTTTGAAAATTAAAAAGCATGTCGACCCCACATAGATGCCCGAATCTGCTCTTATTCGGACGATTTAATCTTTTTTATATACGAGGTCCTTTTCAAAGACATGGGTTTCAAGCTGCCTTTTCCTGATTTCGAAATAACAGTCTCAAATCACTTGGAGGTCGCTCCTTCACAATTGCACCCCAACGCTTGGGCTTTCATCAGAGGTTTCCAATTGTTATGCCCGTATTTGAAAATTCAACCCTTGCTCGAGGTATTTTTCACTATATTTTCTCCTTTATGGACCAATGAAACACCATTAGACCGACAAGGATGGGTTTCCTTAAAACAAAATGGTAAAGTTTTTGAGTTATTTTTGGATTCTCATCATGGCTTCAAGTCCAAATACTTCATAATTTAAGTCGTCAGTGATATTGCCAAGGAGAACATCTGTGTTCTCACAGAGGAGCTTTCCGAAGAGGGGGAGGTAGTTAATGTTTGGCGAGAAAGGTTCCCATTGTGCTGGAATAACAAACATTTTTCCAAGCACAAGAGTGAGTTCACTTTCAAGGCCTCTGAACTGGATGGCAACAAACGGTTTAGTTTGAAACGGATTCGAGGGTTTATCGAGAAGTTCGAACCTCGGAAGTCCGTAAACAAAAAGGGAGAGGAGGTCTTCGAGAAAAGATATATTGACATGCAGTGCCTTTAAATTTACAGTGCAAAGACCAGGATGCCGCTGATGAGTGTGTAGGTAATTTTGTAGAAATCTATTTTCTGATAATTTCCTTTTAACTCATTTTTGCTTTTTGCTGATTCAATGGTGAGTTCGGCGTGCTTGGCGAATTTGAAGAAGAAGAAGAAGCAGGCTATTGCCGAAAAGACTCCTTTTCCTATGGTTGGAGAGGGTTCTAGCAATGCTTCCGCCACTCTTACTCTAGTTTCTGGGGCATCTCTTGTCGCCATTGGTTCCGAGGTCGTCAATGTTCCAACTCAAGGGGCTGCCTCTGTCGAAGTGGCTGGTGTTGTCGAGGAGCCTTCTTCGTCTTTAAAGCGTGCTCCTGCTAAGAGTGTTGAGGAGCCTCCAACAAAAAAGTTCAAAATGACTCCTCTGCCCAATACCTCGACTCCTTCGATGACTTTGAGGATTGGTGGCAAAGGAGGTAAGGGTAAAGAGATTGTTCGCTTCACGGGCAAGGTCCCCGCAGTTTATCTTGTGGCGAGGCCATGTCTCAGACCAAATTAGGGCGATGATTCCCCCTTCCGATGAAGCTTATTTCAACGAACTTTCTGAAACTGCTAAGGAGAATTCCTTCTTAGAGGGGTCGACCTGGCAATTGCGCCATCAGCTACTCGCTAATTGGGTCTTCGAGAGAAATCACCATCTGAAAGTCGAGCTCGCTAGCCTTCGTGAAGGTAAGTTAGAGTTTGATAAGAAGATTAGCTCTCTAGAGGGTGAATTAAATGTTGCTAAGAAGTTGTAGGGTGACTTGAATGCTATGACAGCGAGGGCTACCAAGGCCAAAGGCGAGGTGTCTAAGCTGTCAAAAGACATTGAGAGCCTCTCTGCTGACAAGAGGAATTGGTGGAGGAACAAGATAAGCTTTTGCTAAGGGTCAAAGACCTCGAAAAATCTGATCAGGGTTCAAAATTGGAGGTTCTCGAGCTTCAACATAAGGTGGAGGAGTTAAGTATTGAAAATCTGCAACTCTCCAAAGAAAATCTGGAACTCTCTGAGGAAAATAAAGTTGTGAAGGCCAAGAAGGAGGAGGTGGATGATCTGTTTCTGAAGGTTGGGAATGAGTTATTCACTAACGCCATTGCCCAAGTTCAGCTTTTGAATCTTGAGGTTGTTCTCAACTTGGTTGGGGTTACGTCAGATGGAGAAGTCCAAGGGAACTCGATTGTGGATGCAGCCACAAAGGAGAGTGCCTATTTCATCTGTCGAAGTGGCTCATTCTCAAGACCCTTAGTGTTTTCCTTATTGTTTTTAATGCTTTTTGTACTGAAACGATGTTATATGGATGTAATAATATTTACAAGACATTTTAACTTTGACAAATGTTTACCTTCGTTTGTTTTGCTTTGTCGTTTTGTTTGTGATGTCGTCAACTCAGGAGGGTTTACTCAACCACGGGGTCCTCCTTCTACCCTTTTGCCAAGGTTTTTATTCCTTGGTCTGAGGTGGACGAGTGGGTGATATTTGTCGATCTGTTGGCTAGACAGAAAACAACATCGTTACCCGTTGAGTTCAACTCTTCGCTTCTGTTCTTTAAAGAAAACAGTTGAGGTCTCTTGATTATGGGAGTTCCAACGACTCCTTCAGGAACGCAAAGTGATGACTTCGAATGTGCTTTATTGCTTTGACACTACTCGTGCTTCAATTACACTTGTGTTTCAACTATAGTATTTCTTCAATTTGGCTGCATTCCAAGTTCGCAGAATTGGTTTGCCTTGTAACGTCTCGAGGTTGTAGACGCCAATATCGGTCTTTGTAGTGACTCGGTAAGGGCCTTCCCAATTGGGTACGAGCTTTCCTTGTGAGGTATTCTTTAAACCGACGTCGGCTCTTCGAAGGACGAGATCGCCTTGCGCGAACTCCCTAGGCACGACGTTTCGGTTATACCTTGCCGCTATCCTTTGTTTTCGTCGAGGAGGTCGAGCTCTTCTCGTAGGTATTGAAAATTGTTGACTACTTGTGGGGGATACGAAGTCCTCCAACTTAACTCACCAATCTCCACTGGAATGAGCGCTTCGGTCCCATAAGTGAGACGAAATGGTGATTCTCTTGTTGTTGAGTGCGGTGTTGTGCGATATGCCCAAAGTACTCAGGGAAGTTAAGTTCTTCTGCCCAGTTTCCTTTTGCATCATCTAACCTCCATTTAAGACCTCGAAGGATAACCCTATTTGCGGCCTCAGCTTGACCATTTGTTTGGGGATGTTCCACTGAAGTGAAATGCTGCTTAATTTAAAGATCTTCCAGGGTCTTTCGGAAACCACAATTTGCAAACTGCGTTCCGTTGTCGGTTACAACGACTTTCGAAATTCCGAACCTGGTTAGGATGTATCTTTTAAAGAACTTGATCAAATTCTTTGCTGTTATTTTAGCCAATGGTCCTGCCTTCACCCATTTGGTAAAGTAGTCTACAGCCACGGCAAGGTACTTCAGTTGTCCTGGAGCCATTGGAAATGGTCCAAGGATGTCGATGCCCCACCAGGAAAAAGGCCATGGAGCATAAAGTCATATCAACTCTGTTGGAGGAGCTAGGTGGACATCGCCGCGTTTCTGGCACTTCTCGCACTTTTTAATGAATAACCTCGCTTCCTCCTCCGTTGTTGGCCAATAATAACCTACTCGCAGGATTTTCTTGGCGAGAGCACGACCTCCGAGGTGTTGTCCACATATCCCTTCATGTACTTCAGCCAATGCGTACTTGGCTTCCGCGCTGTCAAGACACTTCAACAAGGGAGTGGAGAACCCACTTCAGTACATGGTACCTTCGATAATGGACTAAGAGCATGCTTTCTTCCGGATCTTGGCAGCTTATTTCCTCTCTTTGGGGAGGTCGCCAAGTTGAATGAATTTCCAAACGGGCGTCATCCAATCATCTCCTAGATTGACCATGTCGTTCATGCTTGGCTAGATATTCCGAAGCAAAATCTCGGAAAGATCTCCGCAAGGTCGATGGTGGTGGTGTCGACTACAGAAATTATGATGGGTTTGGCCAGTGTTTCCTATATAATAGACCTGTTATTCCCCGAGGTGTGCGTGCTAGCAAGTTTGGACAAGATATTCGCTCGAGCGTTTTGCTCCCTTGGGACATGAGTGATCTCAACTGCCTTGAAGTCGTTCATTTTTTGTTTCGCCAGTGCCAGGTATTTTTGTAAGAGAGGATCTTTGGCCTGGTATTCTCCTTTAATCTGGGATACCACTAACTGGGAATCGGTCCTGATTTAACCTCGACTACTCCGAAATCTCGAGCTAATGTCAGCCCTACTAGACATGCTTCGTATTTTGCTTAGTTGTTTGATGTCGGGAATGAAAATCCCAACGGGAACTTGACGATCAGCCTATTTTGTTCTCGAGCAGCAATCCAGTGCCACTGCCTTTTGTATTAGATGATTCGTCAACGTGAGCTGTCCACTTGGAACAAGGTTCGACTGCCCCAGGAGTCATTTCAGCAATGAAGTCTGCCAGGCATTGGGCTTTATGGGCTTGTCGTGATTCGTACGAGATCCCGAATTCGAATAACTCGACCGACCACTTAATCATATATCCTGCGAGATCAGACCTGTGTAAGATTTGTTTAATTAGTTGGTCTGTCCGAACCACTATGGGATGTACCAAGAAATACTGCCTCAACCGTCGAGCTATGATCACCAGCGCTAGCGCGACTTTCTCGATCTTCTAGTATCTCAATCTCGGGACCCTAAAGCGCTTTGCTCACAAAATAAACGGGCTTTTGTCCTTCATCGGTTTCACGCATGAGGACGACGCTGAGAGCCTCATTTGCGACTGTCAAGTAAACATAGAGGACTTCCCTTGAGGATGGTCTTGTTAATACATGTGGTTGAGACAAAATGTGTTTCAACTACGACAAAGCTTCTTCGCACCCTGAGGACCATTCAAACTGGATCCCCTTTTCGAATAACCGGAAGAAGGGCAAGGCGTGTTGAGCAGATTTCGATATGAACCTCGTCAATGAGGCGAGCATTCCAGTCAGCTGTTGGATGTCCTTCCTCGATGATGGTTGTCACATTTAGGTGATAGCATGACACTTATCCGGATTTGCTTCAATTCCTCTCTCGGTTAAGTAAAAACCGAGGAATTTGTCGACCCGCACCCCGAAATACATTTTTCTGGATTGAGTCGTATGTTGTGATGTCGGACCTCATTGAAAATTTCTTTTAAGTCGATTACATGGTCGACTTATCGAGGAATTTTCACGATCATGTCGTCCATGTACACTTTGAGCAATTTCCCAAATTGGTTTGCGAATACTTTGTTCATTATATGCTGGTAGGTCGCACCAGCTTTTTTAAGGCCGAAAGGCATTACTTTATAGCAATAATTGCCTTTGTCGGTCATAAAATCCATTTTCTCTTGATTAGCAGGGTGCATTGGAATCCGATTGTAACGAGAATATATGACCATAAAAGATAATAATTGGAATCCAGACGAATTTTCGACAAGTTTGTCGATATTGAAAAGGGGATAGGCGTCTTTCGGGCACACCTTATTGTGATCGGTCTAGTCAACACACATGCACCATTTTCCATTAGATTTTTTCATAAGTACAACATTGGAAAGCCATATGGTAGATTTAACCTCCCTAATGAATTCTGCCTTGATAAGATCATTAACAGCTTTAGCTGCGGCTTCAGCCTTCCCAGGAACTTGTTTGCGATGCCTCTGGGCCACCCAGCGGGCCGTGGGGTCTAGGGCAAGTTGATGGCAGGCAATGTTAGGAGAGATTCCCGGCAAGTTGGACTTCAAGCATTCAGTTAGTTGTAACTTGACCTGCTCGTGAAGGTCAGTGCCCAGCTTCACAGTGTTCCTAGGATCCTCACCTAGATGCACTTGAACGAACTCACCATCAGGAATGGGCCTTTTAATCTTCTGTTGGAGCTCTCGGGCTAGGGGATCATCTTCTTTGATTTCTTCTTCACGCTCAATTATGGCGTCGAAGTCTGTGAGGTTCACCTTTTAAGCAGCTTTTGTCTTGGTCTGTTACTTTATGGGCGGAGGTTGTTTCTGCTCTCCCGAGTCATTCATCTTTAGGGATAGGAGGTAGCATCTCCTAGTGGCTTCAAGATCTATTGCCACAGTGATGACTTTGTTTTCATCATTGTGGAAACGCATCTTCAGATGGGCAGTCGAGGTCACTGCTTCGAGCTCTCCCAAAGTAGGATGCCCAATTATGCAATTGTAGACAGATTTGCAGAGAAGTATGATGAATTGGACTTTGACAGTCTTGGTAGTTGGCTCCTCACTAAAGGTCACCATTAACTCCACGTATCCCAAAGGCTTTGTTGTAGAACCGTTGAAGTCCATCAAGTCATATCTTGTGTATGGGACGAGGTCCTTCTTGGGTAGCTTCAAGGTTTTAAACAGACAGTGGAAGAATATGTCGGCCGAGCTTCCCTATTCGATTAGGATTCTCCTCACATCATAGTTAGCCATATATGCTCTAACTAGCAAGGGAATCTGGTAATTCGGTTGTCCATTTATCAGGTCCTCATCGTAGAATGCGAGATGTGGTCTTCCTGACTTGTGCCTGCTTGCAGGGGGAGGAATACTGGAAATCGACATCACCTCACGCAGTATTCTCTTTGCTAAATTGATGCTAGTACCTCCCTTGTCGGAGAACCCCCTGAAATGACTAATGCAATTGGGGCGGGACGAGGTCTCTCTTTGCTCTCTTCTGACTCTCGACCTCCTTCGTCGGGCAGTGCCACGGCAGCTGTCGAGGACTGATTTTTCTTTAGCCGAAGAGATCGGGACCTCGACCTTCTTTCGCTGGATCTCAACTTCGAGTTTGTATATTTTTGCAACTTTTCTTTCTGAATCAATTGCTCTATGACGTCTTTCAGCTAAAAACAGTCATCAGTATTGTGTCCCACACTTTTTTGGAAACGACAATACTTTGACTTGTTAGTTTCAGGCCTCTCCTTCAGCGGCTTTGGGAAGCGTATTGTCGCATCTCAGAATTCAGCATTGACGCACTCGTTCAGAATACGCGTCCTCGAAGTAATACCCTGGTGGACTCGGTTCTCCTTCTCTTTGCGCGATTTGTCTTCACGTTGGCTGCCAGCCTTTTCCTGCGTTTTCTTTTTGACCTTTGACGCCATCAATTTTTCTTCATAGTTGATGTATTTTTCAGCCCGTTTGAGGAAGTCGTTCAAGTTCTTTGGCTTGTCGACACCAACATTAACACTAAAAAGACTATCTTCTACTAGGCCTTGCTCCAGTAAATACAACTTCATCTCGTCAGAGACTTTCTTCACAAAGACCGCTTCCTTGTTAAAGCGCCCGATGTAATCTCTTAGGGATTCGTCTTTCTTCTGTTGAATAGCAGCCAGTGCTACTGCAGACTTCAGTTGTACCCTAGATGCGGTAAAGAGAGAAAAGAGTTGACACGTGAGCTCGGACCATGAGTCAATCGAGGCCTTTTTGAGGCTCTGGAACCAGGTCAAGGCAGCTTTCTTCAGGGTAAGAGGAAAATGTTTGCATTTTACTGGTCCTTTGGCACCTCGGTAGCCCATGATGGTGTCAAAACAACCGATATGCTCATTAGGGTCACCAGTTCCATCGTACGTGTCAAGGGAAGGAGGTTTCTAGAGATTCTTTGGAATGGCAAACTTAGCAATCCTGGTAGTGAATGGACCAAAGGTCACGCACGCATCGTCCTCGTCATCACTCTGAAAGGAAGTAGAAGAAAGGGATCGAGCATGGCGATGACGAGAATTGCGTTCAGCTAACCTTGCATGACATCGGGAAACTGTGGCAGCTCGCCGAGGTAGTGTATCACTACTCGCGGTTGCACCTCCATGATGAGGAGAAGGACTTGGAGAACAACGGCATCTAGGAAAATTTGCAGGAAAGCGGCGGCGACACAGCGAAAAATGCCTTGTCTCTCGCCTTGAGGAAAGGCTGTCAGGCGAAGTCGCATTGCATTATGTCCTGTTTGCTCGTCTTTCGCCTCACAGAGAGCGGATCGAAGACCATGACGGTGATCTTCAGCGGCATGGTGGAGAATGGTCTAGAGACCTACTGTAGCGAGGTGACCTGCGTGGAGTCGTGCGGTGGCGGTGATGGTAGACGGATCGACGGTTTTTAGATTCTCTAGATCATTGCTGCAACGGAGAGATTTGTTCCCGATGATTCTTGATCTGCGTAGCAATGCAGACAGAAATCTCCTTCTGCTAGTTCTCCATGCGTTCCAAGTGCAGGTTCTATACCTGCATTGCTTCGGTGTGCTTCTGCACAAAATCACGAAACTCGCGGAGGAGGAAAGCGGTGGCCGCCGGAACGGTTTCTTCAGTTTTCGTAGTCATCGGGACAGTGACTAATGGAATTGCATCAACTGAAGGTAGATGAAGATTCCTCGACCTCTCATACTCGACGTGTACCAGCGCTCGTTCAGTCTGAGGTGGATCAGAGGAGCAATCGGATGATTTGGTGGATTGAAATCCACGCGAAGTTAAGAACTGTGTGTCACGATGGTGCACTTCGATCCAGTCATGGTTGAAGACGAAGGTGACTTCGAAAATGTTGAAAGGAAAGTGGATTCCCACAGACGGTGCCAATGTTCTGAAGTAAAACTCAGAGGATGTCAGAGAAGAAGCGCTGCAGTGAAGCTCGTGATGGTCGACGATGGCACGGGGGTGGTTGTACCTGCAGAGACTCTGATGCCTAAGTCGTTTTAGAAAGGAGTGTGAGGTAAGCCAATTATGAATGAAAACGTACCTGGATAGTTGAGGAGATCACTTATATAGTGATCGGAGACGGCTATCGAGAGGTAACCGCTCCCACAAGATCCGGTCTGCCGTTAGATCGTTGCCAGGCTGTGATGAGCTGTTGAGGAGATCTGGATGCCGTTGGATCTGCCACGTAGTCATTTGCTACGAGAAACCGGGTTTTGTTCATTAAAACGGGCCTTTGACAAGCGCTTGGCTGGATTGGGCTTTGGCCCAGTCCAGAACAAAAGGTGTTTGGTAAACAAGCTTATAACACTAACTTATAGCTTTTCCTTTGAATTAATATTTAAAAGACATTGAAAGACTAATAAAAATAAAAATAAAAATAAATAATGCACACTCACGCGCTCGCGCAATGACATATCTTTTTTTGTCCTTAGTACAGATGGCCGGGGGGGAAGTGGAGCATTGTAGGTTCGAACCCGCGCTTCCATTGTCTCGCAGCACTTTGCCACTCATCTGCCTTCTCTGGGACCACAATGGCAGATCTAAGACCATGATTCGATGGGTCAATCTATTTCAAAAAATTTAAAAATTAAAAAAATTATTATCATTTTTTTATAAACCAATATTTATTATCATACATATGAAGATAAATACATTTTATCGGTGGTTGGTCACTTGGTCTTGATAGATTGTGAGAGAGATGAGAGGGCTCTATGGTTTATTTGAAACTTAGAGAAGAATGAGAAAAATACGAAAATATATAAAAATGGGCATAGTGGGTTTAAATTTATAAAAATAGACAGAAAAATACAAAAACCCAAAATATATTTTTCTGATGTAAACCCCCCCCCCCCTTATTGGTAGTACCATTCAATGTCATTAGAGATTGCTACCAACATAATTTGGATTAATGTTGCATCTGAAATTTGGCAAAATCTCAACAACACATTTTCCCAAGCTGGCTTTATGAGAATTTCTCAAATTCATGCTGATCTTACTCCCTGATACAAGGCCACATCTCAGTCACGACATATACAAAGTTAAAAAACTTGTGGGTTGAAATGTGAACTTTTTGGCCCCTGCCAACATGTATTGCTCTATGTAGAACTTCAAGGATTATTCATCAATATATGGATCATGATTGTGTCATATGCTTCTTGCAAGGGCTCAATGATAGTTATGCTTTTATTCGATCCCAAATCTTTTTAATGGACCTCTAACCTTCTATCAATAAGGTGTTATCTATGCTTATCCAACAAGAAAGACAACTCAACATTGAAATCTTGTCAACTCCCACCATCCTGGCAACCAATTACAATCTGATTCCTGCTTCTAAATCCAAGGCAGAGGTTAATCCTTTAATGGAGATCCAAAGCAATACAGTGGCAAGAACAACTCACAAAGTAATGCACACATTTGTAGCAAATCTAACCATTGTGGACCCTTTTTAAAGCACGATTTGCCTCCAAAATACAAATTTGGAAATGAAGAAGAAGAATGGAGAAGGAACATGCACGCAACAATAAACGAATAAGGAGAAAATGAAACATGCATGGCGGTCGTGCCTATGTTTTATTCAGAAAGGGAATACTTAAACGAATAAGGACGCATGATGGACCGCTTCCCATAAGGTGTTTCTAAGTTTGCAGGAAAGTTACTATGCATCTGGATGACACACTAGAAAATAGGCGTTTTAAGCAGAAGTTAAAATGGACTTAAAGATATTTGCGAATCTGCATATGAATCTGCGTCCGCTTATAATTTACGAATCATGTGTCTGCTTTTACTAATAAATATGCATCTACTGAAGTGATAATCCTCTAGATTATCTAATTTTTCTATTCTCTTTAAAGTGGAAATCACCATGTATTCCTAACTTATGCTTTGTTTATACCACAATTTAATGTTGATTAAGCATGCATCAATTGTTAATTCATTTTGATGTTTTAGTTGATTTGAATGGAAATCTTGAGCACAATAACCTCATTTGTGATGTTTTGATTGAAGGTGTTGAAAGAGACAAGAATGGTGCACAATTTGATAAGAATGTAGTTTCGAACACTGACAAAGAAGATTTCAAAAGCTATATCTTGAGCCACACTAATCCAAGTGAGATGATTTTGGTCTTGTTAGAAAGACAGAAGAATTATCTTCAACTTTGATGAAGAACTCGAGACCTAAATCAATCTATAAGTTGGGGTAATTTGTGCTACACGTTGACATAGTGATGATGTCCTAACCTGACAACTGTTCGATGTTTCCATCATATCTGGAGTTTTAGTTGTCCAAATGAGCTGAAACCGGTGCCATTGGAAAGCTAAGATCCATAGCTTCAACTTTCATGAAGACACCTTGAGCTAATTCAGACTTTAAAGAGGTGACAAATGCAGTACAACATGGAAGAACGGGTGCAGAAGGGCGCCCTGCGCCCAGGAGGGCGCCCTGCGCCTGCTGGGAATCGTTTTGATCAATTTTGGGCGCCCTGCGCCTCGTCTCGGCCTGACACTTATTAAAACACACTTTTAACTCATTTTGGTCATTCCCTTTCATATGTTCTCACTTCCAAACCCTAGGGGAGCCAAGAGGCAACCCTAAATCCATCTCATCCCCATCTCCCTTGAAGATTCAAGCCTTGGAAGAGACTTTGGAGCTTCAATGGATCATCCACCACCTCTCCATTCATCTAGTTCTATCTCTCCTCTCTCTTTTATGCATTTCTAGTTTTTCCATTTGGTTAGGAATGATGAACCTTTGTTGGATTCTTGTGTAATATGACTTCTAATGCTTAATACATGTTGTATTTGTGTTGATTGAGCAATTTCTTCCATCCTTAATGCTTTTCATTGATTGGCCATCTTTGAATTGATTCTAAGTGTGATTTCACAATTGGAAAATTGGTTGTTATGCTAGATATGAAGTTGATTGCCATATTTGCGATGATCCTAGGGATAGGACTTCATGCTTATGTGTTCCTTTGAATTCTTACACTTAATGCTTAGTTGAATTAGGAAGGCCTAAGGAATTAGGGTTCTTGGTTTAATCTAAAGGGGCTTTTGCTCAAGGAATTGAGACTAGTCTAACTAAGTGAATTTGAACTTCAATTGCATGAATTTGACTTGTATTGGGATTGAGTTTGATTGCATGAGAAGAGGAAAACAAAGGGGATTCAAATCCTAGCCACTTTTATCCGTATTATTTGTGCACACCAAGTATTTGATATTTGGTCAATACAAGAAAACCAAAAAAATATTGTTTCTTGCTTTCTTTAATTTCATTGTTAATCAATTCAAAACACTAAAATATATTGTTTCTTGTTCAAATAGTAATAAAAATAGTAAGTTGATATTTGACACGCAATCCTTGAGGACAATATCCGGTACTTAACCGATTTTATTACTTGCAACGATCTGGTACACTTGTCGTGATCCCATCAAGTAGCAACTTCAACATCCATCTACCTGAAGAATATCCAGACTCTGTTTACTGAATCTACTGTCACATGCCTCTGAATACAAAGTGTTAAAGGTGTCACCTTTAATGTCACTGTCAAAAGGTACAAGATTTTTTCTCCACATCACTGAGAGAAAATGATTTGAGCAGGAAATAGTACATCCTTCAACCGCTACCCTCGTACTACCTAAAAGAGGACAAAACAAAGCAATATTTTTAAATTTATCTCAACTGAATCACAATGGTATTGTCAAGACTTATCTATAAATATCCTTGAAGCTGAGGAAAAAAATGAGAATACCTAGCATTCATAGAGCCAAAAATGTTGTTGAAATTCTACCTCAAGTTCTTCATTGCCTATTATTACTTTTAGAAAATTGTTTCTATTACAAGTGCTTAAATTTGTATACTATCATGTTGAGAGTTAAAATATTTTCAAAACTCTTTCTTATAATCATTTGGTTGCTAAGGTACCAGCTTGTTCCTTGAAGGAACAAAACAGTGTCATTTCAAGAAGTTATGAGTATAGCCAGGCTAGGTAGAAGTATACTCTCAAGTTGTAATCTTCTAATTATAGTGGAAATCCTTTTTGGAGTGAAGGGACAAGACGTAACTACCAAGTTTAGTGGTGAAATAGTATAAAAACTTCTGTGTATTTTTCTCTCTGCCATAACTTTTTCGTTTATCATTGTTTTATTGGAAAAGTATTTTGAAAGGCGTTGTATTTAAATCGTTATGCGTCTGACCGCTTTTGTGCATCTGCTCTGATTTTCAGTGTGTCATAATCTTTCTTAGAGGTTTCCTAAAAAGAAGTTTTCAAAAAGTTTTTCAAAACACAATTCAACCCCCTTCTTGTGTTTTACCTGTTGTTTTCACAATGTACAAATTTGAAGCCTTGGGATAATATACGATACTGCTTTTATGAATAGAACGATCTGTTGTCAACATCATTGGTACGTAGAAGAATGACTATTAGAAAGATTGAAATAAAAATGAAATTTTAGAGACGGGAAAAGGAATAATTTGTCTCTAATTTGGTAGCTAAGTATTCACTACAATAAACTTGGCAATTACTGATGGCTAAAAGTCGTCGGTAATGTCAAAAAGTTATCGGTAACCAAACATTGTCGACGGCCACGTTGATAAATAACTAGATGGTAAAAAATTACTAACGGCCAAAAAAAGCCGTTGGTATTACCAACGAAAGTCAATTGTCGTCGGTAAAAGTAAAGAAACGAAAAAAACCTTCAATAATACCAATCACTAAGTCATCGGTAATCCCAAAAAAAATACACAACTAGCCACAGTTTATTGTGAACGGTGGCGGTGTCTTCTCGGGAGTATTGTGCATTTCGCTATATTGTGGTTTCGCAAGATGGTTTTGATGGAAAAATTTCTTAAAGGCTTTAGTTCCCCACATCATGGAGAAGCATTTGAACGTTTTCGTTTTCACCGTAGGCAGCCCACGGTGGCCGGTAATCGCTTAGAATGGTGATGATGAGGGCTTCCAGATATGCTCCTTCGCAAAAATTTCACGGGGGCTTTGATAGAGGAGGTTGAGATCTTGCCTTGGTCAGATTAATTCGTAGAAACAAGCATGCAACGGTAAGAAATCTGGCAAAAAAATATCACAATAGCGGAGCTATTTGGGAAGGCAGAGAGAGAACAGGAGATGGAGAGAATTGCTTGAAAGGAAGAGATAATTTTTGGATATAAAGAGGGGAACATGAACTCCCATGATCAAGAAAGAACCTAGTTGTGATTCTGGCAGAAGAAAGATGTGCCAAATGAGTTGTGAAAGAGATAGAAAGAAGCACAACTATTGTAGTACCTTCTCCATAGCATGAGGTTTTAGGGAGGAGTGGAAGAGAGAAGAAAAGAGATCTAAGTTGGTTCTGTTGTGCGTTTTGGACCAATGATGGATGGTGAAGGAACATTTGAGATGTGAGGTTGAATTGGGAGCAGATTGGTGACGTGGAAGTTGTGCTTTCTTATTACCGACGACTAAGTCATCGGTAACTTGCCCTTGGTAACAACAAAGTGCATGATTTGAGTTTTTTGGTGACAAGTTTTCATTTACCAACAGCTAAGCCCTCAGTAGTGCACGATTTGAATTTTTCAAAGATTGATTTCATTTACTGACAGCTTAAGCCCTCAGTAATGAAAAAAATCATGATTCGAATTTTGCGGTGACTGTTTCATTTAACGACAAATAAGCCCTCGGTAACAAAAAAGTGCAAGATTTGCATTTTTTGGTTACAAAATTCGTTTACCGACGGCTTAACTGTCAGTATTACCGATGACTAAGCCCTCAGTAACCAAAAAGCACACGATTTGAATTTTTTGGTGACAGATTTCATTTACCCAAAGCTAAGCCCTCGGTAACTTAAAAGTGCACTATTTTTATTTTTTCGGTGATAGAGTTCATTTACCGACGGAGTCGGGGCCCTCAGTAAAAAGTTTTCGGTAATTAGCAAATTTCTTGTAGTAGTTAGAGACGACAAAATTAGCTAGAAACCAATGTTATTTTTTACGTCTATAATTTCCATCGTTATTTTAAATTTTCAGGTGCAAAACCTTCTACCTTATCAGAATTCTACATTATAGTGTATTTTAGAACCTATTAACACCAAAAACATAGTTGGCTAGTGTTGCGGCTCAGGCAAGTGCACCTAATCGTAACTCATAATAATAGTAGAGTATATTTAAGACTCTGAATGTCGAACCCACAAAGAATGTGCGAGTACCAACGTAACAAAGATCCTATGTTATTTAAGCTATCGAGATTAGTGGTTTAAGAGTAAAACATTTGAATTGAGAAAACGAGAACAAAACGGGATCGCAAGAATTAAAGTGAGATCAAATAGGAAAAGCCTAGGGGAACCGAGTTCACTAATACTAATTCCTGAATCTATCAACCTGCTATTACAAACGATATTTCCTTGTTGAAAGTCAATCACTTACTCTAAGATTATTAACACCCAATGATCATGCAATACTAATAGTCTTCTTCCTAAGAACTACCCAGTTTGGTCATCCAAGGTAATTAAAAGAAAGAGCATCAAGAACTAGTAAGTTTATCAATTTAATGACTAATTGAAAATAAGCAACTATCCCTGACCAGCATAATTAACAAATTCAGTTAGTTCCATTAATTAATTGTGGTACGATTGCCTACAATAAACTAATTTATTAAGGACTGGCCAGATTCTATAAAATTAAGCATGCTAGGAAAAACACATTCATAAGGATAATAAGAAATTCATAATAGCGGTTAAATAAATATCAAGAACATCGTAAAAGCTCCCATCACCCCTAGTGATGGAATTAGCTGCTCACAGTTTTTCTCAATATAATAGAATAACACAAATCCAAGCAAAAAATCCTAAAAGACATGATTAAATAGAACCGAGACACCCTTTCGGTATGATGGTGATTCCCTCACTCATTTTTCACGTCCTCGCGAGCTCTCGGCAGTAAAACAGGATTGGCAAGAGGTCAAAAATTGGTCAAAAGGTCCTCAGAGCAGGCTAAGGTTGCCTTTTTATAGGCAAGGATGTGAATTAGGTTATCTGGCTTTAAATTTGTACATTCTGGGTTAGGTATGTCGTACTGCATTTATACATGGCCGTACGTTGCTTCACTTGCGACGTTGACCCGTACTTGTGCATTATGCACTCCCTGAGAGCAATTACGTACGGTCGTACTTTTTCTTTTCTTTTTCTTTCCTTTCCTTCCATTATGCAATTATGCAACAAATAAACAATTTTAATAAACTAGGAAGGGAAATAGATATTGCGCCTTCCTTTTTATAAACAAATGTAGGGAGTTCATAACATTATTCTTTTGATTTAAGCCACTAGTTACTCTTAAAGAGTATTTTCCAAGGTTACCTCCACAAAATAACAATAAAAAATAACGAGAAGGGGTACCAAAGAAATATAATTTTAGGCACAAAGTTGGGCAACTAGTGGTAAGATAATTTGAAAATAGAAGTGTCTGTCAATCGTGCATAACTCAAAATTAGATTCACTATCTAATCACATTTTCGTGATCAGCAGTCATGGGGTCCACTGCGTCAACAAACCCGTCGACGAGTTTCCTAAAAACCAAATACCCAACAATCCTGTTGAGTATACAATCAAATCGTCATCACACATTGGTCACAAACCCATGAACAATAAACAAACAATGAGGACCAATCTATTAGCCTCTCAACACAAATCACGCATTGGTCACAGACTCGTGACCAATATACAAACAACAAGTATACTAATCTTTTACCCTCTCAACACGAATCGCGCATTGGTCACAAACCCATGACCAATAAACAAACAACAAAGATAATAATTTGTTACCCTCTCAACACAAATCACACATTGGTCACAAACTCATGACCAATAAACAAACAACAAGGATAATAAGTCATTAGCCTCTTAAAACTAGTCACACATCAAGCACATTATAACTCTATGTGGTTACTACCCTTAACTAACCCTTACGAGTCTTTTAAACAAGTTATTAAACAAACAATAGGGGTATGAATTGATTCATAGCCCACGTGAATCGATTCAGCATCTAAAACTCGTTCTGTGAATCTAAGTGTGCAATCATGAATTGATTCATGACTTCAATTCATCAGTTCTGTAAACAACAGCTGTGAATCAATTCATGCAGGTGTGAATCGATTCACAGGACCTGCAGAAGTGTAGTAAAATCTATTTTCTATATTTTCGTGAGTTGGGGATCTCTCCTAAGTGGTCCCACATCCAATCCAACATTTGGGGCAATGACTAAATTGTCCCTAAGTGGTCCCATGAAATTCATAATCTTATCTCTTTATCTTTAATTCATTAATCCATAACTTATTCATTTAAACCAATTCAAATGATCACCACTTACAGCCCCTAACTACACTCTCCAGTGCATCAAAGATTTTTCATTCAATCCATTAGTTCTATTTATTCTTTTTACCAAGATTTACATACATAATTGCCTCTTAAATTAACTCTAATTCAAACCATGCATACTAACCACATCCCAATTTAGTACTCAGTTCTCCAACTAATTTTCAACATGGAATCACATATTCATACTCTAAAATAGTAACTACAATTTATGAATCATGCTAACATATATTTCAAACAAAATCACACATCATAAATCATGCTTCAAATTATCAATTCATATTAAACACCTTCAAGACAACACTAATCATGCATCAAATTACTTATGGTTCATTGCTCATACAAGGGCCTTCTAATTAATCAAAACAAAAAATAATTCAATCAAAATCAATGCTCTTGTGATGAATAACAACAATTAACTTGCCCTACAAGGCCTAGGGATCATGGAACATCCCTAACATGCTATTTGAAGCCTTAGGCCTCTTTTCATAGGATCATCCACCTCATACCTTAGATGAGTTCATAAGTTCTAAAAGGTAAAAGAAGCTACCAATATTCCATTTCTGGTTCCAAAGCATTTTCCTCCTTAGAAACAGAAAGGAGATAAGATCAATAGGTAGAGGATAGCACTCCGGTCACAACCCTTCAAAGAGAATCGAGTTCCTACGAGAAATGAGAGAGAATGATAAAAAACGGCGAGATCCTCCTAAGGGTCCTTGAGTAGCTCTTAGGTTGGATTTAGAATGACTAAGACAGGTTAAAAATAAGTGTTTATGATTAGGGTTAAGTAGTTTATTCTTTCCATGACGTTTTAGGTTGAGTAGGGTCACTTGGGCCAAGCCCAATGGGTCAAAACATGTTAAAATGCGTAAAAGAATTGATGCCTTGGGTACAACAACAGTGCATCATGGTTTTTAATGTAACATGGGCTACATGTATCCGATTGAGGAGTACTATGTGGCTTTGGAAAGCTTAGAGAGAGATATACAATACCGTGTCTCATAAGCAAGTCCTAATTCGGACTCTAGATGAGTCAAAAAGATGATGGAAGTTTAAAGACAGAATTGGTAATTATTTCTAGATAAGATCTTTAGGAGACTAAGATAAGATCTCAAGAGATAATTAGAGAAATAATTATCATATCTTAATTATGATTACAATTAAATACGATTCATATCTAATCATAACTTTAAGGATTAAAATAACGCAGGCTCATCTATTCAAGGATTGAATTTTTATCACATCTAACCAATTACAATATTATCTCGATCTAATGCAAAACTATACAATATCAAGTACTATAATTTAGGATCATTTATTAATACATAAGGTCACATGTTAATAACAAAATCACATGTTACATATTAACACACAAAATCATATATTAAAATATAAATATGCAAATTAATACATATATCACGTATTAACGCACAGGATCTCATAGAACTATATTAACATGCAGAATCTCATATTTAATTATAGTCACAATCGCACATAATTATAATTACAATCCCATAACCCTAACCAATCCCATATGTAACAAAATATATATATATATATATATATATATATATATAATTACAATCCCATATTAATATAGATAATCTCATATTAATGTAAACACATAAATACATATACAATTAACACTGATATATACATAATCATATATTAATATAAATACAATCACCGATTACTATATAATTACATAATAACATGATTGATCTTATCCACTTATAAATACCATATAAATATAGGTATAAATGTCACTATGTACCATTATCTATCAATACAATTAATTACATATTATTATAAGCACAATTAAGATATAATTCACATATTATAACAATTATATTGTACAATTAATTACATAATATATACATATTATTATAACCATAATTAATATATAATTAACATATTATAATATGTAGTATATTATTATTGATTATATTAATAATAATTCTAACATTGTTAGTAATGATGATGATCATAATAATAATAATAATAATAATAATAATAATAATAATAATAATAATAACAACATAAACAACAACAACAGCAATAATAATAATAATAATAATAGCAATAATAACCATTATAATATTTATAATAATATTAATAATAATAATAATAATAATAATAATAATAATAATAATAATAATAATAATAATAATAATAATAATAATAGCAGCAGCAACACATCTATAATTACAGTACCATGTATACCTTCATACGAAAATCGGGGTGTTACACATCTGATTACCATAGTGATTAGGCAACTAATGACTTCGCATCCAAAATCTTGAGGAAAATGCTAGATGACAAGAGTGTAGCTAAAATGACGACTGATATAGATTTATTTCTAGCTACATTTTCTAATATGGTTTTGATTTTCGGCTTACCATTTCCTACATCAAAGGATAAATGAAAATAGTTGATGCATAAGCAATGGAAACAAAAGGGCAAACTAATTGAATGAAGAAAATAGGAGGACATTTAGTTGTGCCAAATCGGCAACGAAAGACTAATGTCGGCAAATCCAATGTCTTTGTAGTGTTGAAGTTTCCTAGATCGGCTGGATCATGTAAAGCGTGGGGAATTTATTAGTGTTATTATGACATTGTGAGTCTACTATCTGCAATCCTGATTGTTCTAGAAGAATAAGTTTCCATATGCAGCAAATCCATATTAGTCGAAAGTCACAACAGCAGGCGAAAAGAAGTTTGGCTGACATAATACATCTTTTAGCTTGCTTTTACTGTCCTCAGCTAAAAGATGCAGGGGCATGTGTTAACACAAGTTAACACAAACAAAATAGTTGGCCAAATCATGTATTAAGTAACTCAGATAAAGTGCAAGTATTCGCGGATCAACTGAGTTCTAATTAGCTGAATCCAAATCAGCCCAATCATGATCGGCTAACTTAAGATCCGTTAAGTCAAGATAGACTCTGATTGAGATGACGTGAATAAAATAGAACTATTTAGCAGAGACAGGCAGCTGAGGAGTAGCAGTTGAGTAGAATTAGTTGATGCAACATCAACTTAACTTGGCTGCTAAGTCTAGATGGGGTTGGAGGATGTTATAAGGTCTTGATGGGCTCGTGGGAATGATGATTAAGGGCCCAAAAGACTATCATTATATTTAGAAAAAAGAAATAGCATGAAAATGACCAAGTTGCGGTAACAACTTTCCTAAATTTTTGGGATGAAGATTAAAAGTGGTTTGGGACAGAATATGAAGGTAAGAAAATGACCACATGGAGTTAAGGGTTTCTCAGTTCAAAAACATGCACCCTCTCCCTTAAAAATAGCGATACGGAGAACATGGTCAAGTGATAGACAATTATCCGTTATAGTGGATTTTTGGCCTATGACTTAGTTTATTGAGCAGATATGCGAATTCTAAGAGTTGACAAAGTCGAAAACATGCATGAAGACTTATTTCCTTAAAATTAGGAATATGGAGAACATGATCAACTAATGACCAGTTTAGCCGATTTAGTAGTTTTTTGCCTATAACTTATATGATCGAGAAGATATGTGAAAGATATGAGCTGACCAAGTCAAGGACGGGCATATTTCCTTAAAAATAGGTTTATGGAGAATGTGGTCAGCTAATATGACAGTCAATAAGTTAGTCGTCCAAGTGTTTTGGGGTTGTAACTTATCTGACTAGGTAGTTACTTATATTTATGTTTCTAACCATGATCTTATATGATGTAACATGTGAGGTAATGGGTTAAGAACATGGCAAATAGTGTTAGTATAGGTTTCTTAGATGGTCTGTGTAACACCCCGCCGAGACAGGGCATTTACTTTAATTTCCTAAACAATAATAGATCACATTTAAGGCAAACACACATTTTATTTACTATTTAATATACAAAGTATATTACACATACAAGTATAACCCTACACCCACATGGGGTGACAAAAGACCTACTGGCCGTGATACAAGGATCAATCCTTTGACTCTAGGCAGTCTTCCCATAGACTCCCCAACCTCCAAGTATAGGTTGATCTTGACTATCTACTATTCATCATATAATAATATAGAAAACATAAAAAACAGAGGGGTAAGAAACTCGTTAATCACTAACAAACAGGAAAATAGCATAGCAGAATAACTGTTATCATGCACCTCACAACCAAAACAACATCATGTCACATCAATTATTAGTATACCGATATCATGGATATCACACTCTGACTCCTGAATACACGGTTACAAACCACATCATACTCTGGAACTACGGACTGACATATGTCGTTGGTCTTTCGGGCTGATCACCGACCCTACGGACCCAGGTCACTGGTCATTCAGGCTGATCACCGGCACTACTGTCCCAGACCATCGCTGAATATTGCGGGTCATTCACGCCCTACTCCCTAGACCAACACCAGTCCTAGGGCACAAAGGAAAGAGACTTAAGTTGGTTGTCCTGGGAACACATCTTGATACGCTACTACCTCTGATCACTGAAGTGAGGTACCGTCCACGTGCACAGTGGACAACATTCCTTATACGAGGAATGGCCAAGATTAACTGCCTGTCAGACGTGGAGTCTTGGAGTCTCATCGAATGACCGAGTTCACACCTTCGGACTGATCACCGGTCCTCAGGTCCCCTCAAGGTCACTGACTATCTCCAAACTACTTCGTACCTTTGGTCCGATCACCAGTCCTTAGGTACACCAACCTCAGGTACATCGACCCGGCTATCACTACTGACAACCAGAGTATCGACGGTAATACTTGCTATTACCATCTAGGGATTTCCAATCCTCTAATTAGAGGGCCTTACCCTTGACTCTAACACCATGCATTAGACTCACATGCTCCATATACAACCAATACATAAATATCAGACATAAATCAGAATATCATCAATCTTGATTTATCATAATTAACAACATATAAATTACCCCTAGTGTCGCATAAGCGATTGTCTACTAATCTCATAAATTAAATAAATAAATATAACCTATGTTGGTTGATAGGTCTACAGTGACTATCATTAGCCACCGTATACCACAACCCCTCTCCTGAGGTGTTGCTGTAACACCCTCTATTTTATTTATTTATTTATTTAAACTAGTAGAACTATTGTTATTATTATTATTATTATTATTATTATTATTATTATTATTATTATTATTATTATCAATGTTCGTGTTATTATTAATATAATTAATAATAATATAATTATTGTAGTGTCAGAGTATATTTATAGAGGTGATTATATTATATTTGTGTATATATGTATAGTATGTGAATTATATATTAATTGTGCTTATAATAATATGAAATTGTGTTGATAGTTAGTGACGCATAACCATATTTATACTTATATTTATATGGTTTTTATAATAGGATAAGATCATTCATGTTACTATGTAGTTATATAGTAATCAGTGGTTGTATTTATATTAATATTTGGTCATGTATATATTAATGTTAGATTGTCTATACATTGATAAGGGTTTGCATTAATATGAGATTATATATATTAATATGAGATTGTAATTATAATTATGTATAATTGTGCCTCTAATTATAGTACAAGATATTGTATGGTTTTGCATTAAATCAGAATTATGTAATCGGTTAGATGTGATAGAGACTCAATCATTGAGTTGATGAGCCTACCTTATCTTACTCCTTAAAGTTTTGAATAGATATGTGACAGATTTAATAGGAATCATAATTAAGATAGGATAATCTTTTCCTCGGTTATCTCTTGAGATCTTATCTTAATCCTCAAAAGATTTTATCTAGAAACAATTACCAATTCTGTATCTAAACTTCTATTATCTTTTTGACCTATCTAGAATCCAAATTAGGACTTGCTTGTGAGACACACTTTTGTAGATCTCTCTCTAAGCTTTCCAACGCCACTAAGCACTCCTAAATCGGATATATCCAGCTCAAGTTACATCAGAAACTATGATGCAGTGTCGTTGTACCCGAGACATTAATTCTTATACGTGTTTTAGTGAGTTTTGACCCATTGGGCTTGATCCAAGTAATCCAAATCGACCTGAAACTCTTGGGGATGATTAAACCACCTAACCCTAACCCTAAAGGCTCATTTTAAACCAGTTCTACTCATCCTAATCCTATCTAAGAGCTGCCCAAGAAACCTAAGGAGATCTCGCCATTTTTACCAAACTCACTCGTTTCTCGTCGGAATTCAACGCCGTTTGAAGTGCCATGACCAGGGCGACTTCCTTTACATTCTAGCATCATTCCTAGTCCATCAAGAACAATTTTCTAACCTTCTTCTCTCCATTTTTGTGTGACCTCAAAGGTAAGCCATTCCTATTATTTTCTTTTAATTTCACTCATTAGAAAGCCACTAATACTTAGTTTTCTCAGTAAAGCTTTGACTTTTCCTCTTGCTCGTGCCATTCAAATTCCTAGGCTTAGAGTTATTTTGTTAGGAAGGAAAGCGACCAAGGTAAGGGCTTTTCTCCTACAAGTTAGAGCTAAACATTGGTGGTTGTTTAAATATGGATATAATTTCGTGTGGTGTCTTATTTATAGGAAAAAGTTTATATTTTTATGAAATATAAATCTATGATGTTCTTCTATCCAATTTTAATTTTCGTGTACTCCTCTAAATAAATGTGTTGATGATTTTTCTTGCTATTTTGTTGATTCTAGATTTATATGTTGTTGAAAATTCGTGTGGGTATATTTTTTTAGTGCAAAAGATTTATTCCATTTTGTCTCTTGATGATGATGGTTACTCTTTGGTCTTTGATAACATGAACATGATTAATTCTAAAGTTGATCAATCTTTATAATATGGGATAATCAAGAGTAATAAAATAAATAATAGTTAATTGTTATAAATTTGTGGGAAGCGATTTATAGATGTTTAATAATATGGAATTGGTTGATGATTTGTTATATTTAATTTGATGAGGAAGAACGATTTAAATATATATATATATAATAATATGGATGCTTGTTGTTTCTTGTTGTTGTAATTTAGGGCAAATCGAATTATGTGTATTTTATTAATAGGAGTATTGTTGATTGCTGTTATTCTCTTGATGGATGTGTACTTGTTGTTCTAAACCGTGAAATGGTGATGTTATTTTGTAAAAGAAATTTTGATATGTGTTATATGGATATAATGTGTGGTGGATTTTCTGGTGAATTACTTCTCGCGGCATGAATTGACTTGATTAAATGACATGCATCATGTAGAGTGGCATATGTAGGGCCTTCGTGGCGGTGATATGTTTTGATTCCCCATTGGTATGGGATGTAGCTATTACTTTTGGGACGACCCTCGTGGTCAAGGCCTACGTGGCAGTGATGTGTTTTGATTCCCCATTGGTATGGGAGGTAGCTATTATTTTTGGACGACCTTTGTGGTTAAGGCCTTCGTGGCGGTGTTAAATTAAATTCCCCATTGGTATGGGATGACTATATCGCGATCTTGAGAGTCTTGCATAAGACATGCATACTAACTTGAATATCCTGATTTTTGTGATGTTGTAAATGTGATGATTTTATTTGTAAGTTAGTATAAAGAAGGAAAAAAAAGGTGAATAGATCCTCTTATGTCTTAAAAGTGATTATTTTTAATTTCATGTTCGTGCTTAAGTGTGAATATATTTTCTTATCGGTGTTCAATATGATTATTCTTGTTTACATATTTTTATTTAAATGTGAAAAAAATGTATAAATCGTATTTGAGCAATTTTTCCATGCTTTAGCTTATTACAACTTGTCATATGAACTGACCCTTACACCACTTTTTAGGTACAAGTGGATTTGAGAAGCCTCAAGAATAATTTGTTTGCATTATTATTGATCGTGTCGTCGACGAATAATTGTGGGTACATGGGTGATAGATGCTCTGTGCTAGTATTTGAACGTTAACGTTATTTTGCGCAAGTTGAACTTGGTATTTTTATTGCGGACGTGGTGTTTTTCCCGCTAAGTAATTGGGATAACTTAAACTTTGGTTATTTTCGCTACAATTTATAATTTCAGAATTTTGTTATATTTTAGTTATGTTGTAGAGTAGTTACATGTTTTTATTAATTTAGTACTCACATGTTTTGAGAATAAAAGATGATTACAGAAGATCTTTAATTTAGATTCACTTGATTTATAATAAAATAAAATTTTCAGCATTAGATTCGATTAGACTAAAATTAGTTTAGTGATTAAGTAGGGTCCTTGCTATTAGTTAAATTTTTATAATTAGCAATAAGACTTTCCTGCGATCATCAAACGTCTTATAAGTTATTAACGGTAACCTTTTATTTCAAAAAAAAAAAATATAGGCCGATTTTCTTAGAATAGACGAGTTAATGCCTTGAAAATTCGGGGCGTTACATTGTGGTATCAGAGCTTAGGATGAGTCTTCGGACTTTTGGGTGGGGCGATCTTGTTTGGCGTATGCATCTAATTATTTTCTTGCATTAATTAATTGAGTTCCTAATTCTGAAATGCTATTTGAAAATATGCCGATTTATTGATTTTGTTTTATTGTTGTTAATAGCATGCTCGGTTTTCTTACTACTTGAGATACGATTATACCACTTATTTTTTTTTTCTTAAGTCATAACTAATATAATTAATTATTTTTATTTCTGGGTCATATCATGTTGCAACGTATAATTCATTACCATGACATGTCTTTTATTGCCTCTAATTGAATGATTTTCACCCGTTGAAAATTGATTGTGTAGTTATTATTCACAATTAATTTATTGAATAACTCTGATTGTGTGAACTCTCTGTAATTGCTTGTTACTTCACTACCTTTTGATTTGGTGGTCACTATACCTTCTGCTGAACCGATGATTGCTAATACTGCATGTTGACAATGTCCTTTGACAATGCAAAGCATGAAATTCAATGTTGATTTGATTTGTATTCCCCTTAAGCATGAGGGAGCTCTACCCTAACCTCTTCTAGTCTGTCTAGTTTTGAGGACGAAACTATTTTAAGGGGGTAAGTATTGTAACACCCTCTATTTTATTTATTTATTTATTTAAACTAGTAGAACTATTGTTATTATTATTATTATTATTATTATTATTATTATTATTATCAATGTTCGTGTTATTATTAATATAATTAATAATAATATAATTATTGTAGTGTCAGAGTATATTTATAGAGGTGATTATATTATATTTGTGTATATATGTATAGTATGTGAATTATATATTAATTGTGCTTATAATAATATGAAATTATGTTGATAGTTAATGACGCATAACTATATTTATACTTATATTTATATGGTGTTTATAATAGGATAAGATCATTCATGTTACTATGTAGTTATATAGTAATCAGTGGTTGTATTTATATTAATATTTGGTCATGTATATATTAATGTTAGATTGTCTATGCATTGATAAGGGTTTGCATTAATATGAGATTATATATATTAATATGAGATTGTAATTATAATTATGTATAATTGTGCCTCTAATTATAGTACAAGATATTGTATGGTTTTGCATTAAATCAGAATTATGTAATCGGTTAGATGTGATAGAGACTCAATCATTGAGTTGATGAGCCTACCTTATCTTACTCCTTAAAGTTTTGAATAGATATGTGACAGATTTAATAGGAATCATAATTGTTGACAAGTGACTCCAAACACAAGAGGGGGGTGAATTGTGTGTGAACGGTGCTTTCAAAAACTTTTGGAGAAATAAGTGCTAATTATGAGTTGCGGAAATATTAATGTGAAATAGATAAATCACTTGAAGAATAAATTGCAAACGAGTTAAAAATAAAGTAAATAGTAAGATATAAATAACAATAAAATAAAGTCTGAAATTTAATTGGTGAAAAGTAGAGATAAGGAGTAAAAAAAGCACACAACAAATTATCCAGGTTCGGCCACCTAACACCCCTGTGGCCTACGTCCTGTCCCCAAAGCAAAGCACTATGGGATTTTCACTAAATCACTAGCTTTTAAATCAGGTTCAGCTAGAAACCTTTACAACTCTATACCAGAGCAATTCGTTCAAGAGATATCACCTCTCTATGAACACCTTGGGATTCCTACCCAAAAAGAAATGATTTTCACAAATAAAATGAGATGAGAAGGATACACTCAATAGTGCAGATATAACAAATTGAAGCTCAAATAATACAACTCAAATTATGTAGAATAAAAAGACTCTCAAAAATTCTGCTCAAATAAGTGTGAGTGATGAAAAATATTTGACAGAGTTTTTGGCACAAAAATTAAGCACTGCGTTGTTGTATTTTTACAAAGCTCACGAGCTGTGTTTATATAGGCAATGGAGGAGCGTCATATTTAAAAAGATTTGTCCGTTGAAGATTTGCCCGTTGCAGGATTTGTCCGTTGCGTGGATTTGTCCGTTGCGTTGAACATGAAAGAATTGAAAACACGGGGACGGAAAAGATTCTCGGACACCACTTGGTGTTCGACATCGTATTTCCATACGACCTCTCTCCAGCTCGGCATACGACCTCCTCAGCTCGGCATACGACCTCTTCACAGCTCGGCACAGACACGACCTCCTCACAGCTCGGCACGCGACCTCCTCACAGCTCGGCACGCGACCTCCTCACAGCTCGGCACGCGACCTCCTCAGCTCGGCACGCGACCTCCTCACAGCTCGGCACGCGACCTCTCCTCACAGCTCGACATACGACCTCTCCACACAGCTCGGCACGAGACTTCCTCAGCTCGGCATACGACCTCAGCACACGACCTCAGCTCGACACGCGACCTCAGCTCGGCACGCGACAAGAGCTCGACACGCGACCTCCTCAGCTCGACACGGAACCTCAGCTCGTCATTTATGAATATCATAAAATCACTTTTAGAATAAAAATCATTTTGTGAGTGTGTGATTTTATTTTAATTGAGAGCTTTTTATTACTACTTACAAATAGTCTTAATAAAAATAAATAAATACCCAAAACCCAAAGACTTGAGAAACTATCATTCTTGATACGCATCTTGGTATTCTTTTCCACTTTTTGCACGGTTGACTATTTGCAAAGCTCCCTTTTTTCAATCATCAAAACCATCCTGTCAAGGCATGTATTCACAATAATTAAGATAGGATAATCTTTTCCTCGGTTATCTCTTGAGATCTTATCTTAATCCTCAAAAGATTTTATCTAGAAACAATTACCAATTCTGTATCTAAACTTCTATTATCTTTTTGACCTATCTAGAATCCAAATTAGGACTTGCTTGTGAGACACACTTTTATAGATCTCTCTCTAAGCTTTCCAACTCCACCAAGCACTCCTAAATCGGATATATCCAGCTCAAGTTACATCAAAAACTATGACGCAGTGTCGTTGTACCTGAGACATTAATTCTTATACGTGTTTTAGTGAGTTTTGACCCATTGGGCTTGATCCAAGTAATCCAAATCGACCTGAAACTCTTGGGGATGATTAAACCACCTAACCCTAACCCTAAAGGCTCATTTTAAACCAGTTCTACTCATCCTAATCCTATCTAAGAGCTGCCCAAGAAACCTAAGGAGACCTCGCCATTTTTACCAAACTCACTCGTTTCTCGTCGGAATTCAACGCCGTTTGAAGTGCCATGACCAGGGCGACTTCCTTTACATTCTAGCATCATTCCTAGTCCATCAAGAACAATTTTCTAACCTTATTCTCTCCATTTTCGTGTGACCTCAAAGGTAAGCCATTCCCATTATTTTCTTTTAATTTCACTCATTAGAAAGCCACTAATACTTAGTTTTCTCAGTAAAGCTTTGACCTTTCCTCTTTCTCGTGCCATTCAAATTCCTAGGCTTAGAGTTATTTTGTTAGGAAGGAAAGCGACCAAGGTAAGGGCTTTTCTCCTACAAGTTAGAGCTAAACATTGGTGGTTGTTTAAATATGGATATAATTTCGTGTGGTGTCTTATTTATAGGAAAAAGTTTATATTTTTATGAAATATAAATCTATGATGTTCTTCTATCCAATTTTAATTTTCGTGTACTCCTCTAAATAAATGTGTTGATGATTTTTCTTGCTATTTTGTTGATTCTAGATTCATATGTTGTTGAAAATTCGTGTGGGTATATTTTTTTAGTGCAAAAGATTTATTCCATTTTGTCTCTTGATGATGATGGTTACTCTTTGGTCTTTGATAACATGAACATGATTAATTCTAAAGTTGATCAATCTTTATAATATGGGATAATCAAGAGTAATAAAATAAATAATAGTTAATTGTTATAAATTTGTGGGAAGCGATTTATAGATGTTTAATAATATGGAATTGGTTGATGATTTGTTATATTTAATTTGATGAGGAAGAACGATTTAAATATATATATATATATATATATAATAATATGGATGCTTGTTATTTCTTGTTGTTGTAATTTAGGGCAAATCGAATTATGTGTATTTTATTAATAGGAGTATTGTTGATTGTTGTTATTCTCTTGATGGATGTGTACTTGTTGTTCTAAACCGTGAAATGGTGATGTTATTTTGTAAAAGAAATTTTGATATGTGTTATATGGATATAATGTGTGGTGGATTTTCTGGTGAATTACTTCTCGCGGCATGAATTGACTTGATTAAATGACATGCATCATGTAGAGTGGCATATGTAGGGCCTTCGTGGCGGTGATATGTTTTGATTCCCCATTGGTATGGGAGGTAGCTATTACTTTTGGGACGACCCTCGTGGTCAAGGCCTTCGTGGCAGTGATGTGTTTTGATTCCCCATTGGTATGGGAGATAGCTATTATTTTTGGACGACCTTTGTGGTTAAGGCCTTCGTGGCGGTGTTAAATTAAATTCCCCATTGGTATGGGATGACTATATCGCGATCTTGAGAGTCTTGCATAAGACATGCATACTAACTTGAATATCCTGATTTTTGTGATGTTGTAAATGTGATGATTTTATTTGTAAGTTAGTATAAAGAAGGAAAAAAAAGGTGAATAGATCATCTTATGTCTTAAAAGTGATTATTTTTAATTTCATGTTCGTGCTTAAGTGTGAATATATTTTCTAATCGGTGTTCAATATGATTATTCTTGTTTACATATTTTTATTTAAATGTGAAAAAAAATGTATAAATCGTATTTGAGCAATTTTTCCATGCTTTAGCTTATTACAACTTGTCATATGAACTGACCCTTACACCACTTTTTAGGTACAAGTGGATTTGAAAAGCCTCAAGAATAATTTGTTTGCATTATTATTGATCGTGTCGTCGACGAATAATTGTGGGTACATGGGTGATAGATGCTCTGTGCTAGTATTTGAACGTTAACGTTATTTTGCGCAAGTTGAACTTGGTATTTTTATTGCGGACGTGGTGTTTTTCCCGCTAAGTAATTGGGATAACTTAAACTTTGGTTATTTTCGCTACAATTTATAATTTCAGAATTTTGTTATATTTTAGTTATGTTGTAGAGTAGTTACAGGTTTTTATTAATTTAGTACTCACATGTTTTGAGAATAAAAGATGATTACAGAAGATCTTTAATTTAGATTCACTTGATTTATAATAAAATAAAATTTTCAGCATTAGATTCGATTAGACTAAAATTAGTTTAGTGATTAAGTAGGGTCCTTGCTATTAGTTAAATTTTTATAATTAGCAATAAGACTTTCCTGCGATCATCAAACGTCTTATAAGTTATTAACGGTAACCTTTTATTTCAAAAAAAAAAATATAGGCCGATTTTCTTAGAATAGACGAGTTAATGCCTTGAAAATTCGGGGCGTTACATTGTGGTATCAGAGCTTAGGATGAGTCTTCGGACTTTTGGGTGGGGCGATCTTGTTTGGCGTATGCATCTAACTATTTTCTTGCATTAATTAATTGAGTTCCTAATTCTGAAATGCTATTTGAAAATATGCAGATTTATTGATTTTGTTTTATTGTTGTTAATAGCATGCTCGGTTTTCTTACTACTTGAGATACGATTATATCACTTTTTTTTTTCTTAAGTCATAACTAATATAATTAATTATTTTTATTTCTGGGTCATATCATGTTGCAACGTATAATTCATTACCATGACATGTCTTTTATTGCCTCTAATTGAATGATTTTCACCCGTTGAAAATTGATTGTGTAGTTATTATTCACAATTAATTTATTGAATAACTCTGATTGTGTGAACTCTCTGTAATTGCTTGTTACTTCACTACCTTTTGATTTGGTGGTCACTATACCTTCTGCTGAACCGGTGATTGCTAATACTGCATGTTGACAATGTCCTTTGACAATGCAAAGCATGAAATTCAATGTTGATTTGATTTGTATTCCCCTTAAGCATGAGGGAGCTCTACCCTAACCTCTTCTAGTCTGTCTAGTTTCAAGGACGAAACTATTTTAGGGGGGTAAGTATTGTAACACCCTCTATTTTATTTATTTATTTATTTAAACTAGTAGAACTATTGTTATTATTATTATTATTATTATTATTATTATTATTATTATTATTATTATTATTATCAATGTTCGTGTTATTATTAATATAATTAATGATAATATAATTATTGTAGTGTCAGAGTATATTTATAGAGGTGATTATATTATATTTGTGTATATATGTATAGTATGTGAATTATATATTAATTGTGCTTATAATAATATGAAATTGTGTTAATAGTTAATGACGCATAACCATATTTATACTTATATTTATATGGTGTTTATAATAGGATAAGATCATTCATGTTACTATGTAGTTATATAGTAATCAGTGGTTGTATTTATATTAATATTTAGTCATGTATATATTAATGTTAGATTGTCTATGCATTGATAAGGGTTTGCATTAATATGAGATTATATATATTAATATGAGATTGTAATTATAATTATGTATAATTGTGCCTCTAATTATAGTACAAGATATTGTATGGTTTTGCATTAAATCAGAATTATGTAATCGGTTAGATGTGATAGAGACTCAATCATTGAGTTGATGAGCCTACCTTATCGTACTCCTTAAAGTTTTGAATAGATATGTGACAGATTTAATCGGAATCATAATTAAGATAGGATAATCTTTTCCTCGGTTATCTCTTGAGATCTTATCTTAATCCTCAAAAGATTTTATCTAGAAACAATTACCAATTCTGTATCTAAACTTCTATTATCTTTTTGACCTATCTAGAATCCAAATTAGGACTTGCTTGTGAGACACACTTTTATAGATCTCTCTCTAAGCTTTCCAACGCCACCAAGCACTCCTAAATCGGATATATCCAGCTCAAGTTACATCAAAAACTATGATGCAGTGTCGTTGTACCCGAGACATTAATTCTTATACGTGTTTTAGTGAGTTTTGACCCATTGGGCTTGGTCCAAGTAATCCAAATCGACCTGAAACTCTTGGGGATGATTAAACCACCTAACCCTAACCCTAAAGGCTCATTTTAAACCAGTTCTACTCATCCTAATCCTATCTAAGAGCTGCCCAAGAAACCTAAGAAGACCTCGCCATTTTTACCAAACTCACTCGTTTCTCGTCGGAATTCAACGCCGTTTGAAGTGCCATGACCAGGGCGACTTCCTTTACATTCTAGCATCATTCCTAGTCCATCAAGAACAATTTTCTAACCTTCTTCTCTCCATTTTCGTGTGACCTCAAAGGTAAGCCATTCCCATTATTTTCTTTTAATTTCACTCATTAGAAAGCCACTAATACTTAGTTTTCTCAGTAAAGCTTTGACCTTTCCTCTTGCTCGTGCCATTCAAATTCCTAGGCTTAGAGTTATTTTGTTACGAAGGAAAGCGACCAAGGTAAGGGCTTTTCTCCTACAAGTTAGAGCTAAACATTGGTGGTTGTTTAAATATGGATATAATTTCGTGTGGTGTCTTATTTATAGAAAAAAGTTTATATTTTTATGAAATATAAATCTATGATGTTCTTCTATCCAATTTTAATTTTCGTGTACTCCTCTAAATAAATGTGTTGATGATTTTTCTTGCTATTTTGTTGATTCTAGATTCATATGTTGTTGAAAATTCGTGTGGGTATATTTTTTTAGTGCAAAAGATTTATTCCATTTTGTCTCTTGATGATGATGGTTACTCTTTGGTCTTTGATAACATGAACATGATTAATTCTAAAGTTGATCAATCTTTATAATATGGGATAATCAAGAGTAATAAAATAAATAATAGTTAATTGTTATAAATTTATGGGAAGCGATTTATAGATGTTTAATAATATGGAATTGGTTGATGATTTGTTATATTTAATTTGATGAGGATGAACGATTTATATATATATATATATAATAATATGGATGCTTGTTGTTTCTTGTTGTTGTAATTTAGTGCAAATCGAATTATGTGTATTTTATTAATAGGAGTATTGTTGATTGTTGTTATTCTCTTGATGGATGTGTACTTGTTGTTCTAAACCGTGAAATGGTGATGTTATTTTGTAAAAGAAATTTTGATATGTGTTATATGGATATAATGTGTGGTGGATATTCTGGTGAATTACTTCTCGCAGCATGAATTGACTTGATTAAATGACATGCATCATGTAGAGTGGCATATGTAGGGCCTTCGTGGCGGTGATATGTTTTGATTCCCCATTGGTATGAGAGGTAGCTATTACTTTTGGGACGACCCTCGTGGTCAAGGCCTTCGTGGCAGTGATGTGTTTTGATTCCCCATTGGTATGGGAGGTAGCTATTATTTTTGGACGACCTTTGTGGTTAAGGCCTTCGTGGCGGTGTTAAATTAAATTTCCCATTGGTATGGGATGACTATATCGCGATCTTGAGAGTCTTGCATAAGACATGCATACTAACTTGAATATCCTGATTTTTGTGATGTTGTAAATGTGATGATTTTATTTGTAAGTTAGTATAAAGAAGGAAAAAAAAAAGGTGAATAGATCCTCTTATGTCTTAAAAGTGATTATTTTTAATTTCATGTTCGTGCTTAAGTGTGAATATATTTTCTTATCGGTGTTCAATATGATTATTCTTGTTTACATATTTTTTTTTAAATGTGAAAAAAATGTATAAATCGTATTTGAGCAATTTTTCCATGCTTTAGCTTATTACAACTTGTCATATGAACTGACCCTTACACCACTTTTTAGGTACAAGTGGATTTGAGAAGCCTCAAGAATAATTTGTTTGCATTATTATTGATCGTGTCGTCGACGAATAATTATGGGTACATGGGTGATAGATGCTCTGTGCTAGTATTTGAACGTTAACGTTATTTTGCGCAAGTTGAACTTGGTATTTTTATTGCGGACGTGGTGTTTTTCCCGCTAAGTAATTGGGATAACTTAAACTTTGGTTATTTTCGCTACAATTTATAATTTCAGAATTTTGTTATATTTTAGTTATGTTGTAGAGTAGTTACAGGTTTTTATTAATTTAGTACTCACATGTTTTGAGAATAAAAGATGATTACAGAAGATCTTTAATTTAGATTCACTTGATTTATAATAAAATAAAATTTTCAGCATTAGATTCGATTAGACTAAAATTAGTTTAGTGATTAAGTAGGGTCCTTGCTATTAGTTAAATTTTTATAATTAGCAATAAGATTTTCCTGCGATCATCAAACGTCTTATAAGTTATTAATGGTAACCTTTTATTTCAAAAAAAATATATATAGGCCGATTTTCTTAGAATAGACGAGTTAATGCCTTGAAAATTCGGGGCGTTACAGTTGCTACTATCAACCCCTAGTAGGGTTAAGGTTCCCTACTCATGCTAACAGTACTACTCTACTACTTACTTTTCCTAGAGATTAAGGTATCTTCCCCCTTACTTGTGTTAGAAGACTGCTGCTGCTTGCGTCCCGTCCCCGAGTCCCTGTCGCGCCTCCAAAGCTCTTCCACGCCCTCCCAAAGGATCCTTTGGAAGAACTGAGGAGAATGGAGGGGTTGGGGGCTATTTATAGGCAAAATGGGGGACTCCCCCTTTCACAACCGCCATTGGTCGCGTCGCGATGGCAAGGCCATCGCGTCGCGAGGAACATCGTCTAGAACCCTCCTTTTCTCTCTTCCATCGACTTAATTGTTTACCGTCCATTGCGTCGTAATGGTATCCTTTATATTTTCCATTGCGTCGCGATGGTCCATTACGAGAAAGGTTTTGTTTTCGTTCTTCTTGAAGATTCTAGGGTGTTTTGTACCTTTCTAAAGTATTCTAGGCCTCTTATGAGTCCTACTTAAGTTCAATTTAATTCTAACTAAAGTTTATTCTTCGATTTGTTACTTAATTATTATTCTAAGAATTATTTAAGACTTATTTGAAAATCAGGATGTCACATTACTACCCCCTTAAAAATAAATTTCATCCTCGAAATTTAGCGATAGTTAGCTGAATCTGAAGTCTCCTCGGTTCCTTTGACCACAAACATTCGCCTTGCTTTGGTTGCTGGTTTAGCCGATGTTGTTGGTTTAGATGTGGCAGTAGGTTAGTTCATTGGTTCTTTAGCTCTAGCTACCTCTTCTTTACAATCTCGAGTAATATGTCCTGGTTTCTTGCATCGATAATAAACAGGTTCTTTTTTAGGACATTCCCAGATATTATGGTTTTTCCTGCAACGCATACATCTTATTGGTCTGGAGTGTTCACTTCCAGCAATCGTAGGCGATTCTTTAGGACGATCATAAGGTTTCTAATTATTTTTCTCATTTTGATTTCTCTTATTGTTCCTCATGGGTCCACTGTTCTTCTGTTTTTCTATCCCGTAGTCAAGATTTTCCAACTCGATACTCTTTTCCATTAATTCAAAGAAACGATTGATATTCAAAGGAATCATGGATCTGCGCAGCTCGGGTTTAAATCGTCCTCAAATTGCCTACACATCCATTCTTCATTCGGGTTCATCTGGTAAAATCTAGAGTATTTAATCAAAGTTTCAAATCTTACAGCATATTCTCCAACGTACATCTTTCCTTGTTTCAAACTGAGGAACTCCTTTTCCTTTTCACGTCTCAATGTACTTGGGAAATGCTTCTCTAAAAAGTAAGTTCGGAACAGTTCCCAAGTAATGACTCTTCCTTTAGTCTCCAGCATTGTTTGCTTATTCTTCCACCAACACTCCGCTTCTCCAACTAACAAAAAGGTTGCATAGGTTACCTTTCGGACATCCCGGCAACTTAGTGCCGCGAAGATCTTCTCAACTTCTTGGAGCCACAACTCTGCTCCTTCCTGATCATATTCTCCTTTCAATTGTGGGGGTTTGTTCTTCATAAAAGTTGCATGTCCGGCATCTACTGTTACTTCTCCTCCACCTCTTTAGTTCAACAGATATTGCAATAACTCCCCCTTTCACAACCGCCATTGGTCACGTCGCGATGGCAAGGCCATCACGTCGCGAGGAGCATCGTCTAGAACCCTCCTTTTCTCTCTTCCACTGACTTAACTATTTACCGTCCATCACGTCGCGATGGTATCCTTTATATTTTTCATCGCGTTTGTATCCTTTATACTTTGTACCTTTCTAAGGTATTCTATGCCTCTTATGAGTCCTATTTAAGTCTAATTTAATGCTAACTAATGTTTATTCTCCGATTTGTTACTTAATTATTATTCTAAGAATTATTTAAGACTTATTTGAAAATCAGGATGTCACAGTCTGTCTATAAATACCAATTGTACATATTGTTTTTGAGAGACCCAATCAATGACACACAAATCTTTACATTTATCTTTCATTTATCGCTTTTTATCATTTATTTTCATGCAATCTTAATTAGTTTAGTAGTTCGACCTTCTACACTAGACGCAATTTAGAATAGTTTTGGAACCTGCAGTTGAGAAACAATGTCTCTTTCTCAGCTTAATCGTCTGATCAAAAGGGGAATCGTTGTTAGTCGTGCGAGTTAGTTGACATATCATCTAATCAGGTGAGCAAACAACTGATCAATCGAGCAAACAGTTGATCAACTGAGCAAACGTCTAGTCGATAAAGAACCAAATTTACACGATGCTTCAACAGAACCCAAGTATATCCGAGATACAAATTTTATTCAAAAATAAAAAATATATTGAAAAATATGTTGAGGATTGTCTTGATAACCTTCGGGTATACAAAAAAGGGTCGCGCTATTTGGAGCCGACAACATACGCGACAACACGTACGGACATACAGTTCGTATATGTATGGACGTTTTTTTTTCCCTCCAAAAAAATATTTTTTTAAATTTTTTTTAAAAAATATTACCGATTTTTTTATCTGGTTAATCACGTTCACATGATCTGGTTAATGCTAAATCCTAAAACTTTTGGACATCTCATTTTCTTATCTGGTTAATCACGTTCACATATCTGGTTAATGTTAAATCCTGAAACTCTTGGACATTTTATTTTCTTATCTGGTTAATACCAAAATCTGTTTTAACCAGTTAAAAAAAATTTTAAAAAATATTTTTTTGAAAAAAAGAAAAACTTTGTCCATACATGTACGGACATACGGTCCGTACAGTACGGACATATGATGTCGCGTATGTTGTCCAAAATTTGTGTCCAAAAATCATTTTTCTTAAAAAAAAAAAAAGATAAGTGAATGAGATGAGATGAGCGTTACTTTTATAGGTTGAATACAAGAGAAGAGAAGAGATGTAAACTTACTAGTATGAGGCGTGTTTGAAAAGCATTAGTCATACTGGTGTTTGTGTTGTAACTCGTAACACTTGACTTGGACCCAAGGAAAAGAAAGGAGATATCGAGAAGAAAAAGAGAGCAAGAGAAAGACATGAAGCATATGCATTTTTCTTTCTCATTTTTCCACATCATTACTTCATTGCTAATCAACGAAAACGAGGGTTCCAAAATAGTTACTACGATTTAATTACATCCTTTTAGTAAGCGTTGTGAGCAATCAATGAAATTCAGATCAGTCATCACTCGGGCAGAACATGTGGAACCAATATATAATTTGTTAAGTTAATATATATTAACTTTTCGAAAAAATAGTTAATATATATTAAAAATAAAAAAACCAAAACATATAAATTTTATATTAGAAATTTTTAAACAATCCATACCATATTTCAATATATATTCATATTTTTTTAAAATTTCATGAACATTATTTATGACGGTAGTCATTTGAAGAGAATAAAAAACTAGCTAATAAAATTAATAATTATTGCATATATTTCTTTAATTTCGTATGTTTAACATATTATTTCATTTACAATCATTTAAAAATGATGCAAACTGGATAACAGTAAAAAACCAAAATAAGAATCTAAATTAGAAAAAAAATAAAAATAGAATGACACATGAGCTTAATCGCAAACTCTGTTCGATAAGTCCAATCCGTTAGCTTATAACGGATTTGACTAGCGAATTCAAAAAAATAGAGAGGTTTAGTAACCGATAACTTATAATGTTTTTTTATAGCTTATAGTGTTTTTTCATATACTACTTTAAATAGAATTTGAGCTTATAACTTATAGTGTATCACTTTTTTTTTCTCATTTTTACTATCATTATTTTAAATAAATTTCTTCTGTATCCTCTATTAAATAATAATGGTAATTGAAGCATTAGTTAAAAATATTTTTTTATGTTATTTTACATTTATCAGTTAGTTTAACAGCTAATTTTACCAAACGTTTCAAATTCAATATGTTAGTTTATCCGCTATCTACTATCCGCTACGAGGAATGCTATTTGGTACGAAAGAATTTCAGTACGAAATGCTCGGAGTGAGAACCATCCAATAATAGGACTCTATAACCATATAATGAGTCGTAAAAAAAACAAGTTGAACCAATCAAAACATTCGTGAGGGGAAAACTTTGTATGATTTAGCATTTTTGATATGCTATAAGCTTGTGCACTATCAGCTAGCTTATCTGCTATTCGATATAAGCTTGTCTGCTATCAGCTAGTTTATCTATTGTGCACTATTTTTTCTCCAAATAGTCTTATTTGAACCGATTTTCATCGATTGTCTAATATGATTTTTATCTCATTTCCGAACCAAACCTCTTTTTAACACTGTTGGTAAGATTTCTATCAAAATATCCAAAGAATTATGAATAAAAATTAAAGAGCATCCTGCTAATGAATACTGTAACGACACTATAACATCCAAGTTTAATTACACTTTTAGTCTCTTGAGTATCACAATTGTGTAATTTTAGTTTCTCGAATTCATATTGTGTAAATTGGTCTCACAGATATTCTAATTGTCACAATCAGGCATTCTGTCTAATTTTTAAAGATAGAAGCCTACGTGGCCAATGTAAGATTGAGTTGGTGCCAACTTAGACCAACTTGAAAAGCTGATGTGGCCACAGAAGACCCGTTATACATGATATTTGGTACAGTAGCTGCCTGAATAGCCTCCTTTATTAAGTCACTCGAAAACTTCTTTGACAACTTGGCAAAGCTGCCTTAAGTCATCACCAACTCAGACCTCATGTTAGCCACATAGGCTCTTCACATAAAAAATTAGATTGATAGTGCACAAAGGCCATTGATTGTAACAATTGGGATCAAATTCACATGCGCAATTGAAATGTGCAATTATAATACATGTGAGATTAAAAGTACATTTTATTAAATATTTTTATTTGTTTAAAGACTAAATATTATTAATATAACAAGCGACAAGTGATTCTACTTTTATTGAAAAAAAAATATTTTGACACCGGTTAAGAAATAAAAAAATTGAAAATATATTTAAAATTGGGAATTTATTATGTATTAAATGGTTTTCAATAAATTTTTTTTTTATCTTTCACACGTGTTTGAACATATTATTTTTTTATTTTTAATTAGTAATCTTAAAGACTGTCATTAATGTTTGTCAAATAAAAATTATTTATTATGTGACATTAGTAACTTAAAATTGTTTATATCTTTAATAAATATTTTTTATTTTGAATCCTTTACTCAGTATTATATTATATTATGTATGTAACTCCTTTGAGTTAAAATAAAAAAAAGAAAAAAAAGAAAAAAGTAACTCCAAATATTGACCCGTTAGTATTTTCAAAGAAACTTTCATAAGAAGTAAAATAATACTAATAAATAAATAATAAATAATAAATTGTCTCCGGATATAAACCGCTCCACTCCGCAACACATTCACAAAAACTCAGCAATAAAACGACCTTCCCTCAGCTGTGTTGTGTCTTCCTCTATCACTTCTACCTCTCCTGTTCTTCTCCATCACTTTTCCTTCTATCTATCCTCTCTTATATAATATTATATTAAACTCACACATAGAAAGAGAGATAGATAAGGCAAGTCCCCTGAGGAAATCCTTTGACACATTAATCTGAGTACTGAAAAATCATTTTTATTAAAGGAAAAACAAAAATGGGAAAGTCTCATATGGGGTTGTTCCTATTCTGTTCTCTCCTTTTTGTTGTGGCTTATTCTGAGTCACACAGAAATTTACCCATCATAGCCTTTGAGGAAGGGTACACACCTTTGTTTGGGGACCATAACTTAGTCATCCATAGGGATGGCAAAACCGTTCATCTTTCACTTGATGAGACCACAGGTTCTTCATCTATCATCATCTATTCTCACTTTTAACCATCTTTTTATATATGGTCGCTTTTTTTTTTTTTTCGAATTTCATTTTTTTAATTTAATATTTTTTTTCTTCTGTTTACAGGCTCTGGATTTGTGTCTCATGATCTTTACCTTCATGGGTATTTCAGTGCTTCGATTAAGTTGCCTGCTGATTACACTGCTGGGGTTGTGATTGCATTTTATGTGAGTCATTTTTTATTTATATCATTTTTTCTGTTAATTTTTATTATTAGTTTTTATCCTATTTTTAGTAATTTAATCACCCATCAGTATTTGAAAGTGTGCATTTTTATTTATTTTATTTTATTTTATTTTTTTCATTTCTTTATCAAGATATAACTCTTTGAAGCTTGCTTGTAAATTTTGTGAGTAACTCGTTCAAACTGTTGATCAAATTCAAATTCTATTATTTTTTTTCTTTTAATTTTTATTATGATTTTTTAATCCTATTTTTAGAAATTTATTCATCTATCAACATTAGAAATTATGCATTTTTATTTTTATTTTTATTTTTATTTTTATTTTTCATTTCTTCATCAAGATAACTCTTTGAAGCTTGCTTGAAAGTTTTGTGGTTTGACTAGATTGCTTTCAGTTTCAGTTTCTTTGGTCTTTATGATCGGTGAAGGAAGGATGCAAAAAAAATTAATTACCATTATTATGTTTTCACTTTTTGAGCCTTTTTTCCAGCTAAAGTTTAATGCTTTGTTTGAATTTTTGAAAGAAAGCTTTCAGTTTCAGTTTCTTTATTCTTTATGATTTGTGAAGTAAAGGGTACAAAAAAAAAATTAATTATCATTAATATGTTTTCACTTTTTGACCCTTTTTTCCAGTGAAAGTTGAATGCTTTGGTTGAATTTTTGAAAGAAAAAGCCAATTGGTCTATTTGTCTTGTTTTTCATGTTAAACATTTTTAGCACAAAATATGGAAGAAAATAAAAAAAGAAGGTCATTTATTCTTCAATCACTTTTTATGTTGCAGATGTCAAATGGTGACATGTTTGAGAAGAACCATGATGAAATAGACTTTGAGTTTTTGGGGAACATTAGAGGCAAAGACTGGAGAATTCAGACAAATGTTTATGGTAATGGAAGTACCAACATTGGCAGAGAAGAAAGATATGGTCTATGGTTTGATCCTTCTGAGGATTTCCATCAGTACAGTATTCTATGGACAGATTCTAAGATCATGTAAGCAATCTATCTCAACCCCATTTACCATATTTGGTTATTTGGTTCTCTTTTTGCTTTTTATATATACCACACATAACATACCTACATTTTCCTTGTTATAGAATAAGTCCCTTTTTTCAGTCCTATTGTTTCCTTTTATGCTCTAGCATTCCCTTGCTTTTAAGTAGTAATTTGATGGCTTTTGTTGCTGGATTGATGTTGCTTTTGTACTTTTGTTCAAACATTTCTCTGGTTTTTCTTTTACTGCTTACTACATCCCCAGTTTTATCAAAACCGGTTTTTGCTTGTAATGGGATTACTATGTACAATTTTTGCTTTGATTGCTTACTGAGAATGAATAAAAATCAGATGTCATCAGACCTTGTATTATTAAATTGTATTTATCCTTAAGGAGAGGAACCTACAAGATAAAAATTTGGTGGGGTGTGAGTGGGTCACCCACAGAATAAATTCTTAGCTATTGGAGTGTTTATAAAATTTAGTAGTTGGAGAACAGTTTTTGTCTACCAAAATTCATGAATTAGTAATCAATATTCATACCTTATAGTTACCATAGTACCAAGTGGGTCTCACATGTCCAATTTACAATTTATATGGGAGGTAGGAGGAAATTATTCTGGATTTACTTTTACCATGTTACTTGCTACTTTCTTGTGTTAAATTTGATAAGGGTTAATTATGTTTTTTAGTCTCCTAAACTTGCGTTGATATTCGATTTTGTTTCCTAAAGTTTAAACACTATACTTTTCGTCACCAGCGTTCTGAAATGTGCTACAATTTGTCCTCATTGATTTATTTTAGTTCCTATAATATAATTATTTTTTTATTTGTTTTTGTTCCTGGATTATTTGATATATGTTCAATTAGTTCCTGTATGATAGGGACTAAAACATTAAAAAGAATATTGCACTGACTAAAATGAGAGAAAAATTATATTGTAGGGACTAAAACAAAACAACGAGGACCAATTGTAACACATTTCAAGATATTGGGGATAAAAAATATACTTTTTAAACATTAGTGACCAAAACCAAATATCAGCTTGAGGGATTAAAAACATAATTAACCTGAATTAATAATTATTTGTAGTTTTCTTGGTTTATTAATTATGTGTTCCTTTTTTTTTTTTTTTTTTACCTTTTGCAGATTTTATGTAGATAATGTTCCTATTAGAGAAATAAAGAGAACAGAATCTATGGGAGGAGATTTCCCCTCAAAGCCAATGACTTTGTATGCCACCATATGGGATGCATCTGATTGGGCTACCAATGGAGGCAAATACAGAGTAAATTACAAGTATGCACCCTATGTTGCTGAGTTCTCTGATTTTGTCCTGCATGGCTGTGCAGTTGATCCAATTGAGCATGTGGCCAAGTGTGACACTGCTCAAAGTTCTGATGCAGTTCCTAATGGTATAACACCAATACAAAGAACTAAAATGGAGAACTTCAGATTGAAGCACATGACATACTCTTACTGTTATGACAGAATCAGATACAAGGTCCCTCTTTCAGAGTGTGTGATCAATCCCCAACAAGCTGAAAGGCTAAGAAAATTTGATCCTGTCACATTTGGTAATGGAAAAAGACACCACCATGGAAAACAACACCATCACAATAGAGGCAACCAGGCTGAGGCTGCTTCATATTAATATGGTTCAATATTGAAGGTTTTGTCATAATAGAAATGTTTTCATCTTTGATATTCAGTTTGATTTACCTGGGTTAGCAATTTACCTTTTCCGAGTGAATCACTAATTAAATCCCTGAAATTGAAGGGCTCAGACAATTTGGTCTTTGAAATTAACAAAATTTCAAAATAATCCCTAAAATTGCTCGATCCATTAGTCTATGAACTAAATTGACCGACCCAAAACGACTAATGTGATTGATGATTTCTTCTGGCACTATTTTATAATATTAATAATTTAAGAGACTATGTTGAAAATGCCCTATAATTTCATGGACGATTTTGATGATTCACTCATTTTTTTCCTTTCATTTTGGTGTATAGAGAAGAGAGGATTGGGCATAGCAGTCCATAGTATGATAGATATTATATTATTGTTGCTGGTGGGTTATTATTTGTATAGTTCTATCATAGGTTCCCAGGTATTTTTGTCATTTGATGTCACATGTTATCCTAATTGAATCTCTTGATGATTTATGTATTTAGAGACACCACATGGATTCAATAAACTATTTATTGTATTATGAATTATTTTAATCAAAGTTAGGTATGGATTATTTTTGTTGGTACTACTCCTCCTACTTATCCAATATGAAACCACCAATGCAAATTGTTCTATATTTGACCGTTGGGAGTGGCTTAAAAATTTACAAGGTCAGATTTGTCAGCTTAAGGACATAATAAAATGTTGTCATTTTGTCAATCTAATTGGAATCCAAAGTCAAGGTGAGTGTGACAAATGCTGCAGTAGCAGTGCTGCAACTGGTTAATTTACTGGTGCTTTCATTAAATAGTGACCCAAAAAATTCTCTCTCTATTTTTTCTTTCCCATGGTTTTGTCATGTGGCGTGTAGACTAAGTTGAGAATTTGGATTGGGCAGTTGGGGATCTCTATAGATACAACATTGGGAGTGGTTATTGGCCTGTTATCCTATGCCAGTGTCTCTATTCCAAGGAAAACAAAAAGAGGAGAAAATTGTCTATCTTCCAGTCACTCCCTCCCTCTCAATTTTTGTTTTGTTTTGTTTTGGAATGTTTATTTGTCTAAAGTTATTTATCATTTTAAAATATTAAAATAGTATTAATTACTTTTTTTTTAATAATACTCTTATTAGAATTTTAATTTATTTGAAACTAATTTGTTTTTCCATCTAACTCCTATTGTATTAAGAATATTTTAGACGAAACATATACTTTGGAAATGAGTATTGTGGTTATTTTTTTTAAGATATTTGTATTATCTTAAACAAGAAGTAAAATGAGATGGTGGAAGTATTACAATTTTTTTAAACAAAATATTCCTACATTTCATTGCCTCTTACGTTACAATATTGTGACTTTCATGTTTGGCTCCCTCCTTAAAAATTACAAATTGAGTAAATCGAACTATGAATAAAACTTTATTTTTCGTATTTTTTGTTCGAACTATGATTTTAGGATTCTAATTGAAAAATTAAACATGCTAACGGTTCAATATAAATTTTTCAGGGAGAAAAGTATAATAAAATTAGAAAGTAAACTATAAAATTGGGAAAATTACTCAAATTGTGATTTTTTAATGGTGAGTAATTTACTAACAGTGCACATTAGAAAAATAAAGGCAATATTATTCTCTCGGTACTTTATTTTAATTTCCAATTTTAAATTAGTTCTTTATTTTTATTTTTTTTTCAATTTAGTCTCACGTGTTCTAAAACATTAACTTCAAGAAAAACTATTGAATCATCTACGACGTGATATGCATGTGTGCGACAAATACAATCTATTTCATCAATTATGCTACGAATCAGAACTCAAAAAACTGTTGTAGAAAGCGAAAAAGATAAAAGACTAAAGCTCTGGTTGGTTGAGATAGATCTCACCGAGATTTTGGGTATTAGTAGTCCCAATGCACCTTTTTGGGTCAAAAATGGGTTTTGCAAAAGAACCTATGAGGTAGATTTTACAAAACTGAGTTTTACAAACTAGATTTTGGGTCCAAAATCTAAAACAAACAGGCACTAACTTAAAACTTGAAATTAAGATAAAGGATTAACAAAGTAATTATGCAAAAAATAAATAAATAAGTATTGATACATGCAAAACATAATGTACCAAAACTTTACATATTTAATTCATTAATTTAAAAGCATTTTTGGTTTGAACTATTTGTGAAATTTCACTACCTTAATTACCAACCAGGTTAGCATCTTTGAAGCTATCTTTTCATTGCCATGAAAGTGATAAAACATTTCATGTCATTAGTTTTAGTGTTAATGATACGCTCGCTATGTACTGGTTTTACCGTTCTCGTATCAGTGTAAAGCACATGGACAACTTATTCCACATCATTCTAGTAGGCTTTAACACCGTCAATATTTCATTCCGTTAATTTTTAAGGAGAAAAAAGAACGCTTGAATAGTGAGACAACGTGTGCACGAGATATCTAGCCAACAAACCACGGTTGCCACGATCTCTGAGAATTTATAATCACCGGCGGAAAGGGAGGGTGGCTTTCTGCCGGAGTGGGTTGGGACAGTGATACTAACCGGGATACAAGTTCATTTCACGATGAGGAGGCTCCTAAACTTGTGCCCCAAACTGGGTTGGGACAGTGGTGCTAACCGGGATTGCTTTCTCTTGCAGATTCATCAAAAGCTCATTTGGCATAATGGAGATACATGCTTAAAGAGAATGTAAAACATGCTGTTGACGTTGATCCCAAAAAATGTAACACGCTTGAAGAGATCATTAGGAAACAACAACAAAGCATGGCCAATGAATTAAAAAGACACAACAAACACAGATGCACACAACGTACCAGTAATGCTACACTCGCTGCATTTGGGTTCGAGCAAATGGGACCATTTTTTAGCTCCATTTTGAAGTCTATTTGGTGGCTTCATTTCGTAGTTTACTTTTTTCTTTCTTTAGGGGGTTTATGTAGATTTATTATAACAAAATATTCCTGTATGAAAATGCCAAGGCAATGGAAGTTGTGTCATGTTGAGAACTTGAGGTGCTTTTAGCTATTTCTTTAGAGGTTGCCGCTCAGTCCTGACGTCTAAAGTTATGGTTTTGACGTTGCATGTAATTTGGTATATATCCCTTAAACAATTGGTATCTGTTAATATATTTAATTCAATGTAATTAGTATTTAATTTACTGATTAGTTAGTCTGTTTATACAGTTGTCAATGCTGTTAGGTGGTTTCTAATACAGTTGTCAATACTGTTAGTTAGCTTCTGATGTAGCTGTAAATGACTTGTATATATACCTACCAATTGATGAATACAATTGAGAAATTCATTTCACCAAATTCATTCTGTTAACATGGTATCAGTTTGTTAGAGAATTTCTCTCCCACTTTCTTCCGCGTTCTCTGTATTCTTCTTCATTTTCATGGCTTCTACTCCCGCGACCTCTAATTCTTCTGTTGCGGTCACCTCCTCCACCACCAATTCTCTTCCTCAAGACATCTCCAACCCCTATTATGTTCACCCTAACGAGAATCCCTCTGCGAAAATCGTTACTGCTCTTCTCGATGGTTCTAATTACCATGGCTGGGTTCAAGCGGTGACGTTGGTGTTGGAAATGAAGAACAAAATCGGCTTCGTGGATGGCACGATTCCGAAACCTAATGAGCAAGATCCGAACTACAGCGCTTGGAAACGATGTAACAACCTGATTCGATCATGGATCAATCATTCGGTTTCTCCTGACATCGCAACGAGCGTTCTTTGGCTGAATCAAGCATCTGAGGTATGGAATGCTTTGCGTAATCGTTTCTCCCAAGGTGATTGCGTTCGGATTCTACAATTGCATAGCGATCTTTATTCCACCAAACAAGGTGATCTTTCTGTTACGAGCTATTTCACCAAATTGAGAATTCTGTGGGACGAGTTGTGCAATTTTCGTCCAATCCCTACCTGTGATGCGACTCCCTCTGGTTCTTGCAAGGCGGTTCAGATCACTACAAGAAATCGCGGGATTACCGACGGCCAAAAGCCGTCGGTAATCCACAAATACCGTCGGTAATAAAAAAATTCCGACGGATTACCGACGGACATTAGGCCGTCGGTAAACTGCGCGTCGCAAATACTTACCGACGGCTTTAACCCGTCGGTAAATTTCCGACGGTTTTCTCCGACGGTTTTAACCCGTCGGAACTTCCGATGCCATTTCCGACGGCTTTAAGCCGTCGGTAAGTTTTCGACGGTTTTTCCGACGGTTTTAACCCGTCGGTAATTCCGATGACATTTCCGACGGCCATGACCGTCGGTAAATCCGAACTTAAATTTTTTTTTTGAAAATTGTTTAAATATTTATTTTTATTAAAAAATTATTTACTTTTTTAAATTATTTAATTTTAATTTCTGTAATCAATTTAATTTATTTATCCATTTAATTAACGATTACTAGTTATCACATTTAATAATTAATTTCTTTCTGTATTTAAAAATGTAATGCGATAACATAACTATAAAACAAATTAAAAAGAAACGTAACAAATAAATAAAAATTCGATTTAACAAAACAAGAATAAAAAATATCCGAAAATATAAAAATATCAATACAAACATAACTAATAGTCACGATAATCATGATCATGATCACTATCACTATCTACATCATCGACATGATCACCAAAGATTATGAGGCGGAGGCGAGGCGGTGGAGGAGGCGGTGGCGAGCTAGCAAATGGTACAGATCCTCCTGCCGCCGCAAAGACTGAGCCAAAATGGCAGCCGTCCGGCGGCCTCTCTCGCTGGACGGCCGCGATCCGCCGCCGCCGCCGCTAATCGCCGCCGCTTTGCTCGGCCATGGCCCGCTTCAACTCGCTTATCTCCCGCTCATCCGGCGGCAAAGACGATCGGGCGACTCTCCCAGAGAGGTAGCGGGCCCTTTCTTGTAGTTCTTTGGCAAGGTCGCCAAAGACCGTATAAGCGACTTCTTCTTGCCGCCAACAACATTCGCCTAAACCATCGCCGACGCAGCTGGATCCTTCCGGGCTCGAGACGGGGAACATGAGGATGTTCGAGATCTAACCCGAGACATCCTCGCCTCAAACTCCTCTGTCAAACATAAACAAATTAGTCAATTTTTATTGTAATAAAACAATATAAACATTGTTAAAAACTATTCATTATGTTTTATAATTACCTGGTCCGCCTCGACCGCTCATCGACAAACTCACCTGCATTCTCTCCTAATATGAGTTGCACGATGGAGCTCGTGTAATCGAACCTCCCTTTGCAAATCACGAGAGTGTAATTATTTAATAAAAAAGCTTAACTAAATAATAATAATAATAATAATAATAATAATAATAATAATAAAAACATACAAGTCGAGCCACAGGTCTACCGATCGACCGAACCTCCAAAGATGCAAGCTCCCACCCTTTTCGTGAGGCTCTATTCTTCTTCGCCTTCGCTACCAGCCTTGAACTCGGGGAGTTCCAGTGCGCTTGTAGTCGCCGCCAGATCTCATCTCCTATCCAAGTGGGCTGCCCATTGAGGCGGGCATCTCTAAGCATATCGGATAGGCGGTGGGAAGCCTTCATATGGAAGTTCTTCTTGATCCGCTCCTCCCGCTCTTCCTTCCAAGAAACCTCTCTGTATGAATATAATACGTTATTAAAAATAATTGAGATTCATGAAATAAAAATAATACGCAACAAAAAAATAAACAACTTACTCGAAAGAATTGAACATGTGCCTCCGCTCACCCACCGTCAGCGTCCCAGGTGGGCCAATAGGCTGGTAATTTTGCTCAATTACTTCGTGATAGCCTTCGCATGGCTTTGTGGAAGGAACCTAAACAATAACAACATACCAATCAAATAAAAAATATATAGCTTAAAGTGTAATTTTCGTCCCGTATTTTTATGTTTTTAGTTTTCATTTAAGTCCATTAAGATATAAAAATTACTTTAATTTCGCCCTTTCTTTTTAATTATTCTTTTTTTGTCTTAGACGAAATACCATCTTACACGTGGCAGTTTGTTTTATTTTATTTTATTTTTACGCCACATGTCGATGGTGATTCGCCTAAGAAAATATGAATAAATAAACAGAAAAGACGAAATTGATGTGATTTTTGAAGTTTAAGGGACTTAAATGAAAACTAAAAAGATAAGGGACGAAATTGAAAACTAAAAAGATAAGGGGCAAAAATGTGTATTCAACCTACATATTCACCTCTACCACCTGGCCCGATAGCAACTCGGCCATCATGCAAAGATCGAATATCATCAACGACCTCCTGCTCATCCTGCCTTTGCCGCTTCAACCTCCTCGTCCCGCTGAACCCCTGCCTGATCGGTGCCTGGCCCACACTATACTCCCGATCGGACACATGAGTGCTCGCACCGCCTCAAACACAAAATGAGAGGAAGAAGCGGCAAGTGTGTTTGGAACCCTGGGGTGGGCATCATGTAAATGGGTGTCGATGCGAAGGTCCCGCATCTTTGTGTAGGTGCCCAATGTGACGAGGTCGCGTAGGGGCCGAACTCGGCTGGAGCCTGTAGGCGTAGATGTATGCGACGCTTGTGTGGATGACAACATCGCATAGCCAACATCATCAATCCTAATAATGTTCTCGCCTCCGACGACGTGGGGGGTCGACAATGATGCCCTTCCTTCCTTCCGCTTGACCACTACCGGGTGGTGGGGCCTGAGCTGAACCTCCCGATGCCATATATGTCTATAGAGCAATTCAATAATAATCATGAAATATTATATTTAAACATAACAATATTAAAAATGAATTCCAAAAATAAACAAGTTATATGAAAATAATCGACAAAATAAAATATGTTGTTAGACATTAAATTCTCTAATTGTAAAAAGTTAAACAAATTTATTACGCCCATTCTCGCCCACTCGCTTCGCATCGTCTTGAGATCTTGATGGTTCCGCCAGTTCTTCATTTAATTCCTCATCTCCATTTACATCTTCATATGTGATTGGATCGTCACGTAGTCGAGAAATGGGTTCAACTTCGTTTACTACGTTGACATGAGACATCTCATCCACTTGATAAGCCACTTCTTCCTGTGGATCATCTGCTTCAATGCGACCCTTGGTTTTATCTTTATTGCAACACACCAACCTTGTTTGTCCCTTCGAGTTGACGGATAAGGGACATAATACACCTGTCTTACATGTTGTGCTATGATAAACGGATCAAACATTTGGTATCTTCTGCTCATGCATATGTCAACAGTATTATATTTGCGATCCATTCTTGTGCCTCTACTTGACGGATCAAACCAATTACAATAAAATAGCACTATTCTTTTAGTATAGTCTAAAGTATTGTACGCCAGCTCATATATATGTTGAATCACGCCGTAGAAGTCGCCTTCACCTCCCTCTCGTGGCACCTTTTACATAAACTCATTAATCGCTTTTTTCCCTCTCGCTTTTGACTGAGTTTGAAATTTGTAACCGTTTAAATACGTGTGCCATTCTTTTACACGTGATTTAGGACCATGAGATAAATTTCTCAAGTGTTCGACATGGGCGATTCTCGACTCGCTATACACTGCAGATACACATCCACAAGTGATTTAGGGTTCCTCTTTGCAAACAATCTTTTGTATTTCCAAACACCAAATAGTTGAAATAGGACTAAAAATACATACCTGGCTCCTAAACCACGTTGGGAAATATTCATGAATATAGGCGTAAGAGTCTTGTTCGCCAGGGCTTAGTTAACAAGAATGCCCTGAACAAGTCATTATCAAACAAATGATCATGAATAGGTGTGGACTAAATAAATTGAAAGTGGTCAAAAGTATACATACGTAAGATATGGTGATACTTCAAGACAGCTTGATCAACACGTGAACGTGTGCTGACTTCCAATCTTCTCCCGTTAACCAGGACTTCAGCTCCTTTCCAGCATGACGACCGGGAAGGCAAAACACTAATAAGGCCAGCGGGTGTCTTTCACTTTCAATTTCTATTTTATTCCTATTATTTGTTGGTGTCTGATGAAGTTCAGAAAATAATGGGACCAGAAATGAATTGTCTCCCGGTGTAAGTAAGTTGCACAAATAGATCCTTCAACCCTGGCCTTATTTTTCACCGACCGTTTTGAGTCACCCATAAATCTACAGAATAACAAGGTTGGTGATCAACATTTCAACATTTAACCCGGCAGTGAATAATTATTTTAAATAATATTTGATTATATTACCTTTCGAATGGATACATCCATCTGTATTGAACCGGTCCACCAAGCCTAGCTTCATGTGCAAGATGCACTGGGAGATGTTCCATAGAGTCAAAGAAACCAGAGGGAAATATTCTCTCCAACTTACAAAGAATGACTGGTATGTTCTGCTCCATCTTGATAAGATCATCATCTCTCAATGTTGCGTAACACAAATCTTTAAAAAATTGGCCGAAGTTCTGTAAGTGGATTTAAAATATTTGACTACAGGAACTAAATGCAATAGGAAGTAAACACTCCATGAATACATGACAATCATGGCTTTTCATCCCAATCATTGTTCCTTTGTTCACATCAAAGACATCTTGCCAAATTAGAAGAATAACCGCCTGGCATTCAAGTTCTTTTATCCACCGACAGATCGACATAGCTTCCTCAACAGCTTAAAGAGTAACAGGCTTTGGGTTTCGTGGTTTTCCCATTCGACTGAGTCATCAAATGCAAGTCCTTTCGCTTACAGTAAAGTGGTAAGTCCAGTCTGGTCTTATCATTGTCTTTCGTTCTTCCTCTAACGTTCATTACTGTGAGAAAAACATTGTCAAAAAAGTTCTTCTCAATGTGCATAACATCAAGGTTGTGTCTCAACAAATTATCTTTCCAATACGGCAAATCCCAAAAAATACTTCTTTTAGTCCAATTGTACCATTGTCCATATCCTTCAAATCGATCCAATTCACCAAAATTTGTGATTTTTGGCAGATCCATAACTCGTAAAAATGCATTGGATGTCAACCTCGGCGGGCCATCTAATTCAACTTCCCCTTCTTGAAGGCGTTCTTATTCCGCCTAAATGGATGATCTGGCTGGTAAAAACCTGCGATGTGAGTCAAACCAAGAACTCTTCCCCCCAAATTTCAAGGTAAAGGCCTTTGTATGCTCCATGCAATGGGGACATGCCATCTTACCATGAGTACCCCAACCACACAACATGCCATATGCAGGGAAGTCATTAATGGTCGACATAAGAGCTGCCCTCATTGTAAAGATCTTCTTTCGTGCAACATCATAAGTCACAACGCCATTCCACAACCTTTTGAGATCGCCAATGAAAGGCTGTAAGTAGATGTCAATACCATCTGTTGGATTATCTGGACCCGGTATAATACAAGACAAGAACATATAGGGCTTAGACATGCACATATCAGAGGAAGATTGTATGGGGTAACAATAATCGCCAAAGCAAGAATAAGGTTTCGCCGTTGATTGAACATATGGGGTAAAACCATCAGAGCATAAGCCAAGTCATACATTACGTGGATCTGCTGCAAATTCGGGATTCACACGATCAAAGTGCTTCCAAGCTTCACCATCACAAGGATGTCGCAACATACCTGAAGTGCTTTTATTCTCATAGTGCCAAGTCATTTTGTCTGCAGTCTGTGTTGACGCAAACATTCTCTGCAGCCTTGGAATAATTGGCAAATAAAACATTGCCTTCCGTGGAACTGGTTTTTGTCTACCCTTCCCATTATCAGTATGTGACATATACCTTGGCTCACCACAGAATTTGCATTCAACTAGCGCGCTATCGTTTTTACCAAATTCATTGTCGTAATATAACATACACCCTCTCACACAACAATCAATCCTTTTAGATTCCAACCCCAATTTGGACACTAAGCTTTTAGCCTCGTAATAACTTTTTGGCAAACCATCTCGATAGGTGACGAGTCCAACATCATCTTCAAGTTACGAGATCCAAGCACACATCCGTAGCACCACGCTTGGACTTGAGAGCTAAAAGTCTCACACACATTGATAACTTAGAGTCGGCAGACCCTTCAAACAACGGCTTATTTGTTTCTAACAAGAGATTATAAAATCTTTGTGCAGTCTCATTTGGAAGTTCATCTGTGTCATCATACTGTGGCTCCTCGAATGATACGTTGACCCCAAGGTATCACAAACCATATTTTGCATCAATTCAATCTGCTCACCATATCCCGTATTCACGCAATTACTTGAAGCACCTGTGCAATTCTCGCCACCCCCTAATCCAACCCGAGGTAACTCTTCACCATGTCTAGTCCAAATCCAGTAATTAGGCATAAATCCAACTCTCTCGCAGTGCAAAGATGACCTCTCCTGGCTCTTGATCTTTCTCGCAATCGCATTTAAGGCACGGACACCTAATCCCTCCATTAATTTCAAATCTTCGTGGTGCCATTGCGACTTGAACGAAGTGATCAATCCCATCGCAAAAAGATTGTTTCAAACCCCTCTTCCCTGATACAACCTATCGTGACATCCAACTACGATTCGAAGGAAAAATTCCATCTTCTCGCATGTCAAAAAATGACAATTTCAGCAAAGACGACATTCTTACAACCGCTTCTCTTTCTTTAAATGGTATGACTTATCCCATTCGAGGAAAAACTTTTTCAGAACTTCGTGATAATAGTCATTCTAATTCTCATATCTTATACTTGACAAAATTTATTGACAAAGATTTCCCATTGGTCTCTCGAGTACACAAAATGATCGCAGATTAGGAACAAGGCAATCAAGTATGCACCCAGAGAACAAAAGGAAATGAATCTAACCGAAATTTCATCAAATATCAAGATACGAGAATCAAGTAACAACTATTATACAAGTAAAGAAAAAGTTTTTTCCCAAATCGTCCGACTTGGACAATTCAAGGTTCAATATACAATGAACACGTGGTATCTAAAAGAGTACACGCACTCAATAATATATTGAAGCTGAAACGGAGAGCTAAGGCTTTTGTCCCAGACTAATAACAAAAATCAAACATCCATTTCATCAATAATTAAAAAGTAACATGTTGAAAGTTGACATCCTCTTAAAGGATAGAATTAAACAAGCATACCGACGGCAAGGGAAGCATAAATCCTTTTAACAATTTTTGTTTTCATAGTGGTTTGGCTTGGTATATGCCATGCAATTAGAGCTCCTATATGGTCACATCTACCATACATCCTAATCCAATAATTGGCCAAAAACAATCATTTTCTGCTTTCGCAGCTTAAAAACTAGCCTAGCACTAGAATCTATTACATTAACCAAGGCATTGATGGTATCTCTAAACAACATAAAATTGGTTACTTTATTATTTTTAAAAAAATAAGATCATCACATAATTAAATTCATCAAATATAGGATTTTAATAGTTTATAATTAGTGTCCGATACGATTAATTTGGGAATCAATTTCCTCGGCAAATTCATGTCTTTGTGTAATAATATGTCTTTCATATGTTAAATTTTTAGTTTAATAAACGTTGTTTGTATTTACAGATAGTATATAGTTATAATCTGTAAATATTTTGGAGATTAATATGGTTACTATCTCAATATAAATTGGTTTCTATAAGTATAGCGAGACGTAGCATGAACATAGGATCGTAGATTCACTTATCAAATTGAGTTTATGTGTTGCTTGCTAAATGAATAATCTACATGCTACCTTACTCAAACATAAAATATCCATCAACCAAAATTCCTTTTGTTGAGAGAAGTAAATCGAGTGATTCCTTCTCTCTTTTACTTTTCTTTCAACTTAAAAGAAAAAGTCTCGACATATATTATCCAGAAAGAGGGGTTTTGAATCAATTACTGAAGTAGAATTTTCAAAAACACCATTTAAAAAATGAAATGGGATTTTGAAACATAGGAAAAGGTGATCTATTGAGTCATTTATACGAATCCAAAATATTATGATTATGAAGAACTCAACGGGACCCTCGAATTGGCCAAAAATATTATCTAGACGCGTGAATAGATTGACCTTAAAACAACAACGATTAATTACGATTGCTATAAAACAAGCTCGTATTTTATCCTGTGTTACCCTTTCTTATTCCTGTACCTTTTGTTAATAATGAGAAATTTTTTTAAAAAAGCGAGTCGACCACTAGAACTACTAATGCTTTTAAAAAAATGTTTTAAAAAAAATAGAGTTACTCTTCAATTGAATTCAATTTTGAATCGAAAATCAATTTCAATGTGGATTGATATCTTGTTCAAAACTACGACAACTATACATCACTTCAACATAAAACATCCTTTGTTAGCCAAAACACACATCACCTCAAAATTCTCTCTCCGGGAGAGAACTATGAAGCAAATCAAATAAATATGTCGGTGTGGGGGTCAACACCAACCCTTTTCCACCCAATGAGTCAACCGACATTCGTTAGAGTGCATACCTAATTCTCGTAACAAGAGAGTGTCCACGCCCTTCGATGTGAGTGGCGCCTCTGAGCAATGTCGTGGCCTCGAACTAAAAATACAGAAAAAACATAGAAAATTTTAACTAACAAGCTACCAAATAGCAATCAACAAAAATGAGCAGGATGCCAACCAAACAACAATCATGTTATAAAATAATTCTAAATAAACCCCAAGTAAGCTTTTTGGCTTTCACTATTTTTATCAAATCATGAATTCTCAAAAGCTATTTAACCTCCTCATGTAAAACATATAATAGAACATAATAGAGTGGTGGTGGTGGTGGTGGCGGCCTGGTTTCGTGAACAATCGATGAAACGTTGGAATAATTGGAAGTTAGGCTTAAGACAAAAATTAAATAGAAAAGCACAAATGTAAAGACATACATTATATATTATCCTAATACATTTATCCAATTAAAATGTTAAAGCAAATAAATACTAATGTACGTAACATGCATAATATAAAATAGAGGCTAGCTAGTGGCGGCTCCTTGAGGGGTCCCCAGGACAAAATCGGGCGGTAGAATCCTCCGAAGGAGTCGATGGAGTGTAATCTGCTACGGTGGGAGAATATTTTGGTGTGGACGGAGTGTAATCCTCTCCGATTGGAGAATACTCCTGAGGTCGGAGTGTAATCCTCTCCGATTGGAGAATACTCCGGTGTGGATGGAGTATACCCAAGATCTCATCGTCATCGCTGGAGACTGAACGATGTATGTCCCTCGATGAGCATCACCGGTAGCTACAGGCCTCCCGGGATCACCATGCCGGTTCATCAAATCACGATCCTCAAAGACGATCCTTAGTCCTGATGACAAAGCTATTTCGATACTCCCTCGCAGACATCATCGGCCTCCTGGAAGGCATAGGAGGATCACGATGGCGAGCATCGCGATCCTCAATCGTCACAAAGCTATTCCGATACTCCCTTGCAGACATCATCGGCCTCCTGGAAGCCCTACCTCGACCACGGTTTCCATCTAAAGACATTGTCTGTTTGTTGTCAACATTGGTCACCATGAGCATATAAACCGAAAATAATCGAATTACAATAAAACGAACAAAGGCATAGGTTTGCAATATTTAAGACTTTATTCCAATATTTTTTTCAATATTTTTTTCAAATCATGATGCTAACCGAGCAGGATGCGCCAACTAGAATTGTTTTTTTCCCTTCTAATTAGCATGCTTAAGACAAACTTTTAACCTTGGACATAATATAAGTATCCTAAACTTTTAAAACAACTAACAATCCACAAAATCAATAAGAGCAGAGCAACCGTCAAATAACTAACAATCCACAAAATCAATAAAAACAGAACAACCATCAAACAACTAATAATCTCACGCAGTGCTACTCTTGCAAAGCTACTAAAACAAAAATCAAATACCAACAACAGGGAATACAAACAAACCTTAGTTCCCAAAATCACAGAACACAAAATTGGAGGTCAAGCCACAAAAGAATACCTGTGATGCACCAAAAACCTTCAAAATCACGTCAAAAACCTTCAAATCACTTCAAGAACTTTCAATCGTTCCTGAAACATCGAAAAGGAACACCAAATCAATTTGGGATTCTAAGAAAAACACGAACAAAGAAGGACAGAATAGAGACAGAGAATAGACGGTGGTGGCAGAGGTGACGGCAGACCACGGTCTTTGTGGAGGTGGCCGCGGAAGTCTGTGGAGGTGGTGGCGGCGGCGTGGTCTTTGTGGAGGTGGCGGCGGCGAGATGGTGTTCGTGGAGGTGGCGGCGGATAGAGAGAGAGATGAGAGAGCAGAGAGAGAGCAGACATGGTGGTGGTGGTGGTGGCGGAGGAAACGCGGTGGTGGTGGCGACTAAGACGTGGTGGTGTGGGCGCGGTGGTGGTGGTGGTGGAGAGAAAGAGTGAGAACAAAGGATGTAACGTAGAGAATAGAGAGAATAGAGTGGTGGTGGTGGTGGCGGCCTGGTGGTGGTGTGGGCGTGGTGGTGGTGGCGGCGTAGTGGTGGGGGCGGAGGAAGAGAGGGAAGTGAAAGAGAAGAGGGATGAAGATGGAGGAGAAAGGGAAGGCCTGGCTTCGATTATTATCGCAAGACATCGACGGCTTTTTACCGACGGTCTAGGCCGTCGGAAAACTGTTCGGCATTACCGACGGGTTTTTTAACTTACCGAAGGTATAAGGCCGTCGGTATTTGAAAAATAGGCGCGTAAATGAAATATCTTTGAAATTACCGACGGGCATTGACCGTCGGTAAATTTACCGACGGACTTGTTGTTTTACCGACGGCTTGGCCGTCGGAAAATCCAACGTTTAACCGACGGTCTTTGACCGTCGGTATATGCCCGTCGGTAAATCCGAATTTTCTTGTAGTATCTTCAAGAAGTATCGCGATTGTGATAGCGTTCTCTGTTTTCTTCATGGATTGAACGAGCCATTTGCTTCTGCAAAATCTCAGATATTGATGCTCGATCCTCTTCCTAGTCTGGATAGAGTTTTCTCGATGATTCTACAACAAGAACGTCAATTGCATGTTGGTGTTCTGCCTACTCCCACTGCTTTCACTGCTCAGGTTTCATCGTCTACATCACAAGGTCGTGGCAAGGCTCCTTTCAAATTCAATTCCGCCAAACAAGGTCATGCTCGTTTGTGCACTCATTGCAATCGCACTAATCATACCATCGACACATGCTTTCTGAAGCATGGATTTCCCCCTGGATAGAAATCAAAGAAATCTGTACATCATGTTGCAACTGCTAATTCTCAATCTGAGGATGATTCTGACTCTGCTGGCATGCTTTCTAGCCTAAGCAAGGATCAAATTCAGAGTTTGCTTGCCTTGCTGCCCTCTGCTACGCCTACTGCCAATGCTGTTAGTTCTTCAAATGTGGTTAGCTCTTCCAATCTTGTTAGTTCTCATCACATTTCTGCTCAGCCTAATGCAGGTAATGTTTCTTGGATCCTAGATTCAGGTGCTACGGATCATTTTGCTTGTTCTTTAACCCTATTTGCATCTTATAGAGCCATTAAGCCAATTCCTGTTGCATTACCTAATGGCAAGTCTGCATCTGCTTTGTTTAGGGGCACTGTTGTATTGACTGATTCTCTAATTCTATATGATGTTCTTTTTGTTGAACATTTTTCAGTCAACATTATTTCCATTACTAAACTTACCAAAAGTCTTGATTGCCAAGCCATTTTCACTCACAACTTCTGTTTTTTGCAGCAGAATTCTGGCCAGAAGATGATTGGCACTGCTAGAGAGTTTAAAGGACTATACTACCTGATACAGCCTGCTTATTGTGATTTTGATTCTGTTTTCAAAGTTCATTTTGCTAGCACATATACACATGATCTTTCCTTTCAAAATGTATGGCATTGTAGGCTAGGTCACCCTTCCCCTTGGTGTTATGACACCATTCAGAAAATTCACTGTAATATTCCATCTATTGTGAATAAACCTTGTGATTCTTGCCATTTTTCCAAACAAAAGCATTTATCCTTTTCTTCTAGTACTACTGTTACTGAGTCTATCTTTGATTTGGTACATGTAGACATTTGGGGTCCATATTCGGTTCCCTCCATACAAGGTCATAAGTATTTCTTGACCATTGTAGATGAATATTCCAATTTTACTTGGCTAAAACTTATGAAATCAAAATCTGAAACAAGGCAGCACATTATTAATTTTGTCCTCTTAATTCAAACACAATTCAACAAAACAATCAAAACCATTAGGAGTGACAATGGGGTCGAATTTTCTATGTCTTCTTTTTACAATTCTAAAGGCATTATCCATCAAACATCTTGCGTTGAGACTCCTCAACAAAATGGTGTTGTTGAGAGGAAGCATCAACATATTCTCAATATTGCAAGATCCTTAATGTTTCAATCCCACCTACCTTTGTCTTTCTGGTCTTTTTCAGTCTCTCATGCTGTCCATATTCTAAATATGCTGCCTTCCAAAATTTTAAAATCAAAATCTCCCCACTTTCTTCTATATAATGACAATCCTGATTTTCACTCCTTAAGAGTGTTTGGATCTTTATGTTTTGCATCTACTCTTCAAGCTCATAGGACTAAATTTCAATCTAGAGCTAAGAAGTGCATTTATCTTGGTCATTCATTTGGCACAAAGGGTTATCTTTTATATGACTTGCAAACAAGGGAACTTTTAGTCTCAAGACATGTTGTTTTTTATGAGACAATTTTTCCTTTTCATAGACAATCCTCTCCTCCCTCAGCCACTGACAGTGTTTTTAATTTTCCAATTCCTGCATATGAGAATACTTCTGATTTGTCTGATTTACCAAATGGCTCTGCTGAGTTAGAAGCTTCTGGTTCAATTCAAAATACCTCCGCTGAAACAGCCCCTGCACATGCTGAAACAGCCCCTGAACATATCACTTCTGCTTCTGTCATTCCAGACCCAATCAATGTTGTTTCTGCTGTTCCAGTATCTGCTGTTCCAGTTTCCAAAAACCCAACCAATGCTGTTTCTGCCCTCCCCAGAACTTCTAACAGAATCAAACAACCTCCTTCATACTTGCAGGATTATCAGTGTAATATTCTTCACACTCTCAGCTCTGCAAATGCATCTTCAGGTACACCCTTTCCTCTTTCTAAATTTACTTCTTTTCATCACTTATCTTCACCACATGCTGCATATCTTCTATCCTTGTCCATTGTCCCTGAACCTCACACATATACCTAAGCTGTTAAATATCCTTGTTGGCAAGATGCCATGGATAAAGAAATTGAAGCTTTACAGAATAATAACACATGGGTTCTCACCGATTTACCTCATGGTAAAAAGCCCATTGGTTGCAAATGGGTATACAAGATAAAGAGAAAATCTGATGGTAGTGTTGAAAGGTTTAAGGCTAGGTTGGTGGCCAAGGGTTACACACAACTAGAGGGTGTAGATTATAGTGAAACTTTTTCACCGGTTGTGAAGTTAACCACTGTGCGATTAGTACTTGCTTTAGCTGCTGCTAAAAATTGGTTTTTACACCAACTGGATGTCAACAATGCGTTTTTGCATGGTGACTTGATTGAAGATGTTTACATGAAAGTTCCCCCTGGGTTTTCTACTCCCAAACCGGGTCTAGTTTGCAAATTGCAAAAATCACTATATGGCCTAAAACAAGCAAGTAGGCAATGGAATTCTAAACTTACTGCTGCTCTTATTTCTCTAGGCTTCCATCAGTCTCCATCTGATCATTCATTGTTTGTGAAAAATCAGAATTCTCACATTACAATTTTGTTAGTTAATGTTGATGATGTGGTGTTGACTGGAAACTGTCTTGAAGAGATCATTGCTATCAAGAACTTTTTAGACAAGCAATTTAAAATCAAAGATCTAGGAGAGCTCAAGTTCTTTCTTGGCTTGGAAGTTGCTAGATCCAAATCTGGCCTCATTTTATCTCAACGCAAATATGCTTTGGAGCTGATCACAGATGCAGGATTACTGGGTTGCAAGCCTGTTTCTGTCCCGATGATTCCCAATTCCAAGCTGTCTGCTTTATCTGGTTCTCCTTTGTCTGATCCAGCAAGCTACAGGAGACTCATTGGCAGGTTGATATACTTGACAAATACAAGACCAGATTTGTGTTTTGTTGTACATAAATTGAGTCAATATCTGTCAACTCCAACACAGTCACATATGGATGCAGCTTTGCATATTCTGAAATACATCAAAGGCTGTCCAGGGAAAGGTTTTTTTTCTCCTCAGCCAGTGATTTCAAGCTTCGAGGTTTTAGTGATTCAGATTGGGCAGCTTGCCCGGAGACAAGGAAATCCATTACTGGTTTTTCAATATTCTTTGGTTCCTCTCTTGTGTCTTGGAAATCAAAGAAACAACCTACCATTTCTAGATCATCGTCAGAGGCAGAATATCGGGCCTTGACAATCACAGCATGTGAGCTGCAATGGTTGAGCTATTTGCTCACTGATATGCATCAAGAAAACTCCTTCCCAATTACTCTATACTGTGACAATCAGTCAGCCATCAAAATTGCGCAAAATCCAACATTTCATGAGCGCACTAAGCATATAGAGATAGACTGTCATCTCATCCGTGACAAAGTGCAGAATGGAACAATTCATCTCATGCCCATTGCCTCCAAGGACCAGCTGGCTGATTTACATACAAAAGCACTCTCTTTTTCTGTTTTTTCTTCCCTGCTGTCCAAGCTGAACATGTCTGATATTCATGGTCCAGCTTGAGGGGGGCTGTTAATATATTTAATTCAATGTAATTAGTATTTAATTTACTGATTAGTTAGTCTGTTTATACAGTTGTCAATGCTGTTAGGTGGTTTCTAATACAGTTGTCAATACTGTTAGTTAGCTTCTGATGTAGCTGTAAATGACTTGTATATATACCAATTGATGAATACAATTGAGAAATTCATTTCACCAAATTCATTCTGTTAACAGTATCCTTTATGTAACATTTAACCTTCAATTTATAGCATATATGCCTTTCTCGATCATGAATGACTGTACTACTAAGAAGTATTTTAAACTCAGAGAAGCTTTATCAATATCTTTTGAATCAATGGCAGTCCTGACAAAAACTTGACAGCATTGATGAGTGGCTTCTCTTTCCTGTTTTTCTGTACCAATATTCAACTTTTCCATTCTCTGGGTATTCAGTTTCAGAACTGTGATGCGTTCCTTCAAATAAAAACAGAATTGTTGATACGCTGTGGAGCAGAATTAAGGGGAATCGTGATAAAAGAGAAAGGAGGAAGGAATAAGGAGCTTGGGGGAAAAAACGCTATAACAGAGAGGAGACAAACGGAGCAACTTTAGCAGTAATCATATATTCAGTTTTTAAGGTCTGATGTGGAAAAAATATTACACGTGGTATATTATTATACGGCAACAGTAAAAACAGCTTCTAAGGCACTGTTTATAAGTTTTCTCCTAATGATAAATCTGTTACAAGCAAATAATGAGTGATCCGCTCCACTTCTGAAAGCATTTTGGAAAAGCAATAGCACCGGTTTGACAAATATCTTTAACTTTTCAAAAAAAAAAAAAGAAAAAAAAACTTTCCTTAATAAAGCAATGTTTGCTTTATTGTTTTAATTAATTAATAATGTTTTTTTTAATTAATAATGTTTTGATTAGATTGATCACAACTAAAGCAAATACAACTCTTGTACCCCAAAAAAAAAATGGAAAAAAAAAAGCAAATACAACTCTCCTATGTTGGAGTGATTATGAACTGTACCAATGTTTAGGGGGAACCTTCGTTGAAAATGAAATTGATGCAAGGTTAAAAACTAAATACGGGTGGCGGCTATATTACGGGTGGCGGCTATAACGCAATGAAATCGATCGTGTTATTTATTTATTTTCAAAAAATCCCCAAGCTCAAAGAAAAACCATATGATCAAAGAGTGTAACTAGGGATGGAAGTAGCCTAAGCCGAGTTAGGTTTTACAAAGCCTAATTTTGGCCAGTTATCTGTTATAGGCTTTTTTTTAGGCATGACCTGACCTGTTTGAAAGCCTAATCTAACCTATTAACCTGTTTAAAAGTCTCATCTAACTTATGTCTAAATAAGTTAAAGGATTAGTAGGCTAATAAGGATAAACTTTATGCATCATAAATTATAAATTATAAAATATTAAACCGCTACAACTAGAGAGCATGAAACATAAGAGTGAGAAGAGACTACGCTAAGATAAGTTTTTCAAGATTAAGATTGTCTTGTTTATTCAAATCTTTTATATAGGTTAATATGCTCAAATCTTTAGAAGTGTAACTAAATATATAATTTTAACACATAAAAATTATTTTTGTAATAGTAACACTATAAAATGTTATATTATTTATATTTATTTAAATAGGTCGGTCTTTTAGGCCTAAAAGGCTTTTTAGATGACCTAAAGTCTGACCTTTTTAGTTAAATAGACTTTTCAAAAAGCTTTAACATTATCTATTTAAAAATAAGTCTAACAGAACCTGAGACTCATGTAGGCCGAGCCATAAACCCCCTATTTAGAGACCTAACCTATTTTCACCCCTATCCGAAAATTCTTTAGTCAATTATTATTTTTTCTCTTACTTTTGTTTGGCCTTAGTGCCCTCAGTACTAACCCTTTGCGGGCCGGGTTTCTCTCTGTGCAAGTATTCAAAAACACAATGACAGCTAGTAACATACTCTTTATTATTAGTGTATTTTTAAAAAAATAAAGCTAAAATACTATTTTAGTCCCTTATGTTTATTTTAGATTTCATTTTGGCCCCTTATGTTTTATTTGTTTCAAATTGGTCTCTTACGTTACAAAAGTTATACCAAAATGGTCCTACCATTAGTAACACCGGAAAATGCTGAGTTGGCAGCTGAGTTGACACGTTGGGGGACCAAATTGAAACAAAAAAAAAACATAAGGGACCAAATTGGTCCTTCTCTTATGTTTTATTTGGTGTCAATTTGGTCTTTTATATATTTTTTTGTTTCAATTTGATCCCCCAACTTGCCAACTCAACTGCCAACTCAGCATTTTGATGGTATTACTAACGGTAGGACCATTTTGATATAACTTTTATAACGTAAGGGACCAATTCGGAACAAATAAAACATAAGGGACCAAAATAAAACCTAAAATAAACATAAGGGACTAAAACAGTATTTTAGCCAAAAATCAATTTAGTTTGTATTTTTTATAAAATGGACTAATAACAAAAAGTCTTTTAAAAATTGTACTGAAAATAATTTGTTGCTGACATTCCTCTTAGCATATTGACTGGAATTCACAAGGTTTACAGCCTTCTCTTCTACTCTGACGTAGAATCTCATGTTGTGTTCATTTTTTGTCCACACTAGTTGAGATAACTCGTGCTCAGTACGAATGTTAAAGAAAAACGAAACCTATGATATAGTTAAGTTTTTAGTGAAAAAATAGTTTTTAGCGGAAAAACGAATAAATAAGCTTTTGTCACGTATCTTTAGTGTAGTTAACTTACTTATGTAGATAATAGAATAATAGATAGATTATAAGCTTTAAGCTTGAATGCTAATAAAACAGGAATAAAATAGACAAAAGGTAACTGACAACTAGTAAAAGTCTATCACACACGCAAGATACAATTGTTTCATCTCAACAATTCCTATAGATTTCAGGGAAATCCGAAGTATCAATATCCGGCTAAGTTTTTCTTTTTCCCTGCCTTGCTTTGCTTCAGAATTGTAAACTGGTTGGCAAATAAATTACCTGTTATTTATTTTTTTATGAATTCTATTTCGGTTTGGTACAGAACTTCAAATTGCATTCAGCATTCAGCATTAATGAAACATTGTTTCAAGAACTAGCAGCCTCCTTTTTCTCTATAAGCTTCACAAAATTATGGACAATCGTCATGCCTTCAGGGGTTATAATGCTCTCTGGATGAAACTGAACACCCTGCAGTTGCAAAGGAATGAAAATTTAATGTGTGAAGAGAAGGAAAACAAATTGTAAATTCAAAGATAAAAGCATGAACTTCAAATCAACAGAATCCTTTACTGCTAATTAGGACCGTGCACGATAAAGGATGGATTCAATTTGATAGTAAACCAGCACCAAAGTAGCTAACCTTCCTACTCTTTAAACCAAAATCATGGAATATTAAGATTTTGTCCTATAAAGTGTAAACAATGTGAAGGATGGGTGGAAAGATATAAGGATTACACCACTACATAATAATCGCTTATTAATGATAGAATAAAATGCTTTTACTATATGTGATTCAATTTGACAAAACAGGAAATTAAACAAAGCCAATAAAGAAGTTATACTGATAAGTAAATTATACAGAATATGTTCTACTCTGGAAAAATTAGGTGATTTGAGGCTAGCTGACATAAATACTGTAGGTTTTAGAGAGAGATCTCATCAATTTATAACTTTAAGTAACCTTTTTAAATTTTAAATTCTGAATTTGTATGACAAAACTACACATTCTTGTTGATTAGTTAACTCATCCTTTATGCAGAGAAATACCAGGTTGTGAAGTTTCCCTCTCCTAAATTGAGACCAGGAATTAACAGTTTGCGCTTTAACCAGTTAAGCTACAACATCAATACTTCAATCTTCTTAACTAATCATCAAGTTCCAAACTTCCAATACTGCCAGTTGATTTATTCTTCATAACAGAATATTCTTCCTTTTTTTTATTTTCCTTTCATGTATTGTTAAAATACCCAATCATTTAGACCAAGGTAGTTTAAATTGACATTAATAGTAGAAAACTATCACTTATAGATTATTGATTTCAATTGAAGGGGAGTGTTGGTGCACCAGTTGGAGTTGCTGTCTCGTCAGTGGAAGGTCGCATATTTGAGTCATGGAATCAGTCTCTTATAAATACAAATTAAGACTACCTACAAAAGACCTAAAACAGGTCCGACCCTTTCTTGGACCCAGTCATGATAGAACCTTTGTAGCACCAAGTTGTCCTTTATGAATATTGATTTCAATGCTGAATAAGAAAATCAGTACGGTGGGAAGAATAAGTTGTTACCTGTAGATACCGATATTTCTTGTGACGAACAGCCATTATAAGACCATCTTCAGACCAGGCGGTTACCTCAAGTTCATCATGAGGGAAGCTCTCCTTCTCAATTACAAGGCTGTGATATCTTCCAGCTAAGAAAGGACTGAAAATGAGACGAAGTTAATGAAGCCAAATTAATTATATCAGAGCTCAGACATTTAAAAGTGAATCGACTAGCTGCTGATTACTTAACCGATAGCAAATTATGACAGGGTATTGAAAGAAAAGGCAACAACATACAATGCATCCCCAAAATTTAATATAAATGTAATAATGTAATAAAACCTACTTTGGTAATCCAGCAAGTAATCCATCCTCTCCTTTCTCGTCATAATAAACCGGAGAACTTTTTCCATGCATCACACCAGTAGGAGAACGAATAATCTTCCCTGCATACGATAAAATAACAGAGTCATGACCCTATTGTAATGGCCCAGCCAAGGGAATAAATGTTGTTGAGAGAGATGAAATGCTAAAAGTTAAAATGTAAGGGATGCTTGCCATTTAAAATGAAAGCCAAGTTCATGATGAACGACAAACAAATATGCCAAGAAAATTTTACATTCATTTCTATGCAGCTAATAGATCAGCGGCTAAGGGGAATACAAGAAATTCATTAATACTCGCCTCCAAAAGCCTCTCCCATGCACTGCAATCCCATGCACACACCAAACACAGGTACAATAGGTCCAAGTTCCAAAACTGTTTGCAAAGATATACCTGAATCTTGAGGTGCTCCTGCAAGGAGGAACCGATGTACATTAGCGGTCTTTTTGTGTTTATTCTATCATTTCCCTTTCGTTATCTATTAGTTTTTATTAATTTATTTATTTAAAAATTTTAATAAAATTGGAAGTTCTTCTTAAGAAGCAAAGCCATACCTGGTCCAGGTGATATCAGCACTCCTCTAGGATTTTTTCTATTCAAAATAAATAAATAAAACACACAGTTACTTATTACATCAGGAACTTTAAAGAATATGTATCATACCACAAGCAGCTTCATCAATAAGAAAATGTTAGACGCGCATAACCAGCAAAATAATTTTACCTTTTCAACTCCTCCACCGTCAACTCGTCATTCCGGTAGACCTCAAAGTGATATCCTAACTCCCCCATATACTACAAATGTAAAAGACACAATATTAGAAATTAGAATAAACAATTTTGTAAAAGGAACCGATGCGCAACTACAAACACAGATTCTATACAAAGCCAGTTAGCAAGTTTAGGAAATGCAGTTATTAATGATGCTCTAATCATTTTCCAGATCTTTCTGTCTCCTGAAAACCATAGTTCATACCAGCCAGCAAATAGATTTGGTTCTTTTGAAGGGTAACATTTTCAGATGGCAAAAGCATAAGTGCTTGAAATTAGCAAACACTCTGGTTGATGCATATTTCACAAATTAAGACATGAATTTGAATTAGTGGTTTGAGATGGTTTTAAATCGCAGTTCACAACCGCAATTGCCTCTACGAAGTCAAGGTTTCTATGATTTGTGTGACCGCGTCACAACATAATTGTGGCGGCAGCATAGTAGTTTTCCCAATATTAAGGATCATCACGTAACCGCAACCTGACCGCAATCACAATTTTAAACACTTTGACCACAACAACTATTTCAGATCTGAATAATTTTACACTGACTTCGTGTGTGTTTGGTTTTGCGGTGGCGAAAATTGATTTTGTACAATTGATTTTAGATAAAAGTGAGTTGGATGTAAAGTGATTTATGTTTGGATGCATTCACGTAAAAGTGAGTTGAACAGCAAAATTCGAGAGTAAAAAATCAGGCAAAAGGTACAAATCCTAGCTTCAAGTTATAATCAATTCTAGAGACAAAATCAATCCTACTCGAGAGCAACCAAACATGACAAAATCAATTTTATGTATCTGGAATCACTTTTGGCTCTCCCAAGAGTGAAACCAAACGTGCACTTCAACAATTTCTACAAATCGGGTGTTCTACAATACTTCAAATTAGTCAACTCCCACGAATCTCGGCAAAAAGAATTTCAAATAAATTAGTAGTAAAATATGATCAATTACCCTACATTTTCTCAAACTAAAACAGTGAGTGAAGTATGTGATAGAGTCATCAAGCTTGATTTAAAAAAAAAATAATAAAAAAACAGAACCATTAAAACAAAGAAATAAAATCGACATCAAGAAGAAATTAGACAAATACTAAAGAATGATGAACCTGGCAAAGATTATAGGTAAAGCTGTCATAGTTGTCAATAACAACAATCGGATTACTGGATTTTTTAGCTGAAGCGGAGGGCTTCGAATTTGCTTCCTTAACACCCGCAGAGGCTTTTGACACAAACCCTTTTGCCCTTTTCGCCACAAAACGCAAATCTACCAAAAAAAAAAAATCAAATTTTGCATATAAAATCATGAATTTAATAAAATATTATTATTCATGAGCGAGGTAATAATAGATAAAAGAGTAGGAAAAAGAGGTACTCAAGGAAGGTTGTTGGTGGTTTCTGAAAGGAGATTGGTTGGGTGTGAGAGAAAGAGACGGGTTTTGCTGAACAAGCGAGATGCGTGAGAGAAATGTGGCAGCCATGATCGAGAGCTCCAAAGCACCGAACTGTAGCTGTAGTAGTATAAACTATGAATGAAGTCTTCAACTGAAGAATCTTATTTGTCTATTTATAACGGCTGTTTGTAGCATCGGCAATTGATTCCTTAGGGAAAAAAATGGGGAAAAAACATTGTACCAAAAAAAAAATGGGGAAAAAACAACTATCACAAACCCGTTTTTCATTTCAATTTCATTATTATAATAAAACTTGTGATTAATTTGGTTAGGTGTAAAGTCGCGACCAATATTCTTGTCAAAAAAAAGGTGCGACAAATGACCTACTCTCTCTCATTCTGAGTATACTCTCTCCGCTTCAAGAGAAAAATAATTTTAATTTTTTGGTTCAAAATATAAAAAACAAGCATCTGCTTTTAGTTTTTATATACATTATATGTTAATTTTCAATTACGCCCTTATTTAAGTTAATAGAATTTATGTTAATTAACTCTTATTAATTATCAGGCACTATTTATAAAAGTGGTACATTTGGGGAAAAAAAAGTTAAATTTTTAAGAGCATTAATTAGAATTAGCTAATTTAAAAGCATTCTGTGTGAATTAGAGTTTTGTCTATTATAATATAGACCGAACGGAGTAAACAAAAAAAAATCACACTAATTAAAAAAAATACTTAATTTCATTTAATATTTTGGTGTAATAAAAAATATAATTGTATTTTTCAAAATGTCTTTCATGAAAATTTATTTCATAAGAATACAAGAGGTTATTAGAAAATAAAATCTAAATTTATTGAAGAGTATTTTAGGAATGATATCATTAAATAGGGTATAGTTAGTTGAGATTTGCTTATATTTCGAACCATCAAAGTTGGAATTTTTTGTTTCTTATATTCGAAACCGAAAGAAGTATTCTTTTAAATATATTTTTCAACTAACCTTTTATTATGCCTCCAAAAAAATTATTAATCTATTTTTAAAATTATCAATACACTTGTATTATAAAGTAATTATTTTTAAAAAGTTCTATTAACTTTTAATAAAATAAAGTAAGAATAAAGATTGTATCGAAGAGTATGCTTACAACAATGTTTTGGAAGAGGATTGTCTAACGTTGAGGAGGGAACTGCGGAGTAACTTTCTTTAATCTGGTCCGTTTGATCAATCTGATGGTATATAAGGCGACACGTGGCACTATCTTTCTCTCTCTATTTTAAAAAAAAACTTCAAACTCTGTTACATTGTAAGAGAGACTCAATAACTCTTCCCGCGTTGCCTCCGCTAGCACCCTGCCTCCCTGTCGCGCACTTCCCCGTCGCCAGCGCCGTCCTGTTGCCGCTGCTCCAACTATTGCAAAGCTAGTGAGTGGTCCTATTTTTTCACTGCATAACATTGCTACTTTCTGGTCTCCCCTGTTTGTGCTAATAGAGGGCTACTACCACTATTTGTAAGAAGCATGGTCTCCCCATTTCCTAATATAGTTTACAGTTTCTTTTTTTTGAGGGGCTAAAGTTTACAGTTTCTATAACTATCATTTATGAATCCCTATTACAACAATTGTATGATACACTTACAGCTCCATTGAAGTATGTGAGAAATGATAACATAAGTTGAGATTTCTTGTAAATTTTTTTATGTTATACTGGATTTCTTATGATTATGAAAGCCTTGTAACTGGTTTTGTGAATTATTTATAGTTTTTATGTTATGATATACTGGTTTTGTGCTCAAGTTCATTCATTATAATTTTTTTATGATTATGAAAGGCTTGTAACTGGTTTTTTTTATATGAAATAGAATAACTGAAAATGTTATTTAATTCTTTTTTTTACATGTCAGGTTCTCCAATTGGGGAGTTGATCAAACATGACATCTTTAATTGTTGATTGGAAGCCAAGGGTTGGTATGGAATTTGATAATTTAAATGCAACTTATCAATTTTGGTTCGCATATGGTGCACATGCTGGCTTTGGAGTTAGAAAACGTTACGCAAACAAGAATAAAAAAGTCGGTACTATTCCATCGTGTAGGTTTGTTTGTAGCAAGAAAGGGGTACAAAATCCAAACAAGAGAGATGTTTTTGTTAGGAAGCACAGAGCTGAGACTAGAACTGATTATAGTGCAAGGATTGCACTTGTACTAAGAATGGAAAGTTTGTCATCCATGAATTTGTAGAGGACCATAACCACCCTCTACAACTTCCAGAGACAACACACATGCTTGCATCACATAGAAAGATAACCGAAGTCCAAGCATATGCTGGCTAATCAATCTGGACTAAGAAAGAAGTCAACATTTCAACTTATGAGCACACATGTAGGGCATAAAGCTAATCTTGGATATACACAGTTGGATGTGAAAAATTACCTCAATGCAAGAAGACAAAGAAGTATGGTGTATGGCGAGGCTGGATGTCTTTTGCAATATTTTCAGCAACAATTGTTAAAGAATTCGTCTTTCTTCCATGCATACCAGATGGATATAGAAGAACAAGTCACAAATGTGTTTTGGTGTGATGCAAATATGGTGTTGGACTACGGGTATTTTGGTGACGTTATGTCATTAGATACTACATATTGTACCAACCGTGCTAATAGGCCACTTGCTTTGTTTTCTGGTTTCAACCACTATAGGGGTTCTATCATTTTTGGTGCAACACTATTGTATGATGAGACAGTTGAATCATTTAAATGATTGTTTGAGACATTCTTACAAGCACACAACCAAAAAAAATCGATGACTATCTTTACTGACCAAGATCAGGCAATGGCTAGGGACTTGCTGCAGTGATGCCCGAGACTCACCACGGTTTATGTACCTGGCACTTGTTGCAGAGCAGAATTAAACACCTTGGAAACTTGATGAAGGGGGGAAGTTATTTTTTAAGAGATTTCAAGAAAAGCATGTATGAATTTGATAGTGAAGCAGATTTTGCGACAGCTTGGACTGACTTGATCAACTACTATAATGTTCATGAAAATAATTAGATCAAATCAGTTTATGCTATTAAAAAAATGGGCTTCGTGTTACATGAAGAAAGCGTTCACACTTGGCATGCAAAGTACCCAACTTAGTGAAAGCTTGAATTCTCACTTCAAATCTTGTATGAAACCGAATTAAACACCTTGGAAACTTGATGAAGGGGGGAAGTTATTTTTTAAGAGATTTCAAGAAAAGCATGTATGACTTTGATAGTGAAGCAGATTTTGCGACAGCTTGGACTGACTTGATCAACTACTATAATGTTCATGAAAATAATTAGATCAAATCAGTTTATGCTATTAAAAAAAATGGGCTTCGTGTTACATGAAGAAAGCATTCACACTTGGCATGCGAAGTACCCAACTTAGTGAAAGCTTGAATTCTCACTTCAAATCTTGTATGAAACCGAATGTGGATATCATCAAATTCTTCAATCATTTTGAACGAGTTGTTGATGAGAAGAGAGGTAATGAGTTGACTTGTGAGTATGAGTCCCTGTATAAGCTTCCAATATTAATCTCTGAGTTGTCACCAATACTAGTACAAATGGCAAAAGTATACACACACACTGTATTTGAGTTGTTCCAGAACGAGTTTAAGCTATTATTAGCTTTATGCATATCAGAGAGAAATGAGTATCCATCATTATGTCAATATGTCATCACTATGGTCAACCATGAAGGATCTTGGAGAGTATCATTTGATCGTGCCTCAACCTTCATATCTTGTAGTTGTAGAAAGTTTGAGACATTTGACATACTTTGCTCACATGCACTAAAAGTGTTTAAAGTGAATGATGTGAAGGCTATTCCTGAGAATTATATTTTAAGAAGGTGGACAAGAGAAGCCCGATGCGGCGTTGTGCGAGATTTGAGGGGAAAGGATGTCGAAGGAGATCCAAAATTATCTAGCACACGAAGATTTAGACAAGTTGTTTCTAAATTCATCAGATTGGCGGCCGAGGTGTCGACTTGTGAAGAATACCACAAGATTGTAGATAACAGTGTGGATGTCTTGTGTAAGCAAATAATGGAACTTCGCTTACAAGCCAGAAACAATGGCAATCATAACAGTGATAACCCAACATTTGTGAGTTATGATGTTATGCAACCGAAGGGTTTCGAGCAACGACCTGGCTTAAAGAGACATAAGCAATTGAAAAGTTGAGTTGAGCTCCAGTCCAATAAAAGAAAAAAAATCTCTACTTAAAAGACAACCTCACAGTCAAGTATCTCAGGTAAATAAGTCGATGTGTAGATCACTTGTTTTAATTTTACATGTACTATGACTTGTTTTAATTTTATATAATCATGTTAGGATAAAGAATTAACAAGTCATTTGCCTGATGGAATATCTTGTTCGGCACCTCCAGCTTATGAGGCCCCTCAAACACAAGAGGATCAATTTAGTTTTACAGCATTTTTTATGGTAATTTCATCTATCTTTTATAAAAGGGGATTATCCTTACTTTTACACTTATCATGATGTTGATTAGTTTGTGTTATTATGTAGGCACCCCTTAGTGATACAAATACTGCAAGTCTGCAACATTATACCAATTGATCCGTGATCTACATTGAAACAATTGGAGCTGTTATGTACAAGGAAGAAGACATTGGAATTGTTATGTACAAGGAAGAATTAGAGTTGTTTTGCTAATTTTTGGTACTGTAATTTTTTGGTATTGATGTTGGTATATCAATGATGTTGATATTTTGGTGTCACTAGTTTATGGTACAACAAATACTGATATATTGCCAATTCTGTAACTAATTTTTGGTACAGCAATTTGGGCCACATGTATTTTTGGTACTACAAGAATTAGACTTGTCACATTTGCTGTGACATGTATTTTTTCTCTTAAGAATGCAACTTGTCACATGTGACTTTTTCCCTTGTCAAACCTGCTTGTCTTTAAAAGAACAAAAAGCTTAATTCAAATAAAAGGCAATGATCAAACTGCTCTAAAAGGCAAACCAGCAAAAACCAGTAAATTAGCCAACCGGTTTATTTTTATATACTCTTTCTCATTACAATAAACATAAGGAAACCAAATAAGCTACAAATTTGTAAAAAGAGTTACTTGCAAAGTGAACAAAGAAGCTCAATTCATTATGTGCAAAAAGAGTTACAAACTTGTAATAGAAAGAAATGCTTTACAATTGAACTACAATTCATTATGTGCATAATGTCCTAAAACTACTTTACAATTAATCCTAAACACATTGAAGCTTCAAATTCTGCAGAGTGGCCTTGATGTCTCTTTGTCTTTGTGCTGTCAAATTTGACACAGTCAAGAGAATGAATCAACAAATCTAGGTGCTAATTTCTTCAATCAGTTGTGTTTCACTTTCTTTAATCACCTTGAATGGTCACTTTCTAGCCATTGTTCCACAAGACCCTCTCTTGCATGTCCCCTGCAAATGTTGAAAGAATGCCATATGCCAAGTCTACACAATAATAGACCAATTCCAGACCCTTCCTGCAACTGTGAAAGAAAGACGTGGTTGAGTCTTTGGCTTTGAAGCTTCCACTAGCCACCAAACTCTTACCAGTTTCAGGGGTTCACCCTTCCACAACCCCTTGTTTTTACAAGATTCGCATACCCACTTTCCCCTCCGAAACTGCCCTTCTCCCACTCTGTTCATCCCCCGACGACTCTCCTCCGGACACCACCACCTCCATTGCGGGGTTCCAACTCGACCCGCGGGGTTCAAATTAGAGAGAAGGAGAGATTTAGTTATGGAGAAGGATGGCGTTCAACGACAAGCAAGGCGTTCGGGGGTTCGCCGGCACCTCCGTCGTAGGGTTCCACCTCGACCCGCGAGGTTCAATTCAGAGAGAAAGAGAGATTTAGTTGTTGAGAAGGATGGCGTTCAGCGAGAAGCAAGGCATTCGGGGGTTCGCCAGCGAGAAGGAGGGAGTTCGCGCAGCGCTGCGATGATAGCAGAGAGGCGGAGGTTCTGCGTACGATGGTCAGCCGTCGGCGTTCATGATCGACTGTTGAAGGGAAACTTTTTGGTCTTGTGTTTAAGCTGTTTAAAAAAGAAAGAAAGAGAGGGCCACATGGCACCATCTGAATGGTTCAATTGATCCAACAGACGTGAATGAGAGAACGACAGAGTGCATTTCGCGCGTTAACGTTAGACAATCCGTTTCCCAATGTTTTACATTTTTCTGTCAGAAAAAAAAACATTGTTAGAAGTTGATTGACACATTATTAGGGTCGTTCCTGACATTTTGGGTGCCATGTGCGAACTGAGAAATTGGTGTCCTATTTTTTATATATATATATATATATATATATATATTGATTATCAAAACACAGATAGCCTTCAGCACACAAGATGTTTAAAAAATTAGTCATTAATTGTTTTAACACAACCTCAATGAAATTAAATATTGCAGAAAAAAAGTTAAATATTATCACAACATTGAAAAATTCAAACCAAACCAACAAATTAAAAAAGAATTATAGCAAAAGTAGTTTTATATGTATCTATCAACCCGAACATGTTGCAACATCCCTAAGTAAAAAAAAAAACTATTTTGGTGCCCCCGAAAATATGGGCACTGTGCGGTTGCACATCCTGCACACCCTCACGGCCACCACTGCACATTACATATACTAGAGTTTTGATAATGACAAAATATTTATTTGAATGAATAATAAAATGAAATAAAGTACTCCTTCTATTTCATTTTAGTAGTCTCTTTTGCTTTTTCATGATTCTTAAAGAAATGATTAGATTTACTGATTTCTATAATAAAATAACACCGTTGGACTAAAATACCTCTATTTAAATTGGACAGCTGCGATTATTCACCAACAACTCATTAATAGAGGTTGGTTGAGATAAATGGTACATTTGAAAAAAAAAGTAATTAATTTTTTGAAGAGACAAATAATTTAAGATAATGAAATATTTCAAACAGGACAAGTAAAATGAGACAAAAGGAGTATTCAGCGAAGAATACAACATGATATTAAAAGTTTTTATACAAAGACTATTCGTTTGTTATAAAGACATGTTGTGTGTCTTAAATATATCAATCTTATGTGTCTTATCTTCTATCGATGATCCACCTTATTTGATTCATAAATATTGTTACCTCTAGTCCCATGTATAAGAGAAAAAAAATATCAAAATCAAGAAATTTTATTTAATGTTATAATTTTAAAAAGTTGTTCTAAATATTAACTCTCAAATTAAATATTTTACACCAACTTATATAAATGAATTTATATAAAGGTATAGAAGTCACTTTAGTAATTAATACTCCTGGGGTCTATAAACTTTTTATGCTTATATTTCAGACCAGATTACATCTAAAAACTTACTAGTATGACATTTTCTTAGAAGGATGCTATTTAGTACGAAGTATATTTTAACGAAAACACACGAAACCAAACGTGTCTCTTATTTTTGAGATTTGTAACAGACGAAATGACAGAAATCCGCCGATATCAACGTATAAAATCATGATGCCTCTCTTGCCAGGTTGTTCGTCAACATTCGTCTCGTACCACAGAGCATTTCTCATGTCGTGATCGTCATACTCATTTTTAATGAAAAATAATTATCAATGATTGTTGTGACGTTCAGAGAAAATAAATTCAAAGTTCATCTCTTGTAGTACATATATTTTTAGCCGCCATAAGTCATAAGGTCATCTCCAACCATATAATTGGATTTTGGTTCTTAAAGCATGTATGATTATAGTTTTCAAAATCTGTTTTTAGTTTCTAGAAATTGAAAAAAAAAATCTGTTTGACAGAGTTCTTTATAAAAACTGCTTTTAAAATTGTTTCCAATTTTATAATTAGAACTAAAATAATACTATAACAGTTTAAAGATGTTTTTATTTTTAATTTTGCTTTTTACTTTCAATACTATCAGAAAAACACACGGAAAACACACATTTTTCATTAATGACAAGGTAGTATTATTTGATAATTATTTGAAAACACTCGCACGGAAAACACCTCTCGGCGTATAGGGATCCGCCGCCCCTTCATTTTTTTACCGCCTGTGTGTGTAAAACGAGGGGATTTATTTATTATTATTTGTAAATGTGTTGTGTTGTATGTAATGATATAAAAAAAATGAGTGCATGTGAGTTATTAGTGTACATGTGGGAGTAGGTGAGAGGGTATCGTGTGAGCTGTGACATTAGTGGGAATTGTTACTGTTATTTTGTATAAGGAATTGATTAATTACTATCATATATTTAATATTATGTTTTATTCTTCTTTTTTATAGATGTTTTTACTCTTTTCAAGTTACAATTAACCATATGAAATTGACATATTTTTATTTGATGATTAATTTTATAAATAGTTAAAAAGTATTGATAAATTCAAGTTTTCATCCCAAGTAAATTTGTTTATTTGAATAATAAAAAAATAAGTCTTCTAAATCAAATTTTTCTCTATATAATAGAAATAAAATAATTTAATATTTTTAATGTAAACTACGTAAATCAATTATTCCAAAGATGAAACCTAATGTTGACAAAAATGATATAATCTTAGTTTCCTATTTTGAAAATGATGCGTTCATTTCTGTCAAAAAAAAAATGATGCCTTCATATAAACATGTGGCAGCCTTTAGCATATGGTTGTAAATGTGTTGTATTTAAAAAAAATTATATAAAAATTTATAGAAATATTATTAGGAAAATTAAACAACCGTCGTGGTTAAACAAATACATTTTCCCTTAAGCGAAGTCAACAAATGGGTGATGTTTTCTTTTCTCTTATGTCAAGAAAAATTCACCCACAATTTTGGACAACTGAACCAGTGATAGTTCAATTTAGCCGCGTTGTTGATCATAAATAAGGGTCTCATATATTATTTCTATTTCTCTCAGTGTGACGGTGTCTTAGTCTCTCCCTCTTAATCTTTTTATGCCACATGTTCGCCTCTTTCCCTGATTCCCTCTAATCTTTGTTGTACGTTTCTCAGTCACACATCTCGAATAATTGAACCTTCCTCTAATTTCCTTATAATCTCCTTGTCTCTGATCTCTCTCTTATCTCCATGTTGCCCCATCGTGCCGGACTGCCAACTCCAAGAACAATTGAAACAAAAAATGCAAGGAGGACAATATTTAAATGATTATGAGGACATCATTTTCTCGGTTCACATAGGGTACCCAAAATCTTAAAGCTGACCTTGGTATAAACTTTCTAGGCAATGCCTTATAGTAACGAGATGTTGTACTTTTCATGAATACATACACAAGTAGAATTTACTTGACGAATTATACATAACCCTGTTATCACAATCCTCAATTCATTGTGGATTAACATATCCTTAATGTTAATCCTTAATATATAACATGGAAAACTCATTTTTATACACTTTAATGGCAGACACCTTAAATTGATATAATTCTTTAAAACAAATTGGCAAAATCTAGAAAGTTTTGTATCGTTGTTTTAATTAGTTTTACTTTATTAATTAAGTTGTTATAATATATGTTACTTTAGAGAGTGAATTATACATCCACTACTACATTTTGGTCTTTTAACATCGGTTAAAAACAGTTTTTAACATCGGTTAAGAATTCGTTATTGATTCAAGCGATATTAAAAGTAGAAACTATTTACATCGGAAAAAGAACCGATTTCAAACAGAATTTTTCACATCGGTTTTTATCATAACCGATGTAACACCCTAATTTTCTTAAGCTTAGTAATTAACTATACTAAGTGGAAAATGGGGGATTTAATCCATAAGGAATAAGGGGTTAATAACCTTTTAATTTAGTGTTTTAACACAAAGCCAAGTCTTAGGGGTAAAATAGTAATTTTACCCAATAGTTTAGGAATAGATGAGATTAATTATTTATGGTAGTTTAATTTATTAATTTATCTAAGATTGAATTAAGAACCAAGGGATAAATTAAGAGATTAAATAAAGATTTGATAGTTAGTTTTTAAAAATTATGCCCTAACCCCCACCATGCACCACACTAATACCCACTCCACCTTAGCTCTCCCCATTCCTTCTTTTCTTTCTCTCACGCACGCTGGAAGCAGAAGAAAGAAGAAAAGAAAATAGAAAAGAAGAAAGGGAAAGATAAAAAGGAAAGAAAAAGAGAGAGAAAGAGGGAATGGCGTGACGGAAGGGAATAGGAGGAGGGAGGTGGAGCACGACGGCACCGGCATTCCATAAACGCGGCGACGGGCCCCACGAGCACCGAGAGAGAAGAGATCAAGAGAGAGACCGTGAGGAAGAGAGAGAGAGAGACAGAACTAGAGAGAGAGAGAAAGAGCTCAAAAATGGGTAAGGGAAGAGGAAGAAGAAGATGGTGATGGAAAGATTCAAGCCTCCAAGGAGATTCAAGCTTAGAGAGGAGCTTCAATGGTGGATTTTGCCAAGCCCTAGGATTTGAGGGTTTTTATCCCAAATCATTTGAGAACGAAGGTAACATAGAACAACCCCTAAAAACCTCTCTTAAGGTGTGCTAGGATTTATTGTTTAAATTCCTTAATCAAATAATTATTGTATAGAATATAAGGATATTATATGGGGTTTGACTGAAATGGGGTTGGATGACTGCCCCCAACCCCCCTCAATTATTGTGTGATGTTTTTCCCATTGTGAGTGTGAATACATGCCTTGACAGGATGATTTTGATGATTGACAAAAGGGAGTCTTGCAAATAGTCAACCGTGCAAAAAGTGGAAAAGAATACCAAGACGCGTATCAAGAATGATAGTTTCTCAAGTCTTTGGGTTTTGGGTATTTATTTATCTTTATTAAGACAATTTGTAAGTAGTAATAAAAAGCTCTCAATTAAAATTAAATCACACACGCACAAAATATTTTGACATGCATATCTCGTGTCGGATGTCGAGCTGAGGAAGTCGGATGTCGAGCTGAGGAGGAAGTCGGATGTTGAGCTCTGAGGAAGTCGTATGTCGAACTGAGGAGGAGGTCGCGTGTCAAGCTTATGAGGTCGCGTACCGAGGTCGCGTGATGAGCTGATGATCCGTGTCGAGCTGATGAGGTCGTGTACTGAGGTCTCGTGTCGAGCTGATGAGGTCGTATGCAGAGCTGTGTGCCGAGGTCGTGTGCCGAGGTCTTTTGCCGAGATGTGGCGAGGTCGTCTGCCGAGCTGTCTTCAGAGGTCGTCTGCCGAGCTGTCTTCAGAGGTCGTATGCCGAGCCGTCTCCGTGTTTTCAATTTCTTTATTTCAAAACGCAACGGGCAGATTTTTCTTCCAACGGACAAATCAAATCGACGCAACGGACAAATCTTTTTTTAAATGCTGAACGACAAATCCTTTTAATAATCATCCTGCAACGGTCAAATCTTCAACGGACAAATCTTGTCATTTCGACGCTCATCCATTGCCTATATAAACACAACTCGTGAGCTTTGTAAAAAACAACAACAACGCAGTGCTTAATTTTTGTGCCAAAAACTCTATCAAATATTTTTTTATCACTCACACTTATTTGAGCACAATTTTCTGAGAGTCTTTTTATTCTACATAATTTGAGTTGTATTATTTGAGCTTCAATTTGTTATATCTGCACTATTGAGTGTATCTTTTTCGTCTCATTTTATTTGTGAAAATCATTTATTTTTGGGTAGGAATCCCAAGGTGTTCATAGAGAGGTGATATCTCTTGAACATATTGCTCAGTTTAGAGTTGTAAAGGTTTCTAGTGAACTTTGATTTAAAAGCTAGTGTCTTAGTGAAAATCCCATAGTGGTTTGCTTTGGGGACAGGACGTAGGCCACAGGGGTGTTAGGTGGCCGAACCTGGATAATTTGTTGTGTGCTTTTTTACTCCTTATCTCTCTAATTTTCAGTCAATTAAATTTCTGTACTTTATTTTATTATTATTTATATCTTACTATTTACTTTATTTTTAACTCGTTTGCAATTTATTCTTCAAGTGATTTATCTATTTCACATTAATATTTCCGCAACTCATAATTAGCACTTATTTCTCCAAAAATTTTTGAAAGCACCGTTCACACACAATTCACCCCCCTCTTGTGTTTGGAGTCACTTGTCAACAAGTGGCATCAGAGCTAGACTCTTGTATAAAGGACTTAACCGTCTCAAGAGAATGACTTCAAACAATTACGAGGAACTTCCATGAAACAGGACCCCATTTTTCAATGGTGAGGGTATGGTTTTTGGAAGGATAGAATGCAAATCTTTCTTGAGGGTGTTGATCTTGATATTTGGGATCTGTGGAAAATGGTCCATTTGTCCCCACTCAATCAATTAATGATGCGGTGGTAGACAAACCAAGATCACTTTGGACCGAAGATGATAAGAAAAGGTCCAATACAATTTGAAGGCTAAGAACATCATCACTTCTGCTTTAAGCTACGATGAGTTCTATAGGGTCTCAAATTGCAAGACTGCTAAAGAAATGTGGGACACCCTTCTATTGACCCATGAAGGTACTACCGAGGTCAAGAGGGCTCGAATGAACACATTAACCCATGAGTATGAGTTATTTAGGATGAAACCAAGTGAAAACATACAAGATATGCAAAAAAGGTTCATCCATATAATAAACCATCTCAGAGCTCTTGGGAAAGTCATCAGTAATGAAGATTTGATTAACAAAGTTCTAGAGACTTATCTTCTATGACCTTGGCTACTTTGTTTGGAAAATTGCAGGAACATGAAATTGAACTAAATCGTCTCATGGAAAGCGAAGAAGCTGATAAGAAAAAGAAAGGGCTCGCCCTCAAAGCAAGCATTGAGGAAACTGACGATGACGAATGTGATTTCCTTGAAGATGAAAATAATGAGGAAAACATGAGTCTAATGGTTCGCAAATTCAAAAGGTTCATGAGACTCGAAACAAAGGTAAGTTCACAAGCTCTCAAAAGAAAAGTGATGAAACAACTTCTTTTAATCCTACCGCTACAAGTGTGGAAAGAAAGGTCACATAAAACCCGATTGTCCTCAAAACCAAACGAGGAATGAGAAATTTCAAAAGAAACCACCAAAGGATTGAAGGGAAGAAGAGCTTACATTGCCTGGGATGATAATGATATGGATTCTTCCGATGAATCTGAAAATGAAGAGGCTCACCTTAGTCTAATGGCAAATCATGATGAAGATGAGGTAAATTTTTATGATCTGACTCTTCTTTAACTTATGATGAATTACTTGCTTTGCTTGTGAAGAATTCAATAATGAAACGATTAAACTTGGAAAAATTGTTCTTTCTTTTAAGAAAACCATCTCTTCTCTTGAATCAAAAATTGAAATTTTAAACAAAGAGATAATGATTCTTAAAGAAAAACAAGTTCTTTGTGATTGAAACTTCTCCTCCCGTATCTTGTGAAAATAAAAAGGATGAAGTTTTAAAATGCAATGAGTGTAGTGTTTTGAAAAATAAGGTTAAGGATTTAAATAACACTCTTGCAAAATTTACGATGGGAAGAGATAATCTAAACATTATGTTAGGAAATCAAAAAGGTACTTTTGGAAAATTGGTTTAGGTTATCATCCAAAAATTCATGAAAAATCTTTTAAACTCTTCAATCACAACAAACCCTCAAGTAGTCCTTTCATTAAATGCTTTCCTTTGTGGTAGAAATGGTCACACCGCTCTATTTGCAATATTAGAAAGAATAAAAATGTAGTTGGCAAAGATGTGGATTCCAAAGGGCACCTTGCGAGACTAACTCATATGGACCCAAGATGGTTTGGGTACCAAAGGTTAAAATATGATTTGTTGTTGTAGGTGTGCTTGAAAGCGAGGACTTAAATTGGTATCTTGATAGCTACTGCTCAAAGCACATGACAGGAGACAAAAGCAAGTTCTCCTCATTGGTACCTAAGAATAGTGGTTATGTCCCAGTATGGTGACAACAACAAAGGTAAAATTCTTGGGATTGGTTCTATTGGTAAAGTCCTAATCCCACTTATTGAAAAATGTTGTGTATGTGGATGGTTTGAAGCATAATTTGCTAAGCATTAGTCAACTTTGTGATAAAGGAAACAAAGTAGTTTTCGATTCTTCAAAATGCATGGTCATGGATTCTATAAATGAAAATGTTATTGTAATTGGACCTAGAATTGGAAATATCTATATGCTTGATTTAGATAAAATACCTTGAAATGATGCATCTTTGTCTTATTAGTAAAGAGGATGAATCTTGGCTATGGCATAGGAGAATGGCTCATATTCACATGGATCATCTTAATAAGTTAGTTGAAAGGACTTAGTAATTGGCTTACCAAAGCCGTTTGAAAAAGATAAACTTTGTGATGCATGTCAAAAAGGAAAACAAGTAAAGGCATCTTTCAAATCTAAAAATATTGTTTCTACAAACCGGCCTTTACAACTTTTACATATGGATTTATTTGGCCTTCTAGAACTAAAAGCTTTGGTGGCAATTACTATGCTCTTGTTATTGTGGGCGACTATTCTCGCTATACATGGACTTTATTTATTTCTCACAAAAATGATGCTTTTAATGCTTTTTCAAAACTTGCAAAGGTTATACAAAATGAGAAGGACTTAACATTGCTTCCATTCAAGTGATCATGGTGGGAATTTGAGAATGAAGCATTTGAAGCATTTTGCCTGAGAAAATGGCATCGATCACAACTTTTCTGCCCAAGGACACCGCAACAAAATGGAGTGGTTGAAAGGAAAAATCGGTCTCTTGAAGAGCTAGCGAGGGCGATGCTCAATGAGACTAACCTTCCTAAGTACTTTTGGGGCCAGGCAGTGAGCACCGCTTGCTATGTGATGAATCGAGAGTTCTTATAAGGCCGATCCAAGCAAACACCGTATTTAAGACTCTACAAAGGAAGGAAGCCCAACATTTCCCACCTTCACGTTTCGGATGCAAGTGTTTTGTCCTAAACAATGGTAAGAATAACCTTAGTAAATTTGATGCTAAAGCCGATGAAGGTTTATTTCTTGGATATTCCACTTCTAGTAAAGCTTTTGAATTTTTAATAAAAGAACTTGGATTGAAGAACTGCATGGCATGTTTCTTTTGATGAATCTAACCCCAAATCTTGATGAAGAAAGTGTTGATGATCTTGCGTAAGTATTTGGAGATACCTATTTAGAGGAACAAGAGAGATCAAAAGTTCAAAGGAGGATCAAGAGTCCTTGCGCTTCAACCTCTCAAGAACTCTCTCACTCAAATCTTCCAAAGGAATGGAGAGTCTCAAAGAACCATCCTCTTGACAACATAATAGGTGATATCTCAAAAGCGGAGTAACGACTGAAACTCTCTTAATCATGCATGTCATCATATGGCCTTTGTCTCTCAAATTGAACCAAATGACGCCAATGAAGCCATCTTTGATGAGCATTGGACCTTTGCTATGCAAGAGGAATTAAATCAATTTGAGAGAAATGATGTTTGGGAACTTGTCCCTGAGGCACAAAGATCACCTAGTCATTGGGACCAAATGGGTCTTTCGCAACAAGCTTGATGAAAGCAGTATCATTGTTAGAAATAAAGCTAGACTTGTTGCAAAGGCTATAATCAATAGAAGGGCATAGATTTCGATGAAACCTATGCATCGCGGGCTAGATTAGAAGCTATTCGTGATGCTTCTCGCATTTGCATGCATCATGGATTTCAAACTTTTTCAAATGGATGTTAAAAGTGCATTTCTTAATGGCTTTATTCAAGAAGAAGTATATGTTGATCAACCCCGGTTTTGAAAATTTTGAATTTCCAAATCATGTTTTCAAATTGAAAAAACTTTATATGGTTTAAAACAAGCTCGAGAGCTTGATGCAGAGTTGAGCAAATATTTACTTGAAAAAGGTTTTGAAAGAGGAAAAGTTGATACCACTCTTTTCATTAAACACAAAAAGCATGACATTTTACTTGTTCAAATTTATGTCGATGATATAATATTTGGTGCTACTAATGAATCCTTGTGTAAGGAATTTTTACGATATCATGCAAAGTGAATTTGAAATGTCAATGATGGGAGAGCTAAATTACTTCTTGGACTTCAAATCAAACAAACAAGAAGGAATTTTTATAAATCAATCCAAATATTGCAAGGAGTTGCTTAAAAGATTTGGAACGAGCAACGCCAAAGAAATCTCAACTCATGAGCACATCATGCTATCTTGAAACAAAGATGAAGGTGGTAAGTCGGTCGAAGTAAGTAAGTATAGAGGTATGATAGGATCTCTTCTCTATCTCTTTGCTAGTCGTCAGGATATTATGTCTAGTGTTTGTATGTGTGCACGTTTTCAAGCAAATCCTAAGGAATCACATCTCTAGCGGTAAAGCATCATGAGATATGTCACCTTTGCACACAAACCATGGGTTTATGGTACCCCAAAGGTCTTGTGCACACTTATTGGGTACTGGATTCGATTTTGCTGGGTTGCAAATGGACCGAAAAAGTACTAGTGGACATACGCCACTTACTTGGGAATGCTTTGTTTCATGGCATAGTAAACGAAGCCGGTGTGGCTTTGTCCACTTCTTTGAGCGAATACGTTACGCTGCAGCAGCTTGTATTACAAATTATTTGGATGAAACAACGGTTGAATGATTATGGGATTAACCGAAAACTGCTCCAATTAAGTGCGACAATACTTTAGTGCCATAAACCTCACGAAAAACCCGCTTTATCACTCCAGGACCAAACACATAGAGATTAGGCACCATTTTATTAGAGATCATGTTCAAAAAGGTGATTGCATGATTGAGTTTGTGGAAACATCTAGACAACTTGCGATATTTTTACTAAACCTTGCCTAAGGAAACTTTTTTATTAGAAGAATTGAATTTTAGACCAATCATGCATTAGTATTTGCTGTGATTGCATTTTCTTTTGAATAAATTCTAACTTGGGCGTTTGAGTGTGCTAACAAGTTTATGCAGTCTTTTCCCTTCCATTTTCTTTAAGTGCGAATAATGAGTGGGTAGCGCATTTGTCTTATGCAACTAGCTAATCATGTCCAACCAAATCATCTCACATCACCAAGCTTGGTATCACGTAACTATCAAAATATGCTTGTTTAATCTGAATATATGCCTTGCTTTATTTGTCTTTCCCACTTTTGATGTTGCCAAAGGGAGAGTTACATGAATGCATGATTCAGGGAGTGATCTTTTAAGTATTGCCTATTGTGAGGGGAGTTTTTCTAAATATTGTGCTTAAACTCGATATCTTTTATTGAAAAACCATGCTTATATCTCATTGCTATATCATGATTATATTTTACTAAATTCCCTCCATGAGATGTTTGTCATCATCAAAGGAGTCTGTGAATACATGCCTTGGCAGGATGATTTTGATGATTGACAAATGAGTCTTGCAAATAGTCAGTGCAAAAAGTGGAAAAGAATACCAAGCCAGCGTATCAAGAATGATAGTTTCTCAAGTATTTGGGTTTTGGGTATTTATTTATCTTTATTAAGACAATTTGTAAGTAGTAATAAAAAGCTCTCAATTAAAATTAAATCACACACGCACAAAATATTTTGACATGCATATCTCGTGGGATGTCGGTGAGGAAGTCGGATGTCGAAATGAGGAGGAAGTGGATGTTGAGCTACGAGGAAGTCGATGTCGAATCGAGGAGGAGGTCGGCGTGTCAAGCTTAGCAATCGCTGAGGTCGTGATGGTGATGATCCGATGTCGCTGATGAGCCGTGAGGTAATCGAGGTCTCGTGTCGGTGATGAGGTCGTACGCAGTCAGTGTGCCGAGTCGTGTGCCAAGGTCTTTTGCCGAGATGTGGCGAGGTCTGTTGTCTTGAAGTGGTCGCTGCCAGTGTCTTCGTCAAGTATGCGAGCCGTCCTCGGTGTTTTCAATTTCTTTATTTCAAAACGCATAGCGGGCAGATTTTTCTTCCAACGGACAAATCAAATCGACCTTAGCGGACAAATCTTTTTTAAATCTTTGAGCGACAAATCCTTTTTAATAATCATCCTGCAATCTGTCAAATCTTCAGCGGACAAATCTTGTCATTTTGACGCCATCCATTGCCTATATAAACACAACTCGTGAGCTTTGTAAAAACAACAACAACGAAAGGCTTAATTTTTGTGCCAAAAACTCTATCAAATATTTTTATCACTCACACTTATTTGAGCACAATTTTACGAGAGTCTTTTTATTCTACATAATTTGAGTTGTATTATTTGAGCTTCAATTTGTTATATCTGCACTATTGAGTGTATCTTTTTAAATCTCATTTTATTTAGAAAATCATTTATTTTTGGGTAGGAATCCCAAGGTGTTCATAGAGAGAGTGATATCTCTTGAACATATTGCTCTGGTTTAGAGTTGTAAAGGTTTCTAGCTGAACCTGATTTAAAAGCTAGTGTCTTAGTGAAAATCCCATAGTGGTTTTGCTTTGGGAGACGGGGCGTAGGCCCTGGGGTGTTAGTGGCGAACCTGGATAATTTGTTGTGTGCTTTTTACTCCTTATCTCTCTGCAACAATTAAATTTACAGATTTTTATTTTATTATTATTTATATCTTACTATTTACTTTATTTTTAACTCGTTCGCAATTTATTCTTCAAGTGATTTATCTATTTCACATTAATATTTCCGCAACTCATAATTAGCACTTATTTCTCCAAAAATTTTTGAAAGCACCGTTCACACACAATTCACCCCCCTCTTGTGTTTTGAGTCACTTGTCAACAGTGAGTTCCACAGAGCTCCCAATGGGTATGTTTGGTTTTAGTTTGGTCACTCTGATCACCTATGTGAGGATTTATGTTGAAGGGCTTAGTGTTTGAGCTAGCCCATATTATGACTGTTGATGGCTATCATATGAGTTTGTGTTGTTTTGATTATAAGATTAATGAAAGATGCATGTTTTGGAAAATATAGTGTTTAATTTACATGTCAAACTAGACTCTTTGATTTGGTTGTAAATTTTAACGGGGCTAGTCTGGATAATTGATAAATGGTGTATATGTTAAGTATATGACATACTTTTGCTTGTCAAAGTTCGATCCTTGATTTTGTTAAATTTCATTGGTGATGGTTTGCATGAGTAATAATTTCACAAGATTAAGGGGCATAATTGCCAATTCACTTCATTGTAAACTTGTAGCTATTATGTGAAAATATGCTTAGTTATGAGTGTTAGAATTGTTCTATGCTCTAATTGTTATGTTTGATTAAGTTCCATAATATGGAAAGTAGGTGATTCATGATTACTCATGATTAAATAACTTGATGTTTCAATGTTACTATGATGAATGTTTGAGTTGGAATCCAAGTTTTCATGAGAATGATGTTAATTTAGAATGATTGAATTATACTTGTATATTTTCTTTCATTATGTGAATGCATTGACATTGCATAAGTTTAAGTATATACATACATTGATAGTGCATAAATTATGAATAAGAGTCTTAAAAGGCACCGAGATTCCTCATAAGAGGAGAGTTCGGTATGGTTAGTCTCGTGGGACGCCACTTGAAGGTTATAGACATCTAACCACTATACCGTTAGCTATGTTGAGTGGGGTCTATAACCAAATCCAACAATATAGATTCCTAGTTAGTCTCCAAGTTAACCGTTAAGGGACTAGTAAAGATGTGCTAAGCACAAATGTTGAGTGGGGTCTTTGACCAAATCCAACAACATAGATTCTCAGTTAGTCTCCAAGTTAACCATTAAGGGACTAGTAAAGATGTGCTAAGCACAAAGAAAATAAGAACTTTATGTTCTTAGTTAAGTTGCATTGCATTTAAGTACATTCATTGTATTGGCTGTTGCAACTTATATGTTCTCACAAAATGCGTCTATGCTTGTGTAAGAAAAATGTTTTGGCTTAATTGCCTCAAGTATGTCTATCTAAATAGTATGTTATGAGGAGAGGCGTTTTCCATATGTAGCACACCATGTATGGCTGGAAACAACAGTAAATGATTTTTATGTTAAGTCTATGTTTTTGAGTTTTTATAACTCACTATGTTTTGGGACATTGTTTTCATGTACAAGTGTAATGAAGTAGTTAGAGCATTAAGTTGTGCTCAGTTTTTCCTTCGAGGCGAGACCCTTCGAGTTAACACCGGATCACGAGTCGTCTTTTATTTCTTTAAGCTTTATTTAAGAGTCAACTTTAGTTTTATACTGTCTTAGATCCGCGTAAGTTTAAATGAATGTTTGGAGTCCTAATTGTTAGGAGTTTTTCGCATCGTATTCGATTTGGTTATAACTTTGTTTAATGTCTTTTATTATGAGCCTTGTCTTATAATGCTTGACGTGATCAAGAAAATTGTTTAGTCAAAGTCTTAGTTTTCAAAAAGGATCCATTTATTATTATTATATGTGCTGCGAAAATTCTCATCAGGTTAATTTCTGTTTACTATTAATTTAGTAAGTAATGCCCCAATTGGAGTCAGAGTATTACATTATGGTATCAGAGCAGTTCGATCTTATCGGACTGTGAGTTATGAGTCTAGAAGTGATCCGGTTTAGGAAGGTGTCAGTTATGTCTATAAATCGGAGTTTTCTAAGTTCTTTTGATGAATTATTGAGGTAGGCCACCTCAAGGATTCATTTATGGAATGAGGAGGATGAAAATTTGTAGGAAATATTAGAGGCATGTACTCCTTTCGTGAGACATCCTCATATATGTATCTATTCCTAAGTACAGTTTCAAATTCCATAATGACTGCCCAACAGTAGTCCAGGTCGTGAAAGATTTAAGCCACTCTAGCCTGCCTAAGACCATGGGGTGCATACCTGGCCATAGTGAGTTTGGTTGGCCACATTAAACCATGCTACTATTGGGAGTTCATTACAGGAGTTATGTTTTCCCATTCCCTCATTGTGTGTATTCTCTAGACTTCTAAGTTGTTGTTTGGGGGAAGGAGCATGAAACGGGTTTGGGTAAAGTTGACTTATTATTATGTCGAAACGTTTAAAACATGTCTCGGTTATAATGTTATGTTGAATTGTTGTTGTTAAAATTAACATGGATTAGTCCTTACTTAATTGGATAAAGGTTTATGTTTTAATAATGAATATGTTTAGAATGAATGTGATTAGCGAGTGCATATTGAAATATTTTACCATTATGCTTTGATGTTTGAAATGTCGGTTCTTTTTGGGTGGAAAAGGGTTGACTGTTGAACCCCACATCGACACATGTTTTAGCTTTCCTTCATTGTTCTCTCAACGGAGGGGATTTTGGAGTAATGTATGTTTTGGCTCGCGAATACACGTGAGTGAGTACCGTCATATTCCTCACCTATTTTTGAGAGACTAGATAAGGGTGATAACCACGAGTTAGTTAGTGCCACCCCCAAGTATGAAGTGTTTAGTAAAGTGATAAATCCCGATAGTTCTATGTTTGCTTAGGCTTCATGATCCCATTAGGTTTGTCCAATGTGGTCTAGCAGACCTTATCAATTCTTTTGTTGTGACCACTTATTTCAAGCAAATAGGATTGATAAGTAAGGGGTTTTTAGCAGTATGATTTTAATCAATTAGGATAGGTGTTTATAATCGATTAGGTTTCCAACACTTGTTAATCAATCAAGTTGTTTGGCCTAACTTTTTATGAATGGATTCTAGATCAATTAAAATCCTATTACCATCTATAAGTGAATGGTGATGTCCTATGTAGTTAGTGAGAAGGATAAAGAGTAAGATGAGAACGGATTCCATTCCCCAACGCCTAAGTTGTAATAGAAACCCCAGAAGTTGACCAAGCTCTAAGGAGACAGTAAGAAAACCCTAAGTCTTCGAGGTATGATGACAATAGCGGAGTAACCAACCTAAGAAAGAAGATTAGACAGGAGTCTTTGAACTGTAAGAGTTTTCCACAACGCTAAATTAGTGGGAAGCCAAAGTTGTTAATGTTTGCACTTGATTCAAGTGACCAGTACATGAAGTGATCTCGCTTGTCCAGTTACAAACTTCGTCTTAACCAAATAAGAACCTTATTTGGAATAAAACCTAATTTGCGATCGGACAACGGAATCACTAAATTTCCTAAACAATTGGCTCCTCTGTAGAGATTAATTCCTTTTGGGATTCCCAATGATTTAGGATGAGTATTAAGGTAGTTTAAGATAGTGAGATGGATTATTCCCCAAGAAAATAAATTTAATTCCTTGGTGCTTATTGGTTTATTGATTATTAAACCCAGTGACAGACACGTCGGTCCATGTGGAGACCAGTCATGGCTGCGGGTATTCTCGGTTTAATTCCAATTGAATCAAATATGGGAATTAATCCATCAAGTTGAAGAGAGTAAGTAGGAAATTCCAAGTGAATCAAATATGGGAATTAATCCATCAAGTTGAAGAGAGTAAGTAGGAAATTCCAAGTGAAAATCCTACAAGAGTGTTACAGCGGAAGTAAGTGAAGTAACCTTAGACAGATCTAAATTAAGGATAGGAGTTACCTATTTGAAAAGAGGTAGGATCGGCGTTCACAGCAGAAGTGTCAAAAACAATCCTACAGAAGGATGAGAGAAGGTAAGGTGAGTTTTGGGGTCAACATCTCAAAAAGGGTTTAAAGTTCATTGAGAAGTAAGTTGCCACCAAATCGGCGAAGACCTAAAGTTATTCTCAATTACAGGTATCTTGTCAATTGGTATTAGGTGTGATTTCACCTAACCAGTTACAAACTGAGCCTCAACCGGTCGAGTAATATCCCTCGGTTAAGGCCTAGTCTGTGACTGGTTAATGTTATCATGATTAAACTAATTGATTGACGCCTTGTATGGAGGAATCACTTCTAGGTTCTCCAATGGATGGAATCAGCTATGAGAGAAAGTCGCAGTTATAGTTACGATGCTAGAAGTAGCAGTTTTTGAGGACGAAAATTTTTAAAAGGTGGGTAGTAATGTAACACCCCAATTTTCTTAAGCTTAGTAATTAAATATACTAAGTGGAAAATGGGGGATTTAATCCCTAAGGATTAAGGGGTTAATAACCTTTTAATTTAGTGTTTTAACACAAAGCCAAGCCTAAGGGGTAAAATAGTAATTTTACCCAATAGTTTAGGAATAGATGAGATTAATTATTTATGGGTACTTTAATTTGTTAATTTATCTAAGGTTGAATTAAGGACCAAGGGATAAATTAAGAGAATAAATAAAGATTTAATAGTTAGTTTTTAATTAAATTATGCCCTAACCCGCACCATGCACCACACTAATACCCACTCCACCTTAGCTCTCCCCATTCCCTCTTTTCTTTCTCTCACGCACGCTGGAAGCAGAAGAAAGAAGAAAATAAAACATAAAAGAAGAAAGGGAAAGAATGAAAGGAAAGAAAAAGAGAGAGAATGAAGGGTATGACGGAAGGGAAGAGGACGAGGGAGGTGGAGCACGACGGCTCTGGCGTTCAATGGACGCGGCGGCGGGAAAGAAGGTGGCGACGGGCCCCACGAGCACCGAGAGAGAGACCGTGAGGAAGAGAGAGAGACAGAACCCGATAGAGAGAGAGAGAAGGAGAGAAAGAGAGCTCGAAAATGGGTAAGGGAAGAGGAAGAAGAAGATGGTGGTGGAAAGATTCAAGCCTCCAAGGAGATTCAAGCTTGGAGAGGAACATCAATGGTGGATTTTGGGTATCCAAGCCCTAGGATTTGGGGGTTTTTATCCCAAATCATTTGAGAACGAAGGTAACATAGAACTACCCCTAAAAACCTCTCTTAGGATATGTTAGGATTTATTGTTTACATTCCTTTATCAAATAATTATTGTATAGAATATAAGGATATTATATGGGGTTTGACTGAAATAGGGTTGGATGACTGCCCGCAAGCCCCCTCAATTATTGTGTGATGTTTGTCCCATTGTGAGTTCCACAGAGCTCCAAATGAGTATGTTTGGTTTTAGTTTGGTCACTTTGATCACCTATGTGAGGATTTATGTTAAAGGGCTTAGTGTTTGAGCTAGCCCATATTATGACTGTTGATGGCTATCATATGAGTTTGTGTTGTTTTGATTATAAGATTAATGAAAGATGCATGTTTTGGAAAATATAGTGTTCAATTTACATGTCAAACTAGACTCTTTGATTTGGTTGTAAATTTTATCGGGGTTAGTCTGGATAATTGATAAATGGTGTATATGTTAAGTATATGACGTACTTTTGCTTGTCAAAGTTCGATCCTTGATTTTGTTAAATTTCATTGGTGATGGTTTGCATGAGTAATGATTTCACAAGATTAAGGGGCATAATTGCCTATTCACTTCATTTTAAACTTGTAGCTATTATGTGAAAGTATGCTTAGTTATGAGTGTTAGAATTGTTCTATGCTCTAATTATTGTGTTTGATTGAGTTCCATAATATGGAAAGTAGGTGATTCATGATTACTCATGATTAAATAACTTGATGTTTCAATGTTACTATGATGAATGTTTGAGTTGGAATCCAAGTTTTCATGAGAATGATGTTAATTTAGAATGATTGAATTATACTTGTATATTTTCTTTCATTATGTGAATGCATTGACATTACATAAGTTTAAGCATGTACATACATTGATAGTGCATAAGTTATAAGTAAGAGTCTTAAAAGACACCAAGATTCCTCATAAGAGGAGAGTTCGGTATGGTTAGTCTCGTTGGACGCCACTTGAAGGTTATAGACGTCTAACCACCATACCGTTAGCTATGTTGAGTGGGGTCTATGACCAAATCCAGCAACATAGATTCCCGGTTAGTCTCCAAGTTAACCATTAAGGGACTAGTAAAGGTGTGCTAAGCACAAAGAAAAGAAGAACTTTATGTTCTTAGTTAAGGTTCATTGCATTTAAGTACATTCATTGTATTGGCTGTTGCAAGTTATACGTTCTCACAAAATGTGTCTATGCTTGTGTAAGAAAAATGTTTTGGCTTAAATGCCTCAAGTATGTCTATCTAAATAGTATGTTATGAGGAAAGGCATTTTCCATATGTAGCACACCAAGTATGGCTGGAAACAATGGTAAATGATTTTTATGTTAAGTCTATGTTATTGAGTTTTTATAACTCACCATGTTTTGGGGCGTTGTTTTCAGGTACAAGTGCAATGAAGCAGTTAGAGTATTAAGTTGTGCTCGGTTTTGCTTTCGAGGCGAGACTCTTCGAGTTCACACCGGATCACGAGTCGTCTTTTATTTCTTTAAGCTTTATGTAAGAGTCAAGTTTGGTTTTATACTGTCTTAGTTCCGCATAAGTTTAAATGAATGTTTGGAGTCATAATTGTTATGAGTTTTCCGCATCGTATTTGATTTGGTTGTAACTTTGTTTAATGTCTTTTATTATGAGCCTTGTCTTATAATGCTTGACGTGATCAAGAAAAATTGTTTAGTCAAAGTCTTAATTTTCAAAAAGGATCCATTTATTATTATTATTATTATTATATGTGCTGCAAAAATTCTCATCAGGTTAATTTTCGTTTACTGTTAATTTAGTAAGTAATACCCTAATTGATGTCAGAGTGTTACAACCAATGTTAAAAGTGAACCTTTTACATCAGTTTTTCATCTTAACCGATGTTAAAACGTCACTTTTCATATCGGTTTTTGGAATAGCCGATGTTAAAAATTGACTTTTCATATCGGTTTTTTGTATAACCGATGTTAAAATATGACTTTTAATATCAGTTTTAAGATAACCGATATTAAAAACTAAAACTTTTTACATCATTTATTTTAGAACCGATATGATTTTTTTTAATTTCTTTTGTTTGTTTCACGTCCTCCCTATAACCATTAATGTAACTTATTAACACAAAGCTCCCACCGTCGGTTAGGACTTCAATAACAACATTTCCATGATGAGATGAGAACTTTGGAGAAACAACTAAGCAAAGAAATCATAGTATATGATTACAGAAGTTGCAAGGAATTAGTACTCAAAATATTCATACAAAGTTATATACTAAAAATAAAATATTATAGCAAAATGCAAGGAAAAATACTTGATACACTAACATTAAGTGGTTCAGAATACATAAGTTATCAACAAAAAAACCGCCGTAAAATGACAAAAAAACCGTCGCAAATTGACTGTTTTTATGTAGTGAAAGCATTAAAAACTAACTACAAATCCTTATTATGCTAGCTATTCACATGCTAGTGTTTCAGCCTTCTTATCATGATAATTGACTATCTTCTCAATCTGCTTTGACTTCAATTGCTTTGCAAAAAATTAATACTAAATTAAATTAATCTTTGGGACAAGACGACAATCATTTAACAAGAAAATGCATCGGGCAAGAGAATATAAGTAGGCTAAGCAAACAATTAGCCCAATGTTGAGTTAAGGCCACTAAAAATCAATCAGATTGAACAGAGGGAAGAGGCACAAAAATTTAATATACAAGTATGGTAAGAAAGAGCAAAAGTAATATACGGGTACGGTAAGAACAAACAGAAAGAACCTTTTTTTTTTCTTTTTTTTTTCTCTATCTCTATCTCATTGCACTTGCAGCAGTGCTAGTAGTCATGGGGTCCCTCTACAAAGCTTATTAGATCGGCACTCCTCCTCTATTATTTTAAGTTTCCTTCAAGTCCTCCAAGTTTTCTACTCATGGAATTTTTAAGCACATATTTCAAGCCAGCCAAAAATTCAATGCAAATACAATCTAAGAACATAAAGCAAAAGGCAGAAAATAAATAGCAATAATAAATAGCACTAAGAACAACACAAAATCATTGAAGTTGCCACAAAGAAAACTCGTTTAAAATCAAAAGGTTGAACATGAAGCAAAAAATGGAATCACAATGGTTCCATTATAATCATCTTCTTCTTTTTGTTCTCTTTTTATGTCATTCCAGTTCCAGCAAGCACTTCCTTGAGATCATCTGACATATTACAAAGGTGCTCAACTTCCATAGCTGTGAAGGAACTTCAAGACTCATTGCAAAATAGGAAAACAGCTTAAAGCACAACTCAACACAATCGGGTTGGTCTTTTGGAACATTCAAAAAGATTATTAGTCTATGGTTACATGCCAAATGGTTCTCTAGAGTTTCATCTATTCCAAAAAGAGGTTCTAATTCTAATATTTTAGATTAGGGGACATGCAATATACAATATTGCTCTTGGGACTGCCAAAGGTTTAGCCTAATTATCTATATGAAGGTTTTATCTTAAGCCTATGTGTCATATCTTCCATTTTGTTTGAGCGACATGTCTTTTGTGTCTTTGTTGTTTCTCACTATACTAGTAAATTGACTAGTTCCACATACACTAGATCCCTCAATAGATGTACACATATAGCTAACTTACACACACCAAAAAATTATGTGCATCGATTTACCTAGCAAGCAGATTTTCACTCAATAATGCGACATGGGTAAAGGTCGAGAAATAGTCTTGCCCAACGTTTCTGGATGTCGTAAAGATCCTCATGAGGGAATGGTCCCGTATTGTAGAATCTCTGTAGGTTGAAATGACATAAGACAAATATTATTAGGTGGTGTGGTAGAACTGCTAGATATTGTCACAGGTATGTCATGATACATTCTCTCTTTCAAGTTCATATGTATTCATACTCGGCTAACATAGTCATTAAAGTAAAACACCAATGAAAGGTGGATGTATTCAGGGAGCTAATTATTTTAGTGATGCAAGAAATCTATTGAGTGATATCACTTTTATAAAAAAATATTTTTTATCAAGTTATTAATTCAATGACTTAGCATCTCCTTAGGCATTGCGTCGGAAAAAAATTCCTTAAACATTCACTTGTAATTACACTCATTTTAAAATATGCATCAAAAAAGTTTTCTATTTTTGTGTTTTCAAAATATATGACGAATTATATATATATATATATATATATATATATATCCTTTTTATCACAATACTCAATTCATCATGGATTAACATATCCTTAGTATATAACATGGATAACTCATTTTTATATACAATAGAAAGGTTGAGTAGCGTTGTTTTAATTAGTTTTACTTTATTAATTAAGTTGTTATTTTACTATATATATATATATATATATATATATATATATATATCCTTTTTATCACAATACTCAATTCATCATGGATTAACATGTCCTTAGTATATAACATGGATGACTCATTTTTATATACACTAGAAAGGTTGAGTAGCGTTATTTTAATTAGTTTTACTTTATTAATTAAGTTGTTTTAATATATGTTACTTTAGAGAGTGAATTATATATCACTTTTATAAAAAGAATGTCTTTTATATCAAAGTTATTAATTTAATGACTTAGCATTTCCTTAAGCATTGCTTTGGAAAAATTCTTAAGCATTCACTTGCAGTTAAACTCATTTTAAAAATATGCATCAAACAAGTTTTCTGTTTTTTAGTTTTCACAATATATTCTGAAAACAAATTATCAAACAAGTTTTTTCATTTTCTCATCTCTAAAACAGTTTTCAAAAATAGGATTATCAAACCAATTTTTTTTTCTTATAAACAGTTTTTTTTTAAATTTGATTTATAGAATAATTTTCAAAAACTAAAAATCAAAACACAATCAAACATGCCCAAGTGAGTTTTAGTGCGACACCCATGCCATGTCTCATTTAAAAACTTTAGTCATGTTTTACTCCAATGGTAAAACTAAATAAGAACTAGAATAGACCCCACTTTTCAAATTTTTTCCCCACTCCCTTAATTCTCTCTCTGAGAAATGCTAGTTGCATACTCATTAACACTCACTTCCTAATACACACTTTTCTATTGGTTAAAATTCATATGAGTCCCACTAATTTTATGTGGGATCCCCTTGATTTAGTGGGCCCCATTTGAAAAACTTAGGTTATTATATGATAAAGACTTGAAATTATGTTACGAACGTCTTGAAACTTATCTAAAACATGATATCTTTTATCATCTTGATGATAAAATTCTATTTGAAGAATTAAAAGTCATTAGAGAAGTTGTAATCATTGAATCAAAACCAAGTTTTATGATATTAGTTCTTTGAAGACATTTAATTATTTTCCTAATGCATATGCTCGGCGAAGTTTTTTTAAATTGAAGTTACTAAAATTTTATTTGTGATCTACTATGTCACAAGGTAGATTAAGTAGTCTTGCTTTGTTTCTATCAAAAATTATTTTTTAAAGAACCTTAAGTATGAATAGATTAATAATGATTTTGTAGTAAAAATGTAAAGAGGATAATATTCAAAGATTAATAGAGTATCAGTTTCTCAATTCACACCGGGTATCCAAAATCTCAATGACAGCTTTGCATAGGAGTAAGGAATTTGCCAATCTAACCATGTGACACTAATAGGTAAGAAGAAGTATAGCATGCAAGTAAAGATATTCAAAAAAATATGCTAGGGGTTGAAGCCCTTAGAGACCAACATCTAGCTCCGCCCCTAGCTAAGAATTGTTCTTCATGCTAAGAACTTTTGTAAGAACCACCGCTAAAGTTCTTTCATGGAAGCATATTTACCAATTTTTGCATCAAAATTCATGAATTAAAAAAAAGAATATTATTCACGTGCAAGGTAATAGGTAAAGGAGTAGGAAAACGAGGAACTTTTGGGAGATTGTTGGTGGTTTCTGAGAGCATGGGAAAGCGAGGAGATTGGTGGGGTGTTAGAGAAAGAGAAGGGTTTGGTTGGAGAAGCGAGATGCGAGAGAGAAATGTGGCAGCCATGATCGAACTGTTTGTTCTCTTTGCTCGATCTCAAAAGCACCGAACTGTAGTTGTACGTATAAATTATGAAGTCTTCAATTGAAGAATCTTGTTTAGAGCAAACCCTCTTAGTCGCTAAACTTATACTCTCTTTTATTTAGTTCTTAAACTATATGAAAATAACAAGTACGTAGTCCCTAAAGTTTATAAAACCCAAATTAGTCTAAAAAATTTTATAAATACGTTTTTACAGGGATTAATGAGACGGATTTCACAAAATTTTAGGGACTAATTTGACAGATTTTACAAACTTTAGGTACTACTCACTCCTTCTATCGCAAATTATAGGAATCTTTTGGGAAAATCTCTTCCACTAAGGAATGTAATTAATATAGTTAAAAACAATGAATTTGTCTACAATTTTTATTATTTTACCAAAACTACCATTGAATTTATTGGGAATGTAAATTACATTACACTTCATTTAACTTATTGATTAAAACAAAGGTAAATTAAATAAGGATAATAGGGAAACAATAATTAATGCTACAGACAAACTTCAAAAGGACATTGTAGCGATCGAAAAATCCGATGGGATTTGTTCGAGTTTAATGGAGCCGCTACTAATAATTTATTTTTGGGAAAAATATTGAAAAAAATCCCTTTTTGAAGAAAATGGTCATTGAAACCAGAATTAAGTTCGGGAGTCGAATTATGTGTAGGGAAGGTATTAGCACCCTACAACATCCTTTTGAAAAAGGTTACCTCTAATTAATTGTGCAAAATTATATTAACTTCTAAAAATATCTATTCCCCTTTTATTAAAAAAAATTAACAAAGATAAAAAAAGATGACTTAATAAAAGTTGTTTATTTTTGCGCTTGAGAGGAACGGGCTCCTGCTCCTACGTATCTCCGAGTGCAGTGGAAAAATCAAAGGCTACGTAGTTCTTGGGTAGAAAATAGTTGTGTATTGGTTGATTTTAATTGTATATTTTATAAAAATGTGGGTTTTCATGGGGACCAAACAGGAAGCAATCGAGAGTGGTCCTCACTAACAACCCCTTTTTGTTTAGAAAATTAAAGTGTTCGTAATGATCAAACAGGAAGCAATCTCGAGTGATCATTACTAGTGAATTAATCTGATTTTATTTTATAAAGAGGGTCGGTTTTCATGGGAACCAAACAAGAAGCAATCAACAGTGGTCCTCACTGACAACCTATTTTGTTTCGAGAATTAAGGTGTTCGTAATGATCAAACGGGAAGCAATCTCGAGTGATTATTGCCAGTAAAATAAACTTGATTTTATTTTTATAAAGAGGGTCGGTTTTCATGGGAACCAAACAAGAAGCAATCAAGAGTGGTCCTCACTAACAACCTATTTTGTTTAGAAAATTAAAGTGTTCGTAAAATAGGAAACAATCTCGAGTGATCATTACTGATAATTAATCTTTATAATTTTATTATATTTTTTAAGAAAACCATAATCTTAAAATTTTTGTGACAAATTGAAATTGTATTGGATTTCAATGAGTAAAATTATTCTAGTTTAACTAGTAAAATTGGTAAGAGGCAGAGGAAGAGGGTGTGAGGCCATGACAGGCCGCGGTGATTCCAGCCAAGATGACTGGCCACAGTCATGGAGAAAGGAACCAGAGAGGGAGATCGCGAACTAAGGAAGGGTGAGGCCAACAAACGCAGTGGTTCGCGATGGCTCGTAGGAGTGACTAAAGAGGGCCGCACGCACGGTGGTGGTCGTTCACCGGCTCGGCGATGGGTGGTGGCTCCATCGTATTTCTTCATCAGGTCTTTCTTTTTATTCGGTTTCTCTTTTTAGTTTTTATGGTTCAACTTAAATCAACATTTTTACCTTCTAATTTTTCTGATTCTCTCTATAAATATATATATGATTTTAGAACGATGTTTAGAAATTGGGGAAACTACTGTGTCAACATGTATCCCAAAGGATTACCTGGATTCCAAGCTCTATGAAAGATGAAGGATTGTGGCTTGAACAGGTAACAAATCTGGACTCTTGTTTTGCTCTGTATCTCTCCTTGCTCTCTGCCAAACCCGACCTTCTTCTCTTCTCTCCTTTTTTATTTGTTCCCCTTTCTTATTTTCTCTCTATTTGAATTCAGTGAATTAGGACTCCAATGTGAAGTCTCTAATTCTTTGATTGGTGGTAGAAATCTCAGAAATCCCCCAAAAATTCCTCCTCTCTCTGTTATTCTGTTGTGGTATTTATAGAGTTGAAGGACACTAATGGGACAATATTGACCTGCTTGTTGCAGGGTTGTGGGAGAGTCTGAAGGATGCAGCGGGTGGCAGAGTGGCGCCTGCAAAGCTGCTTGGTTAGGGAAAAAATGGAAAGAAACAAAGGAACAAGAAGAAAAGGCCTTGGATTCATTCTCAAAAAAAACCTTTTTGCTATTGGTGTTGTTTAGTAGGATGCCATGCGCATCCCTGCTCTGTTTTTTTGTTTGTTATTTAATCTGATTTTGTAAATGGATTTGTAATGGACTTTGTTTGTACTTTTTGCAATTTTTTGGACATGTAATGGACATTGATTTTATTTTAGACTTGCTTGGTGATGGTAATTTGTAACAAAAGGGTCAGGTATTTGTACATCTTTTTTTATCGCAATTGGGCTGAAATTGACCCAAAAGAACTAACACAAAAAAGCCCAACAATTATAAAATAAAATAAAGCCAAAAATAAATTAAAAGAGGTGAGTGCACAAAATTGGGGTATAACAGCTGCCCCTCTTTAATTATATTTTATTAGAAAATGTAAACAACGATGGTTGTCATATTTTCATTGTAAAATAGAAGTAAAGATAAAGACACTAATTTTGTCCTCAACTAGGATGATGAGGGATTAACGTTCGACGCGTTCATCGGAGAGTAATAAAGAAGGATCACCGCTAGGTCGGGTACTGACGCGGTAGTCAAAAAGCAATAACGAGGGATTAACGCTTGGCACATTCATCAGAAAACTATAAAGAAAGATCTCCGCCAGGTTGGGTACTGACGCGGTGATCGGAAAGCAATAGCAAGGGATTAACGCTCAGTGTGTTTATCAGAAAACTATAAAGAAGGATCTCTGCCAGGTCGGGTACTGACACGGTGATCAGAAGGTTCGACGCCAAGTAGGGTATTGACCCGTCAATGGGAAGCAATAAAAAGGATCATCATCAGGTCCAGAACTGATATGTTGGTCAAAAAGCAATAATGAGGGATTATCGCCAGGTCGGGTACTGACGCAGTAATCTTAAAGCAATAAAGAGGGAGCGATACTTGGCGCGCCGCTTTGAAAGCAAAATAAAGGACCAATGCTCGGTGCATTGTTTTAAAAACAAAAGTGAAGGATCAACACTTGGTGCACGGATCAGGTGTATCAAAATGGCTAAAAGGTGGTGATATGAAGATGATGCATGAATATATGGCATGTGATGCATGTATGCAATGCGACCATTATTTTTATTGCATTGGCTCCTCAGCGCATATGATCTCTAGTGTTTAAAGATATGGGATAAACCAAGATTCATCGGGTTCATTCATAATATGCTTTTGACTGGGAGGAAGCGTAGATTATCGATGCAGTGCTAGTCATTTTTTAAAGGTAATCCCTTTTGTTACTGCCCTTTGAAACTTATTTGTTGAGATTTTGCGTTCCTCATGATTCTTAGAATGTATACAATAATCGTTATGCTTTTTAGTATCATCACATGTTTCACAATTCAGTGCCTAACAACATTTTGAAACACGAGATTATGGGGGGAAAACAGAGGTGTTTGATATTCAGAGAAGAGTCATGTGTACAAGGACTGAAGTCACACAGACTTGAAGATACATCAAGAAAAATACAAGAAGAAGGAAAAACAAAGAAAAGAGAATAACTAAGCAGATTTTTTATAGTTTGTGTCTCTGTAGGAATAAATGTCAGCTTCCCATATCCATAACTTTGAATACTCATTACTCAACTTCTGGAAATATATATAATTTCCCCGGTTGGGTAACTTGAGCCTCTTGATGCATCAGCCAACTTTAATGTCCAATTTCCAGACCCTAACTTTTGGTTGGATTGCTCTTTCAAGTTTTCCATCCAACAGGTCGCTCTAATTGTTGCCTAGGTCGCCCTTTCAGGTTTTCTACCTAGCGAGCTCATTTTTGCTTGGCTCTTTATATATATTTTTTGTTTTTTGTTTTTTGTTTTTTTAGGCATAATATTTTTTGACTGCATCAGAGTTCACCTGCAGTGGGAGATTTTCGTCGTCCATCCTTGTGAGAATTAAGGCTCCTCCGAAAAAGGCTTTCTTCCAACATACGATCCTTCCTAATTCGGGGCCTATTTTCCACGAGAATCATTAACACCATTTGAACCATTTGTTTTCTTTCACAAAACAACACACATCTTCAAAACATAAACATTTCTCAAGTCCAATCTCAAATCATATTCTTTCAAGAACAAGGGTTTCTCAAAAAAAAATTATCAAACCTTTGATTCAAACCAAATTAACAACTAAAACAACAATAGCTATTCCTAAGAACCAATATCCCTCAATCAATTTGGTGATTCACAAGGAAAATCACACAACCCCTTTCCCTTAGGTCATGCGCCCTAGGGTTCAAAAAAAAATTGGGGATTAATGCGTTCATTTCTTCCATGATCATGATCAAGTATAACAATAACCAAATAACAAAGAATGAAGCAAGAAAAACTACCTCCTACACCTATTAGAGGCTCACGGCTTTAGGGGCTGAAATGGGGGAGGAAAGTTTGGCTCTCAAGCTTGCTTACAAGATGAAATAAGTGATAGCAAGGAGAAGAAGAAGGTAGGAGCAAAGGAGGTTAAGAAATGGAGATGAGGAAATGTGAAGAAGAATAAGGATGGAAGCCATGGAAACACCTAGTGTCTCTCTCTCAAGAATAAGATAGAAGAGGTGAAAATGAAGATGAGGGTGCGGGTGGGGGTGTAGGGAAATCGCGCAATAATCAAAGATAAAACGCAACGAAAAAAAAAATTTCCCTTCCATGGATCCTTGCGAATGGTCATGATTCAGGGATTACGTTGGTTACCTCTTGTAGTGCAGACCATTACAGACGAGAACTGGAGTCGAGCACAAGCGTCGCCGATCGATGACAACGCCTACGCGATCCACGAACAGGACTTGAATGGGAGCGCCACCGCTCATCGTGATAATCGGCGAATGGAGCCGACAGGCACGAACGCTCACAAGGTTTCTCAGTACGGCTAGGGTTAATTCCTTGTCATAAACTTTCAGCTTAAGTGTTCTATTTATAGAACCACTTAAGACTGACCTAACGGTGCACCGTAGCTTACCATGTACTGCGTTGCTCTTGGCTTACGATGGTGCGCCATAAGAGCGCACCATTGAATAAAACGAGTCTTACTCATTTATATTTAATCTCCCATTAATCTGTTCTTATGTGTGTGACCCTGTAGGATCCCGTAATGTTGGCAATAATATTAAATCACTATTTAATATTATAAACAGAGAGCGGTGTCTAACAACACATCACTGCTACCCAAGTAACGAGAATGTCAGTGTTATGACGTAACCTTTCCGTGATAATGATCATGTGTATAATTACCCTTTTGCCCTTATATCTATATTGAACACAAGGCATAGTGTGTGTCACCCTTGTATAGTTCAACATTATATTCCTTGATACCCAAGTAGACTAAGTAACAACAAATAAGATTAATATCTCATATTGACTTATTTCAGCATGGCCATGCATTTTACAATCATACTCTATCAAGGGGCCAACAGTTATTACTCCTGCTATGTAGGAGGGGCAAATCCCATCTAGGCCACTCATGTCCCTCTGCATGACTCGTGGAGTGCCTAGTTAACCGACTTTATAATTGTCTTGTTACAGACAATGTTTGACGGCAACAAAACACTCAACTCCTCATGTAGGGACTATAGTGGTTTCAGGTCAAAGGGTGGAATACACCACTATCACTATGAGAACAACTTATGACACTTACATAATGCACTATGTAATATTCTCATGGCGGGTCAATCTAGTACACAATTACCCTAATGTGTACCTATGCAGTGACTTAATATCTCATATCTATAACCTGTGAGATAAGGTTATCAGTCCACCCACATAATAGTCTTAATGTATTATTATTGCCCTTATTGATAATAATACTCGACTACGGATATCTTAGAGTAAGTTCTATAGTATCTCACAACCGAGTCATCTACTCGATGTTCTATTAAAATTGAACTTTTACTCAATGACTTTATTACGTTGAAACAAACATAATAATTGAAATGCCTCATATAATAGATAAATAACATGATACAAATTATAAGTTCAAAAGGAACTACATTGGCCTCTAGGGCTTAGACTAACAGAGGGGTCGCGGCCTGATGGCATAAAAGGGAAGAGAGAAAAAAATTATTAAAAACAAGGTTTTACTTGGTTAATAATGGATTAGAAAAAGCACCAAATAATAAACCACCAAAAGTGTGACACCTAAACTCCATAAAGCAAGATTCTAATCTAAAAACCTCATCTAAACATCTAGTCACTCTCTTCTCATGATTACCCTCTAATCCTAGAGTTTTAAGTGTACTAACAACAGGGTGTCGAGTAATCGCATTACCGATTAATTCTTTCGCCGATAATTTGCAAAAATTAATTTTCTTAGAAATTAATTCACCGCGTGATAATAATTTATCATAAATAATAAAAGCAATTGAAAACACTCACTCATAGTTATAACAAGTTACGATTCGATTTTCATCGAAATCGGAATTCATTTGAAATTTTATCTGCGGATAAAAACTATTCGGTGATTCAAAACGCAAAGAAACTTCGTTAGAATTTTTCGACGATATTTGAACCATGAATTAATATAAAATATTAATTCTCAAATTTAATTTAATCTTAATTTAATTCAATCACTTGCTTAACGAACAAGAAACTGCTTATTATAGCATAAATACGACAATTTATACAAAAATAACACTAAATAACGCATCGTGAAAATACAAGTGTTACATTACTCCCCTCTAAAAATAGTTTCGTCCTCAAAACTACAGGTCGGATACGTACCGAAAAACAATTCTGGATACTGATCTTTCATCTTTTTTTCCAACTCCCAAGTCGCATCTCCTGTCTTCCGGTCCCAAACCACTTTGACTTGTTGAATCTCCTTATTTCTCAGTTGCTTGGTCTTCCTGTCGACAATTTTTGCAGGGGATACGTCGAAAGACAAGTCATCTCTCAATTGAATCATGTTAGGTTCAATAACATGAGATGTGTCAGAAACATATTTTCGCAACTGCGAGACGTGAAAGACGTCATGAATATTAGACAGAAAGGGTGGTAAAGCTATTTGATATGAAACTGGACTTATACGACGAAGAATTTGATAAGGTCCAATGAATTTAGGAGTAAGCTTCCTAGATTTGATCGCTCGACCAACCCCAGTTATCGGTGTGACTCGAAGAAATACTTGCTCTGCTTCTGCAAAATCTAACGGTCGGCGACCTCTGTTTGCATAACTCTTCTGTCGACTTTGAGGTGCTTTCATCCTTTCTCTGATTTGCCTGACTTTCTCTGTAGTCTGTTGAATCAAATCTGGTCCCACAATAGAGCTTTTGCCGTCTTGACACCAACACAGATGGGTCTAACACTTGCGTCTATACAATGCTTCGTAAGGTGCCATACCAATACTCGCATGGTGATTGTTGTTGTAAGTAAATTCCACTAATGGCACGACATCGTCCCAACTTCCTCTGTTGTCCAACACACAAGTCCTCAGCAAATCTTCGAGTGACTGGATGGTCCTCTTAGTCTGTCCGTCTGTCTGAGGGTGATACGTCGAACTAAGCTTGAGCTTGTAGAACGACCCGTTTTCAGACCGCTACGAGTCTAGGATCAACCCTACATGCGACGCACTTTTTAAATAGTACTCTTGTGTCCTTTGGAAAGCAGAACAATTTTTATTTATTTATAAATTCTTCCGCAAAGCACACTCAGAGTAGCCACAACGTTTAGAAACATGATGCAATCTAGACACAAGACAAATGCACTAAAAATACATACACAAATATATAAACAAAGTAGTCATAACAGTGCGTATAAAATATAAGCTGTGCAGAAATATGTACAAGAGAATACACCTAAAGTATGAAAACCTTCGTGAGAGCAATCATACCCCGGGAGTACTCCCGGTAGACACCACGTAGGGGGCTACTCCAAAAGTATGCCACTAGTCAACCCAGTTGTACACAAAAGACAATAATCAAAAGCCCGACTGGTCACTACTAGCAACGGTACACTATAAACAGACCCCACAGTCAACCAAAACATAAACAAGCAGACAGACAGTCATAGCAGCTAGAGGTAGCTATTCAGATCCTTAGACGGATCCTCCTCCTCATTATCCTCCATCGGGAAATCCTGCACCGCTACACCCTGCCTCACCGCACTCTCCACAAATAGGTGAAAGATGTCCCGGTGGGGTAGGGGTCCTGACAATCATGGGGGAAGCCGGCTCTGCCTCAGGTACAAACACTGCCAAAGAACTCGGACCAAAGAACTTGGAGTAGCTGCCGCTTGGGAGGTAGAAGCACCTACAGTCCCACGTCTGATCACGCTCTTTCGAGCAGTCCTCCAGATCTTCGTTCCTCTGGGTATGGGTGCATAACGAGTAGTACTACGCCTCGAAATCTCAAGAAATCCCTTTGGCGAAGAAGATGACGCTGGCATCGTCTGCTCTCTCTGAATGCTACGCCAAGCATCCACCACCTGCATCATCCTAATGGGAAAGCAGACTATCCGTCGGGAGGTCTCCTGCCTTAGCACCAAACTGTCAACTCTGAAGGTCTGCACAACGTCCCCGGTATATACAACTCGATGGGAGATGGGGTCGAACTCCGTCGCCGAGGGTGTCTCGATGTCTGGGAAATCAAACACGATCTCCGGCGATGTCGTCATCGCCAGCATCACCAGTGTCTTCGCCTTCACCTGGGTTGCCATAATCGGTTGAAGGAACCACGGGAAAGGGTCAACTTGTCAAATAATCATAGAAACAGCAAAACATATAGCAAGAGATAACAAAATGCACAGATGCCCCATAATGTAACTCAAGACTCTCTCCCAAAACATTCTCTGAAATTTTCGGAAAGTAACGCCGATCCATCCACTGAATACCAGCCGTAGCCTTGGGCTCTCCTCTCACCCAAGGACATTCAGCTCAGGTTCCTTGACATTACGATGCCTAGCTAACTCTATCGAAAAACCGGCCGTAGCTTTTTAGGGGATCCTAGCTCCCTAGGTTAATCGGCTCAAAGCTCACAAACGTCACTACCAAACTTCCACAACACCAATGAATAAATCAACTCATAAGATAATTAAAAGAAGCATAATTAAATAGATATTCAATCTCATATTAAATAATTATTCAATCAGCAATCTCTCAACTACACCATTCAATCAAATAAAAAATCATGTCACATTCAAACATCAGCATCCAAACACAGTTCATCCCTTTGCAACTCGATGGAGTTAACAAAGAGAAAAACCAAACAAGTGTGGGCGGTTGGGGACAGCTGCCAACCTCTTGCAGACAAGCCCACTAAATAATCAGTATAGATATCAGACAATAAAACAAACGAAGGGGTACGAGACCCTCACTTCGAACCCTGAGATTCTCATACTTCTTCGGTTTAAGGCTTAAAATTAAATCCTATTTGCAATATCTAAAGTTGCCCTTACCGAACTCCAACCACGCGTCCACGTACTCCTCGATTCTACGCCGCACGGTCTCGGATCACTCAAGCCTATTACACAAAGTAAACTTAGCATAACTCTAAAAACTTAGTTCTATAACCTTAGGCTCAACCCTTTTCCTAACTAACACTTTCACTTAGAAACTTAATTTGAAATACTAAATTACATACTTAAAATACTTGTTTCAAAGAATCATTTTCACTTAGAGACATAATTAATAACTAATTGAAAAGTTAAGGTTCTAGGACTAAGAATCATATTTCTTGAAACTTAATGCATAAAACAACACCAATTAACCACTTTTTCTCAAATACTTGAGCAAAGCTCCACTTGGTTTCTTGGGTCTCAAGGAACCCAAATTACTCATTGTGCTTCATAGCCTTGAAACTTCAAAACAATTCCAAATGAAATCAAACATTTTCCTAAATTTTCCAAAGCTCAATCAAACATCATTACCACTTGAAAAACAAGATTGCAACAAATTGTTTCTTCCCCATAACCTATATGGCTCGTGGTTCTTACACAAAAAAAAAATTGGGGACAATTTGCAAACTTCTAAAACCATGTAACAATACCATTCCTTAGAGAATTATTTTTACAAAACAACAAACCATTACTCATGACAAAGCTTAGTCAAGATCCAAAATTACTTTTCAAGTCCCTCAAGAATAAGGGTTTTCAACAAAAACCTACTAACTCTTTTAATTCAACAACTTCAACAATAACAATGGTAATTATAATAACTAAGAAACAAGAATCATATATCAATTAAATGATTCACCAAGTATTCACCATAAATCCCTCTTTCAAGCTTAGGTTTTTCATCAACAAAAACAACTCAAACAATGTGCTTATTCCAAAACTATCACTCAATACAACAACAACAACATCAAGAAGCTAAACTAACCAATTTAATTCTTGATTCACTAGGATCACACTTTTTTCCCACTTTTTCCCCCTTAGGTCTTGCCTAGGGTTCCAAGAATTAGGAATATGATGTTCATATCCATCATTGATCACAACCAAGCATAAATCAAACACAAAACATGTCATAAAATCAAGAAATGGAAGTCAAAGAACTACCACCTCTCCTCTCCTCTTGCTCATGGCCTAGGGGCTGTTTTGGGGAGAAAAATGGTGTTCTCCAACTTGCTTGGTGATGAGCTAGATGATGATGAAAAGTAGAAGAAGAAACTAGCAAGAAGATGGAAGCAAAGAGGTGAAGTGATTCAAGACAAGATGGAGGTAGCTTCCATGGAGGGTTTGGAACTTCTCTCTCTAGAAAATGAAGAAGATGAAGTTGTGAGGGTTTGAGAGAGAGGGGGGCGTGGGTTTGGGGCTGCTTATGGGAGGGGAGAATTAATTTTTATCACTTAAAAATAATACTTGGTTAAAACTAGCTTAAATAAAGTGTAGAAAAAAACTAATCACACAAAGTGTGACACCATTCAATAAAGCAAATATGCTAATCATATCAACTAATCTATTCCATCTAATCTCACATCTCTCATGATTACCCTCTAATTCTAGAGTCTTAGGGTTGCTAAAACACGGCGTTGAGTAATCGCGTTACCGATTAATTTCCCGCGAATTAATTCGCAAAAATTAATTTACCGTGAAGTTAATTCACTGCGTGAAAATAAATTATCATACATAATAAAAACAACCTAAAACACTCACAAATAATCACAACAAGTCACAATTCGATTTTCATCGAAATCGGAGTTCGTTTAAAATTTTATCTGTGGCAAAACTGCTAGGCGATTCGAAACGCGACGAAACTTCGTTAGAATTTTTGACGATATTCGAACCATGAATTAATATAAAATATTAATTCTCAAATTCAATTTTATCTTGATTTAATTAAATCACTTGATTAGCGAACAAGAAACTGCTTATTATAGCATAAATACGACAGAATATACTCTAATAACGATAAATAACGCATCGCGAAAAATACGGGTGTTACAATACTCCCCCTCTAAAAATAGTTTTGTCCTCGAAACTACAGGTAAGACACGTACCGAGAAAAACTTCTGGATGCTGGTTCTTCATCTTCTCTTCCAACTCCCAAGTTGCATCGCCTGTCTTCTAGTTCCACCCGACCTTGACAAGTTGAATCTCTTTATTTCTTAGCTGCTTAGTCTTTCAATCCACAATCCTTGCTGGTGATACTTCAAACGATAAGTCATCCTTTAGTTGAATCACATCAAGCTTGATAATGTGAGAAGGGTCGGAAACATACTTTCGTAACAGAGAGACGTGAAACACGTCGTGAATATTTGACTGAAAGGGTGGCAAGGCAATCTGATATGCCACTGGACCAATACGACGAAGAATCTGGTAGGGTCCAATGAACTTGGGAGTAAGCTTTTTGGATTTGATCGCTCGACCAACTCCAGTAGTAGGTGTAACTTGGAGAAATACATGCTCTCCTTCTTCAAACTCTAGCGGTCGGTGACCCTGGTCCGCATAACTCTTCTGTCGACTCTGGGACGTTCGCAACCTTTCTCTGATGAGTCATATCTTCTCGATAGTCTGTTGAATCATGTCCGGTCCCACAAAAGAGCTCTCACCATCCTGATACCAATAAAGAGGCATCTGACACTTACATCTATACAGTGCTTCATAAGGTGCCATACCAATGCTTGCATGGTAACTGTTGTTGTAGGTGAACTCCACTAGCGGTAACACGTCGTCCCAACTCTCTCTGTGATCCAATGTACACGCCCTCAGCAAATCTTCGAGTGATTGAGTCGTCCTCTCGGTCTGACCGTCAGTTTGAGGGTGATATGCCGAGCTAAGCTTGAGCTTGGTTCCCATTGCTTCTTGCAATGCCCTCTAGAAGTGAGATGTGAACTTCGGATCTCGATCAGGAATGATGAAAGAAGGAACACCATGCAGTCGTACAATCTCTACAACGTAGATCTCTATCAGCTTCTCATGTTGTAAGTCGATCTTACCGGCAAGAAATGAGCAGATTTGGTCAATTGATCGACGATTACCTAAATCTAGTCGTGCTTCTTCGGCATCCTTAGCAAACCCACAACAAAATCCATAGAAAAGCTATCCCATTTCCACACAGGTACGTCAAGTAACTGTAACATCCCCGCTGGTCGCTGATGTTCCACCTTCGCCTTCTGGCAAGTCAGACAAGAAGCCACATAGTCTACCACCTGTTTCTTTATCCCGGGCCACCAAAAGTGCTTCCTCAAATCCTGGTACATCTTCGTGACACCTGGATGAATACTCAATCTACTCTTGTGCGCTTCGTCGAGAATCAACTTCCTCAGCTCAGCCACATCAGGTACACAAACGCACCCATTGTATCTCAAAATGTTGTTCGTTCTAACCTTGAATTTGTCGCTTTCCTTTATGCCACCAGCTCAACCTTCTCTTGCAGTAGCTTGTCATGACTTGCTGTTCTCTAATCTCCTCCAACAGTCCGTTAGAAATGGTGAGCATACTAAACTTCAGCTTCCCTTGCGACACTTCCATGTTTAGCTTCAAGTCTCGGAACTTCTCCAGCATCTCAAACTCCTTGATCATCATTATTGAAGCAAAAACGCTCTTCCTGCTCAGTGCACGCTCTTCCTGCTCAGTGCATTTGCTACAACGTTCGCCTTCCCTAGATGATATTCCAAAGTGAAATCGTAGTCCTTCACAAATTTCATCCATCTCCGTTGTCGCATGTTGAGCTCCTTCTAATCGAACAGGTACTTCAAGCTCTTGTGGTCACTGTAAACAGTGAACGTACTCCCATACAGGTAGTGCCTCCAAATCTTCAGTGCAAACACCACTGCAGCAAGTTCCAGATCATACGTAGGGTAGTTCCTTTCATGAATCTTAAGCTGTCTCGAAGCATAAGCCATGACCTTCCTATGCTGCATCAGCACGCATCATAAACCCTGGTGTGAAGCATCGCAGTAAACCTCGTAAGGTTCTTTCAATTAAGGCAAAACTAACACATGCGCTGTCATCAAAAGCTCCTTCAACCTCTAAAAACTGGATTCGCACTCTTCCGTCCAAGCAAAAGGTTGATCCTTCCTCGTGAGTCATGTAAGCGGTGCTACAATCTTCGAGAAACCTTCGATAAATCTCCGGTAGTAGCCTACTAATCCAACAAAACTTCGGATATCTGTCACAGTCTTTGGTTGTTCCCATGCTAACATGGCTTCAATCTTGACTGGATCCACAACTATCTCGTCCTTAGTTATCACGTGCCCAAGAAAGTTCACCTTTTCAAGCCAAAACTCACACTTGGAAAGGTTAGCGTAGAGTTGCTTCTCCCGTAGAATCTGCAACACTTGGCGTAGATGCTCTTCATGTTCTTCTCTGCTTCGCGAATAGATTAGGATATTGTCTATGAACACCACCACAAACTAGTCCAAGAATGGGTGAAAAATCCTGTTGATGTAGTCAATAAACACTGCCGGCACATTTGTCACTCCAAATGGCATCACTAGATACTCGTAGTGACTATATCTTGTCCTGAATGCTGTCTTGGGAATATCCTCTTCCTTTACTCGAATCTGATGGTAACCAGACTTCAAGTCGATCTTCGAAAATATCGCGGCTCCTCGTAGTTGATCCATCAAATCATCGATACGCGGTAACGGTTACCGATTCTTAACAGTAACTTTGTTGAGCTGACGATAATCCATGCACAATCTTGATCGTCCATCCTTCTTCTTCACCAATAGCACTGGAGCTCCCCATGGTGACACGCTCGGTTGTATGAACTGCTTCAACTCCAAGTGCCCGATCTGAGACTTCAGCTCTTTCATCTCGGCTGGAGACATCCGATAGGGCATTATCGAAATCGGTCCTGTCCCCGGTAGCAAATCGATGGAGAATTCAATTTCCCTCACTGCTGGTAGACCTGGCACGTCTTCATGAAAAACATCTGAGAAGTCACACACCACTAGAACATTCTTCAACTCGATCTCTTGAGAAACTCCTGAACTAGCCAGATGCATGTATTCTCTAGTTCCCTCCTTCAAGGAAACTCCGATATGTTCGACAGAAAGTAGTTGGAAACTCCAAGTTCGGGAAAAATTACTGCTTTTCGGGCACAGTCTAAAAGGACATGGTGGTAAGACAACCAATCCATTCCGAGATAACATCTAGACCTTTAAGAGGTAAACAGATCAAATTAACAATAAATTTCCTACCCTGAATGACCACCACAAATTAAGACATGCAGGGTTGGCAACCAAAGTCTTAGCAGCTGGAGTAGTAACTACTAATTTGAAGGGTAAGGCAGTCACAGACAATTTCAGGCGGTCTACGCAATCGAATGAAATAAAAGAATGGGTTGCACCGGAATCAAACCGAGCGGATAAAGATTTAACCTCAATCTCACTGTCTCCCTGAATGAGATCATCACCCTGCTCCGCCTCTTCGCCGCTCATACTGAAGACTCTACCCTTGGCCATCTGACACTTTCCTTTAGTCTTAGCTGCATTCACCATTGGTTCAGCCTTAGGTTCTTGACAGTCCCTAGCAAAGTGACCTGGCTTCTTGCAGTTGAAGCACACATTCTCCCCTTCAGTGCAGCTGCTCGTATAGTGCCCCGGCTTGCCACAACGGTAACAAATTACTCCGTCACTAGTCTGACTCCCGCCTCTTGCATTCTGAGCCATCGGACGGTACTGTCCCTTGTTGTTGCTTCCCTGAGGTCTATTGTATGGCTTCTTCTATTGTTTCCCCTTCTGAGTAAATCTTTGTCCTTGAATCTATGGCTTCTTCTATTGTTTCTCATAACTTCCACTTTAACACACCTGTCAATCAATTCCTGAAGGTTCCAAATTCGTCACAGATTTCTGGATGTCGAACCTCAATCGCCGCTGAAATCTCTCGCTTAGCCAACTCTAGTCAGCCCGGTCACGGAAAGGACTAAAGTACCTTGCGAGTGATTCAAACTTGGCAGCATATTCTGACACCGTCATGCTACCTTGATGCAGTCGGAGGAATTCTTGCTCTTTTTCCGCTCGTACAGTATTAGGAAAATACTTGTCCAAAAATTTCCTGCGGAAAATCTCCCAAGTTATCTCTCGACGCTCCGCTGTCAACGTCTGCTTCACTCTTTTCCATCAGTACTCGGCATCTCCCAGCAATAAGTAAGATGCATATTTCACCTTAATATTCTCTGGCCAGTGAAGTGCCTCGAAGATTTTCTCAATCTCTTGGATCCATGGGTCATCCTTGTCTGGATTCGGCTCACCGTAGAACTTTGGTGGATTATGCTTACGAAAATCGACCAATCTTCTAGCCTCCACATTTTTTTCCGCCCTTTGCTGTTGCTGTAGATTGTGCTGGTTCATGGCCACCGTCTGTTGAGCCAGCAGATTGTTAGGTCGCAGCAGCCGATTGTTGAGCCATAGCCGCCGCCATCTCCGTCAGTGCTTGAATCGCTCTCTCCATGGTAGGGTTATCAGGTCCGGCTGTCGTATCTCTGCGAGGTGGCATTACATTCCTACAAAGTCCAAAACCTGTTAGAACCTCACAATCAAGTGATATGCTAACACACATTACTTCAATCAATAAACAATTCAAATAATTGGCAAGCAAAATTTGCTTCACTCAATAAATAATAACAATAACAATACAACACAACTAGGTACTTGACAACATAACCCGACACGGTGACCAGCCTAGTGCTCCCTATGCACAGTCCGGTTAGAACCGAACTGCTCTGACACCACTATTGTAACAACTCATTTCTGGACCGCTACGAGTCTAGGATCAACCCTACATGCGACACACTTTTTAAATAGTACTCTTGTGTCCTTTGGAAAAGCGGAACAATTTTTTTATTTATTTATAAATTCTTCCGCAAAGCACACTCAGAGTAGCCACAGCGTGTAGAAACATGATCCAATCTAGACACAAGACAAATGCACTGAAAATACATACACAAATATATAAACAAGGTAGTCATAACAGTGCGTACAAAATATAAGCTTTACAGAAATATGTACAAGAGAATACACCTAAAGTATGAAAACCCTTGTGAGAGCAATCATTCCCCGGGGGTACTCTCGGCAAACGCTACGCAGAGGGCTGCTCCGAAAGTATGCCATTAGTCAACCCAGCTGTACACAAAAGACAATAATCAAAAGCCCGACTGGTCACTACTAGCAACTGTACACTATAAACAGACCCCATAGTCAACCAAAATACAAACAAGCAGATAGACAGTCATAGCAGCTAAAGGTAGCTATTCAGATCCTTAGACGGATCCTCCTCATCATCATCCTCCATCGGGAAATCCTGCACCGCTACACCCTGCCTCACCGCACTCTCCTCAAACAGGTGAATGATGTCCCAGTGGGGTAGGGGTCCTGACAATCATGGGGGAAGCCGGGTTTGCCTCAGGCTCAAAATCTGCCAAAGAACTCAGACCAAAGAACTCGGAGTAGCTGCCACTCGGGAGGTAGAAGCACCTGCAGTCCCACGTCTGATCACGCTCTTTCGAGCAGTCCTCCGGATCCTCGCTCCTCTGAGTATGGGTGTATAACGAGTAGTACTACGCTTCGGAATCTCAAGAAATCCCTCCGGCGAAGAAGATGAAGCTGGCATCGTCTGCTCTCTCTGAATGCTACGCTAAGCGTCGTCCACCTGCATCGTCCTAATGGGAAAGCCGATCGCGTCGGGAGGTCTCTCGCCTCAAGACCAAACCATCAACTCACGAAGGTGCACTGCGTCGTTGTATATACAACTCGGCAGGAGATGGGGTCGAACTCCATCGCCGAGGGTGCCTCGATGTCTGGGAAATCAAACACGATCTCTGGCGATGTCGTCATCGCCAGCATCACCAGTGTCTTCGCCATCACCTGGGTTGCCATCATCGGTTGAAGGAACCACGGGAAAGGGTCAACTTCTCAAATAATCATAGAAATAGCAAAACATAGAGCAAGAGATAACAAAATGCACAGATGCCCTATAATGCAACTCAAGACTCTCTCCCAAAACATTCTCTGAAATTTTCGGAAAGTAACGCTGATCCATCCACTGAATACCAGCCGTAGCCTTGGGCTCTCCTTTCACCCAAGGACATCAGCTCAGGTTCCTTGACATTACGATGCCTAGCTAACTCTACCGAAAAACCGGCCGTAGCTTTTTAGGGGATCCTAGCTCCCTAGGTTAATCGGCTCAAAGCTCACAAACATCACGACCAAACTTCCACAACCCCAATGAATAAATCAACTCATAAGATAATTAAAAGAAGCATAATTAAATAGATATTCAATCTCATATTAAATAATTATTCAATCAGCAATCTCTCAACAATGCCATTCAATTAAATCAAAAATCATGTCACATTCAAACATCGGCATCCAAACACAGTTCATCCCTTTGCAACTCGATGGAGTTAACAGAGAGAAAAAGCAAACAAGTCTGGGCGGTTGGGGACAGCTGCCAACCTCTTGCAGACAAGCCCACTAAATAATCAGTATAGATATCAGACAATAAAACAAACGAAGGGGTACGAGACCCTCACTTCGAACCCTGAGATTCTCATACTTCTTCGGTTTAAGACTTAAAATTAAATCCTATTTGCAATATCTAAAGTTGCCCTTACCGAACTCCAACCACGCATCCACGTACTCCTCGATTCTACGCTGCACGGTCTCGGATCACTCAAGCCTATTACACAAAATAAACTTAGCACAACTCTAAAAAGTTAGTTCTATAACCTTAGGCTCAACCCTTTTCCTAACTAACACTTTCACTTAGAAACTTAATTTGAAATACTAAATTACATACTTGAAATACTTGTTTCAAAGAATCATTTTCACTTAGAGACATAATTAATAACTAATTGAAAAGATAAGGTTCTAGGACTAAGAATCATCTTTCTTGAAACTTAATGCATAAAACAACACCAATTAGCCACCTTTTCCTCAAATACTTGAGCAAAGCTCCACTTGGTTTTCTTGGGTCTCAAGGAACCCAAATTACTCATTGTGCTTCATAGCCTTGAAACTTCAAAACAATTCCAAATGAAATCAAACCTTTTCCTAAATTTTCCAAAGCTTAATCAAACATCATTACCACCATGAAAAACAAGATTGCAACAAATTTTTTCTTCCCCATAACCTATAGGGCTCGCAGCCCTTACACACAAAAAAATTGGGGACAATTTGCAAACTTCCAAAACCATGTAATAATACCATTCCTTGGATAATTATTTTTACAAAACAACAAACCATTACTCATGAGAAAGCTTAATCAAGATCCAAAATTACTTTTCAAGTCCCTCAAGAATGAGGGTTTTCAACAAAAACCTACTAACTCTTTTAATTCAACAACTTCAACAATAACAATGGTAATTATAATAACTAAGAAACAAGAATCATCTATCAATTAAATGATTCACCAAGTATTCACCATAAATCCCTCTTTCAAGCATAGGTTTTTCATCAGCAAAAACAACTCAAACAATGTGCTAATTCCAAAACTATCACTCAATACAACAAAAACAACATCAAGAAGCTAAACTAACCCATTTAATTCTTGATTCACTAAGATCACACATTTTCCCTCTTTTCCCCCTTAGGTCACGCCTAGGGTTCCAAGAATTAGGAATATGATGTTCATATCCATCATAGATCGCAACCAAGCATAAATCAAACACAAAACAAGTCATAAAATCAAGAAATGGAAGTGAAAGAACTACCACCTCTCCTCTCCTCTTGCTCGCGGCCTAGGAGCTGTTTTGGGGAGAAAAATGGTGCTCTCCAACTTGCTTGATGATGAACTCGATGATGATGAAGAGTAGAAGAAGAAACTAGCAAGAAGATGGACGCAAAGAGGTGAAGTAATTCAAGACATGATGGAGGTAGCTTTCATGGAGGGTTTGGAACTTCTCTCTCAAGAAAATGAAGAAGATGAAGTTGTGAGGGTTTGAGAGAGAAGGGGGCGCTGGTTTGGGGATGCTTATAGGAGGGGAGAATTAATTTTTATTACTTAAAAATAATACTTGGTTAAAACTAGCTTAAATAAAGTGTAGAAAAAAACTAATCACACAAAGTGTGACACCTTTCAATAAAGCAAAGATGCTAATCACATCAACTAATCTATCCCATCTAATCTCACATCTTTCATGACTACCCTCTAATTCTAGAGTCTTAAGGTTGCCAGAACATGATGTCGAGTAATCGCGTTACCGATTAATTTTCCTCCGATTAATTCGCAAAAATTAACTTACCGAGAAGTTAATTCACCGCGTGAAAATAAATTATCATACATAATAAAAACAATATAAAACATTCACAAATAATCACAACAAGTCACGATTTGATTTTCATCGAAATCGGAGTTCGTTTAAAATTTTATCTGCGGCAAAACTGCCCGGTGATTCGAAACGCATCGAAACTTCGTTAGAATTTTTCGACGATATTCGAACTATGAATTAATATAAAATATTAATTGTCAAATTCAATTTTATCTTGATTTAATTAAATCACTTGATTAGCGAACAATGAACTGCTTATTATAGTATAAATACGACATGATATACTATAATAACGATAAATAACATATCGCGAAAAATATGGGTGTTACAGCTTGGTCCCCAAAGCCTCCTGTAATGCTCTCGGATCTCTACCAAAAATGATACTAGAAGTTACGCCACGAAGTCGTACAATCTCTGCTACGTAGATCTCTGTCAGCTTCTCCACGTTGAAAGTCGATCTTACGGTTAGAAAATGAGCAGATTTGTTCAATCGGTTAACAATAACCCAAATCGAGTCATTTTTCTTTTGTGTCCCTGGTAATCCTACAACGAAATCCATGGAAATACTGTCTTATTTCCATTCTGGCACATCCAGTGACTGTTGCATTCTGGCTGATCGTTGATGTTCCGCATTTACTTTCTGACATGTCAAACATGAAGCCACGTAGTCCGCTACTTGCTTCTTCATTCCAGGCCACCAAAAGTGCTTCTTCAAGTTATGGTACATCTTCGTAGTTCCTGGATGAATGCTCAATCTGCTCTTGTGTGCTTCGTCGAGAATCAAACTTCTCAATCCTGCCACGTCAGGTACGTAGACACGTCTGTTGCACCTCAAAAGGTTATCTGATCCAATCTCGAATTCAGCCGCTTTTCCTCGTGCTATCAGCTCTTTCTTCTCGTGTAGTAGCTTATCGTTAGCTTGTTGACAACTCCACGTTTAGGTTCAGGTCTCGAAACTTTTCCAACGACTCCAATTCCTTGATCATCATCGTCGAGACTAGGATGCTCTTCTGGCTCAAAGCATCCGCTACTACGTTCACTTTCCCTGGATGATATTCCAACGTAAAGTCATAATCCTTCAGAAATTCTATCCATCTCCGTTGTCGCATGTTGAGTTCTTTCTGATCGAACAAGTACTTTAAGCTCTTGTGATCGCTGAAAGCAGTGAACGTGCTCCCGTACAGATAGTGCCTCCAAATATTCAACGCGAACACCACTGCCGCAAGCTCCAAATCATGCGTAGGATAGTTCCTCTCGTGAATCTTGAGCTGTCTCGAGGCATAAGCCACAACTTTCCTATGTTGCATCAGCACGCATCCAAGTCCCTGGTGTGAAGCATCGCAATAAACTTCGTAAGGTTCTTCTGGTCGAGGCAAAACTAACATAGGCATCGTCGTTAAAAGCTTCTTTAATCTCTGGAAATTGGATTCACACTCCTCAATCCAAGCAAAAGGTTGATCCTTTCTCATGAGTCGTGTAAGCGGTGCTACGATCTTCGAGAATCCTTCGATAAATCTCTGGTAGTAACCCGCCAATCCAACAAAGCTTCGATATCTGACACCGTCTTCGGTTACTCCCAAGTTAACAGAACCTCGATCTTAGCTGGATCCACAGATTATCCGTCCTTAGTTATCACATGTCCAAGGAAACTCACCTCTCCTAGCCAAAACTCGCACTTGGAAAGGTTATCGTAGAGTTGCTGCTCCCGTAGAATCTGCAACACATGGCGTAGATGCTCTTAGTGCTCTTCTCTACTTCACGAGTAGATTAGGATATCATCTATGAACACCACTGCGAACTGATCCAAGAATGAGTGGAAAATCTTGTTCATGTAATCCATGAATACCACTGGTGCGTTCGTCACTCCGAAAGGCATGACTAGATACTCATAGTGACCATATCTAGTTCTGAAAGCAGTCTTGGGAACATCTTCTTATTTCACACGAATCTGGTGATAGCTGGACTTCAAATCAATCTTAGAAAATATCGCAGCTCCTCGTAGTTGATCCGTCAAATCATCGATACGCGGTAACAGATACCGATTCTTGACATTAACCTTGTTGAGCTGATGATAATCAACACACAATCTTGATCGTCCGCTCTTCTTCTTCACTAGCAGTACTGGAGCTCCCCATGGTGACATGCTCGGTCGTATGAACTGCTTTGACATCAAATACTCAATCTGCGACTTCAGCTCATTCAACTTGGACGGAGACATCTGGTAAGGTGCTATAGAGATCGGGCCTGTACTTGGAAGTAAATCGATGGAAAGTTCAATCTCCCTTACTAGTGGTAAGCCTGGTACATCTTCCGGAAAAATGTCGGAGAACTCACTCACCATGGAACATTCTTCAGCTTAACCTCTTGAGAAGCTTCTAGACTATCGAGACACATGTATTCCTGAGTTCCCTCTTTCAAGAAAACCTCGATGTGATTAGCAGAAAGATAGTTGGAAACTCCAAGATCAGGAAAAATTATTGCTTTTCGAGCACAGTCCAAAAGGAAATGGTGGTGTAACAACCAATGCATCCCGAGGATAAGATCAAGACCTTTTAGTGGCAAACAAACCAAATAAACAAGAAACTTTCTACCCTGAATAACCACCGCACAATTAAGGCATGCAGTGTTGGTAACCAAAGTCTTAGCAGCAGGAGTAGTAACTACTAATTTAAACGGTAAGGTAGTCATAGTTAACTTCAAACGGTTCACGCAATCCATGGAAATAAATGAATGGGTTGCGCCAGAATCAAAGAGTACGGATAAAGAGTTACCCCTAATCTCACAATCTCCTTGGATTAGGTCGTCTGATTGTTCCGCTTCCTTTCCACTCACGCAGAAGACTTTGCCCTTAGCGGCTGGATGCTTTCCCTTGGCCTTTGCTACATTCACACTCAGTTCAGCCTTCGGATCCGTGCAGTCCTTCGCATAGTGTCCTGGCTGTTTTCAGTTGTAACATAATTTGCCCTCTTCCGTGCAATCATTCGCTTAATGCCCTGGTTTGCTGCAACGATACAAATCTGTCCAGTTCTAGTCTGACTCTTACCGCTTGAATCTCGAGCCATAGGGCGATACTGGCCCTTATTGTTCCCCTGAAGCAGGTTGTAAGGTTTATTCTGTTGTTTTCCCTTTTGATTAAATCTCTGACCATGATTCTGAGGTCTTATGGGTCCACCAGAACCATTCCTTCTCTTGTTGTTCCTCATAGCTTCCAACTCAATGCATCTATCAACAAACTCTTGAAAGTTTCGAATCCTCAGAGACACCACAGACTTCTGGATGTCAAAACTTAACCCACGTTGGAATCTTTCACTCAACCAACTCTGGTCTGCCTGATCACGAAAAGGACTGAAATACTTTGATAGTGATTCGAATTTAACTGCATATTCAGACACTGTCATGCTGCTTTGATGTAAACGAAGGAATTCTTGCTCCTTCTCCATCCGTGCAGTCTCCGGAAAGTATTTCTCTAAGAACCTCCTGCGGAAGGTTTCCCAATCAATCTCCTAATGGTCCGTAGTCAGCATCTGCTTGACTCCCTTCCACCAATACTCCGCATCTCCCAGCAGCAGATAAGAAGCATAGCTCACCTTCACGTTCTAAGGGCAATGAAGTACATCAAAAATCTTTTCTATCTCCGGGAGCCACAGATCATCCTTGTCTGGATTTGGTTCACCATAGAATTTCGGTGTGAAAGTCGGCCAATCCTCTAGCCTCAGCATTCCTTTCCGCTCTCTGTTGTTACTGCAGGTTGTGTTGATTTATGGTTGTGGTCTGTTGAGTCACAACAACAGATTGTTGTGCCATTGCCTCCGCCATTTCAGTCATAGCTTGAAATGCTCTATCCATGTTGGGGCTATCAGGTCCGATCGCAGGGTCTCTGCGAGGTGGCATTAGATCCCTACAAGGTCCAAAAACCTATCAGAACCTCACAATCAGATGATGTGTCAAAACACATTGCTCTAATCAAGAACAATTCAAACAATTTTAAGCAAAGCTGCTTCACTCATCAAACAACAACAATACTAACACAGTAGCTACCCGACAAATCAAAACCCGACACGGTGACCAGCTTAATGTTCCCTACACACAGTCCGGTTAGAACCAAACTGCTCTGATACCACTATTGTAACACCCCGTTTCCGGAGCGTCACTAAACTAGAACTTAACTCTAAATGCAACGAGCTTTTTAAAATAATACTCTTTTGCCCTTTAGAAAATGTGGCATATTTTTTTTTTTAAACAAACGTCTTTCGCAAGGCACAAGACAGACGTAACTGAAATACATGCATATATAAACAGTTTTCCAAAACCATACGACCAGTCTGTACAAAATGCAAGTAACTAAATATACACAAGTCAAGAGGAATACGCCTAGGATATGAAAACCCTGTCTAGAGGAATCAATATCCCTGGGGTACTCCCGGCAGTTACCCGCGCAGGGGGCTGCTCCAAAACTAAACCACTAGATCTACACACCAAAAGTCTAGCAAGTGCAATGAACTGACTGGTCACCAACCAGAACTATCTACAGCAAAACAGACCCATATCTAACGAAAACTATGTACAAGGCGAACAGACAACGTCAGCTACACATCGCTACCTAAGTCTTCGGATAGGTTCTCCTCATCCTCCTTCATCAGATCCTCCTCCTCCTCGCTGGTCAAATCAATAAAAGGTGCAGACGCAGGTACACCCTCGGGTCTAACCTCCTCAACCAAAACATCCTCAATCCACCCTGCTCCACTGCAACCTGCCTCTCCACACTCCGCATAGACAGGAGGGGGTTCCACAAGTAGGGTCGGGGTCCTGAGAATCAAAGGAGGGATCGACATCGCCTCTGGCTTTGGCTCCGCCACGGGGCTCAGTGTGTCTGCCACTGCACGAGAAGTCGAAGCTCGTGCTGTCCAACGTTTAACTCCCAAGCTCTTTCAAGCGATCCTCCTAATCTTAGCACCTCTAGGCCTGGGTGCATAGCGAGTCATGGTTCGTCCAGGAATCTCAAAGGAATCCTCTGGAGAAGTAGAAGAAGAAGCCTGTAACACTCGATCCTACTGAGTGCTACGCCATCCGTCCACAATCTGCATCATGCTCACCGGGAAGCTCACGGTCCGTCTTGAGGTCTCCTGTCACAGTGTCAGTCCGTCTGCTAGGAAAGTCTGAACTATGTCCCCGGTATACACAACTCGACTAGAGGTGGGGTCAAACTCCATAGCCAAGGGGGTCTCTATATCAGGAAAGTCAAACACTATCTCCAGTGATGTCGCCATCGCCAGGATCACGACAGTCTTCACCATCATCTGGGTTACCATCATCAACTGAAGGAACCATGGGAAAGGGTCAACTTCTTAAAATAAAATAGATAACACAAAATAGCAGGTACGACAGCCAATCATATTATACAGACATAATATATAATATGAAGCCACATTCTTCAACACATATAGACAATCATATCAATAGCATACAGAACACTCAATAAGGATGCACCCGATATCCTATTGATGCAACTATATGCCAGTGCAGTTTTAGTTCCGGAATCCATGCGCTACGGTCAGGCCACTCTGTACGCACCAGAGACGACATTTTTCCATACGATGGTAAATTTTAACGGTGTTCCTGAATTCCTTTGGCCATGGGCAATTCCACTACCCAGGATAGACAGGTCGAAGTTACCACAAGACACGACAAATGCCTTCCACCACCCCAATGAACATATCACCACATTTGATATTTCACTTATGGCATAATCAATTAAATATCAATTATCCAATACCAATTCCACAGCATATATCTTAACACAATTTAAGCATACATGCAACCACATAATGTTATCATATTCAATGTCACAACAATTCAGTTTCGACAACAATTCCACAATCCATAACAATTCACATAACAATAATCATCAACATAGATAAACAACAATTCTTCCCTTTGAAGATCCGTGGAACTAACAAAGAGGTAACATAACATACAAGTGTGGGGGGGTTAGGTGTGACACCCTCTACCCCGTCATGGAATTTTAACAACGTGAAAAGAAAAGAACAAGAAATAAAATTTTGATCCAAGTAAAAGCTTTTCATTTCAAATAAGGTAAGGCTGTCACTCTCAACTTGCGGAAATCAAACATAGTACAAGAGGGGAAACATCAAAAGGAGATAAACCCAAGGTTCCCCGATGTCACATTAATTCAGAGCTGACCCTTACATATTACATCGGAAATAAAACATTAACTTGTTCAAAACAAAAATAAGTCATCTATCTATTCCAACGAGCCATCACGATCACTCATCGGCATTAACATCCTCAACACCTGCAGTCTCATCATCTATACATACCCAATGGGATATGCATAGCCACAAAAGGGGTTAGAAATCGTGCACTCAAGTAGCACCTTAAGGTAAAGGAACTAAATGAACAATGCGCATAAACTGAACAACTCCTAACATCAACATTGTACCTACAACAACAACACATAATAACAACAACCATCTAAACACCACGGGCTACAACATCAATCAGGACATTAGAATAACATCACGACATATGCACAACCAGGCATATTATCATCATAATGATGTATCTCTAGGACCATAACTATATGCATATGGATCCATTTATAACGAGCCCGGGATACCTTGCCCGTTTCGGAATGCCATGTCCGTAATGCCCCAATAACAGCAGGACCGGGATACCACGCCCGTCACGGGATACCTTGCCCGATTCGCCCCATTAACTGTAGGACCGGGAAACCTCGCCCGTCACGGGATACCTTGCCCGATTCGCCCTTTTTAACCGTAGGACCGGGAAAACTCGCCCATCACGGGATACCTTGCCCGATACGCCGTACTAGCAACAACAACAATGCCGACACCAGGATGCATGAACATGACCAAATGCGGTGTCTAACAATAACAACTTCTATCGCAATATCCTCTATAGAATAATAATAACGACATCAATGGGACACTCATGATACAAGAACAATCAGCCAAGTGTCAACAAATCACAAACAACAGCAACAAAACTAACCAGTCAGTACGTTGACGAACCCCTTTAACCAGCAACATAATAACAATCAACCTACTTAGCTAACTAAGTTTCAAACGCACAATACTTAACCCAATCATTTAATTAAATAATTATCTCATCCAAGTCTTATCATGTTAACCATTCTCTAGGTACCATTGGCAAGTTTTGGACATCTAACATTGTTCATAGGTTATAGACCAACACGCGAGAAATGGCAGGATATTAAAGATACACGCGGCGGCCAGTGCTTAGAGGCGCTGGCGCCGACAGAGTCAGTTAGGCGCTGGCGCCATCCAAAACCTTGATCGTGTGATTTCCGCGCTGGGGATCGTTAGTCTTGTTATGTCCTATAATTCATACTTGACACTAATCCAGAGTCCTTAGAACCACACCTATCTTTTATGGAATTATAAAATTCAAAACATGAGACCTTAAACCCAATCAACCCAACACTTAGCATTTTTATAGAGAATTCTGTATAATAGATTTTATATCCTTCCTACTATTCTTTTATTAAACACTTAAGGCTATAATACCAACATCAAGGAATCACCAAAATTGCCTACCATTTATTCAGTACATTTAATCTAGATTTTAACCTTTAAACCCATTACCCTTATTCCAATTTTCTGCATAATTTATTAGAACCAACACCACTACTTCAAACAATATTGTGCACTAACTAGCAAATCAATCATGCACAAATACCCAATCTCAAGACATGAAGTAGCAAATTCCAAAGAGCATGTTCATCACCTAGACACCAATCTCTCAACAAGAAAATCACAGCATGTTGCAAACATCAACAGATAACATAAGATCGTAGGTGTTAATAACAAGGAATTTGCATCATGTTTGCAACACCAAAAGAAGTATAAAATCATGCACAAATACTTAATCTCAAGACATGAAGTAGCAAATTCCAAAGAGCATGTTCATCACTTAGACACCAATCTCTCAACAAGGAAATCATAGCATGTTGCAACCATCAACAGATAACATAAGATCATAGGTGTTAATAACAAGGAATTTGCATCATGTTTCAAACACCAAAAGAAGCATAAAATCATGCGCTTCATCCACCAAACATTAATGAGTCAACCATCAACCGCAACCACAACATCCAACCACAATATAATATCATAAAATCAATAAGGAACATATTTAAACATCAATTTACTGGTTTTAGATTGATTTTCTCACACCATGGTGACAGATTCTCTCATGGCAACGCGAGGCTTAGGGATCTTGGGACATCCCTATTGTTCATTCGCATTCCATAAACCCACTACATGAGCATCAAACTACCCCCTTACCTCTTAGAATTTCGTGCTCTAGATAGGGTATGTGAACTCCAAGCTTTTCCTCTCCCTTCATGGCTTTCTCCATAAAAAACACAAGGATAGGTGATGAGAAGTGAGAAAACTAATGTTTGGAACCCTAACGACGATCATAAACTGAAACTTAGATTAGAGGCATTACCTTAAACCCCAAGCCCTCCAAGAATGATGAAGGATGTTGGTAGAGCAAAGCCCCAACAATGGTTCTTCAGTCCCAAGAGTAAGGTTGAAACTCACCAAATGCAGAAAAGTAGAGAGAATGGAGAAGTGAGGTTTGATCTTTGGTGAGAGGTTTCCAAACGTGATTAGGGTTCAAAGCTGAGGCTTAGTGGTTGGTTTGTAACCCTAACATGTAATCTTAGTGAATTGGGTCGAGTTTGGGTCCAATGGGTCGGATTACATGTGCCAAAAACGCAACAAAACGCGCAAAAACGTGCAGAAATCACCTGTCAGCAGGCGCCTGGCGCCTGGAATGGGCGGCTGGCGCAGGCTCTTGGTGATCCCGGGCGCTGAAGTCTGGCGCCAGTATCGCTTCCTTTGTTTTGGTTGTATCTGGAGCTATAGATGTCTGATTAAGGCATTCTTGGTGGCGTAGGAAAGCTAAGAGAATTTCCTACAATATTCACTCTAATAGGCTTACCAAAATTCGGACTCTAACAGGATCAAAAATGCAGTTGAAATATACTATAATATTCCTAAGTGTTACGCTTGCGTTATATTGACTCCAGAGAGCATATCTTGAGTTGTAGGTATCGAAATTGAGTCGAACTAAAGCCAACTAAAAGATAAGAAATAACGCTACAACTTTATTGAAGGGACTTAAATCCAATTGAGTTGTTAAGGGGTTTAAAAATGGGGAATACGGTAACTGAAATAACTAAACATAGGAATAAAGGTACATCTAGATACTCAGTCGGCTGAAGGAATGGTAAAACATATGGAACCCATCCCAAGCAACTATAAGCATTTTCTAATATCCTAAAACATATCCTAATCTTGAAGGATGAAAAATATGGGCTGTTACAATTCTACCCCCTTAAAAAAAAATTCGTCCTCGAAATTCCAACAAATGATAAGGACGTAATCTCCTATCCTAGCGTCTTCAAGGTTATTAAGGCAACTTCCCTATTAGGCCTTCCTAACGTCTCTAGGGTTATCATGGTAAGGTAACTAACCCCTACTTGTAAGTATATCCATCTAACTATGATAGTCTACACCACTAATCTTATTTATCCACGTCGATCACCTTTGCTTCGGTCACTGGCGATAAGTTATTGGGTGGCCATCCCTCCTACTTGTCTAGCCGAGTAACCAAGGCAACAACAATCAGACATGTCGTTTACTAGCACTTCTATAAGGATCTCTGATAGGGTCTTGAGCGTAAAAATGTTGGTACCTCACTGTTACCCTCAAGCTCTATTAAAGTTCCTCCCTATTTGTTATTACCATAATTTCGCTGCGCTACTCTAATAATCTACCTTGTATCTTACAGTATTACCCATATCAACCACCCACTATCTACTATCATAGTATATCCCCGAAGCTAACTCTCGTGGCCTATCGGCTAATCTAAAATGGGGGATCTAACACATCTAACGTAACTATCTAGTTCATACTCAGTGTTAATAGTCAACTACGGTTTAGCCCACACTTCTACCTATCACAACCCAAGAACAAACATTCAAACCAAATGGGGCAAGAAACAATTGGGCAATTGGAAATCCTCTCAACGCGGCATATACCTTGAATGAGGTTCTTTAACTCAGCTGCTTCTGCTCCTGCGAGGGTGAAGACTCGACCAGTGGACTTTATCTTGTTAGCTTGGGACTTCTGAGGCTACTCCCACTAGCTTGTTCAGGTTTAACTCCCTTACAGTCTCTGCTGATATGGCCCGGCTTATGGCACTTGCAACCTATGACTTCAGTTTCCTGGCACTCACTAATGTAGTGACCCTTGCTACCCTTCTGACTAGAAAACACTTCTCCAAAGAAAATCTCTCCTTGAACAGCTTCCAGCTGATAGCAACTTTAGCTTTTCCAAGCGTTAGCAAGTGTCATCCCACCAATGTTCAGCTTCATTGGTCAATTTGAATGTAGCGAATGCCACCTTCGGAGCATCCGTGCAAGTCATCCCTCAGAACAATTTTCTTCATCCCACAAATCCAATGTGGTGCTCATCCCGGGTCGAATGTCCCTTCACATCAATCAAGCTTCCAACATTATCGAGGACAACATGGTTACTCTCGTCCTTCATCCCTTCTCACTTAGACAATCAAGAAATGAATCAGTCACTAAGTAAAATCCTAAAATCTCATATCACCATCTATTCTAACATAGACAATCATACAAGAGTACACAGAGATTACATGATAGACACATACCACGGCCTGAAGAACAAGCCGAGCTCTGATACCACTAAATGTGACACCCTCTACCCCGTCATGGCATTTTAACAACGTGAAAAGAAAAGAACAAGAAATAAAATTTTGATCCAAGTAAAAGCTTTTCATTTCAAATAAGGTAAGACTGTCACTCTCAACTTGCGGAAATCAAACATAGTACAAGAGGGGAAACATCAAAAGGAGATAAACCCAAGGTTCCCCGATGTCACATTGATTCAGAGCTGACCCTTACATATTACATCGGAAATAAAACATTAACTTGTTCAAAACAAAAATAAGTCATCTATCTATTCCAACGAGCCATCACGATCACTCATCGGCATTAACATCCTCAACACCTGCAGTCTCATCATCTATACATACCCAATGGGATATGCATAGCCACAAAAGGGGTTAGAAATCGTGCACTCAAGTAGCACCTTAAGGTAAAGGAACTAAATGAACAATGCGCATAAACTGAACAACTCCTAACATCAACATTGTACCTACAGCAACAACACATAATAACAACAACCATCTAAACACCACGGGCTACAACATCAATCAGGACATTAGAATAACATCACGACATATGCACAACCAGGCATATTATCATCATAATGATGTATCTCTAGGACCATAACTATATGCATGTGGATCCATTTATAACGAGCCCGGGATACCTTGCCCGTTTCGGAATGCCATGTCTGTAATGCCCCAATAACAACAGGACCGGGATACCACGAGTCACGGATACCCCGCCCGATTCCCCATTAAGCGTAGGGGCGGAAACCTCGCGATCACGGGATACCTTGCCCGATTCGCCCCATTTAACCGTAGGACCGAGAAACCTCGCCCGTCACGGGATACCTTGCCCCATACGCCCTACTAGCAACAACAACAATGCCGACACCAGGATGCATGAACATGACCAAATGCGGTGTCTAACAATAACAACTTCTATCGCAATATCCTCTATAGAATAATAAAAACGGAATCAATGGGACACTCATGATACAAGAACAATCAGCCAAGTGTCAACAAATCACATACAACAGCAACAAAACTAACAAGTCAGTACGTTGACGAACCCCTTTAACCAGCAAAATAATAACAATCAATCTACTTAGCTAACTAAGTTTCAAACGCACAATACTTAACCCAATCATTTAATTAAATAATTATCTCATCCAAGTCTTATCATGTTAACCATTCTCTAGGTACCATTGGCAAGTTTTGGACATCTAATATAGTTCATAGGTTATAGACCAACACGCGAGAAATGGCAGGATATTAAAGATACACGTGGCGGCCAGTACCTAGAGGGCGCTTGGCGCCTGACAGAGTGGGGCTCCTGGCGCCCAGCTTCTGTCCAAAACCTTTAGTCGTGTGATTTCCGCACTTTTGGGGATCGTTCGGGGTACTGTTATGTCCTATAATTCATACTTGACATTAATCCAGAGTCCTTAGAACCACACCTATCTTTTAAGGAATTATAAAATTCAAAACATGAGACCTTAAACCCAATCAACCCAACACTTAGCATTTTTATAGAGAATTCTGCATAATAGATTTTATATCCTTCCTACTATTCTTTTATTAAACACTTAAGGCTATAATACCAACATCAAGGAATCACCAAAATTGCCTACCATTTATTCAGTACATTTAATCTAAATTTTAACCTTTAAACCCATTACCCTTATTCCAATTTTCTGCATAATTTATTAGAACCAACACCACTACTTCAAACAATATTGTGCACTAACTAGCAAATCAATCATGCACAAATACCCAATCTCAAGACATGAAGTAGCAAATTCCAAAGAGCATGTTCATCACCTAGACACCAATCTCTCAACAAGGAAATCACAGCATGTTGCAAACATCAACAGATAACATAAGATCGTAGGTGTTAATAACAAGGAATTTGCATCATGTTTGCAACACCAAAAGAAGCATAAAATCATGCACAAATACTTAATCTCAAGACATGAAGTAGCAAATTCCAAAGAGCATGTTCATCACTTAGACACCAATCTCTCAACAAGGAAATCATAGCATGTTGCAACCATCAACAGATAACATAAGATCATAGGTGTTAATAACAAGGAATTTGCATCATGTTTCAAACACCAAAAGAAGCATAAAATCATGCGCTTCATCCACCAAACATTAATGAGTCAACCATCAACCGCACCCACAACATCCAACCACAATATAATATCATAAAATCAATAAGGAACATATTTAAACATCAATTTACTGGTTTTAGATTGATTTTCTCGTCACCATGGTGACGGTACTCTCTCATGGCAACCGCGCGAGGCTTAGAGATCTTGGGACATCCCTATTGTTCATTCGCATTCCATAAACCCACTACATGAGCATCAAAATACCCCCTTACCTCTTAGAATTTCGTGCTCTAGATAGGGTATGTGAACTCCAAACTTTTCCTCTCCCTTCGTGGCTTTCTCCATAAAAAACACAAGGATAGGTGATGAGAAGTGAGAAAACTAATGTTTGGAACCCTAACGGCGATCATAAACTGAAACTTAGATTAGAGGCATTACCTTAAACCCCAAGCCCTCCAAGAATGATGAAGGATGTTGGTAGAGCAAAGCCCCAACAATGGTTCTTCAGTCCCAAGAGTAAGGTTGAAACTCACCAAGTGCAGAAAAGTAGAGAGAATGGAGAAGTGAGGTTTGATCTTTGGTGAGAGGTTTCCAAACGTGATTAGGGTTCAAAGCTGAGGCTTAGTGGTTGGTTTGTAACCCTAACATGTAATCTTAGTGAATTGGGTCGAGTTTGGGTCCAATGGGTCGGATTACATGTGCCAAAAATGCAACAAAACGCGCAAAAACGTGCAGAAATCACCTGTCAGCAGGCGCCTGGCGCCTGGAATGGGCGGCTGGCGCAGGCTCTCGGTGATCCCCGGGCGCCTGCGCTTGAGTCTGGGCGCCCAGCGCTACTGCATCACTGTTTTGGTTGTATCTGGAGCTATAGATGTCTGATTAAGGCGTTCTTGGTGGCGTTGGAAAGCTAAGAGAGTTTCCTACAATATTCTCTCTAATAGGCTTACCAAAATTCGGACTCTAACAGGATAAAAAATGCAGTTGAAACATACTATAATATTCCTAAGTGTTACGCTTGCGTTGTATTGACTCCAGAGAGCATATCTTGAATCGTAGGTATCGAAATTGAGTCGAACTAAAGCCAACTAAAAGATAAGAAATAACGCTACAACTTTATTGAAGGGACTTAAATCCAATTGAGTTGTTAAGGGTTTTAAAAATGGGGAATACGGTAACTGAAATAACTAAACATAGGAATAAAGGTACATCTAGATACTCAGTCGGCTGAAGGAATGGTAAAACATATGGAACCCATCCCAAGCAACTATAAGCATGTTCTAATATCCTAAAACATATCCTAATCTTGAAGGATGAAAAATCTGGGCTGTAACATTAGGGGCAGTCACCAACCTCTTGCAGTCAAACCCACTAATTAATCATATATAAAGCTTTAAAATCAAAGGGGTAACAAAACCCTCACTTTGAACCCAGAGGTTCTCAGACTTCTTTAATAGAAAAAAAAATAAAAATGTAAGTGGGACTTATGGGTGCCCAACACCTAATCATATCTAGAAGTATCCCTTACAAAGTCGTCAGGTCGCGTGTCAGAGCACGTCTTGATCGCACGCAACACGAACTTGGATTTCCCAAGTCCTAACACCATAACATAAACTTAGTACAATCCTAGGTATAAATCTAATTCTAACTCCCTAGGCTCTCAACCCCAAAAATCCCTTAGATAACAAACACTCACACTTGAAAAACTAACAAACAATTAAAAAAGCAAGGTTTTAAAGACTAAAAATCATTTTCTTTCAAACTTAAAACATGAAACAACACAACTATCAAATTCTTTTTCTCAAAAACTTAATCAAGGCTCCACTTGATTTTTAGGATCTCATAGGATCCAATTCACCTTATGTGTTTTATAGCCTTAAAGATTCAAAACAACTTTCAAACTAATTTAACCATTTCCAAATCTTTCCAAAGCTTAAACTCACTCCAAAACAACTATTATAAACCAAAATACACAAAAATATTTTCCTCCAAGCTCATAGGAGCTTGCGGCCATGTCCTATTTTTCCCAAAAAAATTTGCAAACTTATACTAATTCAAGACAACACCATTTCAACCATTTGTTTTCTTTCACAAAACAACAAACATCTACAAAACATAAACATTTCTCAAGTCCAATTTCAAATCATATTCTTCCACGAACAAGGGTTTCTCAAAAAAATTTATCAAACCTTTGATCCAAACCAAATTAACAACTAAAACAACAATAGCTATTCCTAAGAACCAATAACCCTCAATCAATTTGGTGATTCACAAGGAAAATCACACAACCCCTTTCCCTTAGGTCATGCGCCCTAGGGTTCAAAAAAAAATTGGGGATTAATGCGTTCATTTCTTCCATGATCATGATCAAGTATAACAATAACCAAATAACAAAGTATGAAGCAAGAAAAACTACCTCCTACACCTATTAGAGGCTCATGGCTTTAGGGGCTGAAATAGGGGAGGAAAGTTTGGCTCTCAAGCTTGCTTACAAGATGAAATAAGTGATAGAAAGGAGAAGAAGAAGCTAGGAGCAAAGGAGGTTAAGAAATGGAGATGAGGAAATGTGAAGAAGAATAAGGATGGAAGCCATGGAGACACCTAGTGTTTCTCTCCCAAGAATAAGATAGAAGAAGTGAAAATGAAGATGAGGGTGAGGGTGGGGGGGTTGCGGCCTGATGTCATAAAAGAGAGGTGAGAAGAAATTATTAAAAACAAAGTTTTACTTGGTTAATAATGGATTAGAAAAAGCACCAAATAATAAATCACCAAAAGTGTGACATCTAAACTCCATAAAGCAAGATTCTAATCTAATCACCTCATCTAAACATCTAATCCCTATCTTCTCATGATTATCCTCTAATCCTAGAGTCTTAAGTGTACTAAAAATACGACATCGAGTAATCGCGTTACCAATTAATTCTTTCACCGATAATTCGCGAAAATTAATTTTCTTAGTAATTAATTCTCTACGTGATAATAATTTATCATAAAGTATAAAAACAATTGAAAACACTCACTCATAGTTACATCAAGTTACGATTCGATTTTTATCGAAATCGGAGTTCGTTTGAAATTTTATCTGCGGATAAAAACTATCCGGTGATTCAAAACGCGAAGAAACTTCGTTAGAATTTTTTGACGATATTTGAACCATGAATTAATATAAAATATTAATTCTCAAATTTAATTTAATCTTGATTTAATTCAATCACTTGCTTAATGAACAAGAAACTGCTTATTATAGCGTAAATACGACAATTTATGCTAAAATAACGCTAAATAACACATCGTGAAAATACCGGTATTACAGTCCCAAATTATAAGAGCATTTTGAGAAAATCTTTCCTACCAAGAAATGTAATTAATGTAGTTAAAAACAATAAATTTGTCTATAAGTTTTATTATTTTACCTAAACTACCATTGAATTTGTTAGGAAGATAAATTATATTATACTTTATTTAACTTATTGATTAAAACAAACGTAAATTAAACAAGGGTCTTAAGGGAAAAAAATAGTTAATGCTATAGATAAACTTCAAAATGCTTTATGACAAATAAAAAAAACTAAAAAACTATTATAATTTGGGACGGATGGAGTACTAGTTTGTTGTAGTTCTGGGATAATACTGTCATTTTGCTTTTCCCGCCCCTTTTTGGGCCAAATGTGTCATTTTGTGTTGCAAATCCCGTCCAGTGCATCTGTAAGTGACTTAATTACTCTGATGATTCTAATTTTTTGTAACACCTTTAATGCCTTTTATTCATTTGGAATTGTTGGTGCGGCTTTTGAAACGGTTCTCTGATTCCCAATGGAAAATAATGCAACACCGCTGCCCATTCATTAACAACTTCTTTAACCTATCCATTATTCAGAGAGATTATTCAGAGAGATCAACCGATAATTTTGGCCTTTGAGCTTTGAAGTGGAGAAATCAAATGCATTTTTCAACAATTTCTACATTTTTTTTTTGAAGATAAACGGGGCAGAAGCCCAAACCAAACTAAACATGGATCAAACGGGGAGTAGAGACTCCCAAAACATCAGCAGCAACTAACTGAATAAGCTGAGATGGTGGGTGATCAAAAACTACAAAACCACTCTCCATCTCGCAAGCAATATTAGCAAGCCCATCAGCAACCTTGTTCGCCTCACGGTAAACATGTTTAATGATAACCCTCCAATCCAAGGACAACAAATGTTTGACCCTGCGAACCAACCCACACTCTGGAGTTCTACCTGGGTTGACCTGCTGCAAGCGCCTAACCACCACCAAGGAGTCCAAGTGCAACTCCACATGATCATAACCTCTGGCTCGATAGAAGGTTCCAGACCTCTTGTTTCTGGGTTTTTTTTGGTATAGACGCGGAAATTGTCTGACAAGCCCAAAACGAAATAAATGATTATTTTCAAACAATGTGAGTCCAAGTTAACATGGTAATCTCGTCAAACGATGTGTTTTATACTTGGATACAGTAATTTATCAAGAAATCAGGCTTAGCCGCTCGAGGCCAAGGATTTTGCCAGAACCACCGTGAGGCTCAAATTGGTGGTTACGCCAAGGGCCCTCGTCGAGTGGACGGTTATGAAAATAGAAATTGAGAGGGAAAGCGGTTTTAATGGGAGTTGAAGAAATGAGGATGAGATAAAACACGAGGTTGAAAATGATGAACACAGAATGGTTTTGTTTTTAGATTTTTTGTGTTTTGAAAGACTGAAAGTAAACGAAAATGCAAGTAAAATCATGCAGGAAGTAAATTGCAAGAAAAGCAAAGAAAGTTTAAAAGAAAAAGTGCAGGAATTTAAAGCTGCAGAAATGTAAAGTGCAATGAAGTAAGGTGCAGGAAGATAAAAATGCAAGATTGTAAATGACTAGAAAGTTAAATTGCATTGAAAGAAAAGGGGTGGAAGAAGTACTCGATCTCAAACTGCGAGTCTGCTGTGTGTTGAGACGTTGAGAAATCGATCAAGTATCCAATCTCGTTTACATCGTTCGACCTCCTATTTATAGAGGAATGAAAAATAACTGACTATCTATCTGCTAGAATGTGTATAGTAGGGATGTCTAGCAGTTACACTGTATTTACTATATTCGACGGAATATTAGCTTAAGTAACTAATTACGCTACCAAGCACCAGGGCCAGTCTCGACATGTCTTCGCTGGCTTCGACGGTGCTTTTTTCACCAAGGCAGGTCAGATTGATCCTTTTTGGCGTTTCATGAAAATTTTGCCAAGTCTTCAGAGCTTGATGGATACTTCGACTATTCCTCGTGCTTAGGCAAGGCATGCCTATCTTCGACACTCGTCGTGCATTATCGAAACATCCCTAAATCTTATAGACTTAGCTTGTGTTTATTTTCTTTTTCCTTGGAATTTCGCTTGTGGTGCGTCGAGTCATTATTATATTCGTCGAGAATCCAAATCGTGGATTTGGCACCCAATAAATGCCCACTAAGTTTTGGTTTTTGTCGGCTAGGAGAAAGATTGAAACTTAGTGGTTTCCGAATTTCTCGCATAATTGCTACCCATTACATCCATCACTTCCGTCCCATCAACACGTTTTCCTACAAAACGGGCTTATGATGGTCTAAGTGGGTTGCGTCAGACCAATGCCTTTATATAGCCTTTCGCCACCAAACTTTCTCCTTTCTCCTTCCACTATTCACCTTCTTCTTGAATTCTTCTTTTTCCGAACGTTCTTCGACGGCCACTGGTCAAGATTACGATTCTGCGGCTCTGGAAAGCATGGCTAAGCTTCAAGAAATGTTCAACATTCCTTTTGACACTTTCTGTCATGATTCTGAAGCTGTTGACAGATTTACGGGCCTTGTCGAGGACCTAGCTCTTCTCCACAAGCGTCTCCCTCCTTCTGGTCGAACCAAGTATGCCTTGTTCAATGAGTTTGCCAATGATCTTCAGCATAAGGTCCACCTTATATAGCAAGGGATTCCACCTTACTTGGAGGCTGGTGAGGAAAGAAAACGCTTGATGGAAGAGCTTCAAAGTTTCAGGGTTGATAAGAAGGTTAAGGCCAAGAAACAGGACGCTGATAAAGCTGAGGAAGAAAAACTGGGAGCAGAAATATCAAGACTTGAGCAAGAATTGGCAGTCTCCAGGGCTAAGTTACAACAACTTAAGGAAGAGATGACCTTACACACAAAAAGTCAGATTGATCTGGACGATACCATTGTTGACTTGCGTGTTAGGACCTATCGTGTTGTCGAAAAAATTAACAAGCTGTAACCCTGCTATTCGACGGCCATGTCTACCAAGATTGACTTGGAGAATGTATGGGCTCATTTAAAGACTTCGTAATTTATTTCTCTGTCTAGCATTTCTTTTGTATTGCCAAACAAGTCGAAGTCTTTGTTTATTGAATCGTCGAATTGCATTCTACTTCTCTTGTCTCATCAAACATCTTTTCAGTACGTTTTTCTTTCAAGTCAGCATAAAATCAACTATTAGTGCTTTTGTCGTTTCCCAAAGCGCTATTGATTAGACTTTAAACTTAAAAAATAATGTCTAGGCCCATATCTTAGCCTATAAATAGCAAATGGCACTTGATGCCAATTTGCCACTTTCACGTTGCTTTTCTTTTTCTGCAACTTCTGCAGTTATTCTCGCTTAAACACGTTGCTATTCAAGCTTCCTCGGAAAAAATGCAGATCTGGGCAACACATTTGATTGAGCTCTCCTTGCTGAACCTACCTTGGGAAACCAGGTTAGGCGCTTTACCCCTCCCACCAAAACGTTTCTATCTTAATGGTGGCACCATCTCTGTGTTTTGGTAATTTTCCTAAATTACGTCAATGAGTTTTGGTAAGTTGCCTAATGTGGCTTATCAAACTCATTGAACTTTCCGAGAAAAGGAAAAGCCTAGGTCAATCTGGTTTTCTTCTGTCTTAAGCTCCTCTTCGTCTTTGTCTTCAAAGTCTTTGATGCAGAGGCTTGCCAAGAGCTCCTCTTTGTCTTTGTCTTCAAAGTCGTTGATGCGAAGGTTTGCCAACCATTAGAGAACTGGACTAGGGGTGTGGGGGCCTAACGTCGAATTGTGTTGTGACCACCACTTTTTGATTCAAGCTCCTTTCCACTTTCTCAACCAGTATCTGACACCCTTCCTCCTCGTCTTCAAGGTCTATAACTTCGGTGTTCTATCGAGAAGGGTGTCTACTTTGAAGCGTCTCATTCAACCTGGTGGACCATCCCCACATTTTACCCAATGCATTTTCCATTCAAGGAGACCGCTTCTGCTTCCCATGTTTCCTTCAACTTTCTAAGCTCCCTTTCCAGCGAATCTGGAACTTGGTCATGGCAAAGCTTCTACTTTTTGTGCTTCTCACTCAGCAAATGTTGAACCTGAGTGTGCTGAGCCTTTTACTTGTTTTCTTTTACTCATTTGTAACAGCCTAGTATTAAGAGTAACTTAGCTGCCTTTATGTTTCCAGGCTAATAGCCAAAATTGACCATGTATTTGTAACTTGCCAAATGGCTGATGAATAAAGAATTTTTATTTTATATCTGGATTTTTACTTCACACATTGTCGGCCTATATGGCTTTAAATATTTGCCATTAATGGACTTAATTTGTAGACCAGAATTCACCTCAACAAGTGTATAAGCATTACTAGAATATACTTGCATAACTCTAAATGGTCCCTCCCATTTGGGAGACCATTTGCCTAGTTCTCGACAAGCTTTATCCATGGGCAGAATAACTTTCCAAACCAAATCTCCAACATTAAAGGATTTGTATTTCACTTTATTGTTGTAAAATTTGGCTATTCTTTCTTTTTGTTTCACCAAGTTTTCCAATGCAATCAACCTATCATCATGCAATTCGTTTAGTTCGTCAAACATCGACTCCCAATATTGTTCCCTAGGCAAATCATCTTGCCTTAGTATGCGAACTGTCTCAAGGTTAATTTCGACAGGCAACATTGCATCATGTCCATATACTAGCTTATATGGTGTGGTGCCTGTTGATTCTCTTGGCAAATTTCTACATGCCCATAGGATTTGCTCAAGTGTGTTATGCCAACTCCTAGGGTATTTTCCAATATGCCTCTTTATTAGCCTAATTATGATCTTGTTCAAGGCCTCGACTTGGCCATTTGCTTGAGCATAATATGGAGTAGATGTTAGCATTTTGATTCTCCTTGATTCAACATAATCTGACACTTTTCGTCCAACAAATACTGACCCTTGGTCGGTTGTAAGTGTTTGAGGTAGCCAAATCGACAGACTATGTGTCTTTCGATGAAATCAATAACATACTGTTGAGTAACTTCCTTTAAGGCAACAGCCTCAACCCACTTGGTGAAATAATCAACACCCACCAAGATGTACTTATGGCCTTTTGATGAAGTGGGGTGGATTTGGCCAATGAGGTCTAATGCCCAACCTCTGAATGGCCAAGGCTTAACAATAGAATGTAACTCACTGGCAGGAACATTCTGTATATGGCCGTGTCTTTGACATTCTTCACAAGACTTGGCAAACATAATACAATCCCTTACCAATGTTGGCCAATAGTATCTTTGACGTCTTAAGATCCACTTCATTTTGTCACCTGCCTGATGTGCCCCGCAAATTCCTTCATGGACTTCAGATAAAGCCAAATAAGCTTCTTCTTGGCTTAGACATGCTTCCAGATTGCCATCAACTGATTTTCTATATAATGCTCCAGCCAATAGCACAAATTTTGATGCTTGGTTCTTGAGTTTCTTGTCAACATTTTGACTAGGATTCTCTAAGTATTGTATTATTGGCCTTCTCCAATCATTTGGTGTTGATTAGTCAACCTGCAAGACATCCATTTCTTTTAAAGGATAAATGAGTTCTCTAATTTCTGCCAAATCGTTCAAGACTTCTGGCAAAATTTTATACCCAGAGGCTATTTGAGCCAAGTCATTTGCCTCTTGATTTAACTACCTTAGGATGTGTTCGACAACCACGTCGTCAAACTTCTTCAATAACTTAGTCGCTACTGCGCAATACTCAACCAAGCTATGACTCACGCATTTATATACTTGAGTTAGTTGTCAAATTACCAACAATGAGTCCCCAAATATATGAATATTACGTGCTTTTAATTCCAACAGTATTTCTAACCCAACAATTAAGGCTTCATATTCAGCATCATTGTTCGAGCAAGCATACTTAAGTTGAACCATGAACTTGGTTGGAATTTCTTGTGGGGATACTATTAAGATCCCGACTCCAGCACTATTTTGATGCCTTGAGCCATCAAATACAAGTGCCAGGGTTTGAGTTCGACAAACTCAATTGGATCGAGCATATATAAAGATGGGTGATCTGCCAAGAAATATGCTATTGCTTAGCCCTTGACAACCTTCATTGGAACGTATTGTAATAAAAATTCAGACAAAACAAGCGTCCATTTTCCTATTCTTCCATTCAGAACAAGCTTAGACAACATATATTTTATTACATTTGTCTTAGACATAACCATTACATTACAAGGCATCATATAATACTTGAATTTTGTACATGAAAAACACAGTGCTAAACATAATTTCTCTATGGCACTATATCTTCTTTCAGCATCGTTAAGAACTCTACTAAGATAATAAACGACTCTTTCGACATTGTTTTCATCTTCTTGAGCCAGTAAACTACCTATAGTATCTTTTGACGCCGAAATGTACAATTTCAACGGCCTGCCAGACACTGGTGGCATCATGACCGGTGGATTTGTCAAGTATTGTTCGATTTGGTCGAACGTTTCTTGGTGACAAGGTTCCCAGATAAACTCTTGTTCTGCCTTCAACTTGACCAGTGGTGAAAACACCTTAGTCCTGCCTGACAAGTTGGAAATAAATCTCCTCAGGAATTTGACTTTTCCTAAGAAAGATTGGAGCTCTTTCTTGTTGATTGGTGGCGAAGCTTCCAGGACAGCCTAGGCTTTATTCTTGTTGACTTCAATTCCCTTCTTGTACACCAAGAACCCTGGAACTTAGCAGCTGACACACCAAACCCATATTTCTCTGGATTCATCTTTAAGTTGTGCCTCCTCATTCTGTCGAAGGCCTGCCTCAAGTGATCTAAGTGCTCCTCTTTATTTCTTGACTTGACAATCATGTCATCAATGTAAACCTCCATGAATTTGCCAATTACATCGTGAAAGATGGTGTTCATGGCGCGTTGGTAAGTGGCTCCAGCGTTTTTCAAACCAAAAAGCATGACTACCCATTCATATGTCCCAATTGAGCCAAGACACTTGAAGGCGATTTTAGACACGTCCTCTTTGGCTATGAAAATTTGGTTATAGCTAGCATGACCATCGATAAAACTTAGCAATTCATGTCCTGATGCAGCATCGACAAGCATGTCTGTCATAGGCATGGGATATTCATCCTTTGGGGTTGCCTCATTCAAGTTTCTGAAATCTATGCAAACCCTCATCTTCCGATTTTTCTTCAGAATGGAGACTATATTAGACAACCATTCCACGTATCTAGTTGTTCTAATGAATCCTGCCTTAAGCAAATGCTCTACTTCTTCTTTGATCTTTAGCACCACTTTTGGAGCAAATCTCCTGTTGGCTTGCTTGACAGGCTTGCTTCCTTCTTTCAAAGGCAGCCTATGCTCGACCAACTCTCTGCTCAGACCAGGAATTTCATGATACTCCCAAGCTAAACAATCTATGTATTCCTTGACCAGCTCTATTATCTGATTTCTGAATTTCTTGGGCAGAAATGAACTTATGTAGATTGGTCTCTTTTTAGATCCGTCTCCCAAGTCAATTTCTTCCAAAGGGTCTTCCATTTCAACGCTGATCTTGTCATCTGGTCCCCTTTCAAAACCTAAAGGGCCATAATCCAGTACACAATCTGCTAATACACCTTTGAAGGCATATTCTTCACTGTTGGCCTTGTTGGTCGACAGGCCTTGCTGCTTGGAATTAAACATTGCTTGGTTGTGTCTCGGCCTTGGCAATGATCCTTACACCAAATTGCTCCATGAGTGCATTGTCTAATGCCTCTCTGTCAACTATCCCATTCACCATTGTAATGGGCTTCACATGTGGAGCGTATAACTTAAAATCTACATGCATTTGTTGTATGTAGCATGGGATATCATCAGCATCAATTACTTCCACGTCCCTTGTTCATTCTAAATGATCATCTTTTGATGAATAGTAGAAGGAATGGCTCCAACTGCATGAATCCAATCCCTCCCAAGCAAAACATTATAACTCGACTTTGTTGGAATGACTACGAACAGGGTTGATCTTGAAACTGACCCAACTTGGATATTAATGATAGCTATTCCATCAGAGGCGGAGGTTCTACCACTGAAGTCAGGCACCACCATGTCTGTCGGAATGAGATCAGTCTCGTTCTTGCCTAGCTTTTTGAATATAGCACGAGGCATTATACTGATAGACGCCCCACCATTGACTAACACTCTATCAGTGGGCCTGCCTTCCAACACAGCCTTTATGTGAAGCGGTCGAAGGTGTGACTTTTATTCTCTGGATGGATGCTCAAAGCGTGCATATGTGTCGAAAATGGTAATATGGTTTTTCTCCCAATGCACCCAATCATCCGATGGTCCATCCAAATCCTCTTCGTCTTTGCCTAGGACAGGACACTCATAGGATCCTATAAATTCCTCAGGCAAAATTGAAACAAAGCTCACATACATTTTGGTGCTCTCTTTTTCTACTTCTTCATCCTCATCTTGGTGACCAGGTTCTAGCTTCAAAAACTCTTTGTCAATTAATACATTTCCAGACCCTGCTTCCCCTATAGCCATGACAATATCATCTAGATCTGCATCTAGATCATCGTAGTCTTCAAGAGCATCATCTTCAAGTCCAATGGGATCATCTGGTTCATCAAGCGCAGCAATGACTTCTTCAACTGACAAATCTGTGTTAACTTGACAACTGGCCATAAAGTCCATTTGATCAAGCTCAGTATCAGTATCATTGAGGATGATGTTGAGAATCTTGTCTAATGCAGTTTCTACATTCATCTTGCTTGCTGGCACTTGGGTAGTTGAACTTGCTGTTTCTTTTGTCATTCTCTCAGCAGCTACCAAGCCGATAAGCCATGACTTTCTTGGTCGAATGTTGCTGACTTATCTAGTTGGAGACTTAGCCTGCTCAATTCTGCCATAGTACCTTGCATCTCATTTGACAATTTGACTCTGGATTTTAGGCTTTGCTTTGTTGTTGTTCGGATTTCTGACAACAACACTTTTCAACTTGCGATCAACTGGCAAAGTATGACCTTGATTCGATTATGCTTAAGCCTCTTTTATCTTCAATCTTTGCATCTGCCTTTGCCTTTGACGCCTTCGTTTCTGGCTCTTCGACAATAGTGCTTACCCAGTGGTCTTAGACAGACTTGACTGGCTCCCTTTGACCTTGTCAGCTACCTTGCCTCTTTTGTAGCCTTCTCTCAAAATGGCTGTTTGTTTCTTGTAACACTCTTATTGGCCTTATCTCTCATATCGGAGTTTATGGCCATTGCAGAGTTCTTGAGCCATTTATCAATGGCAACATTAGAAGGGGGCTTTCTGGTCTTAGTCGTTTAACTGGTTTCAGTTGATTCCTTATTGGGCTTTGGTATCCATTCTTTTTTGTTCATTCTAGCACTGCTGCTTGATGTAGAGATTGATGGGGAGAATGGTACTTGTCGAATAGAATCCCTGTACTTACCAGGAATCTTGCTGTCAACTTTCTTTTTTTGCCTTTGCTTCGTAGCCTTCTTAGCAGCTGCATCATCAAAGTGCACTTCACAGCAAGGGCAAAGCTTGAGTTGCCCCCATGGTCTTTTCTTCTTGCAAATTCAGCAAAGGTTTCATCAGGCCTTGGGTAAATGTCGAATGGGTCTTCAACATTTACTTCACATTTCTGGCTTGTCCTAATGTTCACCATGCTAACATTGAAAGGAACTTGGCCTTCCAAACTTGTCACTCCTTGGCCAAAATGATCCGTGTCCACTTTCATGTCTGCTTTTGGTTTATCAGCAAACTTCTGTCTGCCGTTCTTCAGAGCTTTCTGTATTAAATCCCTGAAATGAACACAATCATTAGTGAAATGGCCTATCGAATTATGGTATTTACAATATTTTTGGCCATTTAACTCATCAGGCCTTTTGAGCCTATGATCACTTGATAATTTTAATTGTTTATCATTTAAAAGGATATCAAATATTTTGTGAGCTTTAGTTATGTCGAATGAATATGTCTTTTTGTTGACATATTCCATTTTTTTCCTTTCCTCTAGCAGGCATGAGTGCCGGACAGGCATAAGGTGGGCCTTCCTTTAATTCTGCCAAGTTAATCTCAAGCTCTTCTGTGCTTGAGTCATCACTGTCAGAATTCTTGGTTTCGACCAGATCAATTCTTTCACGCTTCACGAACTTCTTCTAATGTTTCTGGTTCTTCTCAGCCTTCAATTGTTCAATCTGTCGAACCTTTTCACCTAGTTGCACTAAATCAACCAAGTGTTGATTGTCCAACTTCTTTCTGACATAGTAATCTAGGCCGTTTGCAGCAATTTTGACAGTTTTTGTTTCTAGAATAGACGTGAAACACCTACTCTTCATCTGTCTGAATCGTGCCAAGTAGTCATCAATTGACTCGTTATATGCCCGTTTGACATTAAACAAGTCAGTTAGATTGACATTCATGTCTCCTCTAAAGAACTGATCATGAAAGCTCATCTCCAATTGTGCCTAAGAGTGGACAAAATTGGGTCTAAGTGTCGAGAATCAAGAGAAAGCATTTTTGGGGAGTGAACTTGGAAAGAACCTCATTTTAAGGCTTTCCACAGTGGCCAATTCTCCCATTTCAATGGTGTACCGCACAATATGCTCGACGGTTGATTCGCCACTTTCAGCAGAAAACTTAGAAAGTTTAGGAATCTTCACTCCCCTGGGCAACTCAGCTTGCTGCACAAAACCAGGGAATACTGACACAAAATATGGCTGATTGGCATAGCCTATATTGAACCCAAACCTATTTAGAACTTGTTCAACTACGTGGTTGACATTTTGTTCTACTTGGTTTCCCATTATGTTCTGTCTAAGTGCAGCCAAACCTGGGTAAACTGGCCCTTCCTGTTCATCATTTTTGTTCAACATTTGAACATGACCATAATACAGATTCTGCTAGCCTTGTCCTTGAACTCCATTTCTTGGGCCTTGTTCTTCATCAGGTACTGCCCTTTGAATTACTGCTTGACCACTAAGATTGGGTGGTGCAGGTACTGCATGTTGTTCTTGTCGAACATCATTTTCAGGCGTTACCACGCCTATGGCTTGGTTTAGCCTAGCCATTTGTTCGGCCAGTGCATTACATGCGTTGTTAGTAGTCGCCATAAGTGGGGCTATTACTGCACCCATTTGCTAAGTGAGCATATTGACCATATCATGGTTGCTATCATCAATTTGTTGACGAACACTGGCAAGTGTATTTAATGACAAGCCATCACCACCATACAATGGAGTGTTCCTTGACATATTAGGGAACATAGGATTCCCTAAGTTCAACCTATCCTGACGAGTAGCAACAATAGAACTTGTTCCTGTTACTCCTGTACCTTGGCTTGTAAACTGCCCCCCAGGCCCTGGAAACCCAAAATTTGTCAAAGCCTGGATTGCCTGTCCCAACGTGAAACCAAATGGCATGCCAAACTGATATTGGCTATTCGGAACAAAATTCCTTCCATTTGAATTTGTTGCACTACTAGGGGATGGCACAGTGAAAGCGTAAGGTGCGCTTGTGTTGACATGTCGTATACCACTAGTCACATACGCCAATTCTTCTAATTGCGGAGGTGGTATTGTACTTGCCTCCATAGTTATTGGGATAGGTGGTGGTACATTGCTTCCTATCTCGGCCATGGTAACTGCCATGGCACTTGAGGCATTTCCTGCCTCAATGCTTGCCAATGGTGCACTCACATTGGCATTTGGCACACCTTGATCTGTCACTGACGCATTGGTGTTGACCACACTCGCATTGGTGGCGTTATTGGTGTTTCTAACCATGCTTTGTCTTCTTGGTTGTGTAGGAGTGTAAGTGGTACAAGATTTTCCACTCCTTAACCGTATAAAACCATATTTAACGAGTTACTCTTAACTTGTCCCACCGGGCGTGCCAATTTGTTTACTGGTTTTTTGGTATAGACGCAGAAATCGTCCGACAAGCGCAAAACGAAACAAATGATTATTTTTAAACGATGTAAGTCCTACAAGTTAACACGGTAATTTTGTCAAACGATGGGTTTTATACTTGGATACAATAATTTGTCAAGAAATCAGGCTTAACCGCTCGAGGCCAAGGATTTTGCTAGAATCACCGTGAGGCTCAACTTGGTGGTTACGCGAAGGGCCCTCGTTGAGTGGACGGTTATGAAAATAGAAATTGAGAGGGAAAGCGGTTTTAATGGGAGTTGGAGAAATGGGGATGAGACAAAACAAGAGTTTGAAAACGATGAACACAGAATGGTTTTGTTTTTAGATATTTTATGTTTTAAAAGACTGAAAGTAAATGAAAATGCAAGTAAAATCGTGCGGGAAGTAAATTGCATGAAAAGTAAAGAAAGTTTAAAAAAAAAAGTGCAGGAATTTGAAAGTGTAGAATGTAAAGTGCAATGAAGTAAAGTGCAAGAAAGTAAGGTGCAGGAAGATAAAAATGCAAGAATGTAAATGACTGGAAAGTTAAATTGCATTGAAAGAAAAGGGGTGGAAGGAGTATTCGATCTCAAACTGCGAGTCTGCTGTGTGTTGAGACGTTGAGAAATCGATCAAGTATCCAACCTCGTTTACATCGTTCGACCTCCTATTTATAGAGGAATGAAAAATAACTGACTATCTATCTGCTAGACACGTGTACAGTAGGGATGTCTAGCAGTTACACTGTATTTACTATATTCGACGGAATATTAGCTTAAGTAACTAACTACGCTACCAAGCACTAGGGCCAGTCTCGACAAGTCTTCGCTGGCTTCGACGGTGCTTCTTTCACCAAGGCAGGTCAAATTGATCCTTTTTGGCGTTTCATGAAAATTTTGTCAAGTCTTCAGAGCTTGATGGATACTTCGACCGTTCCTCGTGCTTAGGCAAGGCATGCCTATCTTCGACACTCCTCATGCATTATCGAAACATCCCTAAACTTTATAGACTTAGCTTGTGTTTGTTTTCTTTTTTCCTTGGAATTTCGCTTGTGGCGCGTCGAGTCATTATTGTATTCGTCGAGGTCCTCGACGAAATCCTTTTTTTTGGGATGATTCTGAAATGATTATGAGGTTTTTGTATAGATTTTTTGGGTTTGTTTTGGTTCGATTCTTTGATGTTTTTTCAGTATTGCGTCTTGATTTTTGTTGGTTCTGTAATGATTCTTTGGATTGATTCTGGAATGATTTTTCGTTGATTCTGTAATAATTTTGTGTTTTGAGATTTTCTGGAATGATTCTTTGGGTTATTTTTTGAGGTAATGTTCTCTTGTTTAGTTTTTAAAAAGAAAAGTTAAACACTACTGCAATATTGAAAATATCAAACCAAATCATTAAATTACAATAAAATTATAGCAAGAGTAGTTATACATGTATTTATGCAAGCTGGATATGTAGCAACATCTCTAAGTAAATTTTTTTAATGCCCTTAAAAAATGGGGCCATGTGCTGTCGCACACCTCGCACGCCCTCAAGGCTACCGCTACTTATCAGTGTAACTTTTAATCTATTTTTAAAAAATTAGTTGTACATTTTGAAAAACTATTAACATAGTTTTTTTAGTTTTTGTTATTTGCGATTATTTTAATTTTTCAAAAAAACTAATTAAAAATATTAAATAAGAAAACACATATAATTAAGTAACCCATATATGTTTGGATGTCAAGATAATTTTCTGCAATTTAATTTAGTTGATCAAAATATTTAATTGTAGTGTATTTTATGACCGCATTTTATTGTTGAGTTTTCAATTCAGCTCATCTTTGTCTCTATGTTTGAATGGTTTTGACAAGGCCATTATTGAGACTTAAAGCCTCTATTTTGAGTTTATGTTGTTTTAAAGTTTCAAATTTAATGTCTCAAAAAAGGAAAGTTTCCAATTTAATTTTAAAATAATAGAAAATATTGCTCGATCCACGGGTCTAGGCACTAGTATTTACCAAATGCTGATGGAGCTGAAAGAACTTTTTAAATCAAATTTTTAGGTTGGTAAAAAGAAGAAATTTTGGCGATCGTTAGATTACTTTTCTAAAAAATATGCATGCTTACATGTTTATCTATAAGCATGCATATTTTGAATATTGAATGAGAACAGTAATATTCAAGACAATACAGACATATAATTTTTTTTTTTTACCGTATACAATTAAAGAACATGAAGGCTATAACTATTTTTAAACACACTTTTAGACTTCTAAATGATTTTTAATGGCAAGAAAATAATTTATTTTTTCCACCAGTTGGGATTGATAATTTCAATAAATTGATTGATGCCGTAATGTCTTGTAATAAATTATAATGTAAAAATAAATTATTTAAATCTATATATTTTTAAATAATTTAAAACATAATTTTTTTTAAATATCTCTTCGTGTCTAATTATTCGGTTTAATTATTGGACTGTCTTTCTTTATATCTACTTTTCTTATTGAATCTTAATGTGAACACCTTATTTTATACTAGTTCCATTTTTTGGAAATCAAAAAGAATAAATATTTGAAAATAGAAAAATATTACATAATATAACTAGATATAATTCATGTTTAACTAAAATACTAAATAAAAAATTATGTTCTGAAAAAGCTAATTATTAATAATAACTTACGGAAAAAATTCTTGAACATAATTGAATCACTATATACATTACTAAATATTAACTTCCAAACACATAATAACAGTAATATGTATTAGACTTAATTAAAGATAAGGAAAATCTTTTTTTTTTAAATATATTTGAAGATTCAATTTTGATTAGTATACATGAATGCATAATATTTTGAGAAAAAAATATTTAATGATGTTTTAAACATATACTCTCTTATTAATTTACTATATCTTATTCTTTCACTCTACTATAAAATTTTTGAAATCAAAAAACAAAACTTCACTTGGGAAAACATTGTATAATTCCTTCTTTTGTATTTTTCGTAGGATGTATAACTCAAATTTATTTTTTATCTTAATGAACTTCTTTAATATAGTTTCCTTTTATTACCAAATTAAGCATAAGCTCATTATCATATTCCTTTGTAGTGTAGGTGAGTACCTTGTTTTTCTACTCGTTTTCCAAAAAAGATCAAATTTTGCATCAGAATTCATGAATTAAAAAAAAAGAGAATATTATCATGAGCAAGGTTGTGACAAAGGATATGTCAGGGTAAATGAATGTGTCAGGGTAGATTGGGGTTTGACTTAATTTCTTTGCTAGGGTTTTGTACGTAAGTCTCTAGGGTTGCAAGCTTCCATGGTCACTATACCAATTTTTCCTTAGGGTTTCCTTGACCCTTCCACGCCTTCCTCCCCTCCTTCTTCCTCATCATCGAGTGCTCCCTCATCTATGCAGAAGAGAACATTCGCACGGGTTTGATATCTCAGTGTCTCAATTGCCCAAACCCATCCTTCTCCTGGAGAATCTTCTATTCTGAGCTATTTCTTGGTGACTGCTCATGCTCCCCCAGTGCCCTTGGTGAGGTTGATTAATTGGTTTCCTCCAAATCCAGGTTGGGTAAAATGTAATACAGACGGTGCTTCTAAGGGGAACCCGGGTCTTGCAGCTTGTGGTGGTTTGTTCCGGGATAGTAGTGCTGCAGACATGGGTTGCTTTGACTCATTTATAGGCACTACTTCTTCTTTTTTTGCTGAGCTCTCTGGGGTTTTGCTTGCTATTGAGATTGCACATAGTAAAGGTTGGCACCGTTTGTGGGTTGAATGTGAATCCTCGCTGGTTGTTCAGGCTTGGCGCTCAGCTGCTTTAGATCCCATCCCTTGACAATTGAAGACTAGGTGAAAAAATTGATTGATTCTTTCTAGTAGTATGAATTTACTTGTCTCTCATATTCACAAGGAAGATAATAATTGTGCTGACAAATTGGCATCTTATGCAATTGTAAATAGGGGTTACACGTGGTGGAACTTAATCCCAGACTTCATTAGGGAGGATTTTTTCCGTGATAGGCTTGGCTTTCCTAATTATAGGTTTAGATAATTGTTTGACATGGGTTTTGGCCTAGTCCCCCCATGTTTGTCCTTCTTTTTCCTTTTTTCCAATAAATTAAGGCAGGAGTACTCTTTTTCCTTTTAGATTTTTTTTCCTAAGGAGGGTTTTGCATCAGAAGGTTTTAAAGAGGCTCCTTTCCTTTTTTGCCTTTTTTTTTTAAAAAAAATTTGCCCAAACCTTGCTTATAGGGAGATTCATTAGCAATCAAGATCTCTGAAGAGGATTATCAAGTTGGGGTAGCAAACTATCAAGGAATTCTTCATGGGAGACTCATCCTGTCAAAAAGGGATTCACTTAAAATCAGTGACTTGCATAGCAAGTTAGCAAAACTTTGGAAGCCTATTGGACCTTGGTCTATGGTTTCGCTCGGGAAAGGGTGTTATGAGTTCAACTTTTCTTCTCTAGAGGATTAGTGCCACGTCCAGTCAATTGGTTCATGGAATCTAGAGCCAGGAGTGTTGCGGTTATCAGCTTGGACACCAGAGTTAATGCCTTGCGTCAAACACATGTTCAATGTTGGGTTCGTTTTCATGGATTATCACGAAAGTATTGGCGCCCTAGGATCCTTTTTGAGATCGATGGAGGTATTGGCGTTCCAATTGTATTAGATAAAGCCATCAAGAATAGAACGTTCAACCACTTTGCTTGTGTTCTGATTGATTTTGATCTCACTACGAAGTTACAAGATCAATTGTTGGTTGAAAGAGAGGGATACGCGTTCTATGTGAGTGTCGAGTATGAAAGGCTACACCCTTTTCGTGGCAAATGTCAAACCATTGGGAACACTTTTGTTAATTGCAAAAACAATCAATTTTCTGGAGCTAGTTCAACAAAAGATAATTTGGCGCAAAAAGATGCTCGTAAGGCTACAATGTAGTATGTGCCAAAATCTAGAAAATATGTTGTTATGAACACAGAGTTACCAGTTAGGAAGAGTTATGATAAATGGACACCACATTTCCAGCCACCGTATGCTGACACCGTATGTCCGTACGGTACGGACATGTGCGGAACCGTACGGACATCCGTATGGATACTTTTTTTTTTACAGATTTTTGAAAGTGGTTAACGCAATTCGTATAAGTGGTTAACGCAGTCCACTGACTGGTTAATACAGACTTTTAATTATTTAACGCAGTTCATGTAAGTGGTTAACACAGTCCACTATCTAGTTAATAGACACATAATCGTTAACCAGTTAGTGAACTGCGTTAACCACTTACATAAACTGCGTTAACCAGTTAAAAAATCTGTTTCTGTATTAACCAGTTAGTGGACTACGTTAACCACTTACATGAACTGCATTAACCAGTTAAAAAAATCTGTGTCTATTAACCGTTAGTAAATTGCGTTAACCACTTACATGAAATGCGTTAACCACTTACATGAACTGCGTTAACCAGTTAAAAAAATCTGTTTCTGTAATAAAAAAAAAAAAAAAACGTACGGATTCTGTACGGATCTGTACAAGTCCGTACCGTACGGAAATACGGTGTCCACCATAGGTGTCGCAAAAGTGGTGTTGGTTTATCATTTTTTGTTAGGAACGAGGCCAATGGAACAGTAAAGATGAACAAAGATAAGGATATTGTTGCAGATAACAATAATGTTGAGACTTCACATGCTAATTTAAAAGTGCCTAAGGAAGCTCAGGCTATTTTGCTCTCAGTGGAGGAGATCACTAACAGAACTGGATTGGTAGGAGTAAATAATGCTCATGTTGTTCAGAAGGAGGTTCAATAGGAACTGTAATCTTCTTTTGGGATTTATTCATGTGCAGCGAACCAATGAAGATGGTGGCATCTCGGGTGTGGCAGCTAATGGTTCTAATGTAGCATCACATAACATTGATAGCCATGTTTATTTGGATACTCCACAAGGAATTCAGGTTATTGATATTGATCAGCAATCAGCATCACATGTGTCACCATCTTTGTCCAAAATTGTGGTCTCTACCTCCACGGATCACATAGCACAACATCAGAATGAATTGGCAGAGGCATCTGTTACTCACTCCATAGGTGGCTCAGTTGTCGCAGAGATCAATAACTGGCACTTTTTGTAGAGTTAGCTCTGTTGAAACTAAGGAATCTCATTCAACAAATGATCACGTAACTCTTCCTCCCATCCCTCTTGGTTCTGCTCTTCAAAATTCTATTATTGATAAAGATCTGAGGTCAGTAAGCAGATTGTGGAGTGATGAGGTTGATGATGAGCAAGATAATGAGCTCGATGAAAATCTAGATGATCAAGCTGTCCATTCAACAGCTATGAATGGTAATTTCAAAATTGTAATATCTAAGTCTTATAAAAGGAAGCTTAGATAGAAGAACAAAGTTGTGCAAAAAGCTGATTATTCCAATACCCGTTACAGGGCTGGTTCCAATTCTATCTCATTTTAGTATGAACATTATTTATTGGAATATGAGAGGGTTAGCAAAATAAACATTATTTATTGGCACTTCATTGGAATCCTCTTGTAATGACTTCAAGATTTGGTTTAACACTTGTTTGCTTACACATCTTCCCACTAGAGGAGCTGAATTCACTTGGTCTAATGGTAGAAAAGTTGATGCTTATACTGAAAGAAGACTAGACAGCGTGGTTTGCAATGATGAGTGGCTTTCCTTTTGGTCCTCCACTTCTTGTTGCACTTTAACTAGAAGTCATTATGATCATTATCCATTACTTCTCATCATGAATAGAGGTACTCCTTTTTCCCCATCATCTTTTAAATTTCTTAGCATGTGGAGTCAACATCCTGGTTGTAGAAGGTTAATCCAAGAAATCTGGAGCAAATATGTGGTGGGTGCCCTATGTTTATTTTATCGCAGAAATTGAATGCTTTGAAAGCTGCTTTGGGGATGTTCACAACATGGTAGCTTTGGCCCAGGATGAATTAGATGTAATACAACAGTAAATTGTTGAGTTGGGTTATTCTGATGTCTTAAATGTTTGGGAGAGGGGAGCACACAAAAGTCTTTGGGTTGCTTTATCTTACCAAGAAAAGTTCTGGATAGAAAAAGCTAGAGTCAGTTGGTTTACTCATGGAGACAGGAATACATCTTATTTTCATAGGCTCGCTAAAGATAGATATGCCTCTAAGCAGATGTCAATGCTGAAAGTTGGTGATAATATGCTTGATAACTAGTTGGACATTGAGCAACATTTGCTGAGCTATTATACTTCTCTTTATGCTTTAGAGAACAATTGCTCCAAATCTGGATTCATCAGTAACGTAATTCCAAATCTTGTTACCAGGGAGGATAATGCCATGCTAACCACTTTACCTACTTTAGATGAGGTTAAGAAAGTTGTTTTTTTGATATGAATGGGTCTGGTGCTGCTGGGCCGGATGGTTTTACTGGCCGTTTCTTTCAAAGTTATTGGGATATTGTGAGCCATGATGTTTTTCGATCAGTCCTTTAATTCTTCTCCAAAGGTTGGATTCTCCCTAATATGAATTCTAATGTAGTTGCTTTAATTCCAAAATTTACTAGTGCTAATAAGATTGAGGATTATATGCCTATTGTTTTGGCTAACTTTCAATTTAAAATTATTACTGAAGTCATTGTTGACAGACTTGCTTTGATAGTTCATAAGATTATCTTAGAGCAGTGTTAACACACCAATTTGTCTACATATATAGGGCATTTTTAGTATCTAAATACATCATTTTGCACTATTTAAAGTACAAAGATACTTATTTATGTTCTATTTTGCAGAATTATCATAAAGACACCACTCAGAGCAAAAGATGCGAGAAAGGAAAAAAAACTGATAAGTTTTGGAGAGTTTTAGCACTATAGGATGAGTACGGCCTGGCAGACCTTCAGTACAGCCGTACCTAGATCAGAATTTTAGTAGGGGCGTACCCCCTTGGTCAGTTCCACCTGGCGCCGGTGAAAAAGTCCAGTATGGTCGTGCCAAAGGTAGTACAGCCGTACACAAATGATGGCAGGGATGCAGCACGCATAGGTACGGGCCAACGTCACAAGAAAATTTCAGTACGACCGTTTATATATCCGGTACGACCATACCCCGTCTCAGAATGTGTAGATTTGAAAGCCAGATAACCTAATCAGCAGCCAACGCTATAAATAGGGGCTCTTAACGTTTTCTAAAGACCTTTTTACGAATTCTGAAGTCAAGAATCCCCTTTTGAGAATTCATATCAATTCCTTGCCTTTCTTGTTGATTGCTGTTTCCTTGGATCTTAGTGCCAATCCCGATTCGCTACCAGTGCTTGTGAGGACGCAAAGAACGTGCTTAAGGACCGTCGCCATACCGAAATGGCGTCCCAATTTAGATTTATTCTCTTTGTTATGGATTATTGTGGTTTTATGATTATGTTTATGTTATTATCATTTATAATGAGTAGCTAAACCCATCACTAGGGGTGATGGGGGATCCTTTACAATACTTTTGATTATTTATCTATTTAGTTTTATGAGTTTCTATTGAATATTTGATTGTGTTATGCCTAGTGTGCTTCATCCTATAAGGCCTGGTCAACCTTTAATTAGTTAGCTTAATTGTGGTAACAGGATCATAATTAGTTAACAGATCTCTAGGAATAACAGAACTCACTTTATATGCCGGATAGGTTATTGCTTATTTCTAATCAGTTATTAGATTAACAAATGCACCTGTACTTAATGCTCTTTCCTTTAATTACCTTCTAGGACCAAACGGAGTAATTAGTTAGGAGGAAGGCTATTACAAGCAAGGTAGGTCTTAGTAATTTAGAGTGGGCGATTAGCTTTATTTCATAATAGATAACTCATAGTAATTATTTAGTGAACTCAAGAGTAGAGTATTGGTGAACCCAGGTCCCCTAGACTTCCCATGACATAGTTAATTCGTTCTTGCATTCAGTTTGATTCTTGCTTTGATTACGTGACAACTTTTACTAATTTCTCATTACAACTTTTGTTAGCCTAATTGAATAGAATCGTTTAAGTCATTGGTACTCACGTATTCCCTATGGACTCGACATTCATAGTCCTAATTATACTCTATTATTATTACCAGTTACGATCAGATGCACTTACCTGAGCCGCAACAAGTTTTTGCCGCCGTTTTCGTGGAGTGTTTTGCGATATTACTTAGTTATTTATTTTCTGTTTGTTTTTTTTTAATTAGTTCTAAGACATTCTAATTTGGTTTCCTTTGGTGTATGCAGACAAGGTCTCAACATCTTCAATTAATTTTTGATCCTGAAATTGAAAGAACACTCAGATTGTTGAGAAGACAGCAACTAGCAATGGATAACGAACTTACGTTGAACGAGTACTTCACTCCAACTACGGATATGGCAGACAGCGTCAACTATCCGGCAATTGAGGCCACTAATTTTGAATTAAAGCAGCACTGATCTCTATTGTATCTGCAGTGCAATTCTCTACCTTATCTTCTGAAGACCCGAATGCTCATTTTAAAAGGTTTCAGAAAGTTGCTAATACTGTCAAGTGTCAAGATGTGACACCGGAGGCCATCAAGTTAAAATTGTTTTCTTTCTCACTGCAAGGGAAAGCATAATTATGGTTGGACTCACTTCCACCAAATTCTATTACTACTTGGGAGGACCTGAAAACCAAGTTCTTAAATAAGTACTTTCCTCCCGCAAAATCTACAAAGCTGAGAGCTGATATATCTGGGTTCGCTCAGAATGAAGGAGAATCAATGCATGAGGCATGAGAACGATTCCAGGATTTAATTAGAAGCTGCCCTCATCATGGTTTCACCAAGTGGCAGCTAGTTCAGATTTTATACAATGGTTTTACTATGCAAACTAGAGGAGCTGTTGATGCTGCTTGTGGAGGATCTTTCGGAAAGAAGACACCTACTGAAGCTTATGAAATAATGACTGAAATGTCACAGAACAATACTCAGTGGTCGACAAGTGATAAAAAAACCGGAAGAAAGAACTATCAAGTAGGAATTTATAAAGTGGAAGCCAACACAGCTCTTGAAGCAAAATTAGAGGCAATGACTAAAAAGATAGAGACTTTAATGGCAGCACAAACCCAGTCCAATACAACTAATAATGACTGGGGAAGCATGGCAATTGAAGGCCAATTGGAAGAAGTAAATGCTGTAGGACAGAAGGATTTTGACCCCAAAACAGGGATGCAAGATGTAACGACCCGTTTCCGGACCGCTACGAACTAAAATTAAACCTAAATGTGACTCGTTTTTAAAACGGTACTCTTGTGCCCTTTCAGAAAAATACGGTATATTTTTTAAAAAAAAAAAACATTTATACATTCCCGTAAGCGCACTCAGAGTAATTCTGACTTTTCAAAACATGGTGCAACTAGGACATAAATCTTAATACTAAACAACAACACGCATGCATAACTCATTCATACTTATATATACCAGATATAAAATAGTGCATACAAAAAAAGACGAGTAGTAATGTATAAAGAAATACACCTATGGTATGACGACCCTCGGAAGAGTGATCATACCGGGGTACTCGTGGAACACACCCACACATTTGCTCCAAAAGTAAACCGCCTTGATCTACCCTGTGCTCAAAATAACACCCGGCCCAAACTGGTCACAACCACTGTACACAAAAGACATACTACAATCATCCCAAGAAAACATCTAGTAGACATAATCAATCACGACAAATACAGATCGTCGTTCGGATCCTCGACGAGGTCCTCCTCACCATCACCTGCTGTCGGGTTCCCTGCGTCCTCGCTATCGCCTGGGTAACCATCATGGATTGAAGGCACCACGGGAAAGGGTCAACTTCTCAACAAATCAAGATAATCAAGGCGTAAAGAAATAAGCAAACAACAATGTATATCATTCACCAAACGTGACTTAACCCTCTCACTCTAGACTCGACTCAACTCGCAATCCATTTTCTCTCGACTCGACCATTATTCCGGAAAGCAGACGCAGATCCATCAACTGAAATACCAGCCGTAGCCTTGGGATCTTTCGCTTCTCCCTAGATATGCACGATGCCGGTTCCTCTGACTGCGACGCCTAGTCAATCTCCCGTAAACAAAAGGGGACCTAGCACCCTTAGTTATCCGGGTCACGGCTCAAAAACGTCACGACGACTCGCCTAGCTCTCTCACTCGATGAACAGCTCGCCGGTTACGATAGTCAAAGAGTGACGCATAAAATTACTTGACCGCATATCAAATAAAGAGAGCATGCTTAACATGAAGAAAACGCAATTCGACATTTTAAGCAATAAAAACACCCTGCATGAAGAAACGCAATTCAACAGCAACACGCAATTCGTGGCATATATTCAATCTCATATCAAATAATGCATAACTCAATCATATCACAACATTACATGCTCGACAAGCAAATCAAGGAATCCATCCCTCTGCAACTCAATGGAATTAACAGAGAGGAACATACAAGTGTGGGGGGTTGGGTTCAGGAGACCAACCGCAATGACTTTCGCCGCCCACGAAGACTTCGGATAAATGTTCGACCTCACAACACCAAAACGAAGGGTTTCGAAGACCCTATCTTCGACCTCGTAGAGTTCTCAGACTTCTTCGTATTTAAATGAAGCATTTAAATACTAAAAATAAAATCTAAACATATCTAGAAGTTGCCCTTACCGAACTCCAAGCTAGGCGTCTACGTGCTTTGTCCTCAATCGAGCTCGACAACGACCTCGACACGTCACGGTTCTCAATCGACCTCGACACGCACCGCCCTCAATCTGGATCCCACAGCCCCACGTCCTCAGGTTCGCTCTCCGTACACCTCGATTCCGCGTCGCACGATCTCGGAATCACACTTCCTAATACAAGCACAACTTAGTACTATCTATGGGTTTCTAATAGCACTTAGCTCTCATATCCCAATCTTAACTACAACCCAAGTAAACATTAAAACTCAAGAACTTAAACAAATACAACAAGAATTTAAGCATTACAACTTAATTCCTTTTCTCTAAAATTTTATTAAAAACTTCTTTCATACATATCACCATACAAGGCCATTTTTCCTAAGTACTAATTCAAGCTTAAAATCAAGTAGCATATTAAGCACAAATTAATCAAAATCTAAGTTTATGTTTTCTGAAAAATATTTTCATCAGGGTCCAACAATTTAAAATAAGACCATTAAATAGCAAGTTTCTTAGGACTCGAGAATAGAAAAGACCCAAAACTAACATGTTGCACTTAATTAAATTAAACTAGTCATGCTATTAGCACCTAAATAATTACTATAACACAATAACATATCTCATGCATGATTCAAGCAAGATTAAACATATTTTCCCTCTTACTCAAGGTTAGGTTTTTTATCAAATGCTCATGAAAGAGGTTATATGATGCTACAACAAATAAATCAACAACAAACAACAACAAGAAGCAACATACAACAACATAGAACAAGAAATCAAAACAAGCCAAGTGGTTAGGGTTTTGGGCACTACCTACTATAGAAAACAGAGGAAACAATTTGTTTTTCAAGCTCAAATAAATGGTTAGAAAGGTAGGTAATGTCATGAAGAAGAAAACCTATCGATATGACATGATTTGGAAGCATAGAAACTAGCTAAAATGGAGGGAGGAAGTGGCGCTAAACAGTAGCATGAAGGGAGAGAAAATTATGTTTTTCATACCTCAAATGATGATCGAGATGATGATATAGGTAGAGGAGATGATGAGAAACAAGATTGATGAAGAAGGTTTGTGCAAAAACTCAATGGAACCCAAGGTTTTTCAATGGAAGTTTGGAGAGGAAGAGGAAACTTAGAGAAGAAGAAAGAAGAAAAGAGAAAGTGAGGGTTTGAGGGGACTGATCGTGATATTTAGTTGGTGAGGGAAGGGGCATTATTGTAACGACCCGTTTCCGGACCGCTACCGAGCTCAACTAAACCTGTATGCGATGCGTTTTCAAACGGTACTCTTGTGCCTTTTAAAAAAGTACGGTCTATTATTATTATTATTATTATTATTATTATTTTTATAAGACCAGCTCGTGCACATCAGAGTAATTACAACTTTTCGAAACATGGTGCAACTAAGACACAAGACTTAAATTCTAATAAAACATACATGCATAATATACATATATACCACTCGAAATGATAATGTATACAAAATACAGAGTAGTAAATGTACAAAGAAATACACCTAAGGTATGACGACTTCAAGAGAGCAATCATACCCTGGGGATACTTCCGGCAGACTCCCACGCAGGGGGCTACTCCAAAAGTAAACCGCCAGTCTACCCTGTAATAACAAAACATAACCGGCCCAACTGGTCACAACCACTATACACAAAAACATAGACAAAGCAAATCACGACAAGTAGAGGTTGTCGCCCGGATCCTCGCCGAGATCCTCCTCGCCATCATCTGCTGTCGAGTTCCCTGCGCCCTCGACCTCGCCTGGGTAACCATCATGGATTGAAGGCACCACGGGAAAGGGTCAACTTCTCAACAAATCAAGATAATCCAGGCATAAAGAAATAAGTAAACAACAAAGTATAACATTCACCAAACGTGACTCAACCATCTCACTCTAGACTCGACTCAACTCGTTATCCATTTCCTCTCGACTCGACACTTTTTCCGGAATGCACACGCCGCATCAGGTATCTTTGGAAAGTCCAAATAAGCCTTGGGATCTTCGCTCTCCCTAGGACAGTCAACTCAGGTCCCATAGCGTGGCGACGCTTAGAAGTCCCCATAAACGGAAAAGGGGACCTAGCACCCTCTCCGCTATCCGGGTCGCAACTTCAAACGCCAACGACTCGCTAAGCTCTCTCACTCAATGAACAATTCGCCGCATACGATATTCAAAGAGTTATACGCAAGATATTCAACCGCATGTCAAATAAAAGAGCAGGCTCAACATGAAGAAACGCAATTCAATCATTTAAGCAATAAAAACACCTGTATGAAGAAACGCCAATTCAACAAAGAACACGCAATTCGCAGCATATATTCAATCTCATATCAAATAATGCATAACTCAATCATATCACAACATTACATACTTGACACGCAAATCAAGGAATCCATCCCTCTGCAACTCAATGGAATTAACAGAGAGGTACAAACAAGTGGGGGGTTGGGTTCAGCAGACCAACCACAAAGTTTTCACCCACGAATGACTCGGAATATGTTCGACCGCACGACAACAAAACGAAGGGGTTCGAGACCCTAACTTCGAACTCGTAGAGTTCTCAGACTTCTTCGTATTTAAATAAAGCAATTTAAATAACAAACAATAGCTTAAGCATATCCAAAGTTGTCCTTACACAGGGACATAAAAAAATAAAGCTTCAATAATGTCTAAGAGTTGCCCTTACCGAACTCCAAGCTACGCGTTTACGCTGTCCTCAATCGAGCTCGACAACGACCTCGACACGTACCGTCCTCAATCTGGATCCCACTGCTCCCACGTCCTCGGGTTCGCTCTCCCGTACAACTCGATTCGGAAATCAGACTTCCTAATACAAGCACAACTTAGTTCCATCTATGGGTTCTAATAGCACTTAGCTCTCATTACCCCAATCTTAACTACAACCCAAGTAAATATTAAAACTCAAGAACTTAAACAAATACAACAAGAATTCAAGCATTACAAATTAACTCCTTTTTCTCTAATAATTTTTTTAAAACTTCTTTCATACATATCATCAGACAAAGCCATTTTTCCTAAGTATTAACTCAAGCTTAAAATCAAGTAGCATATTAAGCACAAATTAATCAAAATCTAAGTTTATGTTTTCTGAAAAATATTTTCATCATGAAGAAGAAAACCTATCAATATGACATGATTTGGAAGCATAAAAACTAGCTAAAATGGAGGGAAGAAGTGGCGCTAAACAGTAGCATGAAGGAAGAGAAAATTTTGTTTTTCATACCTCAAATGATGGTCGAGATGGTGAAATATGTCGAGAAGATGATAAGAAACAAGGTTGATGAAGAAAGTTTATGCAGAAGCTCAATGAAACTCAAGGTTCTTCAATGGAAGTTTGGAGAGGAAGAGGAAACTTAGAGAAGAAGAAAGAAGAAAAGAGAAAGTGAGGGTTGTGAGGGGCTGATCGTGATATACAGCTGGTAAAGAACCATTTAAATGAATTTTTCTTTTTAAAAAAAAACACAAATAAGTGACGTGTAACTACTGTTATGAGATGCTAATCCCATCAATCATTCTACCCATCTAATCTCTCCTTTCTCATGATTACCCTCTAATCTATAGGTTAAAGATCTAAAAACACAGCGACGAGAACTGCAAACCGATAATATAAATTTATAAATATTACAAACAATATAATCATTAACGCTAAATAACGTTCGTAAAAATACGAGTGTTACAGTCTCGACACGAGGTCGATCAGGGTGCTTGTGCAAGCGCACAAGGCTCTAACACGAGTTTGTGCACGCGGCCTCCTCAGTTCGACATGCGACCTCCTCAGCTCGGTACGCGACCTCATCAGCCCGACATATGACCTCGGCACGCGATCTTGGCACGGGATCTCGACACGAGGTCTTGGTACGAGGTCTCGGTACGAGGTCGATCTCTTCATCAGGTGTTACAATACTCTCCCTCTAAAAAAAAAAATTTCGTCCTCGAAATTGTAAATAAGATACTTACCGCGGAAAAGTTCAGGGTACTGAGTTTTCATCTTCTCTTCCAATTCCCAAGTCGCATCTCCGGTTTTCTGATCCCACACAACTTTGACAAGTTGGATCTCTTTGTTCCGCGACTGTTTGGCTTTCCGATCAACGATCCTTGCTGGTGATGCTTCGAAGGATAAGTCGTTCCTCAGTTGAATCACATCTGGTTTGATGACATGAGAGGGGTCGGAAATATATCTCCGCAACTGTGAGACGTGAAAGACGTCATGAATGTTTGACAGGAAGGGTGGCAGGGCAATCTGATATGCCACTGGACCGATACGACGAAGAATCTGGTAAGGTCCAATAAATTTAGGGGTAAGTTTCTTGGACTTGATCGCTCGACCAACTCGATGGTGGGGTGACTCTAAGAAATACATGATCTCCTTCTTGAACTCTAGCGGTCGACGCCCTTGGTCGGCATAACTCTTCGTTCGGCTCCGAGACGTTCGCATCCTATCTCTCGATCAAACGGATCTTCTCGATGTCCGCTGGACCATATCTGGTCCCACAATGTAACTCTCGCCATCCTGGTACCAACAAAGAGGCGTCGACATTTACGCCCATAGTTGCTTCAAAAGGTGCCATTCCAATCCTCGCATGGAAACTGTTATTGTAGGTGAACTCCACCAATGGTAAGACGTCGTCCCAACTTCCTCGGTGATCTAATGTACACGCTCGCAACAAATCTTCAAGCAATTGGATCGTTCTCTCAGTCTGACTGTCGGTTTGGGGATGATATGTCGAGCTAAGCTTGAGCTCGGTTTCCATCGCTTCTTGCAATTCCCTCCAAAAATGAGATGTGAACTTCGGATCTCGGTCCGACACGATTGAAGAGGGTATACCATGTAGTCGCACTATCTCCGCGATGTAAATCTCGGTCAGCTTTTCCACGTTGTACGCCGACCACCGGTAAGAAATGAGCGATTTGGTCAATCGGTCGACGATCACCCAAATCGAATCATTCTTCTTCTGCGTCTTCGCAAACCTACAACGAAATCCATGGAGATCTTGTCCCATTTCCATCTTTGATGCGTCCAGCGATTGTAGCATTCCCGCCGGTCGTTGGTGCTCCACCTTCACTTTCCGACACGTTAAACACGGTTACGATCACCACTTGCTTCTTCATTCTGGACCACCAAAAATGCTTCTTCAAGTCTTGATACATCTTCGTAACTCCTGGATGAATACTAAAATTGCTCTTATGCGCTTCGTCAAGTATTAACTTTCTCAGCTCCGCTACGTTAGGTACACACACTCGGCCATTGCACCTTAAAATGTTATCCGCTCCGACTTTGAATTCTGTCGCTTTCCCTTGCGCTATCAACTGTATCTTCTCTTGCAGAAGCTTGTCATGAAACTGCTGGTCTCTGAACTCGTCCAATAATCTGTTAGAAATGGTAAGCATACCAAATCTCAGCTTCCCCGGTGAAACTTCCACATTCAACTTCAAGTCTCGGAATTTCTCGAGCATCTCCAACTCCTTGATCATCATTCTTTGAAGCTAGAACGCTCTTCCTACTCAATGCATCCGCTACTATATTAGCCTTTCCTGGATGATATTCCAACGTAAAGTCGTAGTCCTTGAGAAATCTCGTCCATCTGGCCGACGCATGTTGAGCTCTTTTCTCGATCGACAGTACTTCAAGCTCTTGTGATCACCGAAACGGTGAGAAAGTGCTCCCATAAAGGTAGTGCCTCCATATCTTCGCCAAAAACCACCGATGCCACTCCAAATCGTGAGTAGGGTAGTTCCTCTCGTGAATCTTAAGTCGTCTTGAAGCATACGCTACCACTTTCGGTGTTGCATCGACGCACCCCAATCCTGGTGTGACGCACGCAATAAACCTCGTAAGGCTCTTACGGTTGAGGTAAAATCAACACAGCGCTGTTGTCAAAAGCTCCTTCGCCTTTGAAAACCGGATTCACACTCCTCGACCCAGGCAAAGGTTGATCCTTCCTCGTGAGTCGTAAAGAGGCGCGACAATCTTCGAAAAACCTTCAATGAATCTTCGATAATAGCCTCGCTAAGCCAACAAAACTCCCGATATCGTTGATCGTCTTGGTGTTCCCACGCTAGCACACTTCAATCTTAGTTGGATCCACACTATTCCTTCTTTGGAAATCACATGTTCAAGAAAATTCACCTCTTCAAGCCAAAATTCACACTTGAAAGGTTGGCATAGAGTCGCTTCTCTCGTAATATCTGTAATACTCGGCGTAAGTGCCCTTCGTGCTCTTCTGCGCTCTTGAGTAGATCAATATGTCGCCGATGAACACTACTACAACCGATCCAAAAGCGAATGGAAAATCCTGCTCATGTAGTCCATAAACACACCGTGGCGCATTTGTCACTCCAAACGGCATCACCAAATACTCGTAGTGACCATACCTAGTCCCGAAAGTCGTTTGGGACATCTTCCTCCTTCACGCGAATCTGATGATAACCAGACTTCAAATCTATCTTGGAAAATATTGCAGCTCCACGTAATTGATCCATCAGATCGTCAATACGCGGTAACGGATACCGGTTCTTCATAGTAATCTTGTTGAGCTCGCGGTAGTCCACGCACAGCCTTGATCGTCCATCCTTCTTCTTAACCAACAACACTGGAGCTCCCCACGGTGACACGCTCGGTCGTATGAATTGCTTTGACTCCAAATGCTCAATCTGGGACTTCAGTTCTTTCATCTCGGCAGGGGACATCCTGTATGGCGCTTTGGAAATCGGTCCTGTTCCTGGAATCAAATCGATGGAGAACTCGACCTCTGACCGGTGGTAACCCTGGCACGTCTTCGAAAACGCCCACAAAGTCACACACCACCGGGTACATTCTTCACTTCGATCCTGGGAAACTTACGAACTAGCCATATACATGTATTCCCTAGTTCCTTCTTGCAAAGAAACTCCAATACGCTCAAGAGAAAGATAATTGGAGACTCCAAGGTCCGGGAAAATTACAGCTTTCTGGGCACACCAAGAGGACATGGTGGTGTGACAACCAATCCATCCCGAGGATGACATCTAAGCCTTTAAGAGGCAAACAAACCAAATTGACCACAAACCTTCTACTCAATAACCACTACACAATTAAGACATGCGGTGTTTGTGACTAAGGTTTTAGCAAATTGGGTCAGAACTACCAATTTGAGCAGTAAAGCGATACAAATCAAGTTCAAATGGTCCACACAATCAGAGGAAATAAAGGAATGGGTTGCGCCCGAATCAAAGAGAACGGATAAGGATTTACCCTCAATCTCACATTCGCCTTGAATAAGATCATCAGCTTGCTCTGCTTCCTCGCCGCTCATGCAGAAGACTCTGCCTTTTGCTGTTTGGCGCTTCCCTTTGGCCTTTGCCGCAAGCATTGCCGGTTCAGCTTTAGGTGTGGGACAATCCTTGGCAAAATGCCCTGGCTTCTTACAGTTGTAGCACACATCCTCCTTCTGAGTACAGTTATTTGCATAATGTCCTGACTTTCCACAACGGAAACAAATCACTTCTACGCCAGTCTGACCTCCACTTCTCGCTCCCTGGGTCATCGGACGATATTGTCCCCTGTTGTTGTTCCCCTGAGGTCGGTTGTAAGGCTTCCTCTGCAGTTGTTTCCCCTTCTGTGCAAACCTCTGCCCCGCACTCTGGGGTCTCATCGGTCCGCCTACAACAGTTTTCTTCTTGTGGCTTCTTACACCCTCTACCTCAACACAACGATCTATCAACTCCTGTAGATTCCTGATCCTCAGTGACACCACCGACTTCTGAATGTCAAATTTTAATCCTCGTTGGAACCTCTCACTTAACCATCCTTGGTCAGCTCGGTCACGAAATGGACTGAAATACCTCGCCAGTGACTCAAACTTGGCTGCATACTCGGACACTGTCATACCGCCTTGTTGTAGTTGAAGAAACTCTTGCTCCTTCTCAGCTCGTGCAGTATCTGGGAAGTATTTGTCCAAGAACCTTCCACGAAAAAGCTCTCATGTCATTTCGCGACGTTCCGCTATCAGTGCTTGCTTCACTCCCTTCCACCAATACTCTGCGTCTCCTAGCAGCAAGTAGGTGGCGTAGTCTACCTTTACGTTGTTTGGGCAATGGAGTGCCTCGAAGATCTTCTCGATCTCTTGCATCCAAAGATCAGCTTTATCTGGGTTTGGCTCATCGTAGAACTTCGGTGGGTCATGCTTCCTAAAGTCTGCTAATCCTCTCGCCTCAGCATTCCGCTCTGCTCTCTGTTGTTGCTGCAAGTTTTGCTGGGTTAACGCTGCCGTCTGTTGAGCCATCGCGTTAGACTGTTGAGTTGCAATGGTGATTCTTGAGCCATGGCGCCGCTTATCTCGGCCATAGCTTGAATTGCTCGCTCCATGTCGACGTTCTCGTACAGCCGTCGTATCCCTACGAGGTGGCATTAGATTCCACAAAGTTCAAAACACATCGAATCTCACAACAAGGATATGTTAAGACACACCGCTTCAATCAAGAAACAATTCAAACAATTTTTCAAGCAATAAGTGCTTCACTTAATCAAACAAAGAATCAATATAGTACAACTATGTACCCGACACAATGACCACCCAAATTTCCTATGTACAATCCGTAACCAAACCGCTCGATACCACCATTGTAACGACCGCTTCGACCGCTACGAACTAAAATTAAACCTAAATGTGACTCGTTTTTAAAACGGTACTCTTGTGCCCTTTCAGAAAAATACGGTATTTTTTTTTAAAAAAAAAACATTTATACATTCCCGTAAGCGCACTCAGAGTAATTACAGCTTTTCGAAACATGGTGCAACTAGGACATAAATCTTAATACTAAACAACAACACGCATGCATAACTCATACATACTTATATATACCAGATATAAAATAGTGCATACAAAAAAAAAGACAGAGTAGTAATGTACAAAGAAATACACCTATGGTATGACGACCCTCAGAAGAGTGATCATACCCCGGGGGTACTCCCGGCAGACACCCACACAGGGGTCGCTCCAAAGTAAACCGCCAGCCTACCACTGTGCTCAAAATAACACCCGCCCAAATCGTCACAACCATCAGACACAAAAGACATACTACAATCATCCCAAGAAAACATCTAGTAGACATAATCAATCACGACAAATAGAGATCGTCGTCCGGATCCTCGATGAGGTCCTCCTCACCATCACCGCCGTCGGGTTCCTCGCCCTCGCTATCGCCTGGGTAACCATCATGGATTGAAGGCACCACGGAAAGCGGTCAACTTCTCAACAAATCAAGATAATCAAGGCGTAAAGAAATAAGCAAACAACAATGTATATCATTCACCAAACGTGACTCAACCTCTCACTCTAGACTCGACTCAACTCGCGATCCATTTTCTCTCGACTCGACCATTATTCCTGAAAGCGACGCAGATCCATCAATCGACATACCAGCCGTAGCCTTGGGATCTTTCGCTTCTCCCTAGATATGCGATGCGGTTCCTATCTTTGCGACGCCTAGTCAATCTCCCGTAAACAAAAGGGGACCTAGCACCCTTAGTTATCCGGTCACGGCTCAAAACGCCACGACGACTCGCTAGCTCTCTCACTCGATGAGCGGCTACTTGATTCACGATAGTCAAAGAGTGACGCATAAAATTACTTGACCGCATATCAAATAAAGAGAGCATGCTTAACATGAAGAAAACGCATTCGACATTTTAAGCAATAAAAACACCTGCATGAAGAAACGCAATTCAACAGCAACACGCAATTCGTGGCATATATTCAATCTCATATCAAATAATGCATAACTCAATCATATCACAACATTACATGCTCGACAAGCAAATCAAGGAATCCATCCCTCTGCAACTCAATGGAATTAACAGAGAGGAACATACAAGTGTGGGGGGTTGGGTTCAGGAGACCAACCGCAACAGCTTTCGCTCGCCCACGAAGACTCGGATAAATGTTCGACCTCACGACAACAAAACGAAGGGGTTCGAAGACCCTAACTTCGAACTCGTAGAGTTCTCAGACTTCTTCGTATTTAAATGAAGCATTTAAATACTAAAAATAAAATCTAAACATATCTAGAAGTTGCCCTTACCGAACTCCAAGCTAGGCGTCTACGTGCTGTCCTCAATCGAGCTCGACAACGACCTCGACACGTACGGTTCTCAATCGACCTCGACACGTACCGTCCTCAATCTGGATCCCACTGCTCCCACGTCCTCAGGTTCGCTCTCCCGTACACCTCGATTCCGTGCCGCACGATCTCGGGAATCACACTTCCTAATACAAGCACAACTTAGTACTATCTATGGGTTTCTAATAGCACTTAGCTCTCATATCCCAATCTTAACTACAACCCAAGTAAACATTAAAACTCAAGAACTTAAACAAATACAACAAGAATTTAAGCATTACAACTTAATTCCTTTTCTAAAATTTTATTAAAAACTTCTTTCATACATATCACCATACAAGGCCATTTTTCCTAAGTACTAATTCAAGCTTAAAATCAAGTAGCATATTAAGCACAAATTAATCAAAATCTAAGTTTATGTTTTCTGAAAAATATTTTCATCAGGGTCCAACAATTTAAAATAAGACCATTAAATAGCAAGTTTCTTAGGACTCGAGAATAGAAAAGACCCAAAACTAACATGTTGCACTTAATTAAATTAAACTAGTCATGCTATTAGCACCTAAATAATTACTATAACACAATAACATATCTCATGCATGATTCAAGCAAGATTAAACATATTTTCCCTCTTACTCAAGGTTAGGTTTTTGATCAAATGCTCATGAAAGAGGTTATATGATGCTACAACAAATAAATCAACAACAAACAACAACAAGAAGCAACATACAACAACATAGAACAAGAAATCAAAACAAGCCAAGTGGTTAGGGTTTTGGGCACTACCTACTGTAGAAAACAGAGGAAACAATTTGTTTTTCAAGCTCAAATAAATGGTTAGAAAGGTAGGTAATGTCATGAAGAAGAAAACCTATCGATATGACATGATTTGGAAGCATAGAAACTAGCTAAAATGGAGGGAGGAAGTGGCGCTAAACAGTAGCATGAAGGGAGAGAAAATTATGTTTTTCATACCTCAAATGATGATCGAGATGATGATATAGGTAGAGGAGATGATGAGAAACAAGATTGATGAAGAAGGTTTGTGCAAAAACTCAATGGAACCCAAGGTTTTTCAATGGAAGTTTGGAGAGGAAGAGGAAACTTAGAGAAGAAGAAAGAAGAAAAGAGAAAGTGAGGGTTTGAGGGGACTGATCGTGATATTTAGCTGGTGAGGGAAGGGGCATTATGGTCCTTTCTCCCTTAATTAACACTCAACAATAATTAATTAAAAGAAAACCATTTATAAAACCACAAATAAGTGACATATAAATACTATTATGAGATGCTAATCCCATCACTCATTCTACCCATCAAATCTCTCTCTCTCATGATTACCTCTAATCTATAGGCTTAAGATCTAAAAACACTGACGATTTAAAAAGCGCAAAACCGATTAATTTCTCGTCGGAAAATCCTGAAAATTAATTTACTGAAAAATTAATTCTCCGGCGTGATAATACCAATTTATAAGTATTAGAACCAATATAATTCACTAAAAAAATATATATATATATATAAAACAGGTTACGACTCGATTTTCATCGAAATCAGGGCTCATTTTAAATTTTATCTCATACAGAATCGTCAAGGCGATTTGAACGCGATTTAAATTTCAATAGAATATTTCGACAACATTCAAACCATAAATTAATATTAAAATATTAATTCTCATTTATTTTAGCTCTTGATTTAATTAAATCACTTTCTTAGGGAACAAGTAATTGCTTTATTAAAGCATAATTACGACAAAATATACTAATTAACACTAAATAACGCTCGTAGAAAATACGAGTGTTACAGCCTCAGACGAGGTCGACCAGGGTGCTTGTGCAAGCGCACAAGGCTCTATCACGAGCTCGTGCACGCGGTCTCCTCAGCTCGGCATACGACCTCGGCACGCGACCTCATCAGCTCGTGCACGCGGTCTCGGTACGAGGTCGATCTCTTCATCAGGTGTTACACAAGAAGCTATGTTAAAATTTATGCAAAGGCACGGACATCCGTACATGGGAGTTCTAGCCGGTTTTATGGAGAAGACTGAAGTAATACTAAAGGCTATAGAAACCAAGGCAACTAAGGCATCTTGCAATTTATGTGGAGTAACAAGTCATGACTTTAAGGATTGCACTGAGGAGGTAAATTTTGTTGGAATAAGCAACAAAATGACCCCCCTACTCAAGCACCTATAACCCCGGATGGAGGAACCACCCTAATTTCTCATGAGGAGGTCAATAGAGATCACAAGGTCAAAATCAGAATACTTACAAACCTCCTCATTTGTAGAATCGTGCTTAGAATAATAGAAGTCCCGGAGAAAATGAGATCAACAACTTTATGGGGCAAATGACCGTAAAATACAACAACTTGGAAAAGCTAGTTACTACTAACGCAGTAGAGCAGAAATCGTTGAGAGAACAAATGAAAACCTTGTTGAATGCGGTGACTCAAAGAAAAAAAAGAGCACTTCCAAGTCAAGTGGAACTAAATCCAAATGAGAAGTGCAATGCAGTCTTCATGGCAAATGAGGAATCAAAAGAGGAGAAGGCTCACACTGAGCCTCAACAGGTAAGTAACTCTTCTTCCCAAGGTTCTAAAAAGTTTTGTAAGGATAGACAAGTAAAGAAATTATTAGAAAAACTTAGAAAATTGCATGTCAATATTCCCTTTGCTGAAATTGTCTCTGAAGTGCCTAAATATGTTAAGTTCTTAAAAAAAATAATTTATAACAAAAATAAATTAGAAGAGGTTGAAACTGTTAAATTAAATGAAGATTGCTCTGCTATGTTATTAAATAAATTACCACCTAAGCTTAAGGATCCAGGAACCTTTGTTATTTCTTACTTAATTAGTAATAACACTTTTAAGACACTATGTGATTTGGGTTCAAGTGTTAATTTAATGCCTTTAATATTTTTAGAAAACTAAATTTACAGGAACCACAATCTACTAACATGTTCTTGCAGATAGCTGACAGAACTCTTGTTTACCCCAAGAGGAATAATAGAGGATATGCTGGTTAAGGTGGAGAAATTTATTTTCCCAGTTGACTTTGTAGTTCTAGATATTGAGGAAGACAGAAATGTTCCTATTATTTTAGGAAGACTATTTTTGACAACTGGAAATGCTACCATTCAAGTAAAAAGGGAAACCTTGACTCTGAGAATTTCGGATGAAGAAAAAACTTTTAATATTTATAATTCTAATAAAAATTCTTTCTCTAGTGCTTCTTGTTGTTTTTTGCAGGATGTGGAAGTTAAAAAGGAAAAAGAAAAAGAAGAGCAAGTTGAAGAATAAGATAGTAACTCTTTGGAGTCGGACAAAGACATAACCCCTTCCTTGATATTGGAGGCACTTTGTTTGCCTAAATTTAAAGGACTATATCGAGAGGATCCTATTCCTCATATGTTGAATTTTTATGACTTAGTTAAAACTAACGATTTTGCGTGAACCACCGCAGGTAGACTAAAACTTAAGTTATTCCCCCTTTCCCTTAGAGGATTGGCTAAGCAATGGTTCTCAATATACCCAAAGTTTCACTTTTCAAGTTAGGAGGAATTAATGGAAGAGTTTGTAAGGGCTTTTCAGCTTACACCAGAAGAAAAAGTGGACAAATTCCAAGGATTCTAAGAATTAAAGGATGACACTCAAGAAAAATTCACTGGTTTTGAATTAGACCCATCCATTATCTCAGAGGTGTCATAATTACAATTCAAGGGAACAACAGGACAAGATTCTATTGAGCACATAAGACAGTTCTGCAAGAAGATGAGAAAAGCAAAATACGAGAACTTGTCTCCAGATGAAGCAAAACTGATGATTTTTCCATTCTCATTAGATGAGGAAGTCAAGCTGTGGCTATATCTCCTACTAATTGAAGAAATAGAGACGTGGAATGACTTAGTAAAGAAACTTATTAGGACATTATCACCTATCATAAGGAAGCCAATTTACGTCTATGAAGACTGTGGGTACACAATGAACCCACTAAAAAAGTGCTCAGGTCTTGCCAGGATGGACCACTCTAAAAAAGGTAATTACATTGCAGTGTTTCCCAATGGTGAGAAGACAAAAGATAGTGTCAACGATGGGCCATTGCCCGTTGCGGACTAATTCTAAGTCCTCTGAACCGTCAGGTTCGGGATGTTAAACAAGCGCTTACCAAGAGGAAACCTGTGTCTACTAACATTTTTGATTATTTTTCTCTGATTTATTTATTTTGTTTATGAATTCTATATTCTTATTTTTATTAAAAATACAAAAAAATCATATATTCTGAAAAAAAAAAAAAATTCTGGAAACCCAGTAGGTACGAGCGTACCTTACATCAGGCACGGCCATACTACAAGGCTTCATCCTGAGAAACGCGGAGAACAGACAGGTACGATCGCACATATAAACAAGTACGGCCGTACACCGTGTCTAGAGAGATTATTTAAGGTAAACAGTGAGAGGTAAGGGCTTACCCTACACTCGTACGCCCAAAACCTCTCCACTCAAGCACCCTTTACCCTCAATTTCTTCGTATTTTTCATCACAAGATCATCCAGGTACTGATTTTAAACTCTTTTTGTGGATTGATTGCTTGTTTTACTGGTTATTTTAAAAAATTTAGTTAGTATAGGTTTTTAGTTTTGTTAAATTCTAATTTTAGTGATTTAGGAGCAGTTTTGGTTTGGTTTTGCATGCTTAGAGACCCTAGGAATGATTAAAGACTTCAAATCTAGGCTTAAAATTGAGAAAATCTGATCATAGGGTATATTTTTCATAAAATCGTAGTGAAGTACGACCGTGTCTATCAAGAACAGGCGGTACTGAAGGTCGTACTGGTGGCCTTAAGGTTTAAACTGACCATGGGTACGGGAGTACCTACGGCATTATACGGCCATACATATTTATTTAGTCAGACCGTACTTACCTTTTGGATTAGGGCGTACATAGAGACACAGTACGGCCGTACCACATGAAGCACGACCGTACCAGACACAGTTTCTGCTTAAAATTTAATTTTTCCTATTTATTTTGCAGGAAAATGCCTAAACGCCAGAAAACCGAAGGCTCTTCTTCTGCAGCAACACGTGCCTCTAAGGTCGTGCCTAACTATATTCCCCAACAGCACAAAGAGAGATACAAGCAGCTGCAGGACTTCCACACCCACACATAGAGATATCTGGAGTTTGATGCCCTCTAGCAGGTTGGCCTACGAGAGGAGGTGGAGACTTTGATGCAGCAGATAGGGTGGCTCCAGGTAGCCTCAGTCAGACATCCATTTTATGTGGAGGCTATCTTGGACTTTCTAGCCACTTGTGGGTACCATATGAGGGACAGGGAGCCCCAGCACCCGGATTGGGAGGATGAGCCAGAGCAGGATCTGGTGGTTACTTTTTGGCTTCGTGGGGTCCACCATGAGATGACCCTGGCTGAGTTCAACATCGGGCTAGGATTTGAGACAGTGCAGTCAGTTCATACGCCGGAGTACATGGAGGCACTTCTGGAGATCCCAGAAAGGTGGCAAGATTTGGAAAGTTGGAGAGCTCTTAGTGGGGATGCCCACGACATTCCTAGTCGTGCCAACGCCAGCAAGATCAGAGACCCAGCTACGCGGACAGTGCACAGATGGATTGCCCGTTCCATAAATGGGAGAGCCTTAAGTGACGACACTGTCACCAGACCGGACTTATTTTTGCTATGGGCCATGACCCAGGGACGCCGCTGTGACGCCGAGATATTCTTCTTGAGGATGTGTACCCAGTTGGGTGTTCATCTTCAGACTCAGAACACCGGAAACATTGTCTTTGGTTCTTTTATCTCTCGTCTGGCAGCTCACCTCAGAGTTCGCACCGGAGCAGGAGCCACGACCATCGAGATGGAACCCATTGGGCTTGACCCTCTGCAACATTGGTGTTCTGCGGAGATTGGGGCACGGGGACTATGAGGTCATCAGACCGGAGGAGCAGCAGCAGCAGGACTAGGCTGCAGATTTTGTACCCTTAGCACAGGGACTTGGGTCAAGTGTAACTCCAACGCTGCTTCTAGAGGTAATCCAGGCCTTGCTGCTTATGGTGCGATTTTTAGAGACTCTACTGGTGCAATTATAGGATGTTTTTATGATTTCTTGGGTGTGAACTCTTCCTTCCATGTGGAGTTAATTGCAGCCATGATGGCAACTGAGTTTGCTTGCCAGAAGAATTGGTCTAAATTATGGTTGAAATATGACTCCATGCTTGTGGTTCACGCTTTTAAAAATTTGGATTTGGTCTCTTGGAAGTAGCTAAATAGGTGGAAAAATTGTTTGGCTCTCACCAGGTTGATGGAGTTTCATATTTCTCATATCTTCAGAGAGGCTAATTCTTATGCAGACAAATTAGCTTCATATGGCATTCCTAGTTATTGTTTCACTTGGTTGGATTTGCCCCAAAATTTTATTTTAGAAGACTTCTTTCCTAATAGATTTTGTCTTCCTTATTTTAGATTTAGATGATTCTTCTCTTGTAATCGGTTTTGGTCTAGTTCCCCCATAATTTTTTTGTATTCTTTGGTTTTTCCTTTTTTCTTAAAATATTTTGGTGTGCTGCAAATGATAGATAAGGTTTGAGGTGCCAATATAGTTGGAATCTCTTTCTCTATAGTGATGTCTTTGTACGCCAATTTGCTTTAAAAAAAGGTTGTGACAATGGAGTCGAAAAAGTACTTACCTACCCAAAAACTTAAGCATAAGCTGAATTTGGTAAACTTAAGCATAAGCTGATTTTCACAAACTTATTTGAAAAAATTATTATAATATAGTTACGTCATAAGTTATTTTTAGGTCATAAGTTATTTTTAAGTTTAACAAATGCTTTTTGTGCGTGTGTATGTCTAAATAAACTCTAAAAGGTTTTTTTTTCCTTCCAAAAAGTCCTCTAAAAGTTAAGTGGATTGTATCAGATTGACCAACCTAATAAGTATATCATTTTCGCCTTACAGGCCCAATGCTCGGAGGACTTTGGACCATACCGGATTGACTGACCTAATAGGCAGATCATTTTTGCCTTATAGGATCAACACTCGAAGGACTATGGATCGTACTAGATTGACTGACCTAACCAATATATCACTTTCGCCTTGAGGGCTCAACACTTAAAGGGTTGTGGTCCATACTTGACCAGTCGAGAGTTGGAAGACTTTAGTATATGGTCGAGCACCCTCAGCATAAGGACATAAACATTATACTAAATAATCGGTCAAACCACAAACTAAATGTTGAAGACTACCCAACACATATGTTGATAAAAAGGGGATGTATTTAGTCCCATCATGAACCGAACCACATCCTGACGACTAAGGGGTCGGGCAGAGCAATGAAGCAACCTTGCCACTACCACTGCCACTTACTCATCAAGTCTTGTGACACAAAGGCATATCCCATGAGCATAACTCTTAGAGCTACTCCACTAGCTATAGAAGACGACTGGGTGGGGCGACGAAACAAACCTCTATCACGGTCAAAGGCTATTGTATTCAAATGATGAAGCGTCCTCTAGAACCACCACCTTACCCAAGGATTGCTTGGTGTTTACTTAAGACACCCACTATGTAACACCCTAATTTTCCTTCATGCCTTATGTTGTTTGTTAGGTGTAATAGATGTTTCTTGTATCCATTTGTGTCGTTTAGTGGGTAGTTGACTCGATATGTATTAGTTACGTAAGGGATCATTTAGGTGCAACCTAATTCTTGTGTCTGATCTTAATCAATTTTTGTTTTCTACCTTCTCAACCCCTCTAACGAATAAATTAGATTTAAGTGCCTTCGTGAAAGTCGTAGCCTTGCCTCTTAGATTTCATTTTTCCTTTTTGTTAGACCTTAATCCAATATCTATAGCTCTTGATACGCCTTCCGAAAGCAACACAGTGCAAGTGGAATCTGTGGAACAACAAGGGATACTTAAGTTGCATTTTTCACCACGTTAAAGTATGATCCTGCTTATGATCGTGAAATATGATTTTGTAGATCTTTCTCCCAGCTTTCTAACTCCACCAAGAACGACTCAATTGAACACTCGTAGCTCAAGTTATGCCCAAAATAGAGAAGGGGTGTAGTTATCCCAAGTCTAATCCTTTAGAGCTCGAGGTCTTATCGAGCTATCAATTGAAAAGCTTTCAAGGACAGATTGTTGGAAACACTTTTCTTAGCAAGATGTGAAGTATGATTGATTAGCTGAAGACCCCTAGTCGATTATAGGTGTTAGAAGTTCATTTCTTGAAAATTCAAGTGCCATAATCGATTAAGCTACGCCCCTTAATCGATTACGTATAGATCCTATCTTTTGAAATCAGACACATCTAATCAATTAGACCATCATGTTTAATCGATTAAAGTTCATGTTTTTGCAGGAATCATGATGGACTTTCTGTTTCGAGCTTTCCTCATCCTATAACACTATTTAAATGACTTCTGCATGTACCAGACCTACCCTAACCGTGTCTTGACTCTCATAACCCTTATTTTTGTATGCCCTTTCTCTCTTGAACAAAGTTGTCATTTTTGTCTATGATTAAGATCTATGTTTATCGTTCTTCCCAAGAACACTACTTTCATTTTAGAAGGACTCTTCGTTCCTATTCTTCAATTTCGTTTCTGGCTTACAGACAGAATTAACATCTGGAACCAAGGTACATGCCTCACCAAAAGTAATCTTTTTTCATTGTGTGTTTGCTTTATGTTCGTGTTAGGTAGAAATACAAGTTACCTCTTAGATGAGTTAGAGGGTCGCTAGATCCTTAGTTATTCACCTTAGAGATAGTGAGCTTCTCTAGTAATGCTTGGTGAGAACCTTTTAGAAAGGGAGAATAGTTATAGGTCTAAGAGAGGCTGCTAGGTTAACATATAGTTTTGGATAGGAGGTTTTACCTAAAATGAGGTAGAGTAATGTAAGGCTTAGATGAGTAGTTACTAATAGAAAAGAAGTCAGGAATTTAAAGATGGGTGACTTTATGTTTATGCCATAGGAAGGATCTTTAGTAGAGTCGTGAAAGTAGTTAGTTGTGCAGACATAGTTGTACTAAAGTCCATATCAATGAACCTTGTAGAAAAACATTTATTGACTCGTGGAATTATTGCTGCTTGGGATACTGAGTTGAACGAGTAGGAGAGACTGACCACCCTAATCACTTGTCACTGGTAGGCAAAGAAACATCAATTGTTACGGACAATGTAAGTCGTGAGGTTAGTTGCCTTAGTCATTTAGATGTGTGCTCGAGTAAAGACTAGTTGCCCCGAGGGTAGATCCATAATGACCAAGAGTGAGGGAGTTAAGCTTGCAACCTTAGATCCCGAGAGCCAGATTCCTAACCCATGATTAGAGTAAGTTTTCCCATAGGAGGGGAGACCTAGCTAAGGAGTAGCTAGGTGGGAGGATTAGGCTTGTTTATTTCCTTAGGACTAGTCGAAATTTTGAAGACGAAATTCTTTTAGGAGGGGAGAATTGTAACACCACAATTTTCTTTCATGTCTTATCTTGTTTGTTAGGTGTAATAGATGTTACGTATATGCATTTAAGTCCTTTAGTGGGTAGTTGACTCGATATGTATTAGTTACATAAGGACTCGTTTGGGTGCAGCCCAATTCTTGTGTCAGTAATTAGCCATTATTTGTTTTCTTCCTTCTTAACCCCTCTAAGTACTGAATTAGATTTAAGTTCCTTCATGAAAGTTGTAGCATTGCCTCTTAGATTTAATTTCATTTTGATTTGACCATAATCTGATATCTATAGCTCTAATACGTCTTCCAGAAGCAATGCATCACAAGTGCAATCTATGGAACGATAGAGGATACTTCAATTGCATTTTTCACCATGTTAAGTCTGATTTTGGTTATGATCATGATATTTTGTAGACATTTCTCCTAGCTTTCCAAATCCACCAATAACGCCTCAATCAGAAACCCATAGCTCCAGTTATGGCAAAAAATGAAGGAGTTTAGCTTTCCCAAGTCTAATCAATTAGAGCTTTAGTTCTAACCGACTAACCTGGGTGTTTTAGCAGATTTTCACATTTGGGCTTTTTATTTTAAGCCCAGACCACTTTAACCCCTTGTATGCTTCTTAACTACGACCTAAACCCTATTTGCTTGTCCCAATCACCCAAAGAGTTCATCCTCTCCATCTCTTAGTATTCTTCTCCTAATCCCTTCAAGAAACCAATCTTCATTCATTGTTCTTCGTTGCCATAAAGACATCGCAACTGCTACAAGTTACTGATGTGGAGTTATTCTCCTTCTATTTCAAGTTCCTAAAGTTCTGATCAAGTGCAAAATTCTCTCGATCGGAATCACGAGCAACCTTCATTTCTCTTCACTTAGGGTTGCGCTTCTCATCCAGGTATGGGGGGAAAGAGTACTCATTGTATATGGGGGTAACTAGATAGTGAGACACGATTAGGGATCCCTTGGTCCCTACTCATATTACATGCTTTTATTGGTATTTGTTTCTGATAACCTTTTGTATGAGCAAAGAATGATTAATAGGTTATGATGTTTGTTTGATTTCAGATCATTGTAGGAGTAATGGTTTAATTTATATGGATAAAATGTCATGATAATTGCCTATGAACTCGTGTTCATTTCATTTTGTGATGCATATGATGTACAATTTGTTTCTGTAAATAGGGAGAAAGACTGAGACTAGTTCTATGATTTTGGAAAACTTGCGATATTTAATCGATTAGGTGGTTGATATAACCGATTAGATGAGGTAACGGAGGCTGGAACTAAATTATGTGACATCTAATCGGTTAGACCAGGAGGGCTAACCGGTTAGACGGTTAAACATATAGTTAACCAAATAAATCCGGAGTTCAAACAAATTAGACTTAACCGGTTAGAGCAGTAGTTCTAACAAGTTAGACTGTCAACATAGAGTTAACCAATTAGAGCAGCCGATTAGCTTATGAGTTCTAACAAGTTAGATTGTTAATTAAGGGTTAATAGGTTAGACTAGGCTTGTTAATCGGTTAGATGGAAATAGATTACATAATCGATTATATCATAATTATTAGTCAGTTAGAATATGCCCTGAAGACTAAACCCATTAAGCTATCAGTCTTCATTCATTAAGTAATAGAGTTAATCAATTAAGCTATGAGTCTTAATCCATTACGTAGTGTTACTCCATTAAGCTATGAGTCTTAATCCCTTAAATTAGGGTCTAAATGATATAATAGACGAGAATGTATATTAATTGATTAGAATGATTGCAAAAGCTTCATAACTAATTAGAAAGTGTATCATAATCGATTACGTTTTTAAATAGAAGGATATAATCAATTAAATAACATGTGTTGACAAATTAGATGTTTAACCTAAGGCTGTAATCGATTAGACTAGACTCTTTAATCAATTAAGACATGGCAAAATATTAAGATAAGGATGTTATTGAGTTCCTTAAGTCTGAGACATGATTAAAAGAGATTAAGGCTAAAAGGAATTGATTGACGATGTTGTATGTTTTATCTTATGATGAGTAAGTCATTGATAATAGTAATGTGACATGGTATCACATTTACTATTGTCACATTTACTATTGTTGTTGTTGTTGTTAACACTGTTAAATGTTAATGAATCGATTGAATTAAGGAAGAATGGCTGGACGAACATGTCTTTGTTCATGTATCATGTTTTTGTTGTTGTTGGGGGAAGCAAACAATGAAGCGTGTAAGTGGCGGCCACGATGAGTGTTATCCCGTCCTTGGTGGTTTGATTCGTTGATGGGGGACTTACATAAAGGCAAGGGCTAGCTAATCGCTGTTGGGGGGCTCATTGACAGGATCACCTCGATTAGACACAATGCGTTATCATGAGTGGTGAAAGTATTTCAGTGGACATCAATCCAGCGATGCATCAACTGAGGCAAGCTAGAATATGTTCTCTCATTTGTCTTTTCTTAATAGTTGTTGTTGTTGATGGATCCACATGCATTTGGCATAGATGAAGTTATCATTGCATCGCTCTGTTATGCATTCTCATTGCATATTGATGGGAGAATATTGTATTTATGCTTGCGTGTATAAGAATATTCCTTAGTCGTATGAACTTGTATTTGTATGCATGTGATGACATTGTGAATGGGTCGTTTCTTTCTGATCTCGTTATGCCTATATGCTTTAAGCATGATTTCTCATCAATACATTACTTTTCTAGTACATGATTGCATACAAGTAGATGAGGAAGAGTCATGGAAGATGTGTCTGTAGCAGAGGAGTGATCCCTCTAAAGATCGCTCTATGGATAGCTAGGATCTTTTAAGTTGCATTTTCCTTTTATGTTTTAATTAAAGGGTTTGTCAAACTCTAACCAATGTGACATCGGGCAAGAGATTGCTTTACTTATGTCATTTTCAACGTTATGCAAAAACCTTGTAAATGCCTTATGTTGCTTTTATTTAATTTACTTGATTTTGATATCTGACTTATGTGTGCGCTGCGCTTTACTTCTGGCGAAAAGTTTTTCTGAAAATTAATATCTTTATTCTGTAAAAGATTTTATTTATTTATAATAAATGCATGTTGGGTTAAAGAGTGTCACACACTACCCTTCATGCGATAAAACTGTAAAGAACATGCATATTATTCAATAATAAAAAAAGAGATAACGATAACATTGTGATATATAAGTAACGTGCATCACATGATCAATACATAGAGTATCCCGAGGTAAATAAAATCCTCAAATAAATAAACCAGAAAATTTGGAACACATAAATCCCTCGATGAATAATCAGAGCTAAGACCCTCTAACTATTACATCAGAATAATAATAGGAAATAAGAAAAATCCTTGGTAGGCTAAGGAATCCCATCAGGTCACTCGTCGGCCAACTTCTCGTCGATGGCAGACTTGCCATCTATCAGTGCCTCCTCTACTCATGTCCATGTGGACAAAAGTATGGATGATAAATCATGCGTATAATATATGGAAATAATGAAGTCAGAAAGAAATAGACAAATACACATGTTAATGACAATCATATAGTATTAGATACACCACATAAATTAACAATATTCATTCACATAACACCATTCACATGCATGACAATGCAATGCGACTCTAACTCCAACTACGTCAAATGCATCTAGATCCATAATCAATGATTCAAGAAAGGAAAATGTAAGGATGAGACACCCCTCGTCTCATTAAAGTAACCTTTAATTAATTGGCCTTAATCGTTTATCTTAGTGTTAGTAAGTACAGCGGAAAAATACGTAGGAATTTAAAACTTTAAGACACAGTTAGACATAACATACATAATTTACACTATATGCATCGGTATAGAGTTTGTGGCTCCTCCAAGGGTTCATGTACATCAGAGTAGCAAAAAGAAAAGAAGTGTAGCAAAGATACAGTCATCAAAATACATCTAGGAGGCTAACACACGCCTCACCAAAATAGGTCAACATAACCATAGCAAAAAGACTCCTGGCCATACTAACAAAAAGATAAAAACCCCCGCCATCAGAAAACTCCTCGTCAAGAAGGATAACGGAAACTCCCACTCGGCGACCCTGAAGGCTTGACAAAGAGTCGGCAGTACTATCTCACCGTCATGGGTTGAGAAGGTCGAGGCGCGTCCTCCTCATCCTACTCCCTTGACTACTTCCCTGGGGATAGTTACCCATGGACCTAACAGTTGGCTGGGTAGGAATGTAAGGCTGCCACGTCTGACCATACCCAGGAAAATATTCAGGTGGAGGCGACCACGTGCGGTGAAATGGTAACCTCTGGCAAATCCGAAAATCCCCAATCGAGCTCACTAATGGTGATCCAAGCAGACGAAAGTATACGGTCACCAACCCCATATACACCATGATATGTCAGGAGAAGTTGGTCTGCTAACCCGCGTCGTCCTAGACATGGAACTTCAGCTCAAAATCTCCCCAGACGGGGATCCTCGGTTCTGTCCCCATCCATGGATGCATGAACCGTGACATCCTTAACAGTGGTCTCCTCAATACCTGTATCTAACATATATAGCATATGCACACAAAACACTTATACAGGGAGATATGAAAAACATTATCACCATAAAATGAGAAAGTAGCAGTGAAAGGCAATACAAAGTACACCATAAGCATATGGTCAAGTCATTCACAAATCATACACTCAAATAAACCCTAACTACTCAAACCATATATGTCACCTAAGTATAGACTCGTGGCCACCAACTACTTATGGCTTGTTGTACTTCTCACCACTTAGAGTACAACTCTACGTCACAATGTACTCGTCACCACCCAGAGTAACAGTCAGTTGTCCAAGCAACATATCCCGCTCATCGTGACCTACAAGAGCACTTCCCCATACCCCCTATCACTCAGGGTTGGGTATCTAGGCCTGCACATGGGATCGTTCACCAGGGACGTGAGGTACACAGTACTCGTCGGGGCAAACAGGCTCACTTTCGGAACCATGACACAATAGCGGCCAAACTATTGGCCCCGAATGGAATATTCTGGTCCCAGAATGTGTACCCGTAAGGTCTCTACGACCTGCATTGTTATTTCGTACTCGTGCTCGCGTATCTGCTGACCTCGTGCATATGCACGGTTGTGACATAGCACCAACACAACTTCTATATGAATACTCACCACTCACATGTCACTATGCATATATTTTCACTTTATTAATTTTATTCTCATCTCACATCATGCATATTATAACCCCACCTCGGTCACAGTCTCATTCAATGGATATCGTAAAATTATCATGCAGTGCTATAACACCTAATATAGCATATAAGACACATAAATCATATAACTCAGACATGTTATCATATAAACACATGCCACATGCTCCTAAGCATGTTTCTATAATCACACTAAATATATTAATTCATACTTGCACACTAATCATGTTAAACATACATCTCAAGTCACACAGGATCATTCCAATGTTAGTTGATGGATCCACGACACCTGTCCTCAGATATTGTAGACCGTAACCCCTATCCTTAGGTGTTATTGACGTCAACCTCGAGTACGGTTTAGGTCACCCTACGCATACAATGTATATTATTCTACACTAACAATCCCTGTAAAACTGCATTTTGTCTCCCTCCTGGATTTCAATGCAATCACTCCGAGCCCCACGAACTTTTGCAACCCTGACCACGAACTCACAAGGAAATTAATCACCTCTTCTCTCCAAGGTCAAGTTCTGCCCATTACAATTAAAATACCAATAATTGCCCAAAAATTCCACCGAGCACACCGGCACGACCCATATTTTACCGGAAACACAAAAATGCACTCAGATTAGAATTAGGTAAAACTATGGAATTGCAAAATTACAAGGAACAAATGGACTAGGTACTTTTAATATGGTCCAGAGTCTTCAACTTACCCAAATCGAACTTCTGGAAAGTTTTCATGCACGTTCGGTATTTCAACTTACACTAAAACCCTAAAATACAAAGAACAGTTAATTAAGGACTAAAACACAACCCAAGGACCACGAAATAATCAATCTATAACCAGAGAACAGAGGTTCCCTCCTCCATCTCAAGGTGTTTAATACCCACTCCGGTAGTTTTGGCAAAACCCTAGCTTGTTTGATACCCGTATGGCACAACCAGGGTCCAAAACACAGTCTGATTAGGGTTAGGAATTAAAATATGATAAGAGATTCTCAAACCACATATTGATATCAGAATATAACACCATAGGTCTATAGGTTTACCTCAGTAAAACAACGATCGGAGATAAGCCCTAGAATGCACAAACGGTAACAGATGAATTGGTATGATCGAACGAACGAATCGGCACTTAGAATGGCATGGAAATGCATCACCAAAGTTTAGGAACCTAAAAAATGGTGGTTTCTGGTCATAAGAGGAAGAAGAGGTCGTGAAAAACTGATTTTTGGTGAAAGGAGGTGAATTTATATGAAAAATTACCCTGGTGAGCACACCCTGTGCATGCCCAAAAGCGCTCACGCGTATTGCGCGCATGCCTTCACGCTGAAGAATTCTTTTGCCTTCTGATCACTCTGTACTTGCCACGTGTTGCCTTCCCATTGGACCAATCATTGGTCCAATCATAAAATGTCACGTGTCACCACATCATTGGACCAACCGTCGGTCCAATTGTGGGGTGCCACATGTCCTTCAGGAAAAATCCATCGTTGTGTTCTCTCTGATTCTATTGCTCGTCCTACTGAGAACCTAATACCTTATCATCCAAACACCATTTTAAACATCTAGAATACCTAATCAACCATAGGATCAAGATCTCAAACCCTAATCACACATTTAAAAGCTCATAATCGCACCTTGAGTAGGAACATCCGAAAACCCTAATACTAGTTCCGATTGTCCTCAAATCTCTCGTGGCTTCTAAGACTCATATCCAAACCCTAATAAACACTCCTCTACCTCTATCTAGCCTACAAAACCTCATAAATCATATTTGTGTAAGCACGTGATGACACAGAAAATGAATACGCGACTTAACACTTAAGTACACCATCAAACACAAGAGAACATACCTAGGCACAATAAATACACTTATTCACACATGATCACACATTAAGCAAGATTAGAAAATTGAGGATGTTATAGAGGACATATTCTGACTTGCCTTGGGTGGCTCATCCATCATGGCCTTCACTAACATGTTTCATTTGTTGCCTTCCTCCAATAAATACAACGACGATAAATACCATGCATGACAGATAAATACCATCCAACCATTCTTCTTTGATTCAATCAAATAATTAACACTTAACAATGTTAATAATAACAACGACGATAGTAATGCGATGCCATGCCACATTACTAATACCACTTACTTATGTATTATAAGTCACATCATTGTTTAATCGATTAAAGCTCCTAATCTAATTGATTAACCATTGTTTAATTGTCTAATCGATTAACAAGCCTAGTCTAATCGACTAACCCTCTGTTTAATAGTCTAACCAATTAACACTTCGTGTCTAACCGATTAACACCTCCAGATTATGATTTCTGGTTGATAAAGACCTATTCTAGTCTCTGTTAATTATTCTAATCATTTATCAATCAATTCCATCAATACTTGAACGTTTCCTTGTATTACAAATCGTATGCTCGACCAATGATCCAGACATGATCAATTTCTAGAACCACGAATCATTCTAACTGGTTACTCGAATACCTTTAATCACTTATAGCATCAGAACTCTAGTTTCCAACTTTCAAACATAGTCTAATCAATTAACACCTACGGTCTAATCGGTTATGTGCTATACCTCTCACCGAACTGGTTATGATAACCTCTTAATCGGTTATGAACCTCAGAAATCAATTTCTAGCTTCTGCCATTCAAAATAATCAACTAACATCACTGATCTAATCATTTATAACTTAAACCAAGGGATTACATCGATTCTTACTTAGCTTCTAGAGTCACAGTCCATCAGGTGGGTTAGCATCATCAATCTTATTCGGTTAAGGCGTTAAGGCCTATCATCTAATCAGTTAAGCCATGTCTCATCATCCAATTGATTACAACATATGGCCCAACCGATTAACATCGCTTACTTAATCAGTTATATCTTATTTTTCACGTCTAGTCGGTTAGAATCAATAGTCTAATTGATTAACTATCGCAAACTATAGAACATACTGATTCAACATTCTGTTTTAACATCAGATTCTCATTCAAAACACCTTAGTAACTTACAACACTATATGCATATCAAGAATTGATTACAGAGCATTTCAAAAGCAATCAATCTCATATATTTCATATCAAAACATGTTCATAACATAGTTTCATCCAGGAATTCGAGCAAGCATACGAGATCATTTTCAATCAATCTCATATATTTCATATCAAAACATCCTCTCCCGATATCCTATATGAAACAAGAACTTTCCACCATACCTGGAAAAGAGGAAATCGAAGGTCCTAAGGAAGATAACAATTCTGTTTTATGGGCACAAGACACAGTTCTGCATTATGAGCTCGAACAACCACCAAAATGAGAATAGAAATAGGACCCAATTAAACAACAATACCAAAAACAAAATGACCATTTGAAATGGATAGAAACACAATGACTATACCTATTTGGATTGTCAGAAATGAAACGAAGAACATAATTAAAAGTTTTTTTTTTGAAACGACAACAGGGTTCTTGGTGAAGGATGATGAACAATGGTTCCAAATCACTGAAAAATAGAAGAATTTGATCAAGATAGCGAAAATAGGAAATTTAGAGTTTCAGAGAAGTGGAATCATGGTTGTGGGAAGGCCAAGAATGTTGGGAAAAATCAAATATATAGCCCTGGCATCATATCAAGACAAAAATGGAAACTTTAATTTTTCAGTAGAAAATACGCAGTTAATTGATTAAGTCAACTGCCACTTAATCGGTTAGTTGCTTCAGGTTTTCAAAAATGAAGAAAAAATGTGTTTAATCACTTAGAGGTACATGTCTAATCGATTAAGACAGATTGATTTAAAAAAAATACTTTTAATGCTTCTAATCGGTTAGGGTTGTTATGCTAATCGGTTAAGGTTCACAATTTGCTAAAAATAGTTTTTCCTAAGGGTTCAACTACCCCAATCATACTCCTAAACATGCATGAACACATAAGCAAGTATAAACACACAAAGGATGAAGAAAGCAAGGTGTCACATTACCCGAGAATGCCCTATGTCGAAAATAAATCGAAAGAGGAAGATGAATTTATCTTGTTACTGAATAGCGAAATGGTGATGTGGGAGAAGGAGAAAACTCAAAGCTTAAAGTAGAAAATAGTTCGAGCTAAAGAGAAGGAAGCTTCACAAACAAGAAAATGATTCACACTATAACCACATACGAATTTGAAAAGACCTACTTAATGGTGACATGACCATTACTGATACTAAACATTTGAGAGGTCGTGGGCTTCTTAAACCCTGAGGCCTAACATTTTCCTCTGGGTTTAAGGATATCCCAATAACATGATCCACTACACGGTTAATAATGTAAGTAAGGTCAGAACAAAACAAATCGGCAACACACAATACCGTGTAAAGCTAACTTAGGGGCAGCTATTCTAGATCCGTATCTCGGATACATGGGCCCTTGAACGCATGGCCCAATTAGGGAAACAACAAGCCCATTTTTGAGATCCATGGGCATGTTATAGTCAGATATGCCCGATAACCAAGGGATAACAACCTTATCCACTCAAGTAACGACTAATTAACTCAGTCATATCAGAAACTCCCTATATAAGTCAGATTTAACACAAAATTTAGGTATACATTCATTTCATACTTTCTATCTCCTATATCACTCTCTAACTTGAGCGTTAGATTCTTTGCAGGTGGCATCATCTTTTTACTTTGGAGATACCATCAACTATCGTTCACATACCGGCACCCAATCGTCCTCACCTTCCTTCGTTTCAAGGTATCTTGCCATATTTCTGAATCTTTCATTTCTAGGTAAACAAATTTTTTTTTTATTTTGAAGAAGAGAAGTTTAAAAGAAAATGTACATTGACCATTTATTTTTGTAATTAATAATTAATAATCTAAACTTTTGAAATGAGTTAAAAAGATAAGTAATATTTAACATAAGTACCTTTTAGACATTGTATTGAGGCGAATTCTAGAGTGCACCACTTGATAGGTGCTGCGTCGTGCCTCACTCTTTTTTACCGTAGGAATATGCTAGCCACACCATAGTTATTGTCATACCCTAATTTTGTCCAGTCTCTTTTCTAATTTTGTTTTGCTTAGACACTACAAGAAAACTGTTGAATACCCACGAAAATTTACCGATGGCCCCATGGCCGTCGGTAATGTTTTACTTACCAATGGCCAGGCTGTTGGTAATCCTCCGAAAAAAGGCTAGATGGGAATTTAATTATTTTTCTACCTTACTGACGGCATATCCATCGGTAATAGGGGTAGTCGATAAATCTAAGTTTTTATGGATGGCTTAGCCGTCGGTATAGAATTATTTTTTTCTAATTTATTTTTTAAAATTACCGACGGCCTGGTCGTCAATAAGTTTAAAATATAACCGCTATAGCCGTCGGTACGTAATTATTTTAATAATTAATTCATTTATTAAAATTACTGATGGCTTAGCTGTCTGTACGGTGACCCCCTCCCGAATTTAGTGGTTTTTGTTTGCCTCTTTTCTTTCTATTCATCCTTTTCTTTTTCCCTGGATGGTGGTCTCTCTCCCTCCGCCACTTCTTCCTTCATCGCCAGGTTCTCCCTCCGCCGCTGCTTCTTCCTTCGTCGCCGGTCTCTCCCTCTGTCGCTGTTTCTCGGCGATGAATAGCGAGGAGGTACACTGGATTTGCGAAGAGCTTCTTACAGAGATCTCTTAACTTAAGTGCCAGATCCAAACCCTAGAGCATCCTTTTCCATCTTCTTCTATGCCTCCAGTCTCTGATGTGGTTTCGAATGTCGTGTTCTTGAGAGAGTTTTGAGGCCATAGTGGATGGTACTCGCGAAGGAGGATAAGGAATCACATGAAAAGGAGGTTTTGGTGGGTAGTTTCAGTTTCTCTTTTGTTTTGTAAATTTGTGTTTAAATCTGCTTAGATCTGAAGATGTTTTTTGGGGATTTCCCTTTCTCTTTCATTTTTTTTTCATTTCCTAGGGTTTCCTTTTTGCTCTGTTCCTAATTTTGTCATTTTTTATCTCCCTTTCTCCTTCATACGGTTTCCTTTTTGTATCCTTAATTTCAAATTTTCATTTGTGTTCTTTGATTTACAAAATCAAGTTTTAGATCTACAATGTTTATGTGAGTGTTTGATGTTTGATGTTTCAGATGTGTTTTGATGATCTGTTTATTCAGCATCAGAATTTGGATTTCTAGTATTGGAAACGATAATCCATCTTTCTCCAAATTTACTCTAATTCCTATGTAGTTGGCATGCTCTAAATCTGCAGTTAATATGATTTGTAATTTCCAATACTTAACAAGATATGCTATTTGTAAACTAGGTAGAACAAAAAGTAACACAAGAGTACACTGCATGCAGCTAATATTTTGAATTAGCTAATGTGTTTTATTCTTCTAGTTTTTTGTCTTAATTGTATTGTTTAGCTATTTTCATCTGCTATATTAAGCTCTACTGGCCACATTTTTTTATGAGTTATGTAGCTCCTTTGCAATTTGCATGCCTTTATGGAAGTTAATTTCTTTTGCTATGATTATTGAATTGAATACCTTCTAGGGGCAGAGCAAACAAGAATCTACTTGTTTGAATGTAACTGGATATGATTAAAGATGGAATTGGCATTCGGGCAATTGTCTTGGTCACACAAAGCTTAGGTTAAATAAATGGCTGGTATTTATACTGTAATTTGAGAAGTCATTTATATTCAAACTGCAATCACTGTGTTGAGTCTGTGCTAGTGAGGTAGGTTTACATGTTATGTGATAAGAAGGCAACTAAGAGAACTTGAATTCCACTGATGAGATTGGTTAATTTTCTCTTGCAATTTTCATTTCATTGTTGAGTTTATTGTCATGATATACCCTTAGGCCATGACTGGCACACAGGCTAACTCTAACTCCTCATACAATTAGCCTGACAAGCTTGACTCACATTTACACAGATATTACTTTATCAAATATTTACAAAATAAAATCAACAGAGTCTCCTCTGTTTTTCTGAATTTCCAAAACGATAAAACCTATATCATCGTACATACCAATATCCAGAATTTAGCAACCAAAGTCTTCATCATTTAATTACAACATTTCTACAAGATCTCAAAAAGAATAGCAGCTATACAATTTTTCACATCAATTCTATTTGACCATAGACAATCCAAAAGACATTGAATTCCTAATCCTATAGCTGCATCATATTGAAGTCACTGGATAATGGCCACCACTCAAGATAGTGGCCTACCTAAAAGTAATATCTCATGGACTGATATGCAAACCCATGAACTGAACTATCTACTCTGCAACCTGTGAATCTGAAAATAAATATAAAAGGAATGGGGTGAGTCACAAAGACTCAGTGAGAGCAAAATAAACAAAGTGGACGGAAAGGAGAAGCAAGAACCGCAAGAGTTTTTATCTAAAAACAACTTTTAGCTTTAAATCTCACCCTTGAAAACTCATTCATGCTTATAAAATATTTGCAAGAATCAATGATAACATTTTTCTATCAACTTTTACCACAACCATAATAGGCCACGCAAGAATAACTACATATGACTACAATGGGAAATAAATTCATCATATCTCATATCATTTATCCATAGGTAGCCCCTTTCCTCACCGGCTCTTTTTACCAGGTCCGTACTAGGTCTTTCCTTACCGTTCCTCACCAGCTCTTTTTACCAGGTCTGTACTAGGTCTCAAACATTTCATTATTTCAATCAAAACCATTACAGTTTAATTCTAATCAATACTAGCTCACCATACTCATGCAATTGTGGTAGAAATTTAAACAACATATTTAATGAGGTATGGAAAACAATTTGAATCAATATGCTTCCCCCATAAAGAAACCATACATAAAAAAATAGCCACCAAGTAAATTAGCTACTCACAACTATGAAGAACATGCTAAATTTCTTCCACTGCCTTTGGGAGGATCCACCAGAGCAATTTCCACTGAATTCAAGCATCAACATAGGTATTTTTAAACATTTAAAGCTATATTAGACTCATTAATTATAACTACAAGAATTAGACAAAAACCCCAATTTAATGAACTTAGGGTTTCAAAGAAACCCATGGAAAATGGGATTATGCTCTCCTAAACCATTCTACTACTCACCGATGCTCAAAATCAACTCTAAACTTGATGGTTTACAAAATTTTACCGCAAATAACTCCAAGGAATAAAATTCCCAAGAGTGGGTGTTCCCACTTCCAACTCAAAGTACCATCCTCAAGCTTGTATTCTCAATGGGTATAGGAAATATGGTAGAAAGTAGGGTAAATGTGGTGAAAAGAGGGAGAAGTGGTCATATGAGGAAGGGAGAATGGGTGAAGAAGAGGAATTTGGGGGAGGGGGTTTACGGAAGAGAAAAGAGCGTGGGTGTGTGTGTTAAAGAGTTTTTTTTTTTTTTAATTTTAAAAAATAGCCCTTTATAATAAAACGGGGCGTTTCATTTATATAACCAACTTGCAATTTCTATTTCCTTTTTAGACAGGATCTCATGACACATGTCCTAACAAATTAGTAGTACATCGTAAGAGTGCTGAAATGGTAATGTAAACCTATTCTTGAAAAACCACTTTGCTTAACTTCAGATATTGTCTTTTAAATATGCTGGTTTTTGTTGCTTCCTCTTGGGCTAGTAACCTTCAGAGACTAACTTGTTGCCTCTGTTGCAGTCAAGCCATTTTAATTGTAGAATTGTCGATTTTGCAATATATTAAAATGAAACTGCTATAATTCCTATGTTGCTGGCTTCCCAGTTAAAAAGGTCAACAATGACATTACTTCTATTGCTAACAACGGCGGAAGAGTGCACTACATGCAGGTCAGAATAACACAAATCCGATTTGGATTAGCTTTTAACTTACTTCTCAGTCAAAATAAGTTGCTTGTGTATTGCTAATCATTTTCCAATTCTAATTCGATTTTTTTATTTTTTTATCAGGTATTGCTTTGTGTGAACAATAGATTGCTTAGCCATCATTTTTACCCTTAATTAAATCTATGGTGCTTCCTAGAGGGAACTGCTACGAGAGAGCGGCTTGGCAGTTTGTATGAGGTGTATCAACCATAGGGGAGAAAGGACTAAATGGCTTGTTGTGGTGTGTCAAGCTTTGACAGTGCTTGCACTTGGTCCTTTTGTTCTAAACCAATGCTTGTATCCCCTCTTCCCTATCATCATGTCCATCTCTCATGTATCCTGTTTTAATTCTCATATCCTTTATGGATCTCAACAAGACATCTCATCCTTCAAACAACATTATTTCTAATTTACTTATTTACTTACTGCCGTGACAAGCTTAAGAAAATTGTCTTTGTAAGTTTGAAACATTTTACATGTAGGTGACTTCACTTTGGTAAGATTCTTGTTTCTTTTTCTTCAAGCTACCTTAGATGGCTGGGTTTATATCTATTTATGGGTCTGGTTGTGTGATTATTTTGATTCTAGTTATTTGGTTCTTAGGAATCAGTTCTTACACTGATGGATATATTCTGTATAATGAGATTTTTAGTTATTACAATTAACTTTTACAAAATGATAAACTTAATGTTTAGTACCCATTGTTTCAGAAACAATCCAATTATTTGTGTATTCTCTTTAAATTTTTTGGTACTTATATCAGGGAAGGAAGAGTCAAAGACACCTCTTTCTCTAATTGTTTATATGTTTGTTTCTGTTATAGTCATGGAAACACTGACGGGAGCACTGCGAATGTTGGTCTATTTCCAAATCTGGTTAGTGTTATAAAGCACTCAATATGTCTGTATTCTGCATCACCTTAAATTTGTCTCTCAACCATGAACCTTGATATCTTTGTCTTTCATCCCCATGTCTTCTTTATTTCTCATCCCTCAACCTTTCTGTCTCATTCTGCCATTGAAACATTTTATTTTTTCACAGAAGGTTTTTTATTGGATAGTCTCGAAGTGTGTTCCACGAAAATACTAGATAATGAGGTAAGAATTTTGCTACTAAAAAGTCTTTTGGTGCTACAACTAATGAGATAATAAGGTACAGGGTCCCTTGTACCTGTATTGCAATAATAGTATGCTTATTATGCATTTCAGCCTGTCTTTGTACCTACTTTATTATTTCAGGACTTATACAATGATCACCATAAATTTGGCTATGGAAAACATGGTTATAATGGAGATAATGACCAAATAATGACTATGTGGAAATTCCAGGACACCTGCATATGCAACATTGTAGCTTTTGATTGAATGAATTGCATCGATGTGATTAATTATACTAGAATATATATCACTTGTTGATTTATTAACAGTTCAAGTCAATGATATTTCATTTGTAGTCTTTGCTTCTTCCCTGATGACCAATTAGATAAATAAACATTAATATTATCTTGATGCTTTATGCATTCACTTATTAACCTTTTATCGTGGAAATTTGTAATTATTGTTATATTATAAATATTATATTATACAATATAAATAAAATTATATATTGTAAATATTTAAATTAAAAGTATAATTATATATTATTAATTTACACTTTAGTATTTATTTTCTATGAATATTGTGTTTTATATTGTTTTGACACTTGTATATATAATGAGTCTTTGTTATATATTGCGTTCTATGGTGAATACTTTTTTTGAATGACCTTTGAGGTTTTTGTTTTAAATTTGTTAAGTGTTTGTGTTGGTGTTAAACACGTATATGGATAACACCATAATAAAAAAAATTAAAAAAATTAAACATTAGCCGTCGGTAAATTGTGGATAAATCACAGTCTTGAAGCTGTCAGAAAGTCGTCGAAAACATTACCGACGGCTACGCTGTCGATAGGTCACTCAGAAATACCAACACCCAAAGGCCGTCAATAAGTCGTCTGTAACTTTAAGCCGTCGGTAATGTCCGACACCACTCACCATTGCTAGGCCGTCGATAACGTACCGAAGGTCAAGCCGTCGGTAATCACAACAAAAAATTCGTAGATTTACTAACGGTCACTAGGCGACCTACTGACCCGACGGCTTCTTGGTGGTCGTCGGTAACTTTATCTACGAAAGAAATTGTCACGGCCCATGACCATCGGTAGGCCGTCAGTAATCATGAATTAGCGACGGCTTATGGGAATTATCGTGGGCTTTTGAACGTCCGTAATGACGAGAATTCTTGTAGTGAAATTAGTAGTAATAATATTAAGGCTTAAATATGAAATTGGTCCCCCTAAAAATTCGCAAAGTTCGTTTTTAATCCCCAAAAAAAAATTGCAGGTTTTTAGTCTCTCAAATTTGAAAATGTTTTTTCGTCAGTCCCTCTAGCTGACGCCGTTTGTGTCGCTTATGTGACGCTTATATGGCGGGGACTAAAAACGAACTTTCAGAATTTTTGGGGACTAAAAACGAACTTTTAGAATTTTTGAGGGACTAAAATCATAACGGCGAATTTTTGAGGGACTGACAGAAAAATATTTTCAAATTTGGGGGACTAAAAACCTGCAGATTTTTTTGGGGGACTAAAATCGAACTTTGCGAATTTTTGGGAAACCAATTTCATATTTAAGCCTAATGTTAAGTATTAAGTGGAAAAAAATAAAAATAATAATAATATTTTTGGTCTCAAAATAGAAAGAAGAAAGTACAAAAATAAAAGTGAAGAAACAAGAAAAGAAAAAAGAGAAGGAAAAAAATGAAAAAAGAAAAAAATAAATAAAGAAAAAGAGGGGATACAAATAGTAAAAACGAGAGGTGCCATTAGCAGTTTAATAGTGTAGCCTCTCACTCATCTTTTCCGCATGCATCACCTTTTTATTTACGCACCCCTACCTTTTCCCCCAAGCCCATCACACCTAGCATCACCATTACTGACTTGATTTTTTTTTCCCCCCTTTTTGTTTTTTTGCAGGATTTGAACGATTTGAAGGAATGAAGATGAAGTCTAGAAATAATAAAGGCTAAATTATGTTTTTAGTCCCTTATGTATTAAAAGTTTTGACATGGCCCCTTATTTGTAAAATATGGTCCCTCTTGTTTTTTTTTATTCAAATTAGTCTCTTATGTTACAAATATTATACTAATGTGGTCCTTTTTTTATGCAAAAAAAGGGGACCACATTGGTATAATATTCGTAATATAAGGGATCAATTTGAAACTTTTAATATATAAGGGACCAAACTAAAACCTAGAATAAAGATAAGGGACTAATTCGAAACTTTTAATAGATTCCAAACTGAAACCTAAAATAAAAATAAGGGATCAAAAACATAATTTAGCCAATAAAAAAAGGGACATGCAAGGCAATGGCTAAGGGAAGAGGGGCACCCTGAGAAAGAGGCTGAGATCTAGAAAAAAAGGGAGTAGCAACAAGAGGTTTCTGAAAAAGAAGCAGAGAGAAAGAGAGTCCCAAAAAACACAAGGAATAGATTTTTGGGGTTTTATTTTTTCTGTAATTTTTTTTTGGTGGCCCGAATTGTTTGGGGTTTCTCACCAAGATGCCATCTTCTTCTCCTTCCATTTTTTAATAATAAATAAATGGGTTAAATATGTTTTTTGTCCCTATAAAATACAAGAATTCTACTTTTAGTCCCTACGAAAATTTCGTTCGAACTTTAGTTCCCATAAAATTCTCCGTTAGCAATATTGGTCCTTGCCGTCTAAATTTTGCTGACTCAGCTAAAGGTTGTCTAGTTAGCAACTACCATGTAGACCTTTTGTATGATGTGACATCCACGTGGCAAGTGAGTCATAAAAAATAATTTTTTAATGCATACGTGGCTGCCACGTCATATGACACGTGGCAGATGTTGTACGGGTCATTTTAAATATGTTTTTCGTCCCTATAAAATTTTTAAATTTTTATTTTAGTCCCTACAAAATTTAAATTTTGATTTTTAGTCCCCAGAAATTCAAATTTTGATTTTTGTCCTTAGCAATTTGTTACCCAATTTTAGTACTTACATTGTTAACTAAAATTCTGGCACTTGAGTTTTTATAAATATAAATTATGGTTATATAATAATTTGTCTCAAATCGATGATATTCTTAATTCTTTTACATGTCTTTGATTGCGTTTTTCATAAACTCAATCAAATCATATTTTTGTCGTTGTTTTATTGGAGTCACTTCAAAGACTCGAATTTTGAGTTTAAGCATTTCGAATAAATTTGTTTTACAACACAGCATTACTTTTGGACATTTTAAATCTGTCAACTTGGTAAGTCCTTTGACGACCTAATTTAATTTCCAAATTGATCTTTTGAACTCTATTTGTTGTGAAAATTCAATGTCATCAACACTCAAAATGCATTACATGTTAAATCCAATGTTTTTTTTTTTTGATAAAGAAATTTACATGTTAAATCAATTGTTTTCTTGATAAAAAAATGACAAATCAAATGTTGTTGCCTAAATTATTGTGGAAGAACATTGTACGTAGAAAGAATGGCATTACACTACTACCTACACAATTGCTTTTTAGTGTGCATCATGAAATTTCTTTCACTACAATAGTATGTGTTCCTGCCACATTTTATTGCAATTCGAATAGCATAGTAATTTATGTTTCCTTTGATCTTTGTTATTTACTCTCTAACGATGTAATTTCTCTTTTACGTGTTCTTTACTTAATATTTTCTTTTTATTAGTGCATACATTGTTTTTTGTTCTTTTATCCTTAATCCTTTTACATGTCTTTGATTGCGTTTTTCATAAACTCAATCAAATCATGTTTTTGCTGTTGTTTTATTAGAGTCACTTCAAAGACTCGAATTTTGGGTGCTTACATTTCGAATAAGTTTGTTTTACAATACAGTACTACTTTTGGACACTTTAAATCTGTCAACTTTGTAAGTCATGTGAGGACCTAATTTAATTCCCAAGTTAATCTTTTGAACTCTATTTGTTGTGAAAATTCAATGTCAACAATACTCGAATTATATTACATGTTAAATCCAATGTTTTTTATACAGAAATTTTCATGTTAAATCAAATGTTTTTTGGATAAAAAAATTGACAAATCAAATGTTGTTACTTATATTATTGTGAAAGAGCATTGTACGTAGAAAAATTGGCATTACACTACTACCTACACAAGGGCTTTTTAGTGTGCATTATGAAATTTCCTTCACTACAACAAGTGTATAAAAATATTTAAATTTTCATGCCATCTATTTGAGACAAATTATTGCATAACCATATTTTATATTTATATAAAGTCAAGTACCAAAATTTTAGTTTAACAATATAAACACTAAAATTGGGTAAAAAATTACTAAGGACCAAAATTAAAATTTGAATTTTTTGGGGACTAAAAATCAAAACATAAATTTTATAGGGACTAAAATAAAAATTTGAAAATTTTATGGAGACGAAAAACATATTTTAAATGACCCATACAACACCCGCCATGTGTCATATGACGTGGCAGCCACATATGCATTAAAAAATATTATTCTTGATGACTCATCTGCCACGTGGATGCCACATCATACAAAAGGTCTACGTGGCAATTGCTGACTAGACAACCGTTAGCTGAGTCAGCAAAATTTAGATGGCAGGGACCAATATTGCTAACAGAGAATTTTAGGGGAACTAAAGTTCGAACGAAATTTTTGCAGGGACTAAAAGCAGAATTCATAAATTTTATAAGGACTAAAAACATATTTAACCCTAAATAAATATATTTTGTTAAAGAATTAACGCTTTAAGGGCAAACAATTAAAGTGTACCATTCTAAATGTGCATCATATGAGTGCTAATACATTCCCTATGCGTAATCAACTCCATAATCCAAAATTTGGTTCAAAGACAATTTTCTTTCTACTTTTTAAAAAAGGGGTTTTCTAATGTTTTACTAAAATAAACATAGGTGACAGCTTCCAAAATTTTTTTGAGGTTGTTACAGTTGGCGACTCCACTAGGGACAATAGAAAGTTAGGCCCTAGGATTGTTGGAATTGTTTGTTTTCCTTGTTTATTTCATGTTTCCTTTTTTGTTTTTCATTTATCATCATGCTTCAATTTTTTTCATTTATTTTCTCTAAATATGATGCATGCTTGTATATTTGATCCCTAGGATAGAAGACATGTGTAAATATTGCATTCTGTTTTGTTTTGCATCGGGTAGTTTTAGGCTTGCTCCTTCACACACCTCACTTTAACACAATTTTAATTGCACACTACAAGTGGAACCCTATACCCGGGCTCGAGTGAACTCTAAGTTAGGAGAGGCTGTAGTGAGCACCTGATGGACGTATGGCCAGTTGAGTCCTTGCGAAGTCCTCACCTAGAGTTTGGCCCTATTTGAGAAAAAAAAACCCTTTAATAGTTTTGCATATTACTGGCGGTAACATTTGCAAATAGAACTCTTGGTTCTAGGGACCTTTTTAGATTAATACCTCAATTAACCCATGGAAAAACACTTCTGTTGACCGTAGACCCATTTAAAGAACTACCGGCCTATATAACCAAAAAGAGCATATCCTAATGTCCCATTTTCCACGGAACAAAAGTCGTAGAACCAAAAATCTTAGGAAGTACCGACTTAATTCACAAGAGGCACACCTTACCCGTTTTTCCTTTATCCATTTATTTTTCATTTACTTTTCAAAAATTGTGAAAGATAATAAATAGCATTTTTTTCTATCATTTGTTGTTCTTTCATGCAAAAAATAAAATATAGTTTCAAAAAAAAATCTTTTTTCTTCCTCACAACATTCTTTTTCCCTCTTACAAAAAATAAAAAAAATAAGTTTTCAAAAGGAAAAAGCAAAAGAACATTTTCTCTTTCTCACCGCATTCATTTCATTTTTGCAAAAATACAAAAAAAAATATAATATAAGGTAAATCCAAAAAAAAATGAAAGAAAATTATTTCTCCTCTCTCCATCATATTCTTTTTTTGCATAAAATGTACATAAAAAAAGTACATTCATAACATGCATAACTATGACATCTCATAACATAACCCATGGTTTTTTCCCATAACAGAAAATAGATATAATCAAGCTTCCCCTGCATCTTACTAGACTCGAGCCCAAACTAGACTTATGGATGTGTTAGAACAGAATCAACAAACAATGAGGGAGGAGCTCAACCAAGTAAAGGGTCAGATGGGCCAGATATTGGAAATCTTGCAAAACTTGGATGCACGATTTGCCCTTGATTAGAACCATTACATCGATGACAATGAGTGCCAAGAGACTTTCACTGGTCCGTCAAGGCCGCAACTCGTTGCCATGAATGCCAAGAGGACCCCTGAGCTAAGGAGAGACTCCAAATCGTGAAAGAAAGATTGAAAGCAATTGAAGGGGCAAATCATATTAGGTTTGAAGCTTCAGACGTATGCTTAGTCTCTGACTTGGTGATTCCTAAATTCAAAATCCCCGACTTTTCCAAGTATGACGGGTTAACTTTTCCAAGAAGTCGGCTCATCATGTACTGCTGAAAAATGACCTCTTGCTCCAATGATGATAAGCTCCTCACTTCTTCAAAGAAAGTCTTACCAGGGTATCCCTATGCTGGTGCATGTAGTTAGAGCGGGCCAAAATCAGCACATGAAAGGACTAGGTTAATGCTTTCCTTAAGCAGTATAACAACAATATGAACACGACTTCTGGCTGCTCCCAGTTGCAAACCATGGTAAAATGGGACAATGAAAGCTTCATAGACACTACAACAAATTCGCGATTTAACGTCGATTACATAGCGGCGGTTGCTTTCACCCGACGCTATCCTTAAGGACGCGCTCTTTCCAAGCCCCAGATTCTCGTCGGTTCATAACCGACGCCGTATTCATTTTCGTTTCCCGCAAAGTCATCACTCAATTTCCCTCTTTCCTATTTGCCCCATTTGCGCGAAACCTAGGCTCCAGACGTTTCCTATTCCCTCTTCCAATTTGCCCTATTTTCGAAAATGGAGACCCACTACCATATTGCATGAAACTTAGGCTCCAGTGTGTTGCACCGTCGTGTGCGCCACCGTGTTGCGTCGTCGTGCCAAAGTCCCGTCACACAGCGCCATTGTTTGGTGAGCTCTCTCCTTTTCCTCGCCATAAAGTAGCGTCACACAGCGCACTTTCCACCAAGACTCAAGTTGTCATTCTTCACAGAGGAGTTTCGTTCCATTGCTTGCACCTTCGACTAAGACTCACGGAGGAGTTTGGTTCTCTGCCGCTGCACCTCTTCTTTGATTTGTGAGTCTCGACTTCTCATTTCTCCCATTCTATTCTCTCATCCAATGTTTGTTTTTCCTTATGCAAATATAATTGAATGGATTGATGTGGTGCCTGAATTCCTGTTGCGGTTAGCGAAATCACTTTTTGAGGTGAAATTCATCAATGTCCCCTTTTTTTGCCGCTGATTGTGAATTCAACTTGAAAGAAGCTTCGCTATTATGAGTGATAAAGTTTCACATTAGTTAAAAATGAGTTAAGTGGATATCATATAAATAAAAGAACTCCTATATTCATTTCTTTAAGGTTTCGGATTAAGAGGCATTGTTAAACCTATTATTATAGCTTGCCACTTAGCCTCTGGGTGGAGATCTCCCTCTCCTACTTTTGGGCTCTTCATAAAATCCCCTTTCTATTTGGCAACACTAAGTTAAATGTATCCTTCTCTGTTTTTTTTTGCTACAAACTAAGTTGAATGTGTTCGTTTGTATATTAAAATCACCTGTCTGCCAAACACTATTAGATTATTAACCAAGCTACTAAAGTGATAGGCATGGCATTCAGAATCCTGAATAGAAATTAAAACATGTTGCACTCGATATGTATGTTAAGACTTAAGAGCAGCATACTCCCATTCTCTAGCTACCTGAGCCATGGTGAAGGTTAATGTTACAAATATCAAAGGACGATGTAATGTAATGCCTCATGTCATGTGAGGTTGCCAATTATACAAACTTTTAGTTTTATTTCTCCTTTTATCTCTTATAGATAGCTAAGCTATTTACTAGGGAACTCTCTCAAATGTTTAACTTTTGTCAATCCTTGCCTAAATTCCCAAGAACATTAGCATTTGACACAGTGTCAAGCTCAATATCACCAAGGTTGCTATAAGGACAACATGGATTTAACTTGGTTAAATTATATCAAAAGACATCAATTATTATGTTAACTAGATATGCTAGAGAGGTTTTTCCCCCCTTTCCTTTGCTTTCCCTTATTGCTAAAGTGACATTGATTTGCTTTTTATCTACATTGCAGGAGAATTCCTAGTATTCAGAGATAAAGGTTTTGTGATGTTTTTCAAGTTTTTTTTTCACCCATAAATATTTACACACGATGCTTCTCCTAGTTTACATTGCTTTAGTTTGGTAGCTGTATGTCTCCTATCTCTTCCTAAATGTTTGAAATAGTGTATGTTTGTTCAGTGTTTTAAATTTAAGTATTGCTTGTTGTCACAAATCTGTTTGGTGCATTATCTTGAATGCTGGTCTCTTTCCAACTACCAGGGTACAGTAATTTTGAAATGTTTGACTCAAGAAAATTACTGATGCTTTTTTTATCCTTTATTTGCCCAATAATTTACATGCTGACTCAACTTACACGCTAGTTACAAATATCCTTAGGTTAAAGGCAATCTAATTAAAGCTTCTGTTTTTCCCCCCTGACTGCTTAGCTAATGTTTATTTAAGTTTTTTTTATCCTAGGAGTGTGGTTGCTTCAAATTAGATCATATGTTTGAGTGATTTATTTATATTGCAACCAGTTTTCAGATTGGAGTTTAAATATGTTAAAAGGAAACATGGAGGATTTGATTTTTCTGTTGATCTCATTTGTGTGTGAGATTATTGTGACAGCAAAAGGTTATTTAGTTTATTAATTGGCTTGAAATGCATCATATCGATGTTTTCTTCTTCATTTCAATTTCAGTTTCAATGCTGGGTTTGTATTCTCTCCCTTTTCCCTCTCTCACATTCTTCCTTATTTTGGAGCATTGACTAGATCTCTTTTGTACCCACTCACTCCCCATTTTTATTTTTGGGAATTATTGGGTTTAATTATGTATGTGGGTTTTGTCAAGCAATGGAAATAAAAGGGAATGTAGTCCAATGACAATATACTTAGTCCAATGACATAGATCCCCTGCTTCATTGAAGATTACTGTGTTTGCTCAAGGCCTTAATTTATGGCCCTATTTAAATAATCATTGCCTTAATTTATGGCCCTATTTAAATAATCATTGTGCTATAATTACAAGACTTTATAATCATGATCAGTAGAATCTTACCTTTTTTTCTTTTTGTCGTTCGAGAAAGCAACATCAAATAATTTGGTATTCCCACTGTTTCAGTATCGATCATATAAGCATACACGACCTACGTTTTTTTTAACGAGCTGTGTTGTTGTTGTAGCGAAAGACGTGGTGTTGAAATTGAGGCCGCATCTGACGAAGGACAAGCTTTTGGTTTCGGTTGCTACTGGAGTCAAGTTGAAAGATCTTCAGGTAACTGAACGCACTAATTTTTTTCCCTTCATTTCAGTATCTTGTTGAGTGTTATTAGGAGTATAATTTTAGTGGAAACAGAAGGAAATAAAACTTTGGGTGAAAATGCTTTTGAGTTTTGAATCGTTCAACTCTATTAACTGACCAAATCTTTAGCTTGATCTTCACCCCTGCTCTTCACTGATAAATCTAACTATGCGCTCTTCCTTACTAATGCTATTTCAAATACGTTAGATTAACTATTTTGTTATTTTTATGAGTTTTTGTTTTTAAAATTTGTGTATCTCATATTGACTAAAACCTTTGATACTGCACATATTTCATCATAGAAAGGATAATATGTGAAGTAGTGTTTACTGTTTTAGGTGTTTATTGAGTTGGTTTTGAGGTGCTATATTCTTTGTTTATTTTTCATCTCCTTATGTAACATACTCCTTGTGATTGAATTTTGGCGCATCTTGAGCTAAAGTTCAGTTGTCATTAGATGGTCTTTCTCTTGTTATTGTTGGCTTGTTGTAGTGATGGCTACTATTGATCTATAGTTGAATGTGGCTATGACTCTAGAATTATGCATTGAAATTTTCTTAGAGATGGTTGATCAGTGCATTTTAATGCACTCTTTATAGCTTTGCATTTAGTGTTTTTGATTGTGTTCTGTACCTAATATCTAAGTCTTAGCACATTTCTAGACTTTGGGTCTTAATTGAGCAGTATAGTAAATTATTGATTAACTTTTGTGTTTACTGCATACTGACCCCTGTCTACTCTGCAAGCCATAACTTTGGCTACAGTTATCCGATTGAGGCGTGCGAGCATGCGTTGGAAAGCTAAGGAACAGAGCTACAATTCTCCTGTTGGGCTCGAAACCCAATTCTGTTTTCTTCAATGTCAAAACTGCGAATTACGGACGCAGTAAAATGTAAAACGGGTTTTGGGCCTAATTTTGGTCGTTTATCGGGCTTTTATCTTATAACCCGTTAAGGGATTTAGGTTATTCTTTGAGCTGAGACTTAAAAAGAGACGAATCAGCCGTTTTATCTTATCTTACGTTTTATTTTTACAAACTGTTGTGCCCTAGCCGTCATGGAAGCCTAAGCTCCTAAGTTGATTCATCGGTGAAAGGTTGTCGTTACAGATTTTGAGGTTCGGTGTCTAATGTTTAATACAATTTCGTTTTAATTTCTTTAATTCCATCTCTATCAATTTCGAATTTGTTTTGAATGTATGCAATTTATTCAGTTCGTTTTCTGCTTAGTTAATTGTTCTGTCTTCATTGTGAAACGCGATTCCGTTGTGTATGAACGCTTGATTATATGCAGTTGTTTCGTAACTTTTATTATTTCGAATTAGTTATCGCTTAAATTAATTGATTAGTAGAAATTGATAGAGGTTGATTAGAATTACGTTATGATATTGGTTGCGTTTTAAGATGGCGCTTGTCCGCTCCCGTGGCCGATTGAACCCGCTGTTTTGGCGCTTGCTTAAAACGGTGTGAATTCGTATAAACTGATTAACGCTTGTTTAGTTAGTTTATGTCAACTGTGAATCTGAAATTGAATGAATTGTTGTTATTTAGAACTTGTGATAAATCCAAGACGAGCACCCGGAAACCGGTGAATCAACTGTCTCTCTAATCTGATAATTCTCTCAACCGAAACTGTTTTCACAAACCCCCCCCTTTCGTTATTGTTGATTTTTGTACTTCCTGAATTTGGTAATTTTGGTGTTAGAGGTCCTCGTGAGACGACCAAGGTCTCTTGCCTTGAATACTATAAGTAAATCTTTTAATTATTTTGACTCGCGTACGACCGCTGATCAATGGTTGCTCAGTCACTAATTGGTTGCATATGTTTATATATAGAGATGGATAAATCCTGGATCAAATTGCCACACAATGCACCCGAATATTTGGTAGGATTGAAAGGCCTTTTAGATTTTGCCTTTCAACACTGCTCTAGTGCGGGTACAATACCATGGTCGTGTAATAAATGTAGTTTTAAGCCGAAAACTCGAAAAGAAGTGTGGAACCACTTGACATGTAAACCATTTCCTGAAGGTTACACGTTTTGGTGTTTTCATGGGGAGACAGAAACTGGGGAATTTGTTGTTAGCCCTCCTGTAATTCAAGACAACTTGGTAAATGAAGATTATATGTCAAATATAGTAAATGAAGATCCAATGCAGACAATGATAAATGATGCATTTGAATTCTCTAGAATGTGTGCTAATGAAGAACCCTTTCCATCATCAACTGAACATAGTGATGGGGGTGAAGAAGGTATTTCGGATTCATACCATGGAGCAACTGCTGGGATTAAAGATTTTTATGATTTACTTAGAGATAGTGTAACACCCCGTTTCCAGAGCGCTACTGTGCAACCCAATCTAATGCTGAAAATATTTGATGCTTGTATGCTTTCAGTTAAAGAGTACTCTTATGTATTTCGCAATGAAAAATAGGAGTAAATTTTTTTTTCTTCTCTTTGAAACCCTTTTCAAAATTGAGACATAAAGAGTACCATAATTTTCTAAATAATGCAAAATTAGTCTTTTGCAAATATCAGAGTATAATGCATCACAATCAATACTTCACATAACATAAAATATAACATAATCGTTTTGCACTGAGGCGAGGTTTTCTGGATAGAGTAATTACAAAACAATAAAGACAAAACCCTAAGTTAAGCTGGCCAACAACTATAACTCTTACTGAGAAACAGTTCATCAAGATCAAAACATGAAACATTCAGAATAATCTTCCCCCACTGGCTCAATCTTCAACGCTCCTAGAAAGACGAAACTGCAGCAGCTATGGAGCTCCATCTGAAAGTGACATCCATAGGGATATCCAATCCAACAACAGTGGAAGGGTAAATTCTTTGTCCACGAGTTTATCATTGGCTATGTCGCATGCAAACAATATATACATATATAATACAACAACATGCTTTTATATACATATACATACTTAATAGACCGCATGCATCATCATAGTATATCAAGCATTGCATGTGAGCAGACAACTCAACCAACAGATCAACAATCAAGTCACCAAAATATCAAATAATTGCATGTGAGCAAACAAATCAATCAATAGATCATCAATCAAGTCACCACAATATCCAACAATTGCATGTGAACAACAATTCTATCAACAGATCAATGATCAAGTCATCACATATCATAAATGTGGTTAGCTATGCATGCCAACGTAGTATGACAAGTTGTGTATACACCTGCAGCCTTAATAGGTCAGTAGTATGACGAGAAATTTTCCCAACGTCCGAACAATATAGCCACACATTAGGCTTGCCTCAAGTTAGGCTTGCCACACATTAGGCAATGCAGTGTCAACTCGTCTTTTGAAGTCTTTAAGATAAATCAAACGCTTCGAGTGACATGACAACTCGTCTTTTGAAGTCTTTAACACAAATCAAACGCTCCAAGTGTCGATGCTCAATGGTCAATATGCATCCAAACAAATTCTTCAATATGGCATGCTCACCGTAGGGAGCGCCCGAGTAATGTTTTAATTAATCAATGCGGATCGACAAACTTCAACTATGTTTCACATTCGAAAAGGTGGAGGGAACTCAAAGTTTAAGCACTACAATGAGCATCCCATACTACTCAAGTAATGCCCAAGTATTCTTCATCACGCAGTGAACTGAGATGATGAGAAATACCCCTTAGAGTTCAAACACAAGACACTAGGTCTAGGTGTTCAACTGCGGAACGCTAATCTTAATTTTAGATCAAAACTCTAGGCACGTAATGCAGAACACTAGGCTCAATTTTTAGGTTGAGTTACTAGGCACGCCATACAGAACACTAGGTCCAATCCTTAATTAAGAAAATACACACGCAAACAGGACATTAAGTCCCAGCACAGGACACATGACCCATATGCTCAATAGGAACACTAGGTTCCCTATATTTTATTCTTTCGTAATCTCGATATTTGAAATCTCTTTCTCAGTTCTTGTATCACTCCTATGTATTTGAAAATACTTTTTAGCTCTAGGTCGTTGAAACCCTAGTTGTGCTAAATAATATGCTAGGATAATTCCCAAACACATTACTTAACTCAACCGTTTTCAAAATTTACAATGTTTTCTTTTTAAAAGAAACTCTCAAACAACTTTTAATCCTCTGATCCATAAAGCGTGTTTGTACACTGAATTATTTTAGAAGATACCTTTAGTTTACCATAAAAACATTTCTCGGCTCATGGAATCTCATCAGACTTACCGTTGTAAGTCGTCAAACCAACAACAGTCGATCAACGCATTATTAATTAATCCACTATCAACAACAATATCTTGCATATTCCAATCAATATCAAGTTCCATTTAAATCCAACATGATTCAAGGAAAAACAATACAAATCATAATGCCACGCAGGGCCAAGAACATGCTACAACATTTCATACAGCACATAACAATTCAGTAAGCTACAACCTGCTACATACTTTCCCCAATTTCAAGTCCAATCAAATCAATCAAACATGATTTAAGTCACACAATACTATTTAGTCTTGCCACACAGGATCAATACACAATAATTCATGCTACAACATCTCAACAACGCATAGTAATACTACAAGTACTACCACACAATTTAACCAAACATCAAACCAACCAACACACAAGGCGAAAAGCCCAAACTCATTATATAAAAATTTTCCTTACCTTGGGCGCTTTAACAATCCACGCTAGGTAATTCAAAACTATCATCAAGTTGCACCTCGCGCGTACCTTAAGCACGAACCTTAATAACACAAACTTAATACAATTAGACCCCAAAAATACAAATCCTAGACCCCTATGACAACCACGGTTTTAGGACCCTAAAAGGCCTAAGAATTACTCACTTAATCCTATATGGTTCACATCTAGTCACATAACATGATACAAGTTCAAGTCATGCAAGTTTTCAAACTTTTACTAACTCTACACACTTAGAAAATACCTAAACCAAAATTTACCAATTGGAATAGTATTTTTACCAAATGAATAGTGTTTTGCCAACTTTGAATCACTTTTCAAAACACTAAAACATGTCACAAAATTTTAGAAACAACTTCATTACAAGTTCAAAACAATTCTTGAAACATAACCCAAATCTTTTCCCAAAATTATACTTCTTTGAAAAGCTTTGCTAAATCAAATCATCAACCACTTTTACAACTATTTTTAAGCATAAAACAAGTCAAGAACAAGTTATAAAACTCCCTTAGAGGCCACGGTTTCTAGGGTTCAAAAACAATTCCAATTTTTCAAATCTTTAACTCCTAAATCATACAAACTTTGGTACATCCAACATCTTACCAAAATCAAACTTCTTTACCACTTTAATACAATTAAAACCAAGCTAGAACACCCTCAAAATTAGTTCTTAAACCACTGTTTTGAGACTCACAAAACAGCCCCCAAATTCATTTTGTTTCAAACAATTTTTCAAAGCTTTAAACTTACAAATCCTTATAGATTTAAAGTCCTAATCAAAAACTAACTTCTTAAACACTTTAAAAACAAACTAAAGCATCCAAACATATCATGCATATGGCTACGGTTTTGATACACAAAAATTAGGAAATATTTTTTTGTTCATAAACTTCATTGTTCATGCTTAAATCATACAAACCATTTTAGATCTAAAACACATAAACCAAAATCCACTTCTTTCACTACCTTTAGACAACAAAAACCAATTTATATGACTCATTTAAACACAATTAGTTGCTGTTTTAAAGAAATAGAACCAAAATCAACTTTTAATTTCACAACTTTTTCATTTCCAAAACATGCAAATTCACTAAATTCAATTCCTTTAACAATAAACCAACTTCTTCAACACTTACAACGCTTAAAAATCAAGTTAAAACATTTCCCAAAATCATTTTAGAGGCCACGGTTTTCAGCCCCTCAAGCAACCAAATTTATTTTTTTCAAAACTTTGTAAACATGCATATATGACTAGTTTCCAACTTATCAAGTATAACCCATCAAGAATCAACTCTAAAACAACAAACACCAAACAAAACCAAGGCTTAAAACAGCCCCTAGGTTTCGGCCAGAGCAAGGTTAGGGTTTTCCAAGTTTTAAAAAGAACAAGCTAAGACATGGAAGAAAACAAGGGGTTATGAAGCTAATCATGCATTACTAGCCAAAACAAGCACTATAACTCAAAAATAACTCCTAAAACCTTCAAAACCCATAACATGGAACTCGAGAGATGAGGGAAGGTTCTTGGAGATTACCAAAAGATTAGGTGATGATTGAACAAGGATTGAGAAGGAAGGAAGCAAAGGTGGAAGCTTCATCACCAAAATCCTTCAAACCCACACCACTACAAGAAAAGTGCATATTACCGACGAAATTTTACCAACGGCCCCGACTCCGTCGGTAATATTTTAATTACCGATGACCAAGCCGTCGCTAATGCGCGGGAAAAAATCTGCTTACGAAATTATTTTTTTGCTACGTTACCGACGGCTAAGCCGCGGTAATTACAGAGGGCTTATGGGCCGTCTGTAATTACCGACGACTAAGCCGTTAGTAACGTAAAAATATGCCTGCTGATTTTTGGCTACGTTACCGACGGCTAAGTCATCGGTAATTACAGACTGTAATTACCGATGGCTTAGCCGTCGATAACGTAAAAATATGAACGTTGATTTTTTTGCTACATTACCGACGGCTAAGCTGTCGGTACTTACAGAGGACTTATGGGCCGTCTGTAATTACCGACGGCTTAGCCGTCGGTATAGTTAATACATGAAATTTGAAGATCTGTTATTACCGACGGCTAAGCCGTCGGTAAATAATTATGTTGGATAGTAAAAAAATTTGTTATCCTGCATTGTGTAGAATAATAAAGAAAGGAGTTGTATTATTGAGAAGAGGGGGTGTGTAACATCCCAAATTTTCTAAGCCTAATTATTAAAAAGCTTAAGTGAAATGAGGGATTTAATCCCTAAGGATTAAATAAAGTTACAGCCCTTAATTTAGTAAGTTAAAGCGAAAATTGGAACCCAGGGGTAAAATAGTAATTTTACCCAATGGTTTAGAAAATATGGGACTAATTAATTAGGAGTAGTTTTAATTAATTAAAATTACTCACGATGTTATTAGGGACCAAAGGTAAAATTGTGAAATTAAGAGGGCTTATAAGTCAAACTTTGTGAATTAGACAATTGACCTTGATCCACCATACACCTCACTTAACCCTCACACACCCTAGAACTCTCTCATCTCCTTTTCACCCCCTCCCCATCGTGACCTGTTTCAGAAAAAGAAAGAAAGAAAGAAAAAAAGAAAGAAAGAAAGAAGAAAAGGAAAGAAAAGAGAAGGAGAGAAGAAGAGGGGAGGCGACGGAGGGAGAAGAGGAAAAAGGGGGCGGAGCTCGTAGCTCTGGCGAGGCCGCAAAGGCGGCGGTCGCGCCACCCTTCGTGGTGGCTAGAGAGAGAGTTCGCAGAGAGAGAGAGAAAGGGGCTGAACAGAGAAAGATTGAGAGAAAGGCCGAGACAGAGATGGATGCTCGATTTGGAGGAAGAGGAAAGAAGAAGATGGAGGTTTCACCTCCATTAAAGCTTCAAGGATGAAGATTGGAGCTTGAGGAGCCACTTCCATGGAGGTTAGGGCAAGGAACTCGAAAATCAAAGAGGAGACCATCTTGCATGTGTTGAACTAGTGAAGAACAAGGAAGGAACATCATGATTGAAGAAGAAGAAGAACAATGGAGCTTAAATCCCTAATTTTGGGATTATAGGTAACATAGACTTCCCCTAAAACCTCCCTTAGGGTGTCCTAGGATTGCTTATTTAAATTGCTTGGATTAATAATTAGTATATTAATTATTCTGATCTTGTATGGGGTTTGACTGAAATAGGGTTGAATGGCTGCCCCCAACCCCCCTAAATCCATGTGTGATGTTTGCTCAATTGTGAGTTCCACTGAGCTCCAATTGGAAGAAATTGTTATCGCTGAGAATAGGTTGAATCTCAATGTATCATTGGGAGTTCTTCCTTTATGTGAAGGGTAACCATAAGACCTGAAAATAGGTTCTCATTTTCTATATATTGATCTATGTTTTCTTTAAGTTCTTTGAAAATATGGTTTGGAAGTACATGTGTTTGGTGTGTTGATTTACACTAAAATGAATTCTGCGGAAACAATTGATTTGAAATATGTGTTAATATCGTGTGTTAAATCATTTGGTTTCTTGATAAATGCCATTGAAATGGATTAGTCTTTGATTGTATTGGTTGTTCACAATTTAAGGATTTGTGACATTTGAAATTGTTTTGCTCATGAATTAAATATGTGCAATTTGATACTTTCCCAATGTGCAATACTATACTCACATGGAAGGTTACATGATTGTGTAAGCTAAATAAATGCTTGTTTGTGAACATGCTCAGCATTTCAGTGGGCCCTAAAGTGGCTGCATTGTGTAGTTAGGGTGTAAATTCGATGCCGGTCCGTGCTGTTATAAGGTACGGCAGATTAGTTCCGGTCCGTGCTGTTATAAGGTACGGCAGATTTAGTGATGAATCTCCAATTGAAGTCAATTTTATACGTCTATGGAATTTATTTCGTTATTGATTGGCCATTTTGATAGTTAAGTTTTAATGTGATATTGTGTGACTGTGTTGGCATTATGAATTTCCTTTATGTGAAATTGTGATGGGGGATGCTTCCTAAAGGCCTTTATCCCTTTGGGTATGGGTTCGAATCCCCCGGAGGGCAAAAACACCATTTAAGGGAATGGTGAAATCCTGTGAGTGGCACGCTCACCATTGCAGAGGGCCAAAGGCCGGTATACGCTTGGTGGGGTTTTACAGGGTGTGAGTAGTAAGTTATGTTTTTTTTTAAAAAAAAATGTAAAAGGGGGGGTTCTGATCGTGGGATCAGAAGAGGAAAAAAAAAAGAAAGAAAAGAAGACAAACAAAAGAGAGGAAATGAAGAAAGAAAAGAAAAGAAAGAAGGGAGAAGAGGAAGAAGAAAGAGAGAGAATGCGACGAAGGGAAGAGAAAGGGCCAGGTGTAGGAGGTCTGTTGTGGCGGCACATGATGGCGCGCCATGGAAGAGGAAGAGAGAGGGAGAACGAGACCGAGGGGGAGAGAGTGAGAGATACAACACGTGAGAGAGATAGAGAGAAACAGCGAGGGAGAGAGAGATCGAGACAGAGGAGGTGAGAGAGAGCTCGAACAGAGGGACAAAGAGGAAGATGGAAGAGGAGATGATCAAGGCTCAAAGGGAAGCTTGGAATCAAAGGGGTGATGGAGCTCAAACCCTAGAAATTAGGGATTTTATCCCCAAATTCCTCAATCCCTAAGGTAACATAGAATCCTCAATTAAAATCTCTCTTTAGGGTATGCTTAGATTTTTATGCAATTTTACATGCCAGGAAACCCTCCATTTGTAACAGTTTCTCTTTCTCTTCACAGAAGAGAATTGTTGCTGCCGTTGATTGCAGAGGGAGCCGTAGGGTGATTGTCGCTGCTAGCCCTCCCACTGAAGATGCTGTTGTTGCTACTGAACCACTTACAAAGAAAGATCTCATCGATTATCTTGCCTCTGGTTGTAAGCCCAAGGAAAATTGGAGGTGCTTCTTTCATCTCTTTCCTCTAATTTTATTTTATTTCATGCTTCGTCTTGCTGTGGATAAGTATTTGAAGAAAGCATTTGTAGCTGATGCTGTCAAATTCCCTAGTGTATTGTTTGGGATGTTCTGTATATTCTCTGTTTTGATTATTCTCGACTCCACTATGCCCTGCAGCTACAACATTGATGAACTTCTTTGAGCCTGCTTTTATGTTAATTCAGAGATGGCTTTCTTTGTTCTATGTTCCCTCTTTGGTTGTTTTGCCCCTTTCTGTTAAAGATATTCCTGCTGCTTCTGGCATCAAAATTTGCCTTATTATAGGTTGATATATATCTTGCCTATTTCTACATTTCATCATTTGGATTTGTTTTGTTGTGTATCTAGTTTTTTTCTTTGGTTTAATTTATTTTCTTTTTGTTAATTGTTGGTTTGGCTAAGTTGCTTTGAGTTTGCATCTTTCATGTTGCTCTTGAATGATTGAGTATTAGTCATTTGTTTCCCTGAATCATAGAAATTACAATTGTAGTTCTTGAATATGCTTTTAGCCGTCAAATTAATATCTGAATATGTAATCTATTGGTCAAATTGGTCCTCAAGGTTTATTGCTTGAGTGCTGACTTGACTGTAGAGATGCACATTTACAGACCTTACACCGAATTTTCATCTTCAAAGACTAATATGATCAATGCTAAATCATTTAGGTATCAATTTGACTATATATACTCCAGAAGCTGAGACATATGTTGTTTTCTTGTTTAGTTTAGTTTATTGCAGTCAGCAATTTATTGAAATTTGATGATAAATGGCATGTAGATGACTTGGGGAATCATGCAGTCTGCAGTTGATGATAAATGGCAATTTATTGCAGTCTGCAGTTGCAAGATTGAGGAATCATGCAGGAACAACTTGTTTTACATTGAGCGTTAGTAACAGAGAAGCTATTAGAGAACAGATACGCTCACTATTGGAAGATCTGCTGAAAAAGCTCTAGTCGTTGCAAAGTTTGTCTTCTGAGCTCATGTTGTGTGAAGTTTCTTTAAGTTCTAAATGCATCATGATGGGCTAATACTCTGATTAGTGAAATAAAAGGAGCAAATCTCAATGTGCTTGTTAAACTTTGTTCATTGAAATGAGGATTGTTGTATGATAAAGGTGATGGGTGTTAATACACCAAACAGCAAATTGGATGCAATCTTGTTACTTTGTCATGTTTAAAAGTGTTACTTTGGGCATTAATACCCATTTGTCAATAATGGATTGTTTAAGTAAGTTTAATTTGTTTGGTCTGTAAGACAAAAATCATGTCATATTGCTACATTAGAGAGGAAAAATTAATCAATCTTCTGGTAAAAACTGAAAAAAGGCTGAGATTTTTTTTTGTTTTAATTTCTAGATACAGTGGGCTTAGCGAGATTTTTTTTGTTTTAATTTCTAGATATAGTGGGCTTAGCCGTCGGTAAATTTACGGACGGCTAAGCCGTCGGTAACTTCGGATCTATGTTTTTTTATTTTAATTTGTAGTTTACAGTGGGCTTAGCCGTCGGTAAAGCACAATAGCAAAAATGGTTGTTTTCGTGGATTTTACCGACGGTCACGTGACGACTTTCTGACGGCCAACCGACGGCTTTTTTGGCCGTCGGTAATGACGAAAATTCTTGTAGTGCACTTTCTCTTTCAAATTTTTCTCAAGTTCTCCAACAATGGAGAAATGAGATGGGCTGAAGCCAATATGGAGAGAGCAGCCACGAAATTTTGAGGGACAAGGATGGAAGAAGAAAGGATAAGGATTAAGAAGAAAGGAGTAAGATCAAAGGCTAAATCACTAAACTTTCTTCAAGAACACCACTTTCTCTCACTAATGTTTTTCTTGGTTCTTACCAACAATGGAGGATGAATGAAGGTGGTCAAAAGAGGGCTGGACAGCCACGAAATTGATGAGGATAAGGAGGGAAAGAATTTGTTGTAATTAGTTAGGAATTAACTAAACTAGTTAGGTTTTAACCATACTAACTACCCACCATATACAACCTAACCAATCATCTTGCAACACTTGTCAAGGAAGGTTCTAAAGGATGATGTTCAGCTCCTCTAGCTCTTATCTCAATCGCCACTTGCCCCAAAATATCTAGATATTTCGTTTCGTCGTGTTCTCGCTCAATCGGGTGTGCGGCGTTACGCGTATATTAGGGTTTTCCTACCAAAAACTCCAAAAATAAATATAATAAATTATTCTATAATCAAAAATTATTAATCAACCAAAATGTCCCTAAAAATATTGGAAGTATTTCTATGAATGTCACTTTCTCGATTTACGGGCTAAAAAAACGCGACCGTAATGCAATTCTACGCGTAGCAAACACCCTATATTTTTCTGATGCACAAAAATCCCATAAAAAATTCTAATAAATCATAAATATTGGAAAATGATAAGATCTCAAATTTTATAAAATTTGGATCACGTTTGGGCATGTTTCAGTTAGAAACTCGCCTAATAGCCTAGTTACTACAGAATTCAATAGAATTCTCGCAGCGTAATAAAAACTGTAAATTAGTGAGGATCACTAATTTCAATTTCTCTTATCAACTAAATATTATTCAAACAATAAAATCATCAATATAAAATTATTAAAATAAAAGTCACCTTAAATACGACATAAAACTAACAATTAATAAAATAGCTCAACGTCAAAAATTTAAACAGTGATTTAAAAATACTTATTAAATCCTGAAAATTATTTCTCATTCAATAAAATAATTTTCTTTAATCAAACAATAATTTTTCACATTTTTTAAGATTAATTCACATTAAAAACAGTATACGTCTACACTATCTCTTAATCTGAATTAATTACTAAAACAGTAAATTGTTTACAACAAATGTAGTAGCTCTTTGTACTTTTCATAAATCATCAAGATGATCAATCTCTATGATTTATTTCGAAGTAGTCGGAACTGTAAAATAATTTTTACAAAAATTGGGATGTTATAGATAGCGAGCAACCTTTGTATGATGGATGTACCAAGTATTCAAAATTATCTTTCTTGATGAAGTTATATCACATTAAATGCTTGTGTCATGTTAGTGACAAAGCAATGTCAATGATCATTGAATTGATGCATGATGCCTTTGAACATGCAAAAATCCCTTCATCTAGTTACGAGGCAAGGAAAATTATCAACAAGCTTGGTCTTGATTACACTAAGATACACGCATGTCCTAATGATTGTATGTTATATTGGGGGGAAGATGAAGATAGAGAGGAATGCAAAATATGCAAGACATCTAGATGGAAGGAAAGGGGTAAGGATAATGCAAATGTTCGTGAGTCAACTTTTCCGAAGCCATGAAAGAAATTGCCTGTAAAAATTCTGCGATACTTTCCATTGATCCCAAGGTTGAAAAGGATGTTTATGTCTTCACAGATAGCTAAGAGTATGGTTTGGCATGCTGAGGAGAATAATAATGATGGGATGATGAAGCATCCAAGAGACTCTGAGGCTTGGAAGAATTTTGATCTAATATATCCTGATTTTGCCTCAGATCCTCGAAATGTACGATTGGCCTTAGCAAGTGATGGCTTCAATCCCTTTGGATCTATGAGTGTTAATTATAGTATTTGGCCATTGATTCTTATTCCATACAATACTCCCCTGTGGACATGTATGAAGCCAACAAACTTTATTCTCTCAAGCCTAATCCCTGGAAAGCGAATGCCAGGTAATGACATTATTGTCTACATGCAACCTCTTATAGCAGAGTTGAAAGAGTTGTGGGAAAAAGGTGTTGAAACATTTGATGCTTCAAAGAATGAAGTGTTCATGATGCGAGCATGTCTTTTATGGACCATTAGTGACTTTCCTGGTCTTGGGATGCTTTCTGGATGGAATACTTATACGGGGTTAGCTTATCCATCTTGTAACTTTGACGCAAGTCCTCTTCATCTTCCATTTAGTAAAAAATGGTGTTTCATGGGTCACCGTCGTTTTTTATCCAGAGGACACAAGTTTCGATTGAACCGGGTCTGCTTTAATGGAAAACCGAGGATAGGGATCCTCCAAAACAATTAACTGGTTCAGAAATTTTGAAGCAAGTAGAGAAAATAGATGTCACTTTTGGAAAAAAGTCACAATCAGTAGATAGTCGAAAGAGAACTCGTGGGGAGAACACTAATGATCATCAAACTCAACAATGAAAGAAGAAAAGCATATTCTTTCAACTTCCATATTGGGAGTTTAACTTGTTGCGACACAATCTAGATGTAATGCATATTGAGAAGAATGTAGGCAACAATGTAATCTTCACATTGATAAATGACAAAGACAAAAGAAAAGATCATGTAGAGGCTCGAAAAGACTTGCAAGCAATGGGTATAAGAAGAGATCTTTGGCTACTAGATGATGGGAAAAAGTTCACTGCTGCTTTGTTTACACTGGCAAAGGAAGAGATAAATGTTATGCTAAACATCTTGAAGAATATTACTATGCCAGATGGTTACTCGAGCAACATTTCTAGATGTGTTGATACGGTTCAACGCAAGATATTTAGTTTGAAAAGCCATGATTCTCACATTCTTATAGAGCAACTGTTGCCCTTGTCAATTAGAAATGTGTTGCCTCTCAAAGTTGTGACAGTTTTGGTTGATTTATGCACATTTTTCAAGCTATTATGTGCCAAAGTGTTGAGTCATGATGATCTAGACAAGCTTAAGGAATAAATTACTCTTATATTGTGTAATTTGGAAATGGTGTTTCCACCATCATTCTTTACCATTATGATTCACCTTATGGTGCATCTCGTTAATATAGCCAAACTTGGTGGACCGGTGCATTATCAATGGATGTATCCTATAGAAAGGTATAGCCAATTTTGAATTTTGACGGTACAATATATTGTCATTTACTCATAAATTTCTCATTCTTTAAGTCTATTTATTTTCTAAAATCATAGGTTCTTGGGGAAATTGAAGTCTTTCGTGCATAATAAGGCACAGCCTGAAGGCTTGATAGCCGAAGGTTGGATTTCTGAAGAGATATTGTCTTTTTGTACAAGGTACTTCGACAATGAAATTGAGACAAGATTTAATCGAGGAGGCCGTGTTGATGATGATCCCTTTGAGTCCGCATCCTCTCTATTTCCCAATGTAGGAAAACCTATTGGAGGTTCATCCTATTTTACTTTGACACCTACAGAATGGCTTCAAGCACATCGACACGTGCTGGCTAATTGTAAAGAAGTACAACACTTTATTGAGTAAGTCTTATTTAAAAAATTTACTTAATCTATATTCTAAAGACTTACTTATACATCATTTCATATAGGGAATTTAGAACTTACACAAAAAGGAGGTTAAGGAGTCGAACGAGGTTGTCGAGTGAGATAGAGAAAGAAGTTCATCGGGGCATTGTGGAATGGTTTAAGCGTCGTGCAAGTAGAAGAGATATCTTTTACTTTCAATATGTTATTAAACGCATTATTACTAAAATCATTTTTTCTTTAAAATAGATTATGAATGATAATATTGATGCACACACTCAAGATATTCATGCCCTTGCGCAAGGCCCGCTTCAGCAAGCGAGAAGGTTTATTGCATATAATGTAGCTGGATACAAGTTCCGAACCTTACAACGTGAGCAAGGTATGAAAACTCAAAATAGTGGTGTGTTTTGTAGCTTTGGAACTAAAATCTATGCAAGTACAAGTGACAACAGGCCAGCAGAAGGTTCAGTGTCATATTACAGGAAGTTAGTTGATATTATCGAATCAAACTACTATGGCCAATTTATGGTGACTTTGTTTAAATGTCAATGGGCAAACACTACAAATTCTAGATACATTAGAAATGATGCATTGGGTTTCACGTCAGTCAATTTTTCTCATTTAATCCATACGGGTGCACGAGAAGATGATGAACCATATATTCAGGCTTCTAAAGCTCAATTGGTGTATTGTGTGGAGGATAAGATGGATGAAGGATGGTATACTCCAGTTCATCTAAAACCAAGAGACTTGTTTGATATAGGTGAGGATGCTATAGAGTCAGTTTATGAAAGCAAGCCTTATCAACAACATTTGACCTTGCTTTTGGCAGATGACAACTTTGAAGCTGAATTGTCTAGGCCTAGAGTACATGTAGAATTTGATTAAGCTGAATAATAAAAGTTGTCTTTTTCCCTTGTTATTTCTTTGTGTAGAATTTTTGTTGGACTTAAAGTATGTATTTGAAGCAACAACTGTCTTTTTTCTTAATTATATTATGTGTACTGTATGTTCTTTAAACGATAAAATTGTCTTGTTTATGATATATTTGTTGCTTTTTCACAAAGTATTCCACCAAAAGGTAAACAAACACAATCTACTTCGTCTCACATGGAGCCACACCAGACATCTGATGATTCAGCCGATGATGAGGCTTTTCTACACGGTGAGCTCGAGGACATCTTACCTGAGCCCTCCGTTGATGCGGAACATCCTCTGACTAAAAAGAGAAAAAGGCAATGTTGGATGGTTCGAGTGAGGAGTAAGTCATTTAACTTCATGTAATTCACCAAAATATGTGTTCATGCATAACTTGACATATTTGATTTCAAATGATCAATTAATACTTTCCTTTTACAGATAATGAAGGAGAAGAAAAAGAACGCCCTATGCAAGTTAGAGATGTTTATAACCTTCCACGTGGAGAGAGAGTTGTCATTCCTTTCGATGGAAACACACCAAGTGCCACAGATGTCGATGGGCTCTTAGGAGGCTTTTTAGGTCGATTGGCACGAGATCATAAGTGGTTTCCTATTTGCTTTGATAGTTGGAAATTGTTGTTTGGTGACTATAAGGACAAAGCTTGGATTAAAGTCATTAAGGTATGGAATGATGTCTTTCTTGTTAGTTATCCATAATACCTTGTTTTGTTATGGTGGGATCCAATCCACGAAGCTACAGCAAGAACATATATCATGAAAGACATTAGAAAAAAATGGAGAGAAAACAGGATAAATTTGTTCAATACTTATAATGACCCGACAAAGAGTCGTGCTGCAAATACGAAGAATCCTCCATTGTCAATTAGTCAAATTGAGTGGGCAATGTATTTAGACTACGGATTGAGAGAGAAAACTAAGGTAGTTTACTTATTCAATATTTAAATTGGTTTACCATCATCATATAGCTAATTTTTTGTGTATGATTGCAGGAAATAAGTCAAAAGAATACTGAAAACAGATCCAAACTTAAGATTAATCATATAGGGGGATCTAAGAAACTCAAACGAAGGAGGGCAGAGATTGTAAGTATTTACAAACATTTTAACTCCACCGAAATTTTTTATCAAAATTATGTATAACTGACATTTGAAAATGTGATTCTCGTGAATAGGTGAGTGAAACTGGACAGGAAGTGAGTAGGGTATTTTGTTTATCGACATTCATAAGAAAGCTGATGGGACATATATTAATGAAGAGGCGAGGATTGTTTGTGTAAGTTATTATCCCTTTGTATACATTTTTGGTATCATTTTGTTCTTCCTATAAATTTTCTAGTGACATCATATAACTTCAATATTGTAGGAGAAAATTGCTGAAATTGAGAGTCAAGGAATCGCTCCTATGGCATTCGCACCTAATGACTCTCTTGGTCAAGTATTGGGAAAAGAGCATCCAGGCCGAGTACGAGGTGCGGGAGATGGAGTTTGCCCATCTCAAGTGTTTGGATCAAGCAGCCCACGATTTTGGGGCGCTTCTACTTCTACTAATATAGGTGAAATTCTATGCACAGTAAACTATTTTCTTGCATTTTGCCTTGATGCTTGTAGACCGTTGGGACAAAAGGTGTTAAAAAAGATTGGAACTTGTTTTTTAATACCCTTTTTTGGAACTTGAATTTTTGGGACAATGTGAGTACTTTAGCTGGTGAAGTTGACTATTGCTACCAAGACTTTTTTTTTGGTTAATGGTGTGATGACTGTTGGTGGGATTGGTTTCTTCTTCTTCATTAAACTCTGTAACATGGCTCGAAAAGGGCTGGTTTATGATTTAATCAGAATTCAAATGTCGCTTTAGTGTATAGTGTTTAACTATTTATCTTGACTACTTTTGGGAGGAAAAAACTTGTTGTTCAAGAGACAGAAATAAATTGGGGTCTTTTACCAGAGATTGTGCAAGGCTATAACATCTAATTCATAGCTAATGGACAGGTAGATGTGTAGAGTTTTTCATTTTAGAGAATCAGACTCTTCTCTTTTGTTCTAATGTCATGATCAAGATATTTTTGACTATTTTCCTATTTTTGGCTGAACACAAGCATTTGATAGCAGTTACTCATGACTACATGTGCTAAAAAATTGAATCTACATTTGTTTGATAGGAATAATAGAATGGCATTCTTTTAATTAAACTGAGCTGATTGAAATAGAATGAACAATTCCTATCAAAACATTGTCAGTTCAGCCAATTAGCCGTTATAGTTCATGACTTCATGAAATTCTATGCATAGAAATAGAAGTAGAAAGTATTGCGACTGTGTGTGTGCTCTTTCATTTCCCTCTGGAACCTAATGTGAGTTCTTAATTACTGTCAATGTCATAGTGATTAATTTATATGCTCTTTTGTGATGAGATAAGATAGGCAGGGTTAACTAAGGTAAAACTGCTTAACTATGTTCTCACTTTTTTGCCTAATACAGGTGAAGTTCAGCAGCTTAAAAATGAAATTCTTGAGTTGAAAAGTGACTCAAAGACAAAGGATGGAACCATTAAGATAATGGCATCAGTGCTTGCTTAACTCCTCACAAACTCATCTGAGCCTGTGCCTGTTGAACTTCTCAATATTATTGTATGTTGCTCTTATCATTAGATGATTTCTTGTAATAATTTAATGTGCTTACATAAATGATAAATCATTATTTTGTTTTTACTATTGTAGCAACAACGAAGTGCTGGTGGTCAGTTCTCATCATCAGCTGACAATACTCAGCCATGACGAGATTGTTCTGTTATTATTCTACTTAGCGCCACTTTTGAAATTGTAATGTTAGAGCGCTACTTTTGAAATTGTTATGTTATTAACAAGAGCTACTTTATAGAGCTATTGTTATTATTCTGTTAGAACTACTTTTGAGAGCTACTTTAAAGAGCTATTGTTATTATTCTGTTAGAGCTATTGTAATTTTGAGGTCTATTATTACCTTCTACATCTACTCTTATGTTATCAACAAGATTGTTATATTATTATTTTGTAATTATATTATCCTTGATCAACACCTGCCATATCATATTATAAAGTTATAGTTTCTTTATTATGTAATTTAATGTAATTTCTTTGAGTTACAAAAAAATGTGTACCCGTGCAATTATAAACAAATAGCTTAGAATACGTTAACCAGAATTTTAAAAAAATAAAAAATGAAAATTCCATATAGCGGCGATTCACAACCGCCACCAAATGAAACTTTTAATAAAAAATAATTTAAATAAAAATTCTCGTTTTGTGGCAGTTATAACTGCCGTTAAGTAAAAATAACTAAAAATTCTCATTTTGCTGCGGTTACAACCGACGTTAAATAAAAATAATTAAAAATTCTCATTTTGTGATTGGTGGCAGTTATAACTAACGCCATTCTTATTTTCGGCAGTTAAAAAACACCGACACGAAGTAGTTTAGCATTTCCAGATTTACCGTCGATTTTGGACCCGACGGAAATAGGAATAGCAGCGGTTGAAACCGACACTAAACCACAGTTTTAACCGACGCGAAATCCCGATTTTCTTGTAGTGAGAGTTCGCCTAAAGATAGAAAGGCATTGCAGCCCTGGTAGAACCTCCGCTGTCTGAGAAAGATATGGTTACCATATTTATTGACACACTCCAATCACCTTTCTATGATATGTTGATTGGAAATATCTCTTCAAGCTTCTCGAACCTAGTTGTTGTCGGGGAAAGAATGGAAACGGGGATAATAAGTGGAAAGATCGACAACCTCGATGCCCAATAGCCATTGCGCAGTATGAGCCAAAAGAGGGAAGAAGATACAAATGTTGTTCATTAAGGCTAGACAGTGCCACCAAGCTACCATTAGAAGAAACCAATTCAGTTTGACCTAATTCTAATGAGCTATATGGACATGTTCTAGCATCTCCGCAAGAATTTCCTCATTGTCCGAACCCCCTATAAACCTGTGGGGCCTCCTTTCCCTAAGTGGTACGATCCTAAAGCTAAATGTGAATACCACGCCGGGGCAGTGGGCCATTCAATTGAGAATTGTTAGGCTTTGAAATACAAAGTGCAAGATCTGATCAATGCCAAGTGGTTGGACTTCAAGAAAGATAGCTCTGTTTAGACTACTTTCACATGCTTTTTATTCTCACCCTAGTTGTTTTGCCCAAAGCTCTAGGGTATCTCTTGTAAGCTCACTTTATTCCCATCTTTTCGAATTATCAAATAAAAAAGCGATTTGAATTGTTCAATTTACCTTCTTGGCTAATGGTCAATCCGGGACCCCATAAAAAAGGTAATTAAAAAAATAGAAAAAATAGTAAAGCAAATGCGCAATTTACCAAAAAAAAATTATGAAAATTTGAGCAATAAAATTTTGAGATGAAGTTTGACCCTTTTACTCTATCCCCAAAAAAAAAAATATATATATATATATATATATATATATCTTTTCCTGCCCCTTTTGAAACCTAAAAAAAAGGAAACAAGAAGAATTTATTTCAAATACTCTGAACAAGAATCACCCATATATTGAGGGCTAGCACAATATTCAAATCAATTTTGTCTTTTTGAAAAAAAAAAGGAAAAAAAGCAAAGCAACCAAGTCAAAAATAGCAAAGGCAACAAGAATCAAAAAATATAAAAAGAAATGTGAAAGGAAAAACAAAGTTGTGTGCTAGCAACTAGTGAAGTGCATCTTTACACTAAAGATCCTTGATGGAATAAAAAAACTCAAACACTTTTTGAGCCTGAAATATCCTTCCTTTCGTGATCCTTTAACCCCTAACCACGTTACAACATTATAAATGTCCATTCTGATCAAAACCAAATTGCTCGTGTTTTCTCAAAATTTGATTTTTGAAAGAGAAAATTCATACAATCTACTCAGTGCATTTGCTTTACATTAAAAAAATATAAAAGAAAATAAAAGAAAAGAAAAGCTCGTTAGGTTGAAAACCCGAAAGGGCAGTCTAAGCAAAAGTTAGAGCGACCCGCTAGGATGAAAACTCGCAAAGAGCAGCCTAGGCAAAACATAGGGCCAAATACAAAAAAAAAAAGGTCAACCCATATTGTACCTCACAAATCTAAAACACAAATCAAGAAGCTAAGCGCAAAAACTATGCCCATCATTAATAAACCTCGCATCCAAGGCTTCATTCTAGTTTAAAACTACATAAAGTGGTTTGTCACTTAACATAGATGTCACTGCCACCATGATAAGCCATTTTGGGCCTGTGGTAAACTTTCTAATTACCAATCAAAATGTGAGAGATCCTTCCTCGCCTAGCTGGGAAAAGGCCAAAAGGACCCTGGAAATCTGAGGATCAAAACTAGTCAATCCAATCCTCTAAAGAGCATTCAAAGCATGAAAAGAAAATTCAAGAATCCGCAAAGATAAGCAAGATGATTTATCAAGTGGAAAATATGCAAATCTGATGCATGGCAAAGTCAACCATTTGGACAAGCAAGCCAAGCCCATGAGTCTAGGGACAGCGTCCTCGAAGGGATTCAGGGAAAGCAAAAAATAAAAACAAAAATCATTCCTTTAAAAAACACAAACAACATTCATGCATGACATGTCATCTTGCATGATCATCAACACTCTTGGGTCCCCGACCCATTATTTCTCCAAAACAATACTCATGCATAGCATACCATTCATTGCATCATGCATGATCATCAAAGTTTTCGGGTTCACCAACCCACCCTCTCCAATATTGCATACAGTTGGTCTGTTATTTACTCAGTAAGAACTAGTATTCAGCCTACCCAATCTATTTATTAGTAAGAGTTAGGATGTTGACCTATACCTTACTGGGAATTTGACCCACCACCTTGGGAATCCAACCCAAGCTTTTAGTCAGGAACCTGACCCGCATCTCAGATCTTCCTTAATTAGGGGAATCAATACGTTCCTTTTAGCAAGAGTTAGGAGCCTGACTTATACCTTGCAGGAATCTGACCCAAACCTGTGTCGAGTGACGAAGAAGCTCGTACCCAAACTTTCCTTAAGTAGGGAAGCTAATCCATGCCAATTTTGTATGGGTTAGAACTCAAAACCAATGCCTTATCGAGAATTAACTAGGAACTAAACCTAGAATAATCAATTTAGTACCAAGGGAATATTCTAAAAGAATAATCAATTTCTCGCTTGATAAGACACTGCGAGAAGTGTAGTATCATTGGATGCCAGGAGTGCTTGCCACGTGTCACTTGTGTTATGTCTAGGAGTATCAGACGCTCGCTCAGTGCTTCACCAAAAGCAGAAGCTAAAGTCAAGTGCAGTAAGCGTGTTGTCAAAGTCTTGTACTCAGAGACAAGACGCTTGCTGAGTGCTATACCAGGCACAATATGGATAAGTTGCAAAGCTTTTCAGAGTTAAATTCCTTCCAAGTCTAGTTCCTTCTTTCTTGAATGATGCTTCTGATTAATACCAAACTTAGGCAATAAATCCTGCATACTTTAGGACTTATCAGAAGATAAATTGTTCACTCTAAGGTTTTTATTATCATCAAAATAATTGAGGGTCCATATTTCTTAATCGTTTGGGTTTCAACACCAAAAGTGAAGATTTGCTCTCTATTTCCTTTTTATTTTTGAAAAGTTTCCAGCCTTTTTTATTTACTGACTTGATTTTCCCCCCTTTTTTTGCAGGATTTGAAGGAATGAAGATGAAGTCTATAAAATGGACATGCAAGGCAATGGCCAAGGGGAGACGGGCATCCTGAGAGGCCGAGATCTAGAAAAAAAGGGAGTAGCAACAAGAGTTTCTGAAAAAGAAGCAGAGAGAAAGAGAGTCCCTAAAAAACACAAGAAATAGATTTTTAGGGTTTTATTTCTTCTGTAAATTTTATTTTTTGTGGTCTAAATTGTTTAGGGTTTCTCACCAGGTTGCCATCTTCTTCTCCTTCCATTTTTTAATAATATATAAATAGATTGTGTGCTAATCCCTTCCCTATACGTAATCAACTCCTGAATCCAAAATTTGGTTCGAAGACCATTTTCTTTTTACTTTTCAAAAAAGGTTTTTTCCAATGTTTTCCTAAAATAAACATAGGTGGTGGCTCCCAAATTTTTTTTTGAGGTTGTTACAGTTATATTGAACCATCAACAACATATTTTTCCAATCGCCCAAAAATCGGCACCACCATAACCACCGCCACAAAACCCTATCCACAGCGCCTCCAACTGCTGCACTCTCTCTGTCTCCTCCACTATCGCTTCTTCCCATCGACAATTGCAACAAAATGGATACGGGGACACCTCCCCTATACAGTGCAACCAGAAGAAAATGAGAGTGAAAAAAGGAGAGGGGAGAAAGGAGGGGTTTTGTTGGTGAGAAGAGAGATGAAGGGAGAGATGGGTTCTTGGCTGAGCTGGGTGGCACGACGATGAGGGGCGAGCGACCATTGGAGGCCGCGAATGGTGGCAACGAGGCACGCAGCACAAAGGGGTGATGTTGTGTTTTGTGGTATTTTTCAGCGGAGGCATGTAAGGAAGAAGGTGCAACTTCTACGACAGAGCGTGGTGAACTCGCGTGCAATGGTAGAACGAGGATGGGTTACAGCTGCAATTGGGGACGCCCATGGCGACGACGCGACAGGGAACACAAAGAATGAGGGGTTGGGTTGAGCGGTCGTTGGATACAAATTGAAACTCATTGAAAATAATAACATTCAAATAGATTATAGGTACTTTTTTCACATTGAAAAGGATAACTTTTTTTTCATTTTACATAAGTATTTTCTTCACAAATTGCATACAAATTGAAACTCATTCAAAAGAATAACATTCAAATAAGTTATTTTTCATAAGTTTATACGAACATCCTGTCAAAAAAAAAAAAATTAATGCAAACAAGCCTCATTCATTAAAAACATGCCATGGCCGAGAGAGTAAAGGCATGGGTGTGAAGTTAATATCACCCGAGAGTAAAAGGCATGGGTTTGAAATTAATATTCACACTTAAAGTCTCCATCTATACTTAAGAAGTCCTTCAAAACGTGCTTATTATTCAATCAGGAATCCAAACCTCTTTTTTATGAGTGAAAAATCTTCCCATCAAGTTTTGGAAAAAGAACGTGAGGTTAGCTGGTTAGGTGCATTTAAGACTAAAGACTTTAAGATGCAGATGCGTAGGGAATAAGCCATGAAAAGTCACCTCTTTTTTCCTTTCCTGTCACCATCTAAAGTAAACCTTAAACCTTGTTAACAAAACAAACCATATAACACAGCCTTAACCCTAGATCTTCCTTCATTCTCAACCAACCTCCTTTCTTCTCTTCACTCAACAACCATCACATTCTCCACTTTCCTTTTCAAAATTTCATTCTCAGATCTTCCCCATCACTCCCCCCTCATCAAAAAAACCACCAATTTCTGCACCTTTTAACTTTAATTCTTTCCAATTTCGCATTCCATTTCGTGGAATCCACGTGAAATGCATTGAATTTGAACCTTAAAAAAAGGATTAAACTTTTTTATTTTATTTTTTTGAAAAATTTCTGTACTGGACATGCTTTGTATGTGTTTATAGTGGATTGTGGATTCTAGTTAGTGAATTCTCATGGCAATGCCATCGGGACATGCTGTAACGCCGGAGAAAAAGTATTTTCCGGCTGAGGTCGCCGGCGGCGAGATGCAGTACCGGCAGCAACAATGGTTTGTGGATGAGAGGGATGAGTTTATGAGCTGGCTTCGCGGTGAATTCGCTGCTGCGAATGCGATCATTGATTGCCTGTGTCACCATTTGCGTGTTGTTGGTGAGGGTGGTGAGTATGATGTGGTTGTTGGTGCCATTGAGCAGAGGAGGTGTAATTGGACTCAGGTGCTTCTTATGCAGCAGTACTATCCGGTTTCCGAGGTGGGGTATGCGCTGCAGCAGGTGGCGTGGAGGAGGCAGCAGAGGCTGGCAAAGCCAGGTGGTGCTAAGGAGTTTAGGAAGGTTAGGCATTGGCAGAGATTTGAGACTGCCAATGGCAAGGAAGGTTGTAATTCTGGTGTAGATTCTCGTGGTCACGAGGCGAATGCCGCGGTTAAAGGTCATCAAGGAAGTGACAAAAGTGAAGAAGTTAAATCTGGTGGCAAGGTCGGAACCAAGGATGATAAGGGTTCAGACTCTACTGAGGAGAAGAAAGGTAAATAATAGGTCTATTGGACTAACCTTGTCATGGTTTTAAATTGTGGTTGCAATCACGTAGACAGTCATAGGCCGCATAACCATAACTATAGGGTCACAATTGAGGTTGTAAATAAAAATTTAAAATCATGATATGCATTATATTACAACATGGTGAATCTTGGATCTCTAAGTGATATTGTTATTGCAGCTTTATGCAATATTTATACTTCGTATGATTTGGGCTTCATGTGTTGTTGTTTTAAATTGCGGTTGTGGAGACCGTCATAGGCCTTGTAACTGCAATGTTGGGGCCACAATTGCATGTTGCAAACTGCAATTTAAAATCATGATGTGCATTATACTACAATATTGTGTATATTGGATCTGTATCCAGATGATTTCACAGCTTTTGACCTGTTAAAATTAGTAACATATTTCAGAGATTCTGAGTTTTTTAATGCATTATGTATGCCTGAAGCCATCTTGACTTTTGCATCTTTTGGTTCCTTGAGCAGATACTATAACAAATCATCAATCTGATGGCATTTTGAAGGGCTCTGGGAATTCTCAAGAATCTCTGTCCAGCACTGAATGTGAAGCTGTGGGTGTAAATGAAGGATGTGCATCAAATTCTGGAGGTTTTCTTCCTGTTGACTATACATGTATACATGAATTTTTGGAATAAAGTAAATAATGCTCGGACTCTGTCCCCCATCTCCTGTGTTTGTCACAGGCATGCAGTGCACCTCGAAATTGACGTACCATTTTTTTAAAAGAAATCAATTTTTAGTTGCTTACTCCCTTGCTTGCTTTCACACACATGCAGAGTTCCATGCATTTATGGGATCAGAGTCATCTTATAGATGTAGTTTGCTCTGAAGATTGGTTTGATATTTGTTTTTCATCATATTTATACTCCTGTGCAATGTGTTTGTAGAAAATGATTCACATTCTATGCAAAATCAACATCAGAACAAGATTGGTTCTACCCTGGGAAAAACTTTTATTGGCAACGAGATGTTTGATGGGAAGCTGGTAGGGTCCTTTAAATGTTTGTTTGCTTTTCTTCATTTCTTCTTGTCTATTTTTCTTGATGTGCAATACCTTTTCATAGATGTTCTTCTTTTTCTTCTATCTTTTATATTATATTTTATAGTGTATCTGTTTCTAATCTTTAGGTGAATGTGGTTGATGGACTGAAGTTGTATGAAGATTTATTTGATAGTACTGAAGTTTCAAAACTTGTTTCATTGGTCAATGATCTGAGGGTTGCTGGAAGAAAAGGACAATTTCAAGGCAAGTGTACTGTGTCTCACGTCTTCATGTTGGAAGAATCTATCGCTGCTTTTTTCTCTCTTTTTATAAATTTCTTTGATTGATATGCAATGGCCAATGTGTGTGGCCAAACATTTGATTGGCTCTCTGCCCATATTTTCAATGTTGACGGTTTCAGTGAACAATGATAGCATAATTATAATATTTTTTCAGTCTTTCATAGTTGAGTAGTTGTCAGAAAAGAATTGTTTGGCATTGCCTTTGATGCTAACTAGCAACTTTAAAGCAGTAGCTTGACATTTGCTTATGCCAAGTCAAATACTTTTTTATGAACAGGAAGCCAGACATATGTGATTTCTAAAATACCCATGAAAGGGCATGGAAGGGAGATGATTCAGTTGGGTGTTCCCATTGCTGATGCACCGCCAGATGTGGACAATGTGACAACATCATCCAAAGGCATGTCTTCTATTACACACGCGCACACACATACATATGTATATATAGTTCACTTGTTTCTCTTTGCAGCCATGTTATTTGTCTTTCCTTACCTCTATAATAATGATCCATAAAATTTCACTAATTGAATCTGACAGATAAGAATGTGGAATCTATACCTTCCTTGTTCCAAGATATCATTGAGCGCATGACTGCCGCACAAGTGATGACCGTGAAGCCTGATGCTTGCATTGTGGATTTCTATAACGAGGTTGCTTCTTGTATTTATTTTTATTTTTTTTTGGGGGGGGTGGGGTGGGGATGGTTTATATTATTTGTATGGTATGAATTTTCTTACTTAACCCAGTATTACAATTGTCTATAGGGTGATCACTCAATGCCCAACAGTTGGCCGTCTTGGTTCGGAAGGCCTATTTATATGCTTTTCCTGACTGAATGTGACATGACTTTTGGGAGAACAATTGTCTCAGACCACCCTGGGGATTATAGGGGCACTGTCAAGCTTTCTCTTGTACCTGGGTAATATTTGTTAACCTTATCTATTTTATATGCTAATGCTTCTGATATTGTTGTTGTTTTGTAATTATGACCATCTTAGAATTATAGAAGCCATTGAAATTGTGGCACTTCATTGCAGAAATGTCTATACTTTAGAACTTAGTTGAGTCCCTAATAAGTATTAGGTAGAGTAAATTGCCTTCATTAGTTGTCACATCACTAAATGTGCATGGACACAGCCACAGGCATTATTTTCCAAGTAGGTTGTTTGATCTGTGAATAATATATTAGTTGAAGTTGTTAGTGTCGAAGCTAGTTTGTAAATATATCTATTGATGTTACCTGCACCATGAGACCTTGTGTTTCAGCATCCATGAATTTTAGATATTTGTTTCCAATAAACAAACTAGCTGAGAGAACACGTGCTTAGCACGAGTGACAAAGAAAAACGGAACCTATAGTGTAGTTAAGTTTTGGGTGGGAAAACAGTTTTTAGCGGGAAAACGGATGAATGAGATTTTTCCATATGTTCTTAGTGTAGTTACGTTTCTTAAATAGATAATAGATTATATTTTGATGTTTGTATTAATAATCTTTAGTTCTTTGGATTGACCATATTGAAGACATTTTCAAAGCACTTGTGTCTATTTCTTAGTTTCTTTCTTAGAGACGACTTCTGTTTTGTACTATATTATTGTGCTTATAGTTGGCTCTGGTAACTTGAAATGGCATGCTATAGAGAATTGTATGTTTCTGTCAGTTCCACAAAGGTTTTCTTTTCCTGCCATGATGCATCATGATATGGGGCCTGACAATATTTGTCATTGTTGCATAGCTTTTCAAATGTTACTCATTACTAGGAGCCCTAGTAATCTTAAAAGTTTTATGGCATTCTGTTCTTGGATGTTAATGGTTGAGTAGGTCAAAAACCCTCATACCCTCTTAGGCAACTAGCTTATGCTATATAATATTACTTGTTTTGCCTTTACTTAACACCTGATTATTGTGGCCTATTATTTACTCTGGCAACTGTAGGTCCCTTCTAGTGATGCAAGGGAAGTCAATTGATTTTGCTAAACGTGCTATTCCTTCTATTCATAAACAACGCATCCTTGTTACTTTCACAAAGTCACAACCAAAAATGTCCCTACCAATCGATGCTCAACGTCTTGGTTCGCCAGCAGCATCTCATTGGTCACCGCCACCAAGCAGATCTCCCAGTCATATCGGTCATCACCAGTTAGCTCCTAAGCATTATTCCGCAGTTCCAGTAACCGGGGTACTGCCAGCTCCTTCTATACGTGCACCTCCAAATGGCATGCAACCGTTCTTTGTGCAGGCGCCAGTCGCACCCCCGATGCCATTTTCTACACCTGTGCCGATCCCTCCTGGTTCTACAGGATGGACTGCAGTTCCTCCGAGGCATCCTCCTCCCCGAATCCTTGTTCCTGGCACCGGAGTCTTCCTCCCTCCACCTGGCTCTGGTAGTTCATATCAGCACTTACAAGGTACCTTCACTGAAGTGAACTCAAGTGTGGAAACTCCAACCGCGTCGATAAAGGAAAATGGGAAATCTAATCATAACAGTACTAATAGTTCAACAAAAGGTAAAACGGATGGAAATATGCAAAGGCAAGAATGCAATGGAAATGGCAAAACTGAAGTTGAACAAGATATAGAGGAAGAAGGGGAAAGCAATGACAAACCTGTTACAAGTCATTAAGAGATTAGAAAGAGAGAGAGAGAAGGAAGGCTTATGAAAGGAAAGGGGTAGACTAAGAACTTAATTTGAGTTTGAAGCAAATGTAAAGAGCGGCAACATTGGAGATAACACGATATACTGCAAAGGAGGGGAACAAGGAGAGGGCAGAACATTTTGGTTCTCTTCAAAATCCTTTCTTTGTTTGTTTCATTCCTTACATTCATTATTAATTCAGATTTAGATTTTCTTATCTTTGAATTATTTTACGCGTTTTGCTATTGATTTTTGTTGTGGTAATGTATACATGCAATGTAATGACAAAATCTGAGGACTCTTGAAATCAATTAGATGGCAAAACAACCCGATGGCAGTGTGTATGTGGTTCAGCATCCCATTTGAAGTTACCAATTAGAATATGGAATTATTTCGAGTATGACAATGGTTAAATGGTCGAGTTACTCGTGAATTATTCAAGGTTGGCTAATTAATGCTTATTTTGACTGTGGGATTTAAAATGGAGAGGAGACAAAAAGATAGTTTTTTTTTTATGGGGGAAGGAGATATATTATTATTTCAGTGGTACTAATGGTCATATTACAACTGTCCTCGAGGGGATTGATTTTTTTTTATTTGATTCGATGAAAAATTGAAAAGAAATAAAATAATATCCTTCCTCTTGATAAAATGAGAAAAATTAAGTCGATTTTACATTAGGTGAGAAAAAGATAACTAAATAGGTATAATTGAAGAGACCTAATTGTTTATTTGAAATATGTATTTTCTCTCCTTTTGAGGATAGAAATTTCTGATGTGGACCTTATATTAATTTTTTTTTCTATTCCATTTTTTTCTCCACAATCAAATGATAGTAATTTGTATGTTCTTTTTATTTTTTATCCCTCGACTTTCCTTCAATTTTCTATTGAAACGTTGGGTAAATGTATGATAAAGCTTGATTGTTTCATCGAATAAGTAGTAGCAAGTTTGACTTTAAGCTTAATTTTTTTTTTTGACAATAACTACAAGCTTAATTATATAAATGAGTTAAAAGACGCTTTATGAACTTCATCTAAAGCGAATAAGTAAAGGGCTTTTCTAAGGGCACCCCCAATTTTGCTTGGGGCACCCCCAAAATAGTGTGTTGACCAAAATACCCCCATGTAAAAATATCAAAATTATTTTTTTTTCATTTGTCTCACTCGCAAATATCATATTTGTGTATTTGCGAGTAAATTTATTTTACTCGCAAATATGATATTTGAGAGTGTGCAATTTTTTAAAAATTACACACTTACAAATATCATATTTGCGAGTAAAAAAAAATTAAAATCCAAAATTAAAAAATTAAAAAAAAACTCCATTGCAAATATGGTATTTGCGAGTGAAGAAAATGTTTCTTCCCTCGGGAGGATTTCGCAAATATAGTATTTGCGAGTGAAGAAATTTCACCATATTTGCGAGGGAGTATATGGGACTCGCAATTACCTTAATTGCGAGTGAAGAGGATAATTGGGAAAATCTGGACCAAATTTGCGAGTTTGCAGAGAAAAAAAAAACAACTCTCTGAAATTAGAAAACTGCTAGGGAAAAAATGAAGAGGAAAAAAAGTTTTCACTTTTGAGTATTTTTACATGGGGGTATTTTGGTCAACACACTATTTTGGGGGTGCCCCAAGCAAAATTGGGGGTGCCCTTAGAAAAGCCCTAAGTAAATGTGTGAGCACCAAAAAAAAAATGTGTGTGGGGAATTGCTATCCCTACCCCTTTTTTCTTTTCCCACCCCACCCCACTTGGATTACATGAAATTCTCAAATTACCTCTACCCCTCTTCCTTGCCTTTCCCACCCCTTTGTGTGTTTACGAATATCCGAAAACTAATTTTCATACTCACATTTTGGTGCGTTTGGGAAATTCGTTTATGAAAGGGTAAAAGCATATCAAGTAGGTGTTCGAAAACTAATTCCCGAAATTATATGAAATAAAACTTCTAGAAACAACATCTCCTGCACCAAGTCTCAACCCTCAGTGCCTTCAGTTATTGTGAGGCGTCTGCCCATCATTGCCTGCACGATCTCAAAGATTCTACTGAACCTCCCATGTAAATAATAACAAATCACATTAGTGTCTAATCATCATATTATGACATGAAACACATATGCATACAATATGAACTTACCTTTGTCTATGACCAGATGCGTGAAAAATGCACTAGCAATCGGTAGATGCACTAAACTGTAGACATCTTCCAAAGTCATGATTAGCTCCCCAACAAGTAAATGGAAGCTAGAGGTGTCTAGTTGTCACTTCTAAGTAAATGCAGACAAGAGTCCATTGTTCACAATCTGGTAGCTGCAACGCAAGAGTGGTGTCAGTCTAGATGCATCCACTATAACCTGATTCTCTTATTGAGTCATGCATTCCTTTAGTTCTTTACGTGGTTCCCCACTTTAAGCGAACCACGATCCCAGAACCATAAAATCAGTGTTAAGTTCATTTGAACATTAAATAAAAATATCGTAACCTCCTCATCTCTGCTACACAAGCGAGTGGCAATGTGGTCTGCATATGTAATGAGGATCGAGATGTCCTTAGAGTTTCCTGGGAATGGCTTCACAGGTGCAAGGTCTTTGGATACCAGCACCACGGGTGGAGGAACCTCAAGCGCGTCAGGCGCAGGCTTTTGACGCTCCACGTTAATAGTCTGATGCTCCCTGCATGCAGAAGTGGTTAGCCTTTGCCAATCAACGTGAGCCCCTCTGGTACCTAAATGAGCCTCGCAATAGTTGAATAATCATTATTAGTAAAATAAACATTTTTAACCTCCAACAACTAATTTCCAAACACAGATTTTGATAACTTCTGGAAACTAGTATTCGCAGGTGGTATTTTTAGGTTGTGAACATTTGGAAACTAGTATTTGGGCGCACAAATAGTTGCTCTGAAAACTAGTTTACAAATGCTTAAAACCACACTATCTAGAAACTAGTTTTCGAAACACACCTATATGTATACTAGTTACTAGACGTTCACAACCTAAAACTATAATGTCCAAAAACTAATTTCCATAAGGCACATTTTGTGCGTTCGAAAATTAGTTTCCGAAGAATTAAAAAGGGTAGAAAAAAATAAGGGTGCGATAGCTTACCTGAGAGACGAATGATGATGACTGAAATGACAGAAATGGAGTGAGAAGGGGTGTGCGACGCGTCGCGTTTGTTAGAGGGAGAGAGAGACTGAGAGAGGAGAGAGAGGCTTAGAAGGAGTGGAGGGAGACGCAATACTATTGAATGTGAGAGGGAGAGAGACTGGGAATGGGGTGGAGGAGGGAGTGAGGGTAATGTTAAGGGGTTAGGGCTAATTTGGTCAATTTGTGGAGATGGGTGGGAAAAGAAGAAAAAAAATGGCGGGAATAGCGACCCATGTGAGTGTACCTGTGCATGTGCACACACAATTGTATAATTTGCCTATAAATCATCTCAAAAGTGGTCCAACTCTACACCCCTTAGTTCTTCTTGCTATAATAGGTTAGCCCCATTCACAAAAAAAAGGTTAGTCCCTAATTAGACTTAATTTTTTAAAAAATTAAAATTTGACTAACCTGTTTTGTTTATTTACACGTGAAACCATAAGGGACAATGAACATCGCTTAGCCCATCTGCAATGGGAGGTCCAATCCTCACGTTGCTAAAGAAAACCCGATGCTAAACCAAAAATCAGCGTTGGAGAGAGAGAGAGCCGCCTGGTGCTAGATGAGGCAGCAATGCCCAAATTGGCATCGCGTCTTGCGTTCCACGTGAGACCTTTTTTTAAAAAAAATATAACAGTTGGAGGCTTGGAGCCGTTGGGTTTTTTATTTTTTTAATAATATTTGAAAAACTAGCTATTTTTTTATCCGTTGGACTCCAAATTTTTTTATTTATATATTCTAACTAAAATCTATATAAATGTGTTCAATCTCAAATTGTTTACTCAATCAACTCTCTCAAATTTCTCTCTTTTGTTCTCATATTGTCTTTCAAAATTTTCTCATCTTTTTTACTTGCACACTCTAAATCTTCAACTTCCTCTTTTATTTGTTTTCACCCAATGGATCCAAACCAATTCAATATCAATTCCTTCTTAAATTTGATAAATAATTATCAAGCTCCCACCAATCCAAATTTTCCAAATCCTCCATTTTTACCAAATCCACAAAATATCCCAAATATAGCCAATCAACACCAAGTACCTATGTTTCAATCACCACCTTCATACCCTACACTCTCATTTCCATATCAATATCCCATGTTTCAATCACCACCAACTAACCCCTCCATAGATCATGGGAATTCAATTGGTACAAGTGGTGGGCAATCTTGTGAACAAGAGCAAGAAGCGGCATCTGAGTTTGCGACAGAATCACAAACTCCACCATCACAAACTCCACCATTTTCCACACAAATTGGGTTGGAAAATATTGTGCTCGATGGAGGAGGAGGAGGAGGAGAAGAAGAAGAAGAAGAAGAAGAAGAAGAAGAAGAAGAAGAAGAAGAAGAACCAACTCAAAGAAGAGCGGGGTGGGTTCCGAATGAAGATAAACTTCTCATCCAATCATGGCTAAATGTTTCCAAAGATGCAGTTGTGGGGGTAAACCAAAAAGCAAATTCCTTTTGGTCAAGAATTAAAGATATATACAATGAGTATCGTGGCAATTTGCAAGCAAGAAAAGCGAACCAACTAAAATGTAGGTGGCAGAAGTTGAATGTTATCGTTCAAAGATTTGCAGGGTGCTACAACCAAGCATTTGCAAGAAAGACAAGCGGTAGCTCTGAGGCTGACATATTGAGGGATGCACAATTGATATATTCTGAAAAAGGAGGTCGATTCAAGTTAGATTATGCATGGCGATTGCTGAAAGATGAACCTAAATGGTCAAACACATCAGTTGCAGGAGATAATAAGAGAACAAAGAAATCAGAATCTGGAGTATACCCGTCCTCTTCTAATCCGGGCACGCCATCAAGCTTCGAATACAACCCGACTTCACCTACTGTGGTTTGTCCAATGGGGACAAAAGCAGCAAAAAGAAAGGCAAAATTAGGTGCAAACGAGACATCTTCGGCACATGTTGATCTAACAACAATGGAAGAGACACAGAAGTCAAAAATTTCAGCTACAAAAGATTTGGCTCGTGCCAAGCATGAGTGTAACATGTTGAAGGAGGAAGCATTGAAGGTGAAGGACAGAGAGCTCGAGCACCAGTCGAAGATGAAGGACAAAGAGCTCGAGTTGCAGTCAAATAGGGAGAGAGAGTTCAATTTACAGTTCCTCTTCAAGGATACATCTAATATGACGGAAAGACAACTACGAGATCATGACAAGTTGTGTAACATAACTAGAGAAAAATATGGACTTTAGTAGCGATGTTTGTCAAATTAGTCGTAAGTTAATGTAATGATGTTAGCTATGCTTCGAAGTTTTTAAATTTTTATTTCATAATAGTATAAATTAATTTGTTAGTCAAACTAGTCGTTATTAGTCAAACTAGCTGTTGTGTTGATCTTTATATATTCTTCACATGTAAGAAGATTTTCACACCTCTCAATTGTGCAAACAAATCTCATCTTCTTCTCAAATTCTCTGAAACAACACTTACAAATGGACACATCTAGCAATTCCTCTCGTGAAGAAGATCTCGAGTGGGAAATCATCGAGGATTTCATAAATGACGACTATGAAGAACAATATTTGAGGCTGGTGGTAGAGAGACAAATGCAACAAGCCGCTCCACGTAGACGTAGACGAGCTCATATAGAAAGGAGTCGTGAAGAAGGGCATGCTCGATTGGTCAATGACTACTACTCTAGTAATCTAGTATACACAGAGCAGCAATTCCGACGAAGATTTCGAATGCGAAGGGATGTTTTTCTTCGCATCGTAGAAGCCCTTGGCAATCATGATGAGTATTTTCTAATGAGAGCTAATGCAACTGGAAGAATGGGTCTTTCTCCATTGTAGAAATGCACTGCAGCAATTCGTATATTGGCTTATGGATCGCCTGCTGATAGTGTTGATGATAATGTGCGAATTGGCGAAAGCACTGCACTTGAATGCTTGGATAAGTTTGTAAAGGGTGTCTATGAGATATTTGGAGATGAATACTTAAGAAGACCCAGCAACAATGACATCGAACGCTTACTGTAAATAGGGGAGGCACGTGGTTTTCCTGGTGTGTTAGGTAGCATTGATTGTATGCATTGGGAATGAAAAAATTGTTCAGTAGCATGGAAAGGTCAATTTTTTCGTGGTGATCATGGAAAACCCACTATCATGCTTGAAGTAGTGGCGTCACAAGACTTATGGATTTGGCATGCATACTTTGGGGTTGCTGGTCAAACAATGACTTCAACATGTTAAACGGATCTCCCGTGTTTAATCATGTTTTGGAGGGTCAAGCCCCTAGGGTGCAATACATCGTAAATGGAACACAATATGATATGGGGTATTATCTAGCAGATGGTATTTATCCAGAATGGGTTGTGCTTGTCAAAACCATCCCAATGCCACAAGGTGATAAAAAAAATTATTTGCCCAACATCAAGAAGCAGCAAGAAAGAATGTAGAGCGTGCGTTTGGAGTGCTTCAATCTCGATTTGTGATTATACGTGGCCCGGTGCATGCTTGGCACATGGATACAATCAAGCATATATTATATGCATGCATTATATTGCATAACATGATTGTGGAAGACGAACGACACACATATAGTGGTCATTTTGATTTTTCTTATGATCATCCCAACAATGATGTCCCAACAACCGACGTACATAATGGTGCTCATCCAGATATTCGACCATATCTACAAAGGAGTGTAGCTCTTCATGATAGGCAAAAGCATCATCAACTTCAAGTAGACCTTGTGGAGCATATCTGGGAACGTTTCGGACGCAATAATCAGCAAAATTAATTATTGCTCTAATTATGTAATTTTAGCAATTTTTAGTCATTTTAAATAAATTTTATTTATGTAATTTTAATTATATAATTTTAGCTAATTTTATGTATGTAGTTTTATTTCGCATTAGTAAAAATATTTTGCGAAATTTTTTCTTAATTTTTATAATTTAATTATTTAATGAATTGGATAATAATAAATTAATAAATAAACTATTAATAAAATATAGATGTGAGGTTATTTATGGGACCCATTTAAGATCTTTTTAGGAGATGCTCTGTTGGAGAGATAAAATGCTTATGAGATGTTTAAATTAAAAAGAACAAATATGAGTGATGTGGGCAACTGAAACTCACTTAAGCACCCCATATTGGGGTCTACCATTGTGGATGCTAGGAGCTCCAACTATCAAAAGATTTTCAGGTCACGGTGGTTGAGCATTAGCTAGGAACCAGAGATGTGCGCGTGGTTTAATTTTTTACATGTCTAACTTTTAATGAAATTTATATAAAATTTATACCTTTAAAACTTCTTCATTTAAAAGCAGCTTTAATCAAAACTATCCAATTATTTGTTCTTAAATTAATTCAGTTTAAACTCAATTTAACTAAAATTAATTTTATAAAATGAAGGTTATTCACAATTATTTTATCTAAAAAAAAGTTATTCACAATTAAGAATAAAAGACACTCACCAAGTCCCCGAATGCGCAGCTTAGTGGTTGTGCCTGTGGCAAGGACTTGTGAGGTGTGTGTGTGTTGGGGCGTGGGTTCAAACTCACTATGCCCCTCTCCACATGGATTAGGGCTGACCTGGATTAAATGGGCCAAATTGACACCTCTAATCTCCATGTGTGTGTGTGTATGTGTTGCCGCTAGGCCATATGGATAAAACAAAAGACACTCACCAAAATACACACACAACCGATGAGCTGGGTAATATTGAGTTTCCACCCTATTCCATAATACTAATAACCCATGTGTTGTTCGGGTGTTGGCGAGGAGGAGGAAGGAAGGGTACACATAAAAATAATGATTTTTTCTCTTTTTTCGGAAAGTTACTAAATTAAATTTATATCCTGAGCTTCTACAACTTAAAGCTTATATTGAAAATTTAAGGTCGTATTTGAATCCCTTTCTCCTGTATTGTCTTCCAAAACAATGTAAGCGGAATTCCTTTACTTTTAAATTAAATTAAACATCCAAACATGGGGATAAATTCCCCTTTAGTAGCTTCCTTTCCCTCCTTTATCTTCCTTTCCACCCATTTACATCTTCCACACAAAGCATAAGAACATAATAACTCTTTAAAGAGAAATTATTTTTTGACAACCAAATTTAGACAATTTTCGTAATAACTTTCTAAGTGGTTAACGTAGTTTAAATACTTGATAATTACGTTCAATAAATGATTAATAGATATATCAGGTGTTGAAACTCATTAACCATCAACGTAATTTCACTAACCACGAATTTGAACATGATTAACCACGATTTCCAAGTGTTCAACTACATGTAGATTTAAACACCTAAAAATCATTGTTAATCACGTTCAAATTCATAATTAATGAAGTTACTTTGATGATTAATGAGTTTCGACATCTAATATATTCATTAACCATTCACTGAATGTAATTAACCATGTATTTGAACTGTATTAACCACTTTGAAAGTTGTCGCGAAAGTTGTCCCATTTTAATTGTTGAAATAGCGCGACCGCTCTTTAAATACTATGCAAACCACCAAATCAACTTTTCCTTTTCCGGTGTTCCCCAAACTATGACACATAAAACATAATCTCTCTCCCTCACCCAGCAACTAGGATAATACAAGTTACAATATTGTAACTTGTACATACCATGTTTATGAGCAAAATGTGAACTATTTAGAAGATTTACAATGAAACTAACGGGCTAGCATAAAAGCATGCAAGGAGTACACAAGTTAGTATGTACAAGTATGTTTCTCAGTGAATAAAAATCAGTCCAGCTGCATTTTTTTTTTTAACTTAATGAGATGAATCAAAACTTACTACATAAAAGTTACTACAAATAGCCTGATCAAGAAGCATGTAACCGATGAGTACATCAGTTGATTTCTCCTTTCATTCCACTGCTCCCACATTTGCCAACAATTGTGATGGTAAATTCTACCTGTGCCAACACTGGCAGGTGGCGATGGTGGGGGCAAAATCAACTCCATTCATGTATGTATCTATCTAATCAAACTCCCAACTTCTTGTTAGAAACCTTCAGTAAGCGCAAAAGTACGACCAGCTAAAGGGGGAGGCAATGCACTTATAGCTTGTTGAATTTCCTGAATATCACAAGTACCAAGCGGTGCATTAGTATCCCAACAAAAATATATCACTGGAGAAAACTAATATTCTACGAGCTAATAACAACAACAAGCTTCACAAACATGGGATTAATTTTGTATTTTTCTGAAACATGGAAAGCACTTGCTCCACGTCAAACATGAAGGATTGGATTTGGGTTCACTTCTGTGAAGTATATGATGCAGTGACTGCAATCATGAAATTGGAGCCGTTGAATGAAGATCGGACAACTCACATTCTGAGTTTGTGTTTTAAATCCAATTTACTTGAATTGAAATATGAGCCATCAAATTTTCATCAAAATGGCTCTGATCTCATGACTTCAATGAATGTGTCATATTTTGACTGCACTGAACCCAAATCCACCAAGGCTTTGGGAGGGATGACGTATCAAAAAAAAAAAAAAATTAAGGTAATACCTCTACTGTGTAACGTGCTGAAAAGTGAATCAAAAGGATTGCTCTGTTCTGTAACCTATCAGCATAACTTACTATCTGAAGAAGATTAATTAGAAGAAATAAATAGAAACAAAATGATAAAACCACTGAGATTTACATGAAACTTCGTGTGCTATTCGTTGAAGCAGATAGCATACCTCAGACAAATGAGTGTGACCATAATCTTTGGCATGTTCCACAGTAATAGAATTGTTAACAAAGGTGCACTATATGAATAAAGAACAAATAATAAGACGGGGTGTAAAGCCATGATACCAACCATCAACATAAATCATAAATATTAGAATATACATTTCCTATCTATATATTTTTGGAATACAGCACCTTGATGGATGCACTATTTACATGAGTTTTTTGAAAAATGTGATAAAAAGTTACCATTCACCGGTTCATTGCAAATATAAATCACCAAGAAAAGGCCTAATCAGAGATAGAAATCAAATCATGGCCATAATGGCCTGCAGGAAAGCCAAATGGGAGGCACACAACAAGATCAACAGCCAGAACAAGAAACAACTATCAAGAAAATGAATTCAAATTTCATTTGAGCCTCAAATTTAAATAAGTATACACGAAGGCCATGTGGAAGGGATACATGTTATGTATTCTAGGATATCTGCATATATAACTACCTTACAACCTACCTAAGTGAGTTTCAATAAAATTAAATTAAAGGTCTACGAGTCCAAATCTCGTTCTTTGAAAATATATTATAAAGAAAACTTGACAAATTTAAACAGATGTTAGATTATATTATATTATATTATATTATATATATATATATATAAGACAATATTTCAGATATTGCAAGTGCAAATTCAAAATTCTTTTTTACTTTTTAAAACCTCAAAGGATGTGCTTTCTTGTATTTGAGGAAGAATTATTTACATATATAATATACCAGCAAATCTCATAAATATCAATAATTCATAGCCTCAAAAGTATTGGACAAAGTAGATCACCTCCAATACAAGAACTCTAGCCCGCAAGACATCAGTGTTATTTTCATCGATTATGAAATCTGACATGGTGTCTCCTGTGAAAGCAATCTCTGGTTCTGTCAAAGTGTATGTTATCTGCCAAAAACTCGGCTTGGTTAAGCATGTGTAGCGAAACCAAAAGATATAGAAGATGGACTACCAGAACTTCTATCCCAAAATTACATGTAAATGGTGCATTGGTTACCAACAAATTTCGTAAGAACAATAATAAATTAAATAATCTCAATTTTGCAAAAAAATGAATCATATGATTTATCATATGAAAATCAGAAATACTAAACAGAAAAAACTATCTCCCTGTGTGCAGCACGAATGGGACCAATTACATGAGCTCAATTTCTCAGAATTATATAGTGCATGGGATGAGGTTTAAGAAAAGGAGACTAACACAATTAAATTATCATTTAATTCCTCCTTTTCGGCGATAGTCACCATTCTATATCCTGATGGAAGTTTATTGCTTTCTTGTCATCAAATTGAATTAAAATCAATGGAAAACTACCAACTAACAAGTTCTAAAATTGTTACTTTTTATTTTTAAGCTTCTAAACTTGGTACTTGGAACATATAATTATACGAAAGATAGTTGAATTGCCTATATGTAAATTTGTCAAACCATTGCTAGTACAACACTTAAGACTGACCTCCACACCGGATGACTTCAAATTCTTAATTTCATTTCCAGAAAGACCAATATACTCTGGTTTAAGTTTCTGTCTTACAGAATAAAGGATATAACCCTGCCAAAAACATGCAGAACAGTTAGGCACCACATGGGAATGCTTCAGCGGTAATGATAAGAATGTTTGTTGAAAATGTGACAAAAGGTGCAGCATATTGCACATCTATTAAAAGGATGTTTGTTGAAAATCACATTGAATCTGCTTTGCAATTACAAAACTAAAGGTTTAGTATAAAAATAAAGGTATAAAATTTAAGAATAAAGTAAGAATTTGAATGAAAATAACAGTCCTTTATATTTTTGACAGCAATAAAAGCTTCAAAAGCCATTCACTATGGTTCTTCTCGAAAATGCATGTGGCCTTCAGAAAGTAATGGAAATAGCATGACCAAAACAATTTAAAAAACTCAAATTTTTGACATCCATTCCCAAAAAGCACCAGAATCAAAAGACTCAACATTTTTTAAACAAAGGCCTTAATCTGTATTAATATTGAACAGCTTAAGACTCAAAAACGCGTGTTTCTGGCTAGATACCTGGCTGGGTATTACATGGTAAGTCCGAAAAGCTTTTACTTTAAGATCCTTTCTCAAATAAAACTCTTCTCCTGCAGTAAGCCATGAATTAGAACAACTATACATAAGTGGAAAAACTTTAAGTTTTAATGTGCAATTGCAGTGTTTTGATTAAGACCAGCAATTACCTACATCCAAGCCAATCAGGTTGTGCTTAAGCTCTGATTGGTCCATTTTCCTGTGAATCTCAAAGAGTTTCTCTACATCCTCTTTTACTGAAATTGGTACAATAATTGTTGGGGGCTTCATGCGGTATAAACCACGTGTGGCAACATACATTGGTAGTCCTCCCTGTCAAAAGTAAATGTACATCATAAATTTTAACAACAGATTAATTCAGCAATACATTTATCAGATAAAGCCCACATGTAACGTTAATTTAAAGGGGAAACAAAAAATGAGTCCCTAACCGATTAACAATATTATAATATAATATATGTGAATCAAAATTCCAAAATTGAATCTTATGTGTGCATTTGCATGAAATAAAGAGACTAACGATGTGATCCATGTGAGCATGGGAGATTAAAAGAAAGTCTTGAGAAACAGCACGAGGTGGGCAACGACCAATATCAAAGGCCACTTTAAGTGTGGGAAAAATTATGCATGTTTCATGGCCTCCAATGGACAAACCCCCAACTGGGTATCCTTCAATGTTCAGATCCCTTGCTTTCTTTGAAGAAGAGTCTGATCCTCGTATTTCTCTTACCGACTTTGACTGCTCAGTTCCAGGCTCCATGAAAGTTATAACTGAAGAAAGAAGTAGAACAGACTGAAAAAGAAGGGGAAGATAATAAGAAGAAGCAGAGGTTTAGAACAAAAGATCAATCCATAAAATTAGAAGCCAAGAGTGTATATGTCAATTATATAATATATGATAGAACCATTACATTAGTGCTTAAAAAAGCAAAGGAAGAAAATAAATATAAGTCTAATCTCAGAGTAACTTTAAAATATATATAAAGGCAATAATCATTAACAATGTTTTCATGAACAGTTTTGCACCATCCTTTAATTTTCTAACTTCCACAAGGATTGTGTTCCTACCTCCTACTAATGGAAAACTACCATACAAATCTTGAGGTGGGGGTTATGTACATTCTCCTCCTCTATCCTTAATGGAAGAAAACCATCAAAGAGGAAAATCATTTGACATATATACCTTTGCTCCTTAATGCCGTCATGGGATGAAGATTTTCAAGAATTTGAAATGCAAAACATACTAACATAGAGGAAGCGTGGCCAGGATCAGCGTAAAGGTTGTAATCAATGCAGGAAGGACAGTGATAGTAGACCAGTAATTGAAGCAAAGGCAAGTAATAAGATGTGGGGTTAAGTCTAGATTGTCATTCCATACTAGAATGCAACCCACGCCTTTAATTACAACCCGTTTATTTTGATGTAGAAGAAGTTGCGAGTGTCACAATGCAATAACTTAGCAATGGACAGGGGCCCTCTTCATTTTGCCTTAAAAACTTCAAAACACTGTCACTATCACCAATGTACATTCTTCCTACTCAAACCTTTTACTATACCCATCATTTCCTTGCCGTTTCAAATCTCAGTTCACACAGAAAGAGAAACCCAAAAGAGAAAAATGCAAATTTTCTTCTCAAACAGACTGAAAAAATTTAAACTTTGTTCTAAACAGATGGAAAAATGCTTCCTATGATTGTACCCAAGAAATAAAATAAAAAATTTGAAATGTAATTTCAATACAACATTGCAGTGTTGATGAAATGCGGGGAAATAGATTTCCTTCGTTTGCACAAAATCTCCGTTTGGATATTAAATTAGGCAGAGAAAATACTTAACTGTAAAATATTAATTAAAAAAAAAAAACCATACGAACAAATCCTATCTAATTTTGGGCATACTTGGTTCAGAATATATATCAAACAGTTTGTGAGCATTTGATAAAACATAAAACCAGAGAATTTAAAGACTATATATATACATTTTGATTTTTCACAAAATCTTAACATAACGGAACCGAATGAAGCAAGGGTGAGCTGTGTATTTTAAACAAGTTACATGGAATACAAGTAAGCATTACGCTGAAGAAAAAGATCAAGAAGAAGAAAAGGATGAGAAAGAAGTTACTTGATAAGAAAGACGCAGAAACAAGAGCAGTAGTGGTGGCTGAGAAGGAGCAAAGCAATTCTAAGACAAGTAACTAACAACTGAACTTCAGGGTCGAACTGATTTCCTTGATGCAAATAAGAGTATATTTTTCCCTGCGGCAGCTTATAGGGTGGGGAAGTGAGACGTGATTTATAGTGGAGCATGTTTGACAACCGTGAGATCAAATGGTCCCATCGAACTCTATCATAGACTATCTGTACGAGATCTTGTTCTCTATCACTCTCCTGCTACCCTCGCCTCTCTCTTTCTTTGCGTTTTACCCTTTAGCACCAACAGCGACTCAAACGAGTAGACATCAATTATGAAATCATCTTCAAATCAAAAAACAAATATCCCTGAAACAAAAAAAATTAGATCCCAGTAATGAAAATGCAGTAAAGATCCAAACTTGGAAACCCAGGAACCAATAAAAGGGATCAGAACCGAACAATGAAAACGCAGCAATGATTCATACTTAGAAAACACAACAATGAAAACGCAGCAATGATTCAAACTTGGATGGCGAAACTCACAATCGATGATTGGTGTGACATAGAAGAGACCAAAGCTCGTACAAGGAAAAAGGGAGGCGGAGAATGGTGGCCACCGGATAAAGAGCTGTCGAGCAGAGGGTAAAATGCAGAGAAAAAAGAGGCGCCGACGAAGGGTCACCGCCGTTCACGGCGAGACTGAGGCATAGTCGGCTGGCAGAGTTGGGGAGGGGATGTGGAGGAAGTGATAATATGTAGAGGGTGCATAGTATCTCTGCGCGGATTAGATCAATCTAAGGGTAAATAACATTGATCCACTCCGACTCACAAGCCTTACTTCCCCACTTTGACATGATATGACGGAGAGTTAATCCTCAATTTAGTCTAAAAAATATCTTTTTTCTGATTGATCCATAAAGTATATAAAAATATTAAAGAGTTTTTAACATTTTTTCTCATCCGACCTTATTTGAATGTTGTTAAGTGTCATGTTGATTATTCTCTCTCTCCTATGTGTATCCTAAATAGTTCATAAAGTCCCTAAAATACGTCATATCAGCTCTTACAACGTTTGAAAATAGAGAGACTAAATAAATATATCTATTTGGTCTTTAAAGTCCCTAAAATAAATATTAAATAGTCCATCAAGTATCTTAAATTTTGTATGTTTGGTTCAATTTTTTCCCCTCCTGAACTAAACAAGCAAATGCTCTCTTCCCCTCCCCTCCTCTCAATCAAACACAAAATCAAATTAAATCACTCTCATCTCTTTCCCTTCCCTCTCATCCCCTCCATTAAAATATCTCTTCTCATCTCCCCTCGTTTGAACCAAACATATAGGAGAGAGGAAATGATCAACATGACAATTAACGTCATTTAAATGGGTCACACTAACAGAGAGACTAACCTGATGGATGAGAGAAAATGTTTAGGAACTATTTAATATTTTTTACATACTTTAGCAACTAAATAGAAAAGAAAATGATACTTAAGAGGCCAAATTTAGGGGTAACTCTATTTTTTACTATTTACTATTTGAAGAATTAAATTTTAATTTTAAATTAATAGTAGTAAATTCGCTAACACTTTGGCCATGTCTAAGGTGCACGTGGTGCACGATACTCCATGATGAATTTAATTGCAAATCTGCTCTCCATTTTGCAATAATCACCAAGCTACTTGCCTTGTGTGTTTTGCCCGTGTGTTTCAAGAGAGCAACAAAATCTCTCTCGTTCAACTGCCACCCGTTCCCGCTCCCACCTTCGTCAGCTCATCCCACCCTCTCTCGACAGCCGCATGTGGTCCCTCTAAGACGATGTTGTCTGCACTGCTAGGGGTGGCAAAACTGGCTTGGCCCATCGGGCTCATCAAATGGGCCGGGTCGGGTTGAGATTCATCAACCCACAAGCCCATTTAGCCCAACCCATCTAGCCCGTCAATCCTGCGGGCCACGAGCGGGCCGGGCTGGGCCAACCCATCAGGCCAGTATATATATAATTTTTTATTTTTTCTGCTATTTTTGAACAATTTTTTCTTTCTTTTTTTACATTTCCGGGCGGGCTTGCTAGCCAACCCACTATTGTGGCCTGTTTTGGGCGGACTCTTGAGGGTCGGCCAGATAGGTTGGTTTGTTTTGGCCAGTTTTAGTCTAAATTTTAGATTTTTATTTATTTTCTATTTTATTTTTGTTATTTTTATTTTTTGACGGGCCAGCCCAAGCTCCCCCAACCCATTATAGATCGGGTCGGGCTCAGCATCTCAACCCATAATCCCTTGACGGGCCGGGTTGGGTTAGCCCGTTTTTACGCGGGCTCATGGCGGGTCGGGCCGGGCTGCCCATTTTGCCATCCCTATGCACTGCTACACCACAGGTATGTTCCTTGTTTCTGATTTCTAAGTTACTGATACACATCCTATGAGCACGATTGATCCAATTTTTTTTTGGGCTTAAAAAGCTATTTTAAAGTTAAAGCTATAAATAAGAGCTTTAAAAGTTAAGTTAAAGTTGTTTGATATTTTTTTGTTTTTTTCTAGTTTAAAAGTTACTTTTAAGTTAAAAGCTAGTTGGTAAAGTATTTTTATTAAAGTTCCGATTTATTAAAAAATATCATAAATAAATATAATATTTAGAAAATAAAAGACAAATTTTAAAATAAATCTCTATTACTAAAATTATATCAAAAGAGTTTACTAAATAATTTATGACTAAAAACATAAAACATAAAAAGCTTATTAGATAATAGTTTTCTCACAATTCGAAAGTTGTTACCTTCTTAAAAAAGCATAATAGTTTGCCCACAACCAAACTGGTTTAAACTCAACTGTGATAGTGCTGTGAATCGCTTGGGGTCGTTGGTTTCAGTGCGTGGTGTGCTCAAGGACCATATTGGTGCTTTTATGATTAGTTATGCATCTAACTTGACTCCGTGCTCTATAACTTTTGCTGAGCTTTGGGAAATTCATATGGGAATCAAGCTAGTGCTAACCAAAGGGTACAAGAAAATTGTTATCAAGCCTGACTCTTTAACTGCAGTAAATCTTATTCAGTCTGGATGCTCTTTGTTGTTGGATGGGTCACTCCTTACGTGGGCCCATGTCAACTTATTAAAAAGAAACAAAAAAAGGGCGAAATAAAGGTAAATGGGCTGACGCCCATGTTTTGTGGCAACGGGATTTTTTAATCCCTAGAGTAGCAGTAGAAGGAAAAAAATGAATAGCACAGCGACACCGGCAACGTAAAGAGAAGAAGAAGTGAGTTAAGCAAACGTGCTCCGTTTTGCTAAAATTTTAGTATGTTGTTCCTGCCATTGAGCTTGCCACTTTGATATATTTTATTTGTGATTTTACCTTCTCTATTGTCTGGGCTGTATACCTTCTGTTGGGTTTTATTCTGTTTGTTTCCACCATTGTTGGTGATGATATTGATGTCTTGTTGATCTCTAGAGCTTCTAGGAAGACTTTATTGGTATACCCATTATTTTACATAGTGGAAGATTTCGCTGGCTTGGTCCCGTGGTTTTTATTCCCTCACATTGAGGGGAGTTTTCCAAGTTAAAAATTATTGTGTCTCTGATATTTATTTTCTGCATTTATATTGTCCTGGGAGTAAATTTTGGTTGTGCCTATTTATTTGCACAGGTGGGAAAAAATATTTGCTTCATTATCTCTGGTTTTTCCCAAAATTTACAGCATCCATGTTACAGATTAGTAGCTGACATTCATAGTCTTATGAACTCCATTGGCGAGGTGGTGATTTCTTATATTCACAGGGAAGTAAATCAAGTTGTGGATTGCTTGGCAAATTTTGGCTTTAGTTTAGTTTTATGTAGTCGAGTTTTTTATTGTGATTCAAATTTTATTTTGAACACTATTAGAGCGGATTGTATGTGACTTCTAGTGTGTTTGTATTGTTTTCTGGGGTGTTTTTGAACGTGAACACAAGAAGGGGGGTTGAATTGTGTTGAAAACTTTTCGTAAACTTTAAGTTAGAAACACTTAGAACACAAGTTTTTCAAAACTGTTTGTTTATCTGAATTTGAAATAAACCTGACGCTTGAAAAGTTTGTAGAAAGTTTGTTTTTAACACAAAGAAGATAGAAATGAATAGAAAGCAAAGAAAGCAAGAGACACAGAGATTTATACTAGTTCACTACCAAACTGGTAGCTACGTCTAGTCCCTTCGTTCTCAAGGATTTTCCACTATAATCAATCGATTACAATTTCCTCAAGAGTATTCTCATGTCACAACTTTGACAATACTCTCAACTTCTCAAAGCGACTCAAGACAATCGAGCCTTTGAGGAACAAATTTTAACTAGGCCAAAAAAACAACTTTTACAAATAAGTTGAATACAAGTAAAAATAACTCTCACAGAGAGGATAAAAAATTAAGCTCAATATAGAAATGCTTTCTAAAAGAAAGGGTCGGACGCTGAGTTCAGTTCTTGTAGTCCAGAGACTTAGCGCGAAACTTGATTGCTCACAGAAACAGTGCTTTCAGAGTATTGACTCTTTGTAGTGTATAACAATTAGAGCTTGTTCTTAGCAAATAAGGCAATATACTCTTGTATAGTTTTTGCAGTGTTTCGGCAGTCTATCAGCTGTCTCTTCAATGGATACCATGAGGTATATATAGGAGTTCCAAAGGATATTACCGTTACGGTAAAAATGACTCCTTTCCATTGAGTGAGGTAAATTTAAAAAGCTGACCCTTTCTTCCTTTCTAGAGAATATCCCAGTAGTACATATTACCGTTTTCGTACTACCTTGTTTTTCACAATTGCTTGTACGATTATTGTCTTTTAGCTAAAGGTGTCACATTTGATACCTCGTACAACAATTTTAGCGCTCAAGATCAATTTTGAAATCCGTTCCAGAAACTTCTGAGAGGAAGAGCAACTACGTGACCAACACGTGATTTGAAATGAAGTTCAGACGCTCGCTCAGAATCGGAGGATCGGACGCTCGAAGCAAAAGGATAAGCCTAGTGTCATAAAGAGATAATTTTAGATGCTCACACAGATGATCCGGATGCTGACACATGGAGTGTATCCTTCTCTTGAGAATTTCTTCCTTCTGCTTGAGTGGCTTAGAATTATATGTAATATTAGTATCTGCACACTTCAAGAATTGTTAGAACATAAATTGTTCTCTTGTGAATACTTTGTTATCATCAAAATTAATGAGGGTCTAAACTTCTCAATCGTTTAGGTTCCAACAATCTCCCCCATTTTGATGATGACAAATATCTAAGGTTGATGAACAATTTAGTTTCAAAATGACATCAAGGGTCTCCCCCTGAATTCAACAATTTTGATATATAAGATAATTCTAGTATTAAGGCGATAGTTGATAAATAAATTCAATTAAGTGATCGCAAAACAAAATACGTAGATGTATCAGAGTAAGATCGGATGCTGATTAAAAAAATTGATTTAATCAACTTGTACCAAATTTGTTTATCATTGTAAGAGTATTAGTACCAAAAATATTTATTTAACATTATAAGAGCACAAGAACAATGAATATTAGCGCATTAATAAATAACCATACAAATGCTATGTATGAAATGATATGTATGATACTTCAGTTCCAGCGTATTTATCGGACGGTGAAAATCGGACGGTGGGTTAGTCAGATTTTCACGTGTTCATCATACCTTTCTTTTACTCCCCCTTTTGTCATCAAACAAAAAAGAGTGTAAAAACACATCATAGTCAAAATAAGACTTAGAAAAATTTGAATATAAGGCAGATAATTTGAGCAAAAATATTTATATATATAAGTGTATCAACCAAAAAAAAATAACACTTAGTACCAAAAAAAACATAAAGCAAACCAAGGTTTAAGGGTTTGGAAGAGGTGGTGGGGGGATGTTGAGACGTTCATAGAGTAACTTTAGTGCAGTCTCCAGCTGAGTGACCTTCATGTTTGTAGCCTTCATTTTTTCAAATTCTGCTTTGGGAATGGTGACCATCTCAACTGCAGAAGTAGAAGTAGAAGGTCCAGCTTCTGGTACTGGTGCAGGTCTCAACTTCTGATGCTCTGCTAGCACCCAGTTAGATAGCTGAAGTCTCAATTCCTTCTAAGCTCAGATTCCGTTTGAATATCCCATTGATGCTTCACATCTTCTGGATACAGCAAATTCATGAAGATGATTTCTCTGTGTAGAACAACATCAGCAGTGTAAGAGTCAAACCTATTCCCAGCATCTTCTCCCCATAAACTTCTGATAAAGACACTCAACGCTTCACAGGTGAAGGAGAGTGCTTCATTTTCTGCCAGGTAAATTCTTCTCAGATTTTCCCTATCATCTTCTTCTAGCACTAGGGGGTCGAGGCAAGGTAATATGGCTTTGTCTTTCCAAGACTCAGACCATTGACTCCAAGTAAATCCAATGTCGAAGTGCTTGGTCAAAGCAGCCCATTGGTCATATATCTTCATGCAATCAAAAGGTCTGATTACTGAGCATCTGAACATATCATCGAAGTACACTGTTCTAAGATTGATGTCAATAACTCTACTGATTGTCCCAACAGTTGGAATAGTAGCCTTCTCAGCATTGCAGCAGTTTGAGGAGCCAGTTCCCCATTCATCTTTCTTCAGAGAAGTCAGGTAATACCTTCTGGCATGATCCTCAGAGATCTTGGCAATCGGAAGCTGGGAGAATTCCTTAAGATTGTACTTTGTAGGTGCCTTCTCATACTCCTTTAGCCCGATTTTCTTTGAATGGTCTGCCGGAGCGAGTTCCTTCCTTTTCCCAGGGATAGACCAAGGTAGCCACCTTTGTCTATCTGGTACTATCTTAACTGAAACAGATGGTGGGTCTCGATATTGTCCTATGACTTCAAGCCTTTTCTCCTCAAGACAGTGTGCCATGAAGACAGCTTCTTCATCTGTGATCCACCTTCCACATTCTTCCAACGTGAGCGGTTCAGATTGCGGTAGGGATCTAGGAAGATCAACAGAGAAGGGAATTGCTCTGCTTACGGATGCTGGTCTCAACCTTCCTTTAAATGACATTTAGAAGTGGTCTTCTCCATCCTTGAATGTTGCACTTATTGGAGAGGCAATCTCCAATCTGGCAGCTCCAGAGGTGAAGGTCTTCAAATGCCATGTGGAGGGACGATTGTAGATGCTATTATATATCTCATACTTAACAAACTTTGGTTTGTATGAGACATTTTTCCTTCACAGGGACAACCAGTGACTTCAGAAATGTTGTTGATGGTAAAAACAAACTTGTAGCCTCTCACGGTTCCTTCAAATATACCACCTTTGTGTAAACGAGCATTACCCCAAAATTCTTTAATAGCCGTCACTAGAACCTCAACCTAGTTCCAGAAGAAATAGTGTTCCCAGCCCATTGCCTTGAAACCACTGTAGAAGTCGAAGCCATAGAGTTTGAAGTTCTCTAAATCAACACGATTTTCCAACAAAACTTTTTCTTCAGCCATGGTGTCGTAGATAGCCGTATACTCAGAGGTTGTTACTCCAGACATGATTGCATTTGAGATGAAGGTGATGGAGGTTTTTGGGGTTCAAACACACACACACACAGAGATAGAGAGAAAGAGAGAACGAGTACGGTTTTGCAGAAAACGCAGAGTGGAGCGAAAAATGTGGAGTAGTGGGAAAGTTAATAGAGAATGGTACAGTTCTTTTTCAAAATATCGCTTCGTATTTTCACATAAAAATAAATCAAAAAGAAAAGAAAATAAAGATTCGCCTTTTTATTAAATGCAGACGCCAAAATAAAAGTAAAAGATTTTATTAAAAACGTAAATAATCATGACTCAGTAGATATGATGAGATGCTTGAGTCCTTAACACATGTGACACGTGTGGAAGTGCTCGGACGCACGCAACCGATTCACCGGATGATGAGTTATGATGCATATGACAAATAAGATGCTTATGCACAAATATGCTTATGTCATATCAGATGCTGAGATTTTGTTTATCTTCAGACGCTGAGAATAATCATTCTTCTATAAGATGAAAGTTTAAATTTCTTCTTATAAAATTGAATCTATTTTCAGCAAGGGGTTTTGTAAATATGTCAGCCCACTGATGATCAGTGTCTACAAATTTTATTTCTAGAATACCCTTCTGAACATAGTCTCTTATAAAATGATGTTTAATCTCAATGTGCTTTGCTCTAGAATGCAATATGGGATTTTTAGTAAGACATATGGCAGATGTATTATCACAGAAGATAGGAATGTTACTCTTTTTATCGAGGTAGTCTTCAAGTTGATACTTCATCCACGAGAAGTTGAGAATTGCAACTTCAGCCGAGATGTATTCACCTGCTTGCTGAGAGTGCAATTGTGCTTTGCCTTTTGCATGACCAAGACACAAGATTAGCTCCAAGGAATTGGCGGCCTCCACTTGTGCTCTTTCTTTCAATTCGATCTCCAAAGAAAGTCAAGATCACGTAAACCTACTAATTTGTAATCTTTGATTTCTTATAAAGCAAACCAAGATTAGTAGTTCCTTGCAAATATCTGAATATTCTTTTGACAGCACTTAGGTGTGATTATCTAGGATCTGAGTGAAATCTAGCACACAGGTAGACGCTGAACATAATATCAGGTCTTGAAGCCGTAACATAAAGTAGAGATCCAATCATACCTGCATAGCTTTCGATCTACCTTCTTACCAATTTCATCTTTACTAAGAATGCAGGTAGGATGCATAGGTGTACACATAGGCTTGCAATCCAGCATCTGGCGAATGGCAATGATGAAGTCAAATGAGGAGTAGGTTGTTGAAGGATTTACAAGTTCACTAACTTTTCGCAATGGAGTTGGATTCTAGTCATGATTCACAATCGAATGAGGAGTGGGAAGTTCGAGAAGGTGGCAGGGAGGTTATTCACAAAGTAAGTCCGATTTTTCAGTGCGGTTTGCGAGTGCTAGATGTATGCGTGACACAAGATGGTTGTGCGTGGTGACTTTCGTGCAGATCTTAGTGGTGGTTCAGGGTTCTTGCGGTTCAGTCATTGGGCTCAAAGTGGAGGTATGATTAGTAGTGGGCGGCACTATTGCAAAGCGAGTTCCTGGAGGTGGGTCATAGAGGGTGTTTGCGGTGTGATTTGCCGGTTGAAGACGGTGGAGGTTCATTTGTGGTTATGTAGTATAGGGCTTCTAGTGGCAAAAGAAAGATGACGTTGGAGGGCGATGCTATACACGGAAGAAAGCGGGACAAATGTAGTATGCGACTTTGAGTGAAAGGCGACGATTTGCAAAAAGCAGTATATGATTGATGGATATGGTGAACTACTTCGTGAATATTGCAAAATTTAAGGGTACATTGGCAATTAAGTTCAACATGGACTATTGGGTGCATGTTGCACAACACAGTCTTTTTGATTCATTTATTATTAAAAATTCGATGTTACACACACCTAAGGATGCTTATATGAGATAGCACAGTTTTTTTCAGCCTAACCAAGGTCTTGAGTTTGAATCTGAGTCTAAGAATGCAACGGTGTTAAAACTCTTGAAGGAGAGTTTTGCTACCCATGTGGTCTTATCTACCTCGAGGGATAAAGGGGAAAAAATCAACTTTTGTAATTTGTAAATCACATTAAGTTTGTTCTGTCGTGAGAATTATGTATAATGGAGGTCAAGACTAGTATGAACCATTCGTGTAGGTGGTCCACAATGTACTACTACTTCTTATTGTTAGATTTACTATTATTTTATTAAATGCTTAAATTATGATTTATTAAAAATTGCAAATAGACCTTGTTTTCACAAACTTTCCCAAGTCCATGCTCATTTCCCTTTTGTCTTGCTTACCATGATCATTAGTCCGTCTCCGTCTCCGTCAACCATCATATTTCATTTTTAGAAACCACACTCCAAGCTCATCCACACCTCCCGCTAAACACATACGCCAACTGAGCCACCACGACCTGTTTTGTGTTGTACTTGCTAGTCCTAACCTGAACTTCACTCTTTCAATATAACTGCAAGACATTGTCAACATCGCAAGCCACCGATTAGCCACAAGTTATGTCGTATTTTACCATTAAACTACTATTGGTCTCCATTGTTGTCACATATAACTCACCATTGCCGAGTCGTGTTGCAAACATAGTTGCCATTGATGAGTATTTCAGTCACAGAGTCACGACTCGTCTCCATTGCACAGGTAATCGATATCCATAACTGTAAAATCATCATCGTCAACTGTCGTATTTGCACATCTTTTGTTGGGAACTGTAAAAAATATACAAAGATTCCATCTTTGATGATATAGAGCAAATCCCGTGGTAACAATAAAGTTTTTGCAGGATCTGATAATCTAGATTGAGAGAAGGGGGTGGTGGTGAGGAAGAGGATGACAATATATGTGAAGGCCCATAAAGGCAAACGAAATACCAGAAAAGAGAGGGACATTAAAACAAATCTAATGACTAAATTGTAATTTTCAAAATAATGGAGCATAGTGGACCGCCTATACTAGTGCGTCCACATTATCCTTCACTGTATAGTGGATACTTGAATTTTGGTGGAGAGCACCCAACAATGGTCGGAATGATCTTCTTAGACAAAGTGAGGATACTAAAAAGATACTCTAATATTTAAGTTAGTGTTTCAACCAAAAGATGAGGAAGGACACTATACCAAAATTACAAGGGTTATCCATATTAGATAATGAATTTCATACAAGAGTGGTGGGAATATTGTAGTGTCCACAAATTTTCCAAATTTGGGGTGTCTTTATTTAGTTTGATGGCATAACTCAACTTGACCCCAACCCAAAATTAATTAGTTTGATGCAAACTGATCATGACCTACATTTGGTTGGATCAGTCCATTAACATGTTTGATTTCTTTTATCATTTACTTTTGTAAAAGTGATTAAGTTATAGTCACAAAATACTACCTAAGTAATTAGTTTTTTCATTTTGGGTCAAATTTGTCATATATATTGGACTTTTTATAATATATAAAATTTAAGATGCAAGTTTTGGTCATAATCTCAACTTACTAAACCTCTATCTTTAGGCATATAAACAAATTTTTAAGACTCCTATTAACTAGAAGCCAGTTAATGGACGAGAATCTTCTGTCCCAAACCCTGTCCCGCCAATCAAATATTGCCATATCATTTTAAAAGCCACATCACACTTAACCCGTTTTTTCTAGCAAACTGTCCTATTAAAGGTGGGAAAAAAAAAGATAACTGCGTGTGTTCTCTCTCTCTCTCTACTGTATCTCTCTCCTCAAACAAATTTCAGATTAGACTTAGTTTGAGGACGTCACCAGAATGCGAAGATGAATCAGTGGAAGCCGCCGCAAGACTCATCAAAAACCGCGTCCACTGCAACAGCCGATTCAGCTCCCAACCCATCGCTAGCCTCTCCCATCGCAAAGGTCAGAAGGCGGATCGCGAGAAACTCAGGAGGGATCGCCTGAATGACCATTTTCATGAGCTGGGAAACACGCTAGGTCAATCAACACCTACACAATCCATTTCCCCCCATGTTTTTCAATTATATTTCAATGCATCACACATTATTTCATATCTTAACATGCTTTTGTTTTAGTGAATATACTGAATTTTGCTTTTAATATCTCTGAAATTGGGGTTTTGGCTTGTGATGTACATGTGATTCTGGTAGTTGATTTGATTGTGCTTCCTTTTTATTTGTTGGAGATATTTTTCCATGATATATGCTACTTGTTTTGTTCCTTGTGCATGTGTGATGAAAGACATATGGAAGCCCCCCTTAAGGAGGGTAGATCAAACAGGTAGAGAGAAAGGAAAAACTATTGATCAAACTGGTAAAGAGAGATTTCGATTTAAATGGTCTTAGTCTCTTGGACATGATTCATTATAACGCTACAACCATGGAAGATGGATAAAACTTCTATCGCTGAGGAAAACTAAATTATATCCCCCTTACAACCTTCAAAAATCTATTTATTCCCTGAGATGTAATTACAAAATTTTGTGTCACACACAAACACAAATATCTTATTATATTGATTTAACTTGGAGGCCTCTAATATAGCTTTCTTGTGAAAGGTGCTTTCTCCAAGACTTTTATCTAGTTTTGTTTAAATATATAGTTCAGGATATATCATGTCTAATGCTAGTCTTTATACCTGCTTCAACTTTTATTGCTAATTTGATATGGTAGTTGTTACGTAGTTCAGATATTTATATTTGTTGAACTCAATGCAGATCCTCACAGACCAAGAAATGAAAAAGCATCTATCCTTACGGAGACAATCCAAATTCTAAAGGACTTAACTGATGAAGTTAATAGACTGAAAACAGAGCATAAAACACTTTCTGAAGAGTCACGTGAAGTAAGGTTCTTATTTATTTAAATTTTGTCCTTTGAGATTACAGAGCCTATGTGCTGATCATTTATTCAGTCAATTTTATATTCACAGCTAACGCAAGAAAAGAATGAACTCCAAAAAAAGAAGGCATCTTTAAATCTGATATAGGAAATCTTAATGCCCAGTATGAGCAGAGAGTAAGAGTGATGCCCCCATGAGTTTCCCTTATCCATATCCAGTTTTCGTTGAAGGAAAAATGGGTTTTAGTTTATGGTTGAGACAACTTTTGTGCTGATATGATAACCACACAATGTAATGAGAGCATGAAAAATTTAATTAAAAAATATGTGAGTTATCAACATGATTTGTTGAGATTATTTCATCACTTTCAAAGATTGGTTGAGGATCGTCGCTATGAGGAGTTAAAGGCGGATTTTAAAGCAACTCAAAGAAGTTTGACTTTGTCTTTTAATGTTGAGATTGCAAGGCATGCAGGAACAATATATACTCCCGCAATATTCAAGATATTTCAGTCAGAGGTAGCAACATCGTATGATAGTAGTATGCAAATTACCTCTGAGGTTGGAAATATTATTGAATATAAAGTTACCCCTTACAAGAAACATTTTCAACATACTATCAAATATGACTCAGGTAGTGGTGCTGTAACGTTGTTGCAAGAAGTTTAACTTTTCAGGAATTTTGTGCTCACATGCACTGAAAGTTCTATCATCAAGAAATATAATTAAGATTCCTGCAGTGTATATACTGTAGAGATGGACAAAGCAAGCCAAAACTAGAAATGATAGAGCTACATGTCATAATAGTATCCATGACGATCCAAAGGTCAGGTTAGAATCGCTACAAGGATTTGTGTAGGATGCACGTAGAATTAGAGCTAAAGGTTCACAAACTGAAGAAGCATATATAAAATAGCTATCAATGGTTTGGGTAAGACTATGGAAGATATAGATGTGTGTCTTAGATGTAGAGATAAGGATACAAGCACTGGGGACACTTCACCTATTAATACTGAAAATGTTTTTTGTAGTGAAAATACTAATACTAATGTGAAGGGAATAAAAATCAGAGAGAAACGTCGTGGAACATCTACAAGGCCTAAAGGCATTCTTGCAAGAAGAAAAAAAAGAAGAAAATTGTGCAAGATGATCTGTCTTCACAAAACTTGGATCGTGAATTGCCTTTATTTCAGTCTACTCCGGTATTTTAAACTTAATTGATTGATATCATTTTTGTTCCGTACGTCCATTTTAATCTATATATCTATTAATTACATTTTTCTTATGAAATTTGTATTTATTAGTTTCCCACACGTCTTGAATACAATGATACTTTTAAAGAGTCAAGCAACAACATAACCATGATGGAATTGCTACAGGTATATTGGTTGTGCATAGTACTTCTTTATTTTTCTTGTAGTCAACAATATATTTTCCTTTTATAAATATTAATATGGAAAATAAGAAATATACGTATTTATTTATGGACAGGCAGAACTATCTAGCACAAGACATAAATCAATCAACATCATGGCCTCTCAAATGAAAGATCAAGAATACCATCGTTCATGACACCACTTGACAATGCATGAATGCATTACTCCTTAGACATTGATTTTGATTTCAGTTTGTTTTTTTTTTTTTTTTTGATAAGCATTTCAGTTTGGTTTTATTATTTTGCTTAAAAATTGTAGTATGTACTTGGATTATACTTTTTGGTTGCAAATAATCTTTTAATTACAACATAAACAACAATTACAAATAATATTCCTATTACTAATTCTTCTTCCTCTTAGAGTTTATATATGTTTATCTGAATGCTTTTTTCCCAAGAGTATATAAGGTCAACTTCATCCCAATCGCCAACGTTGATTGTGTACCCCTTAGGCATCATACAGAAGCAATGCACCAACAGTTGCTTGACAAAATGCACTTCTAAATCCATGATATTTGTGGTAAAGCCTCTAAGTCACAAGCCTTTAACAAGAGTAATTTTGGAGCAGCTGAATTTTTCTTAGGTTCTATAATTGCCTATAATTGCCTATTCACCCTTTAGTAGTTGCACGACCTATGATTAAGAAAAATGCAAGTCAGGTTCCAGCATACAAAGGTGAAAGTGTTTGAGAAGAAAGACATTTTCACTGTTGGTTTCCAAAGAAAGGAAAAGGTTGAAGAGGTGGGTGCATGGAAACTGGACCAGAAGGGATGGGTATAGGAACTGGATATGGATAAGGGGAACTCATGACAATAGATTGGTCAATTACAGTCAATGGGGGCATCATTTTGACTCTATGCTCGTACTGTGCATTAAGATTTCCTATATTAGATTTAAAGATGGCTTCTCTTCTCGAAGTTCATTCTTTTCTTGCATTAGCTGTGAATATAAAATTAACTGAATAAATGAGCAGCACATAGGCTTTGTAATCTCAAAGGACAAAATTTAAACAAATAAGAACCTTACTTCACGTGACTCTTCAGAAAGTGTTTTATGCTCTGTTTTTAGTCTATTAACTTCATCAGTTAAGTCCTTTAGAATTTGGATTGTCTCCATAAGGATAGATGCTTTTTCATTTCTTGGTCTGTGAGGATCTGCATTGAGTTCAACAAATATAAATATCTGAACTACGTAACAACTACCATATCAAATTAGCAATAAAAGTTGAAGCAGGTATAAAGACTAGCATTAGACATGATATATCATGAACTATATATTTAAACAAAACTAGACAAAAGTCTTGGAGAAAGCACCTTTCATAAGAAAGCTATATTAGAGGCCTCCAAGTTAAATCAATATAATAAGATATTTGTGTTTGTGTGTGACACAAAATTTTGTAATTACATGTCAGGGAATAAATAGATTTTTGAAGGTTGTAAGGGGGACATAATTCAGTTTTCCTTAGCAATAGAAGTTTCATCCATCTTCCATGGTTGTAGCATTATAATGAATCATGTCCAAGAGACTAAGACCATTTAAATCAAAATCTCTCTTTACCAGTTTGATCAATAGTTTTTCCTTTCTCTCTACCTGTTTGATCTACCCTCCTTAAGGGGGGCTTCCACATGTCTTTCATCACACATGCACAAGGAACAAAACAAGTAGCATATATCATGGAAAAATATCTCCAACAAATAAAAAGGAAGCACAATCAAATCAACTCCCAGAATCATATGTACATCACAAGCCAAAACCCCAATTTCAGAGATACTAAAAGCAAAATTTAGTATATTTAGGGAAACAAAAGCATGTTAAGATATGAAATAATGTGCGATGCATTGAAATAAAATTGAAAAACATGGGGGGAAATGGATTGTGTAGGTGTTGATTGACCTAGCGTGTTTCCCAGCTCATGAGAATGGTCATTCAGGCGATCCCTCCTGAGTTTCTCGCGATCTGCCTTCTGACCTTTGCGATGGGAGAGGCTAGTGACGGGTTGCAAAGCTGAATCAGCCGCTGCGGTAGACGCGTTTTGGATGAGTCTTGCGGCGGCTTCCACTGATTCATCTTCGCATTCTGGTGACATCCTCAAACTGAGTCTAATATGAAATTTGTTTGAGGAAAGAGATACAATAGAGAGAGAAAACACACGCAATTATCTTTTTTTTCTCTACTATTAATAGGACAGTTTGCTAGAAAAAAAGGGGTTAAGTGTGATGTGTCTTTTTAAATGATTTGGCAATATTTGATTGGTGGGACAGGGTTTGGGACAGGGAGCTTGGGACAAAAGATTCTCGTCCCCAGTTAATAACGCGAAGCATGTTTGCATTTAGTTCAGAAATTGGTATTCCTTTTGTAAGTATTTAATGAGTCCGAAAGTTTTCTCTACATTGGACTGAGATATCATTCTCTCACCCTAAATTTATAATATAAAAAAAAGAAAATAGTATGCGAGCAGACAATTAATTGCCCACGATAATGCTAGAGAAATATGTACAATAATTACCATAAAAAATTTGAACAAAACCACATCTTTTTCAAAAAAACAGTGGGCGAGAATTAATTTTTACAACAAAGTTACATTTTTGCCCTAAAATTGGGCAGAAAACACTGAAATTACAATAATAGCCCAGACATATATATCACAAATTAGTATATTAAGATAAGATAATAAAGGATTTACCTAATATGAATAATCTCAAAAGTGCTTTGTACCCTTAATTTTTACACTAGCTATAAGCATGTTATCCGCGAACATCACTTAATTTTTAAAAAATTTAAAAGTTTTTTTGTCAACAAAAAAGAAATTATCCTAATAAGAGTATGGAAGGGGCCCATCATTTCAAGTTACAACATAATAAAGCAAAATATAACCAACTTACAGAAATACAAGAAATTACATTATGTTTTGTATGTCATATCACTAATCAGTAGTGAATGAGGTTACAAGTTAATTAGTGTTATGTACAAATAGGGATACATAAAATTCTGTACAAATTTCCTCGTGCGTCAAATGCAAAGTACTTCACACCGAGGAATGGAACGACTTTGATAGTTTCCAATGATGTATATTCTCACCAAATACGTTGTAAAAGGCAAAATTTGCTTCAATATCAGTCATTTGAACAGACATGAAACCTTGACCATCATAAAAGAATTTCACAACATCAGCGTTGCTTTCTTTAATATCGCCCCTCCATGCCTTTGAGCCTGCTCCACTAGTTAAATACAGAAGTGGGCTGCATTTTGATCCCATTATTGTTATTGGTAATTATAGAAAAAATTGAACAGTTTTGTATCATGAAAGCTCATAAAATGTGATCTTTTTCCCCCCTCTTAATTACCTGTCTATGCTGCTTATGTGTGTGAGGCAATGGTCATGTCCATTGATGTACATATCAACATGATTGGCCTGGATATTCATAGAAACATCATAAGCACATTCATGAAATGACATATCATAGAGACAATTCCCAATATGTTGTTGTTTAACTTTTTTTTTTTTTGATACCAGGAGAATGGGACACGGTGAAAAACAATTAACGTACATATTTTAATTATATTATATAAATTGTTAAAGAGTTACTCTTGTCATAGTTACTACACGTAGTAACTCTTTGTAGATATTGAATTTCACAAATCCAACTGTTAACATTAAATTTCTGATTAAGAAATTTTTTTATAAAATTTAAGTACTCTTTAATACTTCATCAAATAAAATTTAATTTAACGTACGATATATGTTTAAAACATGAGTAAAAGTCGACCACAAGATTACACAATTATTAATGTCCAATTTGTGAAAATAATATGACAATATTCAATAGTTAGATTTGTGAAATTTATTGTTTACAAAGAATTATTAAATAGAGTAATTATATAACGATAGTTATTTATCGTTAGATTAAATGAATCTCTATTCATTGTTAAATTATTGTTATTGTAATCTCAGCTTAATTTTTAAATAAAAAATCAACTTACTATTCACACATTATGTACCTTAAGTATTGGCATGAGATGATTTACAAGCTCTGGACTGTCACCATGATGCCCAATACTTCTTATTGCATGGTGACCCACAGCGATTTTCCATATTGCAGTTGATTTCATCAATGCCGCTTCAAAATCCTTGTCACAAAAATTTTACAAAAACTTAAATGAATAAAGAGACACTGATCTACTACTTAATTTTTTTTTTTATCTACTACTTACTCCCTCCGTTCTTTTTTACATATCGGTTTTTTAGAGAAATTTTGTTTCTAATTACTTGTCATTCTCTAAATTTAAGGTTGCATTAATTACTTGTTTGTCAATTATACCATTAACTATTTATTATAGAGAGAGAAATATGTTCTATAAAATAATAAATTGTCAAGGGTATCACATGGAAAAAGACTAATAATTTCATAAAAAACAATAAAATTTATTGATTATTTTGGTTTATATAAAACAACTTTAAACGATATGTAAAAAGGAACTGAAGAAGTAATTTATAGAAACGACAATCATTTATTTGGTACCTTCAAAAGGTTGTTGAGGTAAATTTGCCTCGGAGACACACCTCGCCAATCATAAGTTTGATTGGAATCATTGTAATAATAATCGTTTATAAATGGGGTCGTGTCTATGAAGAAAAATTCAGCAAATCCTGGGAAAAATAGGCAACAAAACAAAAGAAAACTATGTTTTAAAATGTTTTTTCTTTCAGAGCATTGATGAATAAGAGATTGAAAATTGAAAATACTACTATCATTTTACCTGCATTAAGAGTGAACGATCTCTTGCAGAACCATCTATTGTCTATCTTCCTCAAGACAGGACTTAATTGTGCCATTGCATTACCCCTGTAATCGTGGTTTCCTAAAACTGCAGAAGACATTGAGTTAAAGTATTTACAAGAGATATTTGATCCTTGTTATCACTTTTTTTTTCCTTTTTTTTTAAATTATATATATTTGTATGTCTTCATCTATTTATCTACTTATCCATCTATATAGTTGGGATATCCGCCATCAAGCGATTTGAACCGCCCAACATTGATCGAACGGCTCAAAAACACACTACAAGAATTTAGCATATTACCTACAAAAATTTTCTAGGGTGCCATTGATCCTAGGAATTTACCTAGGGCCAAGGCAGTAGGAAATAACCCATAGTTTACACTCCTAGGGCTTTTAAAATTAAGACCCTCGGTTTGTTCACAAAGGGAGACCGTGTCCCTTTTTTATTTTATTTTTAAAAAAAACCTGCACTAACCGAGTGCCACCCGTTGAAAATTTATTACTTTTTTTTTCCTTCCAAAATCTGGGTTATCCGAGTGCCATCCCTCGAAATATAATAACAAAGCAAAAAGAAAAAAAAACATAAAAAGAACCTCCCCTCTTCATCTCACTTAGTCGTCTCTCTCGTCTCCCTCCCGTCTTCATATCAGAGAAGAACCTCCCCTCGTCTCACTTATTCGTCTCCCTCCCCTCTTCACACTCATCTCCCTGATCCACTCACTCATCTCCCCCCCGCGCTTTCTTTCTTGGTAGCACGAATCGGGCACCACCTCGCGGTCTCCCTCCTTCACGGCGAGGTCAGGGGTTAAGAGGCGTGGTCTCCCTTCTGATCATGCCTCAGCCTCCCTCCCTCAGCCTCCCTCCCTCACCCTTACCCTCACCCTTTGCATCTCCCCCAAACCTCCAGATCTGACCGGATTCCCAAGAATCCCGTGAGTTTCGCATCAACGGGCAGAGAAAGGGAACAAGCAGAGGGCCTCTTTGCCAAGGGAACAAGCAGAAGGCTAGGATTTTTTCAGATCTGGAACAAGTAGAAGCAGAGGGCCAAGGCTACGATCAGGAATTAGGTTTTTTTTTTTAGGGTTCTATCTTTCTTGTAATTTTTTGAGCCTGAACAAGAAACCCAGGTTCTTTTCCTTCTATTTTTATTCCCTGTTATGTCTGTCTCAATTTCTTTGTACGATTATATGGACAGATTATTAGGATTTGGTTGCATTTCTGGTTTATTGTTTCTGGTATACTAGGATTTGGTTGCATTTCTGTGGAGAAGAATGAGTATTTTGTACTTGATGAGTATTTTGTCGATATTGGAATACTGTTTGTATGTTTAGCCTCTTTCTTTTTGTTTTTGTTTGAAATGCTGAAATTCTATTGTGCGGAATAGAAAAATGTTTGATCATGGTTATACTAAAAACCAAATGCTGCTTTCACTCAAAGGAAGAGCCTAGGAAGGGGATGGTGCATCGGGGGGATTAATTTATTTTTTATTTTTTATTAAAACCTTGGCATTTCCTAGGGTCAAGGTTGTAGGAAATTTCCGAAATTTCTGAGGGCACTGAGCTCTAGGAAATTTTCGAGGGCTTTTTAAATTTAGCCCTCGGAAACTGTTTCCTACCAGCGAATTATCTACAGCTACGCGGCCCTCGGTGGGCCCTCGAAAATTTACACATTTCCTACGGTTTTTGACCATTTCCTAGGGTTTTTGGCCCTAAGAAATGTCAAGTTTTCTTGTAGTGACATGAAGACTTTGGATTATTTTTTTTTTGAATTTGATTTACGGGGCTTAAAATCTGAATTGTCCGTTCTTGATTGAATGACCCCAGATGTGCCGAATGCATGACTGCATGGATTCCCTGACTACAGGAAATCTAAAACTCTATCTACATGTACATATACATATGTATTTATATGCAGGGTTTTAAATGAAGGTCCGCGATCGCGATTTTTGTCACAGCAATAAGGTTTTTGAAGTCTCCGTAACCGCAACGCGACTGTGGTTTAGGCTGCATCAGCCGTATTTGACCACAATTCTCTGCAATATTAATGATTGTGTCGCGACCGCGATATAAAACCTTGTGTATAGATAGATAGATAGATAGATAGATAGATACTGAGAGACTGTTTTTATGAGAGTAGAGGAGTAAATCTTAGCTATTAAATCCACTCAGGAATGGTTAGTATTAAAATATATATAGAGAGATTTTTGTAAATTGAAGTAATTTGACTTACCAGAGTACCATGGTTTCTGGAGGCTTTTAGCAGTGTAAACATTGGAAAATGACTGCAGAAATGCTGGATCATTTACACCCTTTATTCCACTCATGTAGAAATTGTCTCCAGTGGATACAACAAAATCTATGTCAAGTTTGTCTCCTATCTTTCCCATCTGCCATGTTCAGTATTAAAGTTCGATGCCAACAAATAGCATTTCAAATGAAGAAGCTATAGAGGCCAACTGTCTTGTTTCAATCGGTTAAGAATTTTAATTTTAGGGAGTATAGCTTCACAACTCTTGGTAAAGCAACATATGATTATGATGAGTTATCATGAAACTTCACAAATAGCTAGGATGTGTTTTTTATTGGAAAATTAAAAAAATACTAATTGTTTATTCAAATCATAATGTAGATAATGCGGAGAGAAAAGGTGGTCACACATAGAGAGGGATGGTAACAAGAACACAAAGACAAGATAATAATAACACAGGTTAAATATGTCTGTATTCCTTATAAAATTGGTAAAATTTAACTTTGGTCTCTACAAAAAATTTATTCATTTTTTGTCCTTGTATTTAACAAAAATAATGTATTTTTAGTCTTTCAATAGGGATTAAAAACATACAAAAGTAGTGTATTTTTAATCCTCAGGAGGGACAAAAAATAATTACGAACCAAAATCAAATTTTACTAATTTTATAGGAATAAAAATATATTAAACCCAAATAATAATAATGATGATGATGATGAAAAGAAAAGTGTCTATATACAAATTGGGTGATTGGTTATGCAGGAACTTGAATAAAGGACTTAGAATCAAAGTTAAAATTCATAGAGTGAACCAAGAAAAGGTGAATGATGAACCTGAGTGGCAACATGTGACTGATTATATCGCCCTTTTCTACCCCAATCTCCAATGACAAGAAAGCTGAGGGAATCAACATGTTTTGGTTGATGTCGGAACCTCTGAAGCTCTGCAAAAATGGGTAGCATGAAATATATGCATAAAATTGCTGCTAAATGAAGGTGAGGTGATGGGGAAGCCATGTCCAACTAATTAACATGGTTTTGCACAAAAAAAATGTTACTAATGGAATAAGGTAAGAGTTTGATTTAAAAGCTTAATTAGATAACTATTGAGAGGACTGAATTAATGTCTTAGATAACTAGCCAGTTTTTGGATAGAGAGAGGTCTATGCAATTAGGGGTCCAAGAATTAAGGAAATGACTATTTATGGGATGCAACATATGGGTAATAGTTTCACGGGGTTTTGAGGAGTTAATAATTTTGGTAAAAATAGTTGTGTCCTCAATCCTATACCCGAGTAACCCTCTGAAACTCACAAATAGACTGATCAGTTAAACTTAGCAAAGTAAATGGATTGTGCTCTATTTTTAGCGTTATATAATTATTAGTGTTACATAGCTAAAACTTTTCCATCCCACACAAAATGTACAAGATATAGAAATATAATTAACTCTCATAAGTGCAGCTAAGATAGTAAAATGTTGTAGGAACATTTAATGTGTCGATGTGCAGATTCAAACCCGTGGCATCCGTCTTCTTCACGCCTGCTGTGTGTGTGTCGCGCTGATAGACTCTTTGAAATAAAAAAAAATAGAAATAGAAGGTGAATATAAACTCTAAAGGAACCCCTAAGGTTAGGAAAAAATTATTTTGACCTTCAATACCCCGGCCCTTTTCCAATTCTACAATAAAAATGTAATAACATTAATTGATTCCTAAATTGAGAAATATCAAACATCAACAAAAAAAGGGGTTAAATATGTTTTTAATCTCTATAAATTTACGACTTTTCAAGTTTAGTCCCTAAATAAATTTTATTCCTTTTTAATCTCTATTTTGTTTTTATAGGGACTATTTTTTAGTCCCTAGAGGGACTAAATTAAAGCACCCATTTTTTGTAAAAAAATTTCAAAATAGGGACTAAAAATAAATAAATTTTTTTAGGGACTAAACTTGAAAAGTCGTAATTTTATAGGAATTAAAAACATGTTTAACCCTAAAAAATGTCATTTATACTTTTCTCATTTGAGAAATGCTTAAATTATAATACCCTCTTCTCTATTTTAAAAACTACAAATCCCTCCTTTAGAAAACTAATATCTAATATATTTTAGTCCATTTAAATGTGAAACGAAGTCAATATTGTGGAAAAGCATGACAAACAAAAGATTACATGTTCAAAGAAATCACCATGGTTTTGAAAAAGTAACCAAAATTCCACTCAAGAAGGAAAAATGTTGCTAAAAGACGTACTGGTGTCTTATTCTCTAGACTAGAGATTTTTTTTACCTATCTATACATAAGCCTTTTAGGAGCAATTTTAATCTCTTTACAACTTTCAACACCATGGACTAGCTACAATGAACATCATTGACAACATTTAAGCATTTGTGCCTTATTCAGGAAGGCACACAAAGTTGGTTGCATTCACCCTCGCATGAAACATACATGTGACTTGATCATCCAACACGCAGGGTAGGTTGGACTCACGCTTAAGCATGCTCCCCAAAACCCTAAAACTATATATATATATATATTTTCTCTTAATTACTAATCACTCATATAATTAGGGTGTCAAGAAAGTGGGTTGTTACATTTTACATTCACTAGCCAGATACTCGTGCTATCGCACGGGTCTCGTTGGTTTTTTCGCATGTCCCCAATATCTCTATTTTAGTTGTAATATAAAAGAGAAAATGAAAGCATGTGTTAGGATAGAGCACTGGTCGGGTTCGGGCCCAAAATGGCCCAACCGAACCAAACCAAGTGCTAAAAAAACTGGGCCCATTTCTGCCCAATTACTGTCACGGTTTTATCGGATTGGTTTGTGGCGGGTCAAGGATTGGGCGGGTCGGTTAACTCGGTTTGGGCTTCAATTGGGCTGGATACTTTATTGGGCCTTTTACTTTTTAAATCACCAAAAAACAAAAATTTAACCAAAAAATCTACAATTTTTAACCCATTTTAACCATAACACAATTTTATGGGCCTTTTTTCATAATTTGGACTGGGTCATTTTTAATAGATCACAACTTTTAAAATTTAAGTCTCAAACATAACAGAAATAACAATAACAATAACAATAACAACAAGTTAAAGGTTTCTTAAAAACCACAAAACAGAATAAATAACTTCTACAAAAAACAAAAACAATAAATAACAGCTAATAGTCTAATAGAACTTATACAAGTCTCTATAACAAACCTATTAATAGCCATTAGCTATTAATAAATAACAACCTGTTAATACAACTAATACAAGTCTCTCAAAAAAAAAAACAAGTCTCCATAACAAGACCATAATAATAATAATATTAACATCATAGCCATTAGCTAGAATACCAACCAAGCAAGCTAAACACAAGTCCATAAACTTGCTAATTTGCCATACAAGTCCATTAACATCTATTGTCTACTTGCCATACAAGTCCATTAACATCTAATTGTCTATAAACTTGCTAAATAGTAAATACATGTCTAATTGTCTATAAATAAAAGATGGGACTTGACTGAATCATCTCCATGATAGAAAATTGCAAGGGACAGTTCAATTTTTTATGCTTTCTCTGCATCTGTGACTGTGAGCTGTAAGGCAAAATACATAACCACATCCATATGGTTAATTTCCATTAATCTAAGTTCCCAAATAACAAGTCAAAATAACAAATAAAATAATGAAGAACTATAGAGAGGAAAAAATGCATTACCAGCTGATGTATAATGACTGAGGAATCACTGGCAAATGTGGATTGGTTCTGTGATCATTGTGATGCAACTGAAGTCTGAAAATCAAACAAACAAAACAAATAAACAACAAGCAAGCACACTCAGAAATTTAAAGGCAACAAGAAATAAACTTGGTATACCAAAGTATAAGTCCTTCTTTTAGTTCTTTACTTCCTGCTTTTGGACATGAGCCAACAAGCAAAACAATGTTCAGTTTTGATCCAAAGCATTTCCATATGACCTTATTGACTGAATGGAACAAGCAAAGCAATGGCATAGAGTTTCAGACTTCAGTTTTCAGTTTAAAATAAATATGCATTGATGTGAAAAGCAAAAATGTGTAAAGAAAGTATATAGGAAGTATAACTTACTGCATGTGCCTTTCTACACCACTTTATATTCAGAATCAGATGCAACACTCAAAAAGCATTTCCAGCAAGACAATTCAAATGCAAACTTGAAGACCCAAAAAGCATATGTCCTTCAATTAAACAAAAGGTCCATCAGAATTACACAATTATCATCCCACCAGGTTTAAATCAATAGAATACAACATTGTTCCAAATAAAAATTAGGAAACCAATCAAAACTAAAAGATTTAAGAGGGAATATTGACTGAAACAAGCATATAGAAATACTGACTAAAGCAAATAGAAATACTGACTAAAGCAGAACAAGCAGAAGCTGCAGAACAATAAGCCTTAATGAGAAAAGAAAATAAATAGGAAGTATAACTTACTGCATTTATGCATAACTGCATATTCACTCTTTATATTCAGATTCAAGTTCAAGACCCAAAAAATCATGTCTTTCAAGACAATTCAAAAAGCAAACTGGTGTGGATCCCAATCAGTTTGCGAATGAGTCATGTCTTGGTAATATTAATGACTCCAAAAAAGCAAAAAACATCAAGATCTGACAGCAATAAAATAAACAATCAGTGCATAATGTAAATAGAGTGAAAAAAAAAACAAATATCACAAAGGGAGTAGCAAGCAAAGAACAAACATTTAATAACCTGTCAATCACAACCAATATTTGGTTGTGATTGAGAAGATGAAGCAAAACCAGCAGCTCCACTTGTAGTGGCAGCTCCACTTGAAGTTGCAGGTCCACTTCTAGTGGCAGCTCCACTTGTTGATCTTTCAACTCCTCCAAGATTACATTGAGAAAATTCTTGGGAGCAAAGACAAAAATCAGAAACAGAAAAATTAAGTATGCACCTGTTACAATTGCTTCTGATGTCTCAAACATCTCCATAAAATTGAAGTCCTTGAATTGATATAAAGAAAGCCTCAACCAATTTTGAGAACATATCAGTGCCTCGGCCATCTCTGGTTTTAGATTACTCCTAAATGAGTCTAAAACCCTGCCACCAGTACTAAAGGCACTTTCGGAAGCCACCGTGGAAATAGGAGTTACCAAAACTTCCTTGGCCATGGTAGATAATATGGGAAATCTTGAGGAATGCTGCTTCCACCACAACAACAAGTCCCACTTGTCATCCCCCTTTACATTTGGCTCATACAAGTACCTCTCAAGTTCATTTTTCTGGTCTATAGAATTTTTTTCCTCTAAATGTTTCTGAAAAGCATCAACCCTAGCCAAATTTGTGGTATTCTCAATAGAACCAGCATTGTCAACATTTGAACCTCCCATACTAGGATCACGAGATGTTTGACTACCCCTATTTTGTTGCTCATAAACTGAAGCATACCAATCATACATTCTATGCAGGTTTTTTTTATAGAGACAGTCAATTCATTGGCAAAATCCTGCTCACTTTTATACATATCATTAAATGACCACTCAACATAAGCAAACTTGTATCGGGGGTCAAGTATGACACCAATATAAATAAGTTGGTTCAGATTCAGCATGTTACCCCAATACTTATCATATTTTTTCTTCATTTCCCTTCCTATATTACTCAAAACAGAATTTGTGTCTTCTATGCAGTTTTTCAGTTCCATATAGATTGATGCTAACTGGTGGAATACAATATGGATGCTCACATTCAAAGAAACTGAAAATATGTTAGTAGCATCATAAAATATCTTCGAAAATTTCATGAAAGTTCGGGCAGTCTCCCAATCCACACAATTAGGGGTTCCAACAGTCCCAAAATGTTCTGAAAATGACACATCCTCATATTCCAGCTTTTCAAATGCTAATTGGAACTTTTCAGCAGCCTCCAACATCAAGTATGTCGAGTTCCATCTTGTAGGAACATCAAGACACACAAGCTTAGACGAAGGAATTCTAGAAAACTCTATGCAATCTTTAAACTTTTGAAGTCTTTGTGGTGAAGACCGCACAAACCTCACAGCATGCCTAATTTTGGAAATGGAGGAGTCCATATCCTTTAAGCCATCACTAACAACAAGGTTCAGAATGTGTGCACAACATCTCACATGGAAAAACTCTCCATCTAACACTAACCCATTCATGATCTTAAATCGCCTTCTCAAAAGACCCGCAGCCACATCATTGGATGTTGCATTATCCATTGTGATAGTTGACAAGTTTTTAAGACCCCATTTTCTTAAAATCTCCTCAACCTGCCTACTTATTGTGTCACCCTTATGATTTGGAACCACACAAAAGCTGATAATTCTTTTTTGGTATTTCCAATCATTATCTACAAAATGAGCAGTAAGGGTTAAGTAATGGAGGTTTTGAATGGAAGTCCAGCAATTAGTAGTGAGTGCAACCCTAGAACATTCAGATATAAGAAAGGCATTTAACTTGACTTTTTCCTCCATATAAAGCCTAAAACAATCTCTAGGTGCAGTGAACCTTGAAGGGATTGTAAATTGGGGTTGTAGTGTTCTACAAAAGTGTTTGAAACCCTCACCCTCAACCACTCTGAAAGCTTGCTCATCTACAATGATGAATGTGGCCAGTGCCTTTCTACACACCTCAACATTAAACCTATTGCTACTTACAACTAGATCAGTAGTACCAGGGGCAAAAGCAAGGACTGTTTGGTTAGGATCTTGATTGATTGCATGAGTATATTTAGGACATATTTTGAAATGAGCCAGCATGTTTGAAGTACCATGAGTTTTAGGGTCACACAAATATCTTTTACCACAATACTTACAAGCTGCAGTTGGGAATTCAACTTCATTCTCAGGTAATTTGACGAAGTGGTCCCATGCAGTAGACGTTTTACGGGGACCACTAGCATTAGGCTTTCTTTTCTTTCCAGTTTGTGGAGGAAGAGAGTTGGGATCAGCACCCACAGCTACGTTCCCAACAGTTGGTTGATTAGAGGGCTAGCTGCCACCACCAACTTTTGCTGCTTGTGCAGAAATGATGGGATCAACAGCCCCAATAGTAGTTTGATTTATTGTTTCTTGAGTTACATTCATTGGGGGAGGCAACCTCTGACTAGACTGCTCCATTACTGAAACAATGAAGGAGTCCTAGTCATTTAATTGTCACCTTATTAAGAGTCTTATGTATTTAACAGATATTATCACTTATCAGTTAAAACAATGCACAACAACACAACAGAAGCAAGTACACATAGAATTGGAGCAACAAATAATGCATACTAAATCAAATAATCAAATAAAGCATACTAAAACAAAATTCAGATCTGAACCCAATCATAAAGCCTACTAAAACTTTCAGAGTACATACTCAATCAAATAAACCTTAACCCAGAAATATGAAACCTAGAACAAGCACACTCAAAACCATTTAAATTTCAAAACAATATGAAATAACAAACCCTAAACTGAAAACAAAGACATAAATAAACCATAACCCAGAAGTACGAAACACAGAAAAAGCAAACACAGAACCATTTAAATTTCAACATAATATGAAATAGAAACCCTAAACCGAAAACATAAACATAAACCCTAACCCAGAAATATTAACCCAGAAATATCACACTCAGAAATATGAAACACTTAAAAATACACACCTTTTACTAGAAGAGCCACATGGGTATCATCCGAGTTCCAAAGCACCAAAGCAGATTTCATTTCAGGGTATGCAAAATAGAAAAAAAAATCAGGAAAAAAGAACTAAACAGAGGAACAACTTACAGATTTACTTACAGTGAGGAAAAAGAAGAAGGAAGAAAATAAGGAAAATAAGGAACAAGTTACAAACCTTAGCGTTTGAATCGGACGGAGGCTACTGGCTTCCAAGCTTTTGCCTTCTACAGAGAAGATGATGAACGACTAACAGCTAGGGAAGGGAACAAACGATCGAACGACGAAGCAGACTAGCTAGGGCTCACAGAGAAGGGAACGAACGAAGCAATCCAGAATAGGGAAGGAGATGGAGAGAAGGCAACACTTTTCTGGTTCTCATCGAAGAGTAGGAGAAAGAAGAGAGAGGAGAGTCGACACCCATTCTAGGGTTCCTTCCTTTCGTTCGGCGCCTCTCATTTCTCTGTTGTTGTTTGTTGTGCGTTGTTGTTGTTGTGAAAAAGAGAGAAGTGAGACTGAGATCAGATTCATCAGTAGGGAGGATTTATATCACTCACGAATTAGGGTTTTGCCTTTTGGGTTTGGGCTGCTCTCTCTCGCTCTCATGGTGATTGGGCCTGATGGGCCACATGAGCTTCACCCTTCGCTGGCTCGGTCGGTTTCGGTCACCAATGGGCTGAGAAATCCAGAACCGAAACCGACCACCACAAGCCGCCCTAAACTCGTCCGGCAACCCGTCTCATCCGCTGACCCGTGAAGACTCGGCCCGTTTGCTCAGTTTCTGCTCGGCTAGGTCGGTTACGGTCGGGTGCTGCAAATTTGCTCCTCCCTAGCATGTGTTATTATGTCTCAAGGAATGCGCTAGGTAGATAATAATAATTTAGTCGTATGTTCCCAATATAGTTTCAATGTCCTCAATTTCTTTGAAATACACTTTTTATAAAATTAAAGTTTTACATTATGACAAACATGAATAATTGTTTTAAGTTCTTTAAAAATGCAAGGTTTTCCCGTTGGGACTCGAAAGTAAAATAATTATTTATAAATAATAAAGAGATTTATAAAATTTATTATATGCTCATAGACAATGAAATTATACCAATAACATATATTGTTTTCCCGTTGAAACTCAAACCAAAATAATAAAATATAAATAACAAAAGTACTTATAAGATTTGATACATGTTTAAAAACAATGAAATTATGCCGATAACATGTAATGTTTTTCCGTTAGGACTCAAGCAAAATAATCATTTATAAATAATAAAGACATTTATAAAGTTTGATATGTGCTTAAAGACAATAAAATTATACCGCTAACACATAATATTTTCCCGTCGGGGCTTAAAACAATAACCATTTATAAATAATAAACACATTTATAAAATTGGATATATGCTCAAATACAATGATATTATACTAATAACATGTATTGTTTCCCGCCGGGACTCGATCAAAATAATCTTTTTTAAATAATAAAACTATTTATAAAATTTGGTACGTGCTCAAAGACAATGAAATTATATCGATAACATATATTATTTTCCCGTAAGGACTTAAAAGCAAAATAATCATTTATAAATAAAGTCATTTATAAATTTGATATATGCTCAAAGACACTAAAATTATATTGATAACATGTATTGTTTCCCCGCAGGGACTGAAAAGTACAATAATTATTTATAAATAATAAAACATTTGTAAAATTTGATGTGTTTAAAGACAATAAAATTTTAGCTACATTTATATCAATAAAAATTGATACGTGTTGAAAGACAATAAAATTATACCGACAACATATAATGTTTCCTTGTTGTGACGCAAAAGCAAGATAATCAATTGTAAATAATTAAAGACATTTATAAAATTGATATGTGCTTAAAGAGAATTAAATTATACAGACAACATGTAATGTTTCCCCGTTAGAACTTAAAAACAAAAAAATCATTTGTCATTTATAAATAATACAGACTTTTAAAAAATAAAAATAAAAAAAAAAAAAATAAAAAAAATTAACAAAAAAAGTAAAAATTATAAATTATAAATATAAGAAAAGTAAAAAATTTAAAAAGTAAAAAAATTTAATTAATAAAAAAAATATAAATTCAGAAATTAAAAAATAAAAAAACATAAAAGAGAAAAATACAGTGACTTCCTGAAGTAGAAAGGGGGAAAAAGCATAAATTAGAAAAAAAAATGAGTGAGTTAAACGAAAGAGAAAAAGAAATTAAAATTGAGAGCATGGAATGAAATGGAAAAAAAAAATAATGAGGAAAAATATGATGCGTAACATAAATGTTTTTGCGTTGGGAAAAACAAAATCAGTAAATATCTAAATTGGTCCCTGATAAAAATCACGAAAATCAATTTAGTCTCTGAGAAACAAAAAAATACCAATTTAGTCTCTGAGAAACAAAAAAAACTAATTTGATCCTTAAAAATCTTAAATATCGGTTAAATTAATTATTTTTAGGATAATTTTTGAGACATTTTAATTCATATTAGATACTAATTTAACCTATGTATGAGATTTTTAAATACCAAATTAATATTTTTTATTTTTTAGTAATTAAATTAATTTTCGTAATATTTGTCGTGAACCAATTTAAGTAATTATTTACTCGAATAAAATTTTTGTCGAAACAAATGAGCACAAACGAACGAAAAGTGGCACCGTTTTTGTTTTTGATCAGAAAACAGTGGAACCGTTTGCAATAAAAAATTAAAAAAATAATAAAAATAATAAAGTAAATAAAAAAGAGAAAAAGTAGCAAACGGGAAGTTGAAAATTTTGATGAAGACACGTGGGCACTGGGGTCTACTTTTAACAAAGTAGGTTGACAAGGAAAAAGAGTCAAGCCTACTGCATCCACCACTCATACATGATCTCAAGCGTATTTGGGAAGCCCGTGTATGTAGCTCCAACCATTTAGTTCAAGTTTTTTCTTTTATTTTCTTTCGTTTCCTTTTCCTACTTCTTTTCTTTTCGTTTTTCTTTTCGTCCATACTCCATACTTCATGAGACGCCACGCCACCTTATTAAAGTAATCCTAATTAATTAATCTTAATCGTCTTATTATTAACTAGTATTCTAACCCGTGCCAAGCACGAGTATATAAACCTTATGGATGATTCTATAAATATTTTTAAAATATACTATTTATTATATATGTTTCTTCTTTTGTTAGAATACTATATATGTATGTGTGTGTATATATATACACACACATATTGGAATGAATCAAGTTATTGAGAGAGTAACTTTAAAGTATAATAAAAAAAAGTAACTTTAAAATAGTTACTCCACATCTTATCCATCTATTTTCTTTTAATCCGATGGTTCTTATTAATCGCTAACCCTTTTCACGTAAGTAAAAAAAACGATCTTGGTGGATTCCCGTTTTTTCGACTCTTGTACGCATATCTAGGAAAATTGAACACGCCTCTTTTTCTTGAAAAAATAGGGACAACTTTTTCGAAAACTTTTTAAGTGGTTAACGCAGTTCACACGCATGATTAATGAAGTGTTAGATTTAGTTAATAGATATATCAGGTGTTGTAACTGATTAATTATCTATTAAACATCATTAACCGCTAATTTAAATATTAATAACCACGATTTTCATGTGTTTTAACTACATGTAGATTTAAACACCTGGAAATCAGGTTAATCACGTTTAATTTTGTGGCTAATGAAGTTCAGTAGATGATTAAAGAGTTGTAACACCTGATATACCCATCACCAAATCCAGTTTAATCTATTAACCACATGTGTAAACTGCGTTAACCATTTAAAAAGTTGTCGAAAAAGTTATCCCAAATTTGTTATTCAAATAATGAGACCGCTTATTAAGTCAGAACAATATTATAAAAAATCACTCATTTGATGTCTTTTTCTTTTATTCTGGCCAGTGAAAACCTTGGTAAATGTCGATGAATTTTTCTTGTTTGATGAGACCACTTCAAATTTCAATTTAGGTTTGCAAATAGAATATTTTTCTTTATAAAATTCTCTCAAATTAACAACCACTCCTCAAAGACATCAATAAAAAAAAGTTCTTCAACATACAATATTCTATTCACTATTTTTCTTCAATATAACAATTTCTAATCCCTTGTGCAGTATAGTTGAGATTTTAACCGATAATTGTAGACTTTTGAATATCTCAATGTGAATTTCTAATGGAGTATTGCTTTTCCTTCTTCTGAATCACGAAATCAAGCTTCGGTTGCTGATTGACCCTAATTATTTTTGCACATATATACACCCCCCATAATATAACATTCAAGATAAACATATAATAAATAAATAGATATGTAAACAAATTTAAAATATGTTCTTAACAGATTTGATATTTCCTTAAAACATTTTCACAATAAACACAATAATTATAAATAACGAACTTTTAAAAGATTTAAAATTTTTATGAAACAAAACATATCTTTTATTTATAATTAATTGATTTCATATCAAAAAATTCTGTTATTTATAATCAAATTATATATATATATATATATATATATATATATATTTTGATAAGTTACTACTTTAACAATTTTGATTTATATTTGTATAAATTTTGATAAGTTATTACTTTAACAATTTTGATTTTGTTACTAATTTAACACACACACAGAGAAAATATTTGATATTTTTGTGAAATAAAACATATATTTTATTTATAATTAATTTCTTGTATTAAAAAATCTTTTATTTATATATAGTTAAATGATTTAAATTTATTTAAGTTTTTGATATATTTTTATAGCATGTCTGCAAAAGTTTATGACGTAAAATTCCAATACGAAATCCATCACAATCATACATTTGTCTTTTGATTTGGTAATTACTTCTATAAATTTCCTATTTTGAATTGAAAACTATTGTAGAGAAAATCAAAAAAAACTAATGACGCTATTAAATGTAGACAATAGGATTTTTAACAATTAACTAAAACTTGTGCAAGATTGTTACATTTTTTATATACACTTTTATTTTAATTTTACAAACAGTTATTTTTTTCCATGATGTTTTTTATAATATAATAAAATACTGTGTAAAATTTGTTTTTTATAAAAAGGTTTAATTTTCAACATACTTGTCAAGAAAAAAACCTATATATGCGCGTATATATATTGAATTTTAATATTATTATAAAATAAATGTTACTTTTATCTATTTTTTACCGATATTTGTATGACGAATTATTATTCAAATATTTATTAATTTTTATATAAATTTAAATTTCTATATTCTATACCATGTATTTCTATATTAAAATTCTGTTAATTTTTATAATTCCTTTATTCTATATTCTATATTATATTAAATCAGAAATGGTTAATGATTTATCTAAAAATGTTAAGATTTTAAAATTGGATGGACTGGATATAAACAAAAATATAAATTTAATTTAAATTTTATCATGTAATTAAATTTGAAATAATTATACAAACAAATTTTAAATTTGTATGGATGAAAGCAAATCTTCAGTAATTAATTAGATTTGAAAATATTATGTTGGAAGTTCGATATATTTATTTATAGTTTTTCTAACGTGTGCAACTTTGCATAAATTAAGATTAGTTAATTTTTCATTTTTTTCTTTATTAATTACCTTTTTTTCTATTTACTTTATGCATGTAATTTCTTTTTTCTCACCAAATAGGAAAGCGATTAATTAATAAGGAAAAAAGTGAGTAATTAATGAGCAATAACGTGTGCAAGATAGCACACATTAGAAAAACTCATTTTTTATATTAAAATTCATATAAGAATGAAAGTAAACAAAGTTACAAAAATATTATAAAAAAATTCCTAGTTAAGATGTGAACACGGTTTCAAGAAAAATGTTTATCTTTTCGTATTCAGTGTGATTTTCTCTATGTTGTTTTAGGTAAATATTCATTCAAGTTTCTATATTAATCAATGTACATACGGTAAATAATGCTTTTTACTCGCATAAAAGAAAATAGTGAAAAAGTAGTTGCATGAGAGATGATAACAAATAAGAAAGAAAATTTTCCCGTGTGTTATATTTTTTCTATAATTTTTATATAAATAATTATCAATTTACATATAAAATAGTGTTTAAAAGAAAATTTAAATTTTCTCAAATAATATATGAGATTGAAAAGAAAAATAAATATACAATAATATAAAATGAAGATAAAAAAATAATATGATTAACTGAATTATAAGAAAATGAATTATCTAGGTTGATAAATACAACTTTTAAAGAAAGGAAAATGAAATGAAAAAAAATAAATTAAGGACGTATCAATTACATAATTATACAGAATACACACACACACACACACACAAACATGGGAGTAATGACCGAATAAAAAAAAACAAATTTTCGGGAATGAGTCTTGAAAGTGTTTTTTGACGGAATGAATCTTAGAAGTTGAAAAGTAAGAAAATAGCAAACAAAATAAAATGAAAAGAAAAATATTGAAGAATTTGAAAAGTAAGAAAATAGCAAACAAAATAAAATGAAAAGAAAAATATTGAAGAATGAATTGAAAAACTGGACAAAAGAGCAGGGTCGTCTTAAACATTTTGGAGGCCCTGTTCTAATCTTAAAAATTGAGGCCCTAATAAAAAAAGGCAATTTTAATAATTAAATTGGACTCCATTAGGTAGCCATGCACTGAAACGTTTGATTTCATGTGCGTAAGTTCCGTGCGTAAAACGTAATTTGAGGCCCGTGAAGCAATTTTTTTGGTGAAACGGTAAAACGCTTGAAAATTTCTTCCGTTGATTTTTTTTTGTGTGCGTTTGTTGAGCAAAATTTGGGGCCCTCAAATTTGGGCAAAAATTTGGGGCCTTGTGCTATTGGTCTGTTTATACAGCCCAATAGCCGGCCCTGCAAAAGAGCTAACCATTATGTTATTTTAATAAGCTTCACACTACATCATTTTATTAAGGAACCTAGAAAGCAACTCCAAGTTTTTTTTTAACAGCAAAAAAAGAATATATTTATTAATAATTAGGAGTACTTAAGGGGTACTCTTCCATATGAATATGTATATGCATATGAATAAGCTATTGTGGTTTGGTTAATTGAGGATAATAAATGGTATGAAAACGTAGCAGTGATGGCATCATTGAGATTTGAGAGTAATGAAAAAAGATTGATCTGTAGAATAAGAAAATCAAATGCACTATGAGATGAGGTGAGTCCAACTCAATATGAGATGACCAATATTAAGTAAGGCAACACTGTTTTTCAAAAGTTAAAAAATGCACAGTTGAATAGCCTTTGGAATAAATACACACATCAATGCCTATACAGATGGAGTGTAACTCTATTCCATAGCTTGTGTTTGCTAGATATAGCAGATAAGTTTTGGATACAACCAATGATGGTTCAAGACCTCAAGATAATAGAACACCAAAAGCTACATCAGCCATCAACCTTTTTATGACTAACTGTAATCACATCCAATTCCACAACCGTGAGCCTAGTTGCCTTATGTAAAATATAACAACTTCTTCCAGAATCTGTCAAACAAACATAGCAAAAAAATAATATGAAACAAAAAATGATGACATATACCACACATGGACAATACTGGAAATGAAAGAACAACCCGAGCCTGTAATTCGTTGAACAAAAAATCAGATATCTGAAACCAAAATATTAAGCAATAAAAGAATGGAAAAATGAATAAATGAATAATTATAGAAGATAGAGAGGAAGGGTTCAAGCGAGAGAATGAAAATAATGCATAAGAAAAATTAAAACACGTTATAATTCATCAACCAAAACCATGTTGCACATCAGAATCTTCTTCACTACAATCAGTTGGTGGATTGTTCTTCTAATAATTTTGAAAATCCAGGAGGCGAATTTCTATATTATCATCTTTACCAAGTGTATTTTGTGACAGGTGGGAATCTTCCATTTGCTTTGTAGTGGATCCTTGCCTCTGAACCTGCACCTTCCCTTTATATTGGTCCTTCTTCAGAGCAATACTATTTTTCTGTATTCTCATATAGCTTGGCATATATAATACAAAATTACTATAATTTAGCGTGATTGATCGGTTTTAGTATAACAACAAAGGAAATCAATGCCTGATTATGCAATTCTTAATACGGTAACAAATGCTAATTGATCAATTTTAGTATAGGACAAAAAAGACAATATATTCTTGATTAAGACAACTATAATAATAAAGGAGGAAAAATCAATTTACAAAAAAAAGGAGGAAGAATCAATTCGAATTTTGAATAGTGCAAGTGATTGTGAAAAAAATAATTTCCACTGAATAGATGCATTTTCTACACATTTTTAATTACTTTCAATTGTATTTCTGATTTGCTTTAAATATTGATTGAAAACATTTTTTTACATTAATTAACCTATCATTTGAATTTCAAATTTGCAGGCTAATTCTATCTTTACTGTGTGCCCGTAATAAATTGTTAGGAGGAGAATTAAAGATTGCATTTCCTTATAAGGTGATGACATGCAGACACAAATCGTTTTATTCCATTATTAAGAATATAATTTTATTTTTTCTATGAAAGAATATCGTTTTATTTAAAACAATTAATTTATTAGATTGATATTTTTTAAAAATATACATGGTTTTATGATTTATAACAATAATTACATTTTTTATTCCATAGATTATTATTTTATAATTATGATCTCTTTTTTATATTTTTTCAAAATAACATAATCATTTTTAGGATGGTAATTTAGAAATCTGGTAATTCTCAGCACATTGATATACGAAAATATGACTTATTAATTTATTAATTCTCAACAAAATTGGATTTTTTTTTATTGCTATATTAAAAAAATGACATTTGGTTTGTAATTTTAATTAGTTTTAATACAATATTATCAACAGCTAATGTATTAAAAAATGACATTTGTTTTGTAATTTTAATTAGTTTTAATACAATATTATCAATAGTTAATGTATTAAAAATAGAATATAATTCATTTAGTTTTGGCACAATTAATTAAGGGAAACGTAATAAATTATGGGAGAAAAAACGAAATCAAAAAATTTTCTTGAAAAATCACTTTTAGCATTTTAATTCATCAACAATCAAAATAATTCATAATGATGTTAATTATTACAATCCGTTTTAAGAATAATTTCCTTATGTTCGGTATTAAAAAAATGGTCAGCGTATTTTTTTCAAGCATATGTGTCATTCGTTTTTTTCCTAATAAGAACCGGGTGGCATTTTTTTGATGACATGTTTATCCTAGTGTGTACCTATTAATTGTTGGATTAACTATAAAATGACATGTAGAGGAGAATTCAATGAGGTGATTTGTAAATGTATATATTATTGATTATTGATAACGTAAGCGCACTTATATCGAAATGAGAATGAATTAAAAACATAAAGCATACATCCAGACATACAAAAAATATATACATATAGAAGTCATAAGTAGTGAAGTGATACAATCCATCCCAATAGTGTACAAGTATAGAAGATGTATTATGGAAAAGTGGTAATGGTACAATCATCCAAGAACATCTTTACGAACCCTCACTCTCAAAATACATTAAAATAGAAAAGACTCACTAGCCATAACAACCTACACCCCCAGGCTCCTTAATAGGGGTATCAAGAGCTCCATTCTCCCCCCGGCGTCTCCTCTAATATACCTACACCAAAGCCCAGTTAGATGAGTTGCGAGATATCACCATTTGGCGACACCTCGCTACACGAAGATATGCACCAGTCCTAGCAAGACTAACTCTGTGAACAAAACCTCTCCTAGTACTAGCACAAGAGGTCTGGGGAGTATCGTAGTCCCTATGGTGGTCCCATGGGATTCTCCACATTCTGTCAAATGTGAGTCTCTGAACTATCCAAATTTTCACAACTAAGCTAGCTCTAGGGGAGCCAGTAAACCTAAAGAAAACACTACTGTAGCTCAATGTTGCCCTAAACTTGTCAAGTAATGCATGCGCGACATCCTTCTCCTCCTCGAAATTGTCTTCTCAGGATCAAGCATCAAATATAAAGAAAATACAAAAAACATAATGAAATACAAATCTACACAATATGATACAGAATAATGTTGACAAAACCCACCTCCTTGTTGACAAAGCTCACATGCAACTCATTCCCCAACATCCAACCATCCCATTTATCACAATGCTTGACTATTTACATTTCCATCTCCATTGTTTTTCTTTGCAACGTGTTTGTTTCCCCATTGTATCCAGTTAATGTTTGGTCTCTAAGCTCATTATAAATAGGGCCAAATACTCATGTATCAAACATTGAAGTTATATGAATTGAGAGTGTTTAAAAACAGAGTTCCCTCTGTTCTTTACTGGTTCTGTACCATTTTGGTATTCAGAGCTCAGGTTCAGTAAGTTTTTGAGTGAAAGGGTGAGAGGAATTAATCTTAGAAGAGAGGAGTTTTTGAGTGAGGAGCATAGGCACCAAAAGCCTCGAAACCTCCATTTCTGATCCCATTTTGCCAAAACTAACACTGCCATCGTGTTCAGAAGGCCCAAAACCTACCGAGTACGAAATTTCACGGCGACCGGACATCCCACGCGCTCTCACGCGCCTTTACCGTAGTCCCACACGCCGCCTCTGCTTCTTCATGCGCTGCACGCGCCAGTCCAAGGAAGAAGACGAGCCACATCAGTGTCCACATCATCTGCCACGTCACTTGTCTATCCAATCATTGACCGCCACGTGCCAAAATAGCCATGTCACCTTCCAGTTAGCGTTGACCAGACCGCCGCTTCAGCATTTTTTCAAATTTGCAGATAAGTCTCTAAAATTTTTAGTATTTGCATTTCAGTCCCCAAACTTTTACAAATTATAATTTAGCCCTTGAAGTTTTCAAAATTGCAATTTAGCCCCTGTAGTTTCTAAAATTGCATTTTGCCCCCCCAAAATTTTCAAAATTACAATTTAGCCCCTGATATTTTCAGAACTTGCAGTTTAACCCTGTTTTGTGAAATTACTATTTTACCCCTATATCATTTTTGCTTTCCCTTCTTTTCTGATTCAAAAAAAAAAGGAAAAGAAAAGAGAGGAGTAAAAAAAAATGCATCCAAGAAGACAAAATGATCAAACTCTCCGTGATATTCAATTTGAAGAAATGAGAAGACAAATTCAACAATTACAGGAAACGGTTAACGCGCAGCAAGCCCTATTGGAAGCATGACAAATACCATCAGATGTTGACGACTCCAACAGTGATTCATCATCATTGAGGCACCGCCGCCCTCAAAGACAGCCTATTAGAAACGCTGACATCAAGGTAGAAATCCCAGATTTTGAAGGGAAATTTCACCCAGATGAGTTCGTTGATTGGCTTCAAACTGTAGAACGAGTCTTCGAGTACAAGGAGATTTCAGAAGAAAAGAAAGCCAAGATCATTGCTGTGACGCTAAAGAAGCACACTTCAACATGGTGGGAGAATCTTATAAAGAAGCGAGAACGTGATGGGAAAAAGAAGATAAAGACATGGGAAAAGATGCGGCGAGAACTAACCCGTAAGTTCCTTCCTTCATCTTACTATCAAAATGCCTTTATTTAGCTACAAAATTTTCGAAAGAGGAATTTGACTGTAGAAGAATATACAAGAGAGTTTGAGAGGTTGATAATGAAGTGTGATGTTCAAGAGAGGGAAGAGCAAACCATAGCTCGATACCTCGGATGATTAAACACCAATATTGTCAACCCAGTCGAACTCCAACAATACTGAACCTTAGAGGATGTTGTTGAACTAGCCATCAAAGTGGAAAAACAATTACCCAGAAAATCCACCTATCGTCCTTTTACCAACACAGATAACCCCTTCCACAATCGCAACACCACCACCAATAAGCCAAGCACATCCATAGCACCACCCCCAAAAAACACCACCGACAACAAGAATAAGGCCACAAAGTGCTTCAAGTGTCAAGGTTTTGGTCACATCGCTTCAAACTGCCTAACTCGCCGAACCATCACTATCATCAAAGGAGAAGCCTCTGAGGTCTCTGAAGAAGAAGCTCCAGAAGAACCTGAGGAGCCCGAGCCCATATATGACGAAGAATTCACCCCTACTGATCATGGTGAATCTTTGGTGATCAGAAGAAGCCTCCATACGATGTCAGACAAAGGAGAACCATGGCTACGACACAACATTTTTCACACTCGTTGCACCACCGCCGGAAAAGTATGTGATGTCATCATAGACAGTGGGAGTTGCGAGAATGTTGTATCTAATCATATGGTAGACAAGTTGAAGTTACCAACTCAAAGTCATCCTCATCCCTACAAGCTACAATGGCTCAACAAGGAAAGCGAGGTAAGAGTCACTAAACGATGTCTGGTGTCTTTCTCAATTGGTAGGAAATACCAAGATGAAGTATGGTGTGATGTTATCCCCATGGATGCTTGTCATCTACTCCTTGGAAGGCCTTGGCAGTATGATCGTCGTGCCTTATACGACGGATATACCAATACATACTCATTTGTTAAGGAAGGAGTAAAAATTAAGTTGTCGCCATTATTGCCAGCTGAACTCAATGAAGGTAAGAAGGAATCAAGACATTTGGTTTCTTTGGTGACAAAGGAGCATCTCAACTTGGCCCCAGAAGAAATTCCTACCGTGAGTTTGACTCTATTGTTTGAACCAAACAAAGAAGCAAGCATCCCGGACGAAATTCGGCCATTACTTGCTGAATTTCCAGATGTTATACCAGAAGAGATTCCACCTGGACTTCCACCTATGCGAGATATTCAACATGCCATTGATTTTGTTCCAGGAGCTGTCATTCCCAACCGACCTGCCTATAGGATGAGCCCCCAGGAGCATGTCGAAATCCAGCGGCAAATTGAAGAGCTGTTGCAAAAGGGATTAATAAAAGAAAGCGTCAGCCCTTGCGCCGTTCCTGTAATTCTAGTCCCCAAGAAGGATGGAAGTTGGAGGATGTGCGTTGATAGTCGAGCTGTTAACAAAATCACAATCAAGTATCGATTTCCGATACCACGGCTCGATGATTTACTTGATCAGCTGCATGGTGCCACCATCTTTTCAAAGATTGATCTGCGAAGTGGATACCATCAGATCAGGCTCAGACCCGGAGACGGGTGGAAAACTGCCTTCAAAACTCGAGATGGTTTGTATGAATGGACTGTGATGCCTTTTGGCTTATCTAATGCTCCTAGTACATTCATGCGATTGATGAATCAGGTACTTCGACCTTTCATTGGTAGATTTGTTGTTCTTTACTTTGATGATATTTTGATATATAGTAAGGGTAAAGAAGAGCACTTAGATCATCTGCGACAAGTGCTTTAGGCTCTGAGAGAGCAAAAACTGTATGCTAACTTGAAGAAATGCTCATTTTCAACCAATGAAGTAATTTTCTTGGGTTACATCATCACAAATGAAGGCATCCGAGTCGACCCAAGCAAAATTGAAGCAATCAACAGTTGGCCCACTCCGAAATCTATTCATGATGTACGGAGTTTTCATGCATTAGCGTCCTTCTATCGCAGGTTCATCAAAAATTTTAGCTCTGTTGCTGCACCCCTCACCGAAAGCCTGAAAGGAGACTGATTCCAATGGACAGAGCAAGCTCAGAAGAGTTTTGAGGAGTTAAAAAGGCGATTGACAGAAGCACCTGTGCTCGCACTTCCAAATTTTGATCTGGTTTTTGAAGTCAATTGTGATGCTTCAAACACAGGTATTGGTGCTGTTTTAGGCCAGGAAGGTCATCTGATAGCCTTCTTCAGCGAGAAGCTCAACAACGGCAAACTCAAGTACTCCATGTATGATAAAGAGTTATATGCCATTGTTCGTGCCCTTCAGCATTGGAGTCATTATTTGCTTCACAAGGAGTTTATCCTCTACTCCGACCATGAAGCACTCAAACATCTGAGTTCTCAGTAAAAGATCAATCGCAGGCATGCTGCTTGGAGTGAGTTTTTACAGGCTTACCCATTCTTACTCAAGCACAAGGCGGGAGTTCAAAACACTGTAGCCGATACTCTCAGCAGGCGACATACTCTCCTCTCGACTCTCCAAACAAAGGTTATTGGATTTGAAGCTATCAAAGAGTTATATCACGATGATCCCGATTTTTACAAGTTTTGGAATACAACAGAATCACAGTCGTTCCAAAGTTACTACAGGCATGACAGATATTTGTTCAAAGAAAAGGCATTATGCATCCCTCAGTGTTCCCTTCGAGAAGCAATCATTTGGGAAGCCCACGATGGAGGATTATCCGGACACTTTGGATGAGACAAAACTGAGGCTTTAGTCAAGGAAAATTTTTATTGGCCAAAAATAGAAAAGGATGTCAACAAGCACATTCAAAGATGTCGAATTTGTCACTTGGCCAAAACCACCAGTCAAAATACCGGTTTGTACATGCCTCTTCCAGTTCCTGAGGCACCTTGGGAAGATGTTAGCATGGACTTTGTTCTTGGACTACCTCGAACTCAGAGGCAAAAGGATTCCATCACAGTGGTTGTTGATAGGTTTTCCAAGATGGCTCATTTTCTTCCCTGTCAAAAGACTAATGATGCTGTGCAGGTTGCAGATTTATATTTTAAGGAAATTGTGCGTCTTCATGGGATACAAAAAACTATCACTTCTGATCGAGATGTTAAATTCTTAAGCCATTTTTGGAGGACTCTCTGGAAGAAGATGGGAACTAAGCTTCAGTTCAGCAGTGCTAGTCATCCCCAAACCGATGGCCAAACAGAGTCAATCAACAAGCTATTGGGAAATCTTCTCCGTAGTTTTGTTGGAATAAATTTGAAGCAATGGGATCTTGTTCTTGCACAGGTCGAGTTTGCATATAACAACTCTATCAGTCAGGCTACTGGAAAATGCCCATTCGAAGTGGTTTATGGGATGTGCCCTTTGAGTCCGCTAGACTTGACGCCTTCGTCTAATGTTCGAGCTTATAGTGCAGATGCCGATGAAAGAGCCAAAGAAATCAAGAATTTGCATGAAAAGATCCGTGAGAAAATTCAGAAGCAAAACACTAGGCGCAAACCTCAACGAGACAAACATAAGAAATTGCAGGTATTCAAAGAAGGAGATTTAGTATGAATACATTTGAGAAAGGAGTGGCTTCCTAATCAAGCAATTCTAAGTTATCTCCTAAAGCTGATGGCCCTTTCAGAATTGTACAGAAGATCAATGACAATGCTTATAAAGTAGCACTACCCAGAGATTATGGGGTTTCTGCAACTTTCAATGTCGCTGATCTTTCACCTTATTTTGAAGATGAAGCTGAACTCGACTCGAGGACGAGTCCTTTCCAACAAGGGAGAATGATACAGAATAATGTTGACAAAAGCCACCTCCTTGTTGACAAAGCTCACATGCAACTCATTCCCCAACATCCAACCATCCCATTTATCACATTGCTTGACTATTTACATTTCCATCTCCATTGTTTTTCTTTGCAACTTGTTTGTTTCCCTATTGTATCCGGTTAATGTTTGGTCTCTAAGCTCACTATAAATAGGGCCAAATACTCATGTATCAAACATTGAAGTTATATGAATTGAGAGTGTTTAAAAACAGAGTTCCCTCTGTTCTTTACTGGTTCTGGTTCTGTACCACAATATGTCATCAATAGAAGAGAAAAGATAAAATACAATGTTCTTGTACAATTACTGGTGCAGAACCTTGGGCTATTTTTAATGGAGTGAAGTTGGCTTGAGATAGAGGCTTTAGGAAGATCATGGAGTTCGACTTGCAAATGGCAGTGAGTCTTATCAACCAAGGGTGTTCATCGCTGCATCCTAGCTTCAACCTTATGACAGACATCTGGGAATTCTTGCGGAAGGATGGTAGTTTCTCTTTTATCCATACTTATTGAGAAGCAAACCAAGTTGCTGATGAGTTTGTCAAGTTTGAGTTGAGTCTAGATTCTTGTGGTAGGGGTTTTTTATGTTGTTCCAAATTTAGTTTCGGTTGCTTTGAAGGAAGACCGCAAGCCCATTTGAGAAGCCCGTGTATGTAACTCCAGCTATTTAGTTCAAGTTGTTTTCTTTTATTTTTTTCGTTTGCTTTTCCTACTTCTTTTCTTTTTCGTTTTTCTTAAATTTTTTATCATTCTTCTTGAACTTATTGTGGTTATCAGATTGCAATTCGAACAACTTCATGAACATTTTTTGCAAACCAGACTGCATTTCGAACGTACTTCATACACCGCTTGTGGCACATCGAATGCACATCAAAATAAAAAATACACTATAAACTTGTCAACTTGAAGATTCCTAAAAAAAAAAAAAAAAAAAAAACTAGATTTAAGTGTCAGATTGCTCATCGAATCGAAACGAAGTTGCGAAAAATCACCATAAAGAGTGAGAAAGGTGAAATAACTATTTTGGAGAATAAAAATGAGAAAAACTATTTTAAAAAAAATACTTGCACAAATCTCGCCTCCTTACATGGATGACAAAAAAACACTTATGTTACTCCTTATGTACCAAACAAGTGATTAAGTGAACATGTTGATTTCCAACCAATCATTCTTCTTTTTATTTCTTTCCTTTCTTTTTCAACTCATTCAAACAATGCCTAAAATATTTTAAACCAACTTAATTGGTTTAGATTGTGTTGACCACGAGACTCTTGACCACGTCTCTCTTCCGGCTTAACCAATGGTATCGTGTTCAAATCCAGCCCTGAAAATGCAGCATCGTTACCATGCGGTCCTATCCAATTCGAGGAATTAGTTTTTGCAGAATACCCAATTTATACCAAAAATAGCTTGTGTTGACCACGATTTCAGTAATACTGCTTTCAGTCACCAAGCTAATATCTATGTAGTTTTTATGCGTTCAATTTGTTAGCAGCACATAAATTGTTTTAACTTTTATGAGAAAAAGGGGTGGGGGGGTTAGAGCACATATAGGAACATGTTTATCAATGATAAGAAGTTAATTCAAACTCGGCTAAAATCAAAATCTACTTCTACTCTACTTAGCCCAACAATTCTTCTGTAAAATGTTTAGCTGCAATGAGCAATATTTTCTTGATTGAAAATCATAACATAGTTCCCTGGCTAGTACATATGGCCCTGTTTAGTGTCACCTATTAATAATCAGTACCCAAGAGATGTAAAAGAAAGTCTTTATAATGGCCTGATGTGTCTGAACGAACAGCATGGGTTAATGGTTTTCCATATTTACTATAATATGCTGCTTTTATATGATGCATGTCAATCTCAGTCCTTGTAACAATTACTCTTATCAGTCTACTGTCATCAGTTCCAATACCCTTCATTGACTTGCGCAGAATCTGCAAAGGTATATATAGATCATAAAACACATCATAAAGTATAAACCAAACAAAAATGTAATGAAAAGGCTATTAGAGTAAAGTTTGTAAGTTGTATAGTGCATCAGTAAACAACAAGTACTAAGAAGGAAAGGGAATATACAATAGAATAGGGAAGAAAGATTCAATTAGGGTGTGGAAGAAAATATTCAAATGAGAAAATCAGAATGAATAACTGATTTAGTCCTCGAAATTGTAGGACCAGTTAGTAATTCATAAAATAATTCCTAAAATTGAAAACCTCGATCACATTGGTCCATTTGAGAGAATCTTAGGACTAAATTGATCGACGTAAAAGCACTAACGTGATCGAGGATTTTCAATTTCATGAATCATTTTGAAATTTCGTTAATTTCAGGGACAAAATTGTTCGACCTTTACAATTTTTGAGACTAAATTGATGATTCACCAGAGAAAATCACATATTCATGTAAGTGAAGAAAAAAGTACATAGTCTTTAACTCCCTAGACACTTTATAATATAAAATGCACAAATAGAAGAGCATAAGAAACCAAATAGAAGTTTCTGAAGATGGAAAACTACCTTGGCAAAGTACATGGCAGGGTTAGTAGCACATCGTAGTATGGTCAAAAGGCCACTCATAAAAGAGCCAGATGTTTCACTCTTTATTGCCTTCATGAGAAAGAATAGTTGCATTATGCACACAAAAAAAAAAAAATTAGAGGAAAAGAAAGCAAGTCACTATACTTGTTTGTATTGTAGGCATGTATACCTTTTCAAGTGAGTTGCCAAATGAAGCATAGTAGGCAGAGCTAACAGCAGCTAAATGTGTGCTGCTTCTATCAGTAAAAATCTTTATGAAAGTTTTCTCATCAGTTCCTATCCTCTTCTCCCCTGATTTATACAGTTGTTTGGCATCCTGTTGTACTATTGCATGATCCAATTCTGGGCCTTCATAACGCGGCGTACTTACATATGCAAGCAATAACTGTTGAAGTATCCAAAACCAATATGTAAAGATTTTATAGATGTTTTAACAAGACTAGAGTATCAAGTAAAAAAATGTTCTAGAAGACTGCTAAATTGCAATGTCCTTAGAGTGTTCTAAGAATCTGATGGATCACATGAATTGACTATAGACAAATTTACAGGAGGAAAGCCATGACTCAAGACAGATTCAAAACAAGTTCATAACCAACCAGCATGCTCTTTTTAATTTTATCCTATTGCTTTCTCTTAAGATCCTAAGTTCACAACAATTTCAGTTATGCAGAATACAATTTTCCAACCAGAACATACATAATATTTATATTTATTTATTCCTTTTTGAATTTAGAGGGCGAGCCTTGGCGCCACCGTAAGATTGTTGTATTGTGACCTAGAGCCTAGAGGTCACGAGTTCAAATCCTAGAAACAGCCTCTACGCTTATGGGGGTAAGGTCGCGTACATCTATCCTCCTCAGACCCCACCCAATGAGAGTTTCATGCACTTTGCCGCCCTTTACTCTTTTTTGAATCTCAATTCTCTCTTGTAACATGACCTACTCATCTCTGGGGAGAACAAAATCATGTATAGGGAGATTCACATAGTTGAGCCGGAACATGCTGTTATTTCATCTCATTCCTCAATGATATATATTTTATTAGCTAAAATGAAGGTACTTAAATCCTTTTTAACACCTAACAAACTTTTCTCAAGATAAATTTTAGATAAAAGGAGGGAATTGCCTTGTTATCAAGTACTTTTTTTTTTTTCATTATATATTTAACTTAATAAAAGCACATAAACCATACTACAGATAGTGCACAAGCCAAAAATAATAATTGCAAAGAGACAGGGAATGGAGCAGTTACCTTTTTTTGATCACCACTAGTTTGATTTTCGATGTCATGCTCAAGAGGGGAATGATAAGTTGAGAGGTAAACTTCTTTGAGTCGCCTTAATTGTGATGGGGTACGAGAACATATTATTTCTGTTATAGCTTGATTATCAGCAACTGGTGCAGTTAAGGCGTGCCTTGCTATGTAAGCATCCCGGGTTGGAGGATCATGCAGCCAAAGTAACAGTGCTTTCTGAAAGGCATTTAGAAACAAGATATGGGAAAATTAAAGTAAATTCTATTCTCATTTGAGAGTAGTAACAACAAAATTAATCATCCTTAGGTTATTTCGCATAGCTATTCTATGATGCGCAAGATTTTTTAAAAAAATTCCGTGATTATGATTTGGGCGGTGACATAATAGTATTTTATGTCTCTGCGACAGCGATTGAGGCTGATCATCCATATTTGACTACGATTCTCCATAATATCAAGGATCGCACGCGATCGCGACCGCGACTCCGATTTAAAACCTTGAAGATGCAGACAAAGATGCATGCCTAAATAGAATTCTGATGAAAGTTAGACAAATTGAACTGTGGAAATTGTTCTGTTTACCTTGATATGGCCGTGAATCTCTGAAGATATTCGTTTGGAAAGTGGTTCAGAATAGGTAGTTTCATACTCTTGTTGAATAAGGCTGCGTTGATCTGAATTCCTGTGAGCAAGGATTTGGATAACCCTAGATGTGTCACAACCAAGACCTGTAATGAGAAATCCAATAGGAACTTTCATTATCCTATTAAATTACTAAGAGTTCATTGGTAACATTATCAGAGATTCAACCTTCAAAGGAATTGAAAATAACAAGCTAGACTTAATTTTTTATATTTTATAACTAATGATCATATATTGATTTTATTTTATGTTCTTTCCTCAAAATGTTCATCATGCAATATCATGGTGGTTCTAAAAGGACTTCATTGTGTCACAATGTTGAAAAGCATTACATTATCAAAATGCATGTATGCTTCTTTGTGTGCAAAATTAAAACCTTTGAAAGCTTTGTGCAGCTTGACAGCATCTTCACGAGGCGATGGTAACACTGGAGGGACGGTCAAAGTTGACATTTTTTTTTTTTTTTTATCTTTCTACTGTTTTTCTGTGTCTCTGCCAAACAAATTGAAATTAGTTTGGTTTATTGTATATTGCATGCAAAACTGAAAAAGAAGGGAATTTTGAACAAAATATACAATAAACCAAACTATGTCTTCTTGGCAAACTCAATTGTCAATTTGTTAATATCGATGTTTTATATTAGCGTAAATTTCGGACACAAAATATGCATTAGCTAATTTTAAGCGCACCAATCCATTAATAGTAGACTAGAGCAATGGCTACGAGATGCACATTCCTCTAGAATTTCGTATATCCTTTAAATTTGATTATTGTATAAATATAACTGTTGGAAACTATAAAACCAAATCCCACATTGGATGGGATTCAGAGAGAAAAATGGTATATGGAAGATAGTCATATCCTATTTGGACCAGCTCTCAATTGTGCGCGGCCCAACTCTGCACTAGAAGTGTCAAGACGGGCCCAACTCGTTTAGCCCAACATAAAATATGGGCTTGGCTAATTAAATATGAGACTGAAATAATTTGGCTCAGGCCTTTTATTTCTCCACCTCCCCCACTTAATTTCCCCACCTCCCCAATCTAATGAAAAGACTAAAATACCCCTCAACTTAACCCTAATTTCCTCCTCATTTCATCACCTCCCCCCACTCCACAGTTTCTCACCTCCCCTCTCCCGATCCTCGCCTCACCTCCCCTCACTTCCACAGTTCCTCACCCCCCCCCTCCTCTCCCTCTCACTCTCGCCTCACACTCCCCACATTTCCACCGCCTCCCATCGCCTCTCTCTCCTCTCACTTTCGCAAGGTACGAGCATCGCCAGTTATTTTTTTCTCGGTTTCTTCAGATTGGGACTCTAGAGTCGGGCTCTCCGGCTTCAAGAGTCGACGTAGAATTGAAGTTTCTGTCATTCTAGAGTCCGGACATCAGAATGATAGAAACTTCAATTCCTACGTCCGGACTCTTGAAGCCGGAGTGTTCCGGATTCTAGAGTCCGGACGTTCAGAATGACAGCAGTAGTTATTTAATTTGATTTTTATTTATATTTTATTTATGAATTTATTTTACAGGATTATGGCACGTACGAGGGGTCGTGCACCCGCTAGGGGTGGTCGGATACCAAGTGGTCGGATATCAGTCCCTGTTGATGACCGGACGAGACCTACTATGTCGGCGCGCAAGCGTCAGGATGAGCTGCGTCGACATCATGACTGATGGGAGTCAGATTTCACTAGTACGTCGGCAAAGACATGAGACGGCCGTGGAGGCGAGACGTCAGCCGACAAAGCGGCGGTAGTGGAGTCGACAAAGATCCGGTGGTGGAGCCGTAGTGGAGCCAGAGTAGAGCGGTGGTGGAGCCGTCTGGCGGCCGGAGTCATTCCCTGGGGCCCATACGACAGATCAGTTCTTGTCAGTTATGGACAAGAACATGTGGCCGCACGATTGTGGCTTGAGCCCGACGTAAGTAAACACTATTTTTGTTTTTTACATTAATTTCATTTATTTATATGTAATTGACTTATACTGTGCTATTTTGATGTCGATTGCGAGAGATTAGTGGTGATCACCATGGCACCGCAGTACCGCTTTGCCCCTTGTCCGCAGATTCATGCTATTCTGGTTGAGTCGAAGCTTGATCCACTCAGGCGGCTTTGTTATGGGGCGGTCGACAAGGGACTGATTAGTGCCTTTGTAGACCGGTGGCATTCAGACACTTCCAGCTTCCACCTGCCGATTGGTGAGATGACGGTCACTCTGGATGACGTCTCACAACTACTCCATATTCCAGTGATGGGGACGCTCTACACTGCTGCACAGCCGGATAGGCAGACAGCTGCTGCTATGCAGATGGAGCTGTTAGGCGTCCCTAGAGCTGCAGCACATGAGGAGATTGATAGGAACAGATGTACTGCTCGACCGAGTGGTCAAGACCGAGGTATACAGGCGATGCTGCGAGGATGGAGAGTGGGACATGGCAGCCATGGCTTACCTATTGCACCTTGTCGGCACCACTCTGTTCACCGAGAAGAGTGGCTCCTTGACGCGTATAGGATGGCTGCACATGTTTAGGGACTTGAGCCGTGTCGAGACCTACGCATGGGGTGCCATGGCCCTCGCACATTTGTACGACCAGCTCAGGGATGCGAGCAGGTTTAAGACGAAGCAGATGGCGGGATTTGCGACGCTATTACAGTGCAATTTTGTTGTATTCAATAATATGTTATTATACTTGTAAAGCGCTAATTAAAGAGTATTTGAGTTTTTAATTTTCATGCAGGCCTGGATTCATGAGCACTTCCAGACACCTGACCTCGGATCCAGGAGTTTATGTCTGGAGTACGACGAGGCAGTACCCCGTGCCTCTCGTTGGGATGTGGTCAGAGGCGCAGGACTGGTGAGGCCATATCGGCGGGCCCTGGATTGACCGATCAGAGGCGATGTTACCTAGGACCCATATGTTTGGCCACAGCAAAGCGGGAGTTCTACGCTATATCTCACTTCAGGGGCTTCATCCGTTTTGGGACTCTCGTCTATCCATACCTGCCGGACAGGGTATTGCGCCAGTTTGGACATGTGCAGCGCATACCCGTCGATCCCCGGGACTTGAGACGGCAGTCGGTCAGTTCAGAGGAGATGGACGAGAGGTGGCTTCATTTTGATCAGCACCTCATTGTTCTTGGTGCTCCGGTGGCGCCTGGATTACCGGACGTGGAGCCTGGATACATGGATTGGTTCCGACGTATCTCACATCCATATATATATATATATATATATATATATATATATATATATATATATATATATATATATATATATATATATATATATATATATATATATATATCCTGATCATGTACCAGTTCCAGATCCAGGATCACCACCGCCGCCACCGCCACCACCACCACCACCACCATCCGCACCACCACCGCCACCAGCAGATGTATGTTATATTTATAAGTCTTATTTATTTGTCTTAAACAGGCGTGAATACGAAAATTAAATCTTTTTTTGTTGTTGTCGTAGGCTGCTAGTTGGGCTAGGGTGTCTGAGATTGCACAGGCAGTGATGGACGGACGCCTGCACATCCAGCCCGACACCGATGGTTGGGAGTTGATGCAAGAGCTACAGAGATTAGCACGCCCCCATTTCCCGCAGATATATACACGGCGACGGGTCAGGCGTAGGCACGAGTAACATCACCCTCTTAGTGTTTTCATATGTATTTTGATTAGACATATATATGTATTTGTATTTTGGGATATATGCATTTTATTTGTTCATAAATTTTGCGTCTCCTGGTCGTACCATTATGTCGTTGAGAGGCAAATACAACTAAAACACAAATTAAAACACAAATTGAACCATAAATATAGAGATCCAATATATAAATATTCAATGATCTCTGACTACATGTTCTCATGGATGAAAAAAAAATAGATTTCCAATGTTGCATGCGACTAAGATATAGCGCCTCCCAATCCCTAGCACAATCGCTTCTAAACCTTTTCCATTGAACATCCGGCTGAGGTATTGGAGCGTAATGCTTTAAATAGACCTGAAAACATGTCATTTTGAAACCAATTAAACAAAGTAAAAAATGATTTAAAGGTTAAAAAAAAAATAAAGAGTTAACACAACTATTGTACCTGTACAAAGTGTTCCATTCTATGCAGAAATCCAATGCACAGGACGCGCTGATTTTTCCAATCCTTCGGTGGTCCGTGCCTGAGAGGGAAAATTGTGGTACTTTCCCTTGGGTCTAAACAGATCAGAACCACCTTATATTTGTTAGCAATCACATATCCTGCATCTGGCATGGTCATCCATTTGTCTTTTTTGGCAACATGATCAACCCTGTCAACATAGAGTGATCGCCTTAGTGCCTCAAGGTTGTCTTCGCCACAAAGTACACCAACATAGTCGTCCCGGTTTCTCTCAACCTCTCTAATCAAATCCCGGCGCATTAAGGGCCATGCCCCCTCCCCCATCCCAAGTAAAGCAGCGATGCTACGATACCCACAGTTCCCATCGGGCTCTACATCAATAATGTTGTCAATGTATTGATGAATTTCATAAGGAAACTGGTGTATGAATGGCAGGGCCAGAGCTGACTTCATCAGTGGAGGAGCAACTGTAGGTGGTTCTGACTTGATGGGAGGAGGAGGAGTCAGAGGTGGTTACGACTAGATGGGAGGAGGAGCCGAATGTCTAGACAAAGTGTGAGCCGACTTATTGGGCAGAGGAGGAGCTGAACGTCTAGACGAGGTTGGAGTTGACGCACTATCGTGTTGGGAGGCAAAGAAGTCATCAACACGCTCCCATGAGGATGGATCGCGTCTTGTTGAAATATCTACTGCCAACCACTTTCCTTTCTATGGTGTTCCCCTTGGGTTCACCTTACAAGGGGGTGGACAGATAGAAGTGGTGTCAGGAAATGCCAACTCACGTAGTTTCGCCTTCAGTACCATTTTGCCTGCAATATCAAGCTCCTGAAACCTACGTGCCAATGCTGCAAGCTCAACCTGTATACTTAGTTCTGAACCATGGCTACTGTCGGTGTCACATGGGTTCTCGAAGCTCAATTTCCTCCAGTGAGTATGAACTGCCTCCAACGGGATTGGGATGTAGTGCATCGTATATCTGGCAAGCTCACATGCACAAGGTAGTCCATGCGTGTATCTTAGCACACAACCACACGCAGAACTATCTATGCCAACGGTGCTAGATCGGAGAAGCTCGTCGGCAATGTACTGTAACGCATTCTTAGACACAAGGCCATTTAAGTGCTTGTAGACTGCAATATTAAAGCAATGTTGTTGTCTACTAATGCTATGCTCGAATGAAGCCTTCAACTCAGTGTGCTGTAACCTGATCATGTTATTCATTGCATCCCAACAGTTACACAAATCTCCTCTGCTATCAGCTAACAACTTCTTCAACCGCCAATGTGCAGACTCAACCCTGTTCATCAGAAAACAAACACAATTCAGAACTCCACAAAAATAGTGATAAATGTCAGATGTCACCGACAATTCAGATGCATACCTGTTGGTTGTTTTGTTTCCAATGTGCATATGCCGGTCTATCCATGCAGAAACAAATTTATCCCTGTGTTGATTTAGCCATGTGTTCTTGACATAGTCAATGAAGTTATTGAACGGTGCTGAAACATCCTCGAAATGTTGCAGTCGCTGCTGGTAGTCATCCATCGTTGGTGAATCAACAACTGAATCAAACGCAGTCATCACCAATTCAATTTTTTCTTGTGGATACACATAAGTCTTGCACTTCGCCCTCACATTCTTACGGATATGGAATTGGCACAACATGTTACGCGACAGGGGAAAAACGTTAGCCGCTGCATTCATCAAAGAAAGTTCTCGGTCGGTCACTATCACCTGTGGTAATGAATCCTGTCTCACAAACATACCCTTCAACTTTTCAAGCACCCATGTGTAGTTATCCGCTTTCTCCGACTCCACAAATGCAAATGCAATAGCGAATGTCATCTCAGTTGAGGTCACACCAACAATCTCAACTAGTGGCATCCTGTACCTATTAGTCTTGTATGTCGAATCAATAAGCAAAACAATGTTGAACGAATTTACAAGCTTGATAGCTTCAGGATGTGCCCAAACTATATCAGTGATAACATCAGAGTTATCGGCTTTTCTATGCCAGTGGACATAACGATCACGGTGCATCAAGTTCATCAAATGTTGTAACTCAATTCTGCCCTGCCTTAGACTAGACTGGATCTTTTGTCGTGCGTTGTAGATCTGCCTAATTGTGGTGTGACTGTTTGAATTTTTATGCTGTAATGAGAGTAAGGCGTTTCTCGGCTTAATCATGTTCAATGTCATGTCGCTCAGATTAGACAACTCTTCAGAAGTTAGACGACCGACATATGGATGACCCTCAAAGTTTTCGACTAACCCGTGGTTGTGCATACCGCACATTACCTTCAAAATCCACCCTCCAGCACCTTTCACCAGCCTTCCTTTCAATCTGAATGGGCATTGACATTTTCTAGTGCCAGTAGCCTTCACTCCCATAGTCTTGTAAGGCTTATACTTGCCACTTTTCTCGCAACCCAACATCACAAAAGTCTTTTTGCTTGATTGCCCATAGTCTGATCTTAAAATAATAACCATATACCCAACAGATTTGCCAACGTCTCGCGCACATGCCAATAGGTCATCCCGCGTAGAAAACACCTAAAACGACAACATGTATCATTCACCAACTCATCTAACAAATCTTAACAAAATTGATCAATAAAATAAGTACCTGAGCAGTAGTGAATGCACTGGTACAATCCATGGAAACGACCTCTGGAACATCAGGAACAATGGGCACTATGGTGTCGGGAAAGTTGTCTTTGGAAAATTTGTCTTCCATTGAAACTGCACTGGAAAAGACAAGTCAAAACTTTAACAGACAAAGAGTCCGGATTCTAATTCCCGGAATATTCCGGATTCTTAAATCCGGACTATTTTATACCTCCGGACTTTAGAATACGGAGTACTCCGGATATTAGAATCCGGACTTCGGAAATAGAATAATCAAAAAATATATGTCCGGATTCTTATATCCGGAGTGATCCGGTAATAAGAATCCGGACAGTCTGCGATTTCAGGAAAAAAAAAAGAGGCCGACGAACCTGTGGAGGAGATGGCGAACGAATGCGATGCAGGGACCCAACGGCGGTGGTGTTGTTGCTACTGCGGCAGCTGCGGGTGGATTGCTAACAAATGGTGAGGGAGGTGGGGAAATGGCGAGGGAGTATGTGAGGGAGGTGGAGGGAGTATGTAAGGGACGTGAAGAAAAAAAAATGCAACAGTTGGATATTATATATGCAAGGGTAAAGTTGAATTTTTAAAAATATGTGAAGTGGGAAAATTAAGTGGAAGAGATGGGAAAATAAAAACCCTTTGGCTCAACCCAGCCAAACCCAAAATTTCTTGACCCGACATGGGCTGGCTCAAACAATTATCCAAAGTACAGTAATGCTGCCTTGATTATCTTGAATTTAACCGACGAGAAACTTACTACATGAAGGAGCTTACTGACTTTGGTAGTATAGCGTTTGAATAACTTTCTCAAGCATTCATGGAGTTACGTGTTGAAATAATTTTCATTTTATTTATTTTAAAGTCATAATATTATTTTATTATATATTTTAAAGTTATTTATTATGTTTAATTATTTCCTTAATTGGGTTGCAATGAATAGTTATTCTATAAACGTATCCTTTATGTCTCTTAATTGGGTGGTTTTCTTTTTACTGTTGGAAATTTATTGTAATGCCTTTATTACAATTAATTTATTAATTAATTGTTTTGTTTTAGGGTGTGTTTGGTTGGGGGGTTTTGGAAGGGAGAGGAGGAGATGAAATATTTTAAATTATGTTTGTTTGGTTCAATTTTTTTAATGGAAGGGGAGGGGAGGGGAGGGGAGCAAAATCCCTCCTAAGCCAATTTTGGCTCCCCTCCCAAAGTGGGAGGTTTTGGAGGGGATGAGAGGGGAGATTAAATTATTTAAATTAAAATTATTGAAATATCCTTATATATAATATAATATAAAACACTATAAGGATATACCAGTAAATTAATCTCTTCCCTCTATTAAAATCTCTCCCCTCCCCTCCTAAACCAAACAAGTAAAGACTTCCCTCCCCTCCCCTCCCCTCCTCTCAACTAAACACAAAATCAAAGTAAATCCCTCCCCTCCCTTCCCCTTCTCTCCCCTCCCCTCCCCTCCGTTAAAATCCCTCCCTCTCCTCCCCTTATTTGAACCAAACAGACCCTTGCTTTAAATGATAAAAGGCCAACGTAAAGAATGGGAAGGATTTGGACAATATATCTTTGCGCTTGGGACAATCTAATTTTTCAATCTCCATTTTGTTCTCTTTTATTCATCTCAATTATTCTATTGTTCTTGGTTTTCTAATAATTCCTTGGAGAAACATCGGTTGATATTATTCTTTCACCACTCAATTTTTTCAATCCATTGGAGTATTACGTCGTTAATGAGAATCATGATTTTACGGTTTGTGGTTCTCTTGAGCACCAAAAGTTGTTCCTGTGCCCTTGCTAATTCAAGTACAGTACTAACAAGAAGTGGTTATTGTATTCGGGAGAGTATTAGTCTTCAGACCAACTGCATCGAGTAATTTACTCGTGATGACGAAATACTCTTAAGCCAAGTGTTTTGCACGCCTCAGCCAAACCGATAAGTTTACGTGTTTTATTTTAGTCTTATTTGCAATTTTAGTCCCCCTATTTTGCCCAATTTTTTATTTTAGTCCATCTATTTCTAATTTCGGACATTTAGTCCCCCTATTTTTAAAAATTTTGATATTTAGTCCAAATGTTAAATTATCACCTAAAATTAGTGACGTGGCTCTCATTTGGCTTATGTGGTATCAGATTTGTCATATTTTGAGGTGTCATGTCATCAAGCTAATCCACGTATTAAAACCATGTCATTACACAAAATTAAAATTAAAACAGAAATCCCACAAATGAAAAAAAAAAAAAAAGCCATCATTTTCCTTGCTCTCTCAGAAGATGGTCTTCCAGAAAACCATGTCTCCCCCACCCTCCTCCACCTCCTCACCTCATCCAACAACTCCAACCACAACCACATCCTCCTTGTCTTCTCCCTCTGCGCCCTCGCCACCATCGCCCACAGCGTCCTCCTTCTTCCACATCCTCCTCATTTTCTTTCTTCTGATACGTTTTCCGGCCATTCGGCCGCAAATCGAAGCACTCCTTCGATCTCTCCCTTCCTCCATTAGCTAACACTCAGTCGTAGCTCCTCTTCCTTTCCTTCTCTTCTTCCTCTATCAACCCTAACCCTAAGGAAAATTCCCAGTCGCGGCCTTCACCTCCTTTCCCTTTCTTCCTCACCCCTTTCCTGATTTTAAAAATGGATCTCGAATATTTCCTCCCAAAATCAATCAAATCTTTCCCTTTTTCCCACATAAAACCGAACAAGATCCTCCCTGATCTTATTACACGGTCCAGATGCAGGCCTTATGACTAGAGAACTCTAGAGATTCGTTTGAAAAATGGGCAAAACGTGAAGAGTTGATCAGGGAGTATTTTTATCTTTATTTTTTCGTCTCATTTTTTTTTGTTTTTATTTCTCTGACCTGTTTCCATTTTGGTTGCAGATTTTAAAGGAGAGTGAACACAGAGGAGAATAAGAGCAAAGGAGAAGAGAACAAGAGCAAAAGAGGCCGCAGGCAAGGAATCTGTGAGGTCACCAAAAAGACCCAAATTAAACACTTTTTAGTCCTAGGTTTTTTTTGTCTTCACACTTTCGTTTCTATTGTTTTCTGTTTTGTTTTCTCCGTACCTTTCCTGCCTTGAACCCTCCTTTTCTGCCTCTTCCTCCATTACCCAACGTCAAACTCCACCCTCCGCTCCAAGTCCAAACCGAGGTCCACCGTAGAGGGAGATGGCCATGGCCATGGCTGTTCAAGCGGATCTGGTGGTGCTGGGTTGTTGTTGATTGTTGTTGCTGGTTTTTTTTTTTTTTTGGTTTATGTCGTTGCTGGGTTGTTGTTGATTGTTGATGAAGATCTTTTTTCTAATGTTTATGGTGCGGCGGTTGATTGTTGTTGTTGTTGATGTTGCTGTCGTTGATGAAGATGTTTTGTCTGATGAAGATCTTTTTTTTTTTTTGGTTTATGTTGCTGGGTCGTTGTCGTTTGATAAAGATCTGAATCTCCACGCCAGAAAATAACTGGGATTTTTTTTTTAATTTGAAAATTTGTTGGGATTTAATGACATGGACTACCTTGATGACATGACACCTTAGAATTTGACAAATCAGATGACACATAAGCCAAATGAGAGCCACATCACTAAATTTGAGTGACAATTTAATATTTGGACTAAATGTCAGAATTTTTAAAAATAGGGAGTCTAAATATTCGAAATTAGAAATAGAGGGACTAAAATAAAAAATTGAGCAAAATAGGATGATTAAAATTACAATTTAACCTTTATTTTATTTGATCGCATATTTAATTGTAGTTTATAATTCATTGTTATTGTATTATTTTACTGTGAGATTATTCTAATATATATTATTTTGTGAATTTATTATTGATTTAGCAACCAATTTTTCCTACATTACATGCATGATTTGTTTGTATCAGTGCATCTTTTATCAGCAAATTTACGTTACCAAATGCAAGAAGTAAGCCACCTAGGTGGCTAGTAGTAATACTTTGATCACTCAGAAAAAGGGTATGTTTGGTTTAGATTCTGGTAGAATAGATTGTGTAGAATCTTGTTTAAAAAAATTGATTTTAAAAAATGGAGTTTAAAAAATGATTTGTGTTTGGTAATAATATTTTAAAACTTAGTTTAAAAGAATTGATTTGTATTTGGTTGACAAAGTAGAATCACTTTTGAAGTGTTAAAATACTCAAATGGAGTTTTGCAAATGGAAAAGCAACCTCAAAGTGCTTGCAACAAAACTGCGTTTGCACCCCTTCAAACTGGATTTTACCCACCGGCAAAATTTACCAAACAGTAAAATAAAAAAGCAAACCGAGTTTGCTAAATGGAAACGGGAAAAAGGGGTGCAAATGGTGGTTTGGTGTCCAAACCAAACAGGCACAAAGGCAATCGAAAAAAGCACCAAAAACCCCGCTATCACAATTCTTCCAAAAATATGTGCTAATTAATCCTATACAGTTTTATAAAATTGTATTATATAGTTTGTTAAAAAATATTTTTTTTAAATAAACACAAGCCAATGGGCCAACCCAACCCAAGCCAAAAATGTGTCACTATCGCCTAGAAATAATAATAATAATAATAATAATAATAATAATAATAATATTATGTTATGAGTCCTATATTGGAGAATTTCACCTACCAAGTGGGGTTTATAAGTGTAACACCCCGTTTCTGGAGCGCTACTAAACTAAAGATTACTCTTAGCAGTTCAAATACTTTAAAAAATGGAACACGCTGCTGCATAGTTTTCGAAAATGTGAGTCTAAATTTTTCATTTCAAACTTCTTTTAAGAAATTAGTAATCAGAGTATTGCAGTATTTTCGAAAGGCAGTGAATAAATAAAATATCATGTTTAACTCACAAACCATACAAGGAAATTTTTTTAATACATACACATACGACAATTCAAGTCTTGAAACATAATACATTTATTACAACATTGTAATTAAAGCATTTGACACCCTATAGTTGGTCGGAGCACTACAACGCTTATTAGTCCTCTAATAAGTTGCAAACAAAACACAGGTAGAAAGTCGGACATGCTATCCTCAACTACGCTGGCCAGCAACCTCGAACGCTTTGCAGTCTTCATCATCTGGGTTACATTCATTGATTGAAAGAACCACGGGCAAGCGTCAACTTCTTAAAATAAGCAAATATAACACAGTATAACAGATCATACAATTCAGTAAGAATGCACCAATGCCTGCCAATGCAACTACATGCCACTGTTTATGATTCCGGAATACCCCATGCAATGGTCAATCGCTTGGTATACCCCAACCCGATAATGTTCCACGCGATGGGTCTAAGACTCTCCTAATGACACTGAACTCCCTTGTGATATACCTCACCCCAGGTCATTCATGTCTAGGATTAACGCCGACATTGAACTCCCTTGTGATATACCTTACCCCAGGACATTCGTGTCTAGGACTAACGCCGACACTGAACTCCCCTATGATATACCTCACCCTAGGACATTCAGGTTGAAGTTACCCTTATGCATGTCAATGCATTTCACCAACTCCAATGAATACATCAATACATATGATATTCAACATAGCATAATTAAATAATATTTAATTATCCAACACCACTTTCACCGCATATATCTTAACACAATACAAGCATACATGCAACCACATCATGTTATCAAATTCAAGATCACCACAATTCAGTTTAAACAACAATTCACAATCCACAGCAATTCATAATTAGAAATCATCACATTACTTACATTCAGTCATTAATAGGCACAATTCATCCCTTTGAAGCTCTGTGGTACTAACAAAGAGGTAAACATATAAGTGTGGGGGGTCGGAGTCAGAATACCAACCACTTTTAGCCAAGCCCACGAAATAATTAAACATAAAGCTTAAAATCAATGGGGTAACAAAACCCTCACTTCGAACCCAGAGGTTCTCAGACTTCTTTGATAGGAAAAATAAAATCTTAAGTGGGACTTATGGGTGCCCAACACCTAATCATATCTAGAAGTAACACTACTATACAAAACATAAACACATATAATGTGAAGTGCCCTTACCGAGGGTTAACTGTCCATGTGTCAAAGCACATTATCGTCCTACTCAGCACGAACAATTCTCAAGATCCTAACAACACACCGAAGTTTAGTACAATTCTAGTTCACCAAAAAATAATTCCCTAGGCTTAGATTCAATTCTAACTCCTAGGCTCTCAAACCCAAAAATCTTTTTAACAAGGCACACACACTTGAAGCAATAAGCAACTTGAAATTAAAAGTTTTTTAAAGACTAAAGACTTACTTGAAAGAATACACAAAGTTGAAAAACAAGGCTTTAAAGACTAAAACTCACTTCCTTCAAAACTTGAAACATTAAACAACACTAAGATTAACTACTTTTCACTACAACTGATTAAGACTCCACTTGGCCTTAGGATCACAAGAAATCCATTTGGCCTTAAGTGTTTCATTGCCTTAAACAATCAAACAACTTCCCATATCCTAATCAAATTCTTTCCAAAATTTTCTAAACTTAGATAACACTCTAACACTATTAATTTTAAGTCAAGACACAAAATAATTTTCCTCCCAAGCTTCCTTGGAGCTCTCGGCCAACACCCAAAAATAAGGACCAATTGCAAAATTTTCAATTAATCAAAACCACATCATTTAATCACCTAATTCCTTTCCAAAACATAACCATTAACACAATTAAATTACCCTATCATAGCTTATTCAAGCATCAAGGGTTTCCCAAAAACATAATATCCTTGACCAAACTCAAATTAATAATAACAACAACCAATTCAAGTATCAAATAGCAAAAGCCATAAACTAATTTGATGATTCACTTGAGCAATCGCATTTTCCCTTTTTTCCATAGAACCTAGGGTTCATAAATTTTGGGGGAACACTTGATCCATTTGCTCATAATCATAATCAAGAAAAATAGAACTATTAAACAAGAAATAAACAAGGAATTTAAAGAAAACAACACCTAATTTATTACTCAAGGCCACGGTTTTAAGAACAAAGGAGGAAGGGAAAGTTGGTCTCATATTCACTCACTTAATCAATATAGGTGCTATTTGGGAGAAAGAAATGGGAGCAATGGTTGGTGTTTATGAGGAAGGGATCCACGGCTGGAAGAAAACGAAAAGGGAAGAAGAAACTATCTTACCTTTCTCACCTCACCCACACTAATACACTAAGGAAAAGAAATAAAAGGAAGGAGTATAAATGGGGGTTACGGCCTGTTCGTGAGAAGGAAAAAAGGAGGAGAATAAAACTTGGCTTCCATCTTCACTTTACCAACACTCAAAAGCAAGATAGAAATGGAAGTAAGAGAGTGAAAAGGAGGTGGAAGGCCGGAATGAGTCTTCATTTTCTCCTTTCTCACCGATTCTAAAAAGACCAAATAAAGAAATGAGAATAAATGAGTAAAGGTGGAGGTGGGTCTCGTTGGTTCATCAAAAGGAAGGGAAAGTAATAAATTTTAATAAAAGAAAGGATTTACTAGGCTCATATTTAATTAGGATAAGTAGCACCTAATTAACCATGTAAAAATGGATGCCTAACACTATAAGGCAAGATTTTAATCTAATCAATAAGTCTAAACATCCAATTTTTCTCTTCTCATGATTACCCCCTAATCCTAGAGTCTTAAGTGTACTAAAAAATAATACGGCGTTGAGTAATTGTATTACCGATTAATTCTTTCGCCGATTAATTCGTGAGAATTAATTTACTTAGAAATTAATTCACCGCGTGATAATAATTTATCATAAATAATAAAATAATTAAAACACTCAAACATCATCACAATAAGTTACGTTTCAATTTTCATCGAAATCGGAATTCGTTTTAAATTTTATTGCGGATAAAAATTACCCGACAATTCAAAATACGGCAAAAATTCGTTAGAACCATGAATTAATATTAAATATTAATTCTTAAATTTAATTTTATCTTGATTTAATTCAATCACTTTGTTAGTCAACAAAAATACGCATTACCGCGTTAAGCAAAAAAACTTATATAAAGTTTAATTGATGAATTCACCTTAAAAGCAGCATACGTTTACGTTGTCTATTAATTTGAATTGACATCATTGATAATAATTATTTATAATAAACAAATTATTTAAAATAAGTCAAAATAATTCCTCGTACTCTCAGTAAATCATTGAGGTGATCAATCTCTACGACTTACCTTCAAGTAACTGGGACTTTATTGCTAAAACAATTTTTCTTAAAAATTGGGGTGTTATAATAAGCTTAGGGGTTCTCCCATCTAATAGTGGGCTCTCCTTTTGGGCTTATACTCATAACAATTGGAGCTTTCATTGAGAGTTGAACTACGGAAAGGGCTACCTATAGGCTGGATTAAGATACACCATCGAATACTGATAGATGAGTGAAGCCGCCAAAGGAGAAAGGGCTACCACCTGGTCAGTGTCGATAGAGTGAAAGCCGCCGTGGACTATAAGCTTATGGGTTCTCCCACTTAATAGACTAGTCTTTTCAGATGGGCTCTCCCTTTGGGCTTATAATAATAATAATAATAATAATAATAATAATAATAATAATAATAATAATAATATTTATTGATATAAATATTATTATTAATACTATTTATATTAATAACAATAATAATTAAATGTTGGTATAAATAAATAATTAAACTGTAACAACCCGAAATACTCTTAATAATTTCTTGAGTTGTTTTAATGTTTGTTGTGTTTATATAACTATTTTATTAGTTGGTCAAGCATAAGATTATATTGTGATATTATATGTTATATATAGGTGAGTAGAAGGGGGTATTAGTGGTTTTGGGTAGGTAGCAAAAAGCACACTCCTTATTTTCATTGTTGGTCCGCCTACAAGCCCAGGGGATGTTAGTAAGACAATAATAAAGGGATTAGATAATTAGTTTTAAACCAAAAAAAGATAATTAGTTTTTTTTTTGGACAGTATTAGATAATTAGTTTGAAACCATACTCTTCTTTCAAAATCACTTACACGGCACAAACCTCCCTCATATTCTTGCATGTCTGAAAAATTCATATCCTTCACCCACCATATACCTTCACGAGTAGAGAGGGAAAAAAAGGAAGAAAAGAGAATATTTAGCGGGAGAGATAGAGAAGTTGAACCGTAGGAAAAGGGAACAAAAGAACAAGAAAATGGAATCATTTCATCTTCATTTTCTAGTTTTCTCCGCTATCAACACATAAGATTCTTGAGGTGAATCCTAATTCCCACATTTGTTCAAATAGATGTCATGGGTGACCATAAATCTCATGCTTAGGCTCTCCTTCAAATGTTAGGGATTCTAAAAATTCGGGGTTAGATGAAGGATCGAGAGTTCTTATGAGAAGTCTGGTTGCATGTACTAAATTTGTATGTGTAAGTGGGAGTTTTGATTTGAAATTGTGTTATGATTGGAAATGCAAATAAGGCTCAAGCAGGAGGAGAAACCGATTCTGTTAGGATTGAAAGACAGATGGCACAAGATGCGGGCATCAGGGAAGTAAAGAAGGGCTGCAGAGAGAGAAGGCTTAACAAACTTTATGAAGACCTTGTGCTATAAGAAGGGGTATCAGGCATGATAATGATCAGGCAATCATTTTTTGGAAATTCCTTCTTCCTTCTGATCATATTTTGTACTCTTCTTCCTCTGCCTTTTCATATATGACTGTACTTTTCTTATTTCTCTATTTCTTCTAAATGGAAGCTTTCCACATTTCTTCCTTAGTTATCATTGTACTGTTAAATTGCATCAATACAGAAAAGCATTTACCCATAATTTCATTATTTCTGATTTTCTGAGTTGTTTTAAGGGATTTCCATACCCTTACATTGGTGCTTTCATTACAAAACTCATTCTCTCCCATGGCTTCTCAAAGTTGGGTTGAATTGTCCAGAGAATATAATCGACGTATGGCAGAATATTACCAAGAAATCAAAGCGACGTGTACAAGAATCATTGACCTCTTGCAAGAGGAGATCGATGCTTCCGAATCGTCGACCATTGCTCTTCTGACTTTGGAGGAGTTTCTTCCCTCCACTGAATAGATGGCGGCTACCTCCATCAATGACGACGACACTGTGAAACTTGCCAAGGCTGAGCCGTTCTGCATCGTCCATGACGCCGTCCCTGCCAGAGGTACTGCCAGCCAAATGAGTTTGGAGGCCGCAAATTCTCAAGCAAAATGGAGGAGTATTGGCATCACTGTGGGAGAAACAACATCTGACAATCAGGTTTCAAGGTTACCATCTCCTAAGCCCCTGGTGCCATGTGCTTTCACAAAGAGTAAGCTCTCCTTTTCTCGCAAAAGGGAAGCGATTCCATTAGATCCGTCGTGGGTTGAATTGCTGGGGAAGGGATCGCTGCGGAGAAGTGTTTCTCATGCTCGACTAAACAATCCAATGTTGTCGCCGCCGCCGTCGAAACCACCCGATCGCACAGTCATGCCTCCGCCACCGCCTAAGCCTCCAGATGCCTGTCACGGAGCAGTGGACGCCATAGTTTTGCCTCCTTTTGTGGCAATAGCAGTTCGTCCAAGACCGAAAATGTGTGTTAATGGCATTGAACACAACATGGAGCAATTGAGCTATTCTGATTATCTCAGATTCAAATAAGAACTTGCAGATGGGAAGCTTGTTGATAGTTTTGTATTGGAACCTGGTTTTGACCCATTTAATGCGTCGATTCCTCATCCAAGCCGCTTATCATACATTGGCAATGGTGTCCAATTTCTTAATCGCTACCTATCATTAGGTATGTTTTGCACTCACACATATAAAGATTCCTTGAAACCCTTGTTTGATTTCACTACAATATAAAACGAAATAGATAGCGCTTATTTTTTGTCTTCGCTAGCGCTTAAAAGCACTATATATTCAGCCGGTAGCGATCTTGGTTCGAAAAGACAGTGTTTTAAAAACGCTAGTGAAAACTGGAATCGCTAGCGCTTCCTTGAGAAAGCGCTAGCTATGTTTGAGAATATATAGCGTTTTTTCAAGGAAGCGCTATCTATTGTCAAGAATAGATAGCGCTTAAAGGAAGTGTCATCTATTTTCAATAATAGATAGCGCTTTTCAAAAAAGCGCTAGCTATTTTTTTTTTTTTTACAGTAGCAGTGTAACATAAGTAGCTGTATAATAAATTATAACAAATGTTTCAAATATATTAAACTAAAATTATAAAAATCATAAATTACATTTAATTAACAACAAATATTGATATAGATAGTCACCACAGGTCAGGTTTTCTACTTCTAACAGAGAACAGATGAAAAACTTCACTTCTTGGAATAGGTTGCACTCGAGTAGCATAGATACCAAAGAGATCCCTTGACATGCTATAGATAGTCACCACAGGTCAGCAGTTGATTAAGTCTGTCCCTCCACAAAGTTGGAGTTACATCTTCATCGTCTATATGTTTCATATCCATTTGCTTTTTATGCTCAACGTTTTTAGAATGCAGTTGTTCCTATTTTAATTAAAATAGGAACAACTGCATTCTAAAAACGTTGAGCATAAAAAGCAAATGGATATGAAACATATAGATGATGAAGATGTAACTCCAGCTTTGTGGAGAGACATATTGACATCCATTCCAAGTTGTGTCATGATTTGATATGTACCTGTGACCACAAAAAGTAGTAGGGCTATTTATACTATTCTAGGAGAGCTATCAAAATACAGAAAAATCTAGAATTATTTAAAGCATTTAGTGATTACAAGAAAATTCTGAAATGGTTCAAAGTAAGTGGTGGATGGTGCATTTAAGTGTGGACGGCGGGGGTGGACGGTGCATTTAGTTTGGAAAGATGGATTTCTGTATCAGTTGCATTCCAAGAAAATAATGAAAATAAGAAAGTTGAATCCATTTCCAAAGTGTCTAAGCCCAAAACATGCAAGTATACAAACATGCAAGTATATAGTAAAATGAAACAAGGAGCTTCTGACAAAGATGTGCTACCTACATACCAAAACATCAACAAAATAGTTTCTCACTCAATCTATAATTTGACAGTCCATTAAACACTAAAATTAACTGTAGCGATAGGAAGTTTACTTAGGGTTTTGAAGATTGATTTTCTAATTCAAATTTAAATACAATATAGACACTCACAGAGGTGGTGTCCACCCAAAGTTGCGAGACGAATCCTAAGCTAAGAATAGAGCGAATGCCTATCACATGAGTTGGATTCTTGTTGTCAGTTTCTCACACCATCCACTGGAAATAAAAAAAATAAATTTCTTAATCCAACAAATAAATAATTCCCAAAATAAAAAAATGAAACCAAACTTGCTAACAAATGAACAAATTTCTACTATTACTCATAGAGGTGGTGTCCACTCAAAGCTGCCAGACGAATCCCAAGCTAAGAACAGAGCGAATGCTTATCACCTAAATTTGAATAAATTGCCTATCACATGAATTATAGGCAATTGTGTCTTGTTGTCTAAAACATGAACATCTTTTTGAAAAATTCTAACAGTTTTAGCCAATAAGTCACAATTCCTATACTTCATTAGCCAACAAGTTGCATTGTTTCTCTTGGGTTAGGGTTGATAGAAGAAAAAAGGAGGAGAAAAGAGGAAGAGAGAGTGGCTGCCGCGACCATCTGGATTAGGGTTAGGGTTTAATGGTGGGGGGATGAAGGAAAGAAGAAGAAGAGGGAGGATCCGAAAATGGAGAAGAGAATGGGGGGAGTGGCTCTGGATTCGGGGACCCGATTTGCAAACGGGCGATGAGGAGGACTCTGCTGCAGAAGAGGACATCGCAGTCGGTGAGATGGCAGTCGAGGGTGGCGAGGAGGGAGGCGAGGAGGCTATGGGGAGTGGAGGGAAACAGCGTCGTGGAGGGTGTGGGAGATGGAGTGGAGGAGGGCGAGGGAGAGATGGCGTGAGAGGGAAGAGATTAAGAGGAACGCGTGGGAGGAAATAGGGTTTCAGAGCGAGAGAGGGCAATTTAATGAGGGAACGCGTGGGAGGGAAGGTTAAAATATAGTAATCAGGTAAGATATTAGCTAGCACTTCCTTGGAGAAGCGTTAGTGAAGTCCAGTTCTCAAATCATAGATAGTGCTTTCCTAGGGAAGCACTAGTGAAGATCATATAATTGATAGCCCTTCCTGGAGGAAGTGCTAGCGATATCCTCATGCGAATTTTTAGTAGCGTTTCACCGAAAAAGCGCTGTCTATTTGTTCGTTTAAACTAGCGCTTATTCTAGAATACGCTAGTAAAGGCCCACTCATAATTTTAGCCAGCGCTTTCAGAAAGAAGCACTATTTAAGATGGCGCCATTTTTTTAATAATCTGTTGTAGTGTTTCCTCCGTATTCACACATATAAAAGCCATGCACTAATGTTAAATGATAAATGCAAATTGAGGGAACTGGTCAACCTTGTTATACTAGCTGGTTATATGGATGTCCAGAAGGCAAGTGACAAAGAAGAAATTGTCGAAATTGAGAAGATGCATGATCTCATGAAAAAGTATAATTTGAATGGTGAATTTTGGTGGATTACTGTCCAAACAAATAGAGCACATAATGGGGAGCTGTATAGCTCCATTACTGTTACAAAAAAGCACAATCTGAGCTGCTTTGTCTGCTTGTTACCATGATGACCCCATTTGTCTTCCAAGAGAATAGAGTTCTTGTGTATAGCATACTTCAGGGGCCTCAAAATGCTGTCCTCATGGTGGTTTCAATCTTGGTCTAAATTGTGCAGAGTTTTTTTATTCAGCAAATGATTCTATAAAGCTAGGGAAGTCCTTGCACAGAAATGCTACAAGAACAGTGAGTCCTAACAATGAAAATTCTCTTTTAATGTTTTCAAGTCTCTCTCAGGTTTGTGACCACCATCTTCTTATTAATGAATATGATTTTGAACTTGTTGGGAAGGATACTATTGCCATAACTAAAAGACATTCAAGCGAGATGTTGATTTGTCTATCTAATTATTTGTTATCAACTGTTTGTTGTGATTGCCATAAACCCATGGAAGACACGGTTAATAAGGTGTGTCACAATGTCTTTTGCAATCTATTTATATCACTGCATTTGACAACTAGGTGCAATGAGGAAAGTTGCATTTTTGGGATTTTCCAAACAATGGACAGTGCTAGAGCACTTCCAGATCATGAATGATGTGGCTATTGGAGTGGTCCTACACTAAATGTCCTTAGCATTGCAAACCTGAATGCTTTTTAGAGTATTGTTGTCCATGGACAACTTCTTTCAAGTAGTTCTGTGGTATTGACAACACCTAATAATCGAGAGAGTGACTCACTTATTTGTCCTTTGCTTTTTATTGTATCTGTTACTACAGGCAAGGATGGGTACGATAGAAATACAACTACTGCCCAACAAGTTGTTCAACCCTGGGTGGAGACTCTCAATACTAGTGTAGGGAAGGAGCATCATGTAGTGATTGCTGCAATAGTGCAGTTATTGAGTACTAACTCCTCAAGAAAACCTGCTGTTTCAGATATTATGATGACGGTAAGGCCTGGACTTTGGACACAATCACGACACTCACAAGTTACATTGGTTAGCGTACATCTTATTGTTCTTCTAAGGCACTCCAAGAAATGGGATCCGGGTGGCATTGGCCATTTTTTCCATTCCAAAGGGTCCTTACTGTTGAGGCAAAATCCCTATCTCAAGTTTTGAGTGATGATCAAACTTTTGGATCGAAATGTATGTTTTCTGATCACCTTACTTTCTAATGTCTCTATTTGTGTTATATTGTATAAGACAGGTTTTAGAGACTTCAAATGAAAGAAAGCATTCTGCTTAAGTAAAAGCACTTCTGCTTAACTTCAGAAAGTTCACCAAGCACATTAGAAAGTCGAAGATACTTTCTAATGTAAGATCTTAGGAAAAGAAAGTTTAACATACTGGAACATGAACTTACAGTATTAAAATAAGTTGTACTGAAACACACGAATGCAGTACGAGGAAGAAGACTATTCAAAGGACATCATGACGACAGAATAGAAAGTTCGAAGATCAGAGAGTTTGATCTGCCCGTTAGAGTTTGACACGTGACCTCTGCAAACATGCACTTTTCTGACACTAGGCAGACCTGCCTATCTGAACCTAGGAGGAACTCTCCACAACGGTCATAAATGAAGGAAATGTATAAATAGTCTTCAGAACAACATTTCAATCCAAGAGAGCTCACTGGAAAATTCTGAAAGAAAGATCAAAGCCAGTCTTCAAACACTCTCTCATCTCACTCAGTTCCTGCGCATAAACATTCTGGGACTCATAATTGCTGAGTGTGTTAGCTTACTTTTATCTTGAGATTTACCTTGTATTAAAAAACTATTCTTATCCCACAAACATTCTATTGTTCTTATAACCTTGTTCTTTCTTCTTCCAAACTACCAAGGTGGCGAGTGTTGGTTAGAAGGTTTAACAAGTGGAACTTTCTAAACTTGTTGAAGTTTTTAAAGTTGAGACAGTTGATAGGGCTGTAGAAGAAACTATTGTGTAAAGCTTTTGGGTCTTGGAGGGACTTGAAATGCTGTGTAACTATTTGGGAAAATAGTGGAAACACTCACTGGAAGTGAGGAGTGGAAGTAGCCTAAGTTGGGTGAACCACTGCAACTCTTGTGTGTAAACTTTCTATCCTCTATCTCTTTTAGTTTCTGAACATCGTACATTAGAGAGTTTATTATATTGAAAATCAATCATTAACAAGTTCACCTAAAACTCAACTCTTTTATATTAAGAATTCTTAGTGAACTTAAGTATCTGAGACTCATTTTCAAACATCCTTCTACATTCACAAAAGTTCACATTAACATATTCATACGTTAGAAAGTTAAATCTTTGCTGTTTCATTAACCTTATATTCTCCAAGAAAACTCTTGAGAGAGAGGTAGCTGATTTCAGGAAGTTAATTTTAAAGAGTCACAGTTCAACCCCCCTTCTCTGTGACGCCAAATCACTTCAATTGGCATCAGAGCTCTACCTCTAAGGGTTGAACACACTTCACAGTGTAAGAGGAAAGGTCCTGGAAGAAGTGATGAGTCATACAAATTCAGTTGCATTACTTCCTGAAGGAGCTTCATCAAACAGGCCCCCTGGCTTCAATGGTGAACATTACTATTATTGAAAAGATCAAATGAAAATGTTCTTGGAATCACAAGATACTGACATATGGGACATTGTTGAAAATGGACCATACGTACCTACAACTACATATGATGATGGATTAACAGTACCCAAGCCTAAGGCAGTATGGACAACAGAAGATAAAAAGATGGTACTCCTAAACTCTAAAGCTAAATACTTTCTATCATGTGCACTTGGCAGGTCTGAATATGAAAAGATCGTGGGTAAGGACACGACAAAGGAAATATGGGACACACTGCAAACAACGCATGAAGGAACTGATCAAGTGAAGGAAGCTAAGATAAATATACTAGTCCAACAGTATGAAATGTTCAAAATGAATGAAGAATAGTCCATAGATGAAATGTTTAGCAAATTTACTACGATTGAAAATGGAATGAAGTCTCTGGGAAAGACTTATTCGAATCAGGACAAGGTAAGGAAGTTGCTCATGAGCTTACGAAAAGTTTGGAGGCCTAAAGTAACAGCCATCCAGGAAGCAAAAGATCTTGCTATCCTGAAGATTGAGGAACTATTAGGCTCACTGAAAGTTCATGAACAAGAAATAATGGAGGAACTTCACCCAAAGAAGTCAAAAAGTATAGCACTTAAGACTTCCCAAAAGGCAACATGAAGTCCGTCTCAAAAGTCCAAAGCTGCAGCACTAAAAACTGCACAAGGATCTGAAGATGAATATCAAGGTTCATAAGAGGAACTTTCAGACCAAAAAGATGAACTTGCTCTTATCAGGAAAAATTCAAAAGATGTTGAGTAGAAGAAGAGAAAATAGAAGGTTTCCACCATCCAGAGGAAATGTTCCTAGAGGAGAAAGTAGCAAGTCACCCCTTGTTTGCTATGAATGCAACAAACCTTGACATATAAAGCAAGATTGCCCGAACTTAAACAAGAAAAACTTCAAGAAACAACCTCAGAAGAAAAGGGCAATGATGGCTACATGGGATGATTCTGATGAATCATCCTCAAAACTTGAAGAAGAATAAGCCATCCTATGTCTTATGGCAGATTCTGATCAAGAGGAAGTAAGTGACACTGAACTTTCTAAATGTAGTTCATGTCTAAAATGGGAAAGTATGTTTGATAATCTTTTGAATGACTCAAATACTTTGTCTCAAAAATGCATGTTGTTCAAAAGTCAGTTATGTGAGACAAAAAAATGAAAATGAGGAGCTAAGGAAACATAATGAATATCTTGTAGCCTCAGTCAAAACTTTACAGAACTCACATTTCAAACTTTCTGAACAACATAAGCTGCTGAATGAGAAAGTAGCTGAAAAGCCAAACCTTCTCATGTCAGACCTTGAAAAGGAAAACGACTCTTTAAAAGAAAAGATCAAAGTAATGACTACGGATCTAGATAGCTTTGTGTAAATTCAAAAAGCCTTTGAAAAACCTGAAATATCTTACAGAGAGTTCTTACATCAAAATGTTCCTAAGCACAAAGAAAGACAGAATCATAGACATCAAAATCATGCTTATAGATATTCTTATCATGGCAAAAAGCAAAGTGTAAAATGTTCCTATTGCAAAAAAATTGGCCATCATATCTCAAACTGCTTCAAAAGAAAACAGGCTAACTATAGAAACTTTGCTAACCCCCAAGTACCCAGGGATCTATGGGTACCTAAGTCTCTTCTAATTACAAATGCAGAAGTGCCTCTTAGCATCCAAGAAAAAGTTATGGCTGCTAGACAGTGGATGTTCAAGGCACATACAGGCGAAAAGGATAAGTTTCTCTCTTTAGAGAGAATACAGGGAGGCTTTGTCACCTTTGGTAATAATGACAAAGCCTGGATAAAAGGTATAGGTACAATAGGTAAACCAAATTCTGCCTCTATTAAGAAAGTTCAATATGTTGAAGGATTAAAATATAACTTGATTAGTATCAGTCAACTTTGTGAAAATGGGCACAATGTTAATTTTAAAAACAAATCATGTTTAATTACTGAAGAATCTTCTGGAAAAGTTTTGTTCACAGGATTTAGAAGTAAAAATCTATAATATCTAGATTTAGATGGGTTGCCAAACGAAACTTGCTTTATGTCAACAAATGATGATAAGTGGATCTGGCATAGGAGAGTTGGTCACACTAGTATGAAAACCATTTCCAAACTTTCTAAACTTGATCTTGTAAGGGGTTTACCTAAGATCAAATTTGAGAAAGATAAAGTTTGTGAAGCCTGTACTCAAGGAAAACAAGTCAAATCCAGCTTCCATTCCACAAATCTGATTTCCACTCATAAACCTTTGGAATTGTTGCACATGGATTTGTTTGGACCTATCAAAACTGCAAGTTTAAGTGGAAAAATATATGGTTTTGTAATAGTTGATGATTACTCAAGATACACTTGGGTATTATTTTTGAAAAATAAAGATGACTCTTTTCAAGCTTTCAAAGTCTTTTTTAAGAAAGTTCAGAATGAACAAAGTTCCAAAGTGATTGCTGTAAAAAGTGATCATGGAGGTAAGTTTGAAAACCTTGCTTTCTAAACCTTCTTTGATGAATATGGTGTGTTACACAACTTCTCTTGTCCAAGAACTCCATAACAAAATGGAGTTGTTGAAAGGAAGAATAGAACCTTGCAGGAAATGGCAAGAACCATGCTAAATGATTCAAACATTGAGAAATATTTTTGGGCTGAGGCCATAAACACTGCTTGCTACATTCTGAATAGAGTCACCATTCGAAAAATCTTGAACAAAACTCCTTATGAACTTTGGGAAAACAGAAAGGCCAGATATCTCTTACTTTCACATCTTTGGTTGTAACTGTTATGTGTTAAATAACAAGGACAACCTTAGTAAATTTGATTCAAAATCTGACAAAAGCATTTTTCTTGGTTATTCCACTTCATCTAAAGCATATAGAGTTTATAATTTGAGAACCAAAATGGTTAAAGAAAGTATGCATGTTGTCATTGATGAAATTGATAATTTTATTGATAAGAGAAAGGATGATGATGAGTTTTAAGATCAACAAGTTAGTTCCAGAAAGTCTAATGATAAGGAAGATCAAGACAAGTCAAGTCATGAACCTGGAACTTCCTCAAAACAATCTGAGAACTCCCAGAATGACATGCCTCGAAGTTGGAAGATGGTAGTTCACCATCCTCAAGATCAAATCATTGGAGACACTTCGGAACCAGTCAGAACCAGAATGTCCTTCAGAAAAGGATCATCAAGTATGGCCCTTATATCTGAAATTGAGCCCAAAAACATCAATGATGCTGTTCAAGATGAATCATGGATAAAAGCCATGGAAGAGGAACTTGCTCAATTAAAAAAAAATGAAGTTTGGAAACTGGTTCCAGCACCAACTCATCAATCAATGATTAGAACAAAATGGGTCTTCAGAAACAAGTTAGATGAAAATGGCAAAGCCACAAGGAACAAGGCCAGACTTGTTGCTCAAGGATACAATCAGGAGGAAGGTATAGACGATGATGAAACCTATGCTCCTGTTGCTCGTTTGGAAGCAATTAGAATCTTACTTGCCTATGCTACTCATAAGAATGTTAAACTTTTCCAAATGGATGTTAAAAGTGCCTTTCTAAATGGTTTTTTAAATGAGGAAGTTTATGTACATCAACCTCCTGGATTCATTGATCAAAAGAAACCCAATCATGTTTTTAAACTCTCTAAAGCCTTATATGGACTGAAACAAGCTTCAAGAGCTTGGTATGAAAGGTTGAGTAACTTTCTGATCAAAAATGGTTTTTCAAGAGGCAAGATTGATGTTACCCTTTTCAGAAAGATCCACAAAAATGATCTTCTCATAGTTCAAATCTATGTGGGTGACATTATCTTTGGGGCAACAAATGAAAGTTTATGCAAAGATTTTAGTAAACTTATGAAAAGTGAGTTTGAAATGAGCATGATGGGTGAATTAAGATTTTTCTTGGCTTACAAATTAGACAACTTGAGGAAGGTATATTTATTTTTTAAGAAAAGTATGTTAAGGATCTTCTCAAGAAATACAAAATGAATGATTCCAAACCAATGGCTACCCCTATGCATCCATCCACAAGTCTTGACAAAGATGAGGAAGGTAAATCTGTATCTGAGAAAGAATATAAAGGCATGATAGGTTTATTATTATATCTAACTGCCAGTAGGCTAGATATAGTGTTTGCAGTAGGTTTATGTGCTAGATTTCAAATTTCTCGAAAGAATCACACTTAGTGGCTGTCAAAAGAATCTTCAGATACCTTGTGGGCACAACTGATCTCGGCATATGGTACAAAGTTGGGTATAATATGTTGATCTAGTTGGGTATTGTGATGCTGATTTTGCTAGTGACAAAGTTGAGAGGAAAAGTACAAGTGGATCCTGCCAACTCTTAGGAGAATCTTTAGTATCTTGGTCATGCAAGAAGCAAGGAACCATTGCACTTTCCACTACTGAAGCCGAGTATATCTCAGCTTCAGCATGTTGCTCTTAACTCATTTGGATCAGAAACCAACTTGAGGATTATTCTATAAGGTATCCTTGTATCTCACTCTATTGTGATAATACTAGTGCCATCAATCTTACGAAGAATCCTATTCAACATTCCAGAACCAAACATATTGATATCAAACATCATTTTATTTGAGATCATGTTCAGAAAAAGGAAATTGAAATAATTTTTGTGGATACAAAAAATCAATTAGCTGATATTTTTACAAAACCACTAGTTGAAGAAAGTTTCAGGTTTATCGAAAGCAAATTGCGTATTATAAAATCACCTTGACTTTAGAAAGTTTAGTGAATGTTTCAAACTTTCTATTGTAAACTTTCTATTAACTTTTGGTTATAAACTCTCTAACGTGTTGCATCTGGTTAGATTTGCTAATCATTGTCCTTAATTTAAATATATGTTATTTTGGTTTAGAAATTAAAAAATTCCTAGCCTAAACGGCCCTGTTATCCTGACAAGAGAGTTACTATCCTCCAACGGTTATTTATTTTTAAATCGTTCAAAACTGCCCCTGTCTCGGTTCCAATGGTTACTTTCCAATGGTAACATTATGAAACACGCAATTAATGGCTTAAATAGGGCAGTTCATTAAATCTTTTAAGTTTTCGTGAATTTCTTGATCGCTCATCTCCTTCTCAAATTTCTGAATATTTCAAGCCATGCCTCGTTGCAAGAAACCTACATACTCTCTAATCTCCAAAGAGAAACCTCCACACCTAATTCCTGACTACCCTCCTGATCAATCTGAACCTTCTTTTGTAGTCTCCAAGACTCAAAAGATGAAATCTGTTTCTCCCACTCCTCCTCGAAGATCTTCACGAATTTCATCTATTTCTCCAATCATGAAGGAGACAGAATCAACTGGAAAGGAAGTCATTGTTATTCGTGAGGAACCTTCTGAAGTTGCAGAAGAAAAGGACAAAGGCAAGGAAAAGAAAGTTCTCTCTGCAAAGAAAGGAAAGAAAGTTAAGTCTCTAGAAAAACTCCCAAAGAAATGGAGTCCTCTGTGAAGATTCCAAAGAAGAAAAGAAAGAAGGTTATTTCAAAGAAGGTAGTAAGAAAAATTGCTCTTGAGAAAGAGCTTGTTTCGGAGAAAACTGAACCTAAAAAAGACGGTTCTAAAGAAATTACTGCAGAGAAAGTGGTTCCAGAAAAGGAAGTTTCTCAAGAGGAAGTTCCTGTCCAGGAAAAGGCTGCTGAAGAGGAAGTTCCACAAAAGGAACTTTCACCTAGACCACATGAGATACCTGGTGGAAAAAGGAAGCGATCCAAGGAAGAAAAGGAAGAAAGAAAAAGAAAGAAGGAACTCAAACATGCAAGGCAAGAAAAGGCCTTATTGACTGAACCATCCTTCTCTCCTCCATTACCTTTCTCTAAACCTCCTCTTTCCACTCAGCCGCCGCTCCAAACGCCTAATCAAGTTATACCTTCTGAAGAGGGACATGAGGAAATTGAGAAACTCTCTCAAGGGTAAATTCAAAGTGGTGGTCCTATAGCTACAACTCAGGGGGAGTCACCACACTCTGAAAAAACTGCCACTCTTGACATGGCCATTTTGCAGGTGGCTCAAGAGGTAGTTGATGTTGAAGTCGGTTCACCTTCGTTCTTCAACCAGCAACCTTCCAATCCCCAACCAAAACTGGAAACACACTCAGCATGGGAAATGTTGCTAAGTTTCTATATTCTTCCCCTCCTATTTTTGATTCATCCATGAAACCAACAAAATCTGTTTCCATCACTACTAATCCCATTTTTGAGATGCTTAGATTTGATCAATCACCACTAAAACAAGCAGTTGATGTGCGAACGTCCTCAACTTTGCCACTACCTGAGGAACCAAAATCCACCCAAGAAGTCAAAGAACCTTCGGATACAAAGAAGCTTAGCAAGATGGAGAAGCAACTGAAGAGAACAAAGAGTCTCCAGAAGCAAATTCTTGAGTCTCAACGCATCATTCAACAAGAAGTTAGGTACAATGCTGCAAGGTTCGATATGTATCAAACTCTGCTTATGCAGCATGTACTTCCTCGCATTGGTCCTAACATTCAACTTCCTGTTTTGGCACCACCTCAAGTCTTTCCTGCTGTGCCTGTGCCTGCACAATCTGATTCATCTGATGACTCCTCACCTTCCAAATAGCTGCATTCTGGGGTCCCCCTTTCTATTGTTGATGACAAAAGGGGGAGTAGTATTAGTATTAAGTTTTATATTGTTTTTAATTATTTCTGCTCGGGTGCACTTAACAATGTCTATGGTTAGAACATTTGGCCAAACGATCTTTTGATCCTTTTGTTTGTTGGCCGTCATATTTAAATTGCTTAAGTACCTTTTTTATCAGTTCCTGAAAAAATTGTATCATTCATTCGAGCTCAGGCTCTTTTGTGTTGAATGAAAATCATGAGGTTCTGATATTTTGCTTAGGTTATACTCTTCAATGTTGCTTAGCTTAGATTATATTGATTGCATAAACTCAGGGGGAGCATACATTCCATTCCTGATCTTTGGCTGAGTACAATTTTAAATCAGAAAACTTAACACACTCTCAAAATTTTGTCATCATAAAAAAGGGGGAGATTGTTAAGGCAAAATCCCTATCTCAAGTTTTGAGTGATGATCAAACTTTTGGATCGAAGTGTATGTTTTCTGATCACCTTACTTTCTAATGTCTCTATTTGCGTTATATTGCATAAGACAGGTTTTAGAGACTTCAAATGAAAGAAAGCATTCTGCCTAAGTAAAAGCACTTATGCTTAACTTCAGAAAGTTTGCCAAGCACATTAGAAAGGCGAAGATACTTTCTAATGTAAGATCTTAGGAAAAGAAAGTTTAACATACTGGAACATGAACTTATAGTACTAAAATAAATTGTACTGAAACACACGAATCCAGTACGAGGAAGAAGACTATTCAAAGGACATCATGACGACAGAATAGAAAGTTCGAAGATCAGAGAGTTTGATCTGCCCGTTGGAGTTTGACACGTGACCTCTGCAAACATGCACTTTTCTGACACTAGGCAAACCTACCTACCTGAACCTAGGAGGAACTCTCCACAATGGTCATAAATGAAGGGAATGTATAAATAGTCTTCAGAACAACATTTCAATCCAAGAGAGCTCACTGGAAAATTCTGAAAGAAAGATGAAAGCCAGTCTTCAAACACTCTCTCATCTCACTCAGTTCCTACGCATAAACATTCTGGGACTCATAATTGCTGAGTGTGTTAGCTTACTTTTATCTTGAGATTTACTTTATATTAAAAAGCTATTATTATCCCGCAAATATTCTATTGTTCTTGTAACCTTGTTCTTTCTTCTTCCAAACTACCAAGGTGGTGAGTGTTGGTTAGAAGGTTTAACAAGTGGAAATTTCTAAACTTGTTGAAGTTCTTAAAGTTGAGACAGTTGATAGGGCTGTAGAAGAAACTATTGCGTAAAGCTTTTGGGTCTTGGAGGGACCTGAAAAACTGTGTAACTATTTGAGAAAATAGTGGAAACACTCACTGTAAGTGAGGAGTGGAAGTAGCCTAAGTTGGGTGAACCACTATAACTCTTGTGTGTAAACTTTCTATCCTCTATCTCTTTTAGTTTCTACACAGCGTACATTAGAAAGTTTATTACATTGAAAATCAATCATTAACAAGTTCACCTAAAACTCAACTCTTTTATATTAAGAATTCTTAGTGAACTTAAGTATCTGAGACTCATTTTCAAACATCCTTCTACATTCACAAAAGTTCACATTAACATATTCACACATTAGAAAGTTAAATCTTTACTGTTTCATTAACCTTATATTCTCCAAGAAAACTCTTGAGAGAGAGGTAGCTGATTTCAGTAAGTTAATTTTAAAGAGTCACAGTTCAACCCCCCCTTTTCTGTGACGCCAAATCACTTCACTTACAATTCAAACAATGGGATCCGTGTGGATGTTTTCTTGTCCATTGGGAAGATCCACTTGATTTGGAGGCTACTTGCCAAGATGCTACTATCAGCCAACAACATCGTCCTAACTTCAACCTTGAGGACAAGGATGATTTTAATGGGGGAAGTAATGTTATGATTGGAAATGCAAATAAGGCTCTAGCAGGAGGAGAAACTGATTCTGTTAGGAATGAAAGACAGATAGCACAAGATGCGGGCATCGAGGAAGTAAAGAAGGGCTGTAGAGAGAGAAGGCTAACAAACTTTATGAAGACCTTGTGCTATAAGAAAGGGGTATCAGGCATGATAACGATCGGGCAATCATTTTGGGAAATTCCTTCTTCCTTCTGATCATATTTTGTACTCTTCTTCCTCTGCCTTTCCATATCTGACTGTACTTTTCTTATTTCTCTATTTCTTCTAAGTGGAAGCTTTCCACATTTCTTCCTTAGTTATCATTGTACTATTAAATTGCATCAATACAGAAAAGCATTTACCCGTAATTTCATTTCTGATTTTTTGAGTTGTTTTAAGGGATTTCCATACCCTTACAAATTTTTCCTGTCAAAATGACTGCTTGTTGAGATACCATCATTTCTTATATCTGTTTTGAGAAAGATTTATGTTTTGTGTTGATTGTGATATGGTATCATGTTTTGTTTCAACATGAATTGATGTTTTGCTTGCGTGTATGTTTCCTAAGCATTGTGTGATTGTGGATGCTTTATATGAGGCTTGAATTCCATTTGGAATGAACTGAATATGAGCTCAATTGCATAAAATTTGAGTTTTCAGGTCTGTATAGGGCACAGGGCGCCTACAAGGTAAGGTGCCTGACACCTGGTCACTATCTGCTAGAGCGTAGGGCTCCTAGTGGGGCTCTTGGAGCCTATTGGAAAAATATGTATGGGGCATGGCTCCTAATAGGGGGCAGGGGCTCCTGCTAAACTGCCCTTTGAATGAATGAATGAACCTAAGGAAAACCTTAATAAGGTTAAGCACAAGTAATTAGAGTTATGTTCAATGCATCTTACATTATGAGAAACACATGGAGTGAGATAGATATGTGAATGTCCATCCAGCCTTGTATATTAAATGAAATGTTTGAAATGTGAAATCTTTAAGAGATTTCCTTGTTTGTTATCATAATTGCTATAACAAGAAGACTAACTAGGTCCTTTCCTAAGTAAGAAAGACTAGATAGCATCCATACACAGCAAGAGGGTATAAGAAGAGATCCTCCCATAGCAAAAGGGAACAAGAGAAGAGCCTCCCATAGCAACAAGGAATAATATAATTAAGATCCTTCCAATACAAGAGGAAACACTAGGAATTTCCTTCACAAAGAAAGAAGGAATAGTCAAGGGCCTTCCGAAGTTAGAATACTAAGCTTGAATGTTTATAATTTGAATTTATTCTAAATGATAATATTATTGGTGGATGGTTTTCGGAAGGGACTCACTAAGATTTTATCTTATTTTTTTCCTTTCCTTGTTGTTGCTTAAAAGGCAAGTGCACCTTATCGAATTCGTAATAAAGTGGAACTATTTAAGTCTCAAATGTCGATCCCACGAGAAAAATTCAATTACCAAACTAGAAGAATTATTAACTATCTAAGCGAGTCAATATTGGGTATGTGAGTGTAGTGGAAACAAAGAGAAGCAGTTAAGAGAGATCAAGATTGAGAAGCCTAGGGCCACGATTTCACTTGTTCTTTTAGTTCGCTCAATCATGGTTTTAATCCAATTCTTTTATTACACTCCGATAGCAAATCCCCCTACGAATACTACTATCTCGTTTGGTCATTCGTGACTAATATTTTTCTTCATATGATAAACCCCTTTTTTGGTCATTCAAAATATTTTAATCTAGGAAAAACATAAAGATCAAAGGAGTTACAAGTGATTGAAAGGCTATAACCAGTGTTTGGTCATTCATAGTTATTTTGCTTGTTCATTTTAGAGATCCGCTAATTAATTGACGTTCAGTCGCGACCAATTAATTAATTATTAGCATGCAAAGGTTAGCTACTCCATAGCATGTGATTAAGCGCAATAAAATAAATCCAATCGGCACAGAAATAATGAATTCGAATCAAAACCAGTTCTTGTAAACTAAGACTTAGTAAAAAGGGCTACTACTAGAACAACTTTGACCTAGGACCCTAGAAGAAAGTATAGCTACTCATGTTCATGAATAATAAAAATAGATAATTAGGGATCATAGTTACATAACCAAGTTGGAAGAGCTCATCCTGTGCTTTGAACCATAGCCTTCACTTCAAGCTCTCAAAACTGGTCACGACGTCTCTTTGGCTGCAAAATAGTTTTCAAAATTGAGCTCTACACGCGTATTTACAGCGACTGGCAAAAATCATACGAATTAACTCATGCATGGTCGTGTTTACTTCCGTAGCATGGTCGTGCATACCCTTTAAACACAAGCATGCATGCCAAAGCCAGGCTTAACTGGAGGTGAGACTCGGGTCTCGTTGCGCAGGCGTGCTTATTGAACCAGATCTGACTGATGGTGAACTTCATATGCATGTTTGTGCTTCTGGCTTCATTGCTAATTTTCATGATGTCGAGGCACGAATGTGCTTATCTCTTGCAAGGTCATGTTTATCCCATGTTTAGCTCCAAAAGCTCATCTTTTAAACTCTTTTCACAATTTTCTCATTTTCTACACAAAAAAGAGCAATTTAGCCATTATAATATTAATTAATTCAGTTATGCTCTCAATATGACCTCAAAATACGCATGTAATTGCACTATTTTGGGGTTTATTACTTGTTTCAGATAAATAGGATTGAGGATAAGAAAAAGAACTGCATGATTAGTGTAGAGCTTTGCTTAGTCTTTTGGGTGGCATATTGTTGAATGCCTTTTTATAGCTTATCATTAGGCTAATAGTTGTAGTTTCAATTTCCGATGTTTTAAATGCATAGTATTTGAACATTTTAAATTGTAATGTACTCATATTTGGTACTTTGAGAACTATCCATGTGAGTTAAATTTACATTTTGATAACATGTATGTATGTTGTAATGCCCATACTCCAATAATAATTGTAATAAGACAATTTATGTTAAAGTACAGGAATTACTAAAAATTTAAAACTTGATTAATAAATACAAGTCTAAGCTGTAGTCATATTCATAAGTCTAAAATTAGAATTTACAACTGTCACCAAGTCCAAAGCTTGGGATTACAAAAAATACAAGACTAAGTTTTGTCCTTAATAACAAAAGAAGTCAAGTTACATCCTTAACATAACATAAACTAGAAATTATGAACTTCTAACATAATCTCTTGCTCCTCCGGTACCTGCTTATCTGAAAACAAAATAGGAAATGGTGAGATTATAAAATCTCAGTGAGTCCTTCACGGACCCCTCACCAATACTTGCCACAATTACAATAATATTCATTTATAAACATTAAAGCAACATGACAACTCTTTGAGTAACAACCAGGACGTGTCATTGGTAACAGCGGTACAACCGCTCTGTACAACTATTTGTAACAGTGGGGACGTGTCGTTACCTCCCAGTGGTATAACAGCTCTGCACTCATAACTATTTCGTAATAGCCGAGACGTGTTGTTTGGTAACAGTGGTACAACCACTCTATACGACTATTTGTATAGCCGGGACGTGTCGTTACCGCACGGTGGTACAACCGCTCTGCACGACCATCTTATTAGAACTATTATAAATTCAATAGTCCTAATATCGTATCTCTAGGTTTTCAAACCAAACTTAGGTTGAAATATCTTTTCTAAGGGATTTCTATAATATCCCTTTAGTCCCATAGGATTTAGAACACTAAAAACAAGTATTCATGGCCTTAGAAGCCCTAAAAATGCGGGAAAAAAAAACACATTTTTCCATAAATTGGCGCGATTGGGATTCGTATCACGCACGCTTCACGTGCACCAGAACCCTGTGGTTCTGTTTATGTGCGCTTGGGATGCGCTTCGCGCACGCTTCATGCACATCCTCTGCAAAATTTTGCAGAAACCCATTTTTTTGGTTTTTAAACCTTCCAACTTTAGTTTCTCTCAATCAAAAACCAATACCAATGAAATTTAGGTTCCATATCAAGAATTAAAGCATGAAACAAGGAAGGACAACACATTCAACTTATAAATTTCAAGTATTCACATACTCCAATCATCATCAAATATGTCAAACAATGATCAAATCTTGTATTTCCCAAAACCCATTGCATGCTTTCCCATAACCCACACTTTGAAGCCAAGAAAAACACACAACATGGAAGGGAGAAGGGGAACACTAAAGGTGGGTCTTATGGGTGCTCAACCACTAAGTTAGAAGAACTCACTTCCAATCTTTGAAAACTTGAGCGAGATGTGATGAAGCTTGGATTCCCTTCTCCTCTTCCTCTTCTCCAACTCGTGGTCCCTCTATCTCAGTTTAAGGCAACTTGAATCTTTCACCGAATGCCAAGGAACTCCGCTCCAATCTTCTTCCCCAAAGCAAGGTTTGAAGGAAACTCACCAATTTCACTCCTTTTCTCTCAATCTCTTGAAACCCTAAAGCCTCTTCTTCTTTCTCTCTAAGAAGCAGCCGCAGCGAACACAAAGGGGAAAGGAGAGTGAGAAAGAACCGTGTGGGAGGGGGAAAGAATAAGGAAAAAACACATTTTGTTAGTTAGACTATTAAGCCCCTATCTTTCTAAGGTAATATACCTTTAGGCCCTTCCTTCTTTGAGAAACTCTCCCAATGTCATTACTAATCACACCCCTAAATTAAAAAACAACACCCAATTTAATTACTCAACCATTAATTTAAAACGTAATAATGTCTAAATTAAAGAAGCTAAATAATTAAATTAGGCCGGGTGTTACACTACTACCCACCTTTTAAAAAAATTTGTCCTAAAAAATTGGACAAAACACATACCTATTGAAAATAAGTATGGGTACTGATCTCGCAACTCTGCTTCGGTCTCCCAGGTAGCCTTCTTAGGAGTGGATCCTTCCCAAATGACCTTCACCAAGGGAACATTCTTGTTCCTTAGTGTCTTGACATTGCGATCTACAACTTGTACCGGCATAGGCTGGTATGTCAAATCTGACATCAATTGTACAGACTCATGATCCAAGGGTTGATAAGGACCAGGAATATACTTTTTGAGCTGAGACTCGTGAAATACGTTAAGCAAATTTGACAAAGACGGAGGTAGAGCAATTTGATAGGCAACATAACCGACTATTTGAAGAATTTCAAAAGGATCGATGTAACGAGGAGACAACTTTTTGGCTCGGAATGTCCTACCAATGCCTATCGTAGGAATAACATTTAGGAACACATGTTCTCCCTCTCCAAACTCAAGAGGTTTCCTCCTTCTATCGGCATAACTTTTATGTCGACTCTGAGTAGTCTTCAGCCATCCCTAATCTTCCTGATCTGATCAGTGGTTTCCTAGATTAGGTCTGGCCCTAATAACCTTTTCTCTCCTACGTCAAACCAACATAGAGGGGTTCTACATTTACGACTGTAGAGTGCCTCGTACGGTGCCATACCTATGCTAGAATGGTAGCTATTGTTATAAGCAAACTCGATTAGAGCCAGATGCTCATCCCAACTTCCACCATCATCTAACACACAAGCTCTAAGCATACCCTCTAGGGTTTAGATAGTTCTTTTCGTCTGACCATCTGTATGTGGATGATAAGCGGTGTTAAGACTCAATCTGGTTCTTAGGGCCTGTTGGAAATGCTTCCAAAACCTAGAGGTAAACTTAGGATCCCTATCAGAGATGATGCTAGTGGGTACTCTATGGAGTCTAACAATCTCTCTAACATAGATCTTAGCTAACCTAGCAGTGTGGGGCAAGCCTACTACAAAGTCCATGGATATGCTTTCCCATTTCCATTTTGGAATCTCAAGGGGCAGAAATGATGAACCTGCTAGTCTCTGATGTTCTATCTTGGTTTTCTGACAAAATAAGCACTGAGCTACAAATTCACCTACACCATTCTTCATTCCCTGCCACCAATACTTTTGCCTAAGGTCATGGTTGAACGTGAACACAAGAAGGGGGGTTGAATTGTGTTGAACACTTTTCCTTAACTTTAAGTTAAAAACACTTTGAACACATGTTTTTCAAAGCAGTTTGTGAAACGGACGCTGGAAATAAACCGGACGCTGGAAAAACAATTTGTGAAAACTTGTTTTTAACAGAGCAAGATAAAGATAAATAGAAAGCAGTAAAGCAAGAGACACAGAGATTTATACTAGTTCACTACCAAACTGGTAGCTACGTCTAGTCCCTTCGTTCCTGAAGGATTTTCCACTATAATCAACTGATTACAAAACCTTAAGAGTATTCTACTGTCACAACCTTGACAATACTCTCAACTTCTCAAAACGACTCAGTACATTCGAGCCTTTGAGGGAACAGCCTTGACTAGGCCAAAACAACTTTTACAAGTAAGTTGAATACAAGTATAAATAACTCTAACAGAGAGGATAAAAATTAAGCTCAATATAGAAATGCTTTCTAAAAGAAAGTGTCCTGACGCCGAGTTCAGTTCTTGTAGTCCAGAGACTTGGCTCAAACTTGATTGCTCACGAAGTAGTGCTTTCAGAGTATTGACTCTTTGTAGTGTATAGCAACAAAGGTGCTTGTTCTCGAGAAATGAAGCAATATTCTCTTGTAGAGTTTCTAGCTTTCTTCAATGGATACCTTGGGGTATTTATAGGAGTTATAAAGGATATTACCGTTACGGTAAAAATGGCTCCTTTCCATTGAGTGAGGTGATTTCAAAAAGTTGTCTCTTTCTTCCTTTCCAGAGAATATCTCAGTAGTACACATTACCGTTTTCGTACTACCTTGCTTTTCACAATTGCTTGTACGATTTTTGTCTTTTAGCTAAAGGTGTCACCTTTGATACGTCGTACAACAATTTTAGCGCACAAGATCAAATTCGAAATCCGTTCCAGAAACTTCTGAGAGGAAGAGCAACTACGTGACCAACACGTGATTTATAATGAAGTTCGGACGCTTGCTCAGAACGGAAGATCGGACGCTCATAGCAAATGGATAAGACTAGTGTCACAAGAAGTTAATTCCAGACGCTCACGAGGACAATATACTAGGATGAGCCGGATGCTGACACATGGAGTGTATCCTTCTCTTGAGAGCTTCTTCCTTCTTGTTTAAGTGCCTTAGAAATATATGTAATATTAGTATTTGCACACTTCAAGAATTGTTAGAACATAAATTGTTCTCTTGTGAACATTTTGTTATCATCAAAATTAATGAGGGTCTAAACTTCTCAATCGTTTAGGTTCCAACAATCTCCCCCTTTTTTATGATGACAAATATCTAAGGTTGATGAACAATTTAGTTTCAAAATGACATCAAGGGTCTCCCCCTGAATTTAACAATTTTGATATATAAGATAATTCTAGTATTAAGGCGATAGTTGATAAACAAATTCAATTAAGTGATCGCAAAAAAAAATACGTAGATGTATCATAGTAAGATTGGATGCTGATCAAAAAGATTGATTTAATCAAATTGTACCAAATTTATTGATCATTATAAGAGTACTAGATCAATGAATATTAGCGCATTAATAAATAATCATAGTAAATGCTATGTATGAAATGCTATGCATGATACTTCAGTTCCAGTGTATCCATCGGAGTGTGAACATCGGACGGTGAGTTAGTCAGATTTTCACGTGTTCATCATACCTTTCTTTTACTCCCCTTTTTGTCATCAGACAAAAAGAGTGTAAAAACACACCATAGTCAAAATAAGACTTAGAAAAATTTGAATATAAGTTAGATGTAGGTATATATTAACAGATAATCAGAGCAAAATTAGTGTATATATATAAGTGTTTCAATAAAACAAAGAAATAGTCTATATCACACAAAAATAAATAAATTCAAGGGTTTGGAAGAGGTGGTGGAGGGATGTTGAGACGTTCATATAGTAATTTCAGAGCAGTCTCTAGCTGAGTGACTTTCATGTTTGTGGCCTTCATTTCTTTAAACTCTGCTTTAGGAATAGTGACCATCTCAACTGCAGGAGTAGAAGTAGAAGGTCCAACTTCTGGTACGGGTGCAGGTTTCATCTTCTGATGCTCTGCTAGCACCCAGTTGGATAGCGTCAGTCTCAATTCCTTCTTCCGTTGAGTTCTTAGAAAAAATGCATCATTTGGTATAAACCATTTGATGAGATTTCCAAGTTTTCTGAGCTCAGATTCTGTTTGAATTTCCCATTTATACTTCACATCTTCTGGATACAGCAAATTCATGAAGATGATTTCTGTGTAGAACTACATCGGTGAAAGCATCAAACCTATTTCGACCTTCTTCTCCCATATACTGATAAAGACACTTAATGCTTCACAAGCGAAAGAGAGTGCTTCATTTTCTGCCAGGTATATTCTTCGCAGATTTTCCCTGTCATCTTCTTCTAGCACTAGGGGGACGAGGCATGGTAACATGGCTTTGTCTTTCCAAGACTCAGACCATTGACTCCAAGTAAATCCAATGTCGAAGTGCTTGGTCACAGCAGCCCATTGGACATATATCTTCATGCAGTCAAAAGGCCTGATTACTGAGCATCTGAACATATCATCGAAGTAGACTGTTCTAAGATTGATGTCAGTAATTCTGCTGATTGTGCCAACTGTTGGAATAGTGGCCTTCTCGGCATTGCAGCAGTTTGAGGAGCCAGTTCTCCATTCATCTTCCTTCAGAGAATTCAGGTAAAACCTTCTGGCATGATCCTCAGAGATCTTGGCAATCGGAAGCTTAGAGAATTCCTTAAGGTTGTACTTTTTAGGAGCCTTCTCATATTCCTTGAGCCCGATCTTCTTTGAATGGTCGCTTCCTGAGCGAGTTCTTTCCTCTTCCAGGGATAGACCAAGGTAGCCACCTTTGCTGCATGCGGTACAATCTTTACCGTCTGAAGAAGGATCCATGTAATCGCCTGACATTTCAATCTTCTTCATCTCAAGGCGATTGTGCCATGAAGGCGGCTTCTTCATCTGTGATCCACCTTACGCATTCTTCTAATGTGAGCGGTTCGACTTGTGGTAGGGATCTAGGAAGATCAACAGAGAAGGGAATTGCTCGCTACCAGATCTTTGGTCTCAATCTTCCTTTAAATGACATCTGAAAGTGGTCTTCTCCATCCTTGAAGGTAGCACTTATCGGAGAGGTAATCTCCAATCTGGCGACTCCAGAGGTGAAGGTTTTCAAATGCCATGTGGAGGGACGATTGTAGATCTTTGTGATATATCTCATACTTAACAAACCGTGGTTTGTATGAGACATTCTTCCTTCCACCAGTGTCTGTAGGTTTGTGGGTAATGGTGAGTAAGGTGGGAGTGGTTTTGGTGATTTTGTAGGTTTTAGGTGTGTAGGGTTTGAAGGGATTAATGGGAGGTATTTTGAATAAAAGATTAAAGGGATGAGAGTGAAGTTTGGAAATATATGTAGTAAGTGAAGTATTTGAAGAACTTTGTGGTAGGTCAAGGTTGAGTGTAGTGGATGATGGTTGGATAGGTTTAGAGAGGGTTGAGATTTGTTGGAGGCTCATTCTGGTTTTCCTGGTTTGTGTTTGTGGTTGTGAAACAGACAAAGGTGGTGCAGGAATAACATCATGAGCATCAAACACAGATATTGATTCATCAGCAGCAAAATCAAGTACCTTTGGGTTAACTTCTGATGACTTGACCGACCTTCTTTTCGACCCTCTGGTGACAACAACAGCAGGAGGAGGAGGAGGGATTTTCTTCCCTTGACCAGACGCTGAAGCATCCTTTTCAGCTGCTAGTCTAAACTGTTTCTCCAAGACCTTTCTGATGGGAATTCCATCCTCATCTTCTGGTTCTTCAACAGTATGTGCATGTGCCACCTTCTGCTTTGTTCTTCTGGTCTCCCTTGAAGGAGACTCAGTAGGTCTTTTCACACCAGTCATTGAGCTTCTGGTGGTTTTCTTTTCAGCTTCTCCTTCCTGTTGCTCTATTTTCACCTTCTTGATCATGGAGCCTGTAATAAGCTGCATCATGACCAAACTGTTGACTCCAAAGACTTCTGGACGAACAACAGCACCAATACCAAAGTATTTTTCCTTTTCCTCTGTGTTGATGGAGTCAGTCAGCTTCCTTACAATGCCATCTTTGATCATCATAATGGAGAGAAGAACTCCATATGGGATTATCTTGACGATATTCTTCTTATCAACATTCTTCCTTGAGAAGACAAGGGCATTTATCAGATTGTTGATAATCAACCTTGGCAGATTGATTTTCTTCCCATCCATGTAGTTCCTCATAATGAACTTTTGCTCGTAGTTCACTATGTCGCTTGAGCCAGCCTTCAGAATCACGCTCTTGGCGATGATTTTGTGCAGTACTCGGTAGTGGCTTTTCAAGTCTTTAGCCGTGGGAGTGATGTTCTTCTTCTTGATTCCACGATAGTTCTCAAACGAGCTTCATTGACTTTTTCAAGTCCTCTGTAAGCATCACCGATTTACATGGTAATCGATTCCTTCACACGGACACTTGATTGTCTGAGCAATAGAGTTGATAGTGAAGCGTAGTTTGAATCCTCTGATGTGACCTTCTATGATTTCCCCTAGAAGTAAGTATGCACTTCCCCAGAATTCCTTAATAGCGTAGCTCAGTACATCAACTGGTTCCCAGATGAAGTAGTTTTTCCAGCCCAGTTTCTCAAGACCTTCCTCAAAATCAAAACCGTATAGCTTGAAGTTCTCGAAATCAACCCGGTTCTCATTCAAAAGTTTTGCCTCAGAGAAGACATCGAATGCAGCAGTGTATTGTCTAACCTTTCTGTCGGCCATTGTAGCAATTGAAGAGAAGGTGATGGAGGTTTTAGGGTTCGAAAACACACACAGAGAGAGAGAGAAAGAGAGGTTTTGCAGAAAACACAGAGTGAAGTGATGGAGCGAAAAATGTGGAGTAGTGGGAAAGTTAATAGAGAATGGTACAGTCCTTTTTTTCAAAATATCGCTTCGTATTTCCACATAAAAATTAAATCAAAAAGAAAAGAAAATAAAGATTTGCCTTTTCATTAAATGCAGACGCCAAAAGAAAAGTAAAATCAAGAAAAAGATTTTATCGAAAGACATAAACAATTATGACTCAGTAGATATGATGAGACGCTTAAGTCCTTAACACGTGTGACACGTGTGGGTGTGCTCGGACGCACGCAACTGATTCACCAGACGATGAGTTATGATGCATATGACAAATAAGATGCTTATACACATACATGCTTATGCCATATCAGATGCTGAGATTTTGTTTATTTTCAGACGCTGAGATTAATCATTCTTCTATAAGATGAAACTTTAAATTTCTTCTTATAAAATTGAATCTATCTTCAGCAAGGGGTTTTGCAGAAGTATTGTCACAGAAGATAGGAATGTTACTCTCTTTTATCAAGTAGTCTTCAAGTTGATACTTCATCCACAGAAGTTGAGAACTGCAACTTGCTGCTGAGATGTATTCAGCTTCTGCTGTTGAGAGTGCAATAATGCTTTGTATTTTGCTTGACCAAGACACACGGCAGCCTCCACTTGTGCTTTTTCTTTCAATTCGGTCTCCAGCAAAGTCAGCATCACAGAAACCTACTAATTTGTAATCTTTTCATTTCTTATAAAGCAAACCAAGATTAGTAGTTCCTTGTAAATATCTGAATATTCTTTTAACAGCACTCAGGTGTGATTCTCTAGGATCTGATTCAAATCTAGCACACAGGCAGACGCTGAACATAATGTCAGGTCTTGAAGCCATAAGATAAAGTAGGGATCCAATCATACCTCTTTACAATTTCTGATCTACCTTCTTACCAATTTCATCTTTACTAAGAGTGCAGGTAGGATGCATAGGTGTATACATAGGTTTGCAATCCAGCATCTTGAATTTCTTCAATAATTCTTTGATATATTTGCTTTGATGTATATAGATACCATCACTGCATTGCTTGATTTGTATTCCAGGGAAAAACTTTAATTCTCCCATCATGCTCATCTCAAATTCAGCCTGCATAAGCTTAGAAAATTCTTTGCAAAGGCTTTCATTAGTGGCTCCAAAAATGATATCATCAACATAGATTTGAACAAGTATGAAATGCTTGTTAGAGGATTTTCTGAAAAGAGTAGTGTCAACTAAACCTCTTGTAAATCCATTTTTCATTAAAAAGGAACTTAGTCTATCATACCATGCTCTGGGAGCTTGCTTAAGACCATATAGAGCCTTTTTAAGTTTAAAAACATGTTCTGGAAATTCAATATCTTCAAAACCAGGAGGTTATTTAACATAAACTTCCTCAGTTATAAAACCATTTAGAAAAGTACTTTTCACATCCATTTGATATAGTGTTATCTCATGATGTGCTGCAAATGAAAGTAAAATGCGAATAGCTTCTAGTCTTGCAACAGGTGCAAAAGTTTCAGTGAAATCAATACCTTCTTCTTGTGAGTAACCTTGAGCAACTAACCTTTCTTTATTTCTCACAACTTTAGCATCTTCATCAAGCTTATTTCTAAATACCCATTTAGTACCAATAGTTTGCTTATCTTCTGGTAGAGTGACTAGCTTACATACATCATTTCTTTGGAACTGATTTAGCTCATCTTGCATTGCTAGAATCCACCCTTCATCTTTCAATGCTTGATCAATCGTCTTAGGTTCCATTTCAGAGAGAAGTGCAAAATCAGCATGCTCCTTGAAAGAGGATCTGGTCCATACTTTATCACCAGGTTCTCCTATGATTTGATCTTTTGGATGATTGGTTTTGTACTTCCAGCTTTTTCTTGCTTCAGCTTCTGCTTGAGTAGGATTCTTCGTCTGGTCACCCCCGGATGATGAAGATGCACGTTCACCGTCAGACTTGTCACTGAGGTTTAAATCTGAAAATAACTCATCTAGCTCTGACATAGCAGTGTCAGGCTTCTTATCATCAAACTTGACATGAATGGACTCTTCAACTGTCAAAGTTTCTTTGTTGTATATTCTAAAAGCTTTAGATCTTTCAGAGTATCCCAAAAAGATTCCTTTGTCAGCCTTGGAATCAAACTTACCAAGCTGATCTTTAGTATTCAAAATATAACAACTACAACCAAAAGGATGAAAGTAAGAAATGTTTGGTTTTCTACCTTTCCACAATTCATAAGGAGTCTTATTCAAGATAGGTCTTATAAGAATTCTATTTTGAATATAACAAGCTGTGTTTACTGCTTCTGCCCAAAAATGTTTCGCAATGTCAGCTTCACTGATCATGGTCCTGGCCATTTCCTGGAGGGACCTATTTTTCCTTTCTACAACACCATTTTGTTGAGGTGTTCTAGGAGAGGAGAAATTGTGGGAGATGCCATTTTCTTCACAAAATTTTTGAAAGTTCTCATTTTCAAATTCTCCCCCATGATCACTTCTAATAGAAGAAATACAGATACCTTTTTCATTTTGAACTGATTTGCAGAATACAGTAAATACCTTAAAAGACTCATCCTTGTGGGCAATGAATTTAACCCATGTCCATCTAGTAAAATCATCAACAATGACTAATCCATATTTCTTTCCAGTTAAAGAGGCTGTCCTTGTGGGACCAAAAAGATCAAGATGTAGAAGTTCAAGTGGTCTAGAGGTCGAAACAACATTTTTTAAATGAAAGGAAGTTTTAACTTGTTTTTCTCTTTGACAAGCCTCACACAGGGCATCAGATTGGAACTTAAGATTTGGTAAGCCTCTAACAAGATTGTGCTTGTTTAATTTTGAGATTAACCTCAAATTGGCATGACCCAATCTTTTGTGCCAAATCCATTGCCCATCTTCAACAGACATAAGACACTTGACATCTTGTTTTGCAAGTTCAGAAAAATCAACTTTATAAATGTTTTGTTTCCACTTTGCTGTAAAGAATATAGATCCATCATTTTTGCTTTTTACTGAACATCCATTTTCTGTAAAGAGAACATTATAACCATTGTCACATAATTGACTTATGCTCAATAGATTATGTTTCAGTCCTTCAACATATAAAACATTATCAATAGAAAGAAGAGAGCCTTTACCTATGCGACCAATTCCAACTATTTTACCTTTCTGGTTTCCTCCGAAACCAACGAATCCAAATTTTCTCTAGGTCTTAGTTCTTGGAACATATGCTTTTCTCCCGTCATGTGACGCGAGCATCCACTATCTAAGTACCAAGATAGGTGTGTTGACTTTGTTGCTAAGCAAGTCTGCAACATAGACTATTTTATCTTTAGGTACCCATATCTTTTTGGGTCCTTTCTTGTTAGTTCTTGAAGGATACTTGTCCTTCTTAGTTGTAAACACAGTACACGCACTTTTCAAATGACCAGATTTATTGCAGTAAGTACAATGCAAACATCTACTATGATTATTGGATTTATCAGATGCTGAATCATTTTCTAAAAGAGGTTAATCTGATATATAACCAAGACCATGAGTTGTCGCTTTGATCGACACCCCAAATCATAGAAGCTTGCTTGCTTCGAGTTACACTCTGCAAGAAACTTTTGAAAAGTATGGTCATAGTCATTTGATTTGCGATTAGGATTGCACGTAACTATAGAGCTTTTGACTTGAGAGCTCTCGACCACGGTTGCTTGTTGGCTTCAGGACCTTTGGTTATCCACCAGGCACGCTGATTTTCGATTTTGAAACACTGGTTCTCTTCATTGAGTATAGAGTTTTCATTGTGTAAAGAATGAAAATCTTGTGATAGTTTTGAAAATTTCTTTTTCAAATTCTTATACTCAATAGAGAGAGTGGCAGAATCCTTTAACAGATCATCAAATGCAAGTTGAAGTTTAGAATAAGAGTCATATATTATTACCTCTTCAACTTCTTCTTCTGAATCAAGATCAGTGTCTGCCATGAGGGCAATGTGAGCTTTTTCTTCTTTATCTTCCTCAGAGGAGGATAAGTCAAGATCTTCCCATGTTGCCATGAGACCTTTCTTCTTTTTCTTGAAGGAGCTTCTTGTGGGCTTTTCCTTAAGATTAGGACACTCTGACTTGAAATGTCCAGGCTTTACATTCATAGCAAATGACTTGGGCTTTGTCCTTGTCTTTGCTTTCCTTCTTGTCCTTTGTATCTTTCTTCCAAACCTCCTTACAAGTTTCTCTTCTTCCACATTCTCTGGATATTCTTAGATATGAAAGCTAGCTCATCATCTGATCCATCATAATCTCCTTCTGAAGCTTCATCATCTGATTCTTCTTCTTCAGCCTGAAAAGCTTTAGAAGTACTAGGTTTATGTTGATTAACTTTTAAAGCAATAGATTTACTCTTCTTGGTAGGTTCTTCTTCATTTAGCTCAAGTTCATGAGCTTTCAAAGAACTCATAAGATCTTCAAGCCGAAGGACATTTAGATCTTTTGCTTCTTGAATAGCAGTGACTTTGGGTCTCCACTGCTTAGTCAAACTTCTCAAGATCTTTCTCACATGGTCAGGTGTAGTATAACTTTTTCCAAGGGTCTGCAACCCATGAACAAGTGTTTGGAACCTTCCAAACATAGTTTCAATGTTTTCTCCATCTTCCATTTTGAATAGCTCATACTGGCGAACCATCATGCTAGCCTTTGTTTCTCTTACTTGGGCAGAACCCTCAAAAGACAAAACAAGAGAATCCCAGATTTCTTTGGCAGTATCAAACTTACCACATTTATCATATTCTCTTTCTGTCATAGCACAGATGAGAATAAATCTAGCCTTCTGATTGGTTTGATATCTCTTTTCTCGATCATCACCCGATTTTCCCTAGGTATTGCAACACCAAGGGCATTAGCGGGAGAAATGTATCCACTTTCAACTATATCCCACAAATCAAGATTTTGTGCCTCAAGGAATGCTTTCATCTTATCTTTCCAGTAATCAAATTTTTCTCCATTGAATAGAGGAGGACGGTTCATATGACCACCTTCAGCAGACATGTTCACAGTAGGATCTTTACTCTTAACACTGTTAAGTGCTCAACCAAGAGGCCGAGCTCTGGTACCAACTGAACGTGAACACAAGAAGGGGGGGTTGAATTGTGTTGAAAACTTTTCCTTAACTTTAAGTTAAAAACACTTTGAACACAGGTTTTTCAAAGCAGTTTGTTAAACGGACGCTGGAAATAAACCGGACGCTGGAAAAGCAGTTTGTGAAAACTTGTTTTTAACAGAGCAAGATAAAGATAAATAGAAAGCAGTAAAGCAAGAGACACAGAGATTTATACTAGTTCACTACCAAACTGGTAGCTACGTCTAGTCCCTTTGTTCCCGACCTTTGTTCCCGAAGGATTTTCCACTATAATCAACTGATTACAAAACCTTAAGAGTATTCTACTGTCACAACCTTGACAATACTCTCAACTTCTCAAAACGACTCAGTACATTCGAGCCTTTGAGGGAACAGCCTTGACTAGGCCAAAACAACTTTTACAAGTAAGTTGAATACAAGTATAAATAACTCTCACAGAGAGGATAAAAATTAAGCTCAATATAGAAATGCTTTCTAAATGAAAGTGTCGGACGCTGAGTTCAGTTCTTGTAGTCCAGAGACTTGGCTCGAAACTTGATTGCTCACAGAAGCAGTGCTTTCAGAGTATTGACTCTTTGTAGTGTATAGCAACTGTGCTTGTTCTCAGTAAATGAAGCAATATTCTCTTGTAGAGTTTCGACAATTTCTTCAATGGATATATTGGGGTATTTATAGGAGTTATAAAGGATATTACCGTTATGGTAAAAATGGCTCCTTTCGATTGAGTGAGGTGATTTCAAAAAGCTGTCTATTTCTTCCTTTCCAGAGAATATCTCAGTAGTACACATTACCGTTTTCGTACTACCGAGAATCCACTATTGTGGGCTTTTTCAAGAATTTGATTCTTGATTGTTTCATCATTAGGGATACAAATTCTTTGATGAAAGAGGATAATACCATCACCAGCTTCAAAAAATCCAGGATCGTGTCTCCTCACTTGCAATTCTCCATCTAAGCTTTGGGCATACTTAATTTGGTCTCTAAAACCATACGTGATTTCCAAATAGCTCACTATTAGCCTATCCCCTGTTAAAAACATTCCCAATTTTAAATCCCTAAAAGATTCCAACAATTCCATGTCTCTAACCATCATGGATGAGACATGAAGAGACTTCATACTTAAGGCGTCGGCAACTATATTCGCTTGCCTGGGTGATACCTCTACTCGAAGTCATAATCCTTAAGGAACTCTACCCATCTCCTTTGCCTCATATTCAGCTCTCTATGATCAAACAAATATTTTAAAATTTTATAATCCCTGAATATCTCAAATCGGGCACCATATAAATAATGCCGCCAGATTTTTAAGGCAAAGACTATAGCTGCTAGCTCTAAGTTGTGAGTAGGATAGTTTTCCTTGAGCTTTAACTATCTAGATGCATAGGCTACCACTTACCTATTCTGCATAAGAACACAACCCAAACCTTTCTTAGAAGCATCACTATAGACCTCAAAACCTAGGGTCGGGTCGGGGATAATAAAAAATTGTGCACTGGTCAGCCGGAGTTTGACCTCTAAGAAACTGTTCTCACAGCTCTTATCCCACACAAACAGTTGCCCCTTTCAGGTTAACCAGGTTAAAGGAAGAACTAATTGAGAAAACCCTTCTATGAACCTGCGGTAATACCCAGCCAGTCCTAAGAAACTCCTAACTTCTGTAATGGTAGTCGGACGCTCCCATTCGAGAACGGCTTCTACCTTACTGGGATCAACTGCCACTCTTGCCTGAGAAATGACGTGTACTAAAAACTTGACTTCTGAAAGCCAAAACTCACATTTTTTTGGCTTTGCAAACAGACTCCTCTCCCTAGGAGTGTTTAAGACAATCCTAAGATGTTCCTCATGTTCTTAAGGGTCCTTAGAATACTCAAGGATGTCGTCTATGAATACCGCGACAAACCTATCAAGGTAAGGCCTGAAAATTCTATTCATGTAATCCATGAAAATAGTTGAAGCGTTTGTCAAACCAAAAGGCATAATAACGTACTCATAATGGCCATACCGAGTCCTAAACGCGGTTTTTGGCACATCCTCAGCCTTGACTCGGATTTGGTGGTATCCTAACCTCAAATCAATCTTAGAGAATACCGAAGCTCTTCTAAGTTGGTTTAACAGGTCATCAATTCTAGGGAGTGGATACTTATTCTTAATTGTGACTTTATTGAGTTATCGGTAGTCTATACACAACCGCATACTACCTTCTTTCTTCTTAACTAATAGGACATGTGCTCCCCAGGTTGAAGCACTGGGCCTAATGAATCGCTTAGTAATTAAATCGTCTAATTGATCTTTAAGCTCTTACAATTCTATAGGTGACATCCTACAAGGGGTTATAGAAATTGGTCCTGCTCCTGGAACTAATTCTATAGAAAACTCTACTTCTCTTTCTGGAGGTAAGGAGGTGATCTCCTCCAGAAACACATCCAGAAATTCATTAATTACTGGGATGGTTATTAGGTCTAAACCGACCTCTGTGGTTGAAGAGAGAAACAAGATGTATCCTTAGTGTCCTTCCACTAGACATTGGTTCAACTGGGATACACTCACCATCCCTTTTAGACACACTTGGTCAGAAATTGACTGTACAGATGGAAACTCAATAGTTTTGCAAAAACAATTTAAGACAACTTGGTTGGCCGAAAGCCAATCCATGCCTAAGATTATATCTATCCCTTTCAAGGGTAAACAAACCAAGTTAACCGAAAACATCCTTCCTTGAATTACGAGAAGACAATTCTCGTAAATCAACGAAGTGAAAATACTACCTTCCGACAGTGTTTCAATAATTAGTGAAAAGGGTAAAGAAGAAAGGTACAATTCTAACCTCTATGCACACTTACAAGAGATTGTGTGGCACTAGAGTCATACAAAACAACCAAAGGATTATCATGTAAAAGGCATGTACCTTTGATCAGATTTTCCACAGACAATTTAAGACAATTTGGTTAGCAGAAAGTCAATCCATACCTAAGATTATTTCTATCCCTTCCAAGGGTAAACAAACCAAGTTAACCGAAAACATCCTTCCTTGAATTACGAAAAGACAATTCTCGTAAATCAACGAAGTGGAAATACTACCTTCCGATAGTGTTTCAACAATCAGTGGAAAGAGTAAAGAAGAAAGGTACAATTCTAACCTCTGTGCACACTTACAAGAGATTGTGTGGCACCAGAGTCATACAAAACAACCGGATTATCATGTAAAAGGCATGTACCTTTGATCAGATTTCCACGCCCTTAGCCTTCTTGCCACTTAGGGTGTAGACACGTCCTTGAATAGGGTCACTGGGTTTGGAGTCTGCTCCCGTCTTGACTCTGGGACAATCCTCCATATAGTGGCCTGGCCGCCGGCATAAGAAACAAATGTCCCGTCCTTGCATACATTCCCCTTGGTGGTTCTTTCCACATGTAGGGTAGGCATCAGGCTTGGAAGCCTCTAAATGTTGCACTTGCTTCCCCTTGATCCGATTTCCCTTTACTTTCAGTTGTGGGGAAGACTTGTTCTCGTTTTTCTTCTTTTGCCATCTCAGTTGTCTCTCATCATAAAGCTTCCTCAAACTATCCTCGGCCACATAACTTTTGTGGACCACAATAGCAAAACTCGTGAAGTCTGTCTAGGCCAGATTGTTTTGGATATCTGCCCTCAACCCCCATTTGAATTGATTGATCTTCCATGTGTCATTCAGTGCAAACTGGGCATCTGAGGAGTATCTTGTCAATTCCTCGAATTTGGCTACATACTTGGCAACAATTGAATTTCCTTGCTGCAGATGGATGAACTCTCTATCCTTTTTCTCCCTGATGGTCTGAGGGAAATACTTTTCTAAGAAAGCAGTTCGGAACTATCCCCATTCTAGGGGTATTCCCTCGGCCATCATGTAGGCCTGTGCCCCTTCCCACCAGTTCTCAGCCTCTTCCGTCAACATGTGTGTGGCGAAAGTGACCTTCTATTCTTCTGTACATTGTATCACTTTAAAGATTTTCTCCATGGCCTCCAACCAGTGCTGGGATGCCATGGCTTCAGATTTACCCGTGAAGGTTGGAGGTTTCATCTTGTGAAACTTAAAGAATGTGTAGTTTGGATCTTCCACTTGGACTGGTGGGGGTGGAGGTTATTGCGGAGCTTGCTGTTGTGTGTGAATGAAATGATTAACCAGATTATTAGTGGCAGCAGCTTGTTCTCTCATCATTTGCATCATTTCCATCCACCTAGCTTCCTTCGTATTACGTCTACCAGGTCCTCTTCCCGGTCTGCCAGCTCCGTCTGCCATATTCTGCATACACGGTATAAAGTATTAAGTTGATCAGGCTTATTAATCCATACTAAGTACAAGAATATAGAGAGGAATTCTCAAACAAGAGAAAGTTCACACTAACTGACCACAGTCCAATCAAGATTGAACCGCTCTGATACCATAATGTAATGCTCGTACTCCAATAATAATTGAAATAAGATAATTTACATTAAAGTACAGGAATTACTAAAAGTTTAAAACTTGATTAATAAATACAAGTCTAAACTTTAGTCATAGTCATAAGTCTAAAATTAGAATTTACAACTGTCACCAAGTCCAAAGCTTAGGACTACAAAAAATACAAGACTAAGTTTTGTCCTTAATAACAAAAGAAGTCAAGTTACATCCTTAACATAAAATAAACTAGAAATTATGAACTTCTAACATCATCTCCTACGCCTCCGGTACCTGCTTTTCTGAAAACAAAAGAGGAAAGGGTGAGATTATAAAATCTCAGTGAGTCCTTCACGGACCCCTCACCAATACTCGCCACAATTACAGTAATATTCATTTATAAACATTAAAGCAACATAACAACTCTTTGAGTAATAGCCAGGATGTGTCGTTCGGTAACAGTGGTACAACCGCTCTGTACAACTATTTGTAACAGCCGGGACGTGTCGTTACCTCACAGTGGTACAACCGCTCTGCACTCATAACTATTTCGTAACAGCCGGGATGTGTCATTTGGTAATAGTGGTACAACCGCTCTGTACAACTATTTGTACAACCGGGAGCTGTCGTTACTGCACAGTAGTAATCACTCTGCACGACTATCGTATTAGAACCATTATTAATTCAATAGTCCTAACACCGTATCTCTAGGTTTTCAAACCAAACTTAGGTTGAAATATCTTTTCTAAGGGATTCCTATGATATCCCTTTAGTCCCATAGGATTTAGAACACTAAAACCATGTATTCATTGCCTTTGAAGCCCTAAAAATATGGGGAAAAAACACATTTCTGCATAAACTGGCGCACTTGGGGTGTGCTTTGCGCGCACCAGAACCCTGTGGTTCTATTTCTGTGAGCTTAAGATGTGCTTCGCACGCGCTTCATGCGCACCCTCTGCAAAATTTTGCATAAACCCATTTTTCTGGTTTTTAAACCTTCCAACTTTAGTTTCTCTCAATCAAAAACCAATACCAATGAAATTTAGGTTCGATATCAAGAATTAAATCATGAAACAAGGAAGGACAACACATTCAACTTATAAATTTCAAGTATTCACATACTCCAATCATCATCAAATATGTCAAACAATGATCAAATCTTGTATTTCCCAATACCCATTGCATGCTTTCCCATAGCCCACACTTTGAAGCCAAGAAAAACACACAACATGGAAGGGAGAAAGGCAACACTAAAGGTGCGTCTTATGGGTGCCTAACCACTAAGTGAGAAGAACTCACTTCCAATCTTTGAAAACTTAAGCTAGATGTAATGAAGCTTGGATTCCCTTCTCCTCTTTCTCTTCTCCAACTCGTGGCCCCTCTATTTTAGCTTAGGGCAACTTGAATCTTTCACCAAATGCCAAGGAACTCAGCTCCAATCTGCTTCCCCAAAGCAAGGTTTGAATGAAACTCACTAATTTCACTCATTTTCTCTCAATCTCTTGAAACCCTAAAGCCTCTTCTTCTTTTTCTCTAAGAAGCAGCTGCAACGAACACAAAGGGGAAGGGAAAGTGAGAGAGAACCGAGTGGGAGGGGGGAAGAATAAGGGGAAAAAACACATTTTGTTAGTTAGACTATTATGCCCCTATCTTTCTAAGGTAATATACCTTTAGGCCCTTCCTTCTTTGAGAAACTCTCCCAATGTCATTACTAATCACACCCCTAAATTAATAAACAATACTCGATTTAATTACTCAACCATTAATTTAAAACGTAATAATGTCTAAATTAACGAAGCTAAATAATTAAATTAGGCGGGGTGTTATGCACCCTAAGTTTTCTTCTAGACATAAATATTAGATCTTGCATAAACTGTTGTTAATAATATAAATGAAATATTAAAAATATTAATATCAGCATTACTTTTTAAATTGCCATATCATTTACAATACTTATGGTTTTTGTGATATGATCTTATTTAATGTAATTTTTAAAATTTACAAACTTCATACTATGAATTGCCATATATTGTTAAGAAATTTTAAATATATATTATGCTTAAATGCATTTTTAGTCCCCTAGCTTTATCAATTTGGTGATTTTGGTCCCTTTATTTTATTTTTTGCGATTTTGGTCCCCTAACTTTCTCAATTTGGCGATTTTAATTCCTATATTTTTTTAATTGCACTTTTAGTCCCCCAAAAATCATAGATTGTGCAATTTTGGTCCCCTACTTTCTCAAAATCCAAGATTTTTTGGGACTAAAAGTGTAAAATATTCATGATTTTGAGGGATCAAAAGTGCAATTAAAATGTATGAGGACCATAATCACAAAATTGAGAAAGTTAGGGGACTAAAACCGCCAAAAATAAAATAGAAGAATTAAAATCGTCAAATTAAAATAGTTAGGAGATCAAAAATGCAATTAAACCTATATATTAATACACATTACAATTTCCTACTGTGAATTACCATATATGGAACGCGCGCTGCGCGAGAGAATGTATAATTACAAATTTTTAATTAAAAATTGTAATATTATATACATCATATATGATAATAATATAGTTTATTGTGATTAAATAAAATTTATTACAAAAAACATATTTTTAATTAAATATTACATAATCATGTCATATTTTTTCGTCTCTCGGTATTTAAAACTAATAGCCAATGAAAATGACTCTTGTCATAAACGTTATGACTCACAAAGTGAAATAAATAGCACGTATTAGTTAAAGTTTTAACCGATAAAACACAATAAATGATAAATAGTGTGTGTTGATACTATTGGTTGAATGAGAAACGAATCGTGACAATTAAAATTAAATATTGATGTGGTAAAAATAGTGCACACATGGAAATAGCTTGTGACTTAGTTTTAATATAAGTAATTATTTTTGTCTGGATTCTCAATATCCAAGCATGATTCTCAACTAACTTAAGCTAAGCTCGATGAACACCATATAAGAGGGCAAAGTTCTTGCGGTGTCAATTTTTTCCATTCATAATATTCGAACTTGAGATCTTACTTAAGAAGAACCAAACTCCTCAACAACACTTGGACCAACATACGTTGGAATTTACCAATTATTTTAATAAATAATTGGCTTAAAAATCTTTTTAGTCCTCACAAATATAGTGGTTTCTACTTTTAGTCCATGTAAAAAAAAATATTCTTTTATTGGTCCCTAACATTTTATGAGTGTTTTCTTTTAGTCCTTGCCATTAATATCTATTAAGTTAGTACTGATATGGTTAACAGAAATATACGTCATCACTGCCATGTGTAAATAATCACGCCATATGTACGATGACATGGTAGGTGTCCAACTGAAGCCATCTTCTTCCCCTATCCCCCATTGCCCCCTCTGTCTCTCTCTCTGCCTCCTCCCTCTTATCCATCCGTCCTAAAGAAAAAATTTGAAGATATGAATGTATGGGTAATCGCATAACAAAGGGAGATCAAACCCAATAGACTCTTCCTCGAAAAATGCCAGAGTCTTCGATTGCAGAACCAACCGTGCCATTATCCCAAAAACCTAACTAGGGCCAATGAATCTGCACAAAAGCAATAGAACCCAAAAAGGAACCTTTAAAAACCCAAAATCAGTTATTAGAGAACTACGTCAAAAAAAATTCATGGATAGAGAGAGAACTCTCTTTCTTATAAGCAGATTAGGATAAGTGTGGTAATTTCGGATTATGGATGTAATAATTCATTGGAAAATAATAATGGATGAAAAAGGATCGAATAAACCTTTGATGCATTAATATCGCATGAAAAATAAATGAATAAATAAAATGAAATGTTTGACAATTTGAAGAATTGATGTTTGTGTAATTGTGTTTCATCTGATTTCTTGATGAAGTGCAGTGAAAAAAGTGAAAGGAGAAACAGACAAGATGTAACAAGAGTGTATATATGGCCATATTTCTTAATTTTAAAATTTTTGTATAAAACGGTTATCAATCATACAGTGATTACTGTGAAGATGGTGATAAGGAAAATGGTCATTCGGTTTCTGTTTGACATTCTCTCTTTCAACAAAAAAATCTCGAGGAAGGACGAGGAATAGAGTGGAGGGGAGAGGTGAGGCAATAGGGGGGAGAGGGAAGAAGATGGAGTGAGTTTGACCCTAATCCATGTCACCTACCATGTCATCGTTTACCTGTCGTTATTAATCTTTGTTGGCAGTGATGATGTGTATTTCCGTTAGCCATGTCAGCACTAACTTAATGGATATTAACGGTAGGGACTAAAAGAAGACACTCTTAAAATATTAAGGACCAATAAAGGAAATTTATTTTTGCAGGGACTAAAAACAGAAACCCCTATATTTACAGGGACTAAAAACATATTTAAGCCTAAATAATTTCAACGACTTTACATATATCATACACTTAAAAGGTTAGAATTGTATAACACCATAACGTATACTAATTTTGGACCTGCACATTGTGCAAACAAAAATGTAAATTTAAATTGTTTTAATTAAAAACTGTAATATTAAATATATCATATATGATTCAGTTATGAACTCTTAGATTGGAATCAGGCAAGATACCTCGAATGGATGAGGGTGATGAGCTTGTGTAACACTCCTCGATGTTACATTCAAACTAATCATACTTATAATACATAATCGTATATTTATAACGTACTAATACACATTTAGAACACAGAGATATAAAAACACTTGTTATATATTATCATCAAAGTCACACAACAAGTAGATTCCGACAATACATCAAAAGGGCGTGATAAACACCTAGCCACCCTAACTATCTGTGTACACAAAAGATAAGGTAAACGACTCATAACTGGCCAAACTGTATCACACCTAAGTCTAGCCTTCCGACATAAACCATCAATGTCAGATGATAAGCTCAACCTTGTCGACATGACAGGTTCCACACAACCTAAAGGGTAGGTCTATCAAAACATATGAGTTCTTGACAACTCTAATCGAAGGGCAACTAGTCATAAGTATACTAATGTAGATGTGAAGCAGCCCAAATGCCAGCTACGTCCTACCTCCTCAGTCAGCGCAGTTAGTGGCATCCACAAGATTCACTAGTCCATCCATATGCTCATCAGCCGATCCATGCATGACATCCTTGTCTATCGGTAGTCGACCGAACGATACGTACATATAAAATAATTACAGGGATAAGTTATCCAAACGTCATGCAATGAGGATTACAGAATAACATTTACCAGTTTAATGCTTAACACTCACAATCATCTCTAACATTTAGGATCAGGGCTTAACTACATGCACCTAAATCTACATGTTGGCCAAATCTTAAAGGCAGAACCTCCATACGTAGAGGATTCTATACGTAGAGTTTAATCCTGACTGAATCTCTATACATAGAGATTCCTATGCTTTCTGGAGAGCATAGGCAGAGTGGAACTCCTATACATAGGAGCTTCTATACGTAGAATTTAATCTAATAAATCTTAGTGTGGGATTTCTATACATAGAAGCTTCTATATGTAGAATTTAACTCAATGGAACCTCTATACATAAAGGCCTCTATGCGTAGAGTTTAGAGTTTAATCCAAAACCTTTATGGGAAAGTCTACCACTATACGTAGTGGCCTCTATACATAGATTCGACCTCATCACCGGAGAAAACATAATTCTACCTCTCAGAGAAAGCATTATGTCCTCTCTTACAAGATAGCATAATGCATATGCTATGATACATTCACCTCAAGTCTATGACCTATGAGTCTAATATTCCAACCTAATACTTCACTATCATTAACTTATTATATGGTTGAATACCTAAACTTATCTATCATCTAGGTCATATCTTAACATAATATCTAGTCATTCCAATATATACTCAAATAGACAATCATGCATAATCAACATATAGTCAGACAAGAAATCAACTAAGCAATCAACAAGCAATCAGACATAATTATCTAACTAAGTGTGTAAAGGGTTGTGGTCCCCTTTACCACATTAAACTCTAAACGCTACTCTAACCTCCTTGATGTGTTAGCCAAATTCCCCAACATTTTTCTCCTAATTGAGAGTCCCACGATCCTACGAATAGCCTTGACCCTCGAACCTCGACCCCTTCTTTCTTCTTCTCCTCGATCCGAGTAGAACCTCATCGTTTGGACTAAATTAGGGTATTTGGACCCAAAATAACCAAAATACCCTTAATTTATAGAGAGAGGGAGAGCTCATGAGAGCTTGGGACACTCAAAATGGGAGAGTTTGAGGCGTATTTATAGGGTTTGGGTCGACCTCGTCAAGTCGCGAGGACTGCACTCGTATTTATAGGCGTATTTCTATCCACCATCGTACTGCACTCACGATCTTCTCCACCCCCATGTAGAGTTTTTGCCTTCGGCAAGGTTCGGGACTCCGAGGCTTAAGTAATCTGGAAACACTTTACCATTACCAACTGAGCTATAGCTAGCTCAATTGGTAATGTCAAGGTGCTTTCGGGTTACTTAAGCCCCAAAGCCCTGGGTTTTTGCATGGGGGTGGAAAAGATCGTGAGTGCAGTGCGAGGGTGGATAGAACCTCGACTGTTACAAAAAAAACCCGGGACTCTAGGGCTTAAATAACCCAGAAGCGCCTTGCCATTACTAACGGCCCTGGCTACTTTTAGGATTGCCGACTCTCCCCACAAACCAACACAGTTCTTTTTAGCGTGCTTTGTCCTCACCCACCCGCTTTCTGGAAAACTTCCCAGAAGGTCACCCATCCCAAGAGTGCTCCAAGTCAAACATGCTTAATTGTGGAGTTCTTATGTTCTGGGCTTCCGAAAAGAAGATGTATCTTATTGGTATAGGTAGTACCAATCAATTCCTTTAAGCCTTCCTTCACCCGTCAGTCCCATACCTGTACAGCCTTAGGATCCCTCTCATTCTTGTGTAAATTCAGTTCATTCACGTGTCCCCTAGCTTAGAAGCTGCTAGGAGCCACTCTTTGTTCGTACCCAATGCACCGACGATCACTCCCCACCCTCATCAGCCTCAGGCGTCACATGCCCACCAACTTCCTCATGGTTCGTCCCCGAACCACACCGTACTGGGAGAAGTCTGCTTTGATACCACTTAATGTGAGACCCTTAACCCCTTTTCGTAATTATTCAAAATAAACTATAAATACATCAATTTATTCTTGAATCAAATAAAAAAATAGTCATTGCGGAAATAAAGGAAAATTACTAGTTCCAAAAGAAAGAAGAAAAAAAAAAATAATCATGATTCGAGTTAAGAGCATCACATTCTAAACTCTATGTCTTTATTTCTACTAATAATTAAGATAAGTATTTTCCAAAAGTCTAACTTAATCTTGCGGAATAAAAATAAAACCAAATAAAATAAAACCCAAAAGCCTGTGTCACATAATCTAAAAGCTTTTACACATCCCAATTTGTACAAAAAAATTACATAAATAACCAGATGTCTCAAACGAAAATTTGAAATAAAACTCTCAAACGAATTTCAACAAATAGAATCTTCACAATTAGCCACTTGCTCTAATATTAGTAGCATCTGCAAAGGGAAACAGGAAACACACGAGCAAAGAGGGGTGAGTTTGTTGTAGGTGAGTTGTGTTCACATGTATTCCATAATATAATTATCACTACATGGGGCATAAGGGAGACCCCTTCGTCTATTCCCTCAAATACCCACAACTATAATATCTCCTCCTTACCTCGGCAAATAAGTTTGTAGTGTCAACGGGAGTGGAGCAAATTCGCCTACAGCGACAAAATTGGACACCGAATGAACACAAAGAAGAATTTAATTGACGGACCACACAGAGAGCAAAACAAGACTAAAAAAATGACAATTAATGTCAAATAATTTTTAGAAATTATTAAGCTTGAAACGAAATCAAAAGAAAGCAAAAAAAGTGATTGTAAAACGTCTCACTAAGACAACGAGGTCAGGGGGTCCGACGTCAACTTCACCGTAACAAGAATACGGGCAGTGATTTCCGAAGGTTTCGACGCAAGGAATCCAAAAATGTCATCCATTTTTTCAAACGACGACCGTCGTGGCCAAAAAGTGAAAAATACAGTCTGCCCAAGGAAGGAGAACGCGTCAAACGGCACCGCGATTGATCGAGACAATGCTGAAAACGTGTTCAGAGGCCAATTTTGTGTGGGGCGGCGCAATTTCGCGGCATGCCATGATAGGATAAAAAGAACGCAAGGAGAGAAGGAGAAATATAAGGTTTCGTTTGTTTTGTGCTTTTGAATGTGCCTGCGGCTTGTTTCTAATGATCAGGAAGACAATGAATAGTGCAGGCTAGGGGGTGTATGAGTTAAAGACCAAGGTGCAGCAAGTAAAAAGGTTTTTTTTTTTTGAAAAAAAAAACAAAGGAATGGACTAACTGCATGCCCGATTCCTCTTCTTCTCATTTTTTTTTATTTTTTTTCAATTTCTCTCTTATCACAAATAATTTATTTGCTCATTTTTTCTTCCAAACTCATTCCTACACTCTTATAAATTAAAATAACTATTTTCAAAATATTATTAATATATTCAAGGATAATATTTAATAAACATAAAATTAATAAATTGATAGTGTATCAGTAAAATATGCTAATTACCAAGCACATACACAAAATTATCACAAGGATCACCGATATATACACATATGAACACATAATTAAATCATGGTTACAAAATGAGGGTCGTTACATCCTCCCCTCCTTGCAATAAGTTTCGTCCTCGAAACTTACCATGATCAAACAAATGTGGATGAGAAGTCTGCTTCTGACTCTCCATCTCCTAGGTAACACTCTCCTCGTTGGCCCCTCCCCAAATGACTTTAACCAACGGAACTTCTTTCCCCCTTAACTCCTTGACTTGCTGGTCCTCAATCCATTTTGGTAGTACCTCATAGGTAAGGCTCTCTTTCAATGGTACCTCATCAAGCTCGATTATATGAATAGGATCATGGACATATTTTCGGATTTGGGAAACACGAAAAACATTATGAAAGTTTGAAAGGAAAGGTGGCAAGGCAATTTGGTAAGCAACTTCACTAATCTTTTTTAGAATTTGGTAGGGACCAATAAAACGAGGGGTAAGTTTTCTCGACTTCATTACCCGTCCAACCCCAGTCGTGGGAGTGACTTGCAATAATACATGATCGCCCTCCTCAAATCTCAAATCTTTTCTTCGCTTATCATGATAGCTTTTCTGCCTACTTTGAGTGGCCCTCATCTTATCCTGAATCATTTTGACCTTTTCAGTGGTTTGCTGAACTATCTCAGGGCCTAACACAAGGTATCCCAATGAGAGGTTAAAAGGTATCCCAATTACCGGTTTGTTCTAAGACACAAGCTCTCAACAAGTCCTCTAAGGATTGGATGTTTCGCTCAGACTGACCGTCAGTTTGAGGGTGATAAGCAAAGCTCATCTTGAGCTTAGTTCCTAAAGCCTCGTGTAAACTTTCCCAAAATCTAGAGCTAAACCTGGGGTCTCTGTCAGACACGATATTAGAAGGTACGCCATGTAACCTTACTATCTCCTTAATGTACAACCTGGTCAACTTCTCTAAAGGGTATTCCATATTCACGGGGATAAAATGCGTAGACTTTGTCAATCTTTCCACAACAACCCAAATGGCATCTACTCCAATAGAAGTCCTAGGGAGTCCTGATACGAAGTCCATGGCTATATTATCCTATTTCCATTCAGGAATACTTAAGGGTTGTAAGAACCCAGATGGCTTTTGGTGCTCTATCTTGGCCTTCTGACAAGTCAGACAGGCGTCTACAAATTCCACTACTTCCTTCTTCATTCTAGGCCACCAGAAAATTCCCTTAAGACCTTATTACATCTTAGTGGCTCCAGGGTGAACACTTAGGCTACTCTTGTGCCCTTCTTCTAAAATCATTCTCTTAAGCTCAGAAACATTAGGTACACAAATCCTACCTTGGAATCTCAGAATTCCATCGGTCCCTTCACTAAAACCTATGTCCCTACCTTGAGTGATAAGCTCCTTCTAATCTAAAAGATGTTGATCGGTCTTCTGATCTTCCTTGATTTGTTCCAATAATCCACTAGTGGCTTTCAACATTCCTAGTTTCACACTCTTAGAAGTGACTTCACAAAGTAAGCTCAGATCTCTAAATTCCTCTATCAAACTCATCTCTCTAACCATCATAGCTAAAAGGTGTAGGGACTTCCTACTCAAAGCATCGGCCACTATATTGGCTTTGCTAGGGTGGTAATTAAGCCTGAAATCATAATCCTTAAGAAAATCTATCCACCTTCGTTGTCTCATATTCAAGTCTTTCTAGTTAAAGAGATACTTAAGGCTCTTATGGTCACTAAATGCTTCAAACCTAGAACCATTGAAGTAATGTCTCCATATTTTCTGCACAAACACCACAGTGGCTAACTCTAAATCGTGAGTGGGGTAATTCCTTTCATGGGTTTTCAACTACCTAGAGGCATAAGCCCCACGTCCCAGGTTTGAACCTTACAAAAGGAAAAAAAAACTCCACATTGGGGTGGAGAAGGCCGTGAGGATAGATTGGTAGCACGAGAGGGTGGCCAGTCTGTTACTCAATACGTGTCAGTTTCGTCGCATGCAGATGACACATGTTTCTGGCTCGTAGCATCGCAAGCTGACATGGTCATGTCGCAACCAAATTGACACTCACTGATTTCAAAACAGTGACAGGGTGTTCACACGAATGTAGTTAACGTCTACGACCAAATTTTTGTTTCCGATCTACCCGAAACCTTCCCAAACTCATAATTTGGGTTCCTAAATACTAAAATACCCAAATATACTTAAGATCATTTAAACACACTAGTGGTTAGTCAAAACAAGTCAAGTCAGGGTTAGTGTTAACCTAGGGTTAAACTAGGTTCAACACTCAGAGTTAGGATTAGGAAATTTGGGGATGTTACATTATGATCGTGCTGGAGTCACTATGCACGATGGAGAATCATTGGAATCGCCAGAGCAAAGGTGGTAGCCACATGTAAGGACTTCATCATTCAAGTCAATGCGTGTATAATATCGAAGAGATTATTGAATTAGAACGTACTTGGATTCCAAATGGAATCCGATATATAGGGGTTTACCGATATGATTGAGTTGGTTATTCGTTATTCCATTGTGATAGGATCATTATCTTTGGTTAGGAGACCTCATTGATTCAATATTAGTCTGTGGATCTCGGAAATAGACTCATGAGATTCGACGCATACTGGGTCGAATATCACAAATATCGGTCCAAAAGAGTAATAATATAGTTAATTGGGAAAATATCTACACGCGCCACTCTGATTTACGCACGCACGCCCAAGGATCTCTGATATTAGTGTTGGGGTATCTTCACACACACAAAGGAAATAATAAAGGGCACAAATATTTATGTGGTTCGGCACCTCTTGCCTACGTCCATGGAATACCACAAAAGACATTTCCACTATCACAAATAAGATAAGATTACAAGATTGTATTGCAACCCACCCCACAATATCAAGTTTTTTGGCACAAACTTGAAAAACCAACCCCAAATTATGTATCACGTTACAAACTCGAATACCTCACTCAAGAGTTACTAAGAAAGATAACATTCACCCCATAGTACAAGTTTTCGGTCTGAAACTTGGAAACCCCATACATTTTTTTCTCACGTGCTTGTGTTGCACGGCTACCCGTCTCTCTCGGGTGCTTTCTACATTTTGCACTCCTTCGGGTACCTCTTGCACCACCCCTTGGGTGCCTCATGCAGAACATCTTTGAATTGTTCTTCAGATCTTAAAAGAAAAGCAGTTGTATGCAAAGCTGTCTAAATGTGAATTCTGGTTGGAAGAAGTGAAATTTTTAGGACATGTGGTCTCGAAAGCAGGAATTGTTGTGGATCCAACTAAAGTGGAAGCTATTCTACAATGGGAAAGACTAAAGACTGTAACAGAGATCCGTAGTTTTCTTGGTTTAGCTGGCTATTACCGAAGATTTATTGAAGAATTTTCTAAGATTGCTTTACCTTTAACCCAACTTACTTGGAAATGACAGGCTTTTGTGTGGACGGATGATTGTGAATGAAGTTTTCAGGAATTAAAACGAAGGTTGATAATGTCACCTGTGTTGATACTGCCTGATTCGAGTAAATGTTTTGAGGTATTTTGTGATGCCTCACAACAAGGGTTAGGTTACATTCTTATGCAAGATAGAAAAGTAGTAGCATATGCTTCTAGACAGTTAAGACCACCTGAAGGAAATTATCCGACCCATGACCGAAGCTAGCTATAATCGTTTTCGCTTTAAAAATTTGGAGACATTATTTGTATGGGTAGCAATTTGATGTCTTCAGCGATCATAAAAGTTTGAAGTATCTGATCAGAAAGAATTAAATATGAGACAGAGGAGATGGATGGAATTCATCAAAGACTATGAATTTGAACTACAATATCATCCTGGAAAAGCAAATGTTGTGGCAGACGCACTAAGTATAAAGACACTACGTGTTTCTACAATGATGGTCCGAGAGCTGGAACTTATTGAGAAATTCAGAGATTTAAACTTGACAATAAATGTGACGGGTAATCGACTTCGGTTGAACATGGTTACTATTACTAGCAGCCTGTTAGATCAAATCAAAGTCAAGCAAGAGGTTGATCAGTACCTTCAAGAAAAGATGGAATTAAAAGAACAACGAAAGTTTGTTGGATTTAAGAAGGATTCTGATGGAGTAATAAAATTTGAAGATAGGATATGTGTACCAGACGATCGTGAGATCAAGAAGTTAATTTTGGAAGAGGCGTATAAGAGTAAATTAAGTATACATCCTGGAGCAACAAAAATGTATCAAGACCTTAAGAGGATGTATTGGTGGCCGAAGATGAAGAAAGAAGTAGCTCAATATGTAGTAACCTGCTTAATTTGTCAAAAAGCTAAAATTGAACATAAAAAACCTGCAGGAATGCTACAACCACTGGATGTTCCATAATGGAAATGGGATGGTGTAGCCATGGATTTTGTAGTAGGATTACCAAGAACCCCTAAAGGACATGACTCAATTTGGGTAATTATTGATAGGCTAACAAAGTCGACTCATTTTCTGCCTATCGATATAAAGTACTCATTGGAGAAATTGACCCAACTGTACATCAAAGAAATTGTCAAATTACACGGGGTACCCTCAAGCATAATTTCAGATAGAGATCTGAGGTTTACCTCAAGATTTTGGGGAAGACTTCACAAAGCTCTTGGTACCAAGCTGCGATTAAGTTCTGCATATCATCCCCAAACAGACGGACAATCTGAATGGACAATTTAGTCTTTAGAGGATTTACTAAGGGCCTGCGTCTTAGAATACTTAGACAGCTGGGATGAACTATTGCCACTAATTAAATTTACTTATAACAATATTTTTCATTCCAGTATTGGTATGGTGCCTTATGAAGCATTATATGGACGAAGATGCAGAACACCTTTGTGTTGGCATGAGACAGGAGAGAACCTTATTCTAGGGCCAGAATAGTGCATCAGACCATAGAAAAGTAAAAGATGGTCCAGGAGAAAATGAAAACGACACAAAGTAGGCAGAAAAGTTTTGCCGACAAGAGAAGAAGATCCCTTGAATTCCAAGAAGGCGATCATGTATTCTTAAAAGTCACACCAATGACTGGGGTTGGTAGAGTAATGAAATCCAGGAAACTTACACCCAGATTCATTGGACCCTACCAAATTCTTCAACGAGTTGGCCCTGTAGCTTACCATATAGCTTTACCTCCTTTCCTTTCAAATCGCCATAATGTTTTCCATGTTTCTCAGCTAAGAAAGTATATTCCTGACCTTTCTCATGTAATCGAGCCCGACACAGTACAATTAAAAGAAAACTTAACGTATGAGACTTTACCTGTTAAAGTTGTAGACAGGAGAATAAAATAGCTCCGGGGTAAACAGATTCCATTGGTAAAAATAGTTTGGGATGAAACTACTGGTACTGTTACTTGGGAATTAGAAGACAAAATAAGGGAGCAGTACCCGTATTTATTTTAAGGTAAACAAATTTTGAGGACGAAATTTTTATTAGTGGGGGAGAATTATAACAATCCAATTTTTTTTAAAGTATTTAATTTTATAGAAAACCCAATTTTATTAATTGAATTAAGAAATTTTAATTTAATAAATTCAATTAGGAAATTAAATATGATATTAGAAATATAAGTATTGTTATAACGAGATATTTGATCCAATATAAGACTTTACATTCTAACTAGAAGTAACCATAAGATTGGCACCCTTCGTTATTTAAATTTTATTGTCATACAATGTACTAATCAACACTAACTTTTTAAGCACATGTGCAATGTATTTGCTCAGAAAAATTTCCTGCAGATCCAATCTTATCTACTTAATCATTTTTACCTTAATTTATAATTTTATCTCATAAAGTAAAAACATTTAAACTCTACCTATTTGACACCTTGCACTATTTTAACCATTGCATGAGATTTTTATTCTCTCACTAACAACTATTACGTCACTACAGCTATGTTACTTCAGCAACGAGACTGAGACTAGGTCTCTATAAATTCACTTGTTTATTCACTATGTCACATACACTGCTAAACAACTTCCATCTGCAATCAATACACCTCACGTTCAAAACAATGAAGCTGTTCTTCACTTTCTATTTTCCATTCCATGCTTCTCCCTACTAAAATCTACCGCCCACAAACCTTTTATCCTCACTTCTACTCCCTTTCACTTTTTTGCACAAAAGAGAAAGCTTCCACCTTTGTTGGGTTGTTGTAAAGCCTGTGAGTCCAAGAAAGTACCTTGATCAAGAAAGGATAACCAGAACTTTCAGGTAATAAGGGGGTGAGGAACTTCAACAATGGTGGTAGAGTAGGAGGTGAATCATTTGAGTCAAGGGTGGCCCTATCCCTTTTATAATTCTATTGTTTTTCTGATGCATTAATCTTAGAATAGTAAAAGTGGAAATTTGAGTTTTTCCTCATGTTACGTGTGTTGGTTGTTATTCTTAGCTTTCATTTTATATGAGCTTCTTTATTGTGACTGGACATTCCTTTTGTGTTATTGAGTTTGTTCCTTGTTTAAATGAATATCTTGAAACTTGTTGAAAGGATTATTAGACGTATTTTATTAGAATATTGGTGCAGTTTTTCCCTCTGGTGGTCGAATCTGCCTCCAGTGCTGTTTTCTCCTCTTGTGCAGTTTTTCCCTCTGGTGCAGTTTTTCCCTCTGATTTTCTCCTCTTGTGTAGTTTTCTCCTCTTGTGCAGATTTTCCCTGTGGTGCTGATTTTCCATCTGATTTTCTCCTCTTGTGCAGTTTTCTCCTCTTGTGCAGATTTTCTCTCTGGTGCAGTTTTTCCCTCTGATTTATTCCTCTGGTGGTCGAATCTGCCTCTGGTGTAGCTTTTTCCTCTGGTGGTAGTACATTAATGTTTGGCATAAGGAATTTTGACATAAGTCCAATAGGGAGAGTGAGCCACGTTTTGGTATAAGCCAGAGCGTGCAAGTGAAGGTTGTAATAACCTTGGGGGCATCACAGTGTGAGACCCCACATGCGGCCAGGTGGTGGCTCCCCTGTGTCATGGTATTCGACACCCCACAGTGATGACCCTGACTAGACGCTGCAAGAACTCAAGATTGGTGTAGAGTGTTTCGGTATAGACATATGGATTATAATGACATATGGATTATAAAATGAGATAAGTACTCACAAGAAAATTGAAACGGAGCATGTACTCCCGATCGCTCCTCTGATTGTTTTAGAATCTCTCCATGCAGTAGATGTGGGCCCTATACATTGTATTACGTTGCATGACATTCTGTTGCATAATTGTGAAATGATAATTTCTTTCTACGTATGTATATAATATTATTGTGATTACCTAATGCTCTACTATATGTTATATTGTTGATGTGTACTCACCCCTTTGTTTGTTGTTTTGGATATTATTATTATTATGATTGTTCAAAGATGGCAAACAACGACAACAATCCTCGCCCGGTGGTATGCTTGGAGTTTATCAACGGGATATGGACCCCTGACTATCTTAACTCTACTGTGACTTATGACGGTGAATTGCTATTCACACCACCACTGGCACATTTCCTGATTTCATCACTTCTACTCGTAATCGTACTATGACCCTATCATTTTACTAACCTTTAGCAGAGATGTGGACTGCTTCTGTTTTTGCACCCATGGAGCCATATCCAGAGCCGCTTCATCCATTCCCGAGCCCATAAAGGGTGAGGGAAAGTAATTTTTTTTGGCTACTAGATCAGTAGCGTAGTATGATATGAACCAGCCGGATACAGACTCGACATGATCATATCTTTTCTTTATACGAAATGTTTTTTCGATAATTGTGTATATCTAATGTATATAGTATAAGCCGGTAGTTATCTGAATGACTGTATGAATTTTGCTGACTCTGGTACTCTGACCAGATATTCCTATATCGTGTACTGCAAACTCTTTTGTTTAATGATGTAGAAGGTGATGCAGTAAGATCTAAATATTTGTTTTTAACTTTTATATTTTACACTATCTTCACTAATCTCTATTAAGCAAATAAAATGATATCTAATAAAAACATATATCAATTTTTTTATAATAGTCCAAAATAATAGACTAAGAATATAAGGAATGAGGTACTAGACGTGTCTCAGATGAAGTAATAAAGAGTCTATACAATTCTCTTTCAAAAAATTCTATAAATTCAATCGGTATATCTATGTACCATTAAAAAGTACTATCTTCGTTCCTTTTTAGTTATCGTTTAAGGTTATTTTACACAAACAAAGGAAACACAAATTTTGTTGTTATTGATGAAATTATTGGTCTTTTTCCTATTATACCCTTGACAGTTTATTACTCAATTACACTTATTTCTCCCTCTAAAATAAATAGTTAAAAGGTATAATTGACAAATAAATAGTAACAAAATTTCTCTAAAAAATGGGCAAATAAAAAAGAACAGAGAGAGTATAGCATTATTTTTTGACAATGAATACGAGTCTTAAAAGCACTTATATTACCAAAAAAAAAACCTCTTACTTTAACAAATGATCTATAATGGGTCTAATTAGAGATGCACAGAAACAATGTGGTATTATTGATTTAACAGAAGGGAACTACTACCTCTAGTGTGTATGTTGGAAGGAATTACAAAAGATTAAACAAAACCCTCACAACAGAGACTGATAAGAAAATAGAGTCGCAAAAAAGAAGAAGAGGGAGAGCAGAGACCGAGAGATAGAAGAGAGAATAAGAGGGAGAGAGTCCAGAATCACATCACACTTTTTCCATATCCTCTTCCCTTGCCCACAATCGGTTATATCAATCCTTCTCACTCCTTGTGTACCTCTCCTTCCAACCCTCTGTGGCCACGTGTTCTGCTTGTTATAACAAACTTGGTTGCTTCCACTTGCTAACTTAGCTTGACTCAAGTAAATAATTTGCTTTGCTAAGCATTTTTTTCCTTTTTCCACTACTAGTATCATAACATTACCACCCCTATTAAAATCAACCTTGTCCTAAAGGTTGAAGTTAGGACAATGTTGTTGGGTGATTGTAGCATCTATCCAAGTGGCCTCCAAGTCAAATGGACCTTCCCCATAGACAAGAGAACATCCACCTGGGTCCCATTGTTGGAATTGTAAGGACCCCTTGATATGGAAAAAATAGTCATCGCCATTGGGGTCCCACTTTATATCTGCTCCAACATAAACATGCAATTGAAACAATTCCACTTGAGCTTTCATAGTAATATGTATAGCTGCCGAGAAACCATGATCATCTTGAGAGACAAATGAAGTTCTGCAGATTCAATGAGAGGTTGCAATACTTCAGTATCTCCAAGTCTTGCTCCCACGTGAAGTTCTTTACTAGATGAAGTGTCCCATGAAATCTTAATTGTAAGAGACTTTGAACCCTCAAAACCTATTGGCCATGTTATATATGTGCCCTCAACATTATTACAATTTGATAATTGAAAAGCTGATGTGTAGCACACTGCATGGAATGCTTTTAAAATATAACCAATCATTGTAATTACACCTCTAATCAACTCCTCTGCATATAATGGTGCCGCTGACAAGAATAAGTGCACAAAGTTTAAATCAATTTTGGCAAAATGTAATGCATAAGTGGAAACCATATAACCATAATCAATTATCTCAATCCTTGGAAGTATTTGATGGGTCTTCATACCCCTGATAGGAACCGTGACAACATGGACACTGATAACGTGTGCAACACGGCATTTTCTACTTGGAAAATGTGTGTTATTTGGGGTAAATGTACAATCAAAAGGGGCCAAAAATCCAAATGGGCCATAATCAATCTGAAAACCCAAAATGTTCATGTTATCCGTGTGTATCACATCATGAATGAAACTAACCCTTGCCATCTATTAATCAAGGAAGCAGTGCACACACCAATCTCCAGCATACATGTTGGATACTTGGTTGAAGTAAGAACCACAACAAAAATATCTTCATCACCAGTGCTAAAAAAATGGCTTTCACTTTGATTCATGTTCTCAATATGATGACAAAAATGCCCAATAGCAGTGATATACTTGGAAATTAGTACCTCTACCAGCTTATTTGCCCCATGTCTTGATACACCATCCAACTTATCATGAAACCCAACACGTGATTTGAAAACAGAGGACATAGTATATGAATTTTGACCCACTGCTATCTTAATCTCCTCTGATATTTCACACAATTTGAATGCCACTTTCAGAGCCAACTCTTATATTAAAACATCCCCATTTCTAACATAGTATAGCAACTGATTCTCAAAACCATAACCCCTCCAATTACGTGCAGTACCAGATGAAGAAAAACACAGAGTCACCATCGACCTAACCAACTCATCTCTAGAGGCCACATTCTGAATGAACCCTATGGAATGCACCCGAATTGTTTCCTCCTTTGATTTCACATGCCTGATAAACATAGACACAGGACCTTCCTTAACCATAACCCTCTGTATTTCCTTAATACCAACAAGATTTCTCAACACCCCACAATTATTCAGCAAGGCCGTGACCCCACCATGAGTTGAAACAACACAAGCATTGTTCAATTCTCCTGAAATTTCATCAAACACCTGGCAGTTGCAACCTTCCCAAGAAAATTAACCGTCACGTACTTCTCAATAGCACATCCCCCAAACAATTTACCCGGAGGAGCAAGCCTAGAATCATGTGGAATTTCTATGATGTCAACATCTACCTTGCCATACCCTAACAATGGCACCACCTTGTGCTCAGCCAAAAGGTCATCCCAGCGCCTCTAAAACTTAGGTCCCCGAATATCAGAGACAAACCTCGATTTATCACTGCGCCGCCGTCGATGACATCGCCTGCCGGTTCGTTGGACGGTACAGTGATTTCGTCCATGATGGAATGCGTTGCGATCGGTTTTGTGGAGAGGAAAAATTCACCCTAATCAACAATAATGTCGCTACTGCCGAACGATTCCATAGTGGCGATAATGATTTTCATTGCTGCTTCTGGTAGATCGACAATTCCACCATTTAAATCACCCGTCGGAGTCGTAGCCACCATTAACACTGTAGGCACTTGCTCCGTGGAAGGAAAAAATTTGTTCAGAGCCGGAAGAGCTTCATTCAACAATTCTGAAGCATCGTGCAGTGAATCTGAAGCATCTAGCTCTTCTTCATCATCTGGCAACGGTAAAATAACCCGCCATTCCGGCTTAAATTGCCAAAGAAATACTGCGGGGAATGCTTCCTAACTCACCCATGGATGGCGTGGATACCACCGTAGCCACCATGTGAGAGGACGACCTCTCATGGCAATCGCAACCACCGCCATCTTATCCTTCTCCGGTGTGCCCCATCTCTTGAAGTATTTCTCGATGCAAAGCACCCACCAATAAGCATCGATTTCGCCGTAAAACACCGGAATCACCATCTCTGATATTGGTTCAGCGGGTGAGAGATTGAAAATGAAAGCACCAATGTAATGGGTCTAATTAGAGATGCACAGAAGCAGTGTGGTATTATTGATTTAACAGAAGGGAACTATTACCTCCGGTGTGTATACTGGAAGGTATTACAAAAGATTAAACAAAACCCTCACAACATAGACTGATAAGGAATTAGAGTCACAGAAAAGAAGAAGAGGGAAAGCAGAGACCGAGAGATAGAAGAGAGAATCAGAGGGAGAGAATCCAGAATCACATCACACTTTTTCCATATCCTCTTCCCTTGCCTACCATCAGTTATATCAATCCTTCTCACTCTTTGTGTACTTCTCCTTCCAACTCCCTGTGGCCACGTGTTCTGCTTGTTATAACAAACTTGGTTGCTTACACTTGCTAACTTAGCTTGACTCGTGTGAAAAATTTGCTTTGCTAAGCATTTATTTCCTTTTCCCACTACTAGTATCATCACACGGTCTTACTCTTGAAGTTCACACTGTTATTCAAGAGACACCACTAACTTTGGTATCACCTTGTGACTCCAACATATTTTTAGTTGGTCTGATACTCTTGCACTGCAATAGAAGTCTTACTATGTTACTACCTCATATCCATATACAAGAGAAGAAAAACAAAATCATCAAAATTAAAAAAGTTTATTTAATATTATAATTTTGAAAGGTAATTTCAAATATAACCCTCATATTAAATATTTTACACTCACTTATATGCAGAATAGATGAGTTTATATATAGTAAACATGAAATAAGGGTATAAAAGCCACTTTAATAATTAATATATCTAAAAATTTGTGACATTTTCTTATAATTAGGACCCCTTTTTTTTGAATTTTTTTTTATATATGAGGCTAGAGGTAGTAGAATTTTTAATTATTTATAACTCTTGCACAATGATTGAAGTCAATTTCCATATAATTCGTTCAATTAGCCTCACTCCTTCGCTATATGCATTTGAGGTTTCTTTCTTTCTTTTTTTTGTTTTTGTTTTTTGTGATTTATTTTTTTTCCTTTGAATAGTATAAATGCATTTGAAACTTACAACAACATAGAATTAAAAAATTAATTTCGATATAATGTTGCTTTTTACATTATTAAAAAGATAAATATGAAAAGAATTATATAGATAAACTCTATTCTCAAAATAACCAAGGGAGCTTGCATATTTAAAAATAATTCTTTGACTTTCAACTACTGTTACATCCGCTCAAAATAATAATGCATAATTGATAAGAATGTTAAGAGATAATGTAATATCTAAATTGAAATTTTCGCTAAATATATGTAGCATTAAGAACAAAACTCGAACTCATGCATCTACCCTAATTCGACCCGATTTTGATTTTGAAAACCCGCTTTGACGGGGTGGAACAGGGTTGGGGATGTCGATACCCAACCCGCCTCTTAATTCAACTCCGCCCAATTAAATATAAATTGTTAATTTATTTAATTTATCTATACTATGTACTGTTTTTTTTAAAATTGTCTTTTAATTATTGACTTAAGAGAAATAAATAATCACCAATATACTTGACTATAAAAATATAAATTAATTAGAGGTATTTTTTTAAAAAAATAATTAATGATTTTATTTTATTAATTATCATAACTATAATTTTTCAATTTTTCTACATATTTAGAAATGAGTGACTATGAAACCCGACATCTGTCAGAGATTTAAGAAAAACTAACTCCGCTTGAAATGGGACGGGAGGCAAAAACTCGCTTCTACTGCCTACATGCCTAAATATATGTCTTATTTGAAAGAAACACACAAATAAAAAAAATTAGTTAATTTATTTAATTTGTCTATAATATGTACTATTTTTTTTAAAATTATCTTTTAATTATTGACTTAAAAGAAAGAAATAGTCACTAATATACTTGATTACAAAAATATAAATTTATTAGAATTATTTTTAAAAAAATAATTAATGAATACTTTTTTTCCTTTTCAAAAAGCGGTTCAAAACAGAGGGAGTATTTATTAAAAATTTTGAATTTAATTTTGAATAATAGGACCAAAATAAGAGGAAGAGAGAGAGAGATGTCAGTACAGTAGAACAGTCCAGTATATAAAAACACAGCACAGAGAACTGTTTTTTTTTTTTTTTGACTCATCTGTTTATGCAACAGTTCCTCAGAACGCTGAAAGGAGCAATCAGCGGCTAAAAACATTGAAGCAATGGCAGAAGAAGGATAAAGGTGATGACTTCACCATTTCAAATAAAAGCCCATAAATCATCCCAACACCCTTCAAAAAAATTTGAATCATCTCAATTTCTTTTTCCTTTCATTTTTGTTGAATAAAAAGGAAAACACAAAACAAACAAGAGAAAAAATTGAATCTTTTTTTTTGTTGCTCTCTCTCTCTCTCTCTGTTGTGTCTCTGTCTAAAAGTTGCTTTTGGTTTATTCTTGAGTTTCTCTCTCTTGAAGTTGTATGCATCATGTGTCAGATATTAATGGGAGCTGCAGATTCCAGTGGTTTGCAACTTGGTTTGGGTTGTGGCTTTTTCAACCCAAGTTGTCCTATTTGTAGCAAAGCAGTTGTTGGGATGGGACCAAATTGACCCATCTGCACCTCTTTGTGGTTTTTCAGGATAACCATCAATCTCATTTATGATTTCTGAGTTCTCTACCCCTTGAAAATTTCACCCAATGTTAGGGCTTTTTCTCTTAATCCTTAATTTATTTATGTTTTTCCTTTTTAACTCCTCAGATTATTTTTTATCTGTCTGCCTTTATCAGATTAATTTTGGAATTTTAATTAGGCTGAAATCAACTTAGCCCCAAATGCAATTTCACGAAATCTTTTGTGCTGTTTGTTTTTCAATTTTTTTTTTTTTTTAAATTTTGGTGGGTAAAATTCTCTTTTACTGTCACACTCAGAATTAGGTTTAACTTGACTATGAAATGTGAATGTAGTATGTTAGGTGGCGTGAAAGAAATCTTTTCATATGATGGTTGGTTAATGTGTCAGAAGCTTGACAGTGCTTGTGACAATTTGCAATTTTGCATCCAATGTAATTTATTTATTTATTTTACTTTTTATTCTTTTGATAAAATTTTGTGCTCTGATTCTTTGCTAATTAATTTGAGCTCTGATTACACCATTTTCATCAGTCCAATTAATGAAATTTACTGTTGAATGGTTCATTTGGTTTTCATGAGGTTTTTTTTTTTTTTTAGACTTGGTTGTTGATCACTGTATATATATATATATATATATTTACATCCTTTTTTACTTTTCTGAGATTTTAACCTTAGAGGTCTCACTGATGCTGAAGCCTTGATACCTAGTTTCTTTCTTCTTGTCATCTTGGCTGAAGTCTTTGAACTTTGGGTTATGAATTACTGTCTGTACTGTATAGCATGGATAGTTACTCTTGTGGGCCTGTGCTGTTAAAACTGTTCTTGTCAATAGTGCTATGGTAAACTGAAGTTTGTTTTTCTTTTTTGCTTTTTTTTTTTTTATATTGAAAGGGAAATAGCAATTTGAATGCTGTTTTTATCCCTTATAATCATGTCGGTTTCTTTTCTTTGTTTGTTTCTGAAAGGTCCCTTTCTTACATTTGAAATCCTAGCCTTGCATCTATGATTATTTTTTGGTTGTCAGTCTAAGATATTTCTCATGTTCTAACTGAACTTTTATTGCACTTTCATTCATCAGTAGGTCAGGAATTCACAAGTGACCACAGTTTTTGTTGATTTCTGAAGCAAAATTCACCTTTCAAAGTTCACATGCCTCAAGAGATTTGTGTGTTTTCATTGGTATTAAACTCTGTTCAGCTTCCTGCCATTTCTTGCTTCTGTTAGCTCAGCTGTACTTCAATTCAGGCTTTTTGAATGCCAGCAAAGTTGATACTAGTGGTGCTCACCATAGAAATCAACTAGATCCAGAATTTCGATAAATCAAACCAGAGAGATTGTGGTATTTAAGATGGCCTTAACCTAGATTTAGAGCAATTATTAGGTAGAAACTAGAAACATTTCCTCTCCTTCAAAGAAAATTCTTTAGTTGGTTCAAACAAACAAGGCTAGATGACAGTGGATGAAGTGAATAGTAGCTCTGAGTGGAGTTGGGAGCAGGATAAAGCATTTGAAAATGCCTTGGCGACTCATCCAGAGGATGCTTCGGATCGATGGGAGAAGATTGCGGCTGAGGTACCCGGGAAGACTTTAGAAGAAATTAAACAGCATTATGAGCTCTTGGTTGATGACATTAGTCAGATTGAAGCTGGTTGTGTGCCTTTACCGTCGTATAATTCTTCAGAGGGATCAACAAGCCATGCTAGTGATGAAGGAGTTGGGAAGAAGGGTGGCCATAATGGGCACAATAACAGTGAGTCTAACCATGGAACTAAGGCTTCAAAGTCAGATCAGGAACGGCGAAAGGGTATTGCTTGGACAGAGGATGAACACAGGCAAGTTTATCATTCCTTATATGTTTTGAAAAACCTATATGCTAGTATTGATTGCTTTTAATTTGTAATTTTTTGTCTCAAGTTTGTGTATTCAAAGTCACAGTTTGCTTATGCACCTTAAAAAATTCTTTTGACTGCTTTCTGTAAATCTTGATTTTTTTTTTTTGCCATTTAATTGAACTAATTAACAACCGTCTTACAATATTCTTTTACTGAACCATGGCATGACATCTGGTACTCCTTAAAATTGTGAAGCATTGCATTGAGGTTTTATGTGAGGATGAAGGCAATCTTAGTGTTGAACTCAGTTTATATCCAGTTCTGTACTCTGTTAGTTCCATCTTAATTTTCATGATTATTAACTGCTAGTATGGTAATTTCTTGTGATGTGGTCACATGTGGTGTCATATATTGTTTTGCTGGAATACATCTTTGGCAGGTAATCACTCGGATTCGTATTGAAGCAATCATTTAGAGTGAATTTGCCTCTTGAAAATGTGCCTGTTGTGTTCGTAAAGTGTTTGTGTTATGTTCTTTAGACCGGGTATTATAATAGTATGATCTATATGCTTTTCCCCGTTATATTAAATTCATATTTAGCGAAAAGAGCTGAGAAAGCGGTAGTATTGTTCAGAATTTGTCAAATTGATCATGTATTACTATACTTTTAGGGTTATACCAATATGCCATTGTCTTGGGTTTAATAAATTTTAATGTCAATGGAAATGAGATTGGAATGAAACCTTATATAAATGAAATTATGGTTTTAAATCGTTGTTGCGGTCGCGGTCTCTACGACTGTGGGGATTGCAGCTTTTGCAATGCAAGTTGTTGTCGTTGTGATGTGAATTATTTATAATTGTACTGAATGTAACTCTTGGTCGTCCATACCCAAAGTCCCACATCCCTTGTCCCTCCCCTCCCAAATTCTCACCTTCATCACCGATCCACGGTGAAAAATCCTCCCTTTCCAACCTCTTTGAATCCCTTCTTAATCTATTAGATAAAGGAGGCGGAAAAATTGAAAACAATTTGTGTGAATACTTTAAGGCCCTTATGGTCCCATGAGGTCATTGCACCTATTACATTGCAGCCATTGCATGTTACACTGTTTTTCGTATGATTTTCAAACACACTACAATTGTGGTGTGATGCGCATGTGGATACTGTGACAACTACAACAGTACGGATGCAAACACTGAATGAAATGGATTATATTATTATAAATTGAGAATGAGAAAGGGAGGTGGGGAGGGAATTAGTTAATGAGATAACTTTTTAGAAGCATGGCACATCATTATATGTCCAAAGTCATGCATTATTTGCAGTGAATGTTTTTGGTGACCCCGATACAGAATTTCTGAATTTGGCCGTTAAACTTCTCATTTCTAAATTTAGTTGTCTTCCATTTTGATTTGTTTCAGTTTATGATCTCCGTACACTCTAAACAATTTTAAACATTATGGAGACACCTAATTGAAAACACATTTGAGGGAATCTTTCAATCTATAAAATTATAGTGGATGGACAAAATAGTGAGTTGTAACAACTTTCAGGGACGAAATTATTTTGCAGTGTTTTTTTCATATTTTCTTCTGTCCGCAATAAAGGCTGTAACTACAAACAACGAGATAGAGAGGAGGGTACTTAAATGATTGGGAGTTCTGTGTAGTTGAGAGTTTCAAACCTTCCAATTTCCAACTATGTTATCTTTTTTACTTTTCTATTATACCCATTTTTTAAAACCAAGATAGAGAGCCTAAACTGTCTTTGAATGATAGAGGAGTTTAGTTATTTTAATCTTCATTTCATGATCTTTAAAATGAGATCTATGAACTTGCAAACTTATGATATGAATTTGAGGACGTGCCGCATGAAAGTAGTAACTTTTCCTCTGAGCTGATTTATGTCATTTGATTCTTATTTGCTGCCAGGAATACTTCTGTTATTGAATTTTATACTTATCCTCTAGACAGGTTTTTCGATAGAACCTGGACACTCCCGCTAGAATTCCCAGACTTTCTATATTAAAAGACCTCCTCCCTAATCTTCTTTCTCTTATTTATAACCTATCATCTCACACTCTCTAACTCTAACTCATACATTCACTAACTAACTAACTAGGGGTTACCTATTACTAGGTTATGTCAATTTGCCATGCTTACAACAGTTTTAGGTTTTTGTTGACATGCTCCTACAATATGCAATGTAACAATTATGGTCTAGACTCTGATGATTAATCTTATGGTATATCAACTGCTGATTAACTTAATTTGTGCATGCAAGGGTATGCAATCTTAAAATTGTAAAACTGTTTAACACATTCATGTTTTGTCAAACCACAATTGCGAATGGTGTTGAAATTATAGGGTTAGTCTTTTTGGTATAGAGAGAGGAAAACAAATACTCAAAAGTAATTCCATTATGTCCTATGGGGCTCTTCTGGAAAATGAGAAATCAGATAGGTCATATAGTGGAGGGTCCATTACTGGATGAGGAGTTCTCTCTCAGTATTTTATTTGGCTTGCTGACTGTGTTTCGTTTTACAGTTGTACTTGTCATGGTTCTCATTTGCAAATCTTAGCTCCTGATTTTGGCTTGTTTTATTTGTAATTGACATTATATTAACAAAATATATTTCCCAACAATGGGCAAAATAATTCCTGCTTTTGTTGATGATACTTTTTACAGGGTTTAAATTAAGATAGTTGGTGTTAGCATTAGAAGCAAATACATGATGGTGTTTTGAGTGTACTCAAATTTTAAAGATCATGTGGGCTTTCTAATATAACCATAAACAATCTGTCATGTGTAAATTCTTGGTCCTTGTTATTATTACTACTTAAAAAGTAGGAAAAAAAGGGAAGAAAAAGAAAGTCTGAATATCTTTCCTTATATTCAACTGCAAAAGGTGTTAACAATATATAGGCTGTATCAAATCTACCCTGATTGAGGAAATAGTATCTAATAAAATCTGTACAAATCAAACGTGTCATAAATACAGGAAACTTCAGAGATAAATATGTGCGATCATAGAGAGAACAAAATATGCTAAATATGCCACTCAACACTTCTCTTCATGCTGGCGAATGAATCTCTATCATTCTCAGCTTGTAACTTTGCAAGTAACATCTTGAAACCACTCTAGAGGAACTTTCTTGGTGGATACATTTGTCAGTTGAAGCCCTAAAAGGATGCATGCTGTAGCTATTAGACAACTATCTAATTTCTCTTTGATGAAGTGTCAGTCTATCTCTGTGCTTTGTCTTATCATGCTGAATTGGGTTATGTTCAATGTTAATGGTGGACTCATTGTCACAAAATGGCCTCATAGGAGCTTCATACTTTATTATGTTATCGTCAAGTACGATCTTCATCCATAACATCTCACAAACCCCTTACGCCATAGCTTGAATTTTTGCCTTTGCACTTGGCCCCACAACTACATTTTGCTTCTTACTTCTCCATGTCACCAAATTTCCACCCAAAAACATGTATTACCATGAGCTGCTGCAACAGGCAGTGACCTGGAAGTGGCGACAGAAGGAGTGGCACATGGCTGTGTGTGAGACAAATTTTCAGCGACGTGTTTTGGGATTTGGAGGGATTCTAGACTGATTCTAATGGTGTGATCCCAGTCAGATCTACGATGGCTAACACGGTGACTGACATTTTTGGTTGCTGTCTTTTCCCTAAAAAAATGTTCTAAGCACAATGCTGTTGCCTAGGGCAAATGTGGCTGCAATGAAGGCAGCTATAGATAGCCGTAATGAAGGGGGCTGGGGTTTTGATTCGGAAGTAGAGTCTTCCAAATCAGGAGCTTTGATATCAACTTTAGAAAGGAAGAAAAAAGTTAGGAAAAGAAGGTCTGAATATATAGGCTTTATCAAATCTACCCTAATTAAGGAAATAGCATATAATAGAATCCGGTCAAATGAAATCTGTCCTAATTATAGAAAGTTAACAGAGACAAATTTGTACAATAGTAATAAGAACCAAATGTGTTAATTATGGTAATTATGTCATACAACGTTGTTGAAACAAGATGCGCTTGTCATTTGCTGAATCTTTTGTCTATTGGATGGCTAAGCTCTTATATTGCGTGTATAAATTTTATTCTTCTGGTGATAATTCCAAAGTAAAATTTGGTTCATGCTGATGAAGCTGCTTGAGTGGAGGAGCTAATTAAAGATATTTATTCTAATGGAATGTTGAAAATTAGGGTTTTGGATCTAATTTGGTCCAAGAAACACCATATGCCACTGAAAAGGCTCTGGCATTTGGGAAGTGACGTCAGTATCTTATTTTTCATTTTACCTTGTCCAGCTTATGGTTGTTGGCCTATTTAAATGTACTTCCAGATGTGTTAATTGTTTCTCAATAGCACTATTTTGTTTTTAACCACAGCCCCACATTGGACTTTCCCTATAAGCTCTTTTGCTACCGTAGAGAACATGTTTTCTACAGCTAATGTACCCAAGAATGAACTTCTGGACCTTGCAAAACCAAAATCCTTTTATTGTCTGGATTGTAATAATCCAGCCTCCTTAGTATTTTCTTACCTAAATCTGATCTGCCTACATTAAAATTTGGGTTAATTACACTTGTAGCCCTCCTCAAGTACTTGGCTAGTCCAACAAATCTGTGTTATTTATTTATTTTTTTATTTTTTACACATACCCCGTAAAGTTCTTGTGATTGACTTCTTAGATTTTACCAGAAATATAGGGTGTAAGCTGAACAGAATTTCCTTAAACCACAAAAGTTAGATCTGTAGGACATGGTCTATGTGCATGTTTGATGCCTGTATGCTTGAAGTTTGTATTGGACAAAGATTTAGTTGTATTGTAAACAGTTTTATTATTGGTTCAAGCCAAACTTCGGATACAATATATCACTCTGAAAAACAAGTGATATGGTGCAATTACCTTTATGGTTGTTAAAGACCCTTTAATAAGTCTGATAGTTATAATTATAATGGGCTTAGTTTGTTGACCGGTAATATGTATGCTTGTTTGCTACTTGTCGTATGTGCCATTATGCATACTTGACCACATTGCCATAAGGAAAATTGCAAATCTGATTCCAGTCATTAGTTTGCTTTTGTGTAGCAAGTATATTTGATGTTAGGCATATCCCCTTTGCCATAATTTATTTTTGTTATTCACAATTCCTAGTTATCTTTAAGGTTCTCTGACATACAAAATTGATTGAACAAGGATTCCAGAGTTAAGAATTATTCCTTAGATTCTTTTCACCATATTTGGGTCAAAAGTCAGAACTATGAATGACACTAAGTCTCCATTCTTTCACCAAGTCTCCATTCTTTCGCTGCGTTTTCTGGATACTTAAGTGGTAACTTAGGCTTTGATGGGAATTTCCATATTGAAGTTAGAGATTAAACCTGGAGCTTACATATTCTGCTACCGTTGTGGCTAGAGTTTTTTCTTCTGAAACCCAGAGCATTTGTACTAGTGAAATGCTTTGTCTATGATCACAAGTTTATAGCTGGACATTTGTAACATTTATCATGTGTGCTTAAACAAGATGCAAAGCTGCAACTGCTGGTTCCTTTACCTCTCACAATTGTCAAAACAAATTGCTGATTGTAATACATGCATATGTACTTGGTCTATATTTCTTTTAAAAGTTAGAATCTGAGTATTAGTGATTACAACAGTGTGTAGATTTTGCAATTTTATGGCTACTGTTGCTCATGAAATGTTTCTCCTTTTTTGCTACAAAATTTCATATTGGTTGAACAGGTTATTTCTTCTGGGACTGGACAAGTATGGAAAAGGTGACTGGCGAAGTATATCGAGGAACTTTGTGGTGACAAGAACACCTACGCAAGTAGCAAGCCACGCCCAAAAGTACTTCATCCGATTGAACTCGATGAATAAAGACAGAAGACGATCGAGCATACACGATATAACCAGTGTTAATAATGGAGACGTTGCAGCACCTCAAGGACCAATCACCGGTCAAACTAACGGTTCCGGCACAAATTCTACCAACAAATCAGCCAAACAAGTATCTCCAGTCTCAACCGGGGTACCAAGTGCAGGCATATATGCTGCTCCCACCATTGGACAACCTATAGGTGGACCCTTAGTATCTGCTGTTGGCACCCCCGTTGCCCCGGCACACATGGCATATGGTCTCCGAGCACCAGTTCCCGGTACCGTTGTACCTGGTGCGCCAATGAACATGGTCCCTATGACATACCCTATGCCTCATACGTCAGCTCCTCACAGGTGAAGTGCTGTTGTTTAGAGGCCTAATGTACAAAAAATAGCAGAGTAGATTGCTTCTGCAGTTAATGCAATTCTTTCCTAAGACAAAAATTGCTTTTCGCTTATGTGCAAGCATGAGTTTTATTATCATTCAATCATTTCAAATAAGGCATAATAGGAAGCGATTGAATGTATCTATCTTTATAGGCTGCCATAGAATAGGACAGCATAAGAATATGATTGTTTTGTAGACACTTGAATTGCTATTGTTAAACCGTCTTGCAGAGGAAGGTTCTATGGATTTAAAGTGTAGATTATTGTTGTATACCCCTGGTTTTTGTAGAAAATAATTGCTCGCGTATCTACCTAAATTTTGGTACTTAATGTTAGTTACCATAATTGGCATAATTGGCATGAATTCTCATATCAAATTTCACTGGCAGGTTAGACTTCAAAATTTTCAATAATAAAATTGAGAATTCTTCCGTGAGGTATCGAGTATTAATATTGATTGTGTAATCTATCTAAAACTAGAAGGTAATTTTTCATAAAAGGATTTCATTGTTTTATTTGAACCTCTACCGCTATTATGACGGAATTTTGAGGCATGCTTCTTGGCCTTAGACTTGCTAAAGAGTTTCATATCCCTTCTTTTCTTGGGGCGACAGATTCGTTGGTTCTTGCTACCATCATCAGGAAAGGTATCTCTCCTATAGTCTCTCTTCAACCTCTCCTGAGTGAGATTCTTCAACTGATTCATGACATAGATTGACAGGTTTATGTAAGCCATATCTATTGTGATGTTAATATTTATGCTGATGTTCTTGCTAGATTGAGACGCCTTGGTAGTTTCACTTGGATTATCCTTGATGATCTCCCTCAGCTTAGTTTTCATTTTTGTTCTGAGGTAACTGGGTGTAGTCACCTCGTCTTGCTGCTTAGTGTTTTATTCATAAAAAAAAGGGTTACTTAAGACTGTTAAATGTTCACTTAAATTTAAACGGAAAAAGTGATAATTAAAGGCAAGATTTGACTTATGGATCAAATAAAAGAAGGCAAGATTTGAAGTTAAGGCGACCTCCTGTTTATAATTGGGTTTTTTTTTTTTTGTCTGCAGACGGGGTGGCAAGCACCACCCGTAAACTCACACACGCAAAGTGGAGATTCCGAGCTCCAACCCGGGCAACCACGAAAAATGTCCAGCCTAACAACGTCGGCTTATGCCAATTGTGCTAGGCCTTACAGAAATAATTGGGTTTACTTTAACGGGTTAAATTTCAATGCCTTTTATTTTCTCCACTCTTGTATTTTATCTTCAATTTTTTTTTTAAATAAAATATTATTTGGTTATATGTTTACTCATACAATTTATTTGATTTTTTCATGGATTGCAGACTTAATAGCTTATTTTATTCTCAAATGAACTTAAATTTACCTAGAAACTAGTACACTGCTCGCACATTCGTATGTGTCACTCATTAGTTTTCATGCATGTTCATAACTAGGCTGTGTATATAGTAATAATACGCTGATAAGTTGATAATATTAATAAGGTTTAAATATATTTTTGATCCCTAAAAAATTAGTGAATTTTGTTATCAGTCCCTAAATTTTTCAAACACTTTTAGTCCCTTACTAATTTTTCTTCAGCACATTTAGTCCCTTTTGCTAAATGTAATTTGTTAAGTAATGACGTATCCACTTACGTGGACAAGCAAGCTGATGTGACCGCCACGTCAGATGCCATGTGGTTGCCATATCATATGCCAAGTGGTGGATGTTGTCTGTGTCATTTTAAATATGTTTTTGTACCTATAAAAAATTCAAAATTTGATTTTTGTCATTGATTATATTTTTACTCAATTTTAGTCCTTACATTATTAACTATAATTTAGGTGATTGACTTTCTATAATTATTAAATACAGTTATATAATAATTTGTCTAAAAACGATGACATAAAAGTGTAAATATTTTCATACACTGGTTGGGTGAAGGAAATTTTCATGATCCACAGTAGCGATTTTGCCACATAGAATAAACTTCTATAATAATTTAGGTAACAACATTTAATTTAACATTTAATACACTTTCAGTGTTGTTGATGCTGAATTTTTACAACAAATAGAATTCAAAAGATTAGAGACTCGAATTAGGTCCTCAAAAGATTGCTCTTGTTGACAGCTTTAAAATGTCCAAAACCAGTGTTGAGTAGCAAACAAACCTATTCGAAATGCAAACACTCAAAATTTGAGTCTTTGAAGACCCTCCAATAAAACAATTGTAGCACCCCCTGGTGCCACATGGATCCTAACACTACTCAATCTTAATCACGATTAATAATAATAATGCATATACGAAAATTTAAAATTTTCAAACATAAACCAATCAACTACACTAAAACAAATATGCAACAAACTATCCCTGATACCAATGATATGATCAAAAGGTATCAACTAAGAGACACATTGCTAGCCATATTACTACTACACAAAAGAAGACTTGGAGCATCATTAACGCGGAGAGCTCAGCCGCGTTCCTTTAAAGTCATCTGGTGGGCCCAAGGCGTGACAGCTCGAAATTTGCGTTGCTTTATTTAAGTTTACGTATCTCTGCAACTGGACGGAGATTTATTTAAGGAGACGAGAGCTGAAACTTTGGTGAACGTGGCTACCACATCTCTAACAAGGACTGCCACATAAGAATTAAAGACAAGGCCAGAATTTAAGTTCCCAATGTTGTGGGTGCTCTTAGAAATGTCTGAGACTTTTCCTCTCCGCTCGCACACATGTCAACATTACAGTGGAAGGTCACTTCAACATCCATCTGTATCGACCTCCTCACTACAATTGTCTGCCTAAATACACATCTCATCCTCTGCTCGTGGTCCAATCGAAACAAAGATAGAAATACATAGATATGGGAGGTAAGAATCTTTTCAAATCATCTGCTCAAATACACAACATAATAACAATCCCACAAGGCAAACACAACCATCTCTCGAGTCAACATTAACAAACATCTCCAAAATCATAACTCACCAGAAACATCATCTACTCTATATGCAACATTCGACATACATGTTGGCTAAGTCTACGATTAAACACTACAAGAAAAAAAATCAAATTGGGACGGAAATTTGGGACGGAAATATTTTTCGTCCCAAAATAAATTGTTTGTGACAGAATTTGCGACAAACCTTTGTCGCAACATTTTTCCATCACATTTATTTATAAGTTTGGGACGGAAGGCATATTCTGTCTCAATTTCGGGACGAAGTTTAGGATTATGTCGCATATTGGAGATGGAAAATCTATTCCGTCGCAAAATAATTTAGAAAACTTTTGGAGGGATTATTGGCACCAACATTGGGACGGAATAGTTATCACATTTCCATCCCAATTTTGTTATTATTGTTCACCGTTCAACATTATTTATTCGTTTAGGACAGAGTTGATATTCCATCTCCATTTTGGGATGAAAGTTGATATTCCGTCTCCATTATATAAAATAATATTTATATAAATTTATTAAAAATTATGTTATACACTCTCATAAAATAAAAGTAAAGAACCCTCATGGGTAGTTTAATCTTTTAAATTGACTCAAAGTTAAGCCTAAGAGGTAAAATAGTAAATTTTTCTCAGAATTTAGGAAATGTGAGACTAATTATTTATGAGTAGTTTAATTTATTAATTTATCTAAGGTTGAATTAAGGACAAAATGATAAATTAAGAAATTAAATGATGACTCCTTAGTCAATTTTATTAAACCTATGTATTTACCTCCACCATACACCACATTTTCCTCTCTCCCACACTAGCACCCTCTTTTCTCTCAAAATACACACACGCGATCAGAGAGAAAAAAAAAAGGGAAAAGAAGAAAACAGAGGAAGAAAGGAGAAAAGAAAGGAAAGAAGGAAGAAGAGAGGGAGAGGGAGACCGCGCGGGAGAAGAGGAAAAGGGCGGAGCCACGGCTGCGGCGTGGCCGCCAGCGTGGCGGCGAGAAGGGAGGTGGTGGCGCGCCACCGTGAGCAACGAGAGGGAGAGGCAGAGCGAGAGAGAGCGAGACAGGGAGAGGGGCCGAGAGAGAGACAGAGACCGAGAGGGAGAGAAAGAAGAAGAAGAAGAAGAAGAAGAAGAAGAAGAAAAAGAAAAGAGAAATGGAGGAACGGAGGAAGAAGGAGAGTGGGAAGGAGATGAGGAGCTTGATTCAAGCTTCCATGGAGGTTAGGGCAAGATACAAGCAAGAGGATGATGGAGCCCAAGCCCTAGAAATTGGGGATTTGTCGCCAATTTCACCAAGCCCTAAGGTAACATTGGATTCCCCTCTAAAAGCCACCATGGCACTGCAATGGTTTGTTTTTATTGTTCCCTAGTTTAAGCTCTAATGATAGTAATGTCGTTGTTGTTGTTGTGGCCTATCTGCAATGTATTTTGTGTTAAGTTTATGTGGGTTGAGGTTTGAAGCCATGGTGTTTGTTAAAATGCCTCAGACTGGCTTTGTGTTTTGGAATAATTCTTAAGTGCAATTAGGCTTTTCATAGTGAGTACAGAGGCTCACAATCATTTTTTGACGGATTTGATTTTTCATCCATAATCGTATTTTTCATTGCTATAGGTTTGAAGCATTGAAGTACAACGATCAGCCCCGTCAAGATTATGGAATTGAGGTCATGTATAGGGTAATCAATCTTATTCTATCTCTCTAAATTTGATAAGAATTACTTCAACATGTATAGCATATTGTATATATAGTACATAATGACATTCATTGGCCTTCTTCGATGTAGGTAGTTGGGACTCTGTAGGTTTTTTGTTTCTGTAATGCCAGTTGGTGCCAATTTACGAAAGAAGTAAAGGCTTCAACTATAGCAAGAGTCTGTATCAGCACCAGTATTCTTTGAATCTAGAAATGTTCATTATTTTGAATTTATTAACTTCTAAGCAAATTGTATTGTGTTTGAGTTGTAAACATGTATGAACTCAATTTGCATGTTTCACTTGCGTACTTATCCTATTGCTGAGGCCTAGTTTCAATATTTTACTTTCTACATTTTTGGTTTCATGTTTCAATTAATGCAGAGCAGAAGGTATGTGACCTTAGAAAGCCTTGATCCTCAATATGGCCTTTGTTGTAAGCCACATTTTCTCTTTATATACTATCTTAACATTTTCATCTTGCTTCTCTTGTTGACTTCTTTCCCATGTAAGTCCCCATTTTTCTGCACTTCATTTTCCTTAAGCAGGTGGTTGTGATTAATTTGGTTTAAATAATGGTTTGCTCACTTTGCTATGTCAATAGAGAATCCCATTCATAGAGAAGCTCCTGCTTTTGTAGAGCAAGAAACTGAACAGCAGATTCTTGTTACTGGTATCAAGGTATTTTTCTTTATTTTTTCTTACTTCTTGTTGCTTTTGGTTGTTGAGCACGCTCCTGCTTTTACTTTCTCAGATGGAAGCATCCTCTATACATGAAATTCATTGTGATGGTTTATAAATTTTTTTACTGTTTTGAAAGGTTTATAAAGAGCAGTGGATTTGGTTCCAGATCATAACAAACATAGGGTCAAAATATACATTTATCCAGGAATTTACAGGTCAGTAATTGTATTTTATTCACAATTAGACTTAACTTTCACTTTCACTACCAAATTCTCATTTTGGAAGGTTTTATCCTTTAATTTTATTTTATATCAGTAAAACATGACTTTTTGGTTTTTTTTTTTTGACCCTTGGTTAGTTTATATGAAATTTGTGCAAAGAAAGTGTGTTTGTACCAAACACCAAGCCTTATATATCATTTGTAGGAAAAAGAAGTCAAACATCAAGTGCTGTAGCAGTTGAATCAGATTATTTGGGTGGTGGCTACAGAACACAGTGTTTGATAAACCTTTTCAAGTGGCAGCCATGGTTTTGTTGAAGTCTTAGGATAATGTTCGAGTGAAAGAAATGGATTTTGGTTCATAACCTTAGAAGGTTTGATGGAAGTGGGTTGAATTAGAAGGTTTAATGAAAGTGGGTTGTATAACTTGTATTCTTGAGCCTATTTCTTAAGTCATTGTGTATGTTAGTGTTAAGTGTCCAAGTCATTGGTGACATTGTGTGTATATTAGTGTTTAAGTGTTTGTATTTTTCTGACATTGTGTGTATATTATAAGTCACTATGAAACAGTGATCAAATAAACGTATTTTAAGTCATATGTGTATATTATATTATGATTGTGTTTAAGTTATTGTTGTTATTTTGCTGGTTTTTGGCATTTGTTGCCAAATTTTACGGGGAGGAATAATACAATCAAACGTAGTTTTTTTTATTTAAAAAAATATTGCATAGTTTTTTTAGGACGACATTTTTTGCATTAATCCGTCCCAAAATTGGGACGGAAGAACAGTATTCCGTCACAATATTTATCTAATTACTATGCGACAGGGTGATAGATTTCGTCTCAAAATTGGGACGGACTAAAGGAATTCCGTCACAGGAATTAATTATTTTTCGTCTCAAATTCCGTCCCAAATATGTGACGGAGTAAAATATTCCGTCCCAAATAGTTTGCGACACGCAAATTGCGACGAAATGTTTTTGTCGCATATTCCGTCCCGAAAAAGTTTTGGGACGGAAACTTCAACTGTTGTGTGACGAAAATTTTCGTCCCAATTCGATTTTTTTCTTGTAGTGAAATATTCATTCTCCAGCTATGAGAATGTCATCCACTATTTCGTGTTGATGATGATAATTAGTCATTCAGGTAATCGAATTTTGTATGTCATTAACAATAGGAGTGCATCACCTAATATTCCATTCAGTGTTGTTGAAGGCTGCTATGATCCAAGTTGGAATCATACAACTTTTTTTTTTTTTTACGAATCATCCTTGAATTGATTTCTTGTTTTTAAGAATAAAGATGAATAAATAAATAAAAAATGCAAGCTTTATGAAGATAGTTTTTGGTCTTAAAGTTAGCGCAACCTCTTATGAAGAGGGAAGAACAAAATGCAAGCTTTTGTTCCCTTGTAAATGGCGCACAATGAAGATGGCAAGAACGGAAGAAGTTGAAAATGAACTTTAAACAAGTGCAGCATTAAAACAAATAAGAGCAAGAATGAAATTAAAAAGATGGAGAAGATAGAAATGGTAAAAGACACCACACCCTTGGAGAGTGATAAGTCTGGTGAAGCTTCGTGTTGCGGCTCAGGCAACTGTACCTGATCGCAACTTGTAATAAAGTGGAGTATATTTAAGACTCTGAATGTCGAACCCACAGGAAATGTGCGAGTACTAAATTAATAAAGATCCTATGTTATTAAGACTAGCGAATATAGTGTTTTATGAGAACGAGACAAACAAGTAATAATAGTAAAGCAAATACCCAAGAACGGAATAAGGATCAAGTATGGAAAACCTAGGAGAATCGGGTTCACTAATACTTAGTCCCTGAAATTACTAGTTAATTATTATGAGCTATATTTCCTGGTTGAAAGCTAATCTCTCACTCTAATATTATTAATACCTAATGATCATGCAATATTAACAGTCTTCTTCCTAACTAATACCCCCAATGATCATGCAAGATAAATAGAAGGAAGAGCATTAAGCGACAGTGAAATTGTTAATTGAATAACTGATTAGAAATAACCAATTATCCTTGATCCGGCATAACTAGCGAGTTCAGTTATTCCTAGAGTTCTGTTAACTAATAGTGGTACGATCGCCTCCAATTAAATTAACTTATTAAAGGGTGATCAAGCTTTATAGGATTAAGGCATGCTAAGAACAATACAATCAACAGGATAATAAGAAACTCATAGAATTAACTAAATAAATATCAAAGGCATAGTAAAAGATCCCCTATTACCCCTAGTGATGGATTTAGCTACTCATAGTATTTCTCAATAATAAAGAATAACAAATATCCAAATAAGAATCCATAAAAGAAAAGGAAAGACAAGAGGTAAGAGGCAAGAGGCAAAAGCTAAAGCGGTCAAAAGACAAAGTGGTCCAAAGACACTTGAAAAAGGGCTAGGAATGCCTCTTTATAGGTCTGCTGCACAGTAGGTCAATCTGGCTTCAAATTTGTGCGTTCTGGGCTTGGGCACAACTGTACTGACTTTATGTACGACCGTACTTTGCATTTCCTCGGTGCTGAGTCGTACCACACGACATGTACGATCGTACCCCACATATGTACAATCGTACCTACCTATCTGAACTTATGCAGCCTTGTAGATCTTTTCGAGAGCTTTCCAATGCCACAAAGATCACCTCAATCGGACATTCCTAGCTCAAGTTATGGTCAAAATACCGCAACAGCGTAAAAGCTGAATTCTGCACTATATATGGTCATACTGAAGGGATGTGAGGCCGTACAACTGGAAAACTTCGGCGCTGGCCCGTACTGCCTGCTCTATATGCCTATACTGCTGTACACAGTTAGGTATGGCTGTACTGACTTTAGGTATGGTCGTATTAAAAGTCCAAAATTGCCAAAAATATCCAAATCTTGCCATTTTTGGTCTGTTTTCGCATATTTTGCTTCAAGTGTTGTCTTTGTGATATTTCTACAAAATGGGACACAAAGAGTACTTTTATGCTTTAAATAGCACAAATTGACATGTTTTAGTACTCAAAACACCCCATAAAAATAAACAAATTTGGAAGTCAATAATTCGCCACAAAGGTAAAGCTACCTTTGATAAGAACCAAAAAAGGTCCAATCAATAACCCAAGAGAGACTGTACTCACAATAACTCCAAAGAAGTGCAAGTTTTACTAATGACCAAAAGTCCCAAAACATGGAGGTTACAAGGCTATTATAGCCATAATGTATCATCAATTCCCCCTCCTTTCCTAATATAAAAAAAGGGCTAGACCTAGCTAAGGAGGCTAGCATGTGGCTCATAATAACCCTAAGTGTAGTGCTCAAATATGGGTCAAGCCCAATACACAAGTTGCACCCATCCTATTAATCCATGTACCTAACTAGCCCAGTCAGACTGGCCCTTATTACAATAATTAAACCAAACTAAAAAAATAAATCGTTCAAATACTTAATTAAAATAAAAGAAACAATTGATAGAAATAGATCATATCCCCACATTTCGGGCCTTCATCAACTTGGATTATTTGAACCATTTTGAGTGTGGTCTCTTTTGGAATGAGCTTAAGATTTAGAAAGTAGTTGACTACTTTGTCCAACGCCTCTTTTATCCTTCTTAGTCATTGACCTTGTCATCGGGCCTCCAAATCCATGTAGAGCATCGTTGGGCCTTGAATCCTTTAGGCCTCCATTTGGGCCTTCTTCCTCCATCAAAGGCTATTGATTTGGCACCCTTAACCCTATATACTTATAATGTAAGAAAATAACTATAATAGTTGTTTATGATGGAATAAAAATGTAGATTGCAAAAATCAATGATCAGTTAAGCGCATCACATTTTGCAATCCAAACATCCAAACTCATACCTTCATAACAACTAAATCTTTATAATGGTCTCATACGTTAAAATAGAAATAATAACAGATGTAATAATAACAATAATGATAACCCATAACACGATGTCACACTATTCATAGTTAGGAAATCCCATAAAGTAAAATACATAGCAAAAGTATTCAAAACTAAACCCAAGCAGGAAAATGACTAAAAGCCTCCAACACCGCTATCTACAAGCGAGTCTTCAGCCACTCATTCCTCGACTTCCGACTAAGGATCAACAGTACATACAACAAGAACCACAAAGACAAAACACACACAGAAGGGATGAGCAAATCATAATTATGTATGTAGTAAGGAAGCAGAAATATATGAAAACAAGAGTAACTCTTGCGGCTCAGACAAGTGCACCTGATCGTAACTCGTAATAAAAGTGGATTATATTTAAGACTCCGAATGTCGAACCTACGGGCAATGCACGAGTACCAATGTAGTAAAGAATTTATATTATTTAGGCTAACGAAGGTTGTAAATAGAGAATTTCATGAATTGTCACTTAAATAAAATAGTAATTTAAACGATGCGCAAGAACGAGTTAATATTATTATGGGAGGCCTAGGGGAACCGGGTTCACCAATACTTAGCTCCTAAATTTACTAATTAATTATTATGAGATCTATTTCTTGATTGCAAGCTAATCACTCACTCTAAAATTACTAACACCGTTTGATCATGCAATGTTAATAGTCTTCTTCCTAAATAACTACCCAGTTTGATCATGGAAGGCAATTAAAGAATAGAGCATTAAGAAAATGTGAGTTTGTTAATCTAATAACTGATTAGAACCAAGTAATTATCCTTGATCCGGCATAAAACACGGGTTCTTTTTTTCCCTAGAGATCTGTTAACTAACTGTGGTACGATTGCCGCCAATTAAGTCAACTAATTAAAGGTTGATCAGGCCTTATAGGATTAAGCATGCTAGGGATAAAACAATCAATCAAAATAACATAAACTCATAAAACTAATTAAATAAATATCAAAAAAATAGTAAAGGATCGCCCATCACCCCTAGTGATGGATTTAGCTACTCATGTCAAATGATAATAACACAAATTCATTCATAAAGCCATAGAAATCCATAATAAAGAGAATAAGTCTAAACCGGGACACCTTTTTGGTATGACGACGGTCCTTAAGCACGTTCTTTGCGTCCTCAAGCTCCAGCAGCAAAACGGATTGGCAAGAGGCTCCAAGGAATCAAAGATGAACAGGAAAAACAATGGAATTGTGAGAAACTCTAAAAAAGGGGGCTGAAAATCAGAAATTCGTCAAAAGGTGCTAAGTCTAGGCTAAGATTGCCTATTTATAGATTGGGATGTGACCGGACTTTGATTACGACGCTGGCCTGTACTTGTGCACTCTGCACTCCCTGACATCAACTGTATACGGCTGTACTTCCTTTGGTACGGCCGTACTGAACTTTCTCATCGGCGCCAGGCTATACTAACCAAGGGGGTATGCCTTTACTGCTTCTCTTGGATAGGTACGGCCATATTGATTGACTGTCAGGTCGTACCGCACGTCCAGAAGTGCTAAAAATCTCCAACACTTGTCAGTTTTTAGTCTATTCTCGCATTTTTTGCTCTGAATGTGTCTTTATGATATTTCTGCAAAATAGGACATAAGTGAGTACTTTTATACTTTAAATAGCGCAAAATGATATAATTAAGTATTAAAAATTTCCTATGAAAATAGACAATTTGATGTGTTAACAGTAACCATTACATTGCAAAAAACTCATATCAACATACAAACTCATGTTATAATGCAAGGCAATGCAATGCCTCATCATCCTCTACTCCAATGTACATGGTACCAATCTCATTAATTACTCAAGAAAGTTTAACTAGGAGTACATGTTCCATTTTTATGGCAAGTAGTGCACCCTTCTCTCGGGTGAATACTCAATTACTTCACATTTTTACTAGTCTTGATAATGTCCGGTGACTAGTCATGGTAGTTAGGCTTGCTAGTGTTGTCTTAACATTGGATTCCAAGCCATCCGAGATCCACCCTCACTACAACATTTTTTCTTCATAGGAACGATTAAAAAATGTTGTCTTAGCTAAGAAAACTGTTGCCTAAAGGTATAGGAAACAGTTTTCAAGGGGTGCCTATGCGACTGTTGCCTATTATCTGTGGCAACAGTTTTCCGCACTTTTTTGCCACACTTGCAAAAACCGTTCCCAATGACACAGGAATAGGGGACAGTCATGACGCAAACTTATTGGAACAGTTTTAAAGTGTTGCCATTATTGAGCATAGTTTTTGACTATTGCCTAATGCGAAACATGCAACATTTTTCAAAAGTAACTAACTTATAGGCAACACCTTTTAAGTGTATACGTAGATTTTAGGCAACATTTTTTAAGGGCTTAATTAGCAATTTGGTCCCTTAACTTATTTTTGAGGTTCAATTTAGTCCCTTAACTATTTTTTGGGGCAAATAAGTCCTTTAAGTTTTTAAGTTGAGTCAAATAGGTCCTTTTTGGCCTTAAGTTTTTAAATTGGGTCAAATAAGTCTCTTAAGTTTTTAAGTTGGGCCAAATAGGTCCCTTAAGTTTTTAAGTTGGGTCAAATGAATCATTGCTACAAAGGACCTATTTAACCCAACTTAAAAACTTAAGGGACCTATTTGGCCCAACTTAAAAACTTAAAGGACCTATTTGACCCAACTTAAAAACTTAAGGCCGAAAAGGACCTATTTGACTCAATTTAAAAACTTAAAGGACTTATTTGCCCCCAAAAAATAGTTAAACGACTAAATTGAACCTCAAAAATAAGTTAAGGGACTAAATTGCTAATTAAGCCTTTTTTAAATGTAACTTTGACTTATAGGCAACACATTTTTAAGTGTATGCATGGATAAGCGGCAACATATTTTAAATGTAACTTTAACTTATAGGCAACACGTTTTGAGTGTATTCGTAGATTGTAGATTATAGGCAAAAAAATTTTGTGGAAGCGTAATTCTGTTTTGAGCATAATTGACAACTACAGCTTAAAAGGCTAAAGGCAAATTTAACCATAATTTCTAGACATCTCAGAATCACGCATAAATTTTGATGCCCCATCATACAAATTTTCAAACAAACACTCATAACAAAGAAGTAATTCATAAATCACTGAAAGAGAGTAAATTAAGTGTAACATAATATATAGGTATGTTCCACAATAGTTGCTAGGATTAGTTTGACCATTAATCTAAATAATAATCATCAAAAGGACAACATGATTTGATCAAAACTCATTTTGAAGTATATGAGTTTAACAAAAAAGCTAAATCCAAAAGAAGTATCTAAAGAAAGAACTAGGATGAGGCAAATCTTCATCTGTATCTCCTCCATGTATCTCCTCCATTGAGACCTTCATGTATAAGGAAAAAAAAATTGCATTAGTTAATTTCTCAAACACCATGTTCATGTAAAGTAGTATTAAATCGCTTTAAAGCCAAAAGGAAGCAAAAGAATGGTAGAAGTGCTCTAGAGCAATAACCCCACATCTGTGCTATAAGTTATAGGTATGCATTCATACCATAGCTACACTCCTAAGTTTCAACCAAAGTTCTCTAGATCAGAATTAAACAAAAAAGTAGAAGACTATTTGACATCATATGTTAATGTTTACAAAAGAACTTAATATATATATATATATTTTAAAACTATCTCCATCATGTATTATAGGAGATATTTCATGACACATGGAATCTGAATCTGAGAGCTAACCCCATAGGAAGATAACTTTTCAGACCATATCCTTGATACAATTTTCAGAATTTCTGGACCTTTAATTCCATGTTTTCTTCAAGTTATTAATGATATTTGACTTAGAAACAAACAAGTTACAAGAACAATAACAAGAACTTTTGTCCATGCTTGCTTCCCTCTAAAAATCACTACGTAAAATATCAGAAAACAGCCACTTGTCCACAACCACTTGTAAACAGCAGAAAAACAGGAATATGTATGCCTAATATCCATTGATTAGTTTAAGACAAAAAACAAAAATAACGAATGCCTGGCTGAAATGTTTCATTTCCACATCATTATTAATCTAAGAATATACTACAGATAATTAAATTTGTCTTTGGTTGTATTCACTTGCTCAAGTAATCAGTTTGATGGTAGCTAGCTGTCATCAAAGTTTAGAATGATACATTGATAAATTTACCAATAAAAGTATTGTACATCTACAAATAAAGACCTCAATAAATACAATTCATGTATCTATCACAGGAAATAACTGAACTAGATGGGATGGAGAAGAAAGTGTACCTACCTAAGACCAAAAAGATAATGTAGAAATGATATTTCTCTAAGCTATATCTAGTTACCTTTCCAGCATCTGGAACATGTTTGATGTAGAAGTTTTTGTGCTTTGTCAAGTTTTTGTGACATTTCTCCCATAACAACGTACCATTCCAGGATGTTCTTCCCCAAGCACAACTTGAAATGCTTTCTCATCACTTTCCTCATTCTCAATAATTTCTTGAAGTTGGGACTAGGAAAAAAAAAATTAAACATTTTCTACTAATATAAACAATGTCCACTGAATATATTATGCAAATATAATTTATTTAAAGGATAATTTTCAACTTACAATTGTATTTTCAGTTTCTTCATCCAATTGTTATATTACTTAATTATTCATCAAGCTATATATCAGAGGTTAATTATTAAGAAAGCACATACAACATAGGAGCGAATATTTATATTATATATAGAAAGAGAGGAAGTTCAAGACATCATATTTTTCTTAGAAGATATTTAACAATTTTAAATTGATAAAAAAATTAGTTGGAACAATTCACTAAAGAGACACTATAACAATGATATCTACAGCTCACATATCCTCAAGTATACATGGATTACTAGAAATGGGACTTGGCCTTTCAAAGTAAAAGACAATACATACAACTCTTAAATTAGATGATAAATGAGATACATTAAGTTAGGGTTATTAATGAGCTATATTAAGTTGGGATTAGAAGGAAAGAACTGAAGGGAAATAAAGAAAACCTGTATCAGAGGTCTGTAACTTTGGAGAAGAAGAGTTCAACAAATGGAGGCCAGCTAAAGTATAAGAGTGCCGCTTTCCAACCAAGAAGAAAAACGCTTCAACCTTGTTACTCTTTGCAACCAAGAAAAACGCAATCTTTGTAAGACTAAACCTCTTTGCAACCAAGACAATGTTTAATGAAAATGTAAGCAAAATACACTAAACCATGGGCTAAACCAGGCAATCTTTGTATTTGTAGGGGTAGTGATACTAGATAGTAGTAATCTGGTTACCTAAATTGGTTTACCAAAACATACAGAAAAAAAGAGAGAATACCAATTCAACAGTTTCTCAACTTTGAAAAAGATATAGGACTTTCGGTACTCACTATGCAGCTGCACCCTTAATTCCTCATTCAAAAGCTTGATTGCTAAATCATCACTATTCATTTTTGCACTATATGTATCGTGAACAATAACTACTACATCTGTTAATAAAGTTTTAGTAAACATATTTGCACTTATTAATACAGGACCTTCATCATTCATATTAAAAGGTACACACTTTTCAACCAATTCCTCAAAGATTCCATCAAACAATCATGGAGCAGGGTCAAAGATCCCATATAAAGATCCCCCTATTAATCAAATACTCATTTGATTATTTCAGTAGAAATAGACTCCATGAAACAAAGCCATGTGCAGGGTCTCCAAGGAGAGCACTAAAGATGACCCCAACACTCCATATTCCACCTGCATGTTTAAATATCTTTGGCTTAAGCCACCAATCTGTGAGTATCCAACATTGTACTCTTCAATGCTACTTTTTATTATTTATTTGTTAACTTATTCACATACCTAAAATGAATGTGAATAGTTCATTGACTTGGCTTTGCTTCACATTACTTAGAAATTTTCGCGCTCACCTCTTCAAACATTAGTGGCACATATCCTTTTTCTTAACCAAAATGGTATTTGTCCTGTTATTCTGCAAGTCAATTTTTACTTCTATTTTCCACTAAAATATATTTAACAGTCCTCATTTCAAATAATCAAATATAATAATTCTGAGATGAATTTACCAACAGGAATAACTCACTTAAATTTACAATATGATATAATAAATGGTAGTTGAATCAACAATGCGATGTTAACTCAGACACACCAAGATCTAGGGAAAAAAAGGGGAAAACTCAAAAGCACCTTAGTCCATCCAAATATAGCAAAATAGCAAAGCTCACACATTCAAACCAGGAACGCTATAATACTACGATGAAATTAAGGAACCAAGAAGCAAAACCAGGATAGCTATAATAATACGATGAAACCAAGGAACAAAGAAATACGGAATTTCGGAAGACTAATCAAAGACAACTAGCAAAAGTATAAGTATGAGTGGACTGTGCAGAAAAAGGAAAACTTGAACCCATAAGAGATTTGAGACACCGAAGCCTTCAACGAAACAGGTGGACTGTGCAGAAAAAGGAAAAAACCAGATGGAGGTTTTGTTGCCATTCGCACGCGGAGCCGCTTTGCTGTTCGCTTGCGGAGGCGCAGTTGTCGTAGTTGCCGTTCGTACGCGGGGGTGAAGGGTATTTGGAGATTGTAGCGAACAATGAGACTGAGAGGGGGGAAGGGTTTCTACATTCTAATTTGGGGGAGGGATGCAGCAGGAAAGAGATGGAAAGCCAGAGAGGTGAAGAGGGTTTCCAGCGTGAGATGGTGTTATGGATTTCTCGCAAAGCTTCTCACAAATGACAATGAACCTGACAGAGAAGAACAAGTAGCATGGAATCGAAGCAGCATCGTGAATAGGGTTTCTGATGTGAAGAAGAGAACGAGGGTTTTTCCAAAGGGGACGAAAGGGTTTTCTATCTGATTCTTTTAACCCAATACACCTTTTTGTTTATTTTTTTTTTTATCATATATTGTTAATTATTTAAATTAAATTTACTTTTTGCTGTGGAGGGAAGACAAGAAAATTGCCACAGCAACAACGGTTAAAATGTTACTAGTACCTTTCATAAAAAATATTATAACATTTAAAAACTGTTTCCGGATAAAGTTTAGGGGACAATTGTTAACTACTGCGAAAAATATGTCCTAATAACAGTCTGAAAATGTTCCCATTTCAATTTGAGGGAACATTTTTTCAGTGTTGCGTAAAGTGCGTGGCGTGAAACGCGTACTTAATGGCAATAGTCGTAAAATGTTGGCTAATCCACTTTTAGGCAACATTTTACACCTATTGGCAGAAATAGTATTGTCAGAAACAAAAAATGTTGTAGTGCCTTTTGGCTCACCCCCGGTTAGAGTTGGGTCTACGGGGCAACCTATTAGTTTAGGCCCGACCCACAATGGCCCATAACTTAAACGGATTGGCCCGACCCAAACTACAACATAAATGGTCCAGTTTTTATAGGCCCGTGTCTGCACCGCTTAGCCCAAGCAAAAACAGACCATAAAAAAATTTAAAAAATAATGTGAAAAAAATAAAAATGAATTAAAAATAAATAATTTCCAATATTATCTACATATTTTTTAAAATTATGATCAAACACAGCTTTTTATACTCCAAAAGGAGTTCAAGAAGACCTCTTTGAATTCTAAAGGCTAAATAGCACTTTTGGTTTCTTAACTTTATTTAGTTTTCGTATTGATCTCTTAACTATTATATTTTTCATTTTGGTCCTTTAAGTTACAAAAATACGCCGCTCTTGTCTCTTCTGTTCGTAATCCCTTTATTCTAAGTGTATAGGTCATTGAAACTCTTTTTTTTTTTTGCTCCATTACCTTTTATCATGTTACTTCATTAATAATAACTCTAATAGGAGCATGATTTTGACTTTATTGTTTAAAAAGATTACAGACAGAAGGGATGAATTTGGGATAACTTTCGTAATTTAAGGGACGAATGTGGTGTATTTTCGTAAATTAAAGGACGTAAATGAAAAAAAAATAGTTAGGGGACGAAAGTGTCGTATTTTTGTAACTTAAAGGACCAAAATGAAAAATTTAATAGTTAAGAGACCAAAACGAAAACTAAAATAAAGTTAAGGGACGTAAAGTGTTATTTAGCCAATTCCAAAATAATAACCAATTTGTGATTAAAAGTGATAAATGCAAAAAAAAATTAAAATTAAAATGGTGAAATGACATAGGAAAAACACAAGAAGGGAGGGTTCAACTGTGTTTTTGAAAATATTTTTGTAAAATCTTTATCAAACACGCTAACAGAATTGATTCAGAAGTATGAAGGTCTTAGGCAACGCTTTGATTAGTGCAGACGCACTTGATGCATACAGATGCAAGTTACACTTCACGTATAGAGATTTTAAAGTATTTTCACAAACCTTAAAAAGACTAGGTTAGCAATATCAATCCCTTTTAAGTCGCACGTAATAAAGTGCTAAAATTAAATAAAGTAAGGGAAAGAGAATCACACACGATATTATTATACTAGTTTCCTATCAACCTGATAGTTGAGTCCAGTCCTTCCTCTAGAAGGATTTTTCACTAACCAATCTTGGTTACAACTTGCACGTACCTTCTAGCCCAATTTGGCTATACACACAACTTCTTAAGATGACAAAACTATGTACCCTTAAGGATACAACCTTCACCTGGCTTACAAACAATTACACAAAAATATAAATCAGATAATGACTCTCAATAGGAGAGAATGTCTTGAACAAATACAACAACTCTTAACAAGAGAGAATGAGGAAATTAATACTCAAAGGAATTTGTAATAACTCTCACAAGAGTGGATAGGCAATGAAGGCTTTTAATCAAACAAAAATGAGAGAAGATTTTTGCAGAGGTTTGGCTTTTTAATCATTTATACTTCTACATTCCTCGATGGTACTTATAGCTAATGATTGAGAAATATCCATTAGGGTAGAAACAATCCCGTTGTAAATAGCCTTCTCAATGCATAGTATTGCATTAAATGCATGACGCTATTTACTTTTCTTTGTCGTCATTTTTCTTCACAGTGGAAACATTTCTTGCAGAGAGGGTGACTACTTTTTAGAAAAGTTGTATGACTTTGCATTGTTGCTTTCAGTGTAGGACAATATTGTTGCTTTCAAAATTGCATTTTGTCTTTTATACTATGTAACTTGCTCTTCAAAAGTTGACTTAATGCAAAATATGGATAGTATATTTTGGGTAGAGACTTCATTCCTCGTATGATATGAATACTTCATCAAGATGTAGGAATTTTCTCTTATAAGCTTTCAGAGAGTAGCCCAGTATCTCCATGCAGACACATGCTGATGTTTTGAACTAATCACAAGACACAACTTGTAGTATGTGATCTTCAATCAAAAACATGCACTAGTACTTCGCAAACGAATGATTTGTATAGATTACAAGTCGCTTCTGCCTTAGATTCAAAGTAATTTTTTCACTAAGACTTCTTATTTATACCATCTCTTAGAGTATATATCTACACACTAAACAAATTTATCAAACACTCTTAAGAAACTTGTTCATTCAAATTGTTTTGTTATCATCAAAACACTTTAAGGGTCAGACACAACAATTGTGTTGGTTCCAGCACATGGGCTTTATACTATTTGATAACATATTACTAAAACAAATTAGCCACGTTTTTTCACATGTTAGTAATATTTGCATTTTTTGTCTCCCAATTTTCTTAATTTAGCTATTTTAGTCCCTCTATTTTATTTTTGTCGATTTTGGTCCCCCGACTTTCTTAATTTGGTGATTTTGGTCCTCATACTTTTTAATTGCACTTTTAGTCCCTCAAAATCATGAAATTTTTTTGCACTTTTGGTCCCTAAAAATCTTGGATTTTAGAAAAGCGGGGGACTAAAAGTGTACAATCCACGACTTTTAGGGGACCAAAAGTGCAATTAAAAAAACATAAGGACCAAAGTCGCCAAATTAAGAAAGTTAGGGGACCAAAATTGCAAAAAATAAAATAGTAGGACTAAAATTACCAAATTGAGAAAACTGAGGGACCAAAAGTGTATTTAAGCCTAATATTTTTCAAATGAAGCTAAAAATCGTGTATGTTTGCTGTGGTTAATGATAAATCGAATAATACAATAGTTGTTGACCGGGGATTCCTTGTTATCTGTTTGAATAGCTTTTTCAATTTTTTGTTATTTTGGTTAATTATTTGAACCTTCATTTAGGAATCTAGGCATATTTATATTTGTATCCCTCTAGTTTGGGCTATGTGCCATTTTGGTTTCTCAATTTTTTCTAGTGATTTTAGTCCCTCGATTTTCAATTGCTATAATTAAGTCCCTCGATCCCTTACCATTTATTTAAAACTCTAAAATTCTCATAATCTATTAGATTTTTCACAAATTGAATTGATTAAATTGTTTTAAACTAGCCATGTGCTCTATGCAGATGACATTCTTATTTTTTGCAAAGGAACTAAAAAGAATATTGAGCACATCATGCAGCTTTTCCAGCTTTACAGTCAGGCTTCTGGCCAAAATATTAATCAGGAGAAATCTAAAGTTTATGATGGTTGCATTCCTCATGCTCGACTTCAGTCTATTTCTGATATCTTGGGTTTTCGCAGGGGTCATCTTCCCTTCACCTATCTTGGCGTGCCTCTGTTCAGAGGTAAGCCTAAGAAGGACCATCTTTAACCTATTGCAGCTAAGATTATTCTTAAACTTGCAACCTGGAAAGGCTCTATGCTTTCTTATATGGGAAGAGTCCAATTAGTGAAATCTGTGAATTTTGGTATGCTTGTATACTCTTTTCAAGTCTATGCTTGGTCGGTTTCTCTTCTCAATATGTTGGATAGATGTATTAGGAATTTTATTTGGTCGGGTGACATTCATAATTCAAAGATAGTCACGGTAGCTTGGCATAAGGTGTGCACTCCTTATAGTGCAGGTGGCCTCGGTCTTCGTTCTTTAAAAGCCACCAACAAGGCTGCTATGTTAAAAAGATTTTGGGAGCTTAAATCCTCCAATGCTCAATGGGCTCAGCTTCTAAGAGCTAGAGTTTTAAAAAAATAAGGCCTCTATTAGCTATCATATTAATTCTTCGATATGGGCTGGTTTGAAGCATTTTGTTAATACTGTTGGCTCTCATACTTCTTGGCAGCTTAGAGATGGTACTAGTATGAATTTCTGGTTGGATTGCCGGCTTTCCCAACCGATTGTCAATTTGATCCAGATTCCGAAGTTTATGCATAGCTCTTTATTAGCTAAAGTTAGCGACTTCATTGTCAATTATGAATAGCATATTCCTCATGTTTTAATATCAGTCTCATAGGTAATCTTTCTTCTGGCTCTATGACTGGGAATATTCAAGAGTTTGTCTTTCTCAAGAAATTCTTGATTAATGGGAAGATGAGCAAAGCGCCTAAAATCATTGAAGTCAACTGGTATCTGCCTAATTGCACTTGGATCAAGGTTATTACGAATGGCTCTGCTAAGGGATCTCCTGGACTTGCTGCTTGTGGAGGTATTTTTAGAGATAGTAGGGCAACCACTCTTGGTTGTTTTACTTTTCATATTGGTATAGCCAATGCTTTCTACGCTGAATTAATGGGTGCTACCATAGGTATTGAGTTGGCCTACCGTAATGGGTGGCACAAACTTTGGCTTGAATGTGACTCTATGTTGGTGGATCTTGCTTTCTCCAATCAGGATATTGTCCCTTGGAAGTTGCGTAATCGTTGGTTAAATTGCATCCAACTCACTAAGAATATGATTTTCTCATACTTTCATATTTATAGAGAAGGCAATTCCTGCGCTGACAAGCTGACAGCTAATGGTATTTACTCTCCTAGTCTTAATTAGTGGAATACTATTCCTTCCTTCGTTATTGAAGATTTTATTCGTAACATATCTGGTCTGCCATGTTATCACTTCTGATAGTTTCTTTTGGGTTGGGTTATTGCTCCCAAAGGTGTCTTAGTTCGTTTTGGCTAACTGCTAAGGTTATTTTCTGTTTCATTTTATTTTCTTATTTTGGTGTGCTGCAAATGATTGTTAATGTTTTCGGTGCCAACCTAGTTGGGATGGAAGATATTATAGTGATGCTTTTGCATACCATTATTGTTTTTCTTAGATCTAGTTTCTTCATTATAGGTTTGGTTCTCATTCCTATTGGTCTGGATAGTGTTTTAGTTCATGGGTTTTAGCCTAGTCCCCCTATATTTCTTTGTTATTCTCTTTTCATTTTTATTAATAAAATTTAGGGGGAGTACTCTTTTTCCTTCTAGATGTTTTACCCTAAGGAGGGTTTTGCATCAGAAGGTTTTAACGAGGCTCCCTTCCTTTCTTTTAAAAAAAAATTGTTTTAAACATTCTTTTCCCTTAGACTCACCAATTAAAGTATAAAATTTAACTCAAAATAAAAAACCCAAAATCTTCCTCTTTAAATGATAATCCTACGTCCTACAAAATTCTTCAAATTTATCAAATCTTTTCTATATTTTTAACTTTTAAACTTTTAAAATTATTTAAAATCTTAAATATATTCATCATCAGCAAGCTCCAAATATTTTTATAAAAAATGAGACTTTAAGGATTTTATGAAAAAACTGACAGTAGAATATTTGCTTAAATTTTAAAATAGAAAGACTAAAATTATTCTATAAAACTTTGAGGTACAAAAATCACGTATAGCCCAAACTAATGTGACCAAAAGTGTAACTAAGGCAAGTATCTATTAGAGCCGGTAGTGTGTTTCCAAAGGCGGATCTTTGTTATGGCATAGGGGAGCTGTGGCTTTCCCCAAGCTTTTTTGTTTTTTGGCTTAATTATATTTTTGGTCCCCTATTTTTCTAGATCCACGATTTTGGTCCCCCTATTTTATTTTTCACGATTTTGGTCCCCATACTTTTTATTGTTTACGAATTTGGTCCCCACACTTTTTTAATTGCATTTTTGGTCCCAAAATAGTGGGTTTCTTGCACTTTTTGTCCCTAAAAATCGTAGAATTTGGGAAAGTAGGGGACAAAAAGTGCAAGAGACTCACGATTTTGGAGGACTAAAAGTGCAATTAAAAAAGTATTGGGATCAAATTTGTGAAAAATAAAAAGTATGGGGACCAAATCCGTGAAAAATAAAACAGGGGGACTAAAATTATGGATTTGGAAAAATAGGGGGACAAAAAAATGTAATTAAGCCTTTTTTTTTATTTATAGACACATTTTAGTATTAGAAATATGTTATATATTATTTGTTTTCAAAAATACCTTAATTAAGCAGTTGCGCAGTGGTAAAGGCTTTTGTCTCTACTAGTAGGGCTAGGGATCAAACCATAGATCGGCATTTTTCATCTTTTTTGGATGACAATTTTATTTCTTTGTCCAAAAAGGACCAAAAACTTCTCGAAGAGAGATTTGAACCCAGTTTGGCTAGCTAATACAAGCGGTTTAAATGACTGCACCACCAAGCGGAGTATATTAAATTTTTGAAATAATAGTATATGTATATTACCTACGATTTGGCTCCAAAAATACGAGGGAAGATCCGCCACTGTATATTTCAATTTATCATAATTGCATGGTCATATGACTTCATTAGAAAAATTATTTCATGTTACGTATATTTGTATGAGTTTTTATCACTCATCCTATTATACGAGTTTTTGCTAATATTAATTACTGAGGGAGTGAACGTTTATATATATTATGCTTATGAAAAAGTTGTGAAATTGTCCAGTAATCTTTCGAACGTATAAAGACAACGAACACACGAGTTAACAACCGGATTGTATAGACATAAAAATAGAATGTTTTTTTTACGTACTGGATATGATTCGGTCACCCAATCTCTGTCAGACAACCACGCGGTTGAAGCTTGGCTGTAGTTATTAATGATAATTCAGGTCTTGTGCTTCATGATATCCATGCCCTGAGTTTCATGCACCGAGAATTAATTGAGCTTCTTGTCACATGTACTTAAATGTAAATGTAAATTCGCAGTGTGAAAGTAGTCTCAGAAATTGACATCTCGCTCTCTACGTCAATGGAATTGGATTTGCTTCCATAGGCCTACTCTATCTCTCTCATACTTTTTTTTTTATCATTTTTTCGGACAGACCACATCCAACGGTTGAGAAAAGTAACAAAACAGAAGGTATGGTCTGGATGTTTCCAATAGCGTGAATGTATGATTCTGCTTACAACAGGGAATCCACATCCCAACTTCAGTGCTAGCAATATTTCAGATAGTCAAGATTATGTACATGACGACCTTCTTACTTAAGGTAATGCACACTTCTTGAGAAAATAATTAGCTATGCTAGTTTTTATGGTAAAATAATGTGTAAAAAGTTTCAATATTCTAGTCGGGGATGATCTCCCCTACGAGTCGCGAGACTTTGTTAAGGTTTGGCTTCTCACGGCACCGCCGTGAGCTCTTCCCTCCTATGGAGGTCTGCTCCCCCATAGTTGGGGTACCCTGGCTGGATCTCTACCCCTTCTCCCTCCACCCAACTTGACGCCATCACCACCCTCCCATGGTCCATCTCTCCAATCCGCCATGTGCCTCCGAATCCAATCACTGTGGCATCCCCTTCACCCATCGCTAGAGTCTCTTCCTTCCTCTGCCTCTCAAATCCACTAGCCCGAGACCACCACACATCGCCTAAGCCAACAACGATGGCTCTGGTTTCAACACAGGGCCAAACCCTCCGACCGGCTCTCCTCCATTCCAGCATCCACCAAAACCTCCTCTCAACTCCATCTGGATGGCAATGCCCCCTTCACCACCCACCTATCACCACCACGGTGTCTCCCAGGGAGTTATGGCCACTGCCAGAACCACCGCCCCTACTCTTGGATCCCAGAGTTGTCTCCTCATCTACAGCCATAAGCCCGAAACGTCGTTTTGTAAAACCACCGTGGCGTTTATGTGGAGACGATTGGTGACTACAAAAATTTGTGCTTAGTGGTATTTTTGTTGTTTAGTGGTATTTTTGTTGTTTCTGTTTCTGTTTCCTGTTTGGATTTGCTTACTGCATTATGTTTTCCTATTAATTTTAGTTTTTCTTAAGTTTGTAGTCATGGTGTTTGTTAAAAAGCCTCATATGTGCTTGGCCTTTTGGAATTGCACTTTGCATGCAGCGTCTATAGTAGATGCCGGCAGCCTCATCATCCTCTCCACCTTACAAATGGCTTTCGATCATGTGGTTAGATTGGTCATATCCAAGACCACATATAGTCGATTTGAGCTTGCAAAAGTCAAAGAAATGATCCTTAATTGGATGAGACTAAAGACTGTTGATCCTCTTTTCTCTTTGGCTAATGACTATGTGTGGAAGACATTGGTTTGGTTGATATGATTAAGAATTTGGCTTGGTAATGCCCTATTGGTCTCTACTCTCTCTATGTGTATTGTTGTCGTGTATTTGGTTGGCTTAGTTATTGGTGTTGGTCTAAAATGTGGATGGGGAATTCCCCGACACAACTTGTTCAAGATGTTTGTACTAATCTTTACCCTAGTTAATTGAATGAAGTTTGTTTACCGTCAAACAAAATATGGTAAAATAATGTGTTGAGACCAAAATACTCGTATACTCTTATTTGTGGTCAACTCACTACAGTTGTAACTACTCTCACTTAAATGAATGTATTATTGAGAAAAATAAATAAATACTATTTTTGTATTCTAAAGTGACAAAAAATTTGAGGCAAAAAAATATTGCAAACCGGACATGATCGAGAATGAGAGAGTACTTCTAAATACACTTACTAATAATAGTAACTGGGAAATGATAACGTACGGAAACTAAGGGGAAACTGACAAAAACTATCGTGATCATTTTAGGTTTGTAATACTTAGTCATAGATAAGAATGAATTAATTCAATATTGTCAAACTACAGAATTGAATGCTCTTGTTTTGTTTCTTCCTCGCCTAGCCTATAAATAGAAACCATTCAGCCACTTCCATTTTCATCGATCAATACTTATAGATACAGGTTTAATTCACAGTGAGTAAGGAAAAATGAATTTCAAGGCTTTACTTTTTCTAGCTATGTTGTTGGCTTCCATCCTTGTGATCTCTGCCGAGGTTGCACCCAAGGATGGTAATTAATTTTGTTCATGAGTTTCTCATTCATTAATTACTCTCAGTTGCAACCCGTGATAGTTATACATAGTAGCACTTTGAATGTTTATGAAGATTTTTTCAGTTAGTTAGGAGAATTGATCACTTTATTTCTAGTCAATTTCACTATATATATGTTGTTACTTGTCCGTGATATATATATATATATATATATATATATATATATATATATATATATATATATATATATATATATATAAAATATGTAACAATTAGTTAATAGCATGACGATTTAAACATTAATTATTTAACTGTCTGATCATTTTTTTTCTTCTTAATTTTTGTAGATTACGTTGAAACAAATGGGGTAGATGAAAGCAAATATGTCTATAGAGGTGGTGGTTATGGCGGTCCATGGCGTGGTGGTGGTGGTTATCCACGTGGAGGTTATGGATATTGTCGTTATGGTTGCTGTGGTTGGGGCTACCATGGAGGCTGTAGAAGGTGCTGCTATTATCCTGGCGAACACCTTGAGGCTAATACTGATGCTGAACCTCACAACTAAGCAAGAACCTAGTCTGTACTAAATTGGGTTCTAGTTATCACTATATGAATAAAACTTCATGAGAAGTGTAGTTATACATACTATATATATAATAAAAGGAAATCTTTTGTTGTACTTACTAAACGATCAAATAATACACTTCTTATGATTCCTCTTTCAATTTCCTCTCCTTTACATATGTATTGTATGTTCTCTCCATTTGTTTTGGCTATACACAAAATAAATATGTAATTTTATTTTCTAAGAAGAAAACCGTTAATTAGAAGGAAATATTAACACAATAATTAAAGTCGGTGTTTGAAGAAATTTAATTGGGTGACATATATATTAATGTAAATTAAGACGATCATGTTCAATTTGATAGCCATGAAATAAGCCTGATTTATAGCTGATGTACTATTAACCTGGCACTACGTACTTGTGCTGATGTACTGATTCATTGCTGAATAAATTTTTTGCTGTTTCAAAAAAAGTTGATAGCCATGAAATAAGCCTCAAATATGATCACCAAATGGTATTGATACTGATGTGATGAAGTAAAAACTTTTAAAAAAAAGCCATGCATGACATTGTACCAAAAAAAAAAAAAAGCCATGCATGACAGAAGTTGAAATTGAACTCTTATACGAAGGATACATCATTAATAAACTTTCTGATTGTTTCATCAACTTAATTGTATCATTTAAAAAGAAACGACTTAGGGGTGAGATTTTGCTTACCTCTCAACCGAACTCCGGATTAGTCAGAGTCCCTTTCTCCTGAATATTGAGCGGGGTCCAAGACCTCTGAACCAAAAAAATATATTCAAAAGAAACATGCATGGAAAAAACCTAAATAATTTATTTACTTTTTTTTTTAAATGAAGGAAAGGAGCCTCATTAAAACCTTCTGATGCAAAACCCTCCTTAGGGAAAAAACATCTAGAAGGAAAAAGAGTGCTCCTCCCTGTTATTATAGAAAAAATGGCAAACAGAATACAGAAAGAACATGGGGGGACTACACCAAAAACCCCAAGCAAAGAAAAAGAAAGTAACAAAGGAAACCCCAAATACAAGGGTAAAAGAACCAAACAAATAACTAAGCAAATCTATAGGCAGAAAAGCCAAACCTATTGTTAAAAAACTCAACCGCAATAAAAGAAGGAATGTTATTCCACCAAATAAAGTCCGCCTGAGAGGTCCCGAATTTGGCCAGCTTATCCGCACAAGCATTCCCCTCCCTGTAGATATGCGAGTGGACGAACTGCATGGAAGAGGTGAGGGCCATACAATTATGCCATCTGTTACGAAGAAACCAGGGGATGACGGAAGAATTATTGAAGGCTTGAAGAACAACTAAGGAGTCACATTCAAGCCAGAGCCTACGCCAACCTTTGGAATGAGCAATCTCAATAGCTACCATAGCACCGATGAATTCCGCCTGAAGAGCATCCAGGGATCCAAGAGGCTTCGCAAAGCATCCCAACACAATTGCCGCTATCACGAAAAATGCCCCACAGGCGGATAAGCGAGAAGAGCCAAAAGCGAGCCATCGATTACACTTTACCCAACCACCAAGAGGAAGAGACCACGAAAGCGACCACGATGACTGGAGCACAAGGCAGACGACGCTGCACACCAAAGAAGCTAAGGAATTTAACTTCAGAATCAAAAGCAGTACCCTTACTATTTTGTCCCACCAAAGTAACGTGATTGGTAATGGTGCGGATGGCAACCCGGACGGGAACAAAAGAATTCTCAAATCTGGCCATGTTACGGCTCTGCCAAATACCCCAGATGATAGTGGTGATACAAGCAACAACTAAGTCCAAAGCTTGAGAACTCCAGCTGCGATTACAATAGTCGAGGACGGAGGGGACCGAGATGGTGTTAATGTTGTGGCCAAAAACATCAGACATCCAGGACCAGAGGCACTGGGCATACGAGCAACTCAGAAACAGATGGGAAGAAGTTTCAGCCGCCTGGTTACAAAGAGAGCACATAGAAGGATGGACGGAGCCAACCCCGATTAGGTGCTCATCAATGGGAAGCTTTGTTATGAATTAACCTCCAAGTACAAAAAGACTTAGATGGAGGAATGGGCAGCCTCCAAATAAGCTTGGACCAAGAGTTGGGTAAAGCATCTGGTTTATAGAACTTATAAGCGTCCTTAAAGGTAAGCAAACCAGAGTTAGAAGCACACCATACCAACTTTGTCGGGAAGATTCCCGAGAAGGGATGATAATCCGCTCAATAGCCGAATGAAGACCGAACATTAACCAAAATAGAATGAGGATGCACCACTCTCCATCATGGATAAAATCGCACACTTGAGCGGTGAGCTGCGGTGAAGCTTAGGAGTAATGCCAAGCCTTTTAGCAATAGAAAAGGGTAGCCAGTTGTCTAACCAGAATCTCACCGCCGAGCCATTGCCAATCTGCCAAGAAGAATTATCGAGGATAATAGGGACCACATTTTTGATACGGACCAAATAGAAGAGGCGATATGGTAAGAAATGACCTGGTTGTTGCGGTGAGCTCTAGCCTTCATGAGATGACACCACTCAAGGGAAGAGGAAATGAAATCCCACCAAGCTTAAGAATACCAGCTTTATTTATGGAAATAAGAGAGCGGATGCCTAAACCCCCATCCTTGAGCGGCTGCAAACCTTGGACCAGGCAACCGTGTGATGAGGTTTGCTAGAATGGATATCACGGACCACAAGAAATTGCGAGCCACTGTCCACCTTTTTGAGAAGAGGCGGGGCCAAGTGTAGAAGTGAAAGCTATACATAAGGCTGCTTTGAAAGACCGATTTGATGAGCTGGGCCCGCCCCATGAAAGAAAGCATAGAACCTTTCCAAAGGCTGAACTTGCACTTGAGACGATTGGCGATAGGCTGTAAATGGGTCTTCTTGGGATGACCTTTGAAGATCGGGACACCAAGGTACCTGAAAGGAATGGTGCCAGAACGGAAACCAAGAATGTCAGTTATAACTTGCTGACGACAAACAGGAATAGATCCAGCATAGTACTTGGACTTGTCTGGGCTAATAGATTGACTAGAACAAGAAGCATAAGTGTTGAAAAATTCCACTAAGTTCTTCAAGCCCCTACAAGAAGCCCTGCAAAAAACAAAGATGTCATCAGCATAAAGAATGTGGCTTGGCATGGTGTAACCTCTGGGGCCAGACATTAATTGAAGCTTCCCATCATGAACCAGCTTAGTAATCCCCCTGCTAAGAACCTCTTCAGCAATGCAAAAAAGTAAAGGAGAGAGAGGATCCCCTTGACGAACACCTCTATTACAAGAAAAATAGCCCACCGAATGCCCATTTATAGAAAGGGAGAGTATGGCAGAGCGAAGAATGCAATTAATCCACGCAAAATTGAGAATCGAAACCAAAAGCATTGAGGGCGGTGTGAAGGAAATCCCGATCCAGGGTGTCAAAGGCTTTCTTAATATCAATCTTCATGGCGGATGACCTCCAAAAGATCTTTTATCAAGCAAATTTACCACCTCAGAAGCTAAACAGACACAGTCAGAGATGTTTCTATCCTTGATAAAGCCACGTTGATTGTGAGAGACAATTTTGGGGACCACCCTGGCAAGCCTATCAGCCATCACTTTGGAGATGATTTTGAATTGGAAGTTGGCAAGAGCAATGGGCCGAAACTGATCAATGTTGTCTGCATTGTTAACTTTGGGCACTAAAACCACCAGGTTAGAATTGAGATTAGGCAACAACCACCCCTGTTTGAAAAACTGTAAAACCGAGCTGTATACCTCATCGTGGATAATATCCCAGTAGCGATGAAAGAAAAAACCCCCAAAACCATCAGGGCCTGGGGCGCTGTCGCCATTAAGGGAAAAACCGCAAGCTTAACCTCCTCCCTAGAAATTTGAGAGACGAGCATCTTTGTTGTCCTCCTCAGACACCAAATGAGGGATAATATGGGAAATAAAATCAGAGTTCTGAGTGCAGGGAGCGGAGTTAAACAAACCTGTGTAGTATTGTAAAATATGATTTTCAATGGCATCAGAATCATATAACATATCATCACCATGCCTCATGACGGAGATTTGTTTAGAGACAGCTCTAATTTTGGCAACTTTGTGGAAGTAGGCAGTGTTACGGTCTCCCTGAGTAAACCATTTAATTCTGGCCTTATCCCGCCAAAAAGTTTCTTCAGTGGACAAGGCTTTTTGAAGCTGGAGCTGCGCAACTTTCTCTTGGGCAAATAAGTCGTCACTGCCTCCCAAACTATCAATTTGCTGCTGGACAGAGTGAACCGCAGAGAAAGCTTCTTGAACCTGCACTTGAACATTGCCAAAGACTGAGTGATTCCAGTCCTTAAGCTTAGTTTTCAAATTCTTAAGCTTTTGAGATAGAATATACATAGGGCAGCCAACAATAGGCTCTTGCCAAACCTCCTGAATGAGCCTAATACAATCCTCATGTTCAGACCACATACTGAGAAATTTAAAAGAAGAACATGATCAGTTTATCATTCTTGGAAACAAGCAAGATAGGAAGTGGTCAGGCCAGCTCCTCGTGAAGTGCAGTGCAACACTAGACCAAGCATTAATCCAATCATCATTACAAATCACCCGATCCAATCTCTTCTCCGTTAAAAATCGCCTTTTCTACCATTCGACCAAGTGAATTGGGCCCATGGTGTCCAAATGAGTGAGAGTGCATTGATTATTCCAATCTAGAAAGTCCTGCGGAGAGATTGTTAGGGAACCCATACCTCTTTGCTCATGGCTGCCAAGCACCGCATTGAAGTCGCCTAAAAAGCACCAAGGGCCAGAGTGCCCTTGCTGCAGTTGAGACAGCTGCTGCCAAAGGTTTCTCCTGTGAATATAACTAGAGGAAGCATAAATAGCAGCAAAGAAAAATCACGATTGTTAACGATTAACTTAAAAGAAGCGTGTTGGACAGAGATGGATAAAGTAGTAGGAAAAAGGTTGACGGAACAGCAACACCAGAGATTAGGAAGGAGATCACCTCGGTTATTAACAAAGAACTGACTTCATGTTCAATGATTCCCAAAACCCATTTGAAAATTGAGTTTGATGAATCCAAGGCTCGAGATAAACAAAAATCAGGCTTATTAAATGAGCAAAGTTTATGCAAAACAGACCTGGTGTCCTGATTGCCCACACCACGAGCATTCCAAAAAAGAAGCTTCATTTGGAAGAAAACTGATTACCAGCCCGTGAACGGGTTAGATAGCCAGCCGCAGTAGTCGCAATTTGTCGTTGTCTCTTAAGCCTTTTCTTCTGAGACTTGGTTAGAGCCTTCGTGAAGGGCTCGTCCTCTTCCTCAGGGGAGGAATTAGTCTCATTAACATTCTCAGCATCGTCAGCTTGCGCCCAGAACTTAGAAGCGATAACCATGTCTTTCCTAACATGTTCGGGTAAATCATTAAAAACAGGCTTACAAATTGCCTTACCTGAAACTACATCAGCCAAGTAGGTGTCGTTGTGTTGTATGGTCTCAGATACATGATCTGTGGATTGTGAGGAGCTGAAGGAGTCGGCTACCACTTGAGGAATATCAGCAGGAGCAGCTGGCGGACCAAAGATAGGCGAAGGCGAACCACCGTGTGATGCCGTGGAAGATTTAGCAGCCACCATCTCGTCATAAACAACCTCCACCGAGTCATCCTCCTCGTGATGAGCATCAACCTGTTGCTGTCTATTATCGTCACAGTGGTTAGTATCAATCAAGAGATGACTAACCTCCTCGTGATGAGCATCAACCTGCTGCTGTTTGTTATCGTCACAGTGGTTAGTATCGTCCGCAACGTTATGCTTGACTTGCAAATCAGTATCACCATGAGTCGACACCAATGTCACTGGATTGACGACCTCAGTAGCATCACCAATCATAGGTGGGACCACATTACCTTTATTAGCGGTGTCTACGATCACAGCTTGCACCGCAACAGAAGGGGTGTTAGTCTGATGATTGTTATGTATGTTGGTATCACCGTGGCGACCATTGCTAGCACCTGGGACATGCTTGCGAGCAACAGGCACCGAGAGGAGCGGCCGGTGTCTCTTGCAGTTGGCAGCTGAGTGTCCAATGATGTTGCAAACGTTGCAGAAGATGGGAAGCCTCTCATAAACTATTTGAACATGGAAAGCGTGGCCTAGCCTTTCAACAAGCAAACGATCTCGCAAATCTTCCTTAAGATCCAAATCCACTAGAACTCGAGCAAAATGGCCATAAGTTTTGTTCAGAGTGGCCTCATCCAAAGTGATAGGAAACCGAGCTCCACGGGCTATGGAGAACAAGATTCTTGGCGCGGTATTCTGTGGTAAACCAATAATCCGAATCCAGCATTGCGATCGAGATTGCCCTTGCAGGGAAGGGTGGAAGTCTGGCTGCCATCTCGATAGCTGAAGAACGCCAGGTTACAACGCCCAGGAACCAGATGACCAGACGCATCGTAAGTCTTCAGCGGAGGAGAAGGAGAACTCGTAGAAACCCTTGGCAAGCGAGACCATGTGCCATGGTCCAAGAGGTTTCCACAGCGAGGCAAGCTTGATGCTTGATTGAGTTTTTGATAGGAGCGTCGCCGCTTTGACAGGATTAATCGGCCGTGAAGGTTGTTTTTACATGCCTCTAGGCCGGCCTTGTACTCCTCCTCTGGTATTTGGATGGAGAGAGCATCACCCTTAAGCACCGGGTTTGGCAGGAGATCAAGGGAATGGCGCGAGATTTGGAAAACGGCGACAAAGCTCTTTTTACGGCGGCGGCAATGAGGGTCAGCAAAGGTGAGGAGGCAGCATCGCGGCGTGGGGAGGAAGGGTTCTGAGATGGAGGAACCTGAGGAGGGGGAGAAGAGGCACCGAGGCATGGCCACAAGCAAATCGGCGCTGGTGGAGCCATGGCCGAAGCCATGAAAGCCGACGGCAGAATTGGAAACCCTAGCAGAGGGAAGCTAGGTCACGCTAGCAGAGGCAAATCAATCCAAAAATAATTTTACTTATGTTTTTAACATACTAAAGTAGCAAAATACCCGTGCATACACACGACTCACTCTGTTTTCATGCATTTTTGAAATACAATTATTTATAAAATTAAATTTTATATTATGACAAACATAATTAGTTATTTTAGTTATCTGAAATTGCAGAAAGAGTGAAATTGTTCAAAACAGTCCCAAAATAAGCAATTTAATATCAATAGACATGCTCATAACATTCCAACACTTGATCAACAATTTAATAATTTAATCTCTTGCTCCTACAAGGATTCTAATACATAAAAACAGTAACATTACCAAAAACCATTGCTCCTATAATGGTGAGAAGCAAGAATTAATGTCGCGCGAGACTTAGGGGTCATGGGACACTCCAATCATATCAATTAAATCCCTAACTACCCAATTCCCATATGAATCAATCACGCTCTTCTTACCTTAGCCCAAATCGCAATCCAAGGGTGAGAAAGACAGAAACAAAAGCTTCTTTCACGGTTCCTACAACAATGATTACGGTAGAGTCCAAAAAGGACATTAGAATTGAAAAATCTCAAGGTGAGAATTGAAACATAATTTTTGGAAAGGCTTACCCATGAAATTTACGTCCCTAAAGTAGAAAGCTAATGAGTCTAGAATGTAGACGAAGTCGTCCCAGTCACGGCACTTCAAACGAAACCAAATTCTGACGAGAAACGAGGGAGAACGATAAAAAACGGCGAGATCCTCCTTATAAAGTCCATGGGTAGCTCTTAGCTAGAGTTTAGAATGACTAAGATAGGTTTAAAGCAAGTGTTTAGGCTTAGGGTAGTTTAGTCATTCCATGACGTCTTAGGTCGAGTAGGGTCACTTGTGTCATGCCTAATGGCTCAATGGTTCAAAACACGTCAAAACGCGTTTGCTGTAAAAACTGAGTTGCGCACTGCGCCATGCAGTCAGAGCCCAGGCGCCTCAGTCTAGGGTGCTCTACACCCAATGTAGGTGCTTCCCGGTCCCTTTTTCATCCCGGTTTGCCCGATCGAGATCCGTATCTTCCTAATTAATCATCCAAAAAAAAAAATCAAACATATAATGACACACAAAAACACATTCACACATGCAAACATATCCTAGGTTCTAAGGAACGAAAACGAAGGTGTTACAATTGACATATGTTATCCCATCGAACTCGTGCTATTTTATTATCTTCATCCAAGCCACTCCAAAGAAAAGTTATTTGAATACCTACAAGCACTACAAGAAAAGTGTAAATTACAGACGGAACATTACCGACGGCCATGACTCCGTCGCTAAATTTTTAATTACCGACGGCTAAACCGTCGGTAAGCCGTCGCAAAAAAACCTGGTCGCGAAATGTTTTTTTACAAATTTTCGACGGCTAAGCCGTCAGTAACTAGTTAGGTTGGGCGCCAAAATTTTTTGTTATTTATGTCGACGGTGGTTTAGCTTTACCGACGGCTAAGCCGTCGGTAATCTTCACACAGATTTTCACTAACTTTTATTCCCCCTCCTCCTAATTCTCATAACCCTTGACACAGAACCCTTGCTGTGAAACTCCCCTTCGTAAAAATCCCCATTGCTGTAAAACTCCACGCCTTCCCTCACACACTTTTCCTTCTTCTTCTTCGTCGTTGTCGTCGAATCCCCTATGGACCACTGAACCGGTTTCGCCTGAGTCTTGGAAAAACCGATCCGCTTCACATTCCCGTCCCACAAGTGTTTGAGGAGCGAAACGGCGTGGTTGATGAGGCCTTTGTTTTGGGCCAAGTAGGCGCCACGGCGATGAAAATCAGCGCCAAAGAACACGTTCTCGGAGGTGGGAATCTCATCGCTCGGCGGGGAGAAGTAGAAGAACGGCGAACACGCCGAGGGAAAACCAGCGAGGCAACCGCCACAACCGGGCGGTTATTAGTCGACCGGTCCGCGGGGTTGAATTGTAGAAAGACCTGTGGCTAAAGGGTTTCTTGATCTTCTTGTTCTTGTCGTCATCGTCGTCGATGGAAGAAAGGCAAGAAAGGCTGTGAATGGATGAACGGATTGTGGGGGAAGAGCTGAGGAGCGAGGATTGGGTTCTCGTTAGCTTTGCCTGACTCTTCTGAGTTTCCATTTCTGTCCCTCTCAACGAGATCTTCCCCTCTGGTACCGGGATATTCTGACCACCTTGTGAAATTGCAGAACCCTTATTGGATTATGTTTTGTTAAGTTTGCCTCTTTTCTTCTTATCCTTTTTTAAGATACCAAAGAAAGTTTATAAGATTCTTAAGAATCTTATAAACTTTCTTTGGTATCTTAAAAAAGGATAAGAAGAAAAGAGGCAAACTTAACAAAACATAATCCAATAAGGTAACCTTACCTCCAGAGGAAATATATTTACCCTTCCAAGTAGATGACTGTTTTTCTGAAGGAGTCTATCATTGGCTACCGTGTCTCTACTTTCTCAGGATTTGCACCAATGGGCAAACTAAGAAAGTTAAATGGAACTCCTGTTATGCTTCCAAATAGGAAATTAGAAAGGACTAATAAAAAATGTTCGTCCACACCAATGCCAATCACATTGTCTTATTAAAATTAAACTTCAACCCCAAAACAAGTTCAAATCCCTTGTGAACTGCTTTTAATGCCCATGTATTTTGGTAATTAGCCTCCCTACTATTAGAGTAAACTCACATTCTTTATTTACTTTAAAACATGAGAAATGCCAATTGTGTACAACATATCTGCAAGAATTTCAAGAGTCGTCGGTAACCTTAAAAAACTGTAGATGATAAAAATTACTGATGGTCATGGGACCGTCAGTGTTAATGTAAGCCCGAGTGTCAATTTATTTTGAATAGATTATAATTTGCATCATGACTTTAAATGATACATGTGATATATGTATAAGGCATCATTTATTATGTTTTAAATGGTATAACATAAAAAATTCCTTAGAATAGACAATTTGTTCAGTGGAACATCAAATATGATTTGATCGTGAGACCCCATAGAACTATAGAACATTATTCTTAAAGTATCCATAGTAGAATTATTATTGTTAACTAGGCTGAAAATAATGCATAAAGATTATTGTGTGAATGACTGATGACCACATCTTACGGTTCATGAATATGAGATATCAAGTCAACACATAGGTATAAAATATGAGATATTTATACTGATTGACCCACTATGAAGGCACGTCATAATAGTTACATAAGTATCGTAGGCAATCCTTATGCCAGCCATAATGAGACAATTCCTTTGACTAAAAGTCACTACAATTCATAATATGTGGAATTGTGGGCTTTAATGCTATCAAATGACATGCGTAATAGGATGACTATAATGGTAATTATTGGACCTGCAATGAATTATGTTAAGGGGATACGAGTGATGTAGAAATGATTTGTCCCTTCTCATAACAGGAATAATGTCTTAGGCTTCTCGATAGAGTGATACATGAAATAATGCATGGCCACACGGGAATGGGACAAAAATTGACCCATTGGGATTACACCTTTACTTGGGGATCGAGGAACAGACGATTGGACTTAATAAGGATGACACGTTTCTGCCTCATGTTTAATAAGGACATGTGGACGAAGGGGCATGTGCTTCACAATGTACATGGCTGCGACAAGGTTATAATTGTATCACCGATTTCTATAAGTTGGGAAGCAGCGATGCCTTGCTAGAGGCCAACCTTTAATATTATATTGAATATGTGATACTAATATAATGTTTGATATTATTGGCAACTTAGAGGAAACCTATGGGGTCACGCACATAGAGTAGTTCATTGAAGCATTTGACAATTTGTAATTGACTAAATTACATGGGATTTAATTTATATCAATGAATTAATTAAATTAAATATGATTTGATTTAATTAATGAAAACATAAATTAAATATGTTTTAATTTATTTAATTGTTTATTTAATTAATATAATTTAATTAAGGTCAACAGGATAATTGAATTAAATATGATTTAATTTAATTAATAAAGGGATTTAACTAAATGAGATTTAATTAAATGAGCACGGTTATTCAGCTTATATTGGATAAAACCCAATAAGGCTTAGGTCATTTATTTAAAGAAAAGGACAAGTGGAGGCTACAATTTCCTAAGCTTAGAAGGAGGAGCCTAAGCACCTTGGAGAGGCCTAGCACCCCGGCTCTAGTGGATGCTCGCATGGACCGAGTAGAGAAGCTGTGATTTTGGCTTTAGTGATGGTAAAACATGCTTCAAGGGTAATCTCTAACCATTTCTTGTGATTCTTGACAATGGCATTATCCATGGGAATGAGGGTTTTTCCACTCAGGAGGATTTTTCAATTTTGAAAAATTAAAATCGTTCCTCTTGAACCTAATAGTCAGTTTCTTTGTCCTCAGTAAAATTACTGACGATAAAAAATAGTTGTCAACCTACAAAAAAATGGATGTCGAGAAACTGGTCCAAACAACTAGTTGTTGTTGGTTACTACTGACGGCTTAACCTTTCAGGGTTTACTCTTTCGCTTATACACGCGCATCACAAGTGAGCTACATCTCCTCCTCTCGCTAAGACGCCTCGACACCTCTATCCTTGCTATATGGGCCCTCAGTTGATCCCCTCGTAGGGCTTTCCCAATGCAGCTTCTAGCATAGGAGGAAGGCTTATAGTGAGTATACCCTCCTCGCCACATGGTCTCGAAAGGCAACCTAAGTATAATGCTATAAGTCCCCAGATGAGTCCTCGTAGACCTGTCACTCATAGGGTCTGTTTGATTTGCAAAAAAGTAAGGGACTAGATAACCCAAAAATAATTGTTCCATGTTTGATTTGACAAGTGATCTTGGGACATGACAAAAAAGGGGTGAGAGGTTAGGCAAAAACCCAAAATTTTGTCCTTTACCAAATCTTGGGACAATTTTTTTGTCTCCCCGGCATACTTCCCAAAAGACAAAATATCCCTACTATTTATTATATTTAGAGTAAATTACAACTCTCTCCCTTCAAAGATGAGGGTATTACACTCCCTTCCCCTTTTATTTTAAAACACACAATCCCTCCCTTCAAATTAACAAAATAATATATAATAATCTTTTGTTTTAACATTCCATTAAGTTCAATTAACCTTCGTTAAACATTATATTTATTACCAAAAAAAACCTTTGCCAAGAGCGTCACCATCACTATCATCCAAACACCATTAACACTAGCACACTATCTCATGATGTTGCTGAAAAATGAGGGTTACGGTGAAGTGAGGCGATGTCGCGGAAGTTTGTGGGAGGAGGGCCGTTGAGGAGAAGTCGAAACTCAGTGTAAGAGCACGGGGCCGGATGGCGGAGCGACATGCTTCGCAGCGTGTTGAAACCTAAATAATTAAGAAATATAGACCCTCAATAATTTTGATGATAACAAAGAATCTAAGTAAAAACAATTTATCTTCTAATAAATCTTGAAGTGTGTAGGACTCAATTTCCTAAGTATTTGTAAAAATAAAGAACACTACTCAAGCAAGAAGATGAAAGTTACATGTGAAATCAATCACTAAATTACGTAGCATTTGGTAACAAGCTTGCGTCCGGTACTAATTCTTAGCGAGCGTCTTGTATCTCAAGATTAAGACACATGGAATGCATCTAAATGCTCATGACCTCAAGTCAGCATCCGATGGTTCTCAACATCTCTCTTATGTCTTAGCGAGCATCTAGTCCTTTCTGAAGACACAAGAAGCAAGTGTGAAGCACGTTCTCCTTAGCATATTCTGATCTCAGCATCTTGTCTAATGAATCATGCATATTCAATTCTAAATATTCCTTAGCACTCAATTTGATGGTACAAGATATCAAAGGTGTCACCTTTAGTAAAAGGACAAGCCAAACATACACTTTTCAAATTGTGCCAGGTTGCAAACGATTCAAATGATTGGAAAACAACTCGTACGATGGTAAAGCTGTACTATTGTATGAACATTCCTCTGAAAAGGAAATACAGATATTTCTCCTAAAACATCTCACTCAAAGATTGGAGCTGATCTCTCAATGGTAATAAAGAAGATCCCTATATATACTCCATCACCAAGATTGAAGAAAGACTAGAGAAATGAATTGAGCAATCAAGAAATTTGTGTCAAGCCCTCTATGGACCAATAGTGAACAAGCTGTAACGCCCCGACTCTAATCAGATTATTACTTGCTAACTTAGCAGGAAAACAATTAAATGTAGAAAAATTTTCGCTTTGAATGTCAATCATAAGAAGGTAAAGTTTTTGGAAGCACAATACTTTAGCTAAATAAAATACTTGCATACATAAAGGTATTATAAAACAAATTTGCGGATAAAAGACTTTTATAGAAAATTACAACCGAATTCAAGGTGGTACAAAGACTCATAATAATTATGACTTGTGATCCGGCTACGACGTATAAGAAAATCTCGCATGAAGGCAAAACCGAGCATCCTAGCATGCTCTAGGCTTCTCCAAATGCTAAGTACCTGAAAACAATGCCCCAACATAGTGAGTTTACAAAACTCAGTAACATAGGACCAACATAAATCATTTTACCGTTGTTTTTAGCCATACTTGGTGTGCGGAGTATGAAAAACTCCTCTCATCATAGATACAATCCAACTATGCTAAAATATTCAACCATACATTCATTCATAAACATCATCAGTAAATATGACAATTTCAATCATATAAGGATCGCTTGTAACAGCCAGGACATATTGTTTAGTAGCAGTGGTACAACCGCTCTGTACAACTATTTGTAACAGTTGGGACGTGTCACTACTGCACAGTGGTGCAACCGCTCTGCACTTACAAATCCTTTGAGTAACAGTCGGGACATATCGTTGAGTAACAGTGGTACAACCGCTCTGTACAAGTATTTGTAACAGCCGGGACGTGTCATTACCTCACAGTGGTACAACCGCTTTGCACTCATACTGTTTCGTAGCAGCCGAGGCGTATCGTTCGATAACAGTGGTACACCGCTCTGTATATCTATTTGTATTAGTCAGGACGTGTCATTATCTCATAGTGGCACACCGCTCTGCACGACTATCTTACTAGAACCATTATAAATTCAATAGTCCTTATACCGTATCTCTAAAGTTTCAACCAAAACTCATGTTGAAATAACTCTTTTAAGGGATTCCTATGATATCCCTTTGATCCCATAGGATTTAGAACACTAAAAACAAGTATTCATGGCCTTAAAAGCCCTAAAAATGTGAAAATACACAATTTTGCATAAACTAGTGTGCTTGGAGCGCGCTCCGTATTCGCTTCGCTCGTGCCAGAACCATATGGTTCTGTTTCTGCTCGCGCAGGGCGCGCTTGGCACGTGGGTCACACACGCTTCAACTCTGCTTTATGTTTCTCCGTGTGTCGCACATGCTTGGAGCGCGCGTCACGTGCATTTCTGCTCCATGTTTCAGTTTCTACGCGCTTGGGGCGCGTTTCACGCGCATCCCCTGCAGAATTCAGCAGAAACTCTATTTTTTCTGCATAATCCATATCCAACCTCAATTTTTCTCAATCCAAGCCATATCCAAAACAAATAAGGACTAAAAAACAAGGATCAAACATGTTTAATGGAAGGATCAAAGCATTTAGCATAAGAATCACAACCAAATACATAGTTCACATGTCATCAAATGCATCAAACTATGAACATATCAAATTTCATGAATTCCAATGAAAAATCAAGGACAAGAACTTCCGACTACATGGGTCTTTACAAGATCATCTCGGGCAAGACAAACACATATACAAGCAAGGCACCTCATCCATATCTTGATGCAATCATCTTACCCAAAACCCACTTTCAACTCCCTAACTCCCTCGGTGGAGGAGATTACATCATATCATGATGGGGTGAGGGACATCAGCTCACCCTTTTCATCCAATTAGTCAATAAATCATTAATCCAAAATCTTTAATTTCTAGTTGCACAACCTTGGGACTTATGGTTGCCCAAGCTCTCAAACAAAGTAGGGAGCTTTACATTCAAAGGAAATTTAATCACTAACTCCCATCCCAAATGAAATTAAGCCACTTAAGGCACATTTCCACTTTATAAAACACTAATCCAAGTCAATACACACATAATCATGGTATTTGAAGGACTCCTAAGACAAATTCCTTTTTTAGAACATATCTCAAATACCTTGCATGCAATTTAATTCTATGAGATCCCCTTATAACATCAAGTCCCATTAGCTCATTCCAAGAGACATAGAACCATCCATTAACTCAAGAAAATCACATACAACTCAATAAGCATTCAAAATCAAGAATTTGAATAATAACCTAAGCACACCCTAATAAGAGGTTTTTGAGGGGAATCCTATGTTACCTCAAGGGCTGAAGAAGAAAGGAGGTGAAAATCCCCAATTTTTTAGGACTTAGAGTTCCACTATTTCTGGACTTCTAGTTCCTTCTCCCTTTAGGCTGGACAATGAGCTTTAATTTTTGCTCCTTCTTCCTTTCCTTCTTCCCTTCGAGCTCCTATTCTCCCTTTGTCTCTCTCTCTCTCTCGCTGTCTCTCTCTCTCGCGCTCATTCTCTCTCTCTCTCGATCTCGTTCTCTCTTTCTCTCCGACGCGACACCACGTGCCACCGCCTCAAGGGCCGACTAGCCCCATGATGCCGTGCAACGTGGCTAAACTAAGCCAACCGTGGTATCAGGAGTCAGTACGTTCCTGCACTATGCCATCAAGGAGATGTGTTGTCAACACTATCCTGGAAGAGATGTTTCAGCGAGACGAGATTCAGCGAGATGAGATCGTACGATTACGATTGCAGGTGTACCATTTGACGCAACAGTGGGCCGCTCTTTGGCCGTCGAAACATCAACATGTGTTTGATGTAAACCCGTGGTATGATGAAGAGCCAGTTTACGATGAAGCTTGATATATGATGATAAAGATGAACCAATGTTTGCTGAAGAACCAATCTTTGATGGAAAACCATTCTTTGCTAAAGAGCATGAAGAAGATAAATGGTCAATGTTTGACAAAGAATCCATTTTTGACGAAGGACCATTCTTTGACCAAGAACTAGAGTACGATGTTAGACAGAATGTTGAGTTCGAAAAGTTTGAGATATTGGAAGAGCATCGATTTGAGGAGGAAAGTATATTGAATATTGAAAGACAATCCTCGCCCATGGAAAAACCATCCAAGGAAGTCGTTCCACTAGTGTTTTCAGCTGCAACGAAAATGTTCAAGGTGACAACCGAAGAAGCCCAAGGCGTGATTTTTGTTAGGTTGTTTGAATCTCCAATACAGGACATCCAACATGTCAAGGATTTATTTCCTAAAACTATCATCCTACACAAGTCATATTATTGGATGAGTACAAAAGAGCATGGATGAAGCAAGATGTCTGATTCGAGGACAAATCTTCTCCATCCCAGGGAGAATGATGTCATGCAACATGGCTAAACCAAGCCAACTGATAATATCTTTTTTTGTTTTATTTTTAGATAAATCTTATCGTTTGCTTTATTTCTCTTTTATTATTATCCTTTCCTTTTTTTAGGAACATATCATTTTGTTAGGATTTGATTTGCATTAGGAATTATCTTCTTAGGATTTATTTTGCATTAGGTTTTATCTTTTTATTTCCTTTATATATTTGTTTCCCAAATACGTTGGAAGTCAGTTTTGAATTATTAATGAAAATCGAGAAGTTTTTCTCAAACCCTCTGTGTCAATTCCTCGGGTATTCTTTGAATCGACGAGTTTGATACTTTTATCGTTTTTTCCATCACGTACGCTACATCACCCCGCCTTCCTTCCTCTTCCCTTCCGTTGCGATCTCCCTCTCTTCTTCCTTCTTACTTTTCTTTCTTTCTTTTCTTCTTTCCTTCTCTTCCTTTCTTTCTTCTTTTCCCTTCTTTCTTCTTTTCTTTCCCTTTCTTTTCTGATTCACGATCAACAACCCCCCCTTTACTTCTTTTTTTCCTTAAAACATAACTTACTTCCTACACCTCCCCTTTTTGACAATACACCCCCTTCTTATTAATTCTCACAATTATGAGTGCATGAGGGTTGGGTCTAACCATTTGGGTTTTCTAAAATTAGCCCCTTTAATACTAAATTAATCACTATTAATCTAGCTTAATCTTTGGGAAAAATTACTATTATACCCCCTAAGTCTCAACATTGTTTTTAAGTCACCAGATTAAAGGCTGTTAATCTCATTAATCATTAAATCTCCTTTTTCACCTAGGGTCTTTAATTACTAAGCTTAAGAAAGTTGGGGTGTTACACAAGCCTTAGCCTCTTATTCTTTCTTTGAGAAAGTTATTTCATTTTGAGCTTCAACTTTGTATTATCTCTTGCTAAGAGTTAATTTGTTTTCAAACCATCTCATTATAACTTGTTTAGCCTTGTAAAAGGGCAATTACTCAAAGGCTCGACCGTACCGAGTCGTTTTGAGAAGTTGAGAATGTAGTCAAGTTTGTAATAGTAGTAAACTCACAAGGAACTTGTAATCAGTATGGTTATAGTGAAAAATTCTTCAGGTACAAAAGGACTAGACATAGGTACCAGTTGGTGGTGGATTAATACAAATCTCTGTGTCTGCTCTATCTCTTTTCTCTCTGCCTTACTTTATGTGTTAGAGAAAAACTGTTTTCATAACTTTATTTTCAGCATCCGGTAATATACCTGTCTTTTTAAGAACTTGTTTTTGTCAAAAGATTTGTGAAAAGTTTTATAACACAATTCAACCTCCCTTCTTGTGTTCACGTTCACAGCGGGGTAAGGGGACATCGTCAACGAGAACGTGAGAGGAAGCTAGATACGTAGCAATGGTCGCAACGACAACTGGAAGTATATGCAGCGGCTGAAAAATTGCGCACCACTGTGGAAGGAAGCCAGATCAGCGTCGTGCGGTGGTTTAGTGGCTAAAAACGACCTCTCTCTTATTTTCCCTCCTATTTTTCTATTGTTGCTATTCTTTTCTTCTCTCTCTTCTCTCTTCTCTCTATTACCATTATGTGTTCACTTTTGGTAGGTTGCTCAAAGTGCATTGATTTTCCTCCTTCATTGTTCTTGTAATCCCGTGAATCGAACGAGTCTTTTTTTAATATTTTGCTTTATCTCTTTCACACAATTTGGCGAGCTTAAACATTTCAATACATATCTTTCGTTTATTAAAGTGGGTCGGATCAACATCTCTCCCTCCATTGTGATGGGGCACAGATCTAACTGATCTCATGTTCTAGTTTCCAGCTTATTGAAATGTGAAGTGAACTGTTTATTATGTATACATCTCATATTATAAATATTGCATTTTATTTTCTGCACTTTATTTCTGTTTTTATTTTATGTGCTAAGCAGTCCATCTTCCTCCTACTTCTCAGCTATTTTTTATAGTTTCTGCTTCCGACCCCCTCTTGGTATCAGAGCCTGATGGGGTAGGAATGTGATATTAAATTTGAATTATGAGTTCTTTATCTGATTACTCTTTACGATTAATCATATTAACATTATGATCTACTGGTAGCACTCAATTTATTATTCGTAACCAAAAAATTGTCGATTCATGAATTATTAAAAGGAATTAAAACCCTTTCAGATCTAGCTTTTAGACTGTATGACGGAGGGTAACAGTAAGTCCCGATGGATAGGGCAGTAAGGCTAACACCATGTCAAAGCAGGAATTGATCGATCTGAAAGAATTTTATAGTCCTTGGTTAAGAATAATATTTTTTGAGGTGGCTTTGGTCAGATCTGGAATAACTATGTATGATTAAACATATAGGAGTAAATTAGAAAATGATTATTAATTCAAGTTTAATATTTATATTTCTAACAAACTAAGTGATGGCGGGGCGACGAAAATTTGTCTATAAGAATCTCCTATCTTTTTCCTCCCCAACCTTCATCTTCTTCACTCAATGAACGTCAAACTCAAAATTTTTCAAACAAAGCCTTCAAAGAAGAAATTTGTTTTGAAGACATCAATCAAAATTTAGATAATTGGGAAATACCAAAAATATCTCCCAAAGATCTATACAAACCGGAGGGATCTTTCTTCCACAAATCTGACTATATAATCAGAACCATTGAACAAAAATACAAACTCAAAACGGATGATGTAGAACTTCATCTGCTTTATGAAAAAAGCATCAAAGAACATTTAGCCAAAAATTATAACTACTTATACATAGGAAGTGTTCAAGTAGGTCTCAAACCCCTTACTAGAGGATCTCTAGATGTAGTAGTACTTCTATGCTTAAGGGATGTAAGACACAATTGATTCGATGATTCTCTCTTAGGAACAGTAGAATCCAGCCTAAGCCATGGACCAATCCTTTTTAATTGTTTTCCAGACTTAACTGTAAGTCCAGATGACAAGAACATCCTTGATGTTCTATATCTTAATATCAAACTCCATGGGTATGATATGAAGGAAGGATCTGTACCTATTACCTTAGAATATAGAGTTCAATACAAGGTTATGAATTCCATCAGATCCAATTTTCTAAAAACCAATTGTGATAATTCAGGAGAAACAACTTTGTTTCTCACAGATAATAGTAAGGCCAATATAATTGTGCCAAAAACCATCCAGTGGAGTGATATTGCACTTCCAGAAAAATGGTCTTTAGAAAATGCAACACCGGGCTTGCCTAAAATCGCACTAGAGTTTTAGGATATAATCCAACATCAAACAGGTCAAGCTGACTTAGTCTTTGATAAAGAAATTCCTTTTCTATCCCCAGATCTGTTAGATCTAATGAGATCTAATGACGACTTCAGGTCAGCTATGTCAAGGAGATCTTTTTCAATCTCTAAATCTATCCTTAGATCTCAACCTGAACCTTCTCATGAAGGATCAACAATCCATTTAAAGGGATTCGAAACTACAACCCCTACAAGAACATCATACCAAAAGGATGAAGAAGATCATCAATCTATTCAATCACCTACTTTCTCCTCCCTTAATGAAGCTTATGATGTCATCTAAGTTCATTATAGATAAGGAATCCTTTAAGAAAGAATTCTATTCTGAGAAATGGTCTCCTCATAGAGAATGGTTCTTCCGACATTATCAGGGACACAATAGAAAGAGAATCCAAGAGAAATTTTATAAATTTCTCAACCAAGTGCAGTTCAATATCCCATTCTTTGACTGGTTCCATGCTTATACAATCAAGAAAAATGTTGATTACCCTTTCAAAACATATCTAATTGGAAGAAGAACATTGATGTCATTACAGTATGGCATTTAAAGGATGGACAAGTAGTCCAATCTGAACTTTTACCAAAAGCATTTTTTACCCTTAAAATTAAGGAGCAAAATGTCTTTATTATGGCTTCTCCTTTAAAAAATAGCTGAGAAGTAGGAGGCAGATGGACTGCTTAGCACATAAAATAAAAACAGAAATAAAGTGCAAAAAATAAAAGATAGGAGGCTCAGCCTTCCATAAAATTGAAATAAAAGAAGATTATATACATATATATATATATATATATATATATATATATATGTGTGTGTGTGTGTGTGTGTGTGTGTGTCTGTGTGTGTGTGTGTGTATATATATAAACACATATCACATTCCTACTTCTAGTTCTAGTTTTGTCGAAGAAAGCCTAAACCCGTAAGGACTTAGGGACTTTCTGGGGACAATATGGTTTACCCAAACCTCAATATTATAGGAAAAAAACGTTTTAATAAATCTAAATCAAAACCCATAACTAATAATAATAATAATAATAATAATAATAATAATAATAATAATAATAATAATAATAATAATAATAATAATAATAAAGAAAAACCTTGTCAATCTCATAAGAAACCAAAAGACAAAATTGTTTGTTACAATTGTGGAAAATCTGGCCACATTAGCAAATATTGTAGGTTAAAGGGAAAAATCAAAGCACTAAACCTAGACCAAGAGATTGAGGATAAAATTAATAATCTACTAATTAAATCCTCTCAAAGAGAAGAATCAACTATGGAATCTTCTGGAAACCTAAACCAAATCCAGGATTATGATTTATCAGAATTAGAATCTCCTAGCCGGATTAGTGTTTTAACTAAGGAGCAAGATCTCCTTTTTGAAGCAATAAATGTTATTCCTGATCCTCTAGAAAAAAGAAAATATTTAGAAAAACTGAAATCTACCTTAGTAACTAAGCCTCCTAAAAATCCTTTAGTTACTAATAAATTTAATCTCAAAGAAACTTTCAAAAGACTTAAAAAAGCTAGTGTTAAGCTAGTTACAATTCAAGATCTTTAATTTGAAATTAATAACTTAAAAATTGAAATTAAAGAGTTAAAACAGAAACAATCTGATCAGCAATTGAGTTTGGATCGCTGGAAAAATAGCAGGTCCGAAGATGATTCATCCTCTGAAGCATCCTCATCTAAACAAGAAGAACCCCCTAAAATATCTGAAGATTTCTTAGGGTTAATCAATTATGTAAAAAGGATTTTTCTATCCTGTGCAATATTGCACAAGTTAAGAAATTCAAAAGAGAAAGTTTACATTGAAACTTGTGTATTTAGTATTAAATACTTACTTTTACAATGAACAGTTTTTGTTTTCCAATAAATAGTTACTATTTTTGGGTTTCTTAACCTGTGCAATATTTCACAGGATAGAAAAATCCATGTAAAAATCCAGAAATTTACATAAACATTAAAATCATCATAGGAGAATTTGTTCTTGAAACAACAGCTCTATTTGATATCGGAGCTGATTCAAACTGTATTTAAGAAAGTTCAATCCCTACTAAATACTTTGAAAAAACCTCAGAACTGTTATGAAATGAACCAAAAATAGAGCAAGATATAACATATAGAAGAATATAGATAAGGGGGACATGGAGAAGAGAGAATAAGAGAGTCTTTCTATTATGCTCTTCAAGGTGCATCCTTTACAATGCTACATGAGTCCTATTTATAGGATACAAGTCTTGTAACTCACGAACCTATTAAGGCCTCACATAATGTGCCATTAACATATACAAATTAAGAACAATAACTTATGGGAGTGAGTCTTTTACTCATGGAGTTATAGGAGTTAGGGAATATGGACATTCACACATATATTATTCATAACACTCCCCGTTGGATGTCCATTAAGGATATGCCTCATTAAAACCTTACTAGAAAAAAACCCAGTGGAAAAAAAATCCTAGTGAAGGAAAAAGAGTACAATATCCTCAGTGTAGGAACTGCCTCGTTAAAAACCTTGTCAGAAAAACTCAATGGGACAAAACCATGACGAAGGGAAAAAGAGTACAGTTTTCTCCCCTGTTAGAAGCATCACCTAAGAATATGAATTCCAATATTCTGTTTTTCTCCTCTTGAAGCATTTGAAGCAATATACTTTGCTCTACCACTTGTGATATATCCTCCTTTGAATTGAGTTTCGTAAGTTGTACTATCTCCAGAACTTCTTCCTTGAATTGTTATTATTTGAGCATGGTATGAAGATGTGATAACTTAAGATTGCCTTGTTGATCATAATGATGTATCAATACCTCTACATGTAAATAACAACAGATTGGCATACGACTTCATCTCAATCAGAAAATATCTTGCATCTGCATGGTTAATTTGCTAAACATATATTCATAAAATAATTTCATCGATTGTATTGTGAAAATATAAAAGAAATATATATTTCACTTTGTTCCAATACCTTTTGGTTTCGAAAAATATTATTATATCAAGTCATATAGCATTTAATAATACGCGCTTATGTTTTTATAGCACAAAGTATGGTCTTCGAGACCAAAATATTTGTTATCTTCTAGACACACCACTCATACACTCAATTGATATAATTTATCATGAGTCACTTAAGATCTAGTTCTTTATAACTTGTTAGACAAAAAATTCAATTAGCTAATTGTTCGATCTGTAGGTCGAGACCAAACTTTGTCCTATGTTTTAAGATATTTCTATATATTTGTAATCCTTCTGGGATTTTCCAAGTAGAGATCACTCTCTATTTCGACATTCAAATCCATTACATATAAATTGAGGTCTTTCATTTACTTCCAGACCAATTAAGTATAAAAAATTACTTGCATGCACCACAAGTGAATATGTCTCTTCAAAATTAATGTCAGGTCTTTGAGAAAACCCTTAAAGTAATAAGTTAAGCTTTGTATCTCACTATTTCACCATTCTCATTTCATTATCGCAAGAACTCATTCGTATCTAATCGGTTTCATAGCTTCAAGTCTTTGGACTACAGATCCAAAAAGTTTCTCTTGCAAAGTGAGTTTAATTCCGCTTCGATTGCTTCTTTCCATTTTTACCAATCGTTGCTTTGTCTATAATCCTTAATAGACTTTGGTTCATGATCCTCATTATCATTTATCATATTTAGTGCTATATCATATGCAAAAACATCATCAACGTTGACTTTGTTTCGGTTCCATCATATTCCATTCATGACATAATTCGTTGAGATATCTTCATTTTCACAAATTTCAAGTACATGATCAGTCTCTTCTGGAACTGAAATATCAATTATGTCTAAAGATTCTTTTGGAGTTTTCATATCCTCACTTGGGCCATCTTTCTTTTTTAGCTCCTTTTCTTGTTTTAGAATTTTTATATTTGGAACCGATAGGTCTATCACGCTCCATGCATGGTTGAGACTCATTTTAGATTGTCCAATAGGGACATCAATTTTGATTGGAGCATCAACAGTTGATGAATGCATTTGGTAACTGGTTTACTATAATTTGCAAATGAATTATCTTTTGAACTTCTGGTTCACATTGTTTTCTATGAGGATCAATAAGAGATAATGATAATGCATTCCAACTAATTTGCTTTTTTCAACTGCTTATTCTCTCCCCTAATATCGGGAACACCGATTCATTAAAATGACAATTAGCTTACCGAGTTGTAAATAAATCTCTCATTACTGGTTCTTGATACTTTGCTAAATATGGATATTCATATTCAACATATATTCACAACCTTCTTTAAGGACCCATCTTAGTGTGATGGAGCAATTGGAACATACCCAACACATCCAAAAATTCTTAGATGGGAAATACTAGGTTCTTGACCAAAAGCCAATTGTAAAGGGGAGGATTTGTGATAACTTGTCGGCCTGATGCGAATCAATGTTGCAACATGCAAGATTGTATGTCCCCAAGTAGAAATTGAAAGTTTTCATCTCATAAGTATTGGTCTTGCACTACCTTGTCTATTTTCTGTATGAACATGTGCTACAGGATATTCAATATCAACCCCAAGATACATACAATGCTCATTAAAGACCTGAGATGGGAACTCACTAACATTTCATAATTGGATAATCAATAAAATGAGTTCTTAGTCAAATTACTTGTGTACGCAATCTCGCAAACGCCTGTTTGCATGTTGACAACAAACAATCATGTGACCATTTACTTGATCCATCATTTATAACCATAATATATCTAAATGGTCCACATATATCACCTTGTATATAATCTAAAAATGTGAGAGATTCACTTCCAATTTTTGTTGGTAATGGTTAAATTATCAACTTCCCTTAGGAACAAGCAGTACATTAATAAATTAAAGAATCTCCTGGCTCTTCAATGAATATCCACTTGGATTTTCAATTATTTTCGCATCAAATAGACTCGGGATGGCCCAACCAGTCATACCAAATAATAAACTTATTACGATCTATAAACTTCTGGTTGATGATCATATGTGTTTCAATTATACTAACATGCGTTTAGTACGAACCGGAGGAAAAACGAGTAACTTTTTCAATATCTTTTGTTTTTATCTAAGATAAGTCTCGTGATATAAGGATATTCAATATTTTCTTCATTTGTTATTTCGATATAGTATCCATTTAAACACATATCCATGAAACTAAATAAGTTTCTATGAGACTTAGAATAAAATGCAGTATCATTGTGTAACTTTGTTCCTCCATGCAACAATACATTAGCTCTTCTAGAGTCTTCAATTACATTTGCAAATTTCTGGGTGCAAATTGTTAATAAGTACACACGTGACGATATGACTTCTGGCCATAACTATATAAATAGTACACATAATTTATGATAAAATACACAAATATCATTTTAGATGTATTCTAAAAATTTAGAATACTTACTAAATAATAAACTTATTTAGACTAGTAAACTTCAGATTTACAATTCATAGCAAACTTCAAGTTTACCTTAGCATAATTTTAATTGAAAATATGTCTACTTGAATTGATAATGAATAAAAATAATTTATTAAACTTTGATCATCCAAAATTTTGTTATCAAAAGAAAATAATATAATACAAATTTTAAAGACTTGATTTACCTTTTAAATTACCATGCATATATGGAAACAAAATACCATTTATATATAAAGAATTGGGAAAACACTATTTTCTTCAACAAATAAAACTTTAGAAACCATACATACATATTTTATTTAAGTAATTAAATAAGAGAAAATGTGTGTGCTCATCTGGAACTGCACAAAAAGAAAAACTAACATGTGGCTAACCTGTGGGATTTCAGAGACAAACATGCATATTTACCTTGATTCAAACCTTCTTATAATTCTTAACAAAATTTTGACATATAACAGATATGATTAATGTCATTTCTTATATACTACAATATTAAGCTAGCATGAAATGAGTAGATAAGAAGAGACTAGACAAATAAAATAATAACATAAGAGGATTTTCATTTCTTCCTGCGAAATTATGTCTCTGCATAGAATTCTAAGCAGAAGTTACACTTCTCCATAATGTATGATACTGTGAGTTACTACACCATTATTAGAAATAATAAAGGTTATAACCACAAATGATATTATGACATTTACATCCTTCACATATAACACATTCAATATTTCTTTTATTTTCTATTGTTATGCTATTCATGAGATATGAAAATCTTAAATCACCAAGACAATAAAAATCTCTACTAAATCAATAACCATAATTACAAAATTTGTCATACCAAAAATTATAATATGAAACATTCACTTCTGGGAATAAACATCAATCAATTACATGACCTTTCTCATTTTTAATTAATAATCGCTCTTATGCTCAATCACAAAAGAGTCTAAACTTTCAAAATAGCTTCAAAAATATTTTCTCTTTTTTGCTACTCCAAGAGCATATTTGAGAGACATAAAATATATGATTTTTCTCTCACTTTTCTTAGTTTCAGAATGTACTAAATAAGATAAAATAGATCTTAAATTTCAATCATGGTCTAAAAGGTTAGTTCTTCAGGAACTATACCACAAATGTTCATATAAATAGTGACCAAGGAAAATCATAGTTTGCGCAATCATACAGTGATGCATGAATATTAAATTCTTCCAGAATTTATCAATAATAATCAAAATACATAATTGTGTTAGGTAAAAAAAATTCATAATAAAATTTCTATACATGGAATATGAAAAAAATTAACATGGAAATATAAAGCTACAAGAACATGATCATGAATTAGATTAACCAAACAATAGGGAGAAGAAGAAGCATTCTTGCAATATAACATCCAAGCAGATTAAGCCATTAATCGTATGGTAAAGACTCAAGCTGATAACGTATTATGAAATGAACCGAAAATAGAGCAAGATATAACATATAGAAGAATAGAGATTAGGGAGACAAGGAGAAGAGAGAAGAAGAGAGTCTTTCTATTATGCTCTTCAAGGTGCATCCTTTACAATGCTATATGAGTCCTATTTATAGGATACAAGTCTTGTAACTCACGAACCTATTAAGGCCTCACATAATGTGTCATTAACATATACAAATTAAGAGCAATAACTTATGGGAGTGAAAGTCTTTTACTCATGGAGTTATAGGAATTAGGGAATATGGACATCCACACATATATTATTCATAACAAGAACAACTTAGTGCTGCTAATGGTTCTAAGTTAAAAATCAACTATAAATTGTCCAAAGCAGTCGTTGAGAACCAAAATCTCAAGATTGAAACATCTTTCCTGTTAGTCAAAAATCTCAAAAATAAAGTGATTTTGGGAACCCCCTTTATTAGATCACTCTTCCCTTTTCAAATTACAGAAGAAGAGATAACTACCCAGCACTTCGGGCAATCAATCACATTTAGATTTCTGGAAAAACTAATTATCCGAGATTTAAATTGTTCCGGACTGGGCCGAGGCCCAATCCGAAGATCCAGCATTCACAGGCCCATTCCCGCTCGTCGACCCACCTTCCCTCGATGCCACGTCGTCCGCATGCCTCTCCGCCTTCCCTCAACGTGGCCGACCCAACGGCTTTGTGCATTAATGGAATTTAATGCCGACTTCCGGGTTTCACGGGACGGTTACACATCGACAGTAACCGTCCTCGACTCATATTTAAGGAAGACCGCGTCGAACGGTCGAGGTAATGATCTTTCTACCACCCTTTACTCACCTCGACACACACTGACTTGAGCGTCGGAGTGTTTGCAGGTACACCACCCAACACGCCGTCGTCATCCGTCGCGAGCACAACCGCACTGCTTCCCTCCGGTCATCCTCTGAAGTTCTGTTCAGAACATTGGCGCCGTCTGTGGGAAATCGTTTCTGATTTCATTTTCTTTGTCGAAGTCTCCCTTCTTCACTCGACGATGACTGGGTTGAAGCATCAAGTCGCGACTAGCAGTTCCACTCCTGCGAACGCAGATCTCGAACCACCTCACCATGAACCTGTTGATTTTATCGGTGAGTACGAGGGACAGAGGAATAACCTTCCGCCTCCGCATCAGCATGACGCCGTTCCGATCGTTGCTACTCAAACCGATGCCGGAACAGAGACCACCGCCGTTCTCATTCGCGAGTTCCGCGAATTCATTCGAAGCCATGCCGAAGCGATGCAGGCTCAGAATCAACGTCTCGATCGAATGGAGAATCAGCAGAAAGAAATTCCCGTTCGCGTTGCCACACAGATCGACAACAGAGAAGATCGTGTTTCTCGTTCTCCTCAGAGATCGAAGGAATCCGAAAATCTCAGGTCTGTTCATCACCACCACCGAGGCACGACTCAACACCGCTCTGGGCATAGAGCAAACCGCCGTAACACTTCAGTAGATCGTACTCCACCTCGCCGTCACAGATCTGAGGTCCGTTTGCCTCAAAACGGAAGACATGAGCAAACACACCGCAGAAGAGTTTCTTCCAGAAGTCTTTCTCCTGAATCCGATATGCCACACTCTCCACCACGCCATCGCCGCTTCGACGCTGCCTCATCGCTGAAGGTACCACCACGAGCGACACTCCCCCAAGAAGAGCCGCCTCAGCCTCTAGGCGGCGAGTAAAATCTCCTGGCCGCACCTCTCACCGCCGCCGTGCTCATTCTGTCTCATCAACCCCTTCTCAGAGCGATGACACAGATGACACGTGCAAGGCCTTTGGTCCTTTTACGTCCAAGATTATGAGATTCCCGATTCCGAAGCATCTTCAGAAACCGCCCTCGTTGGACTCCTACGACGGGACCACCGACCCAACGAACATGTTGGTCGCTTTGACACCGTCATGGACTATAGGGCGTGGCGGCCAGAAAGTGCAGGATCTTTCCCTCACTCTGAAGAAGTCGGCCTTATCTTGGTTCGGACTCTTAAGAGAAATTCCATTGGATAGTGGACTGAGTTCGTCGATGATTCTCGCACATTTCACCGCATCTAAAGTCCAAATTTAAGTCGACAGACCTCTAGCCGCGATTCAAAGAGAGGAAAGGTGAGTCTATCGAGACTATGTCGGCGTTTCAACAAAGAAGCCATTTTGGTGAAAAAATGCTCGACGAGATGAAACTATACTTGCTAGAGCAAGGCCTGGTCGAAGGAAGTTTATTCGGTCGACATTGGTGTCGATAAACCGAGGTCCCCGACCGGGTTCTGGCGAGCTCAAAATTCATGAATTACGAAGAGAAGTTGATGGCATCAAAAGCCAAAGGTAAAACCCAGGAGGAAGGTGGACAACGCGAGGACAAGTCGCGTAGGGAGAAGGAAAGTCGGGGTCCAACAAAGAGATATGACGAATATACCCTTTGAACACTACCCTAAGCGCATCTTGAATGAGTGCGCGAACACCGAATTCCGTGATGCTTTGGAATTAAATTTCCCCGAAGGGAAAAGAGAAGCCGAATCTCGATAAGTCAAGGTACGCCACTTTCACAAGTGTGTCGGCACGAGACCGATGAATGTTTTCACCTGAAGGGCGTCATAGAACAACCGATCCGAAGGCGGAGTTGACCAAATATGTGAAAGGAAAACCGAGGTTTGGAGATAGAAGGTCTAGATCCAGATCACCTCGACCTCAAAGGAGAGACTCGACACGGGACGGCCACGAAGGAGCGATTCGTGCATCCGAGGAGAGATCTCGTCCTCCTCCGCCGCCATGGTCATTTAGGAGGATTCTCAGATAAGGGAGGGCGAGCATCAATTCAAAGAAACGAAAGAAGAGAGAAGCGATGACCATTTCTATCGCTTTTTCCTTCATCAAGTCAAGATAAGGGAAGACCACCCTAGCCTTTTCTCGACGAAGACTTGGTGAATGGAAGGCGAACTATTTGATTCCCCTGTTGGTGAAAGCCTATATGGCTAACTTTGACGTCGAAGAATCTTGATAGACCAAGGGAGTTCGGCGGATATCATGTTCTACGATTGTTTAAAACCTTGAAACTACCGAAAAAGATCTCGCATCGCACTGGTCCGACTGACCGGTTTCAACGGTTCAAAACAAAGTCGTTGGGCTATGTGGAGTTGATGGTGACTTTTGGAGAGCAACCAATCTCCAAGCTGTGAAGGTCCAATTCATCGTGTTACCATGCAAATCTGTTTACAATCGCATCGTCGGACGCCCGACATCGGGTGAGTTAGAGCGTAACCTCGGCAGTTCACCTGAAAATGCGTTTTCATGATGACGAAGACGAAGTCGTCACCATCGGCCGACCAAGAAGCTGCGAGGAGATGTTATATTTTATCTTTGAAGGTCAAGAGCAAAAGGAAGAAAAACAACTCCCATCGACCAAGAAGCTTGATCCTGCAGTGTCGCTGCAGACGTCAATCTCACCGATTTCGACGCTAGGATTGAGCTCGAGGACGAGATACAGTGAAGGCGACCTCCGCCCGCGAGCTCCACCAAAAGATTAAAAGACCGATGCACGATGGAGAATTCATCCGAGTTCAACTAGAGAAGACCAGGGGAAGGCGGTGAAGCTTGGTGTCGATCTCCCGAACAGGTCAAATTGCAAATAACGAGTGCACGAAGTCCAATGCCGAGCCTCTTCGCGGGCCATTTGCGACATGCCAGGCATTTCTCCTGATATTGCCTGCCACCAACTCGCTCTCGATCCCAAGGCTCGCTGGGTAGCTCAAAGGCGCCGTAAGCAAGCTCCTGAAAAAGCCGAAGCCACTGCCAAAGCTGTCGAAGACTTAATTAAGGCTGAATTCATTAGGGAGGTCAAATATACTACTTGGCTGTCAAATGTTGTATTGGTTAAGAAATCTAATGGAAAGTGGAGAATGTGTGTTGATTACACTGATCTTAACAAGGCGTGCCCCAAAGACGCCTACCCCCTCCCTAATATCGACAAACTCGTTGACAATTCCTCTGGCTTTCAATTGTTGTCTTTCATGGGCGCATACTCGGGTACAACCAGATTAGATGCATCATGTCGATCAAGAAAAACCACGCGTTCATGACGGATAAAGGCAATTATCGCTATAACGTAATGCCTTTTGGCCTTAAGAACGGCTGGAGCGACATATCGGCGCATGATGAATAAAGTCTTTGCCAACGGATCGGTAGAATCTTTGGAGGTATATATGGATGACATGATAGTAAAAACAACGAAAGAAATCGACCACGTCGTCGATCTTAGAGAAGTCTTTCTTTGAAATCACGAAGACATAATATGAGGCTCAATCAGGAAAAGTGCACTTTCGAGTTCGAATCGAAAATTTCTAGGTTTCTACCTAACCGAGAGGGGAATCGAGGCCAACCCCGATAAATGTCGGGCTGTAATAGAGATGCAGCAACCATCGTCAAAGAAAAACATCCAGCAGCTCACGGGAATGCTAGCCTCCTTGACGAGGGTTATCTCAAAATCTGCAGAACATGCATTGCCTTTCTTCCGCTTACTCAAGAAGGGAATTCAGTTGAATGGTCACCCGAAAGTGCGAAGAAGCCTTAACACAGTAAACGCATACTATCCCAACCGCCCGGTGTTGACGAGGCCGTCTCGTGGGAGGTCCTTTATCTCTACTTGGCGGTGTCGAACGAAGCTTCGAGTGCCGCCCTCATTCGCGGGCGAATGAGGACCAGAACCCAGTCTATTTTATAAGCAAAGCACTTCAGGGCCCAGAGCTGAGATACCAGAAAATCGAGTAAGTCGCGCTCGCACTGATAATCGCGGCTCGACGCTTGAGACAATACTTCTTAGCACATCCCATAGTGGTCCGAACTGACCAGCCAATCAAACAGATTCTACACAGGCCTGACCTGGCAGGGCGTATGATCAAGTGGTCGGTTGAGTTGTCCGAATTCGGAGTTACTTTCGAGCAGAGACAAACTATCAAAGCCCAGTGCTTGGCGGATTTCATTGCCGAGATGACTCCTGGAGCTACAGAACAATGTTCCAAATGGACGGTCCATGTCGACGGATCCTCGAATTCCAATGGCAGTGGCGCTGGTTTGTTGCTCGAGAACGACGACGGGCTGGTCGTCGAATTTTCATTGGGATTCTCCTTTCCCACCTCCAACAACCAGGCAGAGTACGAAGCGTGTTTGGCTGGCCTCACACTGGCTCGAGACTTCAGCGCTGAAGAGGTAAAGCTCAGAACTGATTCTCAGCTAGTTGTGTCCCAGATAAGTGGAGAATACCAGGCTAAAGATCCACTTCTTCAAAAATACCTCGCCCTGGTAAAGAAGAAAATGAGCGACTTCACCTCCGTAGAGATCGTACACGTTCCGAGAGAACAAAACGTCAGAGTCGACATTACGCCCAAACTCGCCAAAGACGAAGCTCAGGAAACAACAGATCGGTAATACAAGAAACACTGGCCAAGCCTAGCATTACTGCCGTGGTTGATACCACTTATGACGAGGTACTGAGGAAACTTCCGAAATTCTGCTTTGCAATTTCCCAGGCAAGTGTCGATGATCCGCCCGATGAGCCCGACAGTTGGATGACACCGATTCAAGAATTTATTCAATTCGGTCGGCTACCTGATGATGAGAAGGAAGCCGCAAAATCCCACCGAAATTCTGCTTTGCAATTTCCCAGGCAAGTGTCGATGATCCGCCCGATGAGCCCGACAGTTGGATGACACCGATTCAAGAATTTATTCAATTCGGTCGGCTACCTGATGATGAGAAGGAAGCCGCAAAAATCCGAAAAAAGGCATCTTCGTACTCTATGATCGTCGATATCTTATATCGAAGAGGGTTCTCCACCCCCCTGTTGAAATGCGTCGACGATACCCGAGCGCAATATGCACTTGCTGAAGTGCATGAAGGTATATGTGGGCAACACCTTGGAGGACGTTCCTTGGCAAAGAAAATCCTCCGCGCAGGTACCACCGCCGACTCAACGCGACGCGATATCGTTCGTGAAGAAATGCGACAAATGCCAGAGACATGGCGATCTACACTTAGCTCCTCCTGCTGAGTTAACATCCCCGACATCACCATGGCCCTTTGCTTGGTGGGGCATTGATATACTTGGACCTTTTCCAATGGCTCCTGGGCGGTGAAATACCTGGTCGTTGCGGTAGATTACTTCACCAAATGGGTTGGCGAGCCCTGGCGAAGATAATCGCAAAGAACTTGATTAAGTTCTTCAAAAGATATATTCGACAAGGTTCGGATTCCGTGGTGGTCGTCACCGACAACGGAACGCAATTCACAGATCGCGGATTCCGAAAGACCTTGGAAGATCTCGACATCAAACAGCACTTCACCTCGGTAGAACACCCCCAGACGAACGGCCAAGCTGAGGCCGCAAACAGAGTTATCTTACGAGGTCTGAAACGAAGATTGGATGAGGCCAAGGGAAACTGGGCAGAAGAGCTTCCCCGAGTGCTCTGGGCATATCGAACTACTCCACATTCGACGACAGGAGAATCTCCTTTTCGTCTCACATATGGGACAGAGGCCATCATTCCTGTCGAGATTGGGGAACTTAGTTGGAGAACCTCGCATCCCCAGAGTAGCGTTGACAACTGTCAGAGTATACGAGAAGAACTCGACCTCCTTGACGAATACAGGGAGCTTGCAAAGACCTTTCGGTAGGTCGCGATAAAAAGCAGAAAATCGCAACAAGATACAACCAAGTGTTGTACCTAGGGAATTCATGCTTGGGGACTTAGTTCTTCGACGAATGATGTTGGCACGAAGAACGCCACACAAGGGAAACTTGCACCCAATTGGGAAGGCCCGCAGAATTGTCGCAAAGACAGTACCTGGCGCCTACACCCTCGAGACATCGCAAGGACAAAGAAATTCCAAGAACTTGGAACGCAAAGAAAGATGAAGAAATATTATAGTTGAAACAAATGTATCCTAAACACATAAATGTGAAGCAATGAAGTATGATTGGAGAAATACGCAACCAGCATTTATTTATTATCAAAGCCTTGTGCGTTGGCACAAGCACTGATGAAGAGATCGACCTCGTCGAGAGATCGCGTGCGAGCTCGTGATAAAGCCTTGTCGCGCTGGCGCAAGCACTGATGAAGAGATCGACCTCGCGTCGAGACCGCGTGCACGAGCTTCGTGATAAAGCCTTGCGCGTTGGCACAAGCACTGAAGAGATCGACCTCGTGCCGAGACCGCGTGCACGAGCTCGTGATAAAGCCTTGTGCGCTGGGCACAAGCACCGATGAAGAGATCGACCGCGTCGAGACCGCGCACGCAGCTCGTGATAAAGCCTTGTGCGTTAGCGCAAGCACCTGATGAAGAGATCGACCTCGTCACGAGACCGCGTGCACGAGCTCGTGATAAAGCCTTGTCGCGTTAGCACAAGCACCTGATGAAGAGATCGACCTCGTCACGAGACCGGCGTGCACGAGCTCGTGATAAAGCCTTGTCGCGTTGGCACAAGCACTGCGGATCGACCTCGTGCCGAGACCGCGTGCACGAGCTCGTGATAAAGCCTCGTGTCGAGACCGCGTGTACGAGCTCATGATAAAGCCTTGCGCGCTGGGCACAAGCACTGCGGATCGACCTCGCGTCGAGACCGCGCGTGCACGAGCTCGTGATAAAGCCTTGCGGCGCTGGGCACAAGCACTGATGAAGAGATCGACCTCGTGCCGAGACCGCGTGCACGAGCTCGTGATAAAGCCTTGTGCGTTGGCACAAGCACCTGTGATCGACCTCGTGCCGAGACCGCGTGCACGAGCTCGTGATAAAGCCTTGTGCGTTGGCGCAAGCACCTGATGAAGTGATCGACCTCGTACCGAGACCGCGTGCACGAGCTCGTGATAAAGCCTTGTGCGTTGGCGCAAGCACCTGTGATCGACCTCGTGCCGAGACCGCGTGCACGAGCTCGTGATAAAGCCTTGTGTGTTGGCGCAAGCACCTGTGATCGACCTCGTGCCGAGACCGCGTGCACGAGCTCGTGATAAAGCCTTGTACGTTGGCGCAAGCACCTGATGAAGAGATCGACCTCGTGCCGAGACCGCGTGCACGAGCTCGTGATGAAGCCTTGTCGACCTCGTGCCGAGACCGCGTGTACGAGCTCGTGATAAAGCCTTGTGCGTTGGCACAAGCACCTTGTGAAGAGATCAACCTCGTGCCGAGACCGCGTGCACGAGCTCGTGATAAAGGCTTGTCGACCTCGTGCCGAGACCGCGTGCCGAGACCGCGTGCACGAGCCCGAAGAGATCGACCTCGTGCCGAGACCGCGTGCACGAACTCGTGATAAAGCCTTGTACCTTGCACAAGCACGTCAAGCCTCGTGTCGATAACTGCCTCAGCAGAGGTGGAACACGAAGATCCCAAACGAACTGATAAACAAAGCACGACCCGACGACGTTTGCAGTTCCTTACGAACAAAGACGTCGAACGTCGACATCAATGAACTTCAACAAGTCTCCACCTCGACATTCGAGCTAGCGACTTGGGGGGCAACTGTTCCGGACTGGGCCGAGGCCCAATCCGAAGATCCAGCATTCACAGGCCCATTCCCGCTCGTCGATCCACCTTCCCTCGATGCCACGTCGTCCGCATGCCTCTCCGCCTTCCCTCAACGTGGCCGACCCAACGGCTTTGTGCATTAATGGAATTTAATGCCGACTTCCGGGTTTCACGGGACGGTTACACATCGGCGATAGAACTGGCCCTCGACTAATATTTAAGGAAGACCGCGTCGAACGGTCGAGGTAATGATCTTTCTACCACCCTTTACTCACCTCGACACACACTGACTTGAGCGTCGGAGTGTTTGCAGGTACACCACCCAACACGCCGTCGTCATCCGTCGCGAGCACAACCGTACTGCTTCCCTCCGGTCATCCTCTGAAGTTCTGTTCAGAACATAAATCATGTTTTCTATAAAGAAAATCAAATCAATTTTCTTAAAGAAGAAATTTCTTTTAAGAATATAGAAAATCAATTACAACAGCCAAACACCCAACAAAAGATTAAAAAATTTTGGATCAAATTCAAACTTCCATTTGTTCAGATTTACCTAGAAAAACATATTGTTGATCTTTCTTATGAAAAAGATTGGAGCATTCATAATAAATTGAGTGCTACCAGCAGATCAGAATGTTAATATGATTAATCGTAAAGAGTAACTCAAATAAATAACTCATAATTCAAATTTAATACGAGATTTAGAGAGAACTAGAAGTAGGAATATATATATATATATATATATATATATATATATATATATATATATATATATATATATATATATATATATATATTCCTTTCTTTCTTTCAGATTAAAAAAAACTCCAAAGTATACTTTTTTGTTTGCAGACCGAGGTAAGAAATTCGAATATTTTTTTCTATTTACCTTTTTTTTATCTATCTGTCGGATTCTTTCTTTAATATTGTATGGAATTTTTTTAATATTAGGCCAAGAAATATTGAATGGTGATGTAGGTGGAGGTTTTCGAGGAATACAAATCACCTCTGGTTTTTTTCAAAGAATTGATAAAACAAATCAAAGTATAATTCCATTTAGGTCGATTATACACAAATCTTGTAATATTACGAATACGAATTCACAGAATTCTTGTGGCGTATCTTCTTTGTCACAAGCATATGTATTTTTTAAATTATCACAAATCCAAGTTATTAATGTATATAAGTTAAGATCTATTTTGGAATCTCATGGAAGATCTTTTTTTTCTTAAGAATGAAATAAAGAATTATTTTTTTAGAATACAAGGAATATTTAATCATACTGTGCTCTCTAAAGAGCAACTCTTCTCAAAATAAAGGTGCTGAGTTGGAATCTCATTCTAACTAAGGATTCTTGTGGTTCCGGAGGATCCAACTATAGGAGAACCGAGAACGAAGAGCTTCTCCATATATATATATATATATGTGTGTGTGTGTGTGTGTGTGTGTGTGTGTGTGTACACTCACGAAGGGTATTGTAGTAAATTTTGCATTATTTTGTTTGTGTTGTCCATTGTTCACTAAACACTATATTAGATAAAAAGTTATCCAGTAACTTATAGGTTTGTCCTGTGTTTTGGTGTGTATCAACCGCACCCTTAGTACAATGACAAGTGACCATTCCTATGTAAACTATAGTGAAAGTGGAGAAGTCGATGTTTCCAACATCGCTTGCTGTCGTTGTGGGAGGTGGCATCGACAATCATGTCTATTTGACCACGCATAGGAAAACTGATACTCCATCTCACCTCCATCTCTCGAACTGAGGTTATAATCCGCAGAAGTGGTAGTAAAAAGTTCATAAACAAATAGTGCAGGGTCAGACTACTATATATCATACAATAGAGATAAGAGAATTAGCAATTTCAAATTTAATGCATAACAAGATCAATTTAGGCAATCAAAATCATCCTAAACACAACCATCCTCATGATATATTCTAGGATCAAGACCTAAGCTATCATGAAACCGGTTCAACATGCATGTTGGACAAATTTTTGTTAGTCATAACTATAAGTGATCACTTCGTACACAGGCCTAAGAAGTTGTCCCCTATAAGTAGGACTGATCACAAAATGGTCTTACCACATGCCTAGTCCAATAAAATCATGCAACCTTACCCATAGGGCCTAAGTACCAAATAAAACATCTCAAAGTGATTATATACATATGTCATGTCATGAATGTATCCATCCTATTATCTCAGTTCTGACATGTGAGCCTAGTGTTCCTGTGACACTGTGACACCCACTACTCCGTTGTACGAAAAATGCATAATTAAGACGTGCAAATACTACTAAAATACAAGTTTATAAAAACTTTAACGAAGTAGTAGTTGACATCATAAAATTCAACTGCGGAATAAAGCATAAAACAAAATGCAAAAATAAACCGAACCCCAACGTCACACGTCTCAGAGCTTAACCCTTAGTTTACATCGGTACGAAAGAAACAACAATAATCTACTAATATAAAGCTAAGTAAAAACGACGTCATGCTGACTACTCTTCAGCATCCAAGTCCACTTCGTCACTTGCAAGAACTCCATCTACCTATACATGGGGTACACAAGTAGCTACAAAACATTGGGGGTGAGAAATCATATTCAAGCGGAAAGAAAACGACAAAGGTCAAATATAACATGCTATGAATATAACAACACATGTACAACATCAATCAAACGATACACTAGTCAAACCACGGTCCTACATCGGCAACTATCTAACGCAAACCTGCAACTAATTCAACGCAACTTTAGGATCTTTTATTTTTTCCCGATTGAGCGAATGCGAGCGTCGATGAGTGCCACTATAGTAACTCATTTACAACGGGGTTCCAATGAGCCATGCGATCCCCAAGCAGTGCAACGCCACTAAGTGCCATCATAGTAACTCATCATCCTTCGATTAATACCAACGAGCCAAGGAGTTCCCCAGTCAGTGTAACGTCGACGAGTGCCGTCGTAGTAACTCGAAGTGTACACCCGAACAACTACGAACAACATAGTCTTCTATGTTTTAGAATCGGTGACGCGAAACTCACGATGTCCAACAAAATTGTTGGATACCTATCCAACAATTGGTCACAACTTGCGACTAATAAGCAACAATAACAACACAAAACAACCATGCACAATCATTGGTCACAACCGTGACCCACTTCAACCACGAGCTATTAACCGGTGACCTTTACAAACAAGTTAAACATTCATCATACATTAAGTCTAGGTGGTTACTATTCTTAACCAACCCTTACAAGTCATTTTAAACATCATTTTATCATTAAATAGGGCTATGAATCGATTCATGGGCCCCATGAATCGATTTAGGGTCAAAACGATATTCTGTGAATTGAATTACACAGCTGTGAATCGATTCACAGCTTCAATTCACAGAACTAGGAACATTACAGGTGTGAATCAATTCATGCAGTGGTGAATCGATTCACAGGACTTGAGTAATGTTGTTTTTTTTGCACTTTGTGCATTGGGGACTCCTCCTAAGTGGTCCCACATCTAATTCAAGGTCACGGGCAATTAATAAATTGTCCCTAGAGTCTCTAATCACAGATATTAGATTCTAATCTTGATTTTAAACTCTTTTGATTAAATCTTATCATTAACAACAAACTTTTTCTTTTATATTTGTTTTAACACCTTAACTCACAACCACTCATCCTAATCCATTCCAATTAGTGACTACACACTAATTTCAGTACTTATACCAATTCTCTAATCCATCATGAATTCTCTATTCACTTTAAATCATCTAGTTCATTAAGTATTTACACAATTCACTTTCTAAATTGCTTTTAAACATCAATGCATAACCAACTATATCCCAACACACATCAACATCTCTATAACCAAATTGAAATATATAATCATTCCCAAAATAGTGACCACTATTCACTATCATGCGAACTAATCCACTCAAAGTGCTTCTAATTCATGCTTTTACTACATTAACACCTCCGACACCGATAAACCAACACTAATCATATATATAGCCATTTGAAAACACTTATTAACAAGTCCAATTAATTCTAAATATTAGAACACTTAGCTAATCATTAAATTGGGCAGGACGAATTTACCAACAACTTGAATGTCATTTACTGATGGCTTTTTATGGCCGTCGGTAACTGATTTCCATCAAGGAAATCACCTACGGCACGTGGCCGCTTATCGGTAATTCAGAGTTACTGACGACTTTTCAGAGTTACAAACGGTTTTTGGCCATCGATGATGGCGTACTTATACATTAAACCATTTCACTATTGTATACATATATAAACATGAACTTACTCATACTAATTTATTTTTGGCTTAATTGCACTTTTAGTCCTCTAGGTATCACAATTGTGCGATTCTGGTCCCCCAAGTTCTAAAAGCGTAATTTAGGTCCTCCAGGTATCACAATTGTATGATTTTGGTTCCACAGGTTCTAATTGAGCGATTTAAGTCCTCTAAGTATTGTAGTTGTGCGATTTTAGTCCCACCGTTCAATTGTCATTCGATTTATAATTGAAAATATTGTAAAGGTTTTTTAATTTTTAAGTCAACTAGCATGACACATACACCAAATTATGTGTTAGGTCGTACACACACGTGATACATCAACATTTTTTTTAGAAATTGAACAACATGAGAGACCAAAATCACACAATTGTAATAACTGGAAGACCCAATCACACAATTAGAACTTGGGGGACCAAAATTGCATAATCACAATACCTGGAGAATCGAATTCGTACAATTGAAACTTGGAGGACCAAAATCACATAATCTTGATACCTGGAGGACCAATGCAATTAAGCCTTTATTTTTTTTGGGTATTATTTTCTAACTCACATCCAGTCTTTTCGTATATTTATTAGTATATAAATTTTGTTGTAGTTATAAATTATTTTCTTGTGTCATGTTCACCTTTATTATTTAGTTTTTATATTTTATTTAAAAATAAGTTGTACACCATTATCCATATGTAATTATCTATTGTAAACGTAGAATGTATTTCAATTTGCATGATATAACTACATTAGAAATTAAAACTATGTGTATGTATGTACAGGATCTTTTTCTCTAATTAATGAGTTGAGTTTATGATAAATTAAAATCATTGTTGGATTCGATCATCCAGAGACTGGTTGAAGCTTCGTTTCAATATTTCATGATAACTTTACTTGTCCCTTATCCGTTTCAAGCATGCATGCACCGAAAATTAATTGAATGTCTTGTCATAATCGTATCGCAGGCACATTTACTCTTGCCGCTGGTTACCGCTAATAATAAAAACTCTGAAAGGATCATTTTGATTTGTAAATACTACTATAGTCAACTATAATAATTGAATGGTCTTGTATATTTCTTCCTCACCTTGCGTATAAATAGACGACATATTCAGCCAACTTCATATTCATCCATACATGCATATATTGCTACAAGTTTCATAGTGACCGAGTTCGGAAAAATGAATTCGAAGGCTTTAGTTTTTCTAGCCATGTTGTTGGCTTCCATCCTTCTGATCACGGCTGAGGTTGCACCCAAAGACTTATTTGACAATAAAGATGGTAATTGATTCTATTCATGAGTGTTTCATCATTAACTATAGTTATCATTTTTTTTGCAACTCGTAATAGTAGTTTAATAGTAGTACGTAGCACTTTGTTGCTTACGAAGATTTTTTCGTCTTATCCGTAGAATTTTACTAAGTTTAATTCAAAGCCCTTAGGTTACCTAAATTGTAGTGAGGAGAAAATGATCGCTTTTTTATTTTTTAAATATATTTTTACGATATATTAGAAGAAGATAGCTTGCTGGAGACGCATTTCAGAGAATTAATAACCATGAGATACTTTCCTCCGTTTCTAGTTAAGTGTTGTTTAAGGTAGTTTTATAATAATTAAAGAAATTATTAAATTTTGTTGTTTTTGATTAAATTATTAATTATTTTCTTGTGATACCTTTTACTTTGTCATTACTTCATTGCACATATTTCTCTCTCTACACTAAATAGTTAAGGATATAATTGACAAAAAGTGATTAATGTGACCTTGAACTTTGAAAATGACAGATAAATACTTTCTACAGTCTGAAATATAAGCAAAAAAGTCTATGTATTTGGTCTAAATATAAGCAAAAAAAAAATCTATGTATTTGATCCAAATTCGGACCAAATACACAAACTTTTATGCTTATATTTTATACCGGAGTTAATAACAATTTTTTTCCTCTAAGAAATGGATAATTTAAAAGGAACAGCGGTGGTAGCTTTTTTTCTTGTCAAATTTCACTAGCTACTTTATCAATGGTAGATGCGAAACAAAAATACATCAATAACACTATTTTAACTACCTGATTATATATATTTTTTTGGTTTGCAGATAATCTTGAAACAAATGGGGTAGATGAGAGCAAATATCCCTATTATGCAGGTTGGGGTTATGTTGGTCCGTGGCATCATGCACGTGGATATGGTGGCTGGCGTGGTGGTTGGGGAGGTGGCTATGGCGGTCCATGGCGCGGTGGTTGGGGTGGTGGTTGGCCTGGCGAATATCGTGAGACACATAGTGATATTGAACCTCTCACCTAAGCAGGAACTTGCGCTAAAAGTGGGTTTTGGTTACTATCACAATAAATAAAGCTTCATTAGAAGTGTACTTGCCAAATGAATAATACACGCTTGACATATATATTCTACTTTCTATTTCCTTACGTGTCTTATGCAGATACTATCATTTATTTACTTATAATTCAATATAAGTAGTACAATACATGCATCGTGCTACTATTAACGTACAAAATATAGATTATTTTATATAACAATTTTCAATAGCATAAAAATACGGTGTGGTATGCTGTCGTGAACTGGTTGGGGTTTGACTTTGTGCCCCCCCCGGATCTCGCATCCTCTTTCGCCCAATTTTGCATCCTTGGTGGAAGTAAGTCATGTTGGCAGGGCCTGGAGCTAATTTGGCACACGGTGATCTGGGCTATCTGGGATGTCTGGAATGCATGCATCTTCTCCGAGCGGCAGCCCAACATTGGGCACACCATAAACCGTATTATAGCCTTGTCTTGGAGGTGGTTCCTGTCCCGCGGGAAGTCCCCTCCGTGTTTATACTATGACTGGTTTGTTGACCCACTTAACTGTATTGGGAGGTCATAGTTTGTAGGCATGTTGATGCCCATTCTTTGTTGGTGTATTTCCTGTTGGCCTTTTTGGCCCTAGACTTATTAGTGTATTCGGGTTGGAGTACCCCGTGTACTCCGTGTTAATAATTTGTTTGCCATTCAAAAAAAAAGCATAAAAATATATATACTTGAGAATGGCACATGTTAATTATTATTTTATTTACCATAAATGAACGATTTACTAGAAATAATACATTAATATATTTTTAGTATAATGTAGTATTAATTCAAAATCTAAATTGTGAATAAACTTTGTTTTCAGTACTTAAATAAACTATTTATTATTTTAACAACAAAAAACGATATATTATATACTATTTTGTATTTGTAAATGTATGTATAACGCTTATGTAATTTCATAAGTGAGAGTCGATAATGCAATACTTTTCTATATAACATTTTTATGATAAACGTGCATCTCACACACACACACAAAGAACACTATAATTTGTAGAATATCTAATTTATACATTAACTCATAAATTATTTGGGTAGTATGCACCATCCGATTGATCGAGGCGGTATCACCATGATTGATATTTGTAACACCCGCACCTCAAAGTAAATTGAAAGTACGACAAATTATATTAAAGCACAGAAATTACTGATAATTTACAAACTTAATTACAGCAATGTCTTAAGTCATAAATTTAAAACCTAGGTCATAATTCTAATAAATAGATTACAACCACAATAAATAAAAACTAAATCTGAGTCCCAAGCCTGGAGCTTCACCTCATCAATCTCCAGTACCTGTTTATCTGAAAAACAATAAAAGGAACGGCGTTGTTGGAATCAAGTGGATTCAGAAATAATGACCCTTAATTGTTTTGATGATAACAAATGATTAAGAGAACAATTTATTCTCTAAGGTATTTGCTAGTATGCAGAAATCACTATTCATTAGAAGAAGTTATCTCAGAAGACTTGGTGAAATCTTAAATATAACACGTCTAAGTCTAGGAGTGATCCTCTGTTTTTATGCTGACGTCACCTTGTGAAGCCTTGCTCTGAAGTTGGTCAACTCCGTTTGTTCAGTCAATGCTCTGGTGACCCATGTTCCTAAGACTAGATCTTGACTTAGTCAACTCTGTTGAACAGTCAACCCTGTTGGTGAACTAAGCTCTGAAGACTAACTCTAATCTTAGTCAATGCTCTGATGGCGGCCATCACTTTGGTAGACCACATTCTATTGAGACCACATTCTGTTTGGTCAATGCTCTGGTCATTGGTCAACACATTCAACAGACTTTGGTTAATCTACACTATAGATGCCTTCATGCATGCCCACAAGACTCTGTTATGTGAAAGCCCATTAAATTCTACGCTGAAGAACTCAACTCTGTTTCAAGCTCACTCTGAAGCACAGTACTCAACTCTGGTGAACAGTGTAGCTCTGTTAGGAAATAGACTGAAGAATATTTAAGGCTGCTTCAAGTATTTAAGAGACCTCATTGATTAAGCATTGTAATGTACGAGGTATCAAAGGCCAAAAGGAATGTCAACGAATTCAATCATCAAGGAAACTTGCTCTTAAAGTGTCTCATATTCAAAAAGCTCACAAGAGACAAAGATTCTAATTTTATGTGCAGTGCCCAGAATGCTTTATACAGTCTGGAAAGCGACGTGACCTGCAAAAGCCACAAAAACGGGATATGAGGTTTTGACCTAGGGTAAAAAGAGACATTGTGTCACAACGGCACTATTCTCAACCCTAATTATATATACCTTACTTCAGTCACTGAAGTATGTTAACGATTGAAAAGAAAGTGAACGCAACAAAGTACGAAGTGATCATACAGTGAGCGCCTACAATCTTATCAAATTTCAAATCACTATTTTCTGAGACAGTGAGCAACCAAGAAATCTTCCAAGTCTCTGGGATCACATTGAATAAAGCACTTAACAGTTTTATCCTTTTTGTTTGAAAGTTATTATTTGTGCTAAAGTTCTTCATTGTAAATCCTCTCTGTGAGAGTTATCTTTGTATTGTTTCAAAACTCCTTTGAACTTGTATTAAGCCCAGTAGTGGCTGTATTCCTTAGAGGCTTGACTGTACTAAGTCGTTTTAAGAAGTTGTAAGTATAGCCAGTTTAGCAGTATTATACTCTTAAGTGTAATCAGGTTGATTATAGTGGAAAAATCCTTCAAGTGTATGGAGGGACTAGACGTAGCTATCAGGTGATAGTGAACTAGTATAAATCACTGTGTCACTCTCTTCTCTCTTCTCTTTACTTATTGCACTGTTTTATTAAAGAGTTGTTTAGAAAAAGTCTTTCATAAACACTTATATTTGCGAAAAGTTTTTAAAACCCAATTCAAACCCCCTTTCTTGTGTTTTTGCCACGTTCAATTGGTATCGGAGCTCGGCCTCTTAGTTGAGCACTTAACAGTGTAAGAAGAAAAGATCTTATTCTCTATTCATGGCTAGCAATGAAGCCGGTAATCACGTTAATTGTCCTCCTTTGTTCACTGAAACAAACTTCGACTATTGGAAAGATAAAGTTAAATCCTTCTTCGAGTCTCAACAACTCGAACTCTGGGATATGGTTCAAAAACAATACACTGAACCAGTTGATTCTAAAGAAAATCCCATTCCTAGGGATAAATGGATAGAAGAACATACGAAAGCTTATCAACTACATCAGAAAGCAATATATTTCCTTATCTGTGCTATCTCCGAGAAGGAATACGAGAAATGCGAAAAAAAATGATACCGCCAAGAAAATTTGGGACTCATTGGCCTTGGCTTATGAGGGTATTTCCCAAGTGCAAGAAACCAAAGCTAATATCTTGGTTAGACAATATGAACTCTTCAAGATGGAAGAGGGTGAAAGCATTGAAACTATGTTTGGAAGATTCCAAACACTAGTTCATGGTCTAAAGGTTCTTAAGAAAAGCTATACCACTGCTGATCATGTTAAGAAAATCTTAAGAAGTCCGCCAAAGAAGTGGAGACCTAAGGTCACTGCTATTCAGCAAGCAAAGGACTTGAATGCCTTGCGACTTGAAGATCTTGTGAGTTCTTTGAGAGCTCATGAGCTTGAGCTAGATGAAGAAGAACATCCCAAGAAATTAAATACAAACAAAGCATCTTCCTCCAAAGCTCTACAAGCTGAACTTGAAATAGACAAAGCGTCGTCTGATGAGAGCGATGGAGACACAGACGAAGAAATCTCCTTAATATCAAGGAAAATTCAACGCATGTGGAAAAACAAAGGAAGGTTCAGAAAGCAGTTCCACAAAAAGGACTCAAGGGAAAGGCAAGACTCAAGGGATAAGAAGGACTACAAGGACAAAAGCCAAGTTACTTGCTACGAGTGCAAAAAGCCAGGACATTTCAAGTCTGATTGTCCACAACTTGAGAAACCAAGGAAAAGTGGTTTTAAACCACAACTTGAGAAACCAAGGAAAAGTGGTTTTAAAAGCAAGAAGAAGAAAGGTCTCATGGAAACATGGGATGATTCGAATTCATCTTCATCTGATGATGATGAGGAACATGCAAACATGGCTCTAATGGCTACCATAGCATCAGACAGTGAAGAAGAAGATGAAGAGGTAGATTCTAATCCATCTTCTGATATTGAAATAGCTTTTGATGAACTATTAGATGAGTCTTCTAAACTCAACACTGATTATAAAGCTTTGAAAGAGAAATTCTCAAAAATTTCAAAAGAATTTCAAATACTCAATGAGGAGAATGAGAAGCTCAAAGCTGAAAATCACCGTTTGGTGAATGACAGCTCTAAGACTGAGGAAAAGACTGAATGCAACTCTTCAAAATATGAAGAGGGATTTCAAAGATTCCTTGCTGAATATGTTACGCGAAGCAAACAAGCATCTATGATTGGGGTGTAAGCCAAAATGGTAAAAAGGGTCTTGGTTACAAACCAGAGGAACCCACTTTCCAAAACACAAATTTGAAAACCAAAGATGCTAACAATCATAGTGACTGTCTGCTTTGTATCTTTTGCAATAAGAAAGGACACATTAGAAGTACTTGTTATAAATTGAACAATAAGAAGGACAAGTTTCCTTCTAGAACTAACAAAAAAGGACCCAAAAAGATTTGGGTACCAAAGGATAAAATTGTATATGTTGCAGATCTGCTTAGCAACAGAGTTACAACACCAGTCCTGGTACTTGGATAGTGGATGCTCATGTCACATGACGAGAGAAAGGCGTATGTTCCAAGAACTCCAACTTAAGGAGAGTGGCAATGTTGGTTTCGGAGGAAACCAGAAAGGTAAAAACACCACAACAAAATGGTGTTGTAGAAAGGAAAAATAGATCTTTACAAGAAATGGCCAGAACCATGATTCACGAAATTATATTGCAAAGCACTTTTGGGCAGAAGCAGTAAACATTGCATGTTATATTCAAAATAGAATCTATATCAGACCTATCTTGAATAAGACTCCTTATGAATTGTGGAAAGGAAGAAAACCCAACATTTCATACTTTCACCAATTTGGATGTGACTGCTTTGTTCTTAATACAAAGGACAGTCTTGGAAAATTTGATTCAAAATCGCACAAAGCTATCTTTTTAGGATATTCTGAACGCTCTAAAGCTTACAGAGTGTTCAACAAAGAAACATTAATTGTTGATGAATCTATCATGTGAGATTTGATGACAAGAAGCCTGATAATGAAATGTCAGAGCTGGATGAAGTCTTTGCAATCTACAGATTAGCCAAGAAACAGATGAAGGTGTCACAGGTGCTGACTCTGATTCTGTGTCTGGTTCTGCGTCTGGTGATAAGACCAAAGAAGAACCAATAACAGACTGAAAGTTCAAACCTCATCACCCAAAGGATCAGATTATTGGCAAACTAAGTGATAGAGTTAGAACAAGATCATCTCTCAGAGAACACTCTAACTTTGCTTTGTTGTCAAAAATAGAACCCAAAACAATTGATGAAGCACTAACAGACGATGGATGGATACTTTCTATGCAAGAAGAGCTCAATCAATTTCAGAGGAATGGTGTTTAGAAGCTTGTGCCTCCTCCAGAGGATAAGCAAGCCATTGGAACCAAATGGATTTCAGAAACAAACTTGATGAAGACGACAAAGTGGTAAGAAACAAGGCAAGACCTCAAGGGTATTCACAAGAGGAAGGTATTAACTATACTGAAACCTTTTCTCCAGTAGCTAGACTTGAAGCTATAAGAATATTATTATCATTTGTTGCACATCATGCCATTAATTTATATCAAATGGATGTGAAAAGTGCATTTTTAAATGGTTTTATAAGTGAGGAAATATTTGTGAAAATACCACCTGGATTTGAAGATATTGCTTATCCAGAGCATGTCTTCAAACTTAAAAAGGCTCTTTATGGTCTTAAACAAGCTCCAAGAGCTTGGTACGACAGATTGAGTTCCTTTTTAATGTCAAATGGTTTCGAAAGAGGACAGGTGGATACTATCTTCTTTATAAAATCATCTAAGAAGCATTTCATCATAGTTCAAATATATGTAGATGATATTATCTTTGGTGCTACTAATGAATCTCTTTGTGAGGAATTTTCTAAGCTTATGCAGAATGAGTTTGAAATGAGTATGATGGGAGAATTAAAATTCTTCCTTGGTATTCAAATCAAGCAATGTCAAGATGGAACCTATATCCATCAAACTAAATATGTGAGAGAACTCCTAAAGAAGATGAGCACACCAATGCATCAACATGTGCTCACGGCAAAGATGAATCGAGTAAAAAGGTAGATCAAAAGGTGTATAGAGGTATGATCGGTTCACTCCTTTATCTAACTATCTCAAAGCCTGATATTATGTTTAGTGTCTGCTTATGTGCAAGATTCCAATCTGATCCTAGAGAATCTCACTTAACTGCTGTTAAGAGAATCTTTAGGTATCTCAAATGAACTACTAACCTTGCTTTGCTTTATAAGAACTCAGAAAATTACAAGCTAGTAGGTTTCTGTGATGCTGACTTTGCTGGAGATAGAATTGAAAGAAAGTGCACAAGTGGTGGCTGCCAATTTCTTGGAGCAAACCTTATCTCTTGGTCCAGTAAAAGGCAAAACACAATTGCACTATCAGCTGCAAAAGCTGAGTATATATCTGCTGCAAGCAGTAGCTCACAACTACTATGGATGAAATATCAACTTGAGGACTACCAGATTAAAGAGAGTAACATTCCTATATAATGTGATAATACTTCTGCTATATGTTTAACTAAAAATCCTATTTTGCATTCACAAGCGAAACATATTGAAATTAAGCATCATTTCATTAGAGACTATGTTTAGAAAAGGATACTTGAAATCAAATTTATTGATACTAATCATCAATGGGCAGATATCTTTACAAAACCCCTTGCTGAAAATAGATTCAACTTTATAAGAAAGAATTTAACTTTTCATCTTATAAAGGAATGAGTGTTTAATTTGCATATAGTTAACTCTGTTTGACTATTTGACTCTGGTTGACTATATGACTCTGTTTTGATGTTTGACTCTGTCTTGGCACACGCGCTCTGTTGTCACACACACGCCTCTGATGGGATACATGTTGACTCTGCTTGTATGTTGACTCTGTTCACATATTGACTCTGGTTGCATATTGGCTCTGTTTATTATTTTATTAATTGCTATTCTTTATTATTTATTGTTAACTATTCGTATTCATGAATCTGTTGCATTTTAACACAAAGTTGCCTCTGGAAATCTTTGTGCACACGTGTCTCTCTGAGACTGGTTGATGCGTTAGTGGATAGTATTTACTCTTACTGAGTCATTATTGCCTTTACTGCACGAGGACAGTTTTACTGCGCCTCTTTAATTCTGAGTGTGGCACGCTTCAATTTTGAAATGACAAAGTTTTTAATTCATTTATTTTGGAAACTGGTAAAGGCGGTTTGCCTTCTCAAACACGTTTAAATACCTACTCACTCACTCACTTCACCCACTACCCACACTATCTCTTAGAGAAGCCTACACGATTTCTGAACCCTAAACCCCTTTCTCTTCTACTTGCTCTCTGCAACTCTCTCTACTTTTACAATGGCCGCACAACAGCAACAACATCAACAAGTTCAAGGTCCTGAGGAGGAACCTCAAGTTACTTTACATAACTTACAACCACATGAGCTGAAGGTGTTAGTGGAACACCAAGTGAACTTCAGAGATTTAGCTCATGAAGTATACGCTTTCAGAGATGATTTCGTTGAAATGGGAATAATGGACTTGTTTCTCATGGACAACTACCCGATGTATGAAAACCTAGTCAAAGAATTCTGGATATATGCGTGGAGTAAAGACAAAACCATCAACAGTTATGTTCAAGGAAGGTGCACCTTGGTAACCCATGATTTAATTGCTGATATCACTAGATGCCCTAATAAGGGATTACGAAGGTTGGGAAAAAGATGCTGGTGGCTGGAGTGTTGTCAATGACACAATCTTTGAGAAATCTGGTGGAACCAAGGCCGTGGATATGAAGAATCGTTTCAGAGTGTTCTTCAGGATTATCATGCACTGCTTGGTACCCAAGTCTGGTCTGTGAATACTGTTAGCAGTACCCACAAGTTTATAATGTGGTATTATGAACTAAAGGCTAAGATCAATCTTCTGAATCTCGTTTTTGACCACCTGCAACGAGATTTGATGTACTCCAAAAAAGGGAAGAATGCAAATATTCCCTATGGAAGGTTGCTTTCTGCAATTATGGAAAATCAAGGCCTGATTAGGCAGCTTCAAGGGCTTAACACTGAGGAAGCTAGACTTGCCCTGAAGACAATGGTGGTACCCACATTCTCAAGTGAAAACCTGAGAAGAATGAAACTTCTTTCAACAGAAGTAGTTGCTGAAATTTTACGGGAAGAAGAAGGTGGAAGGAAAGCAGTAAGAAAAGGAAAGAAGAAAGTGGTTGATACTGGAAGTACTGTACCTACTAGGAGAGTCACTCGAAGCATTGGGATTCACATTGCTTCAGAACCCTCTTAGTGTGTACATCCAGTGAGACCTGCCTTCATGGACTTTGATATATCTAAAGAGGTAGAGGAGAAGAAGAATGTTCTTGATGAAATGATAGCCAAAAGTCAGGAAGAGTGCTACATTTTTCATCAGAAACTCAGAAAGGAAAGGCTAAAGTGAGAAGCTGCTACAGCTGCAACTGTCCTTCCTGTTGTTGCCCCCAGAACCTCCACTACTGCTGCACTCGCCGTAAAGCGAAAAGAATCATAAATGTTGACACTCCCAAAGAAAGAAAGAGAACCAAGGTACTGGATAAGGTTTGTGACTTGTATGATGCTACTTACCAAACTGGTTCTGCTCCCACTTGGTTCTCTTGTCTTAGAACCTGCATCAAACCTGTACCTCCTAACCAGATACCTCCACTTACCCCACAGTTGCCTAAATTGTTTCCCCAATCTTCCAAACCTATCCCTAAACCAATTCCTTCACCAAAACCCTCACAACCCAAACCTGCACAACCTAATAAATCATCCCCTCCAAAGAAACCTTTACCTTCTAAATTACACACACCTCCTGGACTCTCTGATACCTCTGGCTCTTCTCCAAACGATAGTGAAGAAAGTCATGAACCTTTAAGACCTAGACAGAGACCACAACCCTAAGTTCAATTTCCTTACATTGAACCACTTGCAGTTAAGCTTCCTAATACCCCCACTTCTGTACCTCAACCCCAATCACAACCCTCCAAAATACCTTCACCTAAACCTTCATCACCACCTGGACCTGCCTCACCTCCCTCTGTTCAACCCGACCTTAATCTACCCATCCAACCCGAACCCACACTTGAACCAGAAACAGAACCTGAACCATATATCCAAAAACCTTTATGTTCTGAACCTGATTCTGTTTTGGCCATTGAGGCACAACCCCTCTCCATGTTGCAACCTGTACCTGATCCCTTCTTTAGACTCCTAATACTTGTACCATTTCTGCCTCAATCTTTTACACCACCACACTCACCTCTGTTGGCGTAACTCACATTACCGCAAAGATCTATGGATATAGATGAGATAGCAGTCACTGCTATGATTGCCTCTGAGGCAATTCAAGGAATTGAGTTACATTTTATTTCTGATTTTGATGTTGCCATCATTGATCCTCCAACTCTGCTTCTGCAAGCACCCCCTGGACCAGTTATTCAGAATGAGTGTGAGCCCTCACCAGATCACAGGGAAGCAAGAGTAGTGCCTGAAAAGTATCCTCACCTGATTGCTAATTTTGAGTGCCTCAAGGCTCAAGTATATCGTGAGGATGAGGATTGCAAAATTATGGAAGTTGCAAGAGTTGATGAAATTAACTCTGTCTTGGCGGAAGAAAACAGACTTGCAAATTGGCAAATTGTGCATTATTGGTTTGAAGTGCACCAAAGGGATCAACTTGAAAGAAACAGAAGGTGGCTTACGGCTCTTCAATGGAAACAACAAGTACCTCAACAGGAAACCACTCCTGTAATTTGGGAACTTGAACCTGCTCCTGTAGCCCCTCCTACTCCTAAACCAGAACCTATCACTCCACCTCCTGCTGCTACTGCACTGGTTGTTCAACAATCAGCTTCTGGGTCTGCCTCTGCCTCTACAAGCCATTCAGTTGTGATTCCCCAGACAATCTATGATAGGCTTGTTGATGACAGCGAGAAATTTTTAAGGTTTATGGAACCCACTGAAAGGCACTTTGAAGAGTTTGACAGAAGGCATGATATGCTGGCTAATCTACTGCAAGAGATTTTGGCCAAGATGGACAAGCCATAGAAAACCTTAGGCTTTTCCCTTTTTCTTTTAGCCCCTTATGTTCTTGTGTTCTCAGTATTTTCTTTTGTACACTGATACTTTTAGTTTAATGAAACTATTTTGGCACTTACTGCCTGTTTTAACTTTATCATTCTTATAATGTTTTGACTGTGATGTTCTTTATTTCTATCATAATCTTTTTGTCTGATGACAAAAGGGGGAGAAGAATATAGAGATATAGAGTAATTGATGAAACGGATGTATCAACCAAGTGTCACCATGCATTGCATTTCCTACATTATTAACTCTGATATATTAACTTGGAAGGTATTCAATACTCTATAAGTGCTATTTATCTATGTATGCTCTGATACTGTATTGAATATGGTTTGATATTTACACTTAGAAAATGTTTATATGTGTTTAATTCAGGGGGAGCATCTGAAATTATTTTAAACAAATATTTTTCTAAAGGAAAATTGTTTATCAATATATGTATTTGTCATCATCAAAAAGGGGGAAATTGTTGGAATCAAGTGGATTCAGAAACAATGACCCTTAATTGTTTTGATGATAACAAATGATTAAGAGAACAATTTATTCTCTAATGTATTTGCTAGTATGTGTTTGCTAGTATGCAGAAATCACTATTTATTAGAAGAAGTTATCTCAGAAGACTTGGTGAAATCTTGAATTTAACACGTCTAAGTCTGGGAGTGATCCTCTGTTTTTATGCTGACGTCACCTTGTGAAGCCTTGCTTTGAAGTTGGTCAACTCCGTTTGTTTAGTCAACGCTTTGGTGACCCATGTTCCTAAGACTAGATCTTGACTTAGTCAACTCTATTGAACAGTCAATTCTGTTGGTGAGCCAAGCTCTGATCTTGGTCAACGCTTTGATGGCGGTCATCACTCTGGTATACCACATTCTATTGAGACCACATTCTGTTTGGTTAACGCTCTAGTCATTGGTCAACACATTCAACAGACTTTGGTTAATCTACACTATAGAAGCCTTCGTGCATGTCCACAAGACTTTGTTATGTGAAAGCCCATTGAATTCTACGCTGAAGAACTCAACTCTGTTTCAAGCTCACTCTGAAGTACAGTACTCAACTATGGTGAACAGTGTAGCTCTGTTAGGAAACAGACTGAAGAATATTTAAGGCTACTTCAAGTGTTTAAGAGACCTCATTGATTAAGCATTTTAATGTACGAGGTATCAAAGGCCAAAAGGAATGTCAATGAATTTAATCATCAAGGAAACTTGCTCTCGAAGTGTCTCATATTCAAAAAGCTCACAAGAGACAAAGATTCTGATTTTGTGTGCAGTGCCCAGAATGCTTTATACAGCCTGGAAAGTGACGTGACCTGCAAAAGCCACAAAAACGGGATCTGAGGTTTTGACCTAGGGTAAAAAGAGACATTGTGTCACAACGACACTATTCTCAACCCTAATTATATATACCTTACTTCAGTCACTGAAGTATGTTAACAATTGAAAAGAAAGTGAACGCAACAAAGTACGAAGTGATCATACAGTGAGCGCCTACAATCTTATCAAATTTCAAATCACTATTTTCTGAGACAGTGAGCAACCAAGAAATCTTCCAAGTCTCTGGGATCACATTGAATAAAGTATTTAACAGTTTTATCCTTTCTGTTTGAAAGTTATTATTTGTGCTAAAGTTCTTCATTGTAAATCCTCTCTGTGAGAGTTATCTTTGTATTGTTTCAAAACTCCTTTGAACTTGTATTAAGCCCAGTAGTGGCTGTATTCCTTAGAGGCTTGACTGTACTAAGTCGTTTTAAGAAGTTGTGAGTATAGCCAGTTTGGCAGTATTATACTCTCAAGTGTATGAAGGGACTAGACGTAGCTATCAGGTGATAGTTAACTAGTATAAATCACTGTGTCACTCTCTTCTCTCTTCTCTTTACTTACTGCACTGTTTTATTAAAGAGTTGTTTAGAAAAAGTCTTTCATAAACACTTATATTTACGAAATTTTTTTAAAACCCAATTCAAACCCTTTTTCTTGTGTTTTTGCCATGTTCGGGGGTGAGATTAAAAATCTCACTGAGCCCTACACAGAGTCCTCACCATTCTCTCGTCGAATCGCACTAGCCTGACAAGACTAACTTAGGCATCACACACCTAACATACTCTCCCTATATTCCATAAGGACTTGACTTGAAAACATCTTAAACCGCCTAAGCGTGAGCGTCTTAGAATGTGTTATCTTGAACTTAAAGCTTAGCATATGGTAGGGTAGGATCATCCTAAGTCCAATATACCACTTATAAACTTGTGATTAAACTAAACATAGAGATGTAAAGCAAACACACATAGATCGTACACACATTCTTTCTTTAAACTATGCTTAGCACGACTAAGCACACTTATATGCAAATGCAACTTTATTAACTAAGAACGTATTGTTTTTACTTACTTTATGCTTAGCAAGGCAATAATAAATGCAATGCTACTCTAATCAGAACTTATTGTTCTTCTTTGGGCTGTGTTACTAGATAGTGCTTACGTCCATACAACCCCAATAGCACACTATCGATAAGGTGGTTAGACGTCTTAACCATCCAAGTGGCGTCCCACAAGGCTAACCATACGATCTATCCTCATCTTGAGGCTTCTGGTGTCTTTTAAGACTCTTAAACATGACTTATGCTATGACAATGCATACACTTAATGAAATGAACAAATTAATATAATTCAATCATCCATAATAGGCAAATTTGCCCCTTAGTATTATGCAACATTTTCTTAATCTTCGCTATCAAGCACAACTTAATCTTAACAATGACAACCTTTTTCAGTCAATTGAAAACTCAACATTAAGGATACAACCTAATGCATGGATTAACTATTGGTCACAAAATTACATCAAACTATCATCTACTCTCTTAAACACTTAATCAACTTATACTAAACCACTATTAATCATGCTATGTGTAATACGCGTATTTTTACGATGCGTTAATTAGCGCTATTTAGTGTATTTTTTTTCGTATTTACGCTACAATAAAGCAATTTCTTGTTCTCTAAGAAAGTGTATTAATTAAATCAAGATCAGATTATATTTGAGAGTTAATATTTTATATTAATTCACGGTTCGAATATCGTCGAAAAATTCTAACGAAGTTTCGTCGCGTTTCGAATCGCCGGGCAGTTTCGCCGCAGATAAAATTCTAAATGAACTCCGATTTCGATGAAAATCGAAATCGTAACTTGTTGAGACTATTTTTGAATATTTGACATGATTTTTACTATTTATGATTAAATATTATCACGCGATGAATTAATTTCTCTTTAAATTAATTTTTGCGAATTTATCGGTAATGCGGGTTTTTCGACGCCGTGTTTTAACAACCCCTAGACTCTAGAATTAGAGGGTAATCATGAGAGATGTGAGATTAGATGAGTTAGACTTGTGATGTGATTAGCATCTTGCTTTAATTGTCTAAGTGTCACTCTTTTATTGTTTTAAAACAAGTACCCACTTTGATCTTATACTATAATTTAAGTTAGGTGAGCTAAGCTTGACCCATTTGATTAAATAATTTTCCTTTCCCCCCTTTTTTAGATTACCAGGCGAGACCCCACCTCCCTTTTTCTATATGACTTCCAATTGTTTAATTGTTTTTATATTGGTGAAATCCTTTCTATAAAAGCAAGCTTTATTCCCTTCTTTTTCCATTACTCAGCCGAGGCTTCTTCCTCAAAATTAGGAGCCCATTTCTTACCTCCCTCCTTCTCCAAAAGCTCAGGTCGTGAGCTCTTCTTCCTACTCCACCATTTTTATTTCTTCTCCAAAATATCCATGTGGGATAAAAAGAAAACAAACAAAGTCCATTCTTCCTCTTTTTCCTTCACCCAGACTGTGAGCTCCCACCTCTATTACTCCTCCATTTTTATTTTCCTCTTCTCCTCCATTTTCCAGCCGTGAGTACTCTTCCCCTTTTTCTTGTTTGGTGATTTTTTTTGATTCTAGTCTTAATTTATTGCTTGTTTGATGTTGTTTGATGGGTTGATGATGATCAAGAGGAAATGAAACACCCTTAATCCTCTCCTTGAACTCTAGGGTGAAAGCCCTAAGAGGAGAAAAGGGGGAAAATGGTGTGATCCTCATGGAATCTCCTAATTGTTGGTTTAATTGAGTTATTGGAAGTTGTTTGATACTTGTATGAGTAGTACTTTTTGATGAGCATGTGTAAATTGTTATTTCAAGATTTTTTTTCAATTTTTGAACTATAGGAAATGTATGTTTTAATTGTTGAACCATGTGTCTAATTGATGAATAACATGCCTTGAGTGATTTAATTGTTATTGGATTGATTATGCATGATTTAGTAGGGAGTTAGTTTAGGTTTTGTGAAAAAAAATGGGTTCTTAAAGGACTAATATGGCATGTAAAATTTGATTGGTGGCTTTCTAGTAATTGGTATTGTTTTCATCATGATTTAAATGATTGGAACTTAGTTGAAACTTAGCTTTGATTGTGACTTGAATCAAAGGAAAAATTGAAAGGACCTTTGGAAACTTGGTTTTTGAAGTTTTGGAAAAATGCTTAAAAAGGAGTTTTGAAACCTTGTAAGTTTAATTGTTGAATTACGTGTTGAGTGATGAATAGCATGCTTTGATTGAGTTAATTGCTATAGGAGTTAATTTTAAAAAAATGAAAATTGATTTGGAAGAAATTGTCTTAGAGTATTGTTTTAAAATGTAGGTTTTGGTTGTTGAATCATGTATTTAATTGAAAGAATTCCCTTGAAAACCTTACTCTTGAAGTGTTTTGGAAAATATTTTTAGAACTTGGTTGAGTTTATTTTGAAGTGTGGTTTGTTGTTTTGAAATAAAAGCTAAGTGAAGTTTGAGTATTGGGAGAGGCTTGTTGTTATGTAAAATAGTCATTGGGATAGAGCACGAACTTAGATTTTGGCATGAAATTAGAATTGTTTTGTAGGTTTTATTTCTTGAAAATTTCTCTTGTAGTATAGTTGTTAGTTTTGATTGAAACAAGGTTTTTAGAAGAAATTCATGAAAACCCTTGATTTTTGATGAGGTTGTGACTTGTTCTTAGATTTGATTCGTGGTTGTTTTGGAAAGCAGTACGTATTTTGGGTTTATGCCTATTCTATAAACTATAGGAAAAAAAAGTATAATCTTGTGTTTGATTGTTTAATTATATGTCTTAGTTAATTTTATGGTTTTAAGATGGATTGCATGAATTAAATTAGGTGTTAGTTTATGCTTTGGTGTTAGTTGGATTCTTGAAGGACTAGATTAACATGTAAGAATTGAATTGCAAAAAAGCTTTTTAGCTTCAAAAACTTTATCTTTTTCAAGTAAGATAAGATTTCTAAATTGTTATGTGTTATGCTACCCTTTCAAAAAGTATTTGATTTTAAAACCTTATTTATTTTCTATTAGCTAATTATTTAAAATGCTTAAGTGAGTTTGGTTAGAAAAAGGGCTAAGTTGAGGGCTTAAGTTAGTTAGAACTTATAGATTGTGCTAAGTTGTTTGTTGTGATAGGAATCGTGATTCCGAAGACCGAGCAACGCGGACTTGAGGATTTCGGAGCGACGTTAGCGACTATTGTGGTAAGGGCACTTCTAGACATCGTAGACTTTTATTGTATATGTCCTTGTGTGAGGGCAATTTTTAGATACGAATTTAATTTCAAGTGTTCATGCGAAGAAGTCTGAGAACCTAAGGACCCCTTCGCTTTATTTTTGTTATATATGCTGATTATTTAGTGGGCTTGTCTGCAAGTGGTTGGCAGCTGTCCCCAACCCCCCACACTTGTTTGTTCCTCTCTGTCAATTCCATCAAATTGCAGAGGGATGGATTCCATATTGATTGACGACTGTTGCTACTAAGTGTGATTATTTGAGATGAGATGCTTATGTTGTTTATCATTGATGAATTGAGTTATATTGCTATGTTGCTTATGCTGTTGAACTGAATTATATTATTATAATTATGCGAATTGTTCATCGGAGTGCGAGAGTTGGTCGATTCGTTGAGTCGTTGGGATGTTTTTGAGCTTGAGCCGATTCACCTAGAGTGCAAGAATCCCCTAAAAGGCTACGGCTGGTGTTCGGTAGGGAATGGCTAGACGTTAGTTTTGCCGGGACGTTTTTGAGCTTGAGCCGATTCACCTAGGGTGCAAGAATCCCCTAAAAGGCTACGGCTGGTGTTCGGTAGGGAATGGCTAGACGTTAGTTTTGCCGGGACATTTTTGAGCTTGCGTCGATTCACCTAGGGTGCTAGAATCCCCTAAAAGGCTATGGCTGGTGTTCGATAGGGAATAGCTAGGCGTCGTAATGCTAATGGAACCTGAGCTGAATGTCCTAGGGTGAGGAGAGAGCCCAAGGCTACGGCTGGTATTCATTGGATGAATCCGCGTTACTTTTAGTATGTGGCGAAAGTGTTGAGAGAATGAGTCTTGATTTGGGTCTTGAGTCGCGCTTGTGAATTGTATACACTGTTGTTTGCCTACTGCTTTATGCTTTGGTTGATTTTGATTATTTGAGAAGTTGACCCTTTCCCGTGGTGCCTTCAACCAATGGTGGCTACCCAGGCGATGGTGAGGGCGCAAGGAACCCGATAGCAGATGATGGTGAGGAGGACCTCTTCGAGGATCCGGGCGGCGACTTTTATTTGTCATGATTGACTATGTCTGTTATATGTTTTCTTGGGATGGCTGTAGTATGTCTTTTGTGTACAGTTGTTGTGACCAGTTGGGCCGGGTGATGTTTTGTTGTTACAGGGTAGACTGGTGGTTTCACTTTTGGAGCAGCCCCCTTGCGTGGGTGTCTGCCGGGAGTACCCCCAGGGTATGATTACTCTCGCGAGGGTTTTCATATCATAGGTGTATTCTCTCATACATTTCTACTCTGCTTTATTTTGTACGCATTGTGTATATTGACTATGTATGTTTATGCGTGTATGCATTTCCAGTACGTAACTTGTGTCCTAGATGCACCATGTTTCGAAACGCTGTAAGTACTCTATGTGTGCTTTACTGGCACTATTGTCTTTTAAAAAATATATATATATATATATATATATATATATATATATATATATATACTGTATTTTCTGAAGGACACAAGAGTACCATTTTCAAAAATCCATCACATACAGGTTTAGTTTTAGTTCAGTAGCGGTCCGGAAACGGGTCGTTACAAGGGTGGTATCAGAGCGGTTCGGTTCTAACCGGACTGTGTATTGAATCATCAAGCTGGTCACCGTGTTGAGTCCTGTCTTGTCGGGTAGATGTCGTATTATTGTTGTTATTGTTTGCTGAGTGAAGCAGCTTTGCTTACAATTTGTTGGATTGTTTCTTGATTGAAGCAATGTGTGTTAACACATCACTTACGTGTGAGGTTCGGATAGGTTTTTGAACTTTGTAGGAATCTAATGCCACCTCGTGGAGACCGTACGTTGGACCTGATAACTCCACCATGGAGAGAGCAATTCAAGCAATGGCTGAGCGTCAGGAGATTAGTTGGGAGATCTTTCGTAAGAGATTGTAGAGAAGTACCTTCCAAAAACTGCACGAATGGAAAAGGAGCAAGAATTCCTCCATTTATATCTGGGGCAGTATCGCCCTATGGCCAGAATTCAAGTGGTGGGAAGCAGATTAGAGATGGACAACTTTGCTACCGTTGTGGAAAACCGAGACATTTTGTCAAGGACTGCAAGGCTTCAAAGGCGGAACCGAGAGTGAACGCGACAAGAGCGAAGGGAAAGCATCTGACTACCTCGGGTAGAGTCTTCTATATGGGCAGCAAAGAAGCAGAGTGATCAGGAGATCTAACACGGAAGGATTAAGAAATTGAGGGTAACTCTCTATCCATAATCTTTGATTCTAATGCCACACATTATATTAATTCCTTGGATTGTGTGAGATGGTTTAAGAAAATTTCTTTTGACTATATTATTTTTTCGACTTAGTAGTAGTTACTTCAACTGCTAAGATCCTAGTTCCAATACTGCATGACTTCGTTGTGTAGTAATTGTTGAGTATGGAGAATCCTCGTCAATTCGAATCGCGTATCTTTAAAAGTCTTACCATTATTCTAGGGTCGGATTGGTTTTCGAATTACCATATCCTTCGGGACTGTGCCCAAAAATCGTAGTTTTTCCTAATTTTGGAGTCTTCACATACCTTTCTGTTAATTCTATCGAAGATTCTTGTAAGAGAGAGCTCAGGATTTCATATTCCCTCGCTAGTATAGAAGTTACCAAGCGACCGAGTTGAAGAATGTACCAGTTCGCGACGGTATCTACAGACGACATCTTGGTCTATTCGAGGAGCAGAGGAGAGCACAAAGAGCATTTACGCCAAGTACTACAGATACTACGAGAGGATCAGCCTTATGCTCACCGGTCTAAGTGTGAATTCTGGCTTGAAAAGGTGAATTTTCTCGGACATGTGATCACCAGAGACGGTATGACTGTGGATCCAGCCAAGATTGAAGCGGTGTTAAGATGAGGACATCCGAAGACTGAGACAGATATCAGAAGTTTTGTTGGATTAGCAGGCTACTACCGGAGATTTATTGAAGGTTTTTCGAGGATCGTAGTACCGCTTACACGACCTACGAGGAGGGATCAACCTTTTGCGTGGACTGAAGAGTGCGAATCCAGTTTTCAGAGACTGAAGAAGCTTCTAACGACGACACCTGTGCTGATTTTGCCTCAACCAGAAGAACCTTATGAGGTTTACAGTGATGCGTCACATCAAGAATTGGGATGCGTGCTGGTGCAGTACCAGAAAGTTGTAGCTTATACTTCGAGACAGCTTTAGAATCCACGAGAGAAATTATCCTGCGCATGATTTGGGATTTGCTGCAGTGGTTTTTGCACTGAAGATTTGGGATGACACCTTACAAAGCGTCGTATGGACGTAAGTGTCAGATACCTGTAGGTTGGTGTCGGGACGATGAGGACTCGGTGGCGGACCAGACGGGATTCAGTCACAGAATGACTTGTTGTTGAAGTATTTCATGCGAAGGTTGTCGATAGAGAGATTAAGCAATTGAGGAACAAGGAGATACAGCTTATCAAAGTTGTATGGGATCAGAAGACCAGAGATGCAACATGGGAGTTGGAAGAGAAGCTGAAGACTCAGTATCCAGAACTTTTTCACGGTACGTAACTCACCTATAGTTTCGAGGACGAAACTATTTTTAGAGGGGGAGTATTGTAACACGCGTATTTTTACGATGCGTTAATTAGCGCTATTTAGTGTATTTTTTTCGTATTTACGCTATAATAAAGCAATTTCTTGTTCTCTAAGAAAGTGTATTAATTAAATCAAGATCAAATTATATTTGAGAGTTAATATTTTATATTAATTCACGGTTCGAATATCGTCGAAAAATTCTAACGAAGTTTCGTCGCGTTTCGAATCGCCGGGCACTTTCGCCGCAGATAAAATTCTAAATGAACTCCGATTTCGATGAAAATCGAAATCGTAACTTGTTGAGACTATTTTTGAATATTTGACATGATTTTTACTATTTATAATTAAATATTATCACGCGATGAATTAATTTCTCTTTAAATTAATTTTTGCGAATTTATCGGTAACGCGGGTTTTTCGACGCCGTGTTTTAACAACCCCTAGACTCTAGAATTAGAGGGTAATCATGAGAGATGTGAGATTAGATGGGTTAGACTTGTGATGTGATTAGCATCTTGTTTTAATTGTCTAGGTGTCATTCTTTTATTGTTTTAAAACAAGTACCCACTTTGATCTTATCCTATAATTTAACCCATTTGATTAAATAATTTTCCTTTCCCCCCTTTTTTAGATTACCAGGCGAGACCCCACCTCCCTTTTTCTATATGACTTCCAATTGTTTAATTGTTTTTATATTGGTGAAATCCTTTCTATAAAAGCAACCTTTATTCCCTTCTTTTTCCATTACTCAGCCGAGGCTTCTTCCTCAAAATTAGGAGCCCATTTCTTACCTCCCTCCTTCTCCAAAAGCTCAGGTCGTGAGCTCTTCTTCCTACTCCACCATTTTTATTTCTTCTCCAAAATATCCATGTGGGATAAAAAGAAAACAAACAAAGTCCATTCTTCCTCTTTTTCCTTCACCCAGACTGTGAGCTCCCACCTCTATTACTCCTCCATTTTTATTTTCCTCTTCTCCTCCATTTTCCAGCCGTGAGTACTCTTCCCCTTTTTCTTGTTTTGTGATTTTTTTTGATTCTAGTCTTAATTTATTGCTTGTTTGATGTTGTTTGATGGGTTGATGATGATCAAGAGGAAATGAAACACCCTTAATCCTCTCCTTGAACTCTAGGGTAAAAGCCCTAAGAGGAGAAAAGAGGGAAAATGGTGTGATCCTCATTGAATCACCTAATTGTTGGTTTAATTGAGTTATTGGAAGTTGTTTGATGCTTGTATGAGTAGTACTTTTTGATGAGCATGTGTAAATTGGTATTTCAAGGTTTTTTTTCAATTCTTGAACTATAGGAAATGTATGTTTTAATTGTTGAACCATGTGTCTAATTGATATATAACATGCCTTGAGTGATTTAATTGTTATTGGATTGATTATGCATGATTTAGTAGGGAGTTAGTTTAGGTTTTGTGAAAAAAAATGGGTTCTTGAAGGACTAATATGGTATGTAAAATTTGATTGGTTGGCTTTCTAGTAATTGGTATTGTTTTCATCATGATTTAAATGATTGGAACTTAGTTGAAACTTAGCTTTGATTGTGGCTTGAATCAAAGGAAAAATTGAAAGGACCTTTGGAAACTTGGTTTTTGAAGTTTTGGAAAAATGCTTAAAAAGGAGTTTTGAAACCTTGTAAGTTTAATTGTTGAATTATGTGTTGAGTGATGAATAGCATGCTTTGATTGAGTTAATTGCTATAGGAGTTAATTTTAAAAAAATGAAAATTGATTTGGAAGAAATTGTCTTAGAGTATTGTTTTAAAATGTAGGTTTTGGTTGTTGAATCATGTATTTAATTGAAAGAATTCCCTTGAAAACCTTACTCTTGAAGTGTTTTGGGAAATATTTTTAGAACTTGGTTGAGTTTATTTTGAAGTGTGGTTTGTTGTTTTGAAATAAAAGCTAATTGAAGTTTGAGTATTGGGAGAGGCTTGTTGTTATGTAAATTAGTCATTGGGATAGAGCACGAACTTAGATTTTGGCATGAAATTAGAATTGTTTTGTAGGTTTTATTTCTTGAAAATTTCTCTTGTAGTATAGTTGTTAGTTTTGATTGAAACAAGGTTTTTAGAAGAAATTCATGAAAACCCTTGATTTTTGATGAGGTTGTGACTTGTTCTTAGATTTGATTCATGGTTGTTTTGGAAAACAGTACGTATTTTGGGTTTATGCCTATTCTAGAAACTATAGGAAAAAAAAAGTATAATCTTGTGTTTGATTGTTTAATTATATGTCTTAGTTAATTTTAAGGTTTTAAGATGGATTGCATGAATTAAATTAGGTGTTAGTTTATGCTTTGGTGTAAGTTGGATTCTTGAAGGACTAGATTAACATGTAAGAATTGAATTGCAAGAAAGCTTTTTAGTTTCAAAAACTTTATCTTTTTCAAGTAAGATAAGATTTCTAAATTGTTATGTTTTATGCTACCCTTTCAAAAAGTATTTGATTTTAAAACCTTATTTATTTTCTATTAGCTAATTATTTAAAATGCTTAAGTGAGTTTGGTTAGAAAAAGGGCTAAGTTGAGGGCTTAAGTTAGTTAGAACTTATAGATTGTGCTAAGTTGTTCGTTGTGATAGGAATCGTGATTCCGAAGACCGAGCGACGCGGACTTGAGGATTTCGGAGCGACGTTAGCGACTGTTGTGGTAAGGGCACTTCTAGACATCGTAGGCTTTTATTGTATATGTCCTTGTGTGAGGGCAATTTTTAGATACGAATTTAATTTCAAGTGTTCATGCGAAGAAGTCTGAGAACCTAAGGGTTCGAAGTGAAGGTCTTGTACCCCTTCGCTTTATTTTTGTTATATATGCTGATTATTTAGTGGGCTTGTCTGCAAGTGGTTGGCAGCTGTCCCCACCCCCCACACTTGTTTGTTCCTCTCTGTCAATTCCATCGAATTGCAGAGGGATGGATTCCATATTGATTGACGACTGTTGCTGCTAAGTGTGATTATTTGAGATGAGATGCTTATGTTGTTTATCATTGATGAATTGAGTTATATTGCTATGCTGCTTATGCTGTTGAACTGAATTATATTGTTATAATTATGCGAATTGTTCATCGGAGTGCGAGTGTTGGTCGAGTCGTTGAGTCGTTGGGACGTTTTTGAGCTTGAGCCGATTCAGCTAGGGTGCAAGAATCCCCTAAAAGGCTACGGCTGGTGTTCGGTAGGGAATGGCTAGACGTTAGTTTTGCCGGGACGTTTTTGAGCTTGAGCCGATTCACCTAGGGTGCAAGAATCCCCTAAAAGGCTACGGCTGGTGTTCGGTAGGGAATGGCTAGACGTTAGTTTTGCCGAGACGTTTTTGAGCTTGCGTCGATTCACCTAGGGTGCTAGAATCCCCTAAAAGGCTATGGCTGGTGTTCGATAGGGAATAGCTAGGCGTCGTAATGCTAATGGAACCTGAGCTGAATGTCCTAGGCTGAGGAGAGAGCCTAAGGCTACGGCTGGTATTCAGTAGATGGATCCGCGTTACTTCCAGTATGTGGCGAAAGTGTTGAGAGAATGAGTCTTGATTTGGGTCTTGAGTCGCGCTTGTAAATTGTATACACTGTTGTTTGCCTACTGCTTTATGCTTTGGTTGATTTTGATTATTTGAGAAGTTGACCCTTTCCCGTGGTGCCTTCAACCAATGGTGGCTACCCAGGCGATGGTGAGGGCGCAAGGAACCCGATAGCAGATGATGGTGAGGAGGACCTCTTCGAGGATCCGGGCGGCGACTTTTATTTGTCATGATTGACTATATACATTATATGTTTTCTTGGGATGGGTGTAGTATGTCTTTTGTGTCTGCAGTTGTTGTGACGGTTAGTAGGGTGATGTTTTGTTGTTACTGAGGTAGGTGGTGGTTTCACTTTTGGAGCAGCCCCTGCGTGGGTGTCTGTAGGAGTACCCAGGGTATGATTACTCTTGCGAGGTTTTCATATCATAGGTGTATTCTCTCATACATTTCTACTGCTTTATTTTATGCATACTTGTGTATATTGACTATGTATGTTTATGCGTGTATGCATTTCCAGTACGTAACTTGTGTCCTAGATGCACCATGTTTCGAAACGCTGTAAGTACTCTGTGTGTGCTTTACTGGCACTATTGTCTTTTAAAAATATATATATATATATATATATATATATATATATATATATATATATATATATACCGTGTTTTCTGAAGGACACAAGAGTACCATTTTCAAAAATCCATCACATACAGGTTTAGTTTTAGTTCAGTAGCGGTCCGGAAACGGGTCGTTACACTATGACCTCAATTCCAAGAATCATACTAAATCATGAACACTTTTCTTCCAAATAATCTCCATATCACATAATTTCCTTAAATCCTTTAATCAACACTATTGACATGAACTTAGGGCTTATTGACAAGCCTCATAACTGACCAATATAATGGACAACACATATATCAGACTCATCCCCTTGAAGCTCTATGGAGCTTAAAAAGGAGCAAACATCAAACATACAAACATTTGTGGGGGGTTGGGGGAAGCCATCCAACCTCTTTTTAACCAAACCCACTACAAAATCATAACAACAATAATGACAAATTCTATATCATAAAGGTTTCAAAATCCTAACTTGAACCTAGGGTTCACATATTACTTAAGGAAAAAAAATTCCTATTTGTGTGACTTATGGTTGCCCATCACCTAAAGGATGAAGAACTCACCTCTATTCTTCAAGACCTTGAGTTAGAATGGTTGAACTTGCCCTCCTTGCCCTACTTCAAGTTTTCCCTCTTTGCTCAACTTAGGGCTTCTTCAAATACTTCGTCCAATTATTGATCTACAACCTTGCATCTTCCTCTTCATGCAAGGAATTGAAGACATCACACTTCGAATCCAAGAACTTGAACCAATCCTTGAGGGAGCTTGATCTTCTTCTTCTTCTTCTTCTTCTTCCTTCTAGGGTTCCACCAATGTTTCCATAAAAACCCAAATCTCAACTCTCAAACTCACCTTCAAACTAGAAATTAGGGAAATCTAGTAAGAATCCCTCAACTCCCATTTAGAATCATGAAACCGTAGCTTTTTTTTCCTTTTTCCCTTCTCTTTTCTCTTCTTTCCTTTCCCTTTTCTCTCTTTCTCGCGTTATGTTTGCTGCTGCTGCGTTTTTAAGCAAATTCAGGTCTATGAATCGATTCACTGCTTAGTGTGAATCGATTCACACAGTCAGAAATGTGACAGTTCGAATTTAAGTGAGTGAATCGATTCCTGCAGCTCCCAATTCGACTCCCAGAGACTTGTTTTTGGGTGAATCGATTCACTAAGCCTCCAATTCGACTCCCAGATGATTAAAATTGTGTGAATCGATTCATGGCTTGTGGGAATCGATTCTCACTGCTGAAAAAAATCAAAGAAACTTAATTCTAACACCCAATCTTGAGACTTTCTCCCCAAATCAACTTCAATTAACTTTTAATCAATACTTCCAATCATTTAAGGATCAAATCTAACTTATTTCTTAATTCAAAATCAACAACTTATACCTTAAAACTTTATGTAATCATATTCTCTCAATTTGAAACCAAATTAAGCTTAAGTACAATCCCATAACTTCTCATAATTTATACTCAGCTCAACTTGGAGAATTTGGGGCGTTACAATATTAGTTTTGTTACCTATCGACGTTAGACACCTAATAATTACACACAATAGTAAGTACAGTATTATAACATTATTAAAAATTAATAATTACTACTATAATATATCTTATATGATATTATTGGATTGACATAATTTTTATAAAAAAAAATAATAATGTTTCCCATGCATGGCACTGGTTCTATACTAGTTAATATACATAATTAGTTTGCAACTTTAATATCATATAAGACAACTGTTAAAAGAATTTGGCATTATTAAGGACTACACTACTATAAAAGTTGATTCACAAGATCTTTCTTTGTATAATAACTAGGCACCAGATTTTCTCATCATGAACTTCACTAGAATTCAAGTGGTTTTTTTGTAAGCAAAAATTTATTGATAGGAGTACAATACGAAAACCCGTTTACAAACTGGTGGCGTTTTACATGGTCCAATGGATAGATTTGTCCATGATGGCCATAGGCAGTATTAGCCATTGATATAATGATTATAATATTCAATGGTTTTGATGTAAGAAGGGCAACTTAATGTTCCCTTGTATGTATTTACAAATAGGGGTTCCATTAATGGGTAATTTACAAATTTTGAAATTACTATAAATATACAGGACTGGAGGGAATATTACCTAGTTTTCAATACGAATTTTAAGTTAAGTAAAACAATATAAAATTGTGAAGTTTAAATTTTGAGAAAAACAGAGTAGTAGTACAAAATTTAGACCTAACTATTAACTTTTTAACATTGTTTTGTTTCAGTAAAAAAAAATGTTTTGTTTACCTTTGAGAAAAACTGAATGGTATTATAAAAATGACATAGTACTTCATTTTCAACATTTCAAAACATCTTTTATGTACCAAAAAATATAATTTTTTTTTTAATTGACCCAGTAAAATGTTGGTTACCAGAGGCGTCAAAACATTTTCTACAACTTGGTCCAATCCACAGGTACTGTGTGACTATATATATATATATATATATGAGAGGACGATTCAAGCGAAAGCACTTTATTATTATTATTATTATTATTATTATTATTATTATTATTATTATTTCTTATTATTATTATTATTATGAGAAATAACAACAATAAATTAATACCGTTTGATTAAAACCAGTGGTTGAGATTATATTGGTGATTAAAAACGTGACGTGACCATTTTCACTCGGTCTGTAACCTGTATCCGCCCTTTACCGTCGCCAATGCTCATCTTATCGCTAGAAGCCTGTATGCGTCCAATCCCATTCAGTTCTCCACTATCGCTAAACCTCCGTCAGTCCTGCCATGTTGACATAGTTTATGGCACCCACAAGTTGCTCTACTCCTCTTCCTTTCTCTATTATTTAATTAATTAATAATACATTATGCACAATGTACCCCCCAAAAAAAAAAATACATTACGCACAATCTCAATCCCAAAAAAACAGAGCACTGAAATTGTTCCAAACATCTTACCGGGTTAACACATGCCGGTCAGAATAGTTCTTCCTATACCCCCTTATTAATAAACCAAGTCCATGAAAGAACTTTAATATGAGCTAAAACAAAAGTCAGATTTGTAATGCCTTCCATGAACACAATCCTATTTCTCAGCAACTACAAACATCGAACCACTGCATGCTAAATTATGTGATATACCTTATAGAAATTTTTGCCCCTGAAGTAAAGACCAACCTAGATGAAATGTAAATACCCATCATTTTGAAAAATTCCATCTATACCCAACAAATCATAGGTAAGAGACCATACCTTATATGAGAAAGAACAAGTGAAAAAAAGATGACTACTCTCCTTTGGACAAGCGAAACAAAAAAAAAAAAAACAATCACATCAGAAAGAACTCCTCGAATATTAAGCAGAAAGAACTCCTCGAATATTAAGCTAAACACAGGTTGGCACACGATCCTATAATAGTCTTCAAGCAAACACCATAATCTTTGATGGAACATAGCAATGCCATAAACGCTTAGACACTACCGGAATAAGATCATTTGCATCAGAAATAATATGACGTGATTGAAGGAGACAATATGTGTGAGAAACCACAGGATCAAAGAGATGAAGATCTATCTCATAGGAGAAGTAAGCTTAAGAGCTTGATAGAGAGTAATTAATTCTCATAAGGTATCATATTGAAAAGATGAATAAATTGTGTACATTGGTTTCCTGTTTATAGACTTTGATCTCTAACTGACTCCCTAACTTCCTAACTGGTTTACTAACCTCCTATAGCTCAGTTACCCCCCTCAAGTTGATAGTGGGATCACCACCACAAGCAGCTTGAAATACATGTATTATTCCAATTACTAAAAAAAAAAAAAACTGAACAAAAGAAATGTTACAAATGTGAAACACCAATTCAGAAAGTAACCAAAGCATGTAAGGAGTAAGGCCCACAATCAAGGCCCAACCCAATGTGAAAACAAGTGGTTCCAATCTTTCGAGATGCATTATGCCAAGCGAGCAGTGTTGTCTTTGATCCTCTACACGTGTCCTTTGATTCAACGGGAAAATGCAAGCAATTAAGCGTGTGAATGCAAAGAAACACAGCGCAGCAACTCGGTGATGACAACTCAGTGACTCGGCAATTGTCCAAAACGACGTACAAGTGGAAACGTGAGGTGATGAAACACAAATACCACGTGAAGGTGCCAAACGCAATACCAGAACCTTCTAGAATGTTCGAAACAACGAGTGAGATGTGGAGGTGCTGCGTAGCAGCAAGATCCATGGCGGTTAACGACGATTTTCACCGGGATCGAAGACAAAAATGCCAACATGAGATGGAAATGAAATCGAAACAGAACTAGACAGAAATGAGAGCGCAATGGTGGAGTAGTAGATCTCTGAGAGAGTTCCGCTGGGATCGAAGATGAAACACAAATGAGATTGAAACTGAGATCGAAGGCATAACTTCGTGAATGTTCGAGTGCAACAGAGATGACAATGTCTGCCGGAGCTCCACCGGGATCGAATAGAAACACAGAGTGTTGTGGAGGTGTTGACGAGATCAAATCGGCATGCTCAACAGTCTTTGTTGGCGATGACATGATGACCTCTGAAACGAGCTCGAAACAGGAAACACATACCAAATATTTTGCGATGAAGGTGGATTCATTACAGAACCATGGAGGATGATTTAGATCTGTTGCGAGAAGGATGAGATTGAACCAGAATCTTTCGCCGTTCTTGATTTCTGAAGGAGTGCAAATTTTAGCGAAGGAAGAACTCAGAACCGCTGGTTCTGCAACCCTTTCACAATTCTCGACGCTGGATTTTGAATCTTCAGATATGTTGACAGGGAAAAGAGAGCAGATAATTTCTCCTATCTTGATCGAAAAACCTTCAATCATTGGCTTGATCAGAGTAACCGAAGCTGAATTCGAAGGTATTGTCTCCGGATCTGAATTTCAAAAGTTGTCGAAAACGATATCACAACGGCTGATTTCTTTTTTGACCTCTAGTTCTGCACAACGAGAATCCATGGAAGCAGCAGCATCCTCATCTTCATCACTACCAGAATCGGAATCCACTTCTCCATCAACGACTGAATCAGAATCGGAAGGCCAAGGATCTTCATCCATATTGATTTACAGTAGCAAGTAAAATATTCTAACTTAACCAACGGTTCTTTCTCCCACACAAACAATTGACGCCGCCAACTCCAAGACTATTTCCAGCCATCAACCAAACGCTCCTCCATGTCAGATACCAAAGTTGTTTGATCCTTTGAGAACTAAAATAAGCGAGGGAAATATTTCTTTAAAGACGATACACCCAACCACTAAAATCGTACCTGAATCCATCATCAATTTTGCGGCAAATAGCATCAGGAAAAAAGGGTTAATACCACTTTTAGTCCCTATAATTTGAGCAAAATTCGGTTTTAGTCCCTGTAAAAATTTTTGTTTAGATTTTGTCCCTGTAATTAGAGATTTTTTCACTTTTAGTCCCTGTCGTCAAATCTCTATTAAGCTTTTACGATGATACTTTTACGAAAATATCTAATTTTCCTTCTTCTAGAAGCTTCTAGGAGGTTCCACACACTTCTAGGTTATTCTAGGCCTTTCCTAAGATTTCTAGATCTTTCCTAAGGTTTATGAGTTCTACTTAAGTCTATTTTATCCCTAATTAAGGTTTTTAACACCTATTTATTACCTTAATTACTGATGTAATTATACTTAAAATATCCTTCAAGATTATTTGAAAAATGGGATGTCACATTACTAACCCCCTTAAAATAATTTTCGTCCTCGAAAATTTGACGATGGTTATATTCCTAACAATACCCTTATTTGAAAATTTGCTTCCTTATCCCCATATTCTCCTCACTCACAGGTCTTTTCCTTACCTATTCCCTGTAACTCTTAATACACTTTTCTTTCTTACCTTCCTCGAGCATCGGTTTATCCTATTCATTATGGTCTCCCTAATTATTTGGCTGCTAATCAAAATGTTGATGTAAACTAACCTATACTAAAGGAGTCTCTCGATGATACCTGTAAAATGTCTGAGTTCAACTTTTCCCATTATTATAGTGACCTCAGGGTTGAACCAATATTTCTGTGTATTACTCCAATCCTATTTTTCTTCCTTAGATTCCTCCCATGTCAATCGTACCTTGCTATTTCTAACTCCAAGCCTTACATCATCCTTTAAAATCATTACCCTTTATGTACTATCATAAGCACCTGTAATTTGGCTATGCCTAAAATCGGTTCTTCGTCTTCCATTCCTAATTTCCACTAAAGATACTTATCATCCTAATCCTCATGTACACCAATTCCATACTACAACAGAATGTTTGAAAAATGGCGCCACTTTAAACAATGCTTGCCACTAAAGCGCTGGCTAAAAGAAAAGTTTATTGACTTTAAACAGTGCTTCTTTGAAGAAGCGTTGCTAAAGATCCGGTTCGCGAATAGACAACGCTTGCTACAATAAGCGTTGTCTTTTATTCAACCTTTTGGTCATATATATTTGTTTTGTTTCATAGCCCATTATCTTAGTTTTTTTTTTTTTCATTTTCTCATATATATTTGTTTCATTCAGAGATTGAGTAAGTTTGATTCAATGATAGACTCCCTCAAATAACATTCACCAGACCAGCAGCTGAATCCTTCAGGTTAGTTCACGGAAGAAAAGAAAACCTTGCTTCAGGGTAACAAGGTAACAACTAATATTCTTCCAAGCTTATCTTATATGTAGAGAGTGTGCCTGAAATACATCAAATACCTTTTTTTTTCCAAACAAGATGGGTAATTTATTTGAAACGAAACATGGGTTTTGATTATCTTTTCCATGGTGAGAAATTGGTAATCTGAAGAATTTTGTAACTAGAGGGTTTCCACAATTCCTTTCTGGTTGTGTTGCATTAGTTTATTTTATTTGTATGATGAAGGGTGGTGTACAATAGGGATGTTGTATAGGTGATGCAAATTGCAAATTGCATATGTAATTGAATACGATCTTTGAATTGTGGTTTGACGGCATAGCATTAGCTATAGCCCGATGCGTTAGATAATCAAATTTTGACTATATATGTTTAGATCACAATCGGAAGTGGGAAATTATTGAGAATACAAATAGGTCATGTCAAAATTTTGAGAAAATATGTACAAAGTTTTGGAAAGAAGTTTTGAATATGTTTTGTTGTGATGTTGTATTACTTAACAAGACTAACTAATATGATGTTATATTACTCAAGGATTTACTTAGTTTTTTTAAAGGTTGAAGTTAGAATGGATCGAAAGTGAATGTCTGCCAATCGTTTGTCAAAGAAATATAGGGATGGAGTGCAAGAGTTTATTAAGTTTGTAGTTGGGCATATGACAGACCATACACTACAACAAATTCTGCAAAAGATGGCGCTACTTTAAGCAGCACTTTAGTATTGAAGTGCTGTTTAAAATTTGATTGAAAACTTTTACCAGCGTTTCATTGAAACAATGTTGTTAAAGGATAAGGCAAAAAAACAGTGCTTGGAACAAAAAACACTACTTTAGGTCATAGCCAAACAATAAACAGCGCTTAGAATATAAAGCGCTTCTTTTAGTGTTGACAATAAGCAGCGCTTAATCTTTGAAGCGCTGTTTATTCTCCAAATATTAAATGACAGCGTTGTTCCCTCCTCTCTCATTTCGCTCGCACACAGTACTCTCTCAGCCACTCTCTCTGTCTCGCAACGTCGTCCCTCGCAAACGTCCTCCCTCGGCCACTCTCTCGCAAACCACTCTCTCGGCCATTCTCTCCGCAAACCACTCTCTCAGCCACTCTCTCCGTGACTCCCTCGGCCACTTTCTCTGCAAACCCCTCCGCCACTCTCCGTCACTCACTTCGCCACCGGAGTAGGAAAAGGAGGAACCTCCCGGTTCCCAACCACCGCAAGGTCCGGCGTCATCCCAGTCAACTTCGTCGGTTATGAAGTCTTCCTCCTTCTCTTGCAATTTCTCTACAGTGGACAAGTCTCCATCGTTCGTCAGAAACACGAGGCACACGCATTGCACCTCAGCCGTTGATCTTGCTCTTGATACCCTCGCTGCCATTGCTCGTTGGTGTTAAACAGCTCACATTGCTCATTCAGGTAGTATATTATTAGTAATTTCTTATTTATTTTTTCCTTTCTCAAAACAAAAAAAGAAAAAACTAGCTTGTCAGAAAAGGAAAAAAAAAATTTGTCTGTGTGTGTGTCTGTCTTCTGTTTCTGTTTTTGTGTGGTTTTTGGAATGTGGGAAGGGGCATTTTCAGTTCTACTATTAGTTTATTTTATGAGATTGATATTTAGAGTCTTTTTTTCTGTTTTGTCCCCCTTCTTTTTTAGGTAATTCTATAATCTTACGATTTTTTATTGATGGAGTGAGTTACTGAGTGAGATTTTGAGTTACTAATTTTTATGATAGTCAATCGCATGAGAAGATGGGATGGAGTAGTTGATTGATGTGGCTTCTCCTCTCTTTGATGAAATTGTTTCATAACATTACAATCCTCCTTTTAAACTTGTTCTTCCTTTCACAGTTTCACTTGTGCTTGAGGTTATGAATTGTATTTATTTCAAAATTGATCCTATTTATTTCAAGTAGATTATTTTCAAGCGCTTGTGGTTAGAAATGAAATGTTTATTAACATGATTATTTGGTAATTAGTGCTGCAGTTTACCATGTGGTCAATGTTTGAACCATTTACTTTTTGGTTTATTTGATTTGATTCTTCCACATTGGTTCTGTTCTGGGACTGGCTTTTATGTGTTTTCTTCCACACTTTTTCAATGTTGCATAACAAGGATTTTCTTTTTATGTTGGCTGGTATTGCATATATTTTATGTTTGCTGGCTGGTATGGAATTTTATGTTGTTACAGGTATTGTATATATTTTAGAATGTCCATATTTTAGGGGAGACTTTGCCAAAATTTTGTTAGAAATTTGATTTAGTTTGTGTGTTGATTTTAAGAGCAGTGGTAGTTTTAGTCTTGCTTTATCTCTAATTGGGATTTTTATGTTGTTTTAGCTCTCAATCCATAAGTAAATATGGATCGAAAGTAGATGTTTGCCAATCGTTTGTCGAAGGAATATAAGGATGAAGTGAAAGATTTTATTGGGTTTGTAGTTGGGCATACGACAGACCATAGTAGAATCGTATGTTGTTGTTTAAGTTGATGTTATACAAACAAAGTTAGTGTTAGGGAATTGGAATGGCATTTAGTGAGCAATGCGATTGATCAAACTTATACCTATTGGACAAAGCACGGTGAGACAAGAGGTGAATCTTCTAATATGGGGATAGTGAGAGATATGCGTCAGAGGACACCGATACAAATACATATGATGGTGACCGTTTTGAAGAGATGGTAAATGCGGTTGAAGAAGATCTTCGTGATTGTCCTCAAATGTTTGAGAAGTTGATAAGTGATGCGGAGAAGCCGTTATATGAGGGTTGTACTAAATTCACAAGATTATCGGCAATGTTAAAGTTGTTTAACTTGAAGTCGGGCAATGAATGAACTGATTAGAGTTTTACGGAATTACTCACACTATTGAAAAATATGTTGCCAAATGATAATGTGCTTCCTAGTAGGACATATGAGGCTAAACAAATATTACGCTCTATTGGCATGAGATATGATAAGATACATGCTTGTCGTAACGATTGCATTTTATTTCGTAATGAATATGCATCGTTAAAGTCGTGTCCTAAATGTGAAGCCTCACGGTATAAGAAGGAAGATTCGGCTCCAGAAAAGGTTCTGTGGTATTTTCCGATAATTCTCAGATTCAGGCGTATGTACCGCAGTTCAGAAGATGCAAAAAACCTGATATGGCATGAGGATGAAAGGATTCAAGATGGCAAGCTATGGCACCCAACAGATGCTCCTCAATAGAAAAAAAAATTGATATTGATTATCCTGATTTTCGGAATGAACCAAGAAACTTACGACTTGCATTGTCTACTGATGGATTTAACCCGCATGGTGTTTAGAGTAGTTCTCACAGTACATGGCCTGTGATTTTGGTGATTTATAACCTACCTCCATGGCTATACATGAAGTGGAAATATATGATGTTGTCTTTGTTAATTTCTGGGCCGAAACAACCAGGAAATGATATCGATGTATATTTGGCTCCTTTAATAGAGGACTTGAAGCAAATGTGGGAGACAGGTGTAGTGGTGTATGATAGGTATAGAGAAGAAAGTTTCACCTTGAGGGCTATGATTTTCGGCACAATTAATGATTTTTCAGCATATGGTAATCTGTCGGGATATAGTACCAAAGGTCAGTGTGCATGCGCTATATGTGAAGATAGTACAGATTGGATTCAGTTGGAACATGGTAAGAAGAATGTGTTCCTTGGGCATCGTTGATTTTTTGCATATAAATCATCATTATCGGTCGTGGAGAAAGGCATTCCATGGGGATACAGAAGAACGTAGAACTCATTTGCCTTTGACGGGTGCACAACTGTTTAAAAAAGTAAAAGATTTAAATATTAAATTCGGTAAACCTTATGCGGGAGACCTTGCCACACGAGGGTGGAAGAAAAGGTCAATTTTCTTTGAGTTGCCATATTGGAAGTCATTATATGTAAGACATGTCATTTATGTGATGCATGTTAAAAAAAATATCTTTGATAGTCTCAGTGGTACCTTACTTAATGTGCCGGGAAGACTAAAGACGGCATCAAGGCAAGGCTGGACTTAGTTAGTATGGGATTGAGACGGGAGTTGGGACCGGTAAAGAAAGGGAAACGTTGTACATATCTACCTCCGGCCGCTCATACTTTATCTAGAAAAGAGAAAAGAGATTTTTGTAAGTTTCTTTATGGAGTTAAGATTCCAAAGGGGTACTCTTCAAACATTAAGAACCTCGTATCGATGAAAGATCTCAAGTTAAAGGGTCTAAAGTCTCATGATTGTCAAGTTCTCATGGAGAATTTGCTACCCATAGCTATACGATCTATTTTGCCCAACAAAGTGCGGAATACAGTAACTATGTTGGTGTAAGCCCTAGTGGCCAATCTTTTTTGTATAGATTATTATTTGTATCATGACTTTAGTCATATATGTAATATATGTAAAGGCATCATTTATTATGTTATTAGTGTATAGTATAATAAAGTCCTTAGAATAGACAGTTCGTTCAATGGAACATCAAATATGATTTGATCGCGAGACTCCATTGAACTATAGAACACTATTCTTAAAGTATCCGTAGTCGAAGTATTATTGTTAACTAGGACGACAATAATACATAGAGACTATTGTGTGAGTAGACTGATGACCACATCTCACGGGTCATGAATATGCGATATCAAGTCGGCACGCAAGTATAAATATTAGGAGTAATATTTATATCGGATTGAACCACTATGAGGACGCTTCATAATAGTTATGTAAGTGTCATAGGCGCTCTTCATGGCGACCATAGTGAAGTAGTCCTTCGACTTGAAGTCACTACGATTCCTACATGAGGATTTGTAGGTTTTAACGCTATCAAACGTCATTCGTAATAGGATGATCATAAAGGTACTACTTGGGCCTACAATGAATCATGTTGAGGGGTGTGAGTGATGTAGACAGGATTCGTCCCTCCTACATAACAGGAGTAATGTATCGGGCCTTTCGATAGAGTAAGACGTGAAAATATGCGTGGCCATGCCGAGATGGGCCAATAAGGGATATTTCGCTCATTTCGTGATTACACTTCTACTTGGAGATCAAGGAACATATGATTGAACTTAACGAGGATGACACATTTATGTCTCGTGTTCAATCAAGACATATGGACGAAGGGACATTGGCTTCACAGTGATTATGGTTGCGATAAGGTTAATATCGAATCACCGATATTTTGATAGGCTGGGTGGCAGTGACACATTGCTAGATGTCAATCATTGTCTGTGATGTTTAATATTATATTGAATATTTAATATTAAAATAATATTTAATATCTTGGCCAGTCTGGTGGAAACCTATGTGGTCACACGCATAGAGGTTTTATGATGGAGCAAGACATTAATTAAATTAAGGTAAACTTAATTTAATTAATAGAAATAATTAATTAAATAAGATTTAATTAGTTAAGGGATGATTTAATTAAAAGAGTTTTAATTAAATGGACACAAGTGGGCTTGGCCCATTGGGTATGTGGTGACCTAAGTGGGTGAGACCTTCTCTATTCAAGGTGAAGTGATGCTCAACATAGGCAGACCTAATTTTAGAAATGAGGAGTCACGATCATCCTAAGAGGGCTAGCACCCAAGAGCTCCTAGGATCTCACGTGGACTTAGTAGAGAGGCAATGATTGGTGCCTTTGGTGATCAAGATTATGAAAGCACGCTTCAAGAGGTAAACACTGTAACCTTCTTTGTGATTATTGGCAATGACATGATCCATGGGAATATGGTTTTTCTGCTTAAGAGGATTTTTCTATTAAAAAAATTAAAATTGTTCTTCTTGAAAACCTAACAGTGGTATCAGAGCATGGTTGTTCTATTGCTTGAATCCTCGGTAATATTTTTTTTTGTATATATATATATATATCCTATACATAATAAGCGAATACCGCAAAGAGGATTATTTCCCGCGAAACTCAGTTGTTTTTCCTTACTTCGTTTCCTCCTTCTCCTTCGATCCTGCTACATGTTCGAACATTTCTGCACAGACTTACCTTCCCTTCTTTTCGCCACCTGTTGGAAACGTCCTGCCTAGCTTTATTTTCATCTTATACACACGCTTTTCCCTGCCTTGCTCATCGGTCCTCCCAGCGGTGAGTACTGCCTGGAATTTTTTTCCCGCAAAATCTAGCGCTTCGTTCTTCTTGGTTTAGTCTTCCTTCTTCCAATTTTGCCACATATTACAAACGTTCTGCTCACTCAGACAAATCCTGCAACTAAACAACCATGCATTGGTTGTTAATTAGGTGCCTCAAGAATTGAAAGGGATGAGGGAAAGAGATAGAGAGGAAAAGGAGAAGATCGTACAGAGGAGTGAGGCTGAGGCGATGGGGAAAATGGGTAGCTGAAATTCGCTTTCCACACAAAGCAGCAAGGGTTCCCTGAAAACGTTACAGTAGTCCCACCGCCGCCGCAACAATCACAACCTCAACCATATTCGACCACCACGCCGGACCCTCTTCCGCCACAGCCAGAAGAACCACTAGGTTGAGCCTTTCCGAAAACTTCGCCGAATCCTCCTCCGCTGCTGTTAGAAGCACAAGATCAACATTTTTCGGCCACCATGTGGGATACTTCGACCGTTGTTTCCATTTCAATCACTGAACGCTTCCGCCATCGGCGCCGCTCCTTTCGCCTTGCCTTCTCTGGGCTACGTTGGTCTTTTCCTCTCCTCTTCTTTTTTTTTTAATTGAAGGAAAGGAGCCTCGTAAAAACCTTCTGATGCAAAACCCTCCTTAGGGAAAAAACATCTAGAAGGAAAAAGAGTACTCCTCCCTGTTATAATAGAATAAAATGGGAAAAAGAATACAGAGAAAACATGGGGGGGCTATACCAAAACCCATGCAAAAGGAAAACAAAACAACAAAAGCAACCCCAAAGACAAGGGGAAAAGACCCAAATAAAAATTAAGCAAATCTATAGGCAGGGAAGCCGAACCTATTATTAAAAAACTCAACAGCAATAAAAGAAGGGATGTTATTCCACCAAATAAATAGGGGTTAATGGTTTCGGTCGTGCTCTCTGTTTTGAAGGTAGGAATCTTCTTCTTTCTAATTTCTCTGATTTGAACAATGCTTAATCAATTTCATTTTGGTATTTCTAATGTTATGATTTGCTTGGCTTCCTGTGAGTTTTTTAATTACTATTTCATTTTCATTGCTTTCTTCTAATCTCAAATGCTTTGGTTGAATTTGTGAGTCGATTCTGTGTATAGTGGAGGATGCACTTGCAGACTGGTGGTTAACTTCAGTGCTTGGTAACCTTTGTCAAATGGAATCTTAAGTTTTTTTTATCAATTTCAAACTTGGATTGCTTAAATCATGTTGCTTGTATTTTTCTAAATTTTTCATGGCACAATTTCAGTCGATTGACCTCCTTGATGGAAAGCTAGAAAAGAAGGGTATGTGAAATCATGCTAATAGCCAGAAGAACCACTATGTCGAGGCCTTCCAGAAACGTTGCCGGATCCTCCTCCGCTGCTGCCAGAAGCACAAGATCAACATTTTTCGGCCACCATGTCGGACACTTCGACCGCTGTTTCTGTTTCAGTCACTGAACGCTTTCGCCATCGGCGCTGCTCCTTTTGCCTTGCCTTTTCTAGGCTTCACTGGTCTTTTCCTCTCCTCTTCGTTTGCAAAGCTACTGCATAAATGAGGGTTAATGGTTTCGGTCGTGCTCTCTGTTTTGAAGGTAGGAATCTTCTTCTTTCTAATTTCTCTAATTTGAACAATGCTTAATCAATTTCATTTTGGTATTTCTAATGTTATGATTTGCTTGGCTTCCTGTGAGTTTTTTTATCACTATTTCATTTTCATTGTTTTCTTCTAATCTCAAATGCTTTGGTTGAATTTGTGAGTTGATTATATGTACAGTGAAGGATGCACTTGCAGGCTGGTGGTTAACTTCAGTGCTTGGTAACCTTTGTCAAATGGAATCTTAAGTTTTTTTTATCAAATTCAAACTTGGATTGCCTAAATCATGTTGCCTGTATTTTTCTAAATTTTTCATGGCACAATTTCAGTCGATTGACCTCCTTGATGGAAAGCTAGAAAAGAAAGGTATGTGAAATCATGCTAATAGCTTTGGATCAACTTTGTAGTTGTTTGTTCTTCTACATCTTCTGTATACTTTTTTTCCTTTTTTATGAAACCCATATCTCTCTCCTTTTCTATGAAACGCACCCCTCTTTCCCTCTTTCTCATTGTTTCAGAATCTTCTCAAAGGGTAACTTCACAAAGGTAAACCGGTCAAGATGTTGTGTATGAAAGAGCAAACTATGAAAATACATTTTTGTTTCATGGTTTCTATGATGTCTAATGATTGGTTTCGTACTATGAGTTTTAGAATAAAGAAAATGATTTTTTCTTTTGTGATGAATAAAAGGTGGTGAATTAATGAATGCAGGAACAGGGAGGTGGTGAACTGTTCTGACGAGCAGAATGGGGAACTCTTTCACAATGTTCTTGGGGGGCTTGGCCAATTTGGTATTATAACCCGGGCAAGAATTCTTCTTGGACCAGCACCTACCGTGGCAATGCATCAGTGACTATACTATACAATAAGCAAGGTCTGTTAATTTTGATTAGAGTTTTGTGAGTACCAATTGACATCAATGAAAATTTCTATTTTTTTGGAATAGGTAAAATGGATTAGAGTACTATACTCAGATTTCACAACATTCACTAGAGACCAAGAGAAATTAATATCTGCAGAAAAAGCATTTGATTACATCAAAGGATTTGTGATAATAAACAGAACTGGTCTGCTAAATAACTGGAGATCATCCTTCAACCCACAAGACCCAGTTCAAGCCAGTCATTTCAAGTCAGATGGAAAAACTCTCTTCTGCCTAGAATTGGCCAAATACTTCAACTTGGAAGAAATTGATGTAGTAATTCAGGTAAGGCATGCAACAATTCAATCTCAAGATTAGTTTTTTCATGAAAATATATAGACAATCAAATCATTAACACATGCAAGGTTTTAAAAAAAAAATGTTCGTGACTGCGATCTGGGCTAATTTTCCCTCTTTCTGTTCTAAACCAATAATTGTGTTATTATGATTGGGTGGTAGATATGAGTATTAACAGTTTGGCATTGAGAACAAAATTAAATTTTTACTAACATTCTTTTTTTGTTTACACCATTTGGGTTCTCCTTCTTCTTCCTCCTTCTAATTCTAATAACTACTTTTATGCATTTTCCTCTTCATCCATTCTTCATTTTTAATCATGAAGCTATCTATTTTTTTTTTGCAGGGAAGAAAGAGACTTTCGTATCAAACTAAGAGTTGAAATATTGAACTAAGAGTTGTAATATCTCAATGCATGCGCAGGGTTATTTGTGGTTTTTCACATTCTGATATGAATTTTATATTCTGTAGTGCTTTCTTTTCAATTTTTCCCTTTCCCTTTTGAAGTGTTCGCTAAAGGTGCAAGGTGTGGTTTTGATAGACATAAAGGAGTATGAACCCAACCATCTTCACCAAGCAACACTCACTATTGAAGGTATATACATATTTTATGTTGCTGCTGTTTTGTTGCTTTGTCACCTAACCTGTTTATTTCTTTCCTTTTTAATGCAAATAGATAAATGTCTTCTATCCATATATTCACTAGCTTTGCTCCCAAATTGTTTGAAAAAAACTCTGAAACAACCTAATTATCCTTAACTTTCAGCTATTCCATTTTGTCCTCAACTTTCAGTCTTTCATATCATTGACATGTTTGTTTTATTTCCACTGCTTTATATAGCAGCCAATAGCTAGAAGCACAAACAGAGAGAAGCATGGATTTGTAATTACTGCTTCAAAAAGGAAAAAAATACTTCTTAGGAGGATGCATGGTCAGATAAACTATGTGCATAATTGATGAAGAAGTGAAGAATTTCCTCATAGCTTTCACCTGGTTTTATTGTCGGTTTTGCTTCAGCTTTTCTCTTCTCATTTGGGTTGTTGAAATTGTTCTACTGTATGATGTTGAAAGAATCATAAGATCCATATTGTTGCTGATATGATTTGTGATAAATCAGATAAATTTTGTTTATATGGCATTTGAGTATATATTGTTGACATGAAAGTTATGATTAGGAGTTGTTCTTTGTTATACAGATAACTTTATGCTATTTTCTTATCTTTTTGTCAGGCTGAATGATGTCATGTTATTTTCTATCATTCCCCTTTGAACTTAGTTAGTTAATTAAATTAGTTCTGGTGCAGAAATGAAGTTCTTGGAGCAATGGGTTGTGCTTGAGAGAAGAAATTCATCTTTTGGTATACTTTAAGCATTCTTAATTTGATGGACACCAATTATATGAATAGATACACCACTCAGTTCATTGTTTTCATTATTTTTTTATGGTATTTTGCACACTTTGTAACATTAGATAAAAATGTGACGAATGCTACTTGATAATTAACAAAGTTGATTAAAGAATTGATTGTTACATATTAGTAATTGTTTTATATTTATTTTAGGTATTAAATGTTGTCAAACACCTTCATTTGGGTGATACCATCACATGTGCTTCTGGGGAGAGAGTCCATTATGATGTGCTGCAATTTTGTTGCTATGAGATTCTTTAATTATATATTTGGTATTATTGTGGTATTTATTTTATTTCATTCATCTTAAATGTTCCATTATTCAAGTATTCATGAAGTCTACTTTGAGGTGTCAACAATAGGTGAGGTGCCTCTATAAATATCTGTCTTTTGTGGCAATTGAATTGGATAAAGGATCTCAAGTTTGCTTTAACTTCATTTTCATCTCCTTTGATTTTGTTCCTATTGATTTTAGAGAAGTCTATTACCTATCCCATGTTAGTCTTTTAGAGGCAGGTTTATTAAATTATCATACCTTGAACAAAATAATATAAATTCACTGCAAATTATTAATTTCATTGATTTCATTTTCTTTTAATATACCAGCTCCTGTTTTTCAAGACCCTAGGACTAAAGAGCTGGACTGTGAAACTCAGCGAGGCAAAAGCATCTGGAAAGCAACCAATTGTGAGTTTTTCATTTTGATTGTGTACACTATTTTTTTTAGTGTATCAATAGTTACTCAAGATGATTATAAATGTTGATTTAAAAAATACTATTGCTAAATTGATTGCTGATAAAGGCACCAACCTGACTAATCAGTGACAGTCAGGGTATTGTTTTCGGCTTTAAACCTTTTTTTTTAGCGTGAAGGTTGCAATCTTGCAGATACTACTTTCTTTCACTTTTGCTTATATTAAATTGAAAGTTGCTTAATGGGTACAATGAAGTAGTGTCATATATGCTGAAGTAGTTATATGCTATATATGCTGAAGTAGTGTCTTATAATGGTATATATGCTGAAGTAGTGTCTTATAATGGGTACAATGAATTAATATTTTATCTATAAGAACTCAGAAGCACTTTCTGCACAACAAGCCAGCTAAAGTGAAAAAGAGCTCAGGGAAGGTTTAGTTTCACATATTGTCAAAGTGAGTATGACATCTATTGACGGAGTGTAAGGTGTTCTTCTGATTCGATTATTTTTCTTTTTCCTCCTTTTACAAACATTCATATTTTAAACAATTAATTTTAATTGCCCTTTTACACCGAACATGTTTCCTTCTCCTTTTCTTATGTTGTGGAAAGGGAAAAGCTGAAAAGGACCATTATGTTTGAATGCTTACTCCAACCAATGGAAGAGGATTTGCTGATCTAGGACTAACACTGTCGTGACCAAGAAATGGACAACAGTTAGAATGCTTACTCCAAATGTATAGGAACTTTAATTATATGTATCAGATCATTTTGCCAATAGACTTCATTATTTTCTTTGTTGGAATATAGACGCTTTATTATTTTTTTACTTAATAATGTGTTTGAATTTGGAAATCGCAGAGTCGGTTCTACTTTTCTACTTTGCTACTTTTTCATGGTTTTGTAAATTGTGGATTACTTTATTGTATGGAATTAATGGGGAAACTCTTGATCTTGAACAGTGACCTCGATCAAAGCTCCGAAAACAATGCATAAAGTATCTTGGACCTGTAACTGCATTTGCTGATTTCATTTACTACTTTTTTAATTTTGTTAATTGTAGTTGACCTTAACTATATTGACTTATACTGCATTATTTCAGAAGTTCTGGACTTTTCCTGCTTTCTGACTAATTGGTCCTTCTTAATACTTTCCTAAATTAGCAAGAGAAAGAGAAAGCTATGAATATATTGTCTGCAAGGGAAGGATTATCCACAAGCTAAGATTCTCAGGATGCCAAGTCGATATTTGTAATGAGCACCTCTAAGAAACTTTATGCAGGCAAGGTAACAAGTCAAGCTCTGATACTGTTTCAAGTCTTCAATTTTCTCATAGTTATATACAGGCACCATGCCATTTCTTTCCAACCCTATTGATACATTGTTATAAATAACCTCCCAGAAAAAGAAGGGATCATTCCATCTTATTGCATTTGATTTTGGTAGAGTCCAGATTGTCAAATTTAATGGAATCAAATTTAATGGAATCAGTAAATAGATGTTGGGCACTCACTAATACACATGCTTAGTATTGTTGGGATATTGTTAACTTTTAATAGTTCTTATGGTGCCTTCCATGTGTTTTACTAAAAGAAAGTAGCCATAAGAGGCTGATTATTAAGTGGTCCGTAGTAGTTGAGATACAACACAACGAGACAATTAAAAGGAGTAAAAATGGGGGGGGGAAGTTAGTGAATTATTAAATTTATGATTTTGAACCCCTGATGAAAAAGCAAAGGGCTATGCGGCTATTGTGTTGCTTTGAAAAATAAATCAACTTATTATATTTGGTTTGCAAAATGCCTTCATACAATTTTTACAAGTGCAGTACTCTTTCAACGCAGAACCCCACATTTCAGTAACTTTTCAGATTCACTAAATTGGCGCCTTTTTCATTTTAAAAGTTAGCATTAGTTAATGATATATACTTTTGAGTTTATATTTTCAGTTTTCATTGTTGTACATTCTATGGTTTTAGTTATAGTACAATACTCTCTCTTCTATGGCAACAATAAGTTATGTTGCTTTCTATTTCTTTTAATGGTGGTTTACTGCTGTTTGCCTTTAAGATGTCATAAGGATTATTGTATATGATGTTTGCAAAGGAAATTTTCTACAAGGAGGAGAGTTAAACATAGAAAATGTGGAAGGTTACACTTATCGAAATTACTAGAAAGATTCTTTTTTATGTCATTTTTTAATATCATTCGAACATTATTCCCGTAGAACCTCTGCTTTTAATATCATTCCTGTATAACTACTCTTTTTAATATCATTCTTGTATAACTATTTTTTTAGTATCATTCCTGTATAACTATCTTTTTAATCTCATTTCAAGATAACTGCCCCGTGCGGTGCACGAGACAAAGTACTAGTATATATATATATGTGATTATTGTTTGCCTTGTCGGAATGGGTTTTGCTTTTTCAAAATGTTCATTTTGTGGTTCATCACTGTTCATCTGTACGATTTGTTTTGAAAAAGGAAGAACTCGTGAATTCTAATTTGCGTCGCGCCAGACCCCATTTCACCCGACTTTGATTTCGTGCCTGCACATTTATGAAAGAGGTCAATCTATTTTCAATTTTTTTTTGGCCTGTGCAAATTCAAATGCTTACGAGAAACAATGAATTGTTTTTGAGTGACTGGTTGAGCACTTATTAAATATTTGGTCTGCGCATGAAAATGGCTCCTTCCGTGAATTCGCAATCCAGTGCATTTATTTTTACTTCATTTCATTTGATTAGTCAATTGAAATATGGATGATAAGCTTGAATCTGGAAACGGAAAGCAATTTTTGGTCAATTGGTTTTCACCCTCTAACATTTTGAAAAACACGATTGGTCCATTGTTTTCATTTACGCTTTTGATATGCCTTGAAAAGCATTTTGAAGAGCATTTTTTTTCAAAAGGGATGTTTGATGCAGGATCGGTAAACATGATCAAAAGAAATTATTGGTCCATCATTTGCAATTTTTCGGCTAGATTTTCCTTTTGATTTTATGACTTGCGCAAGTCTTTTGGAATCATGCGTTGGAAAACCTTTTTGATCAAATGCCTTTTACCACCGTGAATGGTTTTCATTTAAGCGAATTGATTCAGTGCATTCATGAATGGATCAAAACCTGCGCATCATTATGTTGGCATTTAAGAGTTAGCATTTTGATACTTTAAAATATTTTAATAATATAAATAATAATAAAGGATTTATTATTATTATTTGTCATTAAATATTTTAAGCATGTGGTTTATGATTATGGCCATAGATTATGATATTATTTTATTTTGGTAAATACGACCTGCGTATCGTGATTTATTTCAATTTAAATACGACCTGTGTGTTGTGCTATTTATTTATTTATTGTATTTAAATAAATACTTTTCTTCAAGAGTTGGAGAAGGGGAACACCACAAGCGGACGCCAGTGAGAGTTTGAGAAGCTTGCTCGTGGGTCAAAGAATTATAATAGTTTAACTATTTAATTTCTCGCATATTAGGATGCCATAATCATAAAACCAAATCTCGTATGTTTGTGTATGTGATACATGAAATGTATGAGATATATGTTTATTGCGTTGTATGTTTGTGTATGAGATGCATGAAATGTATGACATGGGTGATTTAAATATATGATTTATATCTGTGCTAGCATGTATGTCATTGTATGCTTTTATGTTTGGATGAAATATATGTTGCATGAATGCTATGTATACTGAGAGATATGCCTTGTATATTAATACAACGCTGTTGAGATCACCTAATTAAAAATCCCTCAATTTAAATATTAAGTCATATATGCCTTCCGATGCGTGGCACTCGTCAAGGCCAGGATCGATTAAGTGTGTGTCATGCCAAAGCTGGGCACCTTAGTCTATCTTGGTGAGGCGTGATAGGTGAAATATCCAACTGCCAACCATTTGGTTTGACTTAACTAAGCAGATTCAATAGGATTGAAATGGCTTAGAGGCAAGGAGTTGGGCATCAATTTATATGATAAATTGGAATAGGGGGTTATTCACCTAACTGATCTAAGAGTTGCATGGGGATGCAATCGGAAAGGAGTTTCCTACATAAATAACTGAGTTCTAGGTGATCAGCCAAAGCTGACTTAGGACGATGTGAAATATGGATCTTGGTCTCACTAGAAAATATTCCAATAGGATTTGTTACCAATTGACTTCAAACACAAGAGGGGGGTGAATTGTGATAGCGGTGCTTATATAAAGAATTACAGAAAATAAATGACCGAATAATAAATAAAGAACAAAAATAAATAAAGTGCTTGAATGATAAAGAGACAGAGAACAAAGAAGAGCACGCAGCAATTTATACTGAGTTCGGCCACCAAACACCCCCTGGCCTACGCCCTGTCCCCCAAAGCAAACCACTATGGGATTTTCACTAAAACACTAGCTTTTAAATCAGGTTCACTAGAAACCTTTACAACTCTAAACGAGCAATACGTTCAAGAGATATCACCTCTCTATGAACACCTTGGGATTCCTACCCAAAAATAAATGATTTTCACAAATAAAATGAGGCGAAAAAGATACACTCAATAGTGCAGATATAACAAATTGAAGCTCAAATAATACAACTCAAATTTTGTAGAATAAAAAGACTCTCGAGAAAATTGTGCTCAAATAAGTGTGAGTGATGAAAAATATTTGTGAGTTTTTGGCACAAAAATTAAGCAATCGCGTTGTTGTTTTAAAACAAAGCTCACGAGCCGTTATATAGGCAATGGAGGAGCGTCACTTTAAGAAGATTTGTCCGTTGAGGATTTGCCCGGTGCCCTGGCCGTTGGAATTTGTCCGCTATGCGTTGAATATTAAAAGGATTTGTCGTTGCGGGAAGGCGGCTAGGCGGCGACCTCACGAAGGCGGCTCGGCAGCGACCTCACGAAGGCGGCTCGGCGAGCGACCTCGCCACCGCGGCTCGACAGACGACCTCGACAAAGCTCGGCAAAAGACCTAGGCACACGACCTCGGAACACAGCTCGACATACGACCTCCTCATCAGCTCGGCTCTCATAGCTCGGCACGCGACCTCATCAGCTCGACACGCGACCTCGGTACGCGACCTCATAAGCTCGACACCCGACTTCCTCAGAGCTCAACATCCGACTTCCTCCTCAGCTCGACATCCGATTTCCTCAGAGCTCGACACGCGACTTCCTCCTCAGCTCGACATCCGACATCCGACTTCCTCAGAGCTCGACACGCGACTTCCTCCTCAGCTCGACATCCGAGTTCCTCAGCTCGACATCCGACACGAGATATGCATGTCAAAATATTTTGTGCGTGTGTGATTTAATTTTAATTGAGAGCTTTTTATTACTACTTACAAATTGTCTTAATAAAGATAAATAAATACCCAGAACCCAAAGACTTGAAAAACTATCATTCTTGATACGCGTCTTGGTATTCTTTTCCACTTTTTGCACGGTTGACTATTTGTAAAGCTCCCTTTTGTCAATCATCAAAATCATCCTGTCAAGGCATGTATTCACAGACTCCCCCTTTTTGATGATGACAAACATCTCATGGAGGGAATTTAGTAAAATATAATCATGATATAGCAATGAGATATAAGCATGGTTTTTCAATAAAGATATCGAGTTTAAGCACAATATTTAGAAAAACTCCCTCACAATAGGCAATACTTAAAAAGATCACTCCCCTGAATCATGCATTCATGTAACTCTCCCTTTTGGCAACATCAAAAGTGGGAAAGACAAATAAAGCAAGGCATATATTCAGGATTAAACAAGCATATTTTGATAGTTCACGTGATACCAAGCTTGGTGTGTGATGATGATTTGGTTGGACATGATTAGCTAGTTGCATAAGACAAATGCGTCACCCACTCATTATTTCGTACTTAAATAAAATGGAAGGGGAAAAGACCTGCATAAACTCGTTAGCACACTCAAACGCCCAAGATAGAAATTATTCAAAAAGAAAATGCAATCACAAAAATACTCAATGCATGATTGGTCTAAAATTCCCAATTCAGTTCTAATAAAAAAGAAAGTTTCCTTAGGCAAAGGTTTAGTAAAAATATCTGCAAAATCAGAATCCGAGTACCCAATCAAAGTGCATTCAGCACCTTTGGGGTACCATAAACCCGTGTTTTGTGTGCCAATGAGGTATCTCATAATGCGTTTTACAGCAGAGAGATGTGATTCCTTAGGACTAGCTTGAAAACGTGCACACATACAAACACTAAACATAATATCAGGACGACTAGCAGTGAGATAGAGAAGAGATCCTATCATACCTCTATACTTACTTACTTCGACCGACTTACCACCTTCATCTTTGTCAAGATAGCATGAAGTGCTCATTGGAGTTGAGATTTCTTTTGCATCGGTCATTCCAAATTTCTTGAGTAAATCCTTGCAATATTTGGATTGATTGATAAAAATTCCTTCTTTTGTTTGTTTGATTTGAAGTCCAAGGAAGTAATTTAGCTCTCCCATCATTGACATTTCAAATTCACTTTGCATGATATCAGAAAATTCCTTACACAAGGATTCATTAGTAGCACCAAATATTATATCATCGACATAAATTTGAACAAGTAAAATGTCATGCTTTTTGTGTTTAATGAAAAGAGTGGTATCAACTTTTCCTCTTTCAAAACCTTTTTCAAGTAAATATTTGCTCAACCTCTCGTACTAAGCTCTCTGAGCTTGTTTTAAACCATATAAAGCCTTTTTCAATTTGAAAACATGATTTGGAAATTCAAAATTTTCAAAACCGGGGGGTTGATCAACATATACTTCTTCTTGAATAAAACCATTTAGAAATGCACTCTTAACATCCATTTGAAAAAGTTTAAAATCCATGAGGCATGCAAATGAGCGAAGGATGCGAATAGCTTCTAATCTAGCCACGGGTGCATAGGTTTCATCGAAATCTATGCCCTCTTGTTGATTATAGCCTTTTGCAACAAGTCTAGCTTTATTTCTAACAATGATACCGTTTTCATCAAGCTTGTTGCGAAAGACCCATTTGGTCCCAATGACTAGGTGATCTTTAGGCCTAGGGACAAGTTCCCAAACATCATTTCTCTCAAATTGATTTAATTCCTCTTGCATAGCAAAGGTCCAATGCTCATCAAAGATGGCTTCATTGACGTCATTTGGTTCAATTTGAGAGACAAAGGCCATATGATGACATGCATGATTAAGAGAGGTTCGAGTCGTGACCCCTTTTGAGATATCACCTATTATGTTGTCAAGAGGATGGTTCTTTGAGACTCTCCATTCCTTTGGAAGATTTGAGTGAGAGAGTTCTTGAGAGGGTTGAGGCAAGGACTCTTGATCCTCCTTTTGAACTTTTGATCTCTCTTGTTCCTCTAAATAGGTATCTCCAAATACTTCTGCAAGATCATCAACACTTTCTTCTTCTGAAGATTTGGGTGTAGATTCATCAAAACAAACATGCACAGATTCTTCAACACCCAAGTTCTTTTATTAAAAATTCGAAAAGCTTTACTAGAAGTGGAATATCCAAGAAATAAACCTTCATCAGCTTTAGCATCAAATTTACCAAGGTTATTCTTACCATTGTTTAGGACAAAACACTTGCATCCGAAAACGTGAAGGTGGGAAATGTTGGGCTTCCTTCCTTTGTAGAGTTCATACGGTGTTTGCTTAAGGATCGGCCTTATAAGAACTCGATTCATCACATAGCAAGCGGTGCTCACGGCGTCTGCCCAAAAGTACTTAGGAAGGTTAGTCTCATTGAGCATCGTCCTCGCTAGCTCTTCAAGAGACCGATTTTTCCTTTCAACCACTCCATTTTGTTGCGGTGTCCTTGGAGCAGAAAAGTTGTGATCGATGCCATTTTCTGTGCAAAATGCTTCAAATGCTTCATTCTCAAATTTCCCACCATGATCACTTCGAATGGAAGCAATGTTAAGTCCCTTCTCATTTTGTATAACCTTTGCAAGTTTTCGAAAAGCATTAAAAGCATCATTTTTGTGAGAAATAAATAAAGTCCATGTATAGCGAGAATAGTCGTCCACAATAACAAGAGCATAGTAATTGCCACCAAAGCTTTTAGTTCTAGAAGGGCCAAATAAATCCATATGTAAAAGTTGTAAAGTCGGGTTTATAGAAAAAATATTTTTAGATTTGAAAGATGCCTTTACTTGTTTTCCTTTTTGACATGCATCCCAAAGTTTATCTTTTTCAAAACGAAGCTTTGGTAAGCCAATTACTAAGTCTTTACTGAACCAATTTATCAAGATGATCCATGTGAATATGAGCCATTCTTCTATGCCATAGCCAAGATTCATTCTCTTTCCTAAAAACACAGCCTGCATCATTTGAAGGTAGTTCATCTAAATTAACCATATAGATATTTCCAATTCTAGATCCAACAAAAACTGTACTTTTATTAAAAGAATTTACGACCATGCATTTTGAAGAATCAAATATAACATTATTGCCTTTGTCAGAAAGTTGACTAATACTTAGCAAGTTATGTTTCAAACCTTCCACATACAAGACATTCTCTATAATGGGATTAGGACTCTTTCCAATAGAACCAATCCCAACAATGTTACCTTTGTTGTTGTCACCATACCTGGGACATAACCACTATTCTTAGGTACCAATGAGGAGAACTTGCTTTTGTCTCTGTCATGTGCTTTGAACAGCCGCTATCAAGATACCAATTTAAGTCCTTGGCTTTCAAGCACACCTACAACAACAAATCATATTTTAACCTTTGGTACCCAAACCATCTTGGGTCCATATGAGTTAGTCTTGGGCAAGGTGCCCTTTGGAATCCACATATTTTTGCCAACTACATTTTTATTCTTTCTAATATTGCAAATAGAGGCGGTGTGACCATTTCTACCACAGTGAAAGCATTTAATGAAAGGACTACTTGAGGGTTTGTTGTGATTGAAGAGTTTAAAAGATTTTCATGAATTTTTGGATGATAACCTAAACCAGACTTTTCCAAAAGTACCTTTTTGGTTTCCTAACATAATGTTTAGATTATCTCTTCCCATCGTAAATTTTGCAAGAGTGTTATTTAAATCCTTAACCTTATTTTTCAAAACACTACACTCATTGCATTTTAAAACTTCATCCTTTTTATTTTCACAAGATATGGGAGGAGAAGTTTCAATCACAAAGAACTTGTTTTTCTTTAAGAATCACTATCTCTTTGTTTAAAATTTCAATTTTTGATTCAAGAGAAGAGATGGTTTTCTTAGAAGAAAGAACAATTTTTTCCAAGTTTCATCGTTTCATTATTTAATCCTTCACAAGCAATACGCAGCTCATCATAAGTTAAAGGAGATCCGAGTTCAAGAGCATTTACCTCATCCTCCTCGTGTTTTGCCATGAGACATAAGTTGGCCTCGGTAGTACCTTCATGGGTCAATAGAAGGGTGTCCCACATTTCTTTACTTGATCTTGCAATTTGAGACCCTACAGAACTCATCGTAGCTTAAAGCAGAAGTGATGATGTTCTTAGCTTTCAAATTGTATTGGACCTTTTTCTTATCATCTTCGGTCCAAAGTGATCTTGGTTTGTCTACCACTGCATCATTAATTGATTGAGTGGGGACAAATGGACCGTTTTCCCCAGCATCCCAAATCTCAAGATCACCACCCTCAAGAAAGATTTGCATTCTATCCTTCCAATAACCATACCCCTCACCATTGAAAAATGGGGGTCTATTCATGGAAGTTCCCTCGTAATTGTTTGAAGTCATTCTCTTGAGACGGTTAAGTCCTTTATACAAGATTCTAGCTCTGATGCCAATTGTTACCAATTGACTTCAAACACAAGAGGGGGGTGAATTGTGATAGCGGTGCTTATATAAAGAATTACAGAAAATAAATGACCGAATAATAAATAAAGAACAAAAATAAATAAAGTGCTTGAATGATAAAGAGACAGAGAACAAAGAAGAGCACGCGATAATTTATACTGAGTTCGCCACCAAACACCCTGTGGCCTACGCCCCGTCCCCCAAAGCAAACCACTATGGGATTTTCACTAAAACACTAGCTTTTAAATCAGGTTCAGCTAGAAACCTTTACAACTCTAAACGAGCAATACGTTCAAGAGATATCACCTCTCTATGAACACCTTGGGATTCCTACCCAAAAATAAATGATTTTCACAAATAAAATGAGGCGAAAAAGATACACTCAATAGTGCGGATATAACAAATTGAAGCTCAAATAATACAACTCAAATTTTGTAGAATAAAAAGACTCTCAGAAAATTGTGCTCAAATAAGTGTGAGTGATGAAAAATATTTGTGAGTTTTTGGCACAAAAATTAAGCAACTGCGTTGTTGTTTTAAAACAAAGCTCACGAGTACATTATATAGGCAATGGAGGAGCGTCACTTTAAGAAGATTTGTCAGTTGAGGATTTGCCCGTTATTTGTCCGTTGGAATTTGTCCGTTGCGTTGAATATTAAAAAGGATTTGTCGTTGCGGGGAAGGCGGTAAGCGACGACCTCACGAAACTGACTTCGGCAGGCGACCTCTGAAGACAGCTCGGCAGACGACCTCGCCACACAGCTCGACAGACGACCTCGACAAAGCTCGGCAAAAGACCTAGGCACACGACCTCGGAACACAGCTCGACATATGACCTCCTCATCAGCTCGGCTCTCATAGCTCGGCACGCGACCTCATAAGCTCGACACGAGACCACGGTACGCGACCTCATAAGCTCGACACCTGACTTCCTCAGAGCTCAACATCCGACTTCCTCCTCAACTCGACATCCGATTTCCTCAGAGCTCGACACGCGACTTCCTCCTCAGCTCGACATCCGACATCCGACTTCCTCAGAGCTCGACACGCGACTTCCTCCTCAGCTCGACATCCGAGTTCCTCAGCTCGACATCCGACACGAGATATGCATGTCAAAATATTTTGTGCGTGTGTGATTTAATTTTAATTGAGAGCTTTTTATTACTACTTACAAATTGTCTTAATAAAGATAAATAAATACCCAGAACCCAAAGACTTGAAAAACTATCATTCTTGATACGCGTCTTGGTATTCTTTTCCACTTTTTGCACGGTTGACTATTTGTAAAGCTCCCTTTTGTCAATCATCAAAATCATCCTGTCAAGGCATGTATTCACAGGATTTTCTGAGTCAATGCTGAGGGTCATTGATTTGAGTAAAATAGTGAGAGCGTATTTAATAAAAGTCCTTATTAAATATGTTTTGTTCATGATACTTTGATTCTGCATATTTCTGTAATTGATATTACCATGACATTAAACACATTGATTAACTGCGAATGTCCTTTGGAAGGACAAGGTATCCAAAAATGAAATTCTGGAACGGTACAGGAATTTGAGGATAGTCCTCAAGTATGAGAAAAGTTGTATGTTCTCAAGCAAAAGATTCTTGAGCAACCTACTCCTATTAGGATCGAAAGGGATGCTTATGAGAAGCAACGAGTCGATGCCTTGGATGTAGGATAATTCATGCATAGACGCCAAAGACGAAGAGCTTCTACACTTGTTTGCAAGAGTTGAGGGACTCTCTTAACTATGGGTTGTCCTCTTTATCTTTATTTTCTTTGTAGATATAATTATTGGTTATGTGACAATCATTTTATTTCTTGTGAGACCTTAATACTAATCCAAGAATTGTGCATCATTCAGTATCTGTTTTTCTTTTGACATGATTGGTGTTGTCATCTGTCAAATATCACTTAGCATGTGTCAAGGAAAAATACTTGTGTTGTTGCTTTGATTCATAAACAGGCCACCTGATGAGTGGAGTTCTTGAATTATCTCGCATGAATTGTCATCTGTCAAATTTCAAGACTAAAAAAATACCTTCAATTTGAATACCAATGGTAAGCAGCTTTTTAGGAGATAGTGGACATCCTTCTAACATAAAATTTAGCTAATGTAAGCTTTATCATCATCCGATTGGATCACTTAAAGAATGAATATTATTAGCACATCTTAAACATGCATTGGGGATAGTTCTGTTTTGGGAGGGAGGCATGAATTGGTATTTTTTTCCCTTATAATTTTAAAGTAGCCTTGTTAAAAGTCTTGCTTCTTTTCACTGTAACTTTGTGGATAATTACTAAGCATGTTTGGTTTGCAATCCACCATCTTTATAACCAGACAAAATCAAGTTCATGTTGATTGTTGACTTGTTTCAAGATGTTATCATTTTGATCTGGTTCTGCATTTTCTCCTTTAAAGTATATAGATATCTGAGATTGTTGAAATATAGCTCTAATATAGGGTGGTTGTTAAGATGTTGTCAATGTCAATTGTGGTGACCAGTTGCTTGTTGAAGGAAGATATACAAATCTCAAGTGGAAAAAATTCAAGTAACACTTGCAGGATTTAATGTCCAAGCAAAAGAACCTTGGCTAGATTATTTTCTTGACTAGTTTATTGATTGTTTGATTGATGTAAAGGGATTCGTTCTTTTTAATGTGTACTTATGAGTTTAAGCTGATTGAATCTTGGTTCCATGTTTCCTTTTTTCATTGACTTTGTCACTACGAGATGCTAATGGTATAATTTGCTATTGGAAATTATTTATTATAAATAAGCCCCATCATTCATTTGTTATAACATTGAAAGTTGGGGAAATGATTTTGTTCCAGCCTTCGTTCAGTGTGTTGTTGTGTAGTTTCTAGTGAATTTTCAAGCATACTTTTCACAAATGTAGCGTCTAAGTATTTTGGGTCCAAATGGTATTCCGCATTATTTTGGTTTTTTTTTTTTACAAAAGAACATTATTAGCGTCGGCCAGCCCATGCTAAAAGCTGACGCTACCAGTAGCGTGGGCTAAACCGACGCTAATTAGGTGTTGGCCGACGCTAACTTTAGTGTCGGCTGCTTTTTTAGCGTCGGTTTCAGCGTGGGCTAAGCCAACATTAACTAGCGTCGGCCTCAAAATAGCGGACGCTAAAAGTTAGCTTCGAGCGTTTTAATGTCGGCCACGACACCGACGCTAATCGTGATTTAACGTGGGCTTTTCACGATTAGCGTCAGCTTTTAGCCTACGCTAACAAGCAACATTCTAGTAGTACTCTACCAAGAGCAAGCAAGTCATGAAAGGTTTGAGGCTACCTATTCCTTTTTCAGCTACAAGCTGGTAGTGGGTAACTCAGTGGGTCCTCATGTGCTTTATACTATTGAGTACAATGAGAACCAAGAAAAAGCTGGGATTTCCTATTTGCCAAGAGTTGGCTACTGACTTAATTAAGCAAGAGTTGCTAAATGGTTAGAGTCGAAAAGAATAGGCCATGTTGATGGTCATGGAAGGGAAAGACCTGATGTTTGCTATCAAGGAGTAACACATGGGCAAGAACAAGTTCAAGCCCAGTACTTCTACCTTGAAGCTGACATAAAAAGGATGCTGAGAAGGGCACGTGCAGCTTCCAATATGGTTGGACCGGATGTTGGAAGGAGAATTGACACATGAACTAGAAAGAATATAAATTGAAGAAATGAAGTTGGACTTCTTCTTCAGGTATTTTGTCATAGAGGACAAGGGGCTTGCCTTTGAACTAAATAAGTGTTATTAAGTTCAAACTATTGATGGAAACATCACTTCCATTTCTTTAGTGGACCACGTGTCATTGTTATAGATCTTGAAAGACACGTACCACGTGTCATTGATCTCAAGTTGCCCATCTGTGACATAAATACGAATAAGGTCAAATATCAAGTAATTTGATTTTTATATACCTAGGCATTAATGTTTAGGCTAAATAAGTAAGAAACATAATTCTAAGTTCCATTAAGATGGATTCTTGGACTAAGTCAATTGTGAATCATTTGAGGTCTATAGTTCTTACTTATTGGAAAAGACGACTAAGCTCCGATCACTAATCGTGGTGAAAGGACTAGTAATCTTTTGGCGTGATACATGAGATGTATATGGGCCACTAAACAAGTTTGCAAAAGGTAGGTTTTCGGACTTCGTTGGGTTTACTATTGACTACAGTAACTAGGGATTTGTGTATCTTATGAAACACAAATCGAAAACCTTTGAAGAGTTCAAAGATTCCAAGGATGAAGTGCAGAACCACATTGGCAAGAGTATTAAGACCATATGATTGGATCAGGATGGTAAATACTAAAGCCAAGAGTTTGACTATCTAAATCGCACCTTGTCAAACATGGTCCGATCAATGATGAGTCAGTCAAAACTTTGTGACTCTTTCTGGAGTATGCTTTATATACAAATGTTTCTCGCCCTTAACTATATTCCATCTGAGGTAGTAAAATGGTTTCATATGAGATATGGAATGGTCGGAAAGCCAAGCGTGACATTTATGAAGATTTGGCTTATCAAGATTATTTGATAAACTTGAACCCAAACTGAATAAATGTGCTTTGTGGAGTATCCTTAGGAAACTAAGGGATATTGTTCCTACAATGTCTCCAAGGACAAAAAGTTTGTCACGAAAACTGGAGTATTCCTTAAAGGAAGTCATCTCCAAAGGAACCAGTGGGAGAAATGTAAAACTTTGCTTGCCTACAATAGATCATGAAGCAACCCCACAAGTGTTATTGATGAGCCACCGATTCAAATTACACAAGATCTGTGTAGATCTAACAGGCCACATCACCAACATGAGAGACATGGACTTCTCCTAACTCAAGAATGTGATGTGCTGCTCAGGGATCAAAATGAGCCTGTGACCTACCTAGATACCATAGTTGGCTCAGATTCTGAGAGGTGGCTTGGAGCCATAGAATCTATGATGAAATCCATGTGAACCAACAAGGTTGGACCTTGATGGAGTCAATCGAATGGGTGAAATCCATAGGGTGCAAGTGGGTCTTTAATAGAAGACTGACGTGGATGGTATTGTGAATAGCTTTAAGGTGTGATTTGTCGTGAAAGATTTCATGCAAATCCATAGTATAGACTGTGGTGAGACCTTCTCCCAATCATGGTGCTTAAATCCTTCAAGATTCTACTTGTTGAAGATCCATTTATGGATTTGAGCAAGCTTTCAAAAGCCAGAATCTTCATTTTGATGAGACTGTTGGACAATAGGATTCATCAAGAACGAAGATGAGCTTGTATGAAAGTTAGTGGGAGTATTATTACTTTCTGGTCTTGTATGTGGATTACATACTGCTCATCAGAAATAATATCCCCACAAAGCATAAAAGTATAGTTGGGAAATGTTTCTTGATGAAGCACATAGGTACACTTCCTAAGTGTTAGGATTCAGGATCTATAGAGATAGATCGTAAAAGTTGCTCGACCTTAGTCAATGTACATATGTTAACATGGAAAGGACTTGTCCAAGGGACAATCTCCTATCTCATCGGTTGAGAAGGAGAACATGAGAATGATTCCAATTGTTCCGGCAATTGGATATATCATGTACACCATGATATGTACTATACCTGATATCTCATATGCTTGCAGCATCATGAGAATGTACCAAATTGATTTCATTGTGGTTGTAGTCAATAATATCTTTGAGTACCTGAAAAGACTAAAGATACATTCTTGACAGATGATGGTAAGGAAGAGGTTGTTGTAAAGTGTTACATCGACGCTGCTTCCAACCCAATAAAAGTAAATCCAGGTAGCAGTCTGGATTTGTGTTTTGCCTATATGGTAGCATTATCAGCTGGAAGAGTTCTAGGTTAAGGACAAATGCTAATTCTCTTATAGATGCCGAGTATATAGTCGCTTCTAGTATGATTAGAACGCCGTTTGGATCAAGAAGTTCTTTTGAACTTGGCGTAGTTCCTAACTATGTGAACTCCATTAATCTCATTGTGACGACGACGGAGTAATTGTGTAAGCCAAGGAAACTTGATCTCACCAGTGATCCGAACATATAGTAGGAGCTTCCATCTCATTCGATAGATGCTAGACGAGATGTAAAGATGTGCAGAATGATAACACAAAATAATCTGCTAAAGGAGTCTCTTGCTCAATAGTAGCTTGACACTCACACTAGTTTGATGAGTGTTGAATTGATGCTCGATTGGCAATAGTGCTAGTGGGTGATTGTTAGTGTAAGCCCTAGTGGCCAATCTATTTTGTACAGATTATTATTTGTATCATGACTTTAGTCATATATTTAACATATGTGAAGACATCATTTATTATGTTATTAGTGTATAGCATAATAAAGTCCTTAGAATAGATAGTTCGTTCAATGGAACATCAAATATGATTTGATCGTGAGACTCCATTGAACTATAGAACACTATTCTTAAAGTATTCGCAGTCGAAGTATTATTGTTAACTAGGACGACAATAATACATAGAGACTATTGTGTGAGCATAATGATAACCACATCTCACGGGTCATGAATATGCGATATCAAGTCGGCACACAGGTATAAATATTAGGAGTAATATTTATATCGGATTGACCCACTATGAGGACGCTTCATAATAGTTATTTAAGTGTCATAGGCGCTCCTCATGGAGACCATAGTGAAGTAGTCCTTCGACTTGAAGTCACTACGATTCCTACATGAGGATTTGTAGGTTTTAACGCTATCAAACGTCATCCGTAACAGGATGATCATAAAGGTAGTACTTGGGCCTACAATGAATCATGTGGAGGGGTGTGAGTGATGTAGACATGATTCGTCCCTCCTACATAACATGAGTAATATCTCGAGCCTCTCGATAGAGTAAGACGTGAACATATGCGTGGCCACGCCGAGATGGGCCGATATGGGATATTGGGCTCATTTCATGATTACACGTCTACTTGGAGATCGAGGAACATATGATTGAACTTAACAAGGATGACACATTTATACCTCGTGTTCAATCAAGACATATGGACGAAGGGACATTGGCTTCACAGTGATTATGGTTGCGATAAGGCTAATATCGTATCACCGATATTTCCATAGGCTGGTTGGCAGTGACACATTGTTAGATGTCAATCATTGTCTGTGATGTTTAATATTATATTGAATATTTAATATTAAAATAATATTTAATATCATGGCCAGTCTAGTGGAAACCTATGGGGTCACACGCATAGAGGTTCTATGATGGAGCAAGGAATTAATTAAATTAAGGTGAACTTAATTTAATTAATAGAAATAATTAATTAAATAAGATTTAATTAGTTAAGGGATGATTTATTTAAAAGAGTTTTAATTAAATGGACCCAAGTGGGCTTGGCCCATTGGGTATGTGGTGACCCAAGTGGGTGAGACCTTCTTTATTCAAGGGGAAATGATGCTCATCATAGGCAGACCTAATTTTAAAAATGAGGAATCACGATCATCCCAAGAGGGCTAGCACCCAAGAGCTCCTAGGATCTCGCGTGGACTTAGTAGAGAGGCAACGATTGGTGCCTTTGGTGATCAAGATTGTGAAAGCACGCTTCAAGAGGTAAACACTGTAACCTTCTTTCTGATTCTTTACATTGACATGATCCATGAGAATAGTGTTTTTTCCACTCAAGAGGATTTTTCTATTAAGAAAATTAAAATTGCTCCTCTTGAAAACCCAACAAACTAAACTTTGTTTCTTCTTTAAGGCAATTTGTAGTAGAGTGATTGACCCTAGAAAGTTGCCAGCCTTGTAAAAAGAAATTATTCTGACTTTGTGTGAGCTTGAGATGTATTTCCCGCCTTCATTCTTTGACATCATGATTCATCTGACTATTCATCTGGTTAGAGAGACACAATTGTGTGAGCTAGCTTACATGAGATGGATGTACCCGTTTGTGCGTTAAATGAAGATATTAAAAGGCTATGTGAAAAACCGATCACGACCAGAGGGTAGTATTGTTGAACGGCATATAGTCGAAGAAGCTGTTGAATTTTGTACGGAGTATCTATTTGATGTTGAACATTCTATAGGGCTGCCACAGTCTCGTCACACAGGAAGAAGTGCAGGGGAGGGGATTACTAGACTTGAAATATTGACTATATCAAGGAAAGAATGGGAACAAGCACACACTTATATGTTCTACACAACACCGATGAAGTTGATTCATATGTTGTAAAACACAAGGACATACTCAAGAGCTTGTACCCAAGTAAGAGTCAAAATTGGTTAATAACAGAACACAATCGGTGTTTTATAAAGTGGCTGAAAGAATACATTCCTGCAGAGTTTATCGCAAATCCTAGCTCGGTTTCAGAAAGGTTGAGATGGTTAGCTAAAGGTTCAGATATACATGTTATCTCTTATTCGGTTATCTGATGAACGGGTACACTTTCTGTACAAAAGAACACGATGATCGGAGGAGAATGCAAAATAGCGGAGTGACTCTTGTAGCTGAATCTATGCATATATCAAGTGCCAAAGACAGAAACCCCATATATGCGAATATGTCATACTTCAGGGTCATTGAACGCATATGGGAGCTGGATTATAAGATGTTTCGAGTGTCTGTGTTCCAATGCAAGTGGGTTGAGAATAACAACGGTGTACAAATGGATGAGTTGGGGTTCATGCGGGTGAACTTTAATAAGCTGGGATATCAAGATGAGCCCTTTATTTTAGCATCGCAAACTCAACAAGTGTTCTATGTCACCGATCCAGCTGATATGAATTGGTCCATTATTCTATTGACTAACAAAAAAATTGTTAATGAGATTGATGATGAAGCACATGAATATGCTGACATTGAGGATGACCCTTTCTTCGGGACATCACAATCATTGTTTGGGGCAAGTACACCTATAGAGGATGATGTGTATATTAGAAATGATCATAATGAAGGGCTTTGGATCAATCCACTATTTCATAAGGGACGCACAAATCTCAATAAAACGAGAAAAAGGAAAAAAGTTGCTTAAATGTACATGTATGTAGTGAATGCTATTTAATTTTTATTAATTTATTGATTAATTAAATGTGTATTCATTGATTTCTCTATTAAAACTATGTGATTATGAATTGCCATTTTTTAATTACTTATGTGTCTAATTTTTTTGCAGGTAAATGGCATCTCAAGGTGATGATAGTGCTCCCGAGGCCACCCAAAAGGGGACGTCCCATGGACCGACTTTTAAGAAGAAACTCATTCGCGAGAGGAGTAAAGGAGTTGTAAAACGTGTGGTAAGATACTTATCAATTAGTCTAATTGATTGTTTCATTTTTTTGTTGAGTATCTAAATATGTACACTTATGCTATTTTTTTACAGGTTACATGGATTGTTAGGGGCCACAGTGCAGAAGACGATCCCAATTACCCGCGAAAATTAGAAGGATAAGGATCCATCTTTGAAGGAGCTAAAAGATGAGATCTGGAGTGAGATATAGGTATATAAATATAAATTAATTAACATTGGTTAATTGTATTGTTTCTTAATTAATCTAAACATACTTATAGTCTACCATTTTGTTTATAATGTTTTTGCAGAAACATTTTGATGTTGATGAGACCCGAAAGGATATTACACTTAGGATAGGTGGAAAATCACACCGAAATTTTTGAACTGCCTTGGCGAACAAGTGGTTGAGAGACGAAAACGGGAACATCGGACATGAGCCTCCAGCAAAATATGCGTCGTTCATAGAACATGATGATTGGAGCGCTTTTATAAGAAGATGCACAGATGAAGAATTTTTTGTATGTACAATAATATTTATAACTTGTATATATGACGTTAAACCATGCATTGATATATTCTTATATTTTTATGTAGTTCATAAGCAATGAAAATCGGCGAAGAGCGTCAAATCCTCCATACCCTTACAAAGGAGGGGTTAAGGGGTATCCCCGCATTGAGGAAGAAATGGTATGTACAATATCTTTAATTATAACTTGTTTTAACACATCTCTTGGTTTCTTTCTTAGTAATGGTGAATTTCGATTTGTTTATTCATATGTACAGCTGTTGGAGTCAGGAGAAGATGCAACATCTCAATCAATTGATCGATCTTGTTTGTGGATAGAAGCCCGCCGAAACAAGGAGGGTGAGATTGAACATCTTCCCACTAGAGAAGTGGCTGACAAAATTGTAAGTATGATAGCATTAATTAACGTTTTCATTTGTGATAATGATAATATTTAAAAATCTTTGTTAATAATATTTGCGTGTCGCAGGATGAACTGTCAAAGTCTATGTCAGATTTGTCTAGCCAAGACATCCTTTCCTAAGCCATACCCAGCAAGGAGTATCTTGGTCTGGTAAGGGGCATCAGATTTGGTGTCTCCCAGGGCGCTATCTTTGGATCACAGAAGCGCACAAGACGCCATGTTGATGCTAGTGAAACAGAAGACTTAAGGAGAATGGTAGCTCAACTATACAAAAAAGTTCAGGAATTGGAAGATAGCAAGAAGGATAAGGAATCAGTGGAGATGGAGGAGCATGAGTCACCTATCCCTAACGCAAATAGTGTTCGAGATAGTTGTACTATTGTGTGTCCCGAGGTAATAATCGTTAGATTTCTTTTTATAATTTGTCACCTGAGTATTCAATGTTTTAACATATTAATATTTTGTTTATCATTGGTTTAGGGAATTCATGAGTGTAGCCTATATTTGACAAGCCAGACGCAACGAATGGTCGGTAAGGGAATGTTATATAACGAACCAGGTGTGTTACTACACAACCTACCGTTACCTCTCAATCATGTGAAGGTTAGAGTTGACATTGCATTTGAGGGGGATGCACCATTGCCTATACCACTAGAGGCGGCAGATGTGATGACAGTGGAACAGGCAATAGGTACATATGTGGCATGGCCAAACCACCTCATAGTTATAAGTCATATAGTACGTATATGTTAATAAATATGATTCACTATCATATACTGCATATATTTATTAAATTAGGTGGTCACTAACTATTCCATGTATTGGAATGCAAAATATGTAGGTATCCCCAAAATCCAAAGTCAAGGACAAGGGCAAGAGCAAGCAGCCTATAGCTAGCCCATTTGTTGGCAATCAGCCAACAAATGGGTCATTTACATCTCTAGTGAAGAAGGTTATCGCATCTACCTCTCAGCCTCCTACAGCTCCTGCTATGGATTTTATAATTTATCTTAGAGTCCATGTGACAACAAAGATGAAGGGGGAAGATACCATTAAAGTACCAATGGATAAATCAATTTTGGGTTATGAGCACGCGCTAAGAGCTGGTGCTAATGGTGAAATTCAAGAAATTGTTAATGACCACCTATAGTTAAGTGAAACTGTTATTAGCGTATATCTCAGGTACTCCATTAAACTTTAAAGTATCTAATGTTTGTTTATTCTTTCAACCAAATATTTATGTTATTGTTAATGCATTAATTTATATGCATATTTTAATGTAAGGTACTTGTATCAAGAGATATTGATCCCACAAGAGCAGACTCAAAGGTTTGTGTTTTTGTGCCCACAACGAACACATATATATGCAATCATGGAATGCTGACATGTTGAATATATAGTTCAGTGCTTGGCATTACCAAATCCTAAGTCTAAGACTCTGTTTTTGTCACCTTGCAATGTAGTGTAAGTCATTTAATTTATATATATATATATATATCACTTCATCAATGATACTAAATTTATTAAAATGTGTTTACCTGCTTATGATTTTTTCTCCAACATTTTTGTAGGGATCATTGGTTATTGTTAGTGATTAACCTGACTCAAAACACTATGTACTATCTAGATCCATTGCATGTATAAATCAACCTGCGCAAAAAATGAAAGAGAAGTACAATCAGTAATTGTGTGTGTATATATATATATATACTTAATATACATATATGCACTTTTATGCATGTATTGGAATGGTTATGGTTTATGAATCTGAAATTGGATATTGGTTATGAATGTATTGGAATGGTTATGCTATGAACTTAAACGTTTACAAATATTGTAATGTTGAAGTGTTTATTTGTTTATGTTTGGCCTATGTGACCCCTTGTGCTGACTGGTATGGTATTTTACGTTGTTATAAGTATTTTATAAATTTTGGAATGTCCATATTTTAGGGGAGATTCTCCCAAAATTTTGTTAGAAATTTAATATAGTCTGTGTGTTGATGTCAAGAGCAGTGGTTATGAATGTATTGGAATGGTGTTTTTTGGTTGGTAGAAATGATTATGAGTACAAAATTGGATATTGAATGATTTTGTTTGATTTAGCACTTAGGGCTATCCTAATTTATCGAAGAAATAATTCTCGGTTTTCTAAATCGACTCCACCTAAATGGATACCGATAAAGGTATTTATACCAAATTTTTCTGCAATATTCAAATTACCAAAATAAAAAAAATTAATTTCATATTTTTTGTTTTATAGTGTCCTTGCCAATTAAACTCTGATGATTATGGCCGGTATGTTTTGAAATTTCTCAAGGATATTCTCGTTCATAACTAAACACAAATTCCAACAAAGGTACGTATGTAATAATTTCAAAGTTTATATAATTTTTTTTTTACTTTTACACATACCATTTGAATGCATATGTTCAATTCTAACTTGATTTAATTTTCATTTCGCAGTAATTTCCTGATTGTCAATTCGACACATACTCTGATCATACCGAACTCAAAGAAAGTGGTGTCGATATTTTGCTACGAATTTTATCATTTATAGGCAGCTAGAAGAAGAAGATTAATATTTAATGTTTAGGTGAGTTTGTTAAATTTGGTTTTTGTTAGTTTGGCATTGATGGTAACATGCTTATGTGGTTAAAAAATTCATGTACGTTTGTTGAAGTTTAGCATACTTGAATTGGAATAAGTTCACATGAATTTGGGAGTAAAATTCTGCACTATTTAGCACATTTGTTGAAGATTAGCATACTAGGTAGACTTATATTAGATTTTATTATGTTTGGCCTATGTGTTTTCTTCCACATTTTTCAATGTTGTATGACAAGGATTTCCTTTTTATGTTGGCTGGTATTGTATATATTTTATGTTGGCTGTCTGGTATAGTATTTTATGCTGTTATAGGTATTGTATATATATATTTTGGAATGTCCATATTTTAGGGAAGACTCTGTCAAAATTGTTAGAATTTTGATCTAGTCTGTGTGTTGATTAGAAGTGGAAGAAGAAGAAGAAGAAGATATTAGGGTAATTTTTAGGTACTATTTGTAGCATGACATGTATAATGTTTAGTTAATGTATTTTAATATTATAGTGATGATAATTTTGTTAATTGTGAGAATTATATTGTAATTTATTCATGTTAATGCAGTTAGGTGTTGATGACAATTTTGGTGTGCATTTTGTGTTATTACAATATTATGCAACGGTTATTATGTGAATATGAGGAACCTAAAAAAAAAGGAGAATAAACAGCGCTTCATTACGGAAGCGCTGCTTATTGCATATGAATAAAGAGAATAAATAGAGCTTCATAAAGGAAGTGATGTTTATTGCTTATGAATAAGCAGCGCTTCCTTAAGGAAGCGCTAAGGAAGCGCTGTTTATTCTCCTTATTCATATGCAATAAGCAGCGCTTCCTTAATGAAGCGCTGTTTAATGTCATTTTTCAGTAGCGCTGCATAAACGCTGTTTTTTGAAATACATTCAGCAACGGCTGAATATGCAGCGCCATTAAGCGCTGTTTAAGGCAAAAAATAAGCGTTGTTTATTGCCAAAACTGTTGTAGTGATAGTAGAATCGTATGTCCTTGTTTAAGTTGTTGTTATGCAGACAAAGTTGGTGTTAAGGAATTGGAATGACATTTAGTGAGCAATGAGATTGATCAAACTTATACCTGTTGTACAAAACACAGTGAGACAAAAGGTTAATCTTCTAATACCATGGGGAATAGTGGGAGATATGCGTCAGATGACACCACTACAAATACATATGATGGTGACCGCTTTGAAGAGATGGCAAATGCGGTTGAAGAAGATCTTCGTGATTGTCCTCAAATGTTTGAGAAGTTGATAAGTGATGCGGAGAAGCAGTTGTATGAGGGTTGTACGAAATTCACGAGATTATCGGCGATGTTAAAGCTGTATAACTTGAAATCGGGTAATGGATGGACTGATAAGAGCTTTACAGAATTACTCACCTTATTGAAGGATAGGTTGCTGGCTGATAATGTGTTTCCTAGTCGGACATACGAGGCTAAACAAATGTTACGCTCTATCGGCATGGGTTATGAGAGGATACATGTTTGTCCTAACGATGGTATTTTATTTCGAAATGAATATGTATTGTTAAAGTCGTGTCCTAAATGTAATTCATTACGGTATAAGAAGAAAGAATCGACTCTAGAGAAGGTTATGTGGTATTTCCCCATAATTCCCAGATTCAGACGCATGTACCGTAGTTCAGAAGATGCAAAACACTTGACATGACATGAGGATGAAAGGATTAAGGATGGCATGCTGCGGCACCCGGTAGACTCTCCTCAATGGAGGAAAATTGATATTGAGTATCCTGATTTTGGGAAAGAACCTAGAAACCTAAGACTTGTATTGTCTACTGATGGATTTAACCCGCATGGCGTTCAGAGTAGCTCTCATAGTACATGGTCTGTGATTTTGGTGATTTATAACCTACCTCCATGGCTATGCATGAAGCGTAAATATATGATGTTGTCTAAGTTAATTTCTGGCCCCAAATAACCAGCAAATGATATAGACATATTCTTGGCTCCTTTAATTGAAGACTTGAAGCAAATGTGGGAGACGGGAGTAGATGTGTACGATGGGTATAGAGAAGAAAGTTTCACCTTGAGGACTATGATTTTCGGCACAATTAATGATTTTTCGGCATACGGTAATTTGTCTGAATACAGTACCAAAGGCCAGTGTGCATGCCCTATATGTGAAGATGGTATAGATTGGATGCGGTTGGAACATGGTAAAAAGAATGTCTTCCTTGGGCATCGTAGGTTTTTGCCTCAAAAGCATCATTATCGGTTGTGGAGGAAAGCATTTAATGGGAATACTGAAGAACGTAGAGCTCCTTTGCCTTTAACGGGTGCACAACTGTTTGAAATGGTAAAAGATTTGAGTATTGAATTCAGGAAGCCTTTTGCGGGAGAGCTTGTCAAACAAGGGTGGAAGAAAAGGTCGATTTTCTTTGAGCTTCCATATTGGAGTTTATTATACGTGAGACATTTCATTGATGTGATGCATGTTGAAAAAAATGTCTTTGATAGTGTCATTCGTACCTTACTCAATGTGCCCGGGAAGACTAAAGATGACATGCAAGGCAGGACTTGGTTAGTATGGGATTGAGATGGGAATTGGGACCGGTAAAGAAGGGGAAACAACGTACATATCTACCTCCAGCTGCTCATACTTTGTCTAGAAAAGAGAAAACGGTTCTTTGTAAGTTTCTTCGCGGAGTTAAGGGTCCAGAGGGGTACTCTTCAAATATTATGAACCTCGTATCAATGAGAGATCTCAAGTTAAAGGGTCTAAAGTCTGATGATTGCCATGTTCTTATGGAGAATTTGCTGCCCATTGGTGTACGATCCATTTTGCCCATCGAAGCGCGAAAGACCTTAACTAAACTTTGTTTATTCTTCAATGAAATTTGCAGCAGAGTGATTGACCCTGAAAAGTTTCCAGCATTGCAAACAGAAATTGTTTTGATTTTACGTAAGCTAGAGATGTATTTCCCACCTTCATTCTTTGACATAATGATTCATCCGACAGTTCATCTGGTTAGGGAGACACAATTGTGTGGACCAGCTTACATGAGATGGATGTACCCATTTGAGCGTTACATGAAGATATTAAAAGGGTATTTGAAAAACCGATCACGACCAGAGGGTTGTATTGTTGAGCGGTACACAGTCGAACAAGCAGTTGAATTCTGTTCCGACTACCTATCTAATGGTGGATATTCCATAGGGTTGCCAAAGTCTCGTCACACAGGAGGAAGCAAAAGGAAAGGGATTACTGGATGTAAAATATTGACTATATCAAGGCAACAGATGGAGCAAGCACACTTATATGTTTTACATAACGCCGATAAGGTTGATTCGTATGTTGTAAAACACAACAAAATGCTCAAGAGTATGCACCCAAATAAGAATCAAAATTGGTTAACAAGAGAACACAATTGGTGTTTTATAACGTGGCTAAGAGATCACATTTCTATAGAGTTTGCTGTAAATCCTACCTCGGTTTCAGAAAGACTCAGATGGTTAGCGAGGGGTCCAAGTATACATGTTATCTCTTACACCGGTTATTTGATGAATGGGTACACATTCAATATAATAGAACATGATGATCAGAGTAAAATACAAAATAGTGGGGTCTCTCTTGTTGCTAAAGTTATGCATATCTCAAGTGCCAAAGACAGAAATCCCATATATGCAAATATGTCATACTTCGGGGTCGTTGAACACATATGGGAGTTGGATTATGCTAAGTTTTGGGTGCCTGTGTTCCAATGTAAGTGGGTTGACAATAATTACGGTGTAGAATCGGATGATTTGGGGTTCATGAAGGTGAATTTCAGTAAGTTGGGATATAAAGATGAGCATTTTATTTTAGCATCGCAAGCTCGATAAGTATTTTATGTCACCAATCCTACCGATATGAATTGATCCATTGTTTTGTTGACTAACAAAAAAATTAGTTATGCGATTGATGATCAAGCAAATGAAATTGCTGATATTAAGGATGACACTTTCTTTATGATACAATTAATGTTTGCTGAGGAAAGTACTTCAAGAGAGGATGATACATATATTAGACATGATCATAAAGAGGAGCTTTAGATCAGTCGGAGGAAAAGAAAAAGGAAAAGAAGTTGCATATATGTAGATTGTGTTTTTTAGTTACTTGTTAAATGACTATGAATTTTACTTGTGTGTCTAATTTTTTTTTGCAGAGAGCTAGATGGCTTCTTTCGGACCGACTGTGAAGAAGAATATCTTCCGAACCAGAGGTAGCGCCAGAGATAGTTACATTCTTAAGTGAAAAAGGTAATAAATCAAATTACTTCAAAGTTGCTATTTGACATGAATTTCTAAGTTAGCACATTCCTTATACTATAGATTGAGATTTTTCTTTGCAGAAACATCTCAGGTTCATCATTAAAGGGTTTCTTGCACCAGAGTTATGGCTTCAAACTCTTTATTAGCTTTCTCTCATTATTAGCTTGATAAATGTTAGGTCTGTTTTCCTTTCAAAAAAAAAATGGTTAGGTATCTTTATTTGGTTCTGTTCTATATGTGTTTTCTTGTTTGTGTAGGTTTAACCCTACTACTCTGGTTGTCTCTTCTGAACTTCCTCCGGGTTTGGGGTTAGGTTCATCCCCTGCATTCTGTGTAGCGCTGGTGGTTTCCCTACTTGCTATCACTGATTCTGTGCAACTCAAACATTATTATCAAGCATCAGATAGGCAAGCTATTATCAAGCATCGCAATCGGTAATTCTTGTTTCTTAATTACCTTCATTTTGGAAAAACATTAGATTGCTCTTAACTGGTTCCATGATAGTTATACTTATACATTGACATGATTCCTGGTTTTGAAACTGCGTTACTCAATGTAAACTTCATTTTGAAAAAAAAAATTTGAATTATTGCCATCAGGTCTGCCAATCGTTTGTCGAAGGAATATAAGGATGGAGTGCAAGATGTGAGGACGATTTCAAATTTCATTTTAATCTACATTTATCTTTGATTGAGTTGAATCTTTGATCCTATCCTAATTCGGGTGGGGGGCATGTAACTTCATCCACTCGAATTGTATTCATTTCTCTCTTTTAAGGCTGCCACCATGGCATTATAAGCCAGTTTACCAAACCTTCTTATCAGTTCATTCAGCTTTTTATCATCTTCTTTGATAACTTGCTGAAATGAAAAATGCAGGAAACTAGATATCCAAGTGCAAGCATTAGGATAGGATCGGAGATTCAACACAATCCAAGATAAGTTGGGATATAAAAATGACGCTCATATTTTAGCATCGCAAGCTCGACAAGGTAATAAATCAAATTACTTCAAAGGCAGAATTTGGTAGATTAATTGGTATTTGTGAGTTGGTAACTAAGTATACTTGTCTAGTGGCTATGTTGCATACTAGGTAGACTTTATAGTGACTTGTGTTGGCTGGTATATAGTATATTTTGTTGTTACATGTATTAGATAAATTTTGGAATGTCCATATTCTAGGGGAGACTCTGCCAAAACTTTGTTAGAAATTCAAATTGAAGTATAAAAATATACTAGTCAATGATTAATTGGTTGATATTTTTTCTATGTGTGTGTGATGGTATTTTTTGTGTGTGTGTGTGTGATGTTTGTTGGTATTTTCTGTATGTGTGTGTGTGATTGTATTTTCTGTATGTGTGATTGTTTCCTTTGTTGTGATTGTTTGATGCAGGAATTGGATCACATGTCCAATAGAATTTTTTTTAGTCAGCTAGTAGAAATGGTAAACAACAAACACACACATACGCTTCTAAACGGTAACACCCAGGTTCGAACCCCGGTCCCGGCGTCCTCATGCCGCTAAAATTGCCAAAGCAACCAGCAGTGGGGGACACATGTCCAATGGAATGCGGCAACATAATAATACTAAATCTAAAAAAAAAAAAACCAAATAGTCAGCGCTTCTTTGAAAAAGCGCTGTCTATCTTTGATAATAGACAACGCTTTTTCAAAGAAGTGATGTCTATATCAGGAAATAGACAACGCTTCTTTGAAAAAGCACTGTCTATTATCAACGATAGACAACGTTTTTTCAAAAAAGCGCTGTCTATTTCCAAAATTCCCAACGCTTGCCAAACACTGTCTTTTCGAATCACAATCACCAGCGGGTGGTTTGGCAGCGGTTTTAAGCGTTGGCTAAGGCAAAAAATGAGCGTTATTTATTTCGTTTTCGGTTATAGTGTGACCTTAATACTTTCGATCATCATCCTATTTCCTAAACTAATTCATTCTCAATTTTCCTTCCCAAAATAGATCTCTTGATCCTTCTCCTTGTTTCTCACTAATCTAGTAACCTTACAAATTTTAATTCCTGAAAGAACCTATTCTCCTATTCTAAGGAAACTACTAAGAATGCTACTTACTCCTTCCCATTCTCGTCATTATGCCTATGATCCTATCACTACCCATGCTAATACGAGATTATACAGAAAGGAAACAATTCCAAGGAGAATATTGGAGTTTACCCATGAAGGATACTTTATGAAAGGAAATGAGAGATTAAACGTTTCTCGAAAAGTTCGAGAAGATTTCGTACCTATCGCCTCAAGGGTCCACTAGGATAGAGTTGACTACTGGCTTTAAAGCTTGATGACTTGAACACTTAGATTATAATCCTAGTAATGAATCCAAAAATCATCATGGATGGACTAACTCTATCTAATTTCACTGATATACTAAGTTACTCCGAAACGTATCCATCCTAGGAAAATTGTCTCTTGAAATTTCCTTCTAATCCTTGATTTATATCACGTAGACCGATGGCTATATATCCATGCCATTTTTTATTGTAGTCACATCCCGATTGACCCCTAAAAGTGATTGCCTTCTTACAAAATGACTATGATGTTAAATGGATTGGTCGATATCTCTTATTGTCCTTGATTTCTCCTAAATGCGATGCCCCTAATAAATCTTCCTTGTAAATATCTCTCTTAATCTTAAAGGTTATCTTGCTTGTACTCACTCATCATGATCCTCTTCAAGACTTATTTCCAATCTGATACTTCCTGTATCTACAACTTTTGTCTAAAGAATTTTCACTCCAAGTTACTTTCCTTTCATGTGTAACACCATGCTTATATTAATGCTTTTATTACTTTTGGTCAAATCCTCCATTCTTTACTTTTCGGCAACTATTGCTCAAGTTACTGCCTTATTTCCTTACTCTACCCGTCTCATCTTGGCATCTGGGAGTCCGTTCCTTGATAGTCTATTGATTGCTTCCATGCATTTCCTCCTTCCCTCAATGATGATGTTGTTTATCTTAACTACACTCCTTACTTGATCTACTGGCCATATAGTGGTAACTCACTCTTTTGCTCTTGAAAGAATTCTCAAGGGTTCTAATCTAATTCGTTAGTCACAAATCGATACTTCTGTCTTTCTATAGTGGACTCTACTCTACCTCTATTCCTAACTCCTTACTCAAAATCTATGCTAATTCCTCTTCTACCGCTATCATATGATTCTTCCGTCTAATCGCCGATTTAGCATTTGTAGAACTCTTCTTATGACCTGGCCTGATAAATCCTCAGATCACTGACTGAATAGTTGTTAACAAGATGAGCTCCTCCACCCCTATAGCATGTCAAAACTTCCTACTGAACATATAGACTATCTCGTCCATATCTGTCCCTTATCATTTCTTTTTTTTTCATTTTTGTCCCTAAGTCTAATCCTTATTGGATCCACCATTACTAGTCTGGTCTTCTTTTGGTTCTAAATCCTCCAGTCCCTATCTATGGTGTAGCTGATACCACCGAAGTCAAGGCATCGAATGCTATCCTTCTGTTGCCTAATAGTCCTAGAAAATATTTCTCCGAAAACTCTTCCTAAACAGACCCTAGGAATCACTATATCTAAGCCTAGTTACACCTACTTCCTTTTCACATTCTATAGCCCCCTTCGTATCCTACTCCGAATTACTCCGTACCTTTACTAGCTATATTGTTAGCTCTAACAGCGTTTCTACCCCATTTACCGCTCCTAGTCAACTATTTCAATTGTCCCTATAGTTTATCAAGATCTAACCTACCAGCTAAAGCCTAATGGTATTCACCCAATACTCCTAATAATTCATCTCAACCTCCAAAACTCTCCCTCCACCTATCCACCAACTCTCAACGGTATAACTTTCCATCTTATCATCGCAAAATCTTTTCTAGTGCCTTCGTTTCTCACTAATCATCTATATAGGCTTTGCATCTTGCTGGGCTTGTTGCATAATGGTTGCCGCTAATTTCCCCCTCAGCCCTAGTAGACTCTTGTCTTTTGTCTTCTACATGTATAACCTTTCCAGTCCTAATACTAACATCGTTAGACTCAACTGTCTTCCACATGATAACTTTCATCATCCTTCCCTTCAAGAGGAACGATCTTATTGCGTTCATGAGCCATGAATCCTTATAGGAATTTTACAGCCCACGATCCATGAGAATGAATATCTCATGAATAGGCTAAAGTAACCATCTACTTTATGACATAGATAATTGCTAAGCGGACACTCTACCCCTTTCTAAGTATAGTCAGTATTCGATGGGGATCCGGCTAGACACAGCCAGTGAAAACATCCTAATGACTCCACAGTCCGGTTAGGACCGAATTGCTCTTATACCACCTAAATGAGATGACCCCATCCCATTTTTCCAAATTCCCAAGTGCATAGTTCTTAAGCGTATTTAAATAATAGTAAAATATATAATCGCATGCGGAAATGTATTAAGTGTATTTAATGAACGTGACAAAAACACAAGAAAAAGGGGGTTTGAATTGGGTTTTATAAATCTTTTTGAAATACTTGTGTATTTTTTAAAACCTTTTCAAAACAACTCTTTAACAAAATAGAATGCAAATAAGTAAAGAGAAGAGAAGAGAGGACACAGTGAATTATACTAGTTCACTATTACCTGATATCTACGTCTAGTCCCTTCACCACACTTGAAGGATTTCTCCACTATAATCAAATGATTACACTTGAGAGTGTACTACTGCCAAACTGGCTACACTCATAACTTCTTAGAACGACTTAGTGCAGTCAAGCCTCTAAGGAATACAACCACTACTGGGCTAAATACAAAAGTTCAAAAAATATTTTAAAACAATAAAAATAACTCTTAACAGAGAGGATTTAGAATGAAATGCTTAAGCACAACGAATAGCTTTCTAACAGAAGGGATAAAACGATTAAGTGCTTGTTTATTTAGTCTCAGAGATTTGGAATAATTTCTTGGTTGCTCACTGTCTCAATTGTTATATTAGAATCATTAACCTACTTCAGTGAATGAAGTAAGGTATATATAACTAGGGTTGCAAATAGTATCGTTGTGACCTAACAACTCTTTTCACCAGTGGACAAAACTTCAGATCCGCTTTTGGTGGATTTTAGCATGTCCTGTCACTTTTAGCTCTGCTCATGTACACTGACACAATAGATTGTTGTAGGATCTTGTCTCTTGTGATCTTTTTGAATATGAAACACTTCCAGAGCAAGTCATTTCTGATGATTATATCCGTTGACATTCTCTTTGGCCTTCGATTCCTCGTACATTAAAATACTCATCAATGAGGTCTCTTAAATACTTGAAGTAGCCTTTAATGTAACACTCAGTCTGGTTTCCAACCAGAGGCATCTTCCTTCCAGATGATGCTTATTACCAGAGTAAGCTTGGACCGGAGGCAAGTTCTTCATCACAGAATTTGTTGGCCTTTCATATAACAAAGTCTTGTAGTACTAGATGAAGAGTTCTATAGTGTAGTCTTATCAGAGCATGGTCTACCAGAGCATTGACTACCAGAGCATGATCTTCGGAGTGAGGCTATAAGACGATGGCGTCATCAGCACTTACCAGACGATCAATGCCAGACTCAGAGTAAAGGATCGGAGGGTGAAATGCATACAAAAGCATAGTTTTCTGAGACATTTCCATCTGATGAATAGCGACTTACTCACTAAAATCTACACACTAACACACACATCAGAGGATAAATTGTTCCATTCATTATTTGTTATCATCAAAACAATTAAGGGTCATTGTTTCTGAATCCACTTGATTCTAACATCTAAAGGTACCCATCAGTAGGCCCCCAGCTATACAGTGTATGATGAATATAATTACCTAGTAGACTGTAACTCGGACTCTCCATCTACAACTCTAATTCACTGGCTGTCGAACAACTCAGACGATCTCACCACTGGAAAGACCCGTAAACAAATACATGCAAAACAAAGAAATAAAACGGGAGATAAGAACACACTATACGCACCATTAAACGAGAAAGCAAGATTAGAACTCATGTATAAAAAGGCAAGCACAAAAGTAGATCAACCACTCCCGCACTCATGCACCTAGGATTCTAAATGCCTACATGGCCACACGGCAATAATTAGCAGCAACGGCCCCACTTTAGCCTTTATAGTAACAGCTACCTCCCACCAACATGGGGGTAGGTTAAGTCAGTCGTCCATCCCTATATCCTGCTCATCGTACCCCTAAGAGTGCATCCCTGCTCCCTAATTTTGGTTAATAGGAACAGGTGTCTGGGCGGCACTTGTAACACCTGAGGACGAGATCGACATCGTATTAGGACGACGTATCGAGACCTCGACCAAGACCTTGTGTCGAGATCCCATGACTAGATCGTTTGTCGAGATCATTTGTCGAGCTGATGAGACCACGTGCACTAGCCGAAATGCAGGAGGTCGCGCGGTCGAGTTGATGAAGTCGCTGCATCGAGCCGATGAGGACGCATGTCGAAGCCGAGGAGACCGCGCTTCACGAACTCGTGTTAGAACCTTGTAGCGCTTGCACGAGCACTTTGTCGACATCGCGGTCGAGATGACACTCGCATTCTTTTCAACGTTATTCGCTTATTATTATATTGTTTGTAATTATTACATTGTCGGCTTGCCGCTGACCGACAGAGCAGAGGGTAATTATGAGAGGAACGATTAAACCGCAGATGATTGATGGGATTGGCATCTTATAGCTGGAGTTACGATTATACCCCTTCTCGCCAAATGTGATACCACTAATCGATTCCTCACACTCATTCTTTCTTTTCTTCTTTCTTCTTCCTTCGCTCGCCTCTCAGTTTCGTTGTTTCTTCAAAACTTCCATCGATCGTAAACCGTGAGTTCCATCGAGATTCTCGCACAAGCTTTCTTCATCAATTTTGTTCATCATCATCTTCTCGACATATCTCGCCTGGCCGATCACCATCGAGGTATGAAGAACAGATTTTTCTTTTTCTCTCGTAAGCTCGCTTAGCGCTATTTCTTCTTCCATTTTTAACCGCTTTATGCTTCCAAATCATGTCAAACTGATGGGTTTTCTTCTTCACAATATTACTCATCTTTCTAACCGATTAATTAGGCTTGTAAACAAATTTCTTCTCTGCTTTTTCTCGCAATCGGCGTCCCAGAAACCTCCATTTTGCCCGCTTTTGATTTCTTGTTTTTCATTCGTTGCTTCCGGTTATTGTTGTTGTCGATCTATCTCGCTGAAGCATCGATAACCTTTTTCATGAACTCCTCGATCGAAATCCCTAACTTTGTGTTAGAGGAAAAATATATTCAGCTTTGAGTATTATATTTTCCGGGTTGTGGTTAAGTTTGGGATGAGAGCTAGATGTATTAGAACCCATGGATCGATCTGAGTTATGTTTGTTTTAGGAAGTCCGATTCTCGAGATCGAGTGATTTCAATCAAGGTGTAATGGGAAAGCGAATCCGAGGACGGGAAGCAAATGCGAATCCAGATCTAGGATTGCGACGTGTCGAAGTCGCTGTCGAGCTGCTTGAAGACACCGTGTCAAGATCGAGTAAGAGAAGTCGTTATCGAGCTCTTTGAAGACACCGTGTCGAGGTCGTTGTCGAGCAAAGATTAACTTGGAGTTCTGGTAGCGGCAACTCCTAGAAATCTCTAAGGCTTTATTTTATAAGTCCTTAAGTAAGGGCGCTTCACATTAATACTTTCATAGTATGCTAGCGTAAAGGCATTTCATATTCTACGTGGTTATGTTATTGTGTATGGATTTCCTGATTTGTGTCGAGCTTGAAATGTTGTGATATGATTGAGTTTTTGCATGTATTTAATATGTGATTGAATATATGTCGTGAATTGTGTATTGCATGTTGAATTATGCTTTCTTCATGTCGAGCTTGCTCTTTTATTTGACATGCGGTTGAATATCTTGTGTTTAACTCTTTGAATATCGATGCGAATTGTTCATCGAGTGAGCGAGCTAGGTGAGTCGTATGACGCTTTTTGAGCCGTGACCTGGATAATCGAGGGTGCTAGGGTCCCCTTTTTGTTTACTGGAGATTGACTAGACGCCGCCACGCCATTACGGGACCCGAAAGTTGACTGGCCCTAGGAGAGCGAGATCCCAAGGTTTCGCTGGACTTTCCGACATACCTTACGGGCGTGGTGCATTCCGGAAAAATTGTCGAGTCGAGAGAAAATGGATTTGCGAAGCAGGTCGAGTTTAGAGTGCAGATGGTCGAGTCACGCTTGGTGAATGTTACACTTTGTCGCTTGCTTATATTTTTATGCGTCGAGCTTATCTTGAATTGTTGAGAAGTTGACCCTTTCCGTGGTGCCTTCAATCCATGACTGCTACCCGTGCGATGTCGAGGGCGCAGGAACTCGGCAAGAGATGATGCCGAGGAGGAGCTCGACGAGGACCCGAGTGACGCACTGCATTTGTCGTGATTGTTTGTTTATTGATATTTGTTTTTCCGAGGATCTGCATTTGTTTTTCTTTTTGTGTTCGAGGTCGTGACCAGTTTGGGGCAAGGTGTTTTGTTGTTTCAGGTAGACCGGTGGTCTTACTTTTGGAGCTGCTGGGGAGTCTCGCCTAAGGCACTCCCAGGTATGATTGCTTTTTTGAAGTCGTCAGACCTTTGTGTGTATTTTCTTTTGCACATTTGCTACTCAGATTTTGTATACATTATTATTTTGAGTGATATATATATATGTGTATGTTATGCATGTATGTTTATTAGAATTTAAGTCTTGTGTCTTAGTTGCACCATGTTTCAAAAGTCAGAATTACTCTGATGTGCACGAGTTGGTTTTAAAAAAAAAATATATCGTATTTTTAAAAGGCACAAGAGTTTTGTTTTTAAAACACATCTCATATAGGTTTTTGTTGAGCTTGGTGTGTTGAGCTCGGTAACTCGAGCTCGGTATATTGAGCTCGGTAGCGGTCCGGAAACGGGTCGTTACAGCACTCGGGATCAGCACTATGGACAGTGATACAACATTACCTCGTCAGCATGACCAGGCTACCCGACGTCCCTACAGGATGGTCACGCGTCGTCCGTCACCTGTAGACTTATCGGACCCAGACTATCCCTAAGGACCGGTGTGTCCTATACTGACTGTATCCTACCCGCACTCTGGTACCTGGCCTCGCACACAGCTTATGTGAGTGGCGGGTAGATTACAGCTATGCATATGAAACCTCACCGCATAACCTTTTAAAATCTATCATCTTATTTCAGTACTTATCAGCTCATTATAGATTAACAACTCAGCCAATCTTAGAACAATTATTCATTATCATCTAACACATCAATAAGCATGTGGACTAAAGTATAACAATGAGTATACCACATTATAATCATAACTACTAGCATACACAGCACAACATCAAATATCAACCATCCTTGATTAATATATGGATTAACCCTAGCGTCACTCAGGCGACCTGCTACTGATATGTTATCAATCAGCACACCAACAGTCACACACATAACCATAAAGCAATCATAAGTTGTCTATCCTAAGGCTTTCACACATCAGACAAATTATTCATATGGTTAATAGACCTCTGACAACTGTCTTCAGCTATCACATGTCCCAATCCCTCTCCTAAGATGCTGCTGTTATCAACCGCTAGTAGGGCTTGAGTCACCCTACGCCTAGTTATACACTTATTATAATCTTACAATCCCTAGTGGATAGGGTTCAAATCTCCCACCTCGATAGAAGACTGCTGCACCTGCACCTTTCGAGCCTGCTAATCTTACTTCTAAGCAGCTACTATTCACACCCTCGTGCACTGTTCACTAGAGCAGAAGGAGGTTTTTACACCCGTTAAAATTGACATTTTACACTGGTTTTGGTGCCGGTGTAGATATTCCCGGTGTTGTATGTTGGGGTTTTTACACCGGTTATCTAACCGGTGTATAATGTCAATGTCTCACACCAGTTATATATACGGTGTAAAATTGCAATTTTCGTTTATTTGTTATGTTTTTGAATGACCTTTTACACCGGTTATTTAGATAACCGGTGTAAAAGGTTACCTTTTTTTCTATTTATATTTATCCATACCTGCCCAGAGGCTTTCGAAAATGACAATAATGCAGGAAATTTGACAAGAATTGGCAGCAGAATATATTGGCACCAAATTTGCCCAAAATTCAAACAATAATCTAATTTAGCAGTCAATTTTATAAATAAATAAAAAAGCAATAACATATCTACATTATTACATTACTACATTATTTACACATAAATAAAAAAGCAATGTCGTTTGGAATCTACTCCTTCGGAGGAATCTACTGCCCGATTTTGTCCTAGTTGCTTCTCTAGGACTGGCCAAAACTAGACTCAAGATGACACTCGTCATCGATGTTATCATTTGCGACACTTTCCTCTACTGATTCTATAACTTCAACATGTTGCCGTTTAGGAGATGGAACCTTCCGAAGGCTTCATGATTCTTCTCCGCATAATGCAAGAATTCTAGGATTGATGCATTAGTTGAAAAGATACAATGAAGAGCAAGTTGATGCTTTTTTTCCACCAGATGATGGCGGAAACAATGAGTTCTTCTTTGGATTCTATAATGGTGTCAAGAAAATAACTCCTTCGTTTTCCCATCATCTTGGGACAAATTTCTTCAGTGAGGAGGAAAACCAGGGAGTTATTTTCATGACATCGTTATAGAATCCAGAGAAGAACTCATTGTTTTCACCACCATCTGGTGGACAACATGCATCACCTTGCTCTTCATTGTATTTTTTCAGCTAATGCATCAACCCTAGAAAATATGCATTATGTGGAGAAGAATCATGAAGCCTTCGGTAGGTTCCGTCTCCTAAACGGTAACATGTTGAGGTTGAAGAATTAGTAGAGGCAAGCGACACAAACGACAACAACGATGACGAGTATCCATCTTAAGTCTAGTTTTGACAAGTACTAGAGGAGTAACTAGGACAAAATCGGCCAGTAGATTCTTCCGAAGGAGTCGATGGAGTGTACTCGGGTGTGATGGGAGAATACTTCGGTGTGGATGGACTATATTCTCCGATCTCATCCTCATCGCTGGAGATTTGAACAACGTCCGGCCCTTGATGAACCTCCCTGGCAGCTACGGGCCTCCTGGTAGAGGGTGGTCTCCTCTAAAGTATGTGCATACGAAGGCCTGGGCCCCAACGATCGGCATCGGCACGGGGGTCAACATATTGGTTCATCAAATCGCGATCCTCATCATGATAATGATCGCCAAGATGAGTATCACGTTCCTCATTCCCCATAAAGATAGCTCGATACTCCCTTGCAGACGTCATCGGCCTGTTAATAGAGGGACGTGACCTCCTAGAAGCCATGCGAGTAGGACGACCCCCATGACCATGGTTTTCATCGAAAGGCATCGTCTATTATCAACATTAGTCAATCATGAGCAACCAAACTGAAGTTTAATAGAATGACAACAAAAATCATAATAGGGAAGCAGCAGTTTAATTACTATTCGTGGAATTGCCTTTTTGTAAAAGATATAAACTTGCTAATTACTAACATGTAAAAATGTTGATCCTCTAACCATCCATCATAACACAATACAGGAGCTGCATCAGAATAGATACACAGCCACACCAACCCTTTTCGAAAATATTTCCTTTTAAAAAAATTAATAAAAACCAGAGTTTGCTAAGGAATCTAAATGAATAACTGAGAAATTAAAAAATGAAAGATAAAAAAGATAAAAACAAAAAAGCACAACACATTTCTATTTGAAAAACATAAACACATTCAGAACCCAGCGAAAGCAAAATAGGTAAACAAAAAAAAATGAAAATGAAAAAAAATGAAGCAGTGACGCACCTATGGAAATGGAAAGTTGTTTGAGCAGAAGAGAGAGTGAAGATAAGAGATTATTATTCTTCTACCTCTTCTATTTTCTTCTTCTATTTTTTAAGCTTTGGTCAGAGGGAACAGAAGAGCGTGAGTAAAACCTAAAGAGATTAACAAACAGATTAAAACCAAAAAGGGACAAAGCTATAAGGTAAAGGAACAAACCTATAAGCAAGAAGAAGGAAACTCAACCAGATCTGCGACAGGGCTTCAAAGAAGAACAGCGATGAGAACCACGAGAAGCAGAACGGTGGCAAAAACCACGTGAAAAAGAGGTATTTGAATGGCTACGAGAGAGGATGAGAACGACGACAGTGCAGCGATGAGAGAGGGATCGAAGGCGGAGAGAACGAGGAGAGTGAAGTAGGGTTATCTTAGAGAAATGCTTTGCGTATATTTGAGAATGAGAGGGAGAAAGTTATTTTAATCAAAAAAAAGCCTTTTAACACAGGTTATGGAAATAACCGGTGTAATATGCTTTTGTTTTGACACCAGTTATATACAAAACTGGTGTAAAATGTCTTCAGTTTTTAAAATGCAATCCTTTTAAACCGGTTGTTTATATAACCGGTGTAAAAGGTGACGCGATAATTTCAAAATTTCCACCGCGTCACTTTTGACAACGGTTAAACCTAAAACCGGTGTAAAAGACCGAATTCTTTTCCGTTTTGCGCACTAGTGGTTACTGACATTCTCCCTTATGGGTCTCCACTAATACTTGCACCTCTTTCCTTTCCCTTGAGGATTTTCTACTAAGAGCTTTCTGATGCATAGGATCCTCATTCGAGGCAAGTGCAGAGTATACTTGCTCTTTAAAGGAAGTTCCTAGAGAGGAAGAGAAGAGGATTTGGTGCAAGGAATGAAGGGAGGGTGAGCACCTATTTATAGGTGAGTTTAGACCCCATCGCATCGCGATCGACATTGTGTAAGTTTTGTCGCGTCGCGATGTTATGCTTACCTTTACACGTGTCAAAATCTAAATGAAGAGAAGTGCATGGCTGTATCGCGTTGCGATGGTTCCCTTTCACAGACTCCATCGTGTCGCAATGTTATTTTTACGAAAATATCTAATTTTCCTTCTTCTAGAAGCTTCTAGGAGGTTCCACACACATTCGGGGTATTCTAGGCCTTTCCTAAGGTTTCAAGATCTTTCCTAAGGTTTATGGGTTCTACTTAAGCCCACTCTATCCCTAATTAAGGTTTTTAACACTCGTTTATTACCTTAATTACTGATGTAATTATACTTAAAATATCCTTCAAGATTATTTGAAAAACGGGATGTCACACCCACCAGCTTCCTCTTGGTTCATCCCTAAACCACACCGTACTCGGAGAGGTCCGCTCTGATACCATTTGTAACATCTCGGACTGCTTTCAGGATTGACGACTGTCCCCACAAATCAACATGAGTCTTTCCAGTGTGCTTTGTCCTCACTCACACACATCTTAAGGTGCTTCCCAGGAGGTCACCCATCCCATTAGTGATCCAAGTCAAGCACGCTTAGTTATGGAGTTCTTATGTTCTAGGCTCCCAAAAAGATAATGCATTTGTTGGTATAGGTAGTACCAATCAATTCTTTTAAGCCTTCCTTCAACTGTACAGTCTTATACCTGCACAGCCTCAGGATTCCTCTCATTCCAATGTGTATTCGGTTCATTGACGTGCCCCTTCGCTGGAAGCCTACCAAGAGCTGCTCTTTGTCCGTGCGACCTGTTGATGCACCGGCGATCACTCCGCACCCTCGTCAGCTCCGGATGTCACAGTACTGCTCCCTTTCTCCGTGTTTTTCAGACTGGGGCCGTTGGTTACGAACATTCCTGAAGGTATGTATGCCCGTACATACTGATTTTCTAGAGAAAAAAAAATTGTTTTTGATATTTTTCATTTTTTTGTATTTTTAATTAAAAAGAAAAACCAATAAATTCAAAATAAAGTAAATAAAACTAAGCAAAAAAAAAAGAAAAGGTTAGTAAACACAGGTTGCCTCCTGGTTAGCGCTTGTTTAACGTCTCGAGCCCGATGATTCAGATGACTTGAAATCAGTCCTCAGCGGGCACTAGCCCTCCTTGGGAGGTCTTTTTAATGAGCTCTGCTAGACCACAATAAAGGTATATGAAAGTAGGTTCCCTTGTGGAAATTGAAAAGGTCCTTATGAAACACCATACTGCATTGCCCCGAGTTTCTAACCCCTCACTCGGCGATAGATAGAACCAGATTTTTACTTCTTCATTAAGTGAGTAAGGGAAGAGTTTGAGCTTTGTAGAATCTGGTGAGATGTTCCTATGTTGAGCCTTCCTCATTATTTTACAGAATTACCTCAGGTGCTCAATTGGGTCTTCTCCAGAAGTTCCATTGAAGTTTAATGATGCCACTTCTTGAATGAGGTGAGAATCTACTTCAAACATCTCAAGTGGCTCAATAATATCTCTAGAAGGGTTCACTTTAGGAGGATGCACATTCTCTATTTCTTTAGTCACTGGGATAACAATGTCCTACAAGAAATAACAACATGCACTAGAGGAAATTTTTTTATTAGCATTATATATTTTAAATATTTCCTTTTCATCTTCAATCCTCAAAGTCAAAGTCCCTTTCTTTACTTGAATGGTAGCATCCTCTGTTGCCAAGAATGGTCGTCCCAATATAATAGAGACGTCTCTGTCTTCGTCCATGTCAAGAACCACAAAATCCACTGGGAAAATCAATTTCCCTACTTTAATGAGCACATCCTCTATTATTCCTCTTGGGTATACAAGAGTCATATCGGCTAACTACAAAGAAACATTAGAGGGTTGTGGTTGTTGCAAGTTGAGCTTTCTAAAATCAGACAAAGGCATTAGATTCACACTTGAGCCTAAATCACATAATGTATTAAAAGTATTATTACCAATTGAACAGGGAACAGTAAAAGTTCCCAGATCCTTAAGCTTAGGTGGTAATTTATTCATAAGTATCGCAGAGCAATCTTCATTCAATTTAACTGTCTCTACTTCCTCTAGTTTATTTTTATTAAAAATTATTTCCTTTAAGAACTTAATATATTTAGGAACTTTAGAGACAATTTTAGCAAAGGGAATATTCACATGCAATTTTCTAAGTTTTTCTAAAAGCTTAATTGCTTGCCTGTCGTTATAAGAATTTTTCGAGCATTGATGGGAAGAGTTACATACCTACTGAGGCTCAATTTTTGCCTTCTTTTCTTCATTCTCCCCGGAATTGCCCTTACTTGTAAGGATTGGTTCCACCTTTGCAGTAAAGATAGCATTGCACTTCTCATTTGGGTTTGGTTCTACTTGACTTGGAAGTGCTCCTTTCTCCCTTTGAGTTATCAAATTCGCCAAGGTTGAGACTTGGTCCTTCAGGGAGTTCTGGTTCTCTGCATTAGTGCTCACTACTTTCTCTATAGCTTTGAATCTCTCATCCACTTGTCCCAAGAAATTATTCATCTCATTCCCGCTGAGTCTCCTGTCTCCATAGGCTTGATTTTGTAAGTGCGGTGGTCTGTAGACATTCTAGTTTTGGCTTTGTGCTTTCTGTTGACTTCCCCATGAGAAATTGGGGTGGTTTTTCTATCCAGGATTATAGTGTTGAAGTATGGGTCATTCTGTTGCTTGCCTCCCACAAAGTAGACTTCTTCAGTGCTGTCCTAGGAATCATGTCCTGTGTTACCACAGAAATTACAGGAAGCTCTAGTTGATCTATTTTCAATGGCCTTAAGCCTTTCATCAATCTTTTCCATGAAGCTAGCCAAAGCTCGCATACAAGGGTGTCCATGTCTCTGCATATACTTCATCATAGCTTCTTCCATTCTGGCTTTTGGATCTAAGTCCCTTTGGTCTACAACATTGACTTCTTCCAATTGGCTCTCAATGGCCATGCATCCCCAGTCATTACTAGTTGCTACTGGATTAGCCAGGGCTATCATTAGAGTCTCTATCTTCTTAGTCATTAGTTCCAATTTAGCTTCGAGGGTCGTGTTAGTATCCACTTTGTAAATTTCTGCTTATTGAGCTTTTCTTCTGGTGTTTCTTTCTCCTACTGACCACTGAGCATTATTTTGAGCTTTTCTTCTGGTGTTTCTTTCTCCTGCTGACCACTGAGCATTATTTTGAGCCATCTCGGTGATTATGTCATAGGCTTCAGTGGGGGTCTTCTTCCCAAAAGATCCTCCACAAGCACCATGTATAGCACCTCTGGTTTGCATAGTGAAACCATTATATAATAGTTGAACAAGCTGCCTCTTAGTAAATCCATGATGAGGAAAACTCCTAAGTAAATCTTGAAATCGTTCCCAAGCCTCATGCACTGATTCATCTTCATTTTGTGTGAATCCATATATGTCAGCTCTATGCTTTGCAGATTTTGCGGGAGGGAAGTATTTGTTAAGAAATTTGGTCTTTAAATCTGTAACACTCCATATTCGGAGCGCTACTGTGCAACCCAATCTAATGCTGAAAACATTTAATGCTTGTATGCTTTCAGTTAAAGAGTACTCTTATGTATTTCACAATGGAAAAATAGGAGTAATTTTTTTTTTCATTTTCTTTCCTTTGAAGCCCTTTTCAAAATGAAACATAGAGTACTACAGTTTTCTAAATGATGCCAATTCAGACTTTTGCAATTATTAGAGCATAATACATCACAAAATAATACTTCACATAACATAATCATTTCGCACTAAGGCGGGGTTTTCTTAAAAGAGTAATTACACAAATAACAACGGCATTACCCTAAGCTAAGCTGGCCAACAACTACAACTCTTACTGAGAAACAGTTCAGCAAGATCAAACATGAGGTACTCAGAGGAATCTTCCTCCACTGGCTCAATCTTCAATGCTCCTGGATGACGAAGCTACAACAGCTATCGAACTCCATCTGGAAGTGACATCCATAAGGATATCCAATCCAACAACAGTGCAAGGGTAAATTCTTTGTCCACGAGTTTATCATAGGCTATGTCGCATGCAAACAATATATACATATATAATACAACAACATGCTTTTACATACATATACATACTTAATAGACCGCACGCATCATCATGGTATATCAAGCATTGCATGTCAGTAAACAAAACAACCAACAGATCAACAATCAAGTCACTACAATATCAAACTATTGCATGTGAGTAGGCAAATCTATCAATAGATCAGTGATCAAATCATCACAATATCAAATTCATCAAACAATTCATCAGATATCATAAATGTGGTTAGCTATGCATGTCAATGCAGTATGACAAGTTGTGTATACACCTACAGCCTTAATAGGTCAGCAGTATGACGCAGACTACTTTCCCAACGTCCAAACAAGATAGCCTCTGCTTAGGCTTGCCACTACTTTGGCTGGCCACTACTTTGGCTTGCCTCTACTTAGGCAATGCAGTGTCAACTCGTCTTTTGAAGTCTGTAAGACCAATCAAACGCTCCGAGTGACATGACAACTCGTCTTTTGAAGTCTTTAAGACCAATCAAACGCTCCGTGTGTCGATGCTCAATGGTTAGTATGCATCCAAACAAATTCAACAATAGAGCATGCTCACCGTAGTGAACACCCGAGTGATATCCCAACAAATTCTGCAATATGGCATGCTCACCGTAGTGAACGCCCGAGTGATATCCAACAAATTCTACAATATGGCATGCTCACCGTAGTGAACGCCCGAGTGATATCCAAACAAATTCTACAATGTGGCGTGCTCACCGTAGTGAGTGCCCGAGTAATATTTTAATTAATCAATGCGGATCGATGAACCCTCACTCACTCAACTTAGTGGGTTTCCAAATCTCAATTAACTAAGAGTTCAACACAGGACATAAAGTCCGGGTGTTCAATTGCAGAACGCTAGTCCCAATCTTAGATCAAAACTCTAGGCACGTAATGCGGAACACTAGGCTTAACTTTTAGGTTAAGATACTAGGCACGCCATACGGAGCATTAGGTCCAATCCTTAATCAAGAAAAAGCGCACGCAAGCAGGACATTAAGTCCCAGCACAGGACACATGGCCCATATGCTCAATAGGAACACTAGGTTCCCTATGTTTTATTCTTTTGAAATCCCGAATCATGAAATCTCTTTCTCAGTTCTTGTATCACTTCTATGTATCTGAAAATACTTTTTAGTTCTAGGTCGTTGAAACCCTAGTTGTGCTAAATAACACACTGGAAGAATTCCCAGGAAAGGGAGGTGGTGCGAACACTCTTAATTACCAATTCTTTCCTAGCCAGAATTTTCCCAGGCGCATCATTTAACTCAACCGTTTTGGCAAATTGTACCATTTATTTCAAGTTCTTTTCTCCACTATTATTCCATTGAAATTTCCTTGCAAGCTTTGGCTAGTTGTACTAAAACCCTCACGCTTACTTTTAAATCAAAATGCCCTTAACAATTTGTTTACGAAATCAGAATTCGGCTTGTGGAATCGCATCAGATTTACCGATGTAAATTGTCAACCAATAGCATTCGACCAACGCATTGTTAATTAATCCATTATCAACAATAATATTTTTCATATTCCAATTCAATACCAAGTTCCAATGAAATCCAAGGTGATTCAAGGAAAACAATACAACTCATAATGCCACGCAGGGCCAAGAACATGCTACATACTATCATCAATTTCAAGTCCAATTAAATCAATCAAGTATGATTTAAGTCACACAATACAATTTAGTTTTGCCACACAGGGCCAAATCAATACACAGCAGTTCATGCTACAACATCTCAACAGCACATAGTAATACTACAAGTACTACCACGCAATCAATCAACAATCAAGCAAACAACACACAAGGCGAAAAGCCCAAACTCATTATGTAAGAATTTCCCTTACCTTGGGCACTTTAACAATCCAAGCAAGGTAAATTCGAACTATCGTCAAGTCGTTCCCCGCACGAACCTTATGCACGAACCTTAACAATGCAAACTTAATTCGATTAGAAACAAAAACCCAAGTCCTAAGACTCTAGGGCAGCCACGGTTTTAGTCCTAAAATGGGCCTAAAATCTTTCTAACTTAACCTATTTGGATCACACCTAACCATATGTGATGGAACAATTTCAAACCATGCAAGTTTTCAAGCTTTTACAAAAGCTACACACTTAGAAAAATAGCTAAACCAAAATTTACCAATTGGAATAGTGTTTTACCAAATGAATAGTGTTTTGCCAACTTTGAATCACTTTTTAAAGCACTAAAACATGTCACAAAATTCTAGAATTAAATTCATTACAAGTTTAAAACAATTCTTAAGACATAACCCAAAACTTTTTCCAAAATCATGCTTCTTTGAATTGTTTTGCTAAATCAAATCCTCAACCACTTTTACAACTACTTTTAAGCATAAATGCAAGTCAAGAACAAGTCACAAAATCCCTTTGAAGGCCACGGTTTTGGGAAGTTCAAAAACAGCTTCAAGGTTTTAAACCTTTAACTCCTAAATCATGCAAACTTTATTTAATCAAACCTCTTACCAAAACCAAACTTCTTTATCACTTTAATACAATTAAAAACAAGTTGAAACTCATCCTAAAACATCTAAAAATTCTGTTTCAAAACAGCCCCATCAAATAAGTTTTCAATTATATAAAACAACTTGTTTTTCAACATAAACAACAAGATCTAACCACCTATAATTTAAACAAGTTTTCACAACCATTTTGTAACTAAAACAAGTCACATATTTTCTCCAAACACAAGTTAAAACATCATTAAAAACTTGCTCTTAAGTCACGATTTTTGGAAGCCCAAAACAGCCCCTAAATTCATTTTATTTCAAACCATACAAGTTGCTAAAAATGCTAAATCTAATCACTACATCTTAACACAAGTTAATCATAAAATTTAAGCAACAAAAACTTAATTAAAAACACCATAATCAGCCCCTAAATAGTCATGACTTCCAGCCCCAAAATTTAACCAATTTAATTTCTCAAAACTTGTTTAACATGTATATAATACTAGTTTCCAAACATACCACTTAAAACCCCATAAGAGCTAACTCCAAATTAATAAAAACAAATCAAAACCAAGGCTTCCAGCAGCCCTTAGGTTTGGCCAACATAGGGTTAGGGTTTCTCCAAACTTAAAATACCAAAAACAAAGTGAATCATGGAAGGAGATAAGGGATTATGAAGCTATACATGCAATACTAGCCCAAACAAGCACTATAATTCGAAAAATAGCTCTTAAAACCTTCAAAACCCATATCATGGAACCCAAGAGAGATTAGGAAAGGTTTATGGAGCTTACCAAGAGTATAGATGATGATTGAACAAGGATTGAGTAGCAAGGAAGTAAAGATGGAAACTTTGATCACCAAAACTTCCAAAACCACCACTTTCTCTTTCTAGAATTTTTTTCAAGCTTTCCAACAATGGAAGAAGTGAAAGGATGGAGTCTAGTTCAGCTAGGGAGCCACGAAAATAATGAGGACAAGGTGGGAATAAAATTGTTCATTTAAGTTGAATCCTAACCAATCAAAATGCTTCCTTCAAAATTGTAGGCTACAAGCACATGGCTGGCCTCCCATTGGTCCATGTGTGGCAGCCATTTGCTCAAAATATCTCAGGGTTTCGCTACGACGCGTTTTCGCTCAACCGGGTGCACGACGTTTCGCGTTTATTAGATTTTTAATACTAAAAACTCCCAAAAATAATTCTAATTATAACCCCACACCCAAAAATTACAAATGTTCCTCGCGGCATAAGAAAAGTACTCATGTTTCTCGTTTTCTCGAAATGCGAACCGAAACGTTGCGATTAGACAGTTTCTGGCCATAGAAAATACACTAAATATTTTCTGAAGCCCAAAAATTCTAGAAAAATTACAATAAATCCTAAATATTGGAAAATGCTAAGATCTCAAATTTTATAAAATTTGGATCACGTTTGAGCATGTTTCAGTTAGAAACACACACAATAGCCTAGTTACGGCCAGATTCGATAGAATTCTCGCAGCGTAATAAAAACTGTAAATTAGTGAGGATCACTAATTTCAATTTCTCTTATCAACTAGATATTATTCAGACAATAAAATTATCAAGACAAAATCTTTAAAGTCATAGTCATATTAAATATGACATAAAACAGACAATTAATACAATAACTAGACAACAAAAATCCAAACCATGACTTAAAAATATTTATTAAATCCTAAAAATTATTTCTCTTTCAATAAAATAATTTTCTTTAATCAAACAACAATCTTTCACATTTTTCGATATTAATTCATATTAAAAATAGTATACGTCTACACTGTCTCTTAATCTGAATTAATTGCTAAAACAGTAAATTGTTTACAATAAATCTTCGTTGTTCTTCGTACTTTTAACAAACCATTGAGGTGATCAATCTCCATGATTTATTTTCAAGTAGCTGGAACTATAAAATAATTTTCATAAAAATTGAGATGTTACAAAATCCTCCCAGGTGGTAATACACTACAAGAAAACACGGGTATACCGACGGCCTTATACCGACGGCTTGAGGCCGTCGGCGAGAACACGGATTTTCCGACGGCTCTGCCCGTCGATAAATCCAATGTGGCGTACCGTGGACGTACCGACGGGCAAAGCCGTCGGAAAATCCGTGTTCTCGCCGACGGCCTCAAGCCGTCGGTATAAGGCCGTCGGTATACCTGTCACAACTTTTCGTTTTCCCGCTTTTATGACATACCGACAGCTTTAACCCGTCGGTATTTGAAAAAGACCGTCGGTAATCCCGAGAAATTTTCCGACGGGTCAAGCCCGTCGGTAAGGTTAAGATGGCCGTCGGTAACGTCCGGATACAACCACACGAAAGCCCCTTCTTCCCCTTCCCTGTTTCACTTCTCCTCTCAGCTTCCCAGCACTGCTCGCCGCCCTGCTGTCTAGTCTTCCCTTCGCACAGCTTCCCTTCGCTCTCCTAACCCAAACTAAGCGCAATAAAACGAAAACGCACGCTTCCCTTCCATTTCCCTTTGCATTGTTCGCTCCCTTCACTGCGGCTTCTTTCGTTTTTTTCCCTCTCCGCCGCCGCGCCTCCTCTATTCCGTCGGCCCCACCATCCTAGCTTCCACAGACAAGAACGTTGGCGCCCCTCTCTTCCATCGACAACCAGCAACCAACCAACCTTCTCATTTTCTTCGTCGCCCCTATTTTGCGACGAGTTAAGCAGCCGGTGCCACCTGCGACTTTGCGCGACGTGGTGTCTAGCCTCTCCACTCCAGGCGTCCAGGTACTTCTGTAAATTTTTGAAACATGCATTTAGATGTAGGAATAACGGTTAACGCTGGATTTTTGTTTCATTGTTTGAAGTGTTTGAAGTGTTTGAAAATTTTGGCTCAGTGTTTGAAGTGTCTAACAATGTTTTGTGTTGTTGGTGATAGCTGATGGGTAATATGTTTATTACATGTTGATGATGGTGCTAAATCATGTTCTAGTTTTTTCTTAGAGAAACAAATGTCTATGTTTGTTTATGGTACTGAAACATATGATGCGCAAGGGTTAATTAAACAGCTTAGTGGACATGTAGATTTTTTCTCCCTCTTATTTGCCATGGGTGCTATTGCTTGTCTATTTTTTTTTTAAAAGCATCTTGATTTGATTGGTGAAAAGAAAATGTTGTATAAATTAGGTTAAGGAATTGGCTGAATCAAGAAGCAAATGTTGGGGGTAATTGTTGTGAGGTTGTTGCAGGATTGGTTAGAGTCTGCAGCATGCTGCAGTGTTAGGAGGCATGTGGGAGCTTCCTGGTTGTGAAAAAGGTTTAGTTTAAACATGTAGGGAGGATTTGATAAAGATAATGCAAGAGATCATTCTATATTAGTTTAATCTTACAAGGTTTGGCCAAGTTCAATTGAATTTTCATGGTCTGAGATAGCTAAAGGTTGGTGTCTCTAGTTGTTCATGCCTATGCATAGGTTGGCATTTCTCTTAAAAATGGGAATCAAAATATGTGTTCTTAAGACAATTTCTGTCAAAGATGTTTTGTCCATATCGCCATGAGTTACGAATATTAGTGGATTGGTGTCATGGATGCATATATTTATGTTTATATAATTAGACCATCGAATTAAAGCAGGGACACCCGGCAAAATATGAATTTGATTACAACAAAATAGAAAGACAAAAACTAGGAGCCAAAGTGAAAAGGAGACTGAAAAATAAATCTCGTTAGTCCTTGTCTTGATGATTTTGGGAAATTGTGACCAGCTGGTTTTCATTAATCATTGATGAAAAATGCCTTAAAATTTGGCAAAGGTCAATGAAAGCCCTTGTTAAGGAAATGGTGTCTATTGTGAGTATATGTTGTGTGATAACTTGAGCAAATGTCGCTCATTTTCTTATGACTATTGGGCTGTAGTTGCTGTTGAAAAGAGGTTAACTTGCATATTTATATTTAATTGTCATCCTGAATGTATTCATTCCTGAGGAAATTGCAACATTGTTATTATTGCAATTCAATGCCTACATTATATAGCGTGCCAAATCAGGAATCGAATCATCTAATTATGTTGATGAATTTGCACTGTCTGCCCATGGAAGGTCCTTCTTGATGGGATCTTTGATCTTTGTCTCTGTAGAGAGGATTTTAAGCTGAGAACTTGTACTTTATAAAATTGGATTATACTTTGGGTGGCGCCTAATATGCACCCAAAAAAGGGGTGCAACGCTGGACCCTTCGAAATTAACCTGTTATAGAAAGGTTAAACTAGTTGTTTACTTGTCTCTCTTATTAATTTTTGGTAACAATCATCATCGTTATTTTATTTGATTCCCACTTCTCACCTCCACCGACAGCACTCCTTTTCCTCTCCGGCTTTGGAGATTTGGCAAAGAAGTTGTGTGCGAGCGGTGAGTCGATGTTCTTGACATAGGTTAAAATTGATTGGAGAAGCATCCTCTTTTATCATCCAGCTAGATCTGCAACGATGAAACATTCTCGTTCAAAATGCATGTTTAAATTGATTGATTTTCTGTTTATATATCTTAAGCTTTAAGGATGATTCATTGCTTGACAATTTGCATCTTTCATGATCTTTATCATTTCAACCAAAAACCTAGCTTTGGCCTATGCTCTGTGGCCTCTCCTGCGTTGACGTTATTCTTGCCGTCGTGATTGCGTGTGCCATTTGAGGAGAAGCTTTTTTTGAGGTATGCACTCTAACGAAATGTCGGTTTACTCATTGGGTGGAAAAGGGTCGGGTGAGAGACCCCCACACCGACATATTTATTTGATTTCCTTCATAGTTCTCTCCACAGAGAGAATTTTGAAATGATGTATGTTATAAGATTATTTTATTGTTATAAGATTGAGACAATGACAATTTGATTTGATAAAACCGGCGTTATAAGTATTTTTTAGGTATATTTCACACTAGTGATTGATTGCTGTAAAATGAATCCTCTGGCTGTTGTACATTCTTGGTGGAAAGTGTGATTCTTGATTCTCTTCTTGTTTCCAAATTCATGTCTTGTGATATTAAATTACTTGGTTTTGTCACTGATTTCATCTTTGCTAGAATGCTTTTTGTCATCGTAAACTTGATTCCTTTAAAGTTCTTTTACATGGGCAAATCGTCTTAGCACATTTCATTTTGTTCTCAATTCCTTTTTGTGCATCTAGGGGTAGCTCACAAATGAGATGGAGTACCCCAACTTCATATCTTTGAAATCTTCAACATCAAGCGAATCTAAATACTTAAAGATCTATGTCAAGAAGAAAAGTAAATGTATTAAAAACTGTTAAAGCATTTCTCCATGTCTTACAGAAAAACAACCAATATCAGCATGACACAATTAAACTTTCATTCAAAAATTGATACAATAAATAATGAGAAATAGGAAAATTTCAATGTGTAGAGTTTGAAATTAAAATTTATGATGTTCAGTCAATTGCCAAACCTTACGGTCTTCCTCAGTCAAAAGATCACAGAGTCTTTGGATGACTCAAGAAGCTGCAGAGTTAGACATAGCATAAGTCATAGTGATCATGCGACTTTGTTACTAAAACAAAAGCAATAAATTTATGATCCTTAGACAAAGGTAGACTTCGCTTTCATCCATTGTTATTTCCAAAACATGGAGAATGTGTATAATAACACTAACCGCAGTTAACCAGAAGTCAGGAATAGTTTTGATGATTTCATTCGTCCTATCATAGACAGGCTTGCGTATCTCATTATATTTCTGTTCGACTTCCAAAACTTTTTCACTGGCCTCCTCATCTACCTGTTGAGCATAAAATACCATTATGAAGCAACATGCATTTAAACTGCACAAAACAATGAAGCAACGTCCTTCACTAACCTACTGCTGCTCCCAATAACTTAGAATCGGCTTGAAGGCTAGATGGAGCTGTATCAAATTAATGTACACAAAATAGTAAAAATATAACTACTAAAATACAGTGGCAGTGACACATTCAAATCCCATGACTACATATCCCTTTATTAAATAATTATCGATATAAAAAGGGGCTGATTTCCATAGGGGATTTCAATGTAGCAGCAATAAATGGAATCAGAAAGCTGATTTTCAGACATGCTTGTATCTGTATCTCGTGGTTTTGGTTATACCAAATTAATTATAATTTTGTTTTGCTTTGCTTTGCTTTGCATTACACAAAAAGCAAATCTTTAGAATAAATGGGTTCAATCAAAGAATCGTATTACAATGAAGAACACCAACCACAGCCACTGTGACAAGGCTGCATACACACTATGAACCAAAAGCAACACTCACAATTCACAACCTAAAAGCTATCCATATGGAAAGCAACAGAAGTAAAGCATCCACAGAACAGGAGCTACCAGACCCAACATCTTAATGTTAAACCAATCAATCTCTCATCATACTTGTAACCAAAAGAGCTCATAACTCTGAATATGAACTAAATGTTGTGTTTGTGTGCTATTTCAAATGTTGTGTTTGTCTGAACATGTGTTTTAAGTGTAAATTCTCCACTTTGCAAAAAAAATTTGCTAAAATATTTCTAGTCTTGAGAAGGCTTATAAAAAAACTACGGTTTTTAGCCGTTTTATTTTTTACTAGGTCTCAAAATGTATTTGGACCTTATTTTGAACAAGTAGATAATTGACTATCCGTTAGTCCATGATCTTATCGGTTACTAACCCACTAATCCATTAACGTTTATTTTTTAATCCCGGATTTCATGGCACTTATGATTGTCCAATAGTATACTCCCTTTCCTCTCGGTGGATGGAGGAACTGTACACGCCAATATTTGGATGCAGATTAAGGGAAATCTCATGATTTTAACATAAAAAGGGGGTTATGTCATAGAATAAAACATATGGAAACTGTAAATCCTGCATTTGATTCTGGCCTAGTTTCTTTTAGTTGCGAATATTTTTTAAGAAAAACACATCACAAATCCACTCTAAAAGAAAGTCCTATGTAGCCTTATAATGACTTTTACTACTTCTATTGGGATCTTAAAGAGGCTCATGTACTAAAGAGGAAGGCTATTAAGGACATATTTAATCAGTGTCAATCTCATAGCCTTTGAAAATTTTTGCTTTTCTTGAGTCTAATTTCTTTCTAATTTTTGCTGTCACTGGTTTCCAAGTAGCTACCTTCTTAGGATTTACCCCTTAAGGGATTCGTAGGTAATGAACAGGAAAGCAAGGATATTACAACCTAGTTTTGCATCCATATAGGAGCTCTAATTGCATGGCATATACCAAGCCAAACCACTATGAAAACAAAAATTGTTAAAAGGATTTATGCTTCCCTTGCCACTTCTGCTTGTTTAATTCTATCCTTTAAGAGGATGTCAACTTTCAACATGTTACTTTTTAATTATTGATGAAATGGATGTTTGATATTTGTTATTAGTATCGGAGAGAAGCCTTAGCTTCCCGTTTGAGGTTTAATATATTATTGAGTGCATATACTCTTTTAGGGTACCATGTGCTCATTGTATATTGAACCTTGAATTGTCCAAGTCGGACAGTTTGGGAAAAAACTTTTTCTTTACTCGTATAATAGTTATTGCTTAATCTCGTATCTTTATATTTGATGAAATTTCGGTTCGATTCATTTCCTTTTGTTCTCTGGGTGCATACTTGATTGCGGTGTTCATAACTGCGTTCATTTTGTGTACTCAGAGACCAATGAAATCCTGCCGAAATTTTGTCAAGTATAAGATCTGAGAATTAAGGAATGATTATTATCTGAGTTCAAAAGTTTTTCTCGAAATGGGATAAGTCATACCATTTAAAGAAAGAGAGCGGTTGTAAGAACGTTGTGGTGCTGAAATTGTCATTTTTTTTGACATGCAGAAGATGGAATATTTTCTTTCGAGTCGTAGTTGGATGTACGATAGGTTGTATCCGGGGAGAGGGGGTTTGAAACCAGATTTTTGCGCTAGGGTTGCGTACTTTGTCCAAGTCGCAATGGCACATAAAGATTTCAAAACTAATGGAGGGATTAGATGTCCGTGCTTTAATTGCGATTGCAGAAGGATTAAGAGCCCAAGTGAGGTCACGCACCACCTGTATTCAGTTGGATTTAGGCTTAATTACTGGATTTGGACTACACATGGTGAAAAGTTGCCTCACGTTGATTTAGGGGTTGGTGATAATTGCGAAGGTGCTTCAAGCAGTTACGTAGATTCGGGATGTGGTGAGCAGATTGAATTGATGCAAGATATGGTTTGTGATGCCTTGGGGGTGAACGTGTTATTCGAGGAGCAACAGTATGATGACACAGATGAACTTCCAAATGAGACAGCACAAAAATTTTATAATCTATTGTTAGAAACAAACAAGCCGTTGTTTGAAGGGTCTACAGACTCTAAGTTATCAATGTGTGTGAGGCTCTTAGCTCTTAAGTCCAACTGTGGTGCTACCGAAGTGTGCTTGGATCTCGTAATGAAAATGATGTTGGACTCGTCACCTATCAGAGATGGTTTGCCAAAAAGTTATTACGAGGCTAAAAGCTTAGTGTCCAAGTTGGGGCTGGAATCTAAAAGGATTGATTGTTGTGTGAGAGGGTGTATGTTGTATTACGACAATGAGTTTGGTAAAAACGATGGTGCGCTAGTTGAATGCAAATTTTGTGGTGAGCCTAGGTATATGTCACATACTAATAATCGGACGGGTAGACAAAAACTAGTTCCAGTGAATGCAATGTTTTATTTGCCAATTATTCCAAGGCTGCAGAGAATGTTTGCATCACCACAGCATCGCAGACAAAATGACATGGCACTATGAGAATAGAAGCACTTGGTATGTTTGGCCACCCCACGATGGTGAAGCTTGGAAGCACTTTGATCGTGTGCATCCCGATTTTGCGGCAGATCCACGTAATGTACGACTTGGCTTATGCTCGATGGTTTTACCGTATGTTCAATCCACGGCGAAACCTTATTCTTGCTGGCCAGTTATCGTTACCCATACAATCTTCCTCCTGAAATGTGCATGTCTAAGCCTTATATGTTCTTGACTTGTGTTATACCGGGTCCAGATAATCCGACAGATGGTATTGACATCTATTTAGAGCCTCTTATTGACGATCTCAAAAGGTTGTTGAATGGTGTTGTGACGCACGATATTGCACGAAGAGGAATTTTACAATGAGGCGGCGCTTATGTGGACCATTAATGACTTCCCTGCATATGGCCTGTTGTCTGGTTGGGGTCCTCATGGTAAAATGGCATGTCCGCATTACATGGAGCATACAAAGGCCTTTACCTTGAAATTTGAGGGGAAGAGTTCTTGGTTTGACTCACATCGCAGGTTTTTCTGGGATGATCATGCATTTAGGCGGAATAAGAACGCTTTCAAGAAGGGGAAGTTGAATTAGATGGCCCGCCAAGGTTGGCGCTTGAGCAGGATATGGGAAAGGGTTATGGAGCGCCCAAAATCACAGATTTTGGCAAATTGGATCGATTTGAAGGATATGGACAATGGCATAATTGGACAAAAAGAAGTATTTTTGGGATCCGCCATCTTTGGAGAGATAATTTATTGAGACACAACCTTGATGTTATGCACATTGAGAAGAACTTTTTGACAATGTTTTTTCACGTTGATGAACGTCGGAGGAAAAACAAAAGACAATGAGAAGGCGGACTAGACTTACCACTTTCTTGTAGGCGAAAGGACTTGCATTTGTGAATCGGTCGGATGGGAAGACCACGAAACCCAAAGCCTGTTACTCTTTAAGCTTCTTGAGGAAGCCAAGTCGATCTGTCGGTGGATAAAAGAACTTCGGATGCGGATGGTTATTCTTCTAATTTGGCAAGATGTGCCGATGTGAACAAAGGAACCATGATTGGGATGAAAAGCCATGATTGTCATGTATTCATGGAGTGTTTACTTCTATTGCATTTAGTTCCTTCTTAGTCAAATATTTTAAATCCTTGTTGAACTTCGGCCAATTCTTTAAAGATTTGTGTTCTGCGACATCGAGAGAGGATGATCTCATAAGGATGGAACAGAACATACCAGTCATTCTTTGTAAGTTGGAGAGAATATTTCCCCCTGCTTTCTTTGATTCTATGGAGCATCTAGCAGTGCATCTTGCACATGAAGCTAGGCTTGGTGGACCGGTTCAATACAGATGGATGTATCCATTCGAAAGGTACTATAATAAAGTATTCTCTAAAATAAATATTTATTTGAAGGGTTAAATGTATCAATTTTTATCATCAACGCGTTGTTATTTTGTAGATTTATGGGTGACTCAAACCGGTCGGTGAAAAATAAGGCCAGGGTTGAAGGATCTATTTGTGCAACTTACTTACACCGTGAGACAATCCATTTCTGTTCCCATTATTTTACGAACTTCATGTTGACACCAACAAATAGTAGGAGCAGTAGAAATTGAAAGTGAAAGACACCCGCTTGCCTTATCAGTATTTTGCCTTTCCTAGCCATGGTGGAAAGGAGGTGGATAACCGGATAACGGGCGAAGTGTGGAAGTCACCACGTTCACGTGTTGATCAACCGTGCTTGAAGTATCACCGTATCTAACGTATGTATCATTTTGAACACTTTAAATTTCTTTAATCCACAAATGCTCTTGATCATTTGTTTGATAATGACTTGATCGGGCATTCTTGTTAACTAAGCCCACAAGCGTACAAGACTCTTACGCCTATATTCATGAATATTTCCCAACGTGGTTTAGGAACCAGGTATGTTTTTGAGTCGTCATATATATATTATTATTATTATTTATTGTTTGAAAATACAAAAATATTGTTTGAAAATAGGAACCATAATTTGTTTGCACATGGTGTGTACACAGTGTATAGCGAGGCGAGAATCCCCTAAAATCCAACACTTGAGAAATTTATCTCATGGTCCTAAATCACGTGTAAAAGAATGGCACACATTCTTTGTAAATGGATACAAATTCCAAACCAGTCAAAAGCAGAGGGGAAAAAACAGTTAACAGTGGAGTTTATGTAAAAGATGTCACAGATGGAGGTGAAGACGACTTCTACAGTGTGATTCAACATATATATGAACTGGCGTATAATACTTTAGACTATACTAAAAGAATAGTGCTATTTTATTGTAATTGGTTTAATCCGTCAAGTAGAGGCACAAGAGTGGATCGAAAAAATAATATTGTTGACATATGCATGAGCAGAAGATACCAAATATTTGATCCGTTTATCATGGCACAACATGTAAGACAAGTGTATTGTGTCCCTTATCCATCAACTCGAAGGGACAAACAAGGTTGGTGTGTTGCAATAAAGACAAAACCACGTGGTCGCATTTAAGCGAGATGATACGGGGAAGAAGTGGCTTATCAAGTGGATGAGATATCTCATGTCAATGTAGTAAATGAAGTGGAACCCATTACTCGACTACGTGACAATCCAATCACATATGAAGATGTAGATGGGGATGAGGAATTAAATGAAGAAGTGGCGAACCATCAAGATCTCAAGACGATCTTTGAAATTGAGTGGGCAGAATGGGCGATTGATATTGTTTAACTTTTTACAATTTGAGAAATTAATGTGTAACAATATATTTTAATTTGTCGATTATTTTCATAACTTGTTTATTTTTATGGAATTCATTTGTAATATTGTTATGTTTAAATATAATATTTCATGATCATTATTATTCAATTGCTCTATAGACAGATATGGCATCGCAAGGTTCAGGAGCAGACCCCGACCACCCGGTGGTGGTAAATGGAAGGAAGGGGATCGCCTCGACCCCCTAAATCGTCGAGGCCGACCATCATTAGGCGTGACCTCATCGGGTTTTCGACGTTGTCATCTACACGTCGTCCTAGTACATCTACGCCGAGACGACTGATACACCTCCTGCACCTAGACGACCTTCTACGCACCACCTACACGCACTTCGGGCACATTGGACACCAGCTACCCAGACTCGGGCTCGTTCGGCACCTTTGCCTCACATTGACATGATCCCCACCTCGGGGTTCCAGTTTGCACATGGCGCTTCGAGTTCCCATGTTGTGCCTGATCCGGTGGCCGATGCTCATCAGTCCGACCATGATTATAGTACGGGCCATACACGATGACACCGATGTTGGGCGGGGCGGGAGGAGCAGGAGGTTCAGCAGAGGAGGTTCTTGAGAAGGGGGGAGGGCTAGGAGCGACACTCTTGAGATGTTATATGATGGTCGAGTTCTTATCGTGCCATCCGGTAAAGGTAAGTATTTGCAATTTTGAGTTATTAATAATTTTTATTAATAATTTACATGTATATATATATATATATTTTTTTTTATTTAACATATTTTTATTGTTCAGGTTTCTTCCCTCAAAGTCTGCTGCGTTAGCTATCACAGCAACAATTGAGGAGAATTACCAGAGTTTTGGCCCACCTGGGGACATCAAGGATTTTGAGCGGGACCATATGTTTAATTCTTTCAGAGTAAGCTGCAATTTTATTTTATTGCTTATTTTATTTTCATAAATTTCAATTATGTTTAATAATGTCTTATATTGATACTGACGAGGTTGCTTGGGAGGAAAAAGATGAGGAGGCGATGGAGAAGAATTTTCATATGAAGGCCTCCCACCGCCTTTCGACATGCTTCGAGATGCCCGCATCGGGGATCGCCAACCAGATTGGATAGGGACGAGCTCTGGCGGCGGTGGTAGCGCCTTTGGAACTCCCCGAGTTCCAGCGACCAGCGAAGGCCAAGAAGAATAGGGCCTCTGAGAAGGGTGGCAACTTGCACACTGGAGGCAGTGTCAGTCAGGCGCAGCTTAGACTTGTACGTGTTATAAAATTGTTATTATTATTAGTTTATTATTATTATTATTATTATTATTATTATTATTTATTTAAATTTTTTATTAATACAATCTCGGTGAGGAGGTTGGGAGAGAAGTTGATTGCACGAGCTTCATCTTGCAACTCATCTGAAGAGAATCTTGGTGATTTCGTTGATGAGCGTTCGAGGCGGACTAAGGTAATTATAAAATATAATAAATATTTTTAATAATGTTTATATTGTTTTGTTAAAAAGATTTGACTTATTTGTTTGTTTAACAGGAGGAGTTTGAGGCGAGGATGTCTCGGCTTAGATCTCCGAGCTCATCATGTTCTCCATCTCGAGCCACTAACGATCTATCTACACCGGCGAGGTTTGGGCGGAAGTGGTTGGCGGAAGAAGAAGTGGTCGCTTATATGGTCTTGGCGACCTTGCCAAAGAACTACAAAAGGGCCCGCCGCCTACACCTTTGGAGAGTCGTCAAGTAGTAGTCTTTGCCACTGGTCGCTCTGCCGCGGATGACCAGGAGATAGCCGAGTTGAAGCGGACCGTGGCCCAGCAGCAGGAGCTTTTGACTCAGTCTTTGCGGCGGACAGAGCAGATGTACGGTTGCTAGCTCGCCCGGCTGACCTACTCGCCTCGACCTCGCCTCGCCTCGCCTCGCCTCGCCTTCGCCTCCGCGTACTCATGGTCATGTCAATGATACAGATGATGTAGAGCATCTCGATCATGATCAGGAGTACCAGGACTATTAGTTCTTTTTTGTACTTATATTTTTTCATATTTTTGGATATCATTTTTTTTTCGTTTCAGATATTATTTTAGTTACTGATTTTTATTTGTTGAATTTTTTTTTTTATTTTGTTTTTTTTTTTTTTTTTTCTTTTTAGTTTACGTTATCACATTTTTATATATGGAAAATCAATTAATAATTAAATTAAATTAAATTAAAAGTAATTTTTAATTAAATTAATAAATAAATATTTTTAATATGAGAGTAAATTATTTTTATAATTAAACAAATAAATAATTAAATTATTTAATTAATTAAAGAATAAAATTAATTTGGTTATTAATTAAAATTAATTTATTAAAAAATTTAATTAAAAAAATTCGACATCGACGGCCTAAGTCGTCGGAAACAATTCAGATTTACCGACGGTCACGTCCTTCGGAAATCGACGTCATTTACCGACGGCTTTGCCCGTCGGTAATCGACGTCATTTACCGACGGGTATAACCGTCAGTATTACCGACGGCGAAAAAGAGTCCGTCGGTAATCCTTTGCGACGACCATATTTCCGACGGGTTTTAGGCCGTCGGTTATCCGTCGGTAAAAGTGGGTTACCGACGGCTTTTATCGCTTACCGACGGCTTTAGGCCGTCGGTAATCCCGTGTTTTTTTGTAGTGATAGCATTTGGAGCTAAAGAGTCCAACCAGAGTTGAGCTTTCCCTTGCAGTGAGAATGAGAACAGTCTCAATTTGATAGCCTTCGGTGTCACACCATGACACTTGACAATATTTGCAATTTTCTGAAACCTCTTAAGATGGGCATTTGGGTCTTCGAAAGGAAAGCCTGAGAATTTCACCAATGATACCATTGATATCAGTGCTGGCCTCAATTCAAAATTAGTTTCCTCAATCGCCGGATCGTTGACGCTGTCTGTCACATCCGTAATTGGAGTGAATTACTTGTTCAACGTGAGCTCGTTTTCCATTGCTTTGTGTTGTCTTCTCAATGAACGGAGTGTTCTTTCAATTTCTGGATCAAACTGTAATTCAGGACATTGAGAACGTGTCTGAATACACCATCGAGAACCAAATTAGAATGACTCTTATAATTAAATAAATAAAAATAAAAGTAAACTAATAACAATAATAATAAAAATAATAACAATCAGTAACAACAACAACAAGAATAATAATAATAATAATAATAATAATAATAATAATAATAATAATAATAATAATAATAATAATAATAATAATAATAATAATAATAAAATGTCTAAAGTAACAAGAATCCCGTTGGTCTAATATTGCTAAAACATTCCCCGACAACGGCGCCAAAAACTCGTTGCGGCTTAGGCAAGTGCACCTGTCGTAACTCGTAATAATAGTAGAGTATATTTAAGACTTCGAATGTCGAACCCATAGGGAATACGCATGTACTAACTTAATAAAGATCCTATATTATTTAGACAAACAAATGTTGTGATTTAACGATTGCAGTGATTAACCCAAACAAAATAAAAATCAAACAATGTGCAAGAACGAGATAAGACAACTATGGGAAGCCTGGGTTCACCAATTTTAGCTCCTGAATTTACTAGTTAACAACTATGAGCTATACTTCGTAGTTGAAAGCTAATCTCCCACTCTAATGCTATTAATACCCAATGATTATGCAATATTAACAGTCTTCTCCTAAACTAATATCCCAATGATCATACAAGATATATAGAAGGAAGAGCATTAAGCAACAATGGAATTGTTAATTTAATAACTGATTATAAACAAGCAATTATTCTTGATCCGGCATAATAAGCGATTTCTAGAGTTCCGTTAACTAATTGTGGTACGATCGCCTCCAATTAGTTTAACTTGTTAAAGGGTGATCAAGCCTTATAGGATCAAACATATCAAGAATAACACAATCAATAGGATAATAGGAAATTCATAGAATTACCTAGATAAATATCAAAAACATAATAAAGGATCCCCATCACCCCTAGTGATGGATTTAGCTACTCATGGTAAGTACAAGTAACATAAATTCATACGAAAAGCTATAAAAACCCATAATAGAAAGTATTAAGTCTAAACCAGGACACCCTTTCGGTATGACGACGGTCCTTAAGCACGTTCTTCGTGTTCCTCACGAGCTCCGGTGGCACAAAAGGTCTAGGCAAGAGGCACTAAGATCACCAAACAGCAAGAAGGATTTTAAAAATCTCCAAAAGGTCAAAAGTTTCTTTAAAGAGGGCTAAGAAGGCCTATTTATAGGCTAGGCAGCGAATTAGGTCTACTGGCTTCAAATCTTGGCTATCTGGGACTAGGTACGGTCGTACTGCGGTTATACACGACCGTACCGCACTTGAATTGCGACGTTGGCCCGTACTTGTGCACTCGGTGCGGCCTGACAACAATTTTATACGGTCATACTACCTTAATTTCGTACGGCTGTACTGGATATTTTCTTCAACGCCAGGCCATACTGACTACAAGGTACACCCTTACTGCTATGCTTGAATAAGTACAGTCGTACTGAATAGATGTCAGGTCGTACCGCTTATCCAGAAACACCAAAAATCTCTAAAACTCGACAGTTTTTGGTTTAATTTCGCTTCTTTTGCTCCAAGTGTTGTCTTTGTGATATTTCTGCAAAATGGGACATAAGTGAGTATATAAGTGAGTACTTTTATACTTTAAATGGTGCGAAATAACATGCTTTAATACTCAAAATGCCTCATAAAAATAGACAAATTGGAGTGTCAATAGTGTGCACGTGCTATTAAAATGTTGTATGTTATGTTTCCTTTCCAATATATGATGATTAGTGTAGAGTCTTATCTCCCTTTTTCTTTCCCTATTTATATTGTTGTGGATCATGAAATTGACCATTGAGAACTTCCTAGAAGAGGCAAAAGCTATGGAAGACGAGGGGGAATTTGCTTCTCTCGTTGATCCTGAAGACAATGCAAATGCCCATTTGGGGAAACTTTAGAGTGACTAGTGTCATCCCTATATGGTTACAGTGATACCCACTACCCTGTTGTATAAAAAGTGCGTAAACGAGCATGTGAATAATACTGAAAATACGGTTTTATAAAACTTTCAACGGAAATAGAAATTTCACATCAAATACAAACTCATCTGCGGAATAAAAACAGTTTACAGAAATAAAACCATAACGCCGATATCACATGTCTCAGAGCATTACCCCAAAGTTTACATCGGATAATAGTAACGACATAATACGTAAGTAAATCCTAAGCTAAACAGCAGCAGCGTCGACTACACCTTAGCATCCACTCATCACCTACAAACTCATCATTTACTCATGCACGAGGTGTACTAGTAGCCACAAAACATAGAGAGGTGAGGAATCATACTCAAATGAAAAGGAAACGGCATAGCCAAAATAACATGCTGCGTCAACAGTCAAATCAAAACATCGTAATTAATCAAATAAGTCTTGTCGGTCAAATATTGATCCGTCAACAGTCGGTCGGCAGTCCTACTACGTCAACCAACTAACGTGGACCTAGCAACTGCTCCATCGTAAACTTCATGATACTTTTCCTTTTTGGGTGAGCAAATATGAGCATCCTCAACATCCACATACATCGCCATGGAGCCATGGGATTCCCCATTCAGTGAGATGTCAACGAGTACCACCATAGTAACCCAATAACACCCTGAGTTCTAACGAGCCATGCGATCCCCTCAATCAGTACAACGTCGTCGAGTGCCATCATAGCAACCCGTTATCCCTCGAACCAACTTCTAACGCGCCATAGAGCTTCGTCCATCAGTGTAACGTCGGTGTGTGGCACCATAGAAACCCGAGTCTGACTCTCGAATGCATAACAAGTCACGAAAGCCACTACGTCTAAAATCGGCGATGCGTTTTCCAAATATACGATATCCAACAAACCCGTTGAATACCAATCCACCAATCGATGACAAACTCATGACCAATAAATAGGAAACAACTATGCAATTCCAATCATACACATTCATTGGGTTACAACCCGCGCCAACATTAATCTTGGGGTTACTAGTCAGTAACCCCTTCAAACAAGTCAAGCATTCATTTTATAACAGGCCTATGTGGTTACTACCCTTTACCAGCTCTTACAAGTCATTTAAAATAATTAATGTTTCATCATTAAACATGGGTATCAATCGATTCATGAGCCTTATGAATATTCAAGGTCAAAACTACATTCTGTGAATCGAATTACACAGTTGTGAATCAATTCACAGCTTCAATTCACAGAATCTAAAACACTGCAGGTGTGAATCGATTTACAGGACCTGTAGAAGTGCAATAAAGCTATTTTTTTGTACTTCGCGCATCGGGTACTCCTTCAAAGTGGTCCCACGTCTAGTCCAAAGTCAGGGGAAATTACTAAATTGTCCCTAAGGTCTCTAATCACATATTTTAGATTCAATTCGTGATTTAAAACCTTATTATCCAATTCTTATAAATGGCAAACCCAATCTTGTCCATTCTCTATTCTTAACTCATTAATCCATTATTACTCTTATTAAATCCGTTCAAGCTACTTATCACTTACTGGTTTCAGTGCCTACATCATCCTTTTAATCTATTTTGGAGTTCCTTATTTAATTTAAATCATCTTGTTCATTAAGTCTCTACATAATTCAATTCTTAAATTGTTTCTAGGTGAACAACACATCTCAATCACTTTCTACTTGAATATTACCAACTACAAAATAATTCTAATCATAACAACACTTATTCATTCATCAAAACAGTGGCTAGATCATAATAGTCATGCCTTCGTACTATTCAATCCACACTAATTTGTCCTAAATCATGCATCTACCAACCATAACTCATTGTGAACCAACAAACTATCATTAATCATATTTAGGACCACTTAAAAATATTGACTAAAAATTCCAAGTTAATTCTAAACATGAAATCACATTTTTAATCATTAAAAGAGTAAACACATAGCATCACTTACGCCATCAAACCATTCAATAACACAATTAAGTCCTAAAGCATGCTTCCTCTAACAAAACACATAAAGTCTCAATATTTATGACTAAACATTATTCAAAACACAAAAATATGCCACTTAGTAATCCTTAGGGATCCTTGCTCATACAAGGGCCTTCTAATAAATCAAAACATAATTTAAAACAAATAAAATCAATGCTCTTACAAAGATTACACAATAAAACTTTGCCCCGCATGGCATAGGGATCATGGGACATCCCTAACATGTCATTTGAAGCCATAGGCCTCTTTTCAAGAGATCATCCGCCCCCATGCCTTTATTCAAATTTACAGCCTCCAAAGACTCCTAGTGAGCTCTGAATTCGATTTCGCTTATGGTTCCTATCATAACGAAAATCATAGGATTTAAATCTAAGATTAGAATTTGAATCACCAAGAATTGAAAAAGAAGAATTAGAACGAGTTAGAGATACAAACAAATTTCTCCTCTTTAGAACCAGAAAGAATGAGAAGATGAGAAAGAGAATGCTTTTCTAGTCTTGGCCTTGAAGACGACGTCCAAAACGGTGGAGACATGGGAGAGAACGAGTCACGACGGTGGCAATAGCAATAGGAGAGCTCTAGGAATTCTATGGTTAATTAGAGCCCTTTAATATGGTTTAGGAATTAGGTTTAGAGCCTCTGAAGGTTTAGAATCAGGGTTAGATCGTGGTCCAAGAGACTTATCACGGATGGAAGCGAAACGGGCCGAAACGGAGCGACCCGCTAATTAAAAAAATGCTATCAGCTGCTGTGAATCGATTCATAGACGGGGTGAATCGATTCACAAACTCCAAATTGTCTAAAAATGGGGTTTCCTCCATTTTAAGGCCGTGTAGTCCCTTCTAAGGGTCTCCATTCCCAACTAAGCCCTAAAATACCTATTCAACACACAATTAACATACAATGGTCCTATAATATCTAACGCTTTATGTAACACCCCGTTCCTAGAGCGCTACTAAACTAATATTTCTGACCGCAGTTAACATATTTCTAAAAGACGAAATACTCTACTTGCATGGTTTCAGAAAATGTAGTTCTATTATTATTATTTTCTTTTTCTTTTTCTTTCAATTTTATTTAAAAGAGCAGTCAGAGTATCACATCGATTTTAGAAATATGATGGTGAATAAGTATAGACATCAAAATAAAACCACAATAACCATACTCAACAATTTATTCAATCATTGCACATAAGACAATTCATATCTTGAAACATAATACATTTTTACAACCTTGTGATTACTACAACACACCCTATAGCCGATCGACACACTACAACTCTTACTAGTCCTCTAGTAAGTTCAAACAATGCAAAAGGGCGGATAGCCAAATAGGACTACCCTCAGCTACGCTTATCAGCAACCTCGAACACTCTACAGTCTTCTTGATCTGGGTTACAATCATTGATTGAAAAAACTACGGGCAAGGGTCAACTTCTTACAAAAGATAGATACAATATAACAGCAAATACAACAACCAATCATATTATACAGACATAATATAATATGAAACCATATTCTCCAACACATATAAATAATCATGTCAATAGCATTCAGAACAATCAATAATGATGCACCCGATATCCTATTGATGCAACTATATGCTAGTGTAGTTTTAATTCTGGAATCCATGTGCTACGGTCAGGCTGCTCCGTACATACCAGAGACGACACTTTTCCATGCGATGGTAAATTTTAATAACGTTCCTGAATTCCTTTGGCCATGGGAAATTCCACTACCCAGGATAGACAAGTCGAAGTTACCACAAGACACGACAAATGCCTTCCACCACCCCAATGAACATATCACCACATTTGATATTTCACTTATGGCATAATCAATTAAATATCAATTATCCAATACCAATTCCACAGCATATATCTTAACACAATTTAAGAATACATGCAACCACATCATGTTATCACATTCAATGTCACAATAATTCAGTTTCCACAACAATTCACATAACAATAATCATCAACATAGATAGACAACAATTCGTCCCTTTGAAGCTCCATGGAACTAGCAACGAGGTAACATAACATACAAGTGTGGGGGGTTGGGGCAGTCACCAACCTCTTGCAGTCAAACCCACTAATTAATCATATATAAAGCTTTAAAATCAAAGGGGTAAAAAAACCCTCACTTTGAACCCAGAGGTTTTCAGACACCTTTGATAGAAAAAAAATAAAAACATAAGTGGGACTTATGGGTGCCCAACACCTAATCATCTCTAGAAGTAGCCCTTACCGAGAGCAAATAGCTCACGTGTTAAAGACGTCGCAATCCTACTCAGCACGAGCAATCCCTCAAGGATCCTAGCAACACATCAAGGCTTAGTACAAATCTAACCCACTCAAAAATAATTCCCTAGGTATGGTTCAACTCTAACTCCTAGGTTTTCAAACCCAAAAATCTTTATAATAAGGTACACATACTTGAAACAATAAGCAAATTGAAATTAAAGTTTTTAAAGACTTAAGACTTACTTGAAATAGTACACAAAGTTGGAAAACAAGGTTTTTAAAGACTAATACTCACTTCCTTTAAAACATAAGTCATGAAACAATTCTAGGATCAACTACTTTTCATCCAAATCTTTAAATTAGGCTCCACTTGGCATTTAGGATTGTAATTTCCTAATTTGCCTTAATTTTTTCATTGCCTAAAAATCAAAACAACTTCAAAACAAATCAAGTTATTCCCAAAATTTTTCCAAACTTATTCAACAACCCAAATGCACTTAATTTAGCTAAGAACGCAAAAGTTTATTCCTTTTCATAACAATATTTGATTCAAGGCTCTACTAGGTTTTAGGATCATAGAATCCCTTGCACCTTAATGTATCACAGCCTTACATTCCAAATCACTTCAATTTTCAATCAAAATTTCTTTTGTAAAACTTTTCCAATACTTGAACAATTCTTAAACATACTTCAACCCAACTAATATAACCCAAGAGTATCAAAATTTCTCTCCTCCAATCCCCCCATGAGCTCACAGCCACGCCCCTAATTGTTAGAGAAAAATTGCAAACTTTTTAATTTAACAAAACAACATTATTCCAACACCTAATTTCTTTCCATAACACCCAATTTTTATAAAACAAAAACCATTGACCCAATTAAACTACTCTATCATGTTCAATCCAACATCAAGGGTTTTCCCAAAATCACAATTTTCCTTTGATAAAACTAAAATTTACAACAACAACAACAATAACCATTATTAAGGAACACAAATTAATTGAATGATTCACTTGAGAAATCACAAAGGCCCTTTTCCCTTAGACCAATTGACCTAGGGTTCCCAAAATTTGGGGGAAAATTTGATCATCTAACTCATGTTCATTATTAACACATAATTAAAGCTTTAAATAAAAAAAGAATCAAAAGAACATCTCCTAATCCTAAATTTGGGGCCACGGTTTTGCTTAAAAAAACAAAGGAGAGAAGCTTGATTATGAACTCACTTACTAGCTAATGAAGATAGCACCCAAAATAGAGGAAGGAATTTGAAAGAAATGGGGGGTTGATGGTGAGGGAGGCCACGGTTTGGAAGCAGAGGAGGGAAAGGAAGTGGACTTGGCTTGCTTTCTCTTCATCACACATGAACAAACTGGAGAAGAAATAAAATGGAGAAGTAGGGAGGAGGGGCTCACGGCCTGACATAGGAAAAGAGAGGAGAGATGGACTTTTGCTCACACTTGGACATGAGGAAGAAGAGTGAAATAAATTGGGAATAGGAGTGTAATTGGGGAAGAAAGTTTCGGCTGAGACATTGAGGAAGAGGAAGGGAATTAAGTACTTGCCCTTTTATTCTCACTTCACCCACGTGGATAATTGGAAGGAATAAAAAAATATATGGAAAGGTAGGAAATGGGAAGGCTATGGCCTGAACAACAAAAGAAAAGAGGGGTAAAAATTTTATTTTCAATCAAGGTATTTTACTTGGCCAAGAATGGCTTAGTAAAAGTATCTCCTAATTTCCCATGGAAAACTTGATACCTTACACTTAAAGTAAGATGCTAATCTAATCACCAAGTCAAGATATCTAATCTCTCTGTTCTCATGATTATCCCCTAATCCTAGAGTCTTAAATGTATTAACAAAAATACGGCATCGAGTAATCGCGTTACCGATTAGTTCTTTCGCCGATTAAATCGCGGAAATTAATTTACTTAGAAATTAATTCACCGCATGATAATAATTTATCACACATAATAAAAGCAATTGAAAACACTCAAGCATCATCACAATAAGTTACGCTTCGATTTTCATCGAAATCAGGATTTGTTTTAAATTTTTATTGCGGATAAAAACCCGGAGATTCAAAATACGGTGAAACTTCGTTAGAATATTTCGACGATTTTTGAACTATGAATTAATATAAAATATTAATTCTTAAATTAATTTTAATCTTGATTTAATTCAATCACTTTCTTAGTCAATAAAAATGCGCGTTACCGCGTCACACAGAAAACTTACGTAAAATTGAATTGATAAATTCACCTTAAAAGCAGCATACATCTACGCTGTCTATTAATTTGAATCGACATCATAAATAATAATTATTTGTAATGACTAAATTATTCAAAATAAGTCAAAATAGTTTCTCGTACTCTCAGTAAATCATTGAGGTGATCAATCTTTAATATTTAACTTCAAGTATCTGGGACTTTATTGGCTAAAACAATTTTTCTTAAAAATTAGGATGTTACACTTAAGCTTAAGAAATTCAGGGTGATACAATTACGTTTGTAATGGCCCGAGAGTCTATCTTTTAATGTTTCGTATAACTTTTCTTCCACTACTCTGATGTTTTGTAAACCGTGGCCCTAATGATGGGTCTGTTTATATATGTATATAGTTTTTGTAAATATGTTTGTGTATCTTAAGTTTTAATTCCTCCCTACCTCGGTAGCCGTACTAATCCGAAAAATATGTAATAAGATTAAAACTAGGAGCAGTTAATTAGGATTTCATTAATGCGACAATGTGGCATCTCAATCATCACCATTATTGTAACACAACATCCGGTCTTATCGTAGGTTTCTAATCCCAAAAAGATCATACTCATAGGCTACGAAATTTAGTTCTAAGCTTTAGTAACGTAGATTAAACATCTAGACTTATAGCTAACCTCAATGTACTCTAAAAGGCCTATTTTATATTGTCTTAAGCAATTAAGCCTAGTCCTTAAGCGATTAAATAGTGCTAAAGTTAGTTCCTGGATTTTCTGCAACAGTCTATGTGACTAAGCAATAGGTTTAAGCGATTAACACGACCACTTCTACAAAATGTCAATACAAAAATGTTGTCCTAATCTCCCAAAACATCTCTTGATCACCCCTAAGGGTCTAATCACGATTGTAAGGATATTCTAAGCCCAACCAAAGATCAAATCACGTAGATCTTAATAAGAATCACATAAAACATCATTAAGGCATATTCAAAGGCATTCCATCAATCACAATCACATGTTCATCACTTTGATTCATTGCTCTACAACGAATCTATCATACCAGAATGTAAAACATTAAAAATACAACCTTGCCATGCAAGGATTCAATAAATAATCAATTACTGTAAAATTAACTTTCGGAACAGGGATTTTAAATCGGTTGTTTTAAACAACCGATTTAAAAAGCAATGCGGTGACATTTTTGAAATTAAATTGAAGTTTTAACATTTTGCTACACTTTTTAAATCGGTTGTTTATAACAACCGATTTAAAATCGTTTATGAAAAAAGATTTTAAATTGGTTGTGCTAAACAACCGATTTGAAAGGTCCAAAAAAAATTAACAGCATTCTTTTAGATCGGTCGTATTAAAACACCGATTTAAAAGTCAAAATATTAAACAGAAAGAAAAAAACCCTACAGTCCCTCTCGTCGCGCCGTGTTCTTCATTCTTCATTTGGGAAGCTCGCCTTTCATCGCGATCAGCACAAGCCAGACGCCATTGTTCGCTGTTCTTCAAACTCGCGTAGGCCTCAAGCTCGGGTTGCTCGCCGTTCTCCAGACGCCATTGTTTTGCTCGTCGTTCTTCAAGCTCGGTTTGGGAAGCGCTTCTTTCTCATATCCTCGGTTCATCGCCGTTCTCCAGACGCCATTGTTATGCTCGCCGTTCTTCAAGCTCGGATTTTTTGGTATTAGGTTTTTCGATTTTCTAGGAGGAAGAAGTTATACGGATTCTACAAGTTTGCTGCATCCACTGGGAGGTTCTGGTAAGGGTTACTTTTGTGCTTCCGCTTCTTGTTGATATGAAAGAGATAATGTTTGTTTGTGTTGGTGAAAATAAACAGAGGAAATCTAACTTAAGGAATAGATAAATGTATGTATTTGGTATTACAGTTTGGTATTACAGAGGAAATATCTGGTTATTCTTGTCGGTTTATTCTTGTCTTAATTAGTCATCTTTTGCATTGAGTAGAAGATCTCCAAAGTGCAGTCAGTATTGGTTTGTTTTCATTCAACATATGGGAAATTTGATACCATTTGTGTTTGTAGCATGGTTTGTTTTCATTCAACATATGGGAAATTTGATACCATTTGTGTTTGTAGCATAAATTACAGTTTGATGCTTGCAGTCCAATATATATGTAGGTTGCCTCTTCCAGAATAGGTTAATTGCCTCTTCAAACTGCATTCTGCAGTCACTTTAGTATTTTGCTTATTCTCGAGAGTTTGAAATGATTTGATATTAAGGTCTGGGCTTATCTATTGCACTGATTAGTGATATGAATCAAATTATCAATGACTTTCTTTGGAGGTTCATTATAATTTATAATGCACAAAATGTACCCGTTCTTGGTTTATTTTCCCTGTGTCCTGCTTCTGATATTTGAGCTTACTTGATAACCTGACACCATTTCTCTCAACATTATTTATGTTTTGCTTTGTGAAGCTTTTATTTTTGCATCAACTCATTTTTACACCTCTTATTCTAAGATCCTCTAACATGCAGTTGGCATGATAGAGTAATGTTATTTGAGCAATATCACTGGAAAAGGGCAATATCACTGACATTGTCTTATCTTTATTTTGGTTGCAAACCTGGAAAAAATTGTTCATAGCTTCTATTTCATTTTTCTTTTTAATTTTCTTCTGAAACAACTTTCACATTTTTTATAAGCTCTATATCAGAAGTAGCCAATGTACCGTTGCTGATGTATTTTTTAAAAGAACTGAGTTTGCCAATCTTGTGTGATAGGTAAAAGAATTGTCTTGGTCAAGACATTAGTAATTCCTGCCATCATCGTACTCTCACTGGTAAGGCAGCTTGACAACATGATATGCATTATTTATATTTTGATAGCAAGTTTTTTTTTAATTCTTTTTTTATTTTCCCTTACGATGTTTGTTTAGGTGAAAAAATCATGTGAGTTGAACATTGAATTGTTCAATTGTCTAGTGATAAAGTAGAAAACAGGGATAATGTTGTGTATTATGGATTATTTTGCTCAACTTCAATTGCTGTTAGTTTAAAAGCCTTTCTTTCAATTATGTTTTAATTGTCGGAAATAATGCAAAATTCAAGATCATAATGGTTTAATCAGATAAAGTGATTTAGACCAGATTTTGCATAGTTTCTTGGAGCATAAAATGTGTAGAAGAAAATTCAGTTTGGAAATGCCTGGCCTTGTATGTACCAGTATATATGGCAGTGATTTATAATTTTTGCTAAATTACACTTTTCGTCCCATATTTTTCCAGTTTGATGAAAATGGTCCCCCAATTTTTTTTTTTTTTTTTGGGAATTAAGTCGTCTGAAAATCCAAATGTTGCGAAAATAGTCCATCCGTCAAGATTCCATCCAACACTAAGGATGTGGAAAATAAGTCTCCACGAGTAAGAGACTTAACTCACAGAATATTGTGAGATGCGCGCATCTTTTTCAATTGAACCAACACATATTTGATTTGTCTACAGAGCTCATAGAACAGGGTTTAAAACGAAATTGGAGTCATGTGATATGCGGTAGATAAAAATTATATTGTTAGCACAAGAAAATGAATGTCCCATGTTAAAATTTGATGTGAAAATGGTTATGTGAAATTTGTATAATATTTATATATCTTTTTAGGACATTTCTTAAGGTACAGAGACAATTGCCCTTATTTTACTGTATGTTAATAGATGCTAGGCAAGGTAGAATTTTTTTTTCTTGCTTCATGGTTTCCCTTTTGATTCTAGACGCTAGGCAAGGTAGAATTTGAATGTGTTGCTGCTTGCTGCTTTTCAGAAAGTTTATTATGTACTGAAATTTGAATGTGCTGCTGCTTGCTGCATTTCAATCTCTATTGTCAAGGCACTTCTTGAGGTATTGCATTGCATTGCTTCCCCATTATTGTGTGGCTTGGCTTAATTGAGAGTTCATGACTAGTTGAATTGAAACCTCAGTTTGTTGTACTTTGCATTTACAATTATCTTCCTGAGTAATAATCAATAATCAATAATGACTTAAAGTTTTGACATTTAAATATTTATCATTTTGTAATCCTAATTTTATTTTGATGTTATTTCTACTGCATGGTGGTTCTATAAATAATTAGATTTGTTGTTATTTCTAAAGGCATTAAGCCAACATTATCTCCTAACCTTAATATTTTGTGAGGTATGCAAATATCTTTGAACTGCGTGTACTCTTAATTAAATGCACTCTAATTAATTAAGCATGTCATTAAATGCACTCTAATTAAGCATGTCATTGTTAGAAATAGTTGTGAATTTCAACTAGGTAGACGATAACAAGTTATCGTTTACGTTCCCTGAAGTGTGTATATTTTTTTTCAAAACTTAGTTATGGATCGTAGTTGGATGCAACAAAATCGATTGAGTGAAGAGTACGAGAAGGGAGTAGAAGAGTTTCTGAATTTTGCTCAAACGAAGCTTCCTAAAAGTGGCGGAACATTTTCTTGTCCGTGTGTTATTTGTGTGAACCAGACACCACAAATAGTCGACAAAATACGGGAACACCTAATTGTCCATGGGATTTGCAGTAGTTATACAACATGGACATGGCATGGTGAGAAGAAGGAAATGTCAAGTGTGTCTGAAGGAAAGAAAGCTGAAGTAGAAATGGACGATCGGTTAGAAGACATGATCCGTGATATTGGACATGAGTCTTTTAAACGAGCACATGTTTATGAATCCTTGACAAAAGACAATGAAGAGGCTTTGTATAAGGGGTGCACAAAATTCACACGGTTGTCTGCCGTGTTGAGATTGTTTAATTTGAAGGCAATAAATGGGTGGACTGACAAGAGCTTCACCGACTTGCTTGAGTTGTTGAAAGATATGCTTCCAGAGGGCAATACATTGCCGAACCGTGCGTATGATGCGAAGAAGATCTTGTGTCCGATGGGTGTGGAGTATAAGAAAATACACGCATGCCCCAAAGACTGCATATTGTACCAAAAAGAGTTTGAAAATGTTCACAAGTGCCCCACGTGTGGGCTATCCCGCTACAAGGTGAAGGACGACGTTGACAGTTGCGACGATGAGAGCACAAAGGGTGCGCCTGCAAAAGTTTTATGGTATCTTCCAATAATTCCAAGATTGAAGCGACTGTTTGCCAATGAAAAAGACGCAAAGAGTATTAGATGGCATGTGGATGAGAGGAAGTGTGACGGACAACTTCGCCATCCTGCCGATTCTTTGCAATGGAAGAAAATTGATACTCTGTTTCCAGATTTCGGCAATGAGCCAAGAAACATTAGGTTTGGGCTTGCTTCTGATGGAATGAATCCGTATGGTAACTTAAGTACCAACCACAGTTCATGGCCTGTTGTCTTGGTAGTGTACAACCTTTCTCCTTGGTTGTGCATGAAACGCAAATACATGATGTTATCCATGATGATTTCGGGCCCGAAACAACCTGGAAATGACATAGATGTTTTCCTAAGTCCCCTGATTGAAGACTTGAGGAAATTGTGGGACGAGGGCGTTGATGTGTTCGATGCATATTCTAATGAAAATTTCAAGTTGCGTGCCATGTTATTTTGTACCATCAATGACTTTCCAGCATATGGGAACTTGTCCGGATATAGTGTTAAGGGGCATAGTGCGTGCCCTGTATGTGAAAAGGGCACCTGCTACAATCAACTGAAACATGGAAGGAAAACTGTTTACCTTGGGCATCGTAGATTTGTTCGACGTGATCACCCGTATCGTAGGTTAAAAAAGGCTTTCAATGGATTTCAGGAAAATGGTGTAGCTCCGAATGCCTTAACAGGGGAAGAAGTGTATCAACGAGTGAAGGACATCAAAGTCCTATTTGGCAAGAAACAGAAACAAAAGCAGTCCTGTTAAAAATATATGGAAGAAGAGGTCTGTGTTCTTCAATCTTCCATACTGGTCCAGTCTTGATGTAAGACACTGTATTGATGTCATGCATGTAGAGAAAAACGTGTGTGATAGTGTAATTGGTACTCTTCTCAACATTCAGGGCAAGATAAAGGATAGTGTGAATACTCGTCTAGATATGGTTGCAATGGGTATAAGACAGAAATTAGCTCCAGAGCCAAGGGGTAATGCAACATATCTGCCCCCAGCATGCCATACTTTGTCAAAACAACAGAGAAGAAGTTTTTGCGAGTGTCTTCGTGGAATTAAAGTGCCACAGGGTTACTCTTCCAATGTTAAAAACCTAATCTCACTGAAAGACCTCAAAGTAGTTGGCTTAAAGTCTCATGACTGCCATGTATTGATGCAACTATTACTTGTAGTGGCTATCCGTGGCATCTTGCCAAAAGAAGTCCGACATGTCATAACTAGATTGTGCTTATTCTTCAATGTTATATGTGCCAAAGTCATTGACCCTACGAAGTTGGACGACTTGGAAAACGAGGCTGCTATTATATTGTGTCAGTTGGAGATGTACTTTCCTCCATCATTCTATGACATCATGGTCCATTTAATTGTTCATATAGTGCGAGAGATTAGATTGTGTGGCCCCGTTTATTTAAGGTGGATGTACCCAGTGGAGCGATATATGAAGATCTTGAAAGGGTATGTTAAGAATCAATACCGCCCCGAAGCATCCATTGTTGAAAGGTACATCACAGAAGAAGCCATTGAGTTTTGTACAAACTACTTGTCAGAAGTGGAACCTGTAGGGATTCCTAAGACTCGTCATGTTGGAAGATATGAAGGTAGGGATACACGAGGGTTAACCGTTAAGAGCATGAGTCGTGTGGAGGTGCTTCAAGCACATCTGTATATATTGAATAACAATGCTAAGGTTATACCTTACTTAGAAGCTCACAAAAGAGTTGTCAAGGCCAGTAACCCTCGAATGAACGAAAAAAGTGTGTTGAAAGAGCATAACAAGACATTCCTATCTTGGTTCAAAGCACAGGTTATGAAGGAATATGATATTGCTTCTGATACATTAAGTAGGCTAGCACATGAACCTAGTTTTAATGTCTTGTGTTGGAGTGGGTACGATATAAACAATATTTCCTTTTACACAAAGTCACAGGATGACAAGAGTACCGTTCAAAACAGTGGGGTTATGGTAATGGCTTCTTCAATGCATTTCTCTAGTTCAAGGGATAAAAACCCCATTCTTGCATCCATAGCTTACTTTGGGGTAATTGAAGAGATTTGGGAGCTTGATTACTGCAAATTTAAGGTGCCTGTTTTTAAATGTAAGTGGGTTAATAGTAACAGTGGAGTAACAACCGATGAAATGGGTTTTACATTGGTGGACTTTGACAAAGTAGGTTACAAGGACGAGCCTTTCATCATGGCTGAACAAGCAAAACAAGTTTTATATGTCAATGATCCTTCTAGAAAAAATTGGTCAGTGGTCCTACAAGGAAAAATCATTCATGATAATAATGAAAATGAAGATTCAACCCTTAATATTTCCGAGACTCCTTCCTTCACAACACAAATTTCTACTTTCATTGAAGAAAGGGATGTGGATGATGTGCGTACCACTCGTGGTGATCATAATGAAGGGATATGGGAGAACGTTTGTATTTCACCCATGGAATAAATTTAAAGGTTAATACCTGTTTGATTATATGCTATTCTTGTGTTTATTAATGATTTATATGCTGCTTTGTCCTATATTATTGTTTTTGACATTTATCTTTTGTCCTCTAAACAGATATCATGGTAGATCCTATAGATAGTACGACATCTACAAAAAAGAAGACTAGATCGACCACTTCTTGTCAGGAGTTGACTTCTAGACGTCCGACTGGATATAGGTATCCAATTGAGTTTGATGGGGAGACAGGCCAGCCTACAGGGAACTATGCAGCTAAGTTCAAGACATTTGTGGCTATGTTGGCTAGAAACAAGGTTAGCCTATTGGTAAATGAATGGGAGAACGTGGATGACGGCACAAAAAATTGCATTTGGCAGGATGTGACGGTAATACCTCTTTTTACAAACTCCTTTAATTTCTTATACCATTTAACTAAATATGTTTATTACTAATATCATTTTATTGTCTATTTAAGGAAACATTTGATGTTGATCTTGGAGATAAGGGGCTTAAGAAGAGATGGCTATCTTATGCTGTTGCACGTTGGAAGTCACACAAGACTATGCTCACCAGGACTTATGTTTTTGGCCCTGGTGACAAGGACGGATATAAGACCCCATGTCATAAGTATAAAGGCATTTCAGAAGAAACATGGGAGTTGTTTGTGAAGAGTCGACATGAGCCTCAGTTTTTGGTTAGTACTTTTTCTTAATTTCTCATGTTAATTGATTTTACGTTTAGCTAATTTACATGTACGTTATTTGTAACAGGAGAAAAGAGCAAAGGGAAAACAAAACCAGGCCAAGAACAAGTACTACCACAGAACTTCTCGTGGTGGTTATGCATATTTGAAGGCCACCTGGAAGGAGAATAGGTTGAAGGAAATGCAAAAAGAGGGTGGCAATATGCTGTTGACGGTGGATGATGTTGATTCTCCACCACGTCACGAGCAGTGGAAGTTGGCCCGAATAAAGCCAACCGGAGGGTATATAAACGAGGAGACAGCCACTGTTGCCTCAAAAATTGTAAGTAAAACTTTCAATATATCATTTTTAGTTTAATGTCTTGCATAATATTGACTTACACCATATATGTTGGCAGGATGACCTTGTGGATCAGGCCACTCAAGGAACTTTTGTTCCTGATACACGTATGGATATCCTGACTACTGCCATTGGGACACCTGATCACGGTGGCCGTCCCCGCGTTGCCCCTTTTGGTGTCGGTCTGAAGACATATTATGGAAGTGCTGCACCTCGTGGCAAAGCAAAAGCCTATGCGGAGATGGAGTCCTTCAAGGCAATGCTGATGCAGCAGTTTGAGGAGACCTTTAATAAGAGGGTAGATAAGGCGGTAGCCGAGGTATGTATAATATGTTACAATATAAAATAAGCAGTTAATTTAACTAGATTTAGGAAGATATTAATTTATAAAATTTCATTTACAGAGACTTGCAACTCAGGGTTGCGTAAGTCAGCCCGCAGCCATCAACATGCAAGAGTTACAGGAGACAATTAGTCAGAGGATAGAGAAGACAGTAGCTGAGGTATGTATAAAATGCTATAATATAAATTCAGTAGTTTAAGTAAATTTGCGAAGGTTATTCATTTATAAAATTTCATTTTGCAGAGACTTGCAAATATGGCTTGTGTAAGTCAACCCTCATCTGGCCAGCCCAACTCTATGAAGTTTCCTATGCACGAAAGCGTTAAGGACAGTTGCTCACCGTCCCAACCGGGGATGCCAACCCCCACTAATTGGTTGAGAGAGTTATCTGCCATGTTATATGACTTTGGGGGCAAGTCACTGTGGGTCAGCGATGGATTATGACCCGTGTCCGTAGAACACATCTTGGATTGGTGAGAAGGAGATAACCGACATTACTATGGGTGGACGTTGGCTTGAATTATGCCACCTGGCATTATGGGGCTCGTAAGTATATGTCAATCTAAATTTATATTATAAGCATGCTTAAATCATTTGTAATATTAATTAATGTGTTTTTCAATATATTAGGTACTGTTGGCGCCTATGTAAGGATAGGGGATATGATGATAGGTACGGAATTTTTTCGCCTTACCAGATTGGTTCTTTATGTCCCAAGTCTGCTCCCAAAAAATTGGAGGAAATTCAAGCATACATCCAGAACAAGATGTGGGAAGAGAAGAGGCAATGTTATTTAGCACCATACTGCTATAGGTAAGTTCATTTACGTGTGTTTATATAGTTTTCTTTTGTTTGTGTGTTCCTTCATACCATTATTGTTGTCCAATATTGCAGTGACCATTGGCAGTTGGCCGTCATTTGTCCTGAAGATCACGTTGTCGTCTGGTTGTGCTCCCTGGGTTATCGGCCTAATCAAACCATTGTAGAAAGAATTAATAAGTAAGATTCAATTTAATTCTTAACATATACTTTATGATATAATTTTAGAACTTTAACTTTTCATGAATATTTTTTTTATCAGTGCAATCGATGGATATAACAGGCTTAAAGGAGTTAGGAGAAGTAATCACTTTGAATGGATGTTGCCCAGAGTAAGTGGTTTAAATTAAAAATATTCATTTACAAATATTAGGATATTTAATATTAATTGAGTGCACAACTTTTATATTTATTTGTAGGTGGCTCATCAAACCGACGGGTGAGCATGTGGGATATATGTCATGAGGAATATGATAACCATTATCTCGGCGGGGATAACCGGAAATTGGATGGAGGTAATATTTAAAAACTCAATAAGCTTAATTGATTTCGTACTTAATTAAGCATTATTTTGGTTATATTAACTAGTGTTTATATTTTTTTTACAGGTATTCAATGACACAACACCAATGTCAAATGATGAGCTTTTGACCATAAGACAACTCTGGGCAGAATTTTTTTGCAAATTTCATACCGAGTTGAAATACGAGCCAAAGAGGAAAAAGAATAGAAAAAATGGTGGAAAAAACAAATAGTAAAGTTCAAGTTTAATTTGAAGTTTAGGTTTGTGTTTTTGATTTAGTTAGGTTTGTATTTGAATATTATTTTTAGTTTTAGTTTATATTTGATTTGGTTTAGTTTTAGTTTGTATTTGGTTGCTGGAAACAGTTTGTTGCTGTGGTTGTTCTGGTTATGGTTTCTGGAAAAAATTTGTATTTGGTTTACAGGTATATATGGTTGCTGTAAAAATATTTTAAAATTTAAAAAAAAATTACATTTTAAATCGGTTGTTTACAAACAACCGATTTAAAAAGACATTTTAAATCGGTAGTTTGTAAACAACCGATTTAAAATGTGACCTTTTAAATCGGTTGTATAAAAATAACCGATTCAAAATGTCTTTTAAATCGGTTGTTTTTAAACAACCGATTTAAAAACCCTAATTTGAAGACCAAATTTTGACCATAAACTAGACTTTTTAAATCGGTTAATATAAATAACCGATTTAAAAAACGAATTTAAATCGGTTAAATAACCGATTTAAAATCATCAAACTTACTAAATCCGAAGCATTTAAATCGGTTGTCCAACCGATTTTAAACTCCTGAATAACCGATTTTAAATCCTGAATTTGCACTAGTAAGCACTAAAAAGCGATAATGGAAAACCCTCCATCTCATTCTCTTCGAAATCCCAAATATGATGATCACTCTCGCCCCACCCTCGTACCTGGAAGATGTCGCAAATTAGCAAGGAAATAGAAGAAGATGTTGTTTCTGGCGTCTGTCCAATGTTCTCCACGAACAAGAACACATAGAACACCAAAAAGGATTTAGGATTACTTCTATGATCAAAGGAAAATAAGTGAATTCAAAGCTATATGGTTACACAAAATTTACCTTAATAAAAAGTCTGGAACAAAAACAAGAGAATGAAAAAAAGATTTGAGAGAGAAAGTTCTTTGGTCAGTCGAATATCTCTTGAAGAAAACCACACAAGAATTTCTCTTTTAGTGATTCTTAAAGGTTTGAATGAAAAAAGCTCTAAGAGATGTATTTAAAAGGATGTTATGGGGTTTAAAGATGAGAAGTTTGAATTAAACACGGATCCCATTCGAATTCAAAAGAGTTTAAGGATAAGCGGGTAAAGCCCAATTGTTTTCTTCCAAATCACGCAATTATATGTGTGTGTGTGTGTAGTCGCTTAAGCTTTGCGTTTTTACATAGGGAACGAATTGCGTGTAGTGTAATAGATTAGGCTATGTTTTAAGTGATTAAAAGCCTATTTTCCTTCTGCTTTGTGAAATTCTAAGAATCATACTATCCCAAACATGCATGTACCTAATCCTCGAAGATGATCCTAAAAGCATAGCATACAAAACACGCCTAAAAACATTTACATACCTAATGTGGGTTGTTACAACATATATATATATATATATATATATGTGTGTGTGTGTGTGTGTGTGTGTGTGAGAGAGAGAGAGAGACACCGAAACTTCTTGGACATGCCTTAGGCACATGCCAAACACTCCTCTACGGTGTCATAATTAAAAATTATTTTTTTTGGCTTGGACACCTCTTCGACACGACTTGGACATGGGTCAGGTAACTACCTTTTGTAAGTTATGTATAATAGTTACCTTCTTAAAATTTGGAACATGTGTTGATGTGGAAGAATGCATATGTGGCTATCCAATCACTTTTTGGACACTATTTGCATCACCAGGAGATAATTCTAACAAATTTTCTAATGATTCCATACTATCTCCAGGACGACAATGTTGGAATAAGGCTTTCATAGCATATTTTAACCTATTCCACTCAAGTTCATCCACTTGAAAACCATTGACTAAGATTCTCGCAAATTTTCTTTAACCCATAGAAGCTGGAAAGTTAGATTGCATCAGTAAAATTTGATAAATCATAATTGAATCGATAAAAGGAGTATCATACTCAGTAATAAATAAAAGTACAATGCATTATATGAACAAACTATTTTATGCAGAACCTAACCACTTTAGTAGTTTCGAAGGTAATTCCTAGGGAATATCATTTTCTGATAGACAGGTTTATTTAACCACTACACTCCAAAAGTCCAAATAAGAATATAATGATACAAAAAAAAGAGGAGCAACAAAACAAAAAGCTTAAAGAGCAAAACCAATTTTTGTGAAAGAATAATCATTTAATAGATAATCCTACAAATCCTATCAACTGAGTCTAACTGGTCATCAATTGGTCACCATGACTCTGTTATCGGTGTTCAGCTTATCTTCTCTACCTACACAATTACCAGAGACATCAATAAATTACTGAGCACATTCAAGGTTTTTAGTCAATCAGATATGATGAAGGCCTTTTCATTCAGGGTATAGCGACACTTCTTTAACTCTTCCTCTATGTTGGCAAGCAACTTGCTAGTCTTGTTCATGCAAGCATGTAGAATTTCTTAACAATAAAAAAAAACTTCGATGTCTGATCTCAGTAGTATCATATTTGTTGCTTAAATCGGAGCATCGACGAACTTGGTCAACGTACTTGTTTTGCATATCCTTAAGTTGCTAGTTAAAACATATAAAACAAGTCAAGCATTACAGAGACAAAAAGCTGGTGCATAATATCTTCTATAAGACTACGGATTATAGTTTTTTTAAGAAAACAAACCTTCTGATAAGATTCTATTGTGAGGCCCATCTGCTCAATCTGATCTGCCATAGCCTTAACACAAGAAAAACATGCATCAATAGAAGAGCCTTAGAATAGTGATTTTAACAATCAGATCAAGCAAATAAAACACCAAATCTGATATACCTACCCATGAAACATGCTAGGAAACAAGGAATGTCCAAGGCACTAAAAATTAAAATGTCAGTAATTTCAGCAGCTGAAAGTTTCATGGAACAAAAGTAATGTTCTTGATGAATCTGTTGAAAACTTGAAATACTCATATTACAACAGAAGGAAGCACAAAAGACGTAAATATCAACCTTCCTTTCATTCTCTTCACGATAGTATCTTTCCTTTGGAATATAGACTCCATTTTTCTCACGTGTAGCATAAACCTCTGATCATATCACAAATTTAATCAACAAGACGCTTTAGCAAGAAATCTAAAGAACCTGAGTAATTCTTACTTTATCAACCACGAATAACAAAGCACCACACCTGCCTTAAGGCGATCTATTTCACCATAAAGATCCTTGATAATTGTTGATTTCATCATTTTTTGGTTTACCTAAAACAATAATAATAGAAAAGGCAGGTTAAAAACAATGCTTAAGGCATGAAAATAAATCATATCAGAGCAAAATTAAAAGCATCCGCACAGCTTGCAGATCTAATTCCGAAAAAACTGCCAAACCATAGCTAACTTGTTAGTAGCAGGTTCTTTGCAAAAAGAATGACCCATAAAGCACCTAGCTTGTCCCAGTACACTTGAAACATAATGAATTTAAATTGAAATAACCAATATTCAGAGGATTTTGGCAACAAAAATAATGATGTATCATCCCAATAATAGATCATATAGAGAAATCAAGTTAGTCCCTCCCTGAGAATTGGTTTAAACATATATTTAGTTATACTTATTTATCATGAATGTACAATTAAAATGCTATCAAATACATGGCTTAAAAAAATACATGTAGAACTATTATTCTCATATAAGATATGCATTACTAAAGATGCATGGTTTCATTTCAAGTACATTTTCAACTGCCGAGTCACTCAATCAGCAACAAACCTCTGGTTTATTTTTAATGTTCTTTGCCCTGTGTGCATAATCCAGGGTGCTCAAAGTTTCCTCTAAGCAATGAACAGCAGGAGACACTATCACTATGATGCACGTCTCGGTTCTTCCCCCAAGTGAATCACGCAGTAAACGTGTCAACTTGCTATCCCTATATATCGACATATCCATGTAAGCATACAAAGAAAAGGATAATGTCAGAGAATCTGAGAATGAAGCATCGTAAGGAGCTCAAAAATAAAACACCTGTAAGGGACATGACCAAGGTGCTCTACAGATGAAACTGATGAAACTTTAGTATGGTATATATTACATCCTCACAGAGCACCAAGCCCACTAATTTGGGACTGCCTATAAACCCCCATCCCCCCACTTGGCCAATATCGTAGACTAACTTCATTTGCCACTAATTTTGGCTTAAAACACTTTTACAAGGTCTTTGATTATGTGAAAGATTGAACTGCTTAAGGGAGATTTGCATGTCATCACATATTTACATATTACTAAATGTGCATCTACTGGGCAGAAATTTAGAAATAGTATGTAATGTCATACGAGACTAAGAAGATGAAAATGGAAAAATTAGTTAAACCAATGAACTAGGATAGGCACAAGTAACCTATCTATTAGTTGGAGATGACTCATTGTGTTATGGTATTCTCTACAACACAATCCCTATGGAGAATCAAGAAATTACAAAACAGTGGATTTCACAGAATAAATAGAAAGTAGGGTTGTGAAAAAGATGCACATTTTGTAAAATAATGTGGCTCAAACATTTTATCAAACAACTATTACACGATTGAAATAGCAATTAACCATAACAAAGTCCAGGAACAAACCAGGTTCGAAGTACGGCGGAGGTGCAGCAAAACGGTGGTCTGAGCACACGATGTTCAGCATCAGCATTGGTGGTCCAAGCACCGTGTTCAGCTTTGGTGGTTTGTGCAGTCGTCCGAGCACGATAGTGAGGGGGTGGTGGGGCGATAGGGATGCGATGGTGCGATGGGTCAAAGAAAAAGAACGACAGTGAGGGAGTGATGGGGCGATGGGGATGCAGGACGGCGAGAGAGATGAAGAGATCGAGAACGAGGGTTTTCTGATTTGGTGTCTCTCTTTATTTTCTTTGGTAATTTTCAATATCTTCTAATTGGTAATGTGTTTCTCCCTTATTTTTAATCTAAAATAAATTTTCCTTCATCTAATCTAAACTTATTTTTGTTCAGATTTAATATTTCTTTCAAAAATTCCTTGAAAAAATATTTTGAATTTTTTTAATAAAATGAAATTTTGGAGGGAAGGATGATTAGATTACCACCAAGTATTTTTTACCCAATATTCAATTGAAAGGCAGCAAGATAGAAATGTAGCTTCTTATAATAACCAGGGAAACAGTTGAAAACTGTTGCCATTTATGGTTTAAGGAACATTTATTAATTGTTACGGTAAAAATGACATAGTGACAGTTAAGAACTGTTCCCATTTATATTTTAGGGAACATTTACTCAATATTGCGAAAAGAGTGTTGCATAAAACAATCATTTTGTGGCAACACTTCGAAAATGTCGCCTGATCTACTCTTAGGCTACATTTTCCACCTGTTGCGAAAACATGTGTTGCCAGAGGACATAAATGTTGTAGTGTATTTACAACACGTTATCAGCACGAAACTCTACCATACGGGTAATTGCTTAAAGAGGTTTTATTGAAAGAACCCGTTTTCTTTCTCACACTCTTTGGAAGACCATGTTTTTCTAATATTTGTGTTTTTCATGTTATTTTGAATTTTTCATGAAAATTTTATTCTCATATTGTCTTATTATATGATTATCATATTGTGTATAAGAATCTTGATAGAATTATGGAAGAATTTCATATTCAAGCATCCCAGTAGGATTGCACAAAACTGTACGTTTTCTTGGTCATCATTATATAAAAATTTGTGGAATAGTTCCTGAAGAACTAGACTTTTAGACCATGAATGAAATTGTGTATTGGATAGAAAAGTTCCTGAAGAACTTTATAGCACGAGATTTGTTCATGAAAAACTTTATAACTTTTTAGCGTTACGAAAAGTTCCTGAAGAACTTTACAATTTTTTTTATCACTACATATAGTTCCTGAAGAACCTCATAATTTTTTAGTGCTGCGTATAGTTCCCGAAGAACAACACGATTATTTTAGCGCTACATAAGTTCCAGAAGAACTAGATTTGATCATAATAATGTTTGAAACAAAAGAAAAGTGAAAAAAAAATAAATTATTGATTGTATCTTTCCAAGATAGTTCCTGAAGAACTAACATTTGAATCTCGTTGCCTATTTTCATATTAAAGATGAGATCTTTACATGTTAATTCCCGAAGAATTAACCTTTGAATCAGAGTTCCTAAAAAATAGTCGTTAAATTCTAGTTCTTGAAAAACTAGTCTAACCATTTGCAAAAACATGTGTTCTTTGTAAAAGATATTATCATTGATTTGTTTACTTGTTTTCATATAAATTTGGATCTTTGTGTATGTGATATATTGTAATTCTTGTTATTGTGATTCATATATTTTTAGAATCCTTATCCTTATTTTATATAAAGATGTGATCTTTAATTATATTTTGAAAATTTTGTTGTTATATAAAGATATTATTTCTCTAATTGAATAAAGATACAATCTTTAATTAATCGTTCAAAATTTGTTGCTATAAAGATATGACCTTTAATATGGCAGTTATGTATTTTAAATTTGTAATGTGGATTTTTAAATTCATGTTGGTGTTCAAATTTTGATTATGAAAGTTATGCATTTGATCATTGTCATACAAATACTATGTATTTGGTTATATCTATTTTTGATTAAAAAAAAAGAGAAAATTTTTTATTAGTTGATTTATGAAATGAAAAGTTGAATTATTTGCTTGAAATTCATAAAGACACGCATATAAATGCAAAAAAAAAAATCTTATGTCCCTAGAAGAAATAATAAGATAACCTTTCTCAACACTAAATGAAAGCTGAAGAGTACATTCAGGTGTAGCATCAAGCAAATAGTATTCATGCCACTTGCTACCAAGCACGATCAAGTCTTCAACGGTGTAACAACCTTTACGTATGCTTCTTTTTAAGGTAAGAATTTATGTATACATATTTTTTTATGCTAAAACTAAAAATGCGCTATTCTTCAATGTTTGCAAGATTTGTCTCACGATCGGTCCTGAAGTACCAAAGCAAATGAATAGCCAAACATTCTTGTCTTTTATTGGTCCCGAAGTACCAATACATGATTTCAAGTAATTTAAAATATAGATTGATCGTAAATTGGTCCTGAAGCACCAATACAAAATTTTAAGTGATTGTGAAATTGGTCTCGAAGTACCAATATAAGATTCCAAGTAAATGTGAAATTGGCCTTGAAGTACCGATACAAAATTTCAAATAATTGTGAAATTGGTCTCGAAGGACCAATATTAGATCCACGCATAACTGTTAAAAACGATCAATGCACAAACTATAGTCTCTTTTTGGTCTTGAAGTACCAATATTTAGTAGACAGTGGCAAAACCTACACAATTATTTGTATTAAGAAAATATTTTATGTAATTAACATTAGCTGAAATTAATGTTGATATTGTACTGGTATTGCAAATATGATCGAAGGCTCCAGAAGAGTATGTGATATATTCTCAAATACGACAAAATTATCCATTGATGATGCGTTATATTTTAGTAGATCCCGAAGAAATCTACTAAATTTCAAAGATACACATCGCAATAAGTATCATGTTGAAACCAAAAAATGAGGGAGATTTGGTGTATCTCTATTGTTTTGAAAGTTCATATTAGAGAAATTTTAAGATTTCTCGTTAATTGGATTATATCTTACTTAAGTAAGGATGACAGAGTCAAATTATATGCACCAGAAGTGCTCAGATCTTACAACTTTTTATGTTTTGACATGACCGTCTTAGTCATCCCAGTTCAACTATGATGCGATGTATTATTGAAAATACACATGGATACTTATTAAAGGATTATAGAATCCTTTTACCCGATGATTATTTTTGTCATTCTCATGCTCAAGATAATTACTCTTTTCTTTTAAAGCTCGGATATGATTGAGTTGCATGTTATTATTATTTTTTTGGGTGACATATATTTCCTATGTGCTAATTCTTTGAAAGGAAATATTTTAATTATTATGTAAAAATAATTAATTGAGAAACAAAAGGCGTCGCTATTTTGCTACACTATCATATGAGATATACGAGTAAAAATTTCAAGGTATTGCAAAACAAATCTTTTGAAGCTAATTTAAATTATCACTTGAAAATTTAGTGTCACTTACTGTTATTAATTAAATTATTTGATTATTTTTTAACTAATAGTTATAATAATATATATTATTTAAATATATACAAGAGCTGAAACATTTGAATATATTGTGTTTGAAAGCATGGTGTGAGTGCAAAATATTAGTTTATTTATTCTGATATTTTTAAATGTCAATTATATGTTATATAATTGGATACATATGATGATGACATGCATTGATTAATAAATTTATAATTATATATTATGCAATTTATAATTTATTGGATGGTTATATGGCTCGGCAATTTTGAATTGTGCATTGTTTCATGTATATTTAGATATTGTGATATCTTGACATATATTTTATTATTATATATTTGATGAATCGGTTTTCCTCATCAGGGGAAGAAAAAGATAAAAGAATAAAAGCACAAGAAGTTTGTTGTAAGACACAAACATTATCCATGTTTGATATACGCACAAATTAATGTGAACTTGAAGTTCAAAGAATAAGTCATTTGCAAAATGTTGTAAACCAATTACTAGATATCTTTACAAACATCCAAAAAGTCTCTAAATCACTTGTGTTAGTTGCAAATATTATCGCATAATTAATTGTCCCTGCAGGACAACTAGCGAGTATGGCAACCCATGAATCTAAAGTACGCTAGAAGAGTTGTAGACTTATTGGTGCAAAGGATATTATTCCTAAAAGGGGGAATTCAAAGTGATGATCTAGAAGATCATTGACACTCTAGAAGAGGTCAAAAGCAAATGATATTATTCCTAAAAGGGGGAATTCAAAGTGATGATCCAGAAGATCATTGACACTCTAGAAGAGGTCAAAAGCAATATGAATCAACAACTCCATATTTCGGTTAAGTAACCCTGAAGTGGTTCCTGCAGGCAAATTCGGAGATCTCATTAAACCCTGGAAATATGGGGGGAAGATGTGAAGTTGTTGATATGTTTTTGCTTATGCAATAGCAATTGATTATAAAATTATTAATCACGATGAGCATGAAGCTCGAATCATATAGAAATGTCGACATTAAATTGATTGGCCAAAGTGAATTAAAATAATGCAAGCCGAGCAAGACTTATTTGCCAAACATAAAGCATTTGGACCAAGAGTCGGACACCTGAAGTTGTCAACCTTTGTTATGCGTGCAATTACTTATAGATTTTGTATTAGTTTGGCGGTCTTTGAAGGACTTGACATACATCAAATGGGTGTAGTAATGACTTGCTTATATGGGTCATTGGATAATGACGGATATATGAAAATTCCTGAAGGATTTAAGATGCCTGAAGCATACCCCTGAAAAATTCAAAATGCATGAAGCATATACTTGAAGGATTTAAGATACCTGAAGTATACTTCTGAAAATTCAAAATGCATGAAGCATATCCCTGAAGGATTGAAGATAGCTAAAGCATAATCCTAAAGAATTATAAATATGCATGAAGCATAACCATGAAGGATCTAAAGCATCTGAAATGTTTTGACTGATGTAATCAGTTTAATTTGGAAATATGAGGACTTTGAACCTATAGTTCGAGATTCAAAAGATGGTTTTAATGGACCTGAAGTCTGAACTCTCATGACACGAATATGTGTTATTACAGCTCATGGTTAACTAGAGAGTGGTCTCTATATTGAAAATCTCGGAAGGATTAAAACTATTGAAATTGTAACACCTGAGGACGAGATCGACCTCGTATTAGGACATCGTATCGAGACCTCGTACCAAGACCTCGTGTCGAGATTCCGTGCTAGATCGCGTGTCGAGGTCATATGTCGAGCTGATGAGGTCGCGTACCGAGCTGAGGAGGTCGCATGTCGAACTGAGGAGGCCGCGTGCACGAACTCGTGTTAGAACCTTGTGCGCTTGCACAAGCACCCTGATCGACCTCGTGTCGAGACTGTAACACTCGTACTTTACGAACGTTATTTAGCGTTGATGATTATATTGTTTGTAATATTTATAAATTTGTATTATCGGTTTGCAGTTCTCGTCGTTGTGTCTTTAGATCTGTAACCTATAGATTAGAGGGTAATCATGAGAGAGGAGAGATTAGATGGGTAGAATGATTGATGGGATTAGCATCTCATAACAGTAGTTACACGTCACTTATTTGTGTTTTCTTTTGAAAAAGAAAAATTCATTTTAAGGGTTTCTTGACCAGCTGTATATTCGATCAGCCCCTCACAACCCTCACTTTCTCTTTTCTTCTTCCTTCTTCTCTGAGTTTCCTCTTCCTCTCCAAAAACTTCCATCGAAGAACCTTGAGTTTTATCGAGCTTCTGCATAAACTTTCTTCATCAATCTTGTTCCTCATCATCTTCTCGACATATATCACCACCTCGATCATCATTTGAGGTATGAAAAACAGAATTTTCTCTTCCTTCATGCTACTGTTTAGCGCCACTTCTTCTCTCCATTTTAGCTAGTTTTATGCTTCCAAATCATGTCGTATTCATAGGTTTTCTTCTTCATGATGAAGATATTTTTCAGAAAACATAAACTTAGATTTTGATTAATTTGTGCGTAATATGCTACTTGATTTTAAGCTTGAGTTAATACTTAGGAAAAATGGCTTTGACTGATGATATGTATGAAAGATGTTTTAATAAAATTATTAGAGAAAAGGAGTTTTAATATTTACTTGGGTTGTAGTTAAGATTGGGGTAATGAGAGCTAAGTGCTATTAGAACCCATAGATGGAACTAAGCTGTGCTTGTATTAGGAAGTCTGATTCCCGAGATCGTGTGATTTCCGAATCGAGGTGTACGGGAGAGCGAACCCGAGGACGTGGGAGCAGTGGGATCCAGATCGAGAACCGTACGTGTCGAGATCGAGTGAGAGAAGTCGTTGTCGAGCTCGTTTGAAGACAGCCGTGTTGAGGTCGTTGTCGAGCAGCGTAGCTTGGAGTTCGGTAAGGGCACTTCTAGACATTCTAGGATTTTTTTATTGTTATATTACTATGTATGGATTCCTTGATTTGTGTCGAGCATGTAAGGTTGTGATATGATTGGGTTTTTGCATGTATTTAATATGTGATTGAATATATGTTGTGAATTATGTATTGACAGTTGAATTGCGTTTCTTCATGTCGAGCTTGCTCTTTTTATTTGACATGCGGTTGAATATCTTGTGTATAACTCTTTGAATATTGTAAGCGGAGAGCTGTTCATCGAGTGAGCGAGCTAGGCGAGTCGTTATGACGTTTTTGAGCCGTGACCCGGATAACTGAGGGTGCTAGGTCCCCTTTGTTTACGGGAGATTGACTAGACGTCGCAGTCAGAGGAACCTGCATCGTGCATATCTAGGGAGAAGCGAAATATCCCAAGGCTACAGCTGGTATGTCAGTTGATGGATCTGCGTCTGCTTTCCGGAATAATGGTCGAGTCGAGAGAAAATGGATCGCGAGTTGAGTCGAGTCTAGAGTGAGAAGGTCGAGTCACGTTTGGTGATTGATAAACATTGTTGTGTTGCTTATTTCTTTATGCCGTGTTTATCTTGAATTGTTGAGAAGTTGACCTTTTCCCGTGGTACCTTCAATCCATGATGGTTACCCAGGCGATGTCGAGTGCGAGGAACTCGGCAAACAGATGATGGCGAGGAGGAGCTCGACGAGGATCAGGGCGACGACCTCTACTTGTCGTGATTTGCTTTGTCTATGTTTTTGTGTACAGTGGTTGTGACCAGTTGGGCCGGTTATGTGTGTTATTACAGGGTAGACTGGTGGTTTTACTTTTGGAGCAGCCCCCTGCGTGGGTGTCTGCCGGAAGTACCCCCAGGGTATGATTGCTCTCTTGAAGTCGTCATACCTTAGGTGTATTTTCTTTGTACATTTACTACTCTGTATTTTGTATACATTATTATTTCGAGTGGTATATATGTATATTATGCATGTATGTTTTATTAGAATTTAAGTCTTGTGTCTTAGTTGCACCATGTTTTCGAAAAGCTGTAATTACTCTGATGTGCACGAGCTGGTCTTAAAAATAATAATAGACCGTACTTTTCTAAAGGGCACAAGAGTATCGTTTTAAAACACATCGCATACAGGGTAACTTGAGCTCGGTGTGTTGAGCTCGGTAACTCGAGCTCGGTATGTTGAGCTCGGTAGCGGTCCGGAAACGGGTCGTTACAATGTTGGTATCGAGCTTGATTCAGTTCGAGTGCGTGCATAGGAAATTTGGGTAGTCCTTTGTGTCGGGATATATATATATATATATGTGTTGGGTACCTAATTGTACTATATTGATTGCTGTTTGATTAAGTGAAGCACTTATTGCTTGAAAAATTGTTTCAATTTTCTTGATTGAAGCGGTGTGTTTTAACACATCCTTGTTGTGAGATCTGACGGTGGTTTTGAACTTTGTGGAATCTAATGCCACCTCGTAGGGATACGGCAATTTGTGCGAGAACGTCGACATGGAATGAGCGATTCAAGCTATGGCCGAGATGGCGGCAGCCATGGCTCAAAGAATCACCGCCGCAACTCAACAGTTAACGCGATGGCTCAACAGACGGCGGCGTTAACTCCAAAGAAACTTACAAAGAACAACAATGAGCAGAGCGAGGCCGAGGCGAGAGGATTAGCGGACTTTAGGAAGCATGATCCACCGAGTTTTACGGTGAGCCAAACCCAGATAAAGTCGATCTTTGGATGCAAGAGATCGAGAAGATCTTCGAGGCACTCCATTGCCCAAACAACGTGAAGGTAGACTACGCCACCTACTTGCCGCTAGGAGACGCAGAGTATTGGTGGAAGGGAGTGAAGCAAGCAATCGATAGCGGAACGTCGCGAGATAACAGGGAGCTTTTTCGTGGAAGGTTCTTGGACAAATACTTCCCAGAATCGCATTTAGCCGAGAAGGAGCAAGAGTTTCTTCAACTACAACAAGGCAAGATGACAAAGGTTCGAGTATCACCAAGTTTGAGTCCTTTGGCGAGGTATTTCATCCATTTCGTGATCGAGCTGACCAAAGATGGTTAAGTGAGAGGTTCCAACGAGGTTTGAGATTTGACATTCAGAAGTAGGTGGTGTCACTGAGGATCAGGAATCTACAAGAGCTGATAGATCGCTGTGTCGAGGTAGAGGGTGTAAGAAGCCACAAGAAGAAAACTGTTGTAGGCGGACCGGTGAGACCCCAGAGGGCGGGGCAGAGGTTTACACAGAAGGAGAAACAACTGCAGAAGAAGCCTTACAACCGACCTCAGGGGAACAACAACAGGGGACAGTATCGTCCGATGACCCAGGGAGCGAGGAGTGGAAGTCAGACTGGCGTCGAAGTGATTTGTTTCCGTTGTGGAAAGTCAGGACATTATGCAAATAACTGTACTCAGAAGGAGGATGTGTGCTACAACTGTAAGAAGCCAGGGCATTTTGCCAAGGATTGTCCCACACCTAAAGCTGAACCGGCAATGCTTGCGGCAAAGGCCAAAGGGAAGCGTCAGGTAGCTAAAGGCAGAGTCTTCTGCATGAGCGGTGAGGAAGCAGAGCGAGCTGATGATCTTATTCAAGGCGAATGTGAGATTGAGGGTAAATCCTTATCCGTTCTCTTTGATTCGGGAGCAACCCATTCCTTTATTTATTCTGATTGTGTGAACCATTTGAACTTGACTGTGACTGCTTTACCGTTCAAATTGGTAGTTACAACCCCAGCTACTAAAACCTTAGTCACAAACACTGCATGTCTTAATTGTGTAGTGGTTATTCAGAGTAGAAAGTTTGTGGTCAATTTGGTTTGTTTGCCTCTTAAGGGCTTAGATGTCATCCTCGGGATGGATTGGTTGTCACACCACCATGTCCTCTTGGACTGTGCCCGTAAAACTGTAATTTTCCCAGACCTTGGAGTCTCCAATTATCTTTCTACTGAACATATTGGAGTTTCTTTGAAAGAAGGAACTAGGGAATACATGTATCTGGCTAGTTCAGAAGTTTTCCAGCAGATCGAAGTGAAGAATGTACCAGTGGTGTGTGACTTTGTGGACGTTTTCAGAAGGCGTGCCAGGGTTACCACCAAGGCGAGAGGTCGAAGTTCTCCATCGAGTTGATTCCAGAACAGACCGATTTCCAAAGCACCATACCGGATGTCTCCCGCCGAGATGAAAGAAGCGAAGTCCCAGATCGAACACTTGGAGTCAAAGCAATTCATACGACCGAGCGTGTCACCGTGGGGAGCTCGGTGTTGTTGGTTAAGAAGAAGGATGGACGATCAAGGCCGTGGCGTGGACTACCGCGAGCTCAACAAGGTTCTTGTGAAGAACCGGTATCCGTTACCCCGTATTGACGACTTGATGGATCAACTTCGTGGAGCGGCGATCTTTTCCAAGATAGATTTGAAGTCTGGTTATCATCAGATTCGCGTGAAGGAGGAAGATGTCCCCAAAACAGCTTTCAGGACTAGGTATGGTCACTACGAGTACTTGGTGATGCCGTTCGGAGTGACAAATGCGCCAGCTGTGTTTATGGACTATATGAACAGGATTTTCCATTCGTTTTTGGATCAGTTTGTAGTAGTGTTCATCGACGACATCCTGATCTACTCGAGGACCAGAGAAGAGCATGGAGGACACTTACGCCGAGTATTGCAGATATTACGAGAGAAGCAACTCTATGCCAACCTGTCGAAGTGTGAATTTTGGCTCGAAGAGGTGAATTTTCTTGGTCATGTGATTTCCAAAGAAGGAATAGTTGTGGATCCAACTAAGATTGAGGCTGTGTTAGCGTGGGAACAGCCGAAGACGGTTACCGAGATCAGAAGTTTTGTTGGCTTAGCAGGCTATTATCGAAGATTCATTGAAGGTTTCTCGAAGATTGTCGCGCCTCTTACACGACTTACCAGGAAGGATCAACCTTTGCCTGGACAGAGGAGTGCGAATCCGGTTTTCAAAGATCGAAGGAGCTCTTGGCAGCGCCTGTGTTGATTTTGCCTCAACCCGAAGAGCCTTACGAGGTGTATTGTGATGCGTCACATCCGAGATTGGGATGCGTGCTGATGCAACATCGGAAAGTGGTAGCGTATGCTTCAAGACAACTTAAGATTCACGAGAGGAACTACCCTACTCACGATTTGGAGCCGGCGGTGGTTTCTTGGCGAAGATATGGAGGCACTACCTTTATGGGAGCACTCTTACTGTTTTCAGCGATCACAAGAGCTTGAAGTACCTGTTCGATCAGAAAGAGCTCAACATGCGTCAGTGAAGATGGATAGAATTTCTCAAGGACTACGACTTTACGTTGGAATACCATCCCGGTAAGGCTAACGTAGTAGCAGATGCATTGAGCAGAAAGAGCGTTTTAGCCTCAGCAATGATGATCAAGGAGTTGGAGATGCTCGAGAAGTTCCGAGACTTGAAGTTGAGTGTGGAAGTTTCACCGAGGAAGCTGAGATTTGGTATGCTTACCATTTCTAACAGATTATTGGACGAGATCAGAGACCAGCAGGTTCATGACGAGCTCCTGCAAGAGAAGGTCCAGTTGATAGCGCAAGGGAAGGCGACAGAATTCAAAGTCGGAGCGGACAACATTTTAAGATGTAATGGCCGAGTATGTGTACCTAACGTAGTGGAGCTGAGAAAGTTAATCCTTGACGAAGCGTATAAGAGCAACTTTAGTATTCATCCAGGAGTTACGAAGATGTATCAAGACTTGAAGAAGCATTTTTGGTGGTCCGGAATGAAAAAGCAAGTGGTTGAGTACGTAGCTTCGTGTTTAACGTGTCAGAAAGCGAAGGTGGAGCACCAACGACCTGCGGGAATGCTACAATCGCTGACGCATCAAAGATGGAAATGGGATAGTATTTCCATGGATTTCGTTGTAGGTTTGCCGAAGACGCAGAAGAAGAATGATTCGATTTGGGTGATCGTCGACCGATTGACCAAATCTGCTCATTTCTTGCCAGTGAGGTCGACATACAACGTGGAAAAGCTGACCGAGATCTACATTGCGGAGATAGTACGACTACATGGTATACCCTCTTCAATCGTGTCGGACCGAGATCCAAAGTTCACGTCTCATTTTTGGAGGGAATTGCAAGAAGCGATGGGAACCGAGCTCAGGCTTAGCTCGGCATATCATCCCCAAACTGACGGTCAGACCGAGAGAACGATCCAATCGCTTGAAGATTTGTTGCGAGCGTGTACCTTAGATCACCGAGGAAGTTGGGACGACGTCTTACCATTGGTGGAGTTCACCTACAATAACAGTTTCCATGCGAGTATTGGAATGGCACCTTTTGAAGCAATTGTATGGGCGTAAATGTCGACGCCTCTTTGTTGGTACCAGGATGGCGGCGTTACGTTGTGGGACCAGGATATGATCCAAAGACTCATCGAGAAGATCCGTTTGATCGAGATAGGATGCGAACGTCTCAAAGTCGGCGTAAGAGTTATGCGGACTAAAGACGTCGACCACTCGAGTTCGAGGAAGGAGAGCATGTATTTCTTAGAGTTACCCCCACTCGGAGTTGGTCGAAGCGATCAAATCCAAGAAACTTACCCTAAGTTTATTGGGCCTTACCAGATTCTTCGTCAGACGGCCCAAAGGGCATATCGATTGCCTTGCCACCCTTCTTGTCAAACATTCATGACGCCTTCCACGCCTCACGCCATGAAAGTATATTTCCGACCCCTCTCAGGTCATCGAACCGGATGTGATTCAATTGAAGGACGACCTGTCTTTCGAAGCATCACCAAAGAAGAATTGTTGACCGGAAAGCCAAGCGATTCGCGGAACAAAGAGATTCAACTTGTCAAAGTTGTGTGGGATCAAGACTTCGAGATGCGACTTGGGAGCTGGAAGAGAAGATGAAGACTTCAGTACTCGAACTCTTTCATGGTAAGTAACTTTTTTGCAATTTCGAGGACGAAATTTTTTTTAGAGGGAGAGATTGTAACACCTGAGGACGAGATCGACCTCGTATTAGGACATCGTATCGAGACCTCGTACCAAGACCTCGTGTCGAGATTCCGTGCCAGATCGCGTGTCGAGGGCATATGTCGGTGATGAGGTCGCTGCATCGAAATGAGGAGGTCGCATGTCGAATCGAGGAGGCCGGCGTGCACTAACTCGTGTTAGAACCTTGTGCGCTTGCACAAGCACCTGATCGACCTCGTGTCGAGACCGTAACACTCGTGATTTTTACTTAACGTTATTTAGCGTTGATGATTATATTGTTTGTAATATTTATAAATTTGTATTATCGGTTTGCAGTTCTCGTCGTTGTGTCTTTAGATCCAGAACCTATAGATTAGAGGGTAATCATGAGAGAGGAGAGATTAGATGGGTAGAATGATTGATGGGATTAGCATCTCATAACTTGAGTTACATCGTCACTTATTTGTGTTTTCTTTTGAAAAAGAAAAATTCATTTTAAGGGTTTCTTGACCATTGTATATTCGATCGACCCTCACAACCCTCACTTTCTCTTTTCTTCTTCCTTCTTCTCGAGTTTCCTCTTCCTCTCCAAAAACTTCCATCGAAGAACCTTGAGTTTTATCGAGCTTCTGCATAAACTTTCTTCATCAATCTTGTTCCTCATCATCTTCTCGACATATATCACCACCTCGATCATCATTTGAGGTATGAAAAACAAAATTTTCTCTTCCTTCATGCTACTGTTTAGCGCCACTTCTTCTCTCCATTTTAGCTAGTTTTATGCTTCCAAATCATGTCGTATTCATAGGTTTTCTTCTTCATGATGAAGATATTTTTCAGAAAACATAAACTTAGATTTTGATTAATTTGTGCGTAATATGCTACTTGATTTTAAGCTTGAGTTAATACTTAGGAAAAATGGCTTTGACTGATGATATGTATGAAAGATGTTTTAATAAAATTATTAGAGAAAAGGAGTTTTAATATTTACTTGGGTTGTAGTTAAGATTGGGGTAATGAGAGCTAAGTGCTATTTGAACCCATAGATGGAACTAAGCTGTGCTTGTATTAGGAAGTCTGATTCCCGAGATCGTGTGATTTCCGAATCGAGGTGTACGGGAGAGCGAACCCGAGGACATGGGAGCAGTGGGATCCAGATCGAGAACCGTACGTGTCGAGATCGAGTGAGAAGTCGTTGTCGAGCTCGTTTGAAGACAGCCGTGTTGAGGTCGTTGTCGAGCAGCGTAGCTTGGAGTTCGGTAAGGGCACTTCTAGACATTCTAGGATTTTTTTATTGTTATATTACTATGTATGGATTCCTTGATTTGTGTCGAGCATGTAATGTTGTGATATGATTGGGTTTTTGCATGTATTTAATATGTGATTGAATATATGTTGTGAATTATGTATTGACTGTTGAATTGCGTTTCTTCATGTCGAGCTTGCTCTTTTTATTTGACATGCGGTTGAATATCTTGTGTATAACTCTTTGAATATTGTAAGCGGAGAGTTGTTCATCGAGTGAGCGAGCTAGGCGAGTCGTTATGACGTTTTTGAGCCGTGACCCGGATAACTGAGGGTGCTAGGTCCCCTTTGTTTACGGGAGATTGACTAGACGTCGCAGCGTAGGAACCGGGTACTGCATATCTAGGGAGAAGCGAAAGATCCCAAGGCTACGGCTGGTATGTCAGTTGATGGATCTGCGTCTGCTTTCCGGAATAATGGTCGAGTCGAGAGAAAATGGATCGCGAGTTGAGTCGAGTCTAGAGTGAGAAGGTCGAGTCACGTTTGGTGATTGATAAACATTGTTGTGTTGCTTATTTCTTTATGCCGTGTTTATCTTGAATTGTTGAGAAGTTGACCCTTTCCCGTGGTACCTTCAATCCATGATGGTTACCCAGGCGATGTCGAGGGTGCAGGGAACTCGGCAACAGATGATGGCGAGGAGGAGCTCGGCGAGGATCGCATGGCGACCTCTACTTGTCGTGATTTGCTTTGTCTATGTTTTTGTGTACAGTGGTTGTGACCAGTTGGGCCGGTTATGTGTGTTATTACAGGGTAGGCGGTGGTTTTACTTTGGAGCGACCTGCGTGGGTGTCTGCCGGAAGTACCCCCAGGGTATGATTGCTCTCTTGAAGTCGTCATACCTTAGGTGTATTTTCTTTGTACATTTACTACTCTGTATTTTGTATACCTTATTATTTCGAGTGGTATATATGTATATTATGCATGTATGTTTTATTAGAATTTAAGTCTTGTGTCTTAGTTGCACCATGTTTTCGAAAAGCTGTAATTACTCTGATGTGCACGAGCTGGTCTTAAAAATAATAATAGACCGTACTTTTCTAAAGGGCACAAGAGTATCGTTTTAAAACACATCGTATACAGGGTAACTTGAGCTCGGTGTGTTGAGCTCGGTAACTCGAGCTCGGTATGTTGAGCTCGGTAGCGGTCCGAAAACGGGTCGTTACAGAAATCATCTATTTGGATTTACATATACTGATAGTTTTTATTCTCTTATTTATCATATTAAACATTTCATATTGGTAAGAAATGTTTGAGTTACATACATGATGCAATTATGGGTAAATTTGTTTATTTCTTTTTTCTCACATTGTTTAATATGATTGATATGAATTTTGATTATTAATATTCTAGAAATTACTTGAGTTTGTTCCAAACTATAGATGGTATAAATAAATATCTTCAAATAAAATGTTTTGAAAGATAAGGTGTTGTCTCGGCCTACAACTCGAGCATTTGCAACAAAGAACTTTGGTCCTGAAGTACCATATCATGTTGTTATTGAAATACTTTTTTATGTTGCAAATAGCACAAGATTGTATATAGTTTTTGTAGTGAACTTGTTAGCCAGATTTTGTTCAGCACCAACCCGAAGACATTGGAATGAAGTCAAACAAGTTCTTCGTTCTTTCTGATCCTCATAAAGCTCAATCACAATCAGGTGATGTTTACACATGTGGAGAAACAGCAAATTGTGAATGCATATGACTTAGAACCACGACTCAGTATATTAGAGGAGCATGCAAATTGATGAAAGAAGATGACAAGCCAACAACATTTCAAGAAGATAATGCATCATGAAAAGATTCGATCAAATGACAACTGAGCAGATTTATTCACAAAAGCATTGTGAATTTCAATTTTCAATAAGCTTGTCGATAAGCAATTTAAAGGACATTCATAAATAATGTATTTTCGAGGGGAAGTATGTCACTATGAATATTGTACTCTTTTTCCTTCGCTAAGTTTTTATCCCACTGGGTTTTTCTTAGCAAGGTTTTAACGAGGCATGTTCATAGTGTATAGTCATCCAAGGAGAAGTGTTATAAATATGTTGATTTGATGGATGACTATATCAATTTGTTATCTCATTATATCTTTACCATATCCCTTAATTTGGTCCATAACTAGTAGCCCATTCTCTATAAATAGGGCTATTAGGTTTGTCCTTGTACACACTTGATCAGATTATCAATACAAAGATTATAGCTAGTTCCTGAAGAACTAGCCTTTAAATCCTGGTTCCTGAAGAACCGGTCTTTGAGTCTATATTTCTATTGTCTTATCTCTCTACTTTCTTTTCTATTTACAACAAAATTTTATTATATTATAAAATAAATATTAAAAATGTTGGATGTAGCCTGATATGAATTTGCATCACTAGATGAGTGTGGAGTTCTTGATGCTAATTTGGCACTTGATAAAATAATGATGATCAGGGAGGTCCCTGGTTACCAACCCTAAATTAGTTCCTTTACTTTTTGAGACAAATTAAAAATGATGCCTCTAACCATTTTTTCATGAGGCTCATTATCATAGGACTTAACTTATTGTTTTAAGAGTCATGATTCATGTTCTTATCTTAGGATTATTTTTGTAAAGACTAAGAATGTCATTCTGAAATGGCTTAGTATTCTTTTTTGTGAAGGTTGTTATCATATGAAAATTGTAAAGCTTAATAATTTGTTTTTAGAAGGTAAATATATAAATCTAATTAATTCTCATTTTAGATTTTTGTCATGCTGGTCACACGTACACAAACACCTAAATTTATGCGGTGTCCAAGTGTTTTATATTTTGGACATTAATAGTGTCTTGTATAGTGTCTAATATCCATCTCGGAGTCGGTGCTTCATGGGTTTTGTACGATATTCGATTTCCCAACTCTTTGTTTAGCAACCATAGCTCGAAGGACAAAATGTATGTTCTGAAATCTGAATGTACATATAATATGGAGAATTGACCAGAAACTGGCCGCTTGAAGCTTCCTTTCATTTCATGATAGCATCATGATATTTGACTTGCCCTTAGTTTCAAGCATTCACCGAAAATTTAATTGAAATTCTTGTCATCATATATATGTACTTCAAAACTTGCATTTGGGGTTACCTTTACGTACGGTACGGTATTCTATATATCCTATATTTAATTAATATTACCCTAAATATCCCACTTCACCCGTTATTTTCTTAATTGTCTTACTTTTTCTCAAATGTGAGAAATCGGGTTTGGCATCTCCGATTTCCCACATACTTTTTTTTATTTTATTTTGATTTTGCCTATTGAGAAATCGGGTTTGGCAAAACCGATTTCTCACCTATGTTATTTTTTTTTCGTTTTCTAATTATTTTATGGTTAAAAAATGTTAAATTTATTTTTAGTGATTAATTATCCTAATTTGGTCTTAATTAATTACAATAGTTAACAAAATATTAAATTAAAAAAATTGAATATATTAATTAGCTGAATTCAGAAAATACGTTAGATAAAAATTCAGAAAATACATTAGATAAAAATTCATAAAATACAAAGCAACACAAAAAAAAATTGATTTGAAGGATTAAGCGGGATCTTCAGACTGTTTAGACATTTGTTTTTGTCATGACCCACAACCCGACATAGTCCGCAACGTTTTGAGTTACCATTTTCCCTGATGTCCATCTCAGTACGTATGCGGGTAGACTGTAGACGACCCTTAGAATTTCTTCGCATGGCTGAATTATGGTACACCATATCTCCTTCATATTTTGGCCAATATCCTACATATGGCACACATAGGAGGAATTCCTGGTTGTAGACATTTAATACATTTTGCAACTTGTATACATCTGGCACCAGCGTCATATGGTCAAGATGACAATGTGAACAAGCAACAATTATATGTGAGCATGGAATATGAAGATTTTGAAATTTTCCACAGTTACACCACCCTCTTTCGAGGTTAACATTGAAATTCCCTACAGGTCGTCTCTCTTGTGGGTTAATCATCTCCTGCATGTAGAACCGTTTCACTCGCCGGTCAAATGAACGAACATTGTGGGTGTTAGCCATGTAACATCCTCAATTTTCTAACCTTGCTTAATGTGTGATTGTGTGTGTAAGTCTATTTGTGTGAACCTAGGTTTGTGTTGTGGAGTTTGTCAGTGTCTTTAAGTGTTCGGCTGTGTGTTCGCTTTCTGTGCCTTTGTGTGAAGGCAAGTGTGGGATTTGTAACGTTTTGGAGGTTAAAAAGAGGTAGAGGAGTGCTTGATAGTGTTTTCGTATTATTATTAGAAGCGTCGTAAAATTTGAGATCAATCGGAGCTAGAATTAGGGTTTTGTGTTTTTGTGACTTAGAGCGAGTGCGAGTTTTTGAGTGAGTAATTGGGATTCTAAATCCTTAATTCTGAGGTCAATCATGTGTTCTATGTGTTTAGAAACATGTTTAAATGTTAGGGTATCAAGTTCTGGGTCGTACGAGCATCGGAATCGAAGAAATCACGCGAAAACAGACTGAAGTGCAGGAGTGCGCGTGAAGCACGCATGAAGCGCACTTGGAGCGCATTGGGCGCGCGTGGAGCATGTGGTCCATGGTGGACCATCAGCTGGTCATCTTTGGCACGCGATGTGGTCCAATCAGGAGCTGACACGTGGCATTCATGCATAGGGCCACGTGGCATGCATGACCTGAACATCCTTTTGGACCAGAATCCACCATTTTTAAACCTTCTAAGCTTTGGTGATTCAATCCCAAGCATTCCCAAGTGTCGGTTCAATCGTTCGATACTGCCGACTCGTACGTTGCCGTTCGTGCTTGTTAGGGCTTATCTCCGATCGCCGTTTCGTCGAAATAAATCATATACCCTCTATTTTTGGTCTCTAATCCTATAATATGATTTCCAGTTCTCAAATTAGTTTTAGTTTCTAGCCCTAATCAGACTGTGTTTTGGACCTCGATTTTACCAAAACTCTCGGAGGAGGTTCTTTGGGCCACGAGACAAAGGTTATAACTTCTATTCTCTCTGTTCTTGGCCACTAATTTTCGTGATTCCTTGTGGTTGTGATAGTTTCTAATCAACTGTTCTTCGTATTTTTGGGTTTTGGTGCGAGTGCGGGTACCGAACGTCCGAGAAACCTTGTCAGAATTTGGAGTTGGGTAAGTTGGACTCTTAGAACCCTTAGAATAGGGGCTGGCCGAATGCTTCATTGTATTTTTGTAATTCCATAGTTTGCCTAAATTCTAATCCGAGTGTGTTTTTCTATTTCCAGTGAAATATGGATCGTGCGGGTGTGTCCGCCAGAATTTTTGGGTAATCCTTAGTGTATTAATCAAGAGGGACAGAACCTGAACTTAGGAGAGAAAGGTGATTCAAGTGCTTGTGTGTCCACAGTTGAGGCTTTTGTTACCAAGTGAATTCAAACACAAGAGGGGGGTGAATTGTGATAGCGGTGCTTATATAAAAAATTACAGATAAATTACTGAATTAAAAGAAACTTGAAAGAAATAAATTGCGAAAAGATAAATAACTTGAAGAATAAATTGCAGGAATTAAATTGCAATAAATAAATGACAGAAAATAAATGACCGAAAAAAAAATAAAAAATAAATAAATAAAGTGCTTGAATGATAAAGAGACAGAGATCAAAGAAGAGCACGCAGCAGACATACAGTTCGCCACCAAACACCCTCGTGGCCTACGCCCCGTCCCCAAGGCAAAGCACCGTGGGATTTTCACTAAATCACTAGCTTTTAAATCAGGTTCAGCTAGAAACCTTTACAACTCTATACAGAGCAATACGCTCAAGAGATATCACCTCTCTATGAACACCTTAGGATTCCTACCCAAAAAGAAATGTTTTTTACAAATAAAATGAGATGAGAAAGATACACTCAATAGTGCAGATATAACAAATTGAAGCTCAAATAATACAACTTAAATTATGTAGAATAAAAAGCTCTCAAGAAATTGTGCTCAAAATAAGTGTGAGTGATGGAAATTTGTTTGAACAGCGTTTTGACAAAGCAATAGCGTAAAAATCCTCGTCTCTTTCACGACCTGAACAGGTCCTTTTATAGAGAAAAAAGAAGACGCGTGAGGTTTGACCGTTGCGTTTAATCCGGGATTTCAGATCGTTATCTAATCGATTATAGAAGGTGTGTAATCGATTATATATTTAAAACAAGACACACGGATGACATTTAAAAAGGGTGTAATCGATTATATGAAGGTTGTAATCGATTATGAAGAAATGAAAACACGGAGAAGCACAGAACTTAAATAATCGATTATATAGAGTTGTGTAATCGATTATCAAGTGATCAAAAGACACGGAGACGGAAATGATTCTCGGACACACTTGGTGTCCGACATCGTATTTCCATACGACTTCTCCCCAGCTCGGCATGCGACCTCTCCCCAGCTCGGCATACGACCTCTCCACACAGCTCGGCATACGACCTCTCCACAGCTCGGCATACGATCTCTCCACACAGCTCGGCATACGACCTCTCCACACAGCTCGGCATACGACCTCTCCACAGCTCGGCATACGATCTCTCCACACAGCTCGGCATACGACCTCTCCACACTTCTAAGATACGATCTCTCCACACAAGACGCGCAGACGAGATTTGCATGTCAAGATATCACTGCTCGACACGGAGAAGAGGAGAACGTCATAAACGATTATGAATATCCTTATAATCGTTTAAGGGTATTCTGTTTCTTGCAACAAGCCAAAGAAAACTTGAAACATTTTTCAGAAAAATATTTTGAGCACAACTTAAGAATTTTTCGAAATACTTTGTGCCTAACTATAATTTAGGAAAAATTATCATAAAATCAGTTTTAGAATAAAAATCATTTTGTGAGTTTGTGATTTAATTAGTTGAGAGCATTTTATTACTACTTACAAATAGTCCTAAAAATAAAATAAATACTTAAAAAAAAACGTTGATCCTTGGTAGGCGTCTTGGTGTAATTTTCCGCTTTTTGCACATGACTATTCGTGGAACTCCTTTTGTCAATCATCAAAACAAATCCTGTCTAGGCATGAAATCACAGACTCCCCCTTTTTGATGATGACAAACATCTCAAAGAGGGAAGTTAGTAAAGTACATTGATAATTCGACAATGATGTATACGCATAATTATTTCAAAAGGAGATATCAGAATTTAGGTGCATTTTGGCATTTTGGTGAAGAACTCCCCCTCACAATATGCATGAAATAAACCACTCCCCCCGAATCATATAACTCTCCCCCTTTTGGCAACATCAAAAGTGGGAAGGGCATGGATAATACAACAGGGTTTCACACTACAGAGCATCAAAGTACTAAGTCATATGTATATGCATTATAGTTGCACATCCCAGCATTGAACAAAAAATTATCACATATGTCAAAGTACTAAATCAGATATGCATATGCCAAGGATGCTATGGTAAGTGATATATGTAGTGCGGCATTGGTTCAAATTATAGAATCTAAACAGAAACCACAGATTCATGACAAAAAAGAAGAGAAAAAACAGAATGAGGTTTACTAATCCTCATCCGACCCATCATGATCAGCATCATTATCAAGAGCGTCCTCATCATCGTCGGATGCACTAGGAGAAGCAGAAGACGAACTCTGTGTCTGATGTTGGCGAATATCATCAATAATGATTTGCTTATCTGCGCAAAGTAGTTTCCATCCTATCCACTTTCACATGCGATTAATCGACACTCTCGGTTGTTCTCTTTTGTTCACAGAGAATATGTTGTTGTTCACTGAGAACGGCTTGAAGGAGTCTTTGTGAGTTACGGAATGCCTAATGCAGATGCAGATGAGGCACTACCGAGAGGAAGAAGCGGCGGCAGCAGCATTGTTTGGCGAGAGGATGGTGGCTCTTTACTGGTTTCAGCTCCCACCGACCAAAGCATGAAACACTAAGCCAATCTTATTAATAGACCCTTGATTGAAAGAGGCGTAATATTGATCATGGGAATATTTAAGCTCCCAAAGAAGAGTAATGCGTGAGCATGAACCAAGAATCGCAGTGACTAGGTGACCATATGGCAGAGGCCCTGGAGTTACTGTTGTCATACATATCTTTGCATAACCAAGCCACCCAATCTACTTGTTTTTTCATTTGTAGTACCCACATGACAGTAAATCAGATTTAAGCGGTGAGATGTATTACTTCTTCTAGGAAATAATAACCTAGCAACTACATACCGCAAAGAATCTACCATCAGGGTCAAATAACCCGATAAGTGGGGTGACACCTACATCCTTAGGGTTACACAGAAAGTCCTTAAGTGCTACTGTTCTGTTGAACTCATCAGCCAAGGGTGCCGCAGGAGCATCATCAGATATTAAGGGACCACCAGCAGGTAAACCAACTATTCTACCAAAACTAGCAGAGTCAAGGCAAATTGGCTTATGGCATACCTCAGAGAGAAGGATTCCATTTGACAGGCGTAGGTTGCGATGAAGACTTTTACCAATTCGGTAGATATCCTCAGGTGGTGAGAAAATGGATGAGATTGGCATGTTCGAAGCTCCATGAGTTCGAATTTGTTCTCAGAAGAAAGCGACATCCGTAATTCTTGGCTTTTGAATTTCTGTTGAAGAAGGACTTTCCATACTCAAAGAACTTGTTCACAGAGGAGAAATATTTTTCTTGAAGTTCCACCTTTCAGCGTTCCTGCACTCACGGTGAGAGTTCTTTGCCTTTTGGTGGCATGGTTAAAAAGAAGAAGAACAATAGCAGAGAGGAGATGCACGGTGCGAGGGTCGAAAAAGAGCAGAGAAACGGCAGATTAGGGTAAAAATATACGTTTAGCCCTTTTATACCTGTCCCATAATCGATTATTTAAGTTACTGTAATCGATTATGTCTTACCGTGGAGTGATCTGATTGGCAGAGAATGCCACCCATAAACGATTATGGGATTCTCAAAATCGATTATAGCTGCTGACGGGTGAGCTCCGCTCAGAACCGTTTAGGTAATTGATTAAATGTCGTTTACATAAACGATTATGAAGTACATGGTAATCGATTAGATAACCGTTTAAACTCTTAAATAGCGATTATCATAAACGTTTAAGAGCTCTCTGTTTTGCCTCGCTTCTTTTGTCCTTGAGGCGTATGAAATTTGAGACCTGCATAAAATTGTTAGCACACTCCAACGCCCAAGTTAGAATTTGTAAAAGATAAAATGCACTCACACGCAATCATTCAATGCACGATTGATCTAAAATTCCTAATTCAGTTCTTATGAAAAAGAAATTTTCTTTAGGCAAAGGTTTAGTAAAAATGTCTGCAAGTTGCTTAGATGTTTCCACAAACTCAATCACACAATCTCCTTTTTGAACATGATCTCTAATAAAATGGTGTCTAATTTCTATGTGCTTAGTCCGGGAGTGATAGACCGGGTTTTTCGTGAGGTTTATGGCACTAGTATTGTCGCACTTAATTGGAACAGTTTTTAGATTAATCCCATAATCATTCAACTGTTGTTTCATCCAAATAATTTGTGCACAACAACCGCCATCCAGAACGTATTCCACTTCAAAGAAGGGACAAAGCCACACTGGCTTGTTTCTTACTATGCCATGAGACCAAGGCATTCCCAAGTAAGTGGCATGTCCCACTAGTGCTTTTTCGGTCCATTTTGCAACCCGCAAAATCAGAATCCGAGTACCCAATAAGTGAGCAGTCAGCACCTTTGGGGTACCATAAACCCATAGTTTGTGTGCCAGTGAGATATCTCATGATGCGTTTTACCGCTAAGAGATGTGATTCCTTAGGATTTGCTTGAAAACGCGCTCACATACAAACACTAGACATAATATCCGGACGACTAGTAGTGAGATAGAGAAGAGATCCTATCATACCTCGATACTTACTTACTTCGACCGACTTACCACCTTCATCTTTGTCAAGATAGCATGATGTGCTCATTGGAGTTGAGATTTCTTTGGCGTTGCTCATTCCAAATCTTTTAAGCAACTCCTTGCTATATTTGGATTGATTTATAAAAATTCCTTCTGTTGTTTGTTTGATTTGAAGACCAAGGAAGTAGTTGAGCTCTCCCATCATGGACATTTCAAACTCACTTTGCATGATTTTGGAAAAATCTTCACACAAGGACTCATTAGTAGCACCAAAGATGATATCGTCAACATAAATTTGAACAAGTAAAATGTCATGATTTTTGTGTTTAATGAAAAGAGTGGTATCAACTTTTCCTCTTTCAAAACCTTTTTCAAGTAAATATTTGCTCAACCTTCGCATCAAGCTCTCGGAGCTTGTTTTAAACCATATAAAGCCTTTTTCAATTTGAAGACATGATTTGAAAATTCAAAATTTTCAAAACCGGGAGGTTGATCAACATATACTTCTTCTTGAATAAAGCCATTAAGAAATGCACTTTTAACATCCATTTGAAAAAGTTTGAAATCCATGATGCATGCAAATGCGAGAAGCATGCGAATAGCTTCTAATCTAGCCACGGGTGCATAGGTTTCATCGAAATCTATGCCCTCTTGTTAGTTATAGCCTTTTGCAACAAGTCTAGCTTTATTTCTAACAATGATACTGTTTTCATCAAGCTTGTTGCGAAAGACCCATTTGGTCCCAATGACTAGGTGATCTTTAGGCCTAGGGACAAGTTCCCAAACATCATTTCTCTCAAATTGATTTAATTCCTCTTGCATAGCAAGGGTCCAATGCTCATCAAAGATGGCTTCATTGACATCATTTGGTTCAATTTGAGAGACAAAGGCCATATGATGACATGCATGATTAAGAGAGTTTCGAGTCGTTACCCCTTTTGAGATATCCCCTATTATGTTGTCAAGAGGATGGTTCTTTGAGACTCTCCATTCCTTTGGAAGATTTGAGTGAGAGAGTTCTTGAGAGGGTTGAGGCAAGGACTCTTGATCCTCCTTTTGAACTTTTGATCTCTCTTGTTCCTCTAAATAGGTATCTCCTAACACTTCGCAAGATCATCAACACTTTCTTCATCAAGATTTGGGGTTAGATTCATCAAAAGAAACATGCACAGATTCTTCAACAGTTAAAAATGCGTTTATTAAAAATTCGAAAGGCTTTACTAGAAGTGGAATATCCAAGAAATAAACCTTCATCAGCTTTAGCATCAAATTTACCAAGGTTATCTTTACCGTTATTTAGAACAAAGCACTTACATCCAAATACGTGAAGGTGGGAAATGTTGGGCTTCCTTCCTTGTAAATTTCATAGGGCGTTTGTTTTAGAATAGGTCTTATGAGGACTCTATTCATTACATAACATGTGGTGCTGCTGCGTCGCCTTGAAAATACTTAGGAAGGTTGGTCTCATTGAGCATCGCCCTCGCAAGCTCTTCAGGAGCCCCATTTTTCATTTCCACCCCTCCATTCTGCTGTGGTGTTCTAGGTGCGGAAAAATTATGCTCAATTCCATTTTCAGTACAAAAGGCCTCAAATGCCTCATTTTGGAATTCCCCACCGTGATCACTTCGGATGGATACTATGTTCATTCCTTTTTCATTTTGGATAACTTTAGCAAGTTTACGGAAGGCAGGAAATCCGTCATTTTTATGAGAAAGAAATAAAGTCCATGTATAGCGAGAATAGTCATCCACAATAACAAGGGCATAGTAATTTCCACCAAAGCTTTTAGTTCTAGATGGTCCAAATAAGTCCATGTGTAAAAGTTGTAAAGGCCGGTTTGTGGAAACAATATTTTTTGATTTGAAAGAGGCCTTTACTTGTTTTCTTTTTGACAGCATCACATAATTTATCTTTTTCAAAACGAAGCTTTGGTATGCCAATTACTAAGTCCTTTTGAACCAACTTATTAAGATGATCCATGTGAATATGAGCCATTCTCCTATGCCATAGCCAAGATTCATCCTCTTTACTAATAAGACAACATGCATCATTTGAAGGTATTTTGTCTAAATCAAGCATATAGATATTTCCAATTCTAGGTCCAATAACAATAACATCTTCATTTATAGAATCCATGACCATGCATTTTGAAGAATCGAAAACCACTTTGTTTCCTTTATCACAAAGTTGACTAATGCTTAGCAAATTATGCTTCAAACCATCCACATACAAAACATTTTCAATAGTGGGATTAGGACTCTTACCAATAGAACCAATCCCAAGAATTTTACCTTTGTTGTTGTCACCATACTGGACATAGCCACTATTCTTAGGTACCAATGAGGAGAACTTGCTTTTGTCTCCTGTCATGTGCTTTGAACAGCCGCTATCAAGATACCAATTTAAGTCCTTGGCTTTCAAGCACACCTACATCATAAAATCATATTTTAACCTTTGGTACCCAAACCATGTTGGGTCCAGATGAGTTAGTTTTTGGCAAAGTACCCTTTGGAATCCATATCTTTTTGCCAACCACATTCTTGTTCTTTCTAATATTGCAAATGGAGGCAGTGTGACCATTTCTACCACAGTGAAAGCATTTAATGAAAGGGCTGCTTGAAGTGTTGTTGTGATTAACAAGTTTAAAGGATTTTTCATGCGTTTGTGGATTATAACCCAAACCGGCTTTTCCAAAGGTACCCTTTTGTTTTCCCAATAGAATGTTTAAGTTATCCCTTCCCATGGTAAATTTGGCAAGGGTGTTTTCCAAATCTTCAATCTTGTTTTTCAAAACATTGCATTAATCACACTTGAAAGTATCAATCTTTTGGTTTTCACAAAAGGTGCAAGTAGAAACTTCAGTCACAACAACTTGTTTTTCCTTAAAAACTTCCATCTCTTGGTTTAAGAAAATAATTTTAGATTCAAGAGAAGAGATGGTTTTCTTAGAAGAAGAAATAATTTTTCAAGTCTAGTCGTTTCATTATTTAATTCTTCACAAGCAATAAGCGACTCATCATAAGTTAAAGGAGATTCGAGTTCAAGAGCATTTACCTCATTCTCCTCGTGTTTTGCCATGAGACATAAGTTGGCCTCCTCATTTTCTGATTCATCGATGAGTCCATATCATTGTCATCCCAGGCAATGTAGGCTCTTCTTCCTTTTGATTCCTTTGTGGTCTTCTATCAAATTTTTCGCTTTTTCTTACGACCATGAGGCGGTCGGGTTTTATATGTTCCTTTGACCACACTTATAGCAAGTTGGATTAAAAGAAGTTCCTTCCTCATTTTTCTTTTGAGGATTTTGTACCTTGCCCGTTCTCCCCTTTTGCCTCATGAACCTTTTGAACCTTGAACCATCGGACTTATGTCTTCCTCATTCTCATCTAGACTATCATTGTTGTCGATTCCTCTTTTCATTTACGATTGCTTTGAGAGCAATTCCTTTCTTTTCTTATCACTTTCTTCACTCTCGGTGAGTCGATTTAGTTCAAGTTCATGTTCCTGCAATTTTCCAAACAAGGTTGCCAATGATATAGTAGATAAATCTTTAGATTCAGATATAGCGATAACCTTGGGTTGCGATTTCTATTTAAACATCTAAGAACTTTATTAATTAAATCTTCATTCTTGAAGTCTTTCCCAAGAGCTCGAGATGGTTTATTATATGGATGAACCTTTTTGCATATCTTGTATGTTTTCACTTGGTTTCATCCTAAATAACTCATACTCATGGGTTAATGTGTTCATTCGAGCCCTCTTGACCTCGGTAGTACCTTCATGGGTCAATAGAAGGGTGTCCCACATTTCTTTAGCAGCCTTGCAATTTGAGACCCTATAGAACTCATCGTAGCTTAAAGCGAAGTGATGATGTTCTTAGCTTTCAAATTGTATTGGACCTTTTCTTATCATCTTCGGTCCAAAGTGATCTTGGTTTGTCTACCCTTTGCATCATTAATTGATTGAGTGGGGACAAATGGACCATTTTCCACAAAGATCTCAAATATCAAGATCAACACCCTCAAGAAAGATTTGCATTCTATCCTTCCAATAACCATACCCCTCACCATTGAAAAATGGGGGTCTGTTCATGGAAGTTCCTCGTTATTGTTTGAAGTCATTCTCTTGAGGCAGTTAAGTCCTTTATACAAGAGTCTAGCTCGATGCCACTTGTTACCAAGTGACTTCAAACACAAGAGGGGGTGAATTGTGATAGCGGTGCTTATAAAAAATTACAGATAAATTACTGAATTAAAAGAAACTTGAAAGAAATAAATTGCGAAAAAGATAAATAACTTGAAGAATAAATTGCAGGAATTAAATTGCAATAAATAAATGACAGAAAATAAATGACCGAAAAACAAAAAAAATAAAAAATAAAGTGCTTGAATGATAAAGAGACAGAGAGCAAAGAAGAGCACGCAGCTAGATTATACGAGTTACGGCCACCAAACACCCTGTGGCCTACGCCCCGTCCCCAAAGGCAAAGCACTGTGGGATTTTCACTAAATCACTAGCTTTTAAATCAGGTTCAGCTAGAAACCTTTACAACTCTATACCAGAGCAATACGTTCAAGAGATATCACCTCTCTATGAACACCTTGGGATTCCTACCCAAAAAGAAATGTTTTTTACAAATAAAATGAGATGAGAAAGATACACTCAATAGTGCAGATATAACAAATTGAAGCTCAAATAATACAACTTAAATTATGTAGAATAAAAAGCTCTCAAGAAATTGTGCTCAAAATAAGTGTGAGTGATGGAAATTTGTTTGAACAGCGTTTTGACAAAGCAATAGCGTAAAAATCCTCGTCTCTTTCACGACCTGAACAGGTCCTTTTATAGAGAAAAAAGAAGACGCGTGAGGTTTGACCGTTGCGTTTAAATCCGGATTTCAGATCGTTATCTAATCGATTATAGAAGGTGTGTAATCGATTATATATTTAAAACAAGACACACGGATGACATTTAAAAAGGGTGTAATCGATTATATGAAGGTTGTAATCGATTATGAAGAAATGAAAACACGGAGAAGCACAGAACTTAAATAATCGATTATATAGAGTTGTGTAATCGATTATCAAGTGATCAAAAGACACGGAGACGGAAATGATTCTCGGACACACTTGGTGTCCGACATCGTATTTCCATACGACCTCTCCCCAGCTCGACATGCGACCTCTCCCATTTCGGCATACGATCTCTCCACATTTCGACATACGACCTCTCCACACTTTCGGCATACGATCTCTCCACACGGCTCGGCATACGATCTCTCCACACTGACTCGGCATACGGCTCTCCACACACTCGGCTAAGATACGATCTCTCCACACGCTAAGACGTGGTACGAGATTTGCATGTCAAGATATCACTGCTCGACACGGAGAAGAGGAGCACGTCATAAACGATTATGAATATCCTTATAATCGTTTAAGGGTATTCTGTTTCTTGCAACAAGCCAAAGAAAACTTGAAACATTTTAGAAAAATATTTTGAGCACAACTTAAGAATTTTTCGAAATACTTTGTGCCTAACAATAATTTAGGAAAAATTATCATAAAATCAGTTTTAGAATAAAAATCATTTTGTGAGTGTGTGATTTAATTAGTTGAGAGCATTTTATTACTACTTACAAATAGTCCTAAAAATAAAATAAATACTTAAAAAAAAACTTTGATCCTTGGTAGGCGTCTTGGTGTAATTTTCCGCTTTTTGCACATGACTATTCGTGGAACTCCTTTTGTCAATCATCAAAACAAATCCTGTCAAGGCATGAAATCACAGCTTTAGGAGTTGTGGAACTCTGAGTTAACACTTTGGAATCCAGGTGGGAGTAAGAATACATTTTTCCCGGGAATGCTAGTGTAGAATAATATACATTGTATGCGTAGGGTACCTAAGCCCTACTAGAGATTGAGGTCAGTAACACCTAAGGATATGGGTTACGGTTGACGGTATCTGAGGACAGGTGTCGTGAACCTATCAACCAACATAGGAGCAATATTATGTGTTACGGGTCCTGTGTTTGACCTACTTAGTGTATGATAGTGAATTTATGTGTATGTGTGATACTTGAAACATGTATAGGAATAGGTAATATGTGCTTATGTGATGAAATGCTTGTGTGATACTCTATGTGTATAGTATGTGCTCTGTGAAGTATGTTGAACATGCTTAGTGTATAGAAGTGAATTGATGTGTTAAGTGTGGTATTAGAAACATGCTTAGGATTATGTGACATGTGTTGATATGACTAATGTGAGATGTAACATGCATAATGTGAATAATGAATAAAGTGAATCAAGGTGCAAAGTGGTATGTAAGTGGTGTGAGCTTTTAAATAAGTGAATGTGTAGGTGCTATCTCACAGCCTTGTGTGGTGCACGAGGTCAGGAGATACTCGAGCACGAGTACGAGGTAACAGTGCAGGTCACATAGACCTTGGGGGTACATATCATGGGGTCTAAAAATATTCCACAAGAGGCCGATAGTTTGGCCGCTATTGAGTCGTGGTTTCAGTTGTGCCCATTTACCCCGACGAGTGTTGTAAACTTCAAGTCCTTGGTGAACGATCCTGAGTGCAGGCCTAGATACCCGACCCTGATTATTCGAGGCTACAGAGATGTGCTCTTATAGGTCCCATTGAGTAGGGTATGTTGCTTGGACAACTGACTGATACTCAGAGTGGTGAGGAGTACATTGTGACATAGGGTTGTACTCTGAGTGGTGAGGAGTATAACAAGTCGGTGTAGTTAGTGGCCACGAGTCTAAAATTAGGTAACCAGTGGGTAACAACTAATTTAGTGTCTAATCTAGGAATGCGGAACATGATGAACATAATTAAGTGCATGTTGTAGACTTTGTATTGCCTTCTACTGCTACTTTCCCATTTTATGGTGATCATGTTGTTCTTATCTCCCTGTATATGTGTTTGTGTGTATATGTGGTATATGTTAGCTACAGGTACCAAGGAGGCTGTTGTTGCTGAGGATGGCACAGTTTATGCATCCGTTGATTTGGACGAGTCTGCGGATCCCCATCTGGGGGAATTTTGATTTGGGCATTACTTTTTTCCCTTCTCCGTGGTTCGGGATCGTAGAGCAGGAGCTCTCGATACCCAGTTGCTTACCTATGGCCAGGAATCTTGTTTTGCTTTCGTTTGATGTAAGTTCTTTTTTATGAGGCATGTGTTAGCCTGTAGTTGACATTTGGGATGACTGTATGTTTGCTACACTTCTGTTGTGACTGCTACTCTAATGTATGTGAGCCCTTGGAGGGGCCATATACCTTATATTGATGCATATAGTGTATATTATGTGTGCTTATTTCCGCTGTGTATTTTAGTTTAAATTTCTACGTGTTTTCTGCTGTAATTATTAACGATAAGATAAACGATTAAGGCTAATTAATTAAAGGTTACTATGATGGGACGAGGGGTGTCTCAGGCCATTGCTAGGGCTTCCTGAATTTTCGTGGATAGCTTTGGAGTGTAATCGCGGCCCGATTTGATCATTGCGTCTGCTTGTCCTCCCAATTTAGGGAACCGTTCACCCAACCTAATATAGGTTGTTCTGACTAACACAGTCATTGGAAGGGCTCGCGTTCCCTTCAATACAGAAATATACGACTCAGTAAGGTTGGTTGTCATATGTCCCCAACGAAGGCCTCCACTGTCAAAAGCTTGAGCCCATTTTTGCTTTTGGAGGGTATCGACCCACCTGGCTGCCTGTGCATCTGATTGCCTGACAATCTGGTACCAATAATTGTATGTGGGCTCATTCATGGCTTATCTTGAAGAGTTGGCAGAATACATGATCAATATAGTTAATACAGAAAGTAAATTAATTACAATGTATATGAACGATGTACTAACCCATCTTGACAACTATTTTTTGAAGTTCAGCATTCTTGAACTCCCTCATGAAATTTTGTGCAATGTGTCGAATGCAATACACATGCACTGAAGACGGGTCTAGCCATCCATTTTTCGGGTTACGATAGGCACTTTTGATTGACTCGTGCCTATCTGAAATAATGCATATGTTGGCCTGTGGTGTTACGTGTCTTCTCAAGTTCTTGAGCAAGAAGCTCCAGGCATCCCCCATCTCACCCTCTACTAGGGCGAAGGCAATGGAAAGTATGTTGGTGTTCCCTTCCCGAGCAGTTGCTAACAAGAGAATCCCCTTGTATTTTCCAGACAACCAGGTGCCATCAACTTAAACAATTGGCTTACATAATAGAAACCTAGAGATGCATGGTTGGAAAGCCCAGAAAAGTCGATGGATGATCTTGACACCAGGAATAATGGTTTTATCCCTGTTGAACGCCGGTAGTGTCTCCGGCTTTATGATGGTTCCTGGTATAAATGTCTTCATAACGAGGAGCCATCTGGGTAGTTCGTTATAAGACTGCTCCCAGTTCCCGTAGAGTTGTTTAATGGCCTTTTGCTTGGCCAACCATGCCTTCTTATACATGGTAGTATAGTTAAACTTATCCTGAATGTGTGCAATCAACAATGACATTGCTATTGATTTGTCTTTTTCAACAAGTGTCTTAATACTGTTGCAGATCATGTCTAAGTCGAGCATGCAATGATCTTGTGGAAGCCTGGCTGATGCACATGTATGAGGTCCTTCTAAGATGCCGATCTCCCATTTATGGCTCTTCTTGCTAAAAAAAGCTCTACACCTCCACAAACACCCATCCACTTTACATTTGATAACATACATTTCATAGTCAGACTTATGTACCTTGTAATCGACATTATTTTTGATATGGTACTCCTTAACTGCATACATCTTGTCTTCTTTTGTTTGGAAGGACATTCCCAAATGAAGGTCTTGTTTGGCCAAATATGACTGTGAACTGGAGCTTCCTAGAGTATGGCTGAACTCTGTGCAGTGATCCATGTACTCCAAGTTCAAAGTACGCATGTGTTGTAGAGGTTCATAAGGAGGGATGTTTTGTCGGGGAGGCATTCTACTGAAATCATTATCGGCATCCTCATCATCGTCATAGAGTGATTGCTCCAACATTTCATCTTCATTGTCGCTTGCCTCACTGGCTTCTTCGTCGTGAGGGCCAGCCACGACACTAATAGGGGAAGCATGGGTTGGATATGATGGGTGCTCTGGATGCTTTGTTTGGTTTATTTGGGTGTCGTAGAATTGGGATTACTGGTATTCTTGGGATTGTTGGTATGAAGGTTGATATGGTTGGCATGGTTCAGAGTGGTGGTCGTTTTGTGATGGAGGTTGAAGTGATTGATAGGGTTTTGATTCATGGTGGTCTTGGGATAGAGGTTGATATTACTGGTAGGGATCATTTAGGTCAAATGGCTGGTAGATTTGTTGTTGAGTATATGAAGGCTGAGGTTTAGTGGATGTTGATGGTTGATGTGGGTTTTGCAGAGATAGCTGGGATGGAGGTTGAAAGTATGGAACATCCTCGAATGTAACATATAACTCAATGGTTTTGAGGTAATCATATTAGTCATAGACATCGAACATGATATTCACATCTTCTTGTTCTTGAAGACTATATGTCTCGTATTGGACATATCCTGGCCCGATGGATACAGGAAATCAAAAAATAAGATCGGCCACCCTCTTCGATGTAGGCACGTTAGGTTTGGCTTGGATTCTCTGTTTCAAATGATCAAGGTTGCACATTTTATTGACTTTGATTGCCTTTTTTCCTTGGCAATCAAACGTTGCCCCGATGCCATCTATGTTTACAATTTGTCCATCGTAGTAGAGCATACATAGTACTTGTGTGGGTGCCATCGAATGCTCTATGAATGTGTTTGAAAGACGTGAAAGAGAAAGAAAAACACTTGAAAAAATTTGGAAGACTGAAAGAGAAACAGAAAAAGGATTTGGAAAATCTTGTTCTACTTATAGAGGGTGAGTGAGTGAGTGGGTTAGTCAGTGGGTGAGGTGGGTGACTAAGTGGGTGAGTGAGTGGGTGAGGTGGGTGACTGAGTGGGTTGGTGAGTGCGTCAGAAAAAATTTGTCCGTTGTGTTGAATATATAACATCAACAGTCGAGATCTGACCGACTCTTTCAATGGCTGAGATCGCACCCAGTTATGATCGCAATTAATTCCCCTTTGTTCGTTCTGCTAGACAAGATCGAGGACTGAGATCTGACTGACATTTTCAATGGCTGAGATCGCACCCATTTATGATCGCAATTAATTCCCCTTTGTCTGTCCTGCTAGACAAGATCGACTGCCGAGATCTGACAGACACTTTCAACGGCTGAGATAGCACCCATTTATGATTGCAATTAATTCCCCTTTGTCCGTTCTTCTAGACAAGATCGACGACTGAGATCTGACCGACACTTTCAACGGCTGAGATCGCACCCAGTTATGATCATAATTAATTCCCCTTTGTCCGTTCTTCTAGACAAGATCGACGGCCGAGATCTGACCAACACTTTCAACGGCTGAGATCGCACCCACTTTATTTATAGATAGAACCGTCCTGCTAGACAAGATACCCGTTCATCATTCAGTCCATGGTACTCACTCAGTTAACCCAGTTCTCTATCGACACGACTATGGCATTTGTTTATTATGATGGAAGAATTACAACAACCGTTGATGGCATAAAGTTTGAATGTTATGATCCAAAACAAAGAGGATAAAGGAAGACATCACCATCAATGAATTGAAGCAGAAGATTCATCAAAAGATCAGAGCTGGATCACGAAGGGTGGACGAGAGCTATTATTGATGCCCTATGTCCGTTGACTACGGGCGTGTTACTTATTTCCAGATGAAACTTCAAAATGGTGGCGACATACAAGGGATGTTCGAAGCATTCGGTGAACATGCTAGTTATGGTCTGTAACGCCCGTACTCCAATAATAATTGAAATAAGACATATTACATTAAAGCACAGGAATTACTAAAAATTTAAACTTGAATTACAAGATACAAGTCCAAACTTTAAACTATGTTATAAGTCTAAGAATTAGAGTTTACAACATCATCCAAGTCCAAAGCTTGGGAAAAATACTAAATACAAGACCAACATTGTCCTTAATACAAAAGAAGTCAAGATACACTGTTAAAAAAGTAACATAAACTACAAACTACGACCATCTAGCATCCACTAATTCTCCTCCTTCGGTACCTGCTTATCAGAAACAAATAGAGGAAATGGTGAGATTATAAAAATCTCAGTGAGTCCTTCACGGACCCCTCACTAATACTCGCCACAATCACAATAACATTTCATTAAAAACATAAAGCAACATGACTATCTCTTGCTATTTCTTACAGCCAAGGATTTACCACTGGGTACTACTTGACCACTGGGCTTTACCCTGCACTATACAACTATTCTACTATAGCCAAGGATTTACCACTGGGTCTTGACGACTGGACTTTACCCTTCACTATACGACTCTTCTATAATAGTCGAGGATTTACCACTAGATATAAATTGATACCGGGCTTTACCCCGCACTGAACAACTATTTGCACGACCAAGGATTTACCACTGGGTCTTGACCACTGGGCTTTACCCCGCATTGTACAACTATCTTATTAGAACCATTATAAATTCAATAGCCCTAATACTATTTCTCTAAGCTTTCAAACAAACTTATGTTGAATTAACTTCTCTAAGGGAATCCTAGGATATCCTTTTGATCCACTAGGATTTAGAACACTAAAAACAAGTATTCATGGCCTTAAAATCCCTCAAAATGTGAAAATGACACATTTCGGCATAAACTGGCACGCTTGGGAGGTACTTCACGCACGCTTTGTGCGCACCAGAACCCTGTGGTTCTGTTTCAATGCGCTTGGGACGCGCTTCACGCACACCAGAATCCAGTGATTATGTTCCTGTGCGCTTGGGATGCGCTTCACGCGTGCCAAAATCCGATGATTTTGTTTCAGTGCGCTTGGGATGCGCTTGGGGCGTGCTTCACGCACACCCTCTACAAAATTCGGCAGAATCCATTTTTATTTTTATTTTTTGGTTTTTCACATATCCAACTTCAATTTCTCTCAATCCATGCGAAATCCAAATATATTTAAGGACTTCAAACAAGGATCAAACACATGATAATTATAAGAACAATTTATTCCACATAATCATCATGAATAAAACATGCTTTCAACCTATCAATAATCATCAAAATGAACCACATTTTCCAAACCCATTTCCCATCATATGAGTTACCAAAATCCCAATAATGGAAAACAAACACTCAAGCAAACTCAAATGGAAAAGAATGCCTTAATGTGAGACTTATGGGTGCCCACACCTAAAGGAAGAAAGACTCACCAATACTCCAAGAACTTGAGCCAAGTATGGTGGAGCGTTGGCCTTCCTCTTCCTCTTCTTCCCCAACCACATTTTCTTCCTTCTCCCAACTTAGGGCAAGCTTCAAGTTTCTAAAATGCCCAAGATTAGCTTCCAATCCCCTCTCTTTTGCCAATAATGATGACTTCTCACTAGTTTCTCTCTTATCCCACTCAAAACCCATGAGCCCTAGCCTTCTTCTTCCTCTCTTCTTCTTTTCTTTTCTTCTTTGCTTTCAGTAGCAGAAAAACGAGGGAGGGAGTGAAAGAGAGAGAGGGCTGAGGCGTGAGGAAGTAAGGAAGGGAAAGAGAGAAATAATTATGGACCATCTTGTCCCCAATTTAGCTTAGGTAAATCACCCTATTACCCTTTCATTTAGTCAAAACTTTCTTAATACCATTACTAAATACACCCCTAATATAATAAATACCACCCAATTTAATTACCCAACTAATAATGCAAAACATATAAATACCTAAATTAATAAAGCTAAATAATTAAATTTGGTGGGGTGTTACATGGTCCTATAGAGCTATATGTTGTGTTGGTTATACAGTATAACGAGATTCTTGACTACTTGTGTCAACAAATCACCGTTGACGATGAGTGCTTGGTTGAGCTTGCCCCTTATCCAGGGTCAGCCCTTTCCTATCTCAATAATAAATGGTTCTGATGGTGTAAAGTTTGTGTGTGCATTCCAATCACGACCAATACCACTTAGGCTTCAATATGACAACACGTTTGAGCACCTAAAATCCAAGATTCACCGCAAACTCAATCTTGGTGAACTTATGGTGCAGAAGGTAATATATCGTCGTTCTCGGCTTGACGCACGCAGGAGGATTATATACCAGAGCATGGACATAGAAAACACTATTGACGTACGAGATATCTTCACCGTCCACCTCTAGTATACATTTTGGACATTCCTGATTGAGTTGTGCGTTCACGCAGCTGAGTATCCAGATAATCTTGACGTAACTGACCTGAGTGAACCATAAGGATGTAATGTCTGTTTGTGTTTCATTTTAAGAATGCAATGTCTTTTTTATTTTAAATGTAATGTCTGTTAGTGTTTTATTAATGTCTTTTTTTATTAAAATGTGATGTCTATTTGTGTTTAATAAATGTGTTTTTTATTGTCACGTAATGTATGCATCACTATTAACAAGTGTTTAATATTTTAAAAGTTCTCGGGACAATCAAAAGAAAAATAAAAATGTGAATTAAATGAAGTTGTGGACGAGGGTGCACCAACGGAGGGAATCGTACTGTTCACGGGACAGTGCATCAGATAAAGGTGTGGACGAGGGGGCACCGACGGAGGGAATGACACTGTTCACAGGACAATGCATCAGATAAAGGTGTGGACAAAAGGGCACCAACGGAGGGAATCGCACTATTCACGGGATAGTACGTCAGATAAAGTTGTGGATGAGGGTGCACCGATGGAGGGAATCGCACTGTTTAGTGAAATTCTTAGTTAATTTTTGGATTTTGTTGCATCCTGACCCATGCTCCTTCTGCTGGCCAAAACTTGGGCTGTAGATATCGGATTTTGATGTTCTTTACATGCTTGGAAAGCTAAGAAAAATATGATGGAAATTGTGGCAAATTCGGAAGTTTTGGTGACAAAATGAAGCCTCGGAGTTGGGCTGGGCAGAGTTACACGGGTTTGGACATGTCTTCACTAATTTGGGCCTATCTCACTCATCCTAAGTCCAAATTAAGGATATGACCACTTCATGGAAAGCCTATTTGAAGACCTATCTGATGGTATTGCCTAGGATTCCAAAATTGCAACGAAAATCCAAAATTGCCTAAGAGAAAAATCCTAAGGCATAAAGAAGAATCACATGTCTTAATTAATGGAAAGTTGGAGACAAGAAGACACATTTGACAAGCTTTCATGATGAAGACATTGTGGAAAATTACTACAAGTTGCCATCCAAGTTTACTATAAATAGAGGATGCATGTAACTTCATTGGTGTTCATAATTTGATGGGTTGTAATCTTAGTCTTTGAATTTCTTCTTCTTCTTCTCCTCTCTTGTTATTTTAATACTTGTATCACCTCCTACATGGATGGTTAATTTCTATTTTATGTTATGAACTTCTTTAATTCTCTCTTTGTTATTTTAACTTGTGTGTTACCTCCTTCATGGATGGTTAATCTCTTCTTATTGTACGTTTAGAATTATGAATTTCTTCTCCTTCTTTCTTTATCATTTTAATTTGTGTATTACCTCCTACATGGAAGGCTGGATTCTCTTGATCAATTCACTGGTATAAGGATTTCTTTTATTGATCTTGAGGTTTGGTTTTAATTTTTGAAATTAATAGGATCAATGATGCTTAATCATATACTTGAGTGAATTTTTGGTTTTAAATTAATTTGAGTGAATCACACTATTCATGGGACAGTGCGTCGGATAAAGGTGTGGACGAGGGTGCACCGACGGTGGGAATCGCACTGTTCATGAAATTATTTGACAAATAATAGTTTCCTCTATAAATAGATATCCTTCAGACAGCTTCTTCTTCATAACTCCATCTCTTCAGACACCTTTGAAATAACTATACTTCCCCGTTTTTCATGGCTAACTCAACATTGCTCCGGAAACAATTGTTACACAGGTCTCAGCATCGATGGATACAGAGTTTTGTAATTTCACATCAAGTCTATATTAAATTTTGTTTTATGTAGTATTTTTTAACTTCACTAACACTAATTACATGGACTTTTATTTGTAGGTCTAAGTAGATCAGATCAAATCCTACCTTCACGTGGTTCGCGAGCCAAATCATTTAATAATACCACTGTTAAAGAAAGCCTGGTTTGATCAAGCCGCCAAAGTCAAACATTGTCCAATAGACAGCGCATTGGTAACTGCTTTGGTAAAAAGGTGGAGACCTGAGACGCACACTTTACATCTTTCATGCAGTGAATGCACGATTACATTACTAGATGTTGCGCTCCAACTACGACTACGGGTGAGAGGTCGTCCGGTTACAAACCCCAGCTTCCTCGATTGGGATGAAATTTGTGAACAACTCTTGGGTGTTGTTCCAGGACATAAACAAAGGGTAGGCCAGTTCATCAAAATGAAATGGTTAACAGAAACTTTTTATGATCTCGCGCCTGATGCATCTGTTGAACAAATAGAGCGTCATTGTAGAGCATACATCTTATGCTTGATCGGGGGGGGGTGGGGTGTTGATGCCTGACAAAACAGGCAATAGAGTCCACCTTATATGGCTACCTTTATTGGAGGATTTTGAGACTGTTGGACGTTACAGCTGGGGGTCGGCATGTTTAGCAACTCTATACCGAGAAATGTGTCGTGCAACCGCACCTGCTGCAAGCTATATGGGTGGATGCATAACACTGCTGCAGTCTTGGGCATGGGCCGTTCAATGCCCCACGAACCACCCGTGAGGCAACATTTCCGCTCGCAGAAAGGTAAATACTAGTTATTGTCCCTAAACACTACGTACATATGTATTGATTACACTAACATTTAAGCATCTTTGACTAGATGGAGTGGTCGGGGGATGCACTATACTGGAACTCCCCGAGGTGATACTGTTGGATACAGATGAAGATTTGATCACATGCGAATTGACGAGGTAATTATGGCATTAGCGTCCATAAAGTTATTTATGCTTTCTTTATCGTGTACTTTCTCTAACGAGTCTTATCTTGGCAGTTTTTGTGGATGCCATATGTAGGTCTTCGAAATGATCTACAAAGGCGTGCATTTCGGGATGTAGAAACTTGGAATGCCTATACCGTTTTGATCTGCTTCCCTATAATAGAGTGGCATCAAATAGATAGAGTGAAACTCCAATTTGGGCTACATCAACAAATACCAGGACCACCTGTAAACCTGGATCAAGTTCATGACATCGACATGCGGGGAAACCACACCATAAATTGGGCTGAGAAGCACGCACACTGGCTTTCAATTTGGAGGGAATGTCACGATCATTTATTAGTGGGGTAACCACCTGAGGATGATATAATTTCTCCAAGCCATGAATATATGACTTGGTTTTATCAAAATTCTATACCCTACATATCTGTTGAGAAGCAGTTGCAAGACCCGCAGGGTGAATGTGTCCTGGATGTCAGGCAACCACCACCTGGACCACCACAAGAATTGCCTACATAACGACGTGCACATCATGGCACGCGTCGATAATCCACCCCTCTGCATCCCCCAACCGTGCAAACAGAAGATCTTCAACCACATCACCATTCTTTTCTATTCACACCGCCAACACAGTCATTTGACTACACCCTGTCCCAACCAGAGGAGGCTGATGAAAATTATGACATTCGTCGACACTCTTTTGCATACAGCGAAGATGACTTTGTTATGAACTTGTTTGGTGCAAACTGTCCAACACTAAAGTCTGCTGAGCTGGCCTTTGATCAGATGTACGGGAATGCCCCTTTTCCCCTATTTGGCCTGCCGTATTCCCCATTCCAAATGTCATCGTTTCATGACCACGCTGCTTCTAGTTCTGCAGGACCATACGTCGGGGCAAATGAGCATGTGCAGTCGGTAAATGTCACCATCCAGCATGACGAGCAACCTGTTATTGCTAAAGAACAACCTGAGCCACCTCGTTGACGTCGTCAACTCCCCGCACGTAACAGGAGGCCTCCGCCATGTGGGACTGGACACCACTTACACCACCTAAGAGATTAGTATTTGATAAATCCATGTGTAGCTTTATATTTTTCTGAATTTTTATCTAATGTATTTTTTGAATTCAGCTAATTAATATATTAGTTTTTTTAATTTAATATTTTGTTAACTATTGTAATTAATTAAGACCACATTACGATAATTAATCACTAAAAATAAATTTAACATTTTTTTAACATTTTTAACCATAAAATAATTAGAAAACGAAAAAAAATAACATAGGTGAGAAATCGGTTTTACTAAACCCGATTTCTCAATAGGCAAAAAAAAAAAAAAAAAAAAAAAAAGAGGCAGGTGGGAAATCGGTGATGTCAAACCCGATTTCTCACCTTTGAGAAAAAGTATGGCAATTAGAGAAATAATGGGAGAGTGGGATATTTATGGTAATAATAATTAAAACTAGGATATATAAATGAAAAAAAATCCTATTCTAAGAAGTGGACAATACATGATTATCGTTCGCAATTCCAGTGCTAGCTAGCAATCAGATAGTAAAGATCTACCATGCATATATATGTATATAACCTTGATTCTTCTAATTGCTTGCAATCTGACTACTGCATATCCACTTACTAATAATAGCAACTCAGAAATAAAAAGCCGAAACTAAAAAGGAAACTGACAAAACAATTGTGATCATTGTAATTTGTAATACTTATAAGTCAAAGATAAGAATGAATTAAACCAATGTCAACTAAAGAATTTAATGCTCTTGTTCTATTTCTTCCTCATCATGCCTATAAATTGACAACATTGAGCCACTTCATATTCATCGATACATAGAGTTGCAAGTTTAATTCACAGTGAGTTAGAAAAAATGAATTCCAAAGCTTTACTTCTTGTAGCCATGTTGGTGGCTTCCATCCTTCTCATCTCTGCTGAGGTTCCACCCAAAGACAAAGTTGACACAAGAGATGGTAATTCTGTGCTCAAGTTTTCCACCATTAATTGATTATAGTTATTCTTAGTTGCAACTCGTACGTTTTACTTTATAGTTATAGCAGTTTGTATAATTATAAACTTTTTCATGTTATTAATAGCATTTTACCAAGTTTAGTCGATCCATTAATTAGATTCCCTGAATTGCTACGAGGGACATTTTTTTTTTTTGACGCAAACCAAATTAGCTCATTTCATTGTAAATAATTGAAACAATACAGCCACGAATATAATAAAAGTCACTACGAGGAGCATAAGAGGTAGAAGCTCGTGCAAGAGCATGGACACTATCATTTGCTTGTCGCCTAGAGAAAACAACCTGAAAAGCTACGAGGGACTTTTTTCTACTTTTTAAATATATTTTTATGTTGTATCAAAAGAAAATAGTATTTTAAACATTGTTTTTTTTTTCTTTTCCCTTTGAGCTAGCATTAGGCTCCCTAATATACGGATCTTGGGATTCCTGCTGCAATTGGAAATTCACACATAAATTTGGCCGCTTTCTCTCTTATGTTTTTTAATTGTATTTGCTCTCTCTTGCCCAAAACCCACTCTTCTCTCTCAAATGCAGGTGATTCCATGGGCTTCAAATTTAGAGAATCCAAATCCCTTATATACACTTTTCGATAATTAATAACCATTGTGTGCTGGAATTTTTTTTGTCAATTTCACAAGCTACTTTTTTGGTTATAGATACGTAAAAGATGATAAACTTTATACTAACTTCCTAATTATATTCTTTTTGGTATGTAGATAAGCATGGAACAAATGGCGTAGATGAAAGCAAATATGGCTACTACGGAGGTTGGGGTTATGGCGGTCCATGGCGTGGTGGTTATGGTGGTTGGGGTTGGCGTGGTGGATATGGTGGTTGGGGCGGTCCATGGGGTGGCGGTTGGGGTGGTCCATGGCGCGGTGGTTATGGTGGTGGATGGGGTGGCTGGGGTTATCCCACCAATCACCCTGATGCTCATACTGATGCTGAACCTCACACCTAAGCAGACAGATACTAGTGCGAAAAGAGGGTTCTTGTTATTGTCATAATAAATAAAGCTTCATGAGAAGTGTAGCTAGAAAAATATAATAAAAGCGAGAATCTCTCGTTGTATTTACTAAACGAATAATATAGTTTCAACTTGACATATATCCCTTTCTATTTCCATTCTATTACATACATGTCTTACGTTCTCTCCATTCATTTTTGGCTAATTAAAATCAAATCCACAAAATAAATAAGTATTGTTGTTAACGGTGAATTTTTGCAATAATAAATAATTTCAAAAATGGGTATTCAAGTTGACAGGTTTACAGAACAAAGACAAAATGCATTGATCTTGCACAAAGAGACATTAGATTGGAACAAAAGATTGAAAAACAAACACTAAAATGAACAAGGAAAACTAAAAGTAAAGAGCAAACTTATGATTAAATTAAATATAAATGGTAGAGAACATACATCAATCACCAAGTAGCCTTGTATCCAGTGAGTTCGGATGTGTTAGGCAAGTATGATTACAACATGTGAAATTCTGACCCTTAATACAAAGCAAATGACAGTATTTATAGCTTAAACTAAGTGTAACTGCCCTATCCCAAACGTTGACATGTGGCCTTGGTTTTTACATAACTACTTTTAGGTTCTTACAAACCAAATAACCGTCTACTAATCATTGACTCTGCTTCGAAATCCTAATAACTGTCAGCAACGGCTTCTCTTGGCTTGCTTCAAATCTCCCTTCTGAAAAGCAAATCTTCGAATCAGACACTTTGAATCTTCGTTCTTAAATCCGCATCTTCACTTCAAGACTTCTCTTCATTCTGAAAGACAACCCTTATAAACTCAAAATTCCAAACTAAGGCCTCATCTTCGAAAATAGAGCTTCACCTTTCTTGAATATTGCCTCCTTTTTTCGAGAATGCAAACTTCACCTTAACAAATGTCCCCCAAAATGTTTTTTCTAAGACTAGAGAATTAATAAACATTTTATTTTTATAGTGAAATTTGAACTCCTGTCATTTCAATGTGACAAATGCATCTTTAAAACATTTAAACATTATCCGTTCTACCTGACAAGATATTAAAGAAAAATCTTATCCCAAAACTTTAGCAGGATCTCTCTAACGGCTACACGCTCTTAAACAGTGTTTAATACTATTGGGAAAAGAACTCTGTCATTCCCTTTTCTCGTAAAGGAAAGACATTTGCTTTCTTGGGATCTCATATTCCGACTCAACTTCAATCCCTCGTGCCATCAACCATTTCCATACATGATCGGGAAATCTTAGCTTCACAAAAAGGGATTCCCCTTGAACCCACGAACAATCTTAGGCATATCTTTAAAGCAAACCCTTCTAATCACAAAGAATTATATCTGGCATGGTTATCAAGGATTACCAAGGCAAAAGAAGAACAATGGCGTAATCAAAGAATTATATCTGATCATGCTTCTTTCAAGAGATATTTTTCAAACTTTGCCCAACTACCTGAGTTTACCAATCCTGAAGACTTTGCTCTTTTTCCCTCAATTCGTTTCACGCCAAATTGGCTTCATTTAACTCTTACCTAGCAAACATGTTGCTCTAAAGAACGGGTGCTTTGAAGTCACTACTTCCTCTGAAATGTCTGAGATGTACCAAACTTTGGCTAAATTCGAAGAAGAACTCTTAGACTTGAATTTGATTCAATGTGAACCATCCTTCTATTATTCCAAAGACTTTATCGGATGGTGGACCATGTACTATTCTGCCATTTGAGTCTCTCTGGATCAAAATATGAAGATATTAACTTCTGATCACCTGACATCTCCAACTCCTCTTCAAATGATAACTCCTCAACATGCCTCAAAGAAAAGAGGTATGACTAAGACTTAGAATCTTTTAACTTTTATATGATTCTACTGGTTAATTAAACTCACATATTTCTTTGTAAGAAATATTGCAGACATGGAATCTAGTAGCCCTTTAGCTGAAAAGGCCAAACGAACAAAAAGTTATGCTAAAAAACCCTCTCTAAGGACCAAAAAGGTGCTTCTAAGTCAAAAATTACACCTCGAAGAAGCACAAGAATCCGAATCTCCAAATGCCCCAAACCAAGCACACCAAAGTTTTTAGAAGTCTCTGCTGAGTCTTCGCCTGAGCTTCCATCGCAGGTAAATTCTCATGTTTCTCAACTACTTTGTTGAGTCATATTCTAAACATGTCTTATCTTATTGCTTATTTTAGGTAAAGCAAGCAGATTCCAGTACCTCCAATAGGCCTTTTTCCCACACTTCTACACATGAAGATACTTCTCAACCCTGCTATAACCAAACACTCAGTCTTTATGCAATCTGAACCTAATTCAACTGTGGCACTTAATAAGGACAGTTTTGAGAAAGATCCTGTAACACCTGAGGACGAGATCGACCTCGTATTAGGACGTCGTATCGAGACCTCGTGTCGAGATCTCGTGTCGAGACCTCGTACCATGACCACGTGTCGAGATCCCGTGCCAAGATCGCGTGCCGAGGTCATATGCCGAGTTGAGGAGACCGCGTGCACTAGCTGCTGAGCTGAGGAGATCGCGTGCATTAGCTGCTGAGATCGCGCACCGAGCTGATGAGGTCGCATACCGAGCTGAGGAGGTCGTATGTCGAACTGAGGAGGCCGCGTGCACGAACTCGTGTTAGAGCCTTGTGCGCTTGCACGAGCACCCTGGTCGACATCGTGTCGAGATGATAACACGTATTTTTACGAACGTTATTCAGCGTTATGATTATTTTGTTTGTAATATTTATATTATCGGTTTGCAGTTCTCGACGCTGTGCTTCTTTTTAGGTCTGTAACCTATAGCTTAGAGGGTAATCATGAGAGAGGAGAGATTAGATGGGTAGAATGATTGATGGGATTAGCATCTCATAACTGCAGTTACGATAATGCCCCTTCCCTCACCAGCTGTATATCACGATCAGCCCCTCAAACCCTCACTTTCTCTTTTCTTCTTTCTTCTTCCTTCTTCTCTGAGTTCCTCTTCCTCTCCAAACCTCCATCGAAGAACCTTGAGATTTATCGAGCTTCTGCACAAACTTTCTTCATCAAACTTGTTCCTCATCATCTTCTCGACATATCTCACCTTCTCGACCATCATTTGAGGTATGAAAAACAGATTTTCTCTTCCTTCATGCTACTGTTAGTGCCACTTCTTCTCTCCATTTTAGCCAGTTTTATGCTTCCAAATCATGTCATATTGATAGGTTTTCTTGTTCATGATATTACCTACCTTTCTAACCGATTATTTGAGCTTGTAAAACAAATTTCTTCCTCTGTTTTTACGCAATAAGCGGTGCCCAAAAACCCTTCCTTTTTGGTTGTTTTGATTTCTTGTTTTAGTTTGTTGCACGTTGCTTACGGTTGTTGTTGTCGTCGATTTATCTATTGTAGCATCAGATAACCTTTTTCATGAACTTTTGATCGAAAACCCTAACTTTGTGTTAGAGGAAAAATGGCTTTGTCTGGTAATGTATGAAAGAAGTTTTCAATAAAATTTTAGAGAAAGGAGTTATTTTGTAATGTTTACTCGGTTTGTCGTTAAGATTGGGATGAGAGCTAAGTGTTATTAGAACCCATAGATGGAACTAAGTTATGCTTGTATTAGGAAGTCTGATTCCCGAGATCGTGTGATTTCCGAATCAAGGTGTACGGGAGAGCGAACAGGGGACGTGGGAGCAAGTGGGATCGGATCGAGAATCAGACGTGTCGAGGTCGTGAGAAAGCGCACGTGTCGAGATCGAGTAAGAGAAGTCGTTGTCGAACTCGTTTGAAGACAGCCGTGTCGAGGTCGTTGTCGAGCAGCATTAGCTTGGAGTTCGGTAAGGGCACTTCATATCACTACAGCAAAAATCAGTTTAGGCAACAACAAAAAACCGTGGCTAGAAATAAAAAAACCGTGGCCTAAACTTTAGGCAATAGTTTGGCCACGGTTTTGTAGGCGTGGAGTATGCGGCCGTTGCCTATTCCTTTACGCCACGGTTTTTTGTTTTCGCCCACGCTACAAAGATAACCGTTGCCTATAACACAAGAACAGGCCACGGTTTTCTGTACCGGTTTCAGGCCACGGTTTTCTGGTCTTGTTTTAGACCACAGTGACACAAGCGTTGCCTATACTTTAAGCCACGGTTATACTAGCGTTGTCTCGTCTTTTGGGCAACAAAATTTTAACCGTGGCCTATACCTTTAGGCCACACATATGCAAACGTTGCCAACTTCAAGAACAGGCCACGGTTTTCTAGACCTGTTTTAAGCCGCAGTTTTCTGGTCTTGTTTTAGACCACGGTGACATAAACGTTGCCTATATTTTAAGCCACGGTTATACTAGCATTGCCTATATTTTAAGTCACGGTTATACTTTTTTAGCCACGACTCATTTTAAATAAAATAATTTCAACGCATAATTAAATAAATACGGTAAATTATAAATGTGAATAAACCATATAGATAATTAATTACTATAATTTAAAACAACTAAACCATTAAATTTTTTATAGCTATTTAATAATAAACAAGAGTTTAATATAACCAAGTCTTAATACAAGTAGCAAAGGTTAAAAACTTTGTCTAAGTATATCAAAATATTATAACACTACTACGCAATCATAAAACACCAGTACATAATTACATCTTGTCATCATAAGTCTAAAAACATCTAAATCTTCCACGAATTAACTTCATTCATCTTCAGGATGATCTTCATCAGGATGATCTTCGTGTATAGACTGCACATATAAAAACAAGTTAATATGAATGGATCACTCAAAAAGTCAGATCAGCAGCTTTCACTAGCAAATAGAGAGGCTCAACATGTATAGATGGAGTGCAAATATATGGAGATAGATACCACTGCAAATGGAGGCTACTTAATTAGTAATTGCATTTCCAAAATCCAAGCTAAACCATAAGCTACTAATTTGCTTAGATTCAAAACCACTCTAACATCAGACTCTCATTCTGTCTCAAGGATCAATCAACCTAGAAATATCATCAAACAGCCAGCTTAGGAACATCTTCAAATATGATTATCATGAGCCGTCAAAAAATGTATGGCATGCTTTAATTACAGATCATATTACCAAACAAAAATAAAAACTAGTTACGTTTAATAATGGATTATGAGAAACATGCTACACTGAGAAACATGCTATAAATCAAGGGACAAAAACTTGCATTCCTTGCTATAGTGCCAAGGAAATAACTCAAGTCAGATACAATTTTGTCATCGGGTCCAATCGGCTCTCCATCGTCGTCTAAGATAACTTCTTGACGATCCTTGGTTTTTCTCGCATGTATTTGCAAGCACTGAGTTGGTCCACGTGTTCTTTTCTTACTTGTCCCTATTTTGACATTAAACTTATATAACTTAAGATAAAATTCCAAAGATGACTCACATAAATATATATTAAACAAAACAAATAAATACTTGACTATTACCTTCAATGACATTATCACTATTTTCGCCATCTTCCTCTTGTTCCATGACATATTCTTCATCTGCACTATCAGTTTCATTTCCCATCCCTTCTTCTTCTTCTTCATCAAGTTCTTCATTTTCCTTAAGAAACTCTTCAATTAACATTGACCGACACAATGGGATTCTTTTTGTCTTCTTTGTTGTACTTCCTAGACTTTCCCTTAACTCATCATCTTCAGCTGACACCCTTTTCATCAGCGAAGGCAAAGTCTAAAAATGACTCAACACCATCCTCATACTCTCTACTAAGCCTTGGAAGTTTTGTCCACTCTTTGTCCATCCTTATAATTCTAATACAAAAAAATACCATATACATTGAAGTTTAGCACAAAAGATATCCTAACATACAATTCTGCTTGAAATTATTATAAAGGCAAAGAAATTTAGCATGTAAAAAAATAAGCTTGCAATTAAAAGTAAAGAGATTATCATAGGGTGTTATGAGTTACCAACTAATCTCGTAATGTAATGCAGAAATTTCATGAAATTCTGATTCATTTCTTTGGTGGTGGTGGTGTGGATCAAACACAAGAGCACAAATGAAACCAGTGAAGTCGGTGACAGTGTAAACACAAGCATGCATCAATTATCAATTGAAAATATTCATTCAATTTACAAAGGTGTAAACAGTATGGACAGCCAATGCCTCCCAATCCATAGGACAAACTAGATGAAGAAGATAAATAACAACATAAGCTTCGTGTAAATTTATCCTCATGAAATCTGACGCTAAATCAATGTAATTTAAAAATTAAATCATTTTGCAAGTCACAAAGCACTGGGAAACTTACAAGGTCCATGTGGACGTAGTTTTCAATTCAAGAGACCTGTCATCCACATGGAATAGATGAAAACAATAAGTTGTTGGCCTCATTACACTATCAGGACAACAAAACAAGGAAAGAACATTGAACATAAGTTGAATATGGTGGTTTACTTTTGATATGCAACTTGAATACGGGTATTCTGTAATTGTTGGAGATGGTTTACTGTCTCTGTGACAGAACCTTATGTTAAATCAACAGAGCCAAAACGGAACATGTTTCTTTCCAGCATTCTTTTGACTAAAGAAAGAACCACTTTTGACTAAATATTAAATATAACAAGATATTTGTAAATAATTAGTGAACCTATTACCTATGAAACCAAACACACAAATAGAAAGATAAATATTTAGCTCCATAAAACTCAATTGAGTCAATACAAAACCAAATTTAAAGCAATTTCAAACAAAAATAAGATAATCTCACTACCTCCAACAAGCATATCAGCACTTAAGAAGCTATAGTACCAGAACTTAACTACACATTCGCCAAACTGTTTGTACAAGCTGTGTGAGCCAGTGAAATACAAATTTTATCAAATAACCTAACTATAATTAAATGTTAGGTATACTTCAAGTAAAAGATTATCATACTAAGCGATATATAGACCTTAAAAGGAGGCTTGAATGGTTGAGTCTCGTAAAGACAGTAGAGGCAATAAAGGCCACCCAATCTGTGTGACAAAGAAGTAGTACCAACCTTGTAACCTGCATAGGAACATCAAGGAGTTTGTATACTGAAAAGAAAAAGATAAAAGCCAACAAAGTTAAACTTCTAAACAAAAGGACATAATTATCAAGTACATGTGAATTTTCACAAATATATTGTGAATTTTAATTTTGTTTGCTTCATTATCTTTTACTTTTAGAAAAAAATTTCAGCATAAAATAAAGCAATTCAACATCCAAATTACCTGAAAAAATTCTAAACTCAAGTGACTAGCTTGCATTTACCATTTTTAGATACAAAAATTGTTAATCAAAGATCAGCACTGAATATACCAGCTAAACATGTACCTATACAGTGAGCATACAGAGTTTGCATAAAGAAGACTATGCATTTTATCCTAGTTTCTTGTATTAATTTGTAAATCTACTTTAGCTATAATCACACAAAGATGGAGTATTTAGGCGCAACATTCATCAGGGCTGTTTGGTATTTATATGATAACACAGATCAGAAGTAGCACCAAGGTGATGATATATTGGCCAAAAACAGAACAAATTTAGATTGTTGCAGGACTGGTATGATACTCATCTGATATCACACTTTGAAAGTAGATCAGAATGTGTGGGAAGTGGCTTTTGGTTGGGCCTGGAGTAAAATTTGGAAAGGAATAATATCATTGGAGTACCATTAAAATGTGTCAAGTGGATAGCCTTTTTGGGCATAATATGGATTAGCAAGAATGAGGTTGGTGCTGCTAATGGATTATGACACTAATTGGAGCTGACATGTTATTTTGGTGTAACATTTTTTAGTTGTCATATATGGGATGGAATTGTACGAGTTACATAGTGAGCTGCATTATCATGCCTCTGAACGATGTAAATAGGCTCACCTTGAGCCTTGTTTCAACAATATCAATAAAAACTCTTTTTTGCCTTTTCAAAAAAAAAAGTTGTAAAGTCATTTTATCCCATTTTAGCTGCACAGTTCTATGATCTTATCCCCTTTCATCTTATATCCAACCCCATGTTGCATAGTTGCATTCTCAGTGATGTTGTTACTTATACAAAATCATAATTCATTAAAGTATTTGTTCTCTTTCTGTCATAAAATTCTAAAGCTGAATTAATATTTCCCCAGTTATGCAGCAACCATATCAAAACAAAACTAATTTTAATATCAGGTGGTTTCGATTGGGTGTGGGTGGTTTCGGAGTCATAGACCAAGCACAAAAATGCCATGGGGAGAATGACCAAGCACAAAATTAATTTTAATACAAACTGACCTGATATTTGCAGAACGGCGGAGAAGCCTTGTGGAATCACGATTGTTGAGGGTTTACGACTGGGTGGCTCCAGGGACGGCAAAGAAGCGATTTGCAGAACAGTGGAACGGCAAAACGCCCTACGATAATTGCAGAACGGTGAAGAAGCGGTTCGCAAACGTTCCTAAGGATTTTTGAGGAGGTTGGTGCTGCGACGTTCCGAGGTTGGTGCTGCAACTCGCAAACCCAAAAACCCAGGAATCCAAAAACCTAGAAAGAAAGAAAGAAAATGCAATTAAACCCGTAAACCAAACCAACACCATCTCAATCATAAGCATTAGGTTTAAGGGATTTTGGACAGAAGGAAAATCACAGGGCATATTGATTCATTACCGTCGTTCCTGAGCAAGCAGAGAAGACTGCAGATTGAACGGAGAAAGCGAGGAGCGATGGACCGAGGGTACTGCAGAGTGAACGGCAAAACTCCCTTCGGATTACAGCGAGTGGAGGGTACTGATCGAGCGAGCGCGGTGATTCTTTCTTTTTCAATGAGTGCCTAACACTGAGCAGTGAGCGTGATTCATTTTGGTTTAGGTTAGAATTTGGAGAGACTTGGAGTTCTATTTTTGTAAGTCCCGCTCGAGGAAAACTTGTGCTTCGCGCTCTCAGGTTCTTTTGTTTTGATTTTAATTTATGCCACGGTTATTCCTTTTGATATTTTATACCTTTTATGCCACGGTTATGTATGTGGTCTTTTAAACACTTGATAGGCCACGGCTGGATAAGTATGGCGTTACGCGACAACATTTTCGTAACCGTGGCCTATACATGCCTACATTTTTTAAAACGTTGCTGGATAAAAAATAGGCAACGGTTGCGAGCTCGAAATCGAGAAAACATGAATGCATTTGTATATTCTTACCAACGCCTATAAAACCATTGTCTATTCAGTTTTAGGCCGCAGTTTTTTAGCCGTGGGCAAGTTCACCGTGGGCTAAAGTCAAAAATGTTGTAGTGTATTCTACGTGTTTATGTTTTGTGCGTACGAGCACTTCTAAACATTCTAGGATTTTTTTATTGTTATATTGCTATGTATGGATTCCGTGATTTGTGTCGAGCATGTAATGTTGTGATATGATTGGGTTTTTGCATGTATTTAATATGTGATTGAATATATGTTGTGAATTATGTATTGACTATTGAATTGTGTTTCTTCATGTCGAGCTTGCTCTTTTTATTTGACATGCGGTTGAATATCTTGTGTATAACTCTTTGAATATCGTATGCGGCGAATTGTTCATCGAGTGAGCGAGCTAGGCGAGTCGTTATGACGTTTTTGAGCCGTGACCCGGATAACTAAGGGTGCTAGGTCCCCTTTTGTTTACGGGAGATTGACTAGACGTCGCCACGCTATGGGACCTGAGTTGACTGTCCTAGGGAGAGCGAAGATCCCAAGTCTACTGGACTTTCGGTATCTGATGCGGCGTGTGCATTCCGGAAAATTTGTCGAGTCGAGAGAAATGGATAGCGAGTTGAGTCGAGTTTAGAGTGAGATGGTTGAGTCACGTTTGGTGAATGTTATACTGCTGTTTACTTATTTCTTTATGCCGTGTTTATCTTGAATTGTTGAGAAGTTGACCCTTTCCCGTGGTGCCTTCAATCCATGATGGTCACCCAGGCGAGGTCGAGGGCGCAGGGAACTCGACAGCAGATGATGGCGAGGAGGAGCTCGACGAGGATCAGGGCGACGACCTCTACTTGTCGTGATTTGCTTTGTCTATGTTTTTGTGTATAGTGGTTGTGACCAGTATGGGCTAGATGTTATTTTGTGCACAGGGTAGACTGGTGGTCTTACTTTTGGAGCAGCCCCCTGCGTGGGTGTCTGCCGGAAGTACCCCCAGGGTATGATTGCTCTCTTGAAGTCGTCATACCTTAGGTGTGTTTTCTTTATACATTATTACTCTGTATTTTGTATACATTATCATTTCGAGTGATATATATATATATTTTATGCATGTATGTTTCATTAGAATCTATGTCTTGTGTCTTAGTTGCACCATGTTTTCGAAAAGCTGTAATTACTCTGATGTGCACGAGCTGGTTTTAAAAAAAAAATATATAGACCGTACTTTTCTAAGGGCACAAGAGTATTGCTTTAAAACACATTGCATACAGGGTAACTAGAGCTCGGTGTGTTGAGCTCGGTAACTCGAGCTCGGTATGTCTGGAGCTCGGTAGCGGTCCGGAAACGGGTCGTTACATTGTTGGTATCAGAGCAGTTCGGTTCTAACCGGGCTGTGTATAGGAATTTGGACTGGTCACTGTGTCGGGATATATATATATGTGTTGGGTACCTAATTGTACTATGTTGATTGATGTTTGATTAAGTGAAGCACTTATTGCTTGAAAAATTGTTTGAACTGTTTCTTGATTGAAGCAGTGTGTTTTAACACATCCTTGTTGTGAGATTCAGCGGGGTTTTGAACTTTGTGGAATCTAATGCCACCTCGTAGGGATACGACAATTTGCACCGAGAACGTCGACATGGAGCGAGCAATTCAAGCTATGACCGAGATGGCGGCAGCCATGGCTCGAATCACCGCCAGAACTCAACAGTTAACGCGATGGCTCAGCCAGACGGCGTTAACCCAAAGAAACTTACAAAGAACAACAGCGAGCAGAGCGAAATGCTGAAGCGAGAGGATTAGCAGACTTTAGGAATCATGATCCACCGAAGTTCTATGGTGAGCCAAATCCAAATAAAGCTGATCTTTGGATGCAAGAGATCGAGAAGATCTTCGAGGCACTCCATTGCCCAAACAAAGTGAAGGTAGACTACGCTACCTACTTGCTGCTAGGAGACGCAGAGTATTGGTGGAAGGGAGTGAAGCAAGCACTGATAGCGGAACGTCGCGAGATAACTTGGGAGCTTTTTCGTGGAAGGTTCTTGGACAAATACTTCCACGATCTCGCACGGTGAGAAGGAGCAAGAGTTTCTTCAATTGCAGCAAGGCAGCTCGACAGTGTCCGAGTATGCAGCCAAGTTCGAGTCACTGGCGAGGTATTTCAGTCCATTTCGTGATCGAGCTGACCAAAGATGGTTAAGTGAGAGATTCCAACGGGGATTAAGATTTGACATTCAGAAGTCGGTGGTGTCACTGAGGATCAGGAATCTACAAGAGCTGATAGATCGCTGTGTTGAGGTAGAAGGTGTAAGAAGCCACAAGAAGAAAACTGTGGTAGGCGGACCGGTGAGACCCCAGAGTGCGGGGCAGAGGTTTACACAGAGGGGGAAACAACTGCAGAAGAAGCCTTACGACCGACCTCAGGGGAACAACAACAACAGGGGACAATACCGTCCGATGACCCAGGGAGCGAGAAGCGGTCAGACCGTTGCCGAGGTGACTTGCTATTGTTGTGGAAGGCCAGGACATTATGCGAGTGACTGCACTCAGAAGGAGGAGGTATGTTTCAACTGCAAGAAGCCAGGGCATTTTGCCAAGGATTGTCCCACACCTAAAGCTGAACCGGCAATGCTTGCGGCAAAGGCCAAAGGGAAGCGTCAGGTAGCTAAAGGCAGAGTCTTCTGCATGAGCGGTGAGGAAGCAGAGCGAGCTGATGATCTTATTCAAGGTGAATGTGAAATCGAGGGTAAATCCTTATCCGTTCTCTTTGATTCGGGTGCAACCCATTCCTTTATTTCTTCTGATTGTGTGAACCATTTGAACTTGACTGTGACTGCTTTACCGTTCAAATTGGTAGTTACAACCCCAGCTGCTAAAACCTTAGTCACAAACACTGCATGTCTTAATTGTGTAGTGGTTATTCAGAGTAGAAAATTTGTGGTCAATTTGGTTTGTTTGCCTCTTAAGGGCTTAGATGTCATCCTCGGGATGGATTGGTTGTCACACCACCATGTCCTCTTGGACTGCGGCGTAAAGCGTAATTTTCCTGCACCTTGAGTCTCCAATTATCTTTCTGCTGAACGTATCGGAGTTTCTTTGAAAGAAGGAACTAGGGAATACATGTATCTGGCTAGTTCGGAAGTTTCCCAGCAGATCGAAGTGAAGAATGTTCCAGTGGTGTGTGACTTTGTGGACGTTTTTCCCGAAGACGTGCCAGGGTTACCACCAGTGCGAGAGGTCGAGTTCTCCATCGACCTGATTCCAGGGACAGGACCTATTTCCAAAGCGCCATACAGGATGTCTCCTGCCGAGATGAAAGAACTGAAGTCCCAGATCGAACACTTGGAGTCAAAGCAATTCATACGACCAAGCGTGTCATCGTGGGGAGCTCCAGTGTTGTTGGTTAAGAAGAAGGATGGACGATCAAGGCTGTGCGTGGACTACCGCGAGCTCAACAAGGTTACTGTGAAGAACCGTTATCCGTTACCTCGTATTGACGACTTGATGGATCAACTTAGTGGAGCGGCGATGTTTTCAAAGATAGACTTGAAGTCGGGCTATCATCAGATTCGCGTGAAGGAGGAAGATGTTCCCAAAACAGCTTTCAGGACTAGGTATGGTCACTACGAGTACCTGGTGATGCCGTTTGGAGTGACAAATGCGCCAGCTGTGTTTATGGATTACATGAATAGGATTTTCCATTCGTTCTTGGATCAGTTTGTAGTAGTGTTCATCGACGACATCCTGATCTACTCGAAGAACCGAGAAGAGCACGAAGAATACTTACGTCGAGTACTACAGATGTTACGTGAGAAGCAACTCTATGCCAACCTGTCGAAGTGTGAATTTTGGCTCGAAGAGGTGAATTTTCTTGGTCATGTGATTTCCAAAGAAGGAATAGCTGTGGATCCAACTAAGATTGAGGCGGTGTTAGCGTGGGAACAGCCGAAGACGGTTACCGAGATCAGAAGTTTTGTTGGCTTAGCAGGCTATTATCGAAGATTCATTGAAAGTTTCTCGAAGATTGTCGCGCCTCTTACACGACTTACGAGGAAGGATCAACCTTTTGCCTGGACCGAGGAGTGTGAATCCAGTTTTCAAAGACTGAAGGAGCTGTTGACGACAGCGCCTGTGTTGATTTTGCCTCAACCAGAAGAGCCTTACGAGGTGTATTGTGATGCGTCACACCAGGGATTGGGATGCGTGCTGATGCAACATCGGAAGGTGGTCGCGTATGCTTCAAGACAGCTTAAGATTCACGAGAGGAACTACCCTACTCACGATTTGGAGTTGGCAGCGGTGGTTTTTGCGCTGAAGATATGGAGACACTACCTTTATGGGAGCACTCTTACTGTTTTCAGCGATCACAAGAGCTTGAAGTACCTGTTCGACCAGAAAGAGCTCAACATGCATCAGCGTAGATGGACGGAATTTCTCAAGGACTACGACTTTACGTTGGAATACCATCCCGGTAAGGCTAACGTAGTAGCAGATGCATTGAGCAGAAAGAGCGTTTTAACCTCAGCAATGATGATCAAGGAGTTGGAGATGCTCGAGAAGTTCCGAGACTTGAAGTTGAGTGTGGAAGTTTCACCGGGGAAGCTGAGATTTGGTATGCTTACCATTTCTAACAGATTGTTGGACGAGATCCGAGACCAAAGAGTTCATGACGAGCTCCGCAAGAGAAGGTCGATTGATAAGCGCAAGGGAAGGCGACAGAATTCCAAGTCGGGACGGACAACATCTTACGATGCAATGGCCGAGTGTGTGTACCTAACGTAGCGGAGCTGAGAAAGTTAATACTTGACGAAGCGCATAAGAGCAACTTTAGTATTCACCCAGGAGTTACGAAGATGTATCAAGACTTGAAGAAGCATTTTTGGTGGTCCGGAATGAAAAAGCAAGTGACTGAGTACGTAGCTTCGTGTTTAACGTGTCAGAAAGCGAAGGTGGAGCACCAACGACCTGCTGGAATGCTACAATCGCTTGACGCATCGTATGGAAATGGGACAAGATCTCCATGGATTTCGTTGTAGGTTTGCCGAAGACGCAGAAGAAGAATGATTCGATTTGGGTGATCGTCGACCGATTGACCAAATCACTCATTTCTTACCAAAGAGGTCGACATACAACGTGGAAAAGTCGACCGAGATCTACATCGCGGAGATAGTACGACTTCATGGAATACCCTCTTCGATCGTGTCGGACCGAGATCAAAGTTCACGCCTCATTTTTGGAGGGAATTGCAAGAAGCGATGGGAACCGAGCTCGAGCTTAGCTCGGCATATCATCCCCAAACCGACGGTCGACCGAGAGAACGATCCAATCGCTTGAAGATTTGTTGCGGCGTGTACCTTAGATCACCGAGGAAGTTGGGACGACGCCTTACCATTGGTGGAGTTCACCTACAATAACGGTTTCCATGCGAGTATTGGAATGGCACCTTTTGAAGCCTTGTATGGGCGTAAATGTCGACGCCTATTTGTTGGTACCAGGATGGCGGCGTTACGTTGTGGGACCAGATATGATCCAGCAGACTCATCGAGAAGATCCGTTTGATCGAGATAGGATGCGAACGTCTCAAAGTCGGCGTAAGAGTTATGCGGACCAACGGCGTCGACCACTCGAGTTCGAAGAAGGAGAACATGTATTTCTTAGAGTCACCCCCACCATCGAGTTGGTCGGCGATCAAGTCCAAGAAACTTACCCCTAAATTTATTGGACCTTATCAGATTCTTCGTCGTGTTGGTCCAGTGGCATATCAGATTGCCTTGCCACCCTTCTTGTCGAATATTCATGACGTCTTCCACGTCTCACAGTTGCGAAAGTATATTTCCGACCCCTCTCATGTCATCGAACCGGATGTGATTCAACTGAGAGACGACTTATCCTTCGAAGCATCCCCAGCAAGGATCGTTGACCGGAAAGCCAAACAGTTGCGGAACAAAGAGATTCAACTTGTCAAAGTTGTGTGGGATCAGAAGACTGGAGATGCGACTTGGGAGCTGGAGGAGAAGATGAAGACTCAGTACCCTGAACTTTTCCGAGGTAAGAATCTTATTTGCAATTTCGAGGACGAAATTTTTTTTAGAGGGAGAGATTGTAACACCTGAGGACGAGATCGACCTCGTATTAGGACGTCGTATCGAGACCTCGCGTCGAGATCTCGTGTCGAGACCTCGTACCATGACCACGTGTCGAGATCCCGTGCCAAGATCGCGTGCCGAGGTCATATGCCGAGTTGAGGAGACCGCGTGCACTAGCTGCTGAGCTGAGGAGATCGCGTGCATTAGCTGCTGAGATCGCGCACCGAGCTGATGAGGTCGCATACCGAGCTGAGGAGGTCGTATGTCGAACTGAGGAGGCCGCGTGCACGAACTCGTGTTAGAGCCTTGTGCGCTTGCACGAGCACCCTGGTCGACATCGTGTCGAGATGATAACACGTATTTTTACGAACGTTATTCAGCGTTATGATTATTTTGTTTGTAATATTTATATTATCAGTTTGCAGTTCTCGACGCTGTGCTTCTTTTTAGGTCTGTAACCTATAGATTAGAGGGTAATCATGAGAGAGGAGAGATTAGATGGGTAGAATGATTGATGGGATTAGCATCTCATAACTGCAGTTACGATAATGCCCCTTCCCTCACCAGCTGTATATCACGATCAGCCCCTCAAACCCTCACTTTCTCTTTTCTTCTTTCTTCTTCCTTCTTCTCTGAGTTCCTCTTCCTCTCCAAACCTCCATCGAAGAACCTTGAGATTTATCGAGCTTCTGCACAAACTTTCTTCATCAAACTTGTTCCTCATCATCTTCTCGACATATCTCACCTTCTCGACCATCATTTGAGGTATGAAAAACAGATTTTCTCTTCCTTCATGCTACTGTTAGCGCCACTTCTTCTCTCCATTTTAGCCAGTTTTATGCTTCCAAATCATGTCATATTGATAGGTTTTCTTGTTCATGATATTACCTACCTTTCTAACCGATTATTTGAGCTTGTAAAACAAATTTCTTCCTCTGTTTTCTGCAATAGGCAGTGCCCAAAAACCCTTCCTTTTTGGTTGTTTTGATTTCTTGTTTTAGTTTGTTGTACGTTGCTTCTGGTTGTTGTTGTCGTCGATTTATCTGTTGTAGCATCAGATAACCTTTTTCATGAACTTTTGATCGAAAACCCTAACTTTGTGTTAGAGGAAAAATGGCTTTGTCTGGTAATGTATGAAAGAAGTTTTCAATAAAATTTTAGAGAAAGGAGTTATTTTGTAATGTTTACTCGGTTTGTCGTTAAGATTGGGATGAGAGCTAAGTGTTATTAGAACCCATAGATGGAACTAAGTTATGCTTGTATTAGGAAGTCTGATTCCCGAGATCGTGTGATTTCCGAATCAAGGTGTACGGGAGAGCGAACCCGAGGACGTGGGAGCAGTGGGATCCAGATCGAGAACTGTACGTGTCGAGGTCGACTGAGAAGCGTACGTGTCGAGATCGAGTAAGAGAAGTCGTTGTCGAACTCGTTTGAAGACAGCCGTGTCGAGGTCGTTGTCGAGCAGCATTAGCTTGGAGTTCGGTAAGGGCACTTCATATTCTACGTGTTTATGTTTTGTGCGTAAGAGCACTTCTAAACATTCTAGGATTTTTTTATTGTTATATTGCTATGTATGGATTCCGTGATTTGTGTCGAGCATGTAATGTTGTGATATGATTGGGTTTTTGCATGTATTTAATATGTGATTGAATATATGTTGTGAATTATGTATTGACTGTTGAATTGTGTTTCTTCATGTCGAGCTTGCTCTTTTTATTTGTCATGCGGTTGAATATCTTGTGTATAACTCTTTGAATATCGTATGCGGCGAATTGTTCATCGAGTGAGCGAGCTAGGCGAGTCGTTATGACGTTTTTGAGCCGTGACCCGGATAACTAAGGGTGCTAGGTCCCCTTTTGTTTACGGGAGATTGACTAGACGTCGCCACGCTATGGGACCTGAGTTGACTGTCCTAGGGAGAGCGAAGATCCCAAGTCTACGGCTGGACTTTCCAGCATACGGTACGGCGTGTGCATTCCGGAAAATTTGTCGAGTCGAGAGAAATGGATAGCGAGTTGAGTCGAGTTTAGAGTGAGATGGTTGAGTCACGTTTGGTGAATGTTATACTGCTGTTTACTTATTTCTTTATGTCGTGTTTATCTTGAATTGTTGAGAAGTTGACCCTTTCCCGTGGTGCCTTCAATCCATGATGGTCACCCAGGCGAGGTCGCAGGAACTCGACCAGGATGATGGCGAGGAGGAGCTCGACGAGGATCAGGGCGACGACCTCTACTTGTCGTGATTTGCTTTGTCTATGTTTTTGTGTATAGTGGTTGTGACCAGTATGGGCTAGATGTTATTTTGTGCACAGGGTAGACTGGTGGTCTTACTTTTGGAGCAGCCCCCTGCGTGGGTGTCTGCCGGAAGTACCCCCAGGGTATGATTGCTCTCTTGAAGTCGTCATACCTTAGGTGTATTTTCTTTATACATTATTACTCTGTATTTTGTATACATTATCATTTCGAGTGATATATATATATTTTATGCATGTATGTTTCATTAGAATCTATGTCTTGTGTCTTAGTTGCACCATGTTTTCGAAAAGCTGTAATTACTCTGATGTGCACGAGCTGGTTTTAAAAAAAAAAAAATATAGACCGTACTTTTCTAAGGGCACAAGAGTATCGCTTTAAAACACATTGCATACAGGGTAACTAGAGCTCGGTGTGTTGAGCTCGGTAACTCGAGCTCGGTATGTCTGGAGCTCGGTAGCGGTCCGGAAACGGGTCGTTACAGATCCTATCGCTGAAATGGACGAACTTTTGTCTTCTTTGTTTGCCCCTTTAATTGGCACCTCTTCTTGCTTAAAAGAAAGCAGTTGTACCCAAAATCCCCTCATAAGCCTCTTTCTTGAAGAATTGAAGCAACTCTTAGTCTCAAAACAAGACCCTCTCCTTCGTGCATTTTAGAGTGCACCAGATTTTGAGCAAACGGTACAAAAGTTAAACCAACAAATCTCTGAAGACCAATATGCTCTTACTTTGGGCTAACAAAAATGGGGCCAAAACTTCAAGAATTTATTGGCACAATTTTCCCAATACTGCCTCAAAAACAAAGATATCACATCTCGAGAAGAAACTCTCAAGAATCAGCAAGATATGGAGAAACAAAAACTAAAAGAGCTTACTTCTGAGTTTGCAAAATGCAATGGCTCAATCCAGGCGGGCAATACCAACATTCAGACTTTGAATCAGCAAGTTGAGGATTTGAATGCCCAGATTCAAGAACTCATAACAAAAAGAGATTGTTTGTTGGAAAATGTAGCCAAGATACGTAGTGTAAGGCAGAAATGCGTAAATAAGAAGGTGCACATCTCGAAAAAGATTGCTTCTACGGAGGACAAACTGAATCGTCTACAAGAAAATAAAGTTCACCTCCAGGCTGAGAAGATTGTCATAAAAAAACAGCATGAGGAATTAGGCTCCTTATTTCGAAAACTTTTATCCGAAATTTGACTTTCGGAAACATTATGATTGAACCTTCAATTATGTAATTTCTTTTGTTTATCTCAAACTACTTTCGTATTCAAAACAATATTGTCCAATCCAGTTTCTTTTGTATTCGGAACAATTTCAATGATGCCCGTTAACATAGCATTCGAATTCGAAAAATAAAGGGAAGTTAACCCCTAACTTATTTCAAACCCATGATCTCTCATGGAAACCAGTGTGACGTGGCAGTTAAAGGCCGCATTTCCTAATATGCAGACATTTCACTCAACTCCCAAAACGTGTCATTATGGACATGGTCGTTATCTTTTAAACAACTGAGCTTTGAGCTACAAAGCTTTGTCACAACTTGGATCGCCTTCCCTGCCTCCTATGGCTTTCAAATAAAGCCAACATGAACCTGATGATGAAAAGAAAAAGCAAGCCATCTAGAAATCTCAGGTAATCATCCGCTTCTCCCTAAAAAGAAAAAACTTGTGCTTTTCTTGTCCGATTCTACACCCAAGCCATTGTTATAATGTCTCAGAGTTTTTTCCAAATCACCTCCAATATTCGATTCTGGCTTTCCGTAACCCCATCAACTTGAAATTCTTGGATTCTATTGCCTCAGCTTTTCATTCCATGCCAGGGACCATTACTGTTCCCAAGTCCTCCATAAAACTCTCTGGCAAAAAACTTTACCTATCATGGCTTCACAGAGTAGAAACCCATAAAGCGAAGTTTGGAAGATAATACGTATTTTTAACTTAACTCAGCTTAATATAGAGAACCTAATTTATAATTTCCCACAAATTTTTAGTCCCCTTTACTTTTGGAGTCCTACTAATACACTTTTCATGTTCTCTATGGCAGGCTTATTGTTACTCTTTTTGACATTGCTGCCATTACTGGTTTAAAACCCAGTGGTCAGATATTGACCCTTCCTTAGTCCCTGAATCCGAAACAGAACCTAATTTCAATAATTCGTGTTAAATCCAGTTTATTCATACCAACATGTGTGACTCAGGAGAAGTATCAGACTGAGAGCACATTTCCTTCCTCCTTGGGTGGCTATCCTACTTTGTATTTTGTTCCAGATCTGTGGCTGTTGCTAAGGCTTTCCTTCCTTTGGCTAAACTTCTTCCACTAGTACACGAAATGGAGAAGAATTGGTTCTTTTACACCAATTTTCTATTTAGCCGGTGTAAAAAGTAACGTAGTGGCAATTTTAAAATTAACGCATCACTTTTTACATCGGGTATTTAATCAATCGGTGTAAAAAGCTTGTCTTTTAAAAAAAAAGTGAAGACATTTTACACCGGGTGTATCTATAACCGGTGTTAAAAACATAACATTTTACACTGGTTATATGAGCAACTGGTGTAAAAGGTTTATTTTTTAAAAAGGCAGTGACATTTTACACCGGTGGTTTGTCTAACCGGTGTTAAAAACTCACAATTTACATCGGTTGTTAGCATAACCGGTATAAAAGGTCTTTTCTTTTGTTTCAAATTACTTTCTCCTTCTCATTCTCAGTTACACTTTCGTTTCTTCTGAGTTACACTAAACCCTAAACCCTACTCTTTCTCTCTCACTGCCGTTCAAATCCCTCTCTCTCGCCGCATCACTCTCGTCCATCTCATTCTCTCTCGCCGCCATTCGAATCCCTCTACTTCTCGTCCCTCTCGCCGGCGTTCTCCTTCTCTTCCGCAATAGGTAGACGAAGACTAAGACAAAGACGAAGACGAAGACGAAGACAGCTTTGCCCATATTTGCCACCATCTCACAGCTTTGCTCCAACATTAAAAATGCCAAGGTTACTTTTTTCTCTCTCGCTGCATTTCTTCTCTTCGGTTTTTATTTTGATTATTTATATTTCTGGTGTGCATTTCATACCTATAAGTAGTCACCAACATAATGTATGTGGACGATTAAGACATTTTGTAAATGTTAATATTTGGGTTCTAGGATCAAGAAATTGTTTGGTAAGATAACAGTGTGGGTTCTAGGATCATGTTTTCTTTATTCATATTTAGTTGTCTATAGTTCGGAATAGGAATGGAACATATCTACTCCTAAAATAGAACTCATGCTAATTCCTTATTAGCTATATATTTTTGGTGTACAGTTTTTTTGTCTTATTAGCTATGTATTTGCTTGTTGGCATGGGATAATCTTGGTCTATTGTTTTTTCCTTCTAGTTTTAGTCAAATATTTGTTGCTAGAATTTGATTATGACATAAATTTTATTTATTTGTTGCTATATAATTTCATTCGTTGCTTGCTTGTTCTGATGATAATGTTAGTTTCTAAAAGTTGCTATCACTGGAAGTATTTGTCAACATGGCAGTAGTATTCCAGCTTCTTACTATTTCGCTTCAATAAAAAATATAATATAGCTAATTTTATATTTGCTTTTATTTGTTCAACACATATAGTTATTAAAATATCACAAAGAATTAGCTATATCAATACTTAATGATTAATGGTAGTGGCACAATAATATTATGAGTTCGAGGATCATGTACATATTAATATTATGTTTGAAAGCACTTATGAATAGTAATTAAACTTTTTAAGTATATTATGCTTTTTGTTATCATTCAATTAAACTTTAGTTTGGTTGGTCATGATTGGCAATTGTTGATAACAGACGATTTCTTCAGATGAAACTATGGTCGTGGGGGGCATCATACTCGCATGGCTTCCAAGAGGTCGTGTCCCTCTATTAGCAGGTCGATGATGACTGCGAGGGAGTATCGAGCCAGCTTTGTGATGACTGCTAGGGTCATGATTTTTGTCAATGATGATCGCGATTTGATGGATAACCAATATGCTGATCCCTGTGTCGGCGTTGATCGTTGGGGCCCGAGCCATCGCATGTGCATGGTTCAGAGGAGACCACCCTCTTTTAAGAGGCCCATAGCTGTTAGGGAGGTTTGTCAAGGGCCGGACATCATTCAGATCCCAGCGATGATGATGAGATCTCGGATCGACACTGGAGTATTCTCCCATCACACCTGAGTACTCTCCATCGACTTCTTCGGAGGAATTTACAGCCCGATTTTGTCCTAGGGACCCCTCCAGCAGCCACCACTAGCTTCCCTTTTATGAATTTTATATATTACTGTATTTGACTATTTTTGATATTGTAACTGGATAAATGTATCAGGAGAATATAGTAATGTTTTTTTAATTTCTTTTTATGGATAATAATTATTTGATGATTATGATATATGAAGTACGTTTTTATGTTTGAGCTTCCTTTTTTAATTTGTGTTAAGCCTTAGTTTCTCGTTTGCGATTCAATAAAATGTTTGCGTGTGTACCGAGGAAGGTACCGCTCAATTTATTAAATATTGAATAGTCAAGTAGGACAGTTTTGGAAGAAACTTTTTCTTTTATTTGGTTTATAGTTGGTCTTTGAATCTTTTATCTAATACTTGGTGAAATTTCAGATTGCTACATTTTCTATTGTCTCTGGGTGCATGTTTGATCGTGGTGGATGTCACCACGTTTGGGTTGTGTACTTGGAGACCAATGAAAAATGCTGTCGAAATTTCAACAGGTATAAGATATAAGGATTTAACGACTAACTATTAACCAAATAAAGAAAAAGTTTCTTCTCGAATGGAATAGTTCATACCAAATATACGGAGATCGGTTGGATACTTGTGGTTAAAAGGTCTTGAGGTGGTGATTGTGTTCATTAACTAAGTGTGTTTATTTTTTTTTAGAACGTAGTTATGGATCATAGTTAGATGCAAAAAAAATCAATTGAGCGATGAGTATAAGAATGGAGTGTCAGAGTTTCTAAATTTTGCTCAAACAAAGCTTCCTAATAGTAATGGAAGATTTTATTGTACTTGTGTTAAGTGTTCGAATCAGGTACCTATAAAAGTTGAAGACATATAGGATCATCTTTGTGTCTATGGGATTTGCCAGAGTTATGCGACATGGACATGGCATGGTGAAGTGTTAGACACGCCAAGTGTGTCCAAAAGAGAGAAAGTTGAGGTAGATATGAGCGATCAACTAGAGGACATGATTCATGATATTGGACAAGATTCTTTTCAGCGAGCACATGTACTCTATGTAGTGACAATGATCGACCATTGTATCCGGGGTGCACAAATTTCCTCACTGTTGTCAGCGGTTTTGAGTTTGAGTTGGTTGTCACAGCCGAGGTTCTATCCACCCTCCAGCTGTACTCAAGATCTTCTCCATCCCCATGTGGAGTTTTTGCCTTCGACAAGGTTCGAACCCGAGACCTGGGGCTTAATTAACCCAGAAGCACCTTGCCATTATTATCTGAGCAAAGTTCTTCCGGGTTAATTAAGCCCCAGGTCTCGGGTTTGAGCCTTGTCGAAGGCAAAAACTCCACATGGGGGAGGAGAAGATCCTGAGTACAGTTGGATGGTGAATAGAACCTCGACTGTGACAACCAACACGTCATGAGCTATGGCTGATGGCTCAACAAATGCCATCGGGAGATTATACATCCAAGGCCACAGCCTCAGTGGCTTCTAGGATTGTAAGTAAAACTTTCGATTCATCAATGTAATTGTTTTACAACTTATGCATTTCCTCACACCATGTATTAATTGAGAATTTATATATATGTTGTAGGAAGACTTGGTTGAACAGAGCACACAGGGTACTTTTGTTCCACATGGACGTCAGGTTATCTTGACTAGTGCCATTGGAACACAATAGCACCCTGGTCGTATCCGCACTGCTGGTTGGGGTGTGGGCCTAAAGAAGTACTATGAAGGACCTTCACGCCCACCTCAGGAGCTATCTCTAGTGAGCTACTTCAAGCCATCCGGAAAGAGATCCAGCAGAATATTCAGAGGGATATCTAGCAGGAGCTTCGGGAGAAGATGCAAAAAGAGCTCCGCGATGAGATCTCAAAGGTGATCTGGGGATGATATCTTAAAGGAGGTCCAAGAGGAGATGCGAGAGGAGATACAAAAGGAGGTTTGAGAGGTATGTGTAACTTGACACAAATAATGTGTTAAAAATTACTAACTTTATGAATATTGTTATTTATGTTTACTTAAATTTAATGCAGATGTGGCAATCTATGGGTGTGAGCAATTATAATGCTCAACCAGATTGTTCTCCTAGAGCTACCGTGCTGTCAGCACTAAGGGTAGTTGTGCACTAGACATTGAGGACTAGTCGCCCAGAGAAAATTTTGTTGAAAGGTTAAAGAATCTCAAGGGTGATAGCTTCCCAGTAGACTTGGAGCATGATTCCAATGTCCATCCATGGTTCATGATTGATAAAAGTGACGTGGTTGAGATTATTGCTGGTACTTAGTGGCTTTCCAGCCACGTCTTGTCATTATGATGCACATAAGTATTTGCTTAACTTTGTATCAATTGTAATTAACTATTTCAAAATTTATTTGATACATATCAATTGTAATTAACGTTTTTTAAAAAATTTTAGGTATCTGCATCACTTCTGTATCGCATAGGGCAACAACAATCTATTTGGATTCTTTGACCCAGTCAAGATTGTTTCCTCCAAACATGACCCTTCAACAGAAGCAGTTCAACCTTACATGCAAACTAAGATGCATAGTGAGCCAAAAAAGTGTTACTTAGGACCGTATTTACATAGGTAAGTACATATGTTGCTAACTATTGTAAAATTGCTAGCCTGGTTTGCTTTTGTCTGTTTCTACTTCTGATAAACAATTATTATTTTTTATTATTTGCAGCGATCACTGATAGTTGTTTGTCATTTGTCCTAGTGATAACTAGTACGATACCCGTGCATTCGCACGGGGCCACGTTGTTTGTTGCGATTAATGTTTTAAGACGATGATTGTTTATAGTAAATGATATTTTTGATTCAATGTATTAAAAATCAACTAATTTTATAGTGAATGTGAAAGAAATATTAAATGTGCATCAAATATTACTATTTAAGTAATTGTGTGACTTGTGTACCATATATGGCTAAGAAGAAACAAACATGTTTAGGATTTTCTTGATTAAGTAGATAAATAGATAGATAATCATTTATAAATAAAATTATACTGACAACATGTAATGTTTCCCCCGTCGAGACTTAAAAGTAAAATAATCATTTATAATAAATAAAAACATTTATAAAAATTGATATGTACTCAAAGATAACAAAATTATAGCGACAACATGTTATTTTCTCCCGTCGGGACTCAAAAGCAAAATAATCATTTATAAAAAATAATAGCATTCATAAAAACAGAATATAAAAAGTAATTATACTGACAACATACAATGTGTCATTAGAATAAGAGGTGTAAAATTAGTATGTACTGTTTCCCCTGTTAAAAGTCAAAAGTAAAATAATCATTATATATATAATAAAGATATTTATAAAATTTGATATATTCTAAAAGACGATGAAATTATACCGATAACATTTTATGTTTCTCCTTCTGGACCCAAATAAAATAATCATTTATACCGATAGTATGTAATGTTTCCCCTGTTAAGCATCAAATGTAAAATAATCATCTATAAATAATATATAATAAAGATATTTATAAATTTTGATACACGATCAAAGACGATAAAATTATATTTGAGACTTTAAACGAAAAAAATTATTTATGAATAAAAAAATATAATGATAAAATATAAAAAAATAAAAAAAATAAAGAAGAAAAAGAGAAAGAGAGAAACATAAAAAAAAATAGACAGAGGGAAAGAGATAGTGGCAGACGGTGAGAGAAGAAAGAGAGAGTGACATGAGAGAAAAAGAAGAAAGAGAAGAGAGAGAAAAAAAGTGAAAGATGAGAGAGAAAAAGTTAAAAGTGGGTAGAAAAAATTAATTTTTTATGTGAATATAATTTTTATTTTTTTTATTTTTATTTAGATTGACATACTTGCCCCTTTAAAATGATAGGTGGCAAAAATATGGTAGTCTAGTTTTGTCTTTTCACCACCCCTTTCTATTCTTATATTGATAGTAGATCTTGTTGTTTGGCTGTGTTCGCTACACTATCAACCAACCAATGTAATAAAGGGCATACTTCATAGGTAAACTTATATTTATCATATATATACATTGACTTTGTCTCTAGATCTAAAACTTAATTTTGATGAATGTTCTTTTATCAGGGCTGTAGGAGGATATAATATGTTGAAAGGTTTTAAAAATAAGAAACCTAAATGGGTGAAGCCTATGGTAAGTACTTTGTCTTCCTGAAATTCATTTACATTTAAAAGTACTAGTTTATGTGTATAAGTTTCACTCATTATATGCTACTACGGTATTCATTTGTAGGCGCCTCGACAAAAGAACAGTTGGGTCTATGGGTACTATATGATGAAAAATATGTTGACAATTGTATCGGTGGATATTGTTAAAGGATGCGAAAAGGTAATAAAATTTTTAACCTTTTGCTATTATATTTGTTTCATGAAAAATATGTTAGTACTTCTAGGCCTGTTTAATTTATTATATATATGTTTGAACTTGCAGATATTCAATGACCATCTGAATATGGGCCAGATGAAATTGAGGATGTTAGACAAACTTGGCCAGAATTCTTTTTGCAAATGAATGAGGAGAATGAAGGAGAATGAACCAAAAGAAGAAGCCCGAGGAACAGCATCAAAAAGACCAAGAAAAGCATCACAATGACTTTGTATATAGCATTTGACTCTTTGTACATTATATATATATATATATATATATATATATATATATATATATATATATATATAGCTTAACTTTGTTTATGTGTATATTTGGTATGTTTATAGATTAAATTTGATAGCTTAAATACTTTAAATTTTAGGCAGATTTGGTGCTAATTTTGATGCCAATTCTTGGCAAATTTGTTGTTTGTTTATTGTCATTTCAGAGTGCCTCTAAGCAGAAATGGAAAAAAAACAAAAATTTTAAAAAAAAATTGCGTACTTTTTACACCGGTTATCCCTAAAACCGGTGTAAAAAACAGACTATTTACACTGATTTTGAACAGCAACCGGTGTAAAAGGTCCTTCAAAAAAAAAATTGGAATTGGCATTTTACACCGCATATTTAACCGGGGTAAAAATCCACCTTTTACGCCGATTAAAAAATGGTGTAAAAAGTCCCACATACAACACCGGTACTATCTACACCGGTACCAAAATCAGTGTAAAATATCAATTTTAACCGGTGTAAAATCTCTTCTGCACTAGTGTTCATGAAGGGATAAATGTTTGCCTCAACAAACTTCCTTTCCTTCAAAAACCAAAGCAAGGCATAGGGGTTATGGGACACCCCAAACATGTCAATTGAAGCCCTAGACCTCTTTTCATAAGATCATCCACCCCCATACCTTATATAACTCGCAACCACCAACAAAAATCCTAGAGAGCTCTAAATTCGATTCCTTTTCAGGTTCCTAGCATAACGAAAACCAAGAAATTCAAATCTAAGATTAGAATATGAATTTCAAAAGAATATAAAAAATAAATTAAAAGAGTTAGAGATACAACCAAATTTTCCTTTTTAGAACCGGAAAGAATTAAGAGCAGCTTGATACGGCGAGAACGACAATTAGAAGCGAAATAGGGCGAAATGAGACACAACTAGGGTGATTAGGGTTGAGTTCTCAGAGGTTTAATGAGTCACAATTAGGGTTGGGTCATGCTTAAGGAGTCTGATCTTAATTAGAAGAGAAACGAGACGAAATTGGGCGACACGTTAATTAAAAAAAGTTGTCTAAAAAGTGATTTTCCCCATTCTAAGGCTTTGCAGTCCCTCCTAAAGGTCTCCCTTCTTAATTAAACCCTTAAACACTTCTAAAAACACAATTAACACACAATCATCCTAAAATTCCTAATACATAAAGGTCATGAAAATTCGGGGTGTTACTGTATCACCATATTCGAGTTAAAAGTGACGATATTTCGAAAACTTTGTCCAAAACTCGATATGGACACTATGAGTATTTGGTCATGTCATTTGGTATGGCTAATGCTCCGACATTGTTCATGGATTACATGAATAAGATCTTCATATATTTAAAAGAAAATAAATTAAAAGAAGTTTATTAATAAACGCTCTTAGCAGTGTTCATAATTATACTCATGTAATTAATACAAATGAAAATAAATTTTAAAATATTTTATTAATTCTTTGTGGTTTTTATTATATTTTAAAAAAAACCAACTTTAATTTTGTAATAAGATAAAAAAATATAAAAATGTAATTTTACACTTTACATGTGTGGTCCTCTGCTCCTATGTATTTCTAGGTGCAATAGGAAATTCAAAGCTACATAATTCTTTGAAAATGACTGTAGACTGACCGATGTTTTGAGGTTACGAATCCTTTAATTTTTACTCATCGCTTTCAATCAATACTAGAAAAAAGTTGAAACAACGATGGAAATCAGAGAAGGAAAAAATGAAATTAGTCCCTAAATTTGGTGTCTTCTTTAACACTTAGGGACATAATTAGAGATGAATATTTCCTTTTTTTGTCTCTAAATTTTCGTCTCTATTTCAAATTTTTCTACTATGAATAAAGAGGTTTTCGGATTTGCGACATGTCACAATTCATGTATCTTAAAATAAATACAAAATTAACCTAGTTATTACAACTAATTTAATCCCATCAAATTCTACTTTAAAATAAAATTAGTTTTATGGGTTATGATCGTCATGTGTTCTAAAAAATATAGATTCAATTTAGTTGCCACAACTAACTTAATCCATAAAATAGTTTGATTTTTTATTATTTTATTTTTTAAAGAAGGGTATTTAAGACCACCAAACTCTCATAAATTGGGTGTCCCGAAAAATAAGGATTACAAACATGTCACATCTAATTAACCGTTTTTAATTAAAAAAATATTATTTTAATTTTTACAATATTCAATTTTAATTTACTTGAAAAACTATTACTATTAAATAATTTGATTTACTTGATAGGGTTGGCTATGAAATAAGATGATACTCTCTTCATCGGTGAGGCTTCAGAGGATAAAATCTAGCCTATGAAGATCGTCCTTCAGTGTTTTAAGCTGCTTTCAGGGTTGAAGGTCAATGTCTGGAAAAGTAGTCTTATGGGGGTCAATGTGGAGGCTAGGGGGCGATTTTCTTGGTATGGCATTGGCTTTCTTGAATTATAGGATCGTGTCAGTGCCGTTCAAGTATCTTAGTCTTCCATAGGGCTAATCCTAGGCGATTATCTACCTGGCAGCCGATGCTTGATGTTTTTCGCACTAGATTAGGGTCTTGGGGTAACATGTATGTGAGCTTGGGGGGATGATTGTACTCATTAACTCTGTTCTTAATATTATCCCTATCTACTTTTTCTCTTTTATGAGTGGTTTAGAAGGAGGTGGTGAGGATACAACACGATTTCTTGTGGGGAGGGCTCACGGGTGGGAGAAAATTTCTTGGGTAAAGTGGTCTGATGTTTGTATGCCAAAGGTATAGGGAGGGCTTGGGGTGAAGGTTCTTAGGATCTTTAACCTTATTTTGTTAGGAAAGTGGTGGAGGCTACTGGTTGGGTAATCCTCATTTTGGGTTGACCTTTTAAAGGCTAAGTATGGTCTAGGGGTGGTTAGTAACCCCAATATAGGGGATTTAGGCATCCACGATCCGCTTCTTTGGGTGGAAGGATCTATGCCTAACTAGTGTTTGTTCTAGCATATAGGAGGACTGGTTCCCCAGGAGTGTATAAAAAAAAAGGTGGGAAACAGTGCTTCAGTTTCCTTTTGGCACGATGTGTGGCTAGGGCTTCTCCCCTTGAGTTAGATGTTCCTAAGACTTTTTTCTATCTTGGAACAATAGGATTCTAGGGTGGTGGATTTAGGGTCTTGGGCATATGGTGATTGGATGTGGTCTTTTAACTGGCAGAGGACTTTCTTTGGTTTGGAGAAGGAAGTCTTCATGGAGGTTTCTTTGTCTGGTGTTTAGGGTCCCCTTAGCTATATAGGAGGATAGGTGGGTGTAGGGGAGGCATGCAGGAGAGGTCTATGGTTCTAGATCTACTTATGTTTATATTCCAGGGCTGATTAATCACCAAGCGAGTCTATCAGACCTGAAGCTTTTGTGTTGGATAAGCAATGGAGAAGCTAGGCTTCATCAAAGATTATTACATTTACTTGGAAGCTGATTCTGGACCGGATCCCGACTAGAGCCAACCTTTTGCGAAGAGAGATGACATTTCAGGACGTGGCTACTGTTTGTGCTTTGTGTGGTGATCTCTAGGAATCCTCTTCAGATTTATTCCTCAGGCGTTTCCTCATATATCTGGTATGTTATTCTTAGATGGTTGGGGTTTGGTGGTGGTCCTTCCCCTGATTTGGTTCGCTCTTTTCTAACTTATAGGGGCGGGGAGAAAGACTAAAGTTAACAAGGGATTGGATCTTATTTGGCATGTGGTGCTATGGGTGATTTGAGGAGTTAGGAATGATTATATTTTCTCTAATAGAGAAGTTAATGCCATGGAGGCAGTGGAACTTGTTACAATAACCTCCTAGCGATGGTTTTTAGCCAGGGGAATAGGTCCCATTGTCTCCTCTATGAGTGAGAGGTGAACCCGATGAAGTGTCTATTTTGGAATAAATTAGGGTGTGATGGTTTTGCACCGTCTTAATTAATTATTTGTAGTTGGGTACTATTTTTGTTGTATGGATGTTTTATGGTCCCTTCATTGATTTTTGAGGGTTTGATCAGGTTGAAGTATCTTTTGTACTCTCCATAATGATTATGTATCTTTTGGTGCTAAAAAATGATTTACTTAATTAGAAATATTTGGTTTCGATTTAATTTTCAAATTTTTTAATTATTACGATAGTATAAGGATACATATTAAACAAAATTAGAACAAGCTCATGATAAAATATCAATTAAAAAAATTTCGAAAACACAATTCAAAAATATTTATTTTGTTTTCTTATTTTGTTTTTTATACTTTTTAATATATTATACGATTTTTCCCAGAAACTAAAACTATTTTTTATTTTAGCTTTTATCAATTTTTAACGATTTATTATATTATTTTTCACAGAACCAAAAGTCGAACTAAATTTCATTTTTCACTTTTATATTTTCTTTAAAAATTTAGAGTTTTCAATTTATAAAAAAAAAACAAATATAAAGTGGTTTATGTTGCTTGAAGATGATAGAGATGGGCGCGGGTTATTTGATGTAGGGTTTCGGTGGAGGCTGCAGTTCACTTGGTGAGCTTACGGTGGAGAATTGACCAAAGAGGCAAAGACTGGTTGAAGCTCGTTTTCATTTAACATCGTTATATTTTGGAAAATGCTAACAAGTCCCCTTAGGGCATTAGTTATGAAATCAAAAGAGATAAATTTGTATAGAAAAATGATGTATTTATTACATCGAAAAGTGTTTATTTTGTATTATCAAGACAAACTTTTCTTTTATTGATTCCTTAACCAATGCTGTTAGAGATATAAAAAGTTATAGATTAGGAGTTAGTTTATTACTAGTTTGTTAGCCTATATAAAGGCTTGTGTAGTCACTTTGTAATCCCTTTTACTATTTGTATCATTTCACTCAATACACTTTTATACATTTTCTCTCAATTTCTTCTCTCCTTCCATAGATGCCATGTTTCTCAACATGGTATCAGAACAAACTTGGTATCCACCTTGAAGAACATTTTTCGCTGCATTCAATTTTTCTTTTATTCTTTTCATAGTTTATTTTCCTTTCTTATTAATTTTGCCAAGAAAATCCAAAATTCTTTTTCTATCTCTCTTTTTCGGTTTCTTGCATTTTCTCACTTTCTCGATCTTCGAACACTGATGTTCGAGTCTTCACCATTTTATTTTGCTTCCTTTATGCATTCTTCAGTTTTCGCGAGCCATTTTCGATTTCGATTTCGATTCCGTTTCCGATTCGTGAGATTTTCGTTCCAGATTTGGTTCGTTTTCGGATCTGTTCTTGTCATTTCTTCCTTGCTTATTGAAAGCATGGTTTGAATGTTCCGCCATTGACGAGTTTTTCAGGCTCTGCATTCGCAACTTTGTGTTGATCGGTCTTCAGTCTTCTTATCAGACTTTGTGTGTTCAAGTTCAGAGTTTGAGTTCTTCAAGCAAATTCTCGCTTTGTGTACTGGAGTTCATGCTTCCTCTATTCTATCAATGAAGACGAAAACTCTGTTTCTTGCCTTCGTCAGATCAGATCTCGTTTCCTGATTCAGATTCACTTTTCTGGCGTCAATTTGCTGCTTTATTCTTGTTGGTTCTGATCAGTTACTGGTTCCATGTCTGTTATTCATTGTCCGTGAACTTGAATCAGGGTTAGTCATTCTCTATGATCTGTGAGTCTCAGATTCTGGTTTGTAGGTTCTGTCATCGACGACTAGGGATGTTCACACTGAATCTGAACACGCGATGACTTGGTTCTTCTCCATCACCAAGCTGTTGATTGGTTTGGCTTCTCGTGGTTCTGATTTGAGATGGATTTGCTTCGCCAGGTTTGGTTTTGCAATCTCACTGTCTGATGATGGAATTGCAGAATGCACTCATGTTTGAAGCTTGATGTATTTTGACACTAGAACATAATGTGTAAAAGAAAACGCCACTTTAAGCAGCGCTTATGAAGAAAAACGCTACTTTAGCTAATAAATAGCGCTTCAGAACACGGAATGCTGCTTTAGGCATAGCGGAATAAACAGCGCTTAAGCAGGAAAGCGCTGTTTAAAGTTGTACTAAAAGAATAAACAACGCTTAAAGCTGAAAGCGCTGATTTTGGCACCAAAGGAATAAACAGTGCTTAATTAAAAAATCGCTGTTTAAAGTTATACTAGAACAATAAACATCGCTTAAAGCCTTTAAGCACTGATTTTGGTCCTTTATTCCTATTAAATTCACACGCGCTCCATCTCTGCTCCACTTCACACCCTCGATCTGCTCCCACAAGTGGTTCTCTACCCTTATTCCCTCACCTTCATCAGGCGCCGCACACACACATACACAAACCCTATATTTCCCATTTTTTCTCTTCCTCCCATCTTCTTCTCCAGATTCTTCGATCGCCTCCACCTCATTCCCTCTCTTCTCCAAGGAAACCCTAACCTTTTTTTGGACTCAATCAGTCCCTTCCTTCCTCATACATTTCTGTTTTCTTTCCTTTTTTGGGATCCAATCTTGAGAATCGCTTTGCAAGCCAAATCAATGTGAAGATCCGGTTCGCTGTGAAGAACGAGAAACACGAAAACGTCGCCGTTTCTGAGATGGAGGCGCTGAGCTCGAAGGAGAGCAAGACGTGGAAGCGAGAGTTGAGGAAGACAAAGAAGAGAAGAGTGATACTGGCTCGGAGAAGAAGACGACGAAGAAGAAAGGAGAATGTACAGATCCGAATGATTTTTTTATTTTTCTGATTTTTTATGACGATTTGTTTGTTTGTTTTTGAAGATCTGTTTGTTTGATTCTGAGATCTGTTTTTCTGAGATGAAATCTGGACTCCATCTCGTCTTCTTCGTCTGTATTCTTCTGTTTATTGCCTATTTTTGTTGTAGTGTGACATTGCTATGACATTCTCGTTTTGTTGATTGCAGATGATTTTTTTCTTGTGATTCATTACTCACAAGGTGTTTGTCTAAAGTCCCCTTTGAAGACAGACTTGTTTTGGTTTAGTGTATTATTTGATGAAAAATTGGCTACTCATTCTTGCTTTTTTTGGAGATGTACATGATGTCACTGCCTTGTTTCTCCTAAAGTTTATGGACAACGAAAATGTTATGCTGAGAATTGTGTAGCCAAGAAAAGGAAGAGATCTAATACTTTGGTGCTGTGAGCGTGGAGGACATGACGGTTCGGTATGGAGGCTGGCATATGAGTTTCAATCCATTATAGATTTGGGCCTTTATTGCTGTCCTTCTTGGAGGTCTATGGGCTTAAGGCCCGTAGTAGTTTGCTTGTTTGTGTTGCATTTTCTATAGTTGACTTATGCTTGCCTCTTGTTTGCAACTATGGGAATTAAAGATAAATTTGGGTTCTGTTTAGTCTATTGATTTTGTTGTAAGCTTCTATCCATGGTGGTTAAGTTGTGATACTTCTGCCATGGATGGTTATGCATTAGTATCTTTGCTGATGTGCTTCTGTCAAGTGGTCAAACTTTGAGGTATAGTTTCTGCTTGGTGGTTAAGCCTTTGCCTTATGGCTTTGTTGATTTTAGCTTCTTCCTTATGGTGGTTAAGCATTGTAGTTTCTGATAAGTGGTTAAGCCTTGAGTTATGGCTTCTGCTTAATGGTTAAGCTTTATCCCTTTGTTGGCTTTGATGATTTATGCTTCTTCCTTGTGGTGGTTAACCATTAGTGGTGGTCTTTGAATTGTAGTATCAGCCGATGTATTTTCGGGATTTCTCATTATATTTTTCTTTTGATTTGATATTTTTTTTGTATTGCTCATCACTAGTGCAGAAATGATATTTCACATTGGGCTTTTTACATCGGTTGGTAGATACCTGATGTAAAAGGAAGTGTGGTGGCATAATTGAAATTATTTGGAACTTACGTAAGCCTTTTTACATTGGTTGGAATTCTAACCGATGTAAGATCCCTATTTTTATATCTGGTAAATTTCAACAAATGTAAAAACTCTATTTTTATATCTGGTAAATTTCAACCGATGTAAAAACTCTTTGACTAAAAACAAAATCCTTCTTTCATCTTTCAGTAAAAATCCTTGAATCTGAAATTGCTCCCGCGCTATGAACTCAACCACCACTACGAACTCTCGCGTTCCAAGCAAAACCCTCCTCTTCCAAACTCTCGCATTCCAAACTCTCTCTGTCATTCGCACCACCACTACGAACTCTCTTTCTCGTTCTCACCCTCCTCTTGCGGCCGAACCATTTCTCTGCGCTCTCCTTCATTTTCGTCGGGACGTTAAGGACCACCACGGGTTCGCCGCCATTGTTCGTGTTCTTGCTCGTGTTTGCCGCCATCGTGCTCTCCTTCTCTTTGAGCCGTTGTAACATCATCTCCTCTGCCGTGCTCAGAACCACCGTTGTTCGCCATTGCGCTCTTCTCCGCCATGGTAATGCATCTATTTCTTCTCCGCCATTGTTCACCACTGCACTCAGAACCACCGTTGCTTTGCTTTCTCTCTCCTCTTCGATCCCAAATCCACTAAGGTTAGGGTTCTAGGTTATATTTGTACAGTTTTACTTTTTTTATTTTATTTTTAAGGAAATCAATAAGGAAAATCAGTCCCAGCTTTGCTTACTCCAATTAACATTTCTAGGTAAGGATGTCCTGGCCAAGGCTAAAACAGGCACAGGAAAAACAGTAGCCTTTTTGGTAAGTCTCTTAATTTGTCTGCCTGAGTGAATTAGTAGTTAATGGCCTCTGTGTCAATTGTCATTAGCACTTTGCTTAATTTTTCCTTTGCGAGTGACATTTGAAGTAAGATACTGTAAACAAGTAAACACTTAAGGTACTTAGGTACCTTTGGAATAAGCTACCTTTGATATTTTATTACATGGGGGCATTTTTGTTTGTTTATTCTTTATTATTGTTTTTGTTTTTCAGACATGAGGGCTACTATAAGCCTGTAGCCCCCCTTTTGGTATGCTTGTTCACAGTGGGTGTACTAAAGAAAGTTCCATGTTGACCACAAAAATATCTTAAGACAGTTAAAAACATAAATTGAAGTCTATTTGAGACTAAATGTAATAGCAGTAGCTAAAATCTTTAAGGTGGAAACTAATTGATTGTTTTTTGGCACATGTAAAAAGTGATTATTAGTATTTTGGACTTATTTTTTAAGTATTTTTATTCAGCTTCCATCAATTGAATCTGTTGCAAAGTCACCACCAAGGGATCGTGATCAAAGGCGGCCACCAATTCATGTTCATGTCATATGCCCAATGTGACAACCACCCTAAAAATTAAATGGAGCCGCCACCTAAAGTTTATTTAGGAAAATTATAGGAAAAACCTTTTTTGGAAATAACTTTTAAAAAATGGCCATCGAACTAAATTTGAGTTCGGGAGTTGGTTACGTGTAAGGAATGATTAGCACCCATACACGCCCATTCAAAAAAATGGTACCCTAAATTATTTACAAAAAGTTGTTTGCCTTTAATTCCCTTATCGAAATTCATTTATTTATTTATTTTTGGAGAAATGATTGATGAAGTCACAAAATAAACGAATCTTGCGAGTGGTGTTTCAGGACCTCTAGCCAATAATCCTATTAATAGGCAAAATAAAAAGATGGATACAATGCGGTTATAACTCAGATAAATCATTAATGCAAATAAATATTATCGTTTATTAATATCATTATTTATGCAAATAATTAGACCAATTCCAAATCCTCTTAAAAATAATCTGACAAGAAAACCTAAATCTAAAAAAATGTCTGGCCTCACTTATTTTTACTATTATCTATCAATTATTAAAAGGAGCAACGTAACAAGATTCTTGCCTAAATAGTTAAAAATATTCATAGAATATTTGCTATGAAGTAAACAACGTTTATTTTAAAAGATAAAATAATAAGAAATAAAAAGGGAAGGGAGGTTCATGAGTCATGGTAGAAACCTGCTGGCTTCTCTTTTGAACTAAATCACAGCCCAACAAATTAAATGGAACTTAAAGATAGAAGAAAAATAAAGCTAGAAAATAAAAAAACTAATCGTATTTAAGAAAACGCGTGGATGAGAATGAAAATTTCTCCTTTTTGCTTTTATACTCCCCATTAATCTTTCATTCCTTTATGATGATTTATGAAAATGGATAAAAAAAGAAAATAAATTGCAAATAAGCCCCTGCTGAGGGTTTGGCCCCATTAGAGGACCAAACCCTAAAAAGGAACAGAACTTCACAAAAGAAAACCCTTTTTGCGTTTATACCCTTTTTAATTACATATTTGCAATTTGATCCCTATTTAGGGTTTGGCCCCATTGGAAGGCCAAACCCTAAACCTAATTCCAGTCTAAACTGTGGAACCGTAGTAACAAACACAATAACGACAGCAACAACAATGGCAGCAGCCACAAAAATAACAACAACAATAATAACAACAAAATATATACGCCTCAATCTAATATACAGACCGCGACAAAAAAAAATAACAGAGAATGTGAAGATGAAGAAGGAAAAGGAGGAACCTGGGCTTTACGGCTTCCCAGGAAAAATTACAAACAAGGGATGGAGGAAAAAAAAAGAAACCTAGAACTAGAGGGTGTTTAGACCTTTGGTTTGGTGCCTCACGGGTTCTTTCTCCCTGTTTCTTGTCTCTGTCCTGTTCGTTCTCTTGCTCTCTGTCTCTTGTTCTCTGTCTCTCTGTCTCTCTAGGGTTCGTCCCCCTTCTGTGACCTTGAGGCTGGCTTTTATAGCCTTTAACGAATCTGTAAAGGAAAAAGGGAAATCAATCAGAGGCAGAGATAAAAACATAAATAGAAAATAATAAAAGAGATTAGGATACTTCCTGATTTGTGCTAATCCACGTGATTCTCCATATGAACCCCTTTGATATTTCTCGAATTTGGACCGAATACTGGAGGAAAGCGGCTTGATTTGGGGGGATTTGGGGATAAATGGAGATGGTGTTTTAACTCGGTTTTTAAGAGAAGATCTTCGAAATCAGTTTCGAAAAAAGGAAACCAAAAGATGAAGAAGGAAAGGGAATGAGAGATTTGCGGGAGAGGCCGCGGCGGTCATGGATTTCTAGGGTTGGGGTAAGATGAGGGAAATGAGAGTGGGGTTTAGGGTTAGGTCAAGAGAGGGATGAAGATAGGTAGCGTGAATGGCGCCGCGTGAGGGCGAAGGGGGAGCTAGGGTTTTGGTGGAGTAGAGGGAGAAGGGGAAGACGCAAAAGGTGGAGATGATTGTGGGGGATTAGGGTTTAGTGAGGAAGAGGACGAGGGAGGGAAGGTTGGTAGGGAGGGGCGCTAGGGTTATGAGTGAGGAGAGAAGGGAGAGCGTGAGGTTGAGAGAAAGGAGAGAGGCGCTGTGCGCCGCGGAGAAGAGGGAGAAGAGGAAATGAAGAGAGGCGCTGCGTGGGGGTGAAGTTTTTAGGGTTATGAGTTTTGGGCTGGATATGGGCCGTGCATGGAAGTTGGGTTGCGTGGGTGGCTTGGTTGCGTGGGGCTAAGGGTGTGTGAAATGAAAGAAGCGAGGTGCAGGAAGCAGCAAGGGAGCAAGGGAGGCATGCAGGGGAGTGTATGGAGAAAAAGGGGTGTGCGAAGTAAGAAAAAAGGGGTGGGCTGCTAGGTTGCTGGGTTGTGCTGCTAATTGCACTACCCATATTTATTTTTGCACACCCTTTCTCAAAATAAAAAATCCTCCTTTCTTTTTCCCCTTTTTTTTAATCCCTTTTATACCTAACCAAAAATATTATTTTACTTATTATTACCACTAATTAAAAAAAATTAAATAAATAATAAAAAATAAATAAAATAAAGGCCGGACAAAATTAGGGTACTACAGCTGCCCCTCCTTAATTATATTTTACTCGAAGGTCTTCGTGCATTCGTTGTAAAAGGTAATTAAGGATAAAGGACTCTAATTTTGTCTGGAACGAAAGTGTTTGAGGATGCGAGATTGGCTCCCACCTTTGCTTTGAGACTCTAGGTCTGATTCCTTGTGAATTCTTGGTAAGGCATAGGTTTGGTTCCTAGCTCTTACAAAATTGGGGAGGGATTCTAGGTTTGATTCCTAGTGAATTCTCCGTAAGGCATAGGTCTGATTCCTAGCTCTTACAAAATTGATTAACTTCCCTATTTGGGTGGAAAGTTTGGGGTGCGAGTCTCTTCGTCACTCGACACAAGTTTGGGTCAGATTCCCAAGGCGGTGGGTCAGATTCCCAGCAAGATGGGTCAGATTCCCAGCAAGGTGTAGGACAGGTTCCTAACTCATGCTAATAGATTGAGTAGGCTGAGTACTAGTTCTTACTGAGTAACAACAGACCAACTGTGTGTAATATTTGAGAGGGTGGGTCAATGGACCCAAGAACTTTGATGGTCATGCAGGATGCAATGAATGGTGTGCCATGCATGAAATGAGATGTCATTTTTAAAGAAATGATTCTGAAGGTGGGTCGTGGACCTAAAAGTATTGGTGATCATGCGAGATGCAATGATATCATGTCATGCATGAGTATTATTTGCTTTATCAGGGATAGGCGGTATCCTCTTGACTATTTCTGAAACTTTTCTTGGTAGGTTAGTTCCAGATCTCTTTAGTTGACGAGTTTTGAACAAGCTAATTGGCCTCTTCGTAGTGTATTCAACATTGATGATTTTGCGTTAGCTGAGGTGCCTTACTGGCTCTTTTCCTTAATGTGAAGACGTCAAATTCCTTAGATCCTTTTAGAATTTTCAGTAATTATACAATGCTCTTACGTCTTGATTTGCACATGTTTGTCTTTTAGCACAGATTTCTCTAGAAAGAAAATGCAAATTGATAAAATCCCGAATTGAGTTTGGAGAGGCTAAAATAAGCATTCTGTTGTGCCGATTAATAAATGGCAATATGGGTAAGAATGAATTTCCACTATGGTGGGGGAGATAAAATATTACAAACAGAATAAGTTCGTGCTTGCTAAATTAGAAACTAGTGAGAAATATCAGCTATACATATAATCCATTTGAAAACAAATCGTGCTGCCCTTTCGTGATTCAGACCCCAATCGCCTTCTTGATCAACTTCAAAAACTTGTGTCTGTGATTAGTTTTGACCACCTCTGTCCCAATTGGTCAGGGTTCAATTCTGGCTATTTTTGACGCCTTCAAGCTGGTTTTTGCTCAGGCCGATCTTTGCGAGTTTTTGACCTAGCGGGTTGCTCTAAATTGCCCTTGCGGGTTTTCAACTTAGTGCTTTTATTTGACCTTAATTTTTGCCTAGGCCGCCCTTTTGGGTATTCAACCTACCAGGTCGCTCTAACTTTTGCCTAGACCACCCTTTCAGGTTTTCGGCCTAGCGAGCTTTTTTTTTTTTGTTGTGCCATTCTAGACGTAGTACTTCTTGACTGCATCTGAGTTTATTGGCAGCTGTAGGTCATGCTCCTCCATATCTGTAAGAATGAGGCCTCCTCCTGAGAATGCCTTTTTCACTATATATGGACCTTCATAATTTGGAGTCCACTTTTCGCGTTGGTCTTTCTGAATAGGTAGAATCTTCTTTAATACCAATTTCCCTTCTGTGAATTCTCGATGACGTACCTTTTTTATCGTATGCTCTCTTGAGTCTCTTTTGGTATAATTGGCCATGGCAAATTGCTTCTAACCTTTTCTCTTCTATAAGATTTAACTGTTCATATCGTGCCTGGACCCATTCGGCTTCTTCGAGCTCGGTTTCCATAATTACCCTTAAAGAAGGGATTTCTACTTCTATAGGGAGTACTGCTTCCATCCCGTATACTAGAGAAAAAGGTGTTGCCCCCGTTGAAGTGCGTACGGAAGTTCGGTACCCGTGTAAAGAAAAAGGGAGCATCTCGTGCCAATCCTTGTAAGTTACCACCATTTTCTGAATGATTTTCTTGATATTTTTGTTGGCCGCTTCTACTGCCCCATTCATCTTTGGACGATATGGAGAAGAATTGTGATGTTGAATTTTGAAATCATCGCACAACTCCTTCATCATCTTATTGTTTAAATTAGTCCCATTGTCCGTGATGATCTTTCTTGGTAAACCGTACCGACAAATTATTTCCTTTTTTATGAACTTGACCACAACACTGCGAGTCACATTGGTATAGGAGACTGCTTCGACCCATTTTGTGAAGTAATCAATAGCCACGAGGATGAATCGGTGTCCGTTAGAAGCTTTCGGCTCAATCATTCCTATGACATCCAAACCCCACATGGAGAACGGCCAGGGTGCACTGAGGACGTTTAGTGAAGTTGGAGGTACATGAATATTATCAGCATAAGTCTGACACTTATGACATTCACATGCTTGATGCAGTCACTTTCTATTGTAAGCCAATAATATCCAGCTCTGAGAATCTTCCGAGCCATTGCGTAACCGTTGGCATGGGTCCCAAAGGAACCTTCGTGGACGTCGTCAAGAATTTGTCTTGCTTCTGCAGAGTCCACGCATCGGAGGAGTACCATGTCGTGATTTCTTTTGTAGAGTACATCGCCGTTCAAAAAGAAACTCATAGCAAGCCTCCTCAAAGTTCGCTTGTTGTTCTCTGAGGCGCCCGAAGGGTATCCCTTGCTTTTAATGTAGCATTTGATGTCGTGATACCACGGTTTTCCGTCGAATTCCTCTTCTATCACCTGGCAATAAGCGGGATTGGCACGGCTTTCCATCAGGATGAAAGGCATTTCCTTGTCACTGTTTATTCGAAACATAAATGACAATGTGGCTAATGTGTCAGCCAACTGATTATCTTCTCGTGGGATATGTTGAAATGTGATCCTATCAAAGGATTCGACGAGTTCTTGGATATACTCGTGGTAAGGGATTAACTTAGAATCTCGAGTTTCCCATTCTCCATTCAACTGGTTAATAACTAGGGCTGAATCCCCATATACTTTTAGGACTTTGACCTTAGTTTCTATGGCAACTCTGATTCCCATGACACACGCCTCATATTCTGCCACATTATTGGTGCAACTGAAACACAGGCGAGCCGTAACAGGAGTGTACTGCTTTCCTGGAGAAATTAGTACTGCCCCGATTCCGTGCCCCAATGCATTAGAAGCCCCATCAAACATCATGGTCCACTCTTCGTTTCTTGATTCTTCTTTTTCGGCAGACATTACATTCTCATCAGGGAATTCATAGTGGACAGGTGAATGGTCATCTACTGGTTGATTGGCTAAGTGCTCAGCGAGGGCACTACCTTTGACGGCTTTCTGAGAGACGTATTGAATATCATATTCGGATAACAACATTTGCCACCGGGCAATCCTTCCAGTGAGAGCAGGTTTCTCGAATACATATTTGATCGGGTCCATTTTTGACACCAACCAAGTTGTGTGGGAAAGCATATATTGTCTAAGGCGGTGAGCGGCCCATGCTAGGGCGCAACAGGTACGCTCCAATATCGAATAATTAGCTTCATAGCTTGTAAACTGCTTACTCAAGTAGTAAATGGCACGTTCTCTTTTACCCGTTTCATCATGTTGTCCAAGTACACACCCCATAGATACGTCTAACACTGTCAAGTAGAGGAGTAATGGTCTGCCTGGTACTGGAGGTACTAACACAGGGGATTTTTGTAGGTATTGCTTGATTTTATCGAAAGCCTCTTGGCATTTCTCATTCCATTCAATAGTTTGGTCCTTGCGCAACAACTTGAACATTGGCTCACAAGTGTCAGTGAGTTGTGATATAAACCGGGAAATATAATTTAATCTCCCTAAAAAACCACGAACTTCTTTTTCTGTGCGAGGAGCTGGCATCTCTAAGATGGCTTTTACTTTTTCCGGATCAACTTCGATTCCTTTCTGACTTACAATGAATCCCAGCACTCTACCTGACCGAACACCAAAGTTACACTTGGCAGGATTGAGTCTTAGGCGAAACTTTCTCAATCGCTCAAAAAGTTTCCGTAAATCAATTATATGACTTTCTTCAGTTTGCGACTTAGCGATCATATCGTCCACGTAGACCTCTATCTCCTTATGGATCATGTCATGAAATAGAGTCACCATTTCCCTTTGATATGTTACCCCGACGTTCTTCAACCCAAAAGGCATTACCTTGTAGCAGAAAGTCCCCCAAGCTGTAATAAACGTAGTTTTCTCCATGTCTTCTCTGGCCATTTTAATTTGATTATACCCGGAGAAACCATCCATGAAAGAGAAAACAGCGTGATGAGCGGTATTATCCACCAGAACATCAATGTGAGGCAAAGGGAAATCGTCTTTGGGACTCGCTTTATTAAGGTCCCGGTAATCAACGCACATTCGGACCTTTCCACCCTTTTTTGGAACAGGGACAATATTAGCAACCCATTGGGGGTATTTAGCCACGGCCAAAAATCCAGCATCAAATTGTTTCTTAACTTCTTCCCTAATCTTTAAGGACATATCAGGTCTCATGCGTCTCAATTTCTGCTTGACAGGAGAGCAATCTGGTTTAAGAGGTAGTTTGTGTTCGACAATATCGGTATCCAACCCTGGCATATCTTGGTAAGACCAGGAAAATACGTCTTTATAATCTCGGAGGAGTTGAATCAATTTAGCTTTTACTCCTTGTGACATGGTAACACCAACCTTGACTTCTTTTTTGTCTTCTTCAGTTCCCAAATTAATCAACTCAGTCGGTTCTTCGTGAGGTTCAATCTTTTTGGACTCCCCTTCTATAAGTCTCATTAGTTCAGGGGGAAGATCTTCATCGGGACAGTCTTCTTCATAGTCTTCGTCAGTATGATTAATTAGGCAATCGAAATCTGGTAACGAAATTTCAGCACAATCGTTTCCAAAAGTATTATCCATGAGCCTGCATTATCAAGGTTAGCAATAAGGAGAGAGTAAGGAAAGGAAGTAGGAACAAAAGAGAAAAAAAAGGAGACGCTTGGGATAAAAATCAAAATGCATTTTATTAATATTCGAAATATGCTTATGAAAAACATGCGGGGCCCTTTAACATTTCCCCTACCGCCTCGGGCTGAGCGGAGAGGTGAGCATTAAATGGATTACATTGAAAATGCATTAAGGATCCTAGGATTTTCCACGATCTCCCAATTGCAAGGTATTGAGGAACATGGGCGAACCCATTCCTCTTCAAGAGCAGCAAGATCCTCTTCTACAGCAGTTACTTGATCTGCATAGATCCATCCAGCGCTATGAAAAGTCTGACGGAGATCGCAGATGTGCATTTTCCCAAACTCGGGTTCCCGATATTCAAGCCGAGCCTTCCTCTTTTCTTTCCTTGCCTCGATTGCTCTTTCCCTGTCCTCTCGAGTGGGGACAAATCCCAAGCCGTATCGGTCTTTGTTTTCAGGAATTCTTAGGATCGAGGCAATACCTTCTTGACTTTTTCCTAGTCCTTTTCCTGGCTGATATCCTCCTTTTAGCATGACTCCGCCCACCATTAGGGCATTGTTGGATAGGCAGGGTTCTTTAGCTATAAACCCTACGTAAGCGCTATCGACGATTTCCAGTGCCTGAAATGACGTCCCAAGGGCTTCTTCAGCAACTTCAATATAACTCGTCGATGTTGGCTTGCTTACCAGCAGGTCTTCTTCTCCGGATACGATGATCAACTTATCGTCCACCACAAATTTCAACTTTTGATGCAGAGTTGATGGTACTACCCCGGCAGAATGAATCCAAGGCCTTCCTAACAAGCAACTATAGCTGGGCTTGATGTCCATTACTTGGAAATTAACAGCAAAAGTGAAAGGGCCAATCTGAATCGGCATCTCAATCTCGCCCATTACTTCTCTTCTTGAACCATCAAAGGCTCTCACGAGCACAAAGCTGGGTTTCATATGGGTCTTGTCAATGGATAACTTATCCAAGGTAGATTTAGGCATCACATTCAGGGAGGATCCATTGTCTACAAGGACTTTAGCCATAAGATGCCCTTTACACTGAACCGAGATATGTAGTACTTTGTTGTGTCCTCTACCTTCTGCAGGCATTTCTTCATCATTAAAATAGAGGTAGTTGCATGCGGCGATATTGCCAACTAGGTCGCCAAACTGATTCAACGTGATATTTTGAGACACATGGGCTTCGTTCAGGATTTTCATCAATACTTTCCTATGACTCTTAGAGTGCATTAATAGGGCAAGTAGGGAAACTCTCGCTGGTGTGCGGTTTAGTTTATCTATCACCTTATATTTACTCTGCTGAATGAATTTGAGGAATTCAGTCACTTCCTCACGGGAGGCTTCTTTCTTGTCTCCCTTCCCTATGTCTCCTTCATCTACCGCAACTCCTTTTCCTTTGTTTTGGTCTTTTACCTGTCCCTTTGCGGCTACTCTTATTGGTTCCTTCTCAGGGGCATAAATCCACCCACTTCGAGTCATCCCACCTATTCCCACAATGTTGGTAACAGTCGGAACGCTTGGTTGTATATTACTCCCTTCGACTTGGACTTTTGTATCGTATACCCAAGGAACTGCCTTATCGTCCTTGTACGGAAAAGGAGATGGTACTTGGACAGTAATAGCTTCGGGAGCGTTAGGCATTATGGGTGATGTATTCTTAGAGAATTGGACCACGACGGGCTTTGGGACCGTGGTTCCCGAACTTTGCGCAGATTGGACCATAGATACTTCTTCTTCTCTCTGAGAGATAACTTGAACTATGTTTGTATCAAGCAGTTTTTGGAGGATACTTTTAAATTCCTCACATTCTTTTTTAGACAAAAGATCTTCATCACAGGTCCTGCTGATATCTGTTCTTTCTATCAAACCAGCATTGTAAAGTTCGATGAACACTTCTCTGATAGGGGTTTGTATTTCAGCGACATCCATTATTATTCTTCCTCTGTGCTCATTGTCTATCATATTTACTTATGCATTCCCGTGGTTAGGTAACGAGTTGTTCCCCACATTGAGATTATTCTCTTGGAAACTCAACCACTTGGCATTTATCAGATCTTGAACTTTGAACTTCATAGCCCGACATTCTTCTATAAAGTGGCTCACTGCCCCAGCATGGTATTCACAGGTGGCATCCGGGTTATACCATTTTGGGTAAGGTAGTTCCATAGGCTTTTGCGGGCAAGGAACCACCAATGAGTTTTTGAGTAAATGCTGATAAAGATCTTTGTAAGTCATGGGGATCGGATCAAACTGGACCGGCTTTCTCCCTTGAGGGTTGTGAGCTCCCGGTTGATTGGGGTTCTGACCTCCTTGACTATCAGAAGCAAAGGGTGTCATTTGAACATGAGGCTTAGGCGTGATAGTTGCCGCAACGTATAGAGGGGCACTACTCACCGCGTTAGTCTCTCCTTCTTTCTTTCTCTTGACGAAGGGCTTTTGCGCGTGGGATGATGAAGTATTATTATGGATCTTCCCATTTTGCATCCCCATTTCCACACGCTCCCCTGTGACAATCAGGTCAGAGAAGCTTGAGAACATACTTCCAATCATCATGTCATAAAAGGGTGATTGAAGCGTGTCCATAAACGTGTCAATGATTTCTTTGTCTGACAAGGGTGGCTCCACCTGAGCAGCCATTCTTCTCCATCTCTGAGCATATTCCTTATAGCTCTCACTGTCCTTCTTCTTCATGCTTTGCAACTGATTACGACTGGGAGCCATGTCCATATTGTATTTGTATTGTCTGACGAAAGCATTGGCTAAATCCTTCCACGAGCCGATATTAGACCGTTCCAACTGCATATACCATCGTAGCGGTGCCCCAGTTAAGATTTCTTGGAAGAAATAAATTAAGAGTCTGTCATCATTAGAACAGAAAGCCATCTTTCGGTAATACATGACCAGGTGGCTTTTGGGGCATGTTTCTCCCTTATACTTGTCAAACTCGGGTACTTTGAATTTTGCAGGAATAACTACATCGGGGACTAAGCACATGTCTGAAGCTTCGAAACCTATGTGATTTTCCCCTTCAATAGCCTTTAGCCTGTCTTCAAATATTTGAAACTTTTCTTTGGCTTGAGCATCCTCCTGGGGGTGATGATAGGTATAAAATTTTGAGTATTTGTGTTCTGCGAGGTCCCATTATTTAGAGGTGCATGCCCTTGTGTGGTGTGAGCGTGCGTCTCATTTTCTCTTGGCTGACTTTCGTCTTGATCCTCTTCGGACCGCTCTGTTTCCGATGTCCTTTTTGCATCTAGGGCTTCCAACAAATTGCATAGCCTATCTATCCGCGTACTCATTCGGTCAAGCTCCCCTCTCATAGCCTGTTGGTTCTGTTCTAACGGGTCCATGAGTCTGGCTTGGGATCTTGTTCTATAAGGATGCAGTTTCTTCATGTTTATTTTCTGAATTACGAAGGATATTATGAGTATGGATGGTTTATGCTATGCCATGATTATGTATGCTATGCAAGATGCTCGCTTGTCTATTTATTTATATGTTTGTCGGAGAATCATAAAGATCCCTTAGCATTGTGCTTTGGGGACTCGAGCGTATTATAGACTTGAGAAACAAACATTTTTTATTAAAAAGTACGATAATTTAAATTCTCCGAAGAGATTACAAGGTTACTATGAAAAGGGAAAACGAAGCAAAACAAAAAGGGAAAAAAAAAGGTCTTCAACGGTCTCGCCGGATTTGCTTCTCCAATTCTTCTACCAGGGTTTTGCAATATTCCAAGAAATATTCCACTTTTCTTGGCAGTGGGCGGAAACCTGTTGCGGATTCAGCTTCTTCTAAGAGTTCCGGAATGTCTCGAATGCCGCTATTAGCTAGCCATACCAATTTGGAACAACGATCCATCCAATACACAGTTTCTCTATCGAACCAAGCAATGACCTCCTTTTGGTTATTAATCTTTTCCTGCATATTGAGGATTTTCTCGCGTTCTTCCACAAGGTCTATATGGTAACTTATGAATTTCTCTTCGGCACTTCTCTCTTCTTTGAGTTGGGCCTCGTGCGAAAGAGTGGTCTTCTTCATCTGTTGTTTAAAGTCATCCAACTGTTTCTGCAAGACCTGACGGGCCTTTTTGGAGTCAGTCCATATTTTTCTCAGGTCTCCTTTCTCACAGAGGATCTGGTCCACTTCTTGTTTGCGGAGAGCTAGCTGTCGGTTAGCGGCTCCTAGACAATCTTGGATTCGGTGCTTTTCCGCTTCTTCTGTCTTGACTTTCTTCTCAAGTTGCTCTAGAGATCCTGTCTTCTCCATACACTCGCTTTGCAAAGCTTCCACCTCTTGATATGCTCTTTTCAGCTTTTCATGGAGAAGCTTCTTTTCTTCTTTGACTTTCTTGGGGGCCAGTTTTAATTCTTCAACCTCCTCGCCATCAACATGTGGCACCTCAGGGACTACCGTGATGTTGCGGAAAGGTAACTTGACTTGTTGGACTCTTGCCTTGATCCATTGGCGGTATGCTTCATCTGTATGGATGCTTTTACGGCCAAGCCATTTTTTGTTTACTTTATCCCAGGCTTGTCGTACCTTTCTGAGCAAAGCCAGATCCGAGGAGCCCCGATCATGTAAAATGAAAGCGGCCGTCTCTTCTCCGGTAGGTTCGCCTATCATAGGGGCACCAAGTTGCCTTAAGGCTAGGGCTGGATTATAATTGATACACCCCAGGGTTCCAATGAGAGGTACATTAGGAAAATCTCCGCAGCTATAAATCAATTCATTAATATTTTGTACTCTGGAGTACCATATCACGGATTCTTCGCCAAGGTTTGTAAGAAAGGTGGCCCACTCCCGGTTGCTTCTGGCTTCTAAGGGAGATCCCCTCTTGACTAAATGATTTTTGAGCCATATGTACCAGACCGGGATGCAACACCAAATTACACCACCTTTCTTTTCATGACGCACATGGAGCTCATAGTATAAATCTGCCAGTACAGCAGTAGTAGGGTCTTTGCCACGAGTTTTGAAGGTAACAAAGACGCTGGCGGTAAGCTTCATCCACGAAATGCAGAACATGAGGGAATAGGACGACTCCGTAAATGATAAGGGCCACTATATCCATGCATGCCTTCGACTTACCTTCACTTTGGAGGGCCTAGCTTTTCTTTCTAGAAACATTCTTGAAAACCCCTTCATTCCCTCTTTTATTTCATGTGCTTCCCATAGTTCACTCTCGGGAATCCCCAAAACCTCCGCAATAACTTCCATTTTAGGGTGACGGTTAGGGTAACGGTATGGCCCATTTTTTTTACGGGGAATATCCAATATTTCTTTGTATTCTTCCAGAGTAGGTGCTAACTGAAAATTTCGAAGAGTGAAGCATCGCAAAGGTGGATCATAAAATTGGGCCAATGCCGTCAAGGCCCCAGCATGTATATCCAGATATAATAGGTCCAAGATGTTCCCAAATATTCCTCTGAAAGTAATCTCGTCAAGTTTTGTCCACTTATTGGCTATGAATTCCTTCAGTGTTTGTAGCCTGGGTATCTCGACTCTAGGTTTCCAAGTTGTTCTTGTTTCTGAGTCCATAATTACGCTCTTAAAGACACAACAACTAGGGTTTCTATGATTTCCGGCAAACCTGTGGGATTGCATGGAAGTCATGAATGCATGTAGATACTAAAAAATATTTTTCATCGTATGAATGAATGAATATGCACACATTTTGTTTTTTGAGAGAGAGAAAAAAAAAGAAAAAAGTAAAAAGGAATAAAAATAGTGATTTTCGTAAATTCTAATTTTCCATTTTTGAGAAGATATTAGAAAGGAGATAGGGTATGCCCCTTTGTGACATAGGCCGGTAATTCCCTAGATGAGTTCTATGGTTTTCATAAGTGCCTTACCATGGGTGGCTTCATGATACTAATCTAAAAAGGTTTCTAGAGCCAAGGGTCCTATTTTCGAATGTTACCGCCAATAATAGGTAAACTATTAAAGGGAGTTTTTTCTCAAATAGGGCCAAACTCTAGGTGAGGTCTTCGCAAGGACCCAACTGGCCGTACGTCCAGCAGGTGCTCACTACACAGCCTCTCCTAACTTAAGATTTTTTCAAACCCAGGTATAGGGTTCCACTCGTAGTGTGTGTAAATAAAGTGTGCAAAGTGAAGTGTGTGAAGGAGCAAACTTAAAACTACCCGCTGCAAAATAAATAAAAATACAATATATATGCATGTCTTCTACCCTAAGGTTTCAAATGCATAAACACACATAATATTTATAAGAAAAAAAACAAATGAAAGAGAATGAATCACAAATAAAAATAAAAATAAAATAAAAATATATATATTTTTTAACGCATGTTTTGTATCCTAGGATTCACGTATACAAACATATATACAAATGAACGAATAAAAAAAACAAAAAGAGAATAATCCATTTAATAAAGCAAACAAATCATATAAACAATCATTGGGCCTAACTCTCTAAAAATTCCCCAGTGGAGTCGCCAGCTGTGACAACCACCCTAAAAATTAAATGGAGCCGCCACCTAAAGTTTATTTAGGAAAACTATAGGAAAAACCTTTTTTGGAAATAACTTTTAAAAAATGGCCTTCGAACCAAATTTGGGTTCGGGAGTTGGTTACGCGTAAGGAAGGATTAGCACCCATACACGCTCATTCAAAAAATTGGTACCTTAAATTATTTACAAAAATTTGTTTGCCTTTAATTCCCTTATCGAAATTCATTTATTTATTTATTTTTGGAGAAATGATGGATGAAGTCACAAAATAAACGAATCGTGCGAGTGGTGTTTCAGGACCTCTAGCCAATAATCCTATTAATAGGCAAAATAAAAAGATGGATACAATGCGGTTATAACTCAGATAAATCATTAATGCAAATAAATATTATCGTTTATTAATATCATTATTTGTGCAAATAATTAGACCAATTCCAAATCCTCTTAAAAATAATCTGACAAGAAAACCTAAATCTAAAAAAATGTCTGGCCTCACTTATTTTTACTATTATCTATCAATTATTAAAAGGAGCAACGTAACAAGATTCTTTCCTAAATAGTTAAAAATATTCATAGAATATTTGCTATGAAGTAAACAACGTTTATTTTAAAAGATAAAATAATAAGAAATAAAAAGGGAAGGGAGGCTCATGAGTCATGGTAGAAACCTGCTGGCTTCTCTTTTGAACTAAATCACAGCCTAACAAATTAAATGGAACTTAAAGATAGAAGAAAAATAAAGCTAGAAAATAAAAAAACTAATCGTATTTAAGAAAACGCGTGGATGAGAATGAAAATTTCTCCTTTTTGCTTTTATACTCCCCATTAATCTTTCATTCCTTTATGATGATTTATGAAAATGGATAAAAAAAGAAAATAAATTGCAAATAAGCCCCTGCTGAGGGTTTGGCCCCATTGGAGGACCAAACCCTAAAAAGGAACAGAACTTCACAAAAGAAAACCCTTTTTGCGTTTATAACCTTTTTAATTACATATTTGTAATTTGATCCCTATTTAGGGTTTGGCCCCATTGGAAGGCCAAACCCTAAACCTAATTCCAGTCTAAACTGTGGAACCGTAGTAACAAACACAATAACGACAGTAGCAACAATGGCAGCAGCCACAAAAATAACAACAACAATAATAACAATAATAACAACAAAATATATACGCCTCAATCTAATATACAGACCGTGACAAAAAAAAACAGAGAATGTGAAGATGAAGAAGGAGAAGGAGGAACCTGGGCTTTACGGCTTCCCAGGAAAAATTACAAACAAGGGATGGAGGAAAAAAAAGAAACCTAGAACTAGAGGGTGTTTAGACCTTTGGTTTGGTGCCTCACGGGTTCTTTCTCCCTGTTTCTTGTCTCTGTCCTGTTCGTTCTCTTGCTCTCTGTCTCTTGTTCTCTGTCTCTCTGTCTCTCTAGGGTTCGTCCCCCTTCTGTGACCTTGAGGCTGGCTTTTATAGCCTTTAACGAATCTGTAAAGGAAAAAGGGAAATCAATCAGAGGCAGAGATAAAAACATAAATAGAAAATAATAAAAGAGATTAGGATACTTCCTGATTTGTGCTAATCCACGTGATTCTCCATATGAACCCCTTTGATATTTCTCGAATTTTGACCGGATACTGGAGGAAAGCAGCTTGATTTGGGGGGATTTGGGGATAAATGGAGATGGTGTTTTAACTCGGTTTTTAAGAGAAGATCTTCGAAATCAGTTTCGAAAAAAGGAAACCAAAAGATGAAGAAGGAAAGGGAAGGAGAGATTTGCGGGAGAGGCCGCGGCGGTCATGGATTTCTAGGGTTGGGGTAAGATGAGGGAAATGAGAGTGGGGTTTAGGGTTAGGTCAAGAGAGGGATGAAGATAGGTAGCGTGAATGGCGCCGCGTGAGGGCGAAGGGGGAGCTAGGGTTTTGGTGGAGTAGAGGGAGAAGGGGAAGACGCAAAAGGTGGAGATGATTGTGGGGGATTAGGGTTTAGTGAGGAAGAGGACGAGGGAGCACTACAAAAAAAACTGATTTTAGTGACCGATTTTTCGGTCACTAAACCTCTAAAATCGGTCGCTAATCAATTTAGCGACCGATTTAGAGACCAACAAAAATCAGGAGCTAAATCGCTAGTCGCTAAATTTAGCGACCGATTTTAGTGTCCGAATTTTTAGCGACCGATTTAGTGACCGAATTTAGCGACTGATTTAGCGACCGATTTAGAGACCGAATTTAGAGACCGATTTAGTGACCGAATTTAGCGACCGATTTAGTGACCGAATTTAGCGACCGATTTAGTGACCGAATTTAGCGACCGATTTGGAGTCCGAATTTAGAGACCGATTTAGCGACCGATTTAGCGACTGGTTTTTCCAACCGATTTAGCGACCGAAAACGACAACCAGAATGATCCACATAGTTTGCTTTAGCGACCGATTTAGAGACCGAATTAGAGGCCGATTTAGCGACCGAATTTAAAAACCGCTTTAGCAACCGAAAATGACAACTTGAAGTTTGTCTTAGCGACCGATTTAACGACCAATTTCGTCAATTTTAATAATTTTTTGGACACTAATTCGGTCTCTAATATTCCTGTGGTAAAAAAAAATTATAAAAACAATACAAAAACATTTTTTTACCTGAAAAAAAAAATCCAATACATTAAACATTTCAACATCCATTATAAAAGACAATTGATATTTTAAATTAAGGATATTTTAAATTAAGTCCTACATATAGTCATGTCAATGTGCAAAATAAAAAACATAGACTCGTTACAAGACTATTAGTCCTAATAAAAGACAACATCAAGAAAAAAAAGACAACATCAAAAGTTCACAATAATTTACTGTCCACCTAAATCTAATTCATGATCATCATCATCAGTTTGTCCCTCTGAATCTAACTCCTGATCATCATCGCCAGCTTGCTTTCCAGTAAATGGCATATAGATCAGAAAATCAAAAAGACAGTGCCCTGCAAGAAGAATGCATGCAGATCAAAAAATCAGAACAATAGCAAAAATTATTTTTACTCTCCATTTTCTATTCCTAGGCCATAACTCCTATAATTAACATAGTAATATGAGCACAGAAATTGAATTAAAAAATCCATCACGCAGGTTAACCGAATCATACCACAAACAACTAATGTTACCTAGAGGATATACTCATTGGTCAGTCTGGAATTTTGAACATTAAGTTTCTGCAGAATTTCAGTTAAATGAAAGTTCATTTCTCATTGTCAAAAAAAAAATCTTGTTTAGTACTTATTACAAATTACAAATAGCCACTTCCAACGCTTAAGATAAAGTACCTGTGAATCATAAGGATTACAAACAAATACATTCATGCAGCAGAGATTGAAATCCTAGATAGACATCCCAGTCATGTTGCACAAATTATATATCAAATTAAACCTCAATTTTTATCAGAAAAGTTTGTGGAAAAAGAAAGAAGTTCAGAAGTTTTTATTATATTATACATGCACTATACCACAATTATCTACTTAAAGAAAGGCAATTCAATACTTGAGCATCATTCCAATTGTCCAATACTTAGACAAAAAGTTAAACCATATATGGTCATTCATTAACTTAAACATTCAATATGAGATTACAAACTAAATCAGTTTATAAGATAGCAATAAATCAAATATTTAGTTGCAACCTTGCAAGTAGCTTATATTGACATTCTGCAGTAAAGCCTTCCCTTGATAACATGCTAGGAACTGAGACTTTCTCCATACCAAGTCCAAACAAACCGTTGGAAGCAGCAACATCTAAGAATGATCCACTCACGAACTTGTCCACAATTTGCAATATATGTATTGAATAAAAAGCCAGAAAGGTCAAAATCTCGCCACAAGAATGCATTTTATTCAAAAACAAAACATGGGCAGCAAAATCCTTAATTACATTCCCTTTCATTAAAGATGTGTTTAACAATGAATCAAACCTATGCAAAAAATCTAAAACAGCAATTAATTTAATAGCAAATTTTTTCGCTATCTACTTCATGTTAGTTTGAACAAACAATTTTCCAAAAAAGTAATAATGATTGGTAATATCATATAGCAAATTCTCATAATAACAAAATCTTGAACATGAGCAAACAAAGAGCTTGTAATAGTAAAGAGACCTGCCGAGAAACAAAAAGCTATATCTGCCATAGTGCTATTAAAAGCTTTCATATCCTATTAGTTTGAATTTCTCAAAGCAGAATTTAGCATAAAGTTGATGGAGCTTAAAGGCATTCATAAAAATAAAATGATACATACTGATCCATCTGAAGTAGTGTAATTTGGCGTCTCTCCAGACTGGAATTCCATATCATCCGGAATCAACTGAGGAGAAAAAACGTATGAAAAGGTACAAGTTAAAGCACTTCCAATTGCAAAGTAAATAAACTATATTAAACTATTACATCAAAGGTGGAAAATCATCCATGGCGACTTTGAACTTCATTGCATATATCATATGTGAAATTTTAAATGGTCCAAGATGTACGGTAAAATAAAGAGAGACCCTTGTGACTTAGAATTTAATGGTCTGCATGCCATCAGTCACCACAATATAAATTAACCTAGTCCCTACTAGAAAGTAGTAATCAATAAAGGCAAACAAAAATAGCTGGGGGAGACTAAACTCAAATATTGCAAATTAGCATTTTTCTTTTTATAACTTAGCAAGAAACCATTTTCATATAGACTTCCAACATAGAGGAATCACACTGGAGACAATGATCTCCAGAGTATATACTATATAATCAATATGACAAAACAAGAAGCCAATGTCTCTTCCATCCATTATCCAGAACAAGAAGTTTGGACAACATTCAATATTGAAACCAAATCAGAGTTAGGGTTCTTAAGAAAATTTAGGGAAACCAAATCTGTGTTAAAGCAAGGAGAGGAATCAACTTACCAAACAAGAAAGAAGAAGAAGTCACATGACCAATGACTCCAGAGCGGTGGTTGCGATTTCCTAGCGGTGGAACTCGGGCGAAGGTGCTTCGTTTTGAGCTCTGATTGAGGGGTTTTGTTCTTGATGCAGAGGAGAACACGAATATCCAGTCTATTTTCCAATTGGAGGCTCACGGTGGCGGAATCTAGGAGAGAAGGCGCGGACATAAGGTTTTGAGATCTGTCCGTTTAGGACCTTTTCATGGAGAACGAGAATCGGAGGAGAGGAGAAGAATAGTGGTGGTGGTTCTTCGATTCGCGACGCGAGTTGCCGGAAAACGTCATTAGAGGTCGCAGTTGGGGTTTCATTTTGGTCCCTGTTTCGTGAAGTCTTGATATGGGTTTTGTAGAGAATGAAGAGAGGAGAAGAATGGTGGTAGTTTGGTGGCCAACGGAGGATGGGCCAGCGACAGCGTAGTTGGAAGTGGGCGGCGGTCCTTGATGAGAGAGAAGAGAGACTTTTTTTTTTTTTTTTACTTGGTTACTGAAGAGAGTTTTCTATGCAACCCAAAAAAAAATGAAGAGAGTTTTCTAACAAGGCTTTTATTTTTCTTTTTTTGACGGAGAGTTTTCTAACAAGGCTGCTACTTGGCTTATTGGTTTTTTTTTTTTTTATACGTGGTTTATTGGTTTATCATATCATATAATATATAACTATCTTCTTAGTAGTTAAGAATCTCAAGTATGAGTTAAATTATTCCATAATATGACTAAAATATCCTTAAAAATTATCTTAAAAATATTTAAAATCAATCAAACACACAAATATTTTCTAGAAGAATTACGTGACTTTTGAGTCCTCATTTCACCGGAAGATACGTAGGAGCGGGTCAATCCCGTCAAGTCAAATTAAATTTTTTCCAATTTAGATTCTTTAATTTTTTTTTATGTTCATTTTTGTACTTAATATTACTTTTATTTAATTTTGGGTTGAAACAAATATTTTTTTTTGAAAGAGAATGAGTGAGTGAGGGTTTAATAAAATAAACTTAAGCTTCAGCACCAAAAAAAAAAAAAAACTTAAGTTTAGCGACCGATATTTCGGTCGCTAAATATCGGTCTCTAAATCGGTCGCTAAAGCTAGAAAATAATTTTTAAATTTTTGCAATACAAATAAAAATCCGATTTAGAGACCGATATTTTGGTCGCTAATTATCGGTCTCTAAATCGGTCGCTAAAGCTAGAAAATAATTTTTAAATTTTTGCAATGCAAATAAAAATCCGATTTAGAGACCGATATTTCGGTCTCTAATTATCGGTCTCTAAATCGGTCGCTAAAGATAAAAAATAATTTTTAAATTTTTTAATGCGAATAAAAAATTCGATTTAGAGACCGATATTTCGGTCGCTAATTATCGGTCTCTAAATCGGTCGCTAATTTATTATTTGCGACCGATTTGGCGACCAAACATTTTTTATCAATAACTCGAAGAATTCGGTCTCTAAATCAGTCGCTATTGCGACCAATTTTTTTCGGTCTCTAAATCGGTCGCTAAATAGCTAATTTCTAGTAGTGGAGGGAAGGATGGTAGGGAGCGGCGCTAGGGTTATGAGTGAGGAGAGAAGGGAGAGCGTGAGGTTGAGAGAGAGGAGAGATGCGCTGTGCGCCGCGGAGAAGAGGAAATGAAGAGAGGCGCTGCGTGGGGGTGAAGTTTTTAGGGTTATGAGTTTTGGGCTGGATATGGGCCGTGCGTGGAAGTTGGGCTGCGTGGGTGGCTTGGTTGCGTGGGGCTAAGGGTGTGTGAAATGAAAGAAGCGAGGTGCAGGAAGCAGCAAGGGAGCAAGGGAGGCATGCAGGGGAGTATGGAGAAAAAGGGGTGCGCGAAGTAAGAAAAAAGGGGTGGGCTGCTAGGTTGCTGGGTTGTGCTGCTATATGCACCACCCATATTTATTTTTGCACACCCTTTCTCAAAATAAAAAATCCTCCTTTCTTTTTCCCTTTTTTTTAATCCCTTTTATACCTAACCAAAAATATTATTTTACTTATTATTACCACTAATTAAAAAAAATTAAATAAATAATAAAAATAAAATAAAATAAAGGCCTGACAAAATTAGGGTACTACACCCAACTTGAGAGTTTGCATGTCAAGCTGCTGCAGAAGCCACTAAATTGCTTAAGTATCATCCTACCATTGGTGTTCAAGTTGTGATTGGAGGAACAAGGCTTGCTTTAGAACAGAAGCGCATGCAAGCAGTATCTAGGTTGGGGTTGCCTTATTGATTTTCTAATTGATTTATTAAATTTGAAGTGCTGGGACTCAATACCATGTATGCATATGGTGTTTGAATTATTTGAGCATGCTTGTGCAGCCCAATAGTGTTGTTTGATGAGTTTGATCCATTTAGCCAATGCCATCTAGTTGTATAAGGTTAGTTTTTTGTTGGTGTTTATATCTTAGTGAAATACCTAAGTGTTAATTTTTTGAATGTATTATCTTTTCTGTGACTCAGATCATCATATCAACATATTCTAGGAAACACACAAATACACAATTGCGTGGCTAAATTTTAAATGCTATATGCCATTGTCAGCTGGCCAGACCTGTTGGCATTTGCTGCCAAGATAAATAAACCCTTATTTGATAAATATCTCTGGAAAAATGCCTATATGCTTTGCATTAAAATTTTCAGCCTGCGTGAACTTTTTCGGATTGATTTGATATGCTTCGGGAGGACTAGAAGTCTTCTTTTTTGTCCATGATTTTTTTCGAATGCAGACTAACAGGTTGTTTACAGAACTGTTGCTTACTAGCATTGAATGGCTAGTGATCAACAAAGGTGCTTTGGATATGGATTACAAACTAAATTTTACTTTTTTACATATTTCTATTTTCAGTTCTTGAAGTGATGTGGGTCTAATTTTTAACCATTGACCTTTCCTTCACTTTTTTTTATTCTGCATTTGTATATTTGGACTTCATTTGGGATGTTTGAAGATGGTTGAATATATTTAGATAAACACATTGGGCTGACTGAATTAAGGTTGTGCAAATTTCACTGATAGAATTTTTTCTAATCATGTTTTATATTACTTCAATGTTGTAGACCTATAATAATTAGAGAGTTTTTAAATCGATGTATATGGCATAGAATTGAGCTGTGAGTCTATGACAATTTGTTTTTGTAGCTTCAGATCTTGAATTCATGGTTATTTGAGAGGATAAATTAAAAATGGAGTCAGAGTTTGAACTGTTCAGTTTATATAGATGCACTTGGTGTTCTTTCATTTCCTTTTCTGTTTGTTCTTGTTAAATACTTGTCTAGTTTATCTGAATGGGTAGATAATGCTAAATAGGTTGATAATTTTGAAGTTTGATTCTTTTTATTTTTTCTCTCGTAGGTTTACAGATTGATTGCTACTTTTAGTATAAATATGTAAACACTATCATGGTTGTAGCTACTAGGATTTTATTGGAGTGTTCTAGCATACCAACTAGGCATGTCTTTTTAGATTTGTGCTTAAAACTTTGGAAACTGTTTGCATGATATCAGGCTGCAAGGGAAAATTCTCTACAATATTTCAAGTGATGTTATCAACCTATTTGGAAATCAAAACAAGCTTGCAACTTCTCTACAAAAGGTTCAATCTACTCTTGAGAAGGTAAATTGAAATCCTTTACCTTGTAATCCAACTTTGCAATTCTAGTTGTATACATAAAATGCTGTATGATTGATTTTCAAGGTTTGCTTCAAATGGATTTTTAATATGCTTGTTCTAATAATATAATAGAGTTTATTCTTAATATATGGCTTATTTGATATCTTTCATTGGCTATTCGTTATTCTAGTATGCCCTGCAATGCATCATGGATTCAGAAAAATGATGATTTTTATTTCTTTTAATTTGTTTTAAGCAGTTGGTTTGTAATTTCTAAAATTCTGAGAATGTCTGCTGACATGGATCTGAATTTGGTGCTTTATCAAGATCTTGTGTATTGTCTTTCATGCTTACTTCATAACTATTTTATGTTGAAGATTCAACTTGAGATAGATACAAAAATAAGGCTGTAAGGGAAAATTCTCTACATTATTTGGTTAATAGTTAGTATTTGAGTCTTATACAGAGATCGTGTGTCACCGTGTGTCATAGGTTTTGTCATTAATAAAGTTTGTATATATTATTTTAGAACATAGTTATGGATCGTAGTTGGATGCAAAAAAGTCGCACGAGTGATGAGTATGAGAATGGGGTGGAAGAGTTTTTAAAATTTGCTCAAAGAAATCTTACTGCTAGTAATGGAACATTTTCTTGCCCTTGTGTTAATTGTGTGAATCAAATACCACAAAATGTTGAGGAAATACGGAATCATCTTATTGTTAATGGGATTTGTAGTAGTTATACAACATGGACATGGCATGGTGAAGTGTTAGGCATGCCAAGTGTGTCTCAAAGTGATAAGGTTGATGTATATATGGAGATCGATTAGAGGACATGATCCGTGATGTTGGACAAGATTCTTTTCAGCGAGCACATGTGTATGATACTCTGTGCAGTAACAAGGAAGAACTTTTGTATCCGGGGTGCACAAGTTTCACACAGTTGTCAACCATTTTAAGATTGTTTAATCTGAAGGTGATAAATGGGTGGACTGATAAAAGCTTCACCAAATTGCTTGAGCTTTTGAAAGACATGCTTCCAGAAGGTAACACATTGCCAAACCGTATGTATGACGCGAAGAAGATATTATGTCCGATGGGTGTGACGTATAAGAAAATACACGCATGCCCCAATAATTGCATATTGTACCAAAAAGAGTTTGAAGAGTTGCATAAGTGCCCCACGTGTGGGGTATCACGCTACAAAGTGAAGGATGGTGATTCTAGTTGTGAAGAGAGCACAAAGAGTCCTCCTGCGAAGGTGTTATGGTATCTTCCAATAATTCCAAGGTTCAAGTGATTGTTCGCCAATGAAAATGATGCAAAAAAACATTAGATGGCATGTAGATGAGAGGAAGTGTGATGGACAGATTCGTCATCCGGCTGATTCTTTGCAATGGAAGAGAATTGATTCTTTGTTTCCGGATTTCGGCGATGAGCCAAGAAACCTTAGGCTTGGACTTGCTACGGATGGAATGAATCCATACGGTAACTTAAGTAGTAACCATAGTTCATGGCCTGTTCTCCTAGTAATTTACAACCTATCTCTTTGGTTATGCATGAAGCGCAAATACATTATGTTATCGACGATGATTTCGGGCCCAAAACAGCCAGGAAATGACATAGATGTTTTTCTAAGTCCCTTGATTGAAGACTTGATAACGTTGTGGGAGAAAGGCGTTAATGTCTTTGACGGGTATTCCCATGAATATTTCAAGCTGCGAGCCATGTTATTTTGCACCATCAATGACTTTCCAGCATACGAAAACTTGTCTAGGTATAGTGTCAAGGGGCATAAAGCGTGTCCTATTTGTGAACAAGACACATGCCACCATCAACTACAACATGGAAGGGAGACTGTTTACCTTAGGCACTGGAGATTTCTTAGACATAATCACCCGTATCGTAGGTTGAAAAAAGCTTTTAATGGATGCCAGGAGAAGGAAATTGCTCCGATACCCTTAACCGGAGAAGAAGTTTATCAACGGCTAAAGGACATCAAAGTTATATTTGGAAAGAAGCAAAAGCAGTCTACTGAGAAGAACATATGGAAGAAGAGGTCAGTGTTCTTTGATCTTCCATATTGGTCCAATCTTGATATTAGACACTGTATTGATGTGATGCATATGAAGAAAAATGTGTGCGATAGTATAATCGAAACACTTCTCAATATCTAGGGCAAGACAAAAGATGGTGTGAATGCTCGTCTAGATCTAGTTGCGATGGGTATAAGAGAGCAGTTAGCTCCAGAGCCAAGAGGCAAAGGCACATATTTTCCCCCAGCGTGTCATACCTTGTCAAAACAAGAGAAAAGAAGTTTATGTGAGTGTCTGCGGGGCGTCAAAGTGCCACAAGGTTACTCTTCAAATATCAAGAGGCTTGTCTCAATTAAAGATTTGAAATTAGTTGGATTAAAGTCTCATGATTGCCACGTCTTGATGCAACAACTATTACCAGTGGCTATTCGTGGCATCTTACCAAAAAAAGTTCGACATGCCATAACTAGGTTGTGCTTATTCTTCAATGTTGTATGTAGCAAAGTTATTGACCCACAGAAGTTGGATGAGTTGAAAAATGAGGCTGCTATAATCTTGTGTCAGCTAGAGATGTATTTTCCTCCTTCATTTTTTGATATCATGGTTCACTTAGTTGTTCATCTAGTGAGGGAGATTAGATTGTGTGGCCCTGTTTATTTAATGTGGATGTACCCAGTTGAACGATACATGAAGATATTGAAAGGGTATGTGAAGAATCAATACCGTCCCGAAGCATTTATTGTTGAAAGGTACATCACAGAAGAAGCTGTTGAGTTTTGTTCAGACTACTTGTCAGAAGTGGAAGCGTAGGGCTTCCTAAGTCTCTCCATGAAGGAAGATATCAACGTAAGGGTACCCGAAGTCTAAAAATTAAGAGCAAGGGTCGTGAGGAAGTGCTTCAAGCACATTTGTATATATTGAATAACATTCCTGAGGTTCAACCTTACCTATCTTCTCACAAAATTTTTGTCATGGAAAAAAAACCTTCGAATTAACGAAAAATGGGTTTTGAACGAGCATAACAAGACTTTCTTAAACTGGTTTAAAGGACAAATAATTAATGATGATACTGCTTCTAATACATTAAAATGATTGGCTAATGGGCCTAACTTTGATATCATAAGTTAGTGTGGATATGATATCAGTAAGTATTCCTTCTATACAAAAGCCCAGGATGACAAGAGTACAATACAAAACAGTGGGGTTATGGTAATAGCTTCTTCCATGCACTTCTCTAGTTCAAAAAATAAAAATCCTGTTATGGCATCTATATCTTACTTCGGGATAATTGAAGAGATTTGGGAGCTCGATTACGTTAAATTTAGAATCCCTGTTTTTAAGTGTAAGTGGGTTAACATTAATAGTGGTGTACAAATTGATGAATTAGGATTTACATTGGTGGACTTTGACAAGATAGGCTAGTTAGAACTATGGTTTTTTTACTTGGTTAGTTGCAAATGTAATTTTTTACTTATTTTTTGTTGTCTTATTTATATATAACAGGAGAAAAGAAAAAAGGCGCAACAAAATCAGGCAAATATTCACTTAATAATCGTTTTCCCCACATATTGTCTCGTGGAGGTTATGAAAAGTTTAAGGCCGCTATGAAGGAAGAGAAACTGAAACAAATTCAACAAGAATCTGATGATCTTGCCGCAGTTTCTGATATCGATCCTCCATCTCCACCGCGCCATGAGCTATGGAAAAGAGCTCGACAAAAGAAGTTAGGAGATTATACATCAGAGTCCTCATGCGAGGTTGTCGAGAGGATTGTAAGTGAATATTCATATCTAATTGTAATTGTAACACACACACAATATTACTTTACACGATTAATTGTCAATTGTTTGTTGTAGGATTCTCTGGTTGAGCAGAGCACCCAGGGAGCTTTTGTTCCACATGGACGTCAAGATGTCTTGACTGCTGCCATTGGAACACCTGAGCATCCTGGTCGTGTTTGCACTGCTGGATGGGGTGTGGGCATTAGGAAATACTTTGGGCCACCTCCATGTTATGGCCCCTGCTTAGGAGGACTACCCAGCGAGCTGTTGCAAGCAATGCAACAACAGATCGCCAAGAGTGTTGATGAACGAGTAGAAAAGGCGGTCGCAGAGGTATGTATACCCGACAAAATGAAAATAAAATTGTTTACGAAATGTAATTCAGAATGTAATTAATGTTTACAGAATTTCATGCAGAGGCTGGCATCTATGGGTTACTCCCAACAAAGCCCAGCTGACCATCCTTCTCCTAAAGCCACTGCCCGTGTGTGCACCACGGGTAGTTGTTCAACCGCCCCATCCGTTGAGTTGGAGGAGCAGCAGCCTCAACTAGATGACGTCAGAAAATTGATTTTATTGGCTGTAGAATTGAAAGGATCTGTAAAGCTACCCTTAGAGCATGATTCCTCAGATTTATTTTACATCGAGTCGAGAGAGATCACGGACCTGTGTATTGGTGGCCAATGGGTTTCAATAACTGTCATACAGTTATGGTGCACGTAAGTATCGATTATTTGTATCAGTTAATGATTTGTTATGGTGGACAATTGCTTAATGATTTGTTATGGTGGACTGTTAATGATTTGTTTCAATATTTTAGGTATCTGCATCGCTTCTGCCTAACGAAAGGCAACAGCCATCTGTATGGATTCTTGGATCCATACATGATTAGTTCATCAAGTGGCTGAAAGGTAGAGGTTGTCAAGGCCTACATCCAAAATCAGCTACACACTAAGAAGAAAGTGTGTTATCTAGCACCAGTACTATAGAGGTAAGTATATATTAATGCCTAGTTTTCTTTTGTCTACGCATGAATTGATGATAATTAATTTGTACACCATATATTGCTCCACAATACAGCAATCATTTTCAATTGATGATCATTTTTCCTAGAGATCATTATGTAGTCCGGATGTGTTCAATGAATAGAAAACAAGATGCAGACATCAAGCGCAAAGTTGACTTGTAAGCTTTTATTTGTCAAACATTAACTTAGGTTATATATAAATTATCAAAGGGCTTACTTTTCATGAATACTCTTTTATCAAAGGGCTTTGCAAGGATATTTGAAGCTAGAAGCTTATACCTAGCCTAAAAAGATTACATGGGTTTTTCCCAATGTAAGTTGCTATTAAATTTTGATAAGTAGTTAATATTGTGTTAAATAGTAGAATATATTGAATTACGATTTTCATTAAGTTTTAGAATATATTTTTTACATCAATTACTATTCACAACCGATGTAGAAAACAACTTTTTACATCGGTTACTATTCACAACCGATGTAAAAAGTCTAGTTTGAAAATTTTATTTTAATTCTTTTACAACGGTTGCCTTCTAACCGATGTGAAAAGGTTTTTTTACATCGGTTGCCCAACCGATGTAAAAGGTCTGTACATTCTATAACGGTAGTATCTACATCGCCTGAATAACCGATGTAAAAACCCCTTTTTAACCAATGTAAAATCCCCAAACTGCACTAGTGCAAGCTGGAAATGTTGTGAACACCTTCCAGCTTGCATGGGGCTGTTAGAGATATAAAAATTTATAGATTAGGAGTTAGTTTGTTACTACCTCTTGTCCTATTTATAAGAGAAAAATCACTTTTTTGGTTCATTGAATAACTCATGTATTTGGTCTATAATATAGAGCAAATACATGAGTTATTCAATGAACTAAAAAAGTGTTTTTCATCTTATAAATAGTACCAGAGGTAGTACTAGCTTGTTAGCCTATATACAGGCTTGATGTAGTCACTTTGTAATCACTTTTAGCATTTGTATCATTTCACTCAATACACTCTTATACATTTTCTCTCAATTTCTCTCCTTCCATAGATGTCATGTTTCTCAACAAATACCCTTAGAGTACTCGTTAACAAGACCCTTATATTTATACATGCCCTAACTTTCAAGCTTTCATTCACTGAAAATTAATTGAATTTATTGTCATCATACATGTACTTCAAAACATGCATTTGCAGTTACCTTTACGTACGGTACGGTGTAAATTGTAAACGTATTCTCGGAAGTGGACAAACATTGATCGTTCTCACTTACTAATAATAGTAACTCGGAAATGAAAAACGTATGGAAACAAAGGGGACACTGACAAAACTATCGTGATCATTTTAGGTTTGTAATACAATAGTCAAAGATAAGAATGAATTAATTCAATGTCAACTAAAGAAATAAATTGTTTTAAAAGAGCAAAAAATAAATGGGTTTGTCTATTTCTTCTTCACCTTGTCTATAAATAGACAACATTCAGCCACTCCATATTCATCGATACATATAGGTACGAGTCTCACATTAAGTTACGAAAAATGTATTCGAAGGCTTTACTTTTTATAGCCATGTTGTTGGCTTCCATGCTTCTCATCTCTGCTGAGGTTGCACCCAAAGACAAAGTTGACAAAAAAGATGGTAATTTTGTGCTCGAGTTTTCCACCATTAATTCATTATAGTTATTCTTAGTTGCAACTCGTGATAGTCTAGTAATAGCACTTCTCCACCAAGATATTTTCATGTTGTCAGTAGAATATTACTAATTAAGTTTAATTCAAGCCCTTAGGCTCCCTGAATTGCTGTGAGGAGAAAATGATTGCCTTTTTATTTTTTCAAAATATAATTTTTTTTTTGTACAAATTTTCAAAATATAATTTTACTTTATATTAAACGAAGCTATAGCCTGCTGGAGTCATTATATATGCATATTTAATTAATTCTTCACAATTGTGAGCTAGCTTTTTTTCTTGCCAATTTCACCACTTTGTCGGTGATAGATGCATAACAAAAATATGATGATAACATTATTTTATCTAACTGATCATATATTTCTTTTGGTATGTAGATAAAATTGAAACAGATGGGGTAAATGAGAGCAAATATGGCTATTACGGTGGCTGGGGTTACGGTGGTCCATGGCGTGGGGGTTATGGTGGCTGGCGTGGTGGCTGGGGTGGTGGCTATGGCGGTCCATGGCGTGGTGGTTATGGTGGTTGGCGTGGTGGTTGGGGCGGTGGTTGGCCTACCGAACATGGTGACGCTCATACTGATGATGAACCTCACACCTAGGCAAGAGCTAAAGCTTGTGCTAAAAATGGCGGTTGATACTATCAAAATAAATAAAGCTTCATGAGAAGCTTAGTTAGAAATATAATAAAAGTGAGAATCTTTTGTTGTACTTACTAAATGAATAATACATTTGAGTTTGAGACATGAATTTCCCTTTTCATTTCCTTTTTTTTTTTTTTACATGTCTTATGTCCTCTCCATTTATTTGGGCTAATTAAAATTATAAACACACAGTAAATATGTAATTTTTATTGTAAAAGGTGTTAAAAGTGTTTGACAATGTTGAAGATCATAACACCAAATTAACTACATGTTATAAAAGTTTATTCTTTTTTTTATATAAAATAAACGGGGCAACAGCCCAAACAAAATGATTATCTAGAAAATAGACGGGGTAATGAAGCCCGACATCTAACAAAGGACTCTCAACTCCCTTAGGGGGCATTAGAAGATCATAAACACTAAGAGGTTGACTTAACCTGCTATCTAATCCGCACACATGTTTCCTTCCCGATAGATATGAGTGAACATAATAGTCCAATCTCTGTTAATGAACCTCTATTTCAAGTGAAGAAATTATTGTATTTCTTGGAATGGCCCCCTTCCACAAAATATCAACAATGGCAGCATTGTCCATTTCCATTACTAGACTAGATGGCTTGCTCCATACTTCTAGGACATTTCCATACCATGTGACAAGACCCCAAACTTCCGCCACATAAGTTGTGCCAAAACCAATATTAGCACCATAACTTCTCAGCCACTGCCTACTTGCCACAATGGTCTACACTACAACAAAAAAGAAATTTAACGTCAGTGATTTTGCGTTGGTTAATTTTAACCAATGTTATGCTTAGGACACGCTATTTAGCGGCGCTTAAAAGGATTGATCTAGCGTTGGTTTGCAGACGACATCAAAGACTCGCGCGGCAACCCTCGTTCCCACATTTCTACCGTTTTCATTTCGCGCACATTTTCCCCTCTTTCCCTCATGATTCACGAATCACGATTCCCTCTTTCCCTCGTTCTCACGCGACAGTGATCAAGGGATTCACAAGGATTCGCAACCCTAGCCCCTTGCCTCCATGAATCACAAGGATTCCCCCTTTCCCTCTTTCCCTCGTTCTCTGTCTTGCGATTCACCACGACGTCGCCTCTGTGACTGAAGACTCCCTTGCCTTGCGCCGTCTCTGTTGTAACTTAGCAGCGCCATCTCCCTTGCCTTGCGCTGCTGCAACCCAAGTCGAACTGCTTCAAATTGCGCCGTCTTCCTTGCCTGCGCCGTCTCTACTGCAACTTAACAGCGCCTTGTTCACGATTAGTATTTAAAGTTTTTCTCTATTGCTTTGGACATTTTTCTTTATTACCATGAATGCATGAATGTGTGTCCTGCAATAGTAATCCTCATATCCTTCTTTTATGTGTGTGTATATGAATTTATAAGGAGAAATCAGTGAGTAACTTTGTGTGTGCTACTATGGATAGTGTCCTTCTCTATTTTTTGTTTCCTTAATTTTTCCCAAATTTCTTTGAAAACACTAGGTGTTTGAATTTCAACAGAACATTCCTCAAACTGGTTGTATTGATTATGACATTGAGTTGTACATTTCATATTATGGTATCAGTTTCATAGTTCATCCCCCAATTCAGATTTCTCCAAAAATCCAACCCTAACCTCACCTTAGTCTCAATTTTATCTATGTTTTTAGTCCAAACCGAAAATTTACTTACTAACAATAATATAGCCTGCTGGAAGTGATTTTGAGTACCGATATGTAGAGTTTTGGTTCAAGCAAATGGATAAACTGACGCACTATATCAATAAAGTTAGGGTCCACTAATGAGAGTGGTAAATGTGAAGTATTTAACGTCACAAGTTAGTATAATATCTTACCAAATTGGTGTGATTATTTCTCTTATTTCTAGCAGTAGGTATCATTGAAAGAGCTATTGTTGAGTCACATTCTGATTTAAATAAACACTTGTTTGATTTTGCCTACTTTTTAACATAAAGCAACTTTTCAGCCTAAAGCTCAAGTGATTGAATAGGAATGTACAAGAAAACTTATAAAAAGGAATGAAAAGAAAATATTGAAGTTGCTTTGCACTAACCTAGGAGATTAATCCCTTGGTTGAACATTAGATGCACTAATATGTTAATATAGCTGAATGTTGAAGTTGCCAACATGTTCAAGTTAGCTGAGCTATTGATCTTAAGTCAGACTGAAATATTCCTTTACTAAACTCAGGTTTCACCATTTAATACAAGTCCTGTGTTTGTGAGTATCATGAGTTTTGTGTAAGGTGGTTGTGAGCATCTGTTATTATCACTTTCTTAACATATAGGAAAAATACGTTTTGTCTACCTGTACCCCAATCTATCTATTATAAAAACAGAACCGCGAGACAATACGTTGACATTTCATCAAATTGTATGCCACGTAATTCTATTTTTTTGCTGTGCAAAATTTACTGTTTGCTGTTTTATGTTTGCTCTGATCTGATTATGGGATATGATCGGTTCAATATCTAAATCTGTTACGTGTTTCTTGCAATGTCTGTCAAGAATCTCTTTATTGACATTTTTCTTTGTTGGATTTTTTGTTCTAATTTTTAGTTCTTGATTGCATTCAATATTTTCTAATTCTGGTTCTTGTTATTTTTTGAACCTTTATCCAATAGTTTAAAGGACCCTAACATTACCATAGATTCACATATAACATGAAAGAATCAGAATATATATATATATATATATATATATTAATAGAGAACTTGTATTTTTACTCATTAGCAGTGTCCTTACTATAACATAGAATAAAGTTGCAACTGACTTATGAGTGTTTTCTTAAAATGCAGTGAGACTTGGGCCAAAAATAACTTATACAGTGAAAGGAAATCTAAGTTTAGGAGCTAGAATTCTTCAAGTTGGAGGACTAGAAAAAGTGTTCACGCAACTATTCAGTGTAAAAGAGGGAGAGAGGCTACTTAAAGCATCTCAGTGTTACCTATCAACAACATCTGGTCCTCTAGCGGGCCTCCTCTTCATATCAACTAATATAGTTGCCTTTTGCAGTTAAAAAGTCAATTTATCAGAACACATTACAAGGTAAACACGCATACTAATTTGTACAAGAAGCCTCTATTTATGTACTTTACATGGACGACTTCTAGGGTGGACAATGAATCATATGGTCTACGATGGACCAATGCTTGAAAATAGCTCGAAACTTCAACGATGACCGACATCGGCTCCCATATGTAGAAGCTCACGGTCTTCTAGATCCACTCGACTAAGAGGTGACCCAATTGGTGCTAGTTCGGTAAAACACAAAGAAAAACGAATATGATGAATTTTGAGGCAGTCATATGCATTTTTTTTTTTTTTGCCGAACCGGTACCGATTGGGTCACAATCTCAGTCATGTGGATGTGGAAGACTATGAGCTTCTACATACGAAAGGAGACATCTGTCGCTGTCGAAGTTTTGAGCTATTTTCAAGCATCAGTCCACCGCAAACCACATGATATGCTATCTCACCCTAGCCATAACCCTTTACGTGTTCATAAAAATTGAAAACTATCTGTACTTGCAGGTTGTGATTCTACTTGAAAAGGTAAGTTTTGTTAACCAAAGTGAACATGTGAAGAGACCTTCGGAAAAGTACATAGAAATTGTTACGATGGATAATTTTGACTTCTGGTTTATGGGTTTCTTCAATTATCAGAAAGCTTTCAAATATCTAAAGCAGGCTATCTCCCAATCTTAAAGAAGGGAAAAGTAGAAGTATACTTTAGGGGCTATGATTTTGTAGGGAAATCGCGCAATAATCAAAGATAAAACGCAGCGGGAAAAAAAAATTCTCTTCCATGGATCCTTGCGAATGGTCATGATTCGGGGATTGCGTTGGTTACCTCTTGTAGCGCAGACCGTTGCCAGGCGAATCGGAGTCGAGCACGGCGTCGCATCGATGACAACGCCTACGTAGTCCACACGAGCAGGACTTTGAATGGGAGGCGCCACCGCTTCATCTTGTGCTAGCCGAAACAGAGCCGGCAGTCACGAACGCACCCAAGGTCTCTCAGTATGGCTAGGGTTAATTCATTGTCTGAACTTTCAGCGTAAGTGTTCTATTTATAGAACCACTTAAGACTGACCTAGCGGCGCACCGTAGCTTACTATGTGCTGCGTTGCACTTGACTTACGATGGTGCGTCATAAGAGCGCACCAGTGAATAAAACGAGTCTTACTCATTTATATTTAATCTCCCATTAATCTGTTCTTATGTGTGTGACCCTGTAGGTTCCCGTAACGTTAGCAATAATATTAAATCACTATTTAATATTATAAACAGAGAGCGGTGTTTAGCAACACATCACTGCTACCCAAGTAACGAGAATATCAGTGTCATGACGTAACCTTTTTGTGATAATGATCATGTGTATAATTACCCTTTTGCCCATATATCTATATTGAACACAAGGCATAGTGTGTGTCACCCTTGTATAGTTCAACAATATATTCCTTGATACCCAAGTAGACTAAGTAACAACAAATAAGATCAATATCTCATATTGACTTATTTCAGCATGGTCATGCATTTTACAGTCATACTCTATCAAGGGGCCCACAGATATTACTCCTGCTATGTATGAGGGGCAAATCCGATCTAGGTCACTCATGTCCCTCTACATGACTCGTGGAGTGCTCAGTTAACCGACTTTATAATTGTCTTGTTACAGACAATGTTTGACGGCAACAAAACACTCAACTCCTTATGTAGGGACCATAGTGGTTTCAGGTCAAAGGGTGGAATACACCACTATCACTATGAGAACAACTTATGACACTTACATAACGCACTATGTAGTATTCTCATAGCGGGTCAATCCAGTACACAATTACCCTAATGTGTACCTATGCGGTGACTTGATATCTCATATCTATAGCCTGTGAGATAAGGTTATAAGTCCACCCACATAATAGTCTTAATGTATTATTATTGCCCTTATTGATAATAATACTCGACTACGGATATTTAAGAGTAAGTTCTATAGTATCTCACAACCGAGTCATCTACTCGATGTTCTATTAAAATTGAACTTTTACTCAAGGACTTTATTACGTTGAAACAAACATAATAACTGAAATGCCTCATATAATAGATAAATAACATGATACAAATTATAAGTTCGAAAGGAACTACATTGGCCTCTAGGGCTTACACTAACAAATATCTGAAGCAGGCTATCTCCCAATCTTAAAGAAGGGAAAAGTAGAAGTATACTTTACGGGCCATGATTTTCCCACCTCCCCACTTTAATTTTCCCACCACCCATATTTTTAAAAATCCAATTTTACCCTTGCCCTAAAAATACAAAAATCCAATTGTCTCTCACATCTCTCCCTCACGTGACTCTGTTCCTCACCTCCCTCACATCTCTCCCTCTCAAACCTCACCTCTCCTCCATCTCTCCCTCCCTCTCTCTCGCCCTTTCTCATTCTCTCCCACGTTTGAAGGCGTTTTATCTTGTTGTTAACTTGATTGAAGGCATTTTATCTCCAAGCTAAGGTGCGTTTTTTTTCCTGAGATCTCTGGTTTTCCGGATTCTTATTACCGAAATATTCCGGATATAAGAATCCGGTAGTTCAATTATTCCCGGTATTTAGAATCCGGAATTTGCCGGATTTAAGAATCCAAATTTTATGTATGGCTGAATTTTTGCATGTTTTTTCCTGTGCAGTTTCAGTGGACTTTCCAACACTGACACAGACAAACATGACTTCTGTTCTTGCTGTTGTATATTCCGGTGGTCGGATTAAAAGAGATGACAACGACATCACATTTGAGTGCGAAAGTCCAAAATCTTTTAGGATAAACAGAGGCATCACCCTTAATGCCTTAAAGAAAAAATGTTAGTGACATAGTGGTTCGACCAGGAGACGATCGAAGGGTGTGTGATATCCATTATCGATATCCTATTTCTTGAGAACACGGGCGTGCTGAATATGATGTTCTGAAACTTGGAGATAATGGTGACGTGGAGACGATGTTCACCGTCTTTTCACAGTATGCTAGCATTGACCATATTATCTCCACCTGCAGGAAACCAAGATCTGTGGACGAAATAACCGCCATGTGCACTGATCCAAAAACGTCAAGCGTCACCAGTTTGACACAACCGTGATGTATTTTATTGTTGTTGTTGTATTTTGCGTTGTCATTGCATTCAACCAAACATTTAAGTTGTATTTTGCGTTGTTATCCTATTTCGCCTTTTTTTTAGTTATTGTATTTGTGTTATTATTGAATGTCACCTTGTTTTTCAGTTGTCGTATTTTGCATTGTCATTGAATTTACCTTGTGCTTTGTTACGAATAACAGAAAATTTGTGAACAAATAAAATACATATATCTCAAAATACAAATACAAATATATGTCTGATCAAAATACATATGAAAACACTAAAAGAGTGCTACTACTCGCGCCTATGCCTGACCAGTCACCGTGCATATGTCTGAAGGCCGGGGGCATGCTAATCTCTGGAGCTCTAGCATCAGCTCCCAACCATCGGTGTCAGGCTGGATGTGTAGGCGTCTGTTCATCACTGCCTGTGCAATCTCATCCACCCTATCCCATTTAGCACTCTACGACAACAAAAAAAGATATTATTTTCTAATTGACAGCTGTTTAAGATATAAATAAATAAGACTTATAACTATAACATACCTCTGGTAGTGGTGGTGGTGATCCTGGAACTGGTACATGATCAGGATAAATGTATGGATGTGAGATACGTCGGAACCAGTCCATGTATCTAGGCTCCATGTCCGGAGATCCAGCCCCACCCGAGGACCAAGCGCAATGACGTGTTGATCAAAATGAAGCCACCTCTCATCCATCTCATCTGGACTGACCGACTGCCGTCTAATGTCCTGGGGATCGTCGGGTATGCGCTGCACATGTCCAAACTGGCGCAATACCCTGTCTAGCAGGTATGGATACATCAGAGACCCGAACCAGATGAAGCCTCTGAATAAAGAGATAGGGTAGAACTCCCGCGCTCGCCTGTGACCTACACACGGGTCCCAGGTAACATCGCCTACAGTTAGACTATCTAGGGCCCATCAGTATGGCCTCACCAGTCATGCGCCCCTTACCACTTCCCAATGAGAGGCACAGGGTAGTTCATCCTCATACGTCGGATCGACATGTCTGGATCCGAAGTCATCTGTCTGAAAGTGCTCATAAATCCAGGTCTGCATGAAAATTAAAAATTCTGATACCTGCCACCTTTACAAGTATAAGAAAAATTATTTAATATAACAACATTCGTACCTATAATAGGGTCGTAAAACCTGCCACCTGCTTCGTCTTAAACATGCTCGCATCCTTCAGCTGGTCGTACAAATGTGTAAAGGCCATGGCACCCCATGTGTAGGTATGGGCACGGCTCAAGTCCCTAAACATGTGCAAATATTCTATACGCGTCAAGGACCAACTCTTCTCGGCGAACAGAGTGGTGCCGACAAGGTGCAATAGGTAAGCCCTGGCTGCCATGTCCCACTCTTCATCTCTACAGCACCTCGTGTATACCACGCTGCGCAGCTACTCCAATCGAACATAAATACCTCTATTCCTCTCAATCTCAAAGATCGCATCGAGGTCTAAAGGCGCTATGACAGCCCAAAGCAAAGTAGCGGTTGTGCGCCTTTATCCGGTTATTGCCATGGTATAGAACGTCCCCATCACTAAAAAAAATGGAGTAGTTTTGAGACGTCATCCAAAGTGACCGTCATCTCACCGATCGGCAGGTGGAAGTTGGAAGTGTCTGAATGCCATCGGTCCACAAAAGTAGTGATCAGTCCTTTGTCGATCACCTTGTAGCAAACCTGCCTGAGTGGATCAAGCTTTGACTCAATCAAAAGACCATCAAAACCATCAATCTCTGCACGAGGGCCAAAAGCAGATAGACTAGTGTTGTGACTGATGACCCTCACCTCTCCCCGCAACTGACATCAAAACAGTACAAGCCAATTACATTTATAAATAAATCAAAATAATGTTTAAAAAAAATAGTGTTACTTACATCGGGCTCAACCCACAACCGTGCGACCACATGTTCTCGTCCATAACTGATGAGAACTGATCTGTCGTATGGGCCGCCAGGGAATGACTTTGGGTCCTGATCTGTGGCCTGCTGCTGTGCGTGATCCTCATGGGTAGCCTCATGAACCGCGACCCCTAATCCTAATGTATCGGCTCCTGTATCGGCTCCATCTGGCTCTGTCTGGCCCACGATGTATGCGTGCTCTGGCGGCGGCACATGCGTCACCTACAGCCTCAGGCACACCATACTGAAGTCAGTGCTGCTTGTCCTGCTGCTTGCGCGCTGACATAGTAGGTCTCCTCTGGTCTTCAACAATAGCTGATATCTAACCACCCCTAACGGGTGCACCACCCCTAGCGGCTGCACGACCCCTCGCGGCTACACCCCTCGTACATGCCATAATTCTGTAAAATAAATTCATAAAATTAATGTTAATATGGTTATTATTATATTTTTTTTAAATAAAATATAAATAAAAAATAAATTAATTAATTGTTGAAGTTTAACAAATGTCCGGATTCTTGAATCCGGAACAATCCAAAACAAGAATCCGGAGGAACAAAATGAATTAAATCAGAATCAAACGTCCATATTCTTGTTTACGGATTGATCCGGATTCAAGAATCCGGAAGTTTGAAACTGATTTAATTCATTTTGTTCCTCCGGATTCTTGTTTTCGGATTGATCCGGATTCAAGAATCCAGTATACCAGAGAACGCAGAAAAAAAAAAAAAAAAAGAAAGGGAGGAGGATTACCTTGAAGACGAAGTGGAGAGGAAGTGACTGAGAGGGAGAGAGACGTTCCACAGAGGGGGAGAGACACGTTCAAGAGGGAGAGAGACGAAGTGAGAGGGATGTGACTGAGAGGGAGGTGAGACGTTGCAGAGAGGTAGAGAGACGAAGTGAGAGGGAGGTGACTGAGGGAGGTGAGGTTCGAGAGGGTGAGGGAGGTGAGGAAATGAGAAAGGACGAAGGGGAGGGGTTAAGGGATTTCAGAGGGATATTTTTGTCTTTTCATTGGCTGGGGTAGGTGGGAAAATTAAAGATGGGAGGTGGGAAAATCATGGGCCTACTTTACTCATTCTACTTGTTTCACAAGTAACCATAGTGTGAAGCCGAAAAAGGCCCAATACAAGCAAAAACATTGTACATAGTCTTCTTGACAAGAAAAAAAGAAGAACAATGCAAGTTTATTCTCCAGTTCTTAACTTCTTCACTCGAACAGATTCTATATGTTTTGTGAAGTTATGCAATCACGATCTGAACACCACGCTCTACACATCAATATGTGTAATGTAATGAGTCACCAATTATGGGTAAACAAACTTCAATTGCATGCTCAAATTTTTTCTCTTTCCTACTTTGTGTTTGTAACAAAGAAGATTTGAGAGTTTAATTTGTAGGAAGCAAGGAGTTTTGCAGTTACATATATAACTGTTGGTGTTGCTGTATAAATCAGCTTGTGTGGATCTAGATGAATTACACCAACCACAAAAAAAAAAAAAAGTAAAAAACTTGGAAACAAAGAACAAGAAGAATCTCTCCCTCTCTCTTTTATGTAAATGCGAGAAGAAAAAAAGAAATTAACTTAGTGGCTGAATGAATCCCTCAACAAAATAAGCTATTGCCTCTACTAGTAAAGCAAATATTAACATATCACTCTTTCCAGAATACTTATACTTGAGAGAGGAAAAGTTGAAATCCCTCAAAGAATGGCACGAATCCAGATTGCATAGTATATTGTAGAGTTAGAATTTAGAATGAGCCAAGGAAATTGGAGGAATATAGAATTTTAAAAAAGGTAATTGTGAGTAATTATACCAGTAGAGGAAGCCAAGTCAACAAATAGAGGTTGCAAAGTTGTTATAACAAGACGAAAAATGCTAAACAATACGAAATTTGATTCCCACGAAATTCAACGAATACACAGTGACCGTGTGACGGAGTTTTTCATTTAAATCTATTTTATTTGTTTTTTATTTCAAAAAACCAAATCCGACGGATTTGTATTCGCGCAATTCTTGCCGAAATGCTTTCGTGAGAAATAGCATTCCTATAACAAGACACATGGACACAAGGGTTGTGAGGAGAGGTGCACATCAAAGAGTGGGCATGGCATATATAACGGAAGGAAGGCAAGGGAAGAGGGCAGGGAAAGTGTGATGTAATTTTTGATTCTCTCTCTATTCTGTTATATTCTCTGATTCTGCTTCTTTGTACCACTCGACTCAGTCTTTCCCTTTATTTTCTTGCTTATAACTTGTACTCCTTCCGGCCAATACATTGGACGTTGAAATTTCCCTTTCATAGTTGAATTCAATAGAACAGTATTTGCATTTCATTTCTGTTGTTGGTTTCATTACATTGGTGCTTTCATTGTCACCATGGCAGAGCACTCATTGATGCATAGGTTATAAGCCAACATCACAAGAGTTGATGAAAAATGAAGAAACGGCACCTTGCTGAGGAAGCTCAGTTTGTCCGATTTAAACATATGGAAGCAACTACTAGCACTCGATTGTACAACATTCAAGCTAAGTTGGAAATCATACTTCATAAAAACAACTTACCGCCACCGAGCTCTTACCATCGTGCTGTGAATTCATTTAAAGAGACTCTAGGACAACCATTGTATTCGCTCCTCATATCGTCCATGGCTAAATCATCAGGAAAATTTAATCGGCGAATGGTTGAATATTCCCGAGAGAACAGACAGTCGTGTACAAGAATCATCGACCTGTTGTAAGAGGAGATCGATGCTCCAGAATCGTTGCACGAAGCTAATCTCCCAATTGCATATGAGTTTCTTCCTTCCACGAAACAGATCCATTCACTCGGTGAGACAAATTTAATGGTCAAAGCGGTGAAGCTGACAGTGTCTTCAATGGCAAAATTATGGATCTACCGAAAGCAACAACAAAGACGATCATCAATGCTACAAAATCATTCGGTAGCAACAAAATTGAGGTTGAAAGCTATATTCCTTTCATTGTGCCCACAAATCAGAAGCTATTTCCAAGAATCACCTAAGCTGCAAGCCCTTGGATCGTAAGTCTTTTCTCAACCAAGACACACTCAACCCACTCTCAGGTGAGTCTTGTAGGGGTATCATATGCTTTGTAAGTCCATCTAAATTGGTGTCTGTGACACCCACTACCCTATTGCTCAATTAATGCGTTAATAACATGCACGAAGTAATCAAAATATGTAGTTTATAAAAAAATTTAAACGATGTAGGAGTTCATGTTGATAAGTACTGAAAATATCGTTTGCGGAATCATTGAAAACCATAAATAATGTTACAGAAATAAAACTCGTAAACCTCGATATCTTATATCTTAGAGTTAAACCCGTAGTCTTTACATCGGAATTATAAAAAATAATAAATCATAAAATAAATCCTAAGCTAAGAAGCATCGCGTAGACTACTCCTCTGCATCCATGTCTATGTCATCACCTGCAGGAACCTAGTCTACTCGTACACATGGTGAACAAGTAGTCACAAACACATAGGGGTGAAGAATCATACTCGTTATGAAAAGATACACGACATGGGAACAATAAAACATGATGCGGAAACATTGAAAACAAATGACACTTTATCAGTCCAATCACATCGAACACTAGACAATCAACTATCCCACATTGGCAAACCAGCTAATGCTAATCTAACAACATACTCCATCTAATCATGAGGATCCTTCCAACTCCTGGTAAGCAGATGAGAGTGCCCTCAACATCCAGAGACACAAACAAAGTCTAGTCAGGGTGATCCAATGTATGAATAAGACGCCCAGCAGTGCCCCGCCTTTATATAAGATTCCCCTACTGGCAACTACCCGTAATGCCGAGCAGGGCTCCTCGTGGCCGTCTCCAAATTGTTCTCCATAAATGCAAGGCATCCGACCTAAGTGTCAATCAATCGTGTGTGACTCAAAACCCCGAGCCACTAACTAATCACATTTTAGTGATCAGTAGGTCGTAGGGTCCGCTACGCCAACAAACCCGTCGATGAGTTTCCCAAAAAACCAGATATCCAACAAACCCGTTAGATATGAAATCTAATCAAATCGACAATCACACACTAGTCACAAATCCATGACCAATAAACATGCATTGAGGGTAATAAGTCGTTACCCTATTAATCTAGGTCAAACATTAGGCATGTTAAAGGTCTAGGTGATTACTACCCTCAACCAACCCTTACAAGACATTTAAACAGGTTTTCAAACAAGAAGCAGGTGTATGAATCGATTGATAACTTCAATTCACACGTTTTTTACGCTGTTGTGAATCGATTTATGCAGGTATGAATCGATTCACAGACCTGCAGAAGTGCAACAAAGCTGTTTTTCTGCACTTTCACAAATTATGGACCTCTCCTAAGTGAAGTGATTTTGCATCACAGAGAAGGGGAGTTGAACGGGTTGAACTGTGACCTGTGAAATCTTACTCCTGAAAAGTTAACTAACTTTCTCTCAAGTGTTCACTTGGAGTAGAGAAGGTTAAAGTGACAGATATATAAACTTTCTCTTAGGTAAACAAAAGATTAAATGAATGATAGTGAAGACTTTAATAAATAATGTGATGATAAGAAAAGTTATGTTCAGTTTCTTGGTTTAAGTAAGTTTCCTTTATGAGAACTTTAGACTTGATTTTATCTTGATCAAAATAAAGTTTAGATGAAATAAACTTTCTCACATGCACAGAACTGAAACTAAAAGAGATAAGAGATAGAAAGTGACACACAAGAGTTATAGTGGTTCACCCAATTTAGGCTACTGCCACTCCTCACGTCCAGTCAGTATTTCCACTATTTTTCCAAATAGTTACACAATTTGTCAAGCCCCTCCAAGGCCAAAAGCTTTACAAGATAGTTTTCTTATACAGCTCTATTAACTATCTCACTTTAGAAACTTACACAAGTTTAGAAAGTTACTCCTTGAACCTTCTCACCAACACTCACCACCTTGTTAGTTTGGTAGAAGTATAACAAGGTTACAGGTTACAATAATAAAGGTTTGTGGGATTGAGAACAGCATGAATACAAGATTACACAAGGTAAAGGGAAAGCTACAACACACTCAGCAGAAAGTATCCCAGAGAATGTTTGCGCAAATACTAAGTGAACATGCGAGAAAGTTCGTATCTGGCTTTGATTTGATTTCAGTGCTTCACGTAAACTCTCACACCACAAAATGGTGCTTCTGAAGTCTATTTATAGTTTCTCTTCATTTATGACAGTTGAAGAAGGCTCCACTAGCTTCTGTTAGGTAGAACTGCTTTTGTGTCAGGCAAGTACATTGCTTCGCAGTCTTGCAGTCTTGACGTGTTAACTTTTCAACAGGTGGATCTAACCTCCTTCTTCTCGAACTTTCTCAAAACTGACTCAAAGACAGGGCATAGTCTTCCTCGTATTTGACTTTAACAGCTTTTCCACGTGATTACTGAGAGAAAAAGGACTTGTTTCAATGCTTTTAACTTTTTCTTCCTGAGTAGATAATCTTTATCTATTGAGAGAAAGTATCTTCAACTTTCTCTTATTGCTTGGTAAACTTCCTCAAGATAGCTAGCCGTCATTTCTTTGCTATGTGAACTTGAACTTTCTTTTGCTTGATGTCTCACGAAACCTGTCTTACACAATCACCCTCAAGTAAAGACATTAATGAGTAATGATCAGAAAACATAAACCATGATCCAAAGGTTTGATCATCAATCAAAACACTAGTTAAGGGATTTTGCCTCAACACTAAGTGATCCCACATCTAGACCAGTATTTTAAACATTTCCTAAATTATTCTTAAGGTCTTAAACATTAATATTACCTTTAAACCCTTAATTAAACTCTTGATCATAGATTTTAATATTCAATCTCATATTCATTCAAGGCTTCCTACAATACCCTCTTTTAATCTTTAACCTCCTCATTAAGTTCATTCTTAATTAATCTTTTACAGTGATGCCTTAAACTAATCCTTTAATCAATAACGATCATCAATCTAATTATTAACTCTTAACCTCCTATGGTCCAATTACGTAGCTGTCTTAGTTTCATTCATAGAAATTGACCAATAATTAAAATTTATAGAATAAGCATTCAATAGTAATTCCATCCACTATCCAAATTTCTAACCTAACCTACAAGTACATATACAACCAAAAACAATACATACAATCCATGAGACAACTATATAATCTCAATTAATCATTCCACAACAAAGACCCAGTAGACATACATTAAATCATCCAAAAGTCATAATCAATAACCTTTAGGGTACCTTGCTCCTACAAGGGCCTCAAAAGTAATTAAAATAGAAACACAAAACATCAACCCACTGCTCAAACAATGGTTTAAAACAAAGAAACTTATCCCGCGAGACATAGGAGTCATGGGACACCCCAATCATGCTAATTAAAGCCCTATGCCTCTTTCCATAGGATCATTCACCCCCCATACCATAGAGTAATTTGCAGCCTTCACAAGGTTCTTAAGAGTCCCGAAATTGAATCCTTTCCCGGTTCATAGTAACACGACAACCATGGAATCCAAATCTAAAATTAAAATTGAATCTTAAAGGAATTTGAAAAAAGACAGATCTGAATATCTAACTTACCTAAAGAATTCATTCTTTATAAATAGAATATGAATAGAGAGAAAGCAAGAAGGCTGTCTTCTGATCACGGCCTTGAAAGTGAAATTCGATTCGGTAGAGAAAAGAGAGAGAACGGCTTAAAATGACAAGGAGAGCTCTTGAAATTCGAGGGTTCTTTGAAAACTTTTAGAGGGTGATTAAAAACTAATTTTCAGAGTCTTAATTGGTTTAGGTCATGATCCAAAAGTTTCATCGCGATTAGAAGCGAAACGGGGCGACTCGTTAATTAAAAAATACAGTTTGCAACTGTAAATCGATTCATGCACGAGGTGAATCGATTCACAGACCTGATTTTGGCTAAAAAGTTATTTTCCCTCTTCTAAGGCTATGTAGTCTTTCCTAATGATATTCCCTATTAATAAAACCATCAAACACTTATAAAACAAGACACAACTAAACCTAAAATATCGAGCATATAAAAATCATAGAATCCAGGGTGTTACGGTGTCTGTAGTCTTCGAATTGATGAATTTCACAAGAGTTTCTATTACTTTCCGGAGGTCGATAATCATGCGGTTATCATCAGCATTGGATGCACCACTTGAACCATTAGACTTACCCTATTGTGTAGTGGCACAACCTCCACTGCCACCGGAGCCACCAAATTGGAGTTGCTGCTTAGTGGCTTGTTGTGTAGAGTGGAGACAAAACTTGGTTCAATCGATACTAACGACATAATTTAGCGCAACATGGAAACAAGATAGAGGGGGCGAATACGATGTGTTCCAACTTGATCCCTTTCCAAAGAAAATGGGCTGAACCCAACCCAATAGTGACAAGCGTTGGGCCTCTAAGAGATTTGGGACCATTCTAATCCTCACCCCACCGCTATGTCTCCGACTCGGGTTCTCTGCGTTAGAGTTTCTGTGTTTCCCTTCATTTGTGGAAAGAGTTGGACCTATATGTTCCTCTCCAGCAATTACTTCGAATTAAACGTGGTTATCTCCACAAAATGACACGGTATTACTATACAGCACCTCAGTTTTCGCTTTTGGATTATTGACTACTACCTTGGATGTTTCATTGGTTGTTTTAGTTATCATTCAATTAAGTAGCTATGCAACATTGAATGGATTTCTGGGGAACTGACAAAACACGCATCACCTTCCTTACTTCAACAACATTGTGAAAAAGTTTGGGCAAATGTTACTTAACCATGCAGTGACACATGATTTTGCTTCTAATTTTGTTTGCTCAAAAGCCTTTCACACGTGTTTTCCTTGTGTGGTTTAGCGGATATGGCATGCAAGCCTTTTGCCATGGGTGAGGCTTAGGTAGTGGTCCTATGGAATGTAATAGTATTGGGCTACAATAGAGTTAAGCAATTTGAGGAATCAAAAATGGTTTTCATTCATATGGAGAGGACATAGGTATCACCCAATTTAACTATGTCAGTTTTGATACTTGCAGCGTGTTCCAAATTAAAGGATTTAGATGGGGGCAAGTACATTTGTCACAATATCAATGGAGCTCATACAAATATGTATGTTGCACAAGGTGTTTTTTTACGGTATGCAGATCTAAGATATAATTTCTTCACCTTCCACAGTTACTGGGTTTACCAATACCGGTTGGATTGATTTAGCAACAAAGTCTTTTGATCAAACTCCTGAAAGAGTTTACGTTTCTTTGTGACCCTTCATGTTGAAAGGGGAGGTTCTGTGAGGATGCCTACAACTCTTTAGGGTGTAGTTGGTTTCAAATCAACTTTTGTTCATATACGTCATCTTGGAGTTATTTCTCTAAACGGGACAGTTGGGATGGTGGGAACTCTAGTAGGCACTATGGAGGACACATTGCTCGTGTATACAACAGTCAGAGGAAAAATTCCACCTCATCAACCCTCTGATATACCTCACAAGATAAATCTTCCACTACTTCCCTTAAAAAAAATAAAAAAAATCCTTATCTGACATCAAGGTGGCAAAGTATGGGAAGTTGTTTGATGATTGCAGTGATCATGTCAGAATATGATCTTCCAATTATATGAGCAAGCCCCACAGTTGTTATGGTTGCAAGATGGTAGTTGTCACTCTATGAAAAATAGTAGTAGTGTGCCTTGCACAGTATTTAACAATTGCTGCAAAATGTTACAATTTACTTGATTCTTTTCAAGAGAAACCTGTTACAGCAAAATGTTGGACATGTAGCATTTACCATCTATTTGTGCCAAAGTTGTGCTGTTGATTTCGATTGTTATCGGTGGCGGACTTAGGACCCTGGCCCGGGGGTGCAAAAAAAAAAAATTAAAATTATACGTCATTATAAAATCACTGATCCTTGATACCCCAATTTTGTCTGCCCCTTTCTTTTTAAATTTTTGCTTATATATATATATATATATATATTGTAAAAAATAAAAATAAAAATAATTTGTTAGTCTTGAAATAAAAAAGAAGAAGGCAAAAAAAATGAATAAAGTGAGAAAGAAAAGAAAACAGAGAAGAGAAAAAATAAAATAATAAGCAATAGGGATGCAAATAAAGGTACTGAGGGTGCCGATAGCAGCCTCAAAGACTCTCTCCTCAGATCTTTGGCCGAAGTCGGCCACCCCAAAGAGCCCACCGCTCTTCATCCTGCTCTCTCATTCGCGCACCTCCTGTTCTTCTGCATAGCGCCCCCTGCGCACTCCCTCTCTGGTTCTCGTTTCTTGCACCCCGCTTTTCTTCTCCGCACGTCCCTAGCCTAGCGCCTAAACCACGCGGATCCGGCCCAATGGCCCAGTCCCTAAATAACCCTTATTCCTAAAGAGAACCTCTCACCCCATGATCCCCTCACTTCAGCCGCTCTCTCCCTTTCATCACTCCTTCTCTCTACCACTTTCCCATTCCCTCTAAGCCTAACCCTAGATTCGCTGCGATGCCCCTCCCCTTCTTATCCTCGAATTCCTCTCATATCTCTCCTTATCTCCTGGGTTTAGGCATGGGTACAAAGAAGCACAAAAGAAATCCTTTGGGTGGTTGTCACACTAGGGAACCGACGCGCTACTCCTTTCCCCCTCATTCTACACTCTCTCCCTTTCTTTTTCATCCCATCATTCTTGGCCTCCTCCTCCTTCTCTCTACCACTTTTCCATTCACCCAAAGAAAAACCTAACCCTAATTTCCTCCTCTCACAGCCGCGATGCATCACCTTCCCCTCTTCTTCTCTTCCTTTCCTTCTCCATCCTCTATCTCCCATAATCAGAAACCTTAAACCGCAACAATCTCTCCCCCAATCTTCCATTTCTTTCCTTTTTCTGTCCCGCAAGTTATTTGATTTTCTTCAGAGTGTGCAGAGGAGAGTGAGTGTGGGTCTGGGGTCAGGGTGCAAAATATAAATTTCAAAGGGGTCAAAATTAAAATTTTATGGGGTGGTAAGTGAAAAAATTTAAGGTTCAGGGGGTGCAAGTGCACACCCTGACCTGAACGTGGGTCCGCCACTGATTGTTATTTTCTGCAACCAATTTCCATTTCGAAGACCAACACAATTATGCATAACTCCTTGCAAGTTCCACAAGTATTAACCCAATGGGAGGACTTAGCCAAAAGTGAGGAAACATGGAAAAATGCTACTAGTATCCAACAACATTGTCCAAACTTCAACCTCAAGAACAAGGTTGAATTTCATGGGGCGGTAATGTAATGATGCCAGTAGAGGAAGCCAAGTCAGCAAATGGACGTAAAAAGTTGTTATAGGACATGTGGACACAAGGGTTGTGACGAGAAAGGCACACATCAAATAGTGGGCATGACATATATAACAGAATCAAGGCATGGGAAGAAACCATGGACAATGTGATGCGATTTCCGAATCTCTCTCTATTCTAGTCTACTATTATCAAATTATGCTTCGTTATCCCTCTATTCTCCACTCAGTCTATCCCTTTCTTTTCTTGCTTATGACTTGTACTCCTTCTAGCCTATACATTGGAAGTTGAAGTTTCCCTTTCATAGTTGCATTTTATAAAATAGTATTTGCATTCCATTTCTGTTGTTCGTTCCATGACAATGTGAAAACTAAAATAATAGTATTTTATTACTCATAGACATAAGCCAGTGTGTTGGAGATTTCCATTAAACATTAACCGCTGGGGGGTTTGAGTGAATTCCACAACAAATAATGCAAATTACACGGTATGTCTATTCATAGGGAGTGTTTATCCTATAAAGTGTGAGGTGATATTAATTTCTCTAGTTTACCTTATGTTTTGCATAAGAGATGAGCGGAACAACTTTCTAGGAAGTGGCAGCATTAGAAACCGAGACTTTTGTGCTCTTGGATGATGATGAGAAAATCCCAGAGGTCAGCAAGTTCAAAAGGATGTGATCCCTCTTCCTTCCTCGACCTAACCCCTAGATGATACGAGTCAGAGTGAAAGTCACAAAAGGGCTATCGAAGGTTCCTTTTCCCTCGGGCCAAGAGGCACAGTCACCATGACGAGTAAAGGAAGAAAAAGAAGTATTCCTTTAAGGCAGATGGTTCTTTTGTATTGTGACTCACCTCGTCTACGGCCTGCATGGCTCCTTATCTTGGTGTTTAGGCCGAGTACCCTTTACCAATGGGGAACAAACTAGATTCGAATGGCTGCTTCTTTCCTTTTGATCACTTTTAGGCAGACTTGGCTGATCCCTCAAGGTTATATTCCTCATCACCTACCTGATTCTTTATGTAGTTTCCCAAGCATTCATTGCAGATTAACTCTTCTATGGTTCTCGTAGACTTTGCACGACCAATGTTTATGTTTGGGCCCTTTCCTCCTCAACGGGGGAGGTTTTGGCACAACCAGGAACTCTATGTGCAACACCTCCTGGTAGATCTAGATGTGTGCAACAAGACCCTTAATCACTCGCCATCATGTTATTTGACAAGGGCCAGTGTTTGAGGTGTCTAAGGGAGTTATTTGCTATTGATGAAGAATTGCACAAACTGGTATGTCAACTCGTCCCAACCCAAGATGGACTGAGGGAACGATTTGAACCACATAAAAGCATCCCTCTACAAGGTAAGCGGGAATACTCAATACAAGAAAGCATTTTAGCAACTTATGGCCAACACTGCATTACATAACACATCCTAGTGTTGATATTCCTTGCGTACGCCTCTATCTCCCCTAGCCTCTTAAGCATTGCCTATGAGGTATGCTTCGTCACGAGGGCATCATCAAATGGGTGTCGATGTGGAGTGACAATCTTGTTTCCCCATGGCATGTGATTGTTCCATTTTTTCCCCTTAAGCAAGTATAAGTGGGATATAAGGTGCGAACAAGGCCAGATACATACATTGGGGGTACCTACGCATGGTAGCTTGATGGGATGAGATTGATTAAGGGAGTGTATGTACTCACTAGCGATCGAGTTACACACAGAATGTTTGGTATATGGTAATGACTTTGGGGGCCGAGATACGACTGAGGATGTCATAGGTGGGGGAGGCACATACGACAATTGTGTCCCTTGGAGCCATATGTGGGGGTGGTTCAACCTCGCACCCTCGTACTAACAGGTTCTTCACTGCTTGTTGTACGTCATTATCAAGCGAATGGCAGAGGCGAGGGCGAGCTCTGCTATTCCTCTATCAGGCTTCATAACTCCAAAGGTTGCGGATGCCCTCTTACCATTGGTGACTCGAATATCTCCTCATTCAATGTTTGAACATTCCCCTCAGGGGTATTCTCCTGGGGGGGTCGTCCTGAAATGGTCGCACGTGTTGTGGCGAACGAGTCTGCATCATCATTACGTTCTCAACAATATTGGTAAAGTTGGTGGGAATGAATTTATCTTTCCCCACAAACAGCACATTGTTATGTTCCAATTCTCCGGTGGACTAATGAGTTATTAAGCCTCCCTCCTTTAATCTAGATTGATGCTTCGTTTGGTCTGATGCGGTTGAAATTGGCAAGAACATGCACCTGCAAAGGCAATCCAACACATAAGTTACTTTGGGAGTTCAGCTAGAGCTAAGAGAATAGAACAATGTGCATACCTTTACATGGAGTGTTGTTATCCTTTTATAGGAAGTGGATTAGGTACCTCTCTTCTTGTCCTTATGTGACTAAGGCCAATCCCTGCGGGTGATGTTGGTACAGTACAGGGCAAAAGCCTCCTGTTGTCGAATATGCTGTTAGCCTGCACTATACACAATCAATACTAAATCCCTCTAGCATATCTCTGAGTGGGGCAGATCAGCCTGGTCTGCATACATTTTCCACCATTCTTGTCCTAGGGTAACTCCTCAATAATGACCTTCTTTGAGTACTTTCATAGGCCCTATGACAGCTCATTTTAGGCGTATTGACAGTCGGGCATCTGAGGTACATATTTGTTATTTTAAATCGGATGAGTAACATATTTGTTAAATTAATGGTTATGGTATAGTAGTTAAAGTTACTACTTTTGTTTTAACCTCACATTTGTCATTTTGAAAACTTTTGTTAACTTTCCCTTTGAGGCGGTCATGTGTTAAACCAAACTAGCTTTCACTTGTTCTAATAGTTCACACCAGATTAGAGAGTTCAGAGTCTAGTTCTCAAATTACTACTATTATAAACTTGACTAGCCCGGTTTTAAATCGGTCAGAGAGCAGTCAATTCATTTTGGTTTTGTGGGCAATATTCTATCTTAATTATAGGCACACACATTTGGTAAATGTGCTATTGATGCCAAAAAAAATTTTATGAAAGACAATTTTTCATTAAAAAAAACTATAAGATGTATGTCATGAACAACTATTAAAGATATATTAATATTTTGATAAACATGTACAAGTTAAATTTAATAATTGTTATTCCTAAGAGTCCACAAGTGAATCAGATCCTCCCTAGACTCCATATTTTTTTAAGTGATTATTTTTTAAAAGCCTTCTTTCCCATATCTTTTGAAATTTTGAATTTTGCATTCCTTTTTTCTCAAACAAGAAGTGTGTCTCACCTCATTTGCCTCCTGCCACATAGCTTGCCTAATATATATTTCCATAGCTGACTCACTCAGGTATTACCAAATATATATGCTAATCATGGTCCGAAACTCTTGGGCTTTAGCTTCATCACATGTTTTTGACCGTCACACTACCTTTCACTTAATGGTTGCTAGCGTTGCTATTAGGCCTACATAGGTGACAAATGAAACTGACTTGGAAGGATATTGCTAATCTGATCTTAAAAGTAATTAAATAAAATAGATGTCGTTATCTATGTGCTACTGAAGCAAATGTGGTTGATATATGATGTGTTCGAAATAGCATGTAGTTTAGTGTTAGTTTTTGGATACACCTTAGTTATCTTAGCCATTTGCATTCATGTTAGTTATTTTAGCAAAATGTGGTTGATGTATGATTTGGATGCATCTTGGTGTTGGTTCTTTTGTGCTTAAAGGAAGGTAATTGTCATAGGAAAATGGAGCAAAATCACTTGGACGGATGCCATAACCATTTTGGGAGCCAAGACACTAAAAATGGCAAAGAATGGGTGAAGCAGGCCTGCACGTGTTGGGAAGCACGACCGTGCTTTGCTGTGACCAAATCTGCAAAATCCAATGCGAGAAACAGTGCGTTCCACGGCTAGGCTGTGCCACCAAGCACGGTCGTGCCTCATCTTGTTGGTTTTGCGCTTAGAAGCACAGTGCAGCATGGCCTGGGCGTGCCATGAAGCACGATCGTGCTACGGCTCGCACCTGAATCCAAATTTTAGCGTTTTTCTCGTTTTTGGCTTGTCTTTTACCCCTTTTTGACCTAGACTATAAATAGGCATTGTAAACACTTGCCTAGGGGGCTGAACCTTGAAGTTTGGAGGCATGGTGGAGGATTGGAATCGATTTCTTCGTCTCTTCTCTGTCAATTTTCTGGTTTGGATGTTCTTCTCCACGGATTCTATTATAACTATGATGTTAGAGTAGTTTCCTTTGTTCTAGGATTTGGGGCTATGCCCTTTGATGTCTTTTGGATGATTATTTGATACTCTCTCTATTACTTTGAATGCAATTTTATTTCATTCTTATCGTTATAATTATTTCTTGTGAATTTGATGGCCAATTGTTCATATGCGTTAGATTTCTAGGGATGAACTGAGAAATGAACCTAGTTATTGGAACTATAAGAATGGAACTTAGGATTAAAATCACGAGAGTATTTTTTAATCCTTCGAGAATAAAACAAGCTATCACTTTTCTAAACGGGTTTAATTCGATTTCAATTACCACGAGAGTATGAGTTGTTTCGTTTAAGCACGGTATTTGTATCCTGAGAGGGAACCTTTACTAATTTTGGATAGCTTGCCTTCATTTTAATTCATTGTTAATAAGAGAGTACTCAATTAAGAATCCAGAGCATCATTATGGTAACCCCGGTTCTAGAAGCTTTTCCATATTATTAAAATCATCAATTGTATTGTTCTCATTCGCAATTTATTTTATTTCTGTTACAACAACAATTTCTATTCTTAAACTAATTTAATTAGCGTAAAGCAGTCCCTGTGGATCGATATTTTATTACTTGACGATAATCACGTACACTTGTGGAATTTGCGCATCAAGTTTTTGGCGTCGTTGTCGGGGACTGCGTCTTATTGCTTTTTATTTTCTTTCTCCTGTGTAGTTACTTTTTTTCTTGAATGCGAAGAACTCGAAACAGTGAAAATATTGTTGAAGCTGACCCAGAAATCGAGAGGACTCTTCGCATACTAAGGAGAGAACAAAGGCAAAGAAGAGCTGAAACAGAGCAACAAGCTGCAACCATGGCGGCCAATGATGATAATAGGCCCCTTAAGGAGTTTGCAGCGCCAACAGCTAGAGGTTTACAATCGGGGATTGCAAGGCCTGAGATTACAGACACCCAATTGACTATACCACCGGTCTTGTTGTCCATGATAAAACAGAATCAATTTGATGGTTTGCTTACTGACGACTCAACTGAACACATTGAGACCTTCCTGGAGAATTGTGACACCATCAGAATTCAAGGTGCTGAGATTGATGCTATTCGTCTCAGGTTGTTCATGTCCTCTCTAACCGACAAAGCAAAGGTTTGGTTGAAGTCGGTGCCTGCTAATACCATTACTACATGGGCACAGTTGGAGCAAGCCTTCCTCGATAACTTCTTTCCACCTTCCAAGAGTGCACATCTCAGAGCTCAGATTACCTCTTTCACTCAAAAAGAGGGGGAATCCTTGTCGGAAGCGTGGGAAAGGTACAAAGCATATTTGGAGGCATGTCCCCATCATGGACTCCCTAAGTGGTTGCTTGTCCACACATTCTACAATGGTCTTACTTATCCTGCAAAAGTGACTTTGGACTCCGCTGCAGATGGAGCATTTATGAACAAGTCACTCATTGAAGCCTCTGTAATCATAGAAAACATTGCCACTAATCATTCTTGATAGGGCGGTGAAAGAGGTAACAACCCGAAAAAGATTTCTAGGGGAAAATTTGAAGTTGAAGGAGTTGACTTGATAATGGAAAAATTTGATGCTTTGAACCAACTCTTTGATAAGCTTGAGAAGGGTAAGACCAGTGTCAATGCAGTTAATGCTTCCAATATTATGTGTGAATTTTGTGGTAAGTTGGGACACTCTACTGTGAATTGTCAATTTGGGACTGGGCAACCGGTAGGGCAAGTGAATGTTGTTAGTGGTTTTGGTCAAGGGAAGCAAAATGATCCCTATTCTTCCACATACAACCCCAGTTGGAGAAATCACCCGAATTTTTCTTACCGGAACAACCAAGACCAAGCCGGGCAAGGTAACGATAAACCTTTCACAGGTCAACCTCAGGTACAAAAGTCTAAACTTGAATTCTTTTGGAAAATTTTGTTGAGTCTCAAACCAAGCAAAATGAGGAGTTTAGGAAACATGGGTAAGTTGTAACACATGCTATTAAGGAGTTAACATCTAAGGTAGATAACTTGGCTATTCATAGTAAGATGTTAGAAACCCAAATTACCCAACTTGCTAGCTCCTCTAGTGGTCCTCAAGGTAGACTTCCCGGAAAACCCGAAGTTAACCCAAATGAGCAAGTTAACGCCATAACAACTAGAAGTGGTAGGCAAACTAAGGACCCCAAGCCTAGGAAGAAGAGTGATAAGGAAGAAAGGGATGTAGATGTAGAAACTGCTAAGACATCAGATCTGAATGAGAAACGAAAAAAAGTATGCTCCCCTAAAGCCTTATCAACCTTCGTTCCCCTTCCCCCAAAGGTTAGTTAAAGCCAAACTGGATAAGCAATATGGGAAATTTTTGGAAGTTATTAATAAGTTGCATATTAATATCCCCTTCCCTGAGGCTTTGCAACAAATGCCTACTTATGCTAAATTTTTGAAAGACATTTTGTCTAAGAAAAGAAGGCTAGGGGAAGATGAGATTGTGGCTTTGACTGAGGAATGTAGTGATGTGATTCAAAATAAGTTGCCTCCTAAACTGAAAGATCCGGAGAGTTTCACTATCCCTTTTTCTATAGGCAGAACTAATTTTGAAAAAGATCTTTGTGATCTAGGAGCCAGTGTGAGTCTCATGCCCCGCTCTATATGTGAAAAATTGGGCCTTGGCGAATTAAAGCCTACAAGACTCTCACTGACCTTGGCAGATCGATCCGTCAAATACCCCACTGGCAGCTTAGAGGATGTTCTTATTAGAGTGTGGAAATTCCTTGTCCCTATTGACTTTGTTATTCTTGATATGGATGAAGATAAGCAAATCCCCATTATTCTTGGTAGACCATTCTTGACCACCGCTGGTGCCATCATTGATGTCAAGAATGGCAAATTATCTTTGACTGTGGGGGATGAAAAAGTTGAATTTGATTTATGTAAATCTGTTGAACAACCTTCTTTTGAGATTTCTTGTTGCAGGGTTGATATAGTGCCTCAAGCTGAGAAAAAAGAGCCCATCGAGGCTCTTTCCAAGGAACCTTGCGTAGAGAATCCCTAACCGCCACATGTGGTCAAGGATACTTCCCAATAGTCAAAGGTGACTGACAAAGGGCAGAAAAAGGCCAAGTGCAAAGTTGAGAAGCGTGCTCGTAGGAAGCTCCTTCCATCGAGACTTCCTTGGCCACTTGATGCTAAAGGTAAAAATTTTGATACAAAGGGGATGGAGAAGGGGAATGCCACGCCCAAGTTGGAACCGGGATAATCACTTTCAAGGGTCGAGCTAGTGATCTTAAACAAGCGCTTCTTGGGAGGCAACCTAAGTTTTCAGTGAGTTCTTCCCTTTCATCCTTGCTTCAGCTTAATTATTTACATTGAGGACAATGTAAGTTTTTAAGCTTGCGGTAAGGGGTTTCATTTTTGCATTTAGTCTTTGCATTTCATTTTTGCATTGCATTTTGTGTTAATTTTTCTTTTTTGTTCGCATCATTTTATCCCCCAATTGTCCTGATGTCCTCGTGTGTTGTTAATGTGTGCCATATAATCTTTTTGGAATTTGAAAATTGCTATGATTTGGAACCCAATTATCTTCTCTTGCGATAGGACTAAAGGCAATTTGTTCTTAATGAAAATAGAGATGATCTTTTGATGAGTTGATGTTTAGCATGTGACACTCTGATTTGATGTTTCTCATTGATTTTAACTTCTAAATATGAGATTTGAGCTTGTTTTGGGACTTGTACTTTATCATGTTTTTATACCCTTTGTTCCTTGTATGAGTATGTTCCTCTTGACTGTGCTCTCTAGAACTTTACTAGAAACCTTTTCAAAACTTGAAAAAATTTTGTCTACACATTTGAAAATGATTAAGGCATCTTAGGCATTTTGTTTCAAGACTCTGATTTTTGAATGAAAGCTTCCTTTAGTTGCCCCTTTTGAGCTTTGATTGAAATAAATTTTCTTGGTACCCATGCTATTGTCAAATGTTTCTTGGTATCCTCGTGTGCTATTAATGTATGCCATATATGCCTTATAAAAGTAGACAAATTGGTGTGTTAACACATTCCCACACTTGAGCTATGCTTACCCTCAAGCAAACTACTTGGGTAATTATAGTAAGAAAAACTATTTTCATTAGACAGGGGCAAAAACATAAGTAAGACAACAACATGATATCACAAAACATGCCAATAAAAAGAATGTCCAATTAGATGGTGTAAGTTTAAATAAGCCAACAACTTGTGATTTTCAAGTCACACACTCACCAATCTCCAAGTGTTTATAGGCATAGTCATTAACGCTTGTACATTAACCAAAAATCTACTATTAGAATCTATATGACATCCAAAAGAGGAATGAGGGTCTTTCATGGTTGTAATGGGGCCAAGGTAATAAAGTTAGGTATGATAAAAGAAAGAAAAGGTCATGTAAAAGGTTATAAACAAATCAACCAAAACAAGCAACCTATTTCTTTTTCACTTTAAAGAGCAGGCAAGAATCCCAATTTTTTTTAATCAATATTTTTTTGCAATTTATGAAGGCATGAGCAGGATAAACAAATTTTTTTTCTATTCAATGCTCTTTCTTTTCTAGTCCTTTCCTCCCTTCATGCATTTATGCAGCAATTAATCATTTTTAAGAACCAAGAAGGGAAATAATGGATATGCCTTCTTTTTGTAAACATAAAAGAGGGATTCAAAAAATTATTCTTTTGATTTTGCCACTAATTGCTTTCAAAGAAAATTTTTCCAAGGTTACCTTCGCAGAAAATAATCAATAGTAACAAGAATTGTACCAAAGAAATTAAATAAAGTACTTTTAGGCACAAAATTGGGCAACTAGTGGTACAATGTATTCAAAATAGTAGTGGCCTAAAGAATTCCTAAATTTTGCCTTTTTCAAATTCACATGAAAAGTAACAAGAATTGTACCAAAGAAATTAAATAAAGTACTTTTAGGCACAAAATTGGGCAACTAGTGGTACAATGTATTCAAAATAGTAGTGGCCTGAAGAATTCCTAAATTTTGCCTTTTTCAAATTCACATGAAAATAAACTCATATTCGCTTCGTAATGGTCTGAGTACAATTTCTAGAATACACATTCATAGAAAAATATCACTCATACAAAGAAAAGAGGTAAAAGCATGATGTGGCCTCTTATTTCAGGCTCAAACTTACATTTAATAGCTTACACAGAAAGTCAGTACTTAAAGAACTTCAATGCTAATTTTCAGCAAATTCTAATACTAGCAAAGAATTGATTCAATCACATGTTGTCAGGAAGACAAAAAAAATTTGTAGCCCCTATATCAGCAAAAATTTACAGTTCTTCTATAATTATGAGTAGTTATAAGCGCAGCCAAGTAATAAGCACAATATAAAATTCCTTCCCCACACTTATTTCTAACAGTGTCCCCGCTGAAACTAAATTAAAGCAAGCACAAATAGATAAAATAAAAGAAAATAAGTGCTATAATAAAATAATGTGGAAAGAGACTCCCCTCTGAAAAATATCACAAGCAAAATGGATAGGGATATAGGCAAAATACGTTGTTTCCTTGTCGCAATACCGATGGAGCTAGTAAGCGGCGGAAGAACCATGCAACACAAAACTCAAAAATTTAGAAACAAAATAAAAAGAAATAACAGTAAAATAAAATAACAGAATAAAAATTAAAAGCAATAAAAACAAGATGTATCCTGCGAGCATGCCAAAATATGTACAACTCTTTTTTAATACAAAAGCAGAGCCTAAGTACTTGAAGAGAAAAAATGAAGTCCCACATCATTCGGCAGGAGGGAAAGGCTGGAGGCGCTGTAAGTGCCCCAAAATAAGTGCCAGCTGCTGGTCCACATAGGTCCTATGCTCCACCATGCTAGTCTGCATCTCATCAAGACGCATCATGACATCCTCGTAACACTACAAGAAAATTCGGATTTACCGACGGGCTTATACCGACGGTCACAGACCGTCGGTTAACGTGGGATTTTCCAATGGGCAAAGCCGTCGGTAAAACAAAAAGTCTGTCGGTAAATCGAATCGATTTCTGAAGCGGTGTCTTTCGTCGGTAATTGAACAAATTTTTCATTTTGGCGCCTATTTTTCAAATACCGACGGCCTTATACCGTCGGTAAATTAACAAACCCGCTTGTAAGGCCGAACATTTTACCGACGGCCTACACCGCTTGCAGAAAGCCGCTTGCAATGCGCGATAATAACCGTAAACCGAGCCTTCCCTTTCTCCTCCATCTTCATCCCTCTTCTCTTTCACTTCCTCTCTTCCTCCGCCACCACCGCCACCACCACTACCCCGCCCCCACCACGACCACCGCCACCACCACGACCACCAGGCCGCCACCACCCTTTCTCCTCCATCTTCACCACTCTGTTCCCTCACTCTTTCTCTCCACCACCACGCCGCCGCCGCACCACCACGCCGCCGCCACCACCACCACGCCGCCAATCTGTTCTCTCAGCTCCTCCTAAAAGGTTAGGTTCTATTTCACATTTCAAACTCTGTTGTTGTTGTTGTTGTTGTTGTTATTCTTTGCCAAGTGATTGTTGCTAATGAAAATTGGTAATCTTTATATAGCTGCCAGCGTTATTCTTTGCCAAGTGATTGTTGCTAATGAAAATTGGTAATCTTTATATAGCTGCCAGCTTGTCATCATAATTCAGGACTTGTGTCATGGTTGATTACTTTTTCAATTTTTTAGGATGATTATTAAGGACTTTGATTTTGGTAATTTAACTCTAAAGCAGTTTTACAAGTTATGGGCAAGTCTCCATTTATATCATCACTGCCATGTTTTGAATCACTTGATTGTTTTGTGTATGTGTTTGTGTGTGTTTCCACTTTCCATTCAAACATGGGCAAGTGTTTTTGTGTTTTTCAAGTGCATTGGGGATCTTTGGTATGTTGCTTGCATTGGATTTGTGGAAGATTGTTGGGATATGATTGAGATGACTGAATCTTTGAGCAATAAATTTGATGCTTTATTGTTGTGATTTGTGAAGTTTGTTGTCATAGTAATTGACTAATGCCTAATATGTTGATTATGTATCCAGGTCAGGCAACTGGTTGGTAGGACTTTAAGTCTTCAACTTTTTCAGTATTTTTAGTTCGAGGCCACCACATTGCTCGAGACTGCCACTCACATCGAAGGGCGTAGACACTCTCTTGTTCTCGAGAATTAGGTATGCACTCTAACGAAATGTCGGTTGACTCATTGGGTGGAAAAGGGTTGGTGTTGACCCCACACCGACATATTTATTTGATTTGTTTCATAGTTCTCTCCAGAGAGAGAATTTTGAGGTGATGTGTGTTTTGGCTAACAAAGGATGTTTTATGTTGAAGTGATGTATAGTTCTCTCCACAGAGGAATTTTGTGCGATGTATATTTTATGTTAGAGTAAGGTAGCATGTAGATTATTCATTTAGCAAGCAACACATAAACTCAATTTCAGTAAGTGAATCTCTGATCCTATGTTCATCTATTTTTTGAATTTGTGTTGTCTTCTTCTTAAGTGAATCGCCCACACACTAAAATGGGGCTTAGGGATTTTTATTTGAAATTCCCAACGATTAATTACGAAGTCAAATTGGTCAAGAAGAATTATGCTGAAGCTCAACTCCTAGATTTGAAACTTTATCTTGTTTTAATGGTTTGGTATAGGTGTAATTGTGATCTTTTGTTGCCACATAATAAGAGAGTGTATGGGTTCTTGCCACGCCTCACTATACTTATAGAAACTACTCTTTTCGTTGCGTCTCCATGGCAAGAATTATTTTTACCCAAATTTGTTGTCTTTTACTCATGTTGCTTAGGGACTTTAACTATCACATTTCTAGTGTTTGATAGGACACTGAATTGTACCAAAGCATTTGTTACTTAGATAAGTTTTGTTCTTTTTCTTCCTTTTTGTTGTGCCTTAGTGGGAAAATTCTTGATTGTTGTTGTTATTGTTGTATTCTTAAGCATATCATTTTGCACTTTATATTATATCTATTTTTCTTTTCTTCTTAGGAAGTTTTTATTTATGTTATTTAGAAATGGAGATAAATTTGAAGAATCATATTCTTTCTTTTCGATACTTTTGCTTCGCTTCCCTATTTTGTCTCAGAAACAATTCATTTAATACTATAAAGTTAAAAAGAAAAAAACAAAGATATGTCAAGCACTTCGCCTTACGGTTATGAAGCCTTCACATAATGATCTGTAAATAATGTGATGATATGTATTAAGGTCATTGGAAACAAACGACATGTGGGAATGATAGGTCACCGATTTGGAACCTTTCTATTCCTTAATCATGGCCGCGACTAAGTTTCCTTGCCTTTAAATTGTAACCCAAGAAGAAACATTGCTATTAAGCGTGGTTTGGGCATATTATTCTCGCTTATATGTACCAAGAATTGGAATCAACATATTCTTGATGGAAAAAATGATCAAGTTTCAATTCAATGGATGACTTCAAATTTGCATTATTTGTCTTTTCATGCATGTTAGCATCCGGCATATATAAATGGAAATCAAGTGGTGAAAATTTCGATTCGATGGAGATTTTTCACTTATATTTCATTTTTATTTTAGCATATTGGAATTAGGAAGGAAACTACCTAAAGCGATGCAAAGACTACCTGGGTGTTACAATATACTAATATAATTATATGGTCTTATAAAAGACGTTCTTTTTCAGCATCCTCTTTAAATTATGTCTGGCTAGCACCTTGTAGTTTATTGGAATTTCCATTTATCAGGAGCTATCATTAAAGTTAGCTTTGAAGGATGATAGAACTCGCTATATGAAATGATTGTTTGTCTTTGTAAATTATGATTGATCTGTGTGATGTTAATGTTCACCTGAATTTTTTTGTTTACAACAATATTATGCATGCTTGAGTTATTTTACAACAATATTATACAACAATAACAACAACAACAATCGTAAAAATATCAAATATAATAGAGGTTGGCGGTGCATTAGGCGATGTGTGATTTAAACATCGTAAAAATATCAAATATAATAGAGGTTGGCGATTCGTTAGAAAAGTTTGACCTTGTGTGACCATCAACCGCCTTGGTTAATGTAGTAGATTACGGTGCTAGGCTAGTTTTTTAGCTGAGAAACAGAAAATGATTGTTTTTTGGCCAATTAATGGATTAGGATGTATGGTAGATGTGGCCATATAGGAGCTCTAATTGCATGACATATACCAAGCCAAACCACTATGAAAACAAAAATTGTTAAAAGGATTTATACGAGTTCTGAAAAAGTTTTTCCTCGAATGGGATAGGGTCATACCATTTAAAGAAAGAGAGCGGTTGTAAGAATGTCGTGCTGCTGAAATTGTCATTTTTTTTTTGACATGCAGAAGATGGAATTTTTTCCTTCGAATCGTAGTTGGATGTACGATAGGTTGTATCCGAGAAGAGGGGGTTTGAAACAATCTTTTTGTGATGGGATTGATCACTTCGTTCAAGTCGCAATGGCACACGAAGATTTCGAAATTAATGGAGGGATTAGGTGTCCGTGCCTTAAATGCGATTGCAGAAAGATCAAGAGCCCAGGAGAGGTCATCTTGCACTGGCAGAGTTGGATTTATGCCTAATTACTGGATTTGGACTAGACATGGTGAAGAGTTACCTCGGGTTGGATTAGGGGTTGGCGATAATTGCACGGATGCTTCAAGTAATTGCGTAGATACGGGATATGGTGAGCGATTGAATTGATGCAAAATATGGTTTGTGATGCCTTGGGGTCAACGTATCATTTGAGGAGCCCGCAGTATGATGACACGGATGAACTTCCAAATGAGGCGCACAAAGATTTTATAATCTCTTGTTAGAAACAAATAAGCCGTTGTTTGAAGGGTCTGCCGACTCTAAGTTATCAATGTGTGTGAGACTTTTAGCTCTCAAGTCCAAGCTGTGGTGCTACGGATGTGTGCTTGGATCTCGTGAACGAAGATGATGTTGGACTCGTCACCTATCGAGAGATGGTTTGCCAAAAAGTTATTACGAGGCTAAAAGCTTAGTGTCCAAATTGGGGTTGGAATCTAAAAGGATTGATTGTTGTATGAGAGGGTGTATGTTATATTACGACAATGAATTTGGTAAAAGCGATAAGCGCTGGTTGAATGCAAATTACGTGGTGAGCCAAGGTATATGTCACATCGCGATAATGGGAAGGGTAGACAAAAACCAGTTCCACTAAGGCAATGTTTTATTTGCCAATTATTCCAAGGTGCGAGAGAATGTTTGCGTCAACACGCATTGCAGACAAAATGACTTGGCACTATGAGAATAAAAGCACTTGGTATGTTGCGACATCCATGTGATGGTGAAGCTTGGAAGCACTTTGATCGTGTGAATCCCGAATTTGCAGCAGATCCACGTAATGTACGACTTGGCTTATGCTCGATGGTTTTACCCCATATGTTCAATCAACGGCGAAACCTTATTCTTGCTGGCGATTATTGTTACCCATACAATCTTCCTCTGATATGTGCATGTCTAAGCCCTATATGTTCTTGACTTGTATTATACAGGTTCAGATAATCCAACAGATGGTATTGACATCTACTTACAACTCCTCATCGACGATCTCAAAAGGTTGTGGAATGGCGTTGTGACTTATGATGTTGCACGAAAGAAGAACTTTACAATGAGGGCAGCTCTTATGTGGACCATTAATGACTTCCTGCATATGGTATGTTGTCTGCGGTTGGGGTACTCATGGTAAGATGGCATGTCCATTGCATGGAGCATACAAAGGCCTTTACCTTGAAATTTGGGGAAGAGTTCTTGGTTTGACTCACATCGCAGGTTTTTACCAGCAGATCATCCATATAGACGGAATAAGAACGCCTTCAAGAAGGGGAAGTTGAATTAGATAGCCCGCCTCGAGGTTGACATCCGAATGATTTTTACCGAGTTATGGATGCGCCAAAAATCACAGATTTTGGTGAATTGGATCGATTTGAAGGATATGGACAATGGCACAATTGGACTAAAAGAAGTATTTTTGGGATTTGCCGTATTGGAAAGATAATTTGTTGAGACACAACCTTAATGTTATGCACATTGAGAAGAACTTTTTGACAATGTTTTTCTCACGGTGATGAACGTTAGAGGAAGAACGAAAGACAATGATAAGGCGGCTGGACTTACCACTTTCTTGTAAGCGAAAGGACTTGCATTTGGCGACAGTTGAATGGGAAAACCACGAAACCCAAAGCCTGTTACTCTTTAGCTGTTGAGGAAGCTAGGTCGATCTGTCGGTGGATAAAAGAACTTGAATGCCAGGCGGTTATTCTTCTAATTTGGCAAGATGTCACGATGTGAACAAAGGAACAATGATTGGGATGAAAAGCCATGATTGTCATGTATTCATGGAGTGTTTACTTCCTATTGCATTTAGTTCCACTGTAGTCAAATATTTTAAATCCACTTACAGAACTCGGCCAATTTTTAAAGATTTGTGTTCTGCAACATTGAGAGATGATGATCTTATCAAGATGGAGCAGAACATACCAGTCATTCTTTGTAAGTTGGAGAGAATATTTCCCCCTGGTTTCTTTGACTCTATGGAACATCTCCTAGTGCATCTTGCACATGAAGCTAGGCTCGGTGGACCGGTTTAATACAGGTGTATTATGTCCCTTATCCGTCAACTCGAAGGGACAAACAAGGTTGGTGTGTTGCAATAAAGACAAAACCAAGGGGTCGCATTGAAGCAGATGATCCACAGGAAAAAGTGGCTTATCAAGTGGATGAGATGTCTCATGTCAACGTAGTAAACGAAGTTGAACCCATTTCTCGACTACGTGACGATCCAATCACATATGAAGATGTAAATGGAGATGAGGAATTAAATGAAGAAGTGGCAGAACCATCAAGATCGAAAGCGATGCCGAAGCGAGTGGGCGAGAATGGGCGAGAATAAATTTGTTTAACTTTTTACAATTAGAGAATTTAATGCCTAACAACATATTTTATTTTGTCGATTATTTTCATATAACTTGTTTATTTTGGAATTCATTTTTAATATTGTTATGTTTAAATATAATATTTCATGACTGTTATTATTGAATTGCTCTATAGACATATATGGCATCAGGAGGTTCAGGCTCCGACCCCCCCGACCACCCAGTAGTGGTCAACGGAAGGGGAAGGGCATCGCTGTCGACCCCCCTCATCGTCGGAGGCCGAACATTATTAGGATTGATGATGCTGGCTATGCGATGGTGGCATCCACACGATGTCGCATACATCTACGCCTACACAGGCTCCAGTGAGTTCGGCCCTACGCACCCTACGTCACATTGGGCACCTACACAGCATGCAGGACCTTCTGCATCGACACCCATTTACATGATGCCCACCAGGGTTCCAGCAGACACTTGCCGCTTCTTCCTCTCATTTTGTGTTTGAGACGGTGCGACACTCATGTGTCCGATCGGGAGTATAGTGTGGGCCAGGCACCTAATCAGGCAGAGTGTGGCAGACGAGAAGGTTGAGCGGCCGGGATAAGTAGGAGGTCATTGATGATATTCGAGATCTTTGCATGATGGCCGAAGTTGCTATCGTGCCAGGTGGTAGAGGGTGAGTATGTAGGTTGAATACACATTTTGCCCCTTATCTTTTTTTAGTTTTCAATTTAGTCCCTTATCTTTTTAGTTTTCATTTAAGTCCCTTAAACTTCAAAAATCACATCAATTTCGTCTTTTCGCTTATTTATTCATATTTTCTTAGGCGAATCACCATCCGACACGTGTGAGAAAAATAAAATAAAATAAAACAAGCGCCACGTGTAAGATGGTATTTCGTCTAAGACAAAAAAGAATAATTAAAAAGAAAGGGCGAAATTGAAGTAATTTTTATAACTTAATGGACTTAAATGAAAACTAAAAAAAGGATAAAGGGCGAAAATTACAGTTTAACCTATATTTTTAACTTGTTTGGTATGTTGTTATTGTTTAGGTTCCTTCCGTCAAAGCCAGTGCGAAGGCTATCACTAAGTAATTGAGCAAAATTACCACACCTATTGGCCCACAGGGGACGGTGACGGTGGTGGCGGAGGCACATGTTCAATTCTTTCGAGTAAGTTGTTTATTTTTTGTTGCGTATTATTTTTTTATTTCATGAATCTCAATTATTTTTAATAACGTATTATATTCATACAGGAGAGAGTTTCTTGGAAGGAAGAGCAGGAGGAGCAGATCAAGAAGAACTTCCAGATGAAAGCTTCCCACCCCCTATCTGTGATGCTTAGAGATGCCCGCCTCAATGGGCAGCCCACTTGGATAGGAGATGAGATCTGGCAAAGACTACAAGCGCCTTTGGAACTCCCCGAGTTCAAGGCGATAGCGAAGCGAAGAAGAATAGAGCCTCCAAAAGCGTGGGAGCTTGCATCTTTGGAGGTTCGGTCTACCAAGCAAAGACGCAAATTTCGACTTGTATGTTTTATATTATTATTATTATTATTATTATTATTATTATTTAGTTAAGCTTTTTTATTAAATAATTACGGTCTCGTGATTTGCAAAGGGAGGTTCGATTGCACGAGCTCCATCGTGCAACTCATATTAGGAAAGGTACCGGTGAGTTTGTCGATGAGCGGTCGAGGCGGACCAGTGTAATTATAAAACATAATGAATAGTTTTTAACAATGTTTATATTGTTTTATTACAATAAAAATTGACTAATTTGTTTATGTTTGACAGGAGGAGTTTGAGGCGAGGATGTCTCAGGTTAAATCTCAGACATCCTCATGTTCCCCGTCTCAGAGCCCAGAGGATCCAGCTGCGTCGTTGATGGTTTGGGCAGATGTTGTTGGCGACAAGAAGAAGGGTCGCCTATACGGTGCTGGCGACCTTGCCAGCAACTACAAGAAAGGGCCACGCCTCTCTTTGGAAAGTCGTCGGCCGATCGTCTGCCGCGGATGAGCGGGAGATAGCAGAGTTGAAGCGGGCCATGGCCGAGCAGCAGCGGATCGCGGCCATCCAGCAGGAGGAGGCCCGCCGGACGGCTGCCATGTTGGCTTAGTGCGGCGCAAATGGACAGGAGGATCTCAGTACCATTTGCTAGCTCGCCACCGCCTCCTCCATCGCCTCGCCTCATAGTACCGGGTGATCATGTCGATGATGTAGATAGTGATCATGATCATGATTATCGAGGACTATTAGTTATGTTTGTATCGATATTTTTTAATATTTTCGGATATTTTTATTCTTGTTTTGCTCGTCGAATTTTTTATTTATTTGTTCACGTTTCTTTTTTAATTTTTTTATAGTTATGTTATAACATTGCATTTTTAAATACAGGAATAAATTAATAATTAAGTATGTTTGTATCGATATTTTTTATATTTTTGGATATTTTTATTCTTGTTTTGTTAAATTAATTTTTATTTATTTGTTACGTTTCTTTTTTAATTTGTTTTATAGTTATGTTATCGCATTACATTTTTAAATACAGGAATAAATTAATTATTAAATGTGATAACTAGTAATCGTTAATTAAATGGCTAAATAAATTAAATTGATTACAGAAATTAAAATTAAATAATTTAAAGTAAATAATTTTTAATAAAAATTTAAACAATTTTCAAAAAAAATTTAAAGTTCGGATTTACCGACGGTCATGGCCGTCGGAAATGTCATCGGAATTATCGACGGGTTAAAACCGTCGGAGAAGCCGTCGGAAACTTACCGACGGGTTAAAGCCGTCGGAAATGTCATCGGAATTATCGACGGGTTAAAACCGTCGGAGAAAACCGTCAGAAATTTACCGACGGGTTAAAGCCGTCGGTACGTATTTGCGACGCGCAGTTTACCGACGGACATTAGTCCGTCGGTAATCCGTCGAATTTTTTTTATTACCGACGGTATTTGTGGATTACCGACGGCTTTTGGCTGTCGGTAATCCCGCTATTTCTTGTAGTGTAAGAGTGGCCATGTGCTGCTGGCTGAGGCTGTGGTTGTGATGGTGGTGGATGCTCGTCTTCTAAGGGTAAAAAGTCTGCAGCCTCGTCCTGCTGCTGCTCCTCCGGTCTGATGACCTCGAAGTCTCCGTGCCCCAATCTCCGCAAAACACCAATGTTGGTGAGGGTCTGAAGTCCAATGGGCTCCGTCTCAATGGTCGTGGCTCCTGCTCCGGTGCGAACTCCGAGGTGGGCTGCCAGACAATGTGCCCGATACTGGGTGCACATCCGCAAGAAAAACATCCCGGCACCGCAGCGGCGTTCCTAGGTCATGGCCTATAGCAGAAAAAGATCTGGTCTCATGACCGTGTCGTCACTCAAGGCTCTCCCATTTTTGGAACGGGCAATCCATCTGTGCACTGTCCGCACAACTGGGTCTCTGATCTAGCTTTCCTTGGCATGGCTGGGAATGTAATGGGCATCCCTAGTGAGAGCTCTCCAACTCTTAGAATCCTATCATCTTTCTGGGATCTCCAGAAGGGCCTCCATATACTCCGGTGTCTGAACTGTCTCCGTCATCTCAAATCCTAGCCCGATGTTGAAATTGGCTAGGGTCATCTCGTGGTGGGCTCCACGGATCCAAAAAGTAACCACCAGCTCCTGCTTTGGCTCATCCTCCCAGTCTGGGTACTGGGGTTTCCTGTCCCTCATATGGTAGCCACAAGTGGCCAAAAAGTCCAAGACAACCTCCACAAAGAAAGGCTGTCTGATAGAGGCTGCCTGGAGTCACACAATCTGTTGCAGCAGAGTCTCCACCTCCTCCCGCAGGCCAACCTGTTGGAGGGCATCAAAGTCCAAATATCTCTATGTGTGGGTGTGAAATCCCGCAGCAACTTGTATCTCTCTCTAAACTATTGGGGAATATAGTTAGGCAAGGCCCTAGCGGCACGTGTTGCTGCAGAAGAAGAAAAAGAAGAGCCTTCGGTTTTCTGGCGTTTAGGCATTTTCCTGCAAAATAAATAAATAAATAAATAAATAAATTTTTAAGCAGAAACTGTATTAGGTACGACCGTACTACATCTCAATGCACGCCCTGTTCTAAAAGGTCAGTACGGCCTGACTTCAGGTATATGTACGGTTTTGTGAAAAATCTACTCTATGATCATATTTTCTCAATTTTAAGACTAGATTATAAGTCTCTAATCATTCCTAGGGTCTCTAAGCATGCAAAACCAAGCCAAAACTACTCCTAAGTTACTAAAATTAGAGTTAATCAAAATCAAAAACCTAAACTAATGGAAAACTTAAAATAACCAGTAAAACAAGCAATTAATCAACAAATGAAGTTTAGAATCAGTACCTGGATGATCTTGTGGATGGAAATGCGAAGAAATTGAGAGAAGAATGTGCTCGAATAAAGAGGTTTTGGGCGTACGAGGGTGAGGTACGCCCTTGCCTCTCACTGTTTAACTTATATTCTACCGCTGGACACGGGGTACGGCCGTACCTGGTTTTATGTGCGGTCGTACCTGTCTGTTCATGTTTTTCAAAATGAAACCGTGTGGTACGGCCGTGCTTGATGTAAGGTACGCCCGTACCTCCTAGTTTTCCAGAAAACTTTTGATTTTTTAGAATATTTAATTTTTTTTGTATATATATTTTTTTAATAATCACAAAAAAAAATAAAAAGAATAAAAATTATATTAGTGAACAAAACAGATAAAGGAAAACAATAAAAAGTAAAAATGTTAGTAAACACAGGTTGCCTCCTGATAAGCGCTTGTTTAACGTCCCAAACCTAGCGGTTTGGAGGACTTAAAATTAGTCATCAGCGGGCAATGACCCGTCTTTGACATTACCTTTTGTCTTCTCTCCATTGGGAAACACAACAATGTAGTTACCTTTTTCTGAGTGCTCCATCCAAGCAAGACCTGAGCACTTTTGTTGTGGGTTTATTGTGTACCCACAGTCTTTGCAGATGTAGATTGGCTCCTCAAGGTTAGATGAAAATGTCATAATAAATTTCTTCACTGAGTCATTCCACGTTTTTATTTCTTCAATTGGCAGGAGATAGAGCCATAGCTTGACTTCCTCGTCTAATAAGAATGGGAAAATCAACATTTTTGCTTCATCTGGAGACAAGATCTCATATTTTGTTTTTCTCATCTTCTTGCAGAACTGTCTCACGTGCTCAATAGGATCTTGTCCTGTTGTTCCTTTGAATTGTAAATGTGACACCTCTGTGATGATAGACGGGTTTATTTCAAAACCATTAAATTCTTCTTGAGGGTCATCCTTTAGTCCCTGGAATCCTTGGATTTGGTCCACTTTTTCTTCTTGTGTGACCTGGAAAGTTCTTACAAATTCTTCCATTAGTTCCTCCCAACTTGGAAACTGAAACTCGGGGTATATTGAAAATCATTGCTTAGCTAATCCTCCTAGAGAAAGGGGAAATAACTAAAGTTTTATTCTACTTGCGGTGGTTCCTGCGAAATTGTTAGTTTTGACCAAGCCATAGAAATTTAAAACATGAGGAATAGGATCCTCTCCGAACAGTCCTTTAAATTTAGGCAAACAAAGTGCCTCCAATATCAAGGAAGGGGTTATGTCCTTATCCTGCTCCAAAGAGTTTCTATCTTGTTCTTCAATTTGCTCTTCTTTTTCTTTTTCCTTTTAACTTCCACATCCTGTAAGAAACAACAAGAAGCACTAGAGGAAGAATTTTTGTTAGAATTATAAATATTAAAAATTTCTTCTTCATCCTCAATTCTCAGAGTCATGGTTCCTTTTTTCACTTGGATAGTAGCATCTCCAGTTGGCAAAAATGGTCTTCCTAAAATAATAGGAACATCTTTGTCTTCCTCCATATCTAGAACTATAAAGTCAACTGGGAAAATAAATTTCTCCACCTTAACCAGCATATCCTCTGTTATTCCTCTCGGGTAAACAAGAGTTCTGTCAGCTAATGCAAGGACATGTTAGTAGGTTGTGGTTCCTACAAATTCAACTTTCTCCAAACAGACAGAGGTATTAAATTGATACTTGAACCCAAATCACAGTGCCTTAAAAGTTTTATTACCAATTGAGCAAGAAACAACAAAGGTTCCTGGATCTTTAAGCTTAGGTAGTAATTTATTCAATAACATGGCAGAGCAATGTCATTTAATTTAACAGTCTCATCTTCTAATTTATTTTTGTTAAAAATTATTTCTTTTAAAATTTTAACATATTTAGGCACTTCAGAGATAATTTCAGCAAAAGGAATATTGACATGCAACTTTCTGAGTTTTTCTAATAATATCTTAGCTTGTCTATCCTTACAAAAAAATTTAGAACCTTGGAGAGAGTTACTTACTTGCTGAGGCTCAGTTTGAGCCTTCTCCTCTTTTGGTTCCTCATTTGCCATGAAGACTGCATTGCACTTCTCATTTGGATTTGGTTCCACTTGACTTGGAAGGCACTCCTTTTTCTCTTTGAGCCACCGCATTCAACACAGTTGTCATTTGTTCTCTCAATGCTTTATGTTCCACTGCATTAGCAGTAACTAACTTTTCCAAGCTGTTGTATAGTTCATTCATTTGTCCCATAAAGTTGTTGATCTCATTTTCTCCGGGACTTCTATCATTATGAGCACGATTCTGCAAATTTGGGGGTTTATAAGTATTCTGATTTTGACCTTGTGATCTCTGTTGACCTCCCCATGAGAAGTTTGGGTGGTTTCTCCATCAGGGGTTGCAGGTGTTTGAGTATGGGTCATTTTGTTGCTTATTACCAACAAAATTCACCTCCTCAGTACAATCCTTTGAGTCATGACTTGTTACCCCATAGAAATTGCAAGATGCCTTAACTGCCTTGGTTTCTATAGCCTTTAGTCTTTCTTCAGTCTTCTCTATGAAGCCGGCTAAAACTCCCATACACAGATGTATGTGCCTTTGCATAAATTTTAACATAGCTTCTTGCATCCCCTTTTTGGGTCAAAATCCTTCTGTCCTATAGTAGTGACTTCTTCTAATTGGCCTTCAATTTCCATGCATCTCCAATCATTATTAGCATTAGACTGGGTTTGCGCTGCCATCAGAGTCTCTATTTTCTTAGTTATTGCCTCCAATTTTGCTTCTAGAGTTGTGTTGGCTTCCACTTTATAGATTCCTGTTTAATGGTTCTTTCTTCCGGTTTGTCTATCACTAGTCGACCACTAAGCATTATTCCGAGCCATTCCAGTCATAATTTCATAAGCTTCAGTGGGTGTCTTCTTTTCGAAAGATCCTCCACAAGTAGCATCAATAGCTCCTCTAGTTTGCATGGTAACCATTGTATAAATTCTGAACTAGCTGCCACTTGGTGAAACCATGGTGAGGGCAGCTTCTTATTAAATCTTGGAATCTTTCCCATGCCTCATGCATTGATTTCTCCTTCATTCTGAGCGAACCCAGATATGTCAACTCTTAGCTTTGCAGATTTTGTGGGAGAAAAGTACTTATTCAAGAATTTGGTCTTCAGGTCCTCCCAAGTCGTAATAGAATTTAATGGAAGCGAATCCAACCATAATTGTGCTTTCCCATGCAGTGAGAAAGAAAATAGTCTTAATTTGATGGCCTCCGGTGTCACACCATGACCCTTGACAGTGTTAGCAACTTTTTAAAACCTCTTAAGATGAGCATTTGGGTCTTCAGATGATAAGCCAAAGAATTGCACTGTAGATACCATAGAGATCAGTGCTGGCTTTAATTCAAAATTAGTGGCCTCAATTGCAAAATAGTTGACGTTGTCTGCCTTAATTCACAACTGGAGAGTATGCTAAGCTACCGTACTCAACCATTTCTGCACCTAGCATGTCGTACTCAACTATTCCGACACTGATCCCCAACATAGGAACAACACTCTTCCAACTATGAAGACTTGTGTATAGGCTCACATGGTTCAACACAACTATAACATATGCAACTGAGTCTATCTATATTTAGGCCAATAGATCATAATCGGGGAGTATGTCAAGCTACCGTACTCAACTATTCCGCACTCAACACGTCATACTCAACTATTTCGACATTGTTCCCTCAACATAGGAACAACACTCACCCGACCATGAGTTATTTTCCTTTAGACAACTAAACAACAGAGTACCTCTCCCAACAATAGAAAGGTCATCCTCCAACTACGAGGGTCTACAACATCAAACAACACATCACAACATACTACAGGTCATCATTAATAAATGCTACAGCATACCAGAGCATAATACCAAGCACATCATGTTATCACACAATAGTACATGTACAACAGGTTATATCATCATAATACATGCACACAGGCATGTTATCAGACATCACACGTTATCTCGCATCCTTGACCGATGTACAAATCTGTATTAATGTCGCGAAGGCGACCAACTATCATTCTATTACCAATCAAGTACATAAGTAATCATGTAAAAGCAATCCACCACACTTATACCAATCATCATATTATCACATGTTATCAATCATCCATAAGTACCATGAATCTATCCTATGTATCATTCTATTACCAATCAAGTACATAAGTAATCATGTAAAAGCAATCCACCACACTTATACCAATCATCATATTATCACATGTTATCAATCATCCATAAGTACCATGAATCTATCCTATGTTAGTCGATAGGTATACGACGCCTATCCTTGGTCACCGTAGACCATAACCCCTATCCTTAGGTTTTACTGACATCAACCCCTAGTAGGGTTTGAGGCTTCCTACACATGTTAAGATTTATATAATACACTTGAAATCCCGGTGATTAAGGTTTCATCCTCCTCACCTGATAAAACTCCGATTTTTCTCCAATTAACGATAAGCCTTACTCATGAACTCACAAACGCACGAACTTTGAAACGGATGTCACAAACATACTCCCACGCTACACATATATGATTATGCCCCTCAATAGTATAATCACCTATACTTTTCCCAAAAATTCCACCTAGCACGCCCACGGGATCCACATTTTACCAGAAACACAAAATCGTATTCAGATTAGAATTAGGGTAACTAAGAAAGCATGAATAATTCAAAAAGAACACATTAAGGATTCTGTTTCAGAGGTTAGTACACTGACCAGTCAGAAAAATAAAGGTCTTGTGTAATTTCTCACTCGTACGATATATCTACTTTCACCAAAAACACTAAAATGCGAAGAATAACAACTAAAGAACCAAAAGGACCAACGATCCTCAACATGCATCACGAAAATCAGAACTGAACAGAGGTTTTACTTATTGTTTACGTGCGGAACAGAGGGGTTACAAAAGTTCTGGGTCAAACCCTAGCTCGTTTGGTACCTGTTTCATCGTATAGGAACCTAAAACGTCGACAGATTAAAGTCAGGAATTAGAATGACGGAAGAATGGAGCAAAATCATACCAAATGACAATTTAGGTAGTTACCGATGTGTCGACTTACTGTGACGTAACAACGATTAAAAGATAGTAGGTCAAAGAACAATGAACCACGAACTCAACGGTATGATCGGTATTGGACGGTATGACCTAGATTGGTTGGAATCCAAGCTCCAAAGCTTAAAGAACTTAACAATGGTGGTTCTGGACAATTCTTACTCTCTCTAGTCGTGGCGAAGTAAAAAGAGCAGGTAAAATAATTAAGGTGAGCTATTTATAAAAAAAAAAAAGGGTTCAGATACTCACGCTTAAGCGTTGGCCTAAGCGTGCGGTCCTATCGCGAGTCACCACGTGCCAAATCCTCACTGGGCTTCTCAAACGGCCAACCTGAACCTCCCACGCTCAAGCGTGTCAGTGCTTAAGCGGCCATCCTGACACGCTTAAGCTTGCTGCCATGTATAAAAACACTTCGTTTTATCGCACGACCCCAGAAACCCTAGCCCTAGGCCTATCCTAATGACTCAATAAAACATGTAATCAAGCACACAATCAAATACTAAGCAAGTCATGGAACACACACACACACACACCCACCCACCCACACACACACACACACACACACACACACACACACACACACCCACCCACACACACACCAGAGACATGCGCGCGCGTGAGTATTCAAATATATATTTATATTTATACATTATATATATAATTAATTAATTTAATTAAATTAAAGAAATTGATAAAAACTAATAAATAAACTAAATACCACCCACCCACCAGAGACATGCACGTGCGTGAGTATTCAAATATATATTTATATTTATACATTATATATATAATTAATTAATTTAATTAAATTAAATTAAAGAAATTGAGAAAAACTAATAAATAAACTAAATAAAAAATTTAATTTCATTAATAAATTAATTAATTTTTTGTTGGTTTAGTTTACTTACAAATAATCAATTTTTTATGACATTTAAAAATAATCAATTTTTTTTTTGATAATATCCCCGTTTTCACATTTTCACGTAAGGGTATTTATGTTATTTATTAAATATATGACTTCCTTTCCTCTCACTTCTATTTATTTTCACTCACACCAAATAACCCAAAAAATTAACTCACTTTCATTCCTTAAAGAATCTTTCCTCTTATTTCTTTTTCTTCCCCAATCTTTTCTCATCCCAACAAAGCATAATAGAGAGGCGCCGTAATTTTGGGTACGTGGAAGGAAAGAGAAATTTCATAATTTGAGGAATTGCTCCAGCCCGCTCTTGCAAAATGGAGTAAATCGGTTCCCTTCTTTTTACAGTTCTATTTTTTTCAGTGCTATGGCATTGTTTGTGCCTTATGTTACCAAGGATCAACACTTTTATGGCGGTTCCCCTTTCACCGATCAACTAGAAAGTCAATTCGCTCAAGTAAGATTTTTGAGTGAAATGACGTGTCTCGTTGAGTGACATGTCACATTATTATTTCGTTGGGCACAAAAGTGACGTGTTATGTTTATATCTAACTATACAAGTATTTCTCCCGCTTTGTATTTATTTCTTATTGTTAATGCATGAAATGGTGCAAGGTCGTACCTTTGCTCTTCTGCCTGGTAGTTGGGCGATGAGCTCCGTGGTGAGTACTCCTCCTCCGGGCGTGATGTCCTTCCTTCTTCAGACCGGCGGGTGGGGTACCTGCAAAAGGCACTCCGATGCCTAAGTTAGATAGGGCTTTTTAGGGTGAGCATAGAGCTCGTATCCTAGAGATGAGTTTAGGGTTTGGAGAGAGTGTAGAGAGTCCAAACCTGGGGGGTCCAGCCCCCTTTATATAGTGGAGTCACGCAGAAGGAGGATAACCACCGATCCGGGATCTGCGCGCGGTGACTCCTCCCCCACGCATCAAGGATCAGCTCATCCCTTCCTGATATCTCGCACTTGCCAAGTCCATCACATACTGGCTGTGTGATCCTCATTCTACGGAGTGACAACGGCCCCAAGCCTCGTCTCCAGGTGTATCCCTTTCTAGAATGTCCGAGGGTCATGAGTCGGCGTTATCGCTGGGGCGATCGTACCGGAGGACCGGTTTGGCGCCTTGGGGATCGGATGCAACTCGCCGAGCTCGAAGAGGTCGGAACCGAGCCGGGCCGGCTTGGTTTGGTGGACATGCTGGAACTCGCCTCGGGACCGGTCCGTAACACATTGGTTGGGCTCAGCTCGGTGATCCAGTTAGGAGCCCAGCTCGGAGGCCGGCCCATAACACAAGCCCCCTAGACCCTTTGCCTGAAAAGGTACAGGGTCTAATTATTTTTTCGTTAGGTCGGAATTCGAGCTGGGTGGAAGGCCAAGAAAGAGAAAGTCGCCCAAGTTCTCGGGTCGATCCCTCCCAACATGTTGACCGTCTCCTCTCCTACAAAGATCGCCAAGAAGTGATCACAAGGTTCTTCTCGTCCTATCCCTGTCCACCCCTAGACTTGCTTGCCGATCAGTTGAGCATGTTTAGAGTGCAAGTATTTGGTTTTCTCCAAATTCCCTGTAAGAGTTGACCCCATCATAGAACTGCTCTTGCTGAGCTAGAAATAGTATAATTACTTCTTGAGAGTAGTAGGTCGAATGATCTGATATGCGACGTATGATATCAAAAAACCTGAGATGACCTATAAGGTATGAGCTGGTATCTGATGCGCGACTTGAGGTCATCCAATCATCTGCATAGTTTGAGATCATCCAGATCGCTACGGTCTTCTAATTATCTATCCAGTGATCTCTTGAACACGGGGAGCTTAAATGCAGATCGAGCTTTGAACTGGTTGAGTCGAGCTCAGATGAGGATGAGCTCTGAGCAGGTCGAGCTCCAGTCAGGATGAGCTCTGAGCAGGTCGAGCTCAGATGAAGATGAGCTCCGAGCAGGTCGAGCTCCTGTCAGAATGAGTTCCGAGCATGTCGAGCTCCAATAAGTACTCGTGTCGAAGTACAAGGAGAGCTTGTAAATAGGTTTGAACTATGGATAGAGCTTCGACCCCAAACTTGACCTTTGACTTGAAGACTAAGATAGGTAGAACTCCAAACAGGTTTGAACTGTAGGTCTCTACATTGGTCGAGCTCTGACCTATGGTGGTCTACTCCCACCTAAAATTTGTACTTGAATTTGAAGAATTAGAGTGCATGTTGAGATTTAGGCCTCTACATTTGAAGTGCTGATGGGGAGCTGGTCTTTGTTGGTGAGCTCACGGAGAGCTTCACCCTTTCCGAGCTCGTGGAGAGCTGGACTTCATCTCGAGGGGTAAAAAGGCTTCAGTGCTCCCCAATTTTAAGGAGGGTTTTGATGGTGCCTGGCCCAAGTGAAGGTGATTGCTCCCGATCTCGTTATTGAAAACCAAGGGAATGCCCTAGTGTAACTTGTGCTTTTTTGCTTTTTGTTTTTCTTTAGTTCCGATCTTGTAATTACTCATCCGAGAACCACCTCTTGCAATTCCTTTTTCTATGAATGAAATTTGACTAAGTGATGATGATGACTTACTTTACCTTCTTTTCACGCTTTCCTGTAGTCCTTGGGTAGTATAAGGTAGTGTAGTCCTAGGGTGGCTTCCCCCCGAAAGATTTGTTTCAAATTGAAAGTTTGGAACATTAGTCCCTCGAAACAACATTAGACGAGTGCTTGTCTAATCCGAGCATCATTTTGAGATGTCAAGTCTCTATGATGATTGGAGCCGGTTAGGCTTTTCTTCAGGTCGAGTTATCTTCCGAGCTGCTTTAGAGCTCGCCAGGCTTCTGTGCTGACCTGAAATCTTTAGAACCGCAGGGGTTAGTCTTTGTCGCGCTGTGTTTGAGCTCGGAACGTCTTTATGCTGACATGGTGTCTTTGAAACCACAACGGTCTTGTTTAGCTTGACAGGCAACCTTAGCCGAGGTGCTTTTGAGGTCACCAAGCATTTATGCTGACTTGGGTTTAGGACCACAGGGGTCGAGCTGCGAATGAGCTCACCAAGCCTTTATGCTGACCTGGGTTTAGGACCACGGCGGTCGAGCTGCGAGCGAGCTCACCAAGCCTTTATGCTGACTTGGGTTTAGGACCACAGGGGTCGAGCTGCGAATGAGCTCACCAAGCCTTTATGCTGACTTGGGTTTAGGACCACGGCGGTCGAGCTGCGAGCGAGCTCACCAAGCCTTTATGATGACTTGGGTTTAGGACCACAGGGGTCGAGCTGCGCGCCAGGCCTCTATGCTGACCTGGTGTCTTTGAACCCACGAGGGTCGTGTTGAGGTCGAGCTTCTTCCGACACTGGGCGCCGAGCTCCGTGGCAGGCTCGACCTTTGGTTTTGGGGCACTGTTCCTGTCAAAGTATAGACAATTTGCAACAACTTGATGTAATTAAGTTAGCATTGATTTATATGCTATGAGTAAAGTGCTCGTAGCCGAGTTTTATACTTCCCTGTGAGAGTAATTGACCTGGCTTTCCAAGTGGCATGGTTGAGGTCATCAAATAATCAAGGTCAGCGACGTAGCCGAGTTTAAAGTCGTTTGAATATTAAAATTGTTGAGGTGGGCCTGGTAGGTCGCCCGAGTACTGGACTGGGTATCCACCTGTTGGTTGTCTATATACTGATCTGTTGAGGTTAGCCATCAACAATGTGAAAGTACATCATGTTGGAATCAAGTGGATTCAGAAACAATAACCCTTAATTGTTTTGATGATAACAAAAGATTAAGAGAACAATTTATTCTCTAACATGGTTATAAGTGTGCAGAAAGTATTTATATTCGGAAAAATTCTGCTTCAGAAGACTTAGTGAAATCTTGAATTTCACTCTGGAAAGCCCGGCTCTGGCTCTGGTTCTTGGCACATACACTCTGTTTGGTCAACGCTCTGGTGTAAGTCAACGCTCTGGTAGATCAGTCTAAGAGACTACACTCTGTTTGGTCAACGCCCGTGTAAGTCAACGCCTGGTAGATCAGTCTAAGAGACTACACTCTGTTTAGTCAACGCTCTGGTCTTCAGTCAACACTCAACAGATTGTGTTATATGTGCTCTATGACAGACTTAGTGCTTTCCTACACGATTCTGTCATTTGATAGCCCATTAAATTCTACACACAAGAATCTGGTGATCTGTGAAGCTCAGTTCTGATAGTAAAATTCAAGTACCTTGTTATACGAGGTATCTTTAGACAAGAAGAATGTCAAAGGATAATATCATCAAGGAAACTTGTGCTTGAAGTATTTTTGAAAAGCTCACTAAGGACAAAGTTACTGACATTGTGTATAATACTCAGAATGCTTTTCGTCTTGAAAGCGACGTATCCTGCAAAGCCGAAATTCAAGGATCTCGAACTTTGACTTTGGACAAAATTTGGCCAAAAAGAACCGTTGTGCGGCCGAAAAGAGACGTTGTGCCCCAGCGGCCCTTTTTCAACGCTAGCTATATATCCTACCTCATACACTGAAGTAACATATGAATTGAGATTTCAACAAACGATTTTCAACACAGTTGTACGCTAATCTAGCAACTTGAATATTTTCCTGAGTAGTGAGAGCATCAACATCTATCTTCTCAAACACTACCCAATCAAGAGACAGTGAGCAATCAAGAATTCATCCAAGTCTCTCGAGATCGTTGAACAAGGCACTTATCGCTTTATTCTTTCTTTTAAGAAAGTCATTTTGTGCTAAAAGTATTCTCATTGTAAATTCTCTCTTAAGAGAGTTATCTCTATATTGTTTCAAAAACTCTTATTTGAATCAGTACTTAGCCCAAGAAGTGGCTGTATACCTTAGAGGCTCAACTGCATCGAGTCATTCTAAGAAGTTGTGAGTATAGCCAGGTTAGCGTAAATATACTCTCAAGTGTAATCGGTTGATTATAGTGGAGAAATCCTTCAAGTGAGTGAAGGGACTAGACGTAGCTATCGGGTGATAAAGTGAACTAGTATAAATCTCTGTGTCTCTTTCTTCTACTCTTTATTCCTTGCACAGTTTATTCAATAGTTATTTTTCATAAACATTTGTATTTGCGAAAAAGTTTTTAAAAACCCAATTCAAACCCCCCCCTTTCTTGTGTTTTGCCACGTTCAATTGGTACCAGAGCTCGGCCTCTTGGTTGAGCACTTAACAGTGTGAGAGGAAAAGATCCTATACTATCCTATGGCAAGCAACGAACCCGGTGGTCATGTTAACCGCCCCCCTTTGTTCACTGGATCTAACTATGACTACTGGAAAGATAAAGTGAAAAACTTTTTCGAATCTCAACAGTTTGAACTTTGGGATATGGTTCGGAAACAGTACACTGAACCAGTTGACTCCAAAAGAAATCCTATTCCTAGGGAGTCTTGGACCGATGATCATAAAAAGGAATATACCTTGCACCAAAAAGCAAGATACTTTCTTGTATGTGCTATCTCTGAAAAAGAGTATGAGAAATGTGGCAATAACAGCACTGCCAAAGAAATTTGGGACTCACTGGCTTTAGCCTATGAAGGTACTTCCCAAGTACAAGAAACCAAGGCTAATATCTTGGTTAGACAATATGAACTCTTCAAGATGGAAGAGGATGAAAGCATCGAAACTATGTTTGGAAGATTTCAAACTTTAGTTCATGGCTTGAAGGTTCTCAAGAAAAGCTATACCACTGCTGACCATGTTAAGAAAATCTTGAGAAGTCTGCCAAAGAGATGGAGACCCAAAGTCACGGCTATTCAAGAAGCCAAAGACTTGAATGAATTACGTCTTGAAGATCTCTTGAGGTCTCTAAGAGCTCACGAGCTTGAGCTTGATGAAGAAGAACCTCCCAAGAAAGCAAAGACCATTGCTCAAAACTTCAAACAAAGCATCTACTTCCAAAGCTCTCCAAGCCGAGCTTGAAATCAAGAAGCTTCATCCGATGAGAGTGATGAAGATATCGATGATGAAATCTCCCTTATTTCAAGGAAGATTCAGCGCATGATGAAAAGCAAAGGAAGGTTCAGAAAGAAGTTCCACAAAAGGGACTCACGGAAAGACAAGATTCAAAGGAAAAGAAGGACTTCAAGGACAAGAGCCAAGTGACTTGCTATGAGTGCAAGAAGCCTGGTCACTACAAGTCCGAGTGCCCACAACTTGAGAAATCAAGGAAAGGTGGCTTCAAAGGCAAGAAGAAGAAAGGTCTCATGGCTACATGGGATGATTCAGATTCATCATCTTACGAGGATGATGAGGAACAAGCAAACATGGCTCTCATGGCTACCATAGGCTCGCATAAAGTGAAGAAGAAGATAAAGAGGTAGATTCTAACACATCTTCTAATATTCAAATAGCTTTTGATGAACTGTTAGATGAGTCCTCAAAGCTCAACAATGAGTACAAATCTTTGAAAAAGAAATTCTTAAAACTCTCTAAAGAATTTCAAATACTCACTGAGGAGAATGAGAAACTCAAAACTGAAAACCACCATTTGGTAAGTACTTGATTTTAACAAAGAAGAATAAGGTTGAATGCAACTCTTCAAAATATGAAGAGGGATTTCAAAGATTTCTTGCAGAATGTGTCACACGAAGCAAACAAGCATCTATGATCCGGGGAGTAAGTCAAAATGGTAAAAAGGGTCTTGGTTATAACCTCAAGAACCAACTTTTCAAAACACCAATTTGAAAACCAAAGACTCCAACAATCACAAAGGATCGTTTACTTTGTACTTTCTCGCAATAAGAAAGGGCACATTAGGAGTACTTGTTATGAACTAAAAACAAGAAGGACACGCCTCCTTCTAGGACTAACAAAGAGGACCCAAAAAGATTTGGGTACCTAAGGATAAAATTATATATGTTGCAGATTTGCTTAGCAACAGAGTTACTACACGATCCCGGTACTTGGGCGATGGTCGCTCACGTCACATGACGGGAGAAAGGCGTATGTTCCAAGAACTCCATCATGAAGAAGGTGGAAATGTTGGTTTCTGAGGAAATCGAAAGGTAAAATCATTGGAAGTGGAAAAGTTGGTAAGAGCTTTCTTCCTTCCATTGATAATGTATTATTAGTGGATGGCTCAAGCATAACCTACTAAGTATAAAACAATTAAGCGATAGTGGTTATGATGGTGCCTTTAATGACACATCATGTATAGTCAAAAGCAAGAAAAATGGAACTATTCTTTTCAAGGCAAAGAGAAAAATAATATTTACAAAATTAAACTTTACGAGTTGGCAAATCAAAATGTAAAATGTTTTGTCAATTGATGAAGAGCAATGGACTTGGCACAAAAGATTGGGTCATGCCACTGAGGTTAATCTCAAAGCTTAACAAGAAAGGACTTGTTAGAGCCCTACCAAATCTTAAGTATCAATCTGATGCTCTTTGTGAAGCATGTCAAAAGGGAAACAAACGAAATCTTCTTTTAATTCCAAAATATTGTTTCCACCTCAAGGCCACTTGAGCTTTTACATTTAGATTTATTTGGACCGACCAGGCGCCTGTCTGGGAAAGAAATATGGTCTAGTCATTGTCGATGACTATACTAGATGGACATGGGTAAAATTCTTAACCCACAAGGATGAGTCTTTTACGGTGTTTTTCAGATTCGCAAACAAGTGCAAAATGAAAAGGCTTTTGTATTACTACTATTAGAAGTGATCATGGTGGTGAATTTGAAAATGAATTATTTCAAAAATTTTGCGAAGAACATGGCATCTCTCACAATTTTTCATCCTAGAACACCACAACAAAATGGTGTTGTAGAAAGGAAAAATAGATCTTTGCAAGAAATGGCCGTAACCATGATTCACTTAAACTAATGTTGCAAAGCACTTGGGCGATAAAGAACATCGCATGCTATATTCAAAATAGAATCTATATTAGACCTATCTTGAATAAGACTCCTTATGAATTGTGGAAAGGAAGAAAACCCAACATTTCATATTTTCATCAATTTGGGTGTGACTGCTTTGTTCTCAATACAAAGGACAGCCTAGGAAAATTTGATTCTAAATCACAAAAGCTATCGTTTGGGATATTCTGACCGCTGTAAAGGCTACTGAATATACAACAAAGAAACATTAATTGTTGATGAGTCAATACATGTGAAATTTGATGATAAGAAGCGTGATAATGACACGTTATACCTAATTGAAGCTTTTGCCGACTTACAAATTTGTAAGGAAACAAAGCGTATGTCACAGCCGACTGATGATGTCTCTGGCGACTCTGGTGAAAAAGGAATATCCATAGCAGACTGCAAGTTCAAACCTGATCACCCAAAGGACCAAATAATTCCTGAACCGACTGATACAGTTAGAACAAGATCTTCTGTTACAGATCATGCTCATTTGGCACTTCTATCAGAGATAGAGCCAAAATCTATTGATGAAGCTCTAGCGATGATGGATGGATTATTGCTATGCAAGAAGAGCTCAATCAATTTCAGAGGAATGATGTGTGGAAGCTTGTGCCTCCTCCAGTGAGAATAAGCTAGCAATTGGAACCAAGTGGGTCTTGTAAACAAACTTGATGAAGATGGTAAAGTGGTAAGAAACAAGGCTAGGCTTGTTGCTCAAGGGTATTCACAAGAGGAAGGTATTGACTACACTGAAACTTTCGCCTCCTGTAGCTAGACTTGAAGCCATTAGAATTTTGTTGTCATTTCTTTGCACATCATGGCATTACTTTGTACCAAATGGATGTAAAAAGTGCATTTTTAAATGGTTTCATAAATGAGGAAGTGTTTGTGAAACAACCACCTGGTTTTGAAGATACTGAAGTTTCTGAACATGTCTTCAAACTTAAAAAGGCACTTTATGGTCTCAAACAAGCTCCTAGAGCCTGGTATGACAGATTAAGTTCCTTCTTAATGTCAAATGATTTTGAAAGAGGACAGTGGACACTACACTATTTAGAAAATCATCTAAAAGCATTTCATTATAGTTCAAATATATGTGGATGACATTATCTTTGGTGCTACTAATGAGTCTCTTTGTAAGGAGTTTTCTAAGCTTATGCAATCTAATTTGAGATGAGTATGATGGGAGAATTAAAATTCTTCCTTGGTATTCAAATCAAGCAATGTCAAGATGGAACTTATATTCATCAGACTAAATATGTGAAAGAACTGCTGAAGAAGTTCAAGCTAGAGGAAACCAAACCTATGAGCACACCAATGCATCCAACATGTGCTCTTGGCAGAGATGAATCAAGTAAATAGGTAGACCAAAAGGTATATAGAGGTATGATTGGTTCACTCCTTTATCTCACAGCCTCAAGGCCTGATATTATGTTTAGTGTGTGCTTATGTGCAAGATTTCAATCTGATCCTAGAGAATCTCACTTAACTGCGGTTAAAATGATATTTAGGTAACTTAAAGGAACTACTAATCTTGCTTTGCTTTATAAGAACTCAGATAATTACAAGTTAGTAGGTTTACGTGATGCCGACTTTGCCGGAGTAATTGAAAGGAAAAGCACAAGTGGTGGTCGCCAATTTCTTGGAGCAAATCTTGTCTCTTGGTCCAAAGAAAAGACAAAGCACAATTGCACTATCCACGCAGGTCGAGTACATATCTCGCCGCAAGTCGTAGCTCACAACTACTTTGGATGAAGTATCAACTTGAGGACTATCGATTAAAGAGAGTAAAATCCCTATATCTTTGTGATAATACTTCGCTATATGCTTGACTAAAAACCCTATTTTGCATTCTCGAGCCAAACATATTGAAATTAAACATCATTTTATTAGAGACTATGTTCGAAAGGGATTCTTGAAATTAAATTTATTGATACGACCATCAATGGGCAGACATCTTTACAAAACCCCTTTGAAGATAGATTCAACTTTATAAGAAAGAACTTGAATTTCCTTCTTATAAAGGAATAGGTGTTTGATCCGAATAAAGTTGACTCTGTTTGACTAAGTTGATTCCGCTTAAATATAGTTGACTCTGTTTGACTATGTTGACTCGCTTTGAATAAAGTTGACTCTGGTTGAATAAAGTCGACTCGCTTTGATGTGTTTGACTTGTTGACTCGCGTGAGTGTGTTGGCTATGTCGTGGTTAAATCTGTTGATTCTGTTGATTATCTTATCTCGTTATATTCTTTTCATTAACTGTTCGTATGATCATTGCATAGCTGTCTCTGGGAATCTTAAGTACACGTGTCTCTCTGAGACTGGTTGATGCGTTAGTGATTGACATTTGCTTTTACTGAGTCATAATTGCTTTTACTGGGAAATGACAATTTTACTGCGCCTCTTTAATTTTGACAGCTACACGTTTTGAAAAAGACAAATATTTGTTCAAAAATTCATTTCAAATCGCGCATAACGCTAATCTTCTCGAACACGTTTATAACTCACTCACTCACCACATCACCCACTACCCACTCTATCTCTCAAAAAGAAGTCTACACTTTTCAACCCTAAACCCCTTTCATCTTCGCACTGTGTTTCTCCGATTTCAAAATGGTCGCTTCCACAACAACCAATCGAAAGTTCAAGTTCTCAAGAAGAGCGTAGGGTAACGCTGGAAAATCTTCAACCCTCGACCTCAAGGTGTTGGTGGAACACGGTAAGGTTTGAGGATATGGCAAATGAAGGATACGACTTCGTGAGCCGATTTCATCGACATGGGGATAATGGATTTCTTCTACATGACCAACTCAGTCTATGAGAATCTGGTGAAGGAGTTACGGACTTATGCTTGGAGTAAAGATAAGACCATTACGAGTCATGTTCAAGGCAAAGCATTATGGTCACTCAGGACCTAATGTGAAATCACCCATTGCCCTAATGATGGAGCGGTTGAAACCGCTGGTTGGGAAAAAGGATGCCGTGGTCGGGATGTCGTGAATGAAACCATCTATGAGAAGCTCTGAGGGACCAAGGCGATGGACATGAAGAATGTGTTTAGTAATCGCTCGTAATCATCATGAACCGCTTGGTGCCAAAACTGCTCTGTGGATACCGCCTGAAGATACCACAAGTTCATAATGTGGAATTATGAACTCAAAGCTAAAATCAACCTTCCACAGATAATTTTTGAACATCTGCGAAGAGACTTAATGTACTCCGTAAAAGGGAAATTTATGAATATCCCTTATGGAAAGTCATTGTCAAGAATTATGGAGAACCAAGGTCTTATAAATCTTCTTCAAGGTCTCAACACCTTGGAAGCTGTGGCTTGCCCTGAAACGATGGTGATTCCTATTCTCTCTTCAGACAATCTAAGGAGAATGGGACTCCTTTCCAAGAAGGTTATTCTTGCAATTCCAAGAAGGTGAAGAAGGAGCAAGGAAGAAAGTTGTGAAGAAGGGGAAGAAGATTGTGGTGGACTCTGGTGTCTCTTTGGACCAACCGAAGGGTCACTCGAAGCACGTGCATTCACATTGCCTCAGAATCCTCACTCACTCTCCCTGTGAGACCTACATGCATGCCCTCTATGCTTACAGAGGAAGAAGAAGAGAAGAAACTGGAGATTGATCAAATGATAAAGGAAAGGTTAGAGGAAACACGACTATATCATGAAGCAAGCTTGGCTGCAGGCCTTGTACAGCGTGAAACCTTTGCACCTCCAGTTCGTGCTCCTACCTCTGACCCTAGAGTGGCTATTCCTGCTGAGCCCGCCTCTGTTGATCCTGCCGTAAGCCACCTGAAAAGGATACACAAGGTTGGAGATGCCCCTGCTGCAAAAAGGAAGAAGGCACTTGATAAGGTAGTTGATTTATATGATACTACTTATCAATCTGGTTCTGTTCCTGTTGCTTCTACAGTTGTTGAACCCCCTCCATCACAATCCTTGCCCAAACCTAAACCCCAATCTGTCTCTGCACCCAAACCAACACCTACCAAAAAGCCTTTGCCGTCTTTACCCTCAGACTCATCTTCATCTGATGAAGATGATGTTGCTCCCTTGAGGACTAGACAAAGACCTCAACCACAGGTTCAAATTCCCTATATTGAACCTTTAGCCTCTTTACCCCCAGATTCCACTATACCTCAACCCCAAACACCTTCACCACCTAAATCACCACCCAAACCAGCTTCTCCACCTAGAACCGCTTCACCCCCTCACCAACAACCAGACCTCAACATACCATGTGAGATCGAGTCCATTTCGAGGAACCTGAATGCAGTCAAGGGTTCAAGAGTCTTCATCTCTTGAACCGCAATATGGTTGTGTGTGAAACTCAACCTCTTCGCATGTTGCAACCTCTCCGACTCCTCTTTCAGACTTCCCATAATGGTACCCTTCATGTCTCAACCGTTCTCTCCTCCAAATTCTCCTCTCCGGAAGAACCAGACTGTTGCGTAACTCCTGGGGATGATGCGATGATATCTCTCACGAGCCTCTGCCACTTCTTCTCATCGCACCCCTGGACCCTCCGAGCCTGGTCTTCGGGAACCAAGAATTGTGCCCAACGCTCTTCCCAATTTAATTGGTAGCATTGAGTACTTCAAAGTCGAAAGATTCAGGGAATCTCGTTTCGGGTTTCCTTGGAGACAGCATTTGATGAAGTAATCAATGATCTTCCAAGAAGATCGGTATGAGAACCGGGTGTCTGTGGAACACTTGGTTTGACAAGCACAAAGAGCAAGAAGAAAGAAACAGGAGATGGCATACGCCTCGACATGGAGAGTTCCTCCAAGAGAAGAGGTCATTGTTGTTTGGGAACCGTAACTCGCACCTCCTCCTCGTCCTCCTACTCCTCCAAGAGAACTCAGAACTCCACCACCGCACACAATGCTATGGTTGCATCTACTGGATCGGCTTCACATGACAGTCAATCTGTAGTTGTGCCAAAAGAAGTTTTTGATAGCCGGTTGAAGAAAGCAGGCTGATTCGTAAGATTTATGGAATCTACTTGATCAAAGGTGGAAGCCTCTAAAAGAAGCAAGATATGATGACTACTCTGCTGCGGCAAATTTTGGAGAGGATGGAGCAACCCTAGAAAACCTTAGGATTTTTTTTTCCTTTTTAGTTTTCTCCCTTTTGATAATTGAGTTTGTTTTTGGTCACTCTGGTTTTATTTCTAATAAAATTTATTTATGACACTTGAAGTTTTCTCTTTATCTTTCTTTATCTTGCTTTGACTGTGATGTTCTTTATTTCTGTCTTAATCTTTTTGTCCGATGACAAAAGGGGAGAAGAATATAGAGAGTATAAAGCAATTGATGAACCTAGTGTATCAACCAAGTGTCATCATGCATACATTATGTGTTACGATTAATATATTCCTGTATGCTCAAACTTATATCTTGTAATATCTCATGCTCATTACACTTAGAAATATTTATATATGCTTAATTCAGGGGGAGCCTCTGAAATCATCTGAATAAATATTTTTTATAAAGAAAAATTGTTCATCAATATATGTATTTGTCATCATCAAAAAGGGGGAGATTGTTGGAATCAAGTGGATTCAGAAACAATAACCCTTAATTGTTTTGATGATAACAAAAGATTAAGAGAACAATTTATTCTCTAACATGGTTATAAGTGTGCAGAAAGTATTTATATTCGGAAAAATTCTGCTTCAGAAGACTTAGTGAAATCTTGAATTTCACTCTGGAAAGCCCGACTCTAGCTCTGGTTCTTGGCACATACACTCTGTTTGGTCAACGCTCTGGTGTAAGTCAACGCTCTGGTAGATCATTCTAAGAGACTACACTCTGTTTGGTCAACGCTCTGGTGTAAGTCAACGCTCTGGTAGATCAGTCTAAGAGACTACACTCTGTTTAGTCAACGCTCTGGTCTTCAGTCAACACTCAACAGATTGTGTTATATGTGCTCTATGACAGACTTAGTGCTTTCCTACACGATTCTGTCATTTGATAGCCCATTAAATTCTACACACAAGAATCTGGTGATCTGTGAAGCTCAGTTCTGATAGTAAAATTCAAGTACCTTGTTATACGAGGTATCTTTAGACAAGAAGAATGTCAAAGGATAATATCATCAAGGAAACTTGTGCTTGAAGTATTTTTGAAAAGCTCACTAAGGACAAAGTTACTGACATTGTGTATAATACTCAGAATGCTTTTCGTCTTGAAAGCGACGTATCCTGCAAAAGCCGAAATTCAAGGATCTGAACTTTGACTTTGGACAAAATTTGGACAAAAAGAAACGTTGTGCGGACAAAAAGAGACGTTGTGTCACAACGGCACTTTTTCAACTCTAGCTATATATCCTACCTCATACACTGAAGTAACATATGAATTGAGATTTCAACAAACGATTTTCAACACAGTTGTACGCAATCTAGCAACTTGAATATTTTCCTGAGTAGTGAGAGCATCAACATCTATCTTCTCAAACACTACCCAATCAAGAGGCAGTGACCAATCAACAACTCATCCAAGTCTCGAGATCGTTGAACAAGGCACTTATCGCTTTATTCTTTCTTTTAAGAAAGTCATTTTGTGCTAAAAGTATTCTCATTGTAAATTCTCTTAAGAGAGTTATCTCTATATTGTTTCAAAAACTCTTATTTGAATCTGATTTAGCCCAAAGGTGGCTGTATACCATAGAGGCTCAACTGCATCGAGTCGTTCTAAGAAGTTGTGAGTATAGCCGGTTGGCGTAAATATACTCTCAAGTGTAATCGGTTGATTATAGTGGAGAAATCCTTCAAGTGAGTGAAGGGACTAGACGTAGCTATCAGGTGATAGTGAACTAGTATAAATCTCTGTGTCTCTTTCTTCTCTCTACTCTTTATTCCTTGCACAGTTTATTCAATAGTTATTTTTCATAAACATTTGTATTTGCGAAAAAGTTTTTAAAAACCCAATTCAAACCCCCCCTTTCTTGTGTTTTGCCACGTTCACATCATCCATTTAAATGAGAAATTATACCTTGCTCGAAAGTTTGGGCAAACATAAAATGTCATGCGAGAAGATCTTGTACAATGCTCCAGGTAATAAAGAATAAAGTGACACGAATCGTGGATGGTTCATAGTTAAGGATGAGATGCTGAAAGAAACATGGAAAAATAGCACCTGGTTTTGAGGGACGCATCTGTGGTCGTCCGAGTTGTCGAGGTCAGCAATGTGGTTGACTTGATCTCCTCCAAATAACCGAGGTCATTTGACTATCGGAGTTGAGGTTTGTCGATAGTTGGGATGAGGTTGACCAAGTTGATTGGTTGGGCTTTGCCAAGCATATCTTGATCTCTTCCAAGATTTGTGTGGCTGACCCGCATTCCTGATTCTTTGGATACCAAAAGATTTGATTTTCATCTTGACCTCTCCAAAAAAGTAGTTAGCAAAAAATATGATAGGATATTCCCAATTTGAATATTAGGAGAGCAGATATGATTTGCAACTAGCATTAGATAAACAGTATGATACTTCCGGATAAGATTAAACAGCATCACTGCCATATCGATTAGATCGACTTATCCAATGGTAAAAATGACAAGTTAAATTAAATAATATAGGAGATAGAATGTGCCGATTTAAAAGGTTAGTGATAATTTGTGCCAAATCGGTTTGCAGCGAATAAAGGCTGAATTATATCCAAAAAAGCAAATAAAGGCTGAAGAAATCATTTGGATTTCCGCAAAGGCGAGCCGAAGTAAGTCGGTGAAAATATTTTTAGCAATACCAAACTTAAGGGAAAGATCGAGTTTTGCCATGCTAAAGCTAAGCTCGTTTCACTTTAAGTGTTCACCAACTTTGATGAATAAAGACCAAATAAATCAGAGTTAATACATAACGTGTCCCTTAAAAGATTTGAGAATGATAGCACCTAGCTTATGAGTAGCACCATGGGTGAACATCCAGGTGATAAGCCGTAATCGGTCCGATTTTATTCGTGTCGATATCTTTTGATTTGTTGTAAATCTGCCCTCTTTAAGGATGGTATGGGGTCTTCACCTGATGAATGTGCTTGTCATGGGGAGGCCCCATGTTTGATGTATTCTTATTTTCCCAAGTCGCTTATTAATGACCGACCTACTTATGATCGCTTTATCAAGGATTTCATTGTGTTCCGGCGTGCGTATGCTACACCTCGTGATGAGATGCATAATGAAACTTGAGGCCCGGGAAAATTTTTATTGGGACTTAAGGTGCTTTAAGATCGGATCTTTAGGTGGCCGTTGGCTCTGGTTGACAGAGTTCTGGCTTGATTCCTCCGGTGGCGATCATCAGTTCACCGTGCTCTTGGTTCTCATCGTCTCGCTCGCGTGGTATCCTTGAGGCCCAGGCTAGTTTTACCGGGCCCCACAGTGGGCGCCAATGTTAATGTATGAAATGGTGCAAGGTCGTACCTTTGCTCTTCTGCCTGGTAGTTGGGCGATGAGCTCCGTGGTGAGTACTCCTCCTCCGGGCGTGATGTCCTTCCTTCTTCAGACCGGCGGGTGGGGTACCTGCAAAAGGCACTCCGATGCCTAAGTTAGATAGGGCTTTTTAGGGTGAGCATAGAGCTCGCATCCTAGAGATGAGTTTAGGGTTTAGAGAGAGTGTAGAGAGTCCAAACCTGGGGGGTCCAGCCCCCTTTATATAGTGGAGTCACGCAGAAGGAGGATAACCACCGATCCGGGATCTGCGCGCGGTGACTCCTCCCTCACGCATCAAGGATCAGCTCATCCCTTCCTGATATCTCGCACCTGCCAAGTCCATCACGTACTGGCTGCGTGATCCTCATTCTACGGAGTGACAACGGCCCCAAGCCTCGTCTCCAGGTGTATCCCTTTCTAGAATGTCCGAGGGTCATGAGTCGGCTCGCCCCCGCCCTGCTCGGCGTTATCGCTGGGGCGATCGTACCGGAGGACCGGTTTGGCGCCTTGGGGATCGGATGTAGCTCGCCGAGCTCGAAGAGGTCGGAACCGAGCCGGGTCGGCTTGGTTTGGTGGACATGCTGGAACTCGCCTCGTGACCGGTCCGTAACACATTAGTTGGGCTCAGCTCGGTGATCCAGTTAGGAGCCCAGCTCGGAGGCCGGCCCATAACACTTATATTGTTGTTATTGCAACCCACATAATAACAAGTAATTATTATTTAGATTTATTACTTTTTAACAACCATAAAGGATGCGTAAAAAAAATAAAAAAAAAACCATAACACTTGTTTGATTGCAGTTTTTAAAAACTGTTTTCTCATTTAAAATATTTAAAAACAATAAAACTTGTTTGATTATATTGTTTTGCAATATTGTTTTTAAAAACTGTTTTCAATTTTATTGTTTTTAAAAGAAAAATCCCAAAACAACTAATACAAGTTTTCCTTTTTTACTTTTGGTTTTCTATAGGCTAATAGGCGGAAAACCATCTGTTTTCATTAATGGCATTTCTTGTAATTTTGTACCAGTTTCGATCCCTATTATAAGAAAATTGATTTTGTATTTTCTGGTGCTAATTATAAGAAAAATAAACTCATTTCAAGGTACATTAATTGTTAAAATTTCTTGTATACCTCTATTTAATGTAAAATGTATGTTTACTAGAAACTCACATTATCTATACCATTATATAAAGAGAAGGGGTGTTGGTAACTACTTTTTTGGTGTACTACTTTTTTTCCCATTTTACCCTTTTAACTACTGGTACACTATTATTACATGGTTAATTAAACTGTTATTACACGGTTAAGTAAAGAATAACCCCCACTATTCACAAAAATCAAAAAAAATTTGCTTCGAAACTCAACTAGCCTATTGCAATAATATTATGTCATTTATTAAAAGATGTAAACAAAATAAATAAAATGAGGAAGAAAATTAAATTTAAAACAACGTTATACAACAAATTATAACGTTAAACATTAAAACGCGATAAAATAATACATACTGTAAGGCAGTAGAAATGCGGAAAGACGGGCACGGGAGTGCCCGCCTTGCCGCTAGTGGGTATAAAACATTTAATATTAAGGGTATATTTGGGATACCATTTAAATTTTATAACATTAAATAGTGTTCTTTGGTGTTGATATTTTTATTTTTTTTCTTCTTATATTAAGGACCAGAAGAAGTATATCTTAAGCTTTTACGAAAAAGACTTCAATCTGATGTGAATTTGACTGTAAATATATACAAATAGTGCATTAATCACAAAATTTTTAATGGTTGCTGAGAGAAAGACACAGTCATGCAGCTACTTTGGCATTGTTTCATGACCGTAATCAATCACATAATGCACTATTAAAGTCTTTTTCATGTTGTTGACATTACTGTAATCAATCATTAATGTCATTACCACAAAATTCATTAACGTGATTGAATTCTATCTTATCCACTAATTCATTCTAATTACCATAAATTTCTTAAAAAACAAAATATATTTTACATTATAATTACCAAAACAATTAGCATATAACAGTTTTAACATTAAAATTATACTGACAACTTTTAAAACCATTTTAATTAATTTATCTATCCATTGATTCTATAATATCTAAGAGTTTTAGCTTTATGTCAAGAGAAATAAAATAGTAATTAATAATTAAAACAAAATATTTTTAAATAAATTTATTAACTATCTACTTTTATAATTCCTCTCTCATACACATATATATTTGTTGATATTTTAACATTTAATATTATATTGTATACACTACAAGAAAACTTGGAATTTCCTAGGGTCAAATACCCTAGGAAATGGCCAAAAGCTGTGGGAAAACGCCAAATTTCCGAGGGCCCATCGAGGGCCACGAGGTGGTAGGTAATTCGCTGGTAGGAAACAGTTTCCGAGGGCTCTGAGCCCTAGGAAATTTCCTGCAATTTCCTACAACCTTGGACCTAGGAAATGTCAAGGTTTTAATAAAAATAATAATCGCACCAGATCCGCCACAACAACGGAAAGAAGAAGCAGAATCACACAAATCAACATTGCAACAAATCAATAACCAGCACTAACATTCCTTGCCATCAACATTCAATTCAATAACCAGCACCAAATCGCATTGCAACAAAATTAATAAAAATAAAAAAAGTTCATCTCGCCTCAGCAACAAAACTAATGAAAAATCGAGGAAAAATGCAGTAGTAGAGAGATTTTTTGTCAATGAAGGGGTCAAAAAAGCCCCTTTCAAAATAAGAAAGTCGCCTGTCCCTTCTCCTCCATCTCTGAGAAAGTCGTGCTCTAGGAGAAGCTTTCGCAGTACCTCGACGTGGTGGAGCTTCACCTCATGAAGGAGATATCGGCTGGCTCCTCGTCGTTCTTCTCACCCGTCGTGGAACCCTCCACTTCTCAGTTTTCGCTGCGGGAGCCTCCTAACCCACCGTGGACCTCCTTTCTTTTGTGGGTTCTTTCTCTAGCGCCGCCATGGTTTCGTTCTTCAACGTTGATTTCTGGTGGCAGCTGCAACATCTCTATGCATTGAGGGGCCGATTGGTGGTGGAAGGGGACGGACATGGAGGGTGGTGGTTGATGGTGGAGGAGCAGGAAGAAGCAGAGGGGAGCGGTGGGAAAAAACAGATCTTCGAATAAGTGAGAGAGAGAGAGAGAGAGGGAGACCGAGTGAGGGAGGGGAGGGAGATGTGTGAGTGAAGGACTTCGAACCGGTGAGAGAGAGAGAGAGGGAGACCGAGGGAGGGAGGGTAGGGAGATGAGTGGGGAGGCTCTGATTTGAGTGAGGAATTTTTTTGATTTAGGGTTGAGGGATGAGTGATGGAAGGATAGAATAGATGGTGAGAGTGGGAATCCGAGGGGCAAAAACCCTGGGTGGCCTAAACATATTAAAAAAAAAAAGTTGAAATCTGAGGGCCAGCCTCTCGGTTTGATGCAATTTTTTTTTTTTGCCCTATCATTTCCTAAGGGTCTGGCCCTAGGTAAAAGCAAAATTTAAAAAAATAAAAAATAAAAGTGACTGTCTTTTTTGTAACAAACCGAGGGTTATTTTTTATTAAACCCTAGGAACACACACATATGGGTATTTTCCTAGGGCTTTGACCCTAGGTAATTTTCCAGGGTCACAGGCTGTAGGAAATTTTTCTAGGAAATAAGCCAAATTCTTGTAGTGATAGCAAAATCGTTCCATAATCATATAAAAGAAAAAATTTAATAAATAAAATTTAAAATTTTTACCTAATTCACTTACAATACTTTAATGATATCCTAATATATTTATATAAAATATTAAATATTTACACCACATGAAGCTAAAAAGTTTTACCTAATTCACTTACAATACTCAATGATATCCTAATATATTTATATAAAATATTAAATATTTACATCACATGAAGCTAAAAATTTTAATATATTTATTTTATATGAATTAATAAAAAAGTGAAAAGCGAAACCGTGCATAGCACATTAGCACGGTACTAATCTAGTTCATATTCATATTCATATTATTTTTAAAACAAAAATATATCCAAGTTATTATTTGATTCAAGAAACTTATGAAAAAAATAAAAATACATGTCAAATGGACTTTCAGTTTTATTGGGCCCTTTTTGGATTGAAGTTTGCGACGGACGTTTGATTCAACGTCATTTTGAAAACGGATGTTTGGTTAAAAATAAGTTTATAGTAACGTAATTTTTGTTTGGATATTTTTTTTTTTACAAACGTAAGTTTGAAAAAATGAAATTTGTTTGGATGATATTAATCAAACGTACTTTTAAATATGTAATTACCAAAGAGGGTATGAATTTTATAATATAGTATTAATAATATTTTTTATATTGCTTTGTTAAAAAAAATAAGTTCCACTAACAGGTGAGAAAATATCTAGACTAATTAAAAAAAATTTGGGATTATAGTTAATTTTCTAAAGTTATTATTATTATTATTAAAACATTATAATTATAATTAAAAAACATTATTATTATTATTATTATTATTATTATTATTGTTGTTGTTGTTGTTGTTGTACAAAATATATGCATGGAGAAAAAAAGCCGGGAAGCTTCCAAGTCATTTCAAAACTCAAAAGGTATGGAATAGTATTAATTCATCATTAATTAATAGGATATTGCATAAAGCAAAAATGATTGATAGCAGAATAGTGAGGCTGAAATAGTCCTACGGTATATCCAACGCAAAGCTGAAAAAAGAAAAGCATTAATGAGGCTGTGTTCACTTAAATTGACGTTTAATACTAATTTTCGTTTGCCAACGCACCTGGACGTGTAACCAAACAAAAATAAAATTACGTTCAGCTGTGGCCAACGTCGTTTACAGGATTCAAATGGGAATCCAAACAAGCACATTGTCTTCAAAACAAGGTTTCAAAACAAATTTATCAAGCAAATTTTTTTGTTCAGTTTTTTATAACTGTTTCAAATTCATGTTACCAAACAAGTTTTTTTTTTGTTTTTTTATTTTGTTCTCAAAAATAGTTCTTTAAAATTGATTTTGAAAACAATTTTTAAAAATGAATAACAAAAAATAATCAAACAGGCCCTAACTTTTTCCAATTGTATTTATAAGTGAATAGGATGTTTGTATTGTCATTATTCACTCAACACTGGTTCACTATGACAATGTTGCTTCCTCGACCAATGTTTTTCTCTCTAGTCTTATTTATCGGTTGTTTTTGTGTTGCCAGAGCCACAGATGATTGTGGTGGGAATCATGTCGCAAATACCATTATCGTTGACCAACAAGGAAAAGGAGCATTCAAAACGATTCAAGCTGCCATTGATTCTATAAAGATAAATAATGATCAGTGGATCAAGATTCAAATAAATCCCGGAAAATATATGTAAGTTCAAATGTTATTCATTGTTAAGTTCACATAAAAGATGAAAGTTTATTGTTTTATTTTCACGTGTTTTGATTATGCAGGGAAAAGGTTCAGATTCCCAATGAAAAGCCTTGCATCATTTTCGAAGGTTCAGGTAGCAACGCCACAATCGTTACTTACGGAGATAACCAAACAAAACCGACATTCACTTCATCTCCACCTAATGTGGTTTTGAGTGGAATAACCTTCGAGGTAAACACAAGAAAAATAGATAGAGCAACAATTTTATTATTTATATTGATATATTACATAATAAATTTTATAATATTAAAAACATTTATTTATTTATCCCCAGTTCGACAACAGTTCAACTACGGTCAAACCATTAAATCGTGAATCAGTACTTTCACCGGTTCAGTAACCGGTCCGGCTTCCAAAACATTGTTTCTAATTCATTGTTTTGTAATTGTAGAACTCATTTGGATATCAATTAAAAGCACAAGCACCAGCTGCGGCTATATATGGAGATAAATCTGCCATCTTTAAATGTAGTTTCTTGAGCTATCAAGACACTTTGCTTGACGCACACGGGCGCCATTACTTTAAAGATTGCTATATTCAAGGTGAAATTGACTTTATTTATGGTTCTGGCCAATCTTATTATGAGGTAACACATATTTATATTTTTTTTTTTATCATTTTAATATTTTTATGTCCTTTCGAAATTTAAAGGATTAGGCCTTTTACCTTTTTTTATTTTATTTTACTTTTTGTAGGATTGCTCGATATACGCAACACAATATAAATCCCAACCTCCAGGTTTTGTCACAGCCCAAAACAGGAAGTCACCAAATGATCCAAGTGGTTTTGTTTTTAGAAGAGGGAGCGTTGATGGAATTGGTAAAGTGGATCTAGGAAGAGCATGGGGTCCTTACTCAAGGGTTATATTCTGGGAAACATACCTTTCGTCAGTGGTACTTCCTGAAGGATGGAGTGCTTGGAACTTTGCAGGCCAAGAGTAAGTAATTTCAGTAAGTACGGTTTTTCAAAAATGATAACATGAAACTAATGATCGTCATAGTCTTTTGTATGTCTTTGAACATTAGGAATAATGCACGTGGGATATGTTATAGAAGTCACTTTGAAAACACGTGAATTCTCTTGAAAAATTTACTTATAAAATTTTATATCCTTATAAGAAAAAATGTTGTATATTATAGTTATAGACAAGATAGGAAAAATAATATGCAAACTTAGTCTAAAATTAATTTTTTTTTTTTGCCACTGATTTTTTCCTTAAAGAATATTCAATAGAAAATATTTTAAAATGAGAGGAAGAAATTGTTAGTTTCTGGAATTTCTATTTACACAAGAAAATGAATATTCCTTTTTATAAAAATATTTCCTCTCTATAATTTAATTGTAGTTAATTTTTTTTAACGGGTATTTAATTGAGTTAAATACAATCTTATTCCATGATTGTATATGTAAAATATGACCTTTTTTGTTTATGCTAATATTTTGTATCAGCTGTAATATGTTTATTTTGTCTTCTAACTTCTTCTCATAATAAGTAAATAAATTTATTTGCAGAAGTAAATTCATCTATGCAGAAGTTAATTGTACGGGCCCAGGGGCCAAAACTACTAGTCGTGTCCAGTGGGAGAAGAAGCCAGAGGACCTAGACCTAAATGAATATTCTTTATCATCTTTCATAAATATAGATAAATGGCTTGACAACATACCAAATATATCTGGGTAATGTTGTTTCCCTATTTGGGGTTGAGACATGTTACTTGATCAGATTTCTTAGTTGATTGATCCCCTAATGATAACGTTCAATTAAGAAATGTAATAGTTTGTTGTATTGACAATCTTCTAATTAAATTTTTAATAAATGATTGTTTAATTCGGTTCTTTTGTTACACTACACTTATGTTGAATTCATTTTTGTTTTTTGTTTTCAAACGAGAACATACACAATGATTTGCAAATAGTAAGAAGTTTTCTGTCTTTGAAAAGAGAAAATCAGTGATAGCCCACACGGGGGTTGAAGAAGAGAAAGAAACAAGTAAAATCTCTCAGTAAGAGGAGTAAGTTATGTTTAAATGAGTGTCATTATATAAAACTTAAAAGGGTGAGAAAACAGGCATAGAAAAATTGTACATTATGACACACACTTATTCATTTTTAATAGTCTAAAGAGATTATGATTATGACAATAATGGAAAACTAGATATTGACGTGTATTGCACGGGAGACTAAATAATTTTAAAAATTTATTATATTAAAAATATTGAAAACATCAAATTTTAGATTAATGATTATTTAGGATGCTTATTCACTGTTGTTTTTCAATGTTAAAAGTTTAATTTTAATTTAAATTTATTTAAATATAGTATAATCTATCTGTTTAAAATATAATATAATTTTTTAATATAAGAAAGACGTTTTGATACGGAAAAGTTGGACCATGGTGTAAAATTGTTAAGAGAAAAGGTTATGAGATTAGTTTTGTGAAATGTTTATTTAGATTTGTTGATGTATATGTATATGCATATTTATTTTGATTTAGAAACTAATGAGTAAATAGTAAAAAATATGATAATTATTATTTGGCATGATTTGGCATTATTAGAAATCATTATTATTTGGCATGTTTTGAAATTTAAAAGAATTGTTAATTGTTAAATATGTATTAAACTAGTGTATTTTTTATTTTGATTTAGATTCTAATGAGTAAATAGTAAAAAATATGATAATTATTATTTGGCATGATTTGGCATTATTAGAAATCATTATTATTTGGCATGTTTTGAAATTTAAAAGAATCGTTAATTGTTAAATATGTATTAAACTAGTGTATTTGACCTGTACCATGCACGGGTATATGTATACTATTAAAAATGAGTATAGAATAATGTAATGTTTTTTATACTAAATTAAATAATTAGTAAATAATGGGTAGTGTATTGTATAATTTGAATAATAAAATTTAAACTATTGAAACTTTAAACTAATTTGTTATCTTTTTGCATAAATCACATCATCTTTTCGTGGTTAGGGTTCTCCATCGCATACTCTGCCGCTGAACGACGACATCACTAATAAGCATACCGCAACAGATCGAGTCATGTCATGCACATGTTACAAATCTAGCTCACTCAACTCACAGTTGTGTTTAAAAATATATGTTAAAATATTATATTAATATACTTTTTATTAAAATATTTATTTACAGTAATTTATATGGATTAGTGTTATTTTTTGTGTAATATTCAATTTACTTATAATATAATTTTACTCTGAAATTTAAATAGTAATTAATAGATTTTAACTTAGATATTATTATGTTTTCATGCAAAATGTTCATTTATGTGTGGTGTGTTTTTACTTGGTGTTAGAGTCATGAATGTGTTCGTAAAAATTAAGAAATAAAAATTATAATTAAAACACACACACACATATAATACTCATTCAATAAATTATATGTAATTAAATATTATTAAATAAAAATATACGTAAAGAAAAATCATTATGAGAACACTACAAGAAATCTCAGGATTACCGACGGTCGAAAGCCGTTGGTAACCCCCAAAAGTCGTCGGTAATGCGATTTTTTCGACGGATTAGTGACGGCCACAAATGCTTACCGACGAGCTTTTTTTTACCGTCGGTATTACCGACGGGCTGAATCGTCGGTAAAGATCTGTTGGAAACCGTCGGTAGATTCCGATGGGGTAGACCCTTCGGTAGATTTTCGATGGCCATGCCCATCGGTAAAGCTGCAAATTTTTTCCGACGGTTCAAGCCGTCAATAAACCCGAATTTATTGTTTAAATAACTAAATTAATTGATTAATTTTTAAATTTAATTTTAATTAATTAATTTCTGTAAATAATTTAATTAATTAATTTAATCAATTTAAAAAAAATAATTTAAAAAATAATTTTTGTAAAATAATTAATTAATTTAATTATTTTTTAAATTAATTTAAATCAATTTAATTTATTAAATTAATTAACTAAATTATTAACTATTAAATTTATTTATTTATTTAATTATTATAAATAATTTATTCCCATATTAAAAAATGTTTATTTATTAATTTAATTAACTATTACTAGTAATTTAATTTAATTTAATTGATTACTTTTAATTATTAATTTATTCCCATATTTAAAAATGTGATAATGTAAACTAAAAAATAAATTTAAAAAAGAAACGTAATAAATAAATAAATAAATTCGACGAACAAAGATCAGTAACTAAAAAGATATCCGGAGATATGAAAAATATGAATACAAACAGAACTAATAGTCCTGGTAGTCCTGATCATGATCGAGATGCTCTACACCATCTGCATCATCGGCATGATCATCAGTACTAGGAGGCGGAGGCGGTGGAGGAGGTTGCTGATGAGCTAGCAACTGGTACATCTGCTCCTATCGTGCCAGTACCTGAGCCAAAATGGCACTCGTCCGATGGAACTCCTCCTGCTGCTTGGCCACGACCCGCTGCTGCTCGGCCATGACCCGCTTCAGCTCGGCTATCTCCTGCTCATTTGCGGCAGAGCGACCAATGGCAGCACCACTATTCAACGACTCTCCGATGTGGGGGTGGCGGGTCCCTTTCTTGTGGTTGCTGGCAAGGTCGCCAGCACCGTATAGGCGATCCTTCTTCTTGCCGCCAACAACATTTGCCCATACTCTGAGCGGTGCAGATGGATCCTCAGGGCTCTGAGAAGGGGAACATAATGTTGTCTGAGACATCATCTGAGACATCCTCGCCTCAAACTCCCCCTGTCAAACATAAACAAATAAGTCAATTTTTTTTGTAATAAAACAATATAAACATTATTAAAAAACTATTCATTATATTTTATAATTACCTGGGTCCGCCTCGACCACTCATCGACGAAATCATTGGTACTCCTCCTAATATGAGTTGCACGATGGAGCTCGTGCAACTGTACCTCTCTACCCAACCGCTTCGACTGTAATTATTTAATAAAAAAACTTAACTAAATAATAAATAGTAACTAACAATAATAATAATAATAATAATAATAATAATAATAATAATAATAATAATATAAAATGTACAAGTCAAGCTGCGTACTACGCCTGACTGACCGAACCTCCGGTGTGCAAGCTCTCGCCCTTCTCAAAGGCTCTATTCTTCTTCACCTTCTCGCTTACCGCCTTGAACTCAGGGGAGTTCCAGTGCGCTTGTAGCTGCTGCAAGAGCTGATCCCCTATCTAGTGGGGCTGTCCATTGAGGCGGGCATCTCTAAGCATATCAGAGAGGCGGTGGGAGGCCTTCATATGGAAGTTCTTCTCGATCCGCTCCTCATCCTCTTCCTTCCAAGAAACCCTCTCCTGTAAGAATATAATACATTATTAAACATAATTGAATTTTACGAAATAAAAAAATAATATGCAACAAAATAAAAATTACAACTTACTTTGAAAGATTTGAACATATGATTCCGCTCCCCCTCCTTCAACTTCCCCCAAGTGGGCCAAAACATGTGGTAATTATCCTCAATTACTGCTGTGATAGTCGTCGCAGCTGGCTTTGAGGGAAGAAACCTGAACAATAACAAGATGTCAAACAATATAAAAAAATATAATATATATATATATATATACATACATGTAAATTATTAATAACTCGAAAAAAATGTAAATACTTACCCTTTACCAGCCGGCCTGATAGCAACTCGGCCATCATGCATCATCTGAATATCCTCAACGACCTCCTGGTCAACCTCCTGCTGCTGAACCTCCTACTGCTCATCCTCGTCCTGCTCAACCACGGTCTGATTAGGTGTATGGCCCGTACTATACTCATGATTGGACAGATGAGTATCGGGCACCGTCTCAGGCACAAAATGGGAGGAAGAAGCGCCAAGTGTCTGCTGGAACCCCGGGGTGGGGACCATGTAAATGGGAGGCAAATCGGGTGTCGGTGCAGAAGGTGCTGGATGCTGTGTATGTGCCGAACGCACTGGAGGCTGTGTAGGGGCCGAACGCGCTGGAGCCTGTGTAGGCGTAGATGTATGCGGACGCTGTGTGGATGACAATGTCGCATAGCCAGCATCGTCAATCCTAATAATGTTCGGCCTCCGATGATGAGGGGGTCGATGGTGATGCTCTTCCCCTTCCATTTACCACCAGTGGGTGGTCTGGGGGTCGGATCCTGGACCTACTGAAGTCATATATGTCTATAGAGCAATTCAACAATAACAGTCATAAAATATTATATTTAAACATAACAATATTAAAAATGAATTCCATAAAAATAAACAAATTATATGAAAGTAACTGACAAATTAAAATATATTATTAGACATTAATTTCTTTAATTGTAAAAAGTTAAAACAATTTCATTTTGCCCATTCTGCCCACTCTGCTTTGTCATCGTCTTCAGATCTTGATGGTTCTGCCACTTCTTCATTTAATTCCTCATCTCCATCTACATCTTCAAATGTGATTGGATCGTCACATAGTCAAGAAATGGGTTCCATCTCATTTATTATGTTGACATGAGACATCTCATCCACTTGATAAGCCACTTCTTCCTGTGGATCATCTGCTTCAATGGATCCCTTGGTTTTGTCTTTATTGCAACACACCAACCTTGTTTGTCCCTTCTAGTTGATGGATAAGGGACATAATACACTTGTCTTACATGTTGTGTCATGATAAACGGATCAAATATTTGGTATCTTCTGCTCATGCATATGTCAATAATATTATATTTTCGATCCACTCTTGCGCCTCTACTTGACGGATCAAACCAATTACAATAAAATAGCACTATTCTTTTAGTATAGTCTAAAGTATTGTACGTCAGTTCGTATATATGTTGAATCACGCTGTAGAAGCCACCTTCTCCTCCATCTGTGGCACCTTTTACATAAACTCCACTGTTAACTATTTTTTTCCCTTCTATTTTTGATTGGGTTTGAAATTTGTATCCATTTATGAAAAACGTGTGCCATTCTTTTAACGTGATTTAGGACCATGAGATAAATTTCTCAAGTGTTCAATTTTAGGCGATTTTGACTCACTGTACACTTGCGTATACACATGCACAAGTGATTTATGGTTCCTTTTTTCAAACAATCTTTTGTATTTTCAAACAATAAATAGTTGAAATAGGACTAAAAATACATACCTGGTTCATAAATCACGTTCGGAAATATTCATGAATATAGGCAGAAGAGTCTTGTTCGCTTGTGGGCTTAGTTAACAAGAATGCCCTGATCAAGTCATTATCAAACAAATGATCATGAGTAGTCATGGATAAAATAAATTGAAAGTGGTCAAAATGATACATACATAAGATATGGTGATACTTCGGTACAGTTGATCAACACGTGAACGTGGGCTGACTTCCACTCTTCTCATGTTAACCAGTAAGTCAGCTCCTTTCTAGCATGACGACCGGGAAGGCAAAATACTGATAAGGCTAGTGGATCTCTTTCACTTTCAATTTCTATTTCATTTCTATTATTTGTTGGTGTCAACATGAAGTTCGTAAAACAATGGGAATAGAAATGGATTGTCTCACGGTGTAAGTAAGTTGCACAAATAGATCCTCCAACCTTGGCCTTATTTTTCACCGACCATTTTGAGTCACCCATAAATCTATAAAATAACAAGGTTGATGATAAAAATTGATACATTTAACCCTTCAAGTGAATATTTATTTTAAAGGAATATTTTATTATATTACATTTCAAATGGATACATCCATCTGTATTGAACCAGTTCACCAAGCCTAGCTTCATGTGCAAGATGCACTGGGAGATGCTCCATAGAGTCAAAGAAACCAGGGGAAATATTCTCTCCAACTCACAAGGAATGACTAGTATGTTCTGCTCCATCTTTATAAGATCATCATCTCTCAATGTCGCAGAACACAAATCTTTAAAAAATTGGCCGAGTTCAGTAAGTGGATTTAAAACATTTGACGAAAAGGAAGTAAATGCAATAAGAAGCAAACACTCCATAAATACATGACAATCATGGCTTTTCATCCCAATCATGGTTACTTTGTTCACATCGGCACATCTTGCCAAATTAGAAGAATAACCGTCTGACATTCGAAGTTCTTTTATCCACCGATAGACAGACCTTGCTTCCTCAGCAGTTAAAGAGTAACAGGCTTTGGGTTTTAGGGTTTTCCCATCCGACCGAGTCATCAAATGCAAGTCCTTTCGCCTACAGTAAAGTGGTAAGTCCAGTCTGGCCTTATCGTTGTCTTTCGTTCTTCCTCTAATGTTCATCACTGTGAGAAAAATATTGTCAAAAAAGTTCTTCTCAATGTGCATAACATCAAGGTTGTGTCTCAATAAATTATCTTTCCAATATGGCAGATCCCAAAAAATACTTCTTTTAGTCCAATTATGCCATTGTCCATATCCTTCAAATCGACCCAATTCACCAAAATCTGTGATTTTTGGCAGATCCATAACTCTGCTCCAAATCTATTCGGATGTCAACCTTGGGGGCGGGCCATCTAATTCAACTTCCCCCTTCTTGAAGGCGTTCTTATTCCCTCTAAATGGATGATCACCTAGTAAAAACCTGCGATGTGAGTCAAACCAAGAACTATTCCCTCCAAATTTCAAGGTAAAAGGCCTTTGTATGCTTCATGCAATGGGGACATGCCATTTTACCATGAGTACCACAACCAGATAACATGCCATATGTAGGGAAGTCATTAATGGTCCACATAAGAGTTGCCTTCATTGTAAAGTTCTTCTTTCATGCAATATCATAAGTCAAAACGCCATTCCACAACCTTTTGAGATCGTCAATGAGAGGTTGTAAGTAGATGTCAATACCATCTGTTGGATTATTTGGACCCAATATAATACAAGTCAAGAACATATAAGGCTTAGACATGCACATTTCGGGAGGAAGATTGTATGGGGTAACAATAACTGGCTAGCAAGAATAAGGTTTTGCCGTTGATTGAACATACGGGGTAAACCCATTAGAGCATAAGCCAAGTCGTACATTACATGGATATGCTACAAATTCGGGATGCACACGATCAAAGTGCTTCCAAGCTTCACCATCATATGGGTGGCGCAACATACCTGAAGTGCTTCTATTCTCATAGTGCCACGTCATTTTGTCTGTAGTCTGTGTTGATGCAAACATTCTCTGGAGCCTTGGAATAATTGGCAAATAAAACATTGCCTTCCGTGGAACTAGTTTTTGTCTACCCTTCCCATTGTCAGTGTGTGAAATATACCTTGGCTCACCACAAAATTTGCATTCAACCAGCGCGTCATCGTTTTTACCGAATTCGTTGTCGTAATATAACATACACCCTCTCACACAACAATCAATCCTTTTAGATTTCAACCCTAACTTGGACACTAAGCTTTTAGCCTCGTAATAACTTTTTGGCAAACCATCACTGATAGGTGACGAGTCCAACATCATCTTCGTTACGAGATCCAAGCACACATCCGTAGCACGACAGTTGGACTTAAGAGCTAAAAGCCTCACACGCATTAATAACTTAGAGTCTGCAGACTCTTCAAACAACGGTTTATTTGTTTCTAACAAGAGATTATAAAATTTTTGTGTTGTCTAATTTAGAAATTCATCTATGTCATCATACTGTTGCTCCTCGAATGATACGTTGACCCCTAAGGCATCACAAACCATATCTTGCATCAATTTAGTTTGCTCACCATATCTGGTATCTACGCAACTACTTGAAGTACCTGTGCAATTATCGCCAACCCCTAAATCAACCCGAGGTAACTCTTCACCATATCTAATCCAAATCCAGTAATTAAGCCTAAATCCAACTCTCTGCAGGTGATATATGACATCACCTGGGCTCTTGATCCTTCTACAATCGCAATTATCACCTGGGCTCTTGATCCTTCTGCAATCGCAATTAAGGCACGGACATCTAATCCCTCCATTAATTTCGAAATCTTCATGTGCCATTGCGGCTTGGACAAAGTGACCAACCCCATCGCAAAAAGATTGTTTCAAAACCCCTCTCCCCGGATACAACCTATAGTACATCTAACTACGACTCGAAGGGAAAAATTTCATCTTCTGCGTGTTAAAAAAATGACAATTTCAGCATCACGACATTCTTACAACTGCTCTCTTTCTTTAAATGGTATGACCCTATCCCATTCGAGGAAAAACTTTTTCAGAACTCGTATAATAGTCATTCCTTAATAGTCTTACAACTACTCGTATAATAGTCTTACAACTGCTCTCTTTTTCAGAACTCGTCGTTACTTGCTTCTTCGTTTCTCTACCGCGACACTCCTCCCTCTCCTCCTTCCTCGTCGTTCATTCCTTCTTCATTTCTCCACTGCCACCACCGCCTCCACTGCGACACTCCTCTCTCTCCTCCTTCCTCGTCGTTCATTCCTTCTTCGGTTCACCACCCGCGTTGAGTTTTAGCAACAGCCCCGATTCTCCGAGAGGCTCCTCCGTCGCACCCACTCGGTCAGGAACAGCCCCGTTTCTCCACCACGGGTCAATAGAAAGGCGCCCTGGCAACTTTCTCGCATTCTTCGAATACTCAAGGTATAATTTGCTAACTCTCTGTCAAGCTTTGCTGCTTGTTATCTACTTTGACTGTTATTGCTCGAATTGAATTCCATTAAATATGTGGTTTGCTATTCTTTTTTGCTCTTATTGGTATTAAAATTTTCAAATTTTTTTATAGAGTCTGTTTGTTAAACTTTATTTGTTTGCCTGAAATACTACATTTCCTTGGAAGCAGCACTTTAGGTAGACTCTTAATCTAATCTAAACTTTCTAGCGTTGTAAATGGTGAAACATCTGTGTAAAAATCTTGAATGTCTTTGGAGTTAACAAAGGAAAAAAAAGGAAAAAGCTAGAGTGCCAAACACTAGGGCCATATTAAATATCTTCAAGCTTTGTAGTGGTAGTGACAGTGGTTAAAAGTTAGTGTTTTAGTCTTTGATTTTTGGTATGTCATGGCCTCGTAGATGTTGGGTTTTTACATTTTATTTAACAAAATGATCATACTTTTGATTTGTTAAAAAAAATTATATTGTGGTGTTTTATTTTAATGCTAATGCGATCCCGTTCATCACTTTCTTAAGCTCTCATTTTGAAAAACATATTGAAGTGTTGAAGATTTAGGAGCTACATTGGTATCTAAAATCTTTAGCTCTCATTTCTTTCTTAAAACATATTTGTTCATGCAAAGGAACTCTTAGAATGTTGCTTTGCATTTGAATGACGATGTTGATGGATGTTAGCTTTGATATTGGACCCATTGTGGGCCTATTGTATAATGATATCCATTTCCGTGGCTTATCACGAGTACATCAATGTTCATGTCAGTGTTAGTTAAATATCTAAGCATAAAAGTGTGTGTGTGTGTGTATTATTTCAGAACACATTTATGGATCATAGTTGGATGCAAAAATATTGTTTAGGTGATGAGTATAGGAACGGGGTCGAAGAGTTCTTACAATTTTTTCAAGCAAAATTTCCTAATCAAACAACTTTCTATTGTCCTTGTATTAAGTGTTTGAATGGGCCAACACTAAAAGTTGAGGAGATACGGAATCATCTTCGTGTTTTTGGGATTTGGCAAAGATATACGACATGGACCTGGTATGGTGAAGTGTTAAACAAGCCAAGTGTGTCCACAAGAGAGGAAGTTGATGTAGATATGGATGATCGACTAGAGGACATGATTCGTGATATTAGACAAGAGTCTTTTTAGCGGGCACATGTGTATGAAACTCTATGCAGTGACAAGGAAAAACCTTTGTATCCGGGCTGCAAAAATTTCACACGGTTATCAGCGGTGTTGAAATTGTTCAATCTGAAGGCGATAAATGGGTGGACTGATAAGAGCTTCACTGAATTGCTTAAACTGTTGAATGACATGCTTCCGGAAGGTAACACATTGCCGAACAGTAATTATGAAGCGAAGAAGATATTATGTCCGAGGAGTGTGGAGTATAAGAAAATGCATGCCCGAAGGATTGCATATTGTACTGGAAAGAGCATGAAGACAAAGAAGAGTGTCCCGAGTGTAATACACCATGCTACAAAAAGAGGGACGGTGATGATAGTTGTGATGATGTGAGCAAAAAAGGTGCTCCTACGAAGGTGTTATGGTATCTTCCAATTATTCCAAGGTTTAAGTGACTATTCGCCAATGTAAATGATGCAAAGAACCTTAGATGGCATGCAGATGATAGGAAATGTGATGGAAAGCTTCGCCATCCGACCGATTCTTTGCAATGGAAGAGAATTGATTCATTATTTCCGAAGTTCGGCAATGAGCCAAGAAACCTTAGGCTTGGACTTGCTACAGATGGAATGAATCCATATGGTAACTTAAGTAGCATCCATAGTTCATGGCATGTTCTCTTAGTAATTTACAACCTGTCTCCTTGGTTGTGCATGAAGCGCATGTACATTATGTTATCTATGATAATTTTCGGTCCAAAACAACCGGGAATGACATAGATGTTTATCTAAAACCCTTGATTGATGACTTGAGAACATTGTGGGAAGAAGGCATTGATGTGTTTGATAGGTTTTCAGGTGAAGATTTTAAGTTGTGTGCCATGTTTTTTTTGCACCATTAACGACTTTCCAGCATATGGGAACTTGTCCGGGTATAGTGTTAAGGGCATAAAACTTGCCTTATTTGTGAAGACGGCACATGTTTCTTTCAACTGAAAAATGGGAGGAAGACTTGTTACCTTGGGCATAGAAGATTTATGGGACGTGATCATCCGTATCACAGGTTGAAAAAGGCTTTTAATGGATGTCAAGAGAACAAAATTGCTCCGAAAGCTTTAACCGGAGAAGAAGTTTATCAATAGGTGAACTCCATCAATGTTAAGTTGGGAAAAAAAAAGAGCAAAAAACATTCTTCTGTGAAAAAGATATGGAAGAAAAGGTCAGTGTTCTTTGATCTTCCATACTGGTCAAGTCTTGATGTAAGACACTGTATTGATGTGAAGCATGTGGAGAAAATGTGTGTGATAGTGTAATCAGTACGCTTCTAAATATTCAGGGCAAGACAAAAGATAAAGTGAATGCTCGTCTAGACCTTGTTGCCATGGGTATAAAAAAGGAGCTAGCTCCTCAGCCAAGAGGTAACAGACATATTTGCCACCAGCTTGTCATACATTATCAAAAGAAGAGACAAAAAGCTTTTGCGAGTGTCTATGGGGTGTGAAAGTGCCACAGGGTTACTCTTCAAATGTAAAAAGTCTTGTATCGATGACATATCTCAAATTAGTTGGCTTAAAATCTCATGATTGTCACGTCTTGATGCAAAAATTACTACCGGTGGCTATTCGTGGCATCTTGCCAAAAAATGTTCAACATGCCATAATTAGATTGTGTTTATTCTTCAATGCAGTATGTAGCAAAGCGATTGACCCTCAGAAATTGGACGAGTTGGAAAATGAGGCTACTATCATTTTGTGTCAGTTAGAGATGTTCTTTCCTCCCTCATTTTTTGACATCATGGTTCATTTAATTGTTCATCTAGTCAGAGAGATTAGAGTTTGTAGCCCGGTTTATTTAAGGTGGATGTACCCTATTGAGCGATACATGAAAATATTGAAAGGATATGTGAAGAATCTATATCGTCCCGAAGCATCTATTGTTGAAAGGTACGTAACAGAAGAAGCCACTGAGTTTTGTTCAGATTATTTGTCAGAAGCGGCACCTGTAGGGTTTCCTAAGTCTCGTCATGAGGGAAGATGTGAAGGTAAGGGTACACTAGGTCTAAAAACTAAGAGCATGGGTCGAGTGGAAGTGTTGCAAGAACATTTATATATATTGAATAATATTGATGAGGTTGAACCTTACTTGTATGCTCACAAAAATCATGTTAAGGCCAAAAACCCTCGAATGAATGAAAATTGGGTGTTGAAGGAGCATAACAAGACATTCATACCTTGGTTTAAAGAACAGATTTTGAGTGATGATACTGCTTCTGAGACATTAACATGGCTAGCACATGATCCTAAGTTTAATGCCTTCATAGTACTTTCCAGCTGATTCACCTTCTGATTTGTAGCCATGATAGCTTCAAATTCAGCTCTTGCCAGAATGACAACTTCATCATTTGCAACAGGAGCAGCAGGAGCAGCTTCTGGAATAGGTTCAGTAATAATAGCCCTTTGTGACTCCAACTTCTGATGCTCAGCTAGCACTTCCTGTGACAGTCTCAATTTCCTTCCTTTCTTTCCTGAGCCCTCTGGAAGAAATCAACATTTGGTAAGCTCCATTTGATAATTTTTCCCAGCTTCTGTTTCTCAAGCTCCATAGCCCATTCCTATCTATGCACAATCTCTTCAGGGTTAAAGCATACTCAGAAATATAGTTCCCTGTGCTTAAACAAATCTTCTACATATGCATCAAATTTTGCAAACGCAGCTTCTCCAAAATTGTTTCTTATCAAAGCTTCCATTTCATTAAGACAAGAGTTGATGCCTTCATTTTCAGCCAGATACAACCTATGCATATTCTCGTTACCATCTTCTTTAATATTGAGAGGCCTAAAATGAGGTAGAATGGCTTTATCTTTCCAAGGCATAGTCATTTTACTCAACTGAATCCAATGTCAAAATGTTTGCAAATAACAGCCCATTGATCTTCCAGTTTCATAACACTTAGAGGCCTAATAACAGAACACGTAAACATGTCATCAAAATGAACAATAGCGATGTTTGTGTCTGTTACCCTGCTGATAGAGCCAACGGTAGGAATGGTTGCTTTCTCTGCATTACAGCAGCCAGAAGAACCAGTTCTCCAAGCATCTTTCTTAAAAAGGTTCAGATACACACGTCGAGCATGGTCTTCAGAGAGCTTCTTAACCGGAAGCTCAGAAAATTCTTTGACATTGTATTTCCTAGGAGCTTCTTCATACTCCTTGAGACCAATAGATTTTGGAAGTTTACTAGGAGCTGGTTCCTTCCTTTTATTAGGGATAGACCAGGGTAGCCACCTTTGCCTATCAGGCACAATCTCCACAGATGCTGAAGAGGGGTCTCTGTATTGATGAATTAGCTCAAGCTTTTTCATCTCCAGGTAATGAGCCATGAATGCCATTTCGTCATCTGTAATCCATCTTCCGCATTCCTCCAGAGTGAGAGGTTCATGTTGTGGCAGAACATGAGGAAGATCAACAGAGAAATGAATAATTCCTCTATTTGAAAGAGGTCTTAACCTTCCACCACATGACATTTCCACTTTCTCATCATCTTCAGAGACAGTGAGGTGTGAACGAGGGGGCAATCTCCAGTCTTACAGCCCCAGAGGTGAATGTCTTCAAGTGCCACAGAGAAGGGCGATCATAGATGGAATGATACACTTCTTCTTTGACAAACCGTGGTCTGTTAATAGGGGACACATACTTATTGGCACCATAGTATGAGGTAGGTTTGAGAGTGAGAGTAAGTGGGAGAGGGGAAGTCACCTTGACTTTGTAGGTTTTAGGTTTGTTTGGAGGGATTTTGAAAAGTAGGTTGAAAGGGTGAGAGTGGAGTGAGGATATGTATGTAGTGAGAGATGTGTTTGTGGAGGTAGAGGGTTGTGGTAAAGGGAATGAAAGAGTTTTGGGTTTTGTGGTTTTTTGGGAAGTTTGTGGTTCGGTGGATGGAGGTTGCTGAGTGATACGAGTAATGGCTTGTGTTTTGGATATTGTGGGTTGTGTGAAGTGTGGTGATGAAATAGATAGTGGTGGAGCAGGAATAACATCATCAGAATCAAAAGTAGTAATAGAATCATCAACATTAAAGTCCAGTACCTTTGGACTAAGCTTCTCAAAAAGGCTTCTCGAAAAGCCTAATCAAACTCTTTCTTTTGCCTTGAGAGGCAACAACAGGAGGAGGAGGTGGAGAAACTTGCTTCCTAGGGCCAGACGCTGAAACAGGTTTTTTAGCTTCTTTCTTTCTCTTTTTCTCCATTATTTTTCTGATGAGGACCCGGTCCTCATCTGCTTCTGATTTAGTTCTACCTTCTGGTGCAGGAGGCACTTTATGTTTTTTGCTTCTTGTCTCCCTTGTTGGAGACTCAACAGTTCTTTTCACACTAGACACTGAGCTTCTGGTGGTTTTCTTTACACCTTCACTAACATTAGCACCAGTTTCTTCTTCTTGTTTCTCCTCTTTCACTTGTTTGATTCTTTCACCAATAATGAGATGCATTCTCACCAAACTATTAACTCCAAACGTATCAGGGCAAACAATAGTGCCTACACGAAAGTATTTTTCCCTTTCCATTCCTTTTAAAGCTCCAAGCTTTCTTGCAATGCCATCCTTAATCATCACTGCAGTAAGAAGAACACCATAAGGAATGGTCTTGTTGATGTTTTTCTTTCAGTAGTTCCCTTCCTCGAACTTAAAATAGCATTGTCTAGATTGTTAAAGATTAATCTAGGCAAGTTTACCTTCTGTCCTGCTATCTAAGTCCTCATAATGAACTTCTATTTGTAGTTCACTATGTCACTAGACCCAGCCTTCAGAAGAACACTCTTGGCTATAATCTAGTGAAGCACCCTGAAGTGACTCTTCAGATGCTTGGCAGTAGGAGTCTCTCCAGATTCTTTCAACTGAGCGTAGTTCTCAAACAAGGCTTCATTTATCTTCTCCATTCCATGGAAAGCATTCTCCTAACCATTATAGAAGCTAATTCCATCAACTGGACAGTCAATAACTGCAGCAATAGTGTTAACGGAAATCACCAGTTTAAAACCTTTAACATGGCCTTCGATTAATCCATCTTTGATCAGAGTAACAGTTCCCCAAAATTCCTTAACGGCAGTAACTAAAACTTCGACAGCAGAATGCCAAAAGAAGTAATTAGTCCACCCCATAGCTTTAAAACCTTCATCGACGTTGAAACTGTAGAGCTTAAAATTCTCCAAATTAATTTGATTCTCATTTAGGAGTTTTCCTTCCGTCATGGTGTCGTATATAGCATAGTTCTGACCGACCTTAATAGATTCCATGGTAGCAGTTGAGGAGTAGGTGATGGAGGTTTAGGGTTTCAGAGAGGTCTTAAAAAGAGAGAGAAAAAGAGAGAGAGAGAGAGAGAGAGAGAGAGAAATTTTCGCAAAGAAGGCAGAGTACAGAGTGGTGCGAAAGTGGTGGAGTAGTGAGAAAGTTTTGAAGTGATGGTACAATTGCTTTTTCAAAATAAAAAAATTCACATTTCATTTGATTAAAACAAAATTTCAAAAAGAAAATAAAATAAAGATTCCCTTTTTCATTAAATGTAGTTGCCAAAATAAAGTAAAATCTGGGAAAATGATTTTATTGAAAACACAAATAATCATGACTCAGTAGATGTGATGTGTAACGACCCGTTTCCGGACCGCTACCGAGCTCAATATACCGAGCTCGAGTTACCGAGCTCAACACACCAAGCTCAAACAGAAACCTATATGAGACGTGTTTTTAAAAACAAAACTCTTGTGCCTTTTAAAAATACGATATATTTTTTTTTTAAAACCAACTCGTGCACATCAGAGTAATTACAGCTTTTCGAAACATGGTGCAACTAAGACACAAGACTTAAATTCAAATAAAACATACATGCATAACATACACATATATATATCACTCGAAATAATAATGTATACAAAATACAGAGTAGCAAATGTGCAAAGAAAATACACCTAAGGTACGACAACTTCAAAAGAGTAATCATACCCTGGGGGTACTTCCGGCAGACTCCCACGCAGGGGGCTGCTCCAAAAGTAAGACCACCAGTCTACCCTGTAGCAACAAACAACACTGCCCAAACTGGTCACGACCTCGAACATAAGAGAAATACAAGAACAGTCCTCAGAAAAACAAACATCCAACAAATAAACAATCACGACAGATAGAGGTCGTCACTCGGGTCCTCGTCGACCTCCTCCTCGGCATCGTCTCATCGCCGAGTTACTGCGCCCTCGACATCGCCTGGGTAACCGTCATGGATTGAAGGCCCTACGGGAAAGGGTCAGCTTCTCAACAAGTTAAGATAAGCTCGACATAAAAATATAAGCAAACACAAAAGTATAACAATCACCGACGTGACTCAACCATCTCACTCTAAACTCGACACAACTCACAAATCCATTTTCTCTCGACTCGACAATTTTCAGGAATGCACACGCTGCATCTGGTATGTCGGAAAGTCCAGCCAAAGCCTTGGGATCCTCGCTCTCCCTAGGGCCGGTCAACTCAGGTCCCGTGGCGTGGCGGCGTCTAGTCAATCTCCGTAAACAAAGGGGACCTAGCACCCTCGATTATCCGGTCACGGCTCAAAACGTCATACGACTCACCTAGCTCGCTCACTCGATGAACAATTCGCGCATCACGATATTCAAGGAGTTAAACACAATATATTCAACCGCATGTCAAATAAAAGAGCAAGCTCGACATGAAGAAACGCAATTCAACATGCAATACACACTTCACGACATATATTCAATCACATATTAAATACATGCAAAAACTCAATATCACAACATTTCAAGCTCGTCACAAATCAGTAAATCCATACACAATAACATAACCACATAGAATATGAAATGCCCTTACTTAAGGACTTATACAATAAAGCCTTAGAGATATCTAGAAGTAGCCCTTACATACTATAACAAATATAAATGTGAAGCGCCCTTACCGAACTCCAAGTTAATCTTTGCCGACAACGACCTCGACAATTTGTCTCCAAATGAGCTCGACAACGACCTCGACAAGGTTGTCTTCAAAGAGCTCGACACGTCGCTTCTCGGTCGACCTCGACCGCGTCTGATCCTCGTTACGGATTCTCTTTGCTTCCGCGTCCTTGGATTCGCTTTCCCGTACACCTTGATTCGGAAATCACTCGATCTCGGGAATCAGACTTCCTAAAACAAACATAACTCAGATCGATCTATGGTTCTAATACATCTAGCTCTCTCTTCCCCAAACTCAACCACAACCCAGAAAAATATAAAACTCAAGAACTGAAAGATATTTTTCCTCTAACACAAAGTTAGGGGTTTCGATCAAAATTTCATGAAAAAGTTATCTGATGCTTCAACAGAAAGATCGACAACAACAATAACCAGAAGCAACAAACGAAAAACCAGAAATCGAACGAACCAAAAATGGGGTTTTCTGGGCACTGCCGATTGCAGAAAAACAGAGAAAGAAATTTGTTTTACAAGCCCAATTAATCGGTTAAAAGGTAGGTAATATTATGAAGAAGAAAACCCATCAATTCGGTATGATTTGGAAGCATAAAACTGGTTAAAAATGGAAGAAGAATTAGCGCTAAACAGTAGCACAGATGAAAGAAAATCTGTTCTTCATACCTCAACGGTGATGGTCGATCAGACAAGATATGGGTCGAGAAGTTGATGATGAACAAAATTGATGAAGAAAGCTTGTGCAGAATCTCGCTGGAACTCACGGTTTCGTCGATGAAGATTTTTAAGGAAACAACGAAACACAGAGCAGAAGGAAGGAAGAAGAAAGAAGAAAAGAGAAATGAGTGAAACGGTCGTGGTATACAGCTGGCGAGAAAGGGGTAAAAACGTAACTCCAGCTAAAAGATGCCAATCCCATCAATCATCTACCCGTTAACTCGTTCCTCTCATGATTACCCTCTACTCTGTCGGTCAACGACAAGCCGACAATGTAATAATTACAAACAATAAAATAATAACGCTGAGTAACGTTCGAAATAATACGAGGTATCATCTCGACACGATGTCGACAAGGGTGCTCGTGCAAACGTACAAGGTTCTAACACGAGTTCGTGAACGCGGTCTCCTCAGCTCGACTTGCGTCCTCATCATTTCGATGCAGCGACTTCATCAACTCGACACCCGACCTCCTCACCAAAGAAATTAGTGCACGTGGTCTCATCACCGACAAAGATCTCGTGAACGATCTAGTCACGGGATCTCGACACGAGGTCTTGGTCGAGGTCTCGATACGTCGTCCTAATACGATGTCGATCTCGCCCTCAGGTGTTACAATCTCTCCTCTAAAAAATTTCGTCCTCGAAATTGCAAATAAGATTCTTACCTCGGAAAAGTTCAGTCTTGAATCTTCATCTTCTCCTCCAGCTCCCAAGTCGCATCTCAGTCCTTCGATCCCACACAACTTTGACAAGTTGGATCTCTTTGTTCCAGAATCGTTTGGCTTTCCGATCAACGATCCTTCTTTGTAACGCTTCAAAAGATAGGTCGCCCTTCGGTTGAATCACATCAGGTTCGATGACATGAGAAGGGTCGGAAACATACTTCCGCAATTGTGAGGCGTGAAAGACGCCGTGGATGTTCGACAAGAATGGTGGCAATGCACCGATATGCCACTTTGGACCAATACGACGAAGAATCTGGTAAGGTCCAATGAATTTAGGGTAAGTTTCTTGGATTTGATCGCTCGACCAACTCGATGAGTGGGGTGACTCTAAGAAATACATGTTCTCCTTCCTCGAACTCGAGTGGTCGACGTCGTTGGTCCGCATAACTCTTCGTCGACTTTGAGATGTTCGCATCCGATCTCACGATCAAACGGATCTTCTCGGTAGTCTATTTGGATCATATCTGGTCCTCTGACGATTCGCTCGCCGTCCTGGTACCAACAAAGAGGCGTCGACATTTCCGTCCATCTGGCGCTTCAAAAGGTGCCATCCCAATACTCGCATGAAAATCGTTGTTGTATGTGAACTCCACCAATGGTAAGATGTCGTCCCAACTTCCTCGGTGATCTAACGTACAAGCTCGCAACAAATCTTCAAGCGATTGGATCGTTCTCTCGGTCGACCGTCGATGCGTGGATGATATGCCGAGCTAAGCTCGAGCTCGGTTCCCATCGCTCCTTGCAATTCCCTCCAAAAATGAGGCGTGAACTTCGGATCTCGGTCCGACACGATCGAAGAGGTATTCCATGAAGTCGTACTATCTCCGCGATGTAGATCTCGGTCAGCTTTTCCACGTTGTATGTCGACCTCCCTGGTAAGAAATGAGCAGATTTGGTCAATCGGTCGACGATCACCCAAATCGAATCATTCTTCTTCTGCGTCTTCGGCAAACCTACAACGATATCCATGGAAATCTTGTCCCATTTCCATACCGCACGCGATTGTAGCATTCCCGCAGTCGTTGGTGCTCCACCTTCGCTCGACACGCCAAACATGAAGCTACGTGCTCGGCTACTTGCTTCTTCATTAGGACCACCAAAAATGCTTCTTCAAGTCTTGATACATCTTCGTAACTCGGGATGAATACTAAAGTTGCTCTTATGCGCCGTCGAGAATCAACTTCCTCGGCTCGGATACGTTAGGCACGCACTCGGCCATTGCACCTCAAGATGTCGTCCGCTCCGACCTGAAATGCATGCCTTCCCTTGCGCTTATCAATCGAATCTTCTCTTGCAGAAGCTCGTCACGAACTTGCTGGTCTCGGATCTCGTCCAACAATCTGTTAGAAATGGTAAGCATACCAAATCTCAGCTTCCCTGGTGAAACTTCGACACTCAACTTCAAATCTCGGAACTTCTCGAGCATCTCCAACTCCTTGATCATCATTACCGAGGTTAAAACGCTCTTCCTGCTCAACGCATCTGCTACTACGTTAGCCTTACCGGGATGGTATTCCAACGTAAAGTCGTAGTCCTTGAGAAATTCTGTCCATCTACGTTGACGCATGTTGAGCTCCTTCTGGTCGAACAGGTACTTCAAGCTCTTGTGATCGCTGAAAACAGTAAGAGTGCTCCCATAAAGGTAGTGCCTCCATATCTTCAGCGCAAAAACTACTGCTGCTAGCTCCAAGTCGTGAGTAGGGTAGTTCCTCTCGTGAATCTTAAGCTGTCTTGAAGCATACGCGACCACCTTCCGATGTTGCATCAGTACGCATCCCAATCCCTGGTGTGACGCATCACAATACACCTCGAAAGGCTCTTCTGGTTGAGGCAAAATCAAAGACAGCGCCGCCAAAAGCTCCTTGATCGTTGAAAATCGGCTTCACACTCCTCGGTCCCAAGCAAAGGTTGATCCTTCCTCGTCAATCGTAAGAGGCGCGACAATCTTCGAGAAACCTTCAATGAATCTTCGGTAATAGCACCGCTAAGCCGACAAAACTCTGATCTCGATCGCCTTAGTCGCTGTTCCCATGCAATCCCCGCCTCAATCTTAGTTGGATCCACAGCTATCCCTTCTCTGGAAATCACGTGACCAAGAAAATTCACCTCTTCAAGCCAAAATTCACACTTCGACAGGTTGGCATAGAGTTGCTTATCTCGTAATATCTGTAGTACTCGACATAAGTGTTCTGCGTGTTCTTCTCGGTTCCTCGAGTAAATCAATATGTCGTCGATGAACACTACCACGAATCGATCCAAAAGCGAATGGAAAATCCTGCTCATGTAGTCCATAAACACACCGGGCGATTCGCTACCCAAACGGCATCACCAAATACTCGTAGTGACCGTATCTAGTCCTGAAAGCGGTTTTGGCGACATCTTCCTCCTTCACGCGAATCTGATGGTAGCCCGACTTCAAATCTATCTTGGAAAAGATCGCGCTCCGCAGTTGGTCCATCAAGTCGTCAATACGTGGTAACGGATAACGGTTCTTCACGGTAACCTTGTTGAGTTCGCGATAATCCACGCACAGCCTTGATCGTCCATCCTTCTTCTTAACCAATAACACTGGAGCTCCCCACGGTGACACGCTCGGTCGTATGAATTGCTTCGACTCCAAGTGTTCGATCTGGGACTTCAGCTCTTTCATCTCGGCAGGAGACATCACAGACGGCGCTTTGGAAATCGGTCTGTTCCTGGAATCGGTCGATGGAGAACTTCGACCTGCAGACGGGTGGTAATCTGGCACGTCTTCGAAAACGTCCTCAAAATCACACACCACCGGAACATTCTTCACGTCGACCCTGGAAAACTTCCGAACTAGCTAGGTACATGTATTCCCTAGTTCCTTCTTTCAAAGAAACTCCAATACGCTCGTGAGAAGATAATTGGAGACTCAAGGTCCTGGAAAAATTACGCTTTACGGCACAGTCCAAAGGACATGGTGGTGTGACAACCAATCCATCCCGAGGATAACATCTAAGCCCTTAAGAGGCAAACAAACCAAATTGACCACAAACTTTCTACTCGAATAATCACTACACAATTAAGACATGCGGTGTTTGTGACTAAGGTTTTAGCACTGGGGTTGTAACTACTAATTTAAGCGGTAAAGCGATCACGGTCAAGCTCAAAAGGTTCACACAATCGAAGAAATAAAGGAATGGGTTGCACGAATCAAAAAGAACGGATAAGGATTTACCCTCGATCTCACATTCACCTTGGATAAGATCATCACTCGACCGCTTCCTCGCCACTCATGCGAAAAACTCGCCTTTAGCCACTTGACGCTTTCCTTTGGCCTTTGCCGCAAGCATAGTCGGTTCACTTTAGGTGTAGGACAATCCTTAGCAAAATGCCCTGGCTTCTTGCAATTGAAACACACCTCCTCCCTCGAGTACGATTACTCGCGTAATGTCCCGGCTTTCCACATCGGTAGCAAATCACCTCGACCGGGTGACCTCCACTCCTCGGTACTTGGGTCATCGGACGACATCGTCCCTGTTGTCGTTCCCCGAGGTCGGTCGTAAGGTCTCTTCTGCGGTGGTTTCTTTACGTGCAAATCTACGCCCCGCACTGCGGGGTCTCACCGGTCCGCCCACGATCTTCTTCTTGTGGCTCCTCACTCCTTCTACCTCGACACATCGATCAATCGGCTCTTGAAGATTTCGGATCCTCAACGACACTACTGACTTCTGAATGTCGAATCTCAATCCACGTTGAAATCTCTCACTCAACCATCTCTGGTCAACTTCGGTCACGAAATGGACTGAAATACTCGCCAACGATTCGAACTTGGCGCATACTCGGACACCGCCGAGTTGCCTTCTTGCGATTGAAGAAATTCCTGCTCCTTCTCGGCTCGTGCAAGATCAGGAAGTACTTGTCCAAGAACCTTTCACGAAAAAGCTCCCAGGTCATCTCGCGATGTTACGCTATAAACGTTGCTTCACTCCTCTCCACCAATACTCTGCGTCTCCTAGCAATAAGTAGGTGGCATAGTCGACCTTCACGTTGTCCCGCAATGGAGTGCCTCAAAGATCTTCTCGATCTCTTGCATCCAAAGATCGACTTTATCCGGATTTGGCTCACCGTAGTAGAACTGGTGGATCATGCTTCCTGAAGTCGGCCAATCCTCTCGCTTGACATTTCGCTCGCTCGTTCTTTGTTCTGCAAGTTCTGCTGAGTTAACGCGCCGTCTGTTGAGCCATCGCGTTAGCTGTTGAGTTCTGGCGGTGATTGTTGAGCCATGGCTGCCGCCATCTCTGGCCATAGCTTGAATAGCTCGTTCCATGTCGGCGTTCTCGGTTGCGGATGTCGTATTCCTACGAGGTGGCATTAGATTCCACAAAGTTCAAAACCTGTCGAATCTCACAACAAGGATGTGTTAAAACACACCGCTTCAATCAAGAAACAGTTCAAACAATTTCTCAAGCAATAAGTGCTTCACTTAATCAAACAAAGAATCAACACAAAACAACTAGGTACCCAACACATAACCCGACACGTGACTCAAATTTAAATCCTATGCACACTTTCGGTCGAACCGAATCAAGCTCGATACAACAAAGTGTAACGACCCGCTTCCTGACCGCTACCGAAGCTCAATATACCGAGCTCGAGTTACCGAGCTCAACACACCAAGCTCAGCGAAACCTATATGAGGCGTGTTTTTAAAAACAAAACTCTTGTGCCTTTTAAAAATACGATATATTTTTTTAAAACCAACTCGTGCACATCGGAGTAATTATGACTTTTCAAACATGGTGCAACTAAGACACAAGACTTAAATTCAAATAAAACATACATGCATAACATACACATATATATATCACTCGAAATAATAATGTATACAAAATACAGAGTAGCAAATGTGCAAAGAAAATACACCTAAGGTACGACAACTTCAAAAGAGTAATCATACCCTGGGGGTACTTCCGGCAGACTCCCACGCAGGGGGCTGCTCCAAAAGTAAGACCACCAGTCTACCCTGTAGCAACAAACAACACTGCCCAAACTGGTCACGACCTCGAACATAAAAGAAATACAAGAACAGTCCTCAGAAAAACAAACATCCAACAAATAAACAATCACGACAGATAGAGGTCGTCACTCGGGTCCTCGTCGACCTCCTCCTCGGCATCGTCTACTGTCGAGTTACCTGCGCCCTCGACATCGCCTGGGTAACCGTCATGGATTGAAGGCACCACGGGAAAGGGTCAACTTCTCAACAAGTTAAGATAAGCTCGACATAAAAATATAAGCAAACAGCATACTATACCAATCCCCGACGTGACTCAACCATCTCACTCTAAACTCCACACAACTCACAAATCCATTTTCTCTCAACTCGACAATTTTCCGGAATGCACACGCTGCATCGTATGTCGGAAAGTCCAGCCAAAGCCTTGGGATCCTCGCTCTCCCTAGGGCCGGTCAACTCAGGTCCCGTAGCGTGGCGACGTCTAGTCAATCTCCCGTAAACAAAAAGGGGACCTAGCACCCTCAGTTATCCGGGTCACGGCTCAAAAACGTCATACGACTCACCTAGCTCGCTCACTCGATGAACAATTCGCCGCATACGATATTCAAGGAGTTAAACACAATATATTCAACCGCATGTCAAATAAAAGAGCAAGCTCGACATGAAGAAACGCAATTCAACATGCAATACACACTTCACGACATATATTCAATCACATATTAAATACATGCAAAAACTCAATATCACAACATTTCAAGCTCGTCACAAATCAGTAAATCCATACACAATAACATAACCACATAGAATATGAAATGCCCTTACTTAAGGACTTATACAATAAAGCCTTAGAGATATCTAGAAGTAGCCCTTACATACTATAACAAATATAAATGTGAAGCGCCCTTACCGAACTCCAAGTTAATGCTGCTCGACAACGACCTCGACACAGCTGTCTCCAAATGAGCTCGACAACGACCTCGACAAGGTTGTCTTCAAAGAGCTCGACACGTACGCTTCTCGATCGACCTCGACCGCGTGCGATCCTCGTTACGGATTCTGCTTTGCTTCGCGTCCTTGGATTCGCTTTCCCGTACACCTTGATTCGGAAATCACTCGATCTCGGGAATCAGACTTCCTAAAACAAACATAACTCAGATCGATCTATGGTTCTAATACATCTAGCTCTCTCTTCCCCAAACTCAACCACAACCCAGAAAAATATAAAACTCAAGAACTGAAAGATATTTTTCCTCTAACACAAAGTTAGGGGTTTCGATCAAAATTTCATGAAAAAGTTATCTGATGCTTCAACAGAAAGATCGACAACAACAATAACCAGAAGCAACAAACGAAAAACCAGAAATCGAACGAACCAAAAATGGGGTTTTCTGGGCACTGCCGATTGCAGAAAAACAGAGAAAGAAATTTGTTTTACAAGCCCAATTAATCGGTTAAAAAGGTAGGTAATATTATGAAGAAGAAAACCCATCAATTCGGTATGATTTGGAAGCATAAAACTGGTTAAAAATGGAAGAAGAATTAGCGCTAAACAGTAGCACAGATGAAAGAAAATCTGTTCTTCATACCTCAATGGTGATGGTCGATCAGACAAGATATGGGTCGAGAAGTTGATGATGAACAAAATTGATGAAGAAAGCTTGTGCAGAATCTCGCTGGAACTCACGGTTTCGTCGATGAAGATTTTTAAGGAAACAACGAAACACAGAGCAGAAGGAAGGAAGAAGAAAGAAGAAAAGAGAAATGAGTGAAACGGCTGTGGTATACTGGTGGCGAGAAAGGGTAAAACGTAACTCCAGCTAAAAGATGCCAATCCCATCAATCATCTACCCGTTAACTCGTTCCTCTCATGATTACCCTCTACTGCTTCGGTCAGCGACAAGCCGACAATGTAATAATTACAAACAATAAAATAATAACGCCGAGTAACGTTCGAAATAATACGAGGTATCATCTCGACACGATGTCGACAAGGGTGCTCGTGCAAGCGTGCAAGGTTCTAACACGAGTTCGTGAACGCGGTCTCTCGGCTCGACTTGCGCCCTCATCAGCTCGATGACGCGACTTCATCAACTTCGACACCCGACCTCCTCGGCTCGTGACTAGTGCACGTGGTCTCATCAGCTCGACAAAAGATCTCGGCAAACGATCTAGTCACGGGATCTCGACACAAGGTCTTGGTCGAGGTCTCGATACGTCGTCCTAATACGATGTCGATCTCGTCCTCAGGTGTTACATGATGAGACGCTTAAGTCTCACATGCGTGTGACACGTGTGTGCTTGGATACATGCAAAGAAATCACCGGATGTTGAGTTATGCAATGTGAATGACATATCATATATGCACACGTGTAAATGCTTATGTCATACCAGATGCTAAATGATACGTTTCACAAGACGCTGAGATTAATCATTTTTTTATAAGATGAAAATTTAAATTTCTTCTTATAAAATTGAATCTATCTTCAGTAAGGGGTTTTGTGAAAATGTCAGCCCACTGATGATCAGTGTCTACAAATTTAATTTCAAGAATACCCTTTTGAACATAGTCTCTTATGAAGTGATGTTTAATCTCAATGTGATTTCCTCTAGAATGCAATATTGGATTTTTAGTAAGAAAAATTGCAGATGTATTATCACAGAAGATAGGAATGTTACTCTCTTTTATCAAGTAGTCTTCGAGTTGATATTTCAACTACAGAAGTTGTGAACTGCAACTTGCTATTGAGATGTATTCAGCTTCTGCTATTAAGAGTGCAATTGTGCTTTGTCTTTTGCTTGACCAAGATACAAGATTTGCTCCAAGGAATTGGCAGCCTCCACTTGTGCTCTTTCTTTCAATTCTGTCTCCAGCAAAGTCAGCATCACAGAATCCTACTAAATTCCAATCTTTTGATTTCTTATAAAGCAAACCAAGATTAGTAGATTGAAATCTAGCACACAAGCAGACGTTGAACATAATATCAGGTCTTGAAGCAGTAAGATAAAGTAGAGATCCAACCATACCTCTATACATTTTCTGATCTACCTTCTTACTAGTTTCATTTTTACCAAGAATACACGTGGGATGCATAGGAGTGCACATTGGCTTGCAATCCACCATCTTGAATTTCTTTAGCAATTCCTTGATATATTTGCTTTGATATATATAAATACCATCATTGCATTGCCTGATTTGAATTCCAAGGAAAAACTTTAATTCACCCATCATGCTCATTTACAATTCAGCCTGCATTAACTTAGAAAATTCTTTGCAAAGGCTTTCATTAGCAGCTCCAAAAATAATATCATCAACATAAATTTGAACAAGTATGAAATGCTTGTTTGATATTTTTTTAAATAGAGTAGTGTCTACTTGACCTCTGGTAAAACCATTTTCCATTAAAAAAGAACTTAGTCTATCATACCAAGCTCGAGGATCTTGCTTAAGACTATACGATCCTTTTTAAGCTTAAAGACATATTCTGGAAATTCAATGTCTTCAAATCCAGGAGGTTATTTCACATAGACTTCCTCAGTTATAAAACCATTCAAGAAAGCACTTTTCACATCCGTTTGATAAAGAATTATCTCATGATGTGCAGCAAATGAAAGTAAAATACGAATAACTTCTAACCTTGCAACAGGTGCAAAAGTTTCTGTAAAATCAATACCTTCTTCTTGTGAGTAACCTTCAACAACTAATCTTGCTTTGTTTCTCACTACCTTACCATCTTCATCAAGTTTGTTTCTAAATACCCATTTAGTACTGATAGCTTATTTATCTTCTGGTAGAGTGACTAATTTCCACACATCATTTCTTTGGAACTAATTCAACTCTTCTTGCATAGCCAGAATCCAACCTTCATCTTCAAATGCTTGATCAATCGTCTTAGGTTCCATTTCAGAGAGAAGTGCAATATCAGCATGCTCATTGAAAGAGGATCTGGTTCTTACTCTATCTCCAGGTTCTCCTATGATTTAATCTTTAGGATGATTGGTTTTGTATCTTCAACTTTTTCTGGTTTCAGCTTCTGCTTGAGTAGAATCCTGTGTCTAGTTGTAACGACCCGTTTCCGGACCGCTACCGAGCTCAATATACCGAGCTCGAGTTACCGAGCTCAACACACCAAGCTCAAACAAAAACCTATATGAGATGTGTTTTTTTTTTAAAAACAAAACTCTTGTGCCTTTTAAAAATACGATATATTTTTTTTTATAAAACCAACTCGTGCACATCAGAGTAATTACAGCTTTTCGAAACATGGTGCAACTAAGACACAAGACTTAAATTCAAACAAAACATACATGCATAACATTCACATATATATATCACTCGAAATAATAATGTATACAAAATACAGAGTTGCAAATGTGCAAAGAAAATACACCTAAGGTACGACAACTTCAAAAGAGCCATCATACCCTGGGGGTACTTCCGGCAGACTCCCACGCAGGGGGCTGCTCCAAAAGTAAGACCACCAGTCTACCTCAGAGCAACAACACAACATCGCCTAAACTGGTCACGACCTCGAACACAAAAGAAATACAAGAAGCAGTCCTCGGAAAAACAAACATCCAACAAATAAACAATCACGACAGATAGAGGTCGTCACTCGGGTCCTCGTCGACCTCCTCCTCGGCATCGTCTCATCGCCGAGTTACTGCGCCCTCGACATCGCCTGGGTAACCGTCATGGATTGAAGGCACCACGGGAAAGTGGTCAACTTCTCAACAAGTTAAGATAAGCTCGACATAAAAATATAAGCAAGCGACAAAGTATAACAATCACCGACGTGACTCAACCATCTCACTCTAAACTCGACACAACTCACAAATCCATTTTCTCTCGACTCGACAATTTTCCGGAATGCACACGCTGCATCAGTATGTCGGAAAGTCCAGCCAAGCCTTGGGATCCTCGCTCTCCCTAGGGCCGATAACTCAGGTCCCGTAGCGTGGCGGCGTCTAGTCAATCTCCCGTAAACAAAAAGGGGACCTAGCACCCTCGATTATCCGGGTCACGGCTCAAAAGCGTCCATACGACTCACCTAGCTCGCTCACTCGATGAACAATTCGCCGCATACGATATTCAAGGAGTTAAACACAAAATATTCAACCGCATGTCAAATAAAAGAGCAAGCTCGACATGAAGAAACGCAATTCAACATGCAATACACACTTCACGACATATATTCAATCACATATTAAATACATGCAAAACTCAATCATATCACAACATTTCAGCTCGACACAAATCAGGAATTCCATACACAATAACATAACCACATAGAATATGAAATGCCCTTACATACTATAACAAATATAAATGTGAAGCGCCCTTACCGAACTCCAAGTTAATGCTGCTCGACAACGACCTCGACACAGCTGTCTCCAAATGAGCTCGACAACGACCTCGACAAGGTTGTCTTCAAAGAACTCGACAACGACTTCGACACGTACGCTTCTCAGTCGACCTCGACACGTACAGTTCTCGATCTGGATTCCGCTGCTTCCGCGTCCTTGGATTCGCTTTCCCGTACACCTTGATTCGGAATTCACTCGATCTCGGGAATCAAACTTCCTAAAACAAACACAACTCAGATCGATCTATGGTTCCAATACATCTAACTCTCTCTTCCCCAAACTCAACCACAACCCAGAAAAATATAAAACTCAAGAACTGAAAGATATTTTTCCTCTAACACAAAGTTAGGGATTTCGATCAAAATTTCATGAAAAAGTTATCTGATGCTTCAACAGAAAGATCGACAACAACAATAATCAGAAGCAACGAATGAAAAACAAGAAATCGAAATGAACCAAAAATGGAGGTTTCTGGGCACTGCCGATTGCAGAAAAACAGAGGAAGAAATTTGTTTTACAAGCCCCATTAATCGATTAAAAAGATAGGTAATATTGTGAAGAAGAAAACCCATCAATTTGATATGATTTGGAAGCATAAAACTGGTTAAAAATGGAAGAAGATTTAGCGCTAAACAGTAGCACAAATGAAAGAAAATCTGTTCTTCATACCTCAACGGTGATGGTCGATCAGACGAGATATGGGTCAAGAAGTTGATGATGAACAAAATTGATGAAGAAAGCTTGTGCAGAATCTCGCTGGAACTCACGGTTTCGTCGATGAAGATTTTGAAGAAAATAACGAAACACAGCAGAAGGAAGGATGAAGAAAGAAGAAAAGAGAAATGAGTGAAACGGTCGTGGTATACAGCTGGCGAGAAAGGGGTAAAAACGTAACTCCAGCTAAAAGATGCCAATCCCATCAATCATCTACCCGTTAACTCGTTCCTCTCATGATTACCCTCTACTCTGTCGGTCAACGACAAGCCGACAATGTAATAATTACAAACAATATAATAATAACGCTGAGTAACGTTCGAAATAATACGAGGTATCATCTCGACACGATGTCGACAAGAGTGCTCGTGCAAACGTACAAAGTTCTAACACGAGTTCGTGAACGCGGTCTCCTCAGCTCGACTTGCGTCCTCATCAGCTCGGTACGCGACTTCATCAACTCGACACGCGACCTCCTCAACTCAGCAGCTAGTGCACGTGGTCTCGTCAGCTCGACAAAAGATCTCGGCAAACGATCTAGTCACGGGATCTCGACACAAGGTCTTGGTCGAGGTCTCGATACGTCGTCCTAATACGATGTCGATCTCGTCCTCAGGTGTTACACTAGTCACCACCCGGCGCTGAAGATGCAGGTTCACTATCTGTTGTATCACCAATATTTAAATCTGAAAATAATTCATCTAGCTCTGACATGGCAATGTCAGGCTTCTTGTCATCAAACTTGACATGAATGGATTCTTCCACTATCAAGGTTTCTTTATTGTATATTCTAAAAGCTTTAGATCTTTCAGAGTATCCCAAAAAGATACTTTTGTCAGCTTTGGAATCAAATTTACCAAGTTGATTCTTAGTTTTCAGAACATAACATATGCAACCAAAGGGATGAAAATAAGATATGTTTAGTTTTCTACCTTTCCACAGTTCATATGGAGTCTTCTTCAAAATAGGCCTAATAAGAATTCTATTTTGAATATAACAAGCTGTGTTTACTGCTTCTGCCCAAAAATGTATTGCAACATCAGCTTCATTGATTATGGTCCTGGCCATTTCCTGGAGGGACCTATTTTTTCTTTCTACAACACTATTTTGTTGTGGTGTTCTAGGAGAGGAGAAATTGTGGGAGATACCATTTTCTTCACAAAATTTTTAAAAGCTTTCATTTTCAAATTCTCCCCCTTGATCACTTCTAATTGAAGAAATACAAATTCCCTTTTCATTTTGAACCAATTTGCATAAAACAATAAATACCTTGAATGACTCATCCTTGTGGACAAGGAATCTAACCCATGTTCATCTTGTAAAATCATTAACAATGACTAACCCATATTTCTTTCTAGTTAAAGAGGTTGTCCTTGTTGGACCAAAAAGATCAAGATGCAAAAGCTCAAGTGGTCTAGAGGTTGAAACAACATTTTTAGAATAAAAAGAAGTTTTAACTTGTTTTCCTCTTTGACATGCCTCACAGAGAGCATTAGATTGGAATTTATGAATTGGTAAGCCTCTAACAAGACTGTGCTTGTTTAATTTTGAGATTAATCTCAAATTGGCATGATCCAATCTTTTATTCCAAGTCCATTGCTCATCTTCAACAGACATGAGACACTTGACATCTTGTTTTGCAAGTTCAGAAATATCAATCTTATAAATATTTTGTTTCCTCTTTGCAGTAAAGAAAATAGAACCATCTTTCTTACTTTTTACTGAACATCCAGTTTCTGTAAAAATGACATCATAACCATTGTCACATAATTGACTTATGCTCAATAAGTTATGCTTTAGTCCTTCAACATAAAGTACATTATCAATAGAGGGAAGAGAGTCTTTACCAATGCGACTAATTCCAACTATTTTACCTCTTTGGTTTCCTCCAAAACCAACAAATCCTTCTTCTCTAGGTCTTAGTTCTTAGAACATATGCTTTTCTCCCGTCATATGATGTGAGCATCCACTGTCTAAGTACCAAGATAGGTGTGTTGACCTTGTTGCTAAACATGTCTGCAAAATAGACTATTTTATCTTTAGGTACCCATATCCTTTTGGGTCCTTTCTTGTTAGTTCTTGAAGGATACTTGTCCTTCTTAATCTTAAAAATAGTACATGCACTTTTCAAAACCAGGTTAGTTGTAGTAAGTACAATGCAAGCATTCAGTGTGATCATTAGATTTATTAGATGCAGGATATTCATTTTCTAAAGAGGGTTCATCTGATATGTAATCAAGACCTTGAGTTGTTATTTTACTGACACCCCAAATCATTGAAGCTTACTTGCTTCGAGTTACACTCTCTGTAAGAAACTTTTGAAATGCATATTCATAATCATTTGATTTACACTTAGGATTGCCTTTAGCTTTAAAGCTTTCAGGTTGAGAGCTCTCAACTTCTGGTTGCTGACACATTACCAGACGCTGACTATCCACCAGAAGTTGATTTTCAATTTTCAGCTTCTGGTTCTCTTCACTGAGCTTTGAGTTTTCATTTTTCAAAACTTGAAACTCTTGGGATAATTTTGAAAATTTCTTTTTCAAAGCTTTATACTCAGTGGAGAGAGTGGCAGAGTCCTCAAGAAGATCATCAAATGCAAGTTGAAGTTCAGAATAAGAATCATATATTATTACCTCTTCAACTTCTTCTTCAGAATCTAAATCAGTATTTGCCATAAGGGCAAAATTGGCTTCTTCATCATTATCTTCCTCAGAGGAGGACAAATCCAGATCTTCCCAGGTAGCCATGGGACTCTTCTTCTTTCCCTTGAAAGAACTTCTTGTGGGCTTCTCCTTAAGAATAGGACATTTAGATTTGAAGTCTCTAAGCTTCTTACATTCGTAAAAAACGACTTGGCTTTTGTCTTTGCTTTCCTTCTTGTCCTTGACATCTTTCTTCTGGAGTTTTCTCTTGAAGTTTATTTTCTTCCATATTCTTTGAATCTTCTTAGATATAAACGCGAGCACATCATTAGACCCATCAACGTCTCGTTCTGAAGCTTCATCTTCTGATTCTTCTTCAGCCTGAAGAGCTTTAGAAGAACTAGCTTTGTGCTTGTTGACTTTCAAAGCAATAGACTTGCTCTTCTTCACAGGTTCTTCCTCGTTTAGCTCAAGTTCATGAGCTTTCAGAGAACTCAAAAGATCTTCAAGGCATAGGACATCTAAATCTTTTGCTTCTTGAATAGCAGTGTGTAACACCCGTAATTCAATTTTACTCGAAATAACGAAGATTTACATAAATGGCTCAAAGTTGACAATACGTTAAACTTGGTAATTAAATTACAAGTCCAAACTCCATGCATAGTCAATAATGTAAGAGTTAGATTACAACTTTGTAATCGTTAAATACTTGGAAGCACAAAATACAATAACAAGGTTCTTCTTCCAAAATGATAGAGGAGTCTATACCCTTCCAAACTACACAATATAACTAAATGAAAATCAAGCCTCTATTTCGCTTGATCACTTTTCGGATCCTGGAAATCTGAAAAATACAATAGAAAAGAGTGAGATAAAAATCTCAGTGAGTTCTCCCCCATGAACCCCTCACCACATCAGTTCCCAATACAACGTTATAAAGGAAATTCACAATATCGTCACAATCTAATAAGCAATCAAAATTGTACAATGAATCCAAAGGAGTATAAAATAAACTCTCAGTGGACTTCCTCAATAAATAATACACAATGAGTCCAAGAAAGTATAGCAGTGACTTTCCATGGAGCTCCTCAATAAACATTACACAATGAGTCCAAGAAAGTATTGCAATGACTTTTCATGGAGCTCTTCAATAAACAATACACAATGAGTTCATAACACATCATAAGGTTTACGCACATTAAGGGTTTAAAACACTTAGAAACCAGTGTTCATGAACTTAGAAGTGAAAATACACATTTATGTTACAAATTGGGGGACAGTTGGTGTTCAGTTTTCTGAACCCCCTAGCTTGTAGCTCAAAACTGCACTAATTTGTTGGATATTTCCTAAATTAAAAATTAGATTTGGAAACTAGACATCCTAAGCTTTCCAACAAGTGGTCATATGCTCAATTCCGACTTCGTTTGATATTTTAATAAAATCCCCGAAGTTGACGTACTGCAGAGTTGCGCACCGCCCGCAAATAGTAGCGCATCACGCGCATTTTTGCGAGCTGCCTCTGTTTCTATGCGCGTCGCGCGCACTTGTGAGGCGCATCACGCGCAAACGTGCAGGATTATGCAGAAATGTGTTTTTCTGCATATTTCTAACTTCCAACTCACTTTCTCCTCAATCCCAACCAACAACAATCAAGATTAAGACTTAAAATCAAGCATATGACTGATCTATAAGATTAAAAACAACCTATAACACATAAAACACAATCCATCATGCTTCACATATCATATACATCAAAGCATCAACTTAAGCATATTCCTTCTTACCCAAACCCATCCATGTATTTCAACCATTTCCAACTTAGAAATCAAGAAGATACACAAATGAGGCTAAAAAGGAAAACCCTAAGTGGTGGGTCTTATGGGTTGCCCAACCTCTAAGTGTGAAGAACTCACTTTTGGCTCAAAGAGATGAGCTAGGAAGCTTGAAGACTTGAGATCCTCTCCTCCTCTTCTTCTTCAAATTCGAGCTTCTCTCCCAATGGTCTAGAGCAGCTCCAAATCTTCAATGTAGCTCCAAATACTCAGTTCCAAATGCTTGAAAGCAAGAAAGGATGAAGGAAGCACCAATTCTCCTCTTCTCCTCCCCCCCAAAACCAAAACCCTAGCTCTCCACCTTCTTCCTCTTCTTTCCTTGTTCAGAAAAATTCAGAGAGAGAGGAGAAAATAGAAATTTGGATGTCGTGGGTGAGGAGAGGAAAGGAGAAGGAAAATGTGGCTTGACCAAATTACCCTTCCTTCAATCACTTAACTACACTACACCTTGCTACTCACACCCCAATATTTCTAAATGTTGTCCCTATTTCACTTACTTCACAATGAATTTAAAGCATTTCAAAGCCTAAATTAATTTAATTAAATAATTGAATTAGGCGGGGTGTTACACTACTACCCACCTTTTAAAATTTTTGTCCTCAAAAATGAAACAAGGTACATACCTATCGAAATAGATACGGGTAGTGAGTTCGGATTTCTTCCTCGCCTCCCAAGTAGCCTCCTCAGTAGATCCTTCCCGGATGATCTTGATCAAGGAACGCCCTTATTCCTTAACCTCTTGAAGTTGCGGTACACAACTTGTATCGGCATAAATTTGGTATGTCAAATCGATCTCGATTGTATCGACTCATGATCCAAGGGTTGACAAGGATCAGGAATGTACTTTTTAAGCTGAGACACATGGACACATTGTGTAGACTTGACAGAGATGGAGGTAGAGCGATTTGATAAGCAACAAGACCGACTCTTTGAAGGATTTCAAAGGGACCAATATAACGAGGACAAAGCTTTTTAGCTCGGAGTGCCCTACCAATGCCTATCGTAGGAGTGACCCTTAGGAACACATGTTCTCCCTCTTCAAATTCAAGAGGTTTCTTTCTCTCATCGGCATAGCTCTTCTGCCTACTTTGAGCAATCTTTAATCTGTCCCTAATCTTAGGATTTGATCTGTAGTTTCTGAATTAGGTCTGGTCCTGCAGTCTTTTCTCACCTACCTCAAACCAACACAGAGGAGTTCTACACTTGCGGCCGTAGAGTGCCTCATACGGCGCCATGCCTATGCTAGAGTGATAGCTATTGTTGTGCGAATTCAATGAGAGCCAAATGCTCATCCCAACTCCTCCATCATCTAACACGCATGCTCTAAGCATATCCTCTAGGGTTTGGATTGTACGCTCTGTCGACCATCCGTCATGGATGATAAGAGGTGCTAAGGCTTAACCTTGTGCCTAAGGCCTGCTGGAAATGCTTCCAAAATCGGGAGGTGAATTTAGGATCTCTATCAGAGACAATGCTAGTGGGTACTCCATGGAGTTTAACAATTTCTCTAATATATATCCTTGCTAACCTCGTCGTGTTGTAAGTGGACTTGATTGGGAGAAAATGGGCAGATTTAGTTAGCCTGTCAACAATGACCCAAATGGAGTCATACCCAGACCGTGTGTGGGGTAAACCCACCACGAAGTCCATGGATATGCCCTCCCATTTCCATTCTGGAATTTCTAGAGGTTGAAGTAAACCGGAGGGTCTTTGGTGCTCTATTTTAGTTTTTTGACATACCAAACATTGAGCAACAAACTCACCTATGTCATTTTTCATTCCCGGCCACCAATACCTTTGCCTAAGGTCATGATACATCTTGGTAGAACCAGGGTGTACCGAGAATCCACTCTTATGGGCTTCTTCAAGAATTTGACTCTTGAGTGCCACATCTTTTGGAACACAAATCCTTTGATTGAAAAGGATCATACCATCATCAGATTCGGAGAATCCATAGTGATGCCTCCTAGCTTGAAATTCTGCATCCAAAGCTTGAGCATTCCTAATCTGGTCTCTAAAACCACAAGTGATCTCCAGGTGTCCTACAATCAAACTATCCCCAGTTGTGAACATTCCTAAGTTTGAATCTCTAAAAGATTCTAACAATGCCATCTCCCTAACCATCATGGAAGAGGCATGGAGAGATTTTCGACTCAGGGCATCAGCAACTACATTTGCCTTACCCGGATGATACTTTAGATCAAAATCATAGTCCTTAAGGAACTCTACCCACCTCCTTTGCCTCATATTCAGCTCCCTTTGATCAAACAGATATTTTAAACTTTTATGATCACTGAATACTTCAAATCGGGCACCATATAAGTAATGCCGCCAAATTTTTAAGGCAAAGACTATAGCTGCAAGCTCTAGATCGTGAGTTGGATAGTTTTCCTCGTGGGGCTTCAATTGTCTAGATGCATAAGCGACTACTTGCCTATTCTGCATCAAGACACAACCCAAACCTTTTTTAGAAGCATCACTGAAAACTTCGAAACCTAAGGTCGGGTCAGGGATAATCAAAACCGGCGTACTTGTCAACCGGAACTTGAGTTCTAGGAAACTGTCCTCACAATTTTTATCCCACACAAATCGTTGTCTCTTGCGGGTCAATCGAGTCAATGGAAGAACCAATTGAGAGAATCCATGGATAAACCTTCGGTAATACCCGGCCAATCCTAAGAAACTCCTAACTTCCGTAACAGTAGTGGGTCGCTCCCATTCAAGAACGGCCTCTACCTTACTAGGATCAACTGCTACTCCCGCCTGAGAAATGACATGACCCAAAAACTTGACTTCCTGAAGCCAGAACTCACATTTCTCTGGTTTTGCAAATAATCTCTTCTCCCTAAGAATGCCTAACACAATTCTAAGGTGTTCCGCGTGCTCCTGGGAATCCCTAGAATATATAAGGATATCATCAATGAATACCACCACAAATCTATCAAGGTAAGGTCGAAAAATTCTATTCATGTAATCCATGAATATTGCCGGAGCATTTGTTAAACCAAAAGGCATCACAACATACTCGTAATGGCGTGCAGGAGTCCTAAATGCGGTTTTGGTATATCCTCGGCCTTGACTGATTTGGTGATATCGGACCTAAGATCAATCTTAGAGAATACCAAGCTCCCTAAGTTGGTCTAACGGTCATCAATCCTAGGAAGCGGATATTTATTCTTAATCGTAACCTTATTGATTGCCTATAGTCTATGCACAAACGCATCCTACCATCCTTCTTCTTGACAAGGAGAACATGTGCTCCCCAAGGAGAAGCACTAGGCCTAATGAACCGTCTAGAAATCAGATCCTCCAATTGAACCTTAAGTTCTTGCAGTTCTAACGGGGACATCCTATACGGTGCTATAGAAATTGGACCCGCTCCTGGAGCCAACTCTATTGAGAACTCAACCTCTCTTTCAGGTGGTAAAGAAGTAACCTCATCCGAGAATATATCTAAAAATTCATTCACTATAGGAACGGTTTCTAATTCAACATCTGAAATTGAAGAGAGTAACAAAATATAACCCAAGTGTCCCTCAAATAAGCAATGGTGCAATTGAAAAACACTAGCCATCTCATTCAGACAAGCCTGAGTAGGAAAGGACTGAGTTAAGGGGAATTCTATAGTTTTTGTAAAACAATTCATAACCACTTGGTTAGCCGATAACCAATCCATACCCAGGATGATGTCCATTCCTTTTAAGGGTAGACAAACCAAATTAACCACAAACATTCTTCCTTGAATAACGATAGGACAATTCTCGCATATCAGGGAAGTGGGAATACTACCTTCCGCTGGGGTTTGGACACTCAAAGGAATAGGTAGGGAAGAAACACATAACTTTAACCTTTTCACACACTTATGAGAAATGAACGAATGAGTTGCACCAGAATCATACAATACTACTAAAGTGTGATCATGAAGCAGACATATACCTTTCATCAGATTCTCCACACCCTTTGCCTTTTTACCGCTCAAGGTGTGAACACGTCCTTGCAACTGGTCATCAGGTCGGGATGCCTCCCTTGCTTTCATCTTGAGGCAATCCTTAATGAAGTGTTCTGGTTGTTGGCAGTAAAAACATACAGGCTTCCCAGAATTACACTCTCCCCTATGGAACTTGCCACATTTGGAACATTCCTTCGACCTGGGAGCCTCAGAAGATTGAACTTGTTTTCCTTTATCCTTGCTTTCTTTACCCTTGAAGGGTTGGGATGGCTTGCCGTCATCCTTCCTCTTTTTCCATAGGAGTTGACGTTCATCATACATTTTCTTCAAACTTTCTTCGGCTTTATAACTTTTGCGAACCAACGAGGCAAAAGTATAAAATTCAGTTTGGGCTAAGTTATTATGAATGTCAGCCCTAAGTCCCCACATAAATTGGTTTATCTTCCATGTCTCATCCGGTGCATATTTGGCATGAGAAGAAAACCTCGCCAACTCCTCAAACTTCCTGACATACTCAGACATAGTCAGATCAGTTTGCTTAAAATGAGTGAACTCGCGTTCCTTCCGATCCTTGACCGTTTGGGGAAAATATTTCTCCAAAAAGGCTTCCTTGAAATCTTTCCATTCAATCTGTTCCTCATCTTCTTCCAAATATGCCCGTGCCCCCTCCCACCAATGGGCAGCCCCTTCAGTGAGGTAGTGTGTAACGAAGGTTACCTTTTGTTCCTCCGTACATGGCACCACTTTGAATATTCGTTCCATAGCTTCCAGCCAATGCTGAGCCTCCATAGCATCATCACTTCCAGGGAAACTCGGAGGATTAAGCTTATGAAACTTACGAAAAGCTGAATGTGGGTCGATTGGTTGAGCAATTTGGTTGCTTTCAGTGGAGGTGGTTGCGGGACTTCTTTGTTGTTCTTTGGAGAAATTGCTGCATCATATTGTTAGTGGCTTCATTTTGGGCTCTCGAAGTTCATTACGATCCTCAACATTTGCATCATATCACCCAATGAGCCTCCTCCGCATCTTGCCTGTGGTGTCTCCTCCTGTGCCTTCCATGTTCATCTGCCATATTCTGCATACACGGTATAAAGTATTAAGCTGATCAGACTTAATATTCCATACTAAGTACAAGAATATAGAGAGAATTTCAAGCAAAAAGGAAATCCACAATACTAAACCACAGTCCCTAATGGACTAAACCGCTCTGATACCATAATGTAACACCCGTAATTCAATTTTACTCGAAATAACGAAGATTTACATAAATGGCTCAAAGTTGACAATACATTAAACTTGGTAATTAAATTACAAGTCCAAACTCCACGCATAGTCAATAATGTAAGAGTTAGATTACAACTTTGTAATCGTTAAATACTTGGAAGCACAAAATACAATAACAAGGTTCTTCTTCCAAAATGATAGAGGAGTTTATACCCTTCCAAACTACACAATATAACTAAATGAAAATCAAGCCTCTATTTCGCTTGATCACTTTTCGGATCCTGGAAATCTGAAAAATACAATAGAAAAGAGTGAGATAAAAATCTCAGTGAGTTCTCCCCCATGAACCCCTCACCACATCAGTTCCCAATACAACGTTATAAAGGAAATTCACAATATCTTCACAATCTAATAAGCAATCAAAATTGCACAATGAATCCAAAGGAGTATAAAATAAACTCTCAGTGGACTTCCTCAATAAATAATACACAATGAGTCCAAGAAAGTATAGTAGTGACTTTCCATGGAGCTCCTCAATAAACATTACACAATGAGTCCAAGAAAGTATTGCAATGACTTTTCATGGAGCTCTTCAATAAACAATACACAATGAGTTCATAACACATCATAAGGTTTACGCACATTAAGGGTTTAAAACACTTAGAAACCAGTGTTCATGAACTTAGAAGTGAAAATACACATTTATGTTACAAATTGGGGGACAGTTGGTGTTCAGTTTTCTAAACCCCCTAGCTTGTAGCTCAAAACTTCACTAATTAGTTCGATATTTCCTAAATTAAAAATTAGATTTGGAAACTAGACATCCTAAGCTTTCCAACGAGTGGTCATATGCTCAATTCCGACTTCGTTTGATATTTTAATAAAATCCCCGAAGTTGACGTACTGCAGAGTTGCGCACCGCGCGCAAATAGTAGCGCATCACGCGCATTTTTGCGAGCTGCCTCTGTTTCTATGCGCGTCGCGCGCACTTGTACTGCGCGTCACGCGCATTTTTCTATTTTGGCTCTGTAATGCTGCGCGTCGCGCGCACTTGTGAGGCGCATCACGCGCAAACGTGCAGGATTATGCAGAAATGTGTTTTTCTGCATATTTCTAACTTCCAACTCACTTTCTCCTCAATCCCAACCAACAACAATCAAGATTAAGACTTAAAATCAAGCATATGACTGATCTATAAGATTAAAAACAACCTATAACACATAAAACACAATCCATCATGCTTCAACATATCATATACATCAAAGCATCAACTTAAGCATATTCCTTCTTACCCAAACCCATCCATGTATTTCAACCATTTCCAACTTAGAAATCAAGAAGATACACAAATGAGGCTAAAAAGGAAAACCCTAAGTGGTGGGTCTTATGGGTTGCCCAACCTCTAAGTGTGAAGAACTCACTTTTGGCTCAAAGAGATGAGCTAGGAAGCTTGAAGACTTGAGATCCTCTCCTCCTCTTCTTCTTCAAATTCGAGCTTCTCTCCCAATGGTCTAGAGCAGCTCCAAATCTTCAATGTAGCTCCAAATACTCAGTTCTAAATGCTTGAAAGCAAGAAAGGATGAAGGAAGCACCAATTCTCCTCTTCTCCTCCCCCCCAAAACCAAAACCCTAGCTCTCCACCTTCTTCCTCTTCTTTCCTTGTTCAGAAAAATTGAGAGAGAGAGTAGAAAATAGGGCTGGATGTCGTGGGTGAGGAGAGGAAAGGGAGAAGAAAAATGTGGCTTGACCAAATTACCCTTCCTTCAATCACTTAACTACACTACACCTTGCTACTCACACCCCCAATATTTCTAAATGTTGTCCCCTATTTCAATTACTTAACAATCAATTTAAAGCATTTCAAAGCCTAAATTAATTTAATTAAATAATTGAATTAGGCGGGGTGTTACACAGTGACTTTGGGTCTCCACTGGTTGATCAAACTTCTCAGGATCTTTCTCACATCATCAGGAGTGGTGTAGTTTTTTCCAAGGGCCTGTAACCCATGAACAAGTGTTTGGAACCTTCCAAATATAGATTCAATGTTTTCACCATCTTCCATTTTAAACAGCTCATATTGGCAAACTAACATGCTAGCTTTAGTCTCTCTTACTTGGGCAGAGCCCTCATAAGACAAAACAAGAGAATCCCAAATTTCATTGGCAGTATCAAATTTACCACATTATCATATTCTTTTTCTGACATGGCACAAATAAGAATGCATATGCCTTTTTGATTAATTTGATATCTCTTTTTCTGCTCATCATTCCAATTTTCTCTGGCAATTGCAACACCAGTAGCATTAGTGGGAAAAATGTAACCACTTTCAACAATATCCCACAACTCAAGTTGTTGTATCTCAAAGAAAGCTTTTATCTTATCTTTCCAATAGTCAAATTTTTCTCCAGTAAATAAAGGAGGACGGTTCATGTGACCACCTTCTGCAGACATGTTCATAGTATAGGATCTTTTCTCTTAACACTGTTAAGTGCTCAACCAAGAGGTCGAGCTCTGGTACCAACTGAATGTGAACACAAGAAGGGGGTTAAATTGTGTTGAAAACTTTTTACAAACTTTAAGTTAAAAACACTTTTGAACACTTGATTTGAAATCTGTTTGTTATCAGATGCTGGAATATGACTAGACGCTGGAAATAAAGTTTATGAAAACTTGTTTTTCTTTACAAGATAAGAATAAATGTAAAGCAGTAAACCAAGAGACACAGAGATATATAATAGTTTACCACCAACCTGGTAGCTACGTCTAGTCCCTTCGTTCCTGAAGGATTTTCCACTATAATCAACTTATTACAAATTTCCTTAAGAGTATTCTACTGTCACAAACTTGACAATACTCTTAACTTCTCAAAACAACTTAGTACGTTCGAGCTTTTGAGGAACTAAGCCTTAACTAGGCAATACAATTTTCACAAAGTATCTTTGAATACAATCAAATAACTATCACAGAGAAGATAAAAAGATTAAGCTAAAAAACAAATAGCTTTCTAAAAGAAAGAATATAAGACGCTGAAGTTTAGTTCTTTGGTTTCCAAAAACTTGGCACGAAAATTGATTGCTCACTTGAGAATAGCTCTTTCAGAATGTAGTTTCTAGTAGTTTTTGGCAACCTTCTTCAGTGAATACCTTAGGGTATTTATAGGAGTCCTTGAGGGGTATTACCGTTGCAGTAAATTTTAGCTCCATATCATTGAGTGAGGTAATTTGAAATGTTGTCTCTTTTTTCCTTTCCAGAGAATATCAGAATAGTACACATTACCGTTTTTGTACTATCTGTTTTTCAAAATTGCCTTGTACATTTTTGTCTTATACTAAAGGTGTCACCTTTGATACCTCGTACAACAAATTGAAAGCATAAAATCAAATTCGAATTCCGTTCCAAAACAGCTAAGGTAAAAGAGCATAAACGTGACCATCATGTGCTTCATTAATAAGACCAGATGCTCGCTTAGAAAGTAGGACAGACGCTTGCAGCAATTGATTAGTCCATGTGTCAAAGGATAACACTACCAGACGCTCGCTTTAGACAAGACGCTGGAGTGAACCGGATGAAGACACACATGGAATGTATTCAATTTCTTGTGAAATTCTTCTTCTTGCTTGAGTGAGTTATAAAATATAAGTAATTTTAATACCTGCACACTTCAAGACTTATCAGAAGATAAATTGTTCACTTGCAAATACTTTGTTATCATCAAAATTAATGAGGGTCTAAACTTCTCAATTGTTTAGGTTCCAATAGCAACCACCAGGTTTCATTGCTAATGGTGTATCTCACCACGTCTGTGGTTTTCATCAATCTCTCTATGGCTTGAAACAATCCCTCCGTGCTTTGTTTGGGCAGTTTAGAACTGTGCTCTAGAATTATGGCATGTCGACCAAATGGGAAGCTGAATACTCTGTCGTCTTCTTGCACTCTTCACCAGCCACCTACCTCTACCTACTTGTCTATGTTGATGACATCGTCGTCATAGGTAATGATTAGACCGGTATCCATTGACTCAAACAACATTTGTTCGTACACTATCAGACTAAAGATTTAGGTGCCTTGAAATATTTTTTGGGGATTAAACTTGCTCGGTCTAAGACAAGTGTAGCTATTACTCGGCGAAAATATGCTCTTGATATACTTGGTGAAACGGGCATGCTTGATTTTTGACCATGTGATACTCCTATGGATCCCAATGTCAAGTTACTACCAGGTCATTAGGAGCCACTGGAAGACCCTGGTAGTTATCGATGTTTGGTTGGCAAACTTAATTACCTTATAGTGACCAGGCCCGACATTACCTTTATTGTAAGTGTCAATTGTTTCTAAATGCTCCCTGTGACAACCATTGGAATGTTGTGGTTCATATTCTTAGGCATATTGAAAGTGCACCAGATAAAGGATTACTTTTTGAAAATAAGGGTAACACCGAATTCGTTGGCTATTCTAATGTTGATTGGATAGGTTCGTCGTCAGATAGAAGATCCATTTCAGGGTGTTGTGTCCTTGTTGGAGGTAATTTGATATCATGGCATCGTAAGAAGCAAAACATAGTCGTAAGATCGAGTGCAGAAGCAAAGTATCGTGTTATGGAGAAACAACATGTGAACTCACATGGTTGATTACAAATTATTAAAAAGTCTAGGGACCTAATTACAAATTTTTGACAAGTTCTGGGACTCAATTGCAAATTGTTTTAGTTCAATGACTTATTTAGAAATTCTCAAATAGTTCAATAACTTACATAGTAATTAAACTTTTGTCAAAAAAAAGGTTAAATTGTCTTTTTGGTCCCTTAACTTATTTTAAAAGTTCATTTTGGTCTTTTAATTTTTAAAAAATTTATTTTGGTCTTTTAATTTATTAAGTTAGACCACGTTAGTCTTTTCCATCCAAACTGTTAACTCAAGTCAACAAACAGTCTTACATGGACACGACGTGGCAATCCTAGTCAAACCTTCTCTCTCTCTCACTTCTTGTTCTAATTTCTCTCTGACCGCTCTCTCTCTCTCTGCAACAATGTCGACCTTCGATGGCTGCTTCTCTTCTCCATGGTTGCAATTGTGGTTTTGTTTTTTTTCATTTTGAAAGAGAGAAATGAAGTTTCAAAACATTGAGGTTGCTGAGCGTGGCTCCTTTTCTAACAAGGACTACCATGACCCTCCTCCAGCACCCCTCATTGATGCTGAAGAACTCACAAAGTGGTCTTTTTACAGGGCCCTTATTGCTGAGTTCATTGCAACTTTGCTTTTCCTCTACGTTACTATGCTTACCGTGATTGGTTACAAAGTCCAGAGTGATGTCAAAGCTGGCGGTGATGTTTGTGGCGGTGTTAGCATTCTTGGAATTTCTTGGGCCTTTGGTGGCATGATCTTCGTCCTTGTTTACTGCACTGCTGGAATTTCAGGTTGCTTTTCCCACCCCCCTCTTCAGATCCCTCACTTTTCATGTTTGCTTCTTGTTCTGCAATTTCTCATCTTTTTTCTCATAGTTCCTGCTTTACTCTTTTGGGTGTCGGAAAAAATGTTCACTTAAAGGGGATTTCTTTTCAAAATTGTGTTTTTTTTGGTTTTGAAGTTACTTAACATCTAAAAAGAGAAACTTGCACTGTTTGAAGTTTGAACCCTATTTGAATGAATACTTCTATCACTGATTTGCAATTGCAATTGTGGTTTTGTTTTTCTTCATTTTGTTGCTGCTGTTGGAAGTGATAGGTCTTGTGGCCTTGTGGTCGTGTGACCCTCTCTCTTCACCCTCCCCATCGATCTCCCTCCCTCTTCTCACCTCTCTCTAACAGATCTCTCTCTCTCTCTGTTCTATCCCGCACCTTCACACATCCGTCCCTGTCTCAAAATCCTTTTCCATTTCTTTCACTCACCTCTCTTTCCATTTCTTTCACTCACCTCTCTTTCTCTCTGTGTAGAATAGGATAGGGTGGGGTAGGGAAATGGCACTAGTGTAGAAAAGGTCTTTTAAATCGGTTAAAATGACTCTTTTAAATCGGTTTTGAAACCGATCTCTTTTCGACCGTGATAGTATGTGGATATTTTTTAAATCGAATTTAGACCCGATGTAAAAGAGTCTTTCAAATCGGTTATAAAACCGATTTTAAATATAAATTCTGAACGCGGCAGCTTATATAAAATTCATCTTTTAAATCGGTTAACCTTAAAAACCGATTTAAAAGACTATCTTTTAAATCGGTTGTCTGAATAACCGATTTAAAAGATTACCTTTTATATCGGTTTTTAACATAACCGATTTAAAAGGTTCTTTCTTTTTTTTTTAAATATATTTTCGTTTTTCGTGGTTGCCAACCTAGAGAACCATTCAACAAACAGAACCATCAAAACCAACAAAACCATTCAACAGACAATCATTCAACTTTCTTATAAAACTAACATCAAATATCATCACTTCAAATATTACATATAGTTCAACAAATCATCAAGTTAATATACATTAACTTAAACAAAAAACATGATAAAACACACAAACTAGTTTCCAACTACACTTGCGTCATTTGTTATCTTTAAGGATTGCTTTTCTCCGAATAAATTCTTATAAAAAAACTCTGCCGAAGTTTGCCGAATGTGGTCAATTTCCTCAGAGGCAAATGGTAACTGATCATTGAATATCTGCAAGTTGAAACAAAATTATAGTTAAGTTAAACCAGAGAAAATAAACCATTATGTTAAAATGTGCATAATAGCAGAAGGTTAAACATTGTATTACCTCCTTCCAATTATCAACAACAACCTCAGAGACAATGGTCAACATATGTTTCATGACATAGTACCCACATGCATATCCATTATTTTGTTTCGGTACCTACAAATTAACGAATACCAAAGTTGAATATAATGAGTAAATTATTATACACATTAACTATTATAAACTATAAATGAATCTCAAATTTTAAGCTACTTACTAAGGGCACAATCCATTCAGGTTTATTTTTTTTAGACCACCTGTCAGCTTATGATATCCAGCCATAGCTCTGATAACAGAATATTCATGATAAGTAAATTATAAAACTAAATAATACATATCACAAAGTAAGTTAATTATGACAAACAAAAGCTTACGAATCAATTATGCGCATAATGGTTGTGTCTGGCTTATAATGCAATGAACACATCCAGACTACAACATTTTGACTAGGCAAAATGATTATCAATTGCCAATGGTTGCTGCAATATTGGGTAACAATAATGGTGTATCAGAATCAACAGATAAAAGAAAACTAGACTACTAATTTAACAAAACAGTTAGTAACATTTACTTACTCATTCACATACGGTGCAAGGTAACAAGCTTTTCGTTCTTTAAATAATTTATTCTGGATGTATGCTTGAATGACCTCTTTTGAACGGCCAGTGGCACCATTAATGTTGTATGGGTCCAAGAATCCATACACATGACTGATGGACTTTGTGATGCATTGGCGATACAGATACCTAAGATGTTTAAACAAATGCTCATTATAATTGATACATACTTTGGAAATAAATTGATACCACATTAATACTTACGTGCACCATAATTGCAAGTGGGATGAGCCAATCCACTTATTACCCAGACACAAATCCGTAAGGTCAGTTTTATCAAGATAATAATGTGATTAACATTCATGCTCCAAATTTAACTTTGCACTTCCCTCATCAAGATCCAATGCCATGACAATCAATTCCTTTATCCAATCATGTTTAGGCAGCTCATCCACATTATCTAGTGCACAACTGCCCTTAGTGCTCACATGCACAGTAGCTCTAGGGGATCTAGGAGAACACTCTGGATGGTCAGCTGAAATTTTTTTGATGCAACCCATAGACGCCAGCTTCTGCAACAAATAACATTCGTAAACATTAATAACATTCGTACAAATAGTAATTTTATTTTTATCTGGGTAAAGTTATATATACCTCTGATACCACCTTCTCTATCTGCGAACTAACACTCTGTGAAACCTCTTGTAGGATCTCTTGCCTCATTTGTTTTCTCATGGCAGTCACCCAATGCTCAGGAGGTATAGCTTCTGAAGTGGGGCCACAACGTGACGGTCCTCCATAATATTTCTTAAGGCCTACACCTCGTCCAGCAGTACGAATACGTCCAGGGTGCTCAGGTGTTCCAATTGCAGTAGTCAAGATATCATGACGTCCATGCGGAACAAAAGTACCCTGCGTGGACTGTTCAACCAACGAATCCTACAACATATAATACATAGTAGATGATGTAAGCCAATATGTAAGCTTGTTACAATTAAATTGACCAGTTGAATTTATACTTACAATCTTAGAAGCAACTGAGGCTGAGGCCTCAGTTGTGTAATATCCTGTTGGCTTTAGTCGGGCCATCTTCCACATCTCATGACGTGGTGGGGATGGAGGATCAAAAACTAAGGCTTCATCACCCGCCTCTTCTTGCGCTGCTTTCAGAGCATCTTCTTTTAGATATAATATTCTCTTCAGAATTGCTGTAATTATATTAAATCACATATAATATTCTCTTCAGAATTGCTGCAATTATATTAAATCACACTTTTTTTATCTTATTCAATTAATAATCATATGCTCTTATATATGCTTGAAGGTTTTCGAAGAGGAAATGGCCAGCATAGAGGAAACTTGTGGAGGCATTGGAGAAGAAGAATGCTTGATGAGAAGAACACTTGCAGCTCACACAGACTATATCTATACACAGAAGCAAAAGCCATGAGATCAATTTTTGGTCCTCTTTTGCATATTGTTACTTACAGGTCAGAGGCAAAGGACATGTTGGGGGATGACTGGGTACATATACACAGAAGAATTGTGCAGCAGCATGCAAATCAGTATAAAAGGATCTCTTGGGCAAAGGTTAATTTCTTTAAGTTCAACTCTTCATACTACTTTGAAATCCAGACTGTGTTATCTAACAATAGATTTGAGTGACAATATTGTGTGATATTCTCTAGCAATAGATTTGAGCAGCTAAATTTTGGGATGAATAAAACAACTTCAATAAATTTTGAGCAGCTAAAGTAACACTAGCACCAAAACAAAATACTCACAACTTCAAAATATTTCATCATGTCCAACAATACATAATCCACATAGCAATAGATTTGATGGAAAAACACTAGATAACTCAAAGCTCCTTTAAATTTTTGTACCAACGCAGAGCTTGTTTGTCGAAGGAGACGGCAGTTGGCGGTTGGCTCGTGGTGACCGCGTCTGGCTTGTGGTGGTGGCGCCTGGCTTGTGGTGGTCGCGAACAACGGCGAGTTTCTCAACCCCGAGCTTGAAGAACGGCGAGCAAAATCAGAGGCCAACATGAGCTTGAAGAACGGCGAACAACGACGACAACTCGACGACGAGGATGGAGGCACGAAGGAGAGGTTCTCAACCCGAGCTTGAAGAACATGGCGGCGTGACGGACTGTAGGTTTTTTTTTTGTCACAGAGTGGTTTGAGAGGGACTGGTTTGAGAGAGAAGAAAGAAATAAAAGGCCTACGTGAGCTTGAAGAACGGCGAACAACGGCGACAACGGGACGACGAGGATGGAGGCACGAAGGAGAGGTTCTCAACCCGAGCTTGAAGAACACGGCGGCGTGAGGGACTGTAGTTTTTTTTTTTGGTCACAGAGTGGTTTGAGAGGGACTGGTTTAAGAGGGAAGAAAGAAATAAAAAAATTAGGTCGTTTTAAACTTGCCTTTAAAATCGGTGCTTCTCATCCGATTTAAAATTTCAACTTTTAAATCGGTTGTCTAAGAAAACCGATATAAAAGAGTTCTGTTAATTTTTTCCTGTTATCTTTTAAATCGGTTGTTTATTAACCGATTTAAATAATGATAAAAACCGATTTAAAAGGTGTTCGACTACACATTTATTTATAAAATTGCCACCGTGTTTATCTTTTAAATCGGTTTTCGTTATAACCGATTTTAAAGCCCTGTTTTTTTTCCAATTTGTGTATTAGTGTGGGTTTGTAGAAATGGTTGAGTTGAGGGTTGGGAACGAGGTAGAGGAGGGGAGGGTAGGGTGGAAGAAGATGAAATAAGGGTATTTTAATCTATTTGGTACTAAAATAATATTTTTAGGTCCATATCAGAAATTTATCTGCCACATTTGCGCCACGTTAGCAAAATTTAACACCGCTACTATGTTAAACTGACAGAAGGACTAATTTGGTTAACAGAAACAACTTAAGGGACTAAAATGAAACTTTTAAAAATTAAAAGACCAAAGTGAACATTTAAAATAAGTTAAGGGACTAAAAAAGTAATTTAACCAAAAAAAATACAACGTAATTAAACTTTTATTTTCTAAAAAGTTAATTATTATTTTTTTAACACTAAAAAGTTAATTAATTAACGTACTGTCTTTTTAAAAAAAAATTACTCCATATAAAATTTAAGACCAGTTATATATAATTTAACATTTAGAAAATAAAATAATAAGAAAAACATGTTATTATCATTTTTCTTTATATTTCAATGGGACAACATAGAAATTTTAAACCTTGAAACACGAGCTGCTCCGGAAAAGATGCCACCCCAGCTAAGCCATGTGCGCAAGGAGTTAATAAAATTATTTTGTTTACTCAAACCTTTATTCAGGGATACTCCATGATTGAATTATTATTGTTATAATATCCATGGTCAACGGATAGCTAAGCCTCAACCATCCTTCCAAATAAAAATTAAAAAATAATTAAACAACCTGTCTTAGAAAATTCTGTACATCATTCTCAAAAGAGTCGTACTTAATTTGAGAGAAGAGAAACATCCATCTGAGCCTTGGGATTTGTGGACCTATGGAACAAAAAATTACATCAGAGCATGAATCCTCTCTCCTTTTTCCTTCAGTGAAAGAACTAGCAAAGGAAGGACTAACCAAAGTTCCAGAGAGATATGTTCGTTCAGATATTGACCCTCCAATTGTAGCTAACATGGACACTTTGCAACAGCTTCCTGTCATCGATTTTAGCAAATTGTTGTCTGAAGAAGTGAAGGGTCCTGAACTGGAGAAGCTAGACCTTGCATGCAAAGAATGGGGCTTCTTCCAGGTTTGCATCTATATCTCCCCCATTCTTTTTAATTGCTCGCTACTTGATTATATATATATATATATATATATATATATATATATATATATATATATATATATATTTTGCCTTTCCTTTCAATTATTTGTTAGAAGTTTGTAAAATGGTAAATAGTGATTTTCGTCCATGTAATATTAACGAAATCTGCTTTTAGTCCTTGTAAAAAAAGTTATTTGTTTTTTGTCCTTATAATATAGAAATTTTTGCTTTTAGTCATTGTAGTTTCTATTTCAGTCCCTATAATATTTGTTTACTTTGGATTTAGTCCTTATATGATCCATATTATATGCACTAAAATCAACATAGACTACATGTTACAGGGACTAGAACAATCATAAAAAACTATTACAGGGATTAAAATCGAAACAACAATGACCGAAAACAAAAATTTCTATATTGCAGGGACAAAAAATAAATAAAAAATTTTATAGTGACTAAAACCGAATTTGAGGTCGAGTAATAATTTAAAAGTGTATTATTGAGTAATGTAGGAGTAACTCTATAAGATTGTGTATGACAGGTAATTAATCACGGAGTTAGCATCGCATTGGTGGAAGATATGAAGACAGGTGCTCGAGAACTCTTCAATCTTTCGACGGAAGAGAAGAGTGAGCTTTGGCAAAAACCAGGAGATATGGAGGGGTTTGGTAAAATGTTTGATTATTCCAAAGAAGAGCCATCAGATTGGGTAGATTTGTTCTACATTTTTACACTTCCGCCCCACTTAAGGAAGCCCCACTTATTCCCTAATTTACCACTGCCATTCAGGTGCCGTTGAATCTTCTTTTGCTTGTTTCATTATTAATAATGATTTTGTCGTTTATTAAATGAAACAAACTAGTACTTTTTTATATCTTTGCTGATCTTATAATAGATTTAGGATAAATGTGGTTTATTTCGTTAAAAAAAAAAGGATAAACGTGGTTTAATCGATGGATTCATTACATGGTGTAAATAAATATAAATTCTTAGGCAGGCCGTGTCTAAAAGTTTTGAGGCCTTATACCAAATTATTAGAGTAAAAAACTTTTGTGCTTTAAACAAAATAATTTAAATAGAAAATATTATTTTTTTAAAAAAATAAATTGTTAGTAAAATTAATTAACCGTAATGTTCGTCTATTCCAATATATCCGTAACAATGGTGATTTTTATTTAGCAAACAATAATGTGAGTATCGTACGCAAAGTAGTTTTTTATTTCCTCAAAAGTCTTCTCATTTTCAACCTGTGGAGCTAAACCAATTAATTAGCCACTACTTACAATTATGTCCATGTATTAGTCGTTAAGTGTATACATGCATTATCATTATGATATTATTTTTTGATCTCTCCATAAAAGCATAAATATATACTACTCCAATATATTAATCGGGGCCTTATATTCTTTTAAAAAAATATTGAGGCCTTATACTACTACTAAAAATTAGTTAAGGACTTGGGGGCCAAAGACAAATGCCTTAGCTGCCTAAAGGCAGCCAGACTCTGTTCTTAAGTACCTGTAAATAAGTTAGGTACTATACCCGTATTAAGTGTTTTGATATTGATGATTCACATATTCAATATTTTATATATAACGGTTAATACACATATTTTTTATTCTTTTAAAAATTAACCATTACATTTTTGAATAATTATTTTAGTGCCCCCAAAAATATTTATAAATTTGTTAATGTGTTGTTTTTCTTCTTTCCTCTTCAACGTTCATTGTTAGATATACAACAATTATCACAACATTACAATATATATATATGTATGGAATTAGTCCTTATATGATCTATATTTCATAGGCTAAAATCAAAATTGTCTCTGATTTCAGGGACTTAAACCAAACATGAAATTTTTTAACATGGACTAAAACGTAACTAGAAGGATCAAAAGCAAAAAATTCTTATATTATAGAGATTAAAAAATAATTTACAGGGACGAGAAACAAAAGTCCACATGTTTGTAGGGACAAAAAACAAATTTAAGCCAAACATATTTTAAATGCGTAATATTTAGATATAAGAATATCATTAATGATATGGTATAAATTGGATAAAAATAAGTATTTTTAATTGGTCCAACTCACTTGGGTACCCGTACTCAATAAAATTAAAAGGGTACTAGAGTCGTCACTTTTTTTAGGTATCTTAAGTACCCTGTAAATATATTGGGTACCGGTACCCATGTTAAGTGTCATAATATAAATGATTCATATGTTCAATAGTTTTCGTATAACGGTTATCCACATTTTTCATTATTTTAAAAAATAACCAATAAATTTATGAATAATTATTATTTTAGTGTCTCATAAAATATTTTATAAATTTGCTAATGTATTGTTTCTCCTCTTTCCTCTTCAACGTTTATTGTTAGATGATTATAAAAGTTCATTGTTAAGTATACAACAAACAAAATATCACAAAAACATTACAACATGTTCTGACATTGTTTTTGATCCGTGCAATTCTTTTTTGCAATTTTTTTTTTTTGCTTTTAATAGGATCTAAAACGAAATGGTTTCTAAAATGTCACCACAACATTGCAACATATTCTAAAATCAAAATTGTTTCTAATTTTAGAGACTGAAACCAAATATAAAAAACTTTTACAGAGACTAAAATGAACAACAATGATCAAAAACAAAAATTCTTATATTGTAGGGATTGACAAAAACACACAAAAAAAACAATAATTTACCGAGACGAAAAATAGAAATCCACATGTTTGTAGAGATGAAAAACATATTTAAGTCAAATATATTTTATATGTGTACTATATAGATATAAGAATAACATTGATGGTACGGTAAGTTAGATAGAAATAAGTACTTTTAATTAGTCTAATTCCCTGGAGTACCGTACCCATCAAAATTTAAAGGGTATCGGAGTCGTCACTTTTTTTTTTTTTGCTTTTAATAGGATCTAAAACGAAATGGTTTCTAAAATGTCACCACAACATTGCAACATGTTCTAAAATCAAAATTGTTTCTAATTTTAGAGACTGAAACCAAATATAAAAAACTTTTACAGAGACTAAAATAAACAACAATGATCAAAAACAAAAATTCTTATATTGTAGGGATTGACAAAAACACACAAAAAAAAACAATAATTTACCGAGACGAAAAATAGAAATCCACATATTTGTAGAGACGAAAAACATATTTAAGTCAAATATATTTTATATGTGTACTATATAGATATAAGAATAACATTGATGGTACGGTAAGTTAGATAGAAATAAGTACTTTTAATTAGTCTAATTCCCTGGAGTACCGTACCCAGCAAAATTTAAAGGGTATCGGAGTCGTCACTTTTTTTTTTTTTTGCTTTTAATAGGATCTAAAACGAAATGGTTTCTAAAATGTCACCACAACATTGCAACATGTTCTAAAATCAAAATTGTTTCTAATTTTAGAGACTGAAACCAAATATAAAAAACTTTTACAGAGACTAAAATGAACAACAATGATCAAAAACAAAAATTCTTATATTGTAGGGATTGACAAAAACACACAAAAAAACAATAATTTACCGAGACGAAAAATAGAAATCCACATATTTGTAGAGATGAAAAACATATTTAAGTGAAATATATTTTATGTGTACTATATAGATATAAGAATAACATTGATGGTACGGTAAGTTAGATAGAAGAGTCAGGATCCGTTGACACCAGTTGTAAGTGGAAAGACTTACACCAAATCTAGAGCGTTAAAACTGACAAATCATACGGCTACAAATATTTCACCAAAAAAATAAAAATAATTAGAAAGTTGAGCCACGTGACTTCTGGGATCGACCATCTCTGCGTTTGTTTCTTCCCCTTTCTTTTTCGCGAACTTCATTCTTTCAATCCCAAGTTCTTCTTTTTCAGTTAGCCCCATTAATGGGTTCTTTGTTTGTTGCATAACATCTTCCTTCTTTTGGCCCAGACTCTTCTTTATCAACGAGCCCCATCCGTGAGAAAACGATTTTAATTTTCAAATGTGCATTGAATTGCGATTTAGGTAAAACAAGTTGGCTTGTCCCGTGGTTATGAATTTCTGAGAAAGAATTGATGCCCGTGATATCTAGTTCCCAATACTAAAGGAAGCTTTCAGTTTTAACAAATCGAAATTTCTGTCACTGGTTTTTTGCCATATTTTGTAAATATAATTTTATTATAAAGATACTGAAATTTATAATAACTGAAGTTTATTCAAGTGATTGGAATCCAATTCTATAACTAAGGTTCCTGCAATGAAAGTAATTTTTTCTGGACATTTTTTCCTGAAAAGGATTGATGTCTACCGATATTCATTTGAATAAAATTATTGGAAATGATTACTTGTTTCTTTTGACTATAAAAACATTTATCATACGGAAGGCCAAAACAAATACGATAAACGCCTCGCCAGCCACCGGGAGAATCGATCTCAAATGTTCTATCTTTTTCGTAAGAAGAAATAGGTTTGAGCACAGAGGAAAAGGCAAAAAAAAAAAAGGCACTTGACCCGCTATCAAATTTTGTGGAGTTTTATGTTTAGGATATTCTTAGCCGTATGATTTATTAGTTTTAACGCTCTAGATTTGGTGTAAGTCTTTCCATTTATACCTGGTGTCAACGGATCTTGACTCTAGATAGAAATAAGTACTTTTAATTAGTCTAATTCCCTGGAGTACCGTACCCAACAAAATTTAAAGGGTATCGGAGTCGTCACTTTTTTTTTTTTATATACAAATGATTTAGATTCTTGCTACTTTTGCCCAATGCACAAATACACTGCTATTGTCGTCTAGTCCCTGAAAATCACATTGATAAGTTATAATGTTAGCCGCTGCAGGGAAAATTTAGAGGCTTATTGTATAAAGATTAGAGACCTTGCCATCAACACTTTTGTTCTAATGGGAAAAGCTCTTGGCATAGAACCAAAGGATATTAAAGAGTCATTAGGAGAAGGGGGCCAATCAATAAGGATCAACTACTACCCTCCTTGTCCTCAACCAGAAAATGTCCTTGGCCTCAAGGCTCACACTGATGGATCTGCCCTCACTATCCTTCTTCAAAACAATGAAGTGGAAGGCCTCCAAATAAGAAAAGATGGAACATGGATTTCTGTTAAACCTCTACCAAATGCTTTCATCATTAGTCTCGGAGATGTTATGGAGGTAGGTAATTAAATTTTATGACAAATGATTACAATTATAATTATGCAATACCAATTTAAAAAAATCGTATATCACAAAGAGAAATCGGGGAGGGAGGAATCTTAAACACAAATGAGAAGAAATTTATCCATAGTAACGCAATATAAAATAAGTATATTTAATTATGTTGCATAATAAATTAAGTATATAAGACTTATCATGTATTTATTTATAATGTTTTGGCTTAATTGCACTTTTGGTCTTCCAGATAACACGATTGTGCGATTTGGTCCCCAAGTTTTAATTGCGTGAATCGAGTCCTTCAGGTATTGTGGTTGTGCAATTTTGGTCCCCCAAGTTTCAATTGTGTGAATTGGATTCTCCGGTTATTACAATTTTGGTCCTTTATGCTGCTCAATTTTTAATAAAATATGCTAATGTATCAAATGTGGGTATGGCCTAGCAAATAATTTAGTCTAGGTGACATGTTAATTGGCTTAAAAATTATAAAATCTTTACAATATTTTCAATTATAAATTGAATGACCATTGAACGGAGGAATCAAAATCGCACAATTGAAATAAAACTTAGGGGACCAAATTCGCTCAATTAGAACTTAGGGGACCAAATTCGTACAATCGTGTAGGGGTGTATACGGGTTCGGGTTGACCCAATCAACCCGACAATCCAACCCAACCCAAAGCATTTGGTTCGAGTTTTTTCATAGTGTGGGTCGAACCGAAACCAACCCGTCCAAACCCTGAATTGTTTAGTTCGGATTTATGATTTCAAACTCGTGAGCCAACAAGCCCAACCCGGTGACATTAAATTTATTTTTTTTATTTTTTGATATACCTTATTATCACACGGTCATGACATAATAGATATGCGACACTACTTGTTCACATAGAAATTAGGGTTTCTTTCTATTTTGTGAAAAATTTGTGGAATAGAGTATCATTTTAAAGACTATGGAATTTAGTTTAAGTGTTACTGGAAATTTTGTGGAATTTTAAATGTTTAATGACATTTTTCTGAAATTTTAAAAGCTATTTTTTATCTCACAACTCGCGATCCCAACCCAAACCAACTCACTCTTCACCGGATTGGGTTGGTCTGGATTTGACAGGAAAACTATGGGTTTTTGACCAAACCTAAATCCAAGAAAATTGATTGGTTCGAGCATCAAGTTTGGTCAAAACCGACCCAACCCATGTACACCCCTCGTGATACCTGGGAGACAAAAAATACAATTAAACCTAATGTTTTTTCGTAGGATCTTTATTAATGAAAATATTTAGTCCCGCTTTAAATATTTTGAAATTAAAGAAACTAGATTAAGTGAATTTATATCATTCGGAACTCTTATTTCCTTGTGTCCTATATATGATATTATGTTCTGACAGGTAATGACAAATGGTATATATAAGAGCACTAAACATAGAGCTGTGGTAAACTCACAAAAAGAGAGGCTATCCATAGCTACATTCTACGGCCCTGAATGGTGTGGAAATATAGGTCCAGCACCAGCTCTTGTTACTCGAGAAAGACCAGCATTGTTCAAAACAATTGGCGTAGCAGATTTCTACAAGGGATATCTTTCACCCGAGCATCATGGGAAATCATACATACATGATGTTTTGAGGATCCAGAATGAGGATATCAAAGACTAGCTCCTATAGTTGAATTTGCTCGTGAAATAATGGAAAAATAAAAATTAAGTGAACCTTCATGAAATAATAGTGTATGTGTTAATTGTTCCTTTGAAATGATAAGAAGTTGAAATTTTACATGGCATCAAGACTAAAAGAGATATGGAAATGTTCCTGATGATACAGATACGTCTTCATGTTCATCCAATTAAGCGTAGCCAGTTAGGGGTGGAGCCAAGATTTTTTTACTGAGAGAGACCATGATCAAAACTCTATTTGCAAATTTGAAAAGGAAACGAGGATGATGATCAAAGGTTGAAATGATCGTAACATACTATATAAGGACCAAATATACCAAACATGAAATTATAATGATAAAATAAATATATAAAACAAACAGTATGAAATAAATTTGATATATATGATTAAAAAAAGCTCACCAAAAGTACATACTAAGTCAATTTAAGTACATATTGTTCAACAAAAAAAAAACTTAAGTACATACTTAAACCTTCAATTCTTTAATTGTGTGCGACGATGCTTCGTGGAGTAAAAATCATCAATTATCACATCTGTGGAGCAATCTCCTTTTCAATATAAACAACCATATAATCAGTAAAAAAAAATCATCTTTCGTCTTGTTTCAAAGCTTTGTTTTAATAATTTTCATAGCTGAAAAGGCTCGCTTAGTAATTGTTGTTGACACCGGAAGAGTCAAAACAAGGCGAGTCAATCTATCAATTAGAGGATAAACATCTTATTTGTCAGTCTTTGCTATTTTTTTACATAAGTCAGCAATAGTAGACAAATTCTGAAACTCTGGATCATTAGGCACATCAAGCTCGTAATGTTGCAACTCATAGACCAACTGGATCTTTTATTGCTCACAAAAATCTGAAGAATAAAAATTCTCAACAAGAGTACAAATGTTACCATCACTAAATGACATGTAAGCATCTTTAGGTTCCAAAGATGTACTCAATCTAAGAAGCTGTTTGTGATATTTGTGGTGGGGAAAGTTGCAACTACTAAGAACAAAAAATAAAAATTGATAAGTTCAAATAAAAATAAGATGATGTAAAATAAAAAGAAGAAGATGATTGCCTAAGACTCCAAGGCGTTCTTTAGGTTCGATTCACCCCCACCAATCCCTTTAGATTGGATGCAAATGGTTGAACAACGAATCTCCTTCAGGATACAATGGAGTTCCTTTGATATGGTTTGCACCCCCACACCAAGCGTATCGTTAATGGTGTTTTACAGAACAATAGTTCCCTAACTTCAATTTGCGCATAAGAGAAGAGAAGAAATGATTTGGAATGGATGAAATAGCGATGATTTTCTTGGTCATTTTTTGCATGTAGAGTTGTTCTATTTATAGAGCAACTCATAACATTTGATGAGAAGAAGCTATTCTTCACAAAGTGTTGCATTCTTTCATTAATTGATTCAAAGAAAAGATGTATTGATTCATGAATAAACACATTTAATCATGAAGGAACACACTTATTAATTCGAATCTCAATTCCATTAAAAGACACAACCTTTAGAACCAAAACTGAATTCCATTATTTTGGAAATCCCTCACAATCCCCCACCATTTTCAAAATAAACTCAAATCCCATTATTCCGAAAATCACATGTTTTCAGATAAAGGTATCTTGCAATTTGAACCTTTACTTAGTAAGTCATTGTTTCACTTATCCCGAATAGGTTGGTAGACAAGCTTTGAACTAATTATTCATTAGAACAAGCGTAAATTAACTTACGCATGAGATGTCGATACCATTTAACGAATTGTAAAGTGACACATTTGATAAGACCTTGTGTCTTGTATCCTTTTTATGAGAGCTTTAAGAGTCAAGCCCTTAATCTCCAAGAAGCGGCCCCACTTCACTCTCATATAGGTAGACTCTATAAAAAATGCTCCCATAATAAGCACTTCAGCACATACATGCTATAGGTCCATTAAGAGCAATAGCTTAACCGTCTAACTTTATACTTATGGTCGAAGTACTTATAAACCTTGGGATGTATCTATTGTCAAGTACTTGCAATTACTCTAATAGTGTACTTTCACCATTGAACTCAAGACTTAATGCTACTTAAGTGTGAGTTGGGTTTTCACCATTGGTAATTATTTAGATATGGGCTTGAAACTCATCTCCAATGATGTTTCAAAACATATATCCCTTGTTAATCCTTTCGTCAATGGATTGCAAGATTCTTTCTTTTCTTATAAAAACTTCTGAACATCAATTCTTTACATAGCTATGCTTTAATCCAATGTCCCATGACATGTCATTATTCATTAATTAATATACTCTTGATAATATCAAATAACTATCAACAAACTTGAACCACCTGTCCCATTGACTTTACATTACATACACTTGGCTATATGTCTTTGATAGTCTTGACTATCACCATGTATGTATACTTGTGCTATTGGTTTTGATCAAATTGATATAATATACAATAAGTTTCTAAGTAACACCACTTTATTATTTAAGGTGGGTCAATCATGTAAGTCATAAATAATAAATTTATTCTAACAATTTAGAATTCATGTCAACTAATAGTAGCATTGTCATTTGACTTAACATACAAATAATACATGCATCATAAATTCTACTTGTTAAGTATTAAATATGAACTCATCATAGCATTTAAATATACCAAGAGAGTGAATCATAATAACATAGTATCCATGGAGAGTGACTATCATAAATAGGTCCAACAAAATGTCAAAATATTTTTCATGGCAAAATAAATAAAATAAAATCAGTATTTGTAATTTTTAAATGATTTAAAAGGTATTAAACAAAATAAATTTATAAAAAAATAAATTTATGTATGCATCAAATATGAAACCTAGTTATCCAATAACTAGAGATCAAGACAAACACAATGCAAAAAACCACACAAAAAACAGAGTTTTCTAGAATCCACGCTCTCCCTCACTCTCCAGATGTTGAGAGTGGGCTTTACAACGTGTTGGGAGGGTCACCCCTAACCTTCAGTCGGGTCAGAAACGACCCAGTTGTAGAAAAGCAGGTCAATGCGACCACTACTTTGAGGCATGATATCTCACTCGTTTTGGCACCGTTTTGAGTGATTCTTGAACCGATTTTATAGTACGAAAAACAAAGATTTAAATGATGCAATTTTTAGGCATGATATCCCCCCATCCCACCATTTCCATCTCATTAAAAAGGCACAAATCATAGTATTCAAACACCATAAAGGATTTACCCAGGCGTTAAAGTGAAATTAAATACAAAACTACAAAATTTCATGCATAGTATTATAATAACCATAATGTTTATATCATTGCATCCCTGAATCTAATTTCCATATTCAAATAAATAGGTCCAAAACCATACCACTAAGACTCTTATGCCACATGCAATAATATATTTACATCATGACAATAACACAAATAGTAGTACCTTTGTGATAAAATACATCAATTTAGAACTTCATGAATATCATGTATCCATATTAAGTAATTGTGTACCTTTCACCATGGTCACAAATACCAATTTTTGATGAAGCATAGGTGTTCATCTCCTTCAAAGTTGTAAGTAGAAAAGCATCTTCTTTCAAAGTTGCAGCCACTATTAATTACAATTGCAAATTCGAACCTAAAGATTGTTTGTAATATTTTTGGTGGGGAATGCTGCAACTACTAAGAACAAACAACAAAAATTGATAAGTTCAAATAAAAATAAGATGCAGTAAAATAAAAAGAAGAAGATGATTGCATAAGACTCTAAGGCGTGTGTAAACACTAGGCTTTAGGTTCGATTCGCCCCAACCAATCCCTTTAGATTGGATGCAAATGGTTGAACAGCGAATCCCCTTCAGGATACAATGGAGTTCCTTTGATATGGTTTGCACCCCACACCAAGCGTATCGTTAATGGTGTTTTACAGAACAATAGTTCCCTAACTTCAATTTACGCATAAGAGAAGAGAAGAAATAATTTGGAATGGATGAAATGGTGATGATTTTCTTGGTCATTTTTTGCATGTAGAGTTGTTCTATTTATAGAGCAACTCATAACATTTGATGAGAAGAAGCTATTCTTCACAAAGTGTTGCATTCTTTCATTAATTGGTTCAAATAAAAGATGTATTGATTCATGAATAAACACATTTAATCATGAAGGAACACACCTTATTAATTTGAATCTCAATTCCATGAAAAGACACAACCTTTAGAACCAAAACTGAATTCCATTATCTTGGAAATCCCTCACAGAAGCTCTGTTGCTTGCTCATTGAATCTATTATTCAACTCTTTCAACTGATAATCTATCATAGTAGTAAATATATCTACACAATAGTGATGCTCAACTATGACAACATCTTTATAATGGCGAGACTGAATTATGTCAGAATAAGAAGCACTCATATCAGGAATTCCAATAGAATGGATGTTACAAAAAGAACTATCTTTCTCAAATAGAGCCACCCAACCATAATCTCTTAACTTCTGAATCAATGATTTTGTGCTAGATATCAAATACGTGGCATTCAAAATATCTTGGATTTTTGTTGCAAAGCTTGACAAAGTTTGTCAGTGATTCCCATGAATTTTTTCAACACATGTAAAATGAAAACAAAATCAAATGAAATCAATGATTTAAGAGCAAAAGTAGCATTACCTCGTTGAGAGTCAGTTGATCCTTTAAAAGCTAAATCTCCAAGAACTGAAGTACCAAATATGCGGAAAAGGCTGCATATTGAATTGAAATGAGAACTCCATCTAGTGTCTTCATGTCTTTCTAATGTGCCAAGTTGATTGGCTCTCCTTCCGGTCTCAATCTCAATATTTGCAACTAATTAAGCAATTTCAGTTGCAAATGCAGCATGTAAATAATCCTAACTAATGCAAAGTGTGATGTGGGTTGTGGATTAGAATAATATTATGTCCTAATCATTTAAAGGCAGTGAAAAGGATTATAAGGAAAGAGAGTAAGATGAACCACCACCGTGCCTACATGGGTTGGCCAATATGTACGAGGCTAGAGGTACTGGAGTGTGAGTATGGTATGCGCAGTACAGAGGACTTGCGGTTTCCTTGGGGATTGTTTTGGGTCTGACATACCTTTGGTGACAGACGGGTCACTCCCTCTATGTCTTGGTAGTCAGGTAACTCAATCATCCTAACGGAGTTACTGGCATATCAGAGTCCATAATATGTGTTATCCAGAGGCACCTGACACCTGTCAACAGGGCAGTGAGCCACTCTTAGGGGTACAATGAGCTGGATAAGCCGGATGGACGACTGGCTTGTTCCTATGCTCGGTCGGCGAGATAGGGACAACATAGGTAGGCCTGGTGGGGCCGATAAGGATGATTTGATATAGATAGTGACCACGGAATAAATATAATCTTTGTATAGAGAGAAAGAGAGAAATAAAATATGGTTTAGAAATGAAACTATAAGCTCTGATCCTTAACTCTAGGCATTGAACCTTGTGAAGTATATTTGGGATTGTTACTGCTATTTATGCCATCATTCTAACTATACTTTTCCATCATTTTGGTGCATTAGTCTGTTTCTTATGTCCCAATTTCTTGTCTTGTATTTCTTTGATTTACCTAAAACATAGATCCTATGGATACAGATGAAATGGAAAAAGATAGAAAACCCCAAGAAGGAGTCCATGACCACCCAGCCATTTGAAGGTTGTTACTGAGAGTTCTAGGGATGTTGGCAGAGGGTTCATCTAATCCTCATCCATCCCAAATTTCTCGAAGTTGGCCAGTGTTGAGTTCTGTTACTTTGTAATAATGTAATAATATTATGACACTATGTTTTTCTCTTCATGAGAATATCAATAAATAAAATGTTTTGGTTATACACTCTGATTATCTTTATTCTTCTTCTTCTTATTATTATTATTATTAGGACGTCACAGCAAACACGTCTTTACCAAGAGGAATAATGCTAACCCGGTTTATAATGAAATATAATTATTTTGAGGAAAAAATCGTTAAAAAAGAATTGTTTTGAAAATGATTTGATTGCAAATTCAAATTTAAATAAAGACTTGAATATGAAATATTTATTGTAATTGATGCCAAAATCATTACCATGAGGAGAATTGGAGTGATTGAGCTCATTTTAGCTGATAATAATAATAATAATAATAATAATAATAATAATAATAATAATAATAATAATAATAATAATAATAATAATAATAAATGATTTCTATAACTGCACATAATATCCAGTAGCCTGTGAGCATATTGCATTAGGATGTGACGTGTATAAATATTTGAATTGTGGCGCATTTCGAATTTTTGCTACAATTATTAATTTCATTAATAGTTCAAGTATTGATATGGAAATCAATATGAATGTTGTGATTATTGTAGAGATGGAAAAAAAATTTGGAAACAAATTTATTGTAATTGGTGCAGTAATTAAAATTTCTATGGAAACTTTATTGACATGTATATATTGCTATTATTTTTAAAATTAATCAATGTTTTCTATGATAATATGGAAATCAATAATAAAAAGAAATTAAATCATATTCCTTTTAAAATTTACATGTATGTGCTTATAACAAATTAAAATAGATTCCTTTTAAATTAATTAAATACAATTAAAGAAAGAAATTATTTAAATGTGGTTATAACCTTACAAAACTGTTGTTATATTTTTTTTAGTTTCAAATTTGATTTGAAATGAAATAATTGAGGTAAATACGAACATTAAATGGTGGAAATCAAATACAAACATTAAATGGTGGAAATCAAATTCATGAGGTTGTGACACGTAGGACTTTTTTGTGGAGGGAATGCTCTATAAATTGACACATGAGAGAGTAGTTTAAGGAGAGTTTGCCACTTGTAAAATTTTTGTTAGAAGTTATTTTTATTTGTATACAGTATAGATATAGATTATTTTCATAAGAGTATAAATAGTCTTTCATAACCAATGTTTGTGGATTTAAGTGGTGAGCAACTTGACTTCTCTTAAATACGATTCCAAGTTTGAATTTTGTGTATGACAAAAATAAACACTAAGAGACTTTTTATAAAATTTAAATAAAGGAAAAAATTATAATTCAATTTAATTTTTATTTTCTATCCATCCAAATAATGTATAATAAACACAATAAGATATTTTAATAAAACAAGATATTTTATTTTTATTTTCTATCCACCCAAATTTCAGTTTGTTTATGTTATTTTAATAAACTCTCAATTGGGTCCACTAGTGTATTATTATGTTAATCTTTGAAAGATTTTTGTTACTAAATTAATCTTTCAAAAATTAAAGTGTTTTCATTTTTATTGTTCAATTTTTTTTTTATAACTAAATCAGTCTCTTGGAGACCAATTTGGGTGTTTCAATTTTTTCATGAACTAATTTGAGACTATTTTGAGTGTTATCATATCGTATGTGTTAGGGACTATTTTGGGTGTTATCATATCGTACGTGTTAGGGACTATTTTGGGTGTTTCAATTTTTGTTAGAACCCAATTTGAGCGTGTGTGTTTTCGTCTTTCCAATCAGACATGTTGGAATATGCTAGCTGACGCATCATTCGTTTAAAGTTACACATCAGCGAGTTAATAGTTGTTGTTGGATGGAAGTAAACAAAGGACTAACGTGTCTCATTTGTAGTTCTGGAGGACTATTTTAGGATTTTTTTCTGATGGACTAAACTGCATCTCACATTTCTTGTTAAAGACTAGTATGAGTATTTACTTAATTTAAAAAGTAGTTTTTAAGTCCCCAATTTTCTGAAACATATTGGTTGTGGTCCCTCAACATAACTCTGTTAACTGACGTGCCTATATGTCAGATTGAGTGACACATCATCATCTGCCAAGTGTTCAGATAAACATATGTGGCATCTCGTATTAGTCCAACTCAAATGACACATAATTATTTGCCACCTCAGCATATCCCCTTCACTAACCCTAACCCTCCACCCCTTCTCCTCTCCATCTTCCCCTCTGCCTATACCTCCTGTAACACCCCATTTTTTGGTACCTAGAGTGTGTGAGGTGTTCGATTACATTTTGTAACGACCCGTTTCCGGACCGCTACCGAGCTACACTAAACCTGTATGCGATGCGTTTTAAATATGAACTCTTGTGCCTGGTATGAGAAATGCGGTATTTTTTTTTTAAATAAGAAGAATGATTCCCGCATACGCACCCAGAGTCATTACAGCTTTTCGAAGCATGGTGCAACTAAGACACAAGACTTAATTCCTAAATAAAACATACAGGCATAATATATAAATATACAAGTCGGAATGATAGTGTATGCAAAATACTGAGTAGTGAATGTACAAAGAAATACACCTACGGTATGACGACCTTCAAGAGAACAATCATACCCTGGGGGTACTTCCGGCAGACACCCACGCAGGGGGCTGCTCCAAAAGTAAACCACCAGTCTACCCTGAGCTCAAAATAATAACTGCCCGACTGGTCACGACATACTATTCCAAAAGAGACACAACTACAGTCATCCATAAGATATATATAACAGTTATCAAAAGGAAATATCACACAACAGTCAACTATTCGCAATACACTACAGTCCATCACGACAAATAGAAGTCATCGCTCGGATCCTCGAAGAGTTCCTTCTCGTCGCCATTCGCTGTCGGGTCCCTCGCATCCTTGCCACCACCTGGGTAACCATCATTGATTGAAGGCACCACGGGAAAGGGTCAACTTCTCAACAAATCAAGATAATCCAGGCATAAAGAAATAAGTAAACAACAAAGTATAACATTCACCAAACGTGACTCAACCATCTCACTCTAAACTCGACTCAACTCGCTATCCATTTTCTCTCGACTCGACAATTATTTCGGAATGCACACGCCGTACCGTATGCTGGAAAGTCCAGCCGAAGCCTTGGGATCTTCGCTCTCCCTAGGACAGTCAACTCAGGTCCCATAGCGTGGCGACGCTTAGAAGTCCCCATAAACCCGTTTTTTCATAAACTATAACCTTGAAACACACCAACTCATGCATGCAAGTTCAAAAAAATCTTAAAATTACTTCTAATCATTTAAAACCAACTAACATGAAATTAAACACCCTAGCCACAAACTTACATGGTTCAAGAATAGAAACTATATTTAAATTAGCATGTCAAGCCTAGGTAATTTAAACTACACATGGAAACTAACACCAAAACAATATCTAATGATACTTACAACATTTAATTGATTGATTCATATGAAAAATCACATAATCCCTTCCCTTGGATCATTGACCTAAGGTTTGAGAAAATTGGGAATAATTGTTCATCTTTTCCATAATCATAATCAAACAATATATGAGGCATAAAACAAGAAATCAGCAAGCAAATCAAGGAAAAGAAGAAAAATAAAATAAAATAGAGATAGATGAAGAAGAGAGGGGCTACGGCCTATTTAGAGAAAGAAGAAAAAGAAGTGAGCTTGTCCTCTTTTCTCCTCACCAACACTAGAATCATTTGGAGGAAGGAAATAAAATGAAGGATGAGGGTGAGTGGTCTGCATAACTTAAGGAAAAAGGGGAATAAAATGAAATTAGATAGATGGTGAAAATGGGAGAGAGCTACGGCTGGCACAAGAAAAGAAGGAGATGTTCAACTCTCAACAATCATCATCAATCATCAAACAACACATATCAAGCAACAATTTCAACTAAACACAAATTAAATAGACACCAAAAAAAAAACTGTTCAGCGCTAATTATGGGGCTGTTAGTGCTGAAAAAAATTTGATTTCAAGCTCATTTGAATGGTTAGAAACATAGGTAATATAGTGGAGAACATAACCTAGCAATATAGCAAGATTTGGAAACAAAATCAAAACAGAAAATGGGGGATGGACATTCACGATTTCTGCAGAAAAATGGAAGAAGAAGAATCTGTTTTTCCTTACTTTAAATGGTGAAATTGATGAGGAACTAGGAGAAGATGGAGAATTGGAGCAAGCTTGATGAAGACTTCAAGTTGCCAAGCTCAAAGGAGATGGAGGATTCAACCATGGAGCTTGGAACTTGTCTTGCCCTAGAAATGGAAAATGAAGGAGATGAAGGGGAAATGGGGTGCTGTTCCATGAAATGGGCTGCTGTCCACGAAATGGGGCAGCTAGGAAGAGCTTAAAAAAAAAAACATTTCCACTTAATCACTTAGTAAAAAAAAGATTTAGTTAAAAGGTAAAATTTTAAAATGACCCACAAGTTAAATGACACCTAATTACCTTTATTAGATGCTAATCACATCACTCACTCTATCCCATCTAATCTCACTTCACTCATGATTCCCCTCTAATCTAGAGTCTTAAGGTTTAAAACACACAACGAAACCATGAAACCGATTAATTTCTACTTGAAAAAATCCCGAAAAATTAATTCACGGGAATTAATTCTCCGGCGTGATAATATTATTTCATAAATAATAAAAACAATATAATTCACTCAAAAATAATTAAAACAAGTTCACGATTCGATTTTCATCGGAATCGGGCTCGTTTTAAATTTTATTTGCGGATAAAACTACCCGGTGATTTGAAACGCGACGAAATTTCAATAGAACATTTCGACAACATTCAAACCATGAATTAATATTAAAATATTAATTCTCAATTTATTTTAGCTCTTGATTCAATTAAATCACTTTCTTAGGAAACAAGTAATTACTTTATTAAAGCATAATTACAACAAAATATACTAATTTACGCTAATTAACGATCGTAAAAATACAAGTGTTACGGTCAAGACGAGGTCGATCAGGGTGCTTGTGCACGCGGTCTCCTCAGCTCGACATACGACGTCCTCAGCTCGGTACGCGACCTCATCAGCTCGACATATGACCTCGGCACGCGATCTCAGCACGGGATCTCGACACGAGGTCTTGGTACGAGGTCTCGACACGAGGTCGATCTCGTCATCAGGTGTTACACATTTGAGTCTGGTTATATGTGTTTAAATTCATCTTCGATGATTAGAAATGTGTTTGAGTAGTTTGATTCTTAGGATTTCATAAATCTGATGAAAATTGGGCATTTAATCACTTAAACATAGTGGTTAGGCGCTTAAGAGTCTATTTGGAAGAGATTGTTTCCACTGTAACAGTGAAAAACAGTACCAAAATTGCACTTCCAAATGCAATTTTGTCAAAATTTCCTCTTCCTTTGCTTTTGCTAGAATTGATTATCAAACCCCCAAATATATAATACAAACAGGCTTTAAATGGTTCAGATTTCAATTCCGCGCGAAACTGCATCATTTTAATTGCTTGAAGGTTAGGTTTATTCGATTAAACCGCAAAATGTGGAATCACGAAATATGATATGTTCGTCACAAACTCGATCCAAATCTTTAAAAAACGATCAGAATCCTTCTAAAACTCAAATAGGTCGATCCTAATTTATCTGAAACGCCTATTTTAATATCTCTTAGGGTTTTATTTCATTCACCCTTAAGAATCACTCAAAAGAGCAACTTTTATGTTGTCTTCTTCAAGAAGACACCCATAGATCCCAGAAGCTTTTAAATTCGACATTGATTCATATTCTTCATTCCAATTCCAGAAGCTTTGCTTAAGGTAAATTTGTAAGGTAAATTTGTTTGTACTATATTCCTTTGGATTCTTTATTTTCCCTTAATCTCAAACCTAACCTTAATCTCGTTCGTGCGTTCTTCGTACCCATAATCATAGAGGACCCTTTGACAGCCACGAAGCTCATTCTTCTTCTCTTCTTCTGCCGATTTCAAGACATATCCAGGTATGGGAGAAGAGAATGTGTTTATACTATATGGGGTTTCGAAAAAGGATTCAGATAGTTGGGTTTTGCATAATTTCCCTTTGTGCTTTTTATGATTAATGTGATTGTTTGATGAATCGTTATAGGAACAACGGTATGGTAGATGTATTTGATGTCATTTGCTTACTATTACGATAGATTCATCCTAGGAGCAATGAATCCCATATCTAAAATTGTTATTTATGGATAATTTGACTCTGTTATCGGTTTTGCTATATGGTTTTGATGACGATTCACATAACTTGGTGATTAAGCAGTGTTTATTCCTTGGGTTGTGGGTTAGTAATGTCTTGAGATCATGTTTTAAGGATTAGAAGTGATTAGGAGTTGATTCAGGAGGGTGGAGCAGTGTTTTCGTTTCTGTAATTAAACCGTTATAATCGCTTAACACGCATCGGTTAATCGCTTAAACTGCTTCGTGAAACCCATAACTAAATTTAGGTTAGTTTAATCGCTTAGGTTTAGGTGTTAAGCGCTTAAGTAGGTTTTGATTTGTTTAATTGATTAAGGTAATGATTTAATCGCTTAGATGAACTGAAATAGATGTTTTAAGGACTTAGATAGTTGTCTAATTGCCTCAATGGATCTTACTTAGTTTAATCGCTTAAAGAAGTTAGGAAAGGTTTGGTTATTCGCTTCAACACATAAGTTAATCACTTAAATGATTAATTTTTTAGAGATTTTTGAGAGAAGTAGATATTGATTTGTGTTTGTTTACAACCCTAAAAATCATTTTTTTATTAAAGATGATTTTTATCTTGTTTGGATATAACCATGTAGAAATGTTTCTTTTCCCTATAAGGACTAAAACAACCATTTTTAAAGAAAAATGTTTGTTTTAAAAATTATTTTTACCCATATTTGAGAACAATTAGTTTTAGTGATAATTCTTAAATATAACTATATATATATATATATATACACACACGCATTATAGTTACATGCAATCAGTTATATATAGTTTTTTTTAATAGTCAGTTATATTTTACATAATCTATAACAATATATAATGGGGATATGGAGTTTTGATGTAGCCTCTTTAATTTAACCAAAATGCCCTTTACACAACATGGAGTTTACGCTGTTTTTTTTAACGGTTGCCTTAAATTTAAATAAGTAACTGCTAAATGATAACTAACAAGTAACCAGCCACAAAGACAAAACATGTATGTTCCCCTGGTTACGGTTTCATTTCTTAATTTCTATACGTGTGTGTCAAGTGAGAGAGGGGAGAGGGTTACATTCGCATAGAGAGAAAATAGAAGAGCAAAAGCCTGATAGAGAATAAATAGAGAAAGAAAGACAGAGAACATGAGAGGGATAAAGAAGAGGAGAGAAAAAACGAGAACGACGTGCAATCTTTGGTGTTGGATATCACTTTTCCAGCGAGGCCTCCAATTTCATCACCAATATGATCGTCTAGCAAGGAATTCAATTTTCTGGAGCACATTCTCTATTCCACATCACTCTTTTGAATTTCATGTCAAACTCAAGTGGTACTATTTTTAGACTTACTTCTTTTGGTACTGTTTATGTGCCACTTTTTTTTTAGATATATGGTTCTCATTTTCTATTGTTTTTGTGACTTTTTTCAACTTTGAAGTGGTGAGATGTTTTTTCTTATCAAATAAACGAAATTAGTATAACTGTGTCCATTCCTTGCCTTCTTTGCTGGAACGGTAGCGTGTGCCCCACTTCTTAAGTATCGGGGTGGTGAAAAAGATGAAGACATAAAAAAGGTCCCCCAAAGAAAGGTCCATAGACATTAGCAGAGGATGCAATTTTGGTAGATTATGTCAAAAAACATGGATAGGGAAATTGGAATACAGTCGAAAAGTAATTAGGACATGTCTACTGTGGGAAAATCTGTCGTTTATGATGGGCAAATCATTTGTGACCAGATCTGAAAAAGGGTGCATTTACTGCAAAAAAAAAAAAAAAAACTTGAGCCATTGAGCTCTATGCTAAGATGGGAAACAAAGAGGTTCAAATGACTGCAGAGGTTCGTAGTAAATTCTTTTAAATTTGTGTCAGTGTATATTAATTTAGTATTAATAGTTACCTAAATCATACAAGAATCGTATTTTCCTCCTCAAGTCAAATTCTTCATCCATTTCCATGTAATTGGACAACAGTATATGGAATTCTTCAGTAAATTCATCTTTTTATCCATGAATATAAGTGATATGGCAGTATCTTTTTTGGTCACATGTTCAACTATGTTTCTCGATCTAATATCTATGAATGCAATGACATCTCTAACATCATGTTCATATTTTCCTATATCTTTCACATAATCATGAGTGTTCTTCAATGTTATTTTATAGAACAAGTCGTTAGGAGGTTTAAAGCTTTTGTATTTCAATTGTGAAGATTTCATAAAAAGGACCATGAGACACGCTCATCAAACTTAAAGAATGACCACTGTGTGTTTCCTTAATCAATGCTGGAATGAATGAATTCATGTAATCTTTTGTTGACAAAAATGTCTTTGGGCTCTTTTATAGGGCCACTGAGAATTCTGCTACAATTATAGATGGCAGACAAATTTCCTGATATTATTGTGAACAATTTTGGGTGCTACAGATATATTTGACATCACACAACAGAAATATGGTATAATCTATGAATGCATCCATATACTTCTACTTCAACCAGATTGCACTCCTAAATTTTCTTACCTTTCGCATGATTAGCATGAACAATCACTTTTTTATTTATAAAGATAGGTTTATAACTTTTCTTATGTAATTATTGTAATGGTCGTTTGACACTAAATTACATGGTCTTGATTGTTCTACAATCATTTGTCACTTTTGAAAGTTGTTTTGTAGATAAGTGGTTCAGAAGAAAATGTTATTTAGAGGTGTGAAGTCTTGATTGTTCTAGGCTGCAGTTCCTATAAGAGAGCTGCAGGGTGATGTCAAGAAAGGCTTGAAAGCATCCATGCCACTTATCGGCGATTACAAGTTGAATTTCATTACACTCACACAAGTAACCTTTGATACAGTTGATTCGTTTACAATGACAGTGCGTTGGCAGTAAATTAGTGCAATTCTAGAGAGTTACTATAATTAGTAACTAATTATTACCTTTTGAGTTTGTTTTTCACAAATTAGTATTAGAAACCCATTTAAATTGCTTAATCTAAGCTGAAGATTTAGTTTTTGGATTTTCTTGGCCTGGTCTTCCAATAAATAATGTTCATGATTGTCTTATGGATTTTTGGATCTTAACTCTAATTCTCTAATAAATACTATTAGAAACCCATTTGGTTGTGTTAAAGACTTGCAATTTGATTCTTCTTTTGAAAATCTTATCTGTGTACATGTCCTCCTCAATGTAAATGCACACTTGGCAGAATGAAAAACTGATGAGTTACATTTTATAATCTTTGAATTGATTTGTGTATGGTAGTATGCATGGAACTTGCTCTATGTGACTATCCATTGTTTCGAAAATTATAAAAAAACTATGCATAAAGGATTAATTTTGGCATTATTCTATCTATTTTGATTCTGTTTGTGAAGGATTTCTTTAAGTCTTTGTATCTCAGTTTTATCTGTTTTGCTTTTTTGTCTATTTATTTGATTTTTATTTTAGGTAAAAAAAAAATCTGTTAAGCAGTTTTGTTCCTCCTTATGTGTTGTGCAGTCATCTTCATTGATGGAATCGATTTTGAAAGGCTGCAACATGAGTATGTGCGGTGTTTTTTTTTTTTTTTTAAGAAAAAGGGGTAAGGCTTACTTGACAGGTTGTATATTGTACAGAAAAACTGTGAAATCGTTATCAAGCATACCTGACTGGTTGTATATTGTACAAAAAAACTGATGGTAAGAATGCAACCAGTAATTAGGCACATCACAATTCCTATTAAGTTGTTCATAAGTGTAATAAAATACATAAGAGTAAATACCTAAATTAGTCCTGACAAAATTTACGAAAATCAATTTAATCCCTGAGAAATAAAAAATATCAATTTAGTCATTAAAAACTTCAAATACGAGTCAAATTAGTCCTTTTTAGAATAATTTTTAGGGACATTTTAGTCCCAATCAGAGACTAATTTGACCCATATTTGATATTCTTAAGAACTAAATTGATATTTTTTATTTTTTAGGGACTAAATTGGTCTATGTGATTTTTGTTTAATTTGGGCTTTTACTCAATACATAAAATACAGAAGCAACTTAAATCAAAACCAACATTACACAATGAAACGCAATAAAATACGTACACATGTTAGCACAATAGAAAAAGCAGACAGACGGGCACGGTAGTGGATTATTTATTATTTATTTATTTCATTAATATGTTATCTTATTAGTTAACCCTAAATAACGACAAAGTATATTTCCTTTGATAAAATGTAGGGAAATAAAAAAAATATCGTAATTCTGAATTACTATTTGGTCTATTGATGAAGCCATAATCGAGAGTGAATAGGAAATAATATTTCTAACTAAATATTACTTTAAGTTTTTCCTTTATATTCATTTGGTTTATGCATTTGGTGTATGTTTTTTTGAGCCTGCAATGTTACCTTTGGCCACTGTTAATTTTGTATATTTGTTTTGTTTTGGCTCTTTGAGTTACACATGTATGGTTTATTGGTTATTTTGACAATTATAAATTTACAGAATATTGGATTAGTTAATACATACACACATATCAATATGTGTTAATAATAATGTCATTCTGAAAAATTAGTGTGGTGAAATACATGAAATGTATAATCAACTCTCTTAAAAACCAACATTAAACAACAAAATACGATAAAATAATACAACTATAGCGCAATAAAAATGTGGAAAGACGGGCACGAGAGTACCCGTGTATAATATACAACATATATAACTATAGTAACGTATACAATAAAAAAAGAGACAAAGTGAAACTATAGAAGTATAAAAATGCAAATATCGATTTAAAGCATGGCAAAATTACTCCCGCATTCCTTTAACTTAATTTCAAGTTTCGGATTCATCCTTTATTTTTTTTTTCCATGTTGGTTCTTTAAGTTTTAAAATATTAACATCATTGCCCTTTTTTTGAGTTTCCGTCAAGACCTATTAAAAAATGTCTATGTGGCCAATACGGTGCTAATGTGTCCGTGATGGTGCTTACGTGACAAGTCCAACATGGTTTTTTAATGTGAGTTATATTTTTTATTTAATTTTTTATTAAAAATAAAATTAAATTAGGGTTCTTCACATAAAATTAAACCCATAATATCATCTTTATCTCTATCTCTAATTGGTGCGAAAATGTTGAACGATCACTGGTAGTCGACGGGTTGAAGTATCCAATACCTCATTTTTGCACAGGTTGTTGGTTTCAATTTGATGATGTTGGGATTTTGGGATTTATGTTGATGAAGGGATTCTAAAGAAGACTTTATTTTATTTCCCTTCTTAGATCCTTTCTGTGTAATGTTCCTCTGAAACCTTGCCACTTTCCTCTCCGCTACGCGCTTTGATGTAGTCATGGTAGAGAGCAAATTATCGAACCCAACAACAACGACATCACTTTGGACAGAGGAATGCAGTTTTTTTAAGACTGAAAACTACTTATTATTTTATTTTATAGGGAAATAAATAATTGTGTGCTGCAACAATAGTTACTTCCACGGTTGAGTTGACACTCCTGGGGGTTTATGTTGATGAAGGGGTTTATTTAATTTGGGAGATGTGTCCTACGGTGTGTGTTTTTCAATTTGATTTGCAAGATTAGTGCATGTAAAATGGTAAGAAGAGGAAGAAGATATCATCAATATCAATATATGAATATAATAGGCCGGTAAAAAGATAAAACTAGACTACTATATTTTTGTCACCTATTATTTTAAAAGGATAAATATGTCAATTTAAATAAAAATAAATCAAAACAAAAATTAAATTCACATAAAAAATTAATTTTTTCTAACTACTTTTAACTTTTTTTATCACCTTTTACTTTTTTTTCTCTTTTTTTTTCTACTTTCTGTCACGTGACGGACTCTTTTTTTTTTTCTCTCTTTCTCTCTTTGTTTTTTTTTTTTTTGCTTCTTTCTTTCTCGCTTTCTTCAAAATAAATATAATAAAACTATTTTAATTTTTTTATTTTATTTATATTTTAATTTTTTATTACCATTATTTTTTTATATTTTTTTATTTTATTATTATAATTTTTTTATTATTTATAAATAATTATTTTTTTATCACATATTGTCAAATAATTATTTTATTATTTTTTTTTATTATTTTTTTATTATTTTCGATTTATTACATATTCTCAATATAATTTTATCGTCTTTAATCATGTATCAAAATTTATAAATATATTTATTATATATTTTTTAATAGATAATTTTTTTTACTTTTGATTCTTAACAGGAGGAAACATTACATACTATCGGTATAAATGATTATTTTTCTTTTGGGTCTAGACGGAGAAACATAAAATGTTTATTTTTTATACCATCGTAAACTGCAGTTATAAAATAGAATCACAGTAATGTAATAGTTCAACGTAGAAGAATAGGGATGAAAGTTGTCATTTTATAAATTATACAGGGTTATTTTTATACCTAAGAGTCTATCTGTGACTCTCCGTGTTTTTAACTCCCTACTCTCTCTCATTTATCATAACAGATTTTTTTTTAGTAGATGGTCAAAGTAGCTTCTCATTATGGTCACTGAAATCATTTTTTTTCAGATTCTGATTTTTTTTTAAAAGCTAAACAAACGTGATAAATATATTGAAAAGTGATTATGTTAATAAAATGTCATTTTTTTCTTAAAATAATCTGTAACAAACGGGCTCTAAGTTATGCACTTAAGTATGTTTAAAATTGAATTTAAGGTTAGTAATGGGTGTAGGTGTTTGGTCTAACGCAATAGAACTTAGAGTTAGATCCTGTAGATGTAGACAACGACTAGAAACCTATGATAAGGATCATATGGGTGTTGATAATAACAGCGTGTAATAGGACCCATGATTATATGTATTTTACCTCGTTGAAGTTATTATGATGATTGTCTTGTTGTTAATATTGATTTATTGTTAATGTCTAGATAATGATGTATTATCTTCATGTGGTCATGTTGTTATTGATCAATGTTAACGAACTATGGTGGATGGTTGGACGCTTTATTGATTGTTATGCCCTAATGCATTACTGTTGTTAAGTTTTTTGGGGGAAGCAAACAATGAAGTGTGTGAGTGAGGGTCACGATGACCTTGGAGGTAGGTAATACGTTGGGCTCTTACATAAAAGTAGATGATAGATACCACTACCGGGACGTCCTTCGAGCAGGATCACCCTGACGTGCCACTATGCTTTATTAAGAGTGAGGAGAGTACTGATGGGGGATCATGCTGATTGGTGAGCCACCAAGGCCAGCTGGATAAGGATCTCCCACTTGTCTTTCCTAAGTTAGTTGGTTATGGATTCACATTTCATACAGAGTAGTTGAAGACTGGTTACATGTTGCACTGCATGCATCAAATCATCATCATGGTCATGTCGTGTTATGATTATGTGTGCTTATGTGTGTACATTAATATTGTGCTATGATTATGGGATTGTGTATATGCACCTGTCTCGATTGTTGTCTCTTATCTTCATATGGTTTGGATATGATCTCTCACCCATGCTACTATTTTTACTCTTGCGATGGAGAAGGATAAGTTTACAAGATACACGTGTAGTTGAGTGGTGACGTCCACGAAACGCTCTAATAACAGTTGGAATTCGTCGAATTGCACGTTGTTTTCTTATTGCTTATGTTTTCATGATTTGTAACTTGGTTAATTTATATTAATTGTGAATTGTTGAGCTCTGGTATATGTGACATCAGGTCAGGGGATTATTTTACAATCATTATGTTTTTGTATGAACTTCACGATTGTCTTATGATATATTTTATTTACTTCTTTGGTTTGACTCAAGTTTTATGATGTAACGCTCTCAATTATGTTTTGTAAAAAAGTTTTCAAAAATCCATGTTTCTATTCCGCAAAAGTATAACATTGGCTATCTACTATCTATATCTATATAAGTACATGTTTTGGGGGTAGAGGGTGTCATACCTCCCCCTCCACCTCTGTCTTCTTCTCTTCCTCCCTTGTTCCCCCTGGTTCCATTCAGATGAGTTGAAAGAAGGGGATTTGTGCAACAGAAGGAAATTTTCCCCATAATACCATTCAATTGTTTGACGATAAATTAGAACAGTGAGGGAGTTGGGCACGACAATGAGATGGTGAGGCAGAGCTGCATCATATAGGGCAGCAGTCGCTGTTAGCAGTGGGGTGCCGCCGTTCGTGGTGGTTCGCAGTCTTCTCCCATCTCCCTCCTCCTATTCTCTCTCACGACCTCTGCTCTTCCTTTTTAAACTTCTTTCACTCATTTGCTGCTTCCTTCATATTTTTATCTATTTTTAAGATTTCTTCCTTATTGTTTACAGGGAGGTTATGTTTGGAAGAAATGTGGTGTTTCGATGTTTACAGGGAGGTGATCTCAAGAAGGATATGTCTTTCGCGATGTGATGGTACCTGTGAGAGGGAACCCTCACGACGCGATGATGTCTGACACCTGTCTCCGTTCAGATTTCGACAAGTGTAAAGGTAGGAGTACCATCGCGACGTGACAATACCTACACAGGGGGCCATCGCAACTCGATGGGATCAGAGCTCACCTATAAATAGGTGGTCACCCTCCCTTCATTTCTCGCACCAAATCCTCTTCTCTCTCTAGGCTTTCACTCTATAGAAACTTCTTCTAAAGAGTAAGTATGCTCTGCGCTTGCCTCGAGTGAGGATCCTGTGCATCAAAAAGCTCTTAGTAGGAAACCCTTGAGCTTGAGAGAAGAGTGAGATTCAGAGGAGTAGCCCAAGGTAGGAGCGCGAGTAGGGGTCGAGGGTGAAGGCTGCCCAATAGGAGCTTAGCTAGGAGTGTCAGGTGAGGGGAAGATACCTTAATTATTTGGGAAAACATGTAGTAGGATAGTACTATTAGCATGCGTATGGGACCTCAAACCCTACTAGAGGTTGATATCAGCAACACCTTAGGAGAAGGGTTGCGGTATGTGGTGTGATAGTCACCTAAGGATAGTCACCGTATACTTATCAACCAACATATGTTTTGCTTGGTGTGATATTTGTGCTTGCTTAACTTACGTGCCTACTTGGATGACAACATAATTGAATTGTGATTGTTGATATTCTCATTGAGGTGCTGACATCTATAACATGCTGATGGAATAATTATGGTACTTGCGAGTGTGATGAGTTATGTATAGTCATAGTGTCAAGTGTGACACCCTCTCGTTAGAGGATTGCGAATCGTTAGACAGTAATAGCAAGGTATTACCGTCAATACTCTGTCTGTCAGTGGTGATAGTCGGGTCAGTATACCCGAGGTTGGTGTACCCGAGGACTGGTGATCAGATCGAAGGTACGGGGTAGTTTGGAGTAGGTCGTTGACCTTGGGGATAGGCAGAGTGAGGCTCGGTCATCCCGACGAGGCTTCAGGACTCCACGTCCGACGGGGGGACAATTTTGGCCATTCCTTATGTTTGGGAATGCTGTCCTTGTGCACGAGGACGGTACCTTACTCCGGTTATCAGATATCATAGCGTATCAAGATGTGTTCCTATGACAACCAACTTATGTGCAATTTCCCTTGTGCCCTGAGACAGGTGATCGGTCGTGGGTGTGTGATGGACTGGTGATCGGTCCGTGTGTTCAGTAGTCTGTGTCAGTGTGTGGTATCAATGTGTCATATGGTCTGTGTCCGTGTGCTCAGTAGTCCATATGCGGTATCTGTGGTGTCAGTATTTGTCAGTGATGCCAATGATTATTATCCTTATTGTTTAGTTATGTTATGCATGGTGACAGTCACTCTTTTACTCTGTTTTCCTACTCATTGGTGATTGATGGATTTCTTACCCCTTCATTTCTTGTGTATTTTTATATTCATATAATGAATAGCAAACAGACAGGAGCAACCTGTGGTTAGTGCTTACTCCTGGGGAGTGGGACTTAGCGGAGGTGACCGCAATGATAAAACTGCCTAGGGGCAGCGTTCAGATGTTTGGTATACAGTGGTATTACGTCCAGTGTGTCCTAGGTTTTGTCACCCCTTGTGGGTGTGGGGGTGTGTGTGTGTGTTTGTACACCATGCTTTGCGTACTCTGATATAATAAATAATATTATGTGTTGTTGCTTTATATGTGTGTGCTATTATTACAAATTAACGCCCTGTCAAGGCGGGGTGTTACAGTATTCGCAGGGACTATAATGACATTAAATTGGTAATGTTAGAGATGCATTTGAAACTAAGTGAATAATGTTAGAAATGCATTTACTAATAATTCCAGATGGAGGGACGAATTTGATTAACGTTTTACAAATCTAGGGATCATTATGGAATATTGATCATGTGGGGACAAAGTGGATATGATCTTACAATTTCAGAGACCGAATTGAGTATTTACTCTATTATTATTCTTACTACTGGAAAGACGGACGTTGCTGTTCCCGTCTATCCGCATTTTTTATTTTTAAATATTTATATTGTTGGATAAAATTGCTAAATAGAAGAGATTTTAACTAATAGTTAAATAGTGATTATTTATTTTTAAAAAACCAAAATTGTGTCTATCATTCCGCTTTTTTTATTTTATTTGTTGTGCGTATTTTCTTTTTGCATATCCATCCATATATTTAGATAAACTTGTTAAATAATTAAAAATAGAGATAAACTTGTTAAATAGAAGGGATTTTATATGATAGTTAAGTAAATTATTATTTTATTTTTATAATAAAAAAAAGGCAAAATTATACTTTTAGTCACTTATATTTATTTTATGTTTTAGTTTGGTCCCTTATGTATCATTTATTCCGAATTGGTCCCTTATTTCTAAAGATTACACCAATGTGGTCCCTCTGTTTCAAAGTGGTCCCTTATGTTACAAAAATTATACAACTGTAGTCCATTTTTTTGCAAAACAAAAAAGGGACCATATTGATATAATTTTTATAACGTAAGGGACAATTTCGGAACAAAAAAAAAGAGGGACCACTATTAACACATAAGGGACCAATTCAAAACTTTTAATACATAGGGGACTAAATTAAAATTTAAAATAAACATAAGGGACCAAAAGTATAATTAAGCCTAAAAAAATAAGAGGTATAAATTTAAATTTTAAGTTCAAATTTTCGGAAAGGGGGTAAAAATAAAAAGAAAGTGTGGACACTTAAAAGTGAGTTACCTTAAGCTATTATATTATATTATATTATATAAAGAGGCTTAATTGTACTTTTGTTCTCTCGGGTATCATGATTGTGTGATTTTGATTCCCAAGTTTTAATTGCGGGAATTGGGTCTCCCGAGTATTGTGATTGTGCAAATTTGGTCCCTAGGTTCCAATTGCACGAATTTGGTCCTCCAGTTATTGCGATTGTGCAACTTTGGTCCCTCTTACCGTTCAATTTCTAATTGAAAATGCTCATGTGTCACATTTGAGAAATACAACCTGGTCTGTGTTGCATGTTAGTTAACTTAAAAAATTAAAGAATTTTCGGTTATAAATTGAACAACAATTGAACATAGAGACCAAAATCGCACAACTGCTATACTTATAGGAGCCAATTCGCTCAATTAGAACCTTGAGGACTAAAATCACATTATCACGATATCTTGGAAGATCTAATTCGCTCAATTGAAACTCGAGAGACCAAAATTGTACAATCGCAATACCCAAAAGACTAAAAGTAACCATTATAAATAGGTATATGTTACTTTTTTTATGAAGCATAGAAGTATGATTACTATTGTCATCGTTATTTTATGAGTTTAAAAGTTATGCACCATCGGTGTAAATCATTTTTACACGGATATTCAATAAAAGCCTATTATATTGCCATGTAATCCACTTTTATAACTATATTTTAAAATTAACTATTAAATAATAATCTCTTGTCAGACGTCAGTATAAAACCGATTTACACCAATATTGCCATATTTCTCTTATTTTATTTGATTTTATTATATTTTTGTTCTTTTCACCTTCGGCCATCGATACGCACACGTACACGTACATTCATTGTGACAAGCTCAGGCCTAGCTGCTACTAATTTCCGTTAAGAATATTCATTCGCGGCGCGTGTGCTCAAGAAATAGTTGATTCCATAATGGGCAACAACGGCGTGCCGGCGTCGACGGCGAGGGTGGTGGGGATTGCGGTGGCGGCGGTTGAGCTGACGGATGCCTCCAGCTGGTGGCGCGACATCGACGAGTCTCCGGCGTGGCAGGACCGCATCTTCTACACCCTCGCCGTCCTCTACGGCGTCGTTTCAGCCATAGCTCTGGTACTTTCCAATCCAATCATCTACCCTCTTTCTTCCCTTGCGTTTGATTCCAAATTAGGGTTTTAATTATTTTAATTTTTAATTTCAATGATTTTAGATTCAGCTAGTTCGAATACAATTAAGAGTGCCAGAATACGGTTGGACCACGCAGAAGGTCTTTCACTTTCTCAATTTTTTGGTGAATGGGGGTTTGTATCAATCAAGCTTTTTTCCCCAACTTCAATTAATCTACTAAATATTTGTTTACTGATTTTTAACTAATCTAACATTTTGTTGTGTGATATACACTCTTTCTGGTTTTGCAGTTCGATGTTTAGTTTTCATCTTCTTTCGGAATGCGCAGAGGTTACAGCCTGAGGTATAGGGCACACTGAATTGATTATTTAATTTTGATTTATTTTCTAACATAATCTGAATTATTACTATTGTTATTATTATTTGCTAATAACTAATTGGAGCACTTAGTATGGTCATACTCACTCACACTGCCTATGTTTATGTATGTAGATTGTCCAACATATCTTACTTGATATGCCGGGTCTTGCTTTCTTTACAACATATGCGCTTTTGGTCTTGTTTTGGGCTGAGATTTATTACCAGGCAAGTTTGGTTTGTGGTGCATTTACTCTAAGTTCTGTTTGCCTCCTGTGGTTTCCTTCTTTCATGGTAGTGCGTTTTATCGCCTTCGTTTTGGTGGGCTGATTACTGCCTTGGTGTTAATTGTTTTTGCAGGCACGCGCTGTATCCACTGATGGACTGAAACCAAGTTTCTATACAGTTAATGTTGTGGTGTATGTTATTCAGGTGAAAATTCTACCCAAAGTTTGGGGTTGAATCCGTTTTGTTTTTTTGAGGCCATGGATGTTGCACACTGCCTGTTTCCGTATTTGCTTGTATTTTTAGTTTACGTAGAAAATAGAATTGACGTAGGTATCACTACAATCAAACATCTGGACATTATGATTTGATGGGCTTTTGCATGTCTAGTAGTGCATTAGGTACCGTAATGATCTGAAGAGCCTTAAGCCATTGTATATGTCTATCTATACCTGCAATTTAGAAATCCAAATATAATCAATTGCCAAGTGAAAATTTTGGAGAGTTTTAAACAATTTGGATGCAACTGCATCTATTCCATGTCTGAAGAGGTGATATGGTGTAGTTTTGCACTTTGGCTCTAAAGTGAAGGTGTTTCCATGAATGGATGGTTGAAGATAATATTATTTCGTAAGACACCAATCTCATTATAATGACTTATGGACCGTTTAGCTTGAAGTTAATTACAACTGATTAATTGGATAAAAAGTGGTTAACAATATATGAATGTATTTTTTTCTTGTATTTTTCCTTTTTGAGGATTCTAACATTTCCTGTTTTAAGGTTCTGGAAAACATAGAAACACCTTTGAACTCTTTACGTCCACCTTACATTCCGGAAGATTACATATTATTTACAAAGGTTGTGTATATTGTATCAATTGTTGAAAGATGTTTGACTTTAGTTGTGAGTCACTATATGGGTGGCCAGGATGAAAATTTTGCTAGATATCCAATATAGTTCATTGGATGGTTATGGTTGTAGAGACAGAAAAATGAATAGAGTGTAATATTGATGTTTCTTAGAGAGTAATATACGACAAACCTTTTCTAACAAGCTAGATTCCAATTTTTGATTTTTTACCTTGGACCATCAGTAAGAGCCTGTATGTTGTCACTTTATCTTTGGTGACATCGTAGCTTTGTTGATATGCCTCCTTCCATTTGACAAGTTACTCCCACTCTTATATTCATCTGTTTCCTCTTTATGCTCCCTTCATATTGGGCTGGGAGTGGAGAGCTAGCCCTAACTCTCTCCAGCTGAATACCGCAGTCTAGCCAATTCAGCAGCTCTCCGAGCATCTATGGATGCAAACCCTAAATAAGAGTTAAATGTTCTGGTCAGCACTCCGAGCATCTATTACAGAACTTGAGAAGAGAATCCTTGTCACACAACCCTGTACTTCAGTCCCATACTAAAACACATGTAACTAAAGTTGTACTTTGTCAGAGAGAGAGTTCTGAACACATGTCTTTCCAAGCGCCTCACATTCCTGCTCAAGATCAATATACTGTTATTCTAACTAAGGAACTGTTTACAGGCAGGTTTCATGAACTGAGAGACAAACTCAGTGTGTGACCACTTTTCAATGCTCAACCTACCTTGAGAGTGGAGGTGGAGTATTAGAGTATATTAGACTGTGACAGTCTTGACTGTACTGTTCATACAGTTATTGTCTTCTGTTGACAGTTAGTGTTAGTCAATTAGAAGAGTCAGAATCTGTTATTTGTCAGGGGACTATTAAAAGTTAGTTAGCTCAGTTCAGATGTGGTTCTCTCTCTCTCTCTCTCTCTCTCTCGCCCCCTCGCTCCCTCACTCTCTCCATACGCGAGCATGCTAATTAGATTAAAATTGATTCAGTTTCAGAGCATATCATTTCTCTCTCTCTCTCTCTCTCTCACACACACACACACACACCCACCCCACATTTTCTCACTTTCTCTGATCTCACTGATTTCTGATATCAAGCATAGCTCATTTGCAAAGGATCCAAAATTTCCAGCTCGTGTAACTGTTAATGAGAAGGGAGCCTTGGTGCAGCGATTGAAGGGAGCCTTGATCATGGGTTCAAGTTGTGGAATCAGCCTCTTGCAATTGTTTGGCAAGTACTAGGTCCTATAATAGATCCATAATGGGTCCAACTCTTCCTTTGACCCGACCATGGCAGGAGCTTTGTACTACCTGGTTTTCCTTTTTATCGAATTGTTGTTTAACTGAGCTGCAAGTGGGTTCATGACCTGTCTCGACCGAATTTCAGGCTTCTAGCCCTATCTCTATACCGAGGTTCTTTTGCAACTATTTTTTGTTTTTGAATTTCTTCATGTCCCATGACATGTAGGGATTCTTAAATGCTTGGAAATTCTCTCTTTGGTGGGGGCAGGTTGATCGAGGATTTTGGAAATTGGCAAGGGAAGTTCATATTTGATGTTGTTGGGGAGAACAAACGCTTTTTGGCTAATATCTATGCTTCCCGAATTGGGAGAAACCCAGGTGTGACTTTTGTTTTATCTTTGTTGCGGAGAATAAGGAGATGTTTCTTTGCCAACAGGTGTCAAATCGACAAGATCTATTTTTCATGTGTTGGGCCTAACTGCTAATAAAAGATACAGAATAATTATGACCCGTGGAAGTTGTTTCAGAGTTGAGACTTTCAGTGCATCTGTTTGTTGGTGCACTAGTGTGTTCCTTTACCACTCGTGATTAGTGGTGCTTTGTCTAATGTGCAGAACTGTAAATTGAATGGGATTTATAGATGATATCAAATCTGTGCTGCTACTTTTCTTTTCAGTTATGTCCTTCAAACTAATGTCTAACTGTTGATATTTAAGATTCAATAAAATGAATAAATTTATCTTTTATGCCATTAGTTCTTATTTCAATATTTATTGAAAGTGTTAAATGGCTGTTACTTTCGTGTGGACTTGTTGAGTTTGTTGAATGATCCATCTTTTTTTTTTTTTTTTGTTGTTGTTGTTGAATATATGTCAGATTGTTTTGTGGCTGATATTATGGTGGAAACCGGTCAGTGTACTGGTCGTTCTCTCTAAGATGTTCTTTGCAGGTTTGTCTGCTGGAAATTTGGCCTGCTTTTTCAATTTATCATGACTTTTATGAGTTTTTGCTAATGAATATGGTATACATGTTGCAATAGGGGTCTCTCTGTTTGCTGCCCTTGGCTTTCTTCTCTATGGTGGAAGGTATCGTTTGTTTTGCTTTTCAAATCCCTTTGATGTAATTTGGAATGAAAATTATTGCTTCTAGGTTACACGATACCATTTTATCTCATATTTGTGCAAGTATCTGGAAATTTATTTGTTAGGGCCTTAGGGGCACGTTTCCCTTAGACTACTAGTATTGGTATTTGTTCTGTGTGACTTAACCAGTCCAGTGTTCTTCTCATGGTTTTTAAAAAGGATGACTGTCGGATATGCAGCAAGATTGAATACTTTACATTTTTGAGCTTTTGTGACTTGCTATTTCATTTTATTTCCTCTTTATAGAATGCAACTTATTCTCCTCTTTCTATATATCTTCCATTGTTAAATAATTTTTTGTCAAATATAGAAAATTTTAAGGCAGATAGACTAAATCAAGCACTTTTAGAAATCGATTTTAAATAAACTTTTGAATGTTATTTACGTGCACAAATATTCTGTACACATTTGTAATACCCACTCATTTCCCTACCTCGTTTTGCGTCCAGTTTCTGACTTTTTTTTTTTTTTATAGACTATTCTTGATGCTGCAACGCTTCCCTGTTGAATCCAAAGGGCGACGTAAGAAGCTGCAAGAGGTATGCAATCTGACGAGGCCAAGTATAGTATTACTAATAGAAGACCAAGCCCACTAATATAATAGAACTACTAACCCTAACTATCAGCAGTCCCAATTACCTATACACACTCCATGCTAACAACTAATAATTTTAATTTCCTAATTACCCTCACCTAAAAAATTTATATTCAATTTAGTCTTAATTGTAGTAGTGTTTATCTTTTCACAATCCTAGTAATCATTATTACTGTTTTATTTTTTCATACACCAAAGTTCTTCACTCCTAAAAAATCCAAATACTATGCAAAAGCTCACAGCTTGTAGTATAAAATATATATTAAGATAATTAAATTACATAAACTTCAAAACACAAGGTCATCTAATAATTCTAGTTATGTCATGTTCCTTTAAAGAGAAAATACAATAAATAACTTGTTAAAATTTAGATGTGTGATTAACAATGTAACCATAAAAAAATAGAAGGCTATGTAGGTAATATAAATTAACATAAGTAAAAAATATAAACAACCGAAATTGTGGAATGTTGATAGACGAATATTAATATAAAGGGCATCCTAGTACCGTAAAAACTCCCACCCATTGTGGGACTATTGTATGCAGCCTTACTGTCTACTTGTAAGAGGTCAATTCCACAATTCAAACCCGTGATCTTCTAGTCATTTAGGTAGCAATTCCAACCATTGTGTCAAGAATCCCACCCCTTCCAAATATTAATATATCTTTAATACAATAATTATTTGGGTAAGCATTGTTTGGAAAATTTTAATTAAGAGCTGTTAGTGGGAGTGGGAATAGGCAATTGAGATTGTCAACTGCCGTACCCCCTATAAGGAAACTAATACGAAATTTAACAAAATCAGTAAAAAACTTATAAGATTGTAATAGAAGCGGATCAGAATATAGATATTAAAAGAACTCTCAAGGTCTGTAATCATGGGATATAAAGATCAGAGGTGAGGAAACGAAGACACAAAGACAGTGCAGAATAACAGATGTTCTGAACCTCCTATTCCAGGTATTTGAGAGAGACCAGGACTCTCTCGAACTTCTAACTTTCTCAATAACTGTCCTTACTGACTCCACATCTCCCATTTCATTTCCTAAATCTTCCTCCAGTGACAGTACTGTAAATTACCTCATCTATGACACATGTTCTGAGCTATATGTCTTATCACACCACATCCCCTTCTTGATCTTCTCCTTTAATTCTGTGTCAGAAAATCTCTTGATATTCTCAAAGTACCATTTGTTCTGCTGGTTACAGAATCCTTCAATGCTATTTTGAATGAGGGTAACTTCTGAATGCAGCCTCCCCTTCACTACCCAAAAATCCTCCTTTGTTTAATTTCTGATTCTTCTCATCGATCCACCGAGCATAATCCCTCATCTCTGGTAATGATTCTACAAGGTGCAACTAGATTAAAATATAGAAAGAGAACAAAATATTTATTGATAAAACCACTATCTCTGGGTCTGATCAATGGGATACAAGACCACAGTCCACAGATGAGGAAATGATGATACAAAGATTGTGCAGAATAACAAATGCTCCAACCCTCCTATTCCAAATATTCAAAAGAACTGGACTCTCTAATTTTCTTTCTCAATCAATCAATAACTGTCCTAACTAACATCCCATCTCCCATTTTATTCCTAATAACCTGTGTGAACAGTCACGATCTCCCTACTCTAATTACACGTGATTCGTAACAGGTTGCTTTCTCAATTTGATGACTAATTGATTCTACAATATATTCCCAGACATCATTAGTTATTCTACCACTCCCTCAAGTTAAAATTTACTGAGCTTTAAGCTTGTTATACGTTACAAGTAATGTTTTAAAATAACATAAAGAAGGCTTCATTAAACGTGGTTGATTAGGTAAATTAGGGATGTTTGTGATTGTGACACTAAACTGATGAGCATTGCTCGAAAGATAACTCATCAGAATGGCCATGGCTTATTGGGTGCGTAGGATATATCACCGTCAATGTGATTTCTGATAAAAAGAAAAGTTACCGCTGTTGGTAGAGAAGTGAAATATTGTTGGTAGTCAGAGCTATCACAGATTTGAGGCATGGGGAGGACCTGGATTACCGGAGTTGAGGAAAAAATTTGCTCCCCACTGGCACTGCTGTTAGAGTTTGCCAAAAGAGATAAAGGACAGAGACGCTTTCAGGATACTCAAAAAGGTTTTGTAAAGAGAAACTTGGTAAAACAATAGTAGGTAGAACTTAGAAGGACAAACTTGAGTAAAAGAACCATGGGGATAAAGATAGAGTAGTATTGTGTGTTTGGATTCACAGCAGAGTGTCAAAATTGATTGTCTTCTGTCAATCTTGATTTTGGTAAAAATCTAGATAAAGGACAGAGACACTTTCAGGATACTAAAAAAGGTATAAAGGACAGAGACACTTTCAGGATACTAAAAAAGGTTTTTGTAAAGAGAAACTTGGTGAAACAATAGTTGGTAGAACTTAGAAGGACAAACTTGAGTAAAAGAACCACGGTGATAAAGATAGAGTAGTATTGTGTGTTTGGATTCACAGAAGAGTGTCAAAATTGATTGTCTTCTGTCAATCTTGATTTTGGTAAAAATCTAGATGTTTGGTTACTTTAAATCAAAATTGGTTTTACCTCCAAACATTGGCTTGACTAGTAGTGATAAAAAAAATAGCTTTTGCATTAGGTTGAAAAATTTACACTAAGTTTTATATTAAACTTGCTTTGAGAGTAAAACATCCAATCATAAATCACTTCCCTTCTAACTCCATTTTAACAAAATTAATTTTACGAATTTCATTCAAAATAATGATTGGCAAATGCTCACCCAAACACACATAGTGACAAACTTCATAGGAGAATAGTGACAAGACCATGTCACAGAAGATGGTGCTATTTTGTTACCTCGTTAAAATTATAGGACTTGTGTAGAGATAAAGTAGGAGAGAGAAAAAAGAAGGTAAAAGAGAGAATAGGGACTCTGAATAATGGAATTTTAGATGGATATTTTGTAGATAATTTAAAGATGTTTTAAATATAATTCTAACACTCTACATGATGTTTCTTTTAGGTTGGCTATGTGACAACCGTGTGTTTCTTATGTTTCCTCATCAGATGCATTATAGTGAGCCTCTTCTACTTTTAAATTTCAGTGATTCCTATTGGTTGGTTTTCAAATTGAGTTTGATTGTAAATTTGTTGTGTCAGATGTGCTTTAATGCATTCGATAAAAATGCGGACCTTGATGTCTTGGACCATCCTATTCTAAACTTTATATATTACCTGGTAAGGTTGTTTGTGTTTCTCTATTACGGTTTTTTTTTAACTGCTGGTACTTCTGTTTCTTTTTTGGTAAGATTGGAGACCCCCATTTGGATCTAGTTGGGAATTGGGTGTGGGTTCCCGAAACCACCACAGCCCCCTGGTGACCAACTGAGATGCCACCCGGCTAAAAGGCCATTTACTCCATACTGTTTCTCGTTATTGCGCTATTCTAGTTATAATTTATTTGGGTCTATTTTGTGCTTATCTGGTTCACTGCCTAAATTTTTGTGTGACCCAAATTTTTATTACCCTTTGCCTGCTTAATCTCAACCTAAATGGCTAGAGTGATTAAATCAGATACTGTTTCATAGGGAGACCATCTCTTTTAACATTTTCAATCACAAATACATGGAAATTTTCTCTCAGAAAAAAATTCTAATTGATGTTCTAATTTTCATTTGGAAGGTATTGGATTGCTATTGTGAGCTATCAATGATTGTATTTTCAACCATTCTTTTAGAAAAATACTTTACCCGCTAGTAATTTACAATCATAAAACCAGCATTCTGTTGGCTGATACTTTAAATTTTTCTGAAGGGTAGGTAAATCATAAAAAACGGTGCTTGTATGGCTTCTACTTGTCTCTCCCCCACTACTCTGCTTACCCGTTTCACATTTTTGTTGCAGTTGGTGGAAATATTACCTTCTGCTTTGGTCCTTTTCATTTTGAGGAAGCTTCCACCCAAGCGTGGTATCACCCAATATCACCCGATTCGCTGAAAAGATTGAACATACCTAGAAAAAGGGAGTCATCAGTGGTTGATTATTTGCTTAGATGATTCTCACAGTCAAAGGGTAAGTTTTAGAGCAGAGAAAGCAAGTCTTTTCTATGTTAGGAGTGGCAAAGCTTGTATCATGGGTTTTAAAGTTATCCATTAAGGTTTTTAGATTTCAAAAAGGTTCATTCCATGCATTCTCAAATGTGTTGAGCTGTGTTGTCACTGATATTTATTTGGTCTCTAGGACGATATGGTTGATCCTGTGTTTGAGCAATTCAACCCAATGAGCAACCATAATTTGGGAAAAGGGGACAGTGATGTATTGTATAAATAGAGTGCTACATGTTCATAAATGTATTGTTCCTCCTCAGATCCTAGTTTCACTGATTCAGTGATGCTTTCTCTTTTCCAGCATATTCTATACCCTTGTATTGTTTGATCTTTTAAATTTCGTAGAGCGTAAGCATCCCTAATATAGTTGATAGTGGCGCTGTATAACGAAGGTTTTCCTACATGAAACTTTTCCTCTTGAAATGCACGTTTTAATACTCATAAATGAAACACAACAGCAACATTACGTGATTGTTATAACATCTAAAGATCAAAGAATGCATACCTCGTTCAGATTTGCCGGGATTTGACAAATTGATTAATTGAAAACCTGCTACTTGGTTGTGCGATCCAGTGGCTCTAGCTTGATGAGGACTTTGTTTGAGATGATTTGAAACAATGATTTCATCTTCAACCTATGTTAGTATGAACTATCAGCCAGTTAGTAATTGAATGGTTGGTTTGACTTACTAGCTGAATGGTAGGTTTGAACTTTCATAACACTTGAGAACGTCAAGCAATTACCAAGAGTCGAAGATAATGAGAGCAATTAACTGTTATTCTCTTGTCTTTTCCCCCCTATCTGACTTACAACATAAATATTGCTAGTGCCAAACAAGAATGAAATCACACATATATTTATGAATTTATACATACATCTAATGATGTGTTATCACATCATTTATTAAGTATGATAAATCATGTGTTTTTAAATTCATTAAATGAGGTGACAACATATTATTAGATGGTTGTGTAAAATAATTTTGACACTGACCATGTGTAGAAATTAAATTCATTATTGAACTAATTTTTTTTTATAAATATTTATAAATTTTAATAAGACTTCACCTGTTTGATGTTTTTAATGAAAAAATAATTAGAAAATTTTCATATATAATAAGTTATAAGTTATATAAAATTTTAAATGTGAGCTGATCCATTCCTCTAACTTAATCCACCTTTTGATTGTTGCAGTATATTTATTAGTTACTGCGTTTTTTTAAGAATACCAGTTGGTTGAATTTTCCACAAGGATTAGAAAAGTTTTTGATAATTTTTTAGCATAGCTAAATACGAATATATTCAACTAAACTACGTACTTTTTACCCTGTTAATACCATTTTAATTCACTCAGTAAAAATACTAATAGACAATAGTCAAATTAAAATATAATCAATAGCTATTTATTTTTTAAAATAATAAATAAAATTTAATTAATTTTCTTCTTTGAAATGACTGTTTAGATTAGTTTCGTTTAAGGATAAATTTTCTTTTTATTTTTTAAACTTATGTAATATTTCCCAAATACCAATACTTTAAAACAAAAAAAAAAGAATATTAATTATTCTACCGTATGTTTAGAATAACTAACGATCAATAAACAGGGCCATTTTAAGATACTGATATATTATTCATGCACAAAACCAAATTTCCTTTGACCTCAAAAAAAAATAATAATAGAATTGGGGGTATGGCTACAAGAGATAAACGTGGCTTTAATGTTTTGCGATTCTTCCACACCACATGTCATTTTTTGAGTGGCTAACTCGCTCCACATAGTTGCAGATATCCATAATTCGGATAGTACAGAGCCATAAAAATGTTCCAACCACAATCTACATACAATCAACACTGTTCTCTTCCAAAAACCACACCTGTTGTTAATGGCCATTTCTTGTTCTTCAGATTGGTCTCTAGCTTGCACCAAAAATTTCACAAGAAGAAGAAAAACCCACTTGCATGCATTCATCCCCGTGTGCCATTTCCCTTCCTTCTACTCTCTCTCACCCTCTAATCCAAAGTTCTACCATGCTAATTTCTCAGCTTCTCCCACACCCACCTTAGAAGAACCCTCTTCCAACTCCCCTTTGATCCATGTAGATGTTAACATTTCCAATCCTCAACAGTATTCCAAGCCTGAACCTGAAAACATGAATGAGTTTCTATGTAAGTTGTTTGAGGATCCAAAAACTGAACAGCTTGCATTTGACTACCATCAAAGACTCAAAGAGAGGCCAGAGTTTAGACCAAAGAAACCAACTTTAAAGCATGTGGTAAGGTATTTGATGAGACTGAAGAAATGGGATTTTGTTTTATCAGTTTCTGAAGACTTTAAGGTTTATCATGTGTTGCCTGATAGAGCTACTTGTTCTAGATTGGTTGGTTTCTGCATTAAACATAGAAAATTCAAGATTGCTGAGACCCTTCTTGATGCTTTTGGTTCTGATAGCAAAGTTGCTGTCTTTGCTTTTGGTTCTGCCTTGGGAAGCTATAATAAGCTGCATATGTTTAGGAGAACTGTCTTGGTCTTTGAACAAATGAAATCAAGTGGTGTTGTTATGGATTCTAGATGTTATTTACACATAATGGAAGCTTACTTGAGACTTGATGATTGTGAGAGAGTGGTTCAATTGTTTAATGAATTTGAAAGTAGGAAGTTGAGAGACTCAAATAGATATTTAGCTCAGATATATGGGGTTCTATGTGAGTCTTTAGGGAAGTGTGGAAGAGCTTTTGAAGCATTAGAGTACTTCAGAGAGATGATTAGGAAAGGGGTTTCTGAATATTCTTCTATTTACTCTACCTTGATATGTTCTTTTGCGAGTTTGCGCGAGGTTGATGTGGCTGAGGAACTTTTAAGAGAAGCCAAAAGCAAAACAATGATAAGGGACCCTGAGGTGTATTTAAAACTTGTGGTTATGTATGTTGAAGAAGGTTTATTGGAGAAGACTTTGGAGGTTGTTGAGGCAATGAAAGATGCTGATGTCAAGGTTTCTGATGTTGTACTATGTGCTGTTGTCAATGGTTTCAGCAAAAGAAGAGGGTTTCCAGCTGCTGTTAAGGTTTATGAGCAGCTGATTTCCCAGGGCTATGAACCCGGTCAAGTCACCTATGCTTCGGTGATAAACGCCTATTGCCGCCTCGGGCAGTATAGCGAAGCAGAGAAGGTTTTTTCAGAGATGGAGCAAAAGGGGTTTGATAAATGTGTTGTGGCTTATTCAAGCATGATTGTGATGTATGGTAGGACTGGGAGGTTGAGAAATGCAATGAGGTTGTTGGCAAAAATGAAAGAAAGAGGGTGCAAACCAAATGTTTGGGTTTACAATTCCTTGATAGACATGCATGGGAGGGCAAATAATTTGAAGCAACTTGAGAAGCTGTGGAAAGAAATGAAGAGAAGAAAGGTAGCACCAGATAAGGTTACTTACACTAGCATCATTGGTGCTTATAGTAAAGCAGGAGAGTTTGATACATGTATAAAACTTTATAATGAGTATAGGGTCAATGGTGGTGTGATTGATAAAGCCATGGCTGGTACAATGGTTGGTGTGTACTCAAAAGTTGGTATGGTTGATGAGTTGGTGAAACTTTTACAAGACATGAAAATGGAAGGAACAAGATTAGATCAGAGGCTATATCAGTCTGCTTGGAATGCTTTTACCGAAGCTGGGTTGCAACTACAGGCAAGATGGATTAAAGAGAGCTTCCATATAACTTAAGTGTAGTTTCAATTGCAAAGAGTGGCAAAATCTGAAACTGAGATATTTGAAACCTGTGAGTAATTATATGCTTTTTTTTATTTTTTTTTCCAGCTCTCACATGGAAAAAAAGATCTATCAGAGATATATAATGTATAGCTTTAGAGGATGAAAAAAAAGCTTTGGTTTGTACAATTTAGCAATTTGCCTTTATGATCCTATGCTTACAAATTGTAATTAATCAAGTAACATCTTTCAACTTTGATGACTTCCATAACCCAAGTAAAAGGCCATTGAGTAGCAGTGTTATCAAATAGCGGTCATGGTGGATTGTGGTTTGGCGGATTCTTTTGCCAACTGTTATGGCCAATTTGTGAAGGATGACGGTGCGATGACGTTTTATGGCGGATATAGCGACTTAAAATAGCGGAATTATGGCCTTTTGTCATCCGCAATCGACAACACTGTTTAATAGTGGTGGAGGATCGACTGCACAGAGTTTTAGTCTCTCTTCAACAAACATGAACATGAATCTTTCATTAAATGTAGCATACTAGCATAGCATTTCTGAAATTTCTAGTTAAAATTGTGCCAGAATACGATGTTGTAATGACTGTCACAATAGTAACATTACTGCCTAAACTATAAATTTGCAGAATATAAAACCTAGTTCTAATCTATGAATATGCAGATCAGAACGTAACGAAACATTTGTTTTATATTTAGTATAATAAAACTAAAAAACTGTTACATTTTGTTTTTACTGAAAACCAAAACACAAGATAGAAATTAAGGTTTTAAATCGCGGTCGTGATATCGACAGCATCACAATCCTTGATATTGCGGAGAATCGCAGTCAAATACAGCTTCAATCGCGGGTAAACGTTACGGTCACAAAGACATCAGTAACCTTGACGTCGTGGCCCAGATCGCGATCGCGGATCTGTTTTAAAAATCTTGTTATCATCTATATATGCATATCAAGCAATTAGACAACAAAATAACATTTGGACAAGTAATATACTCTTTCAAAATTTATAATGAAAACTCGAAATTTCTAGCTTGTACAACCTTGACAAAGATAACCAGAAGGTTTAGTCCCAGTGATGTACTAAAAAAACACAAAAGAAACATGAAAAGTAAAGCCCTTAATTACTCATCACCAACCAGAATGGAATTAAATGCAGCTTGGATGGTTAGCAACTGAAGCATCACGTAGGTTGCTGCTCCAACAAAGCCAAATCCAATAGCCAAGAATACTTTGAGGCAATAAGATGGAACTGCGTGACATATGGGTAACCAACCCGCATGAGAGTTCCCAGTTCTTTCCATTACACCAACTGCTAGTGCTGCAAAGCAACTTGAGGCGAGAGTCACAACCAAAAGCTAGTCAACATAAAAACATAAGACCGATTAGAAAAAGAGCATTTTGCTATAACTTTTGTAATTTCCGAACAAACAATAAAAAAAGAACCAAATTAAAACCTAAAATAAATATAATAGACTAAAAGCATAATTTTTGTAATGTTATGGTTTAATTAGAATATTTCTGCTACCTTAATAATGCTCATTGCAGTCATGTTATTTTTCTGTAATTTTTAACTATTTTAATAATCACAATGTCTCCGAAATAGTGATCACAATCGCTATTAGGATTTCGGGCCTAACTCATCCTTACAAAATCAACTTGTAAAGTGAGAGGTGTCATTTACTTATAAACTCTTTTGAGGCCTTACCTCTGGTATATCTGGGACCTGGGTTTTTACCAATAATTGCAGTTTAAAATCATGTCATGAGATAGTAAAAAATAAGAACTACTAGTACCTTGTCACTTGGGAATTGGCGCGTTTGGAGTAGGTAAGCTTTAAATGAAATTAAATTAAAAGGGAGGATGATAGTTGTCTCAATTGAGTTAAACAAAAAAACAAATGTGGGTACTTTTTTGCTTATAGTTAAGTCCAGAGAGAGTATATATTAAAATGATGTTATGCGATTGATTATGAGAAAATTTTTATTTTCATCAAGTTAATAGAGAGAGTTAATTAGTACAAATTTGGATTAGGTGTCGTCAAACACCATGCAGTCACTTTTGTTGGCAAATCTCAGCCATCGGATTATGATCCTTGTATTCTGACTTCACCAAATCACATCTTAAATAATACTCAAAATATGGACCGCCCGATTTTGGGGCAAAAGTTGTCTGCCTTTGTGGCGGGAAGGACACTCTACCAAAGGTGGGAAGGACACTCCACCTTTCTATCTGTCTCTCTCTTTTAACACTCTCTCATCTTAGTATCTCTCTCACCATTCCCTCTTATGAAAAAAGCCCAAAGTTACCAAAAGTAGGGGATCCAAAGTCCGGGGATCCAATTCCCCGATTTTGATGTAATGACTGAAATCTGATGACTAAAATGCATGCATGATGTTTTGACTGCACTCAATCCAAATCCGATTATATACTCATGAAAGTTAGTCTTGTTGGTAAGGATACAACTCATATCTCACAAGGACGTGAGTTCAAATCCTGCTGCTGATATGAAAACTTCATTAGTGAGTAATCTGTAATCTCTATAAGCACTTTTTGAGCCACGAGACCTATCCTGTCTCATATGAGCTCGATATCCAACTCACCTAGACTTAAACAAAAAGAGTTAACCAAATGATATGTGTATAGAGTAGTACCAAATCTAAAGCTACTGCTAATCGCCAGAGTTGGCTTCCAGCTGGAAGACAAATGAGCAAAGCGCTGTAAACAGCAACCGCAAAATTTGCAAATACGAAGCACCTGTCGCAAAGTATCACCCAAAGTGAACCAATCAAATCCATGAGAACAGGAATTTAAATTTTGGAAGAAAGAGAGTAAGAGAGACACAGAAACAAATATGCAAATATATATCTACCAATAAAAAGTGTTAAATCTACACAAAAAAATATACAAAATATATAGTAATTCTTGTATGATCACAGTATGCATAAGTAAAAAATAAAAAGAATACTAAAATAATTTTTTATTCATTACTATCACGGTTAAATATGTTTTTAGTTCGTATAATTATCTTAAATTTTGTTTTTAGTATCTGTAACCACTTTTTAGTTCCTATAAATTATAAAACTGCATGTTTAAATATATATCTACTAAGAAAAAAGTGTTAAATCTACCAAAAAAATATACAAATATATAGTAATTCTTGTATGATCACGCTATTCATAAGTAAAAAATTAAAAGAATTCTAAAATAATTTTTTATTCATTACTATTAATGTTAAATATGTTTTTAGTCCCTATAATTATCCTGGATTTTGTTTTTAGTACCTGTACCCACTTTTTAATCCTTACAAATTATAAAAAGCATGCAGTTTTCTAATTTGTAGATTTAAAAAGTGGGTACAGTGACTAAAAACAAAAAAATGTAATTTTTATAGAGACTAAAAACATATTTAACCCTACAATTTACTATACATTATTTTAATTATTTTTTAAAATTTTTAACAAATCGTGTTTATAGCCACAATATTTTAAGCAAATACTACAAATCGGCATATATAGTTGTTATTGTACTTACTGATAGGTTGCCAAGTCGCCAGAATTGACGTGGATAAGAGAATCCATGGCAATTGTTGTTTGACTTGCAGTAAGCATGATACTACCGGCAGTAATTGAAACTGCAGAGGCAATAAACCTCAAAGAACGTGGGCAAAGAGCAGCATTACTTGCCATGAGTTCTTTTATAACAAATGCTTAATTACTGAAAAAAAAAACACCCCAAAAGTTAATAAATAAAGGATTTAATATAATTAAGGACACCATTGATTATTCTAAGTAAAACGCTAAAAAAGAGAATTCATGTAAAAAAAAAAAAATCAACTAGTATAAAAATTCACTCACCTGAATATTAACAGTACAGGTGAATAGGATGGTCGAAGGTGATTTCAAATTTGAGAACGACAAACAACTGCTATCGAAATTTGTTGAATATTTATTTGATTGGAAACCTTGTAGATGCCGCGTTTTTTATAAATAGGAACTTAATCTCTCTTCCTCTGTTTTCTTTCTTCTCACAGTATGTATTGTTTCTGTGCTCTTCTGTTTGCTTTGGGCTACGTTTATTTCAAACACATATAGTATATGATAAAATTCAATCTTGGTTTGAAAATTTTCATACCAATTAGTATCAATCTAATATTTTTGTACCAGATTATTATAATTAAATTGCGAATATATATATATATATATATATATATAAAATCTTTGATTTATTTCTTCCTTACAATATCCATCATTAACGTGTATTAATTTATCTATGCCGCAAATCGAGGTTAATTTATTCTATCCCAGATTACCATCAGTAACATAGCATTGTTAAATTTTTAAATTTCGCTTAATTACTTCTTTCTTTAATAATCAATTATCAATTATATTATATATAATTGAGTTTTGCCACCTACGACTATGACACATGTCAAAACTACATTATTCCAAATCCCGCCAAAATGCTATTATTTTAATTTAATTAATAAATGTAGCCATTATTAGGATATCTTAATAAATGTGGTTAATATATCAATCAAATTTTTCAATCATGGTCACATTGATCAATCAACAATAAATGAGAAAATTTCAATCAATATGGTAATCTTTCTAATGTAATTCATAATTTTAAATTTTAAATAAATCAACAATAAATGATAAATTTTCTATTAGTATTATATCAATAAATAACAAGCCTAAAATGAAAAAAAAAATCAAATTTCAAACTTTAAATCAAGTCAATTTATTCATGGAGGTTGCATATTTCAAATTCTATTCATTCATTTGTTTTTTTCCTTTTATCTTATACTTTACTTTTCTTTTCTTGGTTTTATTATTCTCTTCTTCTTCTTTTCCTTCTTCTTTGATGATAGTTTTTGTTTTCTTTCATCTCTTTAATTATTTCCCTCTCATTTTGATGCATGCCTTTTTTCTCTTCAACTTTTATTTGTTCTCTCATCCTTTAGTTTTTTTTCCTTTCAGATATTCATTTTTCATTTGGAGATATAGATAGTAAGGTATTCCATCGTTTTTTGTTCCACATGCTCCTATTTCCGGTACATGAATAAGCAAAATAGAAAAAAATGATAAATCATCAAATACAAGGATGCTGAAGCGAGAATGTGATGTTTTTATTTTTATATTTTATTGATTTTCATATTTAATATTATCCTAGAAAAAAAGGTTTGTGGACCTAGATCTTTAGTCGTGGATATTTGACAACTATTTTGATATTAGGCAAGTTCATTTCACGTTTTAGATCTTAAATATTTTGAGAAATTCATTATTTTTCTTATCTTTTATTAATACTCCCTCTGTTACTTTTTTATAAGCCCTTTCTAGAAAAAAAATTCTAACTAATTATAAGCCCCTTTTCAAATCACAAGATATATTAATTATTTTTTTTCAAAAGTACTCATAATTAATTGCATAGTATTTAAAAATCCAAGACATGTATTAATTAATTAAAAGTATGATTGAAGGATAAATTTGGAAAAACATACGCATTATAGACAAATTTAATTATGCTAACTACTTTTCTTAATATGCGTTTTTTTGTCTAAATGAGTTTATAAAAAGTAATGGAGGGAGTATAAGTTAAGAAATTTATTAAAAAAATTATTTCATCTAAGCAAAATAAATTATTAAAAATATAATTCTTTAATATATATTATGATATTTCGTGAAAAAAAAAGATGTATTATGATATTATTGACAATTTTTTTCTTCCAATTTTTACAATACAGGGTCATTTGATTTCCTTAGACCGTTTTATAAATTTTTAAGAAACCTTAATTCAAACATTTCATTAAATATTAATTGAAGCAAATCGCGATATTATTAATAAATAGTTGACCTAAATCAAATCAATATATAACTAAAATTAAATCATTTCTACAAATTATCAAATTATTTTCTCAATCACATGATTGTTTATGTTTAATTATAATTATAATAAATGCTAAATATGCACGTATGTATTTTTATTTTTTCTTTCTTAAAACTCTGATATTATATACGAGAAAAACTAAAATTTATTCTAAGGCTTAATTTATTGTCCAACCTTTATATTTTTTTTAATATAAGAGGAAGAGAACTAAGAACTAGAGACATAAGAACTTGCTCTTCATGAGTCTTCAGCGCGCTAGCATAATGCCCAGCAAAGGAAAAAAAAACTATCAACAACAATCCAACATTGATAATTGATTATCTATTTTTCATGTTACTTAATTTGAATTCATCTTACTATAAGTTAGATAAATTATTCCATTTTATGTTTTATATTTTTTTTTTGAAACTCATAGCTGAAAAACCACCTCTAAATATAAAGAAAATAGAATTAATATTTTTCTGTTTTATTTTTTTATAATTTAAAATTAGAGTCTACATGTATAATTAAGTATATATATTATTCTCTTCATTATGAATTACCTATAATATTTTTCTAAAAAATTCAAATCTACTAATAATTTTTTTAAAAATGAACTCTAAACTTATTATTGCACGTTAGATATGTTTAAAAACCATACAGTTATCCCGTATAAGCACAGGTAAATACACTAGTTTAGTAATTAAACAGGGCATCAAGTAAATAAAAAGTATAATACCCAAATTTTAGGACAAATAATTTGAGTGTCCATACAAGAACAGTGATGATTCCGTCCCAATCAAGTACAAAATTCTATTAAGATTTGATGCTTCCAAGACGTAAGCTAGTAATAACATAAAGACGACCTAGCCTATATCAATTTCTGGTCAAACCAGACTTAGTTTTAAAAAGACAACACAGAGACTTTTTTTTAAAATTCTATTTAATTATAAAGGTCATCTAAAAAACTTTTAAACCTAACATGTCGATCCATTTAAATAAACATAAATAAGATAATATATTTTTTGTTGTTATTATTACAAAAATATTTTTTATAATGTATTCAATTAAATTATATTTATTTACACTTATGAAAATTTTAGCATGTTGACCTACATAAAATATTTGAATAAACAAGAAAGTCTCAATCTTAGAAAGCTTACTAGCCTAGTCTATTTTCACTTTTATGTTTCACGCCCTCTAGTAGTAGTGGCTTGGTTTTTTATAATTTATAGTTTATATTGCATAAAGTTTATCCTCATTATCATATAATCCTACTAATTCTTTAACTTATATATGTAGACATAGGTAAGATGACATATTTTTAAACACGCTAACAAGACAGATCAAACTTTTAAAAAGGTCAGACCAGACCTAATAAAAGGTCAATGACAGGTAAGAACCAAACTTATGCCTTGAATTTTTAGAACATGTCAAACCTATTTAAGCAAAGCCTTGTTCGGCTCAGCATATTTCCACCTCTATGGGCAAGCAATCCTAAATTTTTACCAAGTCAATTCTTTAGCCCCTAACCTGTCCTTAGACCCCAAACAACTCGATGATCTACGGACCAAATTGAGACCGAGTCTAAAAGCAATTAAAATAAAATTACAAGGTGATCAGTTAATTGTAACAAAAAGTTAAAAGTGATCATTATAAAAAAAATTAAAATTGAATGATTGATTATTTTTAGTATTTTATCATGCATCCAAACCCAAACATGTCTCTTACAATAGTACATTGATATAAGATTACTAATTAACTAAACTAACACGAATTCCAACTTGAATATTTTGTTTATAAAAATCTCATCACAAACATAATAGAACTAATAATTATTAGTGAGTAAAGGACGGGTTGAGACATGTGATGATCCTCAGTCACAGAAGGATTTTAGGCCTATCTCTTTGTGTAATGTGGCTTATAAAATCCTGGCGAAAACTCTTGCGAATAGACTGGCTCATGTCATATCTAAATGTATTTCAGAGGAGCAATCTTCTTTCATAGCTAGCAGATCTATTATTGATAATGCTCAAATTGCTTTAGAGATTGTTCATTATCATCACTGTAAGAGGCATGGGGCTATGGGGGAAGCAGCCTTAAAAATTGATATTAATAAGGCTTACGATCGAGTTAGTTGGGAGTATATCAAAGAAGTCTTACTCAAAATGGGCTTCAATAACCGCTGGGTAGATTGGATTTTTATGTGTATCTCTTCAGTGCACTATTCTATTGTTGTTAAAGAGGATGAGGTTGGCCCAGTTTTCTCGGGCAGGGGGTTGAGACAGGGGGATCCTCTATCTCCTTTCTTGTTTATTCTTGGAGCAGAAGGTCTTACATCCCTCATTAAAAAGGCGGAAACTGATGGTACTATTCATGGCATCCGTATTTGCAAGAGGCACCCATTATTTCTCATCATTTTTTTGCTGATGATAGATTTTTTTATTCATGAGAGCCACTAAAAATGAATTTTTAGCTATGAAGGAAATTCTGAGAGTCTATGAAGAAGCTTCTGGCCAATCTATAAATTTTCAAAAGTCAAAGATTTTTTTCAGTAACAATGTTTCTGACAACAATTGCCTGCAGCTATCAAATATCCTAGGCGTCTCTTGAAGGATTGGTTCGGGGAAATATTTGGGATTACCTTCACTCATTGGGCGGAATAGGAAGGCTACTTTCAAGTTTATTAAGGACAGAGTGTGGAGAAACATAAATTCTTGGAAGAATAAAACACTTTCTATGGCTGGAAGGGAAGTGTTCATCAAATCTGTTTTACAAGCCATTCCGTCTTATTGCATGAGTATGTATCTCTTACCTGACACTCTGTTGGTGATAATATTCAAAAGATGTTGAACTCTTTCTTTTGGGGTTCTAGACAAGGTTCATCTAAAGGTATCAATTGGTTGAATTGGGATAAACTATCTATTCCTAAAAAGTGGGGAGGTTTGGGGGTGCGCAGTATTTATGCCTTTAATATTGCTATGTTGGCAAAACAATCTTGGAAATTTATTTGTAATCCTGAGGCACTTATTTCTAGGATTTACAAGGCCAAATATTTTCCAAATTGTGATTTTTTGGACTCTAAGTTGGGATCAAATCCTTCTTATACTTGGAGGAGCCTTTGGTCCACTAGAGCTCTTATTTTTGCAGGTAGCCGGTGGAAGATTGGAACCGGAGAAAATATAAAAGTTTTCAACACCAAGTGGATTAGAAATAGTCCACACCATTCGGTTCTTGTACCTCTTGATGAAGAATCAGCTGATTGGAGATTATGTGATCTAATGATGCCTAATATATATTTTTTTTGGTTACAATGATGCCTAATATTAAAAAGTGGAATGAAGGAATGGTTGGCGCAATTTTTCCGATGCAGCAAGCCCAAGCCATTATAAATACTCCTCTTTTCAGCAACGGGTTGCATGATGAATTAATATGGGCCGAGCATTCTTCCGGTTGTTACACGGTGCGTAGTGGTTATCATGTGGCAATTAACTTTCTTGTTGATTCTTCCCACTTACACTGTCAAGGTAATTTGAACCAATTGTGTAATTCAAAGACCCCTCCGAAAATGAAATTTTTGGTTTGGAGAGCCGGCAGAGATATCCTGCCTAACCGGTATAATCTTCAGATAAAGGGGATACAGTGTAATGATCAGTGCTTGTGATGTGATTTAGGACCGGAAATAACTTGGCACACTTTTATCGAGTGTTCGATGAGTTTGCGGTGTTGGGATAGCATGGGTATTGTTGATAAGGTGCAAAGTTCAAAATAGGGGGCAACAAGTTTTCAGCAGTGGTTTTTTCACATGTTATCAGTTTTGGAGGACCAGGTAATTCCAAACTTTTTTACCACTCAGTGGAGTATCTAGAAACCTAGAAATGATAAATTGTGGAATAATATTGATCCTGATGTTGCTGTGGTGTGTTATCGGGCGGCTTATTCCATGGGGGAATGGGAACAAGCTGTTACTTTACAAAGAGTTAATTCTCAGGAGGGGAATGTGCAATTGCATCAAAATTGGTGTAAGCCACCAACAAATTTTATCAAATGCAATGTGGATGCCTCCTTTAGTGAAGCTAATAATTGTACTGGTTTTGGAATGTGTCTTAGGAATGCATCTGGAGCTTTCATGGCTGCTAAAACTATGGTAGTTCATCATTGTCATGATGTGACGGAAGTTGAAGCTTTAGCGTTTTTGCACGCTATTCAGTGGGTCTTAAGTTTGGGCCATACAAATGTTATTTTTGAGCTTGATTGTAAAAATGTGGTTGACTTAGTTAACTCACATAGAATAGTTGTGACAGAATTATGAGCTATTGTTGCTGAGTGTTCTAGATTATTAAAGTCTTCTCAAAACTTTAGTGTGTGGTTTATTCGTAGGCAAGCCAATGGGGTTGTTCATTCTTTAGCAAGAGTATCCCCTGTTTTGCCTAGCCCCCATTTATTCCATGATATTCCACTTTGTATTACTTCTTTGATTGATAATGAAATGAGGTGATTTTATTCTTGTAAAAAAAAAGATTTTGTATTTAAAATTGATACATTTATTGAGGGTATTTTAGCCAAATTTTGTCTAAATTAATTATTTCTTATTCTGTGTGTTAAAACCTTAAACAACTAAAGTTTTGGGACAGAGGGAGTAACTAACTATAGCCTGTTGAAAGAAGAGGGTGCATGTTTGGACCCCTTTAAAAGGGTCATATTATAAGAACCTTTTTTTCTTACAATATTAGTTTTTATTAGGCTAAATTATATTTTTAGTCCCTTATGTTTATTTTAGGTTTTAATTTAGTCCCTTATATATGAAAAGCTTTGAATTGATCCCTTATGTGTTAATTGTGGTCCCTCTTGTTTCTTTGGTTTCAAAATGGCCCCTTATATTACAATAATTATACCAATATGGTCTCTTTTTGTCCCTTATTTTGCAAAAAAAAGGATCACACTCGTATAATTTTTGTAACATAAGAGAAGACTTTAAAACAGAGGGACCACATTGGTGTAATCTTTAGACATAAGGGACTAATTTAAAACAAATAATACATAAGGGACCAAACTGAAACCTAAAATAAATATAAAGGACTAAAAATATAATTTAGTCTTTTTATTACAATCATTTTACAACTTTTTCAATTTTTTCTATTTTGCATCAAAATTTTTATTTTCTCTTTTTTCCTTTCCTATTCTAAACACTCCGACGACGTGCACACTCTTGGACTGTGACGTGATCATCTTTTATTCTGGAAAAAAAAAAACTATTATTATCAATAGGAAACAAAATGATGGATTAGACATACCTTGTCATATTAATTAATTATTATTTAATTTTCATTTCACATAATTAACTCAAGAACAATAAGAATGGAAAAAAACACTTCTAAATGTCTGAAATATTCCTAATACTGAAGAATTGAAAATGAAAGAATGACACGTATCTAATTTGGAAACGACATAAAAACTTTACCCTATTCTTTTTTTTTTCTCTTTCCAATTCCAAATGAGTGAACACATTATTTAAATATTACACAACAAGTCTCTAGAAATAAAAATGAAACCATATATAAACATCTCAGTGCTACAAACTAATTAGATCAGGAAGATCATAATTGTAAACAGGATTATAAGGTACAATGCTATAACATTCCACAAAAGGGTTAGTTGTGTCGATAATGCTAGTAGCATTAGGTGCATCTTCTTTAAAATCAATCAAATCATCATCAAATACCTCCCATTGGTGAGTAATCACAGTTGTTAAACCATTCTCCAGTTCAGAAACTGTGGCAGTGGCACTACAATCTCTAACCACAATAGCCTTCTCTTCATTATTGACTCCATTCTTTATTCTCTGAAGTTCCTCAATCTCCTTTTCAGATACCCTCACAATTTTGGGACACTCAGAGGTATTAAGCACACCAATATCTCTACAAAAATCAAAGTACAAACATAGCTTATCACCTTGCAATTGAGCTTTTCTCACAACATCAAGTCCAACACTTGCTTCTTCTTTCCCACCTATATCACAAACCCTCAACAACACACGATGAATCTCTTTTGAAAACTTATCATACACTTCCAAAATCTCATCCATTACACAGTCCATTGCTTCAAGAATTAGCACCACATTCATGTTCACACTCCTAGGTTTTATTTGTAAAAGCATGTCAATCAAACCTTGTAACTTCTCCAAATTTTTCAACTCTTCCATCAATGTTTCCTCAGTTTCCTTCCCATTTTTGCATTGTTTTTTCGCCTCCAACCTCACAAATGCGGACCTTTGATCCAAATAAGCAAAATAGGATCTAACGAATGCATTGAAAACCCAACCCTTTTCAGGGCTTACATGTCCATCACTAAAATGTGATAGGTCAAATGGTAACCTTCCCATTCTTTGCACCATTGGTAGGTCAAAACAAAAAACCCCATGAATTAACATTAACCCTTTAACTGCAACAACCCAACTACGAGTCCTTTCCATTCTCATAGAAAGAGCAAACAAAAGGGGTTTAAGATACAAAGGTGAGGTACGTAGCCATTGGAAAACCCTTTGAACGTTTTTGTAATCCATGCATTGTTCATCATGGCTTGTGGCTTTGATAACAAACGTTTCAAGATCAGGGTTTCTGCATGGACCATATGGTGAGAGCTTTGCAACCCAAATGCTGTACCTGTCCTTCAATGCTCCTGTGGCCTTTTTCCATAGCTTCATTTTTTCTTGTGATGTTGTTGTTGCAATTGATGTTAATGTTAATGTTAATAATAATAAATTAATAATTGTTTGTGATGTGAAAGACCAGAGAGAGGGATGAGAAAATGGTGATGAGGGGATTTCTTTCTTCTGCTTTGGTTTTCTTTGCCTCCTTTGGGATCTGTGAAAAGTGTTGTTGATGATTTGGAATTATGTTATTGAATGTTGACACAACAGAAGGCATGAATTGTTGTGTTGTTTGTCTAATCATAATGTGCTGTACTACTCATTATTTGCATTGTTTGTCTCATCATGTATTTTTGGTATTGATGTGGTGGAATTCGTCAAGGGTTGTCATGACGCGTACTACAATGATGGATCCTCTCCATTCCCATCTGTCGTCAACACCCCCCCCCCCCCTTCTCTCTCTCTCTCGATTCTTAATTTTTTAATCATCTATTTCTCTCTTCTCCCACTTTTATTTAGGCGAAATTTAGTCTGCCATTTTGGGGTTGATCATGTCTTTTATATATTCGTATAATAATATTTGATGTATTCATATATTAAAGCATATATTTGGTATATCTGTATATATTTTATATCATGTTTATTTAATGTTTGATATATTTATATATTTGGTATTAAAAACAAAACACATCTTTTATATATATATAATATTTGATGTATTTAATATTGTTTGGTGCAATATCTAATCTTTGTTTGGTAGAGATTTGATATACTCCCTCCGTCTCATTTTAATAGTCTCTTTTGTTTTTTTACGCTTCTTAAGAAAATGATTAGATTTACTGATTTCTATAATAAAATGACACTATTTGACTAAAATACCCCTATTTAATTTGGACAGCTGCAATTACTCACCAACAACTCATTAATAGAGGTTGGAATATTTCAAATGAGACGAGAGACAAGTATTTTGAGACAATAAAATATTCTAAATAGGACAAGTAAAATGAGACGGATGGAGTATTTAATATAAATTTTTATGGTGAATTTTTGGACAATTATTACATTTTGTGGTTAATCATGTCTTTTATATATTTAAAAACTATTTGATATATTCATATATTAAAGCATATATTTGGTTTATATGTATATATTTTATATCATATATTTATTTAATATTTATATTTTTGGTATTAAAAACAAAACACATCTTTTGTAAATTATATATAATAGTATTTGATGTATTCATATATTAAAGCATATATTTGGTATATATGTATATATTTTATATCATATATTTATTTAATATTTGATATATTTATATATTTGGTATTAAAACCAAAACACATCTTTTATATATTTATATAATATCTGATGTATTTAATATTTTTTGGTGCAGTATCTAATCTTTGTTTGGTGGAGATTTGATATACTCCCTCCGTCTCATTTTAATAGTCTCTTTTGTTTTTTTACGCTTCTTAAGAAAATAATTAGATTTACTGATTTCTATAATAAAATGACACTATTGGACTAAAATACCCCTATTTAATTTGGACAGCTGCAATTACTCACCAACAACTCATTAATAGAGGTTGGAATATTTCCAATGAGACGGAGAGACAAGTATTTTGAGACAATGAAATATTCCAAATAGGACAAGTAAAATGAGACGGAGGGAGTATTTAATATAAATTTTTATGGTGAATTTTTTGACAAATATTACATTTTGTTGTTAATCATGTCTTTTATATATTTAAAAACTATTTGATATATTCATATATTAAAGCATATATTTGGTTTATATGTATATATTTTATATCATATATTTATTTAATATTTATATTTTTGGTATTAAAAACAAAACACATCTTTTGTAAATTATATATAATAGTATTTGATGTATTCATATATTAAAGCATATATTTGGTATATATGTATATATTTTATATCATATATTTATTTAATATTTGATATATTTATATATTTGGTATTAAAACCAAAACACATCTTTTATATATTTATATAATATTTGATGTATTTAATATTTTTTGGTGCAGTATCTAATCTTTGTTTGGTGGAGATTTGATATACTCCCTCCGTCTCATTTTAATAGTCTCTTTTGTTTTTTTACGCTTCTTAAGAAAATGATTAGATTTACTGATTTCTATAATAAAATGACACTATTGGACTAAAATACCCCTATTTAATTTGGACAGCTGCAATTACTCACCAACAACTCATTAATAGAGGTTGAAATATTTCCAATGAGACGGAGAGACAAGTATTTTGAGACAATGAAATATTCCAAATAGGACAAGTAAAATGAGACGGAGGGAGTATTTAATATAAATTTTTATGGTGAATTTTTTGACAAATATTACATTTGGTGGTTAATCATGTCTTTTATATATTTAAAAACTATTTGATATATTCATATATTAAAGCATATATTTGGTTTATATGTATATATTTTATATCATATATTTATTTAATATTTATATTTTTGGTATTAAAAACAAAACACATCTTTTGTAAATTATATATAATAGTATTTGATGTATTCATATATTAAAGCATATATTTGGTATATATGTATATATTTTATATCATATATTTATTTAATATTTGATATATTTATATATTTGGTATTAAAACCAAAACACATCTTTTATATATTTATATAATATTTGATGTATTTAATATTTTTTGGTGCAGTATCTAATCTTTGTTTGGTGGAGATTTGATATACTCCCTCCGTCTCATTTTAATAGTCTCTTTTGTTTTTTTATGCTTCTTAAGAAATTGATTAGATTTACTGATTTCTATAATAAAATGACACTATTGGACTAAAATACTCCTATTTAATTTGGACAGCTGCAATTACTCACCAACAACTCATTAATAGAGGTTGGAATATTTCAAATGAGACAGAGGGACAAGTATTTTGAGACAATGAAATATTTCAAATAGGACAAGTAAAATAAGACGGAGGGAGTATTTAATATAAATTTTTATGGTGAATTTTTTGACAAATATTACATTTTGTGGTTAATCATGTCTTTTATATATTTAAAAACTATTTGATATATTCATATATTAAAGCATATATTTGGTTTATACGTATATATTTTATATCATATATTTATTTAATATTTATATTTTTGGTATTAAAAACAAAACACATCTTTTGTATATTATATATAATAGTATTTGATGTATTCATATATTAAAGCATATATTTGGTATATATGTATATATTTTATATCATATATTTATTTAATATTTGATATATTTATATATTTGGTATTAAAACCAAAACACATCTTTTATATAATATTTGATGTATTTAATATTTTTTGGTGCAGTATCTAATCTTTGTTTGGTGGAGATTTGATATACTCCCTCCGTCTCATTTTAATAGTCTCTTTTATTTTTTTACGATTCTTAAGAAAATGATTAGATTTACTGATTTCTATAGTAAAATGACACTATTGGACTAAAATACCCCTATTTAATTTGGACAGCTGCAATTACTCACCAACAACTCATTAATAGAGGTTGGAATATTTCAAATGAGACAGAGTGACAAGTATTTTGAGACAATGAAATATTTCAAATAGGACAAGTAAAATGAGACGGAGGGAGTATTTAATATAAATTTTTATGGTGAATTTTTTGACAAATATTACATTTTATGCTTAATCATGTCTTTTATATATTTAAAAACTATTTGATATATTCATATATTAAAGCATATATTTGGTTTATATGTATATATTTTATATCATATATTTATTTAATATTTATATTTTTGGTATTAAAAACAAAACACATCTTTTGTATATTATATATAATAGTATTTGATGTATTCATATATTAAAGCATATATTTGGTATATATGTATATATTTTATATCATATATTTATTTAATATTTGATATATTTATATATTTGGTATTAAAAACAAAACACATCTTTTATATATTTATATAATATTTGATATATCTATCTATCTATATATTTGATATGTATATATTTTATAATGTTTAAGGTCTCAAACTTCCCTCCTAATTAGGGTTAATTTTGTCATTAAAAATGTCATTTTAAATTTCAAATCCACTTAGCTACATTGAGTGACCATCAAGCTCTTTTGTAACTGATTTTGGTCATTAAAATGTGAGTATTATTTCTGGATTCGGCTTATGTGCAGTCGATGTGTGTATGCAATCAGTGCAGTCAAGTTAATCTCCACTGTTCCATTCATCTAAAGGGCTATTTACAGCAACGTCTCTCTCCATAAATAGAAACACCTATTCTAAATCCCACCCAATAATCACGTATACTAGGGAAGAAAGGGAAAGGCGCCTTCAAGAATTCTCGCAAAGTCGTCGGTAATTCGAGATTGGCCGTCGGTATTTCACTCGTCGCTAAATTTACCGACAGCCACAACGAAGCCGTCGGTAATTACCGACGGCTTTTCCGTCAGAAAAATCGCCTCGTGGTCGTCGGTAAAATCCACGAAAACAGCAATTTTTACCAACGGCTAAGCCCACGGTAAACTACAAATTAAAACAAAAAAACACAGATCCAAAATTACCGACGGCTTAGCCGTCAGTAATTTACCGACGGCTAAGCCCACTGTAAGCTAGAAATTAAAACAAACAAAATATCTCAGTTTCTTCTCCACCATTGTAACCTTCCTCCGTCTTCATCTCCATACTAATAATTATTCATGTTTAATTGGGCAAGCAAGCAAGACATAGCATCAGATTAACAAACAAGCAAGAAAAATAACAATATTTCTATGCCATTGGTAGAATAAAAGGGATATATATTTTATAAACACTTAGAGAAAAGACTTATGATTTGATGTTGAGATACCCAATCTAAAAAATCAAGGTCTTTTAATTAAGGTTGCTGTCTGTTATCACTGATACACTTTTATCAGAAACAATAATGTTAATTTGCATTTTGATACCATTATATCTTAGTCAGCAACTAGATTTTTAATTCCACCATATGTTATTTGCACTAAAAGCATCTTGGCTGTATTGTTTATATACGAAAGGAATCAAAATTGAGGTCCAAGTGATAAAAATAAAAATAAAAAAAAATAAAAAAAGAATGACAATCTATGCTTATATTACAGCAATACTTGATATTTATTTTTAGTTTGGTTCCATTTTCCAATTTAAATTTTGGGAATCTAGTAATTTCCAACGGCCTAATGCAGGAGAAATTGTGCAAACTAACTAGGAAGTAACAGTAAATTCCTACTTACAGAACTATAAAATGATGCATCATGTTTCACACCCATTGAAAAGCTTTAAACCATAATCCTCAATTTCCAAATTCTAAAGAAATTAACAAAAATCTGTAGTCATCCACCTTTCCAATCATCAAATGAATGACACAACACACACACACACACACAAACACACTTAATTACTTAAATTACAATAGAAACTTTACTGTATAGATAGACTCTCACCTTAATTGTCCGAGTCATTTTCAGGGTCATCCTCATTATGATGATCATCCCCATTAAAAAGTAACATCATCAAAACAAATATTTCATATGTACTTTTGTAATAATTTCTTTTCAGAGGAACATCATTTGTAAATTGTGTTTTAGCATCCAGTACATCTGCAGACACATACATGCTAATGAGCCTAAAGAACATACTCAACACAGCAAAGAGAATAATAATCACCAGGCCAAAATGAAGAAAGCTGTGGCTGTAAAGGTTGTTAAGTGACATTCCCAAATTTAACAGCACGTGAGAACAAGGGCAGCATCGCTTCTCTTGATACAAAGGTCACCAAAAATAAGAGTAAGGTAGAAATCCATTTGTCATGCTTCCCAATGAGTGGACCTTTCTCTAAAATATTGGCTTTAAAACTCCTTAAGCAATTTCAGTCAAACCATAAACAACTTTACAGTATAAAATTTTGGAACAAGCAAGCAGGAAAAATGAAGCAGTACCTGAGCAGAAGCACCACCAAGTTCAACAATCCCAGTTGTGTCGAAAGGATCACCTCCAAGACTTCCCAGTGCATAATTAGCAACATCATGACAAACATCAACCTAAACAAAGAGAAACTTGCAAGGCCATCACCAATAACTTCATGCTAAGAAAAATTAGTAAAAAAAAAAAAAGAAAAAAAAAAAAGAAGTTATGTCAGCATGAGAATTCTGCGTCAAGCTCCCATATTCGAAATTTTACACCATCCCATTCACTAAACATTTTAATATGGATCTCAAAACCAAAAACACTCAATTAATGTCAAGTCACTTAATAACATAAACCAATCGTCCCTAAATTTGAATCCAGTAGAATGCAGAACCTTCCTACAAGACTCAGCCGTAGCCATGAGCCGAATCTCCGTGTCCTCAGCATCCAGCATCCTCATCCCAGCAGTAGCCATGAGCCAAATCTCCGGGTCCCTTCACTCTCCCTCGGGATTCGACCCTTCGCAAACTCCACCAGCTCCGAAAGCGACCGACCCGCCACATCCGGATACTCCGCGAACGAAGACAGACCCAGATTCACCCTCATCAACAGCAACCCCTCCTTCCCGAAATCCAACGCACCCTGGTTCCCGTGCTGCCTCCGTCAACGATGATCCGGTACCGGAAGCCGGTTCCCGAGGAGGAAGAGGAGAGGGGTGATGAAGAGAGATGCGATGGAAACCCCTTCACAAACCCTGTCGGTGGTGTCGAGACTTGCCAGGGGAACAGGGGAAGGGTTTTGAGAATCAGATGGAAAGGAACTTGGCTAATGTGTGTCAACCAAATTAAAAATCCGTCGGTAATAACAAATCTTCAAAGATCAAATATTAAGTTTACTGACGGCCAAAAAACTAAATTTTAAAATTTTTTTACTAATGGCTTAACCGTAAGTAAAACTATAAAAAATTAAATTTTTGTTCAGTATTTTTTTCGGCGCGTTACCGATGGTTTGGCTGTCAATAATCAAAAAAATTACCAATAGATTCGGGATTGTCGGTAAATTTCTGTCGATAATCGCGAGAATTCTTTGTAGTGTAGTGGAAGAAAGGTGACCGATGCTGAATTGATGGAGCATCGACGGTATAGCCGGCATGCGCCAGAGCACCGGTGGGATCAACGGCGTGCTGAATTGATGGCATGGACAAAAAAATTAAATTCCGGCATCGACGACAACGTGCGGCATCGTCAGCGTGCACCTTATTGTTGCGTCATTCCATCATCAATGACTTGCGGCATCAACGACATTCCCTGAGTAAAGCCATTTCGGCATCAATGGTAACAAGACTTACGAGGTGCTCCATCGCATGAGTTACAGATCCTGATTTAGGACAATAAAAGTAGATTTTGCTTGCTCTCCTCAATGGCAACAATGATCTTGTCTATATCAGCAAGCTACAAGTGACCCACTGTGGAATGACCACCCTTGGCTGCAAGTATTACAAGATTGAGCAACTTTTTTGACTCTGTTTTTCTAAATAATTGGTTCAAGAATCTGAACGAGATTATTGGGTTTTATGAAGTGTAAAATTGCAAATTATGCTTTCTTTGAGTTTGTATAGTATCAAATTGCAGAACCTATAATTGGTATGCTAATTAATTTTTATATAATGAATTCATTCATAATATGTATTTGTGATATTTATATAACGTCAATTTGTAATTAAATGTCAACTTGTAGAATTTGTGGTTGTCAAAATGCTTTTTTTTTCCTGAATAGCAAAAGAAGCATTGTATTAAATGAGAGTACTAGGGGTACTCTAATCCAATACAACAAAAGAGATGAGAAGAGAGAGGGACGAAAACCCACCCCAAACTATCCAAGATACAAACAACACCTAATTATACAATCAACACCTACATATCCCAAGATATAATCAACATCTACATACCCAAGATATAATCAACATTTGAAATTCTCAACACTCCATGTTTTGTAGATGAATCCAGCCTTTTAGATTTTTGTAATATGCTACAAAGGTTATACCTATTAACCTTATGTTCACCTATTATGGAGTCCACTACCTCCTTTATTAACCCATAAAAAGAAAGAGGACTTGTGCTTTCTCCCTGTGCTTTCTGCTTGTCAAAAGCTGCAATTTCTAGCCCTAAATCTGCAATGTAGCCCAATACTCCAATGTCGTGGTCTGAATTGGCACCCAACTCTACAGACTGTTCAAAAGACAGCTCGATAACAAGGCCACCAACTCCACCATAAGTGGCGATCGGAGCAACCACATGGCCATCAAGCGCCCCCACCCGGGCTACACTAGGTACAAAAATTGAAGAAGGGCCAGGGTCGTGAGGCCCCCCCCCTTTTTTAGGACCACCTCCATGCCTTACCCGCCTGCCCTTCCTCCAAAAACCATCGCTGCTAATGGGCTTAAAACATTTAGATAAGCGTAATGGATGAAGCGAGAGCGAGGGGAACTTACGCCCCAAACCACGAACTCGACACATGGTGACACCGGCCGGAGTTTTAATAGAACCTCCCATAGAGCCAAGCACCACGAAGTTCTTTTGCCCACCCTTATTCCGACGAGCCAACCTACGAGAACCGCCTTCCACCTCACCAAGTCCCAAGGGAACCAAAGCAGTCGAAGATGAGACCGAGGAGTACCTCTCCTCCACCACACGGCCAGAAGTAGGACCAGGGCCCAAAGAATTATCGAGACCCACCAATGGAGTGTGAGAAACAGGCGCATCAGCCAAAACTTTCGTTTACACCTCTGTTGGGCCACCATAGCCATTGCCATGCATAAATGAAATAAGCAATTAAAAGAAGCATGATACCATAAACATACTCCCCTGACTCATTCACATGTATCAGAAGCTTGAGGTTAATATTTACCAACTAGAGAATAATAAAGAAAAAGCGGCCAATCACGTATCCACGACATTCACGGCAAGTAAAATAAAAAGTGTTCATTGACTGCAAAGTGAAAAAAGTCTCGACAGCAAGGTTAAGCATATTCAAAGAAGAATCTTTACCAAGAGCCCATTCACTACAATAATGATATGGTATTGTATTAAACCAGTAACAATAACTACACCTGATTTAGGACATCTAGACCTATCAAAAATTAAACAAGAGCAACAACAAAATCCCATGTAGATTTGGACTGCTCCACATGTTACTAGTAGCTAGCAAGTCTTAAAATATGTAAACTGTCATTTGCCCTATTCAAAGAATTCAAAATAAGTACATTCAATGTGCGAGGTCACAAAAATAAAGACAATTATGAATTGATCTTTATAGACAAAGCTCAAATTAAAGACAAATTTGCATTTCTTGACTGATCTTCACTCTCCTACAAAATAAAAGTAAAATACACTATATCATCATAAGCTACAAATGATTACCATGAGTAATTTAGTGAAGCTAAATTAGTTTTCTGTTGTTTGAGAGAATCTGTATGTTGGATGTGCCAAACTAGATATTCTATAGTCCATTTGACTTAGAGATTCAATATCCTTCAATGAACATGAAAAATTAAAATATAATAATTGCAAGCAAGATAAAAGAAAAATATGTTCAACCATAAATTTAGATACCCCAGATTGTTGACTTTGAGAAGCTCTTATAGTTGGAGCTCTATTTTTTCTTTTAGACTGAAGCTCAACTCAACCTTTTATCCGTTCATGTCTCTCTTTAACTCAAGTCGTTTTTTAAACCTCTTTGCTTGTGTCACACATTTTGTTGTTAGTGTTGGAACATTACATTCATCACTGACCATCATATTTTCTTGTAACCGAACCTCCATCACCTTCTTACATAAATCATGCACCCCTTTTTCTACAAGTTGGTGCAATTCTTCAGAACTTCACACATTAGCTACCAATCTAATCATAGTGGAGCAAAGTTGCCTATATCGTTGGGTGCTAGATAATTTGGGATCTTCCACAACCTCGTTAGCATGTATATCATATATAACATCCTGATTTTCAGAAAATGATAAACAAACATTAGAAATTCTAAATTGAAAGGAGATAGGCCTAAATGTGTTAGAGAAACATTCAAAAAGACTAAAAATACCCCTAAAAAGGATCTGGAAGCCCTAGAAACACCTAGAATGGAATAAATTACACATATGTCCTTAGGTACGGTCGCGATGCGATCTAGATTGAGCTGGAAGCCATCGCGACGCGATGAGAGGAAAATTCCAGAAACCTGTGGAGTCTTCAAAGTCGGTGATCACAGCTAATAAAAGCTTGACATGTGGCACCATCGCGACGCAACGGAGATTATGCCTTGGTCCATCACGACGCGATGGGACCAATTTATGCCTATATATAGGTCGTCATCCCCTCATTCCAACTCACCCCAAATCGCCTTCTCTCTCTAGCTTTCTCTCTCTAAGAACTTCTAAGGAGTAAGTATGCTTTGTGCTTGCCTCTAATGAGGGTCTGGCACATCAGAAAACTCTTAGTAAGTAATCCTTGAGATTGAGAAAAGGAGTGAGACTTAGAAGGCCACTAAGGAGAAAAGTATGCTCTGCACTTGCCTCAAGTGAGGATCTTGTGCATCAGAAAACCCTTAGTAGGTAAACCTCTGAGAAGGGAGGATGAGAGTGGCCTGGTAGATTAGGAAGGAGTGTCCAAAGGTAGGAGTGCGAGGAGCGGCGAGGACACGAAGAGTGGCAGCAGCTGCAGCAGCCTTCTAACTAGGTAAGGAGACCTAAACCCTATCCACTGGGGATTATAGGATTAGAATAAGTGTATAACTAGGCGTAGGGTGACCCATGCCCTACTAGAGGTTGATAATAGCAGCACCTTAGGAGAGGGGTTGTGGCCTATGATAGCTGAGGATAATTGTCAGAGGTCTATCTACCATAGGAGTAATCTATTGATATCAGTGGATGGATGTTATGTTGGTTACTTGTGATTGTATTATAATTGTGTGTGTAATTGCTGGTGTATGTGGATTGATAATATGTCAGTAGTAGATCGCCTGAGCAACACTAGGGTTGACTCATGTGTGGATCGAGGATGGTTAATGCTTAATGATGTGTTGGTTGACCTATGTGATGCTAATTGATAATTGACGTTGTGTTGATTGGTCTATAAATCATTCGAGGATGGTTGAGTATTGATAATGTGTTGGTTGATTTACAATATGATGTAGATGCTAGTAACTCTGCTTATGCTGATTTGATGATTAAGTTATTATAGTGCTGTGTGTGGGAATATGGCTGAACTATTTAATTATAAAAGATGAATAGTGCTGGAATAAGACATTAAAGCTGGTTAAGCTAATAGCCTGATAAGTGTTGAGATAAGATGATGATGTTGGCTGAGACAATGAGTTGATGTGTTGAGTTGATGAATAATGAAAAGCTGATAAGGTGTTGAATAATAATGGACATATGCATGTGCTGTAATCCACAGTCGTACACATAGGCTGTGTACGAGGCCAGGTGCCAGAGTGCGGGCACGATGCAGTCGGTATAGGACCGCTTCGAGTGGATCCTTGAGGATAGTCTTGGTCTGACAAGACTCCTAGGTGACCAGTGATTTGGTCCCACCATGTCGGGACGTCGGGTAGCCTGGTCATCCTGACGGGGTACTGTTGCATCACTGTCCATAGTACCGATCCCAAGTGCCACCCCGATACATGTTCTTATCGGAGAGTAGGGATGCACTTTTAGGGGTACGATGAGCGGGATAGGGGATGGACAACTGGCTGGCCTATCGAGGTCGCTGTTATCTATAAAGGCAAAGTAGCTAAGTTGGGGCTGCTTTTGACATAATTGAGCTATATGGCCACGTAGGCATATAGACACAGGTTGCTTGGAAATGGTAGTTAGGTGGAGATCCAAACAGTTATTGGGAGATGTATGATTTAATCTATCATGTATTCCATTATTCCATGTTGTTGTTATAATTATGTGTAATGCCTGATTATGTATGAATTCTAAATCCTACGTTCCCATTCAATAATAGTGTGTATAGTGCGTTCTGAGTCTCCTGCTCTATTTCTTGTTTTGTATATGCTCTCGGATATTAGCAGATAACAGACTATTCAGGAGGAAAGATGGTATCGGGTGTTCCACAGCCAGTGAGTCAGAGTCAATAGATGGGAAGTCCAAGTTACTATCCCTATACACACTGTGTCAGGATCCTATGGATAAGTACCTTTAGATATAAATGTACACTTTTGCCTGCTAAATAAAATAAAAAATTATTTTCACTATTTTTGTATGACCTAATATATTTAATATATTGGAAAAATTGACTAGGATGTCACATTAAATACATCGAGTGTGGGTTTAATGGTGTGTTACTTACTCAATATATGGCTTAACTTCGATGCAATTGATGAGGATGTGTACATGAGCATACCTCCATTTAGCATCGCTCAACCACACATTAAATACACTGAGTGTGGGTTTAATGGTGTATTACTTACTCAATATATGGCTTAACTTCGATGCAATTGATGAGGATGTGTACATGAGCAGACCTCAATTCAGCATCACTCAACCAGTGAGCTTTGGATTGCCTACTAGGCCGTCCTAGTCGATTGCTAATTGACAGTGTTGATATGACATTGTCATTCAATCTTGCAGCTTCATTACGTTGACTTTTAGCATACAAGTCAATCGTTTTGAAATAATGTGAACAAAAATACGTTGTCTCTCGTTGTAAGTAGGACATACATATTGAGCCTTCTACTCTAGCCTTGTTTTTCACTAACCGCTTAAAATCACCCATCATTCTACAAATAAATGAGAATAGAATGGCTTATAATAAACATATGACAATATAGAGGGAGATAATTGTAGATATCAACAAATACCTTTCAAATGGATATGCCCATCGGTATTGAACTGGACCACCAAGCGTTGCCTCGTACGGGAGGTGAATTGGAAGATGCTCCATTGAATCAAAGAATCCTAGTGGGAAGATTCTTTCAAGTTTGCATAAGATTAATGGAATGTTTTCATTCAATTTAATCAAATCATCCTGCCTCAAATTATTACTACAGAAGCCCTTAAAGAATTGACTTAACTCTGTAAGTGGTAACCACACAAGGTTAGGCAATAAACTAAATGCAAATGGGAGCAAACACTCCATAAATACGTGATAGTCATGACTCTTCATTCTGTACATTTTCCCTCTATTAACATCTGCACATCTTGCCAAATTTGAAGCATATCCATCTGGCATCTTAATCTTCTTAATCCATTTACAAACACTCTTTGCCTCATCTGAAGAAAGGCAATAATTTGCCTTTGGTTTTGTCATTTTTCCATTGGCTTTTGGAATTAACTCCAAGTCACTACGCTGGCATATGACGACCAAGTCCATTCTTGCTTTTTCATTTCCTTTGTTCTTCCCTTAATATTCATGACTGTAATAAACACTTTATCAAATACATTTTTCTCTATGTGCTTCACATCTAGATTGTGCCTTAATAAATTGTCTTTCCAGTATGGAAGATCCCAGAATATGCTTCGCTTTATCCAATTGTGACTACGTCCATACCCAGGAAACTTATCAACTTCTCCATCTTTTACCACACTTGGAACCCCACTAACCCAATTCCATATGACATCACCCGTCAGTATTGCAGGAGGCCCATCTTTCTCACCCCTATTTTTCGTAAACCTTTTTTTACTTCTTCTGAATTTTTGATCACGCGGTAAAAATCGACGGTGGCAATCGAAACAAGAGTTTTTCCCCCCATATTTTAGTCTAAACGACTTTCTATCGTCCATATATATAGGACATACCAATTTTCCTTGTGTACCCCACCCAGACAACATACCATATGCGGGAAAGTCATTAATTGTCCACATCAAGGATGCCCTCATCTGAAAGTTTTGCTTTTTAGAGATATCATAAGTCAAAGCACCCTCACTCCACAACTGTTGCAGCTCATCTATTAAAGGCTGTAAGAACACATCTATTTTTTCTTTCGGATTAGATAGTCGGGATATGAGGCAAGTCAAAAACTTAAATGGTTTAGATATACACATTTCAGGGGGAGATTATATGGGGTCACAACAACCAGCCAACATGAATATCGTGTTGTAGATGCCTGAATGTAAGGTGTGAACCCATCGGAACATAAACCAAGCTTTATATTTCTTAGTTCGTTTGCAAAGTCTGGATACACCGCATCAAAATGCTTCCAAGCTTCACTATCAGATGGATGACGTAAAATGCCTGACCCAGATCTATTGTGAGAATGCCATCTCATTTCAGCTGCAGTCTCCATTGATGCATACAGTCTTTTCAACCTAACATCCTCTTTGCTGGAACATCGTTGTACTTACCCATCCCAGTCTTATGGGGAACATATCATGGTTTTTGACAAAACTTATATTGTTGTTCTGCACAATCATCCATGTAATACAACATACACCCATTAACACAACAATCAATTTTTTGAGATTCCAAACCTAGCATGGACACCAATCTTTTTGCTTGGTAAAATTTTTTTGGCAATGAATCCTTTGAAGGACACATGCCTCCCAACATACTTGCAATGAAATCAAAACACTTTTGAGGAATGTTCCAATTTGTCTTGCATGCCAACAATTTCACGCATATTGAAATTTTGGACTCAGAAGCACCCTCATATATGGGCTCATTTGTAGTAGTTAGCAAATCATAAAAGTCTTAAGCGTCAGCATTTGGGGGCTCTTCATGAATATCTTCATCGTCTTCCTCAATATCTTCCTCGTTACCCTCATCACCCATACTTTGGAAATCATACCTAGGCCCAAACGCATCGTCGACCATATGTTGCATTAGCGTGATGCTTTCATCTTCTTTCTAATCTTCTTGACTTGTTCCGTGGTTTTTTGTACCAACTCTGAACCTAATACTTGTGTATCTCCTGTCTCAAACCAACACAAAGGGGTCCTACACTTCCTTCCATACAATGCCTCAAAAGGTGCCACACCTATACTTGAGTGAAAACTGTTGTTATAGGTAAACTCTACTAAAGGCAAAAACTGTTGTTATAGGTGAAAACTGTTGCTATAGGAAGACATGGAACCCTGAAATAGATGGAGATGGTACCCGTACAAATCACTAGCTGACGCACATGGTCGATCTCCCACCCCATGCCATCGAAATCATGGTACTGAATCTCAAAGTCACCCCATACGGGGATACAAGGGGGAAGTTGCATCGACGGGTGCATCAGCATAAATTGCTCCATCGAGTGCTGTTGCGGCTACATCTTCCTCCTCAACAAAGTCTAACACAACAATAATGCATATACACAAAAGCTACAAACACAGGGAGGTAAGAATAACACAATCATCAAAAAGAACGAAATGCATAAGTAGAATGAATGATTGACAATCGATACAAATAAGCACATATAAACAAATATGACTTGGATACCTTATTCCACATATCCCATTTCTGTGAATGAATCAATGAGTTGTGCGCTTTGGCATCTTTTCTTTCTATTGTCACTGTACTCCCCATATTCGTTAGGAATACTTATTGGCGAACCCTCTTTCCGTTAGGTTACCGTCCCCTTTTTCCGTTAGGGACTTCTGTCTCCCTTTTCCGATAGAGCATGGGGCGATACTAGCCTAGTCCATGAGGTATTCCCCTTTTCTGTTAGGAATCCTCCTCCCCCTTTTCTGATAGGGATGTCTGTTTCCCCCTTTTTCGATAGGGAGCGGAGTGGATCAAACCTATTAGGTGAGATATCCCCCATTTCCGTTAGGGATTCTCTCCATATCACATTCTCGTCAAGAATGGAGTGGTTAGTAATGCAATATCATATGCATGCATCCAACACCTCATAATCATATGCCTCACATCATATTATGCACACATTCCCAAAATATCTCACAATCATGTTCATGCATGTCGACGGGCTATACTTAATCATTTAAACATGCTAAGGCAACATGCAACACATTTCCACACATACAGTACAATTAACCATGCTAACCTAAGCATGTTACTACTCACATAGAGCACAGATATTACATCTCACAGTTAAACATATTATCGGGAAAACACATTTAATAATAAAATAATCCTATGTTAGTTGATGGGGCTACCACGCCTATCCTTAGATGTGGTATACCGTAACCCCTATCCTTAGGTGTTGCTGTCATCAACCCCTAGTAGGGCTTAGGTCACCCTACACACGCCAAAGAGTCATATCTACTATACAGAACCCAATGAAAGTGCATTCTCTCTCGCACCTGGTATTCGGAATACTCAGAAGCAAACTGGACACTGAGATGTAATCACGAACTCACCAACAATCACATCAACACTTCTACTCTATGTTCGGGTTCAGCCAACCACAAGGAATAAGTCTAGAGTTACCAAATAGTATCACCGAACATGCCAGAACAATTCACAGTTAACCGAAAACACAGAAACGCACTCGGATTAGAATTAAGGCAACTAATAGATTAACTAAAACACAAAGAGTACCGGGGGCTGGCCACGGACTCCAGAGGTCAAGACTTACCCAAAAACAGCTTCAGACAGTGATTCACAGTCATCCGGTACCCGCATTATTACCAAAACCCTAGAATACGAAGAACAGATAATAAGGAACAATCCAAACTAACGAAGGAACCATGAAATCAGAATTATGACATGAAGAACAGAGACCTTAGTCTTAGTCTCATGCCCCATGGAATATCCTCTAGGAGTTCCGGCAAAACCCTTGCTCGTTCGGCACCCGTATGGTCAAACCGGGGTCCAAAACACAGTCTGATTAGGGTTAAGAACTAGAATCAATTAAAGAACCAAGAAGAACAAAATGAACCTAACCGTGAACAGTGATGAGTGTTAGAGTTACCTCGACGAGACGACGATCGGAGATAAGCCCTAACAAGCCCGAACACTAACAGATGAGTTTACACCGTCGGATTGATGAACAGAAGAACAAGATTGATTTAGATCAAGGCCACAAAGCTTGAGAACCTTGAAAATGGAGTTTTTTGGTTGAAGAGGATGCTCTGGTCGTGATATATTAGAAAGAATGGAAAAAACGGATTTAAGAGCATCAAATAGGCTTAAATAGAAGATTAGGTGTCAAGGTGCACTCCAAGCGCACCCCGTGCGCGCCTCACGCGCGGCCTATCAGGCCTCCCTGCCTCTGTGTGCTCCAAATGTGCTTCAAGCATGCCCCACATGCACTATGCAGATGGGATTGCTTCGTTCTGAAGTAATCGCTTGCATACACGCCATGTGTCGCGTTCCCATTGGCTCACACGCCACGTGTCATGAATGGATAAAGATCTGATTGTCCACCGTAGTCTAGCGCGCATCACGCGCGCCCCAAGTGTGCTCCATGCGCTTTAAGTGTGCTTCACGTGCACTCCTGCGCTTTCGCCCGTTTTAGCGCGATTTCTTCGATTCTGATGTCCGTGCAATCCAGAACTCGATACCCTAACACTTAAACATGATTTATAACATATAAGGACATCAAATGGACTCAAGAATCAAGATTCAAAGTCTCATTCACACGTCCAAAAACTCACACTCGTCTAAGGGTACAAACATACAAAACCCTAGTTCTGATTCCGATCGTTCTCAAACTTTACCAGGCTTCTAAGACTCATACTAAAACCTTATCAAAAACTATTCCAACCTCAAATAACATATTAAACCTCAACACATGCTCTCTTACAAGCACAAAAAGTGAGCACACCGCCGAAAGGTCAAGCATGCAGTCAAACACACACAAATCCCTACCTAGAGCACACAAGTACACTTAGACACACATAAACATGCACTAAGCAAGATTAGAAAAATGAGGATGTTACATTGTTCATGTTAAAATTCTTTTGGATATGGGGACCTTGTGGATTGAGGTAGCCATGGAGATATAAGGTAAAAATCTCCAGGTAAATATGGAAATTCAAATTCAAATTACCAAAATTCAAATTTCAAATTTTGGTTGCTGCATTGAAAACTACCAAAATTCAAACTTCCTCATTAATTACAATAATTAAAAGGTTTATTTTCTATTCGAGAAATTTTTTTTTTAGGGAAATGTAATAGCCGGGGCATATCGGTATATCGCGATGGCACCCGCACTGTACTCACGACCTTCTTCGCCCCCCATGCAGAGTTTTTGCTTTCTGCAAGGTTTGAACCTGGGACCTGGGGCTTAAGTAACCTAAAAGCACCTTGACATTACCAACTGAGCTACTTAAGTAACCCAGAAGTAGCTCAGTTGGAATGGTAAGGAGCTTCCGGGTTACTTAAGCCCCATGTCCTGGGCTCGAACCTTACAGAAGGTAAAAACTCTACATGGGGGTGGAGAAGATCGTGAGTACAATGCGAGGGAAAGCCTTTGAGCACAAGGCAATATAAGGATAGCTCGACTGTTACAAAAAAAAGGTCCCTTTTTTGTAACAGATTGGCCACCCTATCGTGCTACCAATCTGTCATGACAGTCTTCTCCACCCCCTATGTGATGTTTTTGTCTTTTGCAAGGTTCGAACCCGGGACCTGGGGCTTAAGTAACTCGAAAGCACCTTGCCATTACTAACTGAGCTACTAGCTCAGTTGGTAATGACAAGGTAGCTCAGTTGGTAATGACAAGGTGCTTTCGGGTTACTTAAGCCCCAGGTCCCGGGTTCGAACCTTGCAAAAGGCAAAAACTCCACATGGGGGTGGAGAAGACCGTGAGGACATATTGGTTGCATGAGAGGGTGGCCAATCTATTACACGAAACATCTATTAGATTGAAGAAAATTTTCAATCATTCGAAAAATGAATTATTATTTGGTTTCTTTTGAAAGCTGAGTGTCCTAAATTGAATAGCATTTGAGGCAAATTTTCGAGTGGCTCGGATATGATTCAGATCTATATCAATTTGAAGAGTCGTCTTGAAGAGTCGTCGAAGAATTTAGCCTTGATGTTTGGATCATAAAGGTTTTGAATAACAGCATAAAAGCATTATTTTTTTGTGGTTGTAAAGACTTTTGAAAAGCCATCAAAGAAGGTCTCGAAGGGCAAACCCTGAATTTAAGCATTAGAAAAACAACATTTGATTTTAAAGGAAGTTCCATCAAATTCGAAATTTAGAGGCAGTTACTTGCATTTGAAAAAAGTGAAGCGGAGAGAAAACAATAGAGCAACAACATTTAGTATAGAAATAAAAAGGCATTTAGTAAACTGCTCTGCTACGTGTCAAGCATTTAGTACATTACATTCCTTTGTCTATAAATACCAATTGGAACGACGTATTCTGGGCCAAAATTCTTATACTTGTAACCCACACACGCCTAACGCATCTAATCACATAGGACAATATGTTGCACTGGAAAAACAATGTATGTTTTGCTGCCAGATTTTAGTGCCAATCAAATAACATAGCTGTTCCTTTTCACGTTACTCTTGGTTCTTTAACTTCGTAATCTTGCTTCTTCATTTATTCTACCTCTTCTCATGGTTCTGTAATATAGGTGCACACTCTACACTCTTCTCTTTTACCTTAATCCTTTCATTTGCATATAGTTGTGTTTTCATAATTCAACTGTCTATTTTATCATTATTTTCACTCGAGTCTTTTCAAATGAACTATTCTCGAGTACTTGTTTTTCAGTAAGCATGTTGCGCTACGTAACATTGATTTTTGACACTTTAAACTTGTCAACTTGAGCTATTTTTTTGAGGACCTAATTTGAGTCCTAAATTACTTTTTGAATTCTATTATTCACTATCAGAATTTTTTTTCCTAGCTATGAAAGCCTATTGTTGGCCTCGACACGGACATTATACTTCCACTACGATGATAATCATGTATCTTATAGCTTTTTATACTTTTGAGTCGACAACCTACGCCATTATCTAACACCGGGTTATCCGAAAAACCAACTCTAAATCTAAAAACTTCTGTTGATATCTTTAACTCACACTCTTTAATTCCCTTTGACTCTAAACCTATTTCTCCTTTCCTCTAACCCCAGAAATCCTAACTTCCTTTTTTGTCCATTATCATAAAATAATGTCGCATTAGAAGCCAGCCCAACATCATCAGGGTCGGAGGGTAGTGTATCTATCGGGTAGCCATGGCTAACCCAAAATTTTTCAAACTTTTTATTATACTACCCCTGGTACAAAAGAAAAAATATCACCGAAACTAAGGAAACTTATTTAATGTTATAAAATTGAAATCTTATCCCAAATATACCCTTGCCATTAAATGTTTTAAACCCACTATGTGAGTTTCTAGTAAACATATATCTCACATTAAATAGGGTATACAATTTTTTTAGCAATTAATGCACCTTCAAATGATTTAACTTTTTTATAATTAGGAAAAAAATACACCAAAAGTTTTCTTACAAGTCAGTGGTCCAACAAAATGAAAAAAAAAAGTTCATTGTGAGAAAGAATGAGTAGAGAAAGACAAATACTATGCAGTGGGCCACAAATGCTCACAGTTTCTTGTATGTGCGTCTGCGGTATGCGTTTCCTGTATGTGTGTTTTAGCTTTTGAAATGATTTTTTGATAACCGTGAAAAAAATCATTTTCGTCTGTTGAGAGCATTTATTCCTGTAACTTTTATAGCATTTCTCAACTATGCTTACAATATTAACTGTTATATATATAGAATTTTTTTTTTACAGAATCATTAATATAAAATAAATATGATATTCATTAATCATATTTTAATTATGTATTCAAAGAAATCATGTTTTGATTATAAATGAATAAAAAACATATTTTAAAACTATTATACATCATCTAACATATGCCACATATAAACATATTAATTTATATGAATTTAAAATTAATTGTATTCTGAATAATAAATAATTTAATATTCTTTTAAATATTCTTAATTACTATTTTTATAAATAAGATTATACCTAATATTCTTAAAATTTTATATTTAAGTGTAACTTTGTCACAAAATAAATTACCACCACAATGGTGGATTCTACGGTGCATAAGTGCTGTAGGTGGTCCACGGTGTGCAAGTATATTAAAAATTGCTCAATACTTCAATGACGATCAATTTTGTCTCTTAGAAACAGAAGCTCATAGTCCTCTTTGTTCTCATGACTGAGAAGGTGACTTGATCGATGCCGGTTTGACAAAAACAAGCAAAAAAGCCTAAAAACTTCCTCAAAACTCAATTCTGACTCGTTTTCGCTTGTATTTGTCAAACTGACACCGATCAGGTCACCGTCTCAGTCGCAAGGACAAAGACAACCTTGAGATTTTGATTTTGAGGGACAACATCAGTCGTCGTTACAGTTTTGATCGATTTTTAAGGTACTTGTGCACCGTGGACCACCTACGATACTTGTGCACCATAGAATCCACCATAATGGTGTCTAACTTATATCACTGAACTATTTTGGCTACCTCGCAAATATTTGTCTAGCTCCGCCACTGAACATCATCCTCCATTATCATATCTCATCAACCCAAACCCATCAACCATTTTCACCAACCATCACTACCAGTAACAATCTCAAACCAAATGAAACTCATCGCCCCATTCCCTATTCCACATTAAATTGCTTATAACAATCATGCCAGCCACCAATACTCATACAAGACAGATGAAAAATAAATACTGGAAAGCATCAAAACCTTTAATTTTCCTGTCAACCGCATCAATGTGGTCTCATTCAACACCTCAGCTGCGAGTTCTCCATTCAACTTGTCCCCCAAGTCATTGCTCCATTTCCCATCTGTCACCACTGCGAGTCTCGCTTAATATGCCTCAACTTATCATCATAAGTCACTGCTCCTGCCGCCATGTTTCACGAGCTACCTTCTCTCTCCTTGTGATTCTTTTGGAACTCCACAAGATTTTGTTTATTTTTTCTTCCTTTAGCATGGGCTAACCCGACACAAAGGCCAAAGCTAACTACTACGTGGGTCTACCCGACACTAAAATATTTAGAGTGAGGCTAACCACACCCCCTGTCAGATTTTTAGACCACCAAAGTTACCCAATTACCCCTGACCCTATTTTAATTTTAAAATAAAACTAAAACCCCCTCTCCCTCACACTTCTGCAAACTGACCTTCCCACACCCCCTCCCTCGTTCGAGCTTCTGCTTTCTCCCTCAGATGCTGCTGCTTCTTCTTGCTTCTTTGTGCTTCAGGTCAGGTAATGGTCTACCTCTTCTTCCTCCCTTCATCTTCTTCTTCTTGGTGACATTTATGGTTTTTTTGTTTTGGTTAAGTTGTATGAAATTGTTAGGATAACTCATATTTGTGTTAGGTTTTAGTTAGGTTGTATGATTTAGGTTGTTTAGGGATTGATTTCGTATGGTTTGGCATTACTTTTTGTTCTGGTATTTTTTTTCTGCGTTTCAGGGGTGTACGCAAATTAAGTTTGTGTACATTTGCGCAAATGAAGTTTGCGTACGAGAAAACTGTGTTTTAGGGATAAGCGCAAACTCAGTTTGCATATGTTTGCGCAAACTCAGGTTGCGCCAACATACGCAAATTAAATTTACTTATGTTGGCGCAAACTGAGTTTGCGCAAACATAAGCAAACTGAATTTGCACTTATCCACTGACTGATTTTCTCAGACGCAAACTTCATTTGCAAAAGCGTCAAAACTTCGGTTTGCGTATGCTTAAAAAATGTAATTTTTCCTTTGCTTCACCAACATCATTACACGATTGAATTGCGTGCAGACATAGGCAAAACTCGTGTAGGACCTCGACCGACAGTTTCTAATCGAGCGGCCAAACATGGTAATAGATTGCTTGGTGATCCAGAGGCCCATCAGGAGGATATGCAGCCCCAGCAGGAGCCGCAGTCACAGCCCCAGCAGGAGCCGCAGCCGCAGCCCCAGTAGGTGCTCCTGCCAGAGGAGGAGCAGCACCATCAGAAGCCTCAGCCACAACCTGTGGAGCAGGATATCCCGGCTAGTGCTGATGCGGTGGTGGAGGGATTCCCTGGTGGTCCTGTCGACACCTCAGTCCTGCAAACTTATGCGGACCACGTGGCCACCAGATTGTTAGATGGATTGGTAATGTATCTACATTTATCTGTTGTATTTCTTTCTTTTGAAAATGTAATTTAACTAATCGTTTTTTATTATAAAGGATCGTGGGGGAGTTGAAGCTCTACAGCCATGGTAAGAAGGTGAAAGAACTTGTTATTGGACATGACGAGGTTAGACAGAGAGTTTGGGGGTCTAAACTGGAGCCACTGTTGACCTGCAGTCACGAGATGGTTGATAAGGGGCTCGTTTCTGCGTTTGTAGAGAGATGACACAGGGACACCAGCAGTTTTCATCTACTAGTTGGTGAGATGACTATCACACTCGACGATGTGTCGTCCTAGCTGCATATACCCATCACAGGGGCATTCCTGACCATCATAGTGTTCGACAAGGCTCAGGCTGCCCTACTGCTGCATGAGCTATTAGGAGTCACTGTAGCTGATGCTAGGTTGGAGATGGACATTGTTACACGATCATCGACGGTTCGCTACTCCTGGCTCCTTGAGAGATACCATGTGCGTTGTGAGCAGCAGCGCTGGGATGAGGCTGCGACGGCACTGTTGCTCCATTTGGTTGGCTGCACACTCTTTAGCGACAAGAGTTCACTTGCAGTCAGCGTTGCTTACATGGAGTGCTTCAGAGACCTCCAGAGCTGTAGAGCGTATTCATGGGGTGCTGTTGCACTTGCACACCTGTATGATCACCTCTGTGAAGCCAGTCTCCATCACACTAAAGGGATAGCTGGTTATCTGACACTTATACAAGTATTATATAACTTTTATATCATTTATCTATTTTTGTGAACTATAACCAATTATAAGCTAATGTGTTGTTGTTATCTTGAAAGGCATGTGTCTACGAGCATTTCCCCTCTTTATGCACCGGATGCGCGACGTTACGACGGGGATTACCAGAGGGATATGAAGAGAAAGAACCCCGGGCTCTTAGGTGGAAAACTAGGAGGGATAGAGGCCTGGTGGGTCCTTTTAGGGAGGGATTGGATGCGCTGACAGATGACCAGGTGTGCTGGACACCATATGATGAGCACAGAGCGGCACGACCATTTGAGGAGGCATCACTGTTTAGGGGATAGATCCGGTGGGGCCCGAAGATGTATACACATCTTTTGGATAGGGTCCTACGGCAGTATGGATATGTACAGACCATTCCTTCATCACTAGCCGATGTGACGGGTGTCACGACCACTCCAGAGCAGATGGACATCGCCTTCACGCAGTATGCCATTCATCTGGTTGATCCTGGGTCATCGGCGGTGCACCCATATGACTGTGCGGACGGATATATGGATTGGTTCCGCCGAATCTCCCATCCATACATCATATATCGTGCTCCAGCTCCAGCACCAGACCCAGCAGTTCCAGCTTCAGCACCTAACCCAGCGGGTCCACCTTCGAGGGTAACTTTCATAACTTTGTATTAAATTTACGTATACTTGTATAAATATTAACTTGTTTATTATTTGTAGGTTGTAGATGAGTGCATGATAGAGATCATGCAGACGTTGCAAGACCGTCAGTTCATTATGCCTGATGGGATGCCATTAGCGACGGAGTTAATGGCCAGGCTGACGGGGGCCCCTTTTGAGGTCGAGCGTACGAGTGGTGGTGCGGCGTTTGGAGTGAAATTTAAGAGGCAGAAGAGAGCTCGTTCGACTCAGTGATTGTATTTTTTGTTTTTGACTGGCGTTTGTGCTGTTATTGTACTTATTATGGACTACTCGTAGAAACTTATGTTGTTAATTATTATTAGTACCCTTTTTTGTCATGTGTTGTCTTGTTGTACCACAAATAGACAATATTATTCAAACAATAACGCAATAGATTACACGGGAGACTTAAAAACAAACAAACAACACAACAGATTACGCGGGGGACTTAAAAACAAACAAACTTATTCGATAACATAACAGAGGGAGACTTAAAAAACAAGCGTGTCATGATCGAGGCATCGGATTAACGCGATGAGTTTATTCCTTGATGCAAGTTGGCAATGACTGAGGCATCGCATGGTTTACATCATCACCGTTAAAAGTGTCGGCAGATTCTCATTCGTTGATGTTATGCAGTGAAAAAAGACAAAAGTGAACAGAGAAAGTAATTTGACGTCATGACCATTAAAAGTGTTGGCAGATTCTCGTCCGTTGATGTTATGAAGTTAAAAAGACAAAGGTGAATAGAACAAAACAGGTAAACTCATGCAAACTTAATTTGTGCAAACGTCCGCGTATGTTTACGCAAACTTAATTCGCGGACGTTTGCGCAAATTAAGTTTGCGTGAGTTTACCTGTTACTTTTTCCCTCTTAGTAGTCTGTCTCTCTTACTAGACTACTACTGTTCTGGAATCTTTAAAAGGAGAGAGGTACTTTGAATTCTGATTGATTACACAAAGGTAGAGGATGAGCAAGAGGAATTTTGTCGTTTTGCGTTTTTGTTCAACTCAGTCATCAATGATTATACTACAACAATGCTCAAACGAAGAAACCCATCAACGTACCCTGAATTAAACCCAAACCTTGCCGAGAGAATGAAAAGAAGTAGCTGCTTCCAGAGTAATTATACCATATACAAAATGAAACGTACTTAATTATACAAAATCGTAATTAATATGTAAAACTATAGACACTAATACAAAATAATATCAGTCATCCAGAGTAATATAACGGTCTTGTGTGAGTGGAAATATTTGCAACTAAGCCGCCATACGAAGAATATATAGATCCTCCCATGTGCGAGCTTTTTCATAGCAGTTTTTCCTCAACAAGTTGTTCACGGGAGGTATCGGCGCATATGACTTCAAGAAAACCTGTCAAAGTCAGCCACGTTCACATAGTAAAATAAACTGAACAAAAAATATTGACAATTTTATAGACAATTAAATTTAAAACGTGAATTACCTGGACATAGTGACATTCGTTGACATAGTCGATCACAATGACGCGTTCACTACATGTGTCAGGGGATGGCGGAGCTCCTCTAAGAGGAAGAAAATTCATAGGTTGGCATAACGATAAACACACCAGGACCACGTTATACCTCGTAGCAATAACATGTCCCATTTTTGGAAGGGTCATCCAGTTAGCAAATGTTGCCATTGTATAAACATGTAAAGACTGGATAAAATGGGCAACCTAAACCTCCCCACCAAATAACCTCGCATAGTCAGTTCTCCACTGTTCAAGTTCTAGTATCAACTCCTTACGGATTATAGACCAAGACTCCTCACCCCTACCAAGCAAAGCGCCAACTGCACGATATCCACAGTTACCATCATCACCGACATCCAGAACGTCATGAATGAAAGGGTGGATCCCCATAGGAAACCACTCAAGATAGGATATAACTCTAGGTCACGGGACCGTGGGTCGCACAATCGTATGGATCTTAGGTCGATGAACCTTCTGGATCGACTCTTGAGTTTTGCATTTATTACTGCCACTACATCCAAGAGATGCATCAACACGTTCCCACCATGATGGTTCACGCCTTGTTGATTTTTCTTTGTCGGATACCTTACATTTCCCCTTCTTTGGTGCACCCTTTGTTTTTACCTTAACAATAGGTGGGCACATAGTGGTCATGGTTGGGTATGCTACCTCGCGCATTATACTCTTGAGTGCACGTTTGCCAGGTCCTTGAATCTTTTGCTTATTACAGCTATCTCAGGTTCCAAAGATATCTCATCTGACTTACTGAAGTCCTGATTTGTAAAATTTAACTTTTTCCAAAAAATATGTATGGTGTTCAATGGAATTGCAACATGTCTCATACTAAACATGGCAAGTTCACAAGCACAAGGTAGGCCATGTGTTGTCCTGAGAATGCAACCACAAAGGGACTTATCAATACCGACACTCTTAACACGCTCAAGCTCATTGGCAATGTGAGCCAATGCACTCCTAGACACAAATCCACGCAATGAGTTGTACAATGCACTACTGTGGCGATGTTCTTTCACACTTATGTTTTTCTGGAATGATGCCTTGACCTCGATGTGCTGTAGTATGATCAGACTAGAGAGAGCATCCCAAACACTACAAATGTCTCCCATGCTGTCTTGCAAAATCCTCTTCAGGCTCCAATGCGCGGACTCGACTCTGTTGACAAACATAATAATGTAAAATTAGGAGCAATGCATGGATTAAATAATTAGTATTAATTACAAATATGCATGACCTGTTTGTCATCGTGTTTCCTAAGTGTATCACTCGGTATGTCCATGCCTCAACAAATCTTTCTTTGTGAGGAATCAACCACGTCTCATGTACATATGTGTGAAAGTAAGAACAATCCATGCTGATGGACTGAAACACACCTAACCGCTGCTCGTACTCAGCCTCATCAGATGACCTCACAAGAGCATTCCATGCCTCCATGACCTTCTAGTGTTTCTCCTTTGGAAAAATAGTCGTTTTGCATTTTGCCTTCACATTCTTGCTTACATGAAACAAACACAACAAGTTTACCGCACGTGGAACACAAGTCGAACAGCGTTCATCAAGCCAAGGTCTCTATCGGTAACGATGACACCAACCTCACCGCTTGTAATTTGTTCTCTCAAAATTTCCAGTGCCCATGTGAAGTTATCAGCACGCTCAGACTGTACATAGGCAAATGCCACAGAAAATGTCATTTCGGTCGACGTAACACCGACAATCTCAAGTAGTGGCATGCGTTATCGGCAAGCCTTGTAAGTGCTATCAATAATCAATACAAGGTGGAAGGTATTGACAAGCGTGATGGCATCTGGATGGGCCCAGAATATGTCCCTCAGCTCATCAGAATCGTCCGCCTTCCTATACCGATAGACGTACTGATCGCGTTCCATCAAGGTGATTAACTGTTGCATTTCAGTTCTATTACCTCTAATGGATGACTGGTACGCTTGTCGTGCATTGTAAACGTGCTTAATTATAGTTAGACTCTCCACATTACGATCCTTCAGTGTCAACAATATGTTTCTCAGTTTAACCATATTCTTTGTCATGTCATCCACTAGGGACTTCTCTTCATTGGATAGTGGGCCAACATAAGAATGACTACTTAATGTTTCGGCTAACTCTTGGTTGTGAATACCACATTTTACGTCAATTGTCCAACCTTGACCGTCAATCATGAGTCTCCCTCTCAATCTAAAAGGACACTCACATTTCTTGGTGCCGGCACCCCTCACAGGCTGCGGGTTCTTCCAAGGTCTATATTTCCCGCTTCTCTCACAAGCAAGAATTAACTTTGTCTTCGTTCCTGGACGTCCTGTCCCTTTTTCAGACCTAAATATGACAACAACAATACCATGCCGCCTGCCAACTTCTCTGGCCCATCTCAATTGATCAGTTCGGTTGGCAAACACCTACAAAAACACAAACGACAAAACTATAAAAAATAATATGTTAACAAATCATAAATGTTTTAGTTCTCACATGTAATACCTCTTCAGTGGTGAATACATCAGTACAATCCACCAACTGTGAGCCCTCATTACAAGGCACGTCGTCGCGCTGTGCGTCATCATATTCTTGTTCAGAGTCCATTTACAAGGGGTTAAACATTGACAAAATTAAATCAGGAAAAATTAGCAAGCGTTCAGGGAAAACTGGTTTCAAAGCGCCTACGCAAACTCAGTTTGCGTATGTTGGCGCAAACTTAGTTTGCGTGTATATAAACCAATTTTCAGGGGCGTACACAAACTGCGTTTGCATAGGTGTGCGTGCAAACTTAGTTTGCGCCAACGTACGCAAACTTAGTTTGCGCTCATCCCTGAATATTCTTTTGCAATATAAGTAAATTTAATTTGCGTACGTTGGCGCAACCTGAGTTTGCATAAGCGTCATAAGCGAGACTAACGCTTATCCCTGAAATCTGATTTTCAGACGCAAACTTCATTTGCGCAAAACAAACAGTAACGTCAAACCATACGAAATCAATCCCTAAACAACCTAAATCATACAACCTAACTAAAACCTAACACAAATATGAGTTATCCTAACAATTTCATACAATCTAACCAAAACAAAAAAGCCATAAATGTCACCAAGAGGAAGAAGATGAAAGGAGGAAGAAGAGGTAGACCATTACCTGAACTGAAGCACGAAGAAGCAAGAAGAAGCAGCAGCGTCTGAGGGAGAAAGCAGAAGCAGAAACTCGAACGAGGGAGGAGGGTGTGGGAGGGCCAGTTTGTGGAAGTGTGAGGGAGAGGGAGGGGGTTTTTGTTTTATTTTAAAATTAAAATAGGGTCAGGGTTAATTGGGTAATTTTGGTGTCTAAAAATCTGACAGGAGGTGTGGTTAGGAAATAAGGGGGTGGGGTTAGCCTCACTCAAATATTTAACTTGGGCCAATTTACGAATAGCCTTACCTTTTGATTAACGTCGGCGAAATATATAATGGTCAACGCTAATGAAGATTTAATGACAATCAATTATAGTTTATTTCTAGAATTGCTACTTTTCCTTTAAGACCATATAACCATTGGAATTTTGTAACATTAATAAATGGTAAATTCTTCGGTACTTAGGAAGAAATGTGGGTACCGATATCCATCCGTGAAACATACAAAAATAATTTCAATAAAAACAAAAAAGCATAATTCAAACATAAATTATAAATAACAAAATAAATAAACCTATAAAACAAACTCTAAATAAAAAATAAATTGAAATATCAAAAGAAAATAAATAAAAAAATAAATTGAAATATCAAAAGAAGCTGAAACCGAGTATAAAATAAGTAAAACAATAGAAGAAATTGATTAAAATATAATTTTATTAGTAAGAATGAAATAAGAAAAAAAAAGAATAAGATAGGAATGAAATTAAATAGTTTACACAAACATTAGAATATTATTTAAGCAGAGATTCGAATAACAGAAATAAAAAAAGAATAAAAAGACTTCTAAAAAGAAAGTGAAAATTTATTAATAAATATAGAAATTCTTTAAGGAATTTCTCCTATACCTTCACACTAACAGGTATGAGAACTAGAAATTTAATTTCACTTAAAACAAAGTTAAAAAATAATATGGTATTAAATAATTGACCATTGGGTATCCATACCCAATAAAACTTCAGTATATCGGAGTTCTTACCCTAACAAATTGAAACCTATGAATCATTAGCTCCCTTTTATGGTCATTACTTTTGGCCATAATTGTATTAGAGGTGCTTCAATAAGAAAGTGACATTGGATTGTTATTGCAACAACACCTTAAAGCTTTTCTTTATATATAAAGGATCCACACAAAAAAAAAAAATCATACATATAGATAACCAACTTTTGGGTCTTTTCTCTCTAAGTCTTAATTCTTCTGCACATTATTTGTGAAGCTCCAACGTGCTTCTGACTTCGAGTGCATGAGTTCGGACACTATTGTGTAAATCTTGGAGAGCAAATCGGATATTGAGTTGCACCAGAGGTCTACAGAATTTGTTTTAAGGGTAGTGGTTTTTGACTCATCCTAAAAGGCTTTTTTTTCCTTTTGGAGGTTCCTGCGAGAAACATGCATCAACAAGACCAAATATCATGATTCGTAATTAGTGAGTGTTTGCACAGTACATGGTAAGTACGTCATTGGATGAACAAAAACCTGTAATCATGAGTCACAACGAGTTAAGCGATCAAAGTATTCATACATTTATGCCTAGAAGAACAGACATAAATGGACATCATCATTGAGCTTTGCACACAATCTAGATTACCGTGGGTTAGTGAATCATCACAAATGGTCAAAGTTATAAATTTGTTACGAGAGAATGTATAGCCAGCTAGCCACAATGCATATATAGCGGGCCAGATTGAATTATATTTTTGTTTTCTAGTAGTTGACTGGGATTATTAAAATTTAAATTCAAACACTATTTAAAGATGAATTGCCCCCAAATTAAAAAGACTATGAATAGGATGAGAATGCTCAAATTAACAAAATTCCGTCTTGATGAAGTTCTTAATGCGCATTACCCATAACTGTACAATCGTATGGATTCTTCATGTACTAATAGTCAACAAATAACGGAGACCTCTATTTGACTTTATTAGATACTTCATCAATTGCTTTTTACTTGTAAATTTTTTAGAAAAATTTTGTTACTATTTATATATCGTTCTCAAAGTTCAATGTTACATTAAATAAATTTTATCAATTTTACTCTTAACTATTATAGAAAAAAATAATTAGTGTAATAGGATAATAAACAGTCAAGAGTATCGTAGGAAAAAGACGAAATATTTTATCAAGAACAATAAAATTTATTTGTTTCCTTAATTTGTATAAAACAACCTTAAACGACATCTTAAAAAAGAACGTAGATATTACTACTTAGTAGTATTTATGTAACGTGCTTTAATTTCATCATCTAATTTTATTAATTGTTCAAGTGCGTTATATTCAATTTAGGACAATAGAGGACAACATGCTTTGGTTCTTCATCAAAAAATTACAGCTTAACTTCTCGCGGTCAACCGACTAGGATGATTTTTTTTTTGACAGGAACAAACTTATAGCATTTCATTCAAAATAAGTCCAAAAATACAAGTTGACACTACATCAAATGTGTGGTGACTAGCAAATAATTTTGCCGCCCTAGCTAACATATGAGCTACAAAATTTACTTGTCTCCTAATGAAACTCACCTTCAAATTTTTACAAGAATTCAAATTAGCCTTACAAAGTGCTAGCATTGCTCCTAGTTCCGTGTTGCAGTGGCAATCTTCAACGAGCCCATCTACAATTGGCAAACAATCCATTTCAATGGTCACTTTGAGATCTCCTAGTGTGTATCCAATAAACCTCTGGCTTCAGCTTCCGTGGGTGATGGTACCCCTCTATACCATCTCATGGTGGCTTTAACGAACTCTCCATTGTCCCTTCTCAAGCACATCCCAACTCCATAACACCCTTGATCCTCAAAATGGCCGCATCAACATTACATTTATGCTCTCCTTGATTCTGTTTCTTCCATCTAGTGACTGGGCTTCTCTATTGCGAACTACCTGAGTGGTTCGGTTGGTGCTTGATGCTCTCCCACTCCCTGAGGTAATCCATGGATAATTGCACTGACAGTTGGACTGGTTTCTCTTCATCGTTCCACACCTTATCGTTTCTTCTCCTCCACGCACACCAACTAGGATGATTTAAAAACAGAAATACACCCATAATTAAAATGAATGAGCAAAAGACTAATTTTCTATATGCGAACTCCGGATTCTTTCATTCTTGTCTTAAGCATAGGGGAAGGTTGAATGCTATTTCGGCCTTAAGGGTTGATGGGGTTGGATTGAGGATGCGTCTGCTATTCGTTTGAGGTATCGCGGTACTTCTCTGACCATTTCTCAAATTCTCCTTGGTTGTGCCCTAGGTTAGATGGTATTTCTTTCACTACTATCTCCTCCCTTCAGTGTTTTGTGCTCATGGCCGCATTTTCTATGACTGAGATTGATGGTGTGGTGGCCTCGTGTGATGGGAATAAAAGCCCGTGTCCGGATGGGTTCAATTTTAATTTTATTAAATCCTTTTGGGAGCTGATGAAGGGGGAAGTTAATGTTCTCTTTCAGGAGTTTTACCGGAATGCTAGGCTCCCAAAGAGCTTTTCTTCATACTTCCTGACCCTCATTCCTAAAGTTAGGAGTCCGATGGGGCTTGGAGATTTCAGGCCTATTTCGCTCTTGGGTTGTTTTTTAGAGGTCGACAACTTGTGGATAGGGTGGTTATTGTTAATGAGGTAGTGGACTTAAGAAAGAAGACAAAGAAAGAGTGTTTAATTTTTAAGGTAGACTTTGAGAAAGCCTATGATTCGGTTAACTAGGGCTTTTTGGATTATATGATGAGGAGATTTGGGTTCCTGGATTTATGGAGGAGGTGGATTCGTGCTTGTGTATTCTCTGGTAGCCTGTCTGTCCTTGTAAATGGGTGTCCGACGGAAGAAATTGACATCCAGCGAGGGTTGGAGCAGGGTGATCCGCTTGCACCTTTTCTCTGTCTACTGGTGGCCGACGGGCTAAGTGGCCTAGTTAGGCAGGTTGTCTCCTTGGGTATCTTTAGGGGTTTCAGGGTCTGGAATTCTGACTTGGTGGTCTCTTATTTACAGTCTGCAGATGATACACTCTTCATTAGGGAGGCAACTATCGAAAATCTATGGGCTATGATATCCATCCTTAGGTGCTTCGGGTTAGTTTCTGGGCTAAGGGTGAATTTCTCCAAGAGTAGTTTAATTGGGGTGAATGTGGAGGACTCCTTCATGTCACTTGCAGCAGGTTTCTAAACTGTATGGTGGGGTCATTGCCGTTTAAGTATCTTAGACTCACAGTTGGTGCAAATCCGAGACAGTTAGCTACTTGGGAGCCGCTGCTGGAAGTCCTTCGAGGTAGGTTGGGCTCTTGGAGGAATACGTATGTTAGCCTTGGTGGGAGGATTGTTCTTCTCAACTCTGTATTGAATAGTATCCATATCTTCTTCCTATCCTTCATGAAGATGCCTATGAAAGTATGGCATTTGGTTGTCCGGCTCCAAAGAAATTTTTCGTGGGGTGGTTCTGATGGTAGGAGAAAGATTCCTTGGGTTAAATGGGAGGATGTATGTAAACCAAAGAAAGTGGGAGGGGGTTCTGGGTAAGAGAGACCTCAAATTATTTAATCTGAGCTTATTGGGAAAGTGGAGGTAGAGGTTGTTACAGGATGGTCCAGTCTTGTGGAAGGAGGTCATTGTTGCGAAATATGGCGCCGAGGTATTAGTCCCTTCTACCATTGGCAGGCGGAGGGCCCCATGTTTTGTATCTGCATGGTGGAGAGATGTTTGTTAGGTCGGCGCTTCTGGGGGGCTTCTGGGGGTGCGAGTCCCGACTGGTTCATAGAGGGTGTTGTGCAGAGAGTTGGTGACGAACGATCCACTTCTTTCTGGCATGACCATTGGGTGGGATCTTCTCCCTTGTGTGAGGTTTTCCCAAGGTTATTACTTATTTCAGATCAGCAGGAGGGACGTATAGCAGACTTGGTTAGGTGGGAGGGGGGCTCTAAGGTCTGGAATCTTACGTGGAGGCGAAGGCTATTTGTGTGGGAGGAGAGATTGCTACGTCAGCTACTGCATCTCCTTGCTACGGTTACGCTTTCGGAGGACAAGGACAGATGGCTTTGGCGTAGGCAGACAGATGAGGTCTATTCAGTTAGGTCAGCGTATACTTTCTTGTTTGCCGCCTCACAGCATGCTTGTTCTCTATCGAACACCCAGTTGGCTGTTCTTGGCTTACTTTGGAAGAGCTTTGCTCCTTCCAAGTTAATAGCGTTCTCGTGGTAGCTACTCCTAGATAGGATCCCTTCCAGGGTAAACCTATTGCCAAGGGGGGTTATTGCTGACATGGTCGAGGCGTCTTGTGTTTTGTGTCGTTTACTTCCTGAGTCTTCGACCTATTTGTTTGTCACGTGTGAGTTCTCTTGCTCTATTTGGTATGCGGTTGCTGGATGGCTAGGGTGGGAGTGGGTGATACCTAAGGATATATCTTGCTTGTTCTCACTGTTATGCTCCTTCGGCCGTGGTGCAAGAAGGAAAAGGCGTTTAGCTATGGTCTAGCATGTCGTGATCTGGGCTATTTGGGAAGGGGCAAAATAATTGCACCTTCTCAAACGGGATTGTAGATCATGCCCAAGTATTGGATATGATTAGAGTGTTGTCTTGGAGATGGCTCCTGACAAGGGGAAGGCAAGGTGTATGTGTATACTATGAGTGGTATGTGGATTCTCTTGGGTGTATATGTAGGTAGATGCACAACTGGTGTGTCTTTCTGATTGGTGTTGCAACCCTTGTGTTGCGGTGACTAAAGTTCGTTGTGGAACCGTCCTGTAAATTTTTATTGTGGATTGGGTTGGAGTATCCCTCTTACTCCCTATATATTAATATACTTTTGCTATTCAAAAAAATAATAATAAAATAAAAGACTAATTTTCTCCAATTTATTTACCGACAATGTAAAGAAGTGTATCCAATTATATATCATCTCGCTATATAATATTTGTAAAAATATTTTAAAAAATAACTAGATGAGAGAATCTGTGTTCAGTACGGTTAATCGAAGAAAAACATAATCTACAGTATAGTTAAGTTTTTTGTGAAAAAATTGTTTTTAACAGGAAAACAGATAAATGTGTTTTTTTCACATGTTCTTAATATAATTAAGTTCCATAAATAAATAATTTAGTCCTATGACTGTTCCTCCCCTAACCCCAACCCACAACAATATCGATAGACAGGAGTTCAAAAACCATTTGCCAGATCCTATATATTGTTCAAGTGCAAGTTCCATCTCACATAGACAGGAATGTGAGAATGTCTGGGATAAAGAAATTAAAACATAAATTCCAAGTGTCATGAATAAAACAAATATATTACTCTGTTTGTCCTTAAATATAAGTCTTCTTTCAAAAAATAATTGTCTATTTTTATAAGCTTATTTCCAAATTATTAGATGAATTAATTATTTTTTTACAAGAATACCCATAATTAATTTACTTTTTTTTGTAGTCAATAGTAAACAAGGTGACTATTTCTCTCTCTTAAGTCAATAATTGAATGACAATTTTGAAAAAATAGTACATATTTTAGATAAATTAAATGAATTAACTAATTTTTTTAATTTGTCTGTTTTGATCAGCAGAAGCTTATATTTAGGGATGAAAGGAGTATATCTTTCAGTTAATTAATTACATATTCACGGCTTTAAGCAAATTAAATAGGTGTGATGAATAAAAATTTTCTTAAGACCAAACCTTTTGTTTAATCTGAATACGTGACCAATTTAACGACCAAACAAAAAAGCATTATTCCTAGAAAAATAAATGCAAAAAGAAAACGGAAACCTAACTGGTATCATATCATCAAAGAAACAAGCAAAACCATTCCCTTTTGCCTTTCTCTTGCATCTTTATTTTCTTCTTTTTGTCAGCGCGCTTCTCTTTTATTTCAACGGTTATTTTCTTAAAACTTGAATGACAACCATACTTAATAACAACAACGACTCAAGCAAAAGAATTTCCTTTGTCTTTCTCTTAATCTTTATTTTCTTCTTTTGGCGGATGCGTCGCTTTAATTTCAACGGTAGTTTTCTTAAAATTTGAATAACCACATTATCTACCAGTACCACCATGCTTAATTTGATTGGATTGAGGGCTTTTTTAAGAAGAAAATGATAGGTATAAGAGATTTTTTTTGGTAGGCAAATATTAGTTGTTAATAATTGTTAGAATTGTTAGTTTCCTGGGTTTGAACCCAAGACCTCCAACTTGCATTTTTTTAGCGTCCCTTAGTTCATCAACCGAACTACCTACTTGGGACGATAGGTATAAGAGATAAATTTTTACTCCACTAAATTTATCTTTTAACAACACCCATGTAGTTTTATGTACATGGATCCTCTTGCTAGTAAAATCTAAGATAAAGTAAATAATTGAACTATTGTATATTGAAGGTTATTAATCTATTATCTAATTAAGAAACTTAACTATACTAACGACATGTGTCAAAAGTTTATTCATCCATTTTTCATGTCAAAAATTATTTTCCCAAAATAAAAACTTAACTACAATACAGGTTCCATTTTTTTCCGTCATCCATGCTGAGCACGGGTTCTTTCAGCTAGTTAAAAATATAAAAACACAACTGGTCTATTATCTATTTAAGAAACTTAACTACATTAAGAACACGTGGCAAAAACTCATTCATCTATTTTCTCGCAAAAAACTATTTGCCCACAAAAAATTTACTACACTGTAGGTTCAGTTTTTCTTCACCACTCGTGCTGAGCACGAGTTCTCTGAGCTAGTTAAAAATATATAAACACAACTGCAGCCCAACAATAGTAGTCTAATGAAGGAATAACCCCCCTTTTCCATTAAGAACCACTAATATAGGTTTCCAATAATTTTTTTCGATAAGTAGATTTTATTGAAAAAAATGTCTAGCTACATCATCAAAGTGAGTAGCTCTACCCACTTTCTATGAAGGATTGCAGAGAGTCCACACTATCATGTGCTAAAAAGCTAGACCAATCAAAGTACACAATTCCGTACATCATTCCCTTACATGGCACAACAAGGCATCATACATTTCAAATAGTACAACAGAGGCCACTCAAATACATTGGCCACACCCCAAGACATAAATAAAAGCTACAGACATCACTAGTATTTTAACAACACAAACTGATATCAAAGCAAAGCTAGGAAACATGATAAAGGTTGGTGCTTGGCAATGTAGTTTACGACACAAGAAGGCTGGACAAGGTGCGCAAGAGTGAATCTTACCTTGAGCTATAGTGTCCTAAACCACCACATACAATACCTTGCTTTCACTCTTGCGCACCTTGTCCGGCCTTCATGTGTCGTAAACTATATTTCCAAATACCAACCTTTACTAAACCAATATAGCACCAAAATAGCAGCAGTTTGACACAAAACTATTACTGTATGAAAAAATCTACAACACTTATGGTTTCATCTCAACGTTCCTATAGAACTGTAAGCTTTAATTTATGTAAATACTACTAATTGTCTTGTGTAAACCTGAGTAGTAGTTCATCGATGAAATCACTACCTATATGTATGTGTCAATGAGTTTCCAGATGGTCTATTTCAACGTTTTAAGTTACTATCATTTCCAAGGGGCACTTTATAAGTCCCAAGTGATACGTTAAGTTTTCAAATACTCTCAGTGTTTTTTATTTAGTTTGGAATTCTATCTCATTCTCTCGCGCTATCTCTCATTCTCATTTCTCTTCCTTTCCCTCTCCCTCTCCCACCTTCACTCTTGTTAGCTTTGAGAACCCTCGTAATGTGCCTTTTGCATCTTCGTTTCAAAATTCTTAACAATTGCAATGTGCCATCTCATCTTCATTATCGTTTATAATGTGTCTTAACTTGGTTCTACATTCAGTTTTGTGTTTCCTATTCAAACCTTAACTTGGTTTCGGTTAAGCCTTTGCTTATGTGAAACCCATTTTTTTTCTTCATGTTAGATTAGATAAAATTCTCCACATTTTCTCTTTAAAGATTCAACCGATATCTCAAACTTGCACTTGTACAAAAAGGCTCAGAGGGAGTTTCTTGACAGGAAATGGTGACATACAATAACAAAGGCTAGAAAAGAGGAACTGCATAAAAAATTATGAACTACAAAGAAAACTTAGTACTTGTTTGACCCACTTATGTCCATCCAAAGAAAAAGAGATGGTGTTGTTTTGTTTATTTGTTAGGATTGAAAAATTAATAAAATAAAGTGAAAGATATGGCTCCATGTGATGGGCCGCAAAATTTGAAGAATGAAATCAGTGCAGATATGTTTTTATTTCGTGAACTGTTCAAACGCGTATTGGAGAAGAATTTAATGTTTGTGTATTCCATAGATAGAGGTACGAAGGAATATAAAAGGGGTGGTGCAAAATGTAGAAAAACACTCGAGTGTGTAGTGAGGAGTGAGTACTAGAGAGTTAGAGTGAATGCTCTCGAAACATATGAGTGTTTATTTGTTGTGTAAGATGTGAATATTATCATTCTTTATAACTCTTGAGTGAGATATTCGGGTTTGTAAGGGTGATACATAATTTGGGGTGAGTTACAATCTTGTAATCTTATTTATGATAGTGAAATTTTTGTTGGCGTGTTTTCATGGACGTAGGCAAGAGGTGTCGAACCACGTAAATTCGTGTGTCCTTTATTATTTCCATTTGGCATGTGTGGGTAAATCAGAGTGGTGTGTGCAAATTTTCCCAACAATACCAAACTAGAACTGCCCTGTGTATTTTTAATTTAGAGTTTTCCCTTAACTTTACAATAGTATATCAATTAGTCAAGCCACTTTTCTTTACTTATATACAGGCCTTGTGCTTGTAGAATTTATATTTAAACAACTTATACATCTGATTAAACTTTATGCATTGTATTTGTACAAATATATCTTTAAGATTCTTTTGTACAGACACATGGTGTAGACTACAGGCATAGCATGTAGCGCCAAGATTGTAAGACCTAAGGGAGGTAACTTTTATTAGACTTCATCAGGAATCTAGAACTTCTCTTGAGAATGGAAAATGGCTAGAATGATCTAGTTGTTGCATTCCCCAATGATGTTGTTCCAAGACCATCCACTTTTTGGAAGAAACAATAATCTCATTAGAAGGCATGAATGTCAACAAGAAATGGGTCTTCAAATCAGTCTTTCCAAAAGTTGTCGTTCTTGAAACACCGTTGCCGGACAAGACTTTGTAACTAAAAGGTTCAGTATAGGCTTTTGTAACCATGATACTTTTAGAACGGCAGGTACCCCAGAAGGTTCTAATAGTGCATGTAACCAATTGGTTAGTGAATTTCTTCGGATGAAGGTACAGGAGTAGTTTTTAGTTGGAAAACAAGCATATATAAACCTCTAGATCTGTTTTCGTCCCTCTCCTTTATCTCTTTATATGTTATCATATATTATTTGTCTTCTAACAAGGGGATTGTCTTGCGCTTAAAATTTTTTATACACAATTGTGTTGTGTCTGATAAATGTCTTAAAAAGCATAACTTTATATATGCTTTCAGCGGTTCAGTATTGCATCCTTCAGGTAGGTGTTTTTTGAAAACTTGAAAAGTTTTCAAAACACAATTCAACCCTGCTTCTTGTTTTTTCTAGGATTTCACACTATTTTGTTTATGTTAACTAGAATTATGTTTTTACCAAAGGTTGCACGCATTCAAAGCTGTGGTAACTACCTTTCAATGCTTGTGCTATAGAACTTTAAGTAAGTTTGATGCACTACTTAAAAAAATTGAAATAGCGATGCAAATTAGAGACAAAAAAAATAAAATTGGTCTCCAAATTTAGTGCTTACCAATGGAGTTAGAGATGAATTTTTCCTTTTTCCTTTTCTAAATTTTTGTTGTTATTTCAATTTTTTTAGTAGTGATGGAAGCCGTTTGAGTTGAAGCAATAAAACTTGATAAATCCAAAATAGCAAATGGTGATCGTTTTTTAAAAAAATGACAAAGATGTGATACGTAATTGGAGGTAATAATAACCAAAAAATAAATAAATACATACACAAAAAATGAAAAAACCTATTGCCGATATAACCCCTCGCTATATAATATCTCCCTTGTTATACAATGGTTTCAACAACTAGCTACTATTGCCAATACAAAACCATTAAAAAAGACTGATTCTGGTATAGAATTTTAATTTTTTCGATTAATGAGATCCGTATAGAATGGTAAAATGGACTTATTTTTTATTAAAGTCTTTTACCATTATTTCCATTAGTTTTTAGATTCAGTTCTTTTTTAACAACAAAAGCATATAGATTAATAAGGAGTACAAGAGTTACTCCAACCCAATACTTCAAGGGGAAGAAGGAATGAAGGACAACCTCTAAAGGCTATAGTAAGCCGATACAATCAACACATCCATGTAAGAAACAACTATATTCTGGAAATACAATCCAACAGATCAACACTCCACTCATTGATTTGATATAGTTCACCATATCCGACAAACTAGGTTATTTACTAGAAACGATATACTCATTCTGAATGCCTCAAATCCCCCACAACACAGAGTATCAGATCAATGTCAATCCCTTCTTCGCCTTTCCAAAAGAATTAAGCGAACATAAAACATTGAATAAATGAGGCAAGTTTGGAGGCATGACGAAGGCATGACCTAGCCACCCAAATACAACATATCAAACAAATATAGAGAAGTTACAACAAATAAATAAATGAGTTTCTAATTCTCTAGTTCCCACATAGCCAGAGGCGGATCTTTGAAGTGACGTAGGGGAGCCTTGGCTCCCCCAAACTTTTTTAAAATCTTATATACATACATATAAAAATATATAAAAAATATTATGTGTGTTATAAAATGATTAAACAAGAATTCAATTCAGGAGCAGACTACTATTCAAGTGAGAAAACCCTGTAGCGCTGGTGGTGACAACTTACACTTAAGGGGGAATTTTGGAATTTTAGACTTTTATGTCACTATTAAATGCCACCCTTTGTGTGATAGATATTGTTATCAATACCTAGCTTATTTACTACCTTCCAATTGTATTCTAAGGTACTCGATTGCATGTGTTATCTTAAGAAGCCCTTTCATAATTTTATTTAGTTACTCTTTTCTTATAGGAATTTTTTCTTATTTTTCTTGTTTCACACTCCTTGCCCTTTTAAGAAAATTGTGAATGCGCATGATCCTCAAATTGGATATCGATTATGTGACAGTTATATGGGAAAAGAAAGAAAATAGAAAAATCATAAAATAAAATAAAAATCATGTAATAAGAGAAAGACAAATAAATTAACAAAATTTTGGGAAACTTCAGGTCAATGGACAAACTTTTGGCTCCCCCAAGTTTTAAGTTCAAGCCACCGCACATAGCACACAAGAAATATCACAAGAGTCTCCCATTACACCCCTACGGAATATATTTACCCTAGTAGGAATCTTATTCCATAGAAGATGCCAAGAGAAAACAATTACCTTAGAAGTTGCATAGCTCCTCCACTGCATCTCCATAACTGAGATCCCCAAATCATATAGCCACCATCCTGCAGTAGACTCTTAGTAGACAAATAGGCATTGGCAGATTTAGCAAAGAAAACTCCCCCATTGTTAGTCTCTAAGACCACCTATGCTCAGAATGCGAAACAGAGACCGAAGATAGCAAGCAAGTTAGATTTGAGTAAATCCTCTCTTGCCAAGCAAATAAACTTCTCCTCTGGCTCAAGTTATAATAAAATAAATTTATAACTTATTAACACATATGTATATCCCCGGCCTTTGATTGGTGAGAGACAGAGAGACGTCATTTTTTGTTCCAGCTAAAGACCCAAACCCAAACACCATCCTCCCAGCCTCTCCACATAACCCAATCAGACAAATATCCCTCCACCAAGCTAAGGACTAGGCAAATACCCAAACAGTGATTTGGCTTTTTTCAAATGAATTTAGCTTTGCATTTTGATTTTCAATAGATACATAAAATCATTTTTTTCATTTTTCAATTTTTATTTTCCTTATTTTATTTTACATATCAAAGTGTGTTCTGCTTTCGTTATTTTCCTTCTCCTCACTTTTTCTGTTCTTCTAGATTCTATGTCGCTCCTTTTCTTAATTTAGACCGAACAGCGTAATATAATTTACACCAACAACAATTGATTTATTCCTTTTCAATGAAATAATAACGGCTTAACATGCTTCCTTCTGGAATATCATTTTCCCTTGACCAAATTAAACATTAAACAAGGTAAAACTTAAAACTTGTCCATTGCTGAAGTAATACCACATTCGTTCACGCCATATCCAAATCTATCCTTGTCAGCCCTTCACTAGAATAAGAAAATTGTTCGGAATTATCTTTTTCTTTAGGCAGGGCCTTTAGGTCTCAAAATTTTTAGTCTAAAAAAGCCCTCAATTTTTATTTTCATTTAATATCAATGATTGAATTTCTTTGTCTTACAACAACTTTGTCTATCAGCATTAGGGGTGGTAAAACGGGCTTGGCCCACCAGGCGTATAAAATGGGTTGGGGTTCATCAACCCACAAGCCTATTTAGCCCAACCCATCTAGCCCGTCAATCTTGCGGGCCGGGTTGGGCCAACCCATCAGGCCAGTGTATATATAATTTTTTATTTTTTCCCTATTTTTCAACAATTTTTTCTTTCTTTTTTTACATTTTCGGGCGGGCTAGCCAGCCAACTCAATATTGTGGCCCGTTTTGGGCGGACTCCTGAGGGCTGGCCTAACAAGTTGGCCGATTTTGACCCATTTTAATCTAAATTTTAGATTTTTATTTATTTTTTATTTTATTTTTGTTATTTTTATTTTTTAACAGGCCGCCCCAAGTCCACCCAACCCGTCATAGATCGGGCCGGGCTCAACATCTCAACCCATAATCCCTTGACGGGCCGAATTGGGCTAGCCCATTTTTACGCAGGCTCACGACGGGTCAGACCGGGTTGGGCCGGGCGGCCCATTTTGTCATCCCTAATCAGCATAATGCTTTTAACCTTCTGGTTTTGGTTTCAAATCTAATTGTGACTGATTTTATTGTAATTTTTTTGAGCATTTTAGTGCAAGTACATGAACCTCTGCACCAAATAAAAAATTAGTTTAAATTTGATCGATCATAATTTTTATATACTACCATACAAGTAATGTATCAAACATCATTAGGTTTTGTAATAATTATCATGATAGTAAAAAAATTAAATAATTCGTTAATTTAAAATTGAAAGCTAACGTATATTTTACATTAACGAATCAAAACTAAGCAAGACAGGAAAAGTAAGCAATGGTACATCAAAAACTATAGTTTATGGAAGGAAAAAAAAAAACTTCTTTTAAAAAAAATGAAAAATCAAAAACTAATGTTAGATGTCCGTCAGTAATGCACGTTTGTCAAAAAGTTGCTTGCTTATTATATTCTTTTTTATATTTATATATATTAATACTATTTAAAAAAAATACTAAAATAGAAAATTTCATGTTCTAACACGGCCGTTTTTCTCATATTATTTTCTCAGAGAAGAAAAATATAATCTATCAATTATTAAACAAAAATTTAGAGAAATATAGACTTTTTTTTATAAACAAATAATTAAAAAATATAGATTGTCTAATTTATACAGGCACAGCTAGCGTGCAAATAACAAAATCATAACATTTTGCACAAAAAAAAAAATAAAATAAAAAAATATAACATTATAAAACTAAATTGTATTTTTGGTCTATCAAGTATCACTATTATGCAGTTTTAGACTATAAAATTTTAATTAAACGAATTAGTTCCTTATTGTAATTGTTTAATTTCGGTCATCAAAATCCAATTATGCAAATTAGATTCTCCCATTGCAACCGTAAAATTCTAGTCCAATCTTGAATCTTGTACAAAATCTTGTACCTACGATATATAGTCAAATCTTTTCTCTTTCCTCCCTCCTTCCTTAGGATTTGTCTTGTCCTCTCTATCTTTTGTCTCTGTCACTTTCTTCCCCTATATATAACAACCTCCAACGTCAATTAGCACTCATTTATCCAGAGTAGAATTGGAATTGGTAACTGCTAGTACATATCAGAGACTCAAAAAAAAAAAAAAAAAAAAAACACATGGAGAGGGAAGTGATGGTGGCAGTGCCTTCTCCTCCACCTCCCATGGACTTCAACTTCGATAGCAACTGCTCCTCCCCTTACATCACCGCTCCTTCCAGTCCCCAACGCTTCGGCAACTTCTTCTTCACCGACCCCATCAACAACAACAACGACCATGTTGAAACAAATGAAGATTTCGAATTCAACTTCAGTGGCAACCTCCAAAAACCTTCCCTTTCAGCTGATGAGCTCTTCCATGGTGGAAAAATTATCCCTTTAAAGCTCATTCCACAACCAGCTACCAACAAATCATCATCATCATCATCAGAAGAAGAAGAAGAAGGTAAAGCACAACAACAAAATAAACTATGCAGAGAAAGGGCTTCATCGTTTTCAATTCCCTCATCTCACAAAGGAAGTGGAAAAACAACTTTCAAGGTTTCCGACAGCAACAGACGCAGTAACGTAAGTGAGTCCGATGATGTTTTTTCACGCGGCAATATTAAATCACCTGAAACTACTACTTCGACTTTTTCCTCGTTCTTGTCATCGATTTCGTTTTCAAAAGGGTACCGAAAATGGAGGTTTAAGGATTTTCTACTGTTTCGGAGTGCCTCTGAGGGAAGAGCAACAGACAGGGATCCTTTGAGGAAATACGCAGTGCTGTCCAAAACGACAGCGTACGAGGATGTCAGCAACTCTAGCTTCCGGTCCACGGGGAATTCCGGTTCGGTTTCTAAACGGAGAGGACCGGTTTCGGCTCATGAATTGCATTACACGCTGAACCGGGCCGCTTCTGAGGAGTTGAAGAGGAAAACCATGTTGCCTTATAAACAGGGTTTGTTGGGCTGCTTGGGCTTCAATCATGGTATGCATCAGATTAGTCGAAAATTTGGGTCTTTGGAACGTTCTTAATCCAGATAACTCATCTGAATCTTTGTATTCTTTTTTTTTTTAATTTTAAATATTGATTTGTTGTTACTTTTTTTGTTGGTTAATTAGCTTCCTCATGCTGCATAACGTTCACGAAGAGACTTAAATTGGATGAAAATGATTGTGTATCATTCACTACCAATACCATTTAGTAAAACTGTTTTATTATGAAAGTGTCTCTTATAAAAATTGTTTTGAAATTCCGTACATATCTCACTTACTAAGAATTAAAATTTTGTACAATTTTTACTAAAAATAATTTTTTTACATAAAGAACATACAAGGAAATTAAATAAATTCAGCGAACTTGGTTAGGGAGATTTTTGGTATTTGATATTTGATCCATTGTATCTGGTTTAGTTTTTTGTCAGGATTCGGAAAAACTGTTTACTTATGTAAAATTTATCTAACTTCATGTGATTGTGAAACAGATTAACAAGTTGTAATGTACAGAGTAGCACGTTTGATGTTACCAAAAAAAAAAAGAAGGAGTAGCACGTTTGGTAGAATAATTTGCATATTATGCTCTTTGCGTGTATATATGAACTTCCTTTGGCGGAATATAATAAATTAAAAGATTGGATATTTGTCAAATTATCTACCAAATTAATAAGAATATTGGATTACACCTTAATTAGCCATTTAGGCCGAGTGAGTTTATCAGGATATCTCTACAGTTTAGGTATTTTGGGTCCGCTATGTAACCAATTTTTAGTTTGGTTGATTGAAAATGGTTTTACTTTTCGGTTAGGATGCATTTCCTACACGTTATATTAATATTTTCGACAATAAATGGGTATAATTTTCTATCCCGTAACCATAAATGGGACATTATTAAGATCCCTTTTATGCAATCCCAGGCTCGGTGAACGTTAAATCGTTTGTCTAAAGTTAAATAACGCATGTGGAGAATGCCCATGGGGCATGCGTCGCCAAAATAATCAAGATAGAACTTAAATTAGTTTGTACATATATGAGCATGAGCATAGAAAAGTAAAAGCTTTTATTCTTCATAATTAGCCCGTTGAATAATGATTGTAAGTCCAGACCAAGATTAATCGTCTCATTAACAAACTACAGTCATTTTTCCCCCTTTTAAACAAAGTGTAACACTACATGCCTAAAATCTAAATTCTTTTATTATATTATGTTATTGTCTCATATATGAAAGTAAATACTTGAAGACGATGTGCCTGCACACACCTTAGACTATTTTATATTTGTGGTTTTGCTTTATATTCATGGTTTGTGCTCTGTTTGTGGTTTCGACTTGCCGTCACTACAAAAATTTTCGCTGTTACCGACAGCCATTTTCCGTCGGTAAATCACAAAATGGCCGTCGGCTAATGGCTCGTTGGAAATCTATTACCGACAGCCCTTTAAAGCCGTCGGAAAATTATACACAGCCGTCGGTAAATTGGTGAAATTTTACCATTTTTTTGGGTGGTTACCAACGGCTTAGCCGTCGGTAATTCACCACCGTGTATGGTGGTCATTACGGACGGCTCTACCGGAGTTTTCCGACGACTAAGCCCACTGTAATATTGAAATTAAAAAAAAAAAAGTCGGTAATATTACCGACGGCTAAACCCACTGTAATATTAAAATTAAAACAAAACAAAAAAAAGTTTTGCTGAGTTTGCGTAAATAATCTTCAAATGAAATCTCTTCCTCTATAAATCAGCAAACTAAATATTGCAAATTACAATTTCTATGCAGGCAAGAAAAGAAATACACACCTCATCATGGAAATGTAAGAAAATGGACAAAAATCTATGTTCATTACATTAAAGTTCAAGACCAAACTAGTAAGGCATATGTCCAATCTAGTGCAACAGAATATAGTAATTAAGAAAGGACCAAGGAAGGCATATGTCCACTCCAACAGACTGATAACTAAAGAATAATGACATTCTAAAAACTATTTAAGCATGATGGTCAAGGTGTTTAGGATCTAATAAAGAAAGCTCCGATCATATTTGAACTAACATCCTCCATGTTCCAACATTGTGATATTAGCTATAGTAACCGCTAAACCAGTAACACAGTAAATAACTAAGGCCTACCATCTCCAGAAATAATACAATGGCATCAAACATAGTCTTAGAATGCAAGCTATTGACAAGTACATATAAACAATTTTCCTTAGGAAGAACATGTGAAACTTTTTCCATGAGAACGGCATCCAGCCACTTTCCAGCTACAACAATATTTAGAATGACCAGACGAGCTTTAAGAGCTGCATCTATGGCCTTTTCACCTTTGGCAGGCAGGATCTATCAAAAGCCAACCACGTGAAACAACAAAGGCTGCACTTAGAAGTTCAATAACACATGTTGTTGCTAATTAAAAAACAGTGGCAATGTGAAAATAACACAATGATTTGGACAACATTTTTTCAAAGCAGATTCATAAATATTACACTGTACGAAAATAACTAGTATAAAAGATCCCATACAATTTAGTATCACTAGTGGGATCACAGTTTCATAGAATATAATTACTGTAAAGGCTCATGCTAAAAAGATTAAATGAAAAAAAGGAAGAACTTAAATAATACCTTTATGGGCTTTGGGTGATCCTTATTGTGAGCAACAATTTTCAAAATGCCAGGCATAAGACTAGTCCGGACAGCCTGAATATAACAAAGACAAAAAAATGATTGACATAGGAAAATCAAAAGCATGAAACATTAACTGCTTCACTCAAAGAAGTCATATGATTTATTATTTTGTTCTATACCTCTTTTCTGATAAGATCACTCGGCTCATTTTTGCTGCTGCATAATTGAGGTTCTAACAACCTTAGGACCCTATAAACAACCTAAAAATTGGATTAGAAAAAGGTTACTAACGGTACAAAATTTTGGGACACGTTTAGGCTTGACTAGTCATAAGTTAGTACCTAAAAGGAAGCAAATAAATATTATTCTTGAACAAGTATCTCTTAAACTTGGTAGCTGCAAAATAGGTGGATCTAATTTTATTATTGCTGCATAGTACCTTATAGCTTAAAGAGGGTAAAGGAGAGAATCTTAAATTAATCACAACCAAAGAAGAATTAGGGATTTAGATGAAATTGGGGTTAAGGTTTTCAAGGAAATTGGGGAAAATAGAATAGAAGAGAAAATAGGAGAAGAATCAACTCACCCAACAAGAGAGGAAGGAGGATTGGACGCGGTCTCGTATTCTGGCACGACGGAGGTGATTCCCGGCGCGGTGGTCGCCGGTGACGATGCTCCAATCGTGATTCTAGTTAGTGGGTTTTCATGTGGATGATGAGGAGAAGATGATAATCGGTTTAGTTTTGGCAAAGGCGACCCATGGTGGCCGGAAAACATGCCTCCCGAATTCGACCCATTTTTGAAAGTTTTCCGTTCGGAAATCTATTCGGATAGATTTGTAGAGGAAGTCGCAAGGATGAAGAATATGTAATTGTTTTGGTCAAACATGGCTGGAGTTGGCTGGAAATGTGGAGAGAAGGTGTTGGGCGGTGGTTTATGGTGGATAGAGAGGAGAGAAGGTGTTGGGGTGGAAATGTGAAGTAAGAGATGAGAGAAGGAAGTTTTCATTAGTTTTCTTTTTTATTTCCTTGTTGTTTGACTGTACCGACGGCTTAGCTGTCGGTAATTATCGATGGCTTCGAAACCGTCGATAATTACCGACGGATTAGCCGTCGATAAGGGAGTAAAAAAAATTAAAATACCCGCTCAATAATTTTCCAGCGCATTATCGACGGCTAAGCCGTCGGTAAATTTAAAAACTAAATTAGAAATGAATTAATTCTTTACTGACGGCTACCGATGGCTAAGTAAAAATTTAAATTTCCGCACAACCTTTTTCTGACGGACTACTGACGGCCAGGCCGTCGGTAATTAAAATATTACCGACGAACTCGGGGTCATCGGTAGTTTTTCGTCGGTAATCGGCAATTTTCTTGTAGTACGTGTTTGTGATTTCGAATGTTGGTAACGTGTAGTGTGACGATAATCTCAAAGATTTATTCATCTAAGATGAAAATCCCCATGATTTAACAAACTCTTCTGGAATAGATCGATCTCGAATGACAGAACTACAAAGAAAATCTCCATTATATATGAACCTATGAGAAAAAAGAGAAGAAGAGAGACATAAAACTTGGCCAATAGGTAAGTTGGCGAGGTTAAATAAATAACTAAAAATATCATATATTTCTCACTTACCAATGTGGGACCTTGTGTTTAAAACTTTTGAAATGTAACTTTTAGAATTCTACCATATGGTGGATCATTAGTTTGAACCAGTGGATCAATTTTTTTACACATTAGTACAATGCACTCTCCCTACCAGTGGATCATATGTGTTTAAAACTTTTCCACCAGTGGATCATATATTTCTCACTTATCAATGTGGGACCTTGTGTTTAAACTTTTGAAATATAACTTTGAGAATTCTACCATATGGTGGGTCATTAGTTTGAACTAGTGGATCAATTTTTTCCATACAGTAATACAATGCACTTTCACTACCATATTTTTTTTCTTTCTCTTCCTCGGTCTTCCTTCCCCCTCTTCCTCCTCCTTTCTCTAACATACAGATCACCAAACCAGTCCCAAGAACAACAGGCCCATTTGGTGGTGACCAAACAAAGACATGCGACAGATCCCTCGCCACCGTCACGCACAGTGAGCAAGCAAAAACACAACCCCCTCTTAGGGTTCTCTATTTCATGCATAGTAAGATAGAGTGGCCCCAACCTCTACGAGAACATGACCTATGCCACTGACAATCATCTGTGCTGCTCCGATTGAATGGAAGAATCCAAATTCTCAATAAAGGTATAGTTGGGGGTTTGAATTACACAACCCTTTTGGTTGTTCCTCGATTTGGGATTTAGGTTTTAGGAGGGAAAAACTTTTGCTCAAATCCGACTGAGTCACATAGTGTGTATCAACTAGAGGCGGACCTACGTAGGACTCAGGGTGTGCACATGCACCCGCTGAGTTTTTTAAAATCTCACTTAGTTCCTTGTAAACACTACACCAGATTTTGTAAAATATGGCGTCACTTTAAACAACACTTACCACTAAAGCGCTAGTTAAAAACACGAAAAAACTTTCACTAGAGTTTACCTAAGAAAGCGCTACTGAAGTTCAAATTAATAGCTAGCGCTTCCTACATTAAGTGCTACCAATGCCCTATATGTGAAGAATTGCTAGCGCTTTATACAATAAGTGCTATCTTTTATCAACTTTTGCTAGTGCTTCCCCAGGAAAGCGCTATCTATTCCCTTAAAAAAAATTATAACGTGCCCAGCTTTGCATTTGATTCTGTCTCTGTTACTCACCTTGCTCAGTCAATCTTTTGCGCTCTCTCTCTCTGTCTCACAGCGTCCATCTTTTTCTCTCTCTCTCTCTCTCTCTCTCTCTCTCTCGTTGTTGTCACCATCCAGCCGACCGCGCCCTAGCATTTTGTAAACTGTCTCTGTTACTCGATCTTTTGCGCTCTCTCTCTCATAGCGTTCATCTATTTCTCATTTCCTCCACCCTCCGCGCGCGTTGCTCCTTCTTCTCGCAACTTGTTTCTTTTGCTCCTTTGCCGCCGTCCAGCCGCTGCGACGTGTCTCTCTCTCTCAAGGGATTAAAGGGCTTCAAACTCGTTTTCTCTCATTATTAGCTTGATAAAGGTTAGGTCTCTTTATTTAGCTCTGTTCTTTTGGGTTTTGTTTTCATTGTGTTTTCTTGTTTGTGTAAGTTTAAGCCTGCTACTGTGGTTGTCTCTTTTGAACTTCCTCTGGGTTCGGGGTTGGGTTCATCCACGACATTCTGTGTAGCGTTGGTGGCTGCCCTGCTTGTTGTCACTGATTCTGTTTCTTTGGAAGTGAACTAACAAGGGTGGCTCTCTTTTGGGGAGAAGGAACTTGATTTGGTAAATAGATGGGCTTGAATTATTTTAATTTTAATCAACATTGTCTTTCCTATACCTGTTGATGTTTTCGGAGAATGTCTTGAATTATAGCTTCACTTTAGTTAATATATACAATCAAATGTCAAAGTAGAGCTAGAATATTTAATTCTTAGTGGTATTGAGGATGAAGTTGTTTTCAGAGAATGTTTTGAATTAAAGCTTCTTCCAATGCATTATTGATATATGGATTATGTCACTTTTGAAAATGTATCTGGTTTAGAAAATGTATCTGGTTTAGAATGAACTAATAAGAACTAATATGTATTTGGTTTAGAATGAACTCAAGTGCATAATATTTTAGGTTCTTTGTTTTTGAGATTTTGAGACCCATGCTTGTCTCCAAGCTCTGTGAATTTTTCTTCTTTAAAATTCTAGGTCTATTGTCTGAGATGTCTTTCTTTCTTCTTTTTTGTTTCCTTTCTTTTTGTATTCTGTCATTTTTAGGGTTATCTTTGAGGTTTCATTGTTCAAATTTATGTCATTTAGTGATCATGTTGAGGTCGCTCTTGGTTTTGGGGTTGTTAATATGTGCAGCTGAATCTGAATTTTGCTTTGATTTCTTGGGTTCCTTGTTTTATTCATTAATTATTATTAGTAATCAATATCATTTGCTTCAAACTTTAATAGCTATAAGAATAGATTTAGGATTGCATTACAATAGCTTTTGGGATTCTTTATATGTGCAAGCGTAGCGAAATCTGAAATTTGCATTAATTTTTGGAATACAACCCAATAGGAAGCAGAGGAATACAAAGAAGACTTCCATTAATCATCCACTAGAGCAAGTTGGGGTAAACAATTTTTATTTTTCTTTTATTTTTTATTTCCAATATTTCATTACTGTGTTGGATCTCTGGGATGAGAGCCACGAGAGAAAGATGCATAGCACCTAGTTGATAAAAAATGTGATATTGCTGAGTTTTTTTTTTCCTATGGAATTGTTGTGCATTGACCATGTATATTGCGAATAATGAATTTATTAGTCTATGTTGTGCATGGTTAATGTGGAAAAAATAAAAAAAGAGCTAGTGAAAATTTGTTGAATCATCGATCCTTGTTAGTGCAACTTGCTCTATTTTCTTAATTGATCCTAGCATTGTATTTTCTTCATTCATACTTCTTGCTTTAGATAATTGAATACGAACTGTGAATTGTGGTTTGATGGAATAGCATTAACTATAGCCCGATGCGTTAGATTATCAAATTTTGACTATATATGTTTAGATAAAAATTGGAAAGTGGGAAATTATTGAGAATACAGATAGGTCATGTCAAAATTTTGAGAAAATATGTACAAAGTTGTGAAAAGAAGTTTTGAATATGTTTTGTTGTGATGTTGTATTACTTAACAGGACTAACTAATATGATGTTATATTAATCAAGGACTAACTTAGTTTTTTAAAGGTTGAAGTTAGAATGGATCGGAAGTGGATGTCTATCAATCGTTTGTCGAAGGAATATAAGGATGGAGTGCAAGATTTTATTTGGTTTGTAGTTCAGCATGAAACATACCTAAGTAGACTCGTATGTCCTTGTTTGAGTTGTTGTTATGTAGGTCGAGTTAATGTTCAGGAGTTGGAAGGACATTTAGTGAGCAATGAAATTAATCAGAGTTATACCTGTTGGACAAAGCACAGTGAGACAAGAGGTGAATCTTCTAATATGGGGAATAGTGGGAGACATGTGTCAGATGACACCGGTACAAATACATATTATAGCGACCGTTTTGAAGAGATGGCAAATGCGGTTAAAGAAGATCTCCGTATTTATCCTCAAATGTTTGAGAAGTTGATAAGTGATGCGGAGAAGCCGTTGTATGAGGGTTGTACTAAATTCACGAGATTATCAGCGATGTTAAAGTTGTATAACTTGAAATCGGGCAATGAATGGACTGATAAGAGCTTTACAGACTTACTCAGCTTATTGAAAGATATGTTGCCGGATGATAATGTGCTTCCTTGTCAGACATATGAGGCTAAACAAATGTTACGCTCTATTGGCATGGGCTATGAGAGGATACCCGCTTGTCCTGACGATTGCATTTTATTTAGAAATGAATATGCATCGTTAAAACCGCGTCCTAAATGTAAAGCCTCGCGGTAGAAGAAGAAGGAATCAGAATCGGCTCCACAGAAGGTTATGTGGTATTTCCCCATAATTCCCAGATTTAGGCACATGTACCGTGGTTCAGAAGATGCAAAACTCTTAACATGACATGAGGATGAAAGGATTAAGGATGGCATGCTGTGGCACCCGACAGATTCTCCTCAATAGAAAAAAATTGATATTGAGTATCCTGATTTTGGAAAAGAACCAAGAAACCCAAGACTTGCATTGTCTACTAATGGATTTAACCCGCATGGTGTTCAGAGTAGCTCTCATAGTACATGGCCTGTGATTTTGGTGATTTATAACCTACCTCCATGGCTATGCATGAAGCGCAAGTATATGATGTTGTCTATGTTAATTTCTAGGCCTAAACAACCAGGAAATGATATAGACATATTCTTGGCTCCTTTAATTGAAGACTTGAAGCAAATGTGGGAGACGGGTATAGATGTGTACGATGGGTATAGAGAAGAAAGTTTCACCTTGAGGACTATGATCTTCGGTACAATTAACGATTTTTTGGCATACTGTAATTTGTCTGGATACAGTACCAAAGGCCAGTGTACATGCCCTATATGTGAAGATGGTACTGATTAGATGCAGTTGGAACATGGTAAGAAGAATATCTTCCTTGGGCGTCATAGATTTTTGCCTCAAAAGCATCATTATCGGTCATGGAGAAAAGCATTTAATGGGAATACTGAAGAACGTAGAGCTCCTTTGCCCTTGAAAGGTGCACAACTATTTGAAAAGGTAAAAGATTTGAGTATTGAATTCGGGAAACCTTTTGCGGGAGAGCTTGTCACACAAGGGTGGAAGAAAAGGTCGATTTTCTTTGAGTTGCCATATTTGAAGTCATTGTACGTAAGACATTTCATTGATGTGATGCATGTTGAAAAAAATGGCTTTGATAGTGTCATTGGTACTTTACTCAATGTGCCCGAGAAGACTAAAGATTGCATCAATGCAAGGCGGGACTTGGTTAGTATGGGATTGAGACGGGAATTGGGACCAGTAAAGAAGAGGAAACTACGTACATATCTACCTCCAGCTTCTCATACTTTGTCTAAAAAAGAGAAAACGATTCTTTGTAAGTTTCTTCATGGAGTTAAGGCTCCAGAGGGGTACTCTTCAAACATTATGAACCTCGTATCAATGAGAGACATCAAGTTAAAGGGTCTAAAGTCCCATGGTTGCCATGTTCTCATGGAGAATTTGCTACCAATGGATATACGATCCATTTTGCCTATCAAAGTGCGGAAGACCTTAACTAAACTTTGTTTCTTCTTCAAGGTAATCTGCAGTAGAGTGATTGACCCAGGAAAGTTGCGAGTATTGCAAATAGAAATTGTTTTTATTTTGTGTGAGCTTGAGACGTATTTTCCACCTTCATTCTTTGACATAATGATTCATCTGACAGTTCATCTAGTTAGAGAGACACAATTGTGTGGACCAGCTTACATGAGATGGATGTACCTATTTGAGCATTACATGAAGATATTAAAAAGGTATGTGAAAAACCGATCACAGCCAGAGGGTTGTATTGTTGAGTGGTACACAGTCGAAGAAGCTATTGAATTCTGTTCCGAATACCTATTTAACGTTGGATATTCCATAGGGATGCCAAAATCTCGTCACACAAGAGGAAGCGAAAGGAAATGGATTACTGGATGTAATGCACTCTTAAGTCACCCGAGGTAATAAATCATTAGAAATTGTCGTTACTTGTATGTATTGCATCAATGGTTTACTTGTATGTATTGCATCAATGATTTATTATATTAATATTTTATTTATCATTGTATCAAAGAGTGTACGCTATATTTGTCAGGCCCATCTCGAATGGTTAGTAAGGGGATTTGCTACAGCGATTTAAGTGCCACATTGCACAATCGTCCATTACGTATCCATCATTACAAAGTTAGAATTGACTTTGCAACTGAAGAGGATGCACCATTGTCTGTACCACTTGAGAAGGCAGATATCATGACAGTGGGACAGACAAGGTACTTATGTAGCATATTTTTTTAATAAACATTATTCATTATCATAATATATTTATAAAATTACGTGGTCACTAACTAATGCAAAATATATAGGTACCCATAAAATCCAAATCCAAAGCCAATGACAAGGACAAGGGAAAGGGTAAGGGCAAGGACAAACTGCATGAACTCACGGCTGGAGTGGGGAAGCAGCAAACAGTTGGGTCTTGTACATCCCCAGTAAAGCCTGCGGACAAATCTCAGCATTCCCTTCCTACACCTCTTGAAGCAAAATTCTTTAATTATTTTAAAGTTCATGCTAAAACAAGGATGACATTGACCGGAGAACTAATCGAAATAGCAATGGATAAAAAAAATTTGGGTTATGAATATGCATTATTGCTCGATGCTAAGGAAGAACTGGCAGAAGTTTTTCTCATGGTGCGTGGATCAGTCAAACTGTTATTAGTGTATATATCAGGTACAACATCCAACTTTAAAGTATACATTTTTTTTATTCTTTCACCTAAATATTGAAGTTATTGTTAATCCATTAATTTGTATACGTTTTAATTCAAGGTCCTTGTATACTGAGATACTGATCCCAGAAGAACGAACTGAGAGGTTTGTGTTCTTATGCCCAGAGAAAACAAATTTTCAATTTCAATCTGGGAAAATGGCAGTATATATATCTGAACGCTTGGCATTAGCGAAGCCAGGTGTTGAGACCATATTTTTGTCACCTTGCAACCTAAGGTGAGTCATTTCTTTAATTTAATCATATATCACACACACACACACACACATATATACATATGACTTAATTAACGATACTAAATTTTGTGAAATGTGATTACCTGCTAATTAGGATTTCCTTATTCAACATTTTTTTAGGAGTCATTGGGTATTGTTAGCGATCAATCCCAATGAAGACACAGTGTACTATTTAGATCATTTGCGTTCTAGTTTGAGCAACCGCAAAGAAATGAATGATACGTTCAATAAGTAAGTATATATATGTATGTATTGGAATGAGTTCTGAATGTGAAATTGAGGTAGAAAATTTCTGCACTAATTAATATATCTAATTGTGTGTTATGACTCAGGGCTTTGACAATTCATCGAGGACTAAATAAGTCCCGATTTTATAAATCATACGACAACTAAGTGGATAACTATAGGTATTATCAAAATTGTTATGCAATTATTTAGTTTAAAAATTAAAAATATTTATTTGTAATATTTTTGGTTTTTTAGTGCCCCCGCCAACCGAACTTCAATGATTGTGACTATTACGTCATGTAGTTTATCAAGGATATTGTTGTTCAATGATTGTGGCCTCAACCATCGGTATCATTTAACGTACGACAGGTTGACTTTACCTACGGCTAAATCCGTCGGAAACGCCGGTTTTTCTGCGACAGGCCGTCAGTAAACAGCCGTCGGTAACCAGGCTTTTTCTTGTAGTGCAAAAGAGGTATATAATTTCTATTCTAATTTATATAAAATAATTACTCTTTCATTTGACCATTTGCGTACTTAAATTTTAATATGATTTATTTATCATTTCACAGTATATTCCTGAATGTAAATACGATTCATATTCTGATGTTCAAATTGCCCAATTCAAGGAAGAGTGGTGTCGTTATGTGGCTGAGAAGTTTGTTTTAAAACTATGATCATTGTGTATACACATTATAGTAGTAGTTAGATGTATGTTGTTCGCCCATGTGAGACATTATTTTGGTTGGCATTGTTTGTTGTAATTATACAGATACTTATGTTATTTTGGAATGTCCATGTTTTAGGGGAGATTTTGCCAAAATTTTGGTAGAAATATCTTTCAAATGTAATTCTCTAAAATATTGTAATTCCATTTTGTGATAACTTTTGTGAATTAATATGCTATTATTATTATTCGCCTCATTCTTATATTCAGAAACATTTGTTGAACAGGCTGGGTTTTAAGGATTAACAGTAACCGTAACTGTAAAATACTGCAACTGTAAAAGAAAAAAAGGAGAATAGCTAGCGCTTCCTTAAGAAAGTGTTATCTGTTGTTGAGAATAGATAGCGCTTTTTCAAGGAAGCACTATCTATTCTCAGAAATAGACAGCGCTTCTTTTGATTAAGCGCTGCTTAAATCTCAGAATAGACAGCGCTTCTTTGAAAAAGCGCTATCTATTATCAGGAATAGATAGCGTTTTCTCAAAGAAACGCTAGCGATTCCAATTTTCACTAACGCTTTCAAAACGCTGTCTTTTCGAGCCAAGATCACTAGCGGGTGAATAGGTAGCGCTTTTAAGCGCTAGTGAAGGCAAAAAATAAGCGCTATCTAATCTCAAATCTGCTATAGTGAAATTTTTATTTTTACCCCTCTAACATTACAGTTTCACCTACTGCCCAAAATTGCATCGTCTCTCTCATCTCACTCGCCCAAATTGGTCTCTGACAAAAACACAAAGATATATTTAGTTCTTGAGAAATGAAAAATATCAATTTAGTTCTCACAAATCTTAAATTTCGGTCAAACTAATCCTTTTTAAGATATTTGTAGGGACACTTTATTACCTAATTTGATCGGCATTTGAGACTATTAAATAATAAATTGATATTTTCTTTATTTCTCAGGGACCAAATAGGTCTATGTGTTTATTGTGAAAGACAATTAGAGTCTTTACTCATTTTATTTATAAACAACAAACATAAAACTCATTTTATTGTTTTTTCAAAAATTGGAAACAAGGCCAACTACGGCTATCTAACATAGGGAGTTTTGGCAGTACCTAATTTATTGTTAATTTCATTTTTTTTGTCATTAACTTTGTTTATAAATTGTAAGAGCTAATGAATTTTTTTTGAAGAGGACACTGTCATCAAATTAGCAACAATCTTATGAAATTGAGTTAATATTGAAATTAATTTAGAAGAGTTTTTATCAGATTCAGGAAAGCGAATTAAAAGGTCATCATGTTATTCTAATATATGAGATAAGATACAAAAATAAACATATTAATATAAAAGAAAATATAATAATTATTAATTAAAGTTAAATGGTTTGCACTTACTGACCCCGGGTCCTAGATCAACCACTGGTGTCAGTTGTTGTTTCAGAAGAAGATTGTTTGGGTGGAGGAAGATACTGGAAGAGGGAAGAGGAAGAAGAAGAAGAAGAAGATGATGATTTTGGTTGAGGAAGAGAGGAGAAGAGGGATGAAGAGACATGAGGCATGATTTCAGTTGGTCCTTTGATTCGTCTACGACCTTTAAATCAGAATATCATAGTAAACTCTCCTGAAGATTTTGAAATTCCTTGTTCTGTGATAGCATCTTTAACGGGGTGTCATATTAAGGTCCCTTAACTCTCTATTTGTCGGTCCATACATGCCAACTCAATTTTATGATACCCACTCAATTTTCACTCCGATGGGGGTGTTATACTTGAGTTCTTTAACTCACAAATATTCTCTCTCTCTCTTCAACATCTCATATTCTCTCTACCACCTTTACATTATCAAATGCAAAAAAAAAAAATTAAATGAAATGAGACTCTCTCTCAAGGTTCCTTAGATATCGAACTCTCTAAAATTATGGAACCCAAAATCACATGTGGCACACCAAAAGAATATTTTATTATTAAGAAATCCCTAAGGAACCACAAAGGAACTCTCATTAAAGATGCTCTAAGGAGGAAAAATTAAAAATTGAGCATGGGAGAATAGAGAACACAAAATTGACCAGTCTCTTCCCTCTACTTCCCCATGTTGTTGTGCAACACTAATCTCACTCATTGAAATACGAAAGGAGAATGACAGAGGGGGCGAGAAAGGAGAGCAACAGATGGATCACATCGATGTCGGTTGGAAAATGAGATAGTGGACAGGAAACTACTATTGGCCCTTGTGACACCCTTAACCCCAACGTACTATTATGATATAAATAATGATTTAGTAAAGGTCTTTCGCAGAATGAAAAAAAGAGTTTTCCAAAATCTTTCACATATGGCCAAGAGCATCACGATTTCATACTCAAAGTCTTACATTAAATAAACCATAATCACGGATAATGTATATCATTTACAAAAATCCTCGCATCAAAATAAAGTTAACATAATAAAAAATATCCCTAGCTCGATGTCACATATATCAGAGCTATACAAATCCCATGCATTTGAAATGACAACTTGACTCAAAGTCGAAAGCAGGAAAACATAACATAAGTAGGCCTGAGCGTCTAAAATGGATCTGGCACAAGCAACTCCAAATTCACTCCTCTGCGACAGGATGTGGATCATCTACAAATAAGATACAATATACAAGAGACACACAATGCAAAATGGGTGAAATATGTCATAGTTACGTTAATATGGCATAGAGTATAAATAGATGTATCCAAACACAAACAATTCATATCAACACACAGTGCATGTATCAACTCAAGTCAATGTCATGAGGTATGGAAATGCAATGCTCTACCCCATTCTACTAAATATGCATATGGTGTCGATTTCTACTACTTTGGAAGGAATGACTAGGAGTACATGTTCAGTTTTTTGGATAAGAGTATCATAATGGTGAATACTCTATTACTCGACACACTCAACTAATCTTGATAATGCATGGTGATGGTCAGGGTAGCCAGGTATTTTAAGTATCCCTTGGTTCAACGGATCAATTCAGACATATTTAGGGGTTACGAACTTGTGCTTCTCACCCCTAAGGCCGATATATTATCCCTCTGGACTCACTCCAAGTGACCTCCACATTTCAATTCAATGATACCTTTCCCCATTATAAACATCTCATCAAATGATGCATGTCAATCAATCACATCACGTTAAGTTCCCTCTGAACTCCTCATAATCATAGTCATGGTTAGAGATGTACCATCTTAGCCCCCATAGGCTAGGTCAATATCTTATAAAGATATTACCCAAGCACCATCCTTGCCACACTAAGATAGGTGACTTGTCACAGTAATATCGATACATCACAAGTTAAGTCATGAATCAAATTAATATGTTAAGCACAATCATTACTTAGCACATTGATCATAAGACCTCAACCATCCATCTTTACACAATTGATCCCCTCTTCTAGTCTTACTTATAAGGCATCTAAGAGATATATCAATTGCCTAAACCATAACTATCATCAACTGACCTTAGAACACCACTTGAAAGGGTTAAAATGCGAAAACATGCCTTGTGTATCAATTCGGGAGGTCGATGAATCGATTCGGGGTCCCAAAACAATTATGTGAATCGCAGCATGCAATCATAAATTGATTCATGGCTCATGATTTCGATTCACAGACTGTAAAAACAACTTATGAATCGATTTATAAATCCATAAATCAGTTCACTGCAGAAAACTATGTTTTTCTGCGTTTTGCGAATTGGGGACCCCTCCTATGTAGTCCCACATTTATTCTAACATTCTAAACCTCATTCCAAGCGTTCATTAGGATTTCAAATCATTACCTAAGTCCTTTAACATCTAAACCATCAATTATACCTCAATATTTAACATTAAAACCTCTAAGAGCAAGCCCATTCACTCACACAATTGATCCAATGAGTCTCATATGTATTCTTTACAACTCCAACCTATAACCTCTAAACCAACAATTATGTACCTCCCAAAATAGACTCCTGAGCATCCTTACCATCAAGCACACATCATTCTCACATTCATTCATTCACTCAATACTTATCATGGTCATCCTTAACTTACGAAAACATCACACATCCATCCATGCTCACAACTAACGGCAACACTCCTTCTACGAGAACACCACATTCTGAACACCACACGAAGATTAGCTTATCAATCTTTCCACACACATCACAATGTACAAACCTCATGATCAAACCAACAAACACGTCATAGACATTACATATCAATCCAAATACATGAATGATCATTAAAATTACAAGGCACAACCAATCATCAAATTTTTGCATGGTCTATTGTAAAGCATAACCATCCAAATTAATCCATAAAACTGAGCATATAATAAAATCATATAGTCACATGCACATTCATACAAAAAGCACATTGATGGGGTCCAAGGCTAACCCCCATCCATCTACACTACTCCCATGCTCAAAACTACAATAATACCTCTTATATCTAATGAGAATTGTGCCAACCACAAGGGAGAAGGGAGACTCGGCTTTGCCTTCAATTCCCAAAATTCAACCACTATAAGTCATGGTTCAACCATGGAAGTCATCAAGATCATAATCCTACTCAAACCCTAAAATCAAAAGAGAGAATACTAAGGTTCTAAAGTCTCACCAATGATAAAGAGGGCAAGAAACTACAAGAAAAAAAAATTAAATTAGTCACAAAATTTAGAAAGTGAAAATATGAAATTTGTCTCTAATTTCGTCACTAAATTTCGTGACGAGGAAATTAGAGAGGTGATTTCATTTTTTCAGTCTCTAATTTTGGTCAGTAATTCTATTTTTTCTAGTAGTGAATTAATCATTCCTCTAACAAGATGGTAAATGAAACTTGATGAGACTCTAATGGCTTCTCCTTGGACGATCAACTTCTCTAATGGAGGTCAGGGTTTCTTTGAGAGAGATGATGAGAGGACTAGGGAGCACTTAGTGGAAGTTTAGGAAGTTGAAAAATGATAGCTCTTAGTGGGGATTAGTGTAATCAGGTGTCTAGGACTGATTAGGCTCGATTTGGCCTCACAGGCCAAGCCCAAAACGTTGAAATGTGTAAAAACGCATTGTGCATCTTGTGAATCGATTCATGTGGGCTAAAAATCATAAAATGGTTTTTCTGCTGTTTTAAGGTATGGACTACCCTTCCTACGCTATCCTAACTCTAAGACACGCTCAAACACATATCGAAACACATGATAAATCTTCAAATGTATACAAACATCAAAGAGGAAAAAATTGAGGGTGTTACAGCCCTCAAACAGTGACTCCGACAGAAGGGAAGAAGAATAGGAAAGGATTTGATGGGGATGACACACAATTACATCCCGTGGAACTTAAATCTACAGAGGGTGAAGAGAGAATCTAGGTGACAATGGAGGGCATAGAGGAAGAAAGTGTAGGAAAATGGGTGGGGAGGATACGAGAAAGAGGAAAGAAAAATAGACCATTATTCCCTTATCAATACGAATGGTTGGTAAATAAAAAAAATTTATTAAAAACATATCTAACTATGGTTGTATGTGATGTGTACTGTGTACCTTCCCCCCCCCCCCCCCCGGCACACACAACAAAAAAAACATAATACCACATAGAGCTGTCAAAACGGGACAGCCTGGCCAACCTCGGATTGTGGGTTAGGTGAGTTAACTCACCACGGGTTGAGGATCTAATGAGCCGGGAATATACCAACCCAGCTAGACCCATACCGAGTAAGATTAATTTGTTGGCTCATCCGATTTTCAAAGAAATTTAAAAATGCCAAAAAAAAATCTAGATATATGAAAAATAAAATAAAATAATATTTTATATAAGTTTCTGTAAAAAAAAACAAACAACTGAATAAATGAATTGTGCAATAGAAAACAAAATAAGTTAAATAATAAAAGAAAATAACTAAAACATAAGATATTTTATTAAAAAATTTGATATTTTTTAAATGGTTGGGTCAGGTAGGTTGCCCCGGCTCGACCTGGGGATAACCAACCTCAACCCGTGGGTTCAGTGGGTCGACTCCTGATAAGCCAAGATCTTGGTGAGCCGTGACTTTTGCAACCCAATCCATCGAGGGCAGGTTAGTTCACAAGTCACAACTCATTTTAAGGGCTCTAATACCACATATAATTTGTATATGCTATTGATGACTCGCATGATTTAAAATAAATAAATAAAATGTAACGACTCCATACCCATATAATTTTATTGGCCATTGGTACCCAAGTAACTTGGAACAATAAAAAGAACTCATTTTTATCCAATGTACCATGTCATCACACTACAAGAAAATACGGGCGTACCGACGGCCTCTCCGAAAAGCCATCAGAAACGATAAATTATTGACGGCCTACCAACGACCATTAGGTCGTTGGTAAAATGGGTGTCACAAATGATTACTGACAGATTTTATTTTACCGTCAGTATTACCGACGGGCTCCCGTCGGTTAACATCCGCCCGTAATTTCCGACGGACAAGGTCGTCGGTAATGCCAGGTGGTGATTACCAACGGCCATACCCGTCGGTATTCTTAATTTTTTTTCCCGAATTTAATTAAATAATTAATTAATTTATTTATTTAAATTAATTTATTTAATTTATTTAATTTTTATTTAATTAATTAATTTTTATTTAATTTTTAAATTAATTAATTTCTTTAATTAATTTAATTAACTATTAATTTATTTTATTTAAATTGATTAATTTTAATTATTAATTATTTATTTATTTAGTTATTTAATTATTAATTTATAAAAAATCTGATAACGTAAACTAAAAAAGAAACGTAATAAATAATTAAAATATCCGAACAAACATCAGTAATAATCCTGGTAGTCCTGATCATGATCGAGACGCTCTAAACCATTCGCGTCAACAACATCATCAGTACCAGGAGGCGGAGGCGGCAGAGGCGGAGGAGGCTGCTGGTGACCTAGCATCTGGTACATCTATTCCTGTTGCTGCAGCACCTGAGCCAAAATGGCATTCGTCTGACGGGTCTCCTCCTCGGAAGCGGCCACTTTCTGCCTCAGAGCAGCTAACTCCTGCTCATCCGTGGCAGAGCGACGACTGGCACCACCACTACTCGATGACTCTCCGATGTGGAAGCGGTTGGTCCCTTTCTTGTAGTTGTTGGCATGGTTTCCAGCACCGTATAGGCGACCCTTCTTCTTACCACCAATAACATCTGCCCAAACCCTGAGCGGTACAGACGGATCCTCAGGGCTCTGAGACGGGGAACATCATGATGACTGAAATCTAATCTGAGACATCCTCGCCTCAAACTCCTCCTGTCAAACATAAACAAATAAGTCAATTTTTTTTTGTAAGAAAACAACATAAACATTATTAAAAAACTATTCATTATATTTTATAATTACCTGGGTCCGCCTCGACCGATCATCAACAAAATCACTGGTACTCCTCCTAATATGAGTTGCACGATGGAGCTCGTGCAACTGTACCTCTCTATGCAACCTCTTCGACTGTAATTATTTAATAAAAAACCTTAAATAAATAATAAATAATAACTAACAATAATAATAATAATAATAATAATAATAATAATAATAATAATTATTATTATTATTATTATAATTACATAACACGTACAAGTCGAGCTGCGTGCTGCGCCTGACTAACGGAACCTCCGGTGTGCAAGCTCCCACCCTTCTCAGGGGCTCTGTTCTTCTTGGCCTTTGCGCAGATGGATTTGTACTCAGCGGAGCGCCAGTGCTCTCCCAGCTGTTTCCAGAGAGTATCCCCTATACAGTGGGGCTGTCCCCTGCGGCGGGCATCTCTAAGCATATCAGAGAGGCGGTGAGAGGCCTTCATATGGAAGTTCTTCTCGATTTGCCCCTCATCCTCTTCCTCCTGTATCAATATAATACATTATTAAACATAATTGAAATTTATGAAATAAAAAATTAATATGCAACAAAATAAAAATTACAACTTACCCCGAAAGATTTAAACATATGCCTCCGCTCCTCGTCCTTCAATGTCCCCCAAGTGGGCCAAAACATGTGGTAATTATCCTTAAATACTATTGTGATAGCGTTCGCAGCTGGCTTTGAGAGAAGGAACCTGAACAATAAAAAGATGTCAAACAAATTAAAATATATATATATATATAAATTATTAATAATTAGAAAAAAATGTAAATACTTACCCTTTACCAGCCGGCCTGATAATAACTCGGCTATCATGCAGCATCTCAAGATCCTCAACGACCTCCTGCTCAGCCTCCTGCTGCTCAGCCTCGTCTTGCTCAACCCCGGTTTGATCAGGTGTATGGCCCGTACTATACTCATGCTCGGACTGATGAGTATCGGGCACCGTCTCAGGCACAAAATGGGAGGAAGAAGTGCCATGTGTCTGCTGAAACCCCGGGTTGGGGATCATGTAAATGGGAGGCAAATGGGGTGTCGGTGCAGAAGGTACTGGAGGCTGTGTAGGTGCCAAATATGACGTAGGCTGTGTAGGGGCCAAACGCGCTGGAGGCTGTGTGGGCATAGATGTACGCGGACGTTGTGTGGATGACAACGTCGAAAAGCCACAGCGTCACGCCTAATAATGTTCGGCCTCCGACGACGGGGGGGTTGATGGCAATGGCCTTCCCCTTCCCTTTACCACAGTGGTCTGGGGGTCGAATCCTGATCTTGATGCCATATGTCTATACAGCAAATCAACAGTAACAGTCATAAAATATTATATTTAAACATAACAATATTAAAAATGAATTACATAAAAATAAACAATAATTTATGAAAATAACTGACAAATTAAAATATATTGTTAGACATTAATTTCTCTAATTGTAAAAAGTTAAACAATTTCATTCTACCCATTCTGCCCACTCTACTTCGATATCGTCTTCAGATCTTGATGGTTCTGCCACTTCTTCATTTAATTCCTCATCTCCATCTACATCTTCATATGTGATTGGATTGTCACGTAGTCGAGAAATGGGTTTCACTTCATTTACTACGTTGACATGAGACATCTCATCCACTTGATAAGCCACTTCTTCCTGTGGATCATCTGCTTCAATGCGACCCCTTGGTTTTGTCTTTATTGGAACACACCAACCTAGTTTGTCCCTTCGAGTTGATGGATAAGGGACATAATACACTTGTCTTACATGTTGTGCCATGATAAACGGATCAAACATTTGGTATCTTCTGCTCATGCATATCTCCACAGTATTATATTTTCGATCCACTCTTGTGCCTCTACTTGACGGATCAAACCAATTACAATAAAATAGCACTAAACTTTTAGTATAGTCTAAAGTATTGTATGCTAGTTCATATATATGTTGAATCACGCCGTAAAAGTCGTCTTCGCCTCCATCTATGACACTTTTTACATAAACTCCACTGTTAATTGTTTTTTCCCCATCTGTTTTTGACTGGGTTTGAAATTTGTATCCGTTTACGAAAAATGTTGCCATTCTATTACACGTGATTTAGGACCATAAGATAAATTTGTCAAGTGTTTGATTTTAGGCGATTCTGCCTCACTGTACACCTGCATATACACCATATGCAAACAAATTATGGTTTCTTTTTTCAAACAATCTTTTGTATTTTCAAACAATAAATAGTTCAAATAGGACTAAAAATACATACTTGGTTCATAAACCACGTTGGGAAATATTCATGAATATAGGCAGAAGAGTCTTGTTCACTTGTGGGCTTAGTTAACAAGAATGTCCCGATCAAGTCATTATCAAACAAATGATCATGAGTAGTTGTGGATAAAATAAATTGAAAGTGGTCAAAATGATACATACGTAAGATATGGTGACACTTAGGTACAGTTGATCAACACGTGAACGTGGGCTGACTTGAACTCTTCTCCCGTTAACCAGTGAGTCAGCTCTTTTCCAGCATAACGACCGGGAAGGAAAAATATTGATAAGGCTAGCGGGTATCTTTCACTTTCAATTTCTATTTCATTCCTATTATTTGTTGGTGTCAACATGAAGTTAGTAAAACAATGGGAACTGAAATGGATTGTCTCACGGTGTAAGTAAGTTGCACAAATAGATCCTTTAACCCTGGCCTTATTTTTCACCGATCGTTTTGAGTCACCCATAAATCTATAAAATTAAAATGTTGTTGATAAAAATTGACACATTTAACCCTTCAAATGAATATTTATATTAAAAAATATTTTATTATATTACCATTCGAATGGATACATCCATCTGTATTGAACCGGTCCACGAAGTCTAGCTTCATGTGCAAGATGCACTGGGAGATGCTCCATAGAGTCAAAGAAACCAGGGGAAATATTCTCTCTAACTTACAAAGAATGACTGGTATGTTCTACTCCATCTTTATAAGATCATCCTCTCTTAATGTCGCAGAACACAAATCTTTAAAAAATTGGCTAAGTTCAGTAAGTGGATTTAAAACATTTGATGGCAAGGAACTAAATGCAATAGGAAGTAAACACTCCATGAATACATGACAATCATGGATTTTCATCCTAATCATGGTTCATTTGTTCACATCGGCACATCTTACCAAATTATAAGAATAACCGTCTGGCATCTGAAGTTCTTTTTGAACGTGAACACAAGAAGGGGGGTTGAATTGTGTTGAAAACTTTTCGCAAACTTTAAGTTAAAAACACTTTAGAACACTGGATTTTGAATCTGTTTGAAATCGGATGCTAGAGTATGACCAGACGCTGGAAATAAAGTTTATGAAAACTTGTTTTTATGCGCAGGATAAAAGTAAATGTAAAGCAGTAAAGCAAGAGACACAGAGATTTATACTAGTTCACCACCAACCTGGTAGCTACGTCTAGTCCCTTCGTTCCTGAAGGAATTTCCACTATAATCAACTGATTACAAATTTCCTTAAGAGTATTCTACTGTCACAAACTTGACAATACTCTTAACTTCTCAAAATGACTCAGTACGTTCGAACCTTTGAGGAACAAAGCCTTAACTAGGCAGAACAACTTTTAAAAGTAATATTCTTTTGAATACAATCAAATAACTCTCACAGAGAGGATGAAAAGATTAAGCATAAAAACAAATAACTTTCTAAAAGAAAGAATATCAGACGATGAGGTTCAGTTTTTGGTGCCCAGAAACTTGGCACGAAACTTGATTGCTCACTTGAATAATAGCTCTTTCAGAATATAGTTTCTAGCAGTTTTTGGCAACCTTCTTTCTATGAATACCTTGGGGTATTTATAAGAGTCTCTGAGGGGTATTACCGTTGCAGTAAATTTCAGCTCCATATCATTGAGTGAGGTATTTTGAAATGCTGTCATTTTCTTCCTTTCCAGAGAATATCAAAATAGTATATATTACCGTTTTTGTACTATCTGCATTTCACAATTGCCTTGTACGAATTTTGTCTTATATCAAAGGTGTCACCTTTGATACCTCGTACATCAAAATGAGCACACAAAATCAAATTCGAATTCCGTTCCAAAATAGCTGAGGTAGAAGAGCACAAACGTGACCATCACGTGATTCATTAAAAGACCAGATGCTCGCTCAGAACAAAGACGGACGCTCACGGCAATTGAGTAATCCACGTGTCAAAAAATAATACTACCGGACGCTCGCTATACACAAGACGCTGGAGTGAACCGGATGCTGACACACATGGAATGTATTCAATTTCTTGTGAATTTCTCCTTCTTGCTTGAGTGACTTATAAAGCGTAAACAATTTTAATACCTGCACACTTCAAGACTTATTAGAAGATAATTTGTTCACTTGCAAGTACTTTGTTATCATCAAAATTAATGAGGGTCCAAACTTCTCAATCGTTTAGGTTCCAACAATCTCCCCCTTTTTGATGATGACAAATATGCAAGGTTGATGAACAATTTAATTGTAAAAAAATATTTTCAAGGGTCTCCCCCTGAGTTTAACAACTCAGATAAAATTAAATAATTCAGGTATCAGAGCAATTTATAACAATTAGAGCATTGTGATCGCAAAAGACATACAAGTATCAGAGCATATATTCAGTTAAACGATTAGAACGGATGCTGAGATCATTGTACCAATACCGAATATACTCAAACAATTTTCGAGAATCTGATGCTGAAATTCATTGCACCAATTATTATAAAATTGTGCCAACAAATGATTAAAGATTATCAGAGCACAAGACAATGAATATCAATGAGTATCAGAACAACAAATCACATACAATGAATATGTTATGAAATGATTTATGCATGACATGTGTGATACTTCAGCGTGTTCATCAGACTTTTAACGTGTTCATCAGACCTTTTCTTTTACTCCCTCTTTTGTCATCAAACAAAAAGAGTGTAATCAACATCATAGTCAAAACAGTAAGTAATAATACTAGAAAAATTTGAATTGTACCAAAAAGTTAGATCATTCAAAATATGAACCAAGAAAAAAAATTGTACCAAGTTAACAGTAATACAAAATAAATAAAAAATGAAATGTTTTTAAGGGTTTGGTGGAGGAGGAGGAACAAGTTGATTGAAGCGTTCCAAGAGAAGATTCACAGTGCTTTCTAGCTGCTACACCTTCTGATTTGTAGCCATGATAGCTTCAAATTCAGCTCTAGGCAAGATGACAACATCATTATTTGCAGCAGGAGGAGCAGAAGAAGGTTCAGCTTCTGGAACAGGTTCAACAATAGTAGCTCGTTGAGATTCCATCTTCTGGTGCTCTGCTAACACTGCCTGTGACAGTCTCAGTTTCAAATCCTTTCTTTCATTGATCTTCTGAAAGACACCATCATTTGGTAAGCTCCATTTGATGATATTTCCCAATTTCTGTTTCTCAATTTCCATAGACAATTCCCATCTTTGCACAATCTCTTCAGGGTAAAGTATACGCAGAAAGATAGTTTCCCTGTGCTTAAGCAGATCTTCAACATATGCATCAAATTTTGTAAAAGCATCTTCTCCAAAATTGCTTTTTATAAAGATTCTCATTCCATCAAAAATGAAGATAAGTCCTTCATTTTCAGCTAGGTACAATCTATGCAAATTCTCCTTATCATCTTTTTCAATATTGAGAGGCCTGAGACGAGGTAGAATGGCTTTGTCTTTCCAAGACATAGGCATGTTACTCCAACTTAATCCAATATCGAAGTATTTGCAAATAGCAGCCCATTGATCTTCTATTTTCATAACACTCAGAGGCCTAATAACAGAACACATAAACATGTCATCCAGATGAATAGTAGCTAGGTTTGTGTCTATTACCCTACTGATTGAGCCAACAATAGGGATGGTTGCCTTTTATGCATTATAGCAGCCAGAAGAGCCAGTTCTCTAATCATCTCTTTTGATGAGGTTTAGATATACACGCCGAGCATGGTCTTTAGATAGCTTCTTAACCGGAAGCTCAGAGAATGCTTTAACATCGTATTTCCTAGGAGCTTCTTCATACTCCTTGAGACCAATAGATGTTGGAAGTTTACTAGAAGCTGGTTCTTTCCTTTTACCAGGGTAGCCATCTTTGCCTATCAGGCACAATCTTCACAGACGCAGAAGCAAGATCTTTGTTTAGGAAAACCAGTTTCATCTTCTTCATTTCAAGGCAGTGAGCCATGAATGATTTCACATCATCTGTGATCCATCTTCTGTATTCCTCCAGAGTAAGAGGTTCATGTTGTGGCAGAACATGAGGAAGATCAACAGAGAAAGGAATAATTCCTCTGACCATCTTCCACCAAATGACCTTTCCATTTTCTCACCATCTTCAGAGACAGTGAGGCTTGATCGAGGGGCAATCTCCAGTCTTGCAACCCCAGAGGTGAATGTCTTCAAGTGCCACATAGAAAGGCAATCATAGATGGAATGATACACTTATTCTCTTACAAACCGTGGTTTGTTTATAGATGACACAAATTTCTTGGTACCGTAGTAGTTGGTAGGTTTGAGAGTGAGAGAAAGTGGGAGAGGGAAAGTCACCTTGACTTTGTATGTTTTGGTTTGGTTTGGAGAGATTTTGAAGAGTAGGTTGAAAGGGTGAGAGTGGAGTGATGAAATGTATGTAGCGAGTGATGTGTTTGATGAGGTAGAGGTTTGTGGTGAGGGAAATGTAAGTGTTTTGGGTTTTGTGGTTAATTGGGAGGTTTGTGGTTCGGTGGATGGAGGTTGTTGAGTGGTGAGGATAAGGGCTTGTGTTTTGGTTTTCTTGGCTTATGTTTTGGTGAATGATGGTTGTGTGGAGTGTGTTTGTGGTGATGCAGAGAGTGGTGGTGCAGAAATAGTATCATCAAAGTCAAAGGTAGTAATTGAGTCATCAATTGTAAAGTCTAGTACCTTTGGATTAAGCTTCTCAGAATGCCTAACAAATCTCTTCCTTTTTCCTTGTGGAGCAGCAGCAGGAGGAGGAGGTGGAGGAGCTTGCTTCTTAGGGCCAGACGCTGAAACAGGCTTTTCAGCTTCTGCCTTTCTCTTCTTCTCCACAATGCTTCTGATGGGGACTCGGTCATCATCATCTTCTGGTACAGTTTTACCTTCTGGTGCAGGAGGCACCTTCTGCTTTTTGCTTCTTGTCTCCCTTGCTGGAGACTCACCAGTTCTCTTCACACCAGATACTGAGCTTCTGGTGGGTTTTGCTTCAGCTACTTCACCAGCTGAAGCACCAGCTTCTTCTTCTTGTTGCTCCTGTTTTACTTCCTTCATTCTTTCACCAATTACCAGCTGCATTCTTACGAAACTGTATACACCGAATACATCAGGATGCACAAAAGCACCAACACCAAAGTACTTTTCCCTTTCTTTTCCTTCCAAAGCTCCAAGCTTTTTGGGAATACCAGCTTTAATCAAAAGGGCAGTAAGACGAACACCATAGGGTATCTTCTTGTAGATGTTTTTCTTTTCTACAGTGCCTTTCCTCGAACTCATAATAGCTTGAACCAGATTGTTGTAGACCAATCTAGGCAGGTTCACCTTCTGTCTTGCCAGGTAATTCCTCATAATGAACTTCTGCTCATAGTTCACTATGTCACTAGACCCAGTCTTCAGAAGAATACTCTTGGCTATGATATTGTGAAGTACTCTGAAGTGACTCTTCAGATGCCTGGTAGTAGGAGTTTCCCCAGATTCCTTCAACTGCATATAGTTCTCAAACAAGGCTTCATTCACTTTCTCCATGCCATAGAAAGTTTTTTCCCAGCCATTGTAAAAACTAATTCCTTCTAATGGACGACTAGTAATATCAGCAATGTCGCTGAGTGAACTCTAACTGAAATCCACTGGCATAGCCTCCGATTTTTCCATCAAGAAAAGTAATATTTCCCTAAAATTCTTTAATAGCAGTAACCATAACTTCAACAGAAGAACTCGAAAAGAAATATCTTGACCAACCCATAGCCTCAAAACCTTCATCGAAGTTGATACCATAGACTTTGAACTTCTCCAAATCAATATTGTTCTCATTCAAAAGCATTGCTTCTTTCATGGTGTCGTAGATAGCAGAGTATTCTCCGACCTTAACATCAGTCATGGTTGCAGTTGGAGAGTATGTGATGGAGGTTTAGGGTTTTAGAGAAATCAAACATAGAGAGAGAGAGAGAGAGAGAAAAAGCAGTTTTTGCAGACAAAAACAGAGTGAGTGTGGAGCGAAAGAGGTGGAGTAGTGGGAAAGTTTTGATAAAATAGTACAGTTACTTTTTCAACACAAGAAGAGGGGTTGAATTGTGTTGAAAAATTTTCGCAAACTTTAAGTTAAAAACACTTTAGAACACTGGATTTTGAATCTGTTTGAAATTGGATGCTGGAGTATGACCAGACGCTGGAAATAAAGTTTATGAAAACTTGTTTTTATGCGCAGGATAAAAGTAAATGTAAAGCAGTAAAGCAAGAGACACACAGATTTATACTAGTTCACCATTAACCTGGTAGCTACGTCTAGTCCCTTCGTTCCTGAAGGATTTTCCACTATAATCAACTGATTACAAATTTCCTTAAGAGTATTCTACTGTCATAAACTTGACAATACTCTTAACTTCTCAAAACGACTCAGTACGTTCGAGCCTTTGAGGAACAAAGCCTTAACTAGGCAGAAAAACTTTTACAAAGTAATATTCTTTTGAATACAATCAAATAACTCTCACAGAGATGATAAAAAGATTAAGCACAAAAACAAATAACTTTCTAACAGAAAGAATATCAGATGATGGGGTTCAGTTCTTGGTGTCCAGAAACTTGGCACGAAACTTGATTGCTCACTTGAGTAATAGCTCTTTCAAAATATAGTTTCTAGCTGTTTTTGGCAACCTTCTTCAATGAATACCTTGGGGTATTTATAGGAGACTCTGAGGGGTATTACTGTTGCAGTAAATTTCAGCTCCATATCATTGAGTGAGGTATTTTGAAATGTTGTCCTTTTCTTCCTTTCCAGATAATATCAGAATAGTATACATTACCGTTTTTGTACTATCTGCTTTTCACAATTGCCTTGTACGAATTTTGTCTTATATCAAAGGTGTCACCTTTGATACCTCGTACATCAAAATGAGCGCACAAAATTAAATTCGAATTCTATTCCAAAATAGCTGAGGTAGAAGAGCACAAACGTGACCATCACGTGATTCATTAAAAGACCAGATGCTCGCTCAGAACAACGATGGACACTCACGGCAATTGAGTAATCCATGTGTCAAAGAATAACACTACCGGACGCTCGCGATACACAAGATGCTGGAGTGAACCGGATGCTAACACACATGGAATGTATTCGATTTCTTTTGAATTTCTCCTTTTTGCTTGAGTGACTTATAAAGCGTAAACAATTTTAATACTTGCACACTTCAAGACTTATTAGAAGATAATTTGTTCACTTGCAAGTACTTTGTTATCATCAAAATTAATGAGGGTCCAAACTTCTCAATCGTTTAGGTTCCAACACTTTTATCCACCGACAAACTGACTTTGCTTCCTCAGCAGTTAAAGAGTAACATACTTTGGGTTTCAGGGTTTTCCCATCCGACTGAGTCGTCAAATGCAAGTCCTTTCGCCTACATTAAAGTGGTAAGTCCAGTCTGGCCTTATCATTGTCTTTTTTTTTTCCTCTAACATTCATCACTGTGAGAAAAATATTGTCAAAAAAGTTCTTCTCAATGTACATAACATCAAGGTTGTGTCTCAATAAATTATCTTTCTAATATGGCAGATCCCAAAAAATACTTCTTTTTGTCCAATTATGCCATTGTCCATATCCTTCAAATCGATCCAATTCACCATAATCTGTGATTTTTGGCAGATCCATAACTCTACTCCAAATTTGTTCGGATGTCAACCTTTAGGACGAGCCATCTAATTCAACTTCCCCCTTCTTGAAGGTGTTCTTATTCCGTCTAAATGGATGACCACTGGTAAAAACCTGCGATGTGAGTCAAACTAAGAACTCTTCCCCCCGAATTTCAAGGTAAAGGCCTTTGTATGCTCCATGCAATGGGGACATGTCATTTTACCATGAGTACCCCAACCAGACAACATGCTATATGCAGGGAAGTCATTAATGGTCCACATCAGAGCTGCCCTCATTGTAAAATTCTTCTTTCGTGCAATATCATAAGTCAAAACGCCATTCCACAACCTTTTGAGATCGTCAATGAGAGGCTGTAAATAGATGTCAATACCATCTTTTAGATTATCTGGACCTGGTATAATATAAGTCAAGAACATATAAGGCTTAGACATGCACATTTCGGGAGGAAGATTGTATGGGGTAACAATAATTGGCCAGCAAGAATAAGGTTTCGCCGTCGATTGGACATACCGGGTAAAACCATCAGAGCATAAGCCAAGTCGTACATTACGTGGATCTGCTGTAAATTCGGGATGCACACGATCAAAGTGCTTCCAAGCTTCACCATCAGATGGGTGGCGCAACATACCTGAAGTGCTTCTATTCTCATAGTGCCACGTCATTTTGTCTGCAGTGTGTTGATGCAAACATTCTCGGCAGCCTTGGAATAATTGGCAAATAAAACATTGCCTTCACTGGAACTGATTTTTGTCTACCCTTCCCATTATCAGTGTGTGAAATATACCTTGGCTCACCACAAAATTTGCATTCAACTAGTACGCCATCGTTTTTGCTGAATTCATTGTCGTAATATAACATACACCTTCTCACACAACAATCAATCCTTTTAGATTCCAACCCCAACTTGGACACTAAGCTTTTAGCCTCGTAATAACTTTTTGGCAAACCATCTCTGATAGGTGATGAGTCCAACATCATCTTCGTTACGAGATCCAAGCACACATCCGTAGCACGACAGTTGGACTTAAGAGCTAAAAGCCTCACAAACATTGATAACTTAGAGTCTACAGACCCCTCAAACAACGGCTTCTTTGTTTCTAACAAGAGACTATAAAATTTTTGTACTGTCTCATTTGGAAGTTCATCTGTGTCATCATATTGTTGCTCCTCGAATGATACGTTGACCCCCAAGGCATCATAAACCATATCTTGCATCAATTCAATTTGTTCACCATATCTCGTATCTACGCAACTGCTTGAAGCACCTGTGCAATTATCACCAACCCCTAAATCAACCTGAGGCAACTCTTCATCATGTCTAGTCCAAATCCAGTAATTAGGCCTAAATCTAACTCTCTGCAGGTGATACATGACCTCACCTGGGCTCTTAATCCTTCTGCAATTGCAATTAAGGCACGAACATCTAATCCCTCCATTATTTGTGAAATCTTCATGTGCCATTGCGGCTTAGACAAAGTGATCAACCCCATCGCAAAAAGATTGTTTCAAACCTCCTCTCCCTGGATACAACCTATCGTACATCCAACTACGACTCGAAGGAAAAAATTCCATCTTCTGCATGTTAAAAAAATGACAATTTTAGCAGCACAATGTTCTTACAACCGCTCTCTTTCTTTAAATGGTATGACCCTATCCCATTCGAGGAAATTTTTTTTCAGAACTCGTATAATAGTCCTTCCTTAATTCTCATATCATATACTTGACAACATTTTGGCAGCATTTTCCATTGGTCTATGAGTACACTAAATGATTGCAGTTATGAATACCGCGATCAAGTATGCACCCAGAGAACAAAAGGAAATGAATCGAACAGAAATTTCATCAAATATAAATATACGAGAATTAAGCAATAACTATTATACGAGTAAAAAAAAAGTTTTTTCTCAAACTGTCCGACTTGGACAATTCAAGGTTCAATATACAATAAACACGTGGTACCCTAAAAGAGTACATGCACTCAATAATATATTGAACCTCAAACGGGAAGCTAAGGCTTTTCTCCGATACTAATAACAAGCATAGAAATAAAACAATAAACTAATTAAAATATATTTAATAAAATTTAATATCGGTTTTTCTCCGCCAGGCCTAAGTTGTTTGAGGCCTCAACATCAATTTTCTTTGCAAATCGTCCTACGGTACTCCTTGCCCTTCTCATAGCATGCTAATGTCTAGGGGATTGTGTTGGAACCTAAACGATTGAGAAGTTTAGACCCTCATTAATTTTGATGATAACAAAGTATTCACAAGAGAACAATTTATGTTCTAACAATTCTTGAAGTGTGCAAATACTAATAATACACATATTCTAAGCCACTCAAGCAAGAAGAAAGTAATTCTCAAGAGAAGGATACATTCCATGTGTCAGCATCCGGCTCATCCTTGTGAGCGTCTGGAATTTTCTCTCTATGACACAAAGCTTATGCAATTGCTACGAGCGTCCAAACTTCCGATTCTGAGCGAGCGTCTGAACTTCATTTCAAATCACGTGTTAGTCACGTTGCTGCTCTACCTCTCAGAAGTTTCTGGAACGGATTTCAAAATTGATTCTGAGCGCTAAAATTGTTGTACGAGGTATCAAAGGTGGCACCTTTAGCTATAAGACAAAAATCGTACAAGCAAGGTAGTACAAAAACGGTAATATGTACTACTGGGATATTCTCTGCAAAGCAAGAAAGAGACAGCGTTTTGAATTTACCTCACTCAATGGAAAGGAGCCATTTTTTACCGTAACGGTAATATCCTTGGAACTCCTATATATACCTCATGGTATCCATTGAAGAAGTAACGAACATACTGTGAAAAAGCTTGCTGATATTCTGCTGAAATATTACCTCATTTACTGAGAACAAGCACTGCTTCTGTGAGCAACCAAGTCTCGTGCTAAGTCTCTGGACTACAAGAACTGAACTCAGCGTCCGACCCTTTCTTTAAGAAAGTTTTTCTATAGTTGAGCTTAATCTTTTATCCTCTCTGTGAGAGTTATTTTTAACTGTATTTCAACTCACTTGTAAAAGTTTGTTTTGGCCTAGTTAAGGCTGTATCCTCAAAGGCTCGACTGTACTGAGTCGTTTTGAGAAGTTGAGAGTATTGTCAAGTTGTGACAATAGAATACTCTTGAGGAAATTGTAATCAGATTGATTATAGTGGAAAATCCTTCAGGAACGAAGGGACTAGACGTAGCTACCAGTTTGGTAGTGAACTAGTATAAATTTCTGTGTCTCCTGCTTTACTGCTTTCTATTCATTTCTATCTTGCTGTGTTAAAAACAAGTTTTATCAAACTGCTTCCAAATGTCCGATTATTCCCAGCATCCGGTAAACAAACGGTTTTGAAAAACGTGTGTTCTAAAGTGTTTCTTACTTAAAGTTTGCGAAAAGTTTTTAACACAATTCAACCCCCCCTTCTTGTGTTCACGTTCAGATTGTACCCTCCGATACCACGCCAAAAACACATTCATAACTAATCCTAAGTTTCTTTTAGTTCGTTAAACACGTTATGATCAAGTTTTCACAAAATCGGGGTGTGACACTAACCAATTCGCGATCATATCCCCTTCCTAGACTCTCAAATATAGGTAAGGAATACAAAATTACTCACTCACGTATATTTGTTAGCCAAAACATACATCACTTCAAAATTCCCTCTGTGGAGAGAACTATGAAGGAAATCAAAGAAATATGTTGGTGTGGGGGTCAACAGCCAACCCTTTTCCACCCAAAAAGAACTGACATTTCAAGCATCAAAGCATGATAGAAAAATATTCAAACATGCATCTATCTATCTATTTACATAAAAGTCACAAATCATACAGTCTCTAATTATAATTACAGTCCCTAATCATATAAAATTTCAATTAAACTACAGTTCCAATCATACAAAATTACTCGCACGATAAAAACTCATAACGAACCAACCTCGATCGCAGAGTAGTGGTAGAGGCACGAGCTGTGGTGGCGCGACGGAGTGGTGGAGGTGGCGGTCTCAGAGGCCTATGAAACAGAGCTTCTTCTGTTAGCAGAAACTAATAAACTATAAACAAGAATATCAAAACCACACCACAATATCAAAACCATCTAAACAACACACCTAATCCTCAAGAAATTTCCTAAACAATATATAGCACTATAAGAGTGGTATGGTATGATAAGCATGCACACAAGTAACTCATTATATTAGTTTTACAAAAGCATGCACACAAGCAGGCACTATTTCAAAGTCAGGAAATTATCAATTTATGCCATGTAAAATGCAATTCACTATTTGTTTTTAACAAGAACTTCCCTGAAAGAAAGATGTATAATTCCCACTACCACCTCTAAAGGCATTCAAGACAGAAGACAATCAACTTTATCAATTCAAAATGCACAAAAGAAGGGATGAAGTCTCAGGTAGTGAGCAATTCAAAATGACAAACACCACTCTCTCAGAAGTCAAAATCAATCATGCTGACCAACTATTTGAAGATATAGAACAACTTGATTGCATTAAACTGAAGTGGAGGAAAGACGCATTAATAACACAGGTACGCATAGTAAAGCACCAATCAAGACATGTTGATAAAACCTATAGAAGAATGCACACACACAATTGTAAACCTTTAATAATTATAACTGTAGCATAGTACTTACAAGTAAAACAGGAAATAAAAAGCGAGAGCTCACAGAAAAAAGGGTTCTTAATCCACGAGCAAGATTGCCAATAGCCTGGATAGCTTCAACAGCAACAACAATATCCACATCTGTAATAAGCTGCAAGCAAAAACTACTAGTTTAGATTTACAGACATGCATCAATGACTAAGATGCAAGTACAAACACAATGAAAATAGCCTATGTTTTGCATGAACAGCGAGAACAGAATAAAATATGCCGCTACTATTAAAACACAGATAACAAGTCGCGTTTTATTATCTTCATTTTCAACCATTAAAACTCATAACCCATTTTTTGATCTAAAAAATTAATCCTAAGTCACAATGCACCAAGTCACATAACACATGGGCCTAAAAAACATAAAATTAATCCCCACAAAAAAAATACCAATTTCAAAGCAGAACGAAAATAAGCAATGGGGAGAGAAGTGAGAGACATACATGGAAGAAGAAGAAGAAGTCGCAAGAAGCAAAAACAATAGTGTCGTCTGTGTAAGGTCACTGGCGGGAAAAAGAAGAGAGAAGCACTGGCTATAGGGTCAAAAGATACGCTGCTTTATCTATTTCTTGCCAAAACTGCAACATCACGCACACTGCCACATGAGCAATATAAACATAATATATAAAACTAATGACATAAATGTTAAAAAAATTAGAGTCATGTTGTAGCATCATATTAGAAAAAAAAATCAACTCCAATTTTGATTCCTCCCCCTTTACTTCCCAGCTGCAGAAAAAACTTACTCTAAAAGCACAACACAAAGCAATACGCCTCCCTGACCATGCTACTCCGTAGCAATATACACAACAATTATCTACATAAAGTGCCAAAGAATTGCAATAAACAAAATGCCAAAGAATTGCAATAATCAAAACAATCTGCCAATACTCAATAGATACCAAACACGGGAGCAGAGCAGACATCAAGCTCATCATACTGCTCATGAGGCTGCCAACCGTATCATTTTTACAGTGAATTAAAAAAGGGTTACAAAACATCAATTCAAATTGGGGTGCTGTTAGTAAAGTTTTGGGGTGCTGTTATAATGTCCCCAAAATGGCGAGACCCAAAATTGTTCAACAACAGATTGAGTCAACAAGCAACAGATTCACAGGTTCAACAAGTCAACAAGCAACCAAGCAACAAATTCATAGCAAACAAGCAACAGAAATGAACAGAATATACCACCCATTAATTGTGAAAGTGTCGTACCAAGCAAAGAATCATCCAGTTACAATAAACACAACCGGTGCATTAGACAAAGAAATGAACTGTAAATTATTAAACTCTTCACAGTTCCATGATTCTAATTTCATCAACACAGTTCCATGATTGTAAAAAAAGTGGAATCTTGAAATTATCGGATAGATGAGTAGTCGCGTGGAGAGTTGGGCACAGAGCCGCGAGCGATGCGACGGCAGAGATGTGTGGCGGTGCCAGACGGAGCTGTGTGGTAGAGAAGGGGACTAAGGCTGAGCGGTGTGGCGACACGTTTGCTGTGCGGCGGAGGAAGAGAGTTACCGAGGTGGACACGAACCCGGCCAAAATAGAGAAAGGGGGAGAAGAATCTGCGGACGGAGAAGCAGGTGGATCTGCTTTGTGGTGGTGGTCGTCGTTCTTGTGCTTCAACTCAATGAGGGTGGGTGCTGGCTGGTGGCGCCGGAAAGACGATCGAGAGAGAAGAGAGTAGAGAATGAAAAATAGAGGAGAAGGTCTCGTGGTCTGGGTGTAAACGAAGGTTACCGACAGCCTCATTAACTTTACCGACGGGCTAGCTAGTCGATAAACTATGTGGCATTACCGACGACTCTTTTTAAATACCGACGGTAAAGCCCGTTGGTAACCATTGATCGTTTTAATTACCGACGGGCTAGGCCGTCGGTATTTGAAAAATTGGAGGGAACCTAAAACGTGGTAAATACAGACGCGGGGATACCGACGGCTTATTACCGACAGCTAAAGCTCGTCGCCAAAAAACCGGATTTTTCGACGGCCAAATCCGTCGATAAGTCCCATGCATCCTACTTAGCGTACGACAGATTGGATGTACCGACGGCTTAAGCCATCGGAAAAGCCAGTTTTTTGGCGACGGGCTTTGGCCGTCGGTAATAGGTCGTCGGTATCCCCGCGTTTTCTTGTAGTGTCAATGTTATTCGAGGAGGGATCAAATGATTCTAGGAGTAACTATTGTCTTAGTTACTCTGCTAAATAAATCACTATAGACATTGAATTTTATCAATCAAACTGTTGAATATCGTCATATTACATTAACGATCATGCATACTACATTTTAGATAAATTAGACATGCGTAGCTATGTAATCATATGGTTAACATTTTACTTGTATTTTGAAAAGTATGTTATACGTTGAGTTAAAGTTATTTGATGAAGTATCAAATATTTTTAAATTTTTATGAAATTTTATGGAATTGATATACTTGATAAGAACTTCTAATTTGACGGTTCGATTGATGAAATTAAATATATATAGAGAGTTATTAAGCGGAGTAACTCAGACAAGAATTACTCCTGGAGTCATTTAATCTCTCCTCATGTTATTCTTATATCTAAATATTAAGCATATAAAATATGTTTTTACATAATCACTCATTAAAGATTTAAACTACTTTCACAAATTAACTCATAAACTCAAGTTTGTTGTTGTTGTTTAACTATCTTCTTGGTTAAAGATCATCTCCATTTCTTAAAAAAATAGATGGCTCCATTATGAGAGAGATAGACACATAGGTTTTTAAAGATTTAACTTTTTTTAAATGATAATTAAAATTTGATACACCAAATCTCTCATTTGTGTGTATCTCTCTCCTAAATGGAGCCCTCCATTTCTTTTGAGAAATGGAGATAATCTCAACTCCTTTCATAGTTGGTCGTGATACTTTGAACATTAGAACATGTTGTTGTAATATTTTGTTTGTTGTATATCTGTATATCTAACGATGAACGTTGAAAAGGAAAAAAGAAGAACAGATTAGTAAATTTGTAAAATATTTTTTGGTGCACTGAAATAACTATTCATATATAAATTTACTTGTCACTTTTTTAAAGAATAAAAAACATGTGACTTAACCGTTATATGAAAAATATTGAACATGTACACCATTTATATTAGGACACTCAACATGGGTGTAATTAAGAATTTACGGAAATAAAATAATATCTCGTGTGCCATTGGCATGGATAAGCCAACCACGCCTAGGAGCTGCCATCAGACCCGGCCACTAACGATCCATGACCCTAAATATCAAGTTAAAAATCAGCAAGAACACCTCAGTTGAAATTTCTTTAGTAGATTATTTTTCTTATCCGTGACTTATTTAATATAAAAATTTTATATTAAAATTGTTATATTTATTATTTTTTTATGTTAAATTTTTGGAATATTTTTTAATTAAACACTTTTTGGTACATTAATTAAACACTTTAAACATAGATAATTGCAATGCCAAAAATTGATTTCAATTTCATTATGTATTATTTTTATTCAATTTTTTTAAATACTTTAACTTTATGCATTTAGAGTGATATACTGATATTATTAAATTTCTTCAAACCTTAGGTCGGCGCCTATTCCGTGCATGTAGTGTAGTCATCTTCTCCTTTTTAATTTTAAAGATGGAAAACGGTCTATGAGGATACACAATGTGGGACGACCAAAGAGAAAGCTAACTTTATATAAAGCCTACTTCTGTCTATTGTAGAGGAAAACCATATGCTAGTGAAGCTAGATAGTACGTTGTAGCTACTTCCCTTTTGTAAACTTCATTGTTTATCTACTTTTGTAGTTGTAAAGTAGAACATGCATAACAGATTGCGTTAAAAGACCATACCAAATAGCTCTAGCGCAACGCATTATTGCATATATATCGAGGTCCGACTAATGGGCCGTGCAAGCAGTCCAATAGTACAGGGCCCCAAATTTTGGCCCAAATTTGAGGGCCCCAAATTTTTTGTTATATATACAATATTGCGTGACATATATCATGAATCATCGTGCGGTGCAGCGGTAGTTTCGTTTTTAGCAACCCCTGCAACCCGTCCTCGAGTCCAGCGCATGACGTTTTAGCGTGGGAAATATATTTTTGCGCCAAAAATCGATGAAAATAATGCCTGAGCGAGATTCGAACCCTGCTCTCGCGAATAAATCTAGGCGTCCAAGCCACTGCACCACCTTAGAGTTCCTATAATATTTGTGAAATACTAATATATATTGATCCCCGATTTTTAGGAGCCCAATTTTTAAGATTAGAACAGGGCCTCCAAAATGTTTAAGACGACCCTGTATATATCATATATAGGCACGTCAATGCAGAACTTTGCATTCCATGCCATGAATGATGCCGATGGGAAAATATGTCTCCTTGCGTGTGTATTTTATTTATGACGATCATTAATGGATGTCGACAATTATAATTTTCCTGATGACGTGACGATATTAATTTGGTGGCTTTTTCTCTTTATGATATCTATATAGTACTCATATTGCATTATTAGGGTCCTACTCCTCATTGCAATAGTACTACTAAATGGTATAGGAAATGTTAATATCTACCTATGTATTATACTTATTCAAGGTAAATATTGATAAGCTTCCATAAACCACTCACTATGAGAAATTTGACCAGTACTGACAGACAAAAAGCGTCACTAAAAGTCTTTCATCCGTAGGTAAAAGTCCATTTGACTTTGACCTACAGACGGAGTCACCGTCAACTAAGAACGCCGACTAACGACGCCTTCTAGGCTGTCAGTCAAAGTTAATTGGTTGTCACTATAAGTTTTCGACTTTTACCTACGGTTTTGTCTGTGGGTAAAACTAAATAAAGCAATGTAAAAATATTTGACTTTTACCTACAGTTCCTGCTGTCACTAAAAGTTATTATAGTAATTTTTTTATTTTATTTTATTTTTTATACTACTATAAATTCTAATAAATATATTATTCATTATATTACTACTAAAACTATTTTACACAATAAATATATTAAATAATTTAGTTTATTGATCCAAATATCAAACATATCAAATATATTAAAATGAACAACTAATTCAAGTTGTTTGAGAGGCAATCTAATGCTTCTATCTCCAAGCAGTGTTGAAATGGAGATCACTTAAATCATGTGGAGTTAATTCAAAAATGAACAACTAATGATTTTAAAACAAATATGAACAATAATATTAAGAGAATCGGTTTAACTTACCTCTCCTTCTGAAACGTTCCTCCCACTAACAAACATGCAATTTCAAAATCAATTTGAAGTATATAACTTGAGACATACCTTAAGACCTGGTAATTTCGACAATATTTATTAGCTGTGTAAATGGATCCTGACTGTCAATAAAATAGGGAAGTAATTATATAAAACATAGTAAACAAAGATAAATAAAAATGTAGCTTAGGTAATATTAGTAATACACAACACATATAAGGAGACTAAAGATATATCACAAGTACTAGCTGCAACAAAAAAATATATCACAAGTCCTAGCTGCAAGATAAATTTCAATGCATCATATGCCCCCATTATGAACAGAAAAAAAAAAACTAATTAAAAATAAAATCACATAGGTCCAAGTGACCAAATGATAATCAGAACATTTCTTCACCTGAAAATATAGTTTGAAAAAAGGGATATTGCATTATAATTAATAATTTAGAAAACTGAAAGCTGGTCGAAAAGAACTGTCATTCCCTGCTTTTGACGACCTGGACAACTACAAAGAGTCGAATGATAGCATGCCGGAAAAGTTTCGCTGTGATTCACATCTCTTGGGGTGCGTTTGGTTCCGGAGAGAAGTTGTGAAGAGAGAAATATGTGAGAGAGAGTATATGAAGAGAGAAATAGGTGAGAAATAGAGTAGATTTGGGGTATTGTTTGGTTTATGAGAAAGAGAAGAGAAAAAGAGAAGAGAGAAGTGTTGGTTATTTTTGAAAAGACATTAATGTCCTTGACTAAAATTTTAAATAATTTGAGATATAGAGAGAGAATATGGGTATTAAATGGAAAAGGGCAACAAAATCAGCGTGAGAGACGTTTTCTTCTCTAATCCAAGGAGAAAAAAAAAGTGCATGGGTCCCACCAAAAAATTTTCTCTCTTCTCGTTTTCTACCCTTTCCAAACAGGAGAAAATGTTGTTTTCTCCACATTCTCTCTCGTTTCCTTTTCTCTCTCGCCATTTCACCACGTAACAAACACAGCATTGAAGTTGATGAGAATAAAACCAAAGTACTTTCCTTCCTAGCCTCCTCTCTTCTCCTACCCTTCCCTTCCCCACCCCTATTTCGGTCATTCTTTTTATCCCTTTCAAATTTAAAATTTTCCAAAAACAACAACAAACGGCTGAAATTTACACCGTGACTATCAATGATGTCAACTAATTTGTTATATTGATAATTGATAATGATTACACTACGTGACACTAGAAGAGTGTAATAGAGCAACCAAATCAAGTACAATCTGGATGCCTTTAATGGGTACATACCTGCAGCAGCAAAGGCATTGTTTATCTCCAAATGTGAAAAATAGATTACGTCCACAAATTTCTCTATATCCTGCCAATTTCGTACACAGGAAAAATCAATTCATACAATTGATAATCTTTAATAGTATAGCTAGAAGATTACTGGGCACAAATTGATCATGACAAAATGAACAATGCAACGAGGTTGGAAGAATCCCAATGTACTAAGGACATAAGTTCTGTTTGATTGTACTTAAATATAGAAAAATACCTTCAGTTAGAGTATTTTCATGAATTGCAGGCTGCACACCTTCAATAACTAACCATGCAGATATTTTTATTCTCCTATCAATAAGCTAATCAAATCACGAAAAATGTGAGAATACCATATCAGAAAGTAATTCAACTACTTCTAATAGAATAGACACTACAAAAAAACAGGTAAATAATGGCGGTTATAATTGTAAATAGTGGCGGTTTTAACCGCCATTTTTTACACGCACAACGGCTCTGGGTACCGCCATAATTACGGTTGTCATTCGGTATAAAATGGCAGTTACCCGCGAACCGCCATAATTTGCGTCGTATAAAGTGGCGGTCTATTTTTGGCAAAAAACGGCAGTTCAAACCGCCAAGTGCTGTACGACGACTAAAATATTTAGCTCATTGTCAGTATATGCATTATATATATCCAAATTCTAAGAATATGTACAAAATACTATGAACAACAAAATTAAATATTTGTCCTCATATACCTCAACAAAGGACTATAACAGAAAACAACTTCTCACTTAATGAAAACAACTTATCCCTAGTTCTTTACACACTAACAATCTTCATTGCCTCCCTCATGGAAATCTATGGTTACAAATTTGAATGATACAATATACAAGACACTAAAATATCTCCCAAGGTTTACAATTTATGCCTAAAATCTTGCCTTTGGTGTTCCTCGATCAACAACGACAGTAGAACCTGTTCATGGGTTTTTTTTCATCAAATTCTCTACATAATCTGCAATATAAATATCTTGCTAATATGCTTACAGAAATTGATACATAATATAACTTTTACAATTCTATTATCATGAAAGCCTAGAAAAGATTGCATCAAGTAGATTAGCTCAGCTCAAAAAGGCAACCCAATATATTATTGTAAACAAACAACCTTGTAGCTTCAAATGGTTGGAAAAGAAGTTACAATATAATTTTTCATACTATTTGAACCAGCAATGTGGGCAAGTATATACCTTTATCATAAACCTACACACATGTTGGACAATGAACTTTTAGGGTGTGTTTGGTTGGGGGGTTTTGGAGGGGAGAGGAGGGGTTATTTTAAATTATGTTTGTTTGGTTCAAGTTTTTTAAGGGGAGGGGAGGGGAGCAAAATCCCTCCTAAGCCAATTTTGGCTCTCCTCCCAAAGTGGGGGGCTTTGGAGGGGAGGGGAGGGGAGGGAAGGGGAGATTAAATTATTTAAAATAAAATTACTTAAATATCCTTATATATAATATAATATAAAAGACTATAAGGATATACTAGTAAATTAATCTCTCCCCTTCATTAAAATCCTTCCCATCCCCTCCTGAACCAAACAAGCAAAGGCTTCCCTTTCCTCCCCTCCCCTCCTCTCAACCAAACACAAAATCAAATTAAATCCCTCCTCTCCCCTCCCCTCCCCTCGTTTGAACCAAACAGACCCTTACTGTAATAGGTGTTCCAACAGTTCTGTGAAGACCTATAGAAAGTTAAAAATAATTAATGGCATTAGGTGGCAAGAAAAATAACTTGTAAAGTTTAAAAAGAAAGAATTTTTAAGGACATAATATAAGTAAACGACACACTTTAACTGGCTGAAGAAGGGAAAGAGGGAAAGAAACTCAAAACAATGTCAGATCTGTCAATACTTTTGCTCATGAGAATCCTAGTCACTCTGATTTTCTCACCAACCCATTCAATTTCACTATCAATAAATAGATACTCAATCCACTACCTCCTTCAGTAATGAACACAGCCAAATGAGAAAAGCATAGCAGGTAAAAAAAAACTGAGTGACCAAGTTGAATGGTTACACATATATAGCCTACCTGAATGAGTTGATTTTCAATTAAAGCTGACAGACTGATGGGAATAGGAAACAATACAACAAATTCAGGTATTAAACCATATGAAATAGAAGAATCTTGATGAATCCAATAGAAGAATCTTGACACCTGAAAGGGAATCAACAAAGTTACCAATTACATAAACACTGCACAAACCATATTATTAGCACGGCTACTATATAATTTTCAGGATTTTTTCAACCTTTCTGCTGTCATTACCTCTAAGTCAATAAAGCCTCCGCCACAAATGAAAAGTATATTCTTTGTGTCAATATGTGAAAAGGCACAAATGGCACAACAATTATAAATAAAATAGAAACAACAGATGACTCTTTGAAATGTAGAAGGATACCAGAAATGAAATTCAACCAATCCACAGTGTTCAGATACATATACATATAAACATACTGGAAAAGAAGAGGGACAAAATGCATTGTACGAAGCACTCTCTCTAAACTTCTACAAACCTCATCCTCTGTTTTGCCATAAATTAATAAAAGCTTTCCCTTCGGTTCCATTAGTTTAGCGGGGAGGGACAAGAGTGAAGGCCATCAGCATTACAACCACAAATTAAAAACCTTCCAAAGAAGGATATATAACATTAATTAAAAATAAAATTTAAAGCAAATTGTGAACCCTCAGTCATATCCAAGCTCTTCAAAATTGGGACTATAACAAAAAACTAAAAATGTAACATAAAATAGGATACTTAAGGTATATCATACATCCTATAATATGCCTAAATTGCTGACATCTGGATAGCTTTTAAATGTGATAATTCAAATAACAGATCGTATCAACCCCCAGTTTTTTTATCTACTCAAATATTAGCTTGGACACTTCTTTCACAAACTGGTGATAAAGCTTGAAAGCTTTGTATGTCAAATTCTTGTTCCCACCGCATCAGGGGTTTGCAAGTTTAACAGGCAGCATGATGATATATTGAAATATTCAAGGTTCTAAATGAATAACAATCGAGTGGCCTAGTAAAGCCAAACTCTTCTTTTATTTCCATTTGATTATGTGATAATAGCAAATCAAGGACTTTATATTGTAGATGAGGTGTATTAAACTGAATTCGACGCAAAGAATAAAAAAGGGATCGAGAACAACAAAATATTATCAATCAACTACTTGTAACTTATACTTGCAGTCATGCATATAATAATAAATTTTAGATAGCATTTACCTTAATGTTATCAATTCCTGCCAGCTTTTTCCTTAAGCCCAGCCTTTATTCTATAATCCATACACAAAGTTCCCACCACATCAGAATCTCTAGAGGTCAAGAGCCAATGATTATTGCCATCTGCAAAGTTTTATGTTAAATAAAATGCATTAGAACACACATTTTTGCAGATCGTTTAACCCCAAAACCCAAAGTAATCACTAAAAGAAATGAAGCGATAACTAACAGAAAAATGATTGAGGGAAATGCAAACGATGGATAAGAGAGAATGAGGGAAAACCTCCATCGTACCGATCTGCTCCTCCACCGTGAGCAGTACCGGCACTCACGCCGCCACGATCAGCCTCCGCTCACTCGGCTCTGTCCCTCACCCCTTGAATCTGAGATCTAACCCGATCGGAACTGCAAATCCTTGCCGGACATCCACCGCGAGACACAGCCTCCCTCCACCGAGACTCAACCACTCCGCCTTGTCTTCATATTCAACCTTGCCCGTGAGTTCAAGCAGTCCCTCATTTTCCGTTGCGACCTCTGTTGGGAAACGCAGCCTTCAAATGTTTTAACCCGTGACACCACCGTCGACCCATCATGAGCCGCCGTCCAGTTCTCTGTCACCGCCCCTCCACAGCCTAGAACTGAATCCGTATATCCACCGCACCACCGGAACCATCGCGTCCATATACCCCTCCTTTTTCCTCCTCCTCCTCCATGTGCGACGGCGAGCCTCTCTTGGCACTGCCGCCACCGCTCTCTCAGATTTAGGGTTTCCCTTTTCTGATGCAGATCATCGCATATTGACCCAAAAGCCCTAAACCCTATTTTACTATCTCACACTCCTTTTCTATCTGCGTATACAAATTTTATTTGGGGATGACCGACAGTGGTTCCTGCTCTTTTGATTTGGGAAAAATGAAGATAGGAAAATTTGGGAGGGAGATGAAAAAAAGTATCCAGCAGGCATTTTTCAATGTAGCGCGCACGATTGGTTTTTGGGTTAAGATAGAAAAGAGAAATACAGTGGGTCAAACGCCCTTTTTTAATGAGAGATTACGGAGGTCCTAAAAAACGCCATATTTTACAGTAAAAAATTGCTGTTTTACACAACTGCCATATTAAAACCGCCACAAGTTACGCGATTTTTTGTAGTGAGAAAAATGAATTCAAATTATTAAGTCAGTCCAAATGTATCATATTTCACTCAATAATAAAGATATTTTTATGTTTTTTGAAAATATTTACTGGTATAAGTATTTAGAAAGAGAAAATAACAATTTTTATAAATATTAATACTAACAGAAAAATGAAACAGAAACAAAACAATTTCACTAATCAAAGGCATTTTATATTGCAGCCAAGATTAATCACGAGCTAAATACATAAGCTGGTCAAAAGGCATCAGACACTTAGACTGGATATCAAGAATTTAGTAATGCAACATACTCATATAATTCCTCTAATAGAGTTCAGAAACTTACCTCAGTTCAAGCATGTAACATTTTCAAAGCAAACTAAGCAACAGATATAACATAGCATTTTCACATTTCAGTAGAAATATTCAGTATAACCTGAAGTTCCCCTCCCTAGGCGAATTCTGAGAACTTATCAAACCTTTCTGGAGTAACATCAAGCACTAGACCAGGTCCTGCAGGTGTGACCATGTGAGAAAAGGTATGAGAAAAGGTTCCATCTCATGTGTGACATGCTTTAAAGGATCCTCTTTGAGATCCACATGAAACACTCAGACCGTGAAAGTATGAGTTTTATTTACATATTTTTTAATACATAACAAGCAATAATGAATAATACATTTTAATAGAATAGACTCCCATATACATGTAAACCTGCACTTTTTCTAAATGGAGAAAGCATCACATAAGTTTTTTGTTAAGAGTTGGTAGTTTATTATTAGGATCAAGGAACAGGCACCCACAAATCACAAAAACATAAGTATCATATATAAATTAACATTAGACATTAATGTGGCAAGGGAAGAGAGGTTACAGTAAGCTCCTGAGGAACTTCTATGTTAAGGTACAAACTTTCATTAGATATATGCTTAAGTAAACTTCTATAATTTGTTACCTGATGTACAGTCTACAGATCTCTAAAGAACTTCATAAAACCTGCATTTGGTGCCTACAATTAAAGAATAAGTGATAATAAGTTTCGAAAATTAGTTATTTGTCGCCTTGCGATTCTGATTCTAGCCAGCCTGGCTCAGGAACAAGAGAGAAAAACTCTCTAACTCAAAATACTCAATTTCTCATAAACTTCAAGATGCCAATACATGAGGTTCTTGCTCCTATTTATAGCATTTCTATGAGCCAAATCTTAGCTAGATACAGGCTGTAATCTACTGGAATACAATGGGTAATCAAAACAAGTTGTAAAGAAAAATCAATGGAAATGTAAATAGTCAAAAATAGTGGCTCTCCACTTGCATGGTTGGTGAAGGTGCATGCATGTGCTCAAGTGGAAGCTTCTGATTCATACTCCCCGGGTTGGAGAGAACTCGCCCTCGAGTTTAATTCTGCTTCATCATCTAAATATGGTGAAATGTCAGCGACGTTGAAAGTTGCAGAGACACCATATGTTCCTGGCAGTTCTACCTTGTAAGCATTGTCGTTGATTTTCTGCACAATTTTGAATGGTCCATCAGCTCTAGGGGACAACTTAGCATTTGGTTGATTTGGAAATCGTTCCTTTCGTAGATGTATCCAAACCAAATCTCCAACTTTAAAAATTTGTCGCTTCTGATGTTTGTCACGTTGAGCTTTATACCTTGAATTCGCGAATCCGCTCTCGAACGTGTTCATGCGACTTCTTGATCTCCTTGGCTCTACTACGCATCGAACTATATTGTTGCTTATCACGGTAGGAGTCAAGTCAAGCGGACTTAGCGGACGGTGCCGATACTACTTCAAAAGGGCATTTTCCAGTGGCTTGATTAGTCAAAATTGTTGTAAGCAAATTCAACTTGTGCAAGGATAAGATCCCATCGCTTGATTTTTACCGACAAAGCTTCAAGTAGATTTTAAAAGTCTGTTGATAGATTCTGTTTGCCCATCGACCTGGGGATGATCGCACCATGGAATCAAGCTTAGTACCCATCTTCTTCCACAAGGTTCTCCAAAAGTGGCTTAAGAATTTCACATCTCTCGGAAGTGATGGTTTTTGGAATTCCATGTAGACGAACAATTTCTTTGAAATACAGACGCTGACTTGAACAAAGATCGTTGGTCTTACGGCAAGGAATGAAATGGGCCATCTTTGAAAATCTGTCTACCACTACCATTATGGAATCCTTCCGACGCCGAGTTCGTGGTAGTCCTAAGACAAAATCCATGCTAACATCTTCCCAGGGTGATTACGAACCGGAAGTGGCATATACAATCCGGTGTTTTGGCTTTTAGACTTAGCCAAGTGATGATTCTGCATCTTTGAATATGCCGATTTATATCTCTTTCCAGCCTCGCCAATAAAAATTCTCCTTTACTAAGGCCACGCTTTATCTCGGCCAAAATGGCTCGCTAACCCTCCATCATGTGCTTTCCCAAATGATAGCTTGTCGTAATGAGCATTGAGGAATGCACAAAGTCTTTCCTTTGAACAAAAATCCTTCATGCCAGCAGTAGTCTTGTGAGGATTGTAATTCAGTGGCATTCCAGAACTTCTGAAAATCTGGATCATCTGGATATAACTCCTTGATAGTCTCAAAGCCGATGACTTTTGTCTCAGAATGAGGAAAGCAAAGTATAACGCTCATCGAGGGCATCCGCAGCGACATTTTGAACTCCAAATTTTATGCTTGATCGTAAAAGGGTAAGGTTGTAAAACTCACTCCAAGCAAAGATGCCTGCGATTAATCTTCTGTTGAGAGTTCAAATGCTTTAATGCTTCATGATCGAATAAAGAATGAATTCCTTATTCAAAGAAATAATGGCTCCAATCTTGCAAAGCACGAACAGTTGCATAGAACTCCATGTCATATGTAGAATATCGGAGTTTAGCATCGTTGAGCTTTTCACTAAAGAAGGCTATGGGATGACCTTCTTGACTTAGAACAAAGACCAATTCGGTGTTGGAAGCATCACAACTAACTTCAAATACTTGATCAAAATTGGGAAGGCCTAATACCGGTGCTTGACCAAACACCTTTTAGTTCATCAAAACTTTTAATGCGGCCTCAGTCCATTGAAACTTGTCTCCTTTAATGCGATCTATGAGTGGGCAAAGAATCGAGCTAAAGTTCTTGATGAATCTTCAGAAAGGAGGCTAATCCATGGAAACTTCTCACATCATGGATTGATTTTGGAACGGGCCAACCGCTGATTGCTTCTATCTTTCTCGGGTCGACTTCGTATGCCTTCGGGATGTGATAATATAACCAAGAAAAGTAACTTCATTGGTTAAGAAAGAACATTTCTTTAAGTTGGCATAGAGTTTCGCTCACGGAGAGTCTGCAAAGACTTGTTGAAGGTGCTCTAAATGTTCTTCTTTGTCCTTGTCAAGATTAGAATATCATCAAAATAGACGACAACAAATTTACCAATAAAAGGTCGAAGGACTTGGTTCATCGACGCATAAATGTACTTGGGGCATTGACAACCCAAAAGGCATAATACCATTCATAAAGGCCATCTCTGGTTTTGAAGGCGATCTTCCATTCATCTCAGGTCTTAGCCTGATCGATGGTATCCACTACGAAGATCAATCTTTGAAAAGATAGTGGCACCATGTAATCGATCTAATAAATCATCAAGTCCGGGTATGGGAAACCGATACTTGATGGTAATCTTGTTGATACCGACTATCAACACACATTCTCCACTTCCATCTTTCTTGGGCACTAGGATGGCAGGAACCGCACACGGACTAATGCTTTCTGTATCAATCCTTTCTTCAATAATCCTTCAACTTGGCACCGGATCTCAAAGATGCTCCCGAGGACTCATTCTCGTAGAGGCCGGTCTGCTTTGAATGACCGCCCAGGAATAAAGTCAATAGCGTCTTTGGATATCTCGCATTGGTGGTAGTCGGTGGAATTTCTTCCGGAACAACATCCGGAAATTCGCAAGTAGCTTCTTAATTTCTCTTTGGAATAATTGTCTCCTCATTTGACTCGAGCAGAGAATAAAACTCATGGTCTGAATTTCCTCTGCAGCTTCTTTAAGTTGTTCCTTTGTGATTAAGGACACCAATGGCTTGACTTCTTTTTTGCCTTTATCAAGCTCACTCGGTGATAAGAGAGTTAGCTTGACCTTTACTCCATCTTTGACAAAGGAGTAGGTGTTGGAATAACCATCATATAATGCATGACGATCATATTGCCAGGGTCTTCCAAGGAGAAGATGACAAGCATCCATAGGTACAACATCACACCAAACCTGATCCTTGTACTTCGCCAATGGAAAAGGTCACAAGGCATCGCTTGTCAACCTTCACTTCACTTCCTTTGCCGAGCCAATGCAACTTGTAAGGGTGTGGATGCGCCTGGCAGAAGTTCCACTTTCTCCACCATGTAGTTGGAAACTACATTTTCACAACTTCCATCGTCTATAATAACATCACAAACTTTTCCAATGTAAGTGCAACGAGTGTGGAAAATATTGTGCCTTAACCAAGGTTCTTCTTTATCGATATTGTATGCAAGCTTCGCCTGATCACTAAAGATTCACCATGGTCGGCAATAGTGAGTTCTTCATCATATCTTTGGCTCGAACTCCTCTTCTCCTTCAGGTCCTTCCGGAACCTCTTCTTGTTACGATACTTCATAGCTTCTCCTTTGATGATGGTAATGGTTCTCCGTGTTGGGCAATTGGAGGCTATATGACCAAAACCTTGGCACTTGAAACATTTGATGGCCTTGGTTTTGTTTTCGGTTGTGATGGGTTTGGATGGAGGCTTACTCGATGAGCTGGGTTGATCTGTGGGTGTTTTACGGGGGTAAGGAGGATTATTAGCGGAGGAGAAGTTTCTGTAGCTAGACTTTCTGGGTAACTGCTTCTCCACTTTTGTAGCAAGGCTAATAACATCTTCTAATGTCCAATATTGTTGAAGTTCAACAGGGTTGGCAATATCAGGGTTTAGTCCTCCAAGGAAACGGGCAATTGTCTGCTCCTCTCTCTCTTGAACATCACATTGCATCATCAACTTCTCAAATTCTCTGGCGTATTCTTCAACCGACAAATTCTTTTGACGAAGATTTTGTAGTCGAATGAAAGTTTGTTGATAATATTGAGGAGGTAAGAACTTTCTGGACAGTTCTCGCCGCATTTTCTCCCATGTTCTGATCTTACTCTTTCCTTCTCGTTCTCGTCTCTTTTTAAGATTTTCCCACCAAGTGGAAGCATGTTTCTTCAGCTTCACAGCAATGATTTTTATCTTCTTTTCTTCTGGAATCTCCTTGTATTCAAACACCCTTTCAACAGTTTGAAGCCAATCAATAAATTCTTCTGGTTGAAGTCTTCCTTCAAACTCTCGAATGTCTACTTTGATGTCATCATGTCTGACCAGTTGTCTGCGGGATCGCCTGGTTACGGTTGATGAGGAATCACTGGATTCATCGCTTTGAATGCGATTCACGTTCATTCAACCGAGCTTGTTGGGCCTCAGATGTTTTGTAATTCCTCTATTTGTCTCTCGCATGTCTTCCATAGTAAGGTCATGCCTCGTTGTCTTCTAGGAGGCATTTTGGATGTAGGAGAAAATTTGAAGTGCTGGGTTCTGGATTAGAGATTGTAGTTTTATAATTAGAACACCAAGGAAGTTCCCAGAAAGAGAGGTGTCGCTAAGCGCATTTAATAACCTTGTCTTTCCTTAGCGGACCTTTCTTGAAATGCACCTTTTATAATTCCACAATTTCTTTTCCAATAACAAAGAACAATTTGGTACTTTGTGTGGGAAAAAAAAGAGGGTAATTTTACAATTTTGTAGGGTCAAATTGCAATTTTGAAAGTTTAGGGTCAAATTGCAATTATACAAAAGTTTAGGGGTCAAAATGCAATTTTTAAAAGTTCAGGGTCAAATAGCAATTATACAAAAGTTCAGGGTAAAACTATAAATACAGAAAAGTATAGGGGCTTATCTGTAATTTCAGTAACTTTGGACAATGAGGCGATGACCGGTCAACGTGACGCGTGGCGATTTCTGGTTGGTTGGTAGAATGACGTGGGTGGTGAGGTGGTTGAGTCAAAGGTAGACTTTGGTGGTGATGTGGCTCCTTGACACGTGGCGCGAAGAGAGTGGTGAAGGTGACACGTCCGTGACGTGGTACGCCGACGTGGTCGTCTTCAACCTCGATTTTCCGGCGACGGTCTGCAACTCCGAGACGGTGGTTACGAAATTCCGGCACGGTGGTTACGCAACACCGGCGGCGCGAACGCTTCCGGCGAGCTTTCCGGCGACGCTCGTGACGGCGCGTGGCGGCCCCCGTGGCGGCGAAACTTTGGTTCCCAAGATTGTTGCCGCTTCCGGACGCGATGGCGGCGTTAGTTTTGGCGAAAAATGGCCGCAAAGTGGAGTTTCGGGCGGACAACTCTCTTGCTCACCAAAACACTCAACTTTCCGTTGATTTTGTCACTCAAACTCAACTCAGGGATCTAAGAACTTGCTCGATGCCAAAATGGCTCAGGAACAAGAGAGAAAAACTCTCTAACTCAAAATACTCAATTTCTCATAAACTTCAAGATGCCAATACATGAGGTTCTTGCTCCTATTTATAGCATTTCTATGAGCCAAATCTTAGCTAGATACAGGCTGTAATCTACTGGAATACAATGGGTAATCAAAACAAGTTGTAAAGAAAAATCAATGGAAATGTAAATAGTCAAAAATAGTGGCTCTCCACTTGCATGGTTGGTGAAGGTGCATGCATGTGCTCAAGTGGAAGCTTCTGATTCACAGCCAAATAGTTTGTTCAATGTGCAGCCCTTGACATCAAACGCTTCTCAGACACATGAATCTAATCAAATGGCATCTCATCCAATGAAGGTTCATATCAAATACCCCACAATATATATCAGCTATACACCAAACAGAAATAGAGTCCAAGTTAGATAGAGTTCATGGTGAAGAGACACATATCTAATACTGTGAATGTATGTAAGCCTAAAAAGGCAGTACTCAAAAAGTGCGCCGCTTCATGTCTGGCAATCCATTCTTGATAATCAGGAAAAATTGATGAAAAGCTGCTAATAGCTGCTTGGAGAAGCTTACACTAGCATGAGTCAGCAAGGAAATACTCCCAATCAAGTTTGGTGTAAAGAAGCCCAAATCCTACTTGAGTCAGCAAGCATTGATCAGATATTGGAAACAAGATGAGTAGATGGAAAATAGGAAGTTGACAAGTTTAAGGAGGGAAAATTATTTTCAACCAAACTTATTTTCCACTTTCTCTATGTTAATTAGCTATAACAAACAAGTGTAAAAGGATTTCCATTTCAAGATTTTCACTTTACCACTACTCAATCAATCACAACCTTAGGCTTCTGTTTAAACATAAAAGTCATAAGCTAAATACATGAGCTTGTCAACTTGGAAGAGGAGATAGTTCTATACCACAAAAAGCATAAATACAGAGAAGTAGCACTAATATTAATTGTTCAAATGAAGTTTGTAGAGTAAGATTGAGACGCAGAAGGAGTGGCTAAATCTTCCACTTTGGCTGCTCTTAACTATGATTACCAATATAGCATTTATAATCCATAAAATACAGCCTACTTGAAGCTTCAACCATACAACACCTTCCAAGCTTCAACCATACATCACCTTCAGATTGGTTTTATAACATGCCAAAGTACAAAGACTCGTATGGTATCCTTATAACATGCAACAATTTATATGTACACAAAAAAACAAAAACGAAAATTACGAAGAGAGAGACAGATACCTTATTAGCTTGACACTTACTTTGAAGTGCTCCATAGCTACAACGATTATAGAAGTAGTGCCATCATCTTGTTATCTGAAACGATAAAATGAAGATTCAAATCAGAAAATGAAGCCTTAGAGAAATGAAATGAAACTGTAAATCTTCGATTGAACACCATCTCTGCTTCAGATCCACACAAACAAAATTTCAGTTAGCCGACTAAATTAAATTTCAATGGATTGTTATGCATAATAAATTGTTAATAAAACAAACAAGTTATCTTAGAATGATCCAGTGCCGACTCGGACCGCTCTCGAGAACCAAATTCTTGTTCTTCAACACAGGAAAAAGGATGTGACACTCATGGTGTTCGCAATCGAATACGAAGACAGAGACGAAGGCGAAACATGTGCTCTAGGGTTTGGATTTGGACTTCGTGGTCAAAGATCCCTCTGAAAAGTTTTTCGTAGTGGCAATTGCTTTGCTTCTCGAGGAGCTACCGCTGCTTTGAGCCAACGGTGCTCTTCGTAATCGGAGGTGGAGCAAGGAAGTTAAGGAATCTTGTGAGAATTTGAGGAGAATCACTCTAAGAGTGAGAGAAAAAAAATTGAGAGGATTGAGGATCGTGGATTTTTTGTGGAGGAGACAAAGTGAAGAGTGAGGGAGAAAAAAAAGAGGAGTGAACGTGACTTCAGAATAGATCTGAATTTTTTTCCAGATATAAAACGACTTTCACCGATGGAAAAACGCATCGTAGGTAAAACTAACCGTCGGTGTATGGCATTTTCCTTGTAGTGACTCATTGAAAAAATAAAAATATTTTTTTGACCAAATAAAAATTTAAAGTTCAATACAACATAGTATTAATTTTTATATATATTAAAAATAATATCATTTAATTCTAATTCTTTTTCTTGGTCGATAATTATAATTCTAATTCTATGGTAATATTTGTTCACCATAATCGTAGCTGAATACATTTCTATTCGAGTTACAACTAAATAAACATTGATAGTTTATGAAAATTATTTTACGGAATCTCAATGTACATAAATTCAATACTTGATCTTCTTATAACTTTTTTTGGCCATCTCATATACTTGAACAGATATCATAAAATTATATAGTTCTAATGGATATAGTAACTAAATGTGTTGAAAAATTATAAATATATTAATAGGAATATGTACCAAAGGTGCCCACCACCTAATCCACGATCATAATTCATTTGACTCAATCATTCATTCATGCTCGAGATAAAGAAGGATACACTACCGCTTCTAACCTTTGTTTTATTATGAAAAGTTTAGGTGAGATGAGTCTCATAATCGCACTAGGATTAGAGAATATCTCACGAGTCAAAGAATGCTTAAAGAGTGTTTACATATTACTCATCAATTATGAGGTTCTAATTATCGGCAACAGATACGAATTCACGTCCACCACCCAAAGAAAGAGAATTTCGAAAAGAATCATCAACCCAAATTGTGAGCAACATATAAGGTGGATAGGTTAATTAACTAATTAAATTATCATAAGGTATATTAGATTTTGATAATGAATTATTCAAATTTAAGACTGGAGTATAATTCAAGCTTTTTTCAAGAGAGTGGAGTGCAATTTCTCTTAAAATAACTAGTGTGTTTACCCGTCCAACGCACGGGAAACATTTGGTTTCAAATTGTAACGAAAATTAGTTATATTATATTTATTTAGTTATTGACTTTTTTATTTTATTTTTTATTAATATTTAATTTTATTTATTGATTTATTGATTTTATATATTTTTATCTAAGACATTATAAACTGAAAAAGTACGACTAAAGTGAACAGAATAATGAGTTTTAATTAAACTAATGTAAACAAAATAAGATGATAAAGTTAAATATTTTGATAAAAAGAAGATAAATAAAGAAACCATTAACATTGGAGTACATAAAGCAAAATCAATGCAAAATAAGCTTAGTTGAATCTAAAAATAATTGTTGCATTTTTTTTTCGGCTTTCACTTCTAGCATTGAATCTAAACTTAAGTCTTGCAGCTTATACCTCTAACATTGACACAAACATCACCATCATAACATAACAATAAAATATTAAAGGTTTAACACTTGAAAATCAAAACATAAAGGAGAATTAAATTAGTCCCAAACATAAACTTCAGTGTGTCCCCTTCAGCAAGTTTGTGTTTCCTGCAGAACTGATGCCAACCATAGCCGATAAAGCACTCTGATTTTGTTTGATCATTCCTCAACAACTGACACTCGAATGCGTCTTCTTCATCAATGAGGTACACAACTTGCAGGTCATCTTCCACAAATTGACGGACAACTTCTTCTGGAATCACCTACAATAGACAACATGTGCAGTTCATTGTTAATACAAAATTCAAAACAAAAATAATAACAATATTATAATATTATAATAGATTATTATAGTTATAAATAGAGGATTGCAATCCCACCAAAGGGTCTTTTCCAGAACATGCAGACTTGGTGAGCTTAATTGTCCAAGTGTTGAAGAACTCTTCATATTCTGAATCAAAGTAGTTATCACTGTCCATGGAGTCATCTGAAAAATAAACCAAATCAATGATTTGGTTATCATCATCTTGTGGCTGCACCATGTTGCTTAACCCAAGAAATCTATAAAGGAGGAGACTGAAAGGTTAAATTATTGGCCAACTGAAAACCAAATGAATGGAATGAAAGACTAAATATATAGATATATAGATTACGGCAGATATCCTTTGCTTATTGTTCTGGAATATGAGCTTATATATATATAGAGGGCAGCCATAGAATACTAACGGACATATGGGATTAAGAAAAAGCTACGATACTCAATAATCAACAGCCCACAAATAATAAATAGAACATAATTTAATTGGACAGAGTTCCCATGGCAATATGTAGGTGTATCTTGATAGTTGGAAAATGGGAACACTTCACAATGCACGGGAAATAAGAATATATATATATATATAAATAATAACATAGGTAGTGAAAATGGGGTAGTTGAATAGAAGATTTGTATTAACAGACATTGGGAAAGATGAGTATAATATTCATTAATTGAACATATGAACCTATTCATGTACTGCACGATGACTCATTGGAGTTCTGCTATGACAGATTCATCTCAATGGATTAGATGTATTTCATTAATAAAATAGGCCTTTTAGTCTTCTAGAATTATCACAATTGAAGTTACTATATACACCACTATCCATGTGATCTATATTGACCCCTTATCTGTTATTGTCTCGTGGAATTAAAAATGGGATAGTCATATAGATATCACAAATATTGTTTTTACTTCAGGTTTATATATTAGCATGGTATATTATATCTTGGTTTATATAAGGCCAACTTAGATAACACACAATTAGATTGTGAATGATGGCAAAAATTAAATAGTCTCCAGATCGCACATTCATTAAATTGTCTACTGCAAAACCATACACTATGATAGAATTCCAGTTTGCACTAATATGTCTGATCCAAAATAAGTGCAAAACTACAAAATAAGTGGCACCATGCCATCAGCCAAACATAACTCAAAAAAAAGTAAAGACAAAAAACTAAAAATAAAACAGCAAGTTGATGAAAAACAGATTCAGCTTCTTTTTTTCTGGTGTGACAGTACTTTATTTCAGCTGGTTCCTAAGGCTGCTATTATGAACTTTGCAAGCACTCTTCAACCTCGAAGCATTCCCCAAATTAATTATCTCAGTGTATGCATATACTCTCCAAGAATATGCCCTCAAGTCCTCTGGACTATTAGCCAAATGTACTCAAGTCCGAAGATGCTCATCATTTTATCCCCATCATGCATTTAATCCATAACTTTGCATCGCTTATTTAATCGATTAGGTAGATGTTTCAATACATTTTTTTAGTAAGCACAAAAAACTGAATAAATATCTACCACTTCAATACAAATTATGTTATGTTTTACATGAAAGTTTGTCTCTGGTTTTATTTTATTACTTTTTTTCTTTTGCATTGGTTAAAAGTAATATTACTGTAATCAGAATGGTGGTTATACCTTTTGAAGCCCCTTAATCCACGAATTTATTGTAACTCCATGTCACAGACTTTGAAAAACTTCCCTGTATACCACATTAGTGGTTGTAGAACATGCATTTCCTTCATCATCTAAAATAAGTATCTTCAAACCTTTTCTAGATTTGACTCTTGATACTGCTACATATAGCTGTCCATGAGTAAAAACTGGTTTTGGTAGATACAGTCCAACATGGGAAAGGGATTGACCTTGGCTCTTATTTATGGTCATTGCAAAACACATGCACAAAGGAAATTGTCTTCTTTGAAACTTAAGTGGAAACCCAGGGTCAGAAGGCACTAAATTCATTCGAGGAATGTATATTTTATCACCAATGTTTTTCCCAGTTATCACCGTAGCTCCAATAACATTTTTGCATAATTCATTCACCAATAGTCTCGTTCCATTACATAATCCGTTGGCTTGGTCAACGTTTCTCATCAGCATGACTGGAACCCCAACCTTTAATGTAAGTCTATGATTTGGAATTCCTGAACATTTAATCTCATTCAGGAATTCTGTGGTAAACCAATCACCTTGGATTTCACAATCTTCATCTGATTGGACAATTGAGTCTGAACTCAAATATTCCCTCTGATCCCCTGGAATCATGGATAGGATAAAATTATTAACAGTTTCAACAGCATCAAGTGTGGGAGCTAAAATTGCCCTCTCCTCAAAAAAATTGAAATTGTTAATGTTTTGTACTAAATTTGGATAAGTTGCTTCAACCAATGAAAGCAAGGGATTTTCAGAAGGCATAATTAGCAAGTCTTCAGGTATCTCCAGATCCGTTTCACCTATTTCATTTGAATTATCTGTTCCATTTCCAATTCCAAGAATCCAATCTCCAAACTGTTTGATCTCATTCATCTGCTCATGGGAAGATGCTGACCCCAACCTCATGTTTTTCGTCAATTTCAAAACTTTGCAGCTTTTCCATAATGGAGATGAATTAATTGCAGCTGCTACAATATCATGTCTGGATCCCTTTCTTATAACCGGCAATATTTGTCTGAAGTCACCACCAAATACAACTACTTTGCCTCCAAATGGTTTATGCAAGTTCTCTTCGTTTTGACACCTCATGATATCTCTTAGAGTGCGGTCAACTGCCTCAAAGCACATCCTATTTAACATTGGAGCCTCATCCCAAATTATCAATTTAGCATTGAGTAATAACTTAGCTCTAAGACTTCCTTGTTTTATGTTGCAAGTAGACTCCTCAGTAGTAATTAATGGAATGCAAAACGTCGAATGAGCAGTCTTACCTCCAGGAAGAAGTAGAGAAGCAATCCCACTGGAAGCAACATTTAAAACAACCATTCCTCTCGATCTGAATGCTGCAGATAATGTCGTCCAAACATGTGTTTTACCAGTTCCTCCATATCCATATAAGAAGTGAAAACCACCAGAGTTTGACTCCACAGCAGTCATAATTTGGTCATACACAACCCTCTGCTCCACAGTTAATGATTTCAAAAGGTTGGAGTGAATTTGAGCTTGCTCCTCTTTGTCATAATTCAGTTCATCAGCCAATAATTTGTTTTGGAAATCATGCTCATTGGGGTACTGTGGACATGGCAGTGTATCAAAATCCTTAAGAGATCTCCCATTCATAGAAAGTAATTTGTCCAACTCAATCAGCATGATTCTTCATCTCATCTTCTCCAATTTGAAGATCTATAGAAACAGTTGACATAATAACTGTAAGTATATATTATAAAGCTATAATTAATGATCTGATTTAAAAATTCAGAAATTAAGAAGTAATAATCAATATTGAATTTATACATGAACAATTGAAACGATCAAATTGGGTCTATTTAAGAATTGAGACCAATATTCTGATTTTGTATAAAGACAGCAAATAAAAATGCAAATTTAATATGATTTAAAAAATGACGTGACAGGTTTGAAGACACATTTATCAGTTGAACAGAAGCATGTCGCATCTTTATGTATTGCATATGAATAAATCTACATTCTATCTGAATATAAATCTATATAAATAATAAATAAAAAATAAAAAATATAACATGCAATTTGACCATTCCACAATACCTGGAATATTTAATGATTTCCTTCTTTCATAAAGGATTCCATCACTAAGCAAGTTCCATGTGCTAGTCCATACAATGAAGGGCCTTGACATCGAGTTCATTACTAACAACGTAACAAATAACCTTCTCAATTGATGTCCAGAGGCAAGCTCACTTGCTTCTCTAATTGCATCTATGAATTCTCTGTCATCGTTCAATAATCCCAATGCATAACACGCCTCCTGGAAAGTGTTGTGTGTTTCTCCATTAACTGTCCTAATGCTCTTGAACGATGTACATCCTTTTTGTACTGTCAGCAAAATTCTCATGTAAAACAACTCACCACTGCCTGCCGGTATATACTGAAGTCTACCAATGGATGAACCTTGTTTCCTTGGACGCCACTCCCTAGATTCTTTGAGGTAAACAAATTTAGTTGGAAAATCAGCATATGTCAATTCCCTTCCTTCTTCATATTTCCTGTTTGCCTCAAACCATGCCAAAAACATAGTCTGAAGGTCTTGATTTCTCTCCAAAACTGAATGAATGCTATCATTATCCGAAAATTTGACAGATTGCTGATTTGGAAGATGAAAGTTAAGGCGTTGAACAGGAGGCCATCTATGATGGATATCGAATGAAAAATTTCTCCACACAAATTTCACAGGGAGCCAAGTACCTGCAGTCATAATATTGCTTGATTTCGTCTACTTGAGACTCATTTCCTGACTTTTTTGAAATCTCAATTGTTGCTCTATCTGGACCTTTGTTTACATATTTAAATAGATACTTTATGGAGTTGGATTTGTTACAATACTCCATATTGACATGCGCTTGATACCTCATCAAAAGATGTGGATTGTAAGGCACTACAAACCTGTTGTCTAACTTGATCCCTTTTTTAAAAATAAACACCATCGCGTCTCTTGTAACATGGATACCCATCATCATCAATTGTGGTTGAATTATGAAAACGTTTGGGAAAGTACTTCGAGCACTTTCCATTTTGCATGCAGGGATTTTTGAAGTTAGCAGGACCGCATGGGCCATGGATCATGAAGTTTGAAACAGCTTTTGATAGCTTTGGGTATAAATACGGATCCGGCAGTTCAGCAGTTATAAATTTGTCAATATCAGCTCCTGTTCTTAGTTTGTTTTCAGGGCTCATCCACAACAATTTATGTGCATGAGGAAGACCTCTTTTTTGAAACTCAATTGTATATGTTCCTACACAAATAACCCAAATTACATTACTATATAAAAAAACAAATTTGTATATAAAAAACAACTAAATAAGCTAAAACTATATAATTAATAACTAAATAATTAAATATTAAAATACTAAAAAAATTGGGAGAGTTATATAACATGCCTGCGACAATTTTTCCAAATATTTCTTCCTTTTTAAAATCTGCCATCAAGTTGTCAAGCTTCATCTTAAAAACTCTACAAACAATATCCGGTCTGTCGCTTGCTATTGAACCTCTAGCACTGACAAAATCTCGAATTTCTCTCCAATTTGCATTACATGTTATTGTGATGAACAAATCTGGATATCCGAATCTTTTACAAATGGCCATTGCATCTTGGCAATTGTTAAACATATATCTCATTCCACCTGTGAAGGAAGAAGGCAAAACAACACGCCTCCCAACAGAAGTAGGGTCATTTTCTCCCCTAACAATAGCTTCTTGAAGTCCAGTAAGCAAATCACACCTAATCGTCTTTTGGTTCATCCGTATGAAGTTCAATCTTTGAGATTCTACCATGGTGTAACAATCAACAACAAACTGCTGAAACAACCTCCCTGAGTTTACAATGTTACCATATTCAACACATCTATCTTGAATTCTAAATGCAATCCAATCTCTCATTGAAATTCGTTGCCTTTTACGACTTTTACCATTAACACAATCATCACTAATAGGAATCTCCTCATGAAAGCCATCCTCTCCAAACAGAAATATCAATGGATATTGAAGAGGTAGGAAAGATGCATGAGTCTCGGGCATTCTTGATAGTCGCTCGCCTCTTTTCTGGACAATAATGTCTCTTCCCCCATCAAGGTTATCAAAGTCCCCAACTATCAATGCAGCAACTTCACTGCAAGTAGGGAGATTATCAGTTCTTGCATCTTTTGTCTGATTTCTGATTAACCTCAAACAGAGATTGGCAGTATTGTCCTGATTTAAATAATCACGAACCATTCTAAAAGACTTGGCTAATTCATTATGTTCGTCTACCATTTTGGTTAAGTCATTGACTAATGACACATCAATTCCTCCACTTTCTTTCTTTGATCTACAAAACACATATGTATCTATAATTAAATTAACAGAAAGACATTAAAAATATTGATAAAGAATACAATAGATAAAGAAATAAAATGAATACCTGAAATAGCTACATCTATTTGATGTCTCATTGAGAGTGTCATATATATAAAGTTGTGCAAATTTTGGTCTAGATCCTTCTTGGGGTATCAAACTACCAATGCGGTGATAATTCTGACCACTTAGAATGAATTGCGGAGGACCACCTCCTTCATTGAATGTGCTCTCCACTTTTCCTCCTATAGAAGTAAAGGCAAACATGCTATTGTATGCTCTTACATTCTCTTTATAGTTTAAACTTCTAGGTTCCTCCCCATTTATTAATGCATCCAACAATGGAGGAGGGCGTTTAAGAAAGGGAATCTCAACTTTTCCTTTCATGCAACACATACTAAACTGAGGTGGGTTTTGTCTTGTGCATTTGTCAGCTCTTTCCTCATACCACATTTGAGCATTACATTTACCACAAACATATGAAGGATCCCCAAAATCTACAGGTTCTATTAAAAAAGTTGCTAATGTTAAATTAAATATCATTATACAAAATGATTTGGGTTTTAAAAGAAAGATAACCAACCTTGAGTCTCAGCCTCTTCATATTGACATGACATGAAATCAGCCCCTGTACAACCGAAATTAAAATATGTCATCATAATTGACTTTAGCATTTAAAAATGTAACATATATAATTATATATAGTGTCTAAATTTATACCTGCGCCACTTTGACTTTGGTTTTCATGATGCTGCTGATCATTAAAATCAATATAAGGAATTGATTGAATAATACTCAACGGTTGCATAACAGATTTAGCAGAACTCTGCAGTGACGATGGATTTATAACTTCAGACCGAGGAGTTGTCTCTTGATCGATGAGGGATAACATCGAGGCATGAAAAACTGGGGATAGCTGAGGCAAGACACCTTCAGTATGAGAGATATTTTTGTTTGACACCAACTGGGGACTATGAACTCCAAAATCAGAATTACTTGTACCTTCAAACTGGGTATTTGCTGCTGGTTTATAGTGACAGAAATCAAAGAAAATAATGGTATATTAATATAAATTAACTTTTTGTAATTATATAAAAATTGAACAATGTGTATAATTTAACAACTCAATGAAAAACTACCTACCTAAAGGTAACGGAGACAATGGAATTCTCTGAACCCCAGGTGTAGCAGAACCACTGACGGAGTACTGAGTATGGGTGGCAAATAAATTATGAGGGTTTATATTTTCATCTGAAAAGTTTACAACAAATGTCAGTGTGTGTAGGTGTATCCATATATACCTTTGTATGTATTTAGAATAAAACTTACCTGTACTATCACGTTTGCGTTTTTGGGCTTTACTGGAAATTATCATCTTTCTTCTAAGCCTTGCATTTGCATTTGTGTTATGAATACCTGTCAAGTTTGAAGACATTGTTTCCGTTGTAAACGAAATGTAGCCTCATATTGCCCACATGATACACTAAAAGAATTGTCTAAATATAACTATACATATACATTACCTGGGTGAACATCATCACTGGTTGATGATTTATCTGCTATTATCTGGTTTGGCCGCATCCTTGTATGTGGCATAATGGTTGAAGAAACTTGTATAGATGCAATGGTTGAAGGAACTTGGCTCTTGGGAAGAAATTGAAGGCTTTTTAGTCGCTGCTATATGTCCCTTCATTTCAACATATTAAGCAGTGCATGTTTTGTGACTTAACCTCAGCTTCAAACTACATATATAAAGGTACATAGTATAGGGGCTGTAACTGCACAGCTGCCAAGTAAATAATTAAAGAACATAATTAAAGAGCATTATCCAACTATTGATTAAAACTAAATCTACTTGGTTGCAGTTAATGCCACTCGAAATCTGTATTGAATTATTGATAGATTATAGATTAATAGATTAAATTAATAAATTAATAAATTAAATTAGATTAAAGAAAGCTTCGATATCAATGATTGATTGGCTGAAATGGAATTATTGAGTCTTAAATGGAAAGATAGATATATTTGTCCATAATTAAAATACATTTGGCCTATACAACAATAAGTCATCGATGAGGACAAAAATTTGAAAAAGACAAAGGGTTAATCTGGCTTGCTAGAAACATATACTATATTACTATATACTATATACTATTTAAAGGAGCATTGTTTAGAATGTCAGTGTGTGTAGGTGTATCCATATATACCTTTGTATGTATTTAGAATAAAACTTACTTGTACTATCACGTTTGCGTTTTTGGGCTTTACTGGAAATTATCATCTTTCTTCTAAGCCTTGCATTTGCATTTGTGCTATGAATACCTGTCAAGTTTGAAGACATTGTTTAAAGGAGTATTGTTTTACTCTTACTATATACTATTTAAAGGAAGCAACAAAAAGTGAATTACAACCATGAACCATCTTTTTGTTCTCTATATTCATGAACTTTACAAAAAGACCAAGTAAGGGGGCAATATTGTATGTGCAGGCCTCTCTTGCCAATCAGGCCCTCAAACCAAAGAGGGCTATCATTTTTTTGGTCTTCTTTTCAAAGAGACCCAACGTATAGAGAATAATATAGTCATATACTACTGGTTTATACTTAGTGATTTATGGGAATTTGGGATGGGATGGGATAGTCATATAGATATCACAAATATTGTTTTTACTTCAGGTTTATATATTAGCATGGTATATTATATGTTGGTTTATATAAGGCAAACTTAGATAACACACAATTATATTGTGAAAGATGACAAAAATTGATATTCTCCGAATCGCACATTCATTAAATTGTCTACTGCAAAACCATACACTATGATAGAAATCCAAAATGGATAAAATGTTTGATCCAAAATAAGTGCGAAACTACAAAATAAGTGGCACCATGCCATCAACCAAACATAGCTCAAGAAAAGTAAAGACAAAAAACTAAAAATAAGACAGCAACTTAATGGAAAACAGCTTCAGCTTCATTTTTTCAGGTGTGAAAGTAGTTTATTTCAATCCTTCTCGATCTTAATTGCCTTCTTTGGAATAATTCCACTCTCTTCATCAACTGAACCAATAAGACCTCTTTTAACCGGAGTCACAACATTTGGAACATTGGGGAGATCATTTATCTTATCAACGGGATCTGCATTCAGTGCACTCAAGACAACTGTATCATGGGTAAGGCTGACAACATTTTGACTGGATTCATCGTTTACACTATTATCTCCACTAACATCAACATCAGCAGGATTCAATGCAACTGAATCAGTTCCAACGACATCAATTTTTGGATCTGTATACTGAGACTGAGTATGAACAACCACATCAACAAATTTAGGCATCAAGTCCTGCAGTAAAAAATACAAAATGCAAATAAGATAAGGATCCAGATAAGAATACAAACACTTAATAGACATATCCTTAATAGACAAAATGCTAATTATAAACCTGTGCAATAGATTCACCAGAAGGACCAACTTGAACAACAACATCAAGAGATGGAACCTTAGATATAAATTTCTGGATGACAGCCTCATCAGCACACAATTTTTTCACGCGATAAGATTGATCAAATCTTGTATTAACACCACTCCTTAGTTCAACCTTAAAAAGAAATGTTTTATCAACCAAGTCCAAAATTTCTTTTGGAATTCCAAATGCACCAGGAGACTGCAAACATGATATTAAAAATTAAAGAATGAAAAGGAAATACATGATGATAAGATCCCTAAGCAGAATGTCGTATACCTTGTCAACAGAATCCACCATCTCAGAACAACTCCTTTTAAGCAAAGTAGTTGCATCACGATCAAAAACAACAAATGTTGCTGAATCAGAGTGATCAATGACCCTCAGCTTGATTCGATACCTAAAAACACATGAACAAACTTTATTACACAATAAACTTATAGGATATATTAACCACTACCAATAGCAGACAATAAATATATTGAGATAAAAAATGACAAAAATTAAATGAAGTTGCATAGTGTCAAGCACCTTGGAACTACATTTAGCACATGTTTGTTACATTTTTCACAGAAAAACATCTTGGAATCAGGATAAACAGCCTTGTTGCAAGTGCAGGCAGTGTACCACCACTCATCTCCTTCCAAAACATGTTTGATAGTTCCCAAGACCACACAAGAACCATCCTAATAATAGAAAATAAAAAAAATGTAATATTAAACAGTTTCCATTATATATCATATGAATGGAAATTATATTCATACAACCAAATTAATGAATGAATGAATTAATAACAAACCTCTTTACAATCTTTCAATGCCTCTATAGTCTTCATTTGGGTCAAAAAGAGGAAATCATCCTCCACAGATATCTTTGGAGTATCAGCTAACTGACTCAACGCCAAAGAAGGAGAGTCATTGATACCCTTCATTCTGAAAGGAAAGCAAATTTGAAATTAGAAATCGACGAAAAAACGAATAACAATATAAGAATATTTATAAATAACGTGTATGAGACCTTTTCCTAAACTCAACAGCCTCATTGCATTCAGGATTAAAGAAGATCTTTGTGCAGCTCATTGCATTCTGTAACTGGATTCTACCTATTAACCAAATAAACAAATAATTGGTCATACAGATAAAGATTTACATAAATACAAATTGAGTTAATACATATACTGACACATACAGTTAAATATACCTTGGTAAGACTTCACTTTTGCAAGCTGAATAATAACAACTGGTAGTTGCACCTCACCAGAAGCCAGGAAAGAATTGAGATCATCAACATATGGGCCAAACAAAGCACACTCTAACTTAAAACTGCAATGATAGAAATAATGGTTTGATCAGTTGCAAATCTAACAATAGCAATAACAAATAGAAACATAGCAACATAAGAAAATAATAAAATAAAGGTTTCAAATACCCATCCGAATCAAGCTCAATGACATTCATTTTAGTAACAGCCCCATTCCTTTCATATTGTCTTTCAGTGCCAACACCCGTACAAATACCCATGACATCTACAAAATTAAGATAGCCTTTACACAATGACATTACTCCTTTTTTAACAATAAATATAACAATACATGGATATGGATTCATGAACTCACCCAGCAAATAATCTGTATTATACGAATCAGTAATCTCTGAAAATGGAACCAAAGAAAATGGTGAAGCCTTCACAAAAGTTTTTCCTATGTTGACAACCTTGGTGCCATACTGAAAGTTCAATTTGTACTGATGCCTAGTGGTCCTGAAGCTTCCAGCATTAGAGGCAACACCAAAATAGCTCATAGAATAAACAGATCCTTCCGTCAAATCCCTCTCAAATCTGTAAATCAGTGACTTCCTAACAGAAGCGTGTATCTTATCACCCTACGAAAAAAAATGATGAAATTGAATCAAATGGAATCTAAAATCTATATCTATAATAATAATCATATAAACTGATTTGAAAATTGAAAGGATGAAATACTCACGCTCTCATCCATCAAAACCATTTCCATAGAGAATGGGAGAGCCTGCCTGTTGAAATCAGAGACGGACCAGAGGCGAACCACACGGGCCTTGATGGTCCATGATTCCTTCGCAGGGTTGATTGCAGATATGAGGTCGTGATTTGCAGCCATGGAAATTTTTGGGAAAAAACTGAAAGTTATGAAAATATAGCAGGAAAGATGGAGAAACAATGGGACGATCTGGACGAACTGATGAAGAAATTGGGTATTTATAGGCCAAAAATTGAACAACCCAAAAATTTAATTTTTGATGGGGAAAACCGAAGGGTCGGTGGAAATGGATGCTTCCAAGGTACATGGGCATGCTTTAGAGGGGGAGAGAAAAAGACTGCAAATGATTTATCATGTAGGGGAGAAAACGATGAGCTGAATTAAATTTGGAAGGAGGAAGAGATAAGCATACACGGAAGAGTGATTTTCACCCAAAAAAAAATACACGGCTGAGTGGAAATTTATTGAAAAATGGAGATACATGGCTGAGTGGAGGTTTCTTGAGCGGCCCCCGCACTGGTTAATTTATTGAGCGGCCCACAACTTATACAGATGCATCTCACCAGAATAATTGAAAACAAATGAACACTAATTTCCTAAATTAGAAAGACAAATAAAGTGTGCTTAAGAAGCTATCAAATATATAGTTGACACCTGTAAAAACTTGCCAAAGTTGTAGCCTTGTTTTATTATTATTATAGATTTAGAATTCAAGATTAATATAGTTAATTTTTTAAATGAGAAACTATATGTTAAAAAATGATCAGATGTTAAAGATGGAAACATATATATAATTAATATATATTGTGAAAATAATTGTATTAAATCACTTATAAATAAATTTTAAATTGAATTAAAAAACTTCAAATACATAAAAAATGAGAGACCGTAACAATGAGTAAATTTAAAGGGGAAAAAAAATACACGGGCATAGTCATATTCATATTTTATTTTATTTTTGGGGCAAAATTACGCTAGGGGTCCTTTATCTTAATTTAAAATGTCACATTCGTTTATCTTTTTTTGTCTCAAGTTGTTCCTTTATGTTTTTAGACGCTAACACAGTTAACCTTTTTTAGAGTTCCCGTTAACCCCATTTAAAAAAAAAAGATGATGTGGCTGTTAGTTTGCTTAGTTTAACGTCTACATGTATTATGGATGATTGATGTGTCATCTGTGTTAGGGAACACAGAAGAGAACAAAGGAGGAGAGAAGAAGGAGAGAAGAAACTCAAAAAAATTGCAAATCAAAACGCAGAGAGCGAAGAGAGTTATGGAACGCAGAGAGAGAAGAGACTTAGGGTTCGACATTGACGACGTTCGCAGACAAAATCCGGGGAAGAAAAGCAATGTTTTGGCTCTAATAGTTTCGATGACGTTTCCGGAGGTAAGTGCGGTGTTTGATTTTATCGTTTCTGGAAAATTTTCGTGTTAATGTGTTGTCTTTGTTGGGGTTTAGGGTTATTATTTTGATGCATTTTGGAAATGGCGGGGTTATCGTTCTTTTTTGGGGATTTGGGGTTTCTGGTGGTATGTGTTGGTGCGTGGGGTTTAGAGTTGTGGTCCATACTTACTTTAATCGACTTCCATGTGGGGTTTCTGTCTTTTTATGTTTGTTTCTGTGATTAAAGAGACATGTTTGTTGTCTATTGAATTATTTAATGTTGAGTGAAATGTTTTGTGTAATGTGTGTTAGCTTTTGACTGTAACAAGGAACATGGACAAGTTTAATGTTGATCTCCACCATTGTGACTGATTTTTGGACTACATGTTGACCACATATGAAGGTGAGGTGTCAAATTAAGAGTGAGATGCTGATAGGTGGAGTTATTTTGAAATTATTGACATTGTGAAGGAAATGGGCTACCCTGAAGTTGTTAGCATGTGGTATATATGAGGTTAATGGCGTGAAGAGGCTATTGGAGAATGACTATGGAGCTATGGAAATGGTTAAATGGGCCAAAATGAATGGGAAGGTTCACTTGTATCTGTTGAGTATTCGTTGGCTATTCATTATGACAGATACAAGTCAATTGGCCAAAATGAATGGGAAAGTTCACTTGTATCTGTATAGTAACTGTTCTTATGAGTTCAACTTAGCTAGGGAAGAAATTGTTCTCAACTGTAAAAGAGAATCCAAAGATTAAGGTTGTAGATATTTGTAGCAGGGCTCATGAGAAGTGGAATGCTGGAGTAAGCAGGTCAAAAGCACATAGGGCTTGAAGGGATGCAATTGATCTAGTTGCTGGATCATTCAACAAGCAACATACCAGATTGTGTAGCTATTTCCATGAACTCATAAGATCTAATCCAAACAATACTGCGAAATTGAATGTGCAAATTCTTGATCAAGTGGAGGATAATGTGGAGAATAAGGAAGGATATGTGCATAGGCCACTGTTACCTAGTTTTCAAAGGCTTTATGTGTGTCTTGATGCTTGTAGACAGAGTTTCTTAAAGTCTAGACCAATTATTGGTCTTGTTGGCTGCTTCCTCAAGTGTTATTATGGGGGTCAGATTCTTGCAGCAGTGGGAAGAGACCCTAATGACCAAATGTTTCCGATTGCACTAGCAGTGTTTGAAAAGGAGACAAGGGATTCATGGTCTTGGTTCCTGGAATTGTTAGTGAATGAGCTTGGGGCAGCAAGTGTGTAGGTCATACACTTTCATTTCATATCAACGAAAGGTATGTCATGTTAGTCCTTTAAGTTTTTAGTATATTTCATGTTGGTCCTTTATGTTTTTAGTATATGTCATGTTGGTCCTTTAGTTTTAAGTGATATTTCATATTAGTCCTTTAATTTCCTTTATTCCTTTTTATAGGGGTTGCTACCTACCGTGGATGAACTTCTCCCTGGAGTTGAACAAAGGTTTTGTGTCAAATACCTCTATAACAACTTTAGAAAGAAGCATCCAAGGAAGATGTTAAATAATGTGGAAGGCTGCAAAGTCAAGCTATCCCAAGCATGGGAAAGAGAGATGAGAAATGAGGAAGGTTAATGAAGAGGCATATAAACATTTGTTGAAGATTCCACCAAGATTCTAGAGCAAGTCAAGATTTACATTTAATTCCAAATGTGATGTGTTAGTCAACAATATGTCAGAGACATTCAATAGTTTCATTGTGGGGCCAAGACAAAAGCCTATTGTGACAATGTTGGAGGAAATAATGGGATATTTAATGGATAGATGGGCAACAAATAGAAAGAGAATAGAAAGCTACAGTGGATCTGTTTTGCCCAAAATAAAGAAAAGGCTGGAGAAAGAGAAAGACATTTCAAGGTTGTGGTTGTGTAAGTGAGTAATTTTGATCTAATTTGCATTTATTCATTCATTTAATTTGTTGATTTAGTAAAAAAAAATCATGTTGAAACAAGGTATGCTGGAGAGAGGATATTTGAGGTCAGGTACATCAATCAAGTTGGATACAAGTTGTGGTCAATCTGATCCAAACAGAATGTTCATGTAGAATATGGATGTTCACTGGAGTTCCATGTTGTCATGCAGTAACATGCTGCAATTTCCTAAATTAGGACCCTGAAGATTTGATCTCGGACTATTATAGAAGAGAGACTTATGAAGCCTGCTACCAACCTATTATTTACCCCACAAATGGTCAGAATATATGGCCTAAAGTTCCATACCCTGACATCCTACCTCCTCCACCTAGAAGGCCCCCAGGTAGACCAAAAAATCAAGGAACAAAGATGAAAATGAGAAGAGGAAAGGCTCAACAATTATGAGCAGAAAGGGGATGCCAACTAGATGCACCAAATGCAAGCAAGCTGGCCATAACAGGCATCTTGCAAGAGGCCAGTTGCTACTGCATCCCAAACTGCCACCTCCCAAGCTCCATCCTAAACTGCCTCACCATCCCAAGTTCCATCCTAAGTTGCCCTACCATCACAAGCTCCAACCAGAAACAAAACTGCCCCACCATTACAAAGCTCTAACCAGAATTCCCCAAGGTGGTTCCTAATAATTCCCCTGACACTCATTCTTTCTAGAGGATCCCGAAACTGCACCATTGCAAATAACCTTAATCTAATCAACCAAAAAAGGACTCCATCGAATATTCTACATATGTCAATCACCAAAGCTCTAACACAGTTGATGGATTCACCATGGTTGGGGGCTTTCAGTTGGAAAATTGAAGCATTCCTTCTCTGCTATAGGTGATCAAGTGTAACAAAAAAGTTATACTCCAAACTTGGGTAACGGCCTTATAAACCAAAAGATTTGTATATCGATAGTAGATTGACTCTTTGGTTCTTTGTGTACAGTTCGAGCTTATTGTATTCATCTGTGGCACTCAAAATCTTTATTTATCAACCAGACCATCCATAGCTGGTTGTGGCATCTCTATTATTTGGTCATTGGGCATTGGGTCAAGGTGCAAATCATACCAAGGTTTATGTTACTCATTGAATGTGAGTCGCAATGCGAATCATTTATATCTATTGGTTCTTGTTACTCATTGGGCATCGGGTCACAGTTTTCCATAGCCTTTAGTTCCCATCACTCGCAAGGCTTCATTTCAAGTGTTTCATACAATTTTTGATTTTGTTCTCAGGGGCTCTTTCTGCTATTATTTGGTATCTAGAGCTTAATTCCATTCTAAACAGATTTTGCTTATACTTTAATTTATGTCTATCTAAAGTTTTAAAAACAAAAGGTATAGAAAAGGAGAAAGGAAGAGAACAAAAAAGTATAGAAAGAGAAAAAAAAAAGTCAAGCAGTTTGAATCATATGTTCAGGTTTTATTCATCTATCTTGGTGATTGTATGCATAGTTTGAATCTTTACTTGATAATAAATCAAAAAAACTATAAGAATTTCTATCATAAGCGATACATAAAAGCACTAACAAGTGAGATGAAGTGTTCGTCGAAGGAAGCAGAAGTAAAGTAAAAAAGAAACCAAGTAAAAGGAGAATTTATTCTATACTAGGTGTTGTGTGAAGGACAAGGTATGCAACTTGATCATTGATGAGGTAAATGAAGTGATTTGGTGTCACAGAGAATGGGGGTTGAACTGTGACCTGTTAAAATTTTACTCCTGAAAAGTTAACTAACTTTCTCTCAAGTGTTCACTTGGAGTAGAGAAGGTTAAAGTGACAGATATGTATAAACTTTCTCTTAGATAAGTAAATGACCAAATGAATGATAATGAAGACTTGAATAAATAATGTGATGATAGGCAAAGTAAAGTTCAGTTACTTGGTTTAAGTAAGTTTCCTTTATGAGAAATTGAGACTTGATTTTATCTTGAGCAAAGTAAAATTTAGATGAAATAAACTTTCTCACATGCACAGAATTGAAACTAAATGAGATAAGAGATAGAAAGTGACACACAAGAGATATAGTGGTTCACCTAACTTAGGCTACTTCCACTCCTCACGTCTAGTGAGATTTCCACTATTTTCTCAAATAACTCCTCACGGCTTTTCAAGTCCCTCCAAGACCAAAATCTTTACAAGATAGTTTTCTTTTGCAACTTTATCAACTGTCTCACTTTAGAAACTTACACAAGTTTAGAAAGTTACTTGTTGAACCTTCTCACCAATACTCACCAACCTTAGCAGTTTGGTAGAAGTATAACAAGGTTATAGGTTACAATAAAAGGGTTTGTGGGATTGAGAATAGCTTGAATACAAGATTTACCTAAGGCAAAAGGCAAGCTACAACAAACTCGGTAGAAAGTATCCCAGAGAAAGTTTGTACAAATACAGAATGAGGATGAGAGAAAGTTCGTGGCTGGCATTTATTTGATTTCAGTGCTTCCAGTAAACTCTCACACCTTGAAATGGTGCTTCTGAAGTCTATATATAGTTTCTCTTCATTTATGACCGTTGAAGAAGGCTCCACTAGCTTCTGTTAGGTAGATCTGTTTTTGTGTCAGGCAAGTACACTGCTGCACAGTCTTGCAGTCTTGACGTGTCAACTTTTCAACGGGTGGATTTAACTTCCTTATTCTCGAACTTTCTCAGAACGGACTCAGAGGCAATCACAGGGCATATTCATCCTCGTACTTAACTTTAACAGCTTTTCCACGTGATTGCTGAAAGTAAAAGGACTTATTTTAGTGCTTTTAACTTTCTCTTCTTTAGTAGATAATCTTTATCTACTAAGAGAAAGTATCTTCAACTTTCTCTTATTTCTTGGTAAACTTCCTCAAGATAGCTAGCAGTTATTTCTTTGCCAACTAGCTTTTGCTATATAAACTTGAACTTTCTTTTGCTTGATGTCTCACGAAACCTGTCTTACACAATTACACTCAAGTAGAGGCATTAGTAGGCAATGATCAGAAAACATAAACTATGATCCAAAGGTTTGATCATTAATCAAAACAGTAGTTAAGGGATTTTGCCTCAACAGTAAATTGCATTAATATAACCATGGTGAAGCTGAGACTTCCTATCCTTGAGCATCCACAGATGTATACACTATAGGGTTGAGTGATATCGGTGAAAGGTGAAGGTGAACAAACAGGTACTACTGTCATTCCAAATTAGGAGATATGAAGATAAGGTGTTATGTGACGTGATACCTATGGAAACGAGATACTTTGTTAGTTGGTCGTCCTTGGATGTTTGACCGACAAGTGAAACATGATGGCTACACCAAGAAATACTCATTTGTATTTAATAATCGCAGAATCATTCTTGTACCAAAGAGAATGAGAAAAGAATAATGAGTGAGAGAAAAACAATAGATCAAAAAGAGAGTTTGGACAGTGAGACCACAGAAAAGGAGAGATATTAGAGAAAAGTAGAAGAAAAAGAGAGCACTAAGGAGAATATAGAGAAAAATGAGAGCGATGACAAAAATCTGGAGAGAAAAGACAATTACTATGCGAAAGGTGGAGAAAACAAAAGATAAATGTTTTTAGAAAAGCCATTAACTTTAGATGCAGATTTAGATTTAAAAACAATTCCATCTCAAGAAGATGGGAATGATGCGAACAGGGCCGACTTAAGCAAGTGGAAAGAAGTATACTCGGACACCATTGAAAGAGCTCACTCGAAGAAGCAAGGAAGCGTGGAAGAACATTGCAGTGCACTTGCACCCTTCCTATCAAAGAACCTTGTTCCCTACTTTAAATCTCCATGTGCTCTACACGAGAAGGAAACTGTAACTCCAATGCCTACACCTTCTAACAGAAGCTCATTAAGCCTTAATGTTGCGTCATAAGCTCCTTGCTCCACTAATCCAAGCTCCCTACGCCCAGTTGATAGAAAGGGAAACTTTTGGAGCACAAGGACCCTACGTAATAAGATCTTTGCACCCTGGTTACTACAAGAGAAGAAGCTCAAGCGCCTGACCCCTAATCGAGGTGCCCTGTGCCCGACTTGCTAAAAATGAAGAAGCTCAAGTCCTAAACTCCATGTCGCGGCACCTTGTGCTCTGACCGCTGAAGAGAAGAAGTCACAAAGCGCTTGGACCCTAAGGATTAAGATAAAGCTCCTAACACCCTACTGCACGAAGGTATCATGTCCCCAACATCTGGAACCATGCTATGAGACTCCTTGCACCCAGTGTCACCCTCAAGCGCCCGTATGTATGGCATTTAAGATTTTAGAATTGCTTTCTTTTAAATTCAAATTTGAATTATGCATAATTCATATTTGAGTTGAGATCGTTAGGATTTGTTCCAAGACTTTTATTCAAATTTGAGTTGGGATTAGAGTTTAAACTTGATTAAGATTTTTTAGATTTGTTTATCTTATTTAATCTTTTGGAATTCTTTGGGCCAATAAGGATTGCGATTTCTATAAATTAGAAGTCATTCCTAATGAATAAGACAGTGGAGTATATGGATAGTAAATTGAGAGTGATTCTCTTTAGTTTTTTGTGAACTGTTCGAGCTTATCAGATTCATCTATGACACTTAAAATCTTGACTTATCAACCAGACCATCCATTGCTGGTTATGGCATCTTTCTTTCCAACATTTGATTCACTAATTGGGTATTGGGTCAAGGTACAAATCATTCTAAGGTTCATGTTACTCGTTAAATGTGGGTTGCAATGTGTGTCATCAATATCCATTGGTTCTCGTTATTCAATGGGCATCAGCTCATGGTCTTCTACAGCTTTCAGTTTTCGTTACTCATAGGGCTTCATTTCAGGGTTTCCATACAAATACCAATTTAGTTCTCTGCGACTTTTTTCGTTATTAGGTTGGCAGCCAATTCTATCTGGTGATGGACATAAAACTAGTTTTGGAGTTGTAGTGTTAGGCTTCATATTGGTTAAAGATGGGATGATCGTGGTTTAACACTGCCTAAAAGTTGGATGGCAGTAAGAGTGTTCACATACCGATCCAATCCAATTCAAACCGCAGCTACCGAACCAAAAAATCGCAAACCGAATTAACCGCAAACCAAAAAAACAGAAAACCGCAAAAAACTTAAATTTTGGATTGGATCGGATCGGTTTTCGGATCCTTCTAATGAAACCAATCCAATCCAAACCGATCCAAAGTATTATTATATAACATAATATTATACTTATAATTACCTTATTTTTAATATATTTTCTCACACATTATAAAATTTAATTTTTTAAATTAATCATGTATACTTTTATATAATATAGAATATTTTACTTTTTTAATATACATTTTTTTGGTACATTTTTAAGCTTGCAAATAAATTATTTATTCTTATTTTTATAATTTTAAACATATTTTTCTTAATTTGTGGATATACTCATCTCTTTCCCATTTTATAATTTCATTTCACATTAATACAATAATGCGTGATATATCAATACAGAAAAATAATGCGTGATATAGTCGTACCGCAAGCATTCCTTGTGCCAACGTTTCTTTTTGATTATTTCATAGTTTCATTTATAAGAAGCAAAAAAAAGCAGGGTCATTATTGCCCTACTTTTGGCTACTACAATACTATTAGTTTAATGTTATAAAATGTAAGTTATCGTTATTGTCGTAATTTCACCATTTGGAAAAATATAAACCAGGAGATTAAATTATAAATGAGAAACCGAAATCCAATCCAATCCAAACCGAAGTAAATCGGATCGGATCAGATCGGATAGTTTTTTTACCTTAAAATCGATCCAATCCAATCCGCGAATACCCTTAGATGACAGTGGTTCCATAGCCAAAAGAGTGGAGTAGGGGGACAATTTTGGAGATTTCAAAAAGAAAATGCTTACATTGAAATTGAAATAAATATATTTTGACATAATACACCTCATAGGATAAATGAGACATTTGGGAATAGAAGAGATTACATTCTATTAGTCATGTCATCAATTTAAAAGAGTAATAATGGCGAGGGTAAAAAATAAAAAACTGGAACAGTGAGGAACTAAAACTAAGTAAAAAATAAAATATTGAGTAAAACTAACATTTATAAAAATAAAAAATATTATTAACCCCAGAAGTTTTATTTATTTTCTCGTTTTGTGCATTCTCAAACTACAATTCGGCCCAAGAAATAATTTTTTTTTCACATGTTGAGCTTGAAATAAAAAATGTCAAAGAAACGTGCTAAAAATATAGGGGGATTTTGGCACCACCTGTTTTCTCCAACGACACTCTCACGTTTTCCAAAATACCCTTACCCCTCTCTTTCTCTCTCCAACCCCACCCTATTTTCTCTCTCCCTCTTCCCTCACTTCTAATGGCCGCTTCCCCAACCCTGTCCCCCACTCTCCCTGAAACCCCTTCCCCAAGCCCCCTCCCCCACTCTCCCTGAAACCCCTTCCCCAAGCCCCCTCCCTAAAACCCCCTTTTGTTATGTGCTTTTAAGCTTTCAAAAACTTGATTATGTAGGCAACTTTTTTTGTCTTCCAATAACAAGTTTTCGGAACACAAAATTTTCCTCCAATAACAAGTTTTTGAAAGGTTAAAAAACGCAAAAAAAAGAGGTTTTGAGGATCGGGGACTAGGGGGTTGGGAGTAGGGGTGACAATACAGGTTGGGTTGGAGTATGTCAACCCACCACCCTGCAGAACCCGGGCCACCTAGCCCGTCAACCCATCGGGCCACGGGCAGTTAGCCATCCCCAGTTGGGAGGATTGGGCAAGGGGGTTTTAGGGGAGGGGATCGGGGTGGGCAAGGGGGAGTGGGGGAATGGGGTCGTTGGTGTGGGGGCCGTGAGGGCAATTCAACATGTTTGGATTGTAAATATGATGTAACGAACCTGCAAGCTATGCTATCCTTAACCTCATTTTGAAATTATTATAGAAAAATATAATAATAAGCATTCTCAATTGATCTAGACGTGTTCATTGTGGAATAAAAATGCGAATTTTAAAAATATTTTTCACACGAGATATGGACACCACATTTCAACTCAGTCTTTACTTCAAAACTGAAAACGAAAATAATTGTTTCCAAAAGGTTTACATAAACTTGCGAAAAATTAAATAAAACGATTAAAGTAAACCCAAAGGCCCGTGTCACATAGTTTCGCTTTATACATCCCATACTTAAAACATGACTAAAAGTTTTAAAAGAACAAAATCAAAACAACTTTAAAATAGCTATTAAAAATCTCAAGTCTTCAATTTAGCCACTTTCTTAAACATTTGTAGCATCTGTAAATCAAACATAAAACACAAGAGGAACACAAGCAAAAAAGGGCAAATCCGTTGTAGTTGAGTTTTATTGGTATTAGAAAGAATAGACGAATACAAACACATCAAGTATTTTTTATCCTTGAAGGTGTTTTCTGACCAATCACAACAGAAAATTTTAAACACAACAGGCACAATTAAACGTTCGACACAACCAACCAAAAAGAACCCATTTTCAATTTCAAATGTCCAATCTGAAACAACTATAGGCAAACTTCTTCTGTGGCCTTTCTGGTCATATATTTGATGGTCTATCTTCATGCATAGTTCAAACGGAATATGTCATTCAACACATAATAGCTTCCTTGCGGTGTTGGTATCAAATGGAACATCTGGCTGAACTTGAGAGCGTGTTGTTCACCGGCGAGCTGGAGGTTGCCGCTGACGAAGACGAGCATGCCGGCGTTGACGCCGGAGGGCTGGCAATCGACGGTGGTGATGGAGTGATGGCACTGCTGGAAGGGGAGGGAGGTGAGCTTGGCGACAAAGTCATTCCTAATCAATCACAAAGTCAAGTGTCCATGTCGTAGAACAATGCAAATCACTAACGTCACTACTTCGCACGCATGTGGTACCATTTACTACTCTAGGAAGTTGACTAGGAGGACATAATCGGTATATTGGAGAAAAGAACTGCAATGGTGTTAATCTGTTACCTCATACTCTCGACTAGACATGATAATGTCTGATAACGGTCTTGGTAGCTAAGTCTGATAAATATCCCTTGGTTCAAGGAGCTAACTAAAACCATTGAGGATTACGGACTCAAACTTTGCACCCCCCAAGCTTAGATATTGCCACGTGGGCTCACTCATGTTGACCTCCATCCTTCATTTCAACGGTACTTCCCCCATCCTATCACAAGGTCAATATAGGCTAAGAGCACACATTATGGGGAACCCGATAAACCCTTATGGATTTCAACAAAATTTCAAAATAAAGTTTCAATATTTTTGCACAAATCAAAGAATAAAAGTTCATATTACGGTTTTAACAAATGATAACCCCTAAACCCGTATATAAGGGGGGGAAAACCCAAAAAGGTACGAGTTTTGAATGTTAAAACTGAAACCAAACTGTGTTCCTCGAGAAGAGAAGAAGAAGAAGAACTAAGCAACACCCTGCATTCTCTCTGGTTGGGCGGCAAAGAGATTCTTGTCGCAGAAGGAAGATGAAGGGGTGAAACAGGGCACAGTGAAAATAAACGTAAGGGAAAAGGGATTCTACTGAGATGGGAAATTGATAATTTCAATTTAGTCCCTATGAGTAGGAATGCTACTTGACATCTAGCAAGGCATTTAACGTGGCACACCAGACGTGAGATAACCGACACTGATGGAGGGACTAACTTGTTGGACGGTTTATAGACTCGGGGATGCTTTTGGAATTTTAAGTCTCAAGGACTAGGCTACCAACGCCCTGCAAAGTTGGGGACTATTTTGGTGATTCACTCGAGTGAAATCCATTGTCTTTGTTGAGGCACCACATCAATGGGAATTACGAACAAAGTAATCCTTGTAAGGCTTGGGCAATAGTCAACCCTGAAGCTAGTTTTTGAGGTTGAAATACACACAACCCAAATTATAATATGATATCAAAGCCCCTAGAGCTAGCTTTTTAAGTTGAGTAACAACATAAACTGCTGTCAAAGTAAACCTCCAATTCTGTCAAACCATATATGCAGCAAGCATCGGTTTCAAGACAAGCTCAGTAAACCACTACATACACGAATACATCCACTGTGAGTTGGGTTTGCATACATGAACATATGTATAAAGCAAGATGAATATTTTTTTCTCCTATTTATTCTGTCTCAACACATAACTCCTGAATAAAATCCGTGGTTTGTGAAGAGGAAAAGTTTAAACATTTGGGATGTGATTGATGGAGAAATTTGAAAGTGAAATGTAGTTTTATAGAGCATTTAAAATGCCACACAAGGAAATGCAGGATTTGGATGAACCTGGCTTGGACAAGCCTGAATATTAAGTTTACTTTTCAACATTTTCAAACTTGATATTAGAGTCCATTTTAAAACAAGAAGATGAATCTTTTGGGGCTGTCTGCGAAGTCTGAGAAACAGATGCTAAATTTAGATGAACAAAACAGCAACAATTTCATAAAAATAAATCACGTCTAACAACATATGAAGAAAATCTTGTGAGATTAAAGTGTAGAACTAGCACCTGGTAGATTTCTTGGTTATCTAAAATGCGCGCGTATCGAGATTGTTACCTAGTGCAGGTATGGCAGAAGATTGGAACCTTGTCATCTAAAACACAGCATCTCTCAGATTTGAACCTTGTCAGCCGCTGATGAACACTCCGTGATTTTCTCGCCATTTAATTCATCATATATTAAACAGGCTATTGTCTTCTTCACAGTAAATCGATGTCCCAGAACTAAAACAACCTCCGCTGTCACTTCGTCACCGGTTCAAGATTTGATATCAGTCCTTTCCACTCTTCATCATTGAGAGAAGTTGTTGTGTCTCGCTTGGAGGGCTGAATGGTAGTCTTTGTGTAATTTATCATCAAGAGTCAAGACACTGAGAAGGTCACATTCAAAAGCCAGGTTTACATTGGAAGATGAATATATAATACGTAGAGTCATCCCTTTGAACTTGCAACCAGTATTAGGAACCTTAAATAATACTGAGGAACCTTTGCCTTTGAAGGTTAGCTACTTAGGATGTATATCACCAGGAAAAGAACAATCACTGTCATCAGATCCATCATTAGTCGACCCCTGTAGAATGAATATTTAGAAACAGGGAAAGCATTTAACCATCCATCCAGAAAGCAAGAACATTTTCCTTTTCATCATTGTAACATTCGCTTTGACAATTACATGCAGTAATAATGCAACAAATATAGGGGATTCCAAAATTTCGACAAAAATATACGGGAAGACAAATAAACATGAAATTTCAAGATCATTACATGTACTAGATGTCAACCATTAGGCAAGTGAAACTCAAATGAAAAGTTAAAAAGACAGATGGAATAAACTGCAGATTTAACTTTATTATCTAAAAAAATATTAAAAAAAAAATCACTAACTTGATGAGATGATTCAGGAAAAAAATAGATGATGGAGCTCCTGAAAGTGAGGATGGCAAGACGATCATAAAAAATTGGACGGAGGTGTTATTCCTATTGTAATTAGTGATAGCAATTACTATGTCATCGGAGTTGTGGGAGTTAAGTAACATTGGAAAGATTAAATAGACTGATTCATTATTATTGTTATAATTGTAAAATGTACCATATTTATTCTTTATGTACATAAATATCAAGGATGCTGACACCCAAACAATTCAGAAAACTTCTGTCTAATTTCTATAAGTCTATTTTTGACGTTTCTTAAGTCTTCCAATATTGGAAACACTGTGTATTCACGGTACTAGTCTAATTACTGAGAGACCAAGAAAGAATAAAACCTGTGAAATACTCTCTGCAACAATATCAGTGGCTTTGCTGCACTCTCCAGCTTGAATAACAAGTGAACTGGTGAAATTTTCAGACGCTGCAATGTGCATGGAGTTCTGAAAATCAATTAATGTGGGAGTCTCTGTATATGTTATCAGAGATGTGCTTGGTCTTGATTCCAATACTGCATGATTTTTGGCAGATAAACCAAGTGAAAGACTTTGAAGTGAAGATGAAATGCTCCCAAAAACTTTATACATAGGATTCTTTCTTGGTGACATTAAAGACAAGATTAGAGAAGGAAACACATGATGTGATAATCCTTCGTAGCCGCACAGAGACACATATTTGAGACTTCTTGACTTCACAAGAGAAAAGGGCACTTGTGTTATAGCAGTGTTATCTGCCACTAGACTGGTCAAGGATTCCATTTGCATGATGTCCTCTTCCAACTTGTCAATTTTTGAACAACCAGAAAGAATAAGAGATTTCAGAGATTTCAGCTTATATATTCTCCTTGGGAGGTGACTGAGAGATTTACAGTCTTTCAAGTTTAGCAGAGTAAGATATTTGAGATCTCCAATTGTTGAGTGGACCATAGTCAATTGTGGACAATCTTTGAGTATTAGCTTTTCAAGATTTGGTAGTCTTGAAAAGTCAGGGGTTTTTGTCAAGTAATGGGAATGACTCAGATTGAGGATTTTCAGCTTATCAAGCAACTGAAAAAATAAAAATAAAAATAAAAACAAATTAGATGTCAACCATTGCGATTATCAAGAGGCAATAATTTTAATTAATCACCTGCGGCTCCTTCCAGACTAATTGCAGATTGCTGTACTTTATATCAATAGCAACTAATTTTTTCTGATAAAAGTTCCCAGGCATGTATCTTAAAGGGAATCCATGCCAACAGAGCCAGCGCAAGTCTTTTGATAAATATTTAAATTCTCCAGTAAGTTTTACATGACCAAGTTGAAGCAACCTGAGTCTCTTCATCTTCTTAAATGCTTTAGTCTCGAAAATAACATCATTGTTTTTTGGTGAACTAAAAGCCAGTCCTTTGATAGCTATTGATGCCTGTAAAATCCAAAGCAAGATAAAATGAGATGTAATGCACGCAAGAAATATAGCAAAGGATATAATATGTAAGCCATAATTTTTTTTTTAAAAATGATATATTATTATTTCAGTGGCACTAATGGCCATGTTACAACCGTCCCCGAGGGGATTTAAACCATGTCCCTTGGGGTTACAAGGCTAAACTCCTACCACTAAGCTAGCACCCCATGGACATGTAAGCCATAATTTGAAATTAAAAGAAAGGAAACAAGTATTTAAGTCAAAAAGCAACAATTTTTTTATTCATGATAAGTATGCATATTTACAGTGCATTCAACATAGTGATACTATTTTTTTTCTTTGAATAATAATTTATGAAACTGTCCATCCAGATCCATCCATCTATATATGTGTGTGTGTGTGTGAGAGAGAGAAAGAGAGAGAGAGTTCTTACAGTATTGTTTGTCATCACATCGACCACGTCATCATGAAACCATAATCTGCTGTGCTCCTCAGGTTTCTCTGGTGAAGTCTCACGAATTATCTCTCTTCCCATGACTTTCAACAAATCATGCACTTCAAGCTTGTTATTCTTGTCAACTTTTACAAGGTTTTGCTCCATAAGGATAGTTATCCCAATTTCTGCATGAAGTCCACAGCCATCTAAAATCTGTGTCACATAGTTTCTCTCCTTACCTATAAAGAAGCAGCATATATCAAGGAATATATCTTTCAACATGTGATCACTTAAACCATCATAGCTTAATTTTAATTTCTTCTGTATCTGATCATTGGGAATAATTTCAAGTTTCGACAATGCACTTTCCCACTCAGCAATTTCCCTTCCAAACAAATAAGAGCCAAGAACTTCAAGGGCTAGAGGTAGTCTTCCAGAGTAAGCGACAACTCTTTTTGAGAGTTCAGTGAAGTCTACTACTGGTGCAGCTTGCTTAAATGCATGCCAACTAAAAAGCTCAAGAGATTCACTTTCATCCAATTCATTCATTCTGTATATATTGTCCACTTGAAGGACATTCAGCAAATGCTCATCTCTGGTTGTGATGATTAACCTACTTCCTTGACCAAACCATTCACGACTTCCACACAAAGCATTTAGTTGATCCAAATTATGTATATCGTCAAGTACAACAAGTGCCTTTTTTTGGCAAAGACTTTCCTTTATCACAGTTCTTCCCAATTCAATGTCATGTAATTTCACCCTTCTAGTTTTCAAGATTCCTGAAAGAAGTTGTTCTTGCAAATAAACTTGGCCATCATCCTGGTCCCAAACTTCCCTTACATTTGCAAGGAAACTTTTACCTTCAAAGTTTTGATTAATTTCATTGTAAATGGCTTTGGCAATGGTCGTTTTACCACTCCCTCCCATTCCCAAAATTCCTACCATGCGAACCTCATTTGATTTACCACTTAACAATTGAATCATATCCTGCACACGGGACTCCATTCCCACTGGGTGATCAGCAACAAATAAGTGCGCGCCGTCATCTAGTTTTGTGGTAACGGTTTTAAGGATATCATCAATTAGCTCGATTTCAGTTCTGGCAAAAACATAAATTACAAATCAGATTATAAAATCATCTACCAAGTAATTCTTACTATTAACGGCATAATCTATCAATAAAGGGAGAGGATTTTAGAATGGATCGTTAATATAAAAAACAGAAATAAAAACTTCAGATTGACCAATGTTGGCTGATATTTTCAAGCAACTTTTGGGTACTATATTGAGTTTGGAACTAAGTTTATTTTCTTTCAATTAATTACTGTTGAGAATACAAGTGGACAATCAGAGACAAGATTCATCATGTGTAACTCTGTCGTGCTTTGTTGAAAATCTTTACACAGCCCATCATAAGCCTAGAGAATAGAGGAGAGTTGTGTTAGGCTGAATTTGTATGGAATTGATAATTGATGTGGTAATGATACCACTAGGTCACGCTATATTGCTAAGTAAGCAAGAGTTGCTGCATCAATGCCTAGTTGCAATGAAAAGATAAGCAAGGATTCTCACATCAAGTTGAGATCTTCTCCATTTCTCAAAAGAAATAGAGGGTTCCATTTAGGAAAAAGATAGACACAAATGAGAGATTTGGTGTACCAAACTTTTATTATAATTTGAAAAAATTTAAATTATTTAAAACCTTTGTGTCTATTTCTCTCCTAATGAAGCCCTCTATTTCTTTTGAGAAATGGAGAGGATCTTAACTCCTCACATCATCATGAACAAGTGTGGGTAAAGAAGCAAGGTCGTGAGTGTAAGATTCGCAGTAGAACTTTAAATGTAGGAACACTTACAAGTAAGTCAATAGATATAGTGGATATCATGATTAAGAGGATTAATTTTATGTGCTTACAAGAAAATAAGTGGATAGGATAAAAAGCAAGAAGTTAGGTACGTCGAGCTTTAAGCTTTGGTACACAGCTAAGGCAACTTCTAGAATTGGGGTAGGCATTATTGTGTATACCATGACATTGACCAATCCTTTGATGCAGAGTACTCCTTATCAAATACTTGTGAAGAAAACTATATATAAATTAATCATCAAAACTTCTACATAATGAACCTAAAAGGTACTTGTAACCCAAAAATAATAAAATCCGAACTAAACTAAAATTCTAGATGAATCATAATCAACTAAAAAAATCCTTTCAGATATAAAATCTTAAATTATGAAATCTTAATCAAAAAAGAAATCTTAATATCATAATATTCTCCTAAAAACATTTTCCTAAAATTTCAAATAGTAACGTAAATTTTCCTAAAAAACACAATAATCCATAAATTTGCTTCTCTATACTGCATCATTGAAGCTCAAATGCCAACATATTATTATTGTCTTTACCATTCTCTTATACTCCATATTCTTCACATTCCATTACTCACTTCATGTATCAAACCAGACAAAGGAATTCGACTGTTTCAATGTATGGGATTTCATACAAATAAATGGTAATTATCTGAAAAGAAAGAAATTTTTTTAATACCTGTAATTATTTAAACTCCACCCAGACAAGTTTGCAGCTTTAATGAGTGCTCTTTTCCAACTGATAATCATATCTTTCGTAGCCGAGATTTTCTGTACAAGGCCTTCCAGTGCTTTTCCAAAAGATCCGATTTGGTTACGCACTTCCGATGGTTCCACACCGTAGAATACCGGTATAACTTCTTGACCAACAGTCCTATGACACTCCATGATTTTCTCCAGCTCTTGAAGGCACCATCTTGAATTAGCATAGTTCATTGAGAAAATGATGATAGAAATTCTAGAACCTTCAATTGCTTGCAACAATGAGGATGAGATATTTTCTCCCCTTTCAAGTTTGTCATCCATGTAAACCTCAATACCAGCATTTTGTAAAGCGGCACAAAGATGAGAAGTAAAAGACCTACGAGTGTCCTCACCTCTAAAACTCACGAACACATTGTGGATCCATTTGGATTTTGGCTTAAAATGATTCACTTCTCTGCCCATCTCTTGCAACAAATCATGCATTTCAAGCTTGTTATTCTTGTCAACCTTTAGAAGGCTCCGTTCGATGAGTTTACTTATCCCAGTTTCTGCAGCAAGTCCACAGCCATTCAATAACTCTGTAATATTGTGTCTATCCTTTCCATTATAGAAACAAGCTATTTCAAGGAATATTTTTTTCTCATTATCATCTAGAAAATCATAGCTCATTTTTAGAATATCTAGCACCGCATTACTTTGATTTCTTTCAAGTAGCTTCAATACTCTTTTCCACTCTGATGTTGTTTTGTCAAGTAACAACGAGCCCAGTACTTCAAGAGCCAATGGCAGTCCCCCACAGTAAGAAATTGCTTTTCTCGAGCGTTTAATCAAATCATTGGGAGGACTCAAATACTTAAATGCATGCCGAATAAAAAGTTTAAGTGATTTACTTGAGTCCATTTCCTCCATTTCATATTCAATGTCAAAGTCAAGGCAATCAAGTATATTCTTTTCTCTAGTAGTAACCACTATTATACTTCCAAGACCAAACCATTCACGACTTCCACATAATGATAGCAGTTGGTCTTTTTGACTCACATCATCAAGTACTACAAGTGCCCGCTTATGAGAAAAAAATTTGCCCATTTCAGTGCTAGGTAGTATCATGCCTGTAGTATTATTGAAATCGGAAAGAAGTTGTTTCTGTAGATAATCTTTGCCATTATCCTGCTTCCATACATCCTTAATATTTGCAAGGAAACTCGAACCCTCAAAACTGTGACGCATGCTGTTGTAAATGACTTTGGCAATGGATGTTTTACCAATTCCTCCCTTCCCCCATATTCCTACCAAGTGAACTCTTTCAATATTGTAACTCAAGCTGTCAAGCACATCTTTTGCATGAGCGTCTAACCCAACCGGATGGCATGGGCGGGACAAATATTTACCATCTAGCATCATACGAACAACATTAACAATATGCCCAACTACCTTGATTTTTTTATCAAAAGCATCACAGCCCAAAACAGTATCACTGCAGAATAAAATTAGGAATCAGAGAACAGAGAAAAGAAACATCTATATCAAGTATATGTAATCTATAGTACCATCTACAGAAAACAAGTGGGATCCTCAATGAACTAACAACAATAAAACAATTTGAATGAGGTGATTTTGGCAATAAAGGATTTAAAGACATCACTGTATAAAGGAAGTTAATTTTGGAGGGTCATTAAAACCTAGAAAACAATTTCAATTTAGTGGAAATAATTAGTGAAAAAGTACCACTCAATTTGAAAGTAGTAACAAGTGATACTAGTTCATTGAAATAAAATAATTAAATCTAGGACCAACGACCTTGTAGCTTATTATCACCAGACTTCCTTAAGAAACACTTTACTAGATTGTTCGCGTTTAGTTTAACTTGTCTTTCTGATTCCTTTTCCAGGTATCCAGACCATTGTATTTGGAATGTAGAAATATCATTATTACAATGTGAACATAAAATCTTCTCTTACTAGTATTCCGGGCTATGTTCTTCAAACAACCAACATTCTCATCTCAGTTTGTGATGAAGCAGAGCGAATCTGCAGTAACTTTATCTAGGGTAGCTCTCAGGATCGCATAAAACGCCATTTAATCTCTTGGCAGAGCATTTGTAATGGGGGGTCTGGGCTTCTGCTGCCTCCGTACCCTTAACATGGCATATATGATGAAGCTAGCTTAGAGTGTGATTGCTCATCCTGAAAAATTATGAGTGAAAATTTTCCGGGCTAAGTACAAGGACCAAACCATCCTTATTGTGGAGCATCATCGCCGTGCTACATCAGTTTAGAGGGGTATCACAAATGCTTGCTCTCATGTTGAAGCAAACTTGGATTGTGAATAACAGGCACACGATTGGCTTCTGGGAAGACCCCTAGGGGCTGGATCCATGGCCACAGGCTCCTTAAAGATAGAGCCACCTTGTCTATTCCAAGCGGCGAGAATGAATTTTATGTCATGGCTTATGCTTCTAAAGGGAGTTGGAATTGGAGTAAGTTCAATCATCTTCTTCCTGTAAATACCCAAGCCAAGATCGCAAGCATTATGACCCAGGCTGATGGAACCGACCCAAATGAGAAATTGGTTAAGCAAGTGTCAAGTGACCCCAAGGTGTGGAAGGTGTACACTAGGAGAAAGAAAGGGCATGTGAGGGAAGAATGAAGTGAGGTAATGCTGACATGCTGCGCTGGTAGAGAGAGAGAAAGGAATTAGAGGATACCTAAGAGGGAATTCGGTTACCATATAGTCAGAAGAGGTGTGAGGCAAAAGGCATCTTTAGGCAATCATTAGTTAGTTATGAATGGAGAGCAATAGCGCTCTGTAGGAGCCCAGCTCTGTGGTAGTAGGATACCATTTCCTCTGTAAACCCTCATTTCAGTAAATAATACATTATGATTTCTCGCAATTTGCTACTCTTTACTGTTCCATTAATTTTCTACACTCTGGGTTCCTAACAAACTGGTCTGACCTGCCGGATACGTAAGGAGGGTGATCAGCGCGACAAGGAGACGCAGTTGAATGCCACCAAAGAAGAAAGGGATGGAAGCGAAAGTTGCTGCTCTTGAACATGAACTGACGAAGGTGAAGCTGGCCTTAGCAGAAGTGCAGAGCAAAGCTAAGAAGAACCAGAGCAACCTCATGGCCATGTTGGAAAAATGCTTAGGAAAAAAGACGCAAACAGAGGACGAAGGTAGTGCGATGGGAGAAAAGCACAAGAAGCAAACCGAATCTGAGAAAGAAGACGAGTTCCAGCAAAAATTAAAGTCGTCCTCATTTGGCCTCAAGAGACTGCAGGGAGATGTGCTAGAGGAATTTCGGCAATCCGTGAAGAAGATCGAACTCCCAATGTTTGACGGGGATGATCCTGCTGGGTGGATCACTAGGGCTGAAATCTACTTCAGAGTGATGGAAACTAGCCCAGAGGTTCGTGTCAATTTGGCCCAATTGTGTATGGAAGGACCTACGATGGAAACTAGCCCAGAGGTTCGTGTCAATTTGGCCCAATTGTGTATGGAAGGACCTACGATGGAAACTACCTCAGGTGAAGAGATTTCCAGATGAACAGTACTTTGGGTACTTTCTCCATGGTCTTAAGGGCGACGTTTGTGGTCACGTGCAAAGCCTAACGACACTAGGACCAGTACCCCATTCGCGGTTGCTGAATGTCGCAGGGGCAGTATAGAGAGAACTGAGGGGAGGAAGCACCACTCCAACGCGTTTCACGGCTACGCGCACCGGATTCGGGTCGAATGCGCCCGTGCGATCCAATCCAACTCACTCGGGTCGGAGAGGGCCATGGGTCGGGGCAACAAGGATGTAGCACCTATTGGGTCGACTGGGCCAAAAGGGAGTCAACATGGGCCCAAATCAAAGGGAGAGGCCACGAAGGAATTATTGGACATCGCAAAGCAGCTGGGCGAGACCGAGGAGTCACCCACTTGTCTTACCAGGAGCTAATTGAGAGAAAACAAAAAGGGCTTTGTTACAAATGTGGAGGACCATTCCATCCACTCCATCAATGTCCAGACAAGCAGCTGAAAGTTATGGTCCTATATGAAGAAGAGGAGGCCGAACCTGAAGGGAAAATTCTAAGGGTTGAAATAGAGGAAGAAGAGGAGGAAGTAGATGGAGAGGGCAGTGTTATGAGTTTGGGGAGTCTAGAAACAGGAAAATCAGGCAAGCCCCACACAGCTAAACTCAAGGGGAGTATCAAGGGAGTGCCATTCCTTATCTTGGTGGACAGTGGGGCAACCCACAACTTTGTCTCAAAACACCTTGTTCACAAGCTTAGGTGGCAAGTTGAGGACACACGCCCATTGGTGATAAAATTGGATGATGGGTTCCAAGCTAAGGCTCGAGGTCAATGTAAGGGTGTGGAATTAGAGTTAGGGGAAATAAAAATTTCAGTGGATGCTTTTCTGTTTGACTTGGAGGGCATAGACATGGTTTCAGGTATCTCATGGCTTGCTTCACTTGGGGATATGTGGGTTAATTAGGGGCAGCAAACCTTGAAGTTCAGGGTTGAGGACTAATGGATGCAGATTGAAGGGACAGGGGGCACACCACAAACAGCACTGCAAACCATTTTGGCCAAGTCTACTGAGGTACAGTGTCGGGATCCTATGGTCTACTGAGGTACAGTGTCCTAAAGATTCTGTGGAGACTACCAATGACATTCAACAAAGTGAGTTGGAGCAGTTACTGAGTCAATATGCACAGGTTTTCAAGGAACCAAAGGGGCTGCCGCCTAAACGGGCTCAGGAGCATGTGATAACACTGTTAGCAAGGCAGGGGCCAGTTAACACGCGACCGTATCGTTACCCACATCATCACAAGAATGAGATTGAAAGGCAAGTCAAAGAGATGCTGAGTACAGGTATCATTCAGCATAGTCAAATTGCTTTTTCCAGCCCCATCATCTTGGTTAAGAAGAAAGATGGAACTTGGAGCATGTGCGTGGACTATTGCGCTCTTAACAAGGTAACCGCTCCGGATAAATTTCCCATTCCCGTAATAGATGAGTTGTTGGATGAGCTGTATGGTGCCCAATTTTTCTCTAAGTTGGATCTCAAGTCAGGATACCATCAAGCACGGGTTAGGAGGGAGGACGTGCACAAAACGGCGTTTCGAACTCATGAGGGACATTACGAATATTTAGTAATGCCTTTTCGGTTGATGAACGCTCCGTCCACTTTCCAATCACTTATGAATGAGGTTTTTAGGCCTATGTTGAGAAAATTTGTGTTGGTATTCTTTGATGATATATTGGTTTATAGTCCGGATTGGGAGACTAATATGCATCATTTGACCCTCTTGAATTTGGGCTTTAGGCTTAATTCAACCCCACAAACCGGCTTGTACGGTAAGGACTGCCTAAGCCTTATAAACACCACTCAGACCATATCTCTAGTCGATGTAGGACTTTCAACACACCCCCTCACGCTCAGGACTGGACATCTAAAGCGTGGATTAATGCGAGTGGAACAATAGGGATCTCAACATACCCCCTCACGCTCAAGACCAGACATCTGTAGCGTGGACAAATACGGGTGGAATAACAAAGATCATGGCCCAATAACAGTTCTAGGATAAGCTCTGATACCATCTTGAATTTGGGCTTTAGGCCTAACTCAACCCCACAAAACCGGCTTGTACGGTGAGCTAAGGACTGCCTACGCCTTATAAACACCACTCAGACCATATCTCTAGTCGATGGGGGACTTTCAACACACCCCCTCACGCTCAGGACTGGACAACTGAAGCGTGGACTAATGCGGGTGGAATAATAGGGATCTCAACAAACCCAAGTGTTAAATACACTGCAAAAACAACAGCTGGTTGCAAATCAAAAGAAGTGCCCATTTGCCAAATCTAGTGTGGAATATTTGGGCCATATCATTTCCAAGCAAAGATTCACGATGGACCTAAGTAAGATCAGTAGCATCACCCAATGGCATACTCCCAAGCATGTGAAAGGGGTGAGAGGGTTCTTAGGCTTGATGGGTTACTATCGCAAGTTTATTCAAAACTATACTATGGGAAGATTGCTAGGCCCCTTACCGAGTTGACTAAGAAGGATGGTTTTAAGTGGGGTCCTAAAGAGCAAGCAACTTTTGAATTGCTTAAGAAGAAGATGACAACAGCCCCGGTACTTGCTTTACCTGATTTTAGCAAGGAATTTCTTATTGAGTGTGACGCTTCCGGTTTGGGCGTAGGGGCCATTCTCATGCAAGAAGGTAGGCCCATTGAATTTTTTAGCAATGCTTTAGGAGTGCGCAACCCCTCCAAGTCCGCTTATGAGAAAGAGCTAATGGCTCTGGTCTTGGCTATCCAACATTGGCGACCCTACCTTCTAGGGAGGCATTTTACAGTCTCAACTGATCAAAAGAGCTTAAAACAGTTGTTACAACAACATATTTCAACTACGGATCAGTAGAATTGGCTTGCTAAGTTGCTTGGTTATCGATTTCACATTGTTTACAAACTGGGGGTTGAGAACTGAGGGCTGATGCGCTTTCCAGGATAAGTGAGGCAGGGGAATTCTCTGTTTTGGTCTCATTTCCTATTTGGGAAGATGGGAATCAAAACATTGAGGAGGTGCACAAAGATGTTGTTCTTCAAAAGATTATTGAAGACTTGAAGAAGGATGCCATGTCCAGACCGGGGTTTACTTACAAAAATGGGGTGCTGTCCAATGAAAACCGCTTGGTGATTGCAGCCCATTCTTCTTGTGTTGAAAGAGAGAAAAGTGGGAGACATTTGATTGTGAAACCGTGTGTTTGACTACACAGCAAAGTCCGTTTTAGATAGGCTTAAAGTCAATCAATATAAATAAATACAAGATATCCTACTCTTAATTAGATGATATTCTACTCCTAATTACACGATCCTATACAATAAATACATGATCCTATTTTATTTTCAACACTCCCCGTCAAGCTGGGGTATATAAATCATATGCACTGAGTTTGTTACATATATAACTTATTCGAGGACCTCTTAGAGATTTAGTGAAGACATCTGCCAATTGGTCGTTGGAATTGGCAAAGTAAATGGTGATATCTCCTGATTCGATCTCCTCCCTGACAAAATGACAATCTACCTCAATATGTTTAGTCCTCTCATGAAAAACAGGATTAGAGGCAATGTGCAATGCTGCTTGATTATCACAGATTAGAGACATTAGCATAGCCTCCTCAAATCGAAGCTCTTTGAGTAACTGTTTCAACCAAATGAGCTCTTATGTCACTAACGCCATGGCCCTATATTCAGTTTTAGCACTGGATCTTGCAACTACATTTTGTTTCTTACTCTTCCAGGATATCAAGTTTCCTCCAACTAGTACACAATACCCAGAAGCGGATCGCCTATCAATGGGTGAGTCTGCCCAATCAGCATCTGAGTGGCCAACTACCAGAGTATGTCCTCTATTTTCATAAATGAGACCTTTTCCTGGAGCACTTTTAATATACTTCAGGATTCGTATCATAGCATCCCAATGATCCTAGCAAGGATAATTTGAGAATTGGCTCACCACACTGACTGCAATGGAAATGTCTGGACGAGTAACTGTGAGATAATTTAATTTCCCAACCAATCTCCTGTATCTCCCTGGATCTGAAAGAGGTTCCCCCTGATTAGGTAGAAGTTTGACATTAGGATCCATACTGGCTTGGCATTCAATAAACATGTCTCTTCAAGTATATCCATAGCATATTTCCTCTGTGAAATCACTAGACCATCCTTGGATTAGGCCACCTCGATACCCAAAATGTAACGGAGTTTACCAAGGTCTTTGGTCTGAAACCGATGAGAGAGATGCTGCTTCAACTGGAGTATGCCTTGTTGATCACTACGAGTTATGACAATATCATCCACATAAATAATCAGATAAATACTTCCTTGCGTTGAATGGCGATAGAAAACAGCGTGATCAGCTTCACTACGAATCATACCAAACTGTTGCACTACCATGGTAGACACAATGCTGCTCCCTGCAGAGAGCTGACGATCCCACGCTCCTACTACCCTCGCCGATCTCGCACCCACACAGATCGCGCTTTGCAGGACGATGGCGGTGAGCGTCGCTCCCGCGAGCGTGAGCGTTTGAGAGACGAGGAGCGACGCCCCGACGAACCAGCGATCCTGGCTCGACAAGCAAAACGCTGCGTTTTTATCTTACCGGCCGGTTCGCGACCGGTTCTTTAGCCGGCATTTTGGGGGTGAAAACCCTAATTGCGCGCTTTCTTCCTTCGCTCCTCTCGCCTACTTCGCTCGCCTCGCCCGCTTCGCTCGCTTCGCTTTTGTTTCGCTCGTGTTCTCGATCCATCGCTTCTTCCTCTTCGACGCAGAAGAAAGGGAAGAATGAAGGAGAAGAAGAAAGCGGCGCTCGCGACACAAATACAAACCCTGGACTAGGGTTATGTTTTAATGAGTTATGGGCTCGCCCAATATCACTTAGAGTTTTTTTTTCCTTATATGTTACACTGGTTATTAAAACACTTTTTCGCACATATACGTATTATATATCTATTTATATATCTATAATATAATGCTAATTTTTCATTCAAGAAATAATTTAAGTTATTTAATAAAAAATTATAAATATAACTCCAAAATTTATATAAAAGTATAAAACATTTTGTTTATTAAGTATTTGTGGTGTTTTTTATTTATTTTTTTCACTTATTTATGGTTTTTATATTCCTACATATGTTTTTATATATATATATATATATATATACTAGTTTGAGAATTTGGTAGGAGCTTACGAACTTTGCTACGAACCCCGCTCTTACGCTCCTATGACCCCTCCCCGCTCTTATGTAGGATCTCGCTCTTGTCTACCTTGTGCACTACAATGCTGAATCTGCTAAACCAAGCTCGTGAAGATTGTTTAAGACCACAAAGAGACCTGTGAAGCCGACAGACCAAGGTAGAGGACTCCCCCTGAGCAACAAACCCAGGTGGCTGCTCCATATACACTTCCTCTTTGAGATCACCATGCAAAAAAAGCATTTTTAATGTCAAGTTGATAAAGAGGCTAGTGTCAGATAGCTGCAATAGAGAAGAGGAGTCTAACAGAGGCCATCTTGGCCACAGGTGAGAAAGTGTCACTGTAATCCAGCCCAAATATCTGAGTGTATCCTTTGGCCACCAAACGAGCCTTAAATCGATCAATTTTACCATCAGGCCTAACCTTGACCGTATAAAGCCAACGACAGCCAACCAAAGACTTCCCAGGAGGTAGAGGAACCAGTTCCCAGGTACCACTGCTTTAAAGAGCACACATCTCGTCAATCATTGCTTGCCTCCACTCTGGATGGGATAAGGCCTCATCTAGAGATTTAGGAATAGAGACAGAAGACAAAGAGAAAAGACAAGTGTAACGCAAAGTAGAAAGACGATGATAACTCAAAGCAATGTAATGAGGAAATGGGTTACGAGTAGAGCGTATACCTTTACAAAGAGCAATGGGAAGGTCAGACTCAGATGGCAGGGTTGGATCCGGTAAAGGAGGTGGCGTCGGTGGAGAGTCTGGCATGGCCTCAGCAGCAGGAACAGGGGCAAGGATATGCACCACGGATGGTGGCTGGCGACGGTGATATGTCTGTAGTGGTCGCGCAGTTGGTGGGTCCAAAAGTGGGGGGTCCATAGGTGAGGTCTCTGGTGTGACAAACTCATGAGGAACAATCGCACGAGGCACAGGGATGACTACAGAAAGAGGCACATGAGGCAAGTGGGTCGACTCAAAGTAAGGGACCGACTCGAAAAAGGTAACATCGGCCGATATAAGGTAACGTTGAAGAGTAGGCGAAAAACAACGATAGCCCTTTTGGGACCGATGATAACCAAGAAAGACACACTTGAGTGAACGAGCTGAGAGTTTATCAAGACCAGAAGAGAGATTGTGAACAAAACATGTGGAATCGAAGACACGTGGTGGAAGTAAGTGAAGAGAGGTATGGGGAATAAGGACCGAGTGGGTTACTTGGTCATCAAGGATAGAAGAGGGCATGCGATTTATAAGATAGCATGCCGTTAAAACAACATTCCCCCAAAACCGATATGGGACATTACCATGAAGAAAAAGGGTCTGAGTGGTTTCAATGAGGTGACGATTCTTGCGTTCGACGACCCCATTATGTTGAGGTGTATGAGCACAAGACGTTTGGTGAATAATGCCATTAGAAGCCATAAAATTTTGAAATTGGTGCGACAAATATTCACGGGCATTATCACTACGCAAAGAGCGAATGGAAACACCAAATTGAGTCTCTATCTCCTGATAAAATTGCTCAAAAATGGAGAATAATTCAGACCTATTTTTTCATCAAAAATAACCACGTACAACGTGAAAAATCATCAATAAAGGTAACAAAATATCTGGACCCAAAAGTAGAAGTGGTACGAGAAAGACCTCAAACATCGGAGTGAACTAAAGCAAAAGGGGACGAAGTTCGTTTATTGACTCGATTGGGGAACTGACTACGAGTGTGTTTCCCTAGTTGACATGACTCACAATGTAAACTAGATAGCTTAGAAAGGCTGGGTACCAACTTTTGAAGTTTTGGAAGACCCGGATGACCCAGCTGAGCATGTATGGTAAGAAAGGAATTTGTGGTAGAGCACACCCGAGGCGGGTTGGAGAAATAGTAAAGGTCATGGGACTCACGTCCGACGCCAATTGTCCGTCCCGAACTCCGGTCCTACAAGATAATTTTGTCTTTAGTAAAGGTAACAATGCAATCATGAGAACGAGTCAAACGACTAACAGATAGTAAATTAAATGGACACCCAGGAACATAAATGACAGAATCAACGGACAGGGAAGGAAGGATGTGGGCAGTACCAATCCCTTGTGATTGTGTTCGGGAACCATTGGCTGAAATTACACCGGGTAAATATCCAGATGTAGAAAGAGACGAGAAAAGGGCCTTATTACCAGAGATGTGGTCAGATGCACCTGAATCAAGAACCCAAGGACCAAAAGGAGGGTGACTGACTTATGCAAGCAGATGAATTACTAGTGTGTGCGACCAAAGCAATAGAGCCAGAGGTCTGGCAATGCTCAAACCACTGGAGAAAATCTTCATAATCAGCCGAAGAGACCCAAGTAGGAACCATAGACATAGAAGGATCTGTAGAACTAGAGAAAGTCATAGGTCAGTATCAAAGGAACCCAAAACAACAATGAAGCAATACCTCAAAGTACGCACACACAGTGCGTCAGTAGCAATAGTGATCAGATCAGCCTAGGAGTCACAGGAGAGAGAAAACGCGTTCAACCAGGAGAGATAAGGAGCTGTTTGAACTAGAGCTTAGTTATCCATTGCTCGAAACAACAAACTGGGGCCAGATCTGGAACCAGAGGGGCTGGGCGACCTAGGTGGTGAAAGGCTGGCCGGGGCCGCCGGATGCACCGCCGTCTGCGAAGGTGGAAGACGTGTCGGATAGAGACGGTGCTTGAGGGCTTATTGGAGGTCCGCTGGAGCTGTGCCTTTGAGGGTTGGCCGATCTGGATGAGACGAACGTGGTGGTGGGGTTAGTTGCCGGAAAAGCCGCCTGAAACAGCGGCGGCGACAGTGACGTTTTTAGGCGTAAAACGACTGAAATTGTGTGCCGAAGTGGGTCAAGGCAGTGGAAAAGGGGCAAACCGGAGTTGAAACACGGTTTGCCGAAAAAATTCTCGCCAAAGGACAATGGGTCCACCGGGTTTGCACGGTTCTTAGGATTGTCTCTCTTTAGGCTCTAGATAGTAGATACCATGTTGAAAAAGAGAAAAGTGAGAGACATATGATTGTGAAACGGTGTTTGACTACACAGCGGAGTCCGTTTTATATAGGCTTAAAGCCGATCAATATAAATAAATACATGATATCCTACTCTTAATTAGATGATATTCTACTCCTAATTACACGATCCTATACAATAAATACATAATCCTATTTTATTTTCAACATCTTGGATTCCTCAACTTCTCCAAGAATTTCATGCTTCCCCACAAGGTGGCCACTCCGGGTTCTATAGGACCTATCGGAGGCTCGCGGCCAATGTTTATTGGATTGGAATGAAAAGCAAGGTCCAGGAGTATTTCAGAGCATGTGATGTGTGTTAGAGGCAAAAGTACCTAGCATTGTCACCAGGAGGTCTACTTCAACCCCTCACGGTACCAGATGTGGTTTGGGAGGAAATATCTATGGACTTCATTACCGGGTTGCCCAAGCCAAAGGGGTTTGAGGCTATTTTCATGGTAGTTGATCAACTTTCAAAGTATGGCCATTTTATTCCCTTGAAACACCCTTATAATGCCAAAACAGTGGCTGAAACATTTGCAAGGGAAGTGATCTGGTTGCATGGGATGCCAAAAGCCATTGTCAGTGATAGAGATCCCATTTTGTGAGCAATTTTCGGAAGGAGACCTTTAGGCTCCAAGGAACTCAACTCAAGATGAGTTCTGCTTACTATCCCGAGACCGATGGTCAAACTGAGGTGGTGAATCGCTGTTTGGAGACATTTCTGCGATGCTTTATTGAGGATCAACCCAAGACTTAGTTGCAGTGGCTTCAATGGGCTGAATATTGGTATAATACCACTTATCATGCCACTACAGGAGTCACCCCTTTTGAGATTGTGTATGGCAGGAAACCCCTCCCCCCCAAATCACACATTTCCTTCAGGGTGAAACCAAGGTAGAGGCAGTCCAGAGGGAGCTGCTGGACCATGATGAGGCCCTCAGGCAATTAAAGTATCATCTGCAGCAAGCAAGAACGAATGAAAAGTCAAGCTGATGCAAAGAGGGTTGAGAAAAGTTTTACTGTAGGGGAGTGGATTTTCTTGAAACTCAAGCCTCATAAACAGCATTTTGTTGCTTCCCGCATCAATGCTAAGCTTGCTGCAAGGTATTACGGCCCCTTCCAGATTTTAGAGTGTGTGGGTGCAGTGGCTTACAAGCTCAAGTTGCCCATATCCTCTAAAATACATCTTGTTTTTCACGTGTCGCTTTTGAAGAAAGTTGTGGGTGATTACAATGTTGAGAGTGAGCTACCAAAGGGGATGGAGGGAGACTATGATGGAGGCTTTGAACCTATAGCAGTGTTGATCACTAGAGTAGTGCAGCAGGGAGGAGATCAAGTGCGCCAAGTGCTGGTGCAGTGGCAAGGGAAACCAACTGAAGAAGCTACTTGGGAAGAGGAATTTGCAATTCAAAGCCAATTTCCAAGTTTCAGCCTTGAGGACAAGGCTGGGTTTGAAGGAGAGGGCAGTGATAGAGCCCAGGCTGATGGAACCGACCCAAATGAGAAATTGGTCAAGCAAGTGTCAAGTGGCCCCAAGGTGCGGAAGGTGTACACCAGGAGAGAGAAAGGTCGTGTGAGGGGAGAATGAAGTGAGGTAATGCATGATATGCTGCGCTGGCAGAGAGAGAAAGGAATTAGAGGATACCTAAGAGGGAATTTGGTTACCATATAGTCAGAAGAGGTGTGAGGCAAAAGGCATCTTTTGGCATTCATTAGTTAGTTATGAATGGAGAGCAATAGCTCTCTGTAGGAGCCCAACTCTGTGGCAGTAGGATACCATTTCCTCTGTAAACCCTCATTTCAGTAAATAATACATTCTGATTTCCCTCAATTTGCTGCTCTTCACTGTTCCATTAATTTTAAGCCTCCCAAACCCGACTCTGATGATATCCCGTGTTGGGCGTTTACTAGCAATGGCGAGTTCTCTCTCAAAACTGCTTATCTCTACCTCGTCAATGATCCTCCAGATAAAAACTCGATTGATCCTCTCTTTTCCCTGGCTTGGGGATTGTACCTTTGTTTAAAGCTTGCCCACCAACTTCAGCTCCCCTCTCCTCTAATTGAGGATGACTCTCAGACAATGGCTAGATTTGTTCTCAATGAATCCTGTTCCATTGCCGCATTACAGCCACTCTTGGCTAAGGTGCTTCATCTGATGCGAGCTCTAAACTGGCGTACCTCCTTATCCCATGTCTTCCGGGAAGCAAATAATTGTGCTGACTTTCTTGCAGATATGGGTCATGGTGGTGACTACTCTTGCTCTATTTTAGATGCCCCTAATTGAAGTTGCGCCTTCATTTTGATGTTATAGGGTGTAGTACACTCCGTCTCGTTGCTTGTCCATTTTTTCATTTCCTTCATTAATCAAAAAAAAAAGACGCAAAAACTAGCTTGAACCTGTTGGTTCGACCGATCCAAACCAGGAATTATGTGAGCAATCTAAATCACTAATGAGGTGCTAGCTCAAGTGGTAGAGCCTATATCTATCAAAACCCCAAGCACCCAAGGTCGAATCCCCTTCCCCCATCCCCTTAAAAGAAAAAAATCGGCTTATAAAAAAGAAATGCATCAAAACCGGTGAAAATAAGATTTGCTCGATATATTAAACATATGAAATTAGAAAAATATGTTAATGATTATTTATTTTTTTTAAGTGGTTATTTGTTCTCTTAAAATAGCTAACAATTACAAACGATATTGTCTATGAGAAATATAAAGTTTAAAATAAAATTACAATCTCTATATCTATTGAAGTATGGAATCAACTGGTATGGTTTTTTTCGATTTTTTTAAGTATGAAATTTATAAATTAAATTTTTTTTTAAATTAATATATATCGCTTCAATCAGTAACTCATTAAATTTTGACGATGAAGGTGTTATGGTTAGCTAGGAACAGGATGGTGTTTGACAGTGAAGCTATCATGGTTCCCATTTTGAAGTCCAAGCTACATCTATGGCTAATTTCTCTGCAGAAACTTTCGGTTTGAGTGAGCCAGTCGTGCCTCGTCTGGTCAAGGATATTGGGTGGTTGTATCCTGAGATGGGGCGTGTCGTTTTGAACGTTGATGGTAGCGCCTTATCCAATCCGGGGAAGGCTGGGTTTGGGGTCTAGCGCGTGATCATGCAGGCATGTTCTTGTCAAGGTTCTATGGCAATGTGGGTGTCTCTAACATTCTCCACGCTGAAATCATGACCATTTATCATGGGCTTCAGCTTTGTTGGGATAAGGGGTGGCGCGACATTACTTGTTATACAGACTCCTTGATAACAGTGCAGCTGCTTAGTGAGGGAGTTCGCCCGTTTCATCGCTTTGCAAATGAGCTTGCAGTGATTCGTAGTCTGATGAATAAGGAGTGGAACCTGAGTATCCTTCACACGCTCAGAAAGGGGAACCAATGTGCTGATTTCCTAGCCAAAATTGGAGTGTGAGATGATACCGCCTTGGTAATCCTAGATAGTGTTCCTATGGGTCTCCGGCCTTTGTTGTTGGCGAATGCAATGGGTATCTCTTTTAGGAGGGTGTAGTTTTGCTTGTTTTCTTTTTGTTTTCTTTGTACCTATTATTACCAAAAAAAAAAAAGTTGACCCATTATGACATCACCCGGACAGAGTTGGTCTCAATTTTATATAATTATTACTTGAGCACTAGCCAAGGGTAGAATTAAAATATAATATTTACGAATGTTTTAGGGTCCGTTTGTTTTAGATTTTGATAGAATTGATTCTGAAGAATTGATGTTTAAAAAATTTATTTTAAAAAAATTGAGTTTAAAAAAATTGATTTATGTTTTGTAATAATATTTTAAAAGTGTTTTGAAAAAAATTGATTTCGTTTGGATGATAAAAGTATAATCACTTTTGATGTGTAAATATGAAGGATTGTGTGGGTCCTATGTTCAAAATTCATTTTTATGAACGGAAAAGCTAAGATTTTTTGCTTCTAACAAAATCCAGTTTATCACCTTCAAACCAGATTTTATTAACTTGAATTCTTAACCAAACACTCAGTTGAAAAGCCAAAACGGAATTTTCTAAACGTGGTTTCCAATTTTGTACACAAACGGAATTTTAACAATCTAAACAAAACAGGCTACCAATTTTAGATTCTCCGGTTGAAACAATCTCAACCAAACAGGCACTTAGATGTTTTACATAAAGTTTAAGAAAAAGCATTTTATGATTATTTATTTATTTATTTTGTTCACATATGGTTATTTATTTATTAACATAAAAAATATACAACTCAGATTAAAGATACCTATTATTAATTTATTTAAACTAAATCTTGATACCTAATACTATAGTGTCTCAGCTAAGTAGCTCAAGTGGTGAGCTAAGGACACTAAGGAGTCGAAAGAAGTAAGGGGTTTAGGGTTCTATCCCTACCAATCTCAATAACATAAATATTAACCACTAAATTTTGTCATTACAAAAACCCTAATGCTATAGCCAACAATTTCACCGAATATATATTGATAGAAGATAGATTATCTTTATTTCCTCAGTTTTTATTATTAGAAGCGGACAAAAATAGATTGCCCTCTGTTTTTTTATTATTTCAGAGTTAATTATTTTATTATTTTAGGGGGCGTTTGTTACAGCTTTTTTTAGAATAAAATCACTTTTTTTATGTTAAAAATCATTTTTTTAATTTTAATTGTGTTTGTTTCAGATTTTTTAGAAAATGATTTTTTAAAAAAAAATGATTTTTAGGTTAAAAATGAAAAGCTGAAAAAAGTAGCTTTTCATTCATAAGAGTTGAAAAAATGATTTTTATAATCCTAAACAAACACAAATTAGCTTCAGATTTTTTTAAAATCTATAAAAAATAATCTCTAGATTATTTTAAAACATAATCACTTTTTTTAAGCCGTAACAAACGGGCCCTTAGTGACATTAATTTATATCATTATCATTATTATATATTTGATTTCTATTTTTAACATTATTATAAGCAATTCTATTAAGACCGCGGTTCAAATGTTGGCATCGGAGTGTGCTAGGAAAAAATTGATTCATATCTTAAATAATAATCACTTAAAAATAACACTTTTTAATGACTATTGTTGTGCAAAATCGCAACCATTACCATAGTCGCATATATTGTAAACAATTACAAATAATAAATTGTCATGAAAATTTATTATATATCATTTTATTTACCCTAGAAGTATTAAAATATGTCTCACAAAATGAGTTAGTATATTTTTTTAGTAAATGCATGTACATGATGTATTGATTTTTTACCATTGAAAACAAATTGAAAAGCTCATGAAAAAAAAAATTGAAAAGCAGAGATATGACACCGACACCGTATTCCGATACGATTTTTTACTTTTTTATTTTTTTTCTGATCCCGCACACTTACCGAGATCCAGTGTTGTCTCCTGTGTGCTATACGGTGTCCGGTTTTGGTGTCAAAATCTTGTGTCCAAATATCACATCATTCGGTGCAACTTACCAGATTTTATAACCAATTACTATCTCCATCCTATTTTACTTGTTTTATTTAGAATTTTTTATTATCTCAAATTATTTATCCTAGTAAAAAATTAATAAGTATTAATTATTTTTTTTAAATATATTATTTATCTCAATTAGCCTCTATTAATAAGTAATAATTGCAGTTATCCAATTTAAATAAAGATATTTTAGTTTAACAAAATTTTTTTATTATAAAAATAAAAAAATTCAATCATTTTCTTTGGAATTGTGAAAAAGTAAAAGATACTATTAAAACCAGACGGAAGAGTATAAAAAAAAAATAAAAAAGTATCATGATTCAGGGTGTTACCTCGAAGAGGGGGCGAAGCAACCGGGAAAGAAAGCAGCTTCAGCCAGGGCTCTCCTCCAACTCAATACCTTGTCTTCCATAACCGACGTCGTCTCGATCATTCTTTCAAACACTCCTCCAAACTTACCCTGTTGCTTGCGCACATCCCACATCCCCACGCCAAACAACACTGGCAAAACCACCTGACCCCTGGCTCGGTGACATTCTGTGATTTTTTCCAGCTCCTGCAAACACCAGCTAGAACCGCCGTAGTTTTCGGAGAAAACTACGACGGAAACCCTGGAACCTTCGATTGCTTGAAGCTGTGAGGGCAGCGACTTTTCCTTTTCTTTTCGAACAAGGTCGATTTGGTCAAAGCAAGTTTTGATTCCGGACATTCCTAATTGCGCATTGAGAATGACAATGAAATGCTCCACTTCAACGTCTTCCGCTGCAAAGCTTAAGAAAACTTGGTGTGTCCATTTGGGATTTGTGGTGTTTGACGATGAAGCAGTTGAGGAAGACATGGAGTCAGTGGATTGCTTTACGAAAGAGAGGAAGGGGATTATTCAGGTTATGGTGCGCAGTTGCTTAAAGTGGACTTTAAAACCAGCAGGGACGACCATATCAAGGGTCAATCGTTGTTAGAAAGAACAAGTTGGTCTAGATGGAAATTACACCGAAACAAGACTCGAGTATACCTTCTTTTTAGCGGAAAAAAAAAATCCTCTTTTTAGTTTTTAGACACCAAATTGGTCTAAATTAAAATAATGTGTAATTATCTGGTATTCCTTCAACTATTAATTTGTTAATTTTTTGTAATCGGGTCCTGTATTTTAATCGAGTTGCCACACTTTTAGGGTATGCTTGGGTTGATGGTATGGGATAGAATAGAGGGGTATGGACCTTAATTTTTTGTAACTAGGTTCCTGGACTTTTTGTAATCATATCTTTAAACGCATGGACTTAATTATAAATTATTTCAAAATTTAGAGACCTAACTAAAATTTATTTAAAGTTGAAGGACTCGATTAAAATTCAGGAACTCGAATACAAATCATTTAAAAATTTAGGGATCCAATTACAATTTTTTTTTAATTCAGGGACCTATTTAAAAAATTTCAAATAGTGCAAGAACCTATGGAGTAATTAAACATTGAAATAAAATATAACTACATAAATTTTCCCAACTCAAAATATAGCAAATTTTGCTTTTAGTTCCCAATAAATTTTCAAGCATTTTTAGTTCCTCATTAATTTTCTATCAACATATTTAGTCTTTGTCATTAAACGGGTTCTGTTAAATGATGACATGTCTGCTTAAGTGGACAAGTGATCTGATATGACAACAACGTCAAATGTCACGTGTAACATCCCACTTTTTCGAGAGCCTGATAAATTGGTTGATTTTGTGTTGATGTGGTTTAGATGTTTAATGGTGTGATATGTGTGCTTATCAGCCTAGATTAGGGTTTAGAACGGCTTTAGAATGAACGAGAACGCGAGATCAGGGTTTTCAATTTTTGTACCCTCGCGATGCAAAGTTCCCTATGTAGGTACCGTCGTGATGCGAGTGTGTCCTGACACCATAACCATTCGAAGCATGACGCGTGGAAAGGTGACGTAGAGCTCATGATGCGAATAGGGTTCCTCGAGATGCGAACGAGGTTTTCCTTAACTATAAATAAGAGCTTCCATTTCTCTTTTGTTCGCACCTTCTCGTCTTCTCTCTGTGTTTTCTCTCTCTACACAAAAGCTCGTGAATCTCCACGTCGGGGATTCCGAAACCAAGGATTGGGTGAGAGGAAAAGAGCAAGGTCTTGGAGAACGGTCTCGCAGCCCGAGGCAAAGGGGGTGCAAATAGTAGAAAGGGGTGCAAGTAGCAATTCTTAACCAAGGGTGCCCGTTTAAATGTATAAACCTAATCCAACTCTAGTTTCTTAGAATTAACGTCTGGTAGGCTATTTCTAATCCCTACAAATGATCATTAGTAATTTTCTTATTTCTTTGTGTGATGTGGTATGCGGTGTCAGCTCTCGGAGACCATTGAACACAGAGGATAACGTTAGAAATTCTTGGGGGTGCGTGTAGCAGAAAATCACATCTAGAGTTGGTTTTACGAGCGTCTACGACCAGGTGGGAGCATGAAACCTTACACACTAGGACTGTACGATAGAATAGCGTATATGAGTATGCGTAGGGTGAGCTAAGCCTTGCTAGTAGTTGATCAATAGCAGCACCTTAGGAGAGGGGTTGTAACCTATGATAGCTGAGGACAATTGTCAGAGGTATATCAACCATAAGATTGATTTGTTGGTATCTATGGATGGAATATAACCCTAGGATAGATGACTGATGATGATTGGTGATATGCTTATTATATATGACTGTATGTATCTGTGTGATTGTGCTGATTGATAATGTGTTAGCTGACGGCTGCCCATAGTGACGCTAGGATTGATCCATATGCCGACTAAGGAAGATTGATGATCTGTATAAGATTTAATTGAGATTGTTGATACTCCTTATGACGAGATTATGACTGTTGACATTGTATAGGTACCGTGTGAATATTGTTAGGCCTTAGTTGGTAGGTTACACATTGATAGATGATCGGGACAGCCGGAATAGTCGACTAGGAACTATGAAAGGGATATGAAAACTATTAAAGCTGATGGTTTGGCTAGTGACGGTGTATGATTGTTATGAATAAGGCATGTTGATAGGCTATGTGTTGTTGTAAAGGATGAGGCCTCGTGGGGCCAAATCTAGAACAATAAGTAGCCATAAAACATGGAAAGGAAGTGTATAAGAATAGGCATAGAGACAGTTATACAGACCTAATTGATAGTAGATGTGATCTAGGTATACTCAATAAATGGGTGTGATTGCATGGATGGTGTGACATTTGTATACATTTTCTATTCCTGCTTTCCCAACTTTCATAGTCTTGTAATGAGTTTTTAAGGCCCCTCTATTTTCTTGTATTGTTTGTTCCTTCTGAATTGGAACAGAGTAATAGCAGGCATTCGAGAGAGCATCTAATCTGGATTTGATGGAGGTATCACCAATAGCTTAGAGCGTATAGAGGGTACTCACCAGGAGTGACCCTTTTTCTTCTTTTCAGTTACGTGATGTATATGGTATAGCCAATGAATCAGAGCATGTATATGTGTTATTTTAAATTGTTATATGATCAATGTACACACTTGTATAGATTGTGGGCTCTAGAAATGGGTTTTATAAATGAACGATCTCTCTTATGCATGTGACTCTATATTCAGTTTAAATATGAGTATTTTTAATATATCTATATCGCTAAATTACTCGATTAAGGTTTACTTATTTAATTATTTGGGACAATGGGATGAGGACGTCTCATCATGTGGCAGTCACATCAGGTGCCACGTGGCAATATTGTTTGTGTCATTTTAAGTATAGTTTTCATTCCTATAAAAATTTTAAATTATGGTTTTAACCACTATAAACTTCAAATTTTAAATTTAGTCCTTAATTAATTTTGTTACCAAGATATAATCCTCTGTGAAATTGTTATTGTCTTATTTATTCATTTCCACCTTGTCATCACCGAAATCAACACTCAAAATTACATATCAATAAATATTTTATGCGACTAAATATAATTTGATAATGGAAATTTAGTAAATACTTGTTAATTTTTATATGCATAAGACAAATGTATATCAAAGACTAATAAATGCATAAGATACTTGTTACTTTTCTATCAAGACTCTGTTGTTTCTATGTGACACGCTTTCGTTCTCTCTTATTTTTTGAGAAGCTTTGGGTTCTTTTCCGTGCTTACCCTGGCCGATGTTAATATGAGAGGACTCTTCCTAGTAGAGGAAGAGGAGGAGGGTTTGAATTTTCAAGTGTATGAATCTACAAAAGCCTTGAATGATTTGAAATTGTGTTTGGTGGGTCTTTTCCTCACAAATCACCCTATTTGATCAAGGAGACTTCACCAGGGTTATTTCTTTTGCAGCTCTTTCGCAAGATTGGTATGGAAAGTTCACTCAAGGGTTGTCCCTAGAACCTTGACAACCATATTCTAATATTGGGAAGAGTTATTGTAGGTGATTCACTCTACAATATTCCACAAAATCATGTGGATTTTAGGGTTCAAGTCCATAACATACCGGTGAGATTCATGACTAAAGTAGTGGGATGGAACCTATCGAAGTATGTTTGAGAGTTTGTTGACTATGATTCAACAAATAACACAAGCATCTGGGGCAACTATATGCGCACTCGAGCTTGTATGTTCATCAACCATTAAAGAAGGAGAGAATGGTGAGGAAGACGAGAGGGGAGTGGTGCACAATCATCACGTTTAAATATGAAAAGCTTAGTGCTTTTTGTTTAGCTTATGGATGTTTTGGGCATACAAAACAAAAGTGTGAGATTTTATTTTACAAGGAGGTTGATGATGGCATTCGTGGTTGTGGGCAAAATTACGTATGGAGCAAAGGAGGAAGATGACCGATGTCAGAAACCGGTGGCTAAAAGAGAAAAAAAAAGCAGGCAAGTCAAACCGTAGCTGCGAGGGTGGAAGGAATAATGATTTGAATTCAAAAAAAAAAAATTCAAAGATCCAGCTCCATCCAATCTCGTGGATCTTGCGGCCTCAAATGATGGAGGAAAAATTAATGCTACCCGAAGCAAGGGGAAGGGAATGGCATTAGATAAGGAATGGTGTTATTCACATATCGATATAATTCAAAATGTCTCAATGTCTCACATAACACTACAACAAAAATAGGCAATAAACAGCGCTTATTTTGGCCTTAAACAGCACTTAAGGAGGCGCTGTTTATTGTCACTTTTCAGCATCAATAAGCAGCGCTTCGTTAAAAGAAGCGCTGTTTATTGTAAACCTTTAGCAGCAATAAGCAGCGCTTCCTTTTAGGAAGCTTGTTTATTCCTTTTATTTCCAAGATTAGACGAAACGAAACTACAGCATCTAATCGAAGAGGAGGAAATTCCACCAGCACCAAGGACCAGAACATAATCAAATCCATCAATAAAAGCCATAGATCCATAAACATAATCAATAAACTGAATTCATCAATAAACATAGATTCAGATGCAAAAAATATACTTCATTTTAGAATCAATCCATGGTACATCACCAAACGGAGAACAAGATTGAAATGCAAAAAATTTATAGAGAAGAAAAATAATACAGCAGAATAGAAAAGAAAAATAGAGAAGAAACTAAAACCCTAAAAGAAAAAAAATGTTCAATTTTTCTCTCAGATCTCTCTCCATGCCTTGCATCTCAGATCTTCTTCTTCTCATATCTCTCTCCACGCCTTACTGGGAAAAGAACCAGATCGAACCAGAGAGAGTGAAGAGAACCAGATCGAACTAGATCTGGCTGAACCAGCAACCAGCACCTCCTCTTATTCCAAATCAAACAAACAGATCTGTGTGAACAGAAATGAAACCGAATCAAACAAATGGAAGTTTCATGAACACAGACGAAACAGAGAAGTTAGGGTTTGGAGAAAATTTGGGGAAATCAACACACAGATCAAAGAAACAGATCTTTAAAATCAACTCACCATGTGAAAGATTCCAACACGGTGGCTCCATTTGTAATTCCACTGCGCGATCTCCCTCTTTCTCGCCTCCAGATCAAACAAACAGATCTGTGTGTCGTGGTTTCGATTCAGTGGCTCTCAGAGACAAACGATGCTTCAGTGGGTCACGATTTCGCTTCAGTGCACCGTTCCCAAAGAAAGAAAGAGAGAATGGCGGTGCACCGTGAGGAGTGGAGGAGTGGCAGTGCGCCATGAGGAGTGGAGGAGTGGCGGTGCACCGTGAAGAGAAACAGAGAAAGAAGATTAACCTTCTTCGCCTCAGAGAAAAAAGTGGGAGATCGTGGAGGGAGGTGAGAACGTGAAGTTGGGGTTAGGGTTTGGGGATTGGGAAGAAAATGAGCTGTTTGCGATGAAGTGGAGCAGAGGTGAATATTTAATACGAATAAAGGACAAAAATCAGCGCTTAAAAGCATGAAACGCTGTTTATTAATACGCAGAATTTTTTTAGGACCAAAATCAGCGCTTCATATAGGAAGCGCTGTTTATTGTTTAGGACCAAAATCAGCGCTTTATATAGGAAGCGCTGTTTATTGTTACGCATAATTTTTTTAGGACCAAAATCAGCGCTTTATATAGGAAGCGTTGTTTATTGTTTAGGACCAAAATCAGCGCTTTATATAGGAAGCGCTGTTTATTGTTACGCATAATTTTTTTTAGGACCAAAATCAGCACTTCATATAGAAAGCGTTGTTTATTGTTTAGGACCAAAATCAGCGCTTCATATAGGAAGCGCTGTTTATTGTTTTAGTACAACTTTAAACAGCGCTTTCCCACTTAAGCGCTGCTTAAAGTGGTGCTATCTTTTACACATTCTGTTGTAATGTAACTTTCATGGATGCCCCCGCATGCACACATACGATACGAATATAAGATACAATACATATCGAATATGGCGATACTCCGTTTCTCAAAAAATATAGGATACGATACGTGTATAAAAAAATTACAAAATATAATAAATATATAAATATATTTTTATAATTCAAAAACATAAGGAAAGATTTTTGAAGAATTAATCTTGATCTAAATTTTTAAGATATTAATTTGAATATATTTTTGTTACAAATTCAACAAGATTTAATAAATTTATATTATATAAAATAAATTAACCGGCACAACATTTAAAGACTTTTAAGTGACATAAATTTACTTTCAAACTAAAATAATATAAATTAAGGGAACAACAAATAGAATGGTCAACTTTCAAACTTCCACAAAAAACGTGGCCAATCAATTATCATTTATCACCCACGTTCAAAATCTTCTAATTTTCCATCTAAATACATTTCTGGATAATTATCAATTCTTCCCACCTTAAAGCATCTATAATCTCATTATTATATAGTATAGACTGTGCACATTATTTTCCATAATCTATACATATTGTTCCTTTTATTTCTTTTGGCAAATCCAACTTCCATATTCATCTTATTTTCTCATAACGATCTCTCTCTTCATCTTCAATCCTACTTGAATATTTAATACTAGATCTTTCATTTATTTTTACTTGTATCTCCATATTTCTATTATCTATAGAAAATATAGCAGTATTCATATCTTATTTTTTAGATATAATTCTAAATCCCTCACTTGATTTGCTAATTTGTTTAATTCATTTTCTTCAATCCTAACCCTTTCTGGTTCTGAAAGCATAATTAGTCTTTCTATTCGTGTACCGTATTTTTCTATCATATTTTTATAGTCTCTATTTTCTGCCGAATTAATATCAATATATTTCAATTTTAATTTCTCTAGTAGATCTTCTATATTATTTTTCTTAGGCATATATATCTTTCCAATATCCATAAATATTTCAGGTAAATTTATTCTATCATTAGGCCTAAATTCTATACTATGATGAGAATTGCTAAGTGCAAAACTAACACAATAAGTAATTAAAAATACTTTTTTCTCCTGGTCTCATTAAATCCTTTCTAGAAAATTTATAAGTAAGGGTCAAAGTTCTTTGGCCAAAAGAAATTTCCAATTCCTCAGGAAATAGAAGAATTTTTAGATAAAGTATGTAGTGAAAATCCACTTGATCTCAAAATTAATAATAAAAATCAGGAGTTAATTTCCCTTAGGTTAAAGGATCCTAGCAAGGAAATTAAGTGTAAGCCTATGTTTTACACTAAACAGGATAGCGATGAATTCGAGGAAGATATAAAGAAATGATTAGATTTAGGACTAATTCAACCATCAAAAAGTAAAATTCTGCACCAGCCTTTTATATAAAAAATCATAATAAGCAAAAAAAAGGCAAAAGGAGAATGGTGATAAATTATAAAGCTATGAATAAAGATTTAGTAGGAGATGCATATTTTATTCCTAGAAAGGATCATATAATAGAATTGGTTCATGTAAAGAAATTATTTAGTAGTCTTTATTGTAAATCAGGTTTATATCAATTAAGACTTGATGAGGAAAGTAAACCCCTAACAGCATTTAGTTGTCCCAATGGACAATATGAATGGAATGTGTTACCAATGGGTCTGAAGCAAGCACCAGCTATTTTCCAACATAGAATGGATAATATACTAAGAGATTTTAAAGACTTTTGTATTATTTATATTTAAGACATTCTTATATTTACTGATAAGGATGATTTGTTAGATCATTTTAAATATGTTAAGAAAGTTATAGAAAGATATTTAGAACTAGGAGTTATCTTAAGTAGAAAGAAAGTTGTTCTTGGTCAAAAAAGGATAGATTATCTTGGTTTAGAAATAGACGGAGGTAATATTGTTATGTAAAAACATATTTTAACAAAATTACATGAATTGCCTTCTGAAATGAAGAATATTAAAGAATTACAGAGGTTTCTTGGATTACTAACATATATTTCAAATGAAGGATTTATTAAAGATCTTGCAGAAGAAAGAAGATTTTTACTGCTTAAACTCAAGCAAGACGCGAAATGGAAATAAACAGAGGAGGACACATCAATAGTTGAAGAATAAAGCAGTTGTGTAAAAATCTGCCCGAATTATACCATCTTCGCGAAGAGGGTTATATAATTATCGAGACCAACGCATTCGATATAACTTGGGGAGGCTGTATGAAAGTCAAACAAATAAATAAGCCAAAAACAGAGCTACTCTGTAGAAATATGTCAGGCTCATTTCATGATCATGAGATAAATTATCCAATTCATGAAAAAGAAACCTTAGCATTAATAAGAATTCTAAGAAAGCATCAAATATACCTAATGCACCGGGAATTCCTGGTAAGAACTGACTCTATTTATGTTGCAGGTTTCAAGAACTTAAATATTAAAGAAAGTCACAAACAACGAAGACTTATCCGGTAGCAGATAGAGCTGAATCACTACGATTATAACATAGTCCACATTGCAGGAAACAAGAACGTGTTAGCTGATATCTTAAGCAGAGAATGGAGCAGGAGCAGCTGAGAAGAAAAAAATCAATAAAGCTAGCCCAATTAAAACAAAAGGAGCAAGAGCTTGAATTAATAAAGGTAGATCTTCAATTACTCAGCCTTCATATTGGATAATACATAGCTTCTTAATTTAATATGTCAATTATGTATACATTGACCAAGTCAGTGGAAGTTAACATATGATAGGCATAGTGTTAGTTAGTTAGTTAGAATCTTTTCCTTTGTAATCACTTTTGTATAAATACTTCAGAAATGCAATCAATAGAGCCAAGCTCATTTTTGCCATTTGCCTTTATGGTATCAGATTAGAAAGAACTCTGCTTCTCTGTAACCGTTTTTCCTCTCCGTAACCGTTTCTTCGAGCACCTTCCATGGCGGCTTCCGGCGAGATTCCTACTATGGCGGCTTCGAACAATTCAGTGCCAGTGCATTCCGCCGCGACGGTGCATTCCGCGCCGGTGCACTCTTCTTCTCATCTGAATCCTCAATTCTTGAAGGATCCATATTACATTCATCCAGGTGAAAATCCTGGAACTCTACTTGTTGATCCTCCATTAGATGGTAACAATTATCATCAATGGAGTCGTGCGATGAAGCGCGCTCTTCGTTCCAAAAATAAGTGGAAGTTTATCGACGGAACTATTCCGATTCCGACAGAGGATGCTTCTATGTTCGATGATTGGGATCGTTGCAATGTGTTGATCGTTTCATGGATTACCAGATCTCTTTCTTCTCAGACCGCGAAGAGCACACTCTACATGGAAAATGCTGCTGATCTGTGGAAAGAATTAGAGAGTCGTTTCACCAAAGGCAACTATTTCCGAACCTCGAATTTGCTTCAGGAAATTCATTCTATCCGTCAAGGTGAACGTTCTGTTACTACTTTTTACACTGATTTGATGATTTTGTGGGAGGAACTAGAACAACTCCGCTCCTCCCCTGCTTGTTCTTGTGCTTGTGATTCAGCTAAGGCATTCAAGAAGTATAAGGATTCTGAGCACGTCATCTGTTTCCTAAAAGGTCTCAACGACCAATTTTCTTCTGTAAAGACTCAGATTCTTATGATGGATCCTCTTCCTTCAATAGGCAACGTGTTTGCCCTTGTTCTTCAACAGGAAGGCCAATTAACCACCAATGCTACCACTACTGGCATCTTAGGTGATCCTAAGGTTCTATTTGCTGCGGCTAACAATTCTTAAGGTGCCTCTAATGGCAATTTCAATAATAATGGCAGTTCTAACATTGCTGGTAATTCAACTGGTTATGGCCGTGGTCGTGGCCGTGGCTATGGCAGATCTAATCAAAATGGTCCAGGCAAACTCTGTACTTTCTGTGGAAGAGGCAGACACACCGTGGAATCTTGCTATTACAAGCATGGCTTTCCACCTGGATATAAATTTCACAACCGTAATCCTATGGCTAATAATGTCACTGCTGAAGAAGTTGAGCCAATTCCTGCATCAGCCTCTGCATCCTCTGCATCACAAGAGACCAATGCTGGTGTTACTCTAAGCCAACATCAATATCAACAACTCATGGACTTACTTCAAACTTCAAAAGCTGGGAAGATTGAGCAACCTTCTGCCACTGTCAATTCTGTCATTGGTGAGTCTTTCATTCATCAATTGTCAACACCTGTCACTTCAGGTACAGCTTCTAGTTCATCATCTTGGATTTTAGATTCTGGAGCTACAAATCATGTAGCCAATTCCTTGTCACTCTATACTAGCTATTTTCGCATAAAACCCATTAAAATCACTCTTCCCACTGGTGCTACCACACACACTGAATTTGCAGGCACAATCACTTTATCTCCTCATTTAATCCTTCATGATGTATTGTTTGTTCCTGGTTTTAAGCTTTGCTTAATTTCGATTCCTCAATTATCTCATTCTTTGAATTGTCAAACCATTTTCACCAACAAAGGTTGTTTCATACAGGAACCTATTCACTTGAAGATGATTGGGTATGCTGAGATTAAAGGATGATTGTACATTCTGGATACCTCTGCTATGCTTCCTGTGACTGCTCCCTCTGATTTACCTTCAGTCAATTCTGTAACAGTTTCTCATTCCCAAACTGCATGTTTTGATCTTTGGCATTTTAGATTGGGGCATCCCTCCCTCAATGTATTGAAAAATGTATCAAATTAGTTTCCTTTTGTAAAATTTGACCATAATAAAGTCTGTGATTTTTGTCATTTGGCTAAGCAAGCTAAACTCCCTTTTCCCACTAGTTCCACAAAGTCTCTTAAACCTTTTGATTTGATACATATTGATATTTGGGGTCCATTATCCATTGCTTCTGTTCATGATCACCATTATTTTCTAACTGTTGTTGATGATTTTACCAAACACACATGGTTGTTCTTAATGAAAACTAAGGCTGAGGCAAGACAGCTTGTTAAGAACTTTGTGCTTCTGGTTGCAACTCAGTTTGAATGCAAAATTAAAATAATTAGATCAGACAATGGCCCAGAATTTAACATCCCTTCATTTTATCATGAGCATGGCATATTGCACCAAACTAGTTGTGTTGAAACTCCACAACAAAATTATTGTGGAGAGAAAACATAGACACATTCTCAATGTCACCCGCTCCTCATGTTTCAATCACACCGCCCAAGAATCTTTGGTGCTATCTTTGTTAGTCATCTTTGTCTACTTGATCAACAGATTGCCTTCTCTCGCTTTACGCTTTAAGTCTCCTTTTGCTCTCTTGCATGACAAATCTCCAACATTAGTTGAACTAAAGGTCTTTGGCGACCTTTGTTTTGCTTCCACCCTATCTCATAATCGGACTAAGTTGGATCCTAGAGCACATAAATGTGCTTTTTTGGGCTTCAAGCCTGGTACTAAAGGCTACATTGTCATTGATCTACATACCAGGGCAATCTCTATCTCTAGGAATGTTGTTTTTCATGAACATTGCTTTCCATATTTTCCTTCTCTTACACCTACCTCACATCCTACTTCTTCATCACCAACTATTGAAAATACACTCTTTGATTTCTTCCCTGTCACACACTTTCCTTCTTCTAATTCACCTACTTCTAGTGTTACCTTTCCTTCCACTACATTCAATACACCTGCACAGTCTAGTCCTATTTCTAACCATTCTACTACACCTAGCCCTGCACCCACCCAGGACTCTCTTCCTTCTGCACAACAACCTGCTGCTACTGCAGAATTTCTTGCTGCAGATTCTGTTTCTTCTGCACAACAACATGTTGTTACTGCAAAATCTCTTGCTGCAGAATCTGTTCCTATACCAACCCGCAAGTCACAGAGGCAATCCAGACCTCCTGCATATCTTGTAGATTTCCACTGCAATGCTACAATCTCAGCATCATCCTCATCATCTTCAGGTATTCCCTTCCCTTTATCTTCTGTTATTTCTTATCAAAATCTGTCTCCTTCATATCAATCTTTTATTCTTTCCATTTCTACCAATATTGAACCCAAAACATATGCTCAAGCTTCAAAGCATGAATGTTGGATTAAGGCCATGAAGGCTGAAATTGATGCACTCCAGGCTAACCACACATGGGTACTCACTGAATTGCCTCCTGGTAAAACCCCTATTGGGTGTAAATGGGTCTACAAGACCAAATATCGCTCTGATGGGACAATTGAGAGACACAAAGCTCGCTTAGTAGCCAAAGGCTACACTCAAGTTGAAGGAGTGGATTATCTTGATACCTTCAGCCCTGTTGCCAAAATGACAACTGTACGGCTTGTCCTTGCTCTTGCAGCTTCTCAAAACTGGTTTTTGCATCAGTTAGACGTTAATAACGCCTTTCTTCATGGTGATTTGGATGAGGAGGTCTATATGCAGGTTCCTCCCGGTATTAAAGTGACTCGTTCCAATCAAGTTTGTCGCTTAACAAAGTCTTTATATAGGCTAAAACAAGCTAGCCGTCAGTGGTTTGCGAAGCTGTCTTCATTTCTCATTTCTCATGGTTATTCTCAGTCCCAGAGTGATCATTCTCTCTTCACCAAAGCTGCTCATGGTTCATTTACTATCATCCTGATTTATGTGTATGATTTGATACTTTCGGGCAATGATTCTGCAGAGATCCTTTCTATCAAACAGCACCTGCACTCTACCTTCCGCATCAATGATTTGGGTGCCCTCAAATACTTCCTTGGTTTAGAAGTAGCAAGGTCCAAACGTGGTATTACACTTTGCCAAAGAAAATATGCATTGGATTTAATTTCTGATGCAGGTTTACTTGCAGCAAAATCAGCAGCTACTCCCATGGTGAAGCCCTCCAAAGTCTCACTTAAAGATGATGCTTTTCTTCAAGATATTGCTTCCTATCGTCGACTTGTTGGTCGATTATTGTATCTCACTGCGACACGCCTGGATTTATCCTTTGCTGTACAACAATTGAGTCAGCATATGTCTGCTCCCCGTGCCTCACATCAGGATGCCGCAATGCGTGTTTTGCGCTATATCAAACGCTCCCCTGGTCAGGGTCTTCTGTTTCCAGCCAACACCACACTTCAGCTGAAGGCGTTTAGTGACTCTGATTGGGCTACTTGCCCTGATACTCGCCGCTCCATCACCGGATTTTGTGTGTTCCTTGGTGATTCTTTGATTTCGTGGCGTTCCAAGAAGCAGCCCACTGTCTCACGTTCGTCCTTCGAGGCGAAATATCGTGCTCTAGCATCCACCATGTGTGAATTGCAGTGGCTCACCTACTTACTCCGAGATTTGCAGGTTTCTTTTCAAACACCTGCTATGCTGTATTGTCATAGCAAATCAGCACGCCATATTGCAGCTAACTCAAGCTTTCATGAACGCACCAAGCACATTGAGATCGATTGTCATGTGTTGCGTGAAAAGCTCCAAGCTCGCCTATTTCATCTCATGCCTATCTCTACTACAGATCAGCTAGCAGACATATTGACCAAGCCCCTCGACCCACAGCCTTTTCATTTTTTGCTCTCCAAGCTGGGAGAGCTTGACATTCACTCTCCTCCAGCTTGCGGGGGGGTATTGGATAATACATAGCTTCTTAATTTAATATGTCAATTATGTATACATTGACCAAGTCAGTGGAAGTTAACATATATATGATAGGCATAGTGTTAGTTAGTTAGTTAGAATCTTTTCCTTTGTAATCACTTTTGTATAAATACTTCAGAAATGCAATCAATAGAGCCAAGCTCATTTTTGCCATTTGCCTTTACTTCAACTTGGAGAAGAAGTAGAAGAGCCTAAAGAAAAGAAGCAAAAGATATGTTGGGTTGTGTTCAATGGCCCAATGCCTGGAATTTAAGATGAATGGCACAAGACAACGGTTCATATAAATGGAATTCCCAATATAATTCATGAGTCCTATGCATCATTGGAGGAAGCAAAAGCTGAACTGGAAGCATTTAATAGAAGGGAAGCCCTTAAAAATAAAAGTCAGAAAAATATTAGTTTCCGCCCAAATACCGGTCCTCGTGGACCCGGATCTTTAGGACCAGTAAATAAAAGTCCCAAAACAGGATTAATGAAGGATGCCAGAACCTTTGTTCCAAATAAACAAAGCCTTAATTCACTTTCAATCATGACAAGGGAGGAACACGAAGCAATGATTTGTTTCTCTCGAGAAAATTTTATTAAGTTAATTTCTGAAATATTTAATTGGAATGAAGAAACAAAAATATACAATTTTTATGTCCTAAATAGAGGCAAATATGGAGTCAAGAAAGTAATTACTCCGGGATCTCCATCTAACAGAGTGTTCAATTATTTCCAGTTCGAATTAATTGAATGCATCTATTTATCAAATGACTTTCAAGAATTACAATTTTTTCCAACTGGGATAAAAGAAGCATTGAAGTATTACAAGCAAACGGTTGCCAAGAATCGACCAATATACATGAAGATGTATTCAAGCTACCCAGAATTTGAATTAATGCAAACAGCAAATCATTTCATCAGCATGGGAATTAGCAACGGTACGTTCCCATATATGGATAAGCCTCCAGAAGCACCTTACAATGATAAAAAATACACAACAATTATTGCATGTCAGCTGTCCTATATATTTGAGCTGACTCAGAAAATTCGAGCAGATACGCCCATGAAGATTAATTACAAAGGACCAAATGCGATAATTACATCAAAGATAAAGCGCCCAATTAAGAAAGAAGAGTTAGATAGGGTTATCAATTTTGAAGCCCCTTTCTTGACTCTATTGGGACCACTCATCAACTACTCCCCAGCTGTAAAGTAAAAACTGTGCGAAATTATTAAAATCTATCAAGATCATGCATGTGAATTATGTTTTGAAGAAAAAAAAATCAAGGCCAGAAGCAGACAAAATTAAAGATAAGGGAGAATCTTCAAGAATAGCTAACAAGGCTTTTTCAGACGAACCATATAAAGCAATAATAGAATAATGATATAAGCTATGAAGTCATTGGACAATTATGTAAGGGCGAAAGCCCAAAATATCATGTAAATAGTTTGGCGTGTCATGTTAAATAGTTGGTAGATGTTATGTAAAAGATAAGTTTGTCAGTAGCATATAGTTAGTTGTAAGACAAAAAAGAAAAAGCCACGTAAAGAAGAAGAATAAATTAGTTAGATATGACAATTAATTGTTAGAAGCTACGTAAGTTAGAAAGTCAGTGGCAGAAAGAAAGAAAATTGCCATGTATAAGATTGTAGTTAATTACTTAGGAGGTAGTAGAATATCTAGTGTAGTATAAATAGAAGGGTAAGGTACGTGTTTCGGGGAGAGGAAATTTTTTTGTAAAGTCTCTTTATTGAGTTTTTCGTCTTCCTTCTCTATTTAGGAAGTCTGTGCTCTTTTCCTAGTGAAATTGAGTCGTTACCCTGAGAGTGGTAACACCCATGTATTTATCTTTGTAAAATATCAATAAAAGTACTCAGTTTTTTTATATACTCTAGAAATATTTTCTTTACACATATTATATATTACCAACATACCATAAAATATCACGCGGAAGCAAAGTGAGCATTTTCAAAAGCATGATTCTTACTCAGGTATACTCGAAATCACATTAGCATGGGAATTAGCAATGGTATGTTCCCATATATGGATAAGCCTCCAGAAGCACCTTATAATGATAAAGAATACAAAACAATTATTGCATGTCAGATACACCTATGAAGATTAATTACAAAGGACCAAATGCGATAATTACATCAAAGATAAAACCCAATTAAGAAAGAAGAGTTAGATAGGGTTATCAATTTTGAAGCCCCTTTCTTGACTCTAATGGGACCACTCACCAACTACACGCCAGCTGTAAAGAAAAAGCTGTGCGAAATTATTAAAATATATTAGGATCATGCATGTGAATTATGTTTTTAAAAAAAAAAGAAAAATGAAGACCGGAAGCAGACAAAAATGAAGATAAGAAATAATCTTCAGGATAAGCCGACAAGTCTTTTTCAAAGGAGTCATCTGAAGCAATTATAGAAGAATGACGTGAGCAATGAAGTCATAGAAGCAATTATACGAGGACAAGTATGTAGTGCCAATTAAGTCACGGTGGAAGTAAGCCATGTTAAAACAAAAAAGGAATGGTCATTCATAAAAGTAAGTCTTGTAGCATAGGTCACGTGGCATTGTTCATGCCATAAAAAGACAAGGCATAATGACACGTTAGGAAAGGATCAAAAAATTTACCAATGTGTAGTAGTTTCTTTTGTAACTATAAATAAGGCCTCTTAGGCAGAGGCTCGGGGAGAGGACATTTTTTTTTGTAAATTCTCTTTATAGAGTCTTTCGTTTTCCTTCTCTGTTTAGGAAGTCTGTGCTCTTTTCCTAGGGGAATTGAGTCGTTACTTTGAGAGTGGTAACACCCATATATCTATCTTTGTAAAATATCGATAAAAGTACTCAGTTTCTCTATATACTCCAAAAATATTTTCTTTACACTTATTATATACTACCAACCATATCATAAACTATCACGCGGAAGCAAAGTGAACATTTTCAAAAGCATGACTCCTACTCAAGTATGCTCGAAATGACATCTTTAATTATGAAAAATATATGTTTGAGTTTACATTCAAATAATTATATGCAATATCATATTGTTGGTTATGTAAATAATCATTTAGTATCTGTTCCGACCTCAAGTCCGCATCATCGTTTTCCGAGGTATTGTCCACTTTTGGCCACATGTAATGTGGGCCCTCATGGTTTTGTCCTTAAAAGGCGCCTCGGTGGGTTAAGGCATGTGGGTGTTTATAAACTCCCGTTGGCCTTGATTCCCAAGCAATGTGGGACTTTGGTGTATCCAAACAAGTAGCCCTCACCAAGGCCAAGGGGCTAAAGGGCCGTCAGCCCTCGTGCGTGGCTTAGGCCCTCCTTCTAGCGCCAATGTTCCGACCTCAAGTCCGCATCATCGTTTTCCGAGGTATTGTCCACTTTGGGCCACATGTAATGTGGGCCCTCATGGTTTTGTCCTTAAAAGGCGCCTCGGTGGGTTAAGGCATGTGGGTGTTTATAAACTCCCGTTGGCCTTGATTCCCAAGCAATGTGGGACTTTTTGGTGTATCCGAAACAGTATCTATATTAGAAGATTATATTATTTCTAAAAAAATATGGTATCTACGTTAAAGGATTCAGAAGTAACCAAATATAAAGATATAGAACATTTAGAAGTCCATGAAGAAGCAGGAAATTATTCATGTATTATAGTTTTAAACAGAGATAAATTTAGAGAAATACAGAAAGAAAATATAGATCTCCCTGAAGGATATAATATTAGAGGGTCTACAAAAAAGAAATTAAAATCAGCAATAAATATTTTTAATAAGAGAGAAAATATCCTTTATTTTGGAAAATCAGCTGTAGAAACAACTATTAATATTGAGGATACTTAGGAAAATACAAGTTTACAGTTAATTACTGCAAGAGATATAAATAACGTTATGAGAACAATTAGAAATAAGGAGCATAGAAAGAAAATAGGATATGTTCATATAGAAGCAGTGCAGATTTTATTAAAAGCAACTTATGCTGATTGAACAAATTCACCAATAAAAATTATTCTGATGGATGATAGAATTGTAGGCAAATATGATTCTATTTTAGGAATTATGGATGCTTTATGGTGGAAGAATTCATATTACTTGATAATTATCCAGAAATGCATTTAGATGGACAATTAGAAGATTTTGATATGGAAAGCTGATTTATATCCTGAATAGAGTCATATATGGAGTCAAGGCAGTAATTACTCCGGGGTGTCCATCTAATAAAGTGTTCAATTATTTCCATTTCAGATTAATTGAATGCATCTATTTATCAAATGCCCTTCAAGAATTACAATTTTTTCCGACAGGGATAAAGGAAGCAGTGAAGTACTACAAGCAAACGGTTTCCAAGAATCGACCAATATACATGAAAATGAATTCAAGCTACCTAGAGTTTGAATCAATCCAGACGGCAAACCATTTCATCAGCATGGGAATTAGCAATGGTACGTTCCTATATATGGATAAGCCTCTTGAAGCACCTTACAATGATAAAGAATACACAACAATTATTGCATGCTAGTTGTCCTATATATTTGAGCAGACTCAAAAAATTCGAGCAGATACGCCCATGAAGATTAATTACAAAGGACCAAATGCGATAATTACATCAAAGATAAAGCGCCCAATTAAGAAAGGAGAGTTAGATAGGGTTATCAATTTTGAAGCCCCTTTCTTGACTCTAATGGGACACTCATCAACTACACGCCAACTGTAAAGAAAAAGCTGTGCGAAATTATTAAAATATATGAGGATCATGCATTTGAATTATGTTTTGAAGAAAAAGAAAAATCAAGGCCAGAAGCAGACAAAAATGAAGATAAGGAACAATCTTCAGGACAAGCTGACAAGGCTTTTTCAGAAAAGTCATGTGAAGCAATTATAGAAGAATGATATGAGCAATGAAGTCATAGAAGCAATTATACGAGGACAAGTATGTAATACCAATTAAGTCACGGTAGAAGTAAGCCATGTAAAAACAAAAAAGGAATGGTCATGTCATAAAAGTAAGTCTTGTAGCATAGGTCACGTGGCCTTGCTCATTACATAAAAAGATAAGGCATAATGACACGTTAGGAAAGGATCAAAAAATCTACTAGTGTGTTGTAGTTTCTTTTGTAACTATAAATAAGGCCTCTTAAGCTGAGGCTCGGGGAGAGGAAATATTTTTGTAAAGTCTCTTTATAGAGTCTTTCGTCTTCCTTCTCCTAACCGTTTAGGAAGTTTGTGCTCTTTTCCTAGTAGAATTGAGTCATTACCTTGAGAGTGGTAACACCCATATATCTATCTTTGTAAAATATCAATAAAAGTACTCAGTTTTTCTATATACTCCAGAAATATTTTACACTCTCTAAAATTAATCATTTAGAGAGTGTAAAATATCAATAACACTTTAAATGTTTCTTCTTATGCTCCTTATTTCTAATTGTTCTCATAACGTTATTTATATCTCTTGTAGTAATTAACTATAAACTTGTATTTCCTCAGTATCCTCAATATTAATAGTTATTTCTACAACTAATTTTCCAAAATAAAGGATTTATTGCTGATTTTAATTTCTCTTTTTTTGTAGATCCTCTAATATTATATCCTTTAGGGAGATCTATATTTTCTTTATGTGTTTCTCTAAATTTATCTCTGTATAAAACTATAATAGATGAATAATTTTTGCTTCTTCATGGACTTCTAAATATTATTTATATCTAGTTACTTCTGAATCCTTTAACGTAGAGGCCATATTTATTGAAAAATAATATAATTTTCTAGTATATGTACTAAATGATTACTTATATAACCAATAATATGATATTGCATATAACTATTTGAATCTAAACTTAAACATATATTTTTCATAATTAAAGATGTGATTTCAAGTATACCTGAGTAGGAATCATACTTTTGAAAATGTCCACTTTGCTTCTGCGTGATAGTTTATGGTATGGTTAGTAATATATAATAAGTGTAAATAAAATATTTTTGGAGTATAGAGAGAAATTGAGTACTTTTATTGATATTTTACAAAAATATATACATGGGTGTTACCACTCTCAAGTTAACGACTCAATTCCACTAGAAAAAGAGAACAAACTTCGTAAACGGAGAAGGAAGACGAAAGACTCTATAAAGAGACTTTACAAAAAAAATTCCTCTCCCCGGGCCTCATCCTAAGAGGCCTTATTTATATTTACAAAAGAAATTACTACACACTAGTAGATTTTTTTATCCTTTCCTAACGTGTCATTATGTCTTGTCTTTTTATGGCATGAACAATGCCACGTGACCTATGCAACAAGACTTTCTTTTATGACATGACCATTCCTTTTTTATTTTTACATGGCTTATTTCCACTATGACTTAATTATCACTACATACTTGTCCTCGTATAATTGCTTCTATGACTTCATTGCTCACGTCATTCTTCTATAATTGCTTCACATGACTCTTCTGAAAAAGCATTGTTAGCTTATACTGAAGATTCTTCCTTATCTTCATTTTTATCTGCTTCTGGCCTTGATTTTTCTTTTTCTTCAAAACATAATTCACATGCATTATCCTGATATATTTTAATAATTTCGCACAGCTTTTTCTTTACAGCTGGCATGTAGTTGATGAGTGGTCCCATTAGAGTCAAGAAAAAGGCTTCAAAATTGATAACCCTATCTAACTCTTATTTCTTAATTGAGCGTTTTATATTTGATGTAATTATCGTATTTGGTCCTTTGTAATTAATCTTCATGGGCATATCTACTCGAATTTTCTGAGTCTGCTCAAATATAAAGGACAGCTGGCATGCAATAATTTTTGTGTATTCTTTGTCATTATAAGGTGCTTCTGGAGGCTTATCCATATAATAGAACGTACCGTTGCTAGTACCCATGCTGATGAAATGTTTTGCCGTCTGCATTGATTCAAACTCTGGGTAGCTTGAATACACCTTCATGTATGTTGATTGATTCTTGGCGGAAGGTAAGGATATTATAGGAAGAAAGGAAAATAGGAGAAGTACCTATTGGATTATAAACCAAAAGTAGAAACACTTAGACATAGAAATATTTTAAATCTAGATTGTGTTACAAATAAGGAAGAATTGATAAATGAATGGACAAATGAAATGAGCTTAATACTCCAGACAGATTAATATTTAAAAACTGTAGATTTTGAAGCAGTTATAAATTTAGTTTTATATAAAACATCAGGAAGTGTTCAAAAAATGCTGAATAGTATTGGAATGTTTCAATGGCAACATATAATAAGTGGTGTTGCAAAGAATACTGATATAATACAAAGAATTACTAAACTTATCTATAGATAATTTGTTGGCTTTGATAATGAATTTAGACAACAGGAGTTAGATAGAACGAGACCTGAGAAGCATTACTACATCTGGATAATATGAATATATGTGATATGTGTTACTCTGAAAAATTTACATTGAAGAATTTACTTGTGAATTTCAGAAATATTATTATCAATTAGATCATCAATCTAAGGAAATATATAAGGGTATATTTATAAATAAATTACCATTTCCAATAAATGAAAAGGGTAAGGAATTATGGCAACAGATGAGAATTGAAGTTGCAGACACCCTAGGAGGAATTCTATCAATTGTTTATGAATTGCTAGCTAGGGAATGTCAACAAAAGTAAATTAGAAAGTCCATGAGACATAACAAAGGAATTTGTTGTAAGAACCTGAATATAGACCTTCCAAATCAATGGGGATGTAATGATTCTAAAAAACTATTTAGAAAAAAGAAATATTTCAAGAAGGGAAAGAAATATAAATTTAGGAGATCTTATCCTAGAAAAGAATTATATAGGAAGAAGAGATGTTTTAAGAAAAGAAACCCAAATAAGATCCCGAGGAAATATTGTCCTGAAGGAAAAAAGAAGTGTACATGTTGATTGTGCAAAGAAGAAAGACATTATGCAAATGAGCTTCCTATGAAAGGTAAGAAGGAAGAAAAAGTTAAGTTGATTAATTATGAACCAGTAGAAGAAGAATTTAGTTCAGATGAAAAAATATAGGAGTATAGCACGGAATCTAGTAATGATGCAACTACTTCAGAAAGTGAATCTGAATAGTATATACATTATAATAGATATAGAAATAAATAAGATTAGATATGCTACGGAAGTATATATAGATAGTGGAACAAGTATTTGTTTAGCAACAAAATATTTATTTCCGAAAAATAAATGGATTGATTTAGACAACCCTTTAAAGGTTCAGATTGTTGATGGATCCACTAAAGAAATTAGCAAGGTAGTTAGAAGAGCTACAACATACATAGAAAATAATATATTTGTTATACCTACCATGTATCAACAGGAATCGGGATTAGATTTAATATTGGGAAATAATTTTTTACAGTTATATATACATTTTAGCAAGAAAGCAAAAGATAAATCTTATATCAATCACTATAATTCATGAATCCAAAAATAGAGCTACAAAATATAAATCAGAGTTTCACGCGCAAAAACGTGGTGATAAATATAATAAAATAACAAAAATTTTAGAACTTTTTGAGGATAAAATATATGTATTAGACCAAAAGGAATTTCCAATTCCTCAGGAAATAGAAAAGCTTTTAGATAAAGTATGTAGTGAAAATCCGCTTGATCCCAAAATTAATAATAAAAATCAGGAGTTGAATTCTCTTAGGTTAAAGGATCCTAACAAGGAAATTAAGTGTATGCCTATGTTTTATACTAAGCAGGATAGAGATGAATTCGAAGAAGATATAAAGAAATGGTTAGATTTAGGACTAATTCGACCATCAAAAAGTAAATATTCTGCACCAGCCTTTTATGTAGATAATCATAATGAGCAGAAAATAGGAAAAAGAAGAATGGTGATCAATTATAAAGCTATGAATAAAGCTTTGGAAGGTGTTGCATATTTCATTCCTAGAAAGGATCATATAATTGAATTAGTTCGTGGAAAGAAATTATTTAGTAGTCTTGATTGTAAATTAGGCTTCTATCAATTAAGATTTGATGAGGAAAGTAAACCTCTAATAGCACTTAGTTGTCCCCATGGACAATATGAATGGAAAGTATTACTAATGGGTCTGAAGTAAGTACCGCGTAGAATGGATAATGTATTAAAATATTTTAAAGACTTTTATGTTATTTATATTGATAACATTGTTGTATTTACTGATAAGGATGATTTATTAGATTATTTTAAATATGTTAAGAAAGTTTTAGAAAGGTGTTTAGAAAAAGGAGTTATCTTAAATAGAAAGAAAGCTGCTCTTGGTCAAAAAAGAATAGATTATCTTGGGTTAGAAATAGATGGAGGTAATATTGTTATACAAAAATATGTTTTAACAAAATTACATAATTGCCTTCTAAAATGAAGAATGTTAAGGAATTACAGAGGTTTCTTGGATTATTAACATATATTTCAAATGAATGATTTATTAAAGATCTTGCAGAAGAAAGAGGACTTTTACAGCTTAAACTCAAGAAAGACACGGAGTGGAAATGGACAGAGGAGGACACTGCAATAGTTGAAAGACTAAAGCAGTTGTGTAAAAATCTGTCCGAATTATACCACTCTTATGAAGAGAATTTTATAATTATCGAGACCAGTGCGTCAGATATAACTTCGGGAGGCTGTATGAAAGCCAAACCAATAAATAAGCCAAAAACAGAGTTACTCTGTAGATATATGTCAAGCTCATTTAATGATCATGAGCTAAATTAACCAATTCATGAAAAATAAACCTTAACATTAATAAGAATGCTAGGAAAACATCAAATATGCCTAATGCACTAGGAATTCCAGGTAAGAATTGACTCTACTTATGTTGCAGGTTTCAAGAATTTAAATATTAAAGAAAGTCACAAACAACGAAGACTTATTCGGTGGCAGATAGGGCTAAATCATTACGATTATAACTGTTGGAATCAAGTGGATTTAGAAACAATGACTCTTAATTGTTTTGATGATAACAAATAATGAATAAAACAATTTATCCTCTGATGTGTTTGTTAGTGTGCATAACTTAGTGAGTAAGTCACTATTCATAAGATGGAACAGTCTCAGAAATATTTGCCTATATGTGTATTTCACCCTTCGATCCATTCCTCTGAGTCTGGCATTGATCGTCTGACCATGCTCTGGAAGACCATGCTCTGGTAAGATCATGCTCTGATAAGACTACACTGTTGAAACCCTTCGTCTGGTACCACAAGACTCTGTTATATGAAAGGCCAAGAAATATTGTACTGAAGAACTTGGCTCCGGTCAAAGCTTACTCTGGTAAGCAGAGTATCTCAGTAACATTCATCATTTGCTAGGAAGATGCCTCTGATTGGAAATCAGACTGAGTGATACATTAAAGGCTACTTCAAGTATTAAAGAGACCTCATTGATGAGTATTTTAATATACGAGGAATCAAAGGCTAAAGGGAATGTCAACAGATAAATCATCCGAAATGACTTGCTCTGGAAGTCTCTCATATTCAAAAAGATCACAAGGGACAAGATCATGCAACTATCTGCTGTGTCAGTGTACAGGAACAGAGTTGAAAGTGACAGGACTCACTAAAAGCCACAAAAAGTGGATCTGAAGTTCTGTCCATTGCTGAAAGAGCTGTTAGGTCACAACGACACTATTTACAACCCTAGCTATATATACCTTACTTTATTCACTGAAGTATGTTAACGCTTGAGAACGCTTAAAAACGATTCTATCACAACAAACTGAGACAGTGAGCAACTAAGAAATTATTCCAAGTCTCTGAGACCAAATAAACAAGCACTTAATCGTTTTATTCTTTCTGTTAAAAAGCTATTATTTGTGCTTAAGCATTTCATTATAAATCCTCTCTGCTGAGAGTTATTGTTATTGTTTCAAAGTATTTTTGAACTCTTGTATTAAGCCCAGTAGTGGCTGTATCCCTTAGAGGCTTGACTGCACTAAGTCGCTCTAAGAAGTTGTGAGTATAACCAGTTTGGCAGTAGTATACTCTCAAGTGTAATCGGTTGATTATAGTGGAGAAATCCTTCAGCGTGGTGAAGGGACTAGACGTAGCTATCAGGTGATAGTGAACTAGTATAAATCACTGTATCCTACTCTTTCTTTTCTCTTTACTTATTCATAGTATTATTTTTGTTAAAGAGTTATTTTGAAAATGTTCTAAAAAACACACAAGTATTTCGAAAAGATTTATAAAACCCAATTCAAACCCCCTTTTTTCTTGTGTTTTTGTCACGTTCAATTGGTACCAGAGCTCGGCCTCATAGTTGAGCACTTAACCATGCGAGAAGAAAATATCTTATTCTTTATCTATGGCAAGCAACGAAGCTGGTGGTCATGTTAACCGTCCTCCTTTGTTCACTAGAACAAACTATGACTACTGGAAAGATAAAGTTAAAACCTTTTTTGAGTCACAACAACTTGAACTCTGGGATATGGTTGAAAAATAATATACTGATCCTGTTGATGCAAAGAGAATCCCTATTCCTAGGGATAAGTGGGAAGCTGAGCATAAGAAAGCATATTAACTAAATCAGAAAGTAAGATATTTCCTTATCTGTGCTATTTCTGAGAGAGAGTATAAGAAATATGGGAAAAATGGTGCTACTAAAGAAATTTGGGACTCATTGGCCTAGGCCTATGAGGGTACTGCCCAAGTTAGAGAAATTAAAGCTAACATTCTTGTTAGACAGTATGAACTCTTCAAGATGGAAGAGGAAGAAGATATTGAAACCATGTTTGGAAGATTTCAAACACTGGTTCATGGTCTAAAAGTTCTTGACAAAAGCTACACCACTACTGATCACGTGAAGAAGATATTAACAAGTCTTCCTAGGCAATGGAGACCTATGGTCACGGCTATTCGAGAAGCCAAGGACCTAAACAGACTGCGTCTAGAAGATCTTCTTAGTTCCTTAAGAGCTCATGAGCTTGAGCTAAATGAAGAAGAACCTCCAAAGAAGTCAAAGTCTATTGTTTTCAAATCTACTAACAAAGCTTCTACCTCCAAAGCTCTGCAAGCAGAACAAGAAACAGACGAAGGATCGTCTGGTGAGAGTAGTGATGGAACAGACGATGAACTTTCCTTTATTTTAAGGAAGATTCATTGTATATGGAAGAAGAAGGGAAAGTTCAGGAAGCAATTCCACAAGAAGGACTCAAGGGAAAAGAAAGACTACAAAGACAAGAGCTAAGTAGTTTGCCACGAGTGCAAGAAGCCAGGACATTTCAAGTCTGAATGTCCACAACTCGAGAAAGAGAAATCAAAGAGAAGTGGTTTCAAAGGCAAGAAGAAGAAAGGTCTCATGGCAACATGAGATGACTCTGATTCATCATCGTCTGATGATGATGAGGAGCATGCCAACATGGCTCTAATGAATACCATAGGATCAGACAGTGAAGAAGAGGAAGAAGAGGTAAATTCTAACCCATCCTCTGATATTCAAAAAGCTTTTGATGAACTCTTAGATGAGTCCTCTAAGCTCTCCATTGAGTATAAAGATTTGAAAAAGAAATTTTCAAAACTTTCAAAAGAATTTTTAACACTCAATGAAGAGAATGAGAAACTCAAAGCTGAAAATCACTGTCTGGTGAGTGACAGCTCTAAGACTGAAGAAAAGTTTGAATACAACTCTTCAAAATATGAAAAGGGATTTCAAAGATTTCTTGCTGAGTGTGTGACACGAAGCAAACAAGCATCTATGATTTGGGGTGTCAGCCAAAATGACAAAAAGGGTCTTGGCTACAAACCAGGGGAACCCACTTTTCAAAACACAAATTTGAAACTCAAAGATACCATTGATCATAGTGATAGCTTGCTGTGCACTTATTGCAATAAGAATGGTCACATAAGAAGTACTTGTTATGAATTGAAAAATAAGGAAGACAAGTTTCCTTCTAGGACTAACAAAAGAGGACCAAAAAAGATTTGGGTACCAAAGGACAAGATTGTCTATGTTGCAGATCTGTTTAGCAACAGAGTTAGAACACCAGTCCTGGCACTTGGACAGAGGGTGTTCACGTCACATGACAGGAGAAAGACGTATGTTCCAAGAGCTTCAACTTAAAGAGAGTGGAACAGTTGGTTTCAGTGGAAACCAGAAAGGTAAAATCATTGGCAGTGGAAGAGTTGGTGAGAAATTTCTACCTTCTATTGATAACATTTTACTTGTTGATGGCCTTAAGCATAACCTACTAAACGTAAGTCAATTATGTGATAATAGTTATGATGTTGGCTTCAGTGATAATGCATGTATAGTCAAGAGCAAGAAAAATAGATCTATTTTCTTTACAGTAAAGAGGAAAAACAATATTTATAAAAATCAAGCTCTCTGAGTTGGCCATTCAAAATGTCAAGTGCTTTTGTCACTTGATGAAGAACAATGTACTTGGCATAAGAGATTAAGTCATGTCAGCTTGAGGTTAATCTCAAAGCTTAACAAGAAGGAACTTGTTAGAGGCTTACCAAATCTTAAGTATCAGTCTGATGCTCTTTGTGAAGCATACCAAAAAGGGAAACAAACAAAATATTCATTGAATCTAAAAATGTTGTTTCCACTTCAAGGCTACTTGAACTTTTACATTTAGATTTATTTGGCCCAACTAGGACTGCCTCTTTGTCTGGTAAGAAATATAGTCTTGTTATTATTGATGACTATACCAGATGGACATGGGTAAAATTTCTTGCACACAAAGATGAGTCATTCAAGATGTTTTCTGTCTTCTACAAACAAGTGCAAAATGAAAAATGTTTTTGTATTATAACAATTAGAAGTGATCATGGTGGAGAATTTGAAAATGAATTATTTCAAAACTTTTGTGAAGAACATGGCATTTCTCACAATTTTTCTTCTCCTAGAACACCACAACAAAATGGTGTTATAGAAAGGAAAAATAGATCTCTTCAAGAGATGGCCAGAACCATGATTCATGAAACTAATGTTGTAAAACACTTTTGGGCAGAAGCAGTAAACACTGCTTGTTATATTCAAAATAGAATCTATATTAGACCTATATTGAATAAGACTCCATATGAATTGTGGAAAGGAAGAAAACCCAGTATTTCTTATTTTCACCAATTTGGGTGTGACTGCTTTGTTCTCAATACAAAGGACAGTCTTAGTAAATTTGATTCAAAAGCACAAAAAAGTATATTTTTGGGATATTATGAATGCTTTAAAGCTTATAGAGTATACAACATAGAAATTTTAATTGTTGATGAATCAATGCATGTGAGGTTTGATGACAAGAAGCCTGACACTGAAATGTCAGAGCTAGATGAGATCTTTGCAAATATGCAGATAAGCAAAGGAACAGATGTTGATGCATCTGTTGGTGACTCTGATGTTGCCTCTGGCCCTGCGTTCGGTGACCAGACTCAAGCAGAGTCGAGAGATTGGAATTTCATGACTCGTCACCCTAAGGACCAGATCATTGGTGAACCAAGTGATAGGGTCAGAACCAGATCATCACTCAAAGAATACTTAGACCATGCATTATTGTCAGAAATTGAACCAAAGACAATTGATTGAGCACTGGCAGACGATGGATGGATACTTGCTTTGCAAGAGGAACTGAATCAGTTCCAGAGGAATGATGTATGGAAGTTTGTACCTCCACCAGAGGATAAACAAGCCATTGGAACTAAGTGGGTTTTCAGAAACAAACTTGATGAAGATGGTGAACTAGCAAGAAATAAAGCAAGACTAGTTGCCCAAGGGTATTCACAAGAAGGTATTGATTATACTGAAACCTTTGCACCTGTAGCTAGACTAGAAACAATTAGAATTTTATTATCATTTGCTGCACATCATGGCATTACTTTATATCAGATGGATGTAAAGAGTGCATTTTTAAATGGTTTCATAAGTGAGGAAGTGTTTGTAAAACAACTACCTGATTCTGAAGATATTGCCTTTCCAGAGCATGTCTTCAAACTTAAAAAGGCTCTCTATAGTCTTAAACAAGCCCCAAGAGCTTGGTATGATAGACTTAGTACCTTTTTAATATCAAATGGTTTTGAAAGAGGACAAGTGGATACTACACTCTTTAGGAAATCATCTAAAAAGCATTTTATAGTAGTTCAAATATATGATGATGATGATATTATATTTGGTGCTACTAATGAATCTCTTTGTGAGGAATTCTCTAAGCTTATGCAAAATGAGTTTGAAATGAGTATGATGGGAGGACTAACGTTTTTCCTTGGTATTCAAATCAAACAATGTCAAGATGAAACCTATATCTATCAAACTAAATATGTGAAAGAACTTTTGAAGAAGTTCAAGCTAGAGGAAACCAAACCTATGAGCACACCAATGCATCCTACATGTGCTTTAAGCAAAGATGAATCAAGTAAAAAGGTAGACTAAAAGGTATACCGAGGTATGATAGGTTCACTTCTTTATCTTACTGCCTCAAGACTAGATATAATGTTTAGTATGTGCTTATGTGCAAGATTCCAATCGGATCCTAAAGAATCTCATTTAACTGCTGTTAAGAGAATCTTTAGGTATCTCAAAGGAACTACTAACCTTGGTTTACTTTAAAAGAAATTAGATAATTACAAGTTAATAGGTTTATGTGATGCTGACTTTATTGGAGATAGAATTGAAAGAAAGAGCACAAGTGATGGCTGGCAATTTCTTAGAGTAAGCCTCATCTCATGGTCCAACAAAAGACAATGCACAATTGAACTATCAACAACAGAAGCTGAATATATATCTGCAGCAAGTTGTAGCTCACAACTTATATGGATGAAGTATCAACTTGAGGACTATTAGATAAAAGAGAGTAACATTCCTATATACTGTGATAATACATCTGCAATATGTTTGACTAAGAATCCTATTTTGTATTCACGTGCTAAACATATTGAAATTAAACATCATTTCATTAGAGACTATGTTCAGAAAGGGATACATGAAATTAAATTTATTGATACTGACCATCAATAGGCAGATATCTTTACAAAACCCCTTGCTGAAGATAGATTCAACTTTGTAAGAAAGAACTTGAATTTTCATCTTATAAAGGAATGAGTGTTCAATTTGAATACAAGTGCCTCTGATATGCTTGTATCTGATAGCTTACTTGCCTCTGATATCATGTGTGCGTCTGATAATCAAATGTGCCTCTTATATTGGTATTGCGTCTGGTGATAACATATATGCCTCTGATATCACGCTGCCTCTGTTTATATTATATTCTTATTTATATCATTTGTTGTTGCAAGCATCTGATAACTGTTCATATTCATATGCATCTGATGCATTCATTATAAGTTCCCTCTTGAAATCTTTGTATACACGTGTCTTTCTTAGACTGGTTGATGCGTTAGTGGATAAGAATTGCTCTTGCTGAGTCATAATTGCTTTTAGTGCCCGAGGACAGTTTTTACTGCCCCCCTTTAACACAGTGTTTGACACGTTTCATTTATGAAACGACTGCTTTAATATTTCTTTTTGAAAACTCATGAAGGCGGTTTACCTTCTCAAACACATTTTAACCCCACTCACTCACTTCACTCACCCACTACCCACACTATCTTTCTAAGAAGTCTCACTCATTGAACCCTAAGCCTCATTCGCACTCAGTGTTCTTCGTTCTACTTCTGCAGCTTCTGAGATGGCTGCTCAACAACAACAAATGGTTGGTCCCCAGAACCCTCCTCTACCTTGATCATTAATCACAAGGATCTCTCTGTTATGTGTGAATCGCGAGTTGATCTTCAAGAACTGGCTACAAAAGAGTACAACTTCAGAACCAACTTCACTGGTATGGGTATAATTGAGTTCTTCTACATTGAATCCAGACCCATCTACCCATAACTTGACAAAGAATTCTGGAGGTTTGCTCAGTCTGAACACAACACTATCTGCAGCTATGTTCAAGGAAGACACATTGTGGTTACACAGGACTTGATTTCTGAGGTTATCAAGTGCTCTAACTCTAGAACAGAAATCACTGATAAATGGGAGAATAAGTTTGGTGGAATTGCTGTTAACAACGAGTACATCTTCGACAAACTTAACTCTGTGAAGGCTGTCGACATGAAGAACCGCTTTCGGGTGCTCTTCAAGATTATTAAGAACAACATCATGCCTAAGACTGGCTAGTGGATTCTGTGAGCACAGACCACAAGTTCGTAATGTGGCATTACGACCTCAAGACTACCATCAACTTGCCAAGTATTATCTTCTGCTTCCTGAGAAGAGCCATCTGCTTCTCCAGGAAAGGACAAAACCAAAATATACCCTATGGAAGGGTTATTTCCGCACTTATGGAACAACAGGGTGTTATCAAGCATCTACAAACTCTGAACACTCCAAAAGCTGGAGTCATACTTCAAACGGTTCCTGCTCCTATCTTCAACAGCGAAAACCTGAAAAAGATGAAGTTGTTATCTTCTGAGGTGATTGCTGAAATTGTCAGGGAAGGTGAAGCTGTGAACAAACCTGACAGGAAAGGAAAAAAGGGTAAAGATTGCTGGTGATGGCCCTTCTCAACCTACTACGAGAATAACTCGGAGTGCTGCTGAAATCTCCATTTCTTCTCAGGCACCTCCAATAGCTCCACCAGTAAAACCTTCTTTCATGACCTCTTTACTGCTTGAAGAGCATGAAGAAAAGAAAGCTGACCTTCAAGCTTTCTTCGAAAAGACTCGGGAAGAGCCTGCTCAGTATCATGCTGAGTTGAGTACCCAAAGACTTCAAGGTACTGCTCCCTCTGTTGTTCCTTCTACTGCTGCTGCTGCTATAAAGAGGAAAAGAATCACCAAGCTAAGTGATTTGCATGCCAAGAAAACAAAGGTCCTAGAAGATGTTGTAAGACTCTCTGAGTCTGTATATGCTACTTGATTTGCTGGCTCTGCCTCTCAGGTAACCCAACAGCCTCAACCTATTCCTTCTAAACCACTCTCTTCTAATCTACCCCCATTACCCTCTGACTCATCATCTAATGATGATGAAGAAGATATTGTACCCCTGAGACAAAGGCAGAGAACAAATGTCTCAATTCCTTACATTGAATCACTTGCTGTTGTTCCCCCAACCACATCAAAACCTTCTCCTCCACCACAACCTAAACCTACCACTCCACGTCGACCTCGACCTCAACCTGACCTTAACCTTCCAACATAACCAGAAACAGAAACTGTCACCCTGGAAACCTAAACCTCTACCCCTGGCTCTAATACTATTCTTGAAATACAACCATTAGCTACCTTTAGACCTACTTCACCACCCTCCACTCAACAAATTTCAACTCCTCCACCTTCACCACATCACACTGAACCCGAACATACATTAGATCCAATTCTAGAAGATGACATTGTCATTACTTCTACAATTGTCTCTGAGGTTGTTCAAAACCTTGAACCAGATGATGATCTAGTCATCATTTCCCCACCTTCTGAAACACAAACAGAACCACCTTCTGCTGACCTCACCCTAACCCAATCACTTGCTTCTTCCAGCCAAACTCCTGTTATCCCTATATATCGTGGCCCTAACATTCTGCCACAGCCAAACCCCCACTTTTTCTCTGAATTTGAAAGGTTTATGGGCCTAAGACAGCATGAGCTTGACATTGAAAGGCTGATTGAAGAGGATTGGGCATCCTCTATTGGTACCTAGCTGGCTATTGAATATTTCTTTACCAATTCGTACTTTGTGACTCACTGGTTTGATAGTCACAAACAGCAACAACTTGAATTATTGAGAAGAATTAAAGCTGCAACTGCATGGAAACAGCCTCTAAGGGAAACTCCTGTAATTTGGGAACCTACACCTGCATTAGAACCCGCAACTCCTCCTCTCCTCCTCCTCCTCCTCCATCTACTGCTATGGTTGCTCAGGCCTTTGCCTCTGCTTCTTCTAGTCACTCTGAAAGTGTGGTTGTTCCAAGGGCTATCTTGGACAAACTGGTTGAAGATAACAGAGAATTCAAGGAATTCATGGCTATTTCTCAGCAATTCATGGCCACTTCAAATCAGAAGCATGATGCAGTTGCTGACATATTGAAGTCTATCTTGAAAAAGCTGAACAAGCCTTAGATAGCCTTTAGGATTTATTTTCCCTTTTGCTCTTTAGCCCTGTACTTGTGTTCTTTTATTTAAAACTTTTGTAATTTGGTACACTTTTTGATTAATGAAATCGCTATCTTTTTTGTATTTATTCTGTTTCAACTTTATCTTTGTAATTACTCTGTTTTTTACAATGATGTTCTTTATATTCTTGACCTTTTTGTCTGATGACAAAAAGGGGAGAAAAAATAGAGAAGTATAGAGTAATTGATGAACCTAGTATATCAACCAAGTGTTATCATGCATTGCATTACACATTGCATTATATTATGCAGTATTTGTTCTGATATATTATATTGGAATGTATGCCCTAATGTATTAAAATTGGTATGCTCTGATGTATTAAAATCGGTATGCTCTGATACATCACTGTTTCAGTATATGCTTTGATACAATATGTTCTTATGCATCACCTTTTAAGTGAATGCTCTGATACATTATATGTATGCTCTGATAATGTATAAGCATGAACTTCATGAAATGCTCTGATATAATACATGCATCTGATGTGACATTACCCTTAAAAATATTTATATGTGCTTAATTCAGGGGGGCCTCGGAAATTCTATTAAGTAAATTTTTTTCTAATAGAAAATTGTTCATCAATCTATGTGTTGTTGTAATACCCCGACTCTAATCAGGGAATTACTTACTAACTAATCCAAATTAAAGGTAATTGCGGGAAAAAAAATTGAATAATAATAAAAGGTACAGCTGTGGAATTACTTGAATATCAATACAACACTTATGAATAAAAGAATGAATAAAACTAATCAAACTTATAAATTTTAAATCCCTAACATCACTTTGACGTAATTGGACGTGTACTACATCGACTCGTGATCCGATATAGCCTAATGGCTGACATCATCCATTCGGAATGGACTGTTGAGCAATTTCCTGAAATTACTGTTCAGTCTCCAAGAGTACCTGTCATCTGAAATAAATAAAAGGAAAGGGGTGAGATTTAAAAATCTCAGTGAGTTCCCTTAACCCATTCTCTTACATACCGTTTATGAATGACATTTACCCAACAAAATGATTACATCAAAAAGCTAGCATGAGTATGTAAGATTGTACAGTTCATAATCTACCTAGTTTTGAAAACATTATTTAAAGTAAATGTATGGCAAATCCAATGCACACATCAGCACTAACCTTTAGAGAAATTAACAAGACAAGGATAAGGAAAATGGTTTGAGTCTTCTCTAATTTTATTTAACGTCACTAAGGTTTTACCATGTAAAAATATAGGAGTTTACTCACCAATTATTCATGGAAATCAATTGAAAGGAAACATAAACCCTAAGCTTGAACCTATAGGTGCCAAGCTTTACCACTTGAAGAGACATAATCATGTCCATGAGCATATAAATTGGCTCATGGTTCCTATTGCTACACTCTTAAGAAAACTCATTGAAGACACACATCAAACACCTTATGTGCATGCAAAACAAACTCAATGCCACATACATGATAATTCATTCAACAACCCCAAATCATCAAGATACATTAAGTTCACCACATACAAACCACCAAAGGCTCAATGAACATAAAATTACTTAAAAATCCCAAAAAGGAAAGTGAACCCTATCTTGGTCTTATAGTAGTCAAATTCTAAAGTGAAAACTATAACTCAACACTTGCAATCAAATTCCTCTGAGAACATAATACAAACACTTGGTGTGTGCACAAAGTAACCCATTGTGAGACATTTGGGGGTTCTTTCAACGATCCCAAAAATTCCATAAAGCATCAAACATCAACCCAAATCATTCAATAATTTCAATTAACTTAGTAATGGGTTTTTCAAGGTTCCCAACCTCTAAATGCAAATAACCCATAAAGAGAACTCACATTGGGTATTTGGAGAGCAAAACTCTAACTTGGTTGTTGGTAGAGATGAAGGAGATGGTTGAGAACTCTTGCTTCCTCTCCTAAATAGCTTGAGCATATCCTTTTATTTCCTCTTCCATGGAGCTATCTCACGCCTTGCTCGATCTCTCTCCGTCGCGATCTCATTCTCTCTCGCCCTCTCTCTGTCTCGAAATGTGGTGGTGCGCCACCACCTCCTTCCAGTCGCACCGGAGCTCCTCCAGGCCGCCATGGCCATCGCGACCACCTCCCCTTTCCTCTCCATCGAGCCCTTCTTTCCTTCCTTCTTTCCTTCTTTTCTTTCTTAGGTTTTATTTTCTTTTGTGTTGCTGCTGCACGAATAAAAAGGAGAGAAGCGAGTTTGAGTGGGTGCTAAGGTGGAAAGAGGTAAATGAGGTGTATGGTGGGGTAACGGGGGTGGGTTTGACTAAAATTGGACTTTTAAGCCTAATCTTAATCCAATAACTTATTCTTAGGTCCCTAATTAAACCTTAGGTAAATTCAATAAATTAAAATTACACCTGAATAATTAGTCTCACATTTCCTAAATTCTTGGGTAAAATTACTATTTAAACCTTAGGATTAAATCCCATTTTTAACTTAGGATCTCTAATTATTAGGCTTAGGAAAGTTGGGATATTACATTTGTCCAATGTTATCAATGGTGAATGGTGGTCCATGGCGAAAAGCCAAAAATCCGCCATAGAAAAATGGCGGATTGCGTTGCGGGAAATGGCGGACGCCATGGCAGACTAAATAAAATACAATATATATGCAGAAAAAATGCTACATAACTAAAATATAAGGCTTCAATTGAACTAAATTGATAGTAAATATCATAAGTTCATAACCAAAATGGCAAAATACCAAATCTAAGACCATAAACATTAAGTTCAAGACATCAAATATCAAAATAACAACATAATAAAACATAAGTTCAAGACATCAAACATCAAGTAAATGCCTAGTCCTCTTCATTAACCCCAACATAATCATTTTCAATGCCATCATCTATTGGGGCATATCCTTCTTCCTCTTCTCCATCTTCATCATCTCCCTCTTCTTCATCTCCCTGTTCCACATATTCATCATATGCATCAAATTCTTCAAAACTCCCCTCATATTCTAATGATTCAGCTTCTTCAACTTCAACAACTATCCTTTTTCCCCTAGATACTTGTTGCCTCTTTGATGTTGAAGTTGTGGAAGTTGTGATACAGACAACACTTGGTGGTTCCTTTCTTTTCCTTGCTCTGCTCCTAGTATAAGTTCTAAGTTCTTTAGCCCCCGAAGCCTTATAAACAGTTTGCCAATGTAGTGTGGGATCATCATCAAAGACCAAATCATTCCCAGCATCTTCATTAGGATCATCCATCTCTCCCACTAACCACTCATTACATGTATCAATGTCATTGAGGCCAATTGTATCAATTTCATCTCTAAGATTATATCTTTGCTTGAGTTGTTGGTTATATTTGATATAAACCAAATCATGCAACATTTTATGTTCAAGCATATTCCTCTTTTTTTGTATGAATCTGCAGTATAAACATAATTAAAGTAAGTGTTAATTATTTTTTTATGCTATTCCTCTTTTTTCCTATGATATCAAGAGTTAAGAGTTAGGAAGGATTATTACTTGCTCAAAGACACTCCAATTGCGTTCACATCCAGATGCACTGCATGTCAAGCTCAAAATCTTGATAGCCAGCTGCTGTAAATGTGGAGCTCCCATGCCATACATTTTCCACCATTGAGCTACAAAATGGAAGAGGAATTGGAATTTTAAAGTTTATATTACCAGGAGACTACGAATGTATTCTTAGAAATAGTTTCTTACCAGGAGCCATAGTTTTTCTTCCATTTACTGCAAACTTAGTACCAAAGAGACCATCAGCACTCTTATAATATGGCAACTCCATTAGTGTTTTTGTTTGCATTTCCTCACTTCGCACCAATCTCGTAATGCAATTATATAACCCATTATTAACCTTCAAATCATTCTCCAACTTTGAGTTGCTATAGAAGAACTCTGGGTTTAGTAAGTGAGCAGCAGCATGCAAATCTCTACCAAGCTGACATTCCCATCTCTTATTAATTATTGCAAATACATCTTTGTATTTGTCTGGATCGTTAAAGGAATTGGTGATTGTCTCTTTTACCCGATCTATTGCTTCATAAATATAGCCCATGGCTGGTTTTCTTTCACCATTAGCAAGACGAAGAACTCTTACAAGAGGCGCCATGACTTTAAGAGTGAAAACCACATGTTTCCAAAATGAAGGCATTAGGGCAGTTTTTGTTGCTTGCTTCCCCTTAGCCTCCTTGTACAACTTGTTATTGGTCCATCCCTCAGAAGTAAACATCTTTCTCTGATTTGTTTTTTCTTGATGAAGTCTTTCTAACGATAGATAAGATGTAGCAAATCTTGTAATGGCATGTCTCACCAATTCCCTTTTGTTTGTGAATTGCCTCATCAAACTCAATGTACTAGTATGGCCATAGATAAAACCAACAAGGCTGATTCCCCTTTGAATTGTCTTCTTTATCATTGGAAGCTTTCCAATATCTTCAAGCATCAAATCAATGCAGTGGGCTGCACAAGGAGTCCAAAAAAATGAGGTCTTTTCTCTTCTAACTTCTTACCAGCTGAAACATAATTGTTTCCATTATCACTGATGACTTGAACGGCGTTTTCCTCTTCAACCTCCTCTACAATAGAATCAAGCATCTCAAATAAAAGATCGCCACTTTTCATAACATCAGAGGCATCGATAGACTTCAAAAACATCGTCCCAGCAGCAGAGTTCACCAAAAAGTTGATTATAGATCAAGACTTTCTATCAGTCCAAGCATCTGACATAATAGAGCACCCATGTTTCCTCCACTTCTCCTTGTGATCTTTTAGTAGTTCTTCAGTGAATTCCAATTCCTTGTTTAAGAGTGGAACTCTAATTTCATGATAACTAGGAATTCGCAGATTTGGACCAAAGGAACCAATAGCTGTAACCATTTCTTCAAAGCTCTTCAACTTAATAAGATTGAATGACAATCCAGCTTGATACCAAAAGCGAGCAATTGACTGATGAATATTAGCCGTTAATTTTTTGTCGCATGCTTCATTTATACTAGTTTGCCTCAATTCCTCCTTCTTTCTTTTTGCAATTGCAGCTTCTGGATTTCTACAAAATAAATCCATTGGTCCTTTTACTTCTTTATTTCCCCTAACATTTTGTGTTGCTGTCATATCAACCTCATCTTCACTTTCAAATAGATCTCTAGCACGTGAAGCTGCAAAGCTGTCTTCAATTTTTTTTCTGTTCCAGATATTTCCAAAGCTCTTCTCTAACGTCCGGTGGACACTTTTTGCAAGTAGCAACATTCCCCTTCTTTCCCATTAAATGTTGTTTTGCTCTAGTGATTCCTCCTTTGGTGATCTTTTTACAAAAATTACACATAATGGCATTGGTGTCTCCTTCAGTTAGAGGATGACAATATTTCCATCCTGGGTCCGCTCTAGCACCTCTTGTTGATTGCGGTTGACTACTTAATTGTGGTAGACTACTTGATCCTTCACCCACCATTGATGAAAAGAATGAATAGACCTCTATTCAAATGACCTCTATTCAAATGAAGGAACAAAAATTTGAGGGAGAAAACATTAAAAAACAGCATAAAGAAACAGAGACAGAAAAGAAAAAAAACAGAGAAATAAAAATAAGAGAGCCAAAAGAAATTAAAACAGAATAAAAAAAATTAAAATGAAAAAAATTAAAACTGAAAAGAAAAAAAACGTGCAGAAAGGAAGGGAAAAAATAAAAATAAAAGAACAACAGTGAAAGAGAAAGAAACAGAAAACGAAAGAAACAGAGGAAGAAAAAAACGAAAAACAGAGCCAATGTTCACCGTTCGCCGGAGATTGGGGCGGCGAGGTCGGCGCGACGAGGCTGGTCGGCGCGGCGAGGCGAGGTTGGACGGCGCGGCGAGCACAGGGTCGGGACTCGAGAGAGAATTGCAGCTGCGATGCGAGAGACGACGACTGAAGCTGCGATGCGGTGAGAGAAGAAGACTAAAGCGGCGCGCGAGAGAGAATTGGATCATTTCTAATTTAGGGTTTTGCTTTAATCTAAGCGAACCGGGTCGGGTCATGAGTCGGGTAAAGCCAAACACGCACGGGTTCGCCATTTTGGGTCGGGTTTCCGCCATGGCCGCCACAAGCAAGCGGACGCCACAAGCCGCCACGCAGAATCTCACACGCCATCGCCTCGTTTCTTGCGGTTTGCTCAGAATCCGCCAGCGCCTTCCGCCATGGCGCCGCCATGGCCGATTTTTTACAATACTGCATTTGTCATCATCAAAAAGGGAAATATTGTTGGAATCAAATGGATTCAGAAACAATGACCCTTAATTGTTTTGATGATAACAACTAATGAATAGAACAATTTATCCTCTGATGTGTTTGTTAGTATGCAGAACTTAGTGAGTAAGTCACTATTCATCAGACGGAACAGTCTCAAAAAGCTGTGCCTATGTATGCATTTCACGTCCGATCCATTCCTCTGAGTCTAGCATTGATCGTCCGACCATGCTCTGGAAGATCATGCTCTGGTAAGACTACACTATTGAAATCCTTCATCTGGTACTACAAGACTCTGTTATATGAAAGGCCAAGAAATACTGTACTAAAGAACTTACCTCCGGTCAAAGCTTACTCTGGTAAGCAGAGTATCTCAGTAACAAGCATCATCTGCTAGGAAGATGCCTCTGATTGGAAATCAGACTGAGTGATATATTAAAGGCTACTTCAAGTATTAAAGAGACCTCATTGATGAGTATTTTAATGTACGAGGAATCAAAAGCCAAAAGAAATGTCAACGGATATAATCATCAAAAATGACTTGCTCTTTAAGTGTCTCATTTTGAAAAAGATCTCAAGGGACAAGATCCTACAACTGTCTGTTGTGTCAGTGTACAGGAACAGAGTTGAAAGTGACAAGACTCGCTAAAAGCCACAAAAAGCGGATCTGAAGTTTTGTCTACTGGTGAAAGATGTTAGGTCACAACGGCACTATTTGCAACCCTAGTTATAGATACCTTACTTCATTCACTGAAGTAGGTTAACGCTTGAGAACGTTTAAAAACGATTCTATCACAACAAACTGAGACAGTGAGCAACCAAGAAATTATTCCAAGTCTCTGAGACCAAGTGAACAAGCACTTAATCGTTTTATTCTTTCTGTTAGAAAGCTATTCTTTGTGCTTAAGCATTTCATTGTAAATCCTCTCTGTTGAGAGTTATTGTTATTGTTTCAAAGTATTTTTGAACTCTTGTATTAAGCCCAGTAGTGGCTGTATCGCTTAGAGGTTTGACTGCACTAAGTCGTTCTAAGAAGTTGTGAGTATAGCCAGTAGTATACTCTCAAGTGTAATTAGTTGATTATAGTGAAAAAATCCTTCAGTATAGTGAAAGGACTAGACGTAGCTATTAGGTGATAGTGAACTAGTATAAATCACTGTGTCCTACTCTTTCTCTTCTCTTTACTTATTCACAGTATTATTTTTGTTAGAGTTATTTTTCTTATGTTTTTGTCACATTCAATAACATAGTCCACATTGCAGGAAACAAGAACGTGTTAGCTGTTATCTTAAGCAGAGAATATGAACGTGAACACAAGAAGGGGGGTTGAATTGTGTTAAAAAGTTTTCGCAAACTATACGTAAAAACTTCAACACAAGTTGTTCAAAACTGTTTTGTATATCAGATGCAGAGAATTAAACAAGACCGGATGCAGAAATTTAAACAGTTTATAAAAACTTGTTTTACTGAGCAAGGTAAAGATAAATAATGTAAAGCAGTAAAGGATGACACTCAGAGATTTATACCAGTTCACCACCAACTGGTAGCTACGTCTAGTCCCTTCGTTCCTGAAGGATTTTCCACTATAATCAACTGATTACAATTTCCTCAAGAGTATTCTTTTGTCACAAACTTGACAATACTCCCAACTTCTCAAAACGACTCAGTACAGTCGAGCCTTTGAGGAACAGAGCCTTAACTAGGCCAAATACAGTTTTACAAAAGAGATTATGCTTTTGATAATAATCAAAATAACTCTCACAGAGAGGATTAAAAGATTAAGCTCAAAACAGAATAGCTTTCTAAAAGAAAGTATAAGACACTGAGTTCAGTTCTATGTAGACCAGAAACTTGGCACAAAACTTGATTGTTCACTTGAGTAATATTGCTTTCAGAATGAAGTTTCTTCACAGTTTTTCTAACATTTCTTCAATGAATACCTTGGGGTATTTATAGGAGTCTTCAAGGGTATTACCGTTGCAGTAAAAATATCTCATTTCCATTGAGTGAGGTAATTTGAAATGTAGTCCTTTTCTTCCTTTCCATAGAATATCAGAATAGTACACATTACCGTTTTTTTATCTCGCTATTTGCAATTGCCTTGTACGATTTTTGGCTTGTGCTAAAGGTGGCACGTTTGCTTCCTCGTACATCAAAATGGGCGCACAAAATCAAATTCAATTCGCTCCAAAAGCGATCCGAGGCTAAGAGCAAAAACGTGATCATCACGTGCTTCATTAAAGAGATCAGACGCTCGCTCAGAAGAGAGGATGGACGCTCGCAGCAATTGAGTGTTCCACGTGTCAAGAAGTCACACTGCTGGACGCTTGCTATTAACAAGACGCTGAAGTGAGTTCGGATGTTGACACTAGTGGATTGTATTCAATTCTTTTGTATATTTCTTCTTCTTCCTTGAGTGATTTGTACATATATAAATGAAGCTTTTGATACCTGTACACTCAAAGATATGTTAGAAGATAAATTGTTCTCTTGAGCAATATTTTGTTATCATCAAAATTAATGAGGGTCTAAACTTCTCAATCGTTAAGGTTTCAACAATCTCCCCCTTTTTGATGATGACAAATATCCAAGGTTGATGAACAATTTAATTTCAAAATAACATCAAGAGTCTCCCCCTGAATTTAACAATTTTGATAGATAAGACAATTCTAGTATTAAGGTGATTGTTGGTAAACAAATTCATTTAAGTGATCACAAAAATACATAGATGAATCAGAGCATATTTTTAACAAAGTGAGATCGGATGCTGATTTTCATTTTATCAAAAAGATTTTCATATTACCAATTTTATTGATAATTGTTAGATTATTGGGTCAATGAATATCAATGCAGTTAATAGATATTAGAGCAATGAATAACCATACAAATGATATGTATGAAATGATATGCATGATAAATTCAATTTTAGTGTATTCATCGGACGGTGAATTTTGTCAATCAGACTTTCGCGTGTTCATCAGACCTTTCTTTTATTTCTTTTACTCCCCCTTTTGTCATCAAACAAAAAGAGTGTAAAGCACATCATAGTCAAAGAATGGCTTAGAAAAATTTGAATGTATATAAACAGACAATCAGATAAAGGTATGTATAGTCAAATAATCAGAAAAACACTGAATATATATATAAAAAATAAATATGAGAGTACCAAAAAAAATTATATCACACACAAAATAAAAAAGAATTAAGGGTTTGGTGGTGGAGGAGGGATGTTGAGACGTTCATATAGAAGTTTCAGTGCATTCTCCAGCTGAGTGACTTTCAGATTAGTAGCCTTCATTTCTTCAAACTCTGCTTTAGGAATGGTGACCATTTCAACTGCAGGAGTAGAAGTAGAAGGTCCATCTTCTGGTGCAGGTTTCATCTTCTAATGCTCTACTAGCACCCAGTTGGAAATCTTCAGTCTCAAGTCCTTCTTTTGTTAAGCCTTTTGAAAGAATGCATCATTTGGTATAAACCATTTGATGATACTTCAAAGTTTCCTCTGTTCAGATTCTGATTGAATTCTTCTCCTTTTCTCCACCTCTTCTGGATACAGCAAATCCATGAAGACCGTTTCCCTATGCAGAAGCACGTCAGCAGTGAAAGCATCAAACTTATTCCCAGCTTCTTCTCCCCATATCCTTCTGATGAATTCACTCAATGCTTCAGAAGCAAAGGAGATTCCTTCATTTTCTGCCATGTATAATCCTCTCAGATTTTCCCTGTCATCTTCGGTAAGCACCAGGGAGACGAGGCATGGTAACAAAGCTTTGTCTTTCCATGTCTTCGACCATTGACTCCAAGTGAATCCAATGTCAAAGTGCTTTGTCACAGCAGCCCATTGGACATAGGTCTTCATGCAATGAGTGGTCCGACATCGAGCATCTGAACATATCATCAAAGTAGACTGTTCCCAGATTGATGTCAGTAATTCTGCTGATAGTGCCAACTGTTGGAATAGTGGCCTTCTCGGCATTGCAGCAGTTTCAGGAGCTAGTTCTCCATTCATCTTCCTTCAGAGAATTCAGGTAAAACCTTCTGGCATGATCCTCAGAGATCTTGGCAATCGGAAGCTTAGAGAATTCCTTAAGATTATACTTCTTGGGAGCCTTCTCATACTCCGTGAGACTGGTCTTGCTGAATGGCTGCTTGCCAGGAGCAGGTTCTTTCCTTTTCCCAGGGATAGACCAAGGTAGCCACCTTTGTCTGTCTGGTACAATCTTCACTGATACAGACGAAGGATCCCTAAACTGTCTGATTACTTCAATCTTCTTCATCTCAAGACAGTATGCCATGAAGGCAGCTTCTTCATCTGTGATCCACCTTCCGCATTCTTCCAATGTGAGCGGTTCAGTTTGTGGTAGGGATCTAGGAAGGTCAAAAGAGAAGGAAATTGCTCTGCTACCAGATGCTGGTCTCAATCTTCCTTTAAATGACATCTGAAAGTGGTCTTCTCCATCCTTAAAGGTAGCACTCATCGGAGAGGCAATCTCAAATCTGGCAGCTCCAGAGATGAAGGTTTTCAAATGTCATGTAGAGGGACGATTGTAGATGTTATGATATATCTCATACTTAACAAACTGTGGTTTGTTAATACATGAGACATTCTTCCTTTCACCAAAGTCTGTAGGTTTATGGGTAATGGTGAGTAAGGTGGGAGTGGTTTTGGTGATTTGATAGGTTTTAGGTGTGTAGGGTTTGAAGGGATTAACTGGAGGTACTTTGAATAATAGGTTAAAGGGATGAGAGTGAAGTTTGGAAATATATGTGATAAGTAAAGTATTTGAGGAATTTTGTGGTAGGTCAAGGTTGAGTGTAGAGGATGATGGTTGGGTAGGTTTAGGGAGGGTAGAGGTTTGTCGGAGGCTCATTCTAGTTTTCTTGGTTTGTGGTTGTGTTTGTGGTTGTGAAACAGACAATGGGGGTGCAGGAATAACATCATGAGCATCAAAAACAGATACTGATTCATCAGCAGTAAAATCGAGTATCTTTGGGTTAACCTCTGAAGACTTAACCAACCTTCTTTTCGATCCTCTCGTGACAACAACAGCAGGAGGAGGAAGAGGGATTTGCTTCCCTAGACCGGACGCTGAAGCATCTTTTTCACCGCCGCCTAAATCAAGCTTTCTCCAAGACCTTTACGATGGGAATACTATCCTCATCTTACGGTTCTTCAACGAGGTGCAGGAGCCACCTTACATTTTGTTCTTCTTGTCTCCCTTGAAAGAGACTCGAGTCTTTTCACACGTCATTGAGCTTACGGTGGTTTTCTTTTCACCTTCTCCTTCCTGTTGCTCTATTTTCACTTTCTTGATCATAGAGCCGAATTAGTCGTGATTCGACCAAACTGTTGACTCCAAAAACTTCTGGACGAACAGCAGCGCCAACACCAAAATATTTTTCTTTTTCTTCTGTGTTGATGGAGTCAGTCAGCTTCCTCACAACACCGTCTTTAATCATCATAATGGAGAGAAGAACTCCATAAGGGATTACCTTGACGATATTCTTCTTATCGACACTCTTCCTTGAGAAGACAAGGGCATTTATCAGATTGTTGATAATCAACCTTGGCAGATTGATTTTCTTCCCATCCATGTAGTTCCTCATAATGAACTTTTGCTCGTAGTTCACTATCTCGCTTGAGCCAGCCTTCAGAATCACGCTTTTGGCGATGATTTTGTGCAGTACTCGGTAGTGGCTTTTCAAGTCTTTGGCCGTGGGAGTAATGTTCTTCTTCTTCAGTCCACGGTAGTTCTCAAACATGGCTTCGTTGACGTTTTCAAGTCCTCTATAAGCATCAGCCCAGTTTGCATGGTAACTGATTCCTTCACACGGACACTTGATCGTCTGAGCAATAGAGTTGATGGTGAAGCGTAGTTTGAAGCCTCTGATGTGTCCTTCTATGATTTCCCCCGGAAGAAAGTACGCATTCCCCCAGAACTCCTTAATAGCGTAGCTCAAGACGTCGACCGTTCCCAGATGAAGTAGTTTTCGGTGATTTCTCAAGACCTTCTTCAAAATCAAAACCGTATAGCTTGAAGTTCTCAAAATCAACCCGGTTCTCATTCAGAAGTTTTGCCTCAAAGAAGACGTCGAAAGCAGCAGTGTATTGTCCAACCTTTCTGTCGGCCATTGTAGCAGTTGAAGAGAGGGTAATGGAGGTTTTAGGGTTCGAAAACACAGAGAGAGTGAGAGACAGACAGACAGAGAGAAAGAGAACAGTTTTGCAAGAAAATGCAGAGTGAAGTGATTGAGCGAAAAATGTGGAGTAGTGGGAAAGTTGATAGAAAATGGCACAGTCATTTTTCAAAATATGGCTTCGTATTTCCGCATAAAAATTAAATCAAAAAGAAAAGAAAATAAAGATTCGCCTTTTCATTAAATGCAGACGTCAAAAGAAAAGTAAGATCAAGAAAAAGATTTTATCGAAAGACATAAATAATTATGACTCAGTAGATGTGATGAGACGGTTAAGTCCTTAACACGTGTGACACGTGTGGGTGTGCTCGGACGCACGCAACCGATTCACTAGACGATGAGCTATGAAGCACATGACAAATAAGATGCTTATTCATATATATGCTTATGTCATACCAGATGCTGAGATTGTGCATATTATCTGACGCTGAGATTAATCATTCTTCTATAAGATGAAAGTTTAAATTTCTTATTATAAAATTGAATCTATCTTCAGCAAGGGGTTTTATAAATATGTCAGCCCACTGATGATCAGTGTCTACAAATTTTATTTCTAGAATACCCTTCTGAACATAGTCTCTTATAAAATGATACTTAATCTCAATGTGCTTGGCTCGTGAATGCAATATGGGATTTTTAGTAAGACAAATTGCAGAAGTATTATCACAAAAGATAGGAATGTTACTCTCTTTTATCAGATAGTCTTCAAGTTGATATTTCATCCACAGAAGTTGAGAGCTGCAACTTGCTGCTGAAATATACTCGACTTCCATTGAGAGTGCAATCGTGCTTTGCCTTTTGCTTGACCAAGATACAAGATTTGCTCCAAGGAATTGGCGGCTTCCACTTGTGCTTTTTCTTTCAATTCGGTCTCCAACAAAGTCAAAGATCACGTAAACCTACTAACTTGTAATCTTTTGATTTCTTATAAAGCAAACCAAGATTAGTAAATCCTTGCAAATATCTAAAGATTCTTTTAACAGCACTCAAGTGTGATTCTCTAGGATCTGATTGAAATCTAGTACATAGACAGACGCTGAACATAATATCAGGTCTTGAAGCTGTAAGATAAAGTAGAGATCCAATCATACCTCTGTACATCTTCTGATCTACCTTTTTACCAGTTTCATATTTACCAAGAATACATGTGGGATGCATAGGAGTACACATAGGTTTGCAATCCACCATTTTGAATTTCTTTAGCAATTCCTTGATATATTTGCTTTGATGTATATATATACCATCATTGCATTGTTTGATTTGAATTCCAAGGAAAAACTTCAGTTCACCCATCATGTTCATCTCGAATTCAGCCTGCATTAGCTTAGAAAATTCTTTGCAAAGGCTTTCATTAGTAGCTCTAAAAATAATTTCATCAACATATATTTGAACAATTATAAAGTGCTTGTTTGATGTTTTTCTAAAAAGAGTAGTGTCTACTAGACCTCTGGTAAAGCCATTTTTCATCAAAAATGTACTCAGTCTTTCATACCAAGCTCTGGGAGCTTGCTTAAGACCATAAAGAGCCTTTTTGAGTTTGAAGACATGTTCTGGAAATTCAATGTCTTTGAATCCAGGAGGTTGTTTTACAAAGACTTCCTCAGTTATAAAATTATTTAAGAAAGCACTTTTCACATCCATTTGATAAAGAATTATATCATGATGTGCAGCAAAAGAAAGCAAAATGCGTATAGCTTCTAACCTTGCAACAGGTGCAAATGTTTCAGTAAAATCAATACCTTCTTCCTGTGAGTACCCTTGAGCAACCAATCTTGCCTTGTTTCTCACAACCTTTCCATCTTCATCAAGCTTGTTTCTAAATACCCATTTAGTACCAATAGCTTGCTTATCTTCTGGTAAGGTAACCAGCTTCCATACATCGTCTCTTTGGAACTGATTCAACTCTTCTTGCATGGCCAGAATCCAGCCTTCATCTTTCAATGCTTGATCAATCGTTTTAGGTTCCATTTCTGAGAGTAGTGTCATATCTGCATGCTCTTTAAAAGAGGATCTGGTTCTTACTTTATCTCCAGGCTTTCCTATGATTTGATCTTTAGGATGATTGGCTTTGTACTTCCAGCTCTTTCTGAATTCAGCTTCTGAATATTCTTGTGTCTGGTCACCACTGGACGATGAAGATGTAAGTTTACTATTTATAGTATTACCTATATTTAATTCTGAAAATAATTCATCTAGCTCTGACATGGTTGTGTCAGGCTTCTTGTCATCAAATTTGACATGAATGGATTCTTCCACTGTCATAGTTTCTTTATTGTATATTCTAAAAGCTTTAGATCTTTTAAAATATCCCAAAAAGATTCCTTTGTCAGCTTTTGAATCAAACTTACCAAGCTGATCCTTAGTATTTAAAATGTAACACGTGCAACCAAATGAATGAAAATATGATATGTTTGGTTTCCTTCCTTTCCACAGTTCATATGGAGTCTTTTTCAAAATAGGTCTAATAGAAATTCTATTTTGAATGTAACAAGCTGTGCTTACTGCTTCTGCCCAAAAATGTTTTGCAATATTAGCCTCATTGATCATGGTCCTGGCCATTTCTTGGAGGGACCTTTTTTCCTTTCTACAACACCATTTTGTTGAGGTGTTCTAGGAGAGGAGAAATTGTGGGAGATGCCGTTATCATCGCAAAATTTTTGAAAGCTTTCATTTTCAAATTCTCCCCCATGATCACTTCTAATAGAAGATATGCAAATTCCTTTTTCATTTTGAACTGTTTTGCAGAATACAGTAAATACCTTGTATGACTCATCTTTGTGAGCAAGGAATCTAACCCATGTCCATCTAGTAAAATCATCAACAATGACTAACCCATATTTCTTTCCAGTTAAAAAGGCTGTCCTTGTTGGACCAAAATGATCAAGATGCAAAAGCTCAAGTGGTCTAGAGGTTGAAACAACATTTTTTGAATGAAAAGAAGTTTTAACTTGTTTTCCTCTTTGACATGCCTCACAGAGAGCATCGGATTGATACTTGAGATTTGGTAAGCCTCTGACAAGACTGTGCTTATTTAGTTTTGAGATTAATCTCAAATTTGCATGACCCAATCTCTTGTGCCAAATCCATTGTTCTTCGTCAACAAACATGAGACACTTGACATCTTGTCTTGCAAGCTCAGAGAGATCAATTTTGTAAATATTTTGTTTCCTCTTAGCAGTAAAGAAAGTAGAGCCGTTTTTCTTGCTTTTTACTAAACATCCAGTTTCTGTAAAGATGACTTCATAACCATTGTCACATAATTGACTTATGCTCAATAAGTTATGTTTAAGTCCTTCAACATATAGTAGATTATCAATAGAGGGAAGAGAGCCTTTACCAATGCGACCAATTCCAACTATTTTACCTTTCTGGTTTCCTCCGAAACCGACGAATCCAGCTTCTTTAGGCCTTAGTTCTTGGAACATATGCTTTTCTCCCGTCATGTGACGCGAGCATCCACTCTCTAAGTACCAAGATAGGTGTGTTGACTTTGTTGCTAAGCATGTCTTTAACATAGACTATTTTATCTTTAGGTACACATCTTTTTGGGTCCTTTCTTGTTAGTTCTTGAAGGAGGCTTATCCTTCACAGTTTTAAAAACAGTACATGCACTTTTCAAATGACCAGGTTTATTGCAGTAAGTACAATGCAAGCATTTACTATGATTATTGGATTTATCAGATGCTGAATCATTTTCTAAAAGAGGTTTATCTGATATATAACCAAGACCATGAGTTGTCGTTTTACTGACACCCCAAATCATTGAAACTTGCTTACTTTGAGTTACACTCTCTGTAAGAAACTTTTGAAAAGCATATTCATAATCATTTGATTTGCATTTAGGATTGCTTGTAACTTTAGAGCTTTCAGCTTGAGAGCTCTCGACCACAGTTGCTTATTAGCGATCGGCCAGTTATCCATCGAGATCTTGATTTTCGGTTTTCCGATTTTCTTTGTTGAGTACAGATTTTTCTTTGTTTAAAGCTTGAAAGTTTTGTGATAATTTTGAAAATTTCTTTTTCAAATTCTTATACTCAACAGAGAGAGTGGCAGAGTCCTTAAGAAGATCATCAAATGCAAGTTGAAGTTCAGAGTAAGAATCATATACTATTACCTCTTCAACTTCTTCTTCTGAATCAAGGTCGATTATTCCGCCATGAGAGCGAGATTTGCTTCTACTTCATTATCTTCCTCAGATGAGGATGAATCTAGATCTTCTCATGTAGCCATGAGGCTCTTCTTCTTTTTCTTGAAAGAACTTCTTGTGGACTTTTCCTTAAGATTAGGACATTCGGACTTGAAATGTCCAGGCTTTTTACATTCATAGCAAATGACTTGAGCCTTGTCCTTGCTCTCTTTCTTGTCCTTAGTATCTTTCTTCTGAAACTTCCTCCTGAAGTTTCTCTTCTTCCACATTCTTTGTATCTTCCTGGATATAAACGCGAGCTCATCTTCTAATGTGTCAACATCTCCTTTTGAAGCTTCATCTTCTGATTCTTCTTCTTCAGCCTGAAGGGCTTTGGAAGAACTGACTTTATGTTGAGAGACTTTCAAAGCAATAGACTTGCCCTTTTTGACCGGTTCTTCTTCATTTAGCTCAAGTTCATGAGCTTTCAACAAACTCATAAGATCTTCAAGTCGTATGACATTTAGATCTTTTGCTTCCTAAATAGCAGTGACCTTGGGTCTCCACTGCTTAGTCAAGCTTCTTAAGATCTTTCTAACATGGTCAGGTGTAGTGTAGCTTTTTCCAAGGGTCTGTAACCCATGAACAAGTGTTTGAAATCTTCCAAACATGGTTTCAATGTTTTCACCATCTTCCATTTTGAATAACTCTTATTGGCGAACCAACATGCTGGCTTTGGTTTCTCTTACTTGGGCAGAGCCTTTGTAAGATAAAACAAGTGAGTCCCAGATTTCTTTGGCAGTATCAAATTTGCCACATTTATCATATTCTTTTTCTGTCATAGCACAGATAAGAATGAATCTAGCCTTTTGATTGATTTCATATCTCTTTTTATGTTCATCATTCCAATCTTCTCTGGCTATCGCAACACCACGAGGATTAGTGGGAGGAATGTAATCACTTTGAACTATATCCCACAACTCAAGTTGTTGTGTCTCAAAGAAAGCTTTTATCTTATCTTTCCAGTAATCAAATTTTTCTCCATTGAATAGAGGAGGACGATTCATATGACCACCTTCAGTAGACATGTTCACAGTATAGGATCTTTTCTCTTAACACTGTTAAGTGCTCAACCAAGAGGTCGAGCTCTGGTACCAATTGAACGTGAACACAAGAAGGAGGGATTGAATTGTGTTAAAAACTTTTCGCAAACTATACGTAAAAACTTCAACACAAGTTGTTCAAAACTGTTTTGTATATCGGATGCAGATAATTAAACAGGACCGGATGCAGAAATTTAAACAGTTTATAAAAACTTGTTTTACTGAGCAAGGTAAAGATAAAAAATGTTAAGCAGTAAAGGATGAGACTCAGAGATTTATACTAGTTCACCACCAACTGGTAGCTACGTCTAGTCCCTTCGTTCCTGAAGGATTTTCCACTATAATCAACTGATTACAATTTCCTCAAGAGTATTCTTCTGTCACAAACTTGACAATACTCTCAACTTCTCAAAACGACTCAAGACAAATCGAGCCTTTGAGGAACAAAGCCTTAACTAGGCCAAATACAGTTTTACAAAAGAGATTATGCTTTTGATAACAATCAAAATAACTCTCACAGAGAGGATGAAAAGATTAAGCTCAAAACAGAATAGCTTTCTAAAAGAAAGTATAAGACGCTGAGTTCAGTTCTATGTAGACCAGAAACTTGGCACAAAACTTGATTGTTCACTTAAGTAATATTGCTTTCAGAATGAAGTTTTTTCACAGTTTTTCTAACATTTCTTCAATGAATACCTTGGGGTATTTATAGGAGTCTTCAAGGGTATTACCATTGCAGTAAAAATATCTCCTTTCCATTGAGTGAGGTAATTTGAAATGTAGTCATTTTCTTCCTTTCTAGAGAATATCAGAATAGTACACATTACCGCTGCATTTATCTGCTATTTGCAATTGCCTTGTACGATTTTTGTCTTATGCTAAAGGTGTCACATTTGCTTCCTCGTACATCAAAATGAGCGCACAAAATCAAATTCGAATTCCGTTCCAAAACAGTCTGAGGCTAAGAGCAAAAACGTGATCATCACGTGCTTCATTAAAGAGATCAGACGCTCGCTCAGAAGAGAGGACGGACGCTCGCAGCAATTGAGTGTTCCACGTGTCAAGAAGTCACACTGCTGGACGCTTGCTATTAACAAGACGCTGAAGTGAGTTCGAATGCTGACACTAGTGGATTGTATTCAATTCTTTTGTATATTTCTTCTTCTTCCTTGAATGATTTGTACATATATAAATGAAGCTTTTGATACTTGTACACTCAAAGATATGTTAGAAGATAAATTATTCTCTTGAGAAATATTTTGTTATCATCAAAATTAATGATGGTCTAAACTTCTCAATCGTTTAGGTTCCAACAGAATAGAGCAAGAGCAGTTGAGAAGAGAAAAAACAATAAAGCTAGCCCAATTAAAACAAAAGGAGCAGGAGCTTGAATTAATAAAGGCAGATCTTCAATTACTCAGCCATCAACTTGGAGAAGAAGTAGAATTGCCTAAAGAAAATAAGCAGAAGAAATGTTGGGTTGTGTTCAATGGCTCAATGCCTGGAATCTATGATGAATGGCACATGGCAACGGTTCATATAAATGGAATTCCCAATATAATTCACGAGTCCAATGCATCATTGGAGGAAACAAAAGCTGAATTGGAAGCATTTAATAGAAGGGAAGCCCTTAAAAATAAATGTCAAAAATATATTGGTTTCAGCCTAAATACCAGTTCTCTTGGACCCGGATCTTCAGGACAAGTAAATAACAGTCCCAAAATAGGATAAATGAAGGATGCTAGAACTTTGTTCCAAATAAACAGAGCTTTAATTCACTTCCAATGGAAGAGCATGAACCAATGATTCGTTTATCTCAAGAAAAATTTAATAAGTCAATTTCTGAATTATTTAATTGGAATGAAGAAACAAAAATATACAATTTTTATGTCCTAAATAGAGGCAAATATGGAGTCAATGCAGTAATTACTCCGGGATGTCCATCTAATAGTGTGTTCAATTATTTTCAGTTCGAATTAATTGAATGCATCTATTTATCAAATGATCTTCAAGAATTACAATTGTTTCCAACTAGGATAAAGGAAGCAGTGAAGTACTACAAGCAAACAGTTGCCAAGAATCAACTAATGTACATGAAGATGTATTCAAGCTACCCAGAGTTTGAATCAATGCAGACGGCAAATCATTTCATTAGCATGGGAATTAGCAACGGTACGTTCCCATATATGGATAAGCTTCTAGAATCATCTTATAATGATAAAGAATACACAACAATTATTGCATGCCAGTTGTCCTATATATTTGAGCAGATTCAGAAAATTCGAACAAATACGCCCATGAAGATTAATTGTAATTCTTTACAGCTGGCGTGTAGTTGATGAGTGATCCCATTAGAGTCAAGAAAGGGGCTTCAAAATTGATAACCATATCTAACTCTTCTTTCTTAATTGGGCGCTTTATCTTTGATGTAATTATCGCATTTGGTCCTTTGTAATTAATCTTCATGGGCGTACCTGCTCGAATTTTCTGAGTCTGCTCAAATATATAGGACAGCTGGCATGCAATAATTGTTGTGTATTCTTTATCATTATAAAGTGCTTCTTGAGGCTTATCCTTATATGGAAATGTACCGTTGCTAATTCTCATGCTAATGAAATGTTTTGTCGTCTGCATTGATTCAAACTCTGTGTAGCTTGAATACATCTTTATGTACATTGGTCGATTCTTGACAACTGTTTGCTTGTAATACTTCACAGCTCCTTTATCCCTATTGGAAAAAATTGTAATTCTTGAAGATCATTTGATAAATAGATACATTCAATTAATCCGAACTAGAAATAATTAAACACTCTATTAGATGGATATCCCGGAATAATTACTGCCTTGACTCCATATTTGACTCTATTCAGGACATAAAAATTGTATATTTTTGTTTCTTCAATCCAATTAAATAATTCAAAAATTAACTTATTAAAATTTTCTTGAGAAAAACGAATAATTGCTTCATGTTCCTCCCTTGTCATGATTAGAAGTGAATTAAGACTCTGTTTATTTGGAACAAAGGTTCTGACATCCTTCATTAATCCTGTTTTGGGACTGTTATTTACTGGTCCTGAAGATCCGGGTTCAGGAGAACTGGTATTTGGGCGAAAACCAATATTTTTCTGACTTTTATTTTAAAGGGCTCCCCTTCTATTAAATGCTTCCAATTCAGCTTTTGCTTCCTTCAATGATGCATAGGACTCGTGAATTATATTGAGAATTCCATTTATATGAACTGCTGCCTTGTGTCATTCATCACAAATTCCAAGCAATGGGCCATTGAACACAGCCCAACATTTCTTCTGCTTCTTTTCTTTAGGCTCTTCTACTTCTTCTCCAAGTTGAAGGCTGAGTAATTGAAGATCTGCCTTTATTAATTCAAGCTCCTTTTCCTTTTGTTTTAATTAGGCTAGCTTTATTGCTTTTTCTCTTCTCTGCTGCTCCTGCTCCATTCTCTGCTTAAGATATCAGCTAACACGCTCTTGTTTCCTGCAGTGTGGACTATTTTATAATCGTAGTGATTCAGCTCTATCTGCCACCGCATAAGTCTTCGTTGTTTGGGTCTTTCTTTAATATTTAAGTTCTTGAAACCTGCAACATAAGTAAAGTCAATTCTTACCAGGAATTCCTGGTGCATTAGGTATATTTGATGTTTTCTTAGCATTCTTATTAATGCTAAGATTTCTTTTTCATGAATTGGATAATTTAGCTCATGATCATGAAATGAGCCTGGCATATATCTACAGAGTAACTCTATTTTTCGCTTATTTATTGGTTTGGCTTTCATACAGCCTCCCCAAGTTACATCGGACGCATCGGTACGTATCTGATACGGATACGGCAGGGAAAAAGACGTATCAGTGCATCTGAGATGCCCCCTATAGCTATCTCACCAATCGAGGTTTGAAGTCAGTTGAACTGCTTTTTAAATAATTACTGAATTCTGCATAATCTAAACCGAGTGAAGTTCAAACCAATTCTAAGCCAAATGCTTCATTAAAAAGAAAAAAGTACAAAGAAAATAAGAAGATAAAACAACTTAGTCCATAACTCTGGTCATGTTTTAAAGACTTTAGCTAAAGACAAATGAACTACACAAAAGAAAAGAAAAAGAAATATATACAGGGGATTTTAAAGACTTGGTCCATAACTCCATATGGAAATCAAACAATTGGCAGTAACCCAACCACTGAAACAACCAAATCATGCATCTAATAGTCACGAATTCAAACTTTATTTAAAAAACCTCAACACTTTCAGCTCCTCAAAGAAAAATTAACATCAGATATACAAGATATAGATTCTACCTTTTCAAATGTTCAAATACAAGATATTGTCATTCAATTATAGAACACCTCATTCAATCTCCACAATCTTTACATAGTATAACAATAATTCACACCAGACAGAAAGAGCACAAGCACTTGCATTACAATCAAACAAGAGCACAACCTGAGATACTGATAAGAGGATTTGAATTGATAACAGGTTCAATATTGTTAAAATTGTCACGATTTTGGTAAATCTGAATAGGTACCTGAGATTATGTTTCAATTTTCTTACTTCTCTCTTTCAAAAACAAAATTGCATCTGCCTATAGAAAAAGAGAAAATTACAAAAGATACATCAGAATATGATTATTGAATCAGAATCAAAACGTCACATAAAAACGAACAAAAAGTCAGAATCAACAACAAAATTAAGCAAACCAAGCAAAAATCACGAGATTAGCATCTATAGAGTAGATCCACTAGATTCAGAAAATTTTTGATCCAGAAAACACAATAAAACTTTACCATCCAGGAACAGTGATCTCAAAAATACAAAGAATCACATAAAAATAACGTGAAAATGCAAATCGAAGAACAGTTACGGAACTTAATTTTTCAGGATGACCTTTACTATGACTTGCTGACAACGATAATATCATTGCCCTCTGTCTGGCCTTACCCCACCACCTGTAGGTTATGAACCACAACAAAAAATCATAAGGCAAACAACTGTAAGCAAAGCATCCGATTCAAGTAGCTGTGAAAGCATGGTATGATTCAAATTATATGATTCATGTGCCATAAATGGTGGATCAGATCCACAGAATACTTTCAAGGCTTCAGCATTTCAAAATTTATCAGAATTCATAAAACATAATTCCCAACAACCTGAAAGTAAATTAGAAACAAGAAAAGTTTGATTTAAAAGACACACTACGACAAACACACAACAAAACAATGTATATTTATGATTGAAACAATGTCTATTTATGATTGTTGGCATGTCATTTGAAGGAATGGAAATAGGAAAGGGAGTGAAATGGAATCATCAATCCTTTTGACATGTTTGGTGTGATTAGGAAGGAAATGACTTCTCAACTGCATCTCTATGGTTAGTGTAATAAAAGCAAAGCAAGAATATAAACTCGATTTTTCAAAAAAAAAAAAAAAAAAAAAAATTACCCAGTGAAAAGAAATATCTCACAAGTAAATTGCTTTAGAAATTCATAAAGGAGAGGAGATAGATAAGGGAGATGATTAACCTGGTCAAGGCGGTTTTTGATTGTTGTGGAGTTTCATAAAAGGAAATGATAAATTACTTTCCTGGCAAGGGAGAATTTCATTTCCCCTTAGTCTCCAAGCCCAATCGTGCTAGATGTTTGCAGGAAGTGTTAGACAGTTAGTTAAAATTTTAAAGTAACAAAGTACAACACACAGATTAGGCACTCGCTGAAGCATATGAATACTTTCCACCTCCACTATTAGGTAACAGGCCATCATTGGCCATTTCGGTTAGCACATTTAAAACAGCATCCATGTTGCCTTCTTTAAAGTTAATTTCAACAAGTGCTTTTGGTAGCTCGGCATCATTGAGCCTACAGCTGCTCAATATGTTCTGCATTACCAAACCCAGCTCGTCATTCATCCCTTCCTTAGATAGAGCTTTAATGAGAGCAATTACAGTCACCATATGAGAAACATAACCACATTGAACCATCTCCATATACATATTATATGCCTTACGAACATTACCACGACTACAATGTCCGTGTATTATTAAATTATAAACTGCTCCATCAGGCTTATAATTCTTCTGAAGCATTGTCTTAAACACTCGATCTGCTTCATCCATCAAACCCTTCATGCAGAATCCTTTAACAAGACCTACCACACTCTTAAATTGGTTGTCCCCGCAGTTTTCTATCAGAGTATCGTACGTCACATCATTTGGTATAGACTCGTCATAAAACAACTTCAGAAGAAGCTTCTTAGCTTCCCTTGTCCTAGCTTTCTTATTAAGTCCATTAATAAGTACACTATAGGTAACTATATCAGGCAAAAAGCCCTTCCGTATCATTTCATCATGCAAATCAAGAGCCTTACTTAATTCACCTTCAACACAATAACCATTCATCAAACTAGTATAAGTAACCTCATCAGGCGATAAACCCCCACACAACATCTCTTGGAAGAGATCAAAAGCCTCCGACAGTTTTCGCTGCCGACAGAGGCCTTGTATGAGCGACGAATACGCCACGGCATCAAGCAAGATGCCCCTCTCAACCATCTCCTCCTTCATTTGAAACGCTTTTCCCAGCTCCCCATTTCGGCAAAACCCGGATATAACAGTACTATAACTCACAACATCAGGAGACAAACCCCTCTCAACCATACCCCTCAAAACTCCAACAGCCTCCTCAACCCTCCCCAAACAGCAATATCCATAAACAAGAGCATTGTGAGTAACAACCGAGGGTTCGAATCCACTACCAATCATTTCACTCATAACCTTATAAGCCTCATTCATTAACCCTTGCCTGCAGAACCCATCTATTAGAGTTGTATAAGTTCTCTCATTAGGACTAAGTCCCCTAACACGCATATGATCCAAAAGCTCCACAGCACGAGTCAAATTCTTAACCTTACACATACCATTGATCAAAGTAGTGTAAGTAACAACATTAGGAGACAAACCCTTACCAGCCATTTCATTAAGAAGAACAAGCGCCTGGTGAAAATTCCCTTCTTTACAAAAACCATTCACGAGCGTGTTATAAGTGATCTTATCAGGATTCAAACCCTTCCCATTCATCTCCTCAAGCAATGTTTGTGTTTCTCTCATCTTCCCTTGAGAACACAATCCATTGATAACGGCATTGTAGGAAATCAAATTCGGCTCAACGCCTTTTTTCGCCATCGATTTTAACAACCCAAACGCGTCCTCTAGCTTCTTCTCTTTACAATACGCAGCGATTAGGGTATTGTAAGTAACCGTATTAGGTAAACAGCCTTTAGTTTCCATCTCGCGCATGAGGCGGAAGCCAGAATCCAAACTCCCTAACGAAACGACGCCGCGAATCATGACGTTGTAGGTGTAGACATTCGGCGACACGCCGTTTTGGACCATGTCGTTGAAGACGCGCTCGGCGTCAAGGTGGGACCCACGCCGGAGGATTGAATCGAGGATTGAGTTGTAGGAGAGGACACCGGGGGAGAAGCCGTGGCGGTTGGCGAGGTGGAGGATGTTGAGGGCGTTGTCGACGAGGTTGAGGTGAGAGTAGGATTTGATGAGTAAATCGAAAACGGCGGAGCTTGAATTGCAGGAGTGGTAGGAGTCTTTGAGGAGATGGAAAACGACGGTGTCGTTGAGGTGGTGGGAGGTGATGATGTCTTGGGCGAGGGTTTGGGCGGTTTTGAAGAGGTTGAAGCGGGTAAGGAGGTGGAGGACGAGGCACTTGCATTGGGGTGTGAAGAAAGGGTGGGGTTTGGCCCAGTTGAGGAATTTGAGAGTGAGGGGTTGGTTGAATTGGGAGTTAAGGAGAACGTAGGAGGCTGCTTCGGGGGTGAAGTGGGGAGCGAGTGAGGGTAGGTTTTGAGGATGGCGTTTCAGGTATGTGATTGCTTTCTCGCCCATACGGGCGGCCGTCGATGAAACCCAACGCTGGTTGAGATTGAGGGGTTTCATTTCTGGCACCGATATAATACAATTACAACATCACTGCTTAGCGATAATCGTTAGCTTAGATGGGTTTCATACTTTCATCACAGTACTCACTGTCACATCCTTTTGTGCTCAGGTTCAACTTCAACCCCTGCCCGTGTGCTTGGTTCCGCGTTCGACTCAACTCGGGATCCCATTCTGTGAGAAAAGTAAATGGCTCTGTCTAACATGGACCCCATCATGTGTGGTCCATGGTGTCCGATGTCTTAAAACCCTTGAATTCATCTACGACCCTTGAATTCATCTAAGCCTTATGATGATTCCATGCACCCTCCACAATTAATCATCCCACCCTTACCCTCCTCTCTTGGTTGGCCAATTGCCCTCTACACAGCTCCTTCTTCTCCCTCTTTCCGTCACTCTATTTACGTGGCCAAGTAGCTTGATCTTGTCGTCTCTTCTTTTTGTTTCTGCTACTTCATGCAAAAGCTAAGACTCGAATGATAGGGAGTTGTGGTCCCGTGACATGAAGGTGGGCACGGGTGGTTCTTAATGGCAATTGGTTACGCTGTTTCCTCTAGTAATAGTCGCGCAAATGTAGTCCACCACTTTCAATTTGCCTTCTTCCTTTGATGAAACCCTATCGAACTTTGATGTCGTTGCCAGTAGTAGGGCGACTTTGACTTTCCTAGTGTTATAACTACCTGAAAGTCACTGTCTTTGGGTTTGCCCGTCGACATTTTGGGAATTTTCTATAACCCTAACATTTTTCAATTCAAACCTAAACCACTAATTTCTCACACAACATGTTGCACATATTTTGGGTACATTTTGAATTCTTCATAGTGGGATTGTGGGTTTGGTGCCATTGCGAGTTCCGGTTGGATGTTTCGTTAGTGATGAAGATGGATTGCAGTGATGGTTTGTGATTCTTTTTTTTTGCCGGTGATAATGGTTGGGGTTTTTGTCGACTCCAATTTTGTTTCTATGTTATGAGTTTGGTTTGGGTTTTTGTAGACTCCATTTTTGTTTCTATGTTATGACTTTTAAGTGTATGTGGTGATGGTATGTCAGAGGATCATTGTCGGAGTCAACATCCAAGGCTACACGTACGTAGGGCTGAAGGAAGAGGAACATAGGAAGAAACATATAAGAAGGAAAGACTGAATGGATACATAGAGTACACCACACTGATCTAAAGAACAGATTAATCCATTGGTTATAAACAATGGTCTGCAATGGAGAATCGATGAAGGTTGTTCATTCTAGGGTGGACCAAGTTTCAAAATCATTATGTTAAACAAGCTCATAGGATGCTATCATGCATTATCCACACCAAATCGGGCACAGTGTCTCTCGTCTCTCTCCTCCTCTGTTAGTCACGTTGTTCGCGGTTGCTAGTTGCGTTGTGGCCTTTTTTTTAAAAATGGCAAATGTTAGTATTGGTTGTTAGAAATGTTAGTGGGGGGAGTTGAATCCACATCCCCTTATCTCTCCAACCCTTATGTTTCTTGTAACACCCTCACAATTTAAATTCTTAGGATCTATAAATTGTGTGCTTATATGGTAATTTCGTGACAATTTGTGTGTGTTTGCCTTAATAATTAGTATATTTTAATTAATACTATTTTACTATATTTTTATTAAATATTAGTTTTGAATTTATTATAGATATTGTAAAATAATGGTATATTTTAAAAGTTAGTAAAAACATGAATTTATTATATTATATACATTATTATATATATAGACATATGTGTGTGTGTGCTGATGCTTTAAAAACAAAAAACAAAAAAAGATACAATCATATAGGCATACTGCTAACGTTTTTTAAAAAAAAAAAAAAAAAAGAGAAGATACAATCAGCTATGCATGCTGCTCACGTTTTCTAAAAAAAAGGAAGAAGGCCCAAGCCCAGTAGGTCACATTTTTTTCTCTTTAAACTGACTCATTCATCATCTCCTCACGAAATCGGTGTGTGATGGAAAAAAAAACATTATTCCTTTTCTTCTCTGTTCTGTTCTCTCATTCTGAGCCAAAAAAATCCCCAAAACTTACAACCCAAACTCGAAATCGATCAAAGAACACGTTTTAGGCCTCTTTGTTCAATCGGCTTGTTCTCGTTTTTTTTGTTACCTATGACTGCATCTTTGCCACTTTTTCGGCCACCACAGTTTTCATACCAAAACGGGCGACATTTTGGATTCCTCGCGTCAAAACCTTGAAAACACTATTCCTTTGCTCGATTCGGTGAAGTTGACGTCGGACCCCTTGTAACCCTTTTTGTCTCGGTATGGCGTTTAGGTTACTCTTTTTACTTCCTTTAATTTCGCTTTCAGCCTTAAAATTCTAAAAAAATATATTATACTAATTATTATTTTTTCCAAAGGTTTAGCTTCTTCCGAAAATTTTATCCGTGCTCGGGTTGGTGCTCAAATTGTCGTTGTAGCCAGTTTCTCGCTTGGAATACTTCAAACTTTTTTGAGGTAAGGGGGTAGATGGATACAAGATTAGTGGGCTTATGGATATAATTAGCAATGGGGACGTCCCATGGTCCCTAGACTTGGCTGGTTGTGCAAAAATAAGTACAATTGCCATTGTGATGGGAAAATTTGATATTAAACTATGTCATGATGTTAATGTTAATTGAAATTGTCTTATAAGGTGTTGTTTGAATTGATGTGTTACGATGAAATGTCATGTATGGATCATATGATGATTTGGTTGTCTTGGCTTGTTATTGATAAATGTATGTAAATGTGTTTAAATGAGATTGCTTGTTGCTATTAGATGTTCGGATTTGTTGTGTTGAGTGAGAGCTAGATAATCATGAGGGTGGTTTGTTACACTTAGATTCTCACAGGTGGTATATCATGGTTATGTGAAAGGATAAAGTATGGATGATGGGTGTAATTGTTAGAGGTTAACTAAGGTATAATGATATTTTTAGCGTTTAAGTTATGGTACAAGCAAGTCTTAGGACTAGGATATGATGGTCATATTGTGGTGTCGATGGTTTAAATGCTTTAGAAGCAAAGATTTGGTGTTATGAGTATTTTGACCCTAGTTGACAACTTAGAATAATAGTTATACGGAAAAATTATGCAGAAAGATGACTAAGTCTAAATTATTTTAGCAAAGTCTCACTAATTGAATTTTTAAATTCAGGGATATAATAAGTATTGACCCAAACTCTCTTGGATAATGTTCTATAATTTTTAGGGAGTAATGCAGATTGCACGTCCTGGTTAAATAAGTAAGTTGAAACACTTGAGTTAAGAGTTGGAAATTTAGTTAAGTTAGCCTAGACTTAGTGTGGTGAGGTAGGTTGATAACTTGGACTTGTTCCAAGATTGTGGGAAATTTGTCGCCATTCTTGACGAGTAGTACCTTGTTATCGTTGTTATAGCCGGCCGCTTGATGAGATGGTTGGTGAGTTGTTGTTGTTGTTGTTGTTGTTGTTGTTGTTGTTAGACGCTTGCTTGGTTTGTGTTCATGCATCATATGTGTCTTGTTAAGTTAACGTTATTGGGGGTGAGCAACGATGATGTGATATAGTATCGCCGTGATGGGCAAGGTGCCGACGCCTCGTGGTCAATCGGATAGGCGTCTTACATAAAGGCAGCGACTTGCAACCAATGTTGAGGCGTTGACCAATTTACAGTTACCCTGACTAGACACTCGCTAGTACTCAAGAGTGATGATGTTTTCTCACTCGGCTCATCCGGTTAGTTTGGATCCACATGTTCGATGAAGTAGAGATTGTCTAGGTTGCATTAGTACTCGTTATTATGCATCCATGTTATGTGTCAATTATACTGAAGTTGTTATATGCGCATTGTAATCTATGTCCTTTGCCATTTATTGCTATGATTGTATATGATGTCTAACCCTGCATCTGGCTACTCATGCACCATTGTGTATGTTTAGGCGATGATGAGATGCGCGATGACGATGTGGTGACGAGTGATACGTGAAGCCATCACCGTAGTTAGGATTTCCGTTGTTATTATTTTATTATTGTTGATTGTTCGATGTAAGTGGGGTCAGCTTCACGAGGCGTTGTGACATCGGGTGCTTTATTTTTCCGCACTTGACATAATTGTTATTTGATTTTTCCGCAAGTTTGTACGAGCGTGACGACTTACCTTCGTTTATGAAAAATTTTATTGACCGTATTTTCGGTGGTTATATTTATTTTAATTTATTTCTTTAATAATAACATGCGGGTGTAGGTGTCACATTTAGTGGTATCGAGCTGAAGCTTGTTCGAGCCGTGGTATGAGTCTATTATGTATTCTCGTGTGCTCTTATAAGGATGTCTATGCTTTAGAATAGATGTGATTACGTATGCGTACGCATTAGACCGAATCTAATCTCGTTCTCGCTTTGTTTGTGAAGGAGGAAATGGCAAACAGGGTGACCGCTCTTGTGATTGAGGCTTTAGGCGGAAACTTCTTGAGGCGATGGGAACGCGACCACGCTCGTCGGGATAGACTACCCACTTTCGGGCATTCGACTCCGTAAGAATGACCGCCAAATCGTCAAGGGAGCTTTTGACCCTGAAGGAGCGCAAAGATCGATCGCGAAATGGAGAAGATTTTCGGCGATGACTTGCCCGACACCCGGAAGGTAGCTTCGCTACTCAAAGTGATGGATGAAGCCGAACGCGGTGGGAGAACACCTGTCGGTACCTGGAGAATCTTTGAAGTGGTTATCACCTGGAATCTGTTCAAGAGGCATTTCCTGAGAAGTATTTTCTGCCGCCGAGTTACGTGAAGGAAAGGCCGAAGCCGGCATCGACCAAGGCAACATGTCGATGGATGACGACGTCAAGAGTTTGAGGAGTTGTCTCGCTATTACCCTCCCTATCGACCGCTGCCAAGGACCGCTCGTGTGTAAAGTTCAAGAACGGGCTGCGTCATGAACTCAAACGGGGCATAGCCATTGTGGAGATGAACAACTACGGCAACTTGGTGAAGAAGACCAGAGATTATGGGATGCTAAGTGTGAGGAGAGCTTCCAGGAGTTGAAGAACAAGTTGACCCGTGACCGATGGTTAGTTTTGCCGCACTGGTGAGCGGATTTGCGGGTGTATTGTGATGCTTCCAAGCAAGGATTAGGTGGAGTGTTGATACGCATGGTAAGGTGGTGGCGTGCCATCCACACCTGAAGGTGCACGAAGTGCACTACATCAGGCTTAGAGTTGGGAGCGGTGGTTTTGCTCTAAAGATCTGGAGACATTATTTGTATGGCGCTGATTTGAAACCGGTGCGACCACAAGAGTTTGAGCACTGTTTGCGAAAAGAGTTGAATATGAGACAGCGTGAGTGGATGGAGTTCTTGAAGGACTATGAGTTCAAGTCGAGTTATCATCCGGTAAGGCTAATGTGGTGGCAGATGCTCACGAGTAGGAAGGCCTTACATTGCTCACCATGATGGTTAAGGAGATGGAGCTAATAGAAGAGTTCAGGGACATGAGTTTGGTTTCAGGAAAGGACTCGGTGGAGCGTTAGGCTCGGTATCTTTGAAAGGTGACGATGAGCTAATGGACCTAGTCCGTGAAGGACAAGAGCGATTTGTTCTTAGTTGATCGGAGGCCCGATGGTACAAGAGGAAGTTGACTTGATTTCATCAAGGTACAGATGGTATTTGCGATTCCTGGATCGATTTAGTGTCTGGATGTTCGGAGTTAAGAAAATGATTACGGAGGAAGGTCACGAGTCGTTTGAGCATTCACCCCGAGCTACGAAAATGTACCAAGACTTAAAGAAGATGTCGGTGGCGAGAATGAAGAAAGAGATACCGAGTTTGTATATTCATGTCGACTTGCCTAAAGTCCAAGATTGAGCATCGAAACCGTCTGGGAAGTCAGCTACGCTACCTATTCCGGTAATGGAAGTGGGATAGCATTGCAATGAATTTACGTGGTCGGGACTCCGAGGAGTCAACGGGTTGTGACGCTTATTTGGGTGATTGTGGACCGATTGACGAGCTCATTTCATAGGCGTGAACATGGAGTACTCCTTTCGAGAAGTTGACTAAGTTGTATATTCGCGAGATACGCCGGGTTGTACGGAGTACCCTCCAAACATCGTGTCGGACCGAGATCCCGTGTTCACATCAGCTTTTGGGAGAGTTTGCATGCCGCTTTGGGGACGAGCTTTAAGTTAGCTACTCTACCATCCTCAGGCGGATGGCGGTCGAGAGAGGACGATTCAATCCTTGGAGGATTTGTTGAGAGCCTTTGTGTCATGGAGGAGATTGGGGGTGCAGGAAAAGTTCTTACTCTCATAGAGTTTACCTACAATAATAGCTTCCATTCTAGTATTGGGATACCGTATGAGGCCCTATATGGAAGGAGTGTAGGACAGATTGTGGTTGGTATGAACCCGGTGAACAACTCGTGTTAGGACCAGGAGATAGTGCAAGAGACCACCGAGAAAGTGAGGATGATTCAAGAGAAGATGCGGGCAAGCGGAGACAAAGAGTTATCACGATAAGAGAACTAAGGACTTGGTGTTTCAAGAAGGTGACCATGTGTTTCTACGGGTTACGCCACCAAAGGAGTTGGAAGGGTAATGAAAGCTAGGAAGTTAACGCTTAGGTTCATTGGACCACTATCGATTTTGAAAAAGGGTTGGTGAGGTAGCATATCGGGTGGCGTTACCTCGCTTTGTCGAATCTGCATAACGTGTTTCACGTGTCTAATTGCGGAAGTACATTCATGACCCGAGTCATGTGATCAAGCCGGATGCTATACAATTGAAGGAGAATCTTACTTTTGAGGCGCTTCCGAAAAGGATTGAGGATCGAAAATTGAAACAGTTAAGGGGAAAGGAGATCCCGCTAGTGAAGGTGATTTGGAGCGGAGCTACGAATGAGAGTGCCACATGGGAATTGGAAAGTAAGATGAAGGAGCTTTACTCATTGTTACAGTGACGGGTTAGGTGACAATTCCAGAACGCGAATTTTTCTAAGGAGGGAGGATTGTAACACCTCAAAATTTAAATTCTTAGGATCTATAAATTGTGTGCTTTATATGGTAATTTAAGTGACAATTTGTGTGTGGTTGCCTTAATAATTAGTATATTTTAATTAATACTATTTTACTATATTTTTATTAAATATTAGTTTTGAATTTATTATAGATATTGTAAAATAATGGTATATTTTAAAAGTTAGTAAAAACATGAATTTATTATATTATATACATTATTATATATATAGACATATGTGTGTGTGCTGATGCTTTAAAAAAAAAAAAAGATACAATCATATAGGCATACTGCTAACTTTTTTTTTAAAAAAAAAAGAGAAGATACAATCAGCTATGCATGCTGCTCACGTTTTCTAAAAAAAAAAGGAAGAAGGCCCAAGCCCAGTAGGTCACATTTTTTTCTCTTTAACTGTGACTCTGTTCATCATCTCCCTCACTAAAATCGTAGTGTGATGGAAAAAACCTTATTCCTTTTCTTCTGTTCTGCTCTCTCATTCTAGGCCCACGAAAAAATCCCAAAACTTACAACCCAACTCAAATCGATCAAAGAACACGTTTGCTGCATCTGTTCAATCGCGCTTAATCACGCGTTTTGTTCTGTTGAGCGAACTGTCCGCTACTTTTTCGGCCACCACAGTTTCGGTTAAAAACGGACAACATTTTTGGATTCCTCGTCAAAACCTTGAAACACTACTCCTTCGCTCGTTTCGGTGAAGTTGACGATGGACCCCTTGTAACCCATTTGTCTCGGTATGACGTTTTTCGGTCATTCTTTTGCTTCCTTCTGATTTCGTTTTAGCCTTAAAAATTTTCTAAAATAAATATATTATACTAATTGTTGTTTTTTCGACCACGTTCGCTTCTTCCAAAATTTTATCTGTGCTCGATTGGTGCTCAAATTGTCGTTGTAGCCGATTTTCTTCGCCTTGGAATACTTCAAACTTTTTTGAGGTAAGGGGTAGATGGATACAAGATTAGTGGGCTTATGGATATAATTAGGCAATAAGGACGCCCCATGGTCCCTAGACTTGGCGTGATTGTGCCAAAATAAGTACCATTGCCATTGTGATGGGAAAATTTGATATTAAATTATGTCATGATGTTAATGTTAATTGAAATTGTCTTATAAGGTGTTGTTTGAATTGATGTTACGATGAAATGTCATGTATGGATCATATGGATGATTTGGTTGTCTTGGCTTGTTATTGATAAATGTATGTAAATGTGTTTAAATGAGATTGCTTGTTGCTATTAGATGTTACGGATTTGTTGTGTTGGTGAGAGCTAGATGATCATAGAGGTGGTTAGTTACACTTAGATTCTCTAGGTGGTATATCATGGTTATGTGAAAGGATAAAGTATGGATGATGGGTGTAATTGTTAGGAGTTAACTAAGGTATAATGATATTTTTAGCGTTTAAGTTATGGTACAAGCAAGTCTTAGGACTAGGATATGATGGTCATATTGTGGTGTCGATGGTTTAAATGCTTTAGAAGCAAGATTTGGTGGGATGAGGATTTAGCCTAGGTGGCAACTTAGAGGAATAGTTATCTGAAAAATTCGAGAGAAAGATGACTAAGTCTAGAATTATTTTAGCAAAGTCTCACTAATTGAATTTTTAAATTCAGGATATAATAAGTATTGACCCAAACTCTCTTGGATAATGTTCTATAATTTTATGGGAGTAGTACGGTACGTCCGGTTAAATAAGTAAGTTGAAACACTTGAGTTAAGAGTTGAAAATTTAGTTAAGTTAGCCTAGACTTAGTGTGGTGAGGTAGGTTGATAACTTGGACTTGTTCCAAGATTGTGGGAAATTTGTCAGTTCTTGTGAGTAGTCTTGTTATCGTTGTTATATAGTCGTAGCTTGATGAGATGGTTGGTGAGTTGTTGTTGTTGTTGTTGTTAGACGCTTGCTTGGTTTGTGTTCATGCATCATATGTGTCTTGTTAAGTTAACGTTATTGGGGGTGAGCAACGATGATGCGATATAGTATCGGCCATGATGGGCAAGCACCGACCTCGGGTGTCGGATAGGGCGTCTTACATAAAGGCAGCTGACTTGCAGTAATCTTTGGGGCGTTGACCAATTTACCCAGTTACCCCTGACTCGTATTAATCGTCAGTACTCAAGAGTGATGATGTTTTCTCACTCGCTCATCCGGAGTTAGTTTGGATCCACATGTTCGGTGAAGTAGATTGTTCAGGTTGCATTAGTACTCGTTAAGTTATGCATCCATGTTATGTGTCAATTATACGAAGTTGTTATATGCTGGCGTTGTAATCTATGTCCTTTGCCATTTATGCTATGATTGTATATGATGTCTAACCTCTCTTATCGTGGCTACTCATGCACCATTGTGTATGTTTAGGCGATGAGATTGCAGGTGACGATGGCGATGTGTGACGAGTGATACGGGAAGCCGAGTCACACCGTAGTTAAGATTTGTTGTTATTATTTTATTATTGTTGATTGTTAGATGTAAGTACTTGGGTCACTCACGAGGCGTTGTGACATCGGGGTGCTTTTATTTTTCTGCACTTGACATAATTGTTATTTGATTTTTCCGCAAGTTTGTATGAGCATGACGACTCTACCTTCGTTTATGAAAAATTTTATTGGACCGTATTTTTCAGTGGTTATATTTATTTTAATTTATTTCTTTAATAATAACATGCGGGTAGAGGGTGTCACATTTCTCCCCCCAAATCACTTTATCACTCAATACTTGCACAGCATCCTAGGTCTTTGTTAATCCATTTGCGTCAAGTTAGTATCGTTAGGGTCTCCATCAAGGTGACCTTCCATCTTTGGCGTCTCACAAAGACGCAGAGAGAGTCTGGAGGTTAGATTGTCGGAAAAGCCCCAAAGATTTCCTCGCTCTACCATGATGAAAACAGACCTCCCATACCGGTTACTTTGTGCTTAGAATCTCTGTTGCTACACAGCCTTTGTCGTGCCATTAACGTCTGCCTGCAAGGCCATGGGTCAATCATGGTTCCTCATGAGCTCGTATCTTCCCGAATCAACATTCGTTGCCACACATTAACTTGTTCAGATAAAATGTACACATCAGATAATAAAAATCCACAAAAACAAGCTCACTATTCGTGAGATTGATGGCCTTATTTTAATCCTTCGAGTGTGCTGGTTCAGTAGAATCTTTGTGGTTAGGAAGGGTTAACGAAGGATGGGAGAATTTGGGTGTGAATTTGAAGGAGAGGTTAGAAGATACGACAAGGATGGTTCAAGCAGCGATTCACCTCATCAGAAGAGGAAAAATCCATAGCAATCAAGTAGAAAGCAGCGTCATCATATTTGAAATGAATCAGTTTTGTTCATCTCAAAGATGGAGGACTTCGGCGAAAACAGAGCGTTCCTGAGATCACGTAGCGCAATATCCTGCTCAGCATGGGGAAAAGGTTTTGATGTCACCACTGTCTTCCCAGTCGACACAAGATGGCACACTATTATGGAGTCCATGTCGGAGGTAGACTTGCCAGGGATCAGGAGCACCAGTGGATGGGGATGGTAGAGCAAAGTTTTGGGGAGGGAGAAGGAAGATGATAGAATATGGAAGGTCTAGCCCAAGAATGTGGGGATATATTAATTTAATACGATCGACCACTTATGAAGGTGGTCCACCCTAAAATATGCCCAACTATAGATCCAAACTTGATTCTAACGTTTTAAATATGAAATCAATATTCTATAGGTTTAAGCAAACTTTTATTTGCGTGTATTGATAAAAATGTTTTTTTAACTTGATATTATGTTATCATTTTAATATTAATAAAGAAAAATCATATATTTTTAGTAGTTATATATTTAAAGGTAATTTTTATTAATACAATTCAAATAAAATCACTCCTCAAATAAATTATGTAGTTATATATTTAGTATATTATATATTATGTTAAATCACTTCTCAAATAAATTTTCTAAATATAAATCAATTTTACTTAAATTAATTTTTACTTGATGCTTGATTTATTGAAAATAGTCAGCTCAACGGGGGAGTGAGAACTTAGAAATCATAAAAGTGGATATTATTGAGACTTGTGGTGTATCTTCATCACCTAAAAGAAGATACTTGTGGATATTATGGAGACTTTTATTTGTGCGTATTGATAAAAATATATTTTTAACTTGATATTATGTTATCATTTTAATATTAGTCAAGAAAAATCATATATTTTTTTAGTAGTTATATATTTAAAGGTAATTTTTATTAACAGAATTCAAATAAAATCACTTCTCAAATAATTATGTAGTTATATATTTAGTATATATTATGTTAATTCACTTCTCAAATAAATTTTCTAAATATAAATCAATTTACTTAAATTATTTTTCAGCTGATGCCAATGATGGTTGATTTATTGAGAATAGTCAGTTCAGCGTGGGAATGAGAACCTAGAAATCATAAAAGTGGATATTATGAAGACCAGCTATTTCAAACAATTATATTATTTATTCACTTTAACATTAATGTGGACTAAACATCATTAAGGATTAATCTCGTTTAGAGAAGTCATGGAAAGTATCAAATCCAAAAAGTGACTCAATGCTATGAAAAAAGAGTTGGAATCATTGTATGACGATAAGGTATGTGATCTAGTTGAATTCATGAAGGTTCAAACAAGTTAGTTGTGGATGGGTTTTTAAGGCGAAGTGTGACTCAAAAGGTAACATCAAAATATATAAAGCTAGACTCGTTACCAAAGATTTCTCTCAAAAAGACAACATTGGTTACAAAAAGCAATATTCTGAAAATCGGACTGGTCATTGAACCGGTGAAGACACGGGTTCAAGGTTCAATGGTCTAACCGTGGTTTAACCAGTAATCATTAAACAATATTTTTAAAATTTTAATTTGATATTTTAAATAATATTAAGTATTTTTTTAATGTCCATATAAAATAGAAACATTTATTTATGTAAAAAATAGAAAAATATGTAAGATCTAAAGAATAATAAAATCTCAGATAATTTATTTACAAAAATATCGATACAAAATAATTGTCTATAAAAAGATGTCTTCTTTCACATATAAAATCACACATAATTATCTTTTTAATAAAGTAATTACTCATGATTGATATTTTTAATTGGACATGTGGAGCCCACTTTTTTTTAACTTCTCACTGTCTTTTACTGATGCCAAGAAATCCAAGTTTCCAAAATTTTGATAGTTACGATGCAAGCAAAAGGGACATTCCTTCCAGATTTTAGAACAATGACAGAGACATTCCTTTCGGATTCAAAGAAGGCTTCTTTGATGATTGTTTTGGATTTTGTGGCACATTGTGACTCAATGTTTCCCCAAATAGACATAAAGATTGACTCATAGGAGGAAGTTTATATGGACCAACTAGAAGGTTTTTTTTTTTACTATAGAAAAGGAAAATTCGGTGTGTGTAGATTAAAGAAGTTAATATGTTGATTAAACCAAGCTTTTAGCTAATGGTATCTAAAGTTCAATGATATCGTTACATCATACGGTTTTATAGAGAATATCATTGATCAATGTTTCTATACAAAGGTTAGTGGGAGTAAATTCGTGATTTTGGTCTTATATATTGGCAATATTCTTTTTGCTTCCACTGATGTTGCCTTGTTAGATAATTTAAAAACATTTATCTCTAATAACTTTGAACTGAAAGATATGGGTAATGCATCCTATCATGAAGCTCAGATACTCTAAAAATGGAAAAGTATCGGTGTTGTACCCGTATCAGACACCGTTACTCCGCGGATACTCCCGGATACGTGTCCCGGAAGTATCCCTAATTTTTTTAATATTTTTTTTAATATTTTATCACAGATACAGTTGGGATACGGCTAGGATACAACGTTTATTGGCTAGGATATGGCGTTAACATAGTGATACGCCTCAGTTACGCAAGGATACGCTTGGGATACGACAGAAGCTAATATTTTTAAAAAATGTTAAAATATTACTCAATCACCTTCATAGCATTTCGTTCTCAATATTTTAAAATGTTAAAATATTATTACTCAATATTTTAAAATATTATGCAAGGATACGACGTTTCTTTCTCCAGCTCTCTCACTCATCAGAAGCACAAACCCTCAAACCATTGTTTTCTTTCTCTCGCGGGAGACACAACTGCATATGGGTTAGGGTTTTTGGTGCTCTCCTGTGTGTGTTTCTGTGCGCATTTCGTTTCCTCGACAGCAGCGCTCTACACGGCGCGAGTTTCCCTATGTGCACGAGTTACCCACTGGTTCAAGTTCTTACTCACTATTTTGCCTTTCATCTTCTTCCGGCGATGTTGTAAATTGTTCATTCTCGGCCTCTATTTATCTATTGCTACTGTTGCCTGCTGTTTGTACAAAAAATGTCTAGAGCAGAGAGTTCAGGGGTTGGGTCTAATGCTACTGTTACAAGTAGGTTTGCTTCTTTAAAATCTCCAGATGATCATGCTCCACTTTAGGCATATGTTACAGTAAAGGAAAAGATAGAAGAGGGGGGTGGTTGTAATTTTTGTGAGAAAGAGGTCAAAAGTTCATTCTCCAGAGTTAGAGCACATTTACTCAGAATTTTGGGTACTAGAGTTACTACTTGTTCTAAAGTTAATCCTGAATATTTGGCTGATTTAAAAAGAATTTGTGATGAGGCTGACAACATGTTAAAGCCTAAGAATGTTCCATTTCCTGCTAATAGAACTACTCCAGTCCCACTAACCTTGCCACCAAAAAGAAGAAGAATGGCCAGTATAGAAAATGCTTTTAATGTTGAGGATATGAACAAACTAAGAGTAGAGATAGCAAGAATGTTTTATTCTGGTGGTTTATCATTTCATCTTGCTAGAAACCTACATTATGTTAGTTCTTATACATTTGCTGCCAACCACAATATTAGTGGGTTTCTTCCTCCTAGCTATAATGCACTAAGAACTATCCTTTTACAACAAGAGAGATCTCACATTAAGAGGTTGCTTCAACCAATCAAATCTTTATGGACTTCAAAAGGAGTTACTTGGTGATTGATGGATGGACGAATGCTCAAAGAAGGCCTTTGATAAATTTCATGGCTATAAGTGAAGGAGGGCCTATATTTTTGAAAGCTATTGATGGTTCAAAGGAGTATAAGGACAAATATTACATGGCTGACTTAATAAAAGATGTTATCAATGAAGTAGGACCACAAAATGTGGTCCAAATCATAACTGACAATGTCCCGATAAGTAAGGCAGTAGGAATGTTGATTGAAGTTGAATTCCATCATGTATTTTGGACCCCTTGTGTGGTTCATACTTTGAATTTAGCATTGAAAAATATATGTGCAGCTAAGAACATTGATGGTAATGAGAATGTCTTCAATGAGTGTAGTTGGATTATTGAAATAATTAAGGATGTATCTTTTATCAAGACTTTCATCATGACTCACTCTATGAGACTATCTATTTTTAATGAGTTTTAAGTTGCTTTCGGTCGCTGAAACTCATTTTGCATCAATGATTGTGACGCTAAAAAGATTCAAGCTACTGAAACAAGGTTTGTTGAGTATGATAGTTAATGAACAATGAATAGTTATAGAGATGATTATCAGAGAAAAGTTGCACATGTGAAAGAATTTATTTTGAATGATATATGGTGGGATAAAATAGATTTCATTTTTTCATTTACTGATCCTATATATAGCTTGTTGAGGATATGTGACACAGATGCTTTTACTCTTCATTTGGTGTATGAAATGTGGGATTTTATGATAGACAAGGTGAAGGCAGCCATATATAGGAATGAGCAAAGGCAACCTGATGATGCATCTTATTTCTATAATGTTGTTCATGGTGTACTCAATTATAGGTGGAGCAAGAGTTGTACTCCGCTTCATAGCTTGGCTCATTCATTGAATCCAAGGTAATTTTTTCATATTAATGACCATCTTGATTGACCATTTTTTCATATCAAAACCATAGTATGACTATTTTTTTTTTGTTTATTGATTCATAGGTATCATAGTGGACATTGGATTAGTGAAGCTCCAAATAGGGTTGCTCCTCATAAAGACGATGAAGTCTCTAGAGAGAGGAACAAGTGTCTAAAGAGATATTTTCCACATATTGAGGATAGAAAAAAAGCTTATGTAGAATTCTCTGATTTCTCTTCTTGTGCTGGTGACTTTTCTTCTTTTGATTCAATTAAAGATAGATGGGGATTAGATCCAAAAACTTGGTGGGTTATGCATGGATCTTCTACCTCCCTACTCCAAAAAATTGCCTTAAAGCTTCTTGTGCAACCATGTTCTTCATCATGTTGTGAGAGGAATTGGAGTACATACTCTTTTATTCATTCTTTGAAGAGGAACAAAATGGATCCAAAAAGGGTTGAAGATTTGGTTTATGTGCATTCCAACCTTCATCTTTTGTCTAGGAAGGACGAAGGGTATAAAAAAGGTGAAACAAGTTTTTGGGACATTAGCGTACATGATCCACTTAATGATGGTGTCGAGCTTCTTGAATTGGCAGAATTGTCTCTTGATGAGCAAGAATTAGAAGTTATGTTTTTTCTAGATGATGGTAACGAAGGAGAAGAGACTGAATCAGTTAACATTAGATAGTAATTTAGTAATCATGCTTTTGAATTGTTGGCTAATGTATAAAGCCAAGACTTGTTTTGAGTTCTCCTAAATGCTTATAACATAGGGGTTTGAGTATATTATGATATAGGTGAAACTCTATTATTTATTTTTATGATCACAAGTATTTATTTTTTTTTGTAAATTGTGATCATTATACACACACACACATATATATATATATATATATATATATATATTAATGAGGAATGATTAATGCCTATTTCTATACAATTATCTCGCATCTATATATTTTTTTTAAAATTTTATTTAAACGTACCCCGGCCGCACCCATATCTTAAATTTTAAAAATTTTTCGTATCCGCATATCCGTGTCATATCGTACTCGTATCGTACTACGTGTCCGGGCTTCATAGATCCTATGTGATAGAGATAGAAATATCTCATGATAGATCACAAGGTCTATTGAGATCGTCTCGAAAGGAATATATCAATAAAGTATTAGAGAGATTCATAATGGAAAAATGTCCAATAGGGATTGTTTCAATTAAAAGGACAAATTTAGTTAAATGCAATGTCACAAAAATGACTTGGAACGAACAAAAATGGAGTATATTCCCTATGCATTAATAATTTGTAGCTTGATGTATGCCTAAACACGTACTCTCCTGGATATCAAATTTGCCTTTAGAATGTTTAGCAAATATCAAAGTAATTATATAATAGACCATTGGAAAGCTACAAAGAAAATTCTTAGGCACTTACAAGGCACCAAAGATTATATGCTCACATGCATAAGGTCATATTACCTTGAAGTGGTCGGTTGCTTGGATTTAGACTTTGTTGGGTATGTTGACTCAAGGAAATCCACATTTGGGTATATTTTTCTTCTGGCTGAGGTGCAGTATCATGGAAGAACAAAAAATGGACCATGATCGCTACTTCTACCATGAAGGTGTGTGCTTTGAGGTCATAGTTTACACATTATGGTTGTGGAACTTTACCTTAGGGCTTGATATTGTCCATAGTATAGCTAGAATGCCAAGGATTTACTATGATGATTCTGCAATTATCTTCTTCTCTAAGAATGACAAGTACTCAAACGGTGCAAAACACATGGATTTGAAGTACTTCTTATTTAACGAAGAAGTACAAAAATGGAAGGTGTCAATTGAGCATATTGATACAGATTTAATGACAATGGATTCGCTAACCAAAAGGTTATCTCCCAAAATAGTCATGTTGTTTGATAACTTGTGATTGTCGTGATCCAATAATTCCAATTCAATTAAAGACGGTGACTCAATGATTCCAATGTATGGTGCAAAATTATGGTTTAATTTTGAATCGTCAAATCATGACATGAGCCAAGTGACATGAGCCAAGTGGGAGATTATTAGAATATTTAAATACTTCGCGAGTAACTCATGTAACTAATAGATTGACTTTAATGTAAAAGAGCTTAATGTAATGATTTTTTTTGTCAAATGATAATTAAGGTCGGTAGAGGTTTATTTTGAATTTCAAAATCAAATCCGTCTTCTCTCCCTTTTGAATGGGTAGTTTCCTGGTAGTTATCTAAAGAACTGCATATAGTGAACAAAGAAAAGAAAGCACATACATTTCATTTCCATAATGGTGTGATTGGTTCACGAGAGAAATTGTGAAGAGATAATATGAGAAGAGAGAAAAATGTGAGAAATATAGTAGATTTGAGGTATTGATGGGAATAAGAAAAAAAGAAGAGGAATAGGGAAAGAGAGATGTTGATTATTTTTTGAAAAGACATCAATACCCTTGCACATAAAACAAAAACCAATGAGAGAAAAAGAGAGCATGCTACACAACAACACAAAAATGGATGAGAGAGAAAGAGCATATGAGACATTTTCACGTTTTCTTTGCAGGATTGAAGAGAAACAAAAAGGCATGGGACCCACCATTTTTTTTTTCTTCTTCTCATTTTCTCTGCCAACCAATCAGAAGAACTTGTACTTTTCTTACCAAACTCTCTCTCTTCTTTTCATTTCTCAACAAACTCACCTCTACCAATCAAGGCCTAAGAGAACAACTATATAAAAGTAAAAATAGTGAAGATATTCTCACCATCAAGAATACAAGAAGAGAAAAAGAAGAGACAGAAGAAAATGCTTATTAACTAAAAGGATCAAGAAAGGTTAGGAACACATCACGAACTTGAATCATCCAGGTAAAATTCTTTAAACACTCGTCATAGGTGTTAATGTTGTTGTGAGAATTATACTATTGAAAACCCCTATACGATTTAGTGTAATTTTTTGCATCTTTGAATCCTAAGCAAACTACACATATGGTTATGCTTACAATTCATTTTTTTAATATTATATAAACAATTGTAAACGGTATCATATTGTTTTGTTGATCAAATGAGTGTCAACATCATGTAAGAGTCTATTCAATTAACATTTTAATATCATATGGTGCACTAAGGGTGACCACGAGTTTGGGCCAACTTGATAATCCAACCAATCCAATGTAAAAAAAATAGGATTGGTTCGGATTATTAGCTCCGCCCGATATACATTTTTCCAAACATAATGTGTTTGGTTCGGGTACCAAATTTGAAAAATTAATTTATGATAAACCCAAATCAACCTGAATAATGTGATCAATTATATGTTTTTTTGTAAATAATATTCCATGAAGTTATGAAGTTCTATAGACAAAAATTATAATTTCATGTTGTGTAATTATATATTTCTAATACAAGATAATAATTATAGTGTTGTGTAATTTTGTTTTTGGGTGAAGTACACATATCTTGAAATCAATATTTTTAAAACCGAACAATCATTGAATTGGAGAAGACACTGGTTTAAGGTTTAATAATTGAACCGCTATTGAACCAATATTAATTAAATAACGCATTTATAAATTTTTAATATAGTATGTTAAATAATATTTATGAAAGGTGTATAATATGTAACTAAACCATGTAAAATATTTCTTCTGCCTAGTCCAGATTCATGGGCTATTTATGATCAATTTTTTATTTTTAATAGATCACAAAAGAAATACCATGAACCGCATATGAAATAATGTATAACAAACAATTGAAACATTCCTATGGCCCAAGTTTATTTAACAATGGCCCAAGTGAATCACCAATCTTAGTATTAATATTGCCACACTTTGACAAAAAATAACATATAATAAAATTCAATTGTAAAATGACAAGTTCATGGGTCATACTTTGACCAAAAATAAACTTGCGCATTTACAACTTGCAAGTAAGTAGATAGAAGCCCTACCCACAAGAAACTTCCCTTTATATCACATAGTTAGGGGTGTCAACTTCCACCCGTGCGCGGGGAATTATTCCCCACAAGGACTGGCCGCGGGGTCCCTGTCCTCGATAATATTACTTATATACCCCTAATATGTGTGTAGATATCATAAATACTAATAACACTTTGGTCTTTTTCTTTTGTTAAGAAAAACTAAAACCTGGTCGATCTTTTCCTTTGTGTCTGCTTGTGACTCAGTGACTGTGAACAAAAGAAGAGGAACAACCCTAGATCTACTAATGGTCTCTACTAAAACCAGATCGGTCCTTTCCTATGTTTGCTGGAGTTTTTGTAATGTTTATTGAATATTATGTTTGTACTATTTGAGTTTGAACTTATTATAATATTAAATTTAAGACTTTTTTACTTTTATATTTTTTCAATCTTATTGGATTTTAGTTTATATTTTTGAAAATTATTTATGAATTTTCAAAGTCCCCGTGGGGATCTGCGGGGACAGGGACGAGGAGGGGAGAAATTTGGGGGCGGGGCATTGACATCCCTACACATTGTGAAACAAGCTTCAACGTACTGAACGCATCAAATTTCTTTTATGCCTTTTCCCCTCCTTATTATTATTATTATTAAAGTCCCTCCCTCTCTCCCCACCTCTAATCCTACTATTACGAGCTTCTCATTTCGTAATCCTATTCCAACTTTGTCTCTTCTCACCCTCTCAAGTCTCTCTCTCTCTCTCTCTCTCTCTCTCTCTCTCTCTATATATATATATATATATATATATATTCTACTATGCTATAGGTTGCTTGAGGTCTCCAGATGTTGCTGGAGACGGAGGAGGAAACAAGATTTTTTGCAAACCGCAACAAACTGGTAACCCTTCAATTCTCCCCATTTCTGTCGAATCTGGAGCAGAGAGGTTAAAGGGACTTAAGGTTCGCAGTCCAACTAGTCGAACCGACCGGTTCAATCCAGTTTTGATTATAGTGCTTGAAACCATATTAGTATTCCATGAACTAATAAATATGTTGTGCAATATTTTATTTATTATTTTCTTTTACTTTCTATCATTTTCTTATCTTTTTTCTAATTTTCATTTTTCTTCAATTTTTGTTAATTTTAACTGTTTTAATATCAAGTCGATGGTCTTACTAAAAAGATAATAAAACAAGAAATTATTTCTAGAGAAAAAATAAATATAATGATAAGACATGGTTCAGACAATTAAAAATACATGGATTAAAATCAAGCACCACATCATTATTTCTGTTAATTATTAGATGTGAAGTTAACTGATGAACTAAAGTCGAGAGATTTTAAAAAGTCTGCACCAAAATCTACTAATTAATAATTAGAAGATCAAAACCACCCAAACTTTAAGACTCATCACTGTTCTGAAAACCGGACCGAATCGACTGGTTCAACCAGTTGAACTGGGAACCAGTTATGTGTTCGATCCATACAACCCATAAAACCGGCAGAGCATAGAACCGGTGAGAACTGGCTAGGAACCGGTTAAACTGGTACAAAACCGTCCAAAAACCGGTGATGAAAACCGGGTTGAACCGGTTGTTTCCTATTTTTCCTTTTTTTGTATTTTTTGTATTTTTAATCTAAAAATATGTATTGTTTGGCCAAATAAAGGTCCAATAACAAGTAATAAATATTTATACTCATGAATTTTTATTATTTAGCATTTATTATTTATATTTTATCTTTTAAAATATATAATATGATCAATTTATATTCATTTATAATTTGTTTTATCATATTTTCTTAATATTTATATTGATATATTACTTGATAAATTTTATAATATTAAAACATTTATTTATTTATCCCCGGTTCGACTATGGTTCAACCACGGTCAAATCATTAAACTGTGAAATAATATCTTCACCGGTTTAATGACCGGTCCGGTTTTCAAAACATTGAGATCACAGCACAATAATGCCTTTATTCTTTTTTTTAAAAAAAAATTAGGCCAAACTAAACCAATTTCCAACTGAAAACACCCAATCCACATACTGTTGCACCACATGTATTCATTTTTATGGGAGCCCACCACTACACTTGTGGGCTTCCGGTTCACAAGTTAGAAAAGTAAGGGGGTGTTTGTTTCAAGTATTGTAAATTTATTCTTAGGAATAACTTTCCTAGGAATGCCAAATATTTGTTAAAAAAATGTGTTTGGTTGACCTTTGTAACATTCCTGAGAATTATTGAAAGAGTGAGTATATGAGTAGTTACACATAGATTTCTTTCCTACCTTCATGAGAATTTTTTTCCCACCTCTTTTTCATGAGAATAAAACTATGGGAATATGAGAAGTTTTTTCTTTCCCAGGAACTTTTTATACCTGAGAATAAAATTTTAAAACCTTGTAACAAACGTGGAAATACACATTCCATACCCATAAATTCCCGAGAATGTTACAACATATGTAACACGCCAAATTCTCTAAGCTAAATTGAGAATAAGTTATGAGAAGTTTTGTGTGATTGTATTCAAGCTTAATTTGGTTTCAAATTGAATGAATATGATTATACAAAGTTTTTATGGCTAAGTTGTTGATTTGGAGTTAAGAAATAAGTTGGATTTAATCCTAAGATGATTGGAAGTGTTAATTAAGAGTTAATTGATGGAGATTTGATGTTAAAATATGATTTCTCACATTTTAGTACAGTGTGAATCGATTCCCACAAGCCTGAATCGATTCACAACTGTGTTCCAGACCACAAAATGATGTTGTGAATCAATTTACAGTCTGCTGTGAATCGATTCACACACTGTAAAATGCTTAAAAACACTGCAGAACGAGCAGAAACGCGAGAAAGAGGAAAAAGGGAAGAGAGGGGCGATTTGGGAGGAGAGAAAGAGGAGAAACACCTAGGGTTTCACTAATCCTAAAAGGGATTCATGGATTCATGCTAGATTTTCCTCAAATCTTAGCTTGAATCCAAGTTGGCGAGTTGAGATTTGAGTATTTTGAAGATTTGGGTTTGAACCCTAGAGAAGAAGAAGAGGAAACCGAATTTGAAGAAGAAGAAGAAGAAGAGGAAGAAGACCAAGCTCATTCCAAGATAGCTCAAGTCCTTGGATTTGAAGAAGAAGATTGAATGTTGTGGCTCAAGATTAGGAAGATTTGAAGAAGCCCTAAGTTGAGCAAAGAAGGAAAAGCTTGAAGGAGAGCAAGGAGGCCTAAGTTCAACCTTTCTAGCTCAAGATTTTGACGAATGGAGGTGAATTCTTTATCCTTTAGGTGATGGGCAACCATAAGTCCCTCATGTAGGAATTTTCCTCAAAGAAGTCTTTGAACCCCAAAGGGTTCAAAGTTAGGGTTTGTTAACCCCCTTTGATTTTAAGTTAATGTTAAAGTTATTATTATGAAATTATATGGGATTTGACTGAAATAGGGTTGGATTCTATCCCCAACCCCCCTAATTATTATGTGATGCTTGAATACTTGAATGCTCCAAAGAGCTTCAATGAGATTATGTATGTTTGATGTTAGCTTTTATGTTAGCCTCATAGAGTTTAAAGGTATATGTTTAATATATGTGTTGTCCATTAATTTGGTCAATTGTGAGGCTTGTCAATTAGCCCTAAGTGTATGTCCATGGTGTCAAAGAAAGAACCTTATGAAAGTATGTGATAAGTGAATAATTGAAGTAGATATTCATAATTTGGTATAAGTCTTATTATGAGTATAGCATGTGTAAGCCTCTAAGTGAGTAGTTAGCTAGAAATGAATGTTGTTAATGTTAAGCTAAATTCATTGAAATGATTGTAATTTCCTTGAATAGTTAAGTAATGAGGATGATGTTAATAAATCCTAGTTATCTAAGTTGCATTTCTATAAACATGCATAAAAGCATGAGCAAAAGCATAAGCATAAAGTCCATGGCAAGGCTCCTTTATTTATAGGAGAAGCACGGTATAGTTAGCCTCGTGGGACGCCACTTGGAGGGTTAAGACGTCTGACCACCATATCGTAGACGTTACTCGGGGTCTCGGGACCTAAGCCTTGACAAAACCCGGTAATGGAGATTCCCTGTTGAATATCGATTCAACCGGTGGGAAGAGCTAGAACGTGTTTAGTAGCAAAGCAAAGTTGACTATGAACTTAATAATGTTCAAGTCTAAGAATGTTAATGAATTCCTTATATATATATATTCGGAATTAGCTTAGTTAAGTAAATGTTATGATGGATTGTAAATCCTTAGATACTAAATTACTTAATGGTAATGATGCATAGAAGTAGTAAGAGTTGTGTTAAGATCTCTTAAGAAAGCATGCAAGCTAAGTTGATTGGAGTCTATAGACTAAATCATAAGATCAAATCCAAGAGCATAAAGAAAAGCAAAGATGTGTTAAGTAAGTAAGTAAGTAAGGAAGAACTTTAAGTTCTTAGTTAAGAAGGTTGTATTTATAATGCACCAAGTTTAGCCGTGTTAAGTATCGGTTAGGGAATGAATGTTTATAGAGTTAATGTGTGTTTGCTATACAATGTTGTATTTAGTCATTCACAAGCCTATAAGTGGTATATTGGATTTAGGTTTATCCTACTCCGCAATATACTAAGCTGTAAGTTAAGGTTAGCACATTCTAGGGCGTTTTTGCTTAGGATGTCTAATGAGTTCTCAACTAAGTCCTTATGGTATAGGAAACGTGTGTTTAAGTGTATAATGCCTAAGTTAGTTTATCAAATAGTATGGGCCGACGAGAGAATGGTGAGGAGTCCGTGAAGGGCTCACTGAGATTTATAATCTCACCCCGTTCCTTTTATTTGCTTTACAGATAGCGGGTACCGAAGATTGATGAGGCGGAGCTACAGGCTTGGGACTCATAGATTAGTTTCATATTGTAATGGAATTTGACATTCCAATTAATGTATAAGTTGTAATCTATTTACTAGATTAATGATTTGAGTTTAATTTATGACTTGGATTACTGTAACCAAAGTTGTAAGTTATTAGTAATTCATGTACTTTAATGTAATTTGTCGTACTTTCGATTTATATTGAGGTATGGGTGTTACAACATAACTTTAAACAAACTTACCCTAAGATACGTTTGCTAGGCGTTCGTATTTGTTTGGGCACAAGAAATACTTGATTGGCAAAGATTTGATTGCATCTTTGCTAGGCGTTCATATTTGTTTGGGCATGAGAAAGCACTTATTGCTTCCAATTATGATAGGTAGGAGTAAAAATGACTATGTTCAAGTTCATTAAAGATCGGATATGGTGGAAAATGAATTTTTGGGGTGGTCGTTGTATCTCAAAGGCGGGGAAGGAAATGATGATTAAATCAGTGCTATAAGCTATCCCAACATATTTCATGATTCTTTTTCTTTTTCCCCATCTCCAGGGGATGAAATTGAGAAACTTATGACCTCCTTTTGATGGGGTAGTAGTCGTGGTGAGAGGGGTGAAGACATGTGGGACAAATTAGCAATGAGTAAGCATGATGATGGAATGAGGTTTAGTAGGCTCTATATCTTCAATGTGGCGCTTTTGGGAAAACAAGGTTGGACATTTATGATGCGTCCCAACACTCTTATGTCCAAATTATTCAAGGCCAAATATTTTCCACATTGTGAGTCCCTAGAGGCAAAACAAGGTTGTAACTCCAACTTTGTGTGGCGCAGTATTTGTGAAGCAAGAAGAGTGATCCATGAGGGCACTAGGTGGATTGAGTCTGGTCATAATATTAGAATTTGGCAGGATGTTTGGATGCCAGACTCAAAAAGCTTGACCCTTACAGAGAATGTCGATGCCAACCCGAACATAGGCTATGCGAATTATGGTGCCAGGGAGCGAAAAATTGGGACCAAAATGCTATCCATGTGTTGCTGTCTCCTGATAGTGCAACTGCAGTATTGAATATGCCACTGCTAGATGGGGTGAAAGAAGATAAACGCATGTGATTGCTTGACCCAAATGGCTGCTATTTAGTTCAGTCATCTTATAAGTTGTGCCTGGAGCGGATTCTTGATATGTCACATCTGACAGTGGAAGGAAATTGGAGGGGTTTATGGAAGATTAAAGTGCCACTCGAGTGAAGAATTTTCTCTGGAGAGTATGCAGAAATTGTCTCCCAACAAAGGCTAGATTGCAAGACCAGGGAGTGATGTGTAATGCACTGTGTCCGTTGTGTGAAGTGGAAGAGGAGAACATCTGACACCTATTTATTGAATGCCCAAATAGTAATATATTGTTGGAGGAATATAAACTTGTGGGTTATGATTGAGAGGTGTATGCAACTGGTTGACAATTTTAAAGACCTCTTTTTCATGGTTCTGGACAAGCTTTTGGATTCTAAAATATGCATTTGGGCCATGTGTTTGTGGAGGGGTAGAAACCAAAAGGCGTGGGAAGGAATTGATGAGAGCCCATCTACTGTGACTAGCCACCGTCAAGCCATTCTCAAAGAGTGGTCCAAAGTTTAGGAACGAGGAAGAGTGTAACATCCCAAATTTCTTAATTTGAAAACCCTATTTAGATCCTAACGCACTCATAGTGTAAAGGGTTTTAAATAAGCTCAAAAGATCTGAAAATGGGGCTTGGAATAGGTCAGGAGTGAAGAAAAGGAAAAATATGGGAATTGTGTATCACTCTGTTGGCAACGCGAGGAAGTGATAGCTCGCAACGAGACATGGAAATCTCGCAACTTGACCGAACAACACGCGTGTCACCACGCATGCGCCTTTACGTGAACACGTGTCTGGATTCAGCACTCTCGTGATGCGACGAAACTTATCCCCAACACTATAAATAGGGGTTCCATTTTCGTTTCTTGGTGCCCCTCCACCTCCTTCTCTCTCTATCTCTCAAATTTTCTCAGTCTAAAGGGTATTTTGGTCACCTCAACCAAATACCGAAATCTCGGTGCGATAGCGAGGCTCTGGAATAGTAGTTAAATTACCAGTATAGAATAGAGTAGAGTCTCACGCTCTACTAGAGGCTAATATCAGTACTTCTTAGTAGAACTATGGGATGTGATTACTCTAGAAAGTGATCGCAATACCTATTAGCCATCATAGGTTTGGTGTGACTTGTATGCTTTGTGTGACTATATGCTCTTGATTGTATGATTGTGCTTGTAGCAGTCGTCTTATGTGACATTAGGCTTTTATATGTATGATGATGTTTGCTTTGATTGATGTGAGAGCACGTGGTGAGGTTTATTAGATTCCTGAATAGGATTAAGATATGATGATATAGGGAGAGACGTTTAGGTAGATGATGATTATGGTTTAGTGAGTAACTGACCCTTAAGAAGATTGATTTTTTATTGAATGACATGATCGATGGTTAGATTGGGTCAAAATTACTTTTAGGCTTGAATCTGGAATATGATCATGAATTTTATGTTACCACTGTCGTGCATACATAGGTTGGCCATTGCGTACGAGGTCAGAAGTACTAGAGTGGGAGTACGATATGTGCAGTACAGAGGACTTGCGGTTTCCTTGAGGATGGTATTGGGTTCGACATATGCCTTTGGTGATAGAGAGCTGGCCTCTCTTCTGTCTTGGTGTTCGGGTAGCCCAATAATCCTGACGGAGTTACTGACATATCAAAGTCCATAGTATGTGCTATCGAGAGGCATCCCAATACCTGTTGCCAAAGGTAAGGAACCACTTTTAGGGATACGATGAGCTGGATAAGCCGGATGGATGACTAGCTCGTTCCTAGCCTCGGTCGGTGAGATAGGGACAATATAGGTAGGCCTAGTGGGGCCAACAAGGAGGATTTGCTAATGATAGAAATGGCCAAATGCATGTAGTATTTACTAGGATCTGCATGGGAAAAAGGGGAGTTAACCCTATTATGGTTTAGAGGGAATATTAGGACCTGATCCTTAGTTTAGGCTATGATTCTGCATAATGATACCTTTGGAGATGGATGATTTGTGTGCTATTCTATATTAGCGTCTATACTATCTATTCCACTATAATAGTATTTGGATCACTTCTCATCTCCCCTCTTTCTGTGTTTGCTTGTATGTCCTGGTTGAATGCACTAGCAGCTGGGAGATACACGGGTATTGTGGAGGAGCTATCCATCAGCATAAGATGGTGAGTTATGGCCAGTGAGTCAGTACGTGTGCCTTTGTGATTGTATGTGCTGCTTGTCACCACACACACAAGCCAGGTGTATAATAGGCCTATGGATGGCTTAGGATACACTGGTGCACTATATATTATGATAAATTATTTTCCACTATTCTGCTATAATGCATATTATATCAGTAATAGAGTATATTATTATAAAAACTAATTAAGAGGAAGGATTTAAAATGAATCAGGAATTTGGGTGGTCATACTTAATAATGAAATGAAGTTAAATAACTAGGGTTTCACAAAGAGAGCATCATAACACTGGTGATAATGGGGACCATATCCGCCGGTTCAAGCCATCAGTAGGGTATATCAAGTGCAACATTGATGCTTCCTCCTATTTGATTCACAACCAGGGTGGGGATTGCATGTGTACAAGGGATGGATTTGGCATATTTGTTGGTGCTAGAACTGAGGGTTTAAGCCATTGACGTCCACGTAGGAGAAGCATTTGGCCTCTTGTGTGCCATCAAGTGGATGAAGGAGCTTCAATTTGATAATTTTTTTTTAGATGAATTCTAAATTGGTTGTGGATAGTATGAATTCGTCAAAGGAATATGCTACGAAGTTTGGAGCTACTACCTCCGTTCCTTTATATAAGAAACAAAATGGTGTCTTTTTTTTTGTCCTAAATATAAGAAACAGACTCATTTTTAGTTGAATTAATTGCTAAATTCCTTTTATACCCTTAGTTTGTTATGCATATTAATGAGACAATCATCATTTCCCCATGCAAGTGGAATAGTTTTTCACGAGACATCAATGACACCATATTGAATAATTTAATGCCATGAGTATTTCTGGAATAATATTTAAATTTAAATGGTTTAAATGATTTTCCTTGTTCATGATGAATTTGTCACTTGTTTATTATAAAAAGGACCAGAGGTAGTATTATTCAGGAAAACAAGGAGTTACTTTTAGGTTCTTGTAAAATCTCTGATACGAAGTTTATTACTCCCTCCGTTTCATATTGTTTGTCCTGTTTAGAATATTTGCCTGTCTCAAATCACTACAACGATTCTGACAAACTGCGGCGGTTCTACCGCTGCGAAATACCCCTGTCGGCAGTTCGGCAACCGCCGCAGTTATCAGTGTCGGGACATTATTTCGCGGCGGTTATAACCAACCGCTAGTATAACTGTTGCAGGTTACCTGATGTCATTAGCGGGGGTTTAGAACCGCTACAAATGTCCCCAAAATTTTTAAAAAAAATATAGGGGCGATTTACAACCGCCGCAATGTTCCAAAAATAAAAAACACTTATGGGCGGTTGAAAACCGCTGCAATGAGTAAAAAAAATTAAAAACATTTAGGGGCAGTTGAAAACCGCCGCAATGAGTCAAAAAAGCAAATAAAAAAAATGAAAAACAAAAGCTCCAGTAAGTTAAAATTCAACCAAATAGAAAACCATCCTGATAAGAAAAACGAAAGCAGCTCCAACAAGTTAAAATTCAACCAGATAGAAAACCAATACCAGCAAAATCATTTACATTTTCAAGCACTAGACAAATTCCATCTTAACCAGATAATAACACCAAAAATAAGGAAGCATGACTCCTCAGTGAAAAGACTCATTATGAATTTCTTTTGAAGAAATAATTATAAATAAAATAATAATCAGCATACTGTAGCATCTTCCAATGTGGTGGTACTGACATATGGACTCAAGACTATACCAAACCACAAACTGCGTACGTAAAAGAAATAGTTAATTTCAAACACATACAACGCAATTTCTAATACTCTATCAATGGAGCACCACCATAACAATCATAATGGAAAAGTTTTAGAAAATATTAAGCTCATATTTCAAATCTCATACATCTCTGAATTAAAAAGTTTGTTCAGTTTTAGACGAAAACATAAAACTAAAACTAAAATAAACTACCTCTGGACCCTCCAATTGAACAGCAGTAAAATAGCTTGCATCATGCACAAGCACCCCTTTTTTGAGCTTTTTCAACAATGCCCTCAAACCTTTCCCTCTGAATAAACGCACACAAAATCCTTGTTAGTGTTTCCAAGAGATGTAAAAAAAAAAATTAAAAAAAAATATGCTGGTAGCATCAAGTTTCCATAATCCAATTCAAATGCATCCAAACAAAGTGAAACAACCCTACATAATGAAATTAACAGTCTTTGTCTCCCAGCCTGAAAATTAAACACAACAACACAAACTACCTTCAATTCCATTCCCAAAAACAAATAATAAGATATCTTGATAAGCATCTAAGGGGATTCCAAACAGATAGTAAGATATTAGCAAGACAACAAGGTTACTGAACTTACTGAAAGGTGATGATGACACTTGCCTTTGGGCATTTCTTATCAATGTATGTCCCTAGACAGGCAGACAAAACACTCTTGTTAGAATGATACCAGATATTCACATCAATGTGTGAAATACCTCATTTCTACTCTCAGCAAGTAACCACAATAAACATAAAGGAACTATGTATCTAGTTATTAATTATTTAATTAATATTTAATAGAAGGATCGGCAACATCAGCATTATATATTCAATCTCAACATTTGCATCTTGAATAAAAAAAAAAAAAAAAAAGGGAAATAGCAGCATTGATGTGAAACTGCTAAAACAAGCATGGCATGGCTCAACACACTATCTATAATGCCCAAAACCAAAAAGCAATCATCTTAATTGCATTAGTTTGACCCCGTAACAGCAACTAAATTACAAAATCAACAGCTAAGCTAAAGCACAGTCTAATACAGTAATCATGCAAGGCACTTGGTACAAAAATTATAAAACATGGTATCCAACTCAACAAAGTAATCTTTTATCCTTAAATCCTGATAAGTCTGCACTAACAAAAATCCCGCCCAAACTCCAACCTTTTTCTCCATTCTACTACTTCCCATTTAATGCTTACCTACCAGACAGCCTGTTTCATTTATGACGCCAATATGTCTCCCTCCTTCCCCTCGCATCTTCTTCTTCTGAAACAAAAAACATTTTGAAAACCTCTTCTCTCTTCCTCTCTCATCTGAATCTCATCTCCCTGTTGCCTCGAGTTTCTCTGCCATCTCTGGCATGAGTAATGCGGAGGTTGCAAAGAAACCATTAAGCAAGCCGACATTGTCGGCTTCGGCTTCTTCTTCGACACGGAAGGTTGGTTCTTTGGCAGTGGATGTTAGTCCCGGTGGCAGTTCTGCTATGAAGACGATTAAGAAGGTTTCGTTGCCTCTTCTACTGATATTTTGCATGAAACGCGATAGGGAAGATAGATCTTAAAAGAAATGCCAAGAAACATGAGCATCGATCGAAAAAAACAAATAGAAGATTTCGATCGAAAGTCGTTGATGATCTTGAAACTAATCAAGAACAGAGGAATGATCAAGAACAGTAATTTCTTTTCTATGTTTCCTTTTTTGTTTCGTGATTTTTTTCTTCTCACAATGGCTTCTGCAATATGTTCATACTTACCCATTTTGTTGTTAATCCCAAAGGGAGACAGAGGCTGAAGAGGCAAGAAGAAGGAAGAAAAAGAAGAGGAGAAGAAGAAAGGGATGAGCAAATGTGTCCCCAGAAACTAATAGGCCTTTCGCCTTTGGTGGTGGTCACAAGATTGTTTCTATAGTTTTAAGGGTATGTTTGACACAAGATTTGCTTTCGTTTCACTCTTCTCATTATGTTTTTGTTTCAGATGCTCTTCCAAAGTTCTCCCTTCGGTGGTTTCTCCTACTTTAACATAGCAGCATGAACCGGTTTGGTAGCGACGGAAGAATCGAACGAGTTAACCTGGTGGGAAATCGAATATGACCAGATCTGAATGAGCTTCTGTATATGGTGTGGTTGGAAAATGAATATATATTTAATTTTAGGTAATATTTTTTTTGAATTTTTAGCTGAAATATAAAGGATGTTTGCATTTGTTATTTACAGAGTTGTATGGATGTTGATGGGTCTCTATTTTTTTTTAAAAAATATACAGAGAGGAGGATTAAATCAGTTAAACCAATGTAGAAATATTGTTGCTAGCCTTTTGTTTTGGTTTATGGAATCAAGATTTATTTGGTTATTTTCTGTACAAGAATGACAATGAACATTAATAGGATAATCTGTTACATATATCTATGCAATCGACATGTATCACCATGACAAGAATTCTAGCAATCGTAAAGCTTCTGAACTATTCAGTGAGGTTGCACATTGAGATAGTAACTCATGTGATGTATAGAAGAGGATAAAATGACACCGTAGGATTTAAGGTCTCTTTCTTCCTATAGTTCCTACATGAATCCAAAGATCTTTTTTATACTTCTTTTCTATTCTTAGACACCTTGATTATATTTGCACCGTGCAGTTCCATCATGAAAACTGCTGGGACTTCCTATTTGAATTCTCTTTGCATCACCATGAAATTATTCATATATGTAATTTTTTGGGGTTTTTTTTTTTGCTGCTTATTTTATGGTGTTAGTACCACTATGATAGGGTTGGTTTCATTCTAACCTTCGACCCTATTCTCAAACTTTTAGGTTTGCTTTTCTCTGGTACTGGGAGCTTCAGAATAATAAGGTGAGGTCAAGAACAACTTTCAATGTTACATTTTTTAGGGGTACAAGACTAATGCAATGCCCCTGGTAGATTCAGTAATTGTTGCAGTGATGTAATGCTGATACAAAAAGGTTTTTACATGGAATTTTACTTTTGGGAAGCTATTAATTTTGAGGGATAGAAATTATTCAGATTTGTGATTTATTATGTCTCCTAAGTGTGAAGTCATCTCTCTCGGTTTGACCTATCTATCTCTATCTACCTCCACACCAAAGTGACTAGGAGCATGAAGAACATAACGAAGACGAAAAGGAGGGTATCACAAGACCTCTTCCAGTTATTTCCCACGCTTTCTCTCTAACTTTCTCTCTCTTAGTCCAAGATTTTATTTTTTTCACTCTATTTTCTCTGTTCTTTCTATCATTTTTCTTTCTTTCTTTCTTCTACAGACTCCTCTCGCCTACACAAAAATGGAGAATAGTTGGCTTCAATAGAGGGAGAGCAGTGGTATAACCATTGGTTGTTCTTCATCGGGTGAGTCCTCCAAAGATTTCAATTTTTATCTATATTGCTGGTGTTGTTTATATTAATGGTTCTTGGTATGGTTCTGTGTTTTTCTGATTTGTAGTTTTTTCTTATTATGTTGTTTTTTAACTTCCTGGGATTTTGGTTAATTTCTTGATATTATTGTGGGATGCATTTTTCAATTTTGTGATATTATAATTTCAAGCATGCACATTCATTTATGTGGTTATCTATTTGGTTCTTCCTTATAAATTATAAAGTTGGGGCTACAATTTTGTAGTTTTCTCTTTTGAGGATTTTCCTTATTAGAGATTAAAGTTGGTTTTATCTTTGTTGAAAAATACACTTTCCTGGTGGTTTTGCTAGGAGATTTTTTTACTGCTTTGTTAGAAATGAAATTTTTTTTGTTTCTAACCTAGCTGACTATCATCTTTCTATTGGTTTTGTTTCACACCAATCTATAAATGGTTTGAGTCAAAACCATTTTTTATTTTGATTTTCTTTCAAATTTAATTATTTTTAAAAAATATTTGTTGTGCAGGTAAATTATATACTGAATGAAAAAGAGCAGGAAGGAAAACAGAGGAAAGCAATGAATCAGATGGACAAAACAAAGAAGCTTGAGGTTTTTCAATCCTAAAATTTGTTTCATTATTTTGTTACTCCAACTTGATTACAACTTTCATAATTTGATTTGATGTTCTGCATATTGCTATTTCTGCAGGGGGATTGTGCAGTGATTACATTTCGTCCCCGAGCTCAACAGCTTTTTTGGTCTCCCCATTACTGGTATTGATCATGGTAACTTAAGATTCTTAAAGGAATTTGATAACAATGTTTGCATATGTCTTAAATGCATATGAGAATTTGTAACACAAGTTTTGACGAGTCTTGCATTGCAGAAGTTAAATTGTAGTGTTTTGCTTTCAAATTTGTATTAAGAATTTTTTTTCATCATTGAGTTAGATCAATCTGCATCATAATACATTAATTTAGAGATTGACACGTGTTTATAGTGAGAAAATGAATTTTCCTTTTAAATTTCCATATATTTTGTTTAATAAAATTTGCTGACAAAATGAATGAAATGATTTTACGGGTTTTGGGTTTTTTTTTTTACTGAAATAGGATTATTGCATTTCTAAATAAATAACATCGCCAATACAAGAATGTATCAACTCAAAAGTCATGGGGACTAGCCCAATAGGTAGCTGCCCTAGAGGTTTTGGGGTTGCTATGTATGTAAGTTTGGTGTTTGGTTAACTATTAATGGTTTAATATTCTCTGGAAATTTCCTTATTCCTTGATTGCACTTTCCATTGAGAATAAGCAGGGGTCATGGTGCAATAGATGCAATTGAGTAGGGGAATCAAATAGGAAGCTAAATCAGGAACAATCATGTTACGCATCTAATTAAAAAAATATAAAATCTTGAGGTTAGTTCTGAGTATCTACTGCAAAACACGTTATTTGGAAAAACAAGGACACCAAGCAATCATGTTTTGTTGGTGAATAACTAGCAATTATAGTATATGTATCACGACACCAAGCAATCATGTTTTGTTGAAGCAATAAACATATCAAGGGTTGGAAGTGCCTCTCAGTACTTGGTAGTTATAAGCTTGACTCATATGCTATTTCTAAGACACCATATGTCATTTTTATCTATGGCATGGAACACCAGAGATACTATTAAGCTTTTCCTGTCTGATGCATTGATTTTATATTTCTCTTTTTATTACAGTCAATTTTTTTGTTAGAAGTTCTGGTCCATCCAAGTTTATACTATTGTCTATTGACATGAGATAATGACATAATGAAAATGAACTTAATGCCAACAAAATCCGTGGGAATATATTATTTGTTCTCTTTATTATGATACTGATATGAGACGTAAAGTAACACATATCCTTTAATGTAAAAAGGAGTATATGAGGCAATGCCATTTGTTTCTTTAAGTTTTTTGGCCTCTACATAGTAATTGCTACATAAATGTAGGCTATATTTTATGTATTCTTCATTGTTTAACAAACAATGCCTGAAGCAGCCAAGCTAACAAGTGCTTTGTGTATCTTTTGATTAGGTGGTCTCCAACAAGAAGTAAGAACATGAACAATTTTGAGGTAACTATTGTCATTGCTACTGCATTGTTGTCGAAAGAGACCAGAGGATGCCAAAGAAATTAAGCTATCTATTTTCATGTTGTCAATTTCCATATATAAAGTGATTGATGCAAGTAAAATATTTTGATGATTTGCAGTTGGATTTTTAGATTCAAACAAAAATAACAGCAGGCTGGCACAGATCTTCCCACATTATACTAAAATCATGCTTCAGCTTGGATTCACGTGAAGAGCATCAAGGTAGCAATAAGTGGGTACATACATCTTCATCTACTTACTCTTTGATTCCAACAGCATTGGTTGGTTATATTAGCAGATTGTCGTTATGCTTGCTAATTGTGGTTGCTGTTTAGTATGATGTTATTAGAGTTAAATAGATTAATCTTGATTACTTGCATTAGATTGCTTCCATTCCATGATTTTATGCATAAGTAGTTGACAACCTGTTCAATGCTTAATTCATTCTATGTTGTTTCACAGTGCACAAAACCTTATTCCTGCATGAAATCTTAATCATTAAGGAACGACTATAGCTTGGTATATCATTGAGATGTTACAACAACTAGGCGCTCTGGACGATAATATTTCCCTGGTAAGGGTTATCTTTCATGAAATAACTGATATTAAAAGTGCTTTGCAATAACAGTAAGCTTTACCCCTTAACATTGGGATTTTTAAGTTTTGATTGTAAAAATTTAAGGGTTTCAATTTACTTCAAATTTTGGGTTTAAGTTGCATTAATTCATTTTTTTGCAGACGTTGTCGATGCAATGATAGTTGAGGTAGTTAGATATCTAAACTTTATAAATCCTGTATAGCATCCTTCCCCATTTTTCCCGCCCATTGTCCATAGTTAATGTTGCACGTCTTCATTGGCACATCGGACGTGTACTTGGTTTCCAATAAGCTGTTGCATATTAAATGCAACATCATTTAATGATCCTCTCAGCCAATACACCATTCAACTATTTAAAGAACCTCAAGCAAACGAAAATAGCAACAAATCTTGAGTCTACCAACCCAACTGGGCCCTGACGAAGTTTCTAAAATTGTTCATTGAAAGCAGTATGACGCAAACCACCTATTGCTTCCATTTGTGTCTACCAAACTGTTTATTTTGTTACAAAGCTCCTTAAATGTATTTATGATTGTTCATATTTGTTTACCATATCAGGTAGGAGAGCTGTCTTCGAAGTCTGACTACAGCATGGAGAATGTTGGTCCTTTTGGTTTAACAAAAAACCCTTACTTCATTTTGCTATGTATTTTGCTATTATGTGTGCTGACATTTTTTATTAACAGCTACCAAATGGACACATTCCAACTGGACCTCACTTTGAGCAGGACCCATTTTTGCAAGCTGTTCGACTGATGCTGAACTCTTACCATACTGAATTTGTGCACCTCTATGAGCCGGTAAAAAGGGAAAATGTACACTAATGTTATGCGTTTCTCTTTTTCTAAGTTATGAAGTTGCTAAGTAGAACTTTCGCAAATTTCAGGCCAAAATAATGTTGCCTATGCTTTTCTCCATTGATGCCTACGATAACATAGGCAGTACTGTGCGACTGGTCGACCCAGTGGGCAACCAATTCGAGGTCGTTGTTAAAAAAAAACAACCAACAGTTTATCTCACTCAAGGAACTGAGAGGATTGGCCCGCACTACAAGCTTTTTCATGGTGGTTGGTTGACGTTCATTTACATAGATGAACGAACTTTGGTAATGGAAGTTAGAGATAGGCTTGGTGAACATGTTGTCTATCCTACTCCTCCAAGTGTTTTTCTTATTGGTAACAGTAGTAACCCCATAAATGTTGATGATGAAAAGTTGAAAGGTCCTATGCATTCTATGTCCAACCCAGGTGATGAAACTTTCCATCATTCTCTGATCAAAACTTTATCAGAGTCAGATGTGAGCAATGATGTTGTGGTAAGTGACATTCCTTTGTGTTTCACAAAACAAATTTAGAACTATGTTGATACTGTATTTTTCGCACATTGGTAACTGTTGTTATTTATCACATGTTTCTGCAGAACATAGATGCTGGTTTTCTTCATCAGTCTGTTGATCCAACTACCACGGACTTGCAAATAGTGGACGACGCAGGCAAAGTTTGGCCATGCAAGTTAGTGAAGGAAGGAAGTTCTGCATCTAAGTGGAAATTAACATCTGGATGGCTTAAGTTTTGCATTTACCGTGGTTTGAAGGCTGGAACAACTATACGGTTTGGTGTGCCAAAAGATGTTGGAAATAAGATTTACTTTAAACTGTTTTAAAGTAAATATGTTGGATGTTTAGGAGTAACTATGATAATAACATAACATTGGCTATGTTTTGAATCATAACATCTTTTGTTAGATCTGTGTTGCAGTGTAACTCAAATTATATCTAAGTTTGGTGTAATCGTTTAGTGTATCCAATATGAATGATATTTAAGTTTGCCATTGTCTTCTTTCCACGTGTGACCTCAAATGATAAATCCAAAATAATACACCAGAATTAGACTTCGTTGTACTCATACTGGTTCTAATAAAGTACAAGTAGTTGGAAGTAGTGTATTATTTCACACTATTACAAAAATACAGTACGTGTGTTGGATGCACCCATTTAAGTTTTAAAAAGAAAATGACATGATAGGGAACTACCCATCATAAATGACAAATCGATTAAGAAGATCATAATAATAAGAAGATATCTCATAATAAATTGATATCTCAGTCATTTCATTAATATAACTGGTCTACAAAATCAAGACAGGATATCTGATAATAAATTGGTATCATTACCTTGCCATTAATGACCCTGATATACAAAATCTGCATTTGATAATATATCATAATAAATTAAAATACATATCTTTCCATTAATACATGTGATATACAAAATCTTATCTGAATGACTTTGTTGCTTTTCAGTGTTTAATAGATTGGGATTCATATCTTTGACAATAATGACTTGAAACAGTTCAGATAAATGTTTAATTGGATCTTAATAATATTGCAAGGTAAAACATGTTTCTTTTGGTATAATGAGGGTTCAAATTTTGAATCAGCTCCATATAAAGCTCAGCCTGTCGAGATCACAAAGGATCTCGACAGGATTTGGACCAACAGCTTGAGCTTGATCTCGACCTTTTTGCATAGCCGTCGAGATCAACAGTTTCATGTAAGCTCAACCTCAGTCGCCGAAATCAAGCTTCGATCGAATGCAGGCCAGGATGCTCGCTTCTTCTTCTACATTTACGAGACTACTCCATATGACATGCAACTCACACTTTTCCATCTGAGACCTGAGGAGCATTCATCTCGACAGGTTGAGATTGATCTCAATCTGTCGAGATCAAGCTCAACCTGTTGGTCCTCAACCCGTCGAGATCAAGCAGTTCACAACCTCCATCTTCCTCGAATCCTTGGAGAAGATAAAGACATGCATCTTCTCCCTCCAGCTTCGTCACCATATGAGAAGCAACTCACACTTTTCCATCTGAGAACTGAGGAGCGTTGATCTCGACAGGTAGAGCTTGATCTCAATCTGTCGAGATCAAGCTCAAGCTGTTGGTCCAAATCTGTCGAAATCCAGATTGAGCTCGAGACGCGGTGCTTGGTCTCTACAGATTGAGCTTGACATGAAGCTGTTGATCTCGACAGCTATTCACACCTGTCGATATCAAGTTCAAGCTGTTGGTCCTCAAGCTGTCGAAATAAAGCTCAAGCTGTTGGTCCTCAACGGGTCGAGATCAAGCTTGATATCGACAGGTTGAGCTTGATCTCGAGCTGTCGAGATCGACATCAAGCTGTCGAGTTCTCAGGCTGTCGAAATCAAGCTTCATCTCGACAGGTTGAGCTTGATCTCGACAGGTTGAGCTTGACATTAAGTTGTTGATCTCGAGAGCTATTCACACCTGGCGAGCTCAAGCTCATGCTGTTGGTCCTCAAGCTGTCGAAATCAAGCAAGATCGAATAGACCGGTTCTGCTTCTTCTTCTACATTTCTGAGACTACTCCATATGACAAGCAACTCACACTTTTCCATCTGAGAACTGAGGAGCATTCATCTCGACAGGTTGAGCTTGATCTCAATCTGTCGAGATCAACAAAGAATTTGTTGGTCCTCAACCCGTCGAGATCAAGCGGTTCACAACTTCCATCTTCCTCGAATCGGGAGAAGATAAAGACATGCATCTTCTCCTCCAGCCTTCGCCACCATATGAGAAGCAACTCACACTTTTCCATCCGAGGCGAGGATCATTGATCTCGACAGTAGAGCTTGATCTCGAAGCCGTCCGAGATCGACATCGTGTCCGAAGTTCTCGTCGCCGAAATCAAGCTTCATCTCTACAGGTTGAGCTTGGTCTCGATAGGTTGAGCTTGACATTAAGCTGTTGATCTCGACAGCTATTCACACCTGGCGAGATCATTGCTCAAGCTGTTGGGCCTCAACCTGTCGAAATCAAGCCTGCCGCTGGTCCTCAACGGGTCGAGTTCAAGCATGATCTCGACAGGTTGACCTTAAAGATGTGTCGAGATCGACATCAACCTGTCGAGATCTCAAGCTTTCGAAACCAAGCTTCATATCGACAGGTTGAGCTTGATCTGGACAGGTTGAGGACCAACATTAAGTTGTTGATCTCGACAGCTATTCACACCTGGCGATATCAAGCTCAGGCTGTTGGTCCTCAACCTGTCGAAATCAGGCTTGATCTCGACAGCCTGAAGACAGCTATCTATTGGAGCATGATGACCCAATACAATCAGGCTGTCGAAATAAATAATGTGAATAGCGGAATGGTGAGATTTTTCACCTTCTTCACTTCTCGGTTTGGGTTTTTCATTCTATGGTATGCTTTTTATATATGTTGGGTTTCAATGTTTTTCTTCATCTTTGTTTCTTCTTCTTCTTCGGTTCCTATTAATCTTCTTTTCTGTTTTATGCTTATTTATATTTTGTCGGTGTTTGCAAGTAATAGCACAAGCAAGTCACACTTTTCCATCCGAGGCGAGGAGCATTGATCTCGGCGGGATGAACAAACTCTCGACAGTTGATCTTGATGTCAAGTCGTCGAGATCAAGCCTGCCGTTGGTCCTCAAGTCGCCCAAATCAAGCTTGATCTCGACAGGTTGAGCTTCACATGAAGCTGTTGATCTCGACAGCTATTCAAAAAGGTCGAGATCAAGCTCAAGCTGTTGGTCTTCATCCTTTCGAGATCAACAGTGATCTCGACAGGCTGATCTTTATTGAAGAGCTGATTCAAAATTTGAACCCTCATTATACCAATTGCTGGTCGTGTCAACTGCAGGTTATTGTTTGGTAACCCAACCAAAAAGAGCGTCAAAATACGCAAAGGATGGAATGAATTTTGCAAGAAAAATAAGTTTGTTGCTGGCAAGAAGCTGAATTTCAAATTTATCTACCCAACTAAGAATAATATCGTGGATGTGAAAATGGTAGACAATTGATGAGTTGGATATTTGATGCCCGTGTAATGCATCACCAAGTTGCTATCCTTTTTGGGATTGTTATCTGTTCAGGTCATTTGTCTTTTTTGATTCCAAGTATGTAGTTAAATTATATATCGAACTACTATGACTTAGTTTTCATATAACAAACAATGGGATGTAATATTAAGTTTGTATGTTGGCTTGCATATGACATATATGTCCTATATCGTTTGACTATCTGGTCACATTAACCTGCTTTTTAATTGTTACACAACTTGAATTACAAACCCTACTGTTGGTTTGAGAGGTATGTAGTATAGTTAAGATTTTATTTTCGAAGTATTTCCATCGAGTATCAAATGTATAAACACAAGACAGGATCTACAGATTGTTTTGAACAAATAAATAATTTCAAGCACACTATAAGTAATTGGTGATTGAAAGTATTATCATTTTGACGAATATTGTCTCGTGCATCGCACGGGTTGTCGTCTAGTTAACCAAAATGAATGTAATATATATCTATGACAATATATAATGGGAATACATGAGTTTTAGTGTAGACTTTTTTTAGACCAAATTACCCTTCACAATAACCGCCCACAACACAATAATCAGCGGATTAATCTTTCTCTCACTCATACAACGGTTTACACATACGCAGGAAAATTTAAAAGGCACCTTCGGCTTCACTGTCTCTCTCTCTCTCTCTCTCGGTGGAAACTTTGGAGTCTCTCGCGGCCTACCCTAATATTTGTGTCTGTGCAATGCACAGGTAAGAGAAAGAAGAGGTATGGACTATGGAGAGAGAATAAAAAGAGAAATGGGAAAGGAAGAAGGGGGAAAGAGAAAATAAGAGGGGAGAGAAATGAGAACCCGGGAAAGTGACGAAGAGATCCGAGGTGGAGCGAGAGAAATCTGAGAGAGGGAGAGTGGAAAAAGAGAGATCCGAGGGAAATGATGCAGGGGAGAAGCAGCCACTGGTGGCAGTTATGGAAGACGTCAACACCGGCGGCAGCCAAAAGAGGGGAAGGGCAACGCCTCTGGTGCAACGGATGCAACATTGGGTCTTACCTTTTTTTCTTCCCCTTCCCCTCTCTTCTCTTCTCTTCTCTTCTATAGTTTCTATTTTTTTATGTATTTGTCTCATTTTGTAATTTTGTTGGCAGAGAGAGATTGGAATCAACGGGCTCTTTCTTTTGCTTCATTTGATCCCAATTCAGTAACTGTGCCCTCCAAATATGTTACCATGAGGACGAAGCTGGATACCCGTTTCCCTGTTGTACATGTCAATATTTTCCCCTTTTCTTTGCATAGTCTTGATCTTTTGGTGGTTCTATGTTGCTTGGAAGTGAAATCAATTTGCTGATTTTGATCGAGTATTTCTTTCTCTTAAAATATGTTTTTGGCTCATTGTATTTGGCATTTTTTTTTGATAGGCAATTGAACTTAACATATCGTTTCTGGGGCTGCATAATTACAATTTACTAAATTTTCTGGAATTTATTTGCTTAGCTCCTTCATGTCTGATTATTGAAGTAGATGAGTTTAGAGTGATGTGGGTATTATGGAGCTGTATGTATGTATGTATGTATGTATGTAACTTCAAGCTCCGCAGCCAAACACAAATTCTTGAGGGTCGCATGCTTCAGTGCACTCTGGTTCTGCTATTGTAATGCACACTCACCCAAAACCTAAAAAAAAATTGTGTATTTTCCCAATTTGGTCCTCCCAATACTAATAAAGTTTGTGCCTTTAATGTTTGCAGCCCCGGTTCATCAAATGCAACATTATTACATGCTTGGTTCTCTTGATAACTTTTCCAATAAATGGAAATCAATGATTGACTGCTTATTGCTCAAGACCAAACCCAATTCTCAAGTCCATGTTGGTTCCTACTTCATCCTCATTAATGGGTATGCAACAATGGTGTTATGTATTATCGGATGTAATTTATTATATGCTGAAAACTATTCTTGACATTGGGTTAAATATTCTTTGATCATGGTCCTCTTTGTTGGATTTGAGAACACCCTTTGTTGTGTTTGGGAGTATTCAAGTGGATAGGTGGTTTTGCTATTTTTGCCTTCCAACTCTATAATTGTATGTAAATGATACACGCACAAATTTTCATGGGGACTTCAATGCTTTTTTTACAACATATTTCTCACCTTGCTGGTACACACAAAAAGTCAGAGCCTGCTGCATTTTGTGGTGGAAAGTGACATGCAAATAATAGTGATGCTTCATTATACCTTAACAAAACAACTAATATATCTTTTGCTTTGGTTGGAGTTCTTTCCTTTTTTTCTGTTTTGGTTTTGAAGAAGGTTTTGGTGGTTTGTTGTAGGAAAATTCAAAAAATTTAGAAGGTGATTCAAATGTGACTTAATTTCAATTTTATATTTTGTTTTTCTATTTGAACACGACTTTGAGATTTTTAGTTTAAAAGTAATAATTTCCTCAGCCACACATTTTTAGTGTCCTTATGCAGTTTCCTTCCCTTGCAATCAATGTGGTATGCAGGAGGCCTGGATCAAATGAAGAAATTAAGCAATTTGTTTGCACTAAGTTCAAAGTAGAATTTCCAATTCTTTATAAGATTCTTCAGCCAGTAGTTCAAAACAGTTTACACGTGGTTAAACAAAGTAATAAAAGTTGTCTGTAACCATTTACTGCTTCGATATTTATATAATAATTCAGAGAAGGAACCTATTACATTTGATAATGTTTGGATTTACAGAATGATTTTACATGTTCAGGTATGTGCGTATGGTGAAGGGTACTTGCCATCATATTTTTTAGTTAGGTTTATTTGACCTCCTGAAGAGTAGGATTTTCGAGTATAATATTCAGGATCCACTTTTTCTTTGGTATTCCCCCTTCCCCTTTAATTCAGGATCTTGCATTTGGAATTGGAAGGAACAAAGTGCAGGAGTGCAGCTCTTGGATGCAGAGCGCAAGCCAAGATGGCTCATTTGTTTTCGTTTTCCCTTTATTTCCCCCTTATATATCTTATATTTTAAAGTTTGATCCTTACACATAAAGAAGAGTCAGGCACATTAATTAGTATTGCTTCTCAGGTCTCTCTGTTGTTTACTGTACTGCTAATGGTGTATATAAGTTTGTTTTCTGTATTTTCCATTCAAAAAACTTTACACCAAGGGTAGGTAATGGTGGAACCAGTGCTGTAGCCGAGGGATTTCTCGGTTCTTCCCTTCCAATATTTTGAAATGAATGGTCCATTACTTTGCAGCGTTATACAGTAACATTTACTACTTTTTAGTAGCTTAAAAACAAAAGTTTTAAAAATTGTAAAATTTCATATTCTATAAAAAGAAGGCTAAATTACAAAATTGGTCCTCTAAGTTTATTTTAGGTTTCAATTTGGTCCTCTACGTTTTATTTGTTTCGTTTTGGTCCTCTACGTTTTATTTTAGTTTTCAATTTGGTCCTTTCCGTCACTAAAAGTCAATTGTCCGTAGCTAGAATTTGGCTTTTAGCTACGGACAATTGGCTTTTAGTGTGGAAAGAATGACCTTGTTATAACTTTTAAAACGTAAGGGACCAAAATGAAACAAATAAAACATAGAGGACCAAATTGAAACCTAAAATAAACATAGAGGACCAATTTTGTAATTTAGCCTAAAAAGAACATAAAGATTTCATGTGTTTATTTTTAAAAGCAATGGCCAAATCCTCTTTATAAAAGCTGCATATTTATGTGTTTTATAAGCTCTTATATGTTAGGAGATAAGTAAACTAAGTCCTATTATTTCTGACTTACTTTTTCAAATACGCAATAATATTTGTATCTAAATAATAATTTAGGTTGTCTTTGTTTTTATTTGGTTTATGCATTTTATGTATGCTTTTTTGAACCTGCAATGTTAACTTCAGCCACGTTAATTTAGTATATTTGTCATGTTTTGGTGCTTTGAGTTATATATGTATGATTCGTTGGTTATTTTAACAATTATAAATTTATAGAATATTTGATTAGTTAATACTTACACATACATATCAATATGTGTTAATAATAATGTCATTCTGAGAAATTAGTGTGATGAAATATCTGAAATGCATAGTCATATCCCTTAAAACCAACGTTAAACAAGAAAATGCGATAAAATGATACATACTGTAACGCAGTAGAAATGCGGAAAGACGGGCATGAGAGTGCACGTCTTGCCGCTTAAGAAAATGCTGGAAGCTCAAACCTTCAACGCATCCCTGGGAGTCGAGAATCCTAAACCGACGCTTTTCCAAAACCTGTTCCCTCCTTTTTCGGGCCGCTTCCCCTTTCCAGATTTCTTCAAACTGCATCACACAACACAAAATACACAATGCTCAATAACAGTAACAGTAAACTAGTCACCAACAAAACATTCACGCCATCCAAAGAGAAAACGATGCGTAAATCAATTCATTATAAGTTGAACGAAGAAGAGAAACAAAGAGACTTACTAGAGAAAAACCTTGGGTTGCTTCAAGAAAGCCTTCTCCGTTTGCATAAGAAGTAAAAGTGTAAGCATTCATAGGTTAAGAAAATAAGTGCTACAAGTGATTATGGATTGAAACCTGTTCCGCCATTGATGGAGGGTGAAATGTGAGTGGTGCAAGCATAGCAGGGAGGGAGGATGAGCGGCTCACACAGACAACATAACACGCTAAACCCTAATTCAACCGAGGACGATTAGTCGGGGAATTATACGAAGAAAAAAAATTAAAAAGAGAAAAAGAAAAAAGAAGAGAAAAAATAATATTAATAAAAAAAATTCTCTTTCACATGATTTGACGAAGAGAAAATGGAACATCCGAAAATACAAAATTAAAAAAAAATAGAAAAAAGGAGAATGAACCTGATTGTTGAAAGCGAGGAGGAGCAGAGGAATAAGCTCGTTGAGAAGAAGATCGCCGAGTCGTATCCTCAACCTTCCTTCACAGCAATGACCAGCGAGGTTCTTCTGGAAACTCACCAGCCTCTAGGTTCGGAATCAGAATCTTCTTCTCTTCCACCTCCTTCTTCACCACCTTCACTTCATCCGCCACCTCCTTCTTCGCCACCTCCTTCTTCACCACCTCGACTTCTTCAACCATTGAGAAACAAAATGAACCTTGGGACTGATGAAACCGTTGATAAAGGGGCGAAACGATAAGGAGATTTCGTTTTAGGTTTTCGTTTTTGGAAACACCGTGACCATGCACTTAACGCGCGGTGGGTTGAAGCTCCAAAGCGCTGCTACTTGGTTTGGTCGCGCGGTGCCACCACAGAATTAAGATGACCAGAAAGAAGCTTTAGGGTTCGTTTGAACAAAGAAGCTTTAGGGTTCGTTTTGAGTGAGAGGGATACAGGGGGTTTCAAGAGGGAGAGGGAAAAAAGGGGGGAGAGTGAAAATTTTAGAGCAAGATGCTTTGTTGACCGCCGCAGTATTCCAAACAACCGCCGCAGAGTAAAAAAAATTTCACTTTTCTGAATTAACCGCCGCAGAATGCCATAAAACTGCCGCAACTTATCGTTAATGGGAGGCGGTTAGCTGAACCGCCGCATAAACTGCCGTAGCTTTTGCATCGGGCGGTTTCTTTAGAACCATGTGAAATAACACTTGTTGCCCTGTTTCTTGTAGTGAATTATTTGTCACTTTATAATATCGAGAGAATATTAATTATATTTTTCTAACAATATCCTTGTTTATTTATATCTCAATTATCGTATACTCACTTCATCCCGTAACTTTGGTGGTTTAAGGGTTTTACACATAGACCAATGAATCATTTAATTGAAGTGTATTTTTACTAAAATAGCATTATTAATTGCTGCAGGGTCCAAAATAATCAATTAATTATTTGTGGGGTTGTGTCGATTTTCAATGTAAAAGACAATAAATATATGAAGGGTATACTTGGAAAAAAATGTGAATTATATCTTAGGTTTATAATAGACCCATTGTTTTGAAACAAAAAAGAATTGCTAAAACTACCAAAGTTATGGAATGGAGGGAGTATTAATTTACCATTCCACTTAACTCTCACTACAACAAAGGTATATTAGTCCAAATAAACTATTTAATCTTGAAATTAGGTGCAATCAATAATTTTTTAATATGTGTACATATCCTTGAACAATAAATAATGTGAGACGGAGTGAGTAGAAGGCAAGCTAATATCATTAGATGATGAACATATTTAAAGCTAGTCCTAATGGACCCGCGGTGCGGCTGACAGAATTGCGGCACAAACTCGCGATTGAGGCGAAGCTGTACTTTAGAGCTTCTAAATATCACGGCAAAAACTACACTGGGACGCGAGAATGGGATCTCAATCGCGGATCCAAACACGACTTTTTCCTACTGTACCACTACAGTAAAATTTATATACCAAACTACCATCCTTTTTTTATTATGTACCGATTTACCACACATTTTTTTCAAGTGAGAAGTCGTTGCTAGCAACCACGATACCTCAACGTAGTTTTAATTTTTTTCTTTCAAAATTCTAGTATAGAAGTCGCTCCTAGAAGAGGGGACTTCTCATGTATTAATTTTTATTTTTTAAAAATAGTAGGGAAGTCGCCCCTACTAAATGAGACTTCTCTACTTGTTTTTTTTGGGTATGAATTAGATGATTTTCGGCTAATTGTATAATTAATTTATTTAATCCAACCTAATTAATATAATTTATATGCTTTATTAATTTAAATTACTTAACTAATTTAATTAATTATTTCTACTTTATTTAAATAAATTTTATATTAAAACCAGTATATTAATAATACAATTACAGCAACACAATTTGACATTGATTAAAAATAACAAATACAAGTACAACAAGGGTGCAAACGCAAACGATAAAAAAAATTATTGTGATGGATTAGTTGCAGGATGGTGAGGACAATTTTTCTTGTTATGACCCTCATTCCGACACAGCCTACATCTCTTAGGGTGACGACTCTTTTCCCTTTGATCCATTTCAGTTCGAATGTAGGTAGATTGTGGACGACCTTTTGGATCTCTCTGCATCAAGGGATTGTGGCACACCTCAATCATTCACACCAACACACCAAGATGCTCCTCAAAATGACAACGCCTCTAGACACTCTATCGCGTCCAGCGACAATGATTTTATGAGCAATATGTTTGGTGTCAGCATGAATACACCAGATTCAGTTCGTTATATGAATCGATTGTACTCATTTGGTGTTCCATTGTTCCCTAACCAAGAGGGTGCTAGTTCTTCAACGGTAAATATTGTCGAATTAAGAGAACATCTGACGCTGCCTCCCGTAAATGTTGATTTAAATGAGGTTGTGTAGCAAGACGGGGAACACGCCGCCGTAGAGGAAGAACAACCAACTAGACATCGTCCACGCCGTATACTTCCTAGACGCGACTGACGACCTCCACGTTGTGGGACTCGACACCATTTAGGAAACTAATTTATTATTTATTTAGAATTGTTGTAATTTTTTTAATTAATTATAATGAATGTTTCAAATTACCATGTTGCTTATATTTTTTTTTTTCAATTGACCAAAAATAATGTAACTAATTTGATTAACAAATAACTTACATAAATTAATAACCCTAAAAATTATTTAAATAAATTAGTAATATAATTTATTTTTAATAAATAACTAATTTAATTTGTTAATTAATTTAAATTAATCAAGCATATAAATTACATTAATTAAGTTGGATTAAATAAATTAATTATACAATTAGCCGAAAATCATCTAATTCATACAAAAAAAAAGTAGAGAAGTCCCATTTAGTGGGGGCGACTTCTCTGCTATTTAAAAAAAAATTAATACATGAGAAGTCCCCTCTTCTAGGGGCGACTTCTATACTAGAATTTTGAGGGAAACAAAAATTAAAACTACATCGAGGTATCGTGGTTGGCAGTAACGACTTCTCACTTGAAAAAAAAGAGTGGTAGATTGGTACATAATAAAAAAAGAATGGTAGTTTGGTATATAAATTTTACTGTAGTGGTACAGTAGAAAAAAGCCTTCAAACCTATAAAGCCTGAATACGTAATACTATACGGGTACGATACAATACAGATACGAGGATACAGGAATTTTTTTAAATTTAGGATACAATACAGTCAGGATACGTTAACAATAAAAATTTATATATATGCAGAATATTTGCTAGAAAAGAGACATTGAATCAATAGTACTAGACCCAATATTTGAACCCTTTTCCCAGCTATTTTACAATTTTTTTTACAAACAGTACAACACAATAGGTAAGAATAAACAAGAGATACAATGTCTGAGCACCAGAACAATATTTTTGCAAGAGTGAAGAAAAATCCTACAACACTGTCGTTGGAAAAAGAAAACCAGAGATGGAGAGACCCAAAACTGCCGACAGGATGGAGAGACCAAAACCGCCGTCGAAATTGAAAGAAATAGATCTATCGCAGGGATACGGGACTTGAGAAATATCCAAGGAGTATCGGAAAGTATCCTCAATAATAAATATTTAAAAAAAATAATAAAGATACTTTTAAAATACGTATCAAAAAGTATCCAAAAAATATCGGTATCCAATACAGGTACAACGCGAATACGTTATATGTTTTGGAGTATCTGGCTTCGCAGCTCTACACACATTTGATTTTCCGGCATGTATATCGAGACCAAATGAATTAATTTGGTTTTGTCAAAAATAAATAAATTTGAAAACTAAGAAGCGGAAGCGAAGGAAAGAGATACACATTATTACAGTGTCTGAAAGTGAGAGAGTAAGAGCACACCAATGGGTCCAGCAAAGACGACGGTGCGTGCGATCTCGCAAGAAGCATTCGATGAACTGGTGAAGGAAAACATCGACGACCTTGGAATGGAACCCGACGAGGCCCTCCAAGACGCCATCCAAACCCTCACTCTCCAAGGCGTCGATCTCTCAGGTCACCTAACACCACCCTATTTTCTTCTGTTTTACCGATTCCGTTTCTGATGTAAATTTCCGTTTCCAAACGACGCCGTTGCGTAGGTATCGTGACGAGCGTTCCGGGAGAGACCAACCCGGTAATAGAGTGCTTAGAAAGGTTGAGGCGGTTGGAGTCTGAAGCGGAGGCATTGGATGAGATGGTGGAAGTGTTGGATAACCTCAACGAGTTGTGTGGCGCTGGGAATGACAATGCAGCCATTGCCACCAAGAATGGCGGTGTCCAATTGGCTTGTTCTCTTTGTTCCAAGATAGTAACCCGTGCCGCTGGATCTCACACTGTCCTTCTTTCCGCTTTAAATGCTACGGCTTCGCTGCTTCACGGTCAGATCTTTGCATTGCTTCTTTCTCTTGCTCAAGTATATTCGTTGTGTTTTTAATCTAGGGAGCCTTTGTATAAATAACTCAATTATGCTATCATTCAATAAGCAAGCACTTATTATAGGAGAACTTATGTTATAAACACTTCAATTCAATTAGATGTTTGTATTCGTTTTTACTGTAAAAATAAATATTTGGGGAAGTAATTATGGTTGGGTAAACACCTTAATTAAACATTTATTGAATAAGCAATTGTCATATGAGTTATGTATAAGCTATTTCTATAATCAAATAAAAAATGTGGTTAAACTCTTTTCATATAAGTTGTTACCTGTTTTCATAAGCAATCTTGGAGAGCTCATTGAAATAAGGCGAAAACAACTTATGAAAATGTCGTAAGTTATTTCTATAAGCTCTTTCAAACACTCAAACAAGTGCTTATGCAAATTGATAAGAGCAAATAAGTTGTCATAAGCCAATCCAAACATATCCTTAGTGGGTGGGGAAGTTCACAGTTGTGTGGCTTCCTTTCCATTTTTGTCTATGGAGGGGAGTGTTTGGTGGTTTTTTGCGGTTTTTCATTCTGGCTTTGTTCTTATAAGCTCTCACAGTTTTTCCCTTCCTCTTTCAAAATATTTCTTTCTCTATACAAATGTCTTGCAGAATTTGTTACCTTTGTCTCTTAGCATCAGTTAAACCACTGCAATATTGGTACTTTCTCAAGCAATTTTTTTTGTTAAATGATTATGTGTCCTGTGTGATTATCATTATTGTATTAAAATGTCAGCTGAAATTTCAATTTAAGATTTGGACGGCAGACTGCTGGACCTTTGTGTGGCCTTAATAATGTTTTTGATTTGGTTGTTTAATAATCCTAAAATGCACTTTAGTATTGCATAAATTGTACTTATTTTTCCCCTATAATGTTTGTACCCCTGTTGCTGCAGATGTTCAAAGTACGGGAACATTTCAGAACAGTAATGGACCAAGGATTATAGTTGGTATCTTAAACGATAACAAGCAAAACATAGATATCTTAAATAGTGGCTTTCGTGTTGTGGCTTCAGCTGCAACTGGTGATGAGATTGTCAAGGAGTCATTCATGGAGTTGAAAGTTGATGAGCTAATTATGGAGATAATGTCCATACATAAGAATGCTGGCATTCAAAGTTTATATGATGCTATTCGTGTACTTTTGACACCTGATGACAATCGAGTTGTGGCTTCTCAAGTAAGTTAAAGCTGCTTGAATGTGCACGTGGTCTTATAAATTGAAGAAATCAAGTGTCATGCATACACACATAGAGAAGAAAAAGATGTGAAGTGGACTTTATTTGATGAATAGGAGGGTCTTCCGAATTTTTTATAAAATTGCCATCAGTTCAGTTATGTGTACATCATGACTTAAAACCATCCAATACATTCCATTTTCAGGTATATGGATATGCACGGAAATTCGCTAAGATTGGAATTACAGAAGCCCTTGTGGATTCTTTGCGCACAGGACTTGGCTCACCTGACCTAGTTTCGGCATGCATCTCTTTAAAGGTCATTGCAGTAAATGTAAGTGAAGTGAAATCTAATCCTACATCCAGAATTACCATATTGATTTTGTATTCAAAATTCAATGGAAAATAACCATTGGATAAAAAATAGTTTAGTTGTATAGTTTTTGGTAATATTTATGGTGACAGGTCCTACACAAAATATTGCTGTCATCCTTGATTCTTGTCTTAGAATAGCCACTGAAAGCCCAAAAGCTTTTATGCTCTGTCTCTCTCTGTATGATGCCAAATGTTGAGTTACTGCAATGGTTGCCATTCCTTTTCTTGAGTCAGAGGACCTTGGCTGCAACTTTCTGAAGGAATCCTTTAAGATTTCCTTCTTCATGAAGAAACTGGTTGACAATGCAAGTGGACATATTAATCGAAAAAAAATTAATGAAAAAAAAAATTAGGGTCAGTGGTGGGTGATTCTTGCCTGTGCATCTTAATTAATATAGGACAATGACTTGCAGTTTTCAAGATTTGTCAATGGGGATGGCTTGAACTCAAGCTTTGTTCTTTTCTCACCCTTAGATTTTTAATGTTTTTTAACATTTAGATTTGGCATGTTGCGTCATGCTTGTTAACATCATCAAATTGAAACACTTAAACAAGCATACATTGTCTTGTGTTATCTCTGTGGAGTATTTATATCTGTGTTGCAGGACGAAATATGTAAATCCATTGCTGATAATGGTGGTATTGATGTAGTACTCAAATGTATAGATGACAGTGGTGAACAAGGCAACAAAGTTGTGGCCAAAGTTTGTTGCTCATTACTTTCAAAGGTATGGGCTGAAAATGCTTCTCTAGAAAAGCCGCTTTGGTCTTTTATAGTTATCATTTATTTTTTTAATAATTTCTAAGAAAATAATAGTGTTTTCCACAGCCAATGGTTGTTTGAAGCGATTGAGTTCTCTCTTTTTTAGCCGTTTTAATGGTTATTGTGATATTGTTTGACCCTTTCTTCTTGAGCCGAAAGTTTTCCTTGAGTATTTATATTTCGTGTGTCTTAAAATTTTTATCACCAGTACCTGAATATGATTTGTGTCCTATTCCTTGCATCTTTTTTTTTTATTTCCATTTAAAATAAAAAAATGTATATTATTATTACCCATTTTTTGGGGAATATATAGGCATAGCTGATGAAAATTTGCTAAGCTTCCATAAAAGTTAGAGTAAGAAGTGAATTATTTCATATATTTACGGTCCAACCAACCACAATTACCTTTCTCGTGACTAGAATTCTAAGGTTCAAACACAGGCTATCCTCCAACACATTGTTTGCCTTAGCCTGACACTATTTTCACTTTAAATATGTAGTAGGATGATTTTTTTTTTTTCTTTTACACTTTCTTGAGTTGAATAACTCCTTTATATGTTTAACTGATCAGTTAGCAGGAAGTGACGCAAACAAGAGCGCAATTGTTGGGAAAGGGGGTATGGATAAGCTAATCAAACTTTCAGCCAGATATGCTGATGACCCTTCTGTTTTGCAAGAGGTGAGAACCTGCAATTTCTGTTTAGGGAGCCTGCGTAAATAGTTCCAATCACCAGTCTTAAATATCCTACTCCAAATATAGTCATTTCCATTGGCAGATTGATTTCATGATAATTTTATCTACTGATTTATTCTTCCATTTTAGGATTGCTATTTGGCTTTATTAGTCTAAAATATGGGCATCGATTAATTTGGCAGTTGCTTTTAAAATGTGAAAAAGCTGTATCAGGATTTACTTTGTAGTTCAACTGGGTCGATATACTCAGTGTTATCAAATTTCACCTCTGTATTGTTTTCAGTGTTACGAAAAAGTGGCCATGGCGGATGGCGGTGGCAGATTTTTTGCCAACTGCCATCGCCAATTTGTGAAGGGCAGCTGCCGTGAAAGCGCCATAGGCCTCAATGATGTGTAAAAATTGTGGATTTTGGCGTTTTGCTATTGTCCGCCATCCGCATTCGACAACACTGGATATACTTGATCAAGTTATGGGTGCCAATCCAACACTTTAACAAAATTCAGGTTTCAGGCTATACACAATAACAACGACAATCAAGTTGTATCTCACTAAATTCAGACTATGATAGAGAAGGCCATATTCTATACATTCTAGTTTCTAATGGTATAACTGGACCGAAAACAATATTTGGAAAGTCTGGTTCTGATGATGAGACTAAGTAGCCTAACTATTTGTGTTATTTTGACTATACAGTGTATAACTAATTAGTGTTAATGTATCGTTTTTTGGTAGATCTTGTAGATTGTCAGCATAAGATTTGCAAGTTTATGAATTAGTTGTTTTACAAGTTTGTTTCTATTCAACATTATGTTATTGTATTTAATTACCTTATTATGTTATATTTGAATTTAGTTAAATAGTTTTGTTTGTAATGTTTTACAATTTAGAATAGGATTTGGATGATCTTTGAATATTTTCTCAATTGAGTCATATGTTGTGATATTAATTAATGGTTTTTTTATTGATTATACACTGTTAATGTTAGTATTGTAATAGTCTTAATGTTTTATTGTTTCGTGGAAAAAATGTACTAGGAAAGACCATATTCAAGTTAACTAAAATGCAGGTGGTGGGTTCGAGTATGGGTATACACGTACCTAACTGGTACTGGTATGAGTATTAAAATTGTTATCCAAGTGGGTATGAGTCTGGATATAAGTAAATTTTTAAAATACAGTGTATAGGGATGAGTAATATTGTATGTCATCGAGACCTATCCATTGTCATCATTATATCCTACACATAATTTTATCTATAAAATTCCTGATATACTTGTTTTCCTTTCAGTTGTATCTGTGCATCTTATATGTTTTTATTTTATTGGTTTTATTTGTGGAACAGATCATGTCTATTATTTCTGTGCTTTCGCTTAGATCCCCGGAAAATGCAGCCCGTGCCATTGAAGCTGGTGCGGGTGACCTTGCTATTCAAGCCATGCAGAACTTTCCTGCAGCACACCAAATGCAAAGAAACTCCTGTCTTATGATCAGAAATCTAGTCGTGAGAAACCCAGAGAACAGGCAAGTTTGTTATGTGTGAAGTTTACAATGCAAGATGTTTAATCATACAGTGCTAGGCTTTTTTCCCGTGTTTTTCTCTCCCCTTCTTTTGTAGTTTTTCCTTGCCTTACGTAATTTATAAGGCGAGTGTAGCTTAGCTAGATACCGAAGATTCACAATCCTGTTACCTCGTAATGATTGCCCGCTTACACACTTTTTATTGGACAGAATTATTCTGCTTAATAATGGAATTGAGAAATACATAAGGAAGGCAAAGCAAACACATGTCAGCTGTAAGGATGCTGCTACAGATGCCCTGAGGGATTTGGGGCTCGATAGTTACAACTTGTAGCTGATAATTTTTTTCATCACCTCTATTGTTTTCAGTGTTATCAAATTTCCCCTCTGTATTGTTTTCAGTGTTATTAAAAAGCAGTCATGGCGGATGGCGGTGGCGGTTTTTTGCCAACTGCCATGACCAATTTGTGAAGGGCAGCCGCCTCCAAGTCGCCATAGGCCGCAATGATGTCTAAAAATTGTGGAATTTTGGCCTTTCGTGGCTGCCATCTGCATATGATAACGTTGATTGTTTTTCTGTGGAACATTGTCAATATTATTTTGTACAAAACTTATATGCTGTTCCATAGGTCCTGTTTTTACTGTTATCCAACCAAAATCCAACACGTGGACATTTCCCTTTAAACGAGTTAACGCATCACATTTCCATTAATCGCCTCCACTTTCTCTGCACCCTATATTTCATTGAGTTATCGCCGACAACCACTGCACATATTATATCAGACAGCATAATGAAAAAAAAATTAAGAGAATAAAATTGAAAGGCGTAAAAAGTTATCGTGTTTGGTTGTCATTAAAATAATAAAAGATTGAAAAGTCATAATCTTCACTTATAGGAGGTGCAATCAAGATACACTTATAGGAGGTGCAATCAAGATATACTGCCATTGCAGAATTACAGATTTTATTTTTTATTTTTTTAAAAATGCCATTACAGAGATGAGAGAACTAGCCGTTCAAAGCTTTGATTGAGGGATCCTCGAATTCCACCTCAGTATTTCTGGAAAAATTAACCCGAGACAATCATAATTATAATTGTGGTTAAAAAATCAAGAGAGTGGGGTGGCGTCTCCACCGTGAATGTATGGTCGCGTGCAACGCTGCTGTGCTAGTATTTTCGGTAGCCTGAACCAGTGCCACAGTGCCTCATCGTGGGCAATACACTTCCCTGCTCCCATGGCTGCAAAATGGCGTGTTTTCAATGCGAAACCACTGTGGGTCTCACCGGAAACGACCATGACATGTACTGTGTCTTGCTGTCTCGGAACTGCGTGGCCACGCTTGCCTGCCTGCCACTCCAATGTGTGACTGCTCCGTCATCCGGTTTTGCTTGCGCTGCTGCGCGCAACTTCGTCTGGTCGTGTGCGTATCTTCAATGGGTCTAGGTTGCGTAAAAAAGCCATTGCAAAAGATGCACTGGTTCTATTCAAAAGGAATGAGAGGCTTGGGAAAACAGGGGGTATAGGCGTTATCTCATTTTATGGGATCTAAACAAATATTACTGGTGTTGCATTCTGATTGGCCAATAGTAAAAACAGAATATATGAAATAGGATGTAAGTTTTGTCCTATTATTTTGTTTCTAAAGAAAATACTAGTGTATGAAATCGAAGCCTTTAATCCCCCACCCTGTTCTGTAAGGGTTTGTGGCGGCCGTCCTTGGGTTTTTCTAGTCTCTATCCGATCGTGTGTTGGTTCTCTACCTAGTTTCTTCTAGCTTGCTCCCGGTTTCTCCCGATGGTTTCTCTGTGTGTGACGGAGGTCATGGATCGATGGAAAGATGTGAAACTCTCCAATGAAGAAGAAGGCGTCACTGTTGAAGAAGAAGTAGTAGCAGGAGAGGAGGTGTTCAAGAGGACGTTGGCGGGGAAGCTGTGGTCAGATAGCCCTTTCAATATCAGGGCTTTCAAGAGCACGATGGTACAAGCTTGGCGGCTCAAGAATCATGTAGAGGTTCAGGAACTCAGCAAAAATTTGTTCCTTTTTCAGTTCACCACGAAGCGGGATGTAGATGCAGTCCTCCGAAATGGTCCTTGGAGCTTTGATAGAAACCTCCTAATCCTGGAAAGGGTCTCAGGTCGGGAGCAACCCTCTGACCTTGAGATGCATTTCAGATCCTTTTGGTGAGGATTTATGACCTCCCTTTGAACATAAGGTCAGAAGCCATGGCTAAAAAGCTTGGTGACATTGTTGGGACCTTCGAAGAAGCAGACCAGAGAGATGGGCACCGGTTGGGATGTTTTCTGAGGGTTAAAGTATCTCTCGACCTCAGGAAACCTTTGAAGCGTGGAACCGTGGTCCGCTATCAAGGAAAGAGCTTGCGCGTCTACTTCAGGTATGACAGACTTGCTACCTTTTGCTTTGTTTGTGGAAGAATAGGACATCAACTGAAAGATTGTGAAGAAAGTGGTGACCAAGGAGAGGAGGGATATAAGGAAGTGGAAGAGAAAGAACACTCCTTTGGACCTTGGCTGAGGGCATCCCCTCTGCCCAGAGTCACTGAGGAGCAGAAAAAAGAAATTAGTTCTGGGACTTGCAGTAGAAATCTGTTTACAAGCTCGAGACAGAGCACATGCAACAGTTCTGAAAAAGGAAAGGATGTGGAGGTTGAGGTAGAGCAAAGGGTGAGTAAGGTGAGCCAAGGAAGTTCCGAGATAATTGGCACTGAAGCTGAGCGAGGAAACAACAATAGGGATGTTGATACAATGGCTGAATCTCTAGGGGCTGTGGTCCTGTCAAAAATGTTTGAGGTGGGGAAGGCAGACCCAAAAAGGGGTAGAGGGAAAAGAAAGAAGTGGACAAGACAAAAAGGGGGCAAGAAGACGACCCAATCACAAGCAAAGTCCCTAGTGAAGGAGTTAGGTAAAAGACAATTAGTAGATGCAGTTATCTCAAAAGGTTCCCCTGCAGTCCTTATTAAGGGGGGACAAGAAGAGGAAACAAGATATGGAGATGATGGAGAGCAGTGCACAGAAGATAGGGGTGGTGTTGGACAACCAACACCACCTAACCCAATGAAACTCTTAAGTTGGAACTACAGGGGGTTGGGGAATCCCCGTGCAGTCCAAGCCTTGTTGAGGCTCCTCCGTTTGGAAAACCCCAATATGGTCTTCTTAATGGAGACTAGATTAGAGGAGTTTGAGGTGGAAAGGATTAGACAGAGGACTGGTTTCAATTCCTGTTTGGTTGTTGATTGTAGAGGAATGGGTAAAGAGAGGGCAAGTGGAATTGCTCTTATGTGGAAGGAACAGATGAGTGTCTCTATCTCATCTTATACTTCTAATCACATTGCAGGTTCTTTTGAGGATGGGGAGGATGGGCAGCCTTGCTTTTTTTTCCCTGGTATTTATCAAAACAAAAGGAAAACTCAGCTTATCCAACATCTTGCACCTCAAATGGGGAGCAAGTGGGTCTGTTTTGGTGACTTCAATGATATTTTTGCTGCTAATGAGAAGATTGGGGGGGTCAAACCGTAGCCAGGCTCAACTTCTGTTGGGTAGGCAAGCTATTGAACTATGTGGTTTTACTGATTTGGGTTATGAAGGGTACCCTTATACTTGGTCTAATGGGTGACAAGGTAGTGAAAACATCCAGTGCAGGTTGGATAGAGATTTAGGGAATGAAGGTTTCATTAACAGGTTCTCTCCTGTTAAAGTGACCCATCTCTTTAGATTCCATTCGGACCATGCCGCCATATTGATTGAGTTGGAAGCATATTCACAGAGAAGTAGACGAAGAAGGAAACACATTTTCAGGTTTGAAGCTTGCTGGACAACAATTGCAAAATGTGAAGATGAGATTAAGCATAGTTGGGCAAACTCCAGCCCACTGAAGGGTGTTGTAATGACATTGAGTCCATGCTGGCCAAATTTTGGTGGGGATCTAAAGATGGAGAAAGAAAACTTCACTGGGTGGGTTGGGAGAGAATGTCTAAAGCAAAAAACAAAGGTGGGATGGGATTTAGAGGATTTAGTGATTTCAACAAAGCTTTGCTTGGAAAACACTGTTAGAGGCTGCTGAATGGGAACAATCTTTGATGGGAAAGGCCTTCAAAAGCTGATATCATCCCCGAGGGCCCTTTTTAGAAGCCACTGCCAGGTACCTTCCTAGTTATGCCTGGAAAAGTGTGATGAGTGTAAGAAATCTAATGCTGAAAGGGGCTAGATGGAGAGTTGGAGACGGAAACTCGGTCAAAATTTACCAGGATAATTGGCTCCCAAATCAGGGTGGTTTTAAGGCCCTAAGCTCAGTTAGCAACTTGAATCCTGAAGCAACAGTGAGTGAACTGATTGACCAAGACACAAGGCAGTGGAAAAGGGACTTAATATTCTCTTGTTTCAATGCTTTCGAGGCTACTCAGATTGTTAGCATTCCCCTTTCCTTTATACTTGATGAAGACAAGCTGATTTGGCATGGAGAAAAGGATGGAATCTACTCTATTCGGCCAGCTTATCATTTGTTAGGAGCAGAGAAAAATAGAAATCTTCCCAGCTCATCAAATCCAACCTCAAGCAGCCTGTAGAAAGAGGTGTGGCACTCCCCAGTTCCTAATAAAATCAGAAATGTTTTGTGGAGATTGGCAAAGGATATCCTTCCCACCCGAGGTAATCTAAGTAAAAAAGGTTTACAAATTGATATGATTTGTCCTATGTGTCACTTACATATTAAATCATCTCATCATTTGTTTATGAATTGTAACATTGCCAAACTGGTTTGGTTCTCTTCCTCTCTTGGAATTCATGTCCCTATCCATCTTGATTTAAACCATTGGCTCCTTAAATGGCTGACTTGCAAAGAAAAAAAAAGGATCCCAAATTTTCTGCACAACCTTGTGGAAAATGTGGCAGGCTAGAAACAGTGCAATCTTCCAGAACCATGAAGTACAACCTGAAGAAATTGCTAGGAAAGCTCTAGAGTTTGTAGAAGAGTATAACCAAGCCAACCCAAGGAAGAATTCCAAAGAGCAGCTGCTGCAAAGCTTTGAGACAGCCAACTCCAATGATGAATGCAGAATTGTGCAAGTTGATGCAGGCTGCTACCCAAATGGGATCACTGCTTGGGGCTGTGTAATGAAACATCAAAATGGCCGTGTGATTCTAGCAGCAAGCAAGAGAGAAAAATAGCCACTGACCCAATACTAGCTGAAGCCTTAGGGATCCGATGGAGTCTTCAACTGATTCAACAATAACAGCTCAAAAATGTTGTAATTCTTTCTGATGCTCTGGCTGTTGTAGATTGTATTTTAGACAAAGCTGTGATTGCTGCTATTGCCCCTGTGATTGATGATTGTAAAGTTATGCTTAGTGGGCTGGAAAATTTCTCTGTCAGTTATATAGGTAGACACCTAAATGTAGAGGCTCACAATCTTGTAGGAATAGCAAGAAATGTTGGCTCAAGGACTTGGTTGGGGCATGTCCCACCCTTTGATGTTGGTACTAGTTGTAATGACTCCTTAATTATCTAATGAAGATGTCTGGTTTTCAAAAAAAAAAAAGAGAAAAAGAAAATACAAGTGTATGACTGCATATTTCAATCATCTATCTTCTCTACTAAAACATTGGATCTGCGGAATTCATTGTATTTGCTTATCGATCATATGGCTGCGTCAAAGATCAAATCTATTATCTCCTTAAAAAACTAGCAAGTTACCCGTGCGTGCACCTGAGTCTTATTCGTTTTTACGCTTTTGTGAAAACATCTTGTTCATAAACGAGTTGTTATATAAAGTCTATTTATAATATATTCATGTTTTGTTAAATTCAAATAAGCTTGAACATAAGAAATAAATGCATAAAATTGAAGTGTTCAAATATGATAAAATAAACTGACAACATGTAATGTTTTCTTGTAGGGGCTAAAAAGCAAAATTATCATTTATAAATAATAAAAATGTTTAAAAAATTGATGTTTTCAAATAAGATAAAATTACATTGACAACATGAATATTTTCCCATAGCGACTAAAAAGCAAAATTATCATTTATAAATAATAAAGATATATTTATAAAATTGATATGTGTTTAAAGACAACAGAATTACACCGACAATATGTAATGTTTTCCAGTAGAACTAAAAAATAAATAATTATTTATAAATTATAAAGACATTCATAAATTTGATATGTATTAAAAGACAATAAAATTATAACGACAATATGTAATGTCTTCCGGTAGGGATTAAAAAGTAAAATAATCATTTATAAATAATAAAGACATTTATAAATTTGATATGTGTTAAAAGATGATACAATTACAATGGCAACATGTAATGTTTCTCCGTAGGATTGAAAAACAAAATAATTATTTATAAATAATAAAGACATTTATAAATTTGATATGTTGTAAAAGACGAAAAAATTACAACAACAACATGTAATGTTTCTTGTAGGGACTAAAAAGAAAAATAATCATTTATAAATAATAAAGATATTTTTGGTCATTTAAAAAATAAATTAAAAATAAAAACTATTTTAAAATAATAATAAAATGAAACAAATAAAGAAAATTCATAGAACGAAAAATATTAAGAAAATAAAAAACAAAAAAAAAGTTGAGAAAATTATTAAAATAAAACACAAATTAAAAAAATAAAACAACATTAGGAAAAAGTATATATAAAATAAGAGTAAAAAATAGAAAAAATAAAAACATTAATAAAAATAAAAAAATAAAGAAACAACAAATATGCATAAAAAATTAAATACAAATTTAAAAAATAAAAAAAAATTTACAAATAAAAAAAATTAAGAAAACAAAAAAATAAGAAAAATAAATAAAAATAAAAAGAGAAAAAACCTAAAATAAAAAGTAAAAAAATATAATAAAAAATAATAAAATACTAAGGTTGGTGAGGGATTAACATGTGTCTCTTTAAAACTTAATTTCATTATTATAGTTAGATAGATAGATAGATTGATAAAATAGAAGATAGAATAGATTTAACTACTATAATAAACATGTGGTAACAAATAACAACTTATTCACCCGAAATTTTTTTCACTCAAAATGTTTGTCCAAGCTTTTTTAGTGGATCTGGCTCCTCTAAAGTGAATAATTCACTTTAGAGAGTAAAATAAATAATTTTAACTATTGATAAAAAAATTAAGTGTTTGTATTAACTATACATTGATTTTTCTCATAAACGAAATTAACTTTCGAGCAAAATCCATTTTTCGGGGAGTGTGTGATGTGTGACCCGTGCTTTTCGGGCGGGTATATTTGGCTAGTAGTGATAAGTCGTGGATTTCATTTATTACATGTATATCATATCGCATCCTCTTTATTGCTAGCATACGGCACTTCAATTATTCAAGTGGAAATGAGATGAAATCTCCGGTCAAAAAAACAAAGTGGAAAGGAAATCTTGATGTTTATCATTTTATTCCCAAACAAAAAATAGTAGATATATATCGTGTTCGGAATCTTCGGACATTTAATAGGATATATGAATCTCTTCTTTTCTTTCACTAAACGAAAATCATTTGTCCCATACTGTTGGTTGTTTTGACAATTTCAGCGATATAGAGACTCTGGGATCGGAGTTCGAACCCTGATGTTGCCATTTAAACGCGTGTGTGTTTGTTGTTTACCATTTCTACTAGCTGATAAAAAAAACGAAAATCATTTAGAAAGTAACGTCAAATTTTATACAGTGGTTTAGAATTAACGAAGGAAAATCATCTTGAAGCGGTAAAGCCGAATGGCAATAGAAAATGAAAAATGAAAGAAACAAAATGCTATAATTATTTTGAAGTGGTATGGTGATCAATGAGTCAAATAAAGGTACAACATCATAGGTAATTAAATAAGATGTTAGTTTAATTTCATAAAGTAAATAGTTCATAAGAATTAATAGATGATTTGTTTTAAAGTATCCCCCTTATATAGCTTTGGTCCTTTAAAGGGTATATATAAAATTTCACCAAAATAAATGAGTATATATAAATTAGTCTTTGATCCAGAGTGGCCCAAGACCCACTCCGCAATGGGCTGATCCGAACTGACCTAGGCAGCTATGCCGAGACAATACTAACTCGAAGTGGCCTAAGGCCCACTTCGCTATAACCGACCTGACCCGGGAGATCTACACTCGGGGTAATAAACCCTAAAGACTCCACTCGCCACGGCGCGAAACCCTAGAACGCAAGCATTGCGGCGCTAGATCTAAAATGACCTCCTGACCACACAAACCCTAGAAGCTACATCGACCGTTGGATGCATCCAACGGCCGACAATCTATCCATGGTTACCAGGGAGCACCCACACGTCAACACCCTGACCTCACTTATAAAAGGTCTATGACCTCAGTAACAAAGGTACGCACTGTTCATTTCATACCTCACCTTATTCCATACTGACTTAAGCATCAGAGTGTGTGTAGGTACACCCCCCACCGTCATCTCCGCCGTGCTTCGCCGTTCGTGACTAGACTCCGGCAACCTCTGAGATCCACTTTGGATCATTGGCGCCGTCTGTGGGAACGTTTCTAGTTCTTCTCTTAACTTGAATCTTCCGATTCACCATGGCCGGATCCAAACAAACCATTCTCATGCTGAACACGACTCGCATGCCTACGTCCACTGATGTTCCCGACCAAGGCAACGACATTCCTGTCGCCGTTGAAGACGAGTCTCAGTCCGAGCCCCACGGAGAGACCGTTCCCGTCACCGAACTAAACGCCATTCCGGCTCCCGAACCGTCCGTAACTCTGATGACCACTGCCGCCGTTAACGAGCTCCTCAGCCTTGTTCGGCATCAAACAGAGACCATAGCGGTGCGGAACCTCCGCCTCATCCACATCGAGGACCGATAGAACTATTTGTCAGGGAAGGTGGATGCTTACTGTCGAGCCCTGCAGCGAACCCCTCCGGGCCAGTCAGGGGCTTCCGAAGAACAAGACCCAACAGGAAGTAGATCTGAGGGCCGCCAAGTTTCTAGCCCTAGATCTGCTGACCGGTCTTCCCCGGGTACTAGGCATCGCTCGCCGTCCAGGTCATGGACTCGTCACCGATCCGCTGACTGCTTCCCTCCTTGACGTCGTTCCCCGGGGGGCTAGCACCAGGAGAAATCCGGAACCGACAAATCGAAGTATTGTCGGTTCCATAAGAGTGCGGGCACAACACTGACAAATGCGTTCAACTGAAGGACGCTATTGAAACCCTCATTCAGAGGGAGAAACTATAGAAGTACACAAAGCCGAGGTCGGGCGAAGGACGGGCCTGATCCCGATCACCCCGACCTAAGCGCGACCAAAACACTGCGGTAACTCAAACAGAGAGTCAGGCTCAACAGGCTGACAAGGAATAAGCTAAACCCACACCTGTGGCCTTAGTAATTTCTGGTGGCTTGACAGATCGAGGTGGAGATTCCATCAATCTACCAAAAGGAAGCTGCGAGAAGCAATGTCCATCAATGCTGTCTACCCACCCACTAACCGACCAAGTTCCAGCCGACCACCCTTAGCGTTTTATGATGAAGACCTGCTGAATGGTAACTCGAACTACCAAATTCTCTTGTTGATTTGCGCATATATGGCCAACTTCGACGTAACAAGAATCTTGGTTGACCAAGGAAGCTCGACTGACATAATGTATTTTGATCTTTTCAAGACTTTGAAGTTAGCTAAAAAGGACATGATTCCCTATCACGGCTCCGATCTCCAGGGTTTCAATGGTTCCACAACCAAACCCTTGGGTATATCGAACTGATGGTGATGTTCGGCGACAAGCCCGAAACAAAAGCCATCAAGGTTTAATTCATCGTCCTTCCCTGCCCTTCCATCTACAACTGCATCCTCGACCGGCCTACCTTGGGAGAGCTGGGAGCAGTGACTTCCACTGTTCACCTCAAGATGAGTTTCCACTCACCCGAACGGAAAATAATCACGATCCCTGGCGATCTCGAGGCAGCTAGAAGGTGTTACCTGCTGTCTATTAAGGGACAGGAAAGCAAACCGGCCCCGCGAAAAAAGAACCCCGGATCTGTCGATGTCAATCTTGCAGACTTCGATGCCAGAATTGAGCCTGAAGACGAGATCAAAGAGGAGATTGACCTTGTCACAAAAGAGCTCCAAAAGAAGATAAAGTTACCCATCCTTGATAGGGAATTTTTGAAAATGCAACTAGGGGAAGATCCGAAGAAAACTGTTTAGATCAGCATCAACCTTCCCCCCAAGGTAAAGGAAGAGCTGATCAAGTGCCTCAGAGCCAACACCGACCTCTTCGCATAGACTGCAGTCGACATGCCAGGGATTGCTCCCGACATCATGTCCCATCGTCTCGCCCTGGATCCATCTGTGAAGTAGGTGGCGCAGAGGAGGAGGAAGCAATCTCCAGAAAAGGCTGAAGCTGCTAGGAAAGCTGTTAGTGATTTAATTAAAGCTGATTTTGTAAGAGAGGTCAAGTACACAACTTAGCTCTCAAATGTTGTTCTTGTTAAGAAAGCTAATGGAAAATGGAGAATGTGCGTTGATTATACCGATCTCAATAAGGCTTGTCCTAAGGACGCCTATCCCCTCCCCAATATCGACAAGCTCGTGGATAACTCTTCAGGTTTTCGATTATTGTCCTTTATGGACGCGTACTCTGGATACAACCAAATACTAATGAACCCTGCCGACCAAGAAAAAACCGCGTTTATGACCGACAACGGCAACTATTGCTACAAAGTAATGCCATTCGGTCTCAAAAACACCGGGGCAACTTACCAACGCATGATGAACAAGGTCTTCAAGGACCAGATCGGAAACGTACTCGAAGTCTACATGGACGATATGATTGTCAATTCAGCCGACGAGCTAAATCATGTCGCAGATCTATCGATCAGGCCCGACGATACAATATGAGGCTTAACTCAGAAAAATGCAACTTCGGCGTCAAAACGAGCAAGTTCCTGGGGTTTTATTTAATGGAGCGGGGCATCGAGGCTAAGCCGGATAAGTGCCGCGCCATCACCGAGATGCGACAACTAAAGTTGAAGAAGGACATCCAACAACTGATAGGGATGATAGGCACCTTAACCAGATTCATTTCCAAGTCAGCCCAGAGAGTACTTCCTTTCTTCAAATAGCTAAAGAAGGGGGTACAGTTCGAATGGACTTCAGAATGCGAAGAAGCTTTCACGAAGTTAAAAGAAACACTATCAACTCCGCCAGTTTTGATAAGGCCCTATGCCGGTGAGACCCTATACTTATATTTGGCAGTCACTGAGGAGGCCCTAAGTGTTGTTCTGATTAGGGAAACAGATAACGGGCAAAGGCCGGTTTACTTCATTTGTAAAACACTCCAGGGTCCCGAACTCCGATATCAGAAGATCGAAAAGGTTGCCCTAGCACTAGTCATCGCAGTAATAAGACTACGTCAATACTTCTTGTCCCACTATATAGCAGTTCAGACTGACCAACTTATCAAACAAGTCCTACACCTGCCCGATCTCACAGGACGGGTGTGACAACCACCCTTAAATTTAATGGAGCCGCCACCTATGTTTATTAAGGAAAACAGTAGGGAAAACCTTTTCATGAAAATAATTTGAAAAATAGTCTTTGAACCAAATATGAAGGGTTCGGGAGTTCATTACGCTTAAGGAAGGTGTTAGCACCCCTAAGACGCCTATAAAAATGGTACCCTTAATTGTTTGAAAATAATTGTTTGCCCATAAGTAATTTATTCCCCAAAAGTGAAATTTGTTTATTTTATTTCTACAAGTATACTTGCTGAAATGGAAACGAGACTCTATTTATGACTCTGTCCCGAACATATCAATTACCGACCATTTCCATTAATTAATAATACTGCTAATATTATAAAAGAGAGTCAAAAGAATTTTATTACTAATAGCTATTACTATTGATTATTTAGCATAATTAAAGGAATCAATCCCCCTAAATAAGTCTAATAAACCTAAAATTACCTTTTCTGTTATGTTAAATAAAAATAATAAAAGCAAAATTTTAATTACCTAGTCATTAACAGGTAAAAAGGATAAAAAAAATCTATTTAAAAGAAAGAATATTTTTTTACTTACAGAGCCAGACTAAAAGATAAAAATAAATTAAACAAATTAAAAAGTATTACTTATCTATCTAATTAAAAGAATATGTAAATAAAGAAGTAAAAATTCCCTATTTTGCTTTTATACCCCTCCTTAATAGAAAATTTGCACATTGGTCCCTATTTAGGATTTGGCCCCGTTGGAAGACCAAACCCTAAAACGTGTATATATGGAACAGAATTTCAAAGAAAAAAACCTTTTTTGCCTTTATGCCCCTCTTAACTACATATTTGCAAATTGATCCCTATTTAGGGTTTGGCCCAATTGGAAGGCCAAACCCTAAGCCTAACTCCAATTCTGAACCGTAAGTACGAACCTTAAACCACCAACAACACAACGATGACAATAACAACAACAGCAACAACAACGACAGCAGCAATAAACCAAATAATTACAAGAAATAAAAGAACAGAAATAAGAAACTGCAATGAAAATTCTTGATTTAAGTTTATGTTACAGAGGCATATTCAGAAAAGAAATAAAAGGGAAGAAGAGAAAACCTGGGTATTTAGCCTTTTCCCAGAAAATTACGCAGTAACAAAAGATGAGGAAAAAAAAAACCTAAGACTAAGAAGGTGTTTTTTTGAAGTGGCCTCACATGTATTTTGTTCTTCTTGTCTTTGCTTGCTCTGCCTCTCCTTCTCCTTGTGTTATTTTCTGGATCCGGTTCGCTCTCTCTTGCTCTCGTTGCCTCCTTTCGATTTTATAGGCTCCGGGCTTCTGTAAAAAGAAACAAAAATCAAAAAAAGAATAACAATAAAGAATTAAAAACGAGATGAAGAGAAATATGGAAAAGATAATCCCTGATTTGTAGAAATCACCACGTTTCACTCATGTCTAAAGCTTGAATCCGGTCCGAATCATGGAAGATTCAACTCGGTTGATTAAAAGAGGCAAGAATTCGGATTGAATCCTGAGGGAAAAGGGGAGATATGATTCGGTTTGATTGAGGAAAGATTGAGGCCGAGAAAAGGGGAGGGGTGCCGCGGCTGAATAGGTTAAGGTTTGGTGGTGGAAAAAAGATGTTGGCAGCCGTATTAGGGTTAGGTTTGAGGGAGTGAAGGAAGGAAGAAGGGAAAAGAGGATAAAGGGAAGTAGTGACGTTTGGCCTAGGGTTGGAAGGGAAAATGAAGAGGAGAGAAAAGAGAACGAGGGGATGGGGTTGGTCTTTGGCTAGGGTTTTGGGAGGGTTTTTTGATGGAAGAGGGAAGGAGGGAAGGGAGAGGGGATGGGGGCGCAGCGGCTAGGATGAAGGGATGGGGAAAGAGATGAGGTTGAAGAAGCGAGGGAAAGAAAGAGGAGAAGAGAAATGATGGGGCCGAGGCCGAGGAGAAAGGAGAGGGTGGGGACGAGTGAATTAGGGTTATGTTTAAGTTAGGTTTGGGTTGGGTTGCTGGGCTGCGTGGAGCTTGGGGAAGCTGGGCTGCGTGGAGTTTGGTGTTGGGCTGCGTGGAAGGAAAGAAAGCTGGGTTGCACAAATGAAGCGCGGGTGTAGAAATGAAGTGGAGTGCGAGAAGCAGGGAGGCGTGCAGAGGTGGTGAGCAGAGGTGGTGTATGGAGAAGAAAAAAGGGTGTGCGAGTAAAAGAGGGAAGCGCTGGGCTGCGTGGAAGCTGGGTGTTGGGCTTGGCAATGGCCAGTTTTTCTATTTGCACCACCATGATTGCAATTTGCAACCCTTTTTTATTTTTTCTTTTTCACTTCTTCTCTTTTCTTTTCTTTCTTTCCTTTTTCTTTTTCCATTTTTGCCTTTTTCTTCCTTTTTATTCCAAGACCAAAGATATTATTTACTATTATTACTACTACTAATTCAAAAAGTTTAAAATAAATAATAAAATAGAATAAAATAAAACAAAAAGGCCGGACAAAATTAGGGTACTACAACGGGTGATTAAGTGGTCCATAGAACTATCTGAATTCAACATTTCTCTCGAATCTCGGCAAGCAATCAAAGCTCAAAGCCTTGCCGACTTCATAGCAGAAATGACCTAGACATCAAAAGACTCGAGCACCAGATGGATCATCCACGTCGACGGGTCTTCAAATTTGAAAGGAAGTGGAGCAGGCCTAATCCTGGAAAATGCTGAAGGCTTGACGATCGAACTCTCTCTGAGTTTCTCCTTCGCTACTTCGAACAATCAGGCCGAATATGAGGCACGCATCGCCGGGCTAACGTTCACTCGCGACCTAGAGGCCTCCGAAGTCAGTCTTCGCCCTGACTCCCAACTAGTTGCCTCTCAGGTCAATGGGGAATATCAGGCAAAGGACCCCCTGCTACAAAAGTACCTGGCCATAGTCAAAGAATTAATGAGAAACTTCCAGAAAATAGAAGTCGTACATGTACCCCGAGAGTAGAACTTGAGATTCGATGTACTTTCTAAACTGGCAAGCACAAAAACGACGGGAAGTAATAGATCGGTCATTCAAGAAACCCTTTCCCAACCATGTATCATGGTCACGACGGGGACACAGAACGCACCAAAGATGCTCGATCACAACTTCCAACATGTCCTTATTAGCCCTTCAGTGTATACCATCACTGACTTCAGAGATTCATGGATGACACCAATTCTTAAATATATTTGCCAAGGCAAACTTTCGCTCGATGACAAGGCATCATCGAAAATTCGCCGCAAGGCATGCTCCTATTCCGTCATCAAAGATCGGTTCTATCGAACGGGTTTTTCAGCACCTCTTCTGAAATACCTTGACACAACTAAGGCCCAGTATGTACTTGCCGAAGTCCATGAGGGTGTCTGTGGTCATCACCTCGGAGGACGATCTTTGGCTAAGAAAATACTGCGAGCCGGTTACTATTAGCCCACAATGGAGGCGGACGCCATTGCCTATGTGAAGAAGTGCAAAAAATGACAAAAGCACGTCGATGTCCATAATGCTCCTCCCAATGAGATGACTGCTCTATCTTCCCCATGGCCTTTCGCTTGGTAGGCAATCGACCTCCTTGGGCCATTCCCTATGGCCCCAGGCCAAATCAAATATTTGGTTGTGGCAGTAGACTACTTCATGAAGTGGATCAAAACCGAACCAGTGGCAAAAATCACAACTTAAAACATGATCAAGTTCTTCAAGAAGCAGATCCTCACAAGATTCAACATTCCTGAAGTAATTGTGACTAACAATGGAACACAGTTCGTACATAAAGGATTCTAAAAAACCTTAGCCGACTTTGGCATAAAGCAGAGATTCACCTCGGTCAAGCATCTCCAAACAAATGGGCAAGTAGAAGCAGCAAACATAGTAATCTTAAGGGGGCTGAAAAAGAGACTCGATGATGCCAAAGGAAATTGGGCAGAAGAGCTCCCACAAGTACTGTGGGCATATCGAACCACGCCCCACTCCTCCACTGGAGAAACACCATTTCGGCTCACCTATGGATCCGAAGCAGTGACCCAGTCGAAGTTAGCGAACTGAGCTAGAGAACGCTACACCCACTTTGAACTTCTTCTAATCACCAATACCTAAGGGAGGAATTGGACCTCCTCGAGGAAAATAGGGAGCTAGCCTCCCTAAAAGAAGCTGATGTGAAACAAAGTGTGGCAGCAAGACACAATCAACGAGTCGTCCCACGTGAGTTCGAAAAAGGCGACCTAGTCCTAAGAAAAGCAGACGTCGGCCTCAAAAATGCAAGCCAAGGAAAGTTGGCACCAAATAGGGAAGGCCCATATCGGATCTTGTCGAATACCGACACTGGCGCCTACACCTTAGAAACATTGCAAAGCCAAGCAATTCCGCGGACATGGAACGTTGCGAAACTTAGAAAATATTATAGTAGAATGTTATGTAGTCCCATCATGAAAGGGAAACCCAACACTTGTAAAAAGTTGTTGGCATAATAAAACGAGTCTTCGACACTTACATGTTTTTGTTATCGCGATTTCATAAGGTTATAATAGCATCACTACATACGGTAGACGAGCAAATCCCGTTAATCGCGAGATTCGACAGGTCACACCGTTCCTCTATGAGAGCTCGAACTGACTTGGCTAGCCACCACGTCGGTCTATGGACATTCCCATAATAATGCCCACCCGAAGTTCGGGAACACACTAGAACTTCCGGGGTAGAGGGAAGGTTCCCTTGGTCGGGCTCCCTTCCCGAGCTGACGACAAAACAAATTAAATCAAAGCGTGAACTAACAAGTCACAAACATTAAACAATAAGATCCAAAGCAAATACAAGCAAATTGGCCAAGTCAAAATTTTTCATTCTGAAGTCACAAGTACAGGTGATCAACTACAAAGAAGCCAAAGTACAAAATGATCAAGGAACAATGTTACAATTGAAGAAGAAAAGCAAAGTACAAGTAAAGGAAATCAAGCATCAGCCAGATTGAGGGAAGGGCAGACAACGAGGACGACCCCCGTAGAGGCATGAACTATGTGGTTCCCTGAAACCATTCTAAGGTTTGTGGCCCTCTCTGTCCGAAGTGCCACACAAGGATTGAGAAACACCACCTGATTGATGCCATTTTCAAACTGCTCCGCTCCGATCTCCACCATTGTTTGATCGCTAGCATCCTTTGCGGCCAGAGCGGACTTGTAATCCCGATCTTTCTCCTCTAACGCCTTCTTTAGTTTGGCGACTTCGGAGCGGAAGGTATCCCACTACAACATAAAACGACATAAACAACACTTATTTTTTGCCTTCGCCAGCCCTTAAAAGCGCTGCCTAATCACCCGCTGGTGATTTTGTTTTGAAAAGACAACATTTGAGAAGCGCTGGCGATTTTGATAATAGCCAGTGCTTCTTTGAAAATGCGCTGTCTATCTTTTATAATAGACATCGCTTTTTCAAAGAAGCGCTGACTATTATCAAAAAATCGACAGCGCTTCTTTGAAAGAAGCGCTGACTATTTGTTATTATTATTATTTTTTACTGTTTTAGTATTATGTTACCGCATTTCGATTGCTAGAGACCGAGAACTATTCAAGCCGAGAACATTTTAAGGTTTAAAATGTATATGAACAATGAACTCAGAACATAAATATAAAAACAACTATGATATCAATTTATATTTAAAATGTTCAATATTGACATCCTAAAATAACATACATGTGTATATAACAAAACAATACTAACCAAACAAAGCCTCATATAGGCAACATCATATCACATACTACTACTATATATAAATACAACAACACAAATATCATACATGTAAAACAAACTTTCTTACCACGTAGGTGCACCGCTCTTCCTTTAATTCAAGAATTTGAGAATCAGAGTATGACTGGTAATTACAGTCGGGAAAGTACTGCGAAATGAAAAATAACTCATATTAGAATTAAATTGGAAGAATGGTGAAATGTAAGAGTAATCGAAGTAGAACAAATTGCATACCTCTTTTGGGACTTCCATTTGGTTGTGAACATTAATATTTTTAATATACTTCATAACATAGTACCCACAATCATTGCTGTTTGGTTGTTTGGGGCCCTATAAAATTAAAAATATTAAATCAATATAGATTTAATTTTTAAAATTAAATAATTGTATAAGTATTTTGATAATTACCTTTACAGTTATCCCGTTAAATGCTGTGGATGATTTGGAAAATCGAGACGGCCTGTGTAACATCCCAATTTTTATAAAAGTTATTTTATAGTTCCAGCTACTTGAAAATAAATTATAGAGATTGATCACTCAATGGTTTGTTAAAAGTACGAAGAACAACAAAGATTTATTGTAAACAATTTACTGTTTTAGTAATTAATTCAGATTAACAGACAGTGTAAACGTATACTATTTTTAATATGAATTAATCCCGAAAAATGTGAAAGATTGTTATTTGATTAAAGAAAATTATTTTATTGAAAGAGAAATAATTTTCAGGATTTAATAAATATTTTCAAGTCATAGTTTGATTTTTCATGGTTTAGTTATTGTATTAATTGTCTGTTTTATGTCATATTTAATATGACTATTATTTTAAAGGTTTTGTCTTGATAATTTTATTGTGTGATTAATTTCTATATGATAAGAGAAATTGAAATTAGTGATCCTCACTAATTTACAGTTTTTATTACGCTGCGAGAATTCTATCGAATTCTGCCGTAACTAGGCTATTGTGTGTGTTTCTAACTGAAACATGCCCAAACATGATTCAAATTTTATAAAATTTGAGATCTTAGCATTTTCAATATTTAGGATTTATTGTAATTTTTCAAGAATTTTTGGGTATCAGAAAATATTTAGTGTATTTTCTATGGCCAGAGACTGCCTAATTGCGACGTTTCGGTTCGCATTTCGAGAAAATGAGAAACATGGGTATTTTTCTTATGCCGCGAGGAACATTTGTAATTTTTGGGTGTGGGGTTATAATTAGAATTATTTTTGGGAGTTTTTAGTGTTAAAACCTAATATACGCCAGAACGTCGTGGCAATCTTGCTGAGCTAAAACGCTGTCAGCGAAACCCTGGGATATTTTGAGCAAATGGCTGCCACACATGGACCAATGGGAGGCTAGCCATGTGCTTGTAGCCTACAATTTTGAATGGAGGCTTTTGATTGGCTTAGGAGGTAATGAGTAGTTAGTTTGTTAAGTTAGTTTAGTTAGTTTGTAACTAGTTTGGTTAGCTTCCAACTAAATGAACAATTTTATTCCCACCTTGTCCTCATTATTTTCGTGGCCTTCTCCCTTGCCCAAGATCAGAACCATTTCATTTTCCATTATTGGAGAAATTGAGAAAAAAAATTGAAAGAGAAAGTGTTGGTTTTGAAGGATTTTGGAGTTAAAGTTTTCACCTTTGCTTCCTTCCTTCTCAATCCTTGTTCTATCAACTCTAATCTTCTTGGTAAGGATCCTAATCCCTTCTCCTTTCTCCATGGCTGCCATGGATGAGTTTTCATGGTATTTGTGTTGTTTCTCATGATTTTGGTTTTGATTCTTGAAGGAAAGTGATGTTTAAGCTTCAATCTTCCATCCTTTCTTCTTAATCCTTGGTCCATCACCTCCAAACTTCTTGGTAAGATTCATACCCATTCTTTTCTCTCTTGAGTTTCATGATATGGGTTTGGTTGGTTTTAGGAATTATTTTTGGGCAAAAGTGTTAGATTTTACTAGATATGCATGATTAGTCTTATAACCCTTTGTTTTCCTCCATGATTAAGCATGATTAGAGTATTTGAAAATTTGGGAACCCTAACCTTGAGACATGGCCGAACCTAGGGGCTGTTTTAAGCTTTGGTTTTGTTTGGTTTTTAGTGTTTTAGAGTTGATTCTTGATGGGTTATACTTGCTAAGTTTGGAAACTAGTCATATATGCATGTTTACAAAGTTTTGAAAAAAATAAATTTGGATTGTTGAGGGGCTGGAACCGTGGCCCATTGATATAGTTTTGATGATGTTTTTATTTGTTCTTAAGTGTATCAAAGTGATTTGGAAGTTGGTTTTTGATTAGGACTTTAAATCTATAAATATTTGTAAGTTTAAAGCTTTGAAAAATTGTTTGAAACAAAATGAATTTGGGGCTGTTTTGGGGCTTCCAAAACAGTGGCTTATGATTAAATTTTGGGTGAGTTCTAACTTGTTTTTAAGTGTATTAAAGTGGTAAATAAGTTTGGGTTTGATAAGAAGTTTTGATTGAATGAAGTTTGTAAGATTTTGATGTTAAAAGGTTTGAAAATTTGGAGTTGTATTGGAAGCTTTGAAACCGTGGCCTTCAAGAATGTTTTGTAACTTGTTCTTGACTTGCATTTATGCTTAAAAATAGTTGTAAAAGTGGTTGATGATTTGATTTGGCAAAACAATTCAAAGAAGCATGATTTTGAAAAAAGTTTTGGGTTATGTCTTAAGAATTGTTTTAAACTTGTAATGAATTTAATTCTAGAATTTTGTGACATGTTTTAGTGCTTTGAAAAATGGTTCAAAGTTGGCAAAACACTATTCATTTGGTAAAAACACTATTCCAATTGGTAAATTTTGGTTTAGCTATTTTTCTAAGTGTGTAGCTTTTGTAAAAGCTTGAAAACTTGCATGGTTTGAAATTGTTCCATCAGATATGACTAGGTGTGAACCAAATGGGATTAAGTGAGTAATTTTTAGGCCTTTTAGGACTTAAAACCGTGGCTTCCCTAGAGTCATAGGACTTGGGTTTTTGGTTCTAATTTTGTTAAGTTTGTGTTGTTAAGGTTCGTGCTTAGGGTACGCGCGAGGTGCGACTTGACGATGGTTTTGAATTTGGCTTGCTTGGATTGTTAAAGCGCCCAAGATAAGGGAAATTCTTATATAATGAGTTTGGGCTTTTCGCCTTGTGTGTTGTTTGTTTGATTGTTGATTGATTGTGTGGTAGTACTTGTAGTAGTACTATGTGCTGTTGAGATGTTGCAGCATGAACTGCTGTGTATTGATTTGGCCCTGTGTGGCAATACTGAATTGTATTGTGTGACTTAAATCATACTTGATTGATTTAATTGGACTTGAAATTGATGATAATATGTAGCTTGTTCTTGGCCCTGCGTGGCATTATGAGTTGTATTGTTTCCTTGAATCACTTTGGATTTCATTGGAACTTGGTGTTGGATTGGAGTATGAAAAATATTATTGTTGATAATGGATTAATTAACAATGCGTTGATCGACTGCTATTGGTTGACGATTTACATCGGTAAATCTGATGCGATTCCACAAGCCAAATTTTGATTTCGTAAACAAATTGTTAAGGGCATTTTGATTTAAAAGTAAGCGTGAGGGTTTTAGTACAACTAGCCAAAGCTTGCAAGGAAATTTCAATAGAATAATAGTGGAGAAAAGAACTTGAAATAAATAGTCCAATTTGCGAAAACGGTTGCGTTAAATAATGTGTCTAAGAAAATTCTGGCTAGGAAAGACTTGGTAATTAAGAGTGTTCGCACCACCTCTCTTTCCTGGGAATTCTTCCAGTGTGTTATTTAGCACAACAAAGATTTCAACGATTAGTGTTAAAAAGTATTTTCAGATACATAGGAGTGATATAAGAACTGAGAATGAGATTTCAAAGATCGAGTTTTTGAAAGAATAAGACATAGGGAACCTAGTGTTCCTATTGGGCATATGGGCCATGTGTCCTGTGCTGGGACTTAATGTCCTGTTTGCGTGCGCATTTTCTTGATTAAGGATTGGACCTAGTGTTCCGTATGGCGTGCCTAGTATCTTAACCTAAAAGTTGAGCCTAACGTTCCGCATTACGTGCCTAGAGTTCTGATCTAAGATTGGGACTAGCGTTCCGCAATTGAACACCCGGACCTTGTGTCCTGTGTTGAACTCTTAGTTAATTGAGACTTGGACACCCACTAAGTTGAGTGAGTGAGGGTTCGTCGATCCGTATTGATTAATTAAAACATTACTTAGGCGTTCACTACGGTGAACATGCCATATTGTTGAATTTATTTGGATATCACTTGGGCGTTCACTACGGTGAACCTGCCATATTGTTGAATTTGTTGGATATCATTCGGGCGTTCACTACGGTGAACATGCCATATTGTTGAATTTGTTGGATATCATTCAGGCGTTCACTACGGTGAGCATGCCATATTGTTGAATTTGTTTGGATGCGTACTAACCATTGAGCATCGACACTCGGAGCGTTTGATTGGTCTTGAATACTTCAAAAGATGAGTTATCATGTCACTCGTAGCGTTTGATTGGTCGTACAGACTTCAAAAGGCGAGTTGACACTGCATTGCCTAAGTAGAGGCACGCCAAAGTAGTGGCCAGCCAAAGTAGTGGCAAGCCTAACCAGAGGCTATTTTGTTCGGACGTTGGGAAAGTAGTCCCCGTCATACTGCTGACCTATTAAGGCTGCAGGTGTATACACAACTTGCCATACTGCATTGACATGCATAGCTAACCACATTTATGATATGTGATGAATTGTTTGATGAATTGGATATTGTGATGACTTGATCACTTATCTGTTGATAGATTTGCCTACTCACATGCAATAGTTTGATATTGTAGTGACTTGATTGTTGATCTATTGGTTGTTTTGGTTGCTCACATGCAATAGTTTGATATTGTAGTGACTTGATTGTTGATCTGTTGGTTGTTTTGGTTGCTCATATGCAATGCTTGATATACCATGATGATGCGTGCGGTCTATTAAGTATGTATATGTATATAAAAGCATGTTGTTGTATTATATATGTATATATTGTTTGCATGCGACATAGCCTATGATAAACTCGTGGACAAAGGATTTACCCTTGCACTGTTGTTGGATTGGATGTCCTTATGGATGTCACTTCCAGATGGAGTTTGGTAGCTGTTGCAGCTTCGTCTTTCCAGAAGCATTGAAGATTGAGCCAGCGAAGGAAGATTCCTCTGAGTACTTCGTGTTTGGTCTTGCTGAGCTGTTTCTCAGTAAGAGTTATAGTTGCTGGCCAACTTAGCTTAGGGTTTTGTATTTGTTGTTTTGTAATTACTCTTTTCAGAGAACCTCGCCTTGTGCGAAATGTATATGTTATGTGAAGTATTATTTTGTGATGCATTATACTCTGATAATTGCAAAAGTCTGAATTGGCATCATTTAGAAAACCGTAGTACTCTATGTCTCATTTTGAAAAGGGTTTCAAAGGAAAGAAAAAGAAAAAGAAAAATTTACTCCTATTTTTTCACTGCGAAATACATAAGAGTACTCTTTGACTGAAAGCATACAAGCATTAAATGTTTTCAGCATTTGATTGGGTTGCACAGTAGCACTCCAGAATCGGGGTGTTACAGCCTGGAACTTCCATCAAGTCATCGAAGAATTTGTACAGCCTTGAGTGCAAAAACAAACATCATTAATTTTGAATCATCAAAATTCAAAATTCGTAGCACACAAAATTCAAAATAAGCACAAATTAACACTGTATGTTAGATTCTTACTGGTCATACGTATCCTTCATTTTTTTACGGCAGCTCAAATTCTTTTGCAATGGATCTAAATAGTACACCGTGTTTGCATTGAGATTGATTGCTAATAATACCCAATGTTGCCTACAAAAAAGTTGAATAAGGAAATTCTAATTAGCAAGTCATCACATTTCTCACAAATTAATATATATATGATTAAATTAAATGACTCACCCTACATTACACGGTGACAGAAACAATGTCTCAGACTCAGGGTTTGCTAGTGCCAAGCGTTTAGATATATATGTTTTAGCCACGACAAGCTTGTCAAATGACAAATTTGTGCTCTCTGAGCACAAGAACACAAACCTCTGAGCCTGTCCTTCTGGGATCAATATCTCACAATACAAGTACCTTAAATTAAACGTATACAAATTAATGAATTAATAATAACTTCAATAATAATTTAGATGAAACAATGAAAAAACACGTATAGTTTAAAGTTAAATGTAGTACCTGATATATACAATAATAATAATCTGACTGATCCAAGCACCATAAGTAAAAGTTTCAGACAGTTCTTCCTTGGCACCGAGAGACAAGGGGAAATCTTCTGTATGCCCGAAAACTTCTCGAGGAATATTTACATTTAGGGTTGCTCCATCAACCAGATTAGCATTAGCATGGACTTGAAGAAAACTAAAAAAGGTTGTAACAGGAGATGTGGAAGGAGAAGGTTGAGAGTTGCTCTGATTCTTTACTGGAGATGTGACTGACCCTACTGTTTGCTGCTTCCCCTTGCCGTTAACCTTGTCCTTGGGTTTGGATTGTACGGGTACCTAAATATTTTGCATTAATTTCAGTAAGATATATAGTTAGTGACCACGTAATTTAATAATTAAATATATGATTATGAATCATGTTTATTAAAAAATAACACATCGCTTACTCTTACGAGTTGCTGCGGCCATGCCACAAAGGTACCTATTGCGTTTCCCACGTTGTTGATACCTATGTCCTCATGTGGAATTGGCAACGATGCTTCCGCCTTGTAAGCAATGTCAACTCTAACTTTTACATGACCGGGAGGTAATAGACGATTGTGCAACATAACACTTAAATCGGTGTAAGAAATGCCCTTACCAACCGGTCGAGATGAGCCAAGTAAAAACAAGGAACACTCTACGATGCCCTAAACCATGAATTAATAAACAAAATATTCGACTTGATAAATCAACGATGCAATACGTACAAGTAACGAGAACAATTTCTAATGCTCAATTACCTCAAATGACTTAAGAATGTATCTATCCATGGGTAAAGTATGCTTGTGTTCCTGCACCAGTTCCATTACCTCCACTAGTTCCTTAAGTAATCAAAATCCACAATAATATTAAATTAGAATATTTTTATACTTGAATTTGAATTTCTGACAAAATTTTGGCAGAGTCCCCTCTAAAATATGGACATTCCAAAATTTATCTAATACCTGTAATAACAAAAAATATCATATACCAGCTAGTACAAGTCACTATACAAGTCTACCAAATATGCAATTCACAAATAATTAATCTACCAAACAAGTCTTTGAAGTAATTTGATTTACCTTGTGTGACTTAAGAGTGCAACTATCTCTGGCGCTTTCTCTGGCGGTATCTTTGGTGCTAAGGTGCTGATCCATCTCTACTGGTCCCTTGTTCTGATGCATATTACTTTTCAATTCCTGGACCTCCCGAAAGAGATGGGCTACCATCGTTTTCAACTCTTCATTTTCATCTTTTCTAGCGCGCTTTGGTTTACCAAAAATAGCCATTTGAGAAATACCAAATCCCACGCCCCTTACACGACCAGAATACTCTCTGATCGGCTGTGTCATAGATTATTGTGATAGGCTCTCCTGAGACACACAAATATTATTAACAAAGATTGTAAAATATTATCACTATCATAAGAAAATTGCAAATAAAAATGTTAGTTAATCTATCATACTTACAATTTTATCAGCAACTTCCATAGTGGGGGGGTCCACAATCAGACCATCCTTATTGCGGCGGGTTTCTATCCACAAGAAATGGCGATCAATTAATGTTGATGTTACCTCTTCTCCAGTCATCTTCAGCTATACAAATTAACAAAGAAATTGAAATTAATCAGTGTTAATTAGGTTTAGGGTTATATATAATTTAGGGTTACTCTGCATACTATGTCTTCCTCAATGCTGGATACCCCATAGCCCCTCCTCTGTATGGGTAAGGAGGATTTGATGCTCTCTGCTGATTTGCGTTACTTGTGACAGATAAATGTGCTTAGGAACAAACATATAAGTATACAAGTATAGACATATACAAGTATACAAGTAGGGGCATATATAAGTATACCAAAAATTCAGGGTCTCTGGTGTGTTTTGCTACAAATTCTCTCCAAGCGTCCACTCCTATGACTAATTCATAATCCGGTGGAGGCTCATATCTAACATTGCCATTTTCATCTCTCAGCCAATTATTGGACAACCATGTTCGGAAATTTCGAAGAGATTTTTCGCCAATCTTAAGTATAATGTCCTTATGTATGTCATCAACATCAAATGTTTTCTGCAAATACATTAACAAGTACAATATAGTAGGGTAGGTATATTTACATAGTCATTTAAAAAATACAACTGATTGTGTATACCTATATCTCGCACCAAAGCTCCACCTTTAATCTATCCAAGACTGGATTATCTCTCTCCCTCCAATTACTAAAAGTAATTGGAAACTTCTGCCGCACTTGAGATCCAATGAAACTAATCAACTCTCTGCCATTTCTGCCTATGGGTTAACCTTTAACATTCCATTCAACCTATACAAATTAAGTGTACAACATTAGATAATAAATAGAAAAAATAACTAATTATATTAATTAGTAAGTAACTTACCACTGGTCTTTGTCCTCTACTCCTGCCTCGAATGAGATTCTTCTTGACAGTCGGTCCACGAGGACGATGCTTCACAGTTTGGGCCGCCGCAGCATCACTATCATGAGCATCAATTTCATGTCCGGGAGAAGCCATCTAGCTATCTGCAATCTACATACATGTTAATAGCTAATCCAATCCAATCAACCATAAGACACTTCAAAGTTCCAACTTTTAACAAAATTTTGGCAGAGTCTCCCCTAAAATATGGACATTCCAAAATATATCCAATCCAATCAAATTCCACAAATTATAAGGCCTACTAATTACAAGTTCTGTTCGGCATTAACATTGGTAGTTTCAACTAGTCAGATTTTACAACTGTTTCAACTAGAATCAAAATAAAATTAATTGAAGTCCAATCAATTTCAAATGATAAGATAGTCAAGTTTGCCATAGGTGATGGCAGAGCAGCTTTTCATGATAACATCATTAACAATTTAGATTGAGCTCACTCCCCACTCACAAATAAACAAAGAATATATCCATAGCCTGATTCAGGAGATCAACCAATATTTGCAAAAATATACCATGAAAGCAAATATGCTAAAGCCAGATTAATATATGCTCCAATAACAACCAAAGAAGGAATATTCTCACAGCAGGAAGTATCAGCAACAATTGCAGCAATTAGACTAATGACAAACTATTTAATTCTAAATCCTTTCTAATGGTTTGGTTTATAGTTTTCCTTGGCCTCCCTTTTTCTCTAACAATTAGACTATCCTCTACTTGATATTGGACTGTCCTCCCTTCTTATTAATGCTTCTACAAGTCTCCTCCACACATACTCAAATCACCTAAGATAAAATTGTACCATATGTTCTACAATAGATGCTACCCCAGCTATTTCTATAATGAACAAAATGGAACAAGGAAAAAAAAACACAAGTGCCAATTGCCAAACAAACAAATGTGTAAATGAATAACTTTTGCCAGTGCTGTTTGAATAACACTATAAAAAACTAACAAATATTATGAGAACAGCTATATTGTCATTAATAGAAAAGGGTTCAAGCCTTACCTTAAGAATATTTTCAAACAATTCAAACTGAAACTAATCATGACTTTAGAAACAAATTAAGAAACCTATTAGAATTTAATGTCATGAATTTATTGTAATAAGCCACTAGCATGCACACTGTCTTACATGTACCAAATTTGTGGTTAACTATTAGGTTGAGACTAAATACCAGCACCAATGTTGTTGTTGATTCTAATTATAATAGTCGTTGATTCTACTATGCAAGTCCAAACAACAACAACAACAAAAAAACAGAAAATACCAAGGTTCTGTCTGGCATCGGCGTGGAACGGCTCGAGCATTAGCGCCGATGGTTTAGAGCTTCACAATCGAAAGAGGAACGAGGAAGAGGGGCGATGGTGGAGAGGAGGACGAAGCACAAGGAAGAGGGGCTAGGCGGTGGTGGTCATCTTCGCGCACAAGGGACAATGAGAGTCATGGTTTCAGAGAGGAACAATGAGGGAGAGAAAGCTGAGAGAGCGGTGGTACCTTGGTTAAAGATGAAGACACGGCGTACAGAAATCGAAGAGAGCTAGCAGAGATGGTGATGGTACTGTGGTTGAAGACGGCGAGGAAGAGAAAATGAAGCTCCTCCGTGTTTTGTTTGCGAGAGAACGAGAGAATGAGAGCTAGCTGTTATGTTTGAGTAGATTAAAATTTTAGAAAAACATTAGACAACGTTTTCTTGAATAAGCGCTGGTTATATCATGCAAATAAACAACGCTTTCTTGAATAAGCGCTGGTTATTTCACGCAAATAAACAACACTTTCTCGGGGAAGCGCTGTGATGTCCCGTGTGTCTCTTTAACTGTGTTTTCTCAAATAAGCGCTGTCTATTAAAAAGTTTTAATCAGTGCTTTCTCTAGGAAGCGCTGTTTAAGGCCTTCTATTATTTTTAAACAACGCTTTTATTATGTAGCATTGTTTAAGGTGGTGCTTCTTTTTTTTTTTAACAATCTGTTGTAGTGTCCCTTTCCTTTTGGAAAGCATCTATTTCCTTGGCAACTTCCCCTTTCTGGGATTCAAGGTCAGACTTATCCTTTCTGAGTTCGTCGATCGTGATGGTTAGCTCGCGTACGTTCTTCTTGTTGGAATCAAGGGGATTCAGAAACAATGACCCTTAATTGTTTTGATGGTAACAAATAGTAAATAGAACAATTTATCTTCTGATGTGTTTGTTAGTATGCAGTAAATCACTATTTATCAGAAGAAATTGTCTCAGAAGACTTAGTGAAATTGTGAATTTCACACTTAGATCCATAAATCTAAGTCTGGCATAGATCCTCTGAAATCTCGCTGACGTCATGTGAAAGCCCTGCTCTGATATGGTCAACTCTGTTGGTGGTTAACGCTCTAGTAAGACCATACTTTGACTTGGTCAACTCTGTTGACGGTCAACGCTCTGGTAAGACCATTCTTTAACTTGGTCAACTCTGTTGTCGGTCAACGCTCTGGTAAGACCATACTTTGACTTGGTCAACTCTGTTGGTAATCAACATTAGTAAGACTATGTTCTGGCTTAGTCAACTCTGTTTCTGATCAACGCTTTGGTATTCAGTCAACACATAAACAGACTTTCGCTAGACTATTCTATGGAAGCCTACGTCCAATTCTTCATGACTCTCTCATGTGAAAGGCCAACACATTTTGAGCTGAAGAACTCACCTCTGTTTCAAGCTCACTCTGGTGAACAGTGTGGCTTTGATAAGAAATCAGACTGAAGTTCATTTAAGGCTACTTCATATATTTAAGAGACCTCATTGATGAAGCATTTTAATGTACGAGGTATCAAAGGCCAAAGGGAATGTCAACGAATATAATCATCAGGAAACTTGCTCTCGAAGGGTCTTATATTCAAAAAGCTCATAAGAGACAAACATTCTGATTTTTTCTGCTGTGTCAGTATGCTTTGAGCAGAGTGAAAAACGACGTGACTTGCTAAAGCCACAAAAAGGGGATCTGAAGTCTTTTGACCTAGGTGAAAAGAGCTGTTAGGTCACAATGATACTATTCACAAGCCTAGCTATATATACCTTACTTCACCCACTGAAGTAGGTTAACGCTGTGATACAAAGTGAGCAACCAATAATCATTCCAAGTATCTAAAATCACATTGAACAAAACGCTTAATTGTTTTTACCCTTTCAGTTTGAAAGTTATTCTTTGTGCTTGAGTTTTTCATTGTATATCCTCCCTGTGAGAGTTATTTTGATATTGTTTCAAATCATTTTTTACATTGTATTTAGCCCAATAGTGGCTGTATTCCTTAGAGGCTTGACTGCACTAAGTCGTTTTAAGAAGTTGTGAGTATAGCCAGGTTGGCAGTATTATATTCTCAAGTGTAATCAGGTTGATTATAGTGGAGAAATCCTTCAAGTATGTGAAGGGACTAGACGTAGCTATCAGGTGACAGTGAACTAGTATAAATCGATGTGTCACTATCTTCTCTCTTCTCTTTACTTACGTAATGCCTTATTTTATTAATGAGTTGTTTTGAAAAGGTTTTCATAAACACACAAGCTTTGCGAAAAGATTTCTAAAACCCAATTCAAACCCCCCTTTCAAGCGTTTTTGCCACGTTCAATTGGTACCAGAGCTCGGCCTCTTGGTTGAGCACTTAACAGTGTAAGAGGAAAAGATCTTATTCTTTATTCAGGGCAAGCAACGAAACCGGTGGTCACGTTAACCGCCCTCCTTTGTTCACTGGAACAAACTTCGACTACTGGAAAGATAAAGTTAAATCCTTCTTCGAGTCTCAATAACTCAAACTCTGGGATATGGTTCAAAAACAATACACCGAACCAGTTGATTCCAAAGAAAATCCTATTCCTTGGGGTAAATGGACAGAAGAGCATAAGAAAGCTTATCAACTGCATTCGAAAGCAAGATATTTCCTTATCTGTGCTATCTCTGAGAAGGAATACGAGAAATACGGAAAGAATGATACTGCCAAGGAGATTTGGGACTCATTGGCCTTGGCTTATGAGGGTACTTCCCAAGTGGAAGAAACCAAAGCTAATATCTTGGTTAGACAATATGAACTCTTCAAAATGGAAGAGGGTGAAAGCATTGAAACTATGTGTGGAAGATTCCAAACACTAGTTCATGGTCTAAAGGTTCTTAAGAAAAGTTATACCACTGCTGATCATGTTAAGAAAATCTTAAGAAGCCTGCCAAAGAAGTGGAGACCTAAGGTCACTGCTATTTAGGAAGCAATGGACCTGAATGCCTTACGACTTGAAGATCTTCTGAGTTCCTTGAGAGCTCATGAGCTTGAGCTAGCTGAAGAAGAACCTCCCAAGAAATCAAAGTCTATTGCTTTGAAATCTACAAACAAAGCATCTTCCTCCAAAGCTCTACAAGCTGAACTTGAAATAGACGAAGCATTGTCTGATAAGAGAGATGGAGACACAGATGAAGAAATTTCCTTAATATCAAGGAAAATTCAAAGTATGTGGAAAAACAAAGGAAGGTTCAGAAAGCAGTTCCATAAGAAGGACTCAAGGGAAAGACAAGACTCAAGGGATAAGAAGGACTACAAGGACAAAAGCTAAGTTACTTGCTATGAGTGCAAAAAGCCAGGACATTTCAAGTCTGAATGTCCACAACTTGAGGAACTAAGGAAAGGTGGTTTTAAAAGCAATAAGAAGAAAGGTCTCATGGCAACATGGGATGATTCTGATTCATTTTCATCTGATGATGACGTGGAACAAGCAAACATGGCTCTAATGGCTACCATAGGGTCAGACAGTGAAGAAGAAGATGAAGAGGTAGATTCTAATCCATCTTCTGATATTGAAATAGCATTTGATGAACTATTAGATTAGTGTTCTAAACTCAACACTGAGTATAAAGCTTTGAAAAAGAAATTCTCAAAACTTTCAAAAGATTTTCAAATACTCAATGAGGAGAATGAGAAGCTCAAAGCTAAAAATCATCGTTTAGTGAAGGACAACTCTAAGACTGAGGAAAAGGTTAAATATAACTCTTCAAAATATGGATTTCAAAGATTCCTTGCTGAATGTGTTACACGAAACAAACAAGCTTCTATGATTTGGGGCGTAAGCCAAAATGGTAAAAAGGGTCTTGGTTACTGTGACAACCACCCTGAAAATTGAAATAGAGCCGCCACCAATATTTTATTTTTATAGGAAACATTGGAAAACCTATTTTTTGAATATTTTGAATTTTAATAAAAAAAAGGTCTTTGAACCAGATTTTGAGTTCGGGAGTTGGTTACGCACAGGGAAGGTGCTAGCACCCCTAAAACGCCCATAAAAATGGTACCTTTAATTGTTCGAAAATAATTATTCGCCACTAAATAATTTATTTCCCTCAAAAATAAGATTCCTAATTCTTAACTAATGGTCACAAACAAATTTTAGTCAGCCAGATTAAAAGCAAACACTTTAATTTATTTTTTTATACTCAAAACAGAACCCATAAAATTTGATTTACTTATGATTAATATTATTTTAGACAAAAACGGAATAAATGTAACTTTCAAAAATTTATTTAAAGATGCGTAGTTAAAAAAATATGGAAACTTTCTTTATTGTTTTTATACCCTCCTAGACAACATATTTGCAATCGGGTCCCTATTTAGGATTTGGCCCCATTGGAAGGCCAAACCCTAAAACGTTTATATGTGGAACAGAATTTCAGAAACCCCTTTTTTGCCTTTATGCCCCTCTTAACAAGATATTTGCAAATTGATCCCTATTTAGGATTTGGCCCCATTGGAAGGCCAAACCTCAAACCTAATTTCAGACAAAGACACAGATAACATTTACAACCAAAGAATCACAATCTCAATGAACTAAAGCAAATAGAGACGAAAATAACAAAAGGTGAAGAATTTTATTTATAGATAAAAAAGGATAATAAAAATAACTGACTTTGCTGGAAGCCCTAGTCCCAAAACGGGATCCAGATCATCATGAATGGTGGCGTGCCAAACAAAGAAAGAGAACAAAAAGAAATAGGAAATAAAGAGATGATAAAAAATACTAAGGAAAAAATGAAGATCGAATACGAAGTAGAAGATGTTTTATAAACTAAAATTTCTCAATCAAAAAGTACACAAGAACACCAATAGGATACAGGGATGAAGGGAAAATGTGACTTTGAGGAGGAACCCCTTAACGATTCAACAGCTTAGCTTATCCAAGAAAATAATTAAGAAAAAAGAAAGTTACAGAAACATCAAAACCTAGGATCTAATTTGTGTTTTTGATCTCCTCTCTCTCACTGCCGCATTTCTGCTTCTCTCGTTTTTTCTTCTTGGAGCTGAACGCCCCCCCTTCTTTGCGTTTTCCATCCATCTTTTATAGCCTCCTTGCTCATTTTCAAGACCTGCGAATCAAAAGGGAAAGAAATCAATCACAATTTTCAAAAATAAATAAAAATAAAAGAAAAGAAACTTCCCTTTTTATGGCTTAATCTGAATCTTGGGGATCTTGAGGTGTGATTTGATTTTAATATGGATTTCAGATTGAGAGAGACTTGGGGAGAAAGCACCGCGGCTTGGTTTGGAGATTAGGGTTAGTTTTGGTGAAGAAGAGGAAAAAAGAAGAGAAGATAGGGTGAAGGGAAGTGGAGGCCGCTGTACCATTAGGGTTTTTATGGTTGGGGTTGATGAGAAAATAGAAGGAGGAGGAGGAAAAGGAGGAGTGATTGTAGGCAAGAGAGAAGGAGAAGAATGAGGGATGATGGGGGAAGGGAGAGAGGGCGAGAATTCAGGAGGGAGGTGCGGCTGGCTTAGGGTTTGAAGAGAATGGGGAAAGAGATGAGGTTGAGAGAGAGGAGAGAACATGGGAAGGGTGGGTGCGTCGCGGCTGATGGAGAGAGTGAGGGAATGAGGGAAGAATTAGGTTTTAGGGTTATGAAGGTTTTTGGGTTGGGCCGCGTGGGCCAAAGGGCTGGAGGGGTGAGGCGTAGAAAAATAAAGGGGGTGTGCGTGAAGAAGGGGCACGGGTGCAGCGAGAGAGAGGTAGGACAGGGGGAGTGTATGGAGAAAAAGGCGGGGTGCACGCAAAAAATAGGAGATGTTGGGCTGCATGTGTGCTGGGTTGGGCCACCTTTTGGCTGAATGCTTTTGGCACCTCCCATATTTTAATTCACACACCTCATTTCAAAAATAAATTCCTTTTTTTTCCTTCTTTTTTCTTCTTTTTTTCATGAGGCCAAAAATATTTTTATTACTACTACTACTACTACAACTATTACTATTATTATTATTATTATTATAAAATAAAATAAAATAAAAAGGCCGGACAAAATTAGGGTACTACAGCTGCCCCTCCTTAATTACACTTTACTCGAAGGTCTCCGTGCATTCGTTGTAAAAGGTAATTAAGGATAAATGACTCTAATTTTGTCCAGAACGAAATTGTTTGAGGATGCGAGGTTGGCTCCCGACTTTGCTTTGGGATTCTAGGTCTAATTCCTAGTGAATTCCCAGTAAGGCATAGGTTTGGTTCCTAACTCTTATAAAATTGGTGAGAGATTCTAGGTTCGATTCCTAGTGAATTCCCGGTAAGGCATAGGTCTGGTTCCTAACTCGGTAAGGCATAGGTCTGGTTCCTAGCTCTTACAAAATTGGTGAGAGATTCTAGGTTTGATTCCTAGTGAATTCTCGGTAAGGAATAGCTCTGGTTCCTAGCTCTTACAAAATTGGTGGGGATTCCGGGGCTGGTTCCCTTCGAATTTCCCGGTAAGGCATAGGCTTATCCCTAGCTCTTACAAAGTTGGTCGGAGATTCCAGGGCTGGTTTCTTGGCGAATTTCCTGTAAGGCATAGGTTTGGCTCCTAATCCTCACATTTTTGGTATTGATTACTTCCCTACTTAGGGTAAGTCTGGGGTGCGAGCTTCTTCGTCACTCGACACAAGTTCAGGTCAGATACCCAACCAGGGTAAGTCAGGTTCTTAACGCTTGTTAAAAGGTATGGATTGACTACCTTACTTTAAGGAATGTCCGTTGTATGAGTTTCTCTGTCACTCAATATAGGTTCGGGTCAGATTCCCGGCAGGGTATAGGTCAGATTCCCAACTCTTACTAAAGTATGGACTGGTTTTCCTATTGCAGGTGAACGTCCAATGTACGAGCTTCTCTGTCACTCGAAACAGTTTGGGTCAGATTCCCGACAAGGTGTAGGTCAGATTCCTAACTCTTGTTAAAAGGTGTGGATCGATTTCCATAATTGAGGAAGATTCGAGTCGCGGGTCAGGTTCCCGACTAAAGGCTTGGGTCAGATTCCCAGGGCGGTGGGTCAGATTCCCAGCAAGGTGTAGGATGAGCATGAACACAAGAAGGGGGGTTGAATTGTGTTGAAAATTTTTCGCAAACTTTAAGTTAAAAACACTTAGAACACAGGTTTTTCAAAACAGTTTGTTAAACGGATGCTGGAAATAAACCGGACGCTAGAAAAGCAGTTTGAGAAAACCTGTTTTTAACACAGCAGGATAAAGATAAATAGAAAGCAGTAAAGCAAGAGACACAGAGATTTATACTAGTTCACTACCAAACTGGTAGCTACGTCTAGTCCCTTCGTTCTTGAAGGATTTTCCACTATAATCAATCTGATTACAATTTCCTCAAGAGTATTCTTCTGTCACAACCTTGACAATACTCTCAACTTCTCAAAATGACTCAGTACAGTCGAGCCTTTGAGGGAACATCCTTAATTAGGCCAAAACAACTTTTACAAATAAGTTGAATACAAGTATGAATAACTCTCACAGAGAGGATAAAAATTAAGCTCAATATAGAAATGCTTTCTAAAAGAAAGTGTCGGACGCTGAGTTCAGTTCTTGTAGTCCAGAGACTTGGCTTGAAACTTGATTGCTCACAGAAGCAGTGCTTTCAGAGTATTGACTCTTTGTAGTGTATAGCAACAGTGCTTGTTCTCAGTAAATGAAGTAATATACTCTTGTACAGTTTCGACAATTTCGACAGTTTTTTTTTTAGCAGCATCTTCAATGGATACCTTGAGGTATATATAGGAGTTATGAAGGATATTACCGTTACAGTAAAAATGGCTCCTTTCCATTGAGTGAGGTGATTTCAAAAAGCTGTCTCTTTCTTCCTTTCCAGAGAATATCTCAGTAGTACATATTACCGCTGCACTACCTTGCTTTTCACAATTGCTTGTACGATTTTTGTCTTTTAGTTAAAGGTGTCACCTTTGATACCTCGTACAACAATTTTGGCGCATAAGATCAAATTCGAAATCCGTTCCAGAGGCTTCTGAGAAGAGGAGCAACAACGTGACCATCACGTGATATAAAATGAAGTTCAGACGCCGCCGTAATCTAAGATCGGACGCCATAGCAATTGGATAAGACTAGTGTCACAAAAGGATAATTCCAGACGCCACTAGGACAAGATACTAGGATGAGCGGATGTCGACACATGGAGTGTATCCTTCTCTTGAGAGCTTCTTTCTTCTTGTTTAAGTGGCTTAGAAATGTATGTAATATTAGTATCTGCACACTTCAAGAATAGTTAGAACATAAATTGTTCTCTTGTGAATATTTTGTTATCATCAAAATTAATGAGGGTCTAAACTTCTCAATCGTTTAGGTTCCAACAATTTCCCCCTTTTTGATGATGACAAATATATAAGGTAGATGAACAATTTAGTTTCAAAATGACATCAAGGGTCTCCCCCTGAATTTAACAATTTTGATATATAAGATAATTCTAGTATTTAGGCGATAATTGATAAACAAATTCAATTAAGTGATCGCAAAACAAAATACGTAGATGTATCAGAGTAAGATCGAATGCTGATTAAAAGGATTGATTTAATCAAATTGTATCAAATTTATTGATCATTATAAGAGCATTAGTACCAAATTCATTTATCATTATAAGAGCACTAGATCAATGAATATTAGCGCATTAATAAGTAACCACACAAATGCTATGTATGAAATGCTATGCATGATACTTCGCCCAAACAGATTCATCTGACGGTGAGAATCGGACGGTGGGTTAGTCTGATTTCCACGTGTTCTTCATACGTCAGATTTTCACGTGTTCATCATACCTTTCTTTTACTCCCCCTTTTGTCATCAGACAAAAAGAGTGTAAAAACACATCATAGTCAAAATAAGACTTAGAAAAATTTGAATATAAGGCAGATAATTAGAGCAAAAATAGTGTATAAGTGTATCAACAAAAATAAGAATTATCACTTAGTACCAAAAAAAAAAAAATTTAAAGCAAAACAAAGTTTAAGGGTTTGATAGAGGTGGTGGAGGGATGTTGAGACGTTCATATAGTAATTTCAGAGCAGTCTCCAGCTGAGTGACTTTCATGATGGTGGCCTTCATTTCTTCAAATTCAGCTTTGGGAATAGTAACCATCTCAACTGCAGGAGTAGAAGTAGAAGGTCCAACTTCTGGTACGGGTGTAGGTTTCATCTTCTGATGCTCTGCTAGCACCCAGTTGGATAGCTTAAGTCTCAATTCCTTCTTCCGTTGAGCTCTTAGAAAGAATACATCATTTTGTATAAACCATTTGATGAAATTTCTAAGTTTTCTGAGCTCAGATTCTGTTTGAATTTCCCATTGATATTTCACATCTTCTGGATACAGCAGATTCATGAAGATGATTTCTCTGTGTAGAACTACATCAGCAGTGAAAGCATCGAACCTATTTCCAGCTTCTTCTCCCCATATACTTCTGATAAAGACACTCAAGGCTTCACAAGTGAAAGAGAGTGCTTCATTTTCTGCCAGGTAAATTCTTCGCAGATTTTCCCTGTCATCTTCTTCTAGCACTAGGGGGTCGAGGCATGGTAATATGGCTTTGTCTTTCCAAGACTCGCACCATTGACTCCAAGTAAATCCAATTTCAAGTGCTTGGTCACAAAGCAGCCCATTGGTCATATATCTTCATGCGATCAAAAGGTCCGACATCGAGCATCTGAACATATCATCAAAGTAGACTATTCTAAGATTGATGTCAGTAACTCTGCTGATTGTGCCAACTGTTGGAATAGTGGCCTTCTCGGCATTGCAGCAGTTTGAGGAGCCAGTTCTCCATTCATCTTCCTTCAGAGAAGTCAGGTAAAACCTTCTGGCATGATCCTCAGAGATCTTGGCAATCGGAAGCTCAGAGAATTCCTTAAGGTTGTACTTTTTAGGAGCCTTCTCATATTCCTTGAGCCCGATCTTGCTGAATGGCTGCTTGCCCGGAGCAGGTTCTTTCCTTTTCCCAAGGATAGACCAAGGTAGCCACCTTTGTCTATCTGGTACAATCTTTATCGACATGAAGAAGGATCCTGTATTGTCCGACATTTCAATCTTCTTCATCTCAAGACAAAGGTACCATGAAGGCAGCTTTCTTCATCTCAGAATCCATCTTCCGTGATTCTTCCAAAGTGAGCGGTTCATATTATGGTAGGGATCTAGGAAGATCAACAGAGAAGGGAATTGCTCTGCTTCCAGATGCTGGTCTCAATCTTCCTTTAAATGACATCTGGAAGTGGTCTTCTCCATCCTTGAAGGTTGCACTTATTGGAGAGGCAATCTCCAACTGGCACTCAGAGGTGAAGGTCTTCAAATGCCACGTGGAGGGACGATTGTAGATGCTATGATATATCTCATACTTAACAAACTGTGGTTTGTATGAGACATTTTTCCTTCCACCAGCGTCTGTAGGTTTAAGGGTAATGGTGAGTAAGGTGGGAGTGGTTTTGGTGATTTTGTAGGTTTTAGGTGTGTAGGGTTTGAAGGGATTAATGGGATGTATTTTGAATAAAAGGTTAAAGGGATGAGAGTGAAGTTTGGAGATATATGTAGTCAGTGAAGTATTTGAGGAAATTTGTGGTAGGTTAAGGTTGAGTGTAGTGGATGATGATTGGGTAGGTTTAGAGAGTTGAGGTTTGTTGGAGGCTCATTTTGGTTTTCCTGGTTTGTGTTTGTGGTTGTGAAATGCATAAAGGTGGTGCAGAATAACATCATGAGCATCAAACACAGATATCGATTCATCGCCAGAAAATCAAGTACCTTTGGGTCAACTTCGATGGCTTGACCAACCTTCTTTTGGACCTTCGGTGACAAAGAACAAAGAGGAGGAGGAGGAGGATTTGCTTCCCTTGACCGGACCTGAAGCATCCTTTGAGCCGCTGGTCTAAATTGTTTCTCCAAGACCTTCGATGGGAATTCTATCCTCATCTTCCTGGTTCTTCAACAAGAGGTGCCACCTTCTCGCTTTGTCCTTCTCGGTCTCCTCAAGGGGACTCAAGAGTCTTTTCACACCACCATTGAGCTTCGGTGGTTTTCTTTTCGCCTTCTCCTTCCTGTTGCTCTATTTTCACCTTCTTGATCATAGAGCCTCGTAATAAGTCGCATCCTGACCAAACTGTTGACTCCAAAAACTTCGACGCACAACAAAGACCAACACCAAAGTATTTTTCCTTTTCCTCTCGTGTTGATGGAGTCACCACCTTCCTTACAATGCCGTCTTTGATCATCATAATGGAGAGAAGAACTCCATATGGGATTATCTTGACGATATTCTTCTTATCAACATTCTTCCTTGAGAAGACAAGGGCATTTATCAGATTGTTGATAATCAACCTTGGCAGATTGATTTTCTTCCCAGCCATGTAGTTCCTCATAATGACCTTTTGCTCGTAGTTCACTATGTCGCTTGACCCAGCCTTCAGAATCACGCTCTTGGCGATGATTTTGTGCAGTACACGGTAATGGCTTTTCAAGTCTTTAGCCGTGGGAGAGTTGTTCTTCTTCTTCAGTTCACGGTAGTTCTCAAATAGAGCTTTATTGACTCTTTCAAGTCCTCTGTAAGCATCAGCCCAGTTTGAGTGGCAACTGATTCCTTCACACGGGCACTTGATTGTCTGAGCAATAGAGTTGATAGTGAGGCGTAGTTTGAATCCTCTGATGTGACCTTCTATTATTTCCCCCGGAAGTAAGTATGCACTTCCCCAGAATTCCTTAATAGCGTAGCTCAGTACGTCCACTGGTTCCCAAATGAAGTAGTTCTTCCATCCCAGTTTTTCAAGACCTTCCTCAAAGTCAAAACCATATAGCTTGAAGTTTTCGAAATCAACCCGGTTCTCATTCAGAAGTTTTGCCTCAGAGAAGACATCGAAGGCAGCAGTGTATTGTCCAACCTTTCTGTCGGCCATTGTAGCAATTGAAGAAAAGGTGGTGGAGGTTTTAGGGTTCGAAAACACACACAGAGAGAGATAGAGAGAAAGAGTACGGTTTTGCAGAAAACGCAGAGTGGAGCGAAAAATGTGGAGTAGTGGGAAAGTTAATAGAGAATGGTACAGTTCTTTTTCAAAATATTGCTTCGTATTTCCACATAAAAAATTAAATCAAAAAGAAAATAAAGATTCGCCTTTTCATTAAATGCAGACGCCAAAATAAAAGTAAAAGTTTTTATTGAAAACGTAAATAATCATGACTCAGTAGATATGATGAGACGCTTGAGTCCTTAACACGTGTGACACGTGTGGGTGTGCTCTGACGACGCGAATCGATTCATCGATGATGAGTTATGATGCATATGACAAATAAGATGCTTATGCACATACATGCTTATGTCATATCGAGATCGAGATTTTGTTTATTTTCGACGCCGAGATTAATCATTCTTCTATAAGATGAAAGTTTAAATTTCTTCTTATAAAATTGAATCTATCTTCAAAGAAGGGGTTTTGTAAATATGTCACCAATCGATGATCGGTGTCTACAAATTTTATTTCTAGAATACCCTTCTGAACATAGTCTCTTATAAAATGATGCTTAATCTCAATGTGCTTTGCTCTTGAATGCAATATAGCATTTTTAGTAAGACATATGGCAGATGTATTATCACAGAAGATAGGAATATTACTCTCTTTTATTAGGTAGTCTTCAAGTTGATACTTCATCCACAGAAGTTGAGAAGCGCAACTTGTCACGAGATGTATTAAACCTGCTGTTGAGAGTGCAATTGTGCTTTGCCTTTTGCTTGACCAAGACACAAGATTAGCTCCAAGGAACTGGCAGCTTCCACTTGTGCTCTTTCTTTCAATTCGATCTCCAGCAAAGTCAGCATCACAGAAACCTACTAATTTGTAATCTTTTGATTTCTTATAAAGCAAACCAAGATTAGTAGTTCCTTGCAAATATCTGAATATTCTTTTAACAGCACTTAGGTGTGATTCTCTAGGATCTGATTGAAATCTAGCACACAAAGTGCACGAACTTACTGTCAGGTCTTGAGGCCGTAAGATAAAGTAGAGATCCAATCATACCTCTGTCCATTTTGTGCTCTACTTTCTTACCAATTTCATCTTTACTAAGAGTGCAGGTAGGATGCATAGGTGTACACATAGGCTTACAATCCAAAGATCTTGAATTTCTTTAATAATTATTTGATATATTTGCTTTGATGTATATAGATACCATCACAAAGATTGCTTGATTTGTATTCCAAGGAAAAACTTTAATTCACCCATCATGCTCATCTCAAATTCAGCCTGCATAAGCTTAGAAAATTCTTTGCAAAGGCTTTCATTAGTGGCTCCAAAAATGATATCATCAACATAGATTTGAACAAGTATGAAATGCTTGTTTGAGGATTTTCTGAAAAGGGTAGTGTCAACTAAACCTCTGGTAAATCCATTTTTCATTAAAAAGGAACTTAGTCTATCATACCATGCTCTGGGAGCTTGCTTAAGACCATATAGAGCCTTTTTAAGTTTAAAAACATGTTACGAAATTCAATATCTTCAAAACCAGGAGGTTGTTTAACATAAACTTCCTCAGTTATAAAACCATTTAGAAAAGCACTTTTCACATCCATTTGATATAATGTTATCCCATGATGTGCTGCAAATGAAAGTAAAATGCGAATAGCTTCTAGTCTTGCAACAGGTGCAAAAGTTTCAGTGAAATCAATACCTTCTTCTTGTGAGTAACCTTGAGCAACTAACCTTGCTTTATTTCTCACAACTTTACCATCTTCATCAAGCTTATTTCTAAATACCCATTTAGTACCAATAGCTTGCTTATCTTCTGGTACAGTGACTAGCTTCCATACATCATTTCTTTGGAACTGATTTAGCTCATCTTGCATTGCTAGAATCCACCCTTCATCTTCCAAAGCTTGATCAATCGTCTTAGGTTCCATTTCAGAAAGTAGTGCAAAATCAGCATGCTCCTTGAAAGTAGGCATGGCAACAAAACCCGAACCCGCGGGTACCCACCCGATCCCGACCCGATTTTGACGGGGAAAACCCGCTTTGACCGGGGGTGGGACGGGGTTGGGGATGTCGATACCCAACCCGCCCCCGACCCGAACCCGCCCAATTAAATATAAATTGTTAATTTTTATTTTATTTTATGCATTTATACTCATTCATTTTGTTTCATATATTTTATTTATTTTTAATTTAATCTCTTTTCAATAGAACATTTTATTTTAATGTTTTTTTATTTTATTTTATCATTGTATAATAATTATGATTTTATTTTATTAATTATCATAACTATAATTTTTCAATTTTTCTACATATTTAGAACCGAGTTGGGGACCCGCTGGGAAACCCGACCCTATCGGGACGGGGATGGGGAAGGCAAAACCCGAACCCGTTGAAAATTGGGACGGGGACGGGGGAGGCAAAACCCGCCCCCGACCCGGCCCGTTGCCATGCCTACTTGAAAGAGGATCTGGTTCGTACTTTATCACCAGGTTCTCCTATGATTTGATCTTTTGGATGATTGGTTTTGTACTTCCAGCTTTTTCTTGCTTCAGCTTCCGCTTGAGTAGAATTCTTCGTCTTATCACCACCGGATGATGAAGATGCATGTTCACCGTCTGACTTGTCACCGAGGTTTAACTCTGAAAATAACTCATCTAGCTCTGACATAGCAGTGTCAGGCTTCTTATCATCAAACTTGACAGGAATGGACTCTTCAACTGTCAAAGTTTCTTTGTTGTATATTCTAAAAGCTTTAGATCTTTCAGAATATCCCAAAAAGATTCTTTTGTCAGCCTTGGAATCAAACTTACCAAGCTGATCTTTAGTATTCAAGATATAACAAATACAACCAAAAGGATGAAAGTAAGAAATGTTTGGTTTTTTACCTTTCCACAATTCATAAGGAGTCTTATTCAAAATAGGTCTTATAAAAACTCTATTTTGAATATAACAAGTTGTGTTCTTTATACCTTAAAAATGTTTTGCAATATCAGCTTCATTGATCATGGTCCTGGCCATTTCCTGGAGGGACCTATTTTTCCTTTCTACAACACCATTTTGTTGAGGTGTTCTAGGAGAGGAGAAATTGTGGGAGATACCATTTTCTTCACAAAATTTTTGAAAGCTTTCATTTTCAAATTCTCCCCCATGATCACTTCTAATAGAAGAAATACAGATGCCTTTTTCATTTTGAACTGATTTGCGTAAAAACAAGAAATACCTTAAAAGACTCATCCTTGTGGGCAAGGAATTTAACCCATGTCCATCTAGTAAAATCATCAACAATGACTAATCCATATTTCTTTCCAGTTAAAGATTTGTCCTTGTGGGACCAAAAAGATCAAGATGTAAAAGTTCAAGTGGTCTCGAGGTTGAAACAACATTTTTAAATGAAAGAAAGTTTTAACTTGTTTTCCTCTTTGACAAGCCTTACACAGGGCATCGATTGGAACTTAAGATTTGGTAAGCCTCTAACAAGATTGTGCTTGTTTAATTTTGAGATTAACCTCAAATTGGCATGACTCCAATCTTTTGTGCCAAATCCATTGCTCATCTTCAATGCATATAAGACACTTGACATCTTGTTTTGCAAGTTCAGAAAGATCAACTTTATAAATGTTTTGTTTCCTCTTGTCAGAAAGAATATAGATCCATCATTTTTGCTTTTTTGAACATCCATTTTCCTCAGAAGACAACATTATAACCATTGTCATATAATTGACTTATGCTCGATAGATTATGTTTCAGTCCTTCAACATATAAAACATTATCAATGTAAGGAAGAGAGCCTTTACCTATAATCGATTCCAACTATTTTACCTTTCTCGGTTTCCTCCGAAACCAACAAATCCAGCTTCTCTAGGTCTTAGTTCTTGGAACATATGCTTTTCTCCGTCATGTGACGCGAGCATCCACTGGCTAAGAACCAAAATAGGTGTGTTGACTTTGTTGCTAAGCATGTCTGCAACATAGACTATTTTATCTTCAGGTACCCATATCTTGTTGGGTCCTTTCTTGGTAGTTCTTGAAGGATACTTGTCCTTTTTAGTTGTAAACACAAGACACGCACTTTTCAAGTGACTGATTTATTGCAAAGTAGATACACCGCAAGCATTTACTATGATTATTGGATTTATCGACGCAGTAATCATTTTCCAAGAAAGGTTGATCTGATATATAACCAAGACCATGTGTTGTCGTTTTACTGACACCCCAAATCATAGAAGCTTGCTTGATTCGAGTTTCACTCTCTGCAAGAAACTTTTGAAATGCATGTTCATAGTCATTTGATTTGCGATTAGGATTGCACAGAACTACAGAGCTTTTAACTTGAGAGCTCTCACTGGTTGCTTGATGGCTTCCAGGCCGGTTATCCACCAGACGATTTTCAGTTTTCCACTGCTTTCTCTTCATTGAGTACTGAGTTTTCATTGTGTAAAGAATGAAAATCTTGTGATAGTTTTGAAAATTTCTTTTTCAAATTCTTATACTCAATAGAGAGAGTGGCGTAATCCTTTAACGGATCATCAAATGCAAGTTAAAGTTCGAATAAGAGTCATATATTATTACCTCTTCAACTTCTTCTTACGAATCAAGATCGATTATCCGCCATGAGGGCAATGTGAGCTTCTTCTTCTTTATCTTCCTCAGAGGAGGATAAGTCAAGGTCTTCCCATGTTGCCATGAGACCTTTCTTCTTTTTCTTGAAGGAGCTTCTTGTGGATTTTTCCTTAAGATTAGGACACTCGGACTTGAAATGTCCACGCTTCTTACATTCATAGCAAATGACTTGGGCTTTGTCCTTGTCTTTGCTTTCCTTCTTGTCCTTTGTATCTTTCTTAGAAACCTCCTTCAAGTTTCTCTTCTTCCACATTCTCTGGATCTTCTTAGATATGAAAGCTAGCTCATCGCCTGATCCATCATAATCTCCTTCAAGCTTCATCATTCGATTCTTCTTCTTCAGCCTGAAAAGCTTTAGAAGTACTAGGTTTATGTTGATTAACTCTTAAAGCAATAGACTTACTATTCTTGGTAGATTCTTCTTCATTTAGCTCAAGTTCATGAGCTTTAAAAGAACTCATAAGATCTTCAAGCCGAAGGAGACTTAGATCTTTTGCTTCTTGAATAGCTTGACTTTAGGTCTCCACTGCTAGTCAAACTTCTCAAGATCTTTCTCACATGGTCAGGTGTAGTATACCTTTTTCCAGGGCCCTGCAACCCATGAACAAGTGTTTGGAACCTTCCAAACATAGTTTAAATGTTTTCTCCATCTTCCATTTTGAATAGCTCATACTGGCGTACCATCATGCTAGCCTTTGTTTCTCTTACTGGGCGTAACCCTCATAAGACAAAACAAGAGAATCCTGCATTTCTTTGGCGGTATCAAACTTACCACATTTATCATATTCTCTTTCTGTCATGGCACAGATGAGAATAAATCTAGCCTTCGATTGGTTTGATATCTCTTTTCGATCATCACCCAGCTTTTCCCTAGGTATTGCAACACCAAGGGCATTAGCGGGAGAAATGTATCCACTTTCAACTATATCCCACAAATCAAGATTTTGTGCCTCAAGGAATGCTTTCATCTTATCTTTCCAGTAATCAATTTTTTCTCCATTGAATTGAGGAGGACGGTTCATATGACCACCTTCAGCAGACATGTTCACAGTAGGATCTTTACTCTTAACACTGTTAAGTGCTCAACCAAGAGACCGAGCTCTGGTACCAATTGAACGTGAACACAAGAAGGGGGGTTGAATTGTGTTGAAAACTTTTCGTAAACTTTAAGTTAAAAAAACTTAGAACACAGGTTTTTCAAAACAGTTTGTTAAACGGATGCTGGAAATAAACCGGACGCTGGAAAAGCAGTTTGAGAAAACTTGTTTTTAACACAGCAGGATAAAGATAAATAGAAAGCAGTAAAGCAAGAGACACAGAGATTTATACTAGTTCACTACCAAACTGGTAGCTACGTCTAGTCCCTTCGTTCCTGAAGGATTTTCCACTATAATCAATCTGATTACAATTTCCTCAAGAGTATTCTTCTGTCACAACCTTGACAATACTCTCAACTTCTCAAAACGACTCAGTACAGTCGAGCCTTTGAGGGAACAGCCTTAATTAGGCCAAAACAACTTTTACAAATAAGTTGAATACAAGTATGAATAACTCTCACAGAGAGGATAAAAATTAAGCTCAATATAGAAATGCTTTCTAAAAGAAAGTGTCGGACGCTGAGTTCAGTTCTTGTAGTCCAGAGACTTGGCTCGAAACTTGATTGCTCACAGAAGCAGTGCTTTCAGAGTATTGACTCTTTGTAGTGTATAGCAACAGTGCTTGTTCTCAGTAAATGAAGTAATATACTCTTGTACAGTTTCGGCAATTTCGACAGTTTTTCGCAGCATCTTCAATGGATACCTTGAGGTATATATAGGAGTTATGAAGGATATTACCGTTACAGTAAAAATGGCTCCTTTCCATTGAGTGAGGTGATTTCAAAAAGCTGTCTCTTTCTTCCTTTCTAGAGAATATCTCAGTAGTACATATTACTGTTTTCGTACTACCTTACTTTTCACAATTGCTTGTACGATTTTTGTCTTTTAGCTAAAGGTGTCACCTTTGATACCTCGTACAACAATTTTGGCGCATAAGATCAAATTCGAAATCCGTTCCAGAGGCTTCTGAGAAGAGGAGCAACAACGTGACCATCACGTGATATAAAATGAAGTTCAGACGCTCGCTCAGAACGGAAGATCGGACGCTCATAGCAATTGGATAAGACTAGTGTCACAAAAGGATAATTCCAGACGCTCACTAGGACAGTATACTAGGATGAGCCGGATGCTGACACATGGAGTGTATCCTTCTCTTGAGAGCTTCTTTCTTCTTGTTTAAGTGGCTTAGAAATGTATGTAATATTAGTATCTGCACACTTCAAGAATAGTTAGAACATAAATTGTTCTCTTGTGAATATTTTGTTATCATCAAAATTAATGAGGGTCTAAACTTCTCAATCGTTTAGGTTCCAACATAGGATGGGTTCCTAACTCTTGCTAATAAGTGGATTCGGTAGGTTGAGTACTAGTTCTTACTGAGTAACAACAGACTAACTGTATGTAATATTTGAGAGGGTGGGTGAATGGACCCAAAAACTTTGATGGTTATGCAGGATGCAATGAATGGTATGCCCTGCATGAAATGAAATTTTTTATTTTTAGAGAAATCTTTTTTTAAGGCGGGTTGTGGACCCAAAAGTATTGATGATCATGCAAGATGCAATGAATGGTGTGTCATGCATGAGTATTATTTGCTTTAAAAGATTTTTGATTTCCTTGAATTCTTTTTGAGGACGCTGCCCCTAGACTCGTGGGATGACAACTTTCTGTCGGATTGCTTGTCCGAATAGTTGGCTTTGTACTGCACCAGGTTTGCATATTTTCCCCTTGATAGATCATTTTATGGATCCTCAAATTTTCAGCTTCATGCTTTGAATGCTCCTAAGAGGATTAGACTGACTCCTTTTGGTCCCCAGGTTCTTCAGTGTCCTTTTGGCCTTTACCCAACTATGTGAGGAAGGATCATGTTAAGAGACAAACTACTTTGTGTGGTTCTGCAACTGGAATGAAATATTGAATGCGAAGCTTGTAGATGATGGGCACAGCTTTTGCCCCTAGCTTCTTAATTTCTGTTTAGATCTGTGGGATACATTCTGGGTTGACATGTTTGTAAATTTGACCCTAACTTTTGCCTAGGCCGCTCTTTGCGAGTTTTCAACCTAGCGGGTCGCTCTAACTTCTGCCTAGACCGCCTTTTCGGGTTTTCAGTCTAGCGAGCTTTTCTTTTATACTCTATTTTTTGTTTTTGGTAAAGCAACTACACCGAGGAGTTTATATGGATTTCCTTTTTCAAAAATCAAGTTTTAAGAAGATATGAGCAATTTGACTTTGATCAGAATGGACTTTATTAGGATTGCAACGTGGCCAGGGGTTAAAGGCTATGAAAGAAAGGATATTTCAGGCTCAAAAAGTATTTAAGGGTTTATGAAAACAAGGATCTTTAGTGCCAAGATGCACTTGGATGGTTGCTAGCACAATTGTCTTGTTTTGCTTTTGCATTTTTATTCATTTTTTTTTGCAAGTGTCTTGATATGTTGCATTTGATATTTGCTTGCTTGTTTTTTTTTTTTTTGAAAAAATTCAAATTGCAGTTTTATTGATGAACTGAAAAGATGAAAACATAATGAGCCCTTTACAAGATGTGCCCTCAAGCTTGGAGCAAAGCATAAAAAGTAAACAGAGTTATCTTTCTTGAAGTCCAACTACTTGGTGTTGATCAGATCTTGCACTTTGTATTTCAAAGCCTCAACAATTCTCAATTGAATGACCCACTGCCCCAACTTGGCATGTTGTGATGAGCAGCGTTTGTTTCTTCTTCCATCTCTTGGCTTATACTGCGCGATGGTTGTTGAATGTTGTGGTTGCCAATCCTTCCGCTTATTATCCCTGCTTCCACTTTTTCCCCGACAATGATTAGGTCTGAGAAGCTTGAAGAGACATTTCCCAACATCAGATCATAGAAGGGTTGTTGAAGTGTGTTAGTGCATGTCGTAACCATCTCTTTCTCAGATAGCGGAGGTTCCACTTGGGCTGCAATCCCTCTCCATCTTTGGGCATACTCTTTGAAGCGTTCGTTGCCCCCTTTTACCATGGTTTGCAACTGGGAGCGGCCAGGAGCCATGTCCATATTGTATTTATACTGTTTGATGAAAGCTTTAGCCAAATCATTCCATGAGTTGATTTTGCTCCGCTCTAACTGCATATACCAGCGTAGGGATGCCCTGGTAAGACTCTCTTGGAAGAAGTGGCTTAGGATCTTATCGTTACTGGAGCAGGAGGCCATCTTCCAGCAGTACATGATGAGGTGGCCTTTTGGACAAGTTAAACCTTCATACTTGACGAACTCAGGAACTTTGAATTTTGGAGGAATTACCACGTCCAGGACCAAACATACTTCTGAAGCTTTGAACCCAATATGATTTGCCCCTTCAATTGCTTTCAGCCTACCTTCCACAATTTGGAGTCTCTCCTGATCTAGGGGGTCTCCTGATGGGCCATTGGAAGCCTCTCGATACTCATTAGTGCTGATGGAATGGTTCTTATCAATGGTCAATTTTAGATCCATGTTCTGCAAAAGGTCCAATATCTTGTCCATCTTACCCTTGATTTGGTCGAGTTCTTCTTTCATCGCTTGCTGATTCTGTTCCAACAAGCCCATGAGTCTTGATTGGGCTCGAGTCCGGTAGGGATACAGGGAAAGCTTATGTGTATCTATTTTTCTGTGGAGGGGGAAAAATGAGTTATGTTAGGAAGACGCCATGATTATGTATGTCATGAATGTTTTTTTTTATGTACATTTTATGCAAAATAATATGATGGATAATGGAGAAATATTTTTCTATCTTTTTGTTTTTTTTTTACAAAAATAAAATGAATGCAATGATGTTGCTAAAAAAGAGAAAATGCTTTTTTTTGAAAATTTATTTTTTATTTAGAGGGAAAAAGGAATGAGAAGGGAAAGTATTTTTTGAAACTATTTTTTGCATAAAAGAATAACAAATAATACTTTTAGAAAATATCATTTGTTATCTTTCATAATTTGAAATGTAAATAGAAAATAAATGGATGAAGGAGAAACGGGCAGAGTGTGCCCCTTGTAATATAGACCGGTATTTCCTAAGATCTTAGGTCATACGACTTTTGTCACGTGGGAAATGGGATAAGGTATGCTCCTTTTGTGATATGGGCCGGTAGTTCCTTAAAAGGGGGTCTACAGTCCACATAAGTGCCTTTCCATGGGTGGATTGAAATACTAATCTAAAAAGGTCCCTAGAGCCAAGGGTCCCATTTTCAAATGTTACCGTCAATAATAGGTAAACTATTAACGAGAGTTTTTTCTCAAATAGGGTCAAACTCTAGGTGAGGCCTTCACAAGGACCCAACTGGCTGTACGTCCAGCAGGTGCTCACTACACAGCCTATCCTAACTTAAAGTTTTTTTTTCTTTTCAAACCCGGGTATAGGGTTCCACTCATAGTACGCAAAAATGTGTTAAGTGAAGTGTGTGAAGGAGCAATAACCTAGAATACTACCCGCTGCAAAATAAATTAACAAATATATTTATATACAAGGTGGCTATCCTAAAGTTCATATATATATATATGTGAAACAAATAGAATAAAGCAAAATTAAAACAAATAAGTCAAAGATAAGAATAAAAGAAAGAAAAGGGAAATAAATCATTTAATGGGCAAACAAATTAATTCAAACAATTTTAAGGCCTAACTCTTTAAGATCCCCAGCGGAGTCGCCAGCTGTGACAACCACCCTGAAAATGGAAATGGAGCCGCCACCAATATTTTATTTTTATAGGAAACATTGGAAAACCTATTTTTTGAATATTTTGAATTTTAATAAAAAAAAAGGTCTTTGAACCAAATTTTGAGCTCGAGAGTTGATTACGCATAGGGAAGGTGCTAACACCCTTAAAACGCCCATAAAAATGTTACCTTTAATTGTTCGAAAATAATTGTTCGCCACTAAATAATTTATTTCCCTATAAAATAAGATTCCTAATTCTTAACTAATGGTCACAAACAAATTTTAGTCAGCCAGATTAAAAGCAAACACTTTAATTTATTTTTTTATACTCAAAACAGAACCATAAAATTCGATTTACTTATGATTAATATTATTTTAGACAAAAACGGAATAAATGTAACTTTCAGAAATTTATTTAAAGATGCGTAGATAAAAGAATATGGAAACTTTCTTTATTGTTTTTATACCCTCCTAGACAACATATTTGCAATCGGGTCCCTATTTAGGATTTGACTCCATTGGAAGGCCAAACCCTAAAACGTGTATATGTGGAACAGAATTTTAGAAACCCCTTTTTTGCCTTTATGCCCCTCTTAACAAGATATTTGCAAATTGATCCCTATTTAGGATTTGGCCCCATTGGAAGGCCAAACCCCAAACCTAATTTCGTGCAACACATCAGATAACGACGACAACCAAAGAATCACAATATCAGTGAACTAAACCAAATAGAGACGAAAATAACAAAAGGTGAAGAATTTTATTTATAGATAAAAAAGGATAATAAAAATAACTGACTTTGCTGGAAGCCCTAGTCCCAAAACGGGATCCAGATCATCATGGATGGTGGCCGGTGGCCAAACAGCAAAGAGAACAAAAAAGAAATAGGAAATAAAGAGATGATAAAAAAAATACTAAGGAAAAAATTAAGATCGAATACGAAGTAGAAGATGTTTTATAAACTAAAATTTCTCAATCAAAAAGTACACAAGAACACCAATAGGATACAGGGATGAAGGGAAAATGTGACTTTGAGGAGGAACCCCTTAACGATTCAACAGCTCAGATTATCCAAGAAAATAATTAAGAAAAAAGAAAGTTACAGAAACATCAAAACCTAGGATCTAATTTATGTTTTTGATCTCCTCTCTCTCACTGCCCCATTTCTGCTTCTCTCGTTTTTTCTTCTTGGAGCTGAACGGCCCCCCCTTCTTTACGTTTTCCATCCATCTTTTATAGCCTCCTTGCTCCTTTTCAAGACCTGCGAATCAAAAGGGAAAGAAATCAATCACAACTTTCAAAAATAAATAAAAATAAAAGAAAAAAAACTTCCCTTTTTATGGCTTAATCTGAATCTTGGGGATCTTGAGGTGTGATTCGATTTTAATATAGATTTCAGATTGAGAGAGACTTGGGGAGAAAGCACCGCGGCTTGGTTTGGAGATTAGGGTTAGTTTTGGTGAAGAAGAGGAAAAAAAGAGAGAAGATAGGGTGAAGGGAGGTGGAGGCCGCTGCGCCATTAGGGTTTTTAGGGTTGGGGTTGATGAGAAAATAGAAGGAGGAGGAGGAAAAGGAGGAGTGATTGTAGGCAAGAGAGAAGGAGAAGAATGAGGGATGATGGGGAAAGGGAGATAGGGCGAGAATTCAGAGGGAGGTGAGGTGGCTTAGGGTTTGAAGAGAATGGGGAAAGAGATGAGGTTGAGAGAGAGGAGAGAACGTGGGAAGGGTGGGTGCGTCGCGGCTGATGGAGAGAGTGAGGGAATGAGGGAAGAATTAGGTTTTAGGGTTATGAAGGTTTTGGGTTGGTAGCGTGGGCCAAATTTGGAGGGTGGCGTAGAAAAATAAAGGGGGTGTGCGTGAAGAAGGGGCACGGGTGCAGCGAGAGAGAGAGGTAGGACAGGGGGAGTGGATGGAGAAAAAGGCGGGGGGCATGCAAAAAATAGGAGATCTTTGAAATTTGCATGTGTCCGGGTTGGGCCACCTTTTGGCTGAATGCTTTTGGCACCTCCCATATTTTAATTCACACACCTCATTTCAAAAATAAATTCCTTTTTTTTTTCTTCTTCTTTTTTCTTCTTTTTTTCATGAGGCCAAAAATATTTTTATTACTACTACTACAACTATTACTATTATTATTATTATAAAATAAAATAAAATAAAATAAAAAAGCTGGACAAAATTAGGGTACTACAGTTATAAACCAGAGGAACCCACCTTTCAAAACCCAAATTTGAAAACCAAAGATACCAACAATCATAGTGACTGTCTGCTTTGTACCTTTTACAATAGGAAAGGACACATTAGAAGTACTTGTTATGAATTGAAAAATAAGAAGGACAAGTTTTCTTCTAGAACTAACAAAAGAGGACCCAAAAAGATTTGGGTACCTAAGGGCAAAATTGTATATGTTGCAGATATGCTTAGCAACAGAGTTACAACACCAGTCCTGGCACTTGGACAGTGGATGCTCACGTCACATGACGGGCGAAAGGCGTATGTTCCAAGAACTCCAACTTAAAGAAAGTGGAACAGTAGATTTCGGAGAAAACCAAAAAGGTAAAATCATTGGAAGTGGAAAAGTTAGTGAGAAATTCCTACCTTCTATTGATAATGTCTTATTGGTTGATGGCCTGAAGCATAACCTACTAAGTGTAAGTCAATTATACGATAGTGGTTATGATGTTGGCTTTAGTGATAATGCCTGTATAGTCAAAAGCAAAAAGGATGGATCCATTTTCTTTAAAGTAAAGAGAAAGAACAATATTTATAAAATAACACTTTCTGAGTTGGAAAATCAAAATGTAAAATGCTTTTTGTCAGTTGATGAAGAGCAATGGACTTGGCACAAAAGATTGGGTCATGCCAGCTTGAGGTTAATCTCAAAGCTTAACAAGAAAGAACTTGTTAGAGGCTTACCAAATCTTAGGTATCAATCTGATGCTCTTTGTGAAGCATGCCAAAAAGGGAAACAAACAAAATCTTATTTTGAATCCAAAAATATTGTTTCCACCTCAAGGCCACTTGAGCTTTTGCATTTAGATTTATTTGGTCCAACTAGAACCTCATCTTTGTCTGGAAAGAAATATGGGCTTGTTATTGTTGATGACTATACTAGATGGACATGGGTAAAATTCCTAGCTCACAAGGATGAGTCATTTGCAATATTTTCTGTGTTCTGCAAACAAGTACAAAATGAAAGGTTTTTGTATTACAACCATTAGAAGAAATCATCATGGAGAATTTGAAAATGAATCATTTCAAAACTTTTGTGAAGAGCATGGCATCTCTCACAATTTTTCATCCCCTAGAACACCACAGCAAAATGGTGTTGTAGAAAAAAAAAGATCTTTACAAGAAATGGCCAGAACCATGATTCACGAAACTAATATTGCAAAGCACTTTTGGGCAGAAGCAGTAAACACTCATGTTATACTCAAAATAGAATCTATATTCGACCTATCTTGAATAAGACTCCTTATGAATTGTGGAAAGGAAGAAAACCTAACATTTCATACTTTCACCAATTTGGATGTGACTGCTTTGTTCTTAATACAAAGGACAGTCTTGGAAAATTTGATTGAAAATCGCACAAAGCTATCTTTTTAGGATATTCTGAACGCTCTAAAGCTTACAGAGTATACAACAAAGAAACATTAATTGTTGGTGAATCTATGCATGTGAGATTTGATGACAAGAAGACTGACAATGAAACGTTAGAGCTAGATGAAGTCTTGCAGATTTACAGATAAGCAAAGAAATAGATGAAGGTGTCACAGGTGCTGACTCTGATTCTGTGTCTAGTTCTGCGTCTGGTGATAAAACCCAAGAAGAATCAACAACAGACTGGAAGTTCAAACGTCATCATCTAAAGGACCAGATTATTGGTGAACCAAGTGATAGAGTTAGAATAAGATCATCTCTCAGAGAACACTCTGACTTTGCATTGTTGTCAGAAATAGAGCCTAAAACAATTGATGAAGCACTAACAGATGATGGATGGATACTTGCTATGTAAGAAGAGCTCAATCAATTTTAAGGGAATGATGTTTGGAAGCTTGTGCCTCCTCCAGAGGATAAGCAAGCCATTGGAACCAAGTGGGTTTTCAGAAACAAACTTGATGAAGATGGAAAAGTGGTAAGAAACAAGGCAAGACTTGTTGCTCAAGGGTATTCACAAGAGGAAGGTATTGACTATACTGAAACCTTTGCTCCTATAGCTATACTTGAAGCAATTACAATCCTATTATCATTTGATGCACACCATGGCATTACTTTATATCAAATGGATATAAAGAGTGTATTTTTAAATGGTTTTATAAGTGAGGAAATGTTTGTAAAACAACCTCCTGGATTTGAAGATATTGCTTATCTAGAACATGTCTTCAAACTTAAAAAGACTCTTTATGGTCTTAAACAAGCTCCAAGAGCTTGGTATGACAGATTAAGTTCCTTTTTAATGTCAAATGGTTTTGAAAGAGGACAGGTGGACACTACACTCTTTAGAAAATCATCTAAAAAGTAATTTATTATAGTTCAAATATATGTTGATGATATTATCTTTGGTGCTACTAATGAATCTCTTTGTGAGGAATTCTCTAAGCTTATGCAAAATGAGTTTGAAATGAGTATGATGGGAGAATTAAAATTCTTCCTTGTTATTCAAATCAAGCAACATCAAAATGGAACCTATATCCATCAGACTAAATATATGAAAGAACTCTTAAAGAAGTTCAAGCTTGAGGAAACCAAACCTATGAGCACACCAATGCATCCAACATGTGCTCTCGGCAAAGATGAATCTAATAAAAAGGTAGACTAAAAGGTATATAGAGGTATGATTGGTTCACTCCTTTATCTTACTGCTTTAAGGCTTGATATTATGTTTAGTGTTTACTTATGTGCAAGATTCCAATCTGATCCTAGAGAATCTCACTTAACTACTGTTAAGAGAATCTTTAGGTATCTCAAAGGAACTACTAACCTTGGTTTGCTTTATAAGAACTCAGAAAATTACAAGTTAGTGGGTTTCTGTGATGCTGACTTTGCTAGAGATAGAATTGAAAGAAAAAGCACAAGTGGTGGCTGCCAATTTCTTGGAGCAAACCTTATCTCTTGGTCCAGCAAAAGGTAAAGCAGAATTGCACTATCAACTGCAGAAGCTGAGTATATATCTGCTGCAAGTAGTAGCTCACAACTACTATGGATGAAGTATCAGCTTGAGGACTATTAGATTAAAAAGAGTAACATTCCTATATATTGTGATAATACATCCGCAATATGTTTGACTAAAAATCCTATTTTGCATTCACGTGCTAAACATATTGAAATTAAACATTACTTTATTAGAGACTATGTTCAGAAAGGGATGCTTGAAATTAAATTTATTGACACTGACTATCAATGGGCAGATATCTTTACAAAACCCCTTGCTGAAGATAGATTCAACTTTATAAGAAAGAATTTGAATTTTCATCTTATAAAGGAATAAGTGTTTAATTTTAATATAGTTGCCTCTGTTGTTGAACACATGCCTCTGTTTGTCACACACGTGCCTCTGTTGGCATATGTGAGTTTGCTTGATATGTGCCTCTGTTTATACGTTGGTTCTGATTATTATTTAATTATTAATTATTTGTTTATATTATTTATTGTCTTATCAATTTTTTAATACTTGTATCATCTGTTTTGGTGACTATTCATATGAGTCTGTTGCATTTATCACAAATGTGTCTTTGAGAATCTTTGTGTACACTTGTCTCTATGAGACTGGTTGATGCGTTAGTGGCTGAGAGTTACTCTCATTGAGTCATTATTTCTTTTACTGCCTGAGGACAGTTTTACTGCGCCTCTTTAATACTTTGCGTGACACGTTTCTTTTTTGAAATGACAATTTATTTATTTCTTTTATTCATTGATTTTGAAAACTGAAAAAAGGCGGTCTGCCTTCTTCAACATGTTTTATTACCCACTCACTCACTCATTACACCCACTACTCACACTATCTCTCTGAGAAGCCTCACGTTCTAAACCCTAAACCCCTTTCTCTTTTACCTGCTCTCTACAACTTCCTGTTTCTCTGCAATGGCTGCCTCACAACAAGTTGCCTTTGGTCCGAATGAAGAACCTAAACCTACCTTGGTGAACGCTGAGCAACGCCAACTAAAGGTAATGGTGGAACACCAAGTGAACTTTGAAGACCTAGCTGCTAAAGGTACGCCTTCAGAACTGATTTCATCGATATGGGTATAATGGATTTCTTCTGTATGGAAAACTACCCTGTGTATGAGGAACTGGTAAAGGAATTTTGGATGTATGCTTAGTGCAAGAATAACACCATTCATAGCTACGTTCAAAAGAGGAATATTCTGATTACTCAAGGTATTATTGCTGATGTTATCAAATGTCCTAACTCTGGAGTTGTTATTGAAGAGGGCTGAGAAAAGGATTTTGGTGGCTGGGGAATAATCAATGACTCCATCTATGAGAAGCTTGGTGGTTCCAAGGCTGTGGACATGAAGAACAAGTTCAGAGTGCTCTTCAAGATTATAATGCACTGCATGGTTCCCAAGTTTGGGTTTGTGGACAATGTGAGCAGTGACCACAAGTTCATTATGTGGAATTATGAGATCAAGGCCAAACTCAGCATGCCAAGTCTCATTTTTAATCATCTACGAAGAAACATCATGTTCTCTAGAAAAGGGAAGAACTTGAATATCCCTTATGGAAGGTTGCTCTCTGCTATCATGGACAATCAAGGCTTGATTCGACATCTTCAAGAGCTTAACACTGAAGAAGCTGGAGTTGTACTCAAAACCATGAGTGTATCAACCCTCTCCAGTGAAAACTTGAGGAGAATGAAGCTTTTATCTGAAGAAGTGATTGTTGAGATACAAAAGGAAGAAGAAGGTGGGAGAAAAACTGTAAGGAAGGGAAAGAGGAAGATGAGTGAAGTTACTGCTAAGCCTACCAGAAGAGTAACCAGGAGCACTGGCATCCACATTATTGAGCCCACTCACTTGGTTCAACCAGTGAGACCTGCATTCATGCCCTCAGTGATGCCAGAAGAAATTGAGGAGAAGAAAGTTGAGGTTGATGAGATGATAGCCAAATATAAGGAAGATAGCTATCAATATTACCTATTCCTCAAAGAAGAAAGGCTAAAAGGACAAGCCTCAGTTACTGCTATTGCTCCTTCCTCCACTGCTCCTGTTGTTGCCTCCCAAGACTATCGCATCGCAACAACCACCTTACGCAACCATCAACACTGCTGTTCCTGCTACCTCTGTTGTTCATGCTACTACTGCTGTACCTGCTACTTCAAAGTTGACGCAGATAACTAAGTTGGGTGATCTTCCAGCAGCAAAGAAAACCAAGGTACTAAATGATGCTGTACGTTTGTATGATACTGTTTATAGTTCTGGATTTGTTGGCTCCACACAACCTGTTGTGTCTAAACCTATCCCTGCTCCACAACCCTCTAAACCTATTCCCCCATCTAAACCTTCTCAACCTTCTAAGAAACCCTCTCCTCCTAAAAAACCTTTGTCTTCTTTACCCTCTGACTCATCTTCATCTAATGAAGATGAAGCTGATTATGTCCCTCTGCGATAGAGACAGAGACCTCAATCCCAAGTTCAATTTCTTATATTGAACCCATCTATGCTATTCACCCTTCAACCTCTACTTCTGCATCACCTTCACCATAAACCACTCACATTCCATCATCTCAACCACAAATAACCAAAACACCTTCACCACAACCTAAACCTACTACTCCTTCACTTAGCCCCAAGTCACCACCTAGACCTCCCTCACCTCCTTTAACTCAACCTAACTTAAACCACCCCGAATCTTTCAATGAAACAGTACCTGGACCTATTATCTAGGAACCTTTATCCCCTTCACCTGGCTCTAATACTGTTTGTGAAGCACAACCTCTCTCTATCCTTCAACTAGACCTAACCCTTCTTTTCAACTTGCTATTATTCTACCTTTTTCACCACATATTCATTATCCACCTCATTCACCAGTATTGGCTGAACCTGAAGCTATTGCAGAACCAATTGTAGATGATGACCTAGTCATTACAGCTACAATTACCTCTGAGGTAATTCAAGGACTTGAACCTGATGATAATGCTGTTGTCATCATTGACCCACCAACCCTACTTCTTCCTGCACCCCCTGGCCCCATTATTCAGATTGGTTGTGAGCCTCCTCACAACCACCGGGAAGCAAGAATTGTGCCTGAACGCTATCCACACCTGATTGCTGGTTTTGAGAGCCTTAAGGCTCAGAGATACCGCGAGTATCAAGACTGAAAAATTATTGAAGAAGAAAGAATGGATGAAATTCTGTCTGCACAGGCTCAAGAGGACCTTCTTGCCAATTGGCAATTTGTGCGTAACTGGTTTGAACTGCACAAAAAGGATCAACTTGAAAGGAATAGAAGATTACTTACTGCTTCTACTTGGAATGTGCCTCAAAGGAGAAGTACCCATGCCGTTTGGGAACCTGAACCTGCTCCCGTACTCCTACTTACTCCACCTGTACCTATTCCTCCACCTCCACCTGCCACATAACCTGTTACCCCTCCTCCTGCTTCAACTGCTATGATCACTCAGCCATCTATCTCTAGTTCTGGAATTGCTTCTGGATCTGCAAGCCGTTCTGTATTTGTCCCTCAGGAAGTCTTGGATCAGCTTGTTGAAGATAACATGCTCTTCAAGAAATATATGGAAACTACTGAGAAGCATTTGGAAGCTTTAGAGAGGAAGAATGATGTTGTTACTGATATGCTGCAGGCCATTCTGGATCAGTTGCCTAAGCCTTAGACAGCCTTTAGGATTTTTTTTTCCTTTTTACCATCTTGTTTTTAGCCTGTTATTTATCTTTCTTTAGTTAATTTTTTGTAATTTGGCACTTTTTGATTAATGAAATCAATTTTTGGCTCTTACTGATTTACCTCTATCTTTCTCAAATTATATTTTGACTATGATGTTCTTTATTTATTCTTAACCTTTTTGTCTGATGACAAAGGGGGAGAAGAAAATATAGATTTATAGAGTAATTAATTAACCTGATGTATCAACTAAGTGTCATCATACGTTGCATTTGTGCATTATTTACTCTGATACATTAACTTGGAATGAAGTATATGCTTTGGAAGATCTATCTGTTTATTTAAGTTCTGATACTTTATTTAAAATGCTCTGAAATGATATATTCATTTGATGTGATTTTACATTTAGAAAATATTTATATGTGCTTAATTCAGGGGGAGCCTCTGAAATTATTTTAAATAAATATTTTTCTAAAGGAAAATTGTTCATCAATATATGTATTTGTCATCATAAAAAAGGAGGAGATTGTTGGACTCAAGTGGATTCAGAAACAATGACCCTTAATTGTTTTGATGATAACAAATAGTAAATAGAACAATTTATCCTCTGATGTGTTTGTTAGTGTGCAGTAAATCACTATTCATCAGAAGAAATTGTCTCAGAAGACTTAGTGAAATTGTGAATTTCACACTTAGATCCATAAATCTAAGTCTAGCATTGATCCTCTGAAATCTCGCTGGCGTCATCATGCGAAAGCCCTGCTCTGAAATGGTCAACTCTGTTGGTGGTCAACGCTCTGTAAGACCATACTTTGACTTGGTCAACTCTGTTGTCGGTCAACGCTCTGGTAAGACCATAATTTGACTTGGTCAACTCTGTTGGTAATCAACATTGGCAAGACTATATTCTGGCTTAGTCAACTCTGTTTCTAGTCAACGCTCTGGTATTCAGTCAACGCATAAACAGACTTTGGTTAGACTACTCTATGGAAGCCTTCGTCCAATTCTTCATGACTCTCTCATGTGAAAGGCCAACACATTTTGTGCTGAAGAACTCACCTCTGTTTCAAGCTCACTCTGGTGACCAGTATGGCTCTGATAAGAAATCAGACTGAAGTTCATTTAAGGCTACTTCATATATTTAAGAGACCTCATTGATGAAGCATTTTAATGTACGAGGTATCAAAGGCCAAAGGGAATGTCAACGAATATAATCATCAGGAAACTTGCTCTCGAAGGGTCTTATATTCAAAAAGCTCATAAGAGACAAACATTCTGATTTTGTCTGCTGTGTCAGTATGCTTTGAGCAGAGTGGAAAACGATGTGACTTGCTAAAGCCACAAAAAGGGGATCTGAAGTCTTTTGACCTAGGTGAAAAGAGCTGTTAGGTCACAACGACACTATTCACAACCCAGCTATATATACCTTACTTCACCCACTAAAGTAGGTTAACGCTGTGATACAAAGTGAGCAACCAAGAATCATTCCAAGTATCTGAGATCACATTGAACAAAGCACTTAGTTGTTTTTACCCTTTCAGTTTGAAAGTTATTTTTTGTGCTTGAGTTTTCATTGTATATCCTCTTTGTGAGAGTTATTTTGATATTGTTTCAAATAATTTTTGAACATTGTATTTAGCCCAGTAGTGGCTGTATTCCTTAGAGGCTTGACTACACTAAGTCTATATAAGAAGTTGTGAGTATAGCCAGGTTGGCAGTATTATACTCTCAAGTGTAATCAGGTTGATTATAGTGGAGAAATCCTTCAAGTGTGTGAAGGGACTAGACGTAGCTATCAGGTGATAGTGACCTAGTATAAATCACTGTGTCACTCTCTTCTCTCTTCTCTTTATTTACGTACTGCCTTATTTTGTTAACGAGTTATTTTGAAATGGTTTTCATAAACACACAAGCTTTGCGAAAAGATTTCTAAAATCCAATTCAAACCCCCCTTTCTTGTGTTTTTGCCACGTTCACTTCTCAGCCTCATCGACCTTATGAGTCTCCTCCAAGAGTTGGGTCTGAAGACCCACTACAATCTGCACCTTGCTACGTGTTGGAACCTAAACGATTGAGAAGTTTAGACCTTCATTAATTTTGATAATAACAAAGTATCTTCTGATAAGTCTTTGAGTGTGCAGATATTAAAATCTCTTATGTTTTATCTCACTCAAGCAAGAAGAAGAAACTCACAAGTATTGAATACATTCCAGGTCTGTCAGCATCTGATTCATTCCAGCGTCTTGTGTATAGCGAGCGTCCAGTAGTGTTATTCTTTGACACGTGGATTAATCAATTGCTGCGAGCGTTCGTCTCCTGTTCTGAGCGAGCATCTGGTCTTTTAATGAATCATGTGATAGTCACGTTTGTGCTCTTCTACCTCAACTATTTGGAACATAATTCGAATTTGATTTTGTGCGCTCATTTTGATGTACGAGGTATCAAAGGTGACACCTTTGGTATAAGACAAAATCCGTACAAGGCAATTGTGAAAAGCAGATAGTACAAAAATGGTAATATACACTATTCTGATATTCTCTGGAAAGGAAGAAAAGGACAGCTTTTCAAATTACCTCAGTCAATGATATGGAGCTGAAATTTACTGCAACGGTAATACCCCACAGAGACTCCTATAAATACCCCAAGGTATTCATTGAAGATGGTTGCCAAAAATTGCTAGAAACTGCATTCTGAAAGAGCTATTACTCAAGTGAGCAATCAAGTTTCGTGTCAAGTTTTTGGACAACAAGAACTGAACCTCAGCGTCTGATACTTTCGTTTTAGAAAGCTATTTGTTTTTGAGCTTAATCTTTTCATCATATCTGTGAGACTTATGTTGATTGAATTCAAAACTATCTTTGTGAAAGTTGTATTGCCTAGTTAAGGCTTTGTTCCTCAAAGGCTCGAACGTACTGAGTCGTTTTGAGAATTTAAGAGTATTGTCAAGTTTGTGACAGTAGAATACTCTTAAGAAAATTTGTAATCAGTTGATTATAGTGGAAAATCCTTCAGAAACGAAGGGACTAGACGTAGCTACCAGGTTGGTGGTGAACTAGTATAAATCTCTGTGTCTCTTGCTTTACTGCTTTATACTTACGTTTATCTTACGCATAAAAACAAGTTTTCATAAATTTTATTTCCAGCGTCTGGTCTTACTCCAGCATCCGTTTTCAAATAGATTAAAAATCCAGTGTTCTAAAGTGTTTTTAACTTGAAGTTTGCGAAAAGTTTTCAACACAATTCAATCCCCTTCTTGTGTTCACGTTCAAAGGTCTTGGTTGTCAGTGTCCAATTTACGAAGACGATCTCGCAAGTTCCAATCCTTTCTTAAAGCCACATCGGCCTGGCCCTTCACCTTGTGCAAGCGAACAACCTCCTCCTCCAAGACCTTCACTTGCTCCCCAATTTGCTGCCAAACGGGCCGACTGGCATCCCCGGAAGGTTGAGTAGGGTCTTTGCTTACAAAGGGCAGCAACTATTGCTTCGACCCCTTTGATTTCTTTGGTGGGGGTGGAGGACCATCTGAAGAAGCAGGCCTCTTGTGCCTCTCCACATCGATGATGTCGACAATGGCGCTGACCACTTGAGGCGCAGCAGAAGGCTCCGATGTCTGCTGGGGAGCCAAAGAAGCCGATCCAGAGCCCCCATTCTTCGATGAACTGGAATCAGAAGTCCTGCTAGCATCGGCAGGAGTAGGAGAAGGCTGGACCTGCTTTCCCTTCTTCGAACTCTCCTCCAACTTCTTAGCCAAGGCGACCAGGACTTCAAAAATTTTGCAATATTCGACATGGATTATGCACAAAAAGTGATCATCAGACAAAGACACAGTAAGTAAAATTAAACACAAGCAAATAATTCTCTACCTAAGCAACTTCGAGCTTCCCCCAAGTTTGGCGTCTCAGAAGAGTTAGGGTATGAACGAACCGCTTATAAGACGTTTGCTCTTAGGTATTAGGGTTGGTATAAATGATAGGATCAAAGTCGCCGACTTAATCTCTGATACTTTTGACTCAACTCTTCTCGAGGTCGCTGAGAATGGAAATCTTGAAAGAGTACGACCCAGCAGGACTGTCGAAGAGCGACCTCGACTAGTAAAAATGGAAACTTGGGCACTTCTGAACCGTCTTCGGTGAGATAAAAAATACACTCCCGAGCGGCGTCGTTCATCGGAAGAAGGAAAAAGTATTTTGTCTTGAAGCCCTTGAGGGATTCACTGTACAACTCGAAGACTTTGCCATTTGGCTTAAATGAGATCCAACCTTGCCTCTCATCGATTTTCTCCGAGGTCCTCAGGGGCGCGAACAAATGAAAAAAGACGCAATGGGAGGCCGATATCCGAAGATACGAGAAAACTAGATCGAAAACCTTTATAAAAGCCCAATTGTTAGGATGAAGCTGAGAAGGTGCCACACCTAGATTCATAAGAATGGAGAGTTCGAAGGGCGAGAAAGGAAAGACAATCTGGAGTTTGGTGAACAACACCTCGTACATCGGTATGTGGTCTATACCACTACTTTCCACGGAACAAATTCGATAATCTCCTACCGGAGCTAAAAAGGCCTATTCCCCTCTGGACTCGATCGTGTCAGCTACCTGGACCCAACTCTCCAAGTCGGCCATATCTTCGTCGGTGGTATACTCAGATCAGAGGCTGAGAACTTCAAGCGATACCCACCGGTATTCCTCCGCGTCGGCAGGAAGAGTAAAAGGATCATTCAAATCTATACTCTGTTTCTTTCCCATGGTAAACCTGTCCATAGGATTCTCAGGATAAGAGACGTTGTCATACACTTCTTTATACCGCTGAGCTACTTCACGAGGGGTTGCAAGGACGTTGAAACTTGTCTTCTAGAACCACCTGGAAAAGCTCCAAGCACTTGGGAGTGATTTCAACTCCATGTTTCAAACGCTCTTCTGCCCCTTCCTCATGAAGAGGTGGTGGCACCACCATGGACGCCACCATAGAGGCAGGAACTGAGGGGAGAATTTCTGATTGAAATCCCCCATTGCCAGAAGCACTCGTTCCGGGCAAAGACCCAAGGGGAGGGAAGGCTCCTTCCTCAGAGAAAGATTTCGGAGATGCCGTGAAGTTTGAAAATTTAAGGGCCTGTTTGATTTCTATTTTTAAAAACTGTTTTCAGTTTTCAAAAATTAAAAAACAATAAAACTTGTTTGATAAAATTGTTTTGTGAAAATTAGTTTTGGAAACAGGTCTGTTTTTTAGTTTTTATAACCAAAAATTGAGAACAGCTTTTTGCTGTTTTTGTTTTCTCTTTCAGTTTTTTAAAAACACGGAAAACAGTGAGTTTTCATTAATGACAGATTTGTAATTAATCCAAAAAACTACCACTCGTTGTAAGATGATGCTATCGACCTTTTACGCAGGCCCCACTTATGAAATGCTACAACTAATGGAAAACAATCTCAATAATATTATTCTATAATTTATTGAGAAATATTAATTAATCTATACATGTTATCCTTTTTTTATCCATCGCCTATGTACTAATATTTATCTGTACTTTTTTATCAGTAATATTTATCTATTTTGACAAATATAACTTATTTTAACATGTTAATTATCTAAAACAATTATAGTCAAAATTTAGGTAAAAATATTAAAAGACTAGACATATATGTACAAATTTCAATTAATCGATTCTATAAAAAAATTCCAATTAATCAATGAATGTAATTATCTGAATATTCAGCCTTTATTGATATAAAAAATAATGCATACGAATATTGTTTTGAAAAATAAAAGTATAGGCTTGTCACACAGTTAATGATATGCAACAAAGGAAATCTCTTGGCATTGCATCTATCAATTTTATTTACATTTTTTCTTAATTTTTTCGATGAGTGAAACATTTCTTTTCCTTTTGCTGAAGTCAGAATAAAAAAAAAATATATGCTTAGTTAATCAAGACAAAATTAGTAGAATAAAAAAATGCCATAAAATGAAAAAGGTTTACAATCACCAAGGAAATGCATGACAAAAAACTAAAGAAATAAAGAATATTTTGATTTGTTTTATTTTATTTTATTTTCAATTTATGTGTTTTTGTGACTAAAACATATTCTGAAAGTAAATTTACCAAACGGATATTTTTATTTTCTCATCTTAAAACTGTTTTTAAAAATAGGATTACCAAACAGATTTTTTTTTAAATTTTCTTCTTAAAAACAGTTTTAAAAATTTGATTTAAAAATAGTTTTCAAAAACTAAAAAATAAAAACACAATCAAACAAGCCCTAAATATTCCCCTTACTTTCTTATGATAAAACGAATGAACAAGTAATGAGAGAAGAGAAATACCTCTGGGTATATGATAAGGAGGCAACGAGTAGGAGGGTAGACTCCAAGAAAGCTTGAATGCTTGAAATGCTGATTCGTAGAGAAGAAGAAAATAGCGAAGCAGAGAAGAAGAAGATGCAAAACGAAAGAAGCAAGAAAAATTGGCCTCCCTTCAGAACTTATAGATTCTGAAAGGGGCAGTAATTAATGCGAAAAGACACAATAAAGAGGCACATGGGAAACGAGGCAATGTTTCATCAAATCGTTATCAAATCTCTGCTGCTGTTTCAGGAATCGAGCACGTCTTTTCAAAGCCTCAAATTTGAAAATGAACTGCCTCAGCTCAAAAAACCCCCTCTCAGAAGAGACTCAACAAGCATACCCGAAGTAAGAGTAGCCACGTCGGATTCAAGACTCATAAGCAGGTCGATGTCCGAAGATTAAACCCTTGACTAGAAGAATATCCGAAGTCATCAATAGCAGATGACATCGGCTAGGGGGCAATTGATCCGAAGTGGCCCAAGGCCCACTCCGCAATAGGCTGATCCGACCTGACCTAGGCAGCTATGCCGAGATAATACTAACCCAAAGTGGCCCAAGGCCCACTTCGCTATAACCGACCCGACCGGAGATCTACACTCGGGGTAATAAATCCTAGAGACTCCACTCGCCACGGCGCGAAATCCTAGAACAGAAGCATTGCCGCGCTAGACCTAAAACGATCTCCTGACCACGCAAACCCTAGAAGCTACATCGGCCGTTGGATGCATCTGACGGCTGACAATCGATCTAGGGTTACTAGGGAGCACCCACATGTCAACACCCTGACCTCACCTATAAAAGGTCTATGACGTCAGCAACAAAGGTACACACTGTTCATTTCTTATCTCACCTTATTCCGATGCTGACTTAAGCATCGGAGTGTGTGCAGGTACACCCCCCACCGTCATCTCCGCCGTTCGTGACCAGACTCCGGCCAACCTCTAAGATCCACTTCGGACCAGTCTTCAAATGTGATGACTGTATCACACGTCCATCCTTCGATTAATGATTGTTAATTAAGTGTAATGGAGTAGTTGACACGGCATGGCATGTGACATGTGAGTTGCAAGAAAAGTTAAATGTGTTTTGATCCGAAGTGGAACTCGGAGTTGGTCGGAGTGATGAGGACGCCGGTAGTAGACGGCAGAGCACAATGAAGTACCACAGGGATGGTGTGTACCTGCACACACTCTGATGCATAAGTCAGTATTGGAATAAAAGGTGTGAGGCAATGAATAATGCGTACCTGATACTACTGAGGTCAGTGGTTTATGTAGGTGAGATCAGCATGTTGAGTGCGTTTCCAAGCCGTTTCCTAGATCCGTGATTCGCATGCGGCACGTTTCGTGGATCACTGTAGGATTCATTCGAGGGTCCAAATCGGTTTTAGGGTTTCGTGTCGCTAGAAGGATCCCTAGATTGGTATCCCAGTTCAAGTGCGGGCCTTATCCTATTTCGGGTCTCCAGATCATGTTTAAATAGGGGGATTTATCCATTATTGTCATTCTATAGCTAGAACTTGAAAATTTCAGGCTCATTCCTTCTTGTTTGTGTGAAGTAAAATGTGCATGTAATGTTGTCCCTACCATTACATCATATAGGGATAATGGTTGTGTTATAAGGTTTTTTAAAGGATTTGAATGAACAATATTCCTCAATGAGATGGCAAATCATCCTTATAGATTCCCTCCCAACCATCAATAAGGTGTTCTCATTGTTGATTTAGCAAGAATGATGGTTAATTGGACTAGTGAAAGAATATATTATACAGAGAGAAGGACGCACAAGACAATCAAATTTCACATGGATTTTGAGCAAGTTAATACAAGTTAGGTATAGAAATTAATATACTTTGAATATGTATTGGTGTGGGGTGGTTGGCCTTTTGATCAAGCGCATCTAGACAAAAGACATAAGGACTTTTTGGTAGCATTTTCTTGTTTTATACTTAATTATAGTATCGTGTGCGTGGTATGTATTATATTTTCTTCCCAATTCCTCCAACATAGATAACATAGATAACTATTAGCCGGCTGGTTTATGAAAGAATCTTTCAAAGGAATAGATTTTCTTGTCGGGTGGAATCAGAAGCTTGTTTATATTTTATACATACAATTATACACATTTTATTTTTAAATTCTTTATGTGATTTGATAATTTGAATATTCATTCTTATAAATAAATTTGATTTTTATTTTTATTTTTTTACAGTAACAAAATTTTAGTATGTACTTTTCTTCTCATGCGATGGTGTATCTTTCTTATTTTGTAATACATGTTTTTGAATTTTTATATCAACGTAAATATTTTTTGTTTTTAGTTAATCGTTCAATTAAAATAGATTTTTTCTTGTTGTAATTTTTGTAATTTTTTTAAATAAAATAGATTTATTTCATTTCATTAGTAATATCGCAAACCAGATAGGGAGGAACAGCTGAATAAATTTGAGGACTAGCACTATATAGGGATGCCTTTGTTAGATTGTGGGCTACACTATTAACTTGAATGCTCGTTATAAGCCGACCATAATCTTCCTTATGGAAACTAAATGCCGTAAGGAAAGATTGGAAAGGACTAGAAAGAAACTTAAGTTCCAACATGTCTTTGGTGTTAAAGCTAGAGGGTTATCTGGTGGTTTGGGGCTGTTTTGGAATCAGTATTATGACATTTAGATTCTAGAGGCTTGCACAAATTATATTCACACTACTGTCCTTCAGAAAAACAGTAGTAGCTCTTTTGAATTCACATTTGTATATGGGTATCCCACTTTTGCGAAAAGAAGACACTTGTGGCACAAGCTTCAAAGGTTGCAACCTTTAAGAAATGACCCTTGGGTGTGTGTAGGGGACTTTAATGAGATGTTGTCCCCTCTGGACAAAGAAGGAACTAGACCCATTGAACCCATAAGAATGGATTTATTTAGAAACTTTCTTGATGATACTACTCTTATGTATGTTGAGCTACATGGCTGCAAATATACTTCGGTTAGTAACCCAAGAGATGGAGCTATTACCAAGGAAAAGATTGACATATTTCTTGTGAATTGGAATTGGAGGCAACTATTTCCTAATGCTATAGCTATAGCTTTACCAATGGTGAACTCAGACCATTCTCCTTTTGTTATTCCCACTCCCAAGAGTAAGAGTGGCACACCTTTTAGATATGAGGCTTTTTGGGAGGATCATGATGACATTCGGGATACTGTCCAGCGTGGGTGGTCTAGTCAGGAACCATGTGAATCTGCTTGGGAACTGTTTTCTAAGAAGTCAAGACACTGTAGGAAGCACTTACAAGGTTGGCACTCTAAAACTTTCAAGAATGCAGCTTTTGAAATTAGCAAACTCAAGAATGAGCTTAAGAGACTTATGAATATCAGTGTTGATAGAAGGAACTGGTAACAAATCAACAAATTGAGGAAGGATATTGATGTGCTTTGGAGTCAAGAGGAAAAGTATTGGGGTCAAAGATCAAGATTGAAGTGGCTTTCCTATGGTGACAAAAACTCAAAGATTTTCCATGCTTCTACCATTCATCGGAGGGACAGAAACAGGTTGCATCGTATTCAAGATTCTAATGAAGTCTGGATAGAAGGCCAATAAGAGATCATGGATGCTATTTGGACACATTTTGCAAGTATTTATAGTCGTAGTGATGTATCTTTTGTTCAAGAATGTATCTCTCATGTTCCTAAACTTGTTTTGATGATATGAATTATGAGTTAATGTATTCAGTGTCTGAGCTAGAAATAGAAGAAGCTGTCAAGGATCTTGGGGCTCTTAAGGTCCTCGGACCAGATGGCTTAAATGGTCTTTTCTTTCAAAAGAATTGGCCGATCATTACGGCTGATGTTTGTTCTGCTATCCATGATTTCTTTGTTTCAAGTACCCTACCAGATGAGATTAATGAAACTGAAGTTGCCCTTACTCCTAAAGTCCCCAGGCCAGAGGCAATCAACCAGCTTAGACCTATCAATTGTTGCAATTTTATCTACAAGATTATTTCCAAGATCCTGGTTAAAAGGCTTAAGAAGTTTATTGGGAAAATTGTTTCTCATAAGCAAAGTGCCTTTGTTGGGGGTCGGTTGATTCAAGATAACCTAGTGGTGGCTCATGAGGCTTTTCATATGCTTAAAAGGAAGCAAAGGAGGGGAGATTCTAGCTTGGCTCTTAAGATAGACATGAATAAAGCTTATGACAGAGTTGAATGGAGCTTCCTCTCCCAAGTTCTGAAAGCCTTTGGGTTTTGTGAGGAGTGGATCAATTTGGTTATGAAATTGGTCACCTCTGTCTCCTATAAGTACAAGATCAATGGCTTTTTTAGTAAAAAGTTAATCCCTCAAAGAGGTTGAAGACAAGGAGTTCCTCTATCCCCTTATCTATTTATCTTTGTGAATACATGCCTTGACAGAATTGATTTGATGATTGACAAAAGGGAGTTACGCAAATAGTCAACTGTGCAAAAAGCAGAAAAGAATACCAAGACACACACCAAGGATCGAAAGTTCTCAAGTCTTTGGGTTTTGGGTATTTATCTATTTCTTAGGACTATTTGTAAGTAGTAGTAAAAAGCTCTTAATTAAAATAAAATCACACACTCACAATATTTTATCTAAAATTAATTTTATGACATTTTTTCTAAATTATTTTAGTCACAAAATATTTTTTAAACAGTGTCCAAAAATATCTATCTTTTATCTTGGAAAAATCTCTTATTTTTGGTACTTATTTTGAATGACAAACAGAATGTTCATTATCGATTATATCACTCACCATAATCGTTTATGTGTTTCTTTTCTCTTCCGTGCATCTCAAACAATCATAATCGATTATATAATATAACATAATCGATTGTGTTAAGTAGGATGGCATCTCGGTGTTTCTTTAATTCATAAACGATTATAACTTTTAATAATCAATTATAATTTTCTTTCAAAAAGTGTCATACCTGCTTCTATTTTCAATGTTTAATATATAATCGGTTATGTCATTATTTGATAATCGATTACACGAAATCAAAATATCCGAATCAGGCGCAATGGGCAAATTCTTATTAATGCTGCAACGTTCACTTTTCTGCCTATAAAAGCACAGCACCAGGTGCTCCTTATAACAACACTCTTACTTATTTTTTGTGTATAAACTTTGGTAAAATATTTTCTATCATTCACACTATTTGAGCATAATATTTTCTTTGAGAGCCTTTAACACTACATAGTTTTTGACTGTATTTTTCTGAGCTTCAATTTGTTATATCTGCACTTTTGAATGTATCTCCTTTATATCATTTTTTATTTGTAAAATTATTTTTTGGGTGGGAATCCCAAGTGAACGTGAACACAAGAAGGGGGGGTTGAATTGTGTTGAAAACTTTTCGCAAACTTTAAGTTAAAAACACTTAGAACACAGGTTTTTCAAAACAGTTTGTATATCGGACGCTGGAAATAAACCGGACGTTGGAAAAGCAGTTTGTGAAAACTTGTTTTTAACACAGTAAGATAAAGATAAATATAAAGCAGTAAAGCAGTAAAGCAAGAGACACAGAGATTTATACTAGTTCACTACCAAACTGGTAGCTACGTCTAGTCCCTTCGTTCCTGAAGGATTTTCCACTATAATGAATAGATTACAAAACCATAAGAGTATTCTCTGTCACAACCTTGACAATACTCTCAACTTCTCAAAACGACTCAAGACATTCGAGCCTTTGAGGGAACAAATTTTAACTAGGCCAAAACAACTTTTACAAGTAAGTTGAATACAAGGTAAATAACTCTCACAGAGAGGATAAAAATTAAGCTCAATACGTAAATGCTTTCTAAAAGAAAGTGTCCTGACTGAGTTAGGTTCTTGTAGTCCAAAGAACTTGGCACGAAATTTGATTGCTCACAAAAGCGTGTTTGAGTATTGACTCTTTGTAGTGTATAGCAACGATTGCTTGTTCTCGATAAATGAAGCAATATTCTCTTGTAGAGTTTCAGCTTTCTTCAATGGATACCTTGGGGTATTTATAGGAGTTCTAAAGGATATTACCAAGCATAAAGAAAATGGCTCCTATCCAATGAGTGAGGTAATTTCAAAAAGTGTCTCTTTCTTCCTTTCCAGAGAATATCTCAAGAGTACACATTACCGTTTCAGACTACCTTGCTTTTCACAAATGTTTGTACGATTTTTGTCTTTTAGCTAAAGGTGTCACCTTTGATACCTCGTACAACAATTTGAGCGCATAAGATCAAATTCAAAATCCGTTCCAGAAACTTCTGAGAGGAAGAGCAACAACGTGACCATCACGTGATTTAAAATGAAGTTCAGACGCCGCCGTAATCGAGCAGGAAGGTCCTGACGTCAGTAGCAAATGGATAAGCTTTGTGTCACAAAAAGTTAATTCCAGATGCTCACGAAGACAGTATACCAGGATGAGCCGGATGCTGACACATGGAGTGTGTCCTTCTCTTGTGAACTTCTTCCTTCTTGCTTAAGTGGCTTAGAAGTATATGTAATATTAGTATCTGCACACTTCAAGAATTGTTAGAACATAAATTGTTCTCTTGTGGATACTTTGTTATCATCAAAATTAATAAGGGTCTAAACTTCTCAATCGTTTAGGTTCCAACACCAAGTGGTTTATAGAGATGTGATATCTCTTGAACTAGTTGCTCTGGTTTAGAGCTTTAAAGGTGTGGTTTATAGAGAGGTAATATCTCTTGAACTAGATACTCTGGTTTAGAGTTGTAAATGTTTCTAGCTGAACCTGATTTAAAAGCTAATGTTTTAGTGAAATCCCTTAGTGTTTTGCTTTGGGGACAGGACGTAGGCTATAGGGGTGTTTGGTGGTCGAACATGTATAAATTGTTGTGTGCTTCTCTTTGCTCTTTATCTCCTTTATTTTTCTGTAATTTATATTTCAGCTATTTATTTTATTGCTCTTTATTTTCAGTCATTTAAATTCAGCTATTTAATTTGAGCAATTTATTTTACGCTATTTATTTCATTATTATTTCGTTTATGTCATTTATTTTATTGTAAGTTAAATTCTGCAATTTACATTTCAAGTCATTTATCTTTTTCACAGTTAAATTCTTGTAAGTTATATTCTAGCACTTTATTTGCAAAAGTTTTCGAAAGCACTATTCACACACAATTCACCCCCCTCTTGTGTTTGAAGTCACTTGGTAACAAGTGGCATTAGAGCTAGACTCTTGTTTAAAGGACTTAAATGTCTTAAGAGAATGACTTCAAACACTAACGAGAGAAACTCCATGAACAGATCCCTATTTTTCAATGGTGAGGGGCATGGTTATTGGAATGATAGAATACAATTTTTTCTTGAGGCTGTTGACCTCGATATTTAGGATGCTATGGAAAACGGTCCGTTTGTCCCCACTCACTCAATTAATGATAAAGTAGTGGACAAACCAAGATCTCTTTGGACCGAAGATGAAAAAAGAAAGATCCAATACAATTTGAGAGCTAGGAATATCATCACTTCAGCTTTAAGCTACGATGAGTTCTATAGGGTCTCAAATTGCAAAACTGCAAATGTGGGACACCCTTGAATTGACCCATGAAGGTACTACCGAGGTCAAAAGGGCTCGAATGAACACATTAACCCATAAGTATGAGCTATTTAGGATGAAACCGGGTGAAAACATATAAGATATGCAAAAACGGCTCATCCATATAATAAACCATCTCAGAGCTCTTGGGAAGGTCTTCAGTAATCAAGATTTAATTAACAAAGTTCTTAGATGTTTAAATAGAAACTGGCAACCCAAGGTTACCGCTATATCTCAATCTAGAGATTTAGCTACTATGTCTTTGGCAACCTTGTTTGGTAAATTGTAGGAACATGAACTTGAACTAAATAGACTCATTGAGAGTGAGGAAAGTGAAAAGAAAAAGAAGGGAATTGCCCTCAAAGCAAGTCTCAATGAAAAAGGAGACTCTGATGAATATGATAGTCTTGATGAGGATAAGGATGAGGAAGACATGAGCTCGATGGTTCGAAGATTCAAAAGGTTCATGAGGCAAAAAGGGAAAACAAGCAAGTCACAAAATTCTCAAAAGAAAAATGAGGAAAGAACTTCCTTCAATCCAATTTGCTACAAATGTGGTCAAAAGGGACACATAAAACCCGATTGCCCTCATGGTCAGAAGAAAAATGAAAAGTTCGATAAAAGGCCACAAAAAGAATCAAAAGAAAGAAGAGCCTATATTGTCTGGGATGAAAATGATATGGACTCATCTGATGATTCAGAAAATGAGGAGGCCAACTTATGTCTCATGGCAAATCACGAAACAGATGAGGTAAATGCTCTTGAACACGAATCTCCTTTAACTTATGATGAGCCACTTATTGCTTGTGAAGAATTCAATAATGAAACGATTAGACTTAGAAAAATTGTTTCTTCTTCTAAGAAAACTAACTCTTCTCTTGAATTAAAAATTCTTATTTTAAACCAAGAGATGGATGTTCTTAAAGAAAAATAAGTTGTTATGACTGAAATTTCCACTTGCACTTTTTGCGAAAACCAAAAGAACAAAGTTTTCAAGTGTGATGATTGCACCGTTTTGAAAAATAAGATTGAAGACTTGCAAAACACCCTTGCTAAATTTACAATGGGAAGGGACAACTTAAATATTCTTTTGGGAAAATAAATAGGTACTTTTAGAAAAGCCAGTTTGGGTTATGATCCAAAAACAAATGAAAAATCTTTCAAACTTGTCAATCACAACAACATTTCAAGTAGTCCTTTCATTAAATGTTTTTATTGTGGTAGAAAAGGCCACACTGCCTCTATTTACAACATTAGAAAGAACAAGTGTATGATTGACAAAAAGATATGGATTCCTGAGGATGCTTTGCTCAAGACTAACTCATCTGGACTCAACATGGCTTGGGTACCAAAAGTTAAAATTTGAACTTTGCTTTGCAGGTGTGCTTGAAAGCCAAGAGCTAAATGTGGTATCTTGAAAATGGCTGTTCCAAGCACATGATGGGAGACAAAAGCTAGTTCTCCTTATTATCTCCAAAAAAAAAGGGTGGCTATTTTTTTAAGTATGCTAACAAGCTTATGCAGGTCACGTTAACTGTAAATGATTATGAGTTCAATATCAGCGAAAATGAGGAAATAACTGTGACGAGAATGAGTTGGATGAGGATCAGTAACCCTCATCCTAGTGCTTTATTTTGATATCTCTTTTACTGAATATTTTGTTGACCATGGATTTTTTATGCTTCATTGAACCTACGATATTCTATTTTAATTATTTTTTGCCACATCTAGTTACACTTATATGCATATGTTTTACATGTCTTTCCCTTTATCTTTCTCGCTTTTTGATGTTGCCGAAAGGGGGAGAGTTATCTGATTCAGGGGGAGTGAATTATATTATGCATATCGTGAGGGGAAGTTTTATCTAAAATACGCGCTTAAACTCTGATATCTTTTATTGAAAAACCATGCTTATATCTCATTGTTATATCATGATTATATTTTACTAAATTCTTTCCCTGAGATGTTTGTCATCATCAACTGTGAATACATGTCTTGACAGGATTGTTTTGATGATTGACAAAAGGGAGTTACGCAAATAGTCAACTGTGCAAAAAGCGAAAAAGAATACCAAGACACACACACACCAAGGATCGGAAGTTCTCAAGTCTTTGAGTTTTGGGTATTTATCTATTTCTTATGACTATTTGTAAGTAGTAATAAAAAGCTCTCAATTAAAATAAAATCACACACTCACAATATTTTATCTAAAATTAATTTTATGACATTTTTTCTAAATTATTTTAGTCACAAAATATTTCGAAAAATATTTTGAACAGTGTCCAAAAATACCTATATTTTATCTTGGAAAAATCTCTTATTTTTGGTACTTATTTTGAATGACAAACAGAATGCTCATAATCGTTTATAGCACTCATTATAATCGTTTATGTGTTTCTTTTCTCTTCTGTGCGTCTCAAACACGTCATAATAGATTATATAATATAACATAATCGATTGTGTTAAGTAGGATGGCATCTCGGTGTTTCTTTAATTCATAAACGATTATAACTTTTAATAATCGATTATAATTTTCTTTCAAAATGTGTCATACCTGTTTCTATTTTCAATGTTTAATATATAATCGGTTATGTCATTATTTGATAATCGATTACACGAAATCAAAATATCCGAATCAGGCGCAACGGGCAAATTCTTATTAATGCTGCAACATTCACTTTTCTGCCTATAAAAGCACAGCACCAGGTGCTCCTTATAACAACACTCTTACTTACTTATTTTTTGTGAAAAACTCTGTTAAAATATTTTCTATCATTCACAATATTTGATTTGAGAGCCTTTACCACTACATAGTTTTTGACTGTATTTTTCTGATCTTCAATTTGTTATATCTGCACTTTTGAGTGTATCTCCTTCATATCATTTTTTATTTGTAAAATTATTTTTTGGGTGGGAATCCCAAGTGGTTCATAGAGAGGTGATATCTCTTGAACTAGTTGCTCTGGTTTAGAGCTTTAAAGGTGTGATTCATAGAGAGGTGATATCTTTTGAACTAGGTACTCTGGTTTAGAGTTGTAAAGGTTTCTAGCTGAACCTGATTTAAAAGCTAGTGTTTTAGTGAAATCCCTTAGTGCTTTGCTTTGGGGACAGGACGTAGGCCACAAGGGTGTTTGGTGGCCGAACTTGTATAAATTACTGTGTGCTTCTCTTTGCTCTTTATCTCTTTTATTTCTCAGCAATTCATATTTCAGCTATTTATTTTATTGCTCTTTATTTTCAGTCATTTAAATTCAGCTATTTAATTTGAGCAACTTATTTTACGCTATTTATTTCATTGTTATTTAATTTCTTTCATTTATTTTATTGCAAGTTAAATTCTGCAATTTACATTTCAAGTCATTTATCTTTTTCACAGTTAAATTTTTGTAAGTTATATTCTAGCACTTTATTTGCAAAAGTTTTCAAAAGCTCTATTCACACACAATTCACCCCCTCTTGTTTTTAAAGTCACTTGGTAACAAGTGTTGGATCGAGCGCTTACCACTAGGCCAAAAGCTATAGCTGTTAGTCAGGGCGTAACCCTTTCTACTTAACCGTAACAGCCCAAGCACCACGTGTCGACTGTGACTTGACCCCACGTGGGCCTCTGCCACGGGACAATTGATGCCACAACCCAGCAACAATCTTCCCCTCAACAATTGCTCCTGCTGGGAATCGAACACGTGACCTTGGCTCTGATACCAATTGTTGGATCGAGCGCTTATCACTAGGCCAAAAGCTATAGCTATTAGTCAGGGCACAACCCTTTCTACTTAACCATAACAGCCCAAGTGCCATGTGTTAACTGTGACTTAACCCCACCTGGGCCTCCGCCACGGGACAATTGATGCCACAGCCTGGCAACAATCTTGGTGTTTGATGTGCTTTCCTTAATGATCTCTAATGCTAATAGCCAAGGGACCCTTAAAGGGCTGAAGTTGGCCCCTAATGCCACTCCCCTTACCCATCTTTTCTTTGCAGATGATGCCATCTTGTTTTCAGAAGCAAAGCATGCTGAGTTATACAACCTGATGGAGATTCTCAACAAATTCACTCAAGCTTCTGGGGTTCCAGCTGAATGGGGACATTCTAAAAGTGCAGCTCTACAGTGGATTAAAGATAGAGTGAAGTCTAAAATGGCTGGCTGGAAAGAGAGTCTCCTCAATCAAGCGAGGTTGCAAGGTTTTGGTGGAGTTCTTCTAAGAACAAAAGAGGGATTCATTGGAAAAACTGGCTTCTTATGACTTATCACAAGATGGATGGGGGTATTGGTTTTAAGGAATTTGAGCATATGAACACATCTATGCTATCCAAACAGGCTTGGAGACTTCTACAACACTCGGACTCATATTGGGCTCAAACTGTGCTTGGCATTTATTGTAGCAGATCTGATTTTTGGACTGTTAAAGTAAAAAAAAAAGGGATTCTTGGGTTTAGAGCAGCCTTTTACATGGTAGGGACTTGATTAAATCTTCAGGTAGATGGTCTATTGGTTCTGGTGAAAGGATTAGTGTTAGTAATGATCTTTGGCTAGCCTCAGGTGATAGAGATCTAAAAGTGAAGGATCTCATTGACCAATCTAATCATTGCTGAGATCTAGTCAAATTGAGAGATATTCTATCACCCCAATCAACTATTGCTGCTTTAAAAACCCCTGTTAGTTGGTCGGATAGCAATGATAAATTATGGTGGCCTTTAGCAAAAGATGGAGATTTCTCTGTGAAGTTTGGATATTACATGTGTAAAGAGTTAAATACCAGTTTGGATCCTCACCCCTCCACCTCGACTGGCATACCTACCCATCTTTGGAAGGATTTGTGGGGAGTAAGTGTGCCCCAAAAATTAAAGACCTTCCTCTAGAAGGTGATTCATAATGCTCTCCCACTCATACATAATTTGTATAAACGTAAAATTGCCCACAATCCCTTGTGCCCTATCTGTTTGAAAGAAGAGGAGACAATGGAGCACTGTTTCCTTCTCTGCCCTTGGACTGAACTAATTTTGTTTAGTAGTTAGGTTTCCAGAGTACCAGTTAGAGAATCTGTCAACAACATTAACCTATGGCTTTCTATCTCAGAGGCATCTGCCCACCCTTTGGGTAAGTAGTTTATCCTGGCCCAGATTATTTTTATGTTTTGGGAGATCTGGAAGACCAGAATTGAGGCTTGTTTCCACAACATAACCCCTAGACCTATCGACACTTGCTTTAATTCTCAAACAAAATATTTGGAATTCTGGAACCATCAAACTGGTGAAGGAAAACAGAGAACTGAGTGTGGAGGTAACAGGGGAATTCAGGGGAAATGGAGACCTCCACTGGGTGATTTTGTTAAGATCAATTCGGACTCAGCCCTCAATTTGGCTAATGGTAAAGCTTCAGCAGGCATCATAGCAAGAAACAGTAAATGGGACATAGTTTTGGGTCATACCTGTCATTCTCTTGCTCCTAATGCCTTAGTGGTAGAGGCATTGGCTTTGAGAGAAGCAGTTTCTCTTGCCTGTAATATGGGCTTGCAGTTTTCCATCTTTGAGAGTGATTATTTGGAGCTCATTGAGACCTGCAAAATTAAGTGTAAAAGGGGTGAGATTAAACTGATTGTTAATGATATTCTACTCATGAAATCAAACTTTGCTGCTTGTGGTTTCACTTGGGTGGCTAGGGAAGGCAATGATTCGGCTCATACCTTGGGTCGTTTAAGTGCAGAGGCCTCCTTGAATAGTGACTGGTTCTGGAATCTCCCAAATGCTCTGAGGAAAGCTCTGGTGAAAGACGCCATGCTTGCATTTTCTGATTAAAGCCATTGGCAAGGTGATACGAGACAGCTACGTTGTGGTATAGGAAACTTATCTATCGTTTGTAGGTCTGATGTCTGTGAAACTGAGATGATCCTCTGGAATTAATGGTGGTGGTTGTTGAATCATAACTCTGAGCAGTGGTAGGTGGTTTACTTTGATTGCTCTGATTTCTTCGTTCGATTGGTGGGTGTTGTCTCAATTTGGTGCGTTTTGTAAGAGAAGACAATCGAGCTTGTTGAACCCTAGTCCTAATTAGGTAATATCTGTAACTAGGTTACAAACAGGTTGCTTCACCTCTCCTTAGTGAGAGTGTTAGTTGTCGTTCCTTGTAGTGGCTGTCGTTTTGACATTGAGCCTTGCCCTTCTATTGTTGTGGTTTGGGCCTTGCCCTTTAGTATCAATGAACCAAACAATTCTGACCAAAAAAAAAAGAGAAGGTGTCTTCCATTTCAGTGACATAACCATGTTTGTCTTTAATCCCTTTGTAACAGATAAACAAATGAACTGAAAGAGTGTACGTTTTATTGATCACGTATAAGGGATCTCAACTTGTAGTGTATATGCTGGAAGGAACAGTACATTGAAATCACAGAATGCAGTTGACTAGAGAATAAGGAGGAAGAAGGAATCGAATCCGAGAGAGAGAGAGAATTCAGAAATGACATCACAACTTTCATACCCTCTCACCCTTTTCCCTATTCTCTCATATAGGTGTCACTCACACACAAATTCCCCAAGCCTAGAAATTTGCTACACGGATTCTTTGCACTTTCCTGGCTCCCTGGATGGCCACATCTGCTATAACTAATTCCTAGCCCACTTGAATGCCTCGCTGTCCCTTCACACTTATAATATCTAACTCAACCTCCACCTGGCTTTTCTTAGCTTCTTGGAACATTACATTGTCATCCCCTTTAAAATCAACCTTTTCCTCAAGGTTGAGACCAGGAAAATTGTCTTGTATATCAACAGCATTCTCTAATGTAGCTTCTTCAATTGGAACGTTTTCCCATTGGATCAATAACTGAGGCACAAGATTGTCCCCTTGGATGATTGTTCTGGTCTAGGGCTCAGGATTGGACCCAATTCTGAAGTTGTTAGAGGCAATGGCATATAGGACTCTACAACGGCTCCCCTGAATAGTTTCAATTGTGATATATGAAAGACAGGATGAATTCTTGTTGTTTCTGGTAGTTGCACCTTTATGCTACCGCACTAATCCTTGCCACAATTGGAAATGGTCCAAAATATCTCATACCCAATTTCTGATGTTTTCGCAGTGGTACTGAGTGTTGTCTATACGGTTGGAGTTTGACTAGCACCAAGTCACCAATATGAAAGTTGACTTTGCTCCTCTTCTTATTTGCCTGGATCTTCATAGCATACTGAGCCTTATTTTGATTTTGTTTCAATTGAGCAACAATTGCATCTCTGTCTCCTAATTTTTCCTGCATATCTGTTGGATCCAGGGAAATGTGAACATATTTTGTCAGAGTAGGTGATTCTCTACCATATACCGCTTTGAAGGGTGTCATGCCTAAGCTTCTATGGGATGAAGTGTTATACCAATACTCTGCCCATGTCAATGCCTTGTACCAGCTCTTAGGATTATTGAAAGTGAAGCATAGCAAATACATCTCCAAACATTTATTAAGAGCTTCCGATTGACCATCAGGTTGTGGGTGATATACTGAGTTCATTGCTAACGTATAACTAAAGTAAATTCTTCCAAAAAATTGATAGTGAACACCTTGTCTCTATCTGACACTATTGACTTTGGGAAGCCACGTAATTTAATAATCTGATTCATAAAAGCCTCTGCCACAATCTTGCTTGTGTAATCAGTTTTTAAGGCCATAAAGTGAGCATATTTGGACAATCTATCAATGACCACCATAACGGTTGTGTATCCAAAAGAATTAGGTAAGCCGGTTATGAAGTCCATTGCCACATCATCCCAAATTTTAGAAGGAATTGGTAATGGTTAGCAACCCAACAGGGAGTGCATTGGTGGTCTTTGCTTGTTGACAAATAACACATTGTTGGACAAATTCCTCGACATCATCCTTCAACCCAGGCCAATAAAATTGCGGCACAACTCTAGCCATGTCCTAGCTATTCCCGCTTGCCCCTATAGGAGAAATGTGATATTCTAACAACATTTTTTGAATCAGTGAGCTTTTAGATGGTAACACCAACCTTCCTTTCCAATACAACAGTCCTCCTTTGACAACATAGTTGGAATCTGGTGTCGAGTTGGTGTTGCATAGCTCTACCAACTCTTTCAATTTTTCATCCTCTTGAATGGCTTGTCCCAATTCTTGAAGCACCTGACCTTGTGGTTCTGACCAAGCAAACATTAAAACCCGTGACAAGGAATTTATAGCAATGTTATCTTTGCCAGACTTGTATGCAATTGTGCAATCATACCCAATGAATTTATGTAGCCATTGTTGCTGTTCGGGAGTCTGCAAGGACTAGTCTAAGAGGCTTCTTAAACTCTTTTGATCATTTCTAATGACAAATTTATGGCCCAACAAATAATGTCTGAACTTGGCCAAGGCTTCTGTGATTGCTGAAAGTTCTCTGATGCAATACTGCTCCTACACCTATGTCTGATGCATCAGTTTCTAGAGTAAATGGCTGTTAAAAATTTGGTAACGTTAAAACAGGTGCTGAGGTGATGGCCTGCGTCAATTTATCAAAAGCATCCGCTGTTTCCTTATTCCAGCAAAAAGCGTCCTTCTTGATTAAATCAGTAAGTGGAGCTGCTATCTTGGCATAAGACTTAATAAAAACCCAAGAAATGCCCTTAAATGTTTTACATTCTTTGGTGTAGGCCATTATATCACAACTTGAACCTTGGTTTATGTTACTCCATTTCCAAAAACTATGTGTCCCAAGTATTCCACTTGATAAGCATTTCTTGGACCATCGTCTCAATCTTCTATTTCTGACTGTGTGGATACTTGTAAGGCTTAACTTTGATAGGTTTTGCTCCCTCCTACAGTGGTATCACATGGTCTTCCATTCTCTGTGGAGGTAATCCGAATGGTGTTTGAAAGACCATCTTATATGTGTGCAGCAGAGTAGCCAATTCTGGCTCCACATTAAAAGGTATGTCTAAGAAAATATCCTCTTGCATTTCAGGTTGCACCAATTGAATGGAAAATAACTCAGCAATAGCAGCCATATGATGCATTCTTTTCAACTGGTTGAATTGTGCCTGTATAGGTGCTACTGATTTCTCCCCTTGCAATGTGATGAACTTTTCTTTATGATAAAACTTCAGGCTTAATAAAGCATAATCAGCCACATGAGGACCTAATGTGGCAAGCCAAGAAGTGCCCCCAGGTCTGCTCTTACCACAGGCAATGAGTACACACTGTCAACTCATGTCCTTGAATCAACACTGATAGCTGCTGTATGAGTCAATAAGCAGTCATGGATTGGCCATTTCCCACTAGTACTTTGAACAAACATGCAGCCTCGATTAGTAGCTTGTGAAATTGGGTAATTCTTAGCTGTACGAAGTTGTCAAAACTACCTCCATCTACCAAAATTTGGACACTAGTGCCATCGATGTGTCCCTTGAATCTGATTGTCCCAATGCCACTGGATCCCTTCATCGCATTCAAGGATAAATTATGTTCTCCTTCATTCCCTTCGGTATTGGAATGTGCCAGATCAGACAGTTCAGGTTTGGGCTCTCCTTTTAAGTCATCATCCAGTTGTAACATCATTAACTGCTTATTAGGACATTAGTGAGAGAAGAAAAATTTCTCATCACAAAAATAGCACAATCCCTTATCTCTTCGTAGCTGCATTTCAGCAGGAGTGATTCTTTTTATGTTGTTGTTTCGCTGTGCTTGGTGCATAGTTCTGGTGGGTGGGGTTTACAGCTGTGGAGGCAAATTGGTCTTGGCTTGGAATTGGTTGTTATTAGTATTAGTGGCTGAGCTATATCTATTCTGGCTAGCTGAGTTTGTGGGTGGATATTTGGACTACCGAGTTGTGCTATTAGATTTAGTTTGCTCATTACACTTTTTCTCATACACTTTCGCTAAACACATTGCCTTAACTAAAGCAACTAGACCATGAATCAACACATCCCTGCGGATGTCAGCTTGCATACCACCTACAAAACAATCAATTAATGCATCATTGCTTAATCCATAAACCCGATTATAGCTAATGATGTAAATTCCAAGAAATATTCACTGATAGTACCAGTTTGTGCTAGCTTAAATAAGGTTGCTTGAGGACATTCATATATTGTGGGACCAAAATCCATCTCTAGAGCTTGTGTGAACGCATGCCATGACTGAAATGGACTTGACCTTTGCAACATTTGAAACCAAAGAACCACCTCTTGGTCCAAATGCATAGAAGCAATTGTCAATCTATCCAAATCCGGAGTATCATAGTAATCAAAAAACTGTTCAACTTTGAAATTCCAGTCCATCACATTTTCCATCAAACCGAGGGAATTCCAATTTTCCGTTTCTAACATGAAATGGTTGTTTGCTCGAGTTCGTTCCACCATTGGAAGAGCTGAAAGAAGTATTCCTCTGTAAAAGGGTATCCAATGATGCAGTGATCTGACTAAATTTGGCCTCGTTTCCTACTTGAATGGTTTCCATCCTCTCAAATCTGGCATTGTTAGTAGCTTCCACTCTATCCATTTGATTCTGTAGCTCAACATACTTGTTCTCAATTGTTTCTGCATTGCGTTAAACTTACGCGAATAACTCTTTCATCCTTGTGTTGTCTGCCATGGTGGTATGAAAGCACCAAATGTAATAGATAAATAAATGAATTGAAAGAGTGTGACATTTTTATTGATTGTATATAAGGGATCTCAACTTCCAGTGTATATGTTGGAAGGAATAGTACACTGAAATCACAGAATATAGCTGACTAGAGAATAAGGAGGAAGAAAGAACTAAATCAGAGAGAGAATTCAAAAATGACATTACAACTTTCATATCGTCTCACCCTTTCCCTTCCTCTCTCATATAGGTGTCACTCACACACAAATTCCCTGAGCCTAGAATTTGCTACACATATTCTTTGCCCTCTCCTGGTTCCCTGGATGCTCGCATCTGCTGTAACTAATTCCTAGCCCACTTGAATGCCTCACTATCCCTTCACACTTGTAATATCTAACTCAACTTTCACCTGGCTTTTCTTAGCTGCTTGGGCCATTACACTTTTCCACAACTAGCTTACTATCGGATCAAAAATTACTTTCTCTAAGCCCGCATCATGAGCCCATTGAATTGCTAACAAGATGCCTTTTGCTTCTCATTCAACGATAGAAAAATGTGAATGAAAAAAAGATGTGCGAGCCATTACAGAAGAACCTAAACGGTCCCTAACACTAGCTCCTGTGTCCCAAGTCATTGATGAACTAAAAAAGGCACAATTTATATTGCATTTCAATGTGCCCAAAGGAGGTCTTGTCCAAATTGTTGTTGCTACTTGAATCGGATTAGCATCTGTGTTTATAGCAGTAGCTTTCTTCCTTGTCCAAATCCATTCATCCAATATATCTCTAGCCTTAGCAATTATGCGGTAAACGTTAGGAGGAATATTATCCCATAACTTCTCATTATGAGACTTTCTCAAAATCCACAAAATTATAAGAAATATATTACCATTGTCTCCTGCTAAGATTTTTGTAGTTGATACTCAGTTTTTAATTCACATTAGATATTTTAAAATATTTAAAATTCATTATTAATAAAATGTTCTTTTATCATGTGAAAAGCTCTATTGACTATTAAAGAAATATATTTTTGTTTATATAAAAAAAAAGATATATAATTTTCTGTCAACTAAATTATTTTTTGAAAATTATTAAATAGAAAATTTCAAATACTTGAATTTTTATATTATAATTCATGTTTTTATTATTAGTAAAGTAATCTTCTATCAAATAAACTAATCTTTTGTCCTAAAGAAAGCAGTCGAGTGATAAAGTGATGCGTGACATTCGGAGTGAGGATTCAGACCCGTAATGCTCTACTTTCTCTCTCCTCATTTCCCCGTCCCCTATCATCTGTACTAAGGAAGAAAAAATAAACTAATCTTCTCTTCTGTATTTTTTATTTTTTATATTTTACTTGTATTCAGGAATATTCAATGGATTAAATCCGGAAGGTACTTACCGGTTTATATAATACTATTCCTCGTGTTAGTTTAAATATGACTTTAGTTATGAAAATATTACATTTTAGTTATTATAATATCTATTTAATTTTTCTTTATTTTTAAGCTTTACATTTAATATAAATGATATATTTTTAGTTTCTCACCAAAAACTAAAAGGACATAATTTTTTATAATTGTTATGGATTATAAATTAATAATATTGAGATAAAATCGATGGTTTTTGAAGTCTTACCAGCTACTCAAATTATGAAAAAGGAAAGCATCGCCAGATGCCAGATTTGTAAGGCACAGACTATGACTAAGAATGTATTGTTTTAAGTTGTGCATTTCATTGACCAAGGCGAGAATGCACGTCATAATTAATTTATGGCTTAAATATAATTTTAGTTCCTCAAAAATTTTAAAAGTTCGTTTTTAGCCCTCAAAAATTCTAAACGTTTGTTTTTAGTCACCTAAAACCTTCAATGTTTTTTGGGGACTAAAAACAAACTTTTTGAATTTTTGAGAGACTGAAATCATATTTAAACCTTAATTTATAATATGGTTCATTTAAGAATAAAAATTACAATTTTTAAATATAAGTATAACCAATTAATTAATTATATATATAACTAATTATAGTGGGTAATTGCATGATAAATTAGTATTCTTTTCAACAATAATATTTTATTTTTCAAAAAACGTTTATCCAAACCTAGTGGGATATCGCCGTGTTGGCTCCTTCATTCTGCAAGATTTTTATACTACTATGTTGCTTGTGAAAGAGATTCTTAATTTTAAGTTAGAGTTTATCAGGAGGTAAGTAAATGTGGCGGCTCATACTCTTACTAGAGGTGTCACGTCTTAGGTTCGCTCCAATGTTTTTGAGTCAGTACCAGTTTGTATTAGTAATATTATTAATTTAGAAATGCAATGATTTAATTTCAACACGATAAACATGGGTTTTTTGTGATGGGAGGTTTTACCTGATAAACTCTTGGAGGTTGGCAGAATAGTGAACTTTTTTAGTTAGATGACAATTTTTGCTCTAGAATGTAATGAATTTTATATAAATCATTTATAGGCTTTTAACAATTAAATACTTTTGGTTTTTTTTAGAGCATTGCTATATATCGCAAATGATTTGACTCACGAATATCACGAAGTCGGTACAGTTTAAGGATTTTTTAAATAAAAATATAAAACAAAGATTAAACCCCTCAATTTAGTCTTTGAACTTACACTCTCTCTCCTATTTAATCTAAAAAATATATAAAAATAATAAGTAGTCTCTAAAGTTATCTAAAGTTTGTGAAATCCATCAAATTAGTCTCTAAACTTTTATAAGTAGTCCCTTACAGGGACTAATGATATAGATTTCACAAAATTTTAGGGACTAATTTGACGGATTTCATAAACTTTATGAACTATTTATTATTTTCAAATATTTTAGGGGCTAATTAGTAGAGAGAGTGTAAGTTCATGGACTACTTTTAACTTTTGTTGCGCATGACAAAAAAAGGATTCTGTATCCATGTTTCCATTTTGCTTCTCCTTATTCTCTATCTGCTTTTTTTTGGTGCTGTCTATATGTTTTTTTTTCAAATCAGAAAGTTAAAGAAAGAGAAAACAGAGAGGTAAGATGACCGAAATTGCTGTCATCAAGTCATTCGTGTTCTTTATCACGAAATCTCTCTCGTGAGAATTAGCATTTTCCTTTTTTTTAAAGGAAATCATCTTATTTCATTTCATTAAGCAGAGTGCTTACAAGCAAATTAGGAATATCAGGATAAATTTAGGGGCTAGCTTTACATATAGATGTCCTTGTATCAGGATAAATATGCTAGCCTAGCTTTAATGTATTCTTTTTGAGTTATATTAAGCATTTTGTACTTTCAAAAAACCCTAGATCGCCTTCGTGCGAATGTTTATATATATATATATATATATATATATATATATATATATAGTTGCATGATTATTATGTGTTTTAGTTGTGCATCATGTTTCGAAAAACGCTGTGGTACTCTGATTGCTATTTTGAAAAGAAGTTTGAAAAGAAAAAAAATAATAGATCCACGTATTTGCGAAAACCATGCAAGAGGAGTATTTTTGCCAAAAACATTTCAACATTTGGAGGTTATATTAGATTAGTAGTGCTCCGAAAATCTGTGTGTTATAGGAACAATGGTGTGATTAATGTGTTTTAATGTGATACATGCTTTGCTTGATATGATGGTTTGCACAACATGTCTTGGTTGATGATCCATTGACATATATGTTGTTTGACTTGTATGAGTTAAGTATTCGACCACATGATATGTTGTTGATTGATTCATTACGTAGTAATCGAGATAAGATGCTAGTAAATGTAAGGTCAGAATACTCGCCTCATAGGCTAGAACATAAGAATTAGAATGGATGAATCATGACATAGCATGCACTCTGACTTTCTTTGATAAGAAAGGTTCAACGTCATTCTTACTCGAAGAGGTTTACACTCTTCTGGATGGTATGCATAATCACTCTCTATGTGTAGAGAACCTCTTGACTAGAAGGATTCCGTCCTAGAACACCGATTAAATTCCATGATTAGAAGCCTCCTTACATGAGGTTCCTCGTATGATGCTCTCAGGAAGGGATGAAGGAAACATGCTCTTCTGAGGGATGAGGACGCACTTACGATTTGTAGTATGATGATCAAAGACTAGTATGTGATCAGTCTAGCCTACGGGGACACCTTCTAAGACTGACGGTAATGAAGAATAGCTTCTGAGACCTGAAAGTAAGGAAGGGATCATGTTAACAACGACCCTCCCAATGAGTGAGTGTGAAATTGAAGACTTGACTGACATGTATATAAACATATAGCTAGGTTGTTATCCTTAAGTGGAACTCTAAAGATGATTGAGATTATTGTGTAGTACATTAATTTGCTAATAGTTGCTATAAATATCCCTGTTTATGACGTTTAGAAGATTTACCTCTTCTACCTTCTGTACAAGTGTCTGTGGTCTATCCTATAAGATGACAACCTCAGATGGAGATTGGTTGTACCGTTAGTATTCCTGTATCAGGAGCAGTGGACATGATTATGGATGTCGCTTTCCATAATGATGGAGGCAGATGCTGGAGCTTTGACGTCTCGACTTTTATAGTGGTTTACATGGGCAGGGTCACCACTACAAGAAAACTGCACATTACCGATGGAATTTTATCGACAGCCCCGACTCCGTCTGTAATACCGACGGCCAGGCCATCGGTAATGAGCCGGGAAAAATCAGCGTATGAAATTATTTTTTTGCTACTTTAACGGTGGCTAAGGCGTCTGTAATTATCGACCACTAAGCCGTCGGTAAAATATTATTTCAATTCTAAATTAGTTTTTAAATTTACCGACGGGTTAGCCGTCAGTAAAGTCAAGCAACAAGGAAATAAAAAAGAAAATCGATGAGCTTCCTTGTTTCTGTTCTCGTTTTCTTTCTTTCAACATCAAACCCAAATCTTCCATTCCCAAAACCTAAACCCAAATCTTCAATATCAGTGTCTTTCTGTTTTCTTGGCAAGAGAATTATGTGCCGCGTGAGCTAACTAGGGTCTCGAATCTCGCCAGAAAGCATCACGATGGTGGTTCCAACATCTGAAGAAGACACCGCGCTCTCCGTCGTCCGATTCGCCTCCGAGCTTTCCTGGTCCATTGAGGAGGAGGAGGATGAGATTGAAGAAGGAAATTGAGATGATGTGGTTAGTAGGGCTTTGCAGAAATACGCGAGAATCTCTGTGGAGTTGAAGGGCGAGTTGTTCAGGTCTTCGTCTTCGGGAACCGTTTGCGAGAGGTATTCGGAGGTGGAATCTTCTTTAGTGAGAATCGTAACTCAGGTGTGGTGGTGCTTCGCAAGAAAAATGGCTATTTTTTGTTTGTTATAGCGTTTTGTTTGTTTAGTTGGTTATGATTAAATTTTGTAGTTCGATTGAGATATAAAAATGGCATGTTCTGAAGTGTTGTGTGATATTTGTAGGAGGATGTTGATGTTGCGTGTGGCTCTGTGGATTCGGATTTTCAGCCTCTGCTTAAGCCCTATCAGCTGGTTGGTGTCAATTTCTTGCTTGTGTTGTATCAGAAGGGTATTGGAGGAGGTAATTGTTAGGGTTTTTGGTTATGCTTTGTTGATTTCAAGTTGTGTGTTTTGCTTACTTGTTATTGTATTCTTAAAAGAAACTGGCAGAGTGGGTGCTAGAGGTGATGCTTATGCTCCATTGTTGTAGCATAGGGAATGGGAGAGTTTGTGTGCACATCATTATGTTCTTGTTTTGATTTGGTGCTTGTGTGATTCATGAATTTAATACTATTATCTTGTTTGTTAGGTTGCTAAGTCGCTAGTTAGCAGACTTTGCATGGAAGTTGGAGAATTCATTGTTATGGGAAAGTGGTTGGAGCTAGCATCATTGATGATTACTTCTGCTGAATTGATTTTCTCTAAGGTTTTTGAAAAAGGTAGAATGCTCCTTTTGCTTGATATATAATCCTTAAATGCTGAAGTTTTATTTTACCATGGTAAATGGTGTTGTTTTACTCTTGCATTTTAGCCTTTCATTGTATCCACATGTGATCCTTATCGGATAGAATTATTGGAGAAAGTATCATGATTCATGTTTCTTCGCTAGTTTGTTTTTTGTTTTTTGACTAGTGTTGGACTCAATTTGCAGTGTTGGTAGTGAAACTTTTAAGATGAAGATTATTGTTTTCTTCGTAGCTATGGTTGAGCTATTCTTTTTACATTCTTTTTTATTCCCAATTCACGTTAGGTGTGTGATTGGTTTGTGTTAAGCTACAAGATTTGTGATTGGTTTGCCTTAGTTATGCTTAATCTTTCTACATCAGCACTCTAAATTGTTAAACAGGGGCTTTTGGGTTTAATATAATTGATGATAATTCTCTAATTAATTTCAAATAGAAATGTAAGTTGACTCGTGATCCTGCATAACGTCTAATACTTTCTTGCATGTTCTCATATATGTGGGTTGAAAGCATTGCTTTGTAACTTGCAAATGGAAAAACGAAAGGTTGTGTGTATTGTAACTTGGAGCTACTATGACAGAATTGAGTTGTGCTATTTGGATGCATAATAAGGTATACCTTCACTCTTTTTTTGCATTAGTTTGTGAAATATGGTAATTTATTGGAATAAATTATAATTCATCTTGACTTTTAAGGTTTAATGGAAACATTTTATGTTTCTGGTTTAGTGTGTGGGTATTGGTTTTTATAATTTAAAGACGTCAAGATGATGATCTAATTATGCTCAATGATCTAACTAGCTCAAAGAACTTTATTTGGATGGTGTTCTGTAAGGACTTTGTACTTTCATTACATTGTTCTTTCTCTCCATTTTAGATAATTATTAGCCTATCTTCTATTGATATCATTAGCCTGAGTTAAGTTGACTATAGTTTGATGGGACTTGAGTCGCAATAACATGAAACTTTGCTTCTGTTGTATTCATATTGTTTTCTGCATTTTTTGTCTCTGTTTTGGATTAAAAAATTTGCTAAAATCACGAAGATATGACTGGTAATAATTCAGGTTAATGGTTTTGTAAAAATTAGTATTGTGCTTCAATAGTGATTCCCTTCTTTTTAGTTCCTAATGCTTATTGATGAGTATAGTATATGTCATGTGTCGGGTGTGATTTTTCCTATTTGAGTGATTTAGGCAATTCACAATGTAGAAAATAATCTAATTTTGTCAAAAGAGTTCACATTAAGCACATATCACACCCTCTTTGTTTATTTCATGCTAACAATGGCTTATCCTTTCCATAAGCATCAAGTCTCTTACAACTTTAATGACTCGATGACAGCATTAAGCTTGAAAAAAGAGAACCACTGAGTTGGGCCAATTGGTGCTCTAAAGAGAAAAATGGAAGTGAAAGTATGTCATTTTAACTTTTAAGTGTCTTCAAAATATATGATCCTCATGTGATATTTCTTAGTTTCTGCTATGCTGCATGTTTGTCCTTGACCTCCTGTAGAATATCCCAAAGGGGGATCTGTGTACCCCTCTTTCATACCTCCTACTTAGTGTTGTTACAACCTATCTTAGTAACAGGGCATTTTGGCAATTAGCTTGTTTTCTTCTTCCATTCTTTCAGTATTAATTTTATGTATTCCTATATGTGGGATGCTTTTGCTAAAATTAATTTTTATTTTGGTGTTGATCTTCTGGGCTTGTGTGCAGGAATCATTGAGCCAATAAAAATCTAGGATTAGAGATCCAATACAGGTCTGTGAATATAACTCTTTTATTGATTATTCTGAATTTGATGCAGCAATAATGATACAATCTTTTCAATCATTATTCAGTTTGGTTTTTGAGATAAATTTCCTTTGAATCATTTGTTGGGGTCTCACTGAATAATGATGTGTAGGAACAAAAGCTTGCCGTGAGACATTATTCTTTGACCCTTTAAGTGTTTGTGAAACTTAGTGATTGAGCTCCATGAGATCACTTTTTAATAAAATGTGATGGATATGTATATAAAATCCAGATATAATTCCTTTATAATTCCTTTGCTAATAGAATGTTGTTGTAGTGATTGAACTATGTATATGTATTCTGATTTTTGAATGAATTGAGTTTTTGTACGAGCCTGAAATGATAAGGAATGTCCCCTTTTGGTTATGGTAATATTACCGACGACTTGAAATTTTTTTGTTTTAATTTCAAGATTACAGTGGGCTTAGTCGTCGGTAATATCGACGGCTAAGCCGTCGGAAATCTCCGGTAGAGCCGTTGGTAATTTGCCACCGTGTACAGTAGCCGTCGGTAACCACCCCAAAAAATGGTAAAATTCCACCACTTTACCGACGGCTGTGCATAATTTTTCGACGGCTTAGCCGTCGGCAATACCGACGGCTTTAAATGGCTGTCGATAACAGATTTCCAACGAGCCATTAACCGACAGCCTCGAGGTCGTTGGTAGGCCATTGGTAATCCTGATTTACCGACGGATTTCGTGATTTACCGACGAAAAATGGCCGTCGGTAACAACAAAAATTCTTGTAGTGCACATGACACACACACACAAGAGGAATGGGGACAAAAGAGTCGATTAGGTCACTTTAGAGTGATACGACTGCCTTTTGAGGTGGCAGGGTGGGTTTAGTCGTTGTGAACCCACTCATCAAGCTAGGAGTCGTGTAGGCATAGTCCTAAGGTAAGCTATGTTGAGAGCCCAGACGGATAGAGTTGAGGCGCTTAGGCGTCTTAGTGAGAGAAGCATGAGTGGTGCACCTCTAATGCGTGTTTATGAGAGTAGGAGGAAGCCCAAGCAGGAAGTAGGAGACTCAGGGTTACTTCATTGAGTAATTTAGAGCTTGTCAGTGTCAGGAAGTTAGGTTGAGGAAGGCCAGTCAGTTTTGTATATAGATCATTTTGTTGAATATACTAGGTATGGGTAGTTACAAGATGCACGTCAATAGGTAGGCAAGGAACTGACTAAGCCTTCTGTAACACCTTAATTTCCAGTGTTTGACTATTTTGCAATTATCTATTTTTCTATCGTTTTTAACACGACTTTTTCGTTAATAAAATTATGTTGATAATCTATTATTGATATTTATTCTATTCGATAGGAATAATAGGGATTAGTAATTATTACTAATCTAGGGTTTTGATTTTAAAGATTAAATTTTGTCGTAAAACACTGAATTTGAGCTGTATGGCGAGTTTTTGACTGAAACCTGCCCAAATGTGATCCAAATTTTATAAAATTTGAGATCTAAGCATTTTCTAATATTTATGATTTACTAGAATTTTTTGGGCATCAGAAAATGTATAGGGTATTTTCTATGCCTAGAAACTGCCTAACGGTGACGTTGAGCTCGTAAATCGAGAAAACGACATTCATAGTAAAACTTCTAATATTTTTGTGGATATTTTGAGTGATTAATAATTTTTGATTATATAGTAATTTGTTAGTTTTATTTTGGAGTTTTGGTACAAAAACCCTAATAAACGCAAAACGTCGCGCACCCGGCTGAGCGAGAACGCTACGAAATGATAATATCTTGATATTTAGGGCTGAGGGGCGGTTCACCCAGCCACTAGGGGAGCTGAACTTGCTTTTAGAATGTGCTTTTACAAGTGTCAAGTGGTGATTGGTGACTAAGTTAAAGGTAGGTAGTTAGTTTAGTTAGTTTAGGACTTAATTAATTAGTTTCCAACTAAATGATCAATTTTGTTCCTTCCATGTCCCTAAAAATTTTGTGGCCTTCTTCCTTAATCACATTCAGCCTTCTTTCTTCCATTAGAGAGAAAAAACTTGAGAAAATTTCTAGAAAGAGAAAGCTTGGATTTTGGGAAGTTTTTATGATCAAGTTTGCACTTTTGCTTCCTTTCTTCTCAATCCTTGTTCAATCATCATCTAATCTATTGGTAACCTCTATGATCCTTCCCTTATCTCTTATGAGTTCCATGATATGGGTTTTGAAGGATTTAAGTGTTGTTTTTGAGTTAAAGTGTTTGTTTTGGCTAGATTTGCATGATTAGCCATAAAGCCCTTTGTTTTCTTCCATGATTAGCTTTGTTCTTGGTGTTTTAAGTTTGGAAAACCCTAACCCCTTTGCTGGCCGAAACTTTGGGTCTGTTCTAAGCCTTGTTCTTGACTTGTTTTTGTTGATTTGGAGTTAGTCTTGAAGGTTTATTAGTTTTATGTTTGGATACTAATCATATAAGCATGTTTACAAGGTTTTTGGAAAAATAAATTTGCTTGTGAGTGGGGCTGAAACCGTGACCTCTAATAAGGTTTTGGGGGATGTTTTAAATTGTTTTCAAAGTGTTTTAAGTGTTGAGAAAGTTAGTTTAAGGTTCAAGGATTTAAGTGTGGTGAAATGATTTGTTTTGAAAATGAAAAGTTGAAAACTTTGGGTTGGTTTTTGGGCACCAAAACCGTGGCCCTTATGATATTTTTAAACATTGTTTTAAGTTGTTTTGTGTCCTTAAAATAGTGTAAAAGTTGATCAAGAATTTGGTTTAGCAAATCAATTAAAAGAAGTTTGATTTTTGGAAAAAGGTTTAGTTTATGTTTCAGAGATTGTCTTGGACTTGTAACTAATCTATTTCTTTAATTTTCATGGCATGTTCTATAGTTTTAAAAGTGGTTCAAAATTGACAAAGTACTATTCATTTGGTAAAAACATTATTTCAATTGGTAAGATTTAAGTTAAGGTTTTCTAAGTATGTAGAGTTAATGGAAGTTTCAAAACTTGCTTGCCTTGAACTTGTAACATAGTATATGGTTAGGTGTTATCCAAATAGGGTTAAATTAGCAAGATTTTAGGCCTTTTAGGACTTAAAACCATGGCTGCCCTAGAGTCTTAGGACTTGGGTTTTTGGTTCTAATTTGGTTAAGTTTGTATTGTTAAGGTTCGAGCGAGGTACGTTTCGGTGACGCGTTGGAAATTTCTTATCTGAAGCTTGTTCAAGGTAAGGGAAATTCTTACATAATGAGTTTGGGCTTTTCACCTTGTGTGTGGCTTGATTGTTTGACTTATTGCGTGATAGTACTTGTAGTACTACCGTATGCTGTTTTAAAATGTTATAGCATGTTGTAGCATGATAAATTGTTATATGCTGTCTGAAATGTTGTGGCATGTTCTTGGCCCTACATGGCATTATGAATTGTATTGTTTTCCTTGAATCATGTTGGGTTCAATTGGAACTTGGTATTGATTTAAAATATGAAAAATATTATTGATTAGTTAAAACATTACTCGGGCGCTCCCTACGGTGAGCATGCCATATTGAAGAATTTGTTTGGATGTGTACTGACCATTGAGCATCGACACTCGAAGTGTTTGATTTGTCTTAAAGACTTCAAAAGACGAGTTGTCATGTTACTCGGAGCGTTTGATTTGTCTTAAAGACTTCAAAAGACGAGTTGACACTGCATTGCCTAATGTGTGGCAAGCCTAACTTGAGGCAAGCCTAATGTGTGGCTATATTGTTCGGACGTTGGGAAAATTCCTCGTCATGCTGCTGACCTATTAAGGCTGCAAGTGTATACACAACTTGTCATACTGCATTGGCATACATGACTAACCACATTTATGATATGTGATAAATTGTTTGATGAATCTAATATTGTGGTGGCTTGATTGTTGATCTGTTGGTTGATTTGTTTGCTCACATGCAATAATTGATATACCATGATGATGCGTATGGTTTATTAATTATGTATATGAATATAAAAGTGTGTTGTTATATTATATATGTATAATGCTTACATGCGATATAGCCTACGATAAACTTGTGGACAAAGAATTTACCCTTGCATTTATTTTGTTTCATGATCTTGCTCTGGATTCGCTAATTAGATGATGCCAATCCCCATGAGGTTTCTGGGGGTGACGACGTATGAATTCCCTCAGGGGAAGGAACCATCAGCGTGGTCTGTTGATCCCGTTTCTGAAAGATTGTCTCATTCAAGAATGGTGATCGAGACCGACGAGGATGGAAAATTCTCTACGGCTGTACGTTTCAACAATAAGAGAGTTCAGTTTTATATTCTACCTAGTCTACTTTCTGTACCTTCTACTTTTGTACCTGTTGGGATATTTTCGTATATGGACCCTGCACATCCGTCCATGATGCCGAGTTCGGGTGCATATCCACCTTCGATTGGAGTTCCTGACACTCCACCCATCGTCACTGCTACTACTTTTGCTATACCGACAGCTTCATTGATGACACCTGCTGCACCTGAGGGTAGTCCTCCCTTATTTTGCATTCACTGCCCTTATTGCTTTTATCCCTTGCCTCCCATCTCTACGGCTGGAGACACAATCAATGGGTATAGGACCACTAGGGAGTGGATGACGAGAGATAGAGTAGTGATTGACAGTGAGGACGAGGAGGAGGAGGAGGATCCTTCAGAGGCATCGGGGCCTGCTAGCTCGGAGTCGATGACCTTCCATTTGGGGTTTCCCCCTCGCAAGCGTCTCAGATTTACTTATTGGGTCAGCATAGTTAGATAGAGTCAGTTGGTTAGACTCTAGTTAGTATATTGTACAGTATAACTTTTGGGCCTAAGTCCTTTGACAGGAGCTGCCAGGATGCATCACGAATATAAGTCAACTCTAGGTTTTAGGATTTTCATATGACTGATGTATTTTATTTTGTGTATCTACTTGTGTATATATTGGAACTCGCCTGCGTGCAAAATACTCTGATCCTTGATACTGCTATGATGCATATATATATATATATATATATGATGTTGGTTATGTATTACTTTAGAAGTGGTTGTTGGTTATCGTTCTAAAGTATTACACTTGTGATAAAAAAAACTGCTAGTTTCAAAGAAAACCTTTTGCGAAAATGGGATGTTACACCTTCCAACAACATAAGAGATATCTGGTCTTGTATGATTCAAGTATAATAAACGACCAATTAGTCTCCTATAGAAGGAAATATCCGTGAGAGGAGTCCTTGAAGATTTGCTCAATTTGACATGAGGATCCATTGGTGTTGTACACGGTTTGGATGTAAGAAGTCTTGTATCTTGAAGAAGTTCAAGAGCATAACTAGCGTTGACAAATATTGATTCCAGCTGTGGAGCATGCTATCTCAAAACCAAGGAAGTGTGTGAGTTTCCCATGATATTTTATGTTGAACTTATCATCAAGCAATTGTTGTAGCTACTGAGTTTCATGAAGAACACTACCAGCAAGTACAAGGTAATCAACACACACAAGTACGACAGTAAAACCACTGGATGCGTGTTTAGTAAAAAGGGAATAATCTACTTTGGATTGTGAAAACCGAATCAATTAGAGTATGGGACAATTTGGCATTCCAGTGGCGGCTGACTTGTTTTAGGCCACATAGTTACTTTTCTATTTTGTAAACCATGTGAGGTTAAGGCAAAACAAGGCTTGGAGGTGGCTTCATGTACACTTCCTCCTATAGATCTCCATGAAGGAAAACTGTGTTTACATCTAGCTGATGTAGGTGCCAATTGAAGTGAGCTACAAGTGACAATAATAGTCTCACTGTGATCATCTTGGCCACTAGATTGAATGTCTCTAAGTAGTCCAAACCAGTCGTTTTTGTGAACCCTTTTGCTACAAGATGGGCTTTATGCCTTTCTATTGAACCGTCGGGCTTGTACTTTATTTTGAAGATCCAATTGCAGCCCACAGTCCACTTCCTAGGGGGTAAAGAAGTGAGAGTCCAAGTGTTGTTGTGTACAAGAGCTGACAATTCATTGTTGATGACCTACTACTAGCAAGGGAATTGAACTACTTCAGCATAAGTGGAAGGTTCAGCTATGGTCAATAAGGATAAGGCAAAGTGTTTATGTGTAGGGGATAAATAGCAATATGATAAGTGGTTAGAAATAGGTTATTTGGTGTGGTTTGTTAGGCTAGTCGTAGCAAGTAGTGAACAATGATAATATATGAGATATGTAGGAGTTTTGTACGGCCTAATGGATATCCTACAAGTTGGAGGTTCAACAGGAGGTATTTCCAACTACTAAGAATCCATGTTTGAGGAATTAGGGGGCTACTAGTATGGTTCAGGTTGTGTTTTAGTTCTTGAAGAATCAGGAAGTGCTGAAGGTAAAGTGGCAAGAGTGGAATTTGGTAATTGACTTGATGTGAAGAGGGTGTTGGAGCCTAAATGATTGAGAAGTTTAGATCCTCGATAATTTTGATGACAACAAAGTATATGTGTGAGAACAATTTACCTTTTGATAAGTCTTGAAGTGTATAGGAATTAAAATCATCTATATTTATAACATCAATCAAGCAAGAAGAAGAAGTTTTACAAGAAGATGGATACATATATGATGTGTCTGCATCCAGTTCACTTTAAGCTTCTGGTTCATATACACTAGCGAGCGTCCGGTGTAGCAATACTTGAGTCAAGTGGAACTCAATCTGCAGCGAGTGTCCTATGCATTCTGAGCAATCATCTAGTTGTTTAATGAAACACATGCTAGTCACGTTTATTCTTTCTGCTCATTACCTCAGCTATTCTGAAATAAATTCAAATTCGATTTTGTACGCTCAATTCTATGGTACGAGGAATCAAAGGTGACACCTTTGGGATAAGACAAAATTCGTACACTTGTGCCAGGCTACAAATGACTGAAAAGCAAATAGTACAAACGTTGATAAAGTGTACTATTCTGAAATTCTCTAAAAAGGAAGAAAATGACATTTTCAAATTACCCCACTCAATGATTTGGAGTTGAATTCTACTACAACGGTAATATTCTACAAGAAGTCTATAAATACTCCAAGCTCTCCATTGAAGGAGGCGGCTAAAAACTATTGACAACACAGCTAGAGTTATTATACAAGTGAGAAACTAAAGTTTCTGTGCCAAGAACTCTGCATACCAAGAACTGAACTTCAGCATCTTATTTTTTCTTTTAGAAAGTTATTTACATCGTACTTAAAGTTTTTTATCCTCTCTTGTTGATTGTTATTTTGATTGTATTCAAATCATTCTTTGTAAAGTTTGTATTGCCTTGTAATAGGCTTGTTCCCCAAAGGTTCGAACGTTCTGAGTCATTTTGAGAAGTTAAGAGTATTGTCAAGTTTGTGATAGTAGAATACTCTTAAGGTATTTGTAATCAGTGTGATTATAGTGGAAAATCCTTCAGGAACCAAGGGATTAGACGTAGCTACCAGGTTGGTGGTGAACTAGTATAAATCTCTGTGTCTCATTCTTTATTGCTTTTCCTTTAATTCTATCTTGTGAAGAAAAACAAGTTTTCATTGATTTCACTTCAGCGTCCAGTACTTTCTCAGCATAAGATGACAAATGTTTTTTTAAACAAACTTATTTTCATGTGTGTTTTAACTTAAAGTTTGCGAAAAGTTTTGAACACAATTCAACCCCCTTCTTGTGTTCACGTTCAGTTGGTACAAGAGCTCGGCCTCTTGGTTGAGCACTTAATAGTATAAGAGAAAAGATCTTATACTTACGAACAAGTCTACAGAAGGTGGCCACATGAACCGTCCTCCTCTATTTACTAGAGAAAAACTTGATTACTGGAAGGACAAGATAAAATCATTCTTTGAGTCTCAACAACTTGAGTTGTGGGACATGGTTGAAAATGGATATCTTATTCCCACTACTACTACTGGTGTTGTTTTATCTAGAGAAGAATGGAATGATGATCCGAAAAAGAAATATCAGCTGAATCAAAAAGCCAGATATACTCTTATTTGTGCAATGTCAGAAAAAGAATATGACAAATGTGGTAAATTTGAGACTGCTACGGAAATCTAGGATTCCCTTATTTTGTCTTATGAAGGCTCTGCCCAAATAAGAGAAACAAAGGCTAGCATGTTGGTTCGCCAATATGAGTTATTTAAGATGGAAGAAGGAGAAAACATTGAGATAATGTTTGGAAGAATCCAAACTTTTGTTCACGGGTTAAAAGCCCTTGGAAAAAGCTATACTACACCTGACCATGTTAGAAAGATCCTGAGAAGTTTGACCAAGCAATGGAGACCCAAAGTCACTGCTATACAAGAAGCTAAAGATCTAAACACTTTTCGCCTTGAAGATCTGCTAAGTTCTCTAAATGCTCATGAACTTGAGCTAAATAAGGAAGAATCTGTGAAGAAAAGCAAATCTATTTCTTTGAAAGTCAAAAAGCACAAAGCAAGTTCTTTTAAAGCTTTTCAAGCTGAGGAAAAATCAGAAGATGAAGTCTCTGAAGAAGATAGTGAAGGATCAGATGATGAACTTTCATTTATATCTAGGAAGATCCAACGCATGTGGAAAAAGAAAGGGAACTTCAGGGGACAGTTCCAAAAGAAAGGTTCCAAGGATAAGAAGGAAAGCAAAAATAAGAGTCAAATCATTTGTTATGAGTGCAAAACGCCAGGACACTTCAAATCTGAATGTCCTAATCTTAAGGAGAAGCCTAAGAAGAGTTCTTTCAAGGGAAAGAAGAAGGGTCTCATGGCTACATGGGAAGACCTGGACTCGTCTTCCTCTGAGGATGATGAGAATGAAGAAGAAGCAAATGTTGCCCTCATGGCAAATGCATAATCTGATTCTGAAGAAGAAATTGAAGAGGTAATATATGATTCTTACTCTGAATTTCAAAATGCATTTGATGAATTCTTAAGGATTCCTACACTCTCTCCATTGAGTATAAAGCTTTGAAAAAGACATTTTCAAAATTATCAAAAGAATTTCAAGTTTTGAATAATGAAAAATCAAATCTCAATAAAGAAAACCAGAAACTGAAAGTTGAAAAATCTGCGTCTGATAGATCATCAACGTCTGGTAGCTAGTCAGCATTCGGAAGCTGAAAGCTCACAAGCTGAAGGCAATCCTAAATGTAAATCAAATGAATACGAACATGCCTTTCAATACTTTCTTGCAGAGAGTGTAACTCGTAGCAAACAAGCCTCAATGATTTGGGGTGTCAGTAAAACGACAACTCAAGGCCTTGGATACAAATCAGATGAACCCACTTTACAAAATGAAAATCTAGCATCTGATGAAACCAATGATCACAGTGAAAGCTTGCATTGCACATACTGCAATAAACAAGGACATTTGAAAAGTGCTTGTACTGCTCTCAAAGTGAAGAAGGACAATATCCTTCAAGAACTAACAAGAAAGGACCCAAGAAGATTTGGGTACTTAAAGATAAAATAGTCTATGTTATAGATAAGCTTAGCAACAAGATTAACACACCAGTTTTAGTACTTAGACAGTGGATGCTCGCGTCACATGACGGGAGAAAAACATATGTTCCAAGAGCTAAGACCTAGAGAAGAAGGATATGTTGGTTTTGGAGGAAACCAAAAAGGTAAAATAATTGGAATTGGTCGCATTGGTAAGGACTCTCTTCCTTCTATTGATAATGTTCTATATGTTGAAGGCCTAAAGCATAACCTGCTTAGCATAAGTCAATTATGTGACAGTGGTTATGATATTATCTTTACAGAAACAGGTTGTTTAGTAAAAAGTAAGAAGGATGACTCTATATTCTTTACTGCAAAGAGGAAACAAAATATTTATAAATTTGATCTTTCTAAACTTGCAAAACAAGATGTTAAGTGTCTATGTCTGTTGATGAAGAGCAATGGACTTGGCATAAAAGATTAGGTCATGCCAGCTTGAGTTAGAGGCTTACCAAATCTAAGATACCAATCAGATGCTCTATGTAAGGCATGTCAAAGAGGAAAACAAGCTAAAACTTCTTTTCATTCTAAAAATGTTGTTTCAACCTCTAGACCACTTGAGCTTTTCCATCTTGATCTTTTTGGTCCTACAAGGATAGCCTCTTTGACAAGAAAGAAATATGGTTTAGTTGTTGTTGATGATTTTACTAGATGGACATGGGTTAAATTCCTTGCCCACAAGGATGAGTCTTTCAAGATGTTCACTGTTTTCTGCAAATCTACTCGAAATGAAAAAGGAATTTGTATTTATTCAATTAGAAGTGATCATGGGGAAGAATTTGAAAATGAAAGCTTTCAAAAATTTTGTGAAAAAAATGGTATCTCCCACAATTTCTCCTCTCCTAGAACACCTTAACAAAAAGGTGTTGTAGAAAGGAAAAATAGGTCCCTCCAAGAAATGGCCAGGATGTGAGCAATGAAGTTGATATTACAAAACATTTTTGGGCAGAAGCAGTAATCACATCTTGCTATATTCAAAATAGAGTATATATAAGACCTATTTTGAAAAAGATTCCATAAGAACTGTGGAAGGGTAGAAACCCTAACATTTCTTATTTTCATCCCTTTGGTTGTATAAGTTATATTTTGAATACTAAGGATCAGCTTAGTAAGTTTGATTCCAAAGATGACAAAGGTATCTTTTTGGGATACTCTGAAAGATCAAAAGCTTTCAGAGTATACAATAAAGAATCCATGATAGTGGAAGAATCTATTCATGTCAAGTTTGATGACAAGATGACACTGAAATGTCAGAGCAACGTGAGTTGTTTTCAGGTTTAAACATTGGTGGAACAAACAGTGAACCTGCAAATCCAACATCTGGTGGTGACAACCAGACACAGGATTCAACACAATCAGAAGCTGAAGCCAAAAAGAGTTGAAAATTCAAAACTCATCATCCAAAAGATCAAATCATAGGAGAACCTAGAGATAAAGTGAGAACAAAACCCTCTTTCAAGGAGCATGCAGATCTTGCACTACTCTCTGAGATAGAACCTGAAATGATTGATCAAGCCTTGGAAGATGAAGGTTGGATTTTAGCTATGCAAGAAGAGTTAAATCAGTTTCAACGCAATGATGTTTGGAAGTTAGTCACACTACCAGAAGATAAACAAGCTATTTGTACTAAATGAGTATTTAGAAATAAGCTTGATGAAGATGAAAAAGTGGTAAGAAACAAAGCAAGGTTAGTTGCTCAAGGTTACTCACAAGAAGAAGGTATAGATTTCATTGAAACCTTTGCACTTGTTGCAAGATTAGAAGCAATTTGTATTTTACTTTAATTTGTTGCACATCATGAGATAATTATTTATCAAATGGATGTTAAAAGTGCTTTCTTGAATGGTTTCATAACTGAGGAAATCTATGTGAAACAACCTCCTGGTTTTGAAGATATTGAATTTCCGGAACATGTCTTCAAACTTAAAAAGGCACTATATGGCCTTAAGCAAGCTCTTAAAGCTTGGTATGATAGATTGAGTTCATTTTTAATGAAAAATGGTTTTAAGGTTTAAGTAGACACCACTCTGTTTAGAAAAACTTCAAATAAGCATTTTATACTTGTTCAAATATATGTTAATGACATAATTTTTGGTGCTACTAATGAAAGCTTTTGCAAAGAATTTTCTAAGTTAATGCAGGTTGAATTTGAGATGAGCATGATGGGAGAATTGAAATTCTTCCTAGGAATTCAAATCAAGCAATGCAATGATGGTATTTATATCCATCAAAGCAAATACAACAGAGAATTGCTTAAGAAATTCAAGATGGTTGATTGCAAGCCAATGTGCACTCCCATGCATCCCACCTGTATTTTAAGCAAAGATGAAAATGGTAAGAAGGTAGACCAGAAGCTCTACAGAGGTATGATTGGCTCTCTACTCTATCTTACTGCTTCAAGACCTGATATTATGTTAAACATCAGCTTGTGTGCTAGATTTCAATCTGACCCTAGAGAATCACACTTGAGTGTTGTAAAAAGAATTTTAGATATTTACAAGGAACTACTAATCTTGGTTTGCATTATAAGAAGTCAAAAGATTACAAGTTAGTAGGTTTCTGTGATGCTAATTTTGCTGGAGACTGCATTGAAAGAAAGAGCACAAGTGGAGGCTGCCAATTCCTTGAGCAAATCTTGTGTCTTGGTCAAGCAAAAGACAAAGCACAATTGCACTCTCAACAGCAAAAGCTGAATACATCTCAGCAGTAAGTTGCAGTTCTCAACTTCTGTGGATGAAATATCAACTTGAAGACTACTTAATCAAAGAGAGTAACATTCCTATCTTTTGTGATAATACCTCTACCATATGTCTTACAAAAAATCCCATATTGCATTCAAGAGCAAAGCATATTGAGATTAAGTATCATTTTATAAGAGACTATGTTCAGAAGGGAGTACTTGAAATTAAATTTGTTGACACTGATCACCAGTGGGCTAACATTTTTACAAAATCCCTTGCTAAAGATATATTCAATTTTATAAGAAGAAATTTAAATTTTCATCTTATAGAATGATTAATCTTAGCGTCTTGTGCATCATGATTTTTATTGTTTTGCATTTGGTATGATCTCTGCATCTGAATGAGTAAGCATCTTATGTGTCATTCACTTAGCATCATTCAGCATCTGGTGAATATAAATGTTTGCATCGGTGACACACGTGTCAAATACACGTGTACTGAAGCGTCCTTTCCTTACCTACTGAGTCATGATTTATTTACGTTTTTAATAAGGTTTTTATTGCGTTATCATTTTGGCAACTGCGCATTAAATGAAAGGAATCTTTGTATTTTATTTTTCTTTTTGATTTATTTTTGTTCTTTGAAATGTGAAGCGGTTTTACAAAAATAGCTATACCATTTTGGTCAAAACTTCTCCACCACTTTTCCCACTCTCCCACTACTTTCATACTATTCATTCCCTCTATTTTCTAGAAACCTCTCTCTCTCTCTGAAACCTAAACCTTCATCACAAGCTACCCTACTACTATGACGAATGTTTAAGTGTATGAGAACACTGCCATGTTCGACACCATGACTGAAGGAAAGGTCCTATTTGAAAACAGGGTTGACCTCACTCATCTAGCAAGATTCAGTTTTGATTTCATTGATGGATTGACTCGTATGGGATGGAAAAACAACCTTCAATGGGAACCAAAGGAAGTGCTTCTCAACGCTGTTAGAGAACTCTGGGGAAATGCTAGACTTCATGCCGGAAGCCTCCTTAAGGCTTACGTAAATGGTTTTCTATTTGTGGTAACTCCAAAAGCCATTGTAGAACTTATTGAATGCTCTGATGAAGGAGCAAGCTACTCTAAAGGATGGGAAACAACATTTAATGGTATAGAAGCTGTTGATGAAGCTTTGTTTGAAAACTATCAACAACTGAAAGCTTTGAAGAAACCTCTGATTACAAAGAATTTGAAGGCTCACTACAGGGTTCTTCATAAGTTGATCTCAAAATGTGTTATTCAGAAGGCTGGATCATTTGACATTGTAAACAATGAGCAGAAATTTATCATGAGTCACTACAGGGTTAGTAACAAAGTCAGTCTGCCAAGATTGTTAATGATCACACTGAAGTATGCTGTCGTAAATTCGAGGAAGGGATCCTCTGAAGAGAAGCATGTCTACAAAACCATTCCCTATGATGTTCTTCTCTCTGAACTCATGCTGAAGCAAGGGATTGTGAGTAAGTTGGCAGCTTTGATAGGAGAAGATAAAGAAAAGTACTTTGGAAAAGGGGCAATGACACTGGCTGATGTCTTTGGGAAAGCAAACCTGGTCAGAATGGGGTTGTGCTTTTCTCAATTGATTCAGAAAATCAAGAAAGAAGATGATGTTGCTGCTGCTGGTGATTCTCAAGCAATTGTTCCAGTTGCTGAACCTAAAAGAAAACCCACCAGAAGCTCATCAAAAAGCTCTGTGTCTGGTGTGAAGAGACCTGCTGAGCCTCTGGCCACGTCAACCAGAAGCAAGAAGTAGAAGGTGCCTCCTGTTCAAGAGAGAACAGTGGAACCAGAAGATGATGAGGACAAGGTCTCCATCAGAAGCATCATGGAGAAAAGGAAGGCAGAACTGACAAACCAACTTCTGCTCCTGGTCCTAAGAAGTAAGCACCTGCTTTACCTCCTGCTTTTGTTCAACAAAGACAAACCAAGCGTAGAAGATTGATCAAGCAATCTAAGAAGCCAAAGGTACTTGACTTCTCTGATGATTCTGTTGTTGCATTTGATAGAGATGATACTATCACTGCACATCCTTTGTCTGTGTCTTCACCACAATCTCCACTACTAAATCACAACCTTCGCAAACAACCACAAAGAAACCACACCCGCTTTCCGGTGCTTTGACCTTATCAAAGTCTAAAACTCTGTCCACCTCTGCTCCCACTCCACCTCAACCACTACTTCCATTATCATATCAATCTAAATCCACCAAACCTTTTGTTACCTCATCTGGAACGATTTCTTAGTATTTAGCAAACTAAACACCTAAAGCTATTCAAACCTTAACCTCATCTGAAACCGTAACCATATACGAACCTTAATCCACTTCTTCCTCTATCACCTCCCTCACCTCTGAAGTTACCTCATCCCTCTCTCACCCTTTTAATTAATTCTACAGATTTCCCACTACTCACAGAACCACCACAATTACTGCCACTCCCACATCCACTTCCTCACCCACTTCATCATTAACACTCTCCACAATAGATACCACATACTTTGGTCCTTCAAGGATCAGACTGAAACCTGAAAGACCTGTCCCCATTAGAGAAGAGTGATATCACTCTGTCTATGATCATCCTATACTGTGGCATCTCAAGACTTTCACTTCAAGAGTTGCAAGGTTGGAGATTCCTCCCTTCAGCTACAATGACATAATCAAAATGCCTTTTGGTGGAAGACTCAGGCCTCCTCCAAACCGTGGCATACTTCCATTATCCTTTGACCTGCCTCTGACACTTCCACAACATGAACCTCTTACTCTTAAAGAGTATGGAAAATGGATCCCTGATGATGAAAGAGCATTTCTAAATCAGTGCATGGAGATGAAAAGATATGAAATGGCTCTGCTTCATATAGACCCTCCTTTGGTCTCTGTGAAGATTGTTCCTGATAGGCAGAGATGGCTGCCTTGGCTGATCCTAGAAAAGAGAAAAGACAAAGTCCCTCAAAGACTTCCTAGGATGTTCACCTTGGAAGATTTCAAAAAGGCTCCAAGAAAGTATCAGATCAAATACTTTCCTCTGGCAAAAGTTTTAGAAAGATCAGAGAATCATGCATTGGAAGTCTATCTTATCAAGCTCAAGATAGATTCCAAGTACATTGGTTCCTCTGGCCTTTTAGTTGCAAAGAAAGCAGAGATTGAGCATGCTGGCATAATCAAACAAGTCTGGGATATAAACCTAGCCATTCAGCACTATGATGATATGCTGCAAAGTGATGTGATAAAACCTCTGTGTGGTCTGAAGCTGAAGCTTGAACAAGAAAAAATCCTCTATGAACTTGAAGCCGCTTTTGGTTGGGAAGTCATGCTCTAAACTGGATTGAAAAGGCACACCTTGATGGTTTGGAATTAGTTGTCTTAGCCTTAGAAGAGAAGGAAGATCAGAGAAGGCTCCACAAGTTTGAAAATGAGATTCTCAGCATCTACTTTGCTGAAGCAGAAGCTAACCTGAAGATGACTGCATCAGAAGCTGAGTTGCTACTCTTTGATAGTATGGTTGATTCTTTGTTCAAGCAAAGAGAAGGTGACTTTTTGGGTACTATTGACCCTGAAAAGCTGGCTTACAGAAGGCAAAAGGAGATTGAGTTTGAAAATGGTGTGTGCCAAATGATGAGTTCTTCTTAGAAGCTCAAGAGAAGAAGCAAAGAAAGCTTAAACTGTCTCAAGGAGTTCTCATGAAACACATAAAGAAATCTACTCTGAGATGGCAAAGGGCTATCTCTTGGCCTAGATCAGAAGAACTTCCTGCTCAAGCTGAATGGATTCCTGAACCTCCTCCTCCTGTTAATGATGATGAACTTGTAATCATTTCAAGGTCTCAGTTCAATAACTTTGCGGAAGCTACAAGGACAGTTGCAAGGCTTGAAAATGTTGTTCAAACTCTTATGGATTGCCTTAACTGAATCCTACCCCCTCCTTAGTTTTTCCTTTGTTTCAAACCTCTTTTGTACTTTTGTTATTTTGGCTCCGATACCCTTGTCTCTAATACTTTTATTTTATATAACTCAGTTGAATTTTAACTCCAAATTTTTCTCACTTATTTATTTTGTTTTGACTATGATGTATTTTACACTATTTTTGTTTGACGACAAATGGGGGAGTAAAAGATAAGGATTGATGAACGTCAAAGTATCACGTATCATGCATTGCATAGCATCATTAATCATCTTACATAGTGTATTTTATTCAGCATCTGACATTCTTATTATGCTCTGATACACTGTATGTATTATTAAGCATTTGCTCTTTGATACTTATATATTGACGCTCTGATACTTGGAAATTCTATGATACATGAATATATATTTGTTGAAATACAAATGCTCTGATACTAGGATTTATTTGAAAATATTTTTAAAATACACGTTTATACTTGACTGTTAAACTCAGCGGGAGACCCTTGTAGTTACTTTTGAAAATAAATTGTTCATCAACCTTAGATATTTGTCATCATAAAAAATGGGGAGATTGTTAGAACCTAAACGATTGAGAAGTTTAGACCCTCAATAATTTTGATGATAACAAAGTATCTGTGTGAGAACAATTTACCTTCTGATAAGTCTTGAAGTGTGTAGGAATTAAAATCATCCATATTTATAGCATCATTCAAGCAAGAAGAAGAAATTTTACAAGAAGATGAATATATATATATGTTGTGTCTGCATCCGGTTCACTTTAAGCTTCTGGTTCATATACACTAGCGAGCGTCTAGTGTAGTAATACTTGAGTCAAGTGGAACTCAATCTGCAGCGAGCATCCTATGCATTCTGAGCAAGCATTTGGTTGTTTAATGAAACACGTGCTAATCACATTTATTCTTTCTGCTCATTACCTCAGTTGTTCTAAAATAAATTCAAATTCGATTTTGTGCGCTCAGTTCTATGGTGCGAGGAATCAAAGGTGACACTTTTAGGGTAAGACAAAATTCGTACACTTGTGCCGTGCTGCAAATGATTGAAAACCAAATAGTACAAACAGTAATAAAGTATACTATTCTGAAATTTTCTGAAAATGAAGAAAATGACATTTTCAAATTACCTCACTCAATGATTTGGAGCTGATTTCTACTGCAATGGTAATATTCTACAAGAAGTCTATAAATACTCCAACCTCTCCATTGAAGAAGGCGGCTAGAAACTATTGACAACACTGCTAGAGTTATTATACAAGTGAGCAATCAAAGTTTCTGTGCCAAGAACTCTGCATACCAAGAACTGAACTTTGACATCTTATTCTTTCTTTTAGAAAGTTATTATTTACATTGTGCTTAAAGTTTTTTATCCTCTCTTGTTGAGAGTTATTTTGATTGTATTCAAATCATTCTTTGTAAAACTTGTATTGCCTTGTAATAGGCTTGTTCCTTAAAGGCTCAAACATACTGAGTCGTTTTGAGAAGTTAAGAGTATTGTCAAGTTTGTGACAATAGAATACTCTTAAGGTATTTGTAATCAGTGTGATTATAGTGAAAAATTCTTCAGGAACCAAGGGACTTAACATAGCTACCAGGTTGGTGGTGAACTCGTACAAATCTCTGTGTCTCATTCTTTATTGCTTTTCCCTTAATTCTATCTTGCGAAGAAAAACAAGTTTTCACTGATTACACTTCAGCGTCCAATACTTTCTCAGCATCCGATCACAAACATTTTTTCAAACAAACTTATTTTCAAATATGTTTTAACTTAAAGTTTACGAAAAGTGTTAAACATAATTCAACCCCTTTCTTGTGTTCACGTTCAGAGGGCAGGTTATGAATATTGGTACCAGGAATAATAAGATTTATGGGAAATAAAGTTGGGATTAAGAAAAGAAACAATATGTGTTTGTGATGCGTTGCTAGTTTGTTTGGGCTAGTGGAATGGAAAATCTTGCTCAATGAATGACACATCCCTTGATACAAAACACTCCTTGCTTTTGAGATCAAAGAGTAAATAACCTTTGGTGTATGTTTTAAAACCCAAATGAGCACACCTTTTATCTCTTGGGTCCAATTTTCCTCTAGGTGCACTAAGAGTATATGCATATGCTAAACATCCATAGACTATGGGTGCTCCAATATCAGTTAACCTATTGTTCAATAGTTGATAGGGTGATTTGTTACCCAAGAAAGGAATGGGAAGCCTTTTAATTTGGAAAATAAAATGAGTAATAGAATGGTTACAAAAAAATTTAGGAAAATTAGATTGGATTGGTGCTCAGGCCATGGAAAGAATGTGCTGGTGCTTTCTCTCCACTATGCCATTTTGTTAAGGAGTTTGGACACAAGTGGTTTGATGTAGAATTCCTTTACTACTGTATAAATCTCTGAAACCATAAACTCCTTGTCAGACCGATATTCTTGATATTGTCCCCAAATTGATCTTCCATATATGCTTAAATGATTTAATAAGGCCAACGGTCGTTGATTTGAAATTCATCAAATAAACCCATGTGAGTCTGGTTGCATCATCTACAACTATAAGAAAATACTTGTGACCAAATGAGGACACAATTGAGATTGGACCCATATATCCATATGCACTAGATAAAAAACATGAGCATATTTTGAAACACTATTTGGAAAAAGTAACCTTTATGTTTAGCTAAATGACATACATCACATGGTTCAATAACTCTATCACGTTAAATGAAAGGAAAAGTTTTATTCAATTCAATCAATTTTTTATGAGATGCATGACCAAATCATAAATGCTACTTATTATATTTATAGGAATGAAAACTATGAATAGAATGTAGCAAATTATGTGGTAGTTTTCCTTGTGTAACCGTGTAGAGGCCCTCCTTAAGACTAGCTATACCAATCGTCTTCAAGGAATTGGTGTCCTGTAAGACACATTTATCAGCATAAAAAATCAACTTATTATCAGAGGATCTAGCCAATTTGGTACTGAAATCAGATTGCATGTAAAGTTAAGAATGTATAGAACATCATCTAGAACTAAATGTTCAGAGATGCATATAGTTGGGTGGCTTTATCTTTTTGTGACTGTGATATGAGGACAAATTATTGCATCCATGATCGGTAACACCAGTACCTAAAATCTAATCTTTAGAGTTGCTAGATTGTTTAATATTGCAAACCATACCTGAAGCATCACAAGATTGGGATGCAATAATGTGGTTAACACTATGATTTCCTGATGTCTTTTACAGCATAGCCAAGATGGAATTGTGTTGCTCAACAGTGAAACTCAACCTTGAGCTGTCATTATAGCTCTTTCCTTGGCCTTTGGATCCTATCCCACCAGAAGTATTACATTGACATCTTCCTTTTGAGTGTTCATCCCTATCTTGACCACTGCCTCTACCTTGACCTCGAGTGTCTATATATTCATTAAAATTCTAAGATCACCAGTATGTGCATTTTTCTATCTTTCCTGTTGAAGAAGCATAAACATTGTTCTGTTCAAGACTGAAAGTTAGTCCATTGATATTATTTGAGAAATGACTACTGAGTAGGCAACATTCAATCCATCAAGAAACCGAATTACACAATCATTTTCCCTATGATCTTTAATGGTAAGAATCAGTTGACAAGTGCATGTAACAATATAGGTACAAGAAGGTAAAGGCCTTGACATATTAAGGTCTTTCCATAGTGCTTTCAGATGTCCTGAGTAGGCAACATTCAATCCATCAAGAAACCGAATTACACAATCATTTTCACTATGATCTTTAATGGTAAGAATTAGTTGACAAGTGCATGTAACAATATAGGTACAAGAAGATAAAGGCCTTGACATATTAATGTCTCTCCATAATGCTTTCAGATGTGTGAAATAGTTGCTTTCAGGATTGCCGACTGTCCCCACAAACCAATGTGTGTCTTTTCAGCGTACTTTGTCCTCACTCACGCGCTTTTTGAGAAACTTCCCAGAAGGTCACCCATCCCATGAGTGTTCCAAGTCAAGCACGCTTAAATATAGAGTTCTTATATTCTGCGATCCCAAAAAGAAGATGCATTTGTTGGTATATGTAGTACCAATCAATTCCTTTAAGTCTTCCTTCAACTTTGTAGTTCCATACCTGCACAGCCTCATGATCCCTCTCATTCTAGTGTAATTCGATTCATTCAAGTTTCCCCTAGCGTAGAAGCTACCAGGAGCTTCTCTTTGTCCATGCTCAATGCACCGACGATCACTCCCTAGTCTACCTCAGGCCTCACATGCCCACCAGCTTTTGCCTAGTTCATCCGCGAACCACATCGTACTGGGAGAGGTCCGCTCTGATACCATTTGTAACGACCCAGAATGTTTTCAGAATTGCTAACTGTCCCTACAAAGCAACACGTGTCTTTTCAGCGTACTTTGTCCTCACTCACACACTTTCTGGGAAACTTCCCAGAAGGCCATTCATCCCACAAGTGCTCCAAGTCAAGCACGCTTAACTGTGGAGTTCTTATATTTTGGACTCCCGAAAAGAAAATGCATCTTATTGGTATAGGTAGTACCAATCAATTATTTTAAGTCTTCCTTTAACTATGCAGTCCCATACCTGCACAGCCTCAAGATCCCTCTCATTCTGGTGTAAATTTGGTTCATTCACGTGTCCCCTAGCCAACAAGCTTCCAGGAGCCGCTCTTTGTCCATGCTCAATGCACTGACAATGACTTCCTGCCCTCGTCAGCCTCAGGCCTCACAATTAACAAACAGGTTGCCTTGTTTAAACATGTATATTTCTTTCTGCAGTTCATAAATGCTGAAAGCATCTCCTCAATAGTACCTATCCCTATGATCACTCCAAACCTCAGATGCAGTTTTCGTACCATATGAACACTATCATCCACTGAGGGTTTCAAAGAATGATGTAACCATGATAGGACAATAGTATTGCACCTATCCCAGGCTAAGTAAGTAGGATGATAAATTTCTAGTTTTGGATCCATCAATGAATGCAAGTTTATTTTTTGATTTCAAACACATTCTCATCGATCTTGACCATTGGTGATAACTCTCGTCATTAAGTAAAGCAGAAACTAAGACAGAATCTGGATTCTCATTGGGATGCACCCAATATGGATCGATGAAGTCAACTACCATGTGCAGCTGCATGTTCTGTTGATTATTTGGAATTGCATTGGCTTGAACATTGAGATTTGCGATTTACTGAGCAATTAGATCTTCAATAATTTGTGCATTCAGATTCTCAAATCGCTGATTCATGAGTGATGCAAGAAATTAATCAATTGCAAGGAATCAAGTAAGAGCTAAGAGTGCTAGGGTTTATTGAAGGATAGTGAGATTCAAAAAAAAAAAATCGATCTACAGACTTGAATCAAACACGACTAAAAAACAATAAATCAACAAAAACCACCACAAGGTAAAGATGAAGCAAAACTCTGAAGATCGAAAGCAAATGATACCATGTGAAACGTAAAGAAGTTAATAGAAAAGTGCAGAGAAAGCTCTCTAGAAAGAGTTTGGGAAATCTGGAGAATTCATTATGAAAATAATCATCTTAGTTTTCTTACACTTACGATAGATATTTATATAAAAGAGTTATTATTTAATCCGGACTAACTAACTATAGTTAAATAACTAACTCTGATTAACTATTACATAACTAACTCATTAATATATGTCAACCAACAAATGTGTTATGTTTTGATCCGGGAATAGTACCATCAGGATGTGTGGTCCAATGTCTAAGTTTTATAAAAAAATTTCGTTCATGCAGATATGAATATAGCTTTTTTTTTTTTTGACAAAAACCATATGAATTTGAGTTGGGTCTTTAAACACGATTATATTGACACACATATTCTAGTATATTATCTGAGTATTATCTACTGTCGTTCTTATTTTCACTAGTCAAAATTTTACTGAAAAGGTTCAAATTAACATGCAATTAAGTTGACTGATGGATCAACTTTGGTGTTGAGCCACCTTAATATACTTGGCTTTCTAGCCTTTCTCTTTGTAGCTTTTTCTATTATTTCATTTGATATATATTTTTTCCCTAATTTTTGTTTATTTTTAATGAATAAAAGTTCAAATTAAGAAAAAATTATAAATATTTTAGGATTAGAATAAATTAATTAATAACGTCAAGGTAACAACGTATGACCATGTATTATACTTTATCTATTTCAATACATGTCAAATAATAAGGTAATTGCATTATGACTACAAGTTTTTTAAATTATTTTAATTTCAAAAAAATACAATTATGTTCAATTAGATATGTTAAAAATGTGTTATCATTTAATAAGGTAATTGCATTAGGACTATAAGTTTTTTTAAATTATTTTAGTTAAAAAAAATATAATTATGTTCAATTTGTTTCAAATATATTAAAAAAGGTTATCATTTTTTTTTGAGGGCAATACACTTAAGTCATTTCATTCGTATCAAAGCAAAAATACACGAGGGGATTGAATTAAACACTTGGTGGCTAGCATAAAGCCTAGATGCTCTAGCAAGGCTATGTGTAACAAAGTTTGCTTGCCTCCTAACATAATCAACCTCACAGTTTTGTATCAACTTCAGACACTCTCTATACCTCTCTAGGATGGAACCAACTTCATTTTTATAGATTTGCTCATTCAAGATATCATCCACCATCGCTTTGCAGTCAAGCTCAAAACACATGTTGGGGAATCCCTCCCCCTAAATCCAATTGATGGCCTCGAGCAAAGCTATAACTTCAGCTTCCTTCGGCGTGGGAGTCCCTGGAAGCCACATTGTTTTGGCCATATGAAAAGATCCATTACTGTCACGAACACAAAGACTAACCCCAAATAATGTTGTGTCTGTGTTACATTTGAAACCCCCCAAGGCTGGCTTCCTCCATATCAGGTTCGAATTACTGGAGATGTGCCAAGAATTATCATCTCTTCCTTCCCTCACTTTACACCAACCATACATGAACCCTTGCGACATCTCAGCAGCTGTGTGAATGTTGAGCTCCACACCTTTCCACACCTTGTCATTCCTCCTCCGTCATATGCACCACAGTAGGCAGAAAAACTCTTTTTATTGGGTTACTGTCAGCTTTGTTATTAGTTCACATGATGCTTCAAAGAAGCTTTCCGCATCCTAGACAATATCACACAACACCTCCCAAAGACCTCCAATCTTCCAACATTCCTTTGCCTTCGGACACCAATATAGGGCATGCCAAGTGTTCTCGTCCGTGAGCTCAGAGTGTGGGCACATAGCTGAGCAATTCACTCCTTTTCGAGTTAGGTTCTGACGCGTGGGGAGAACATCTCGCATTGCACGCCACAAGAGGAGCTTGTATTTTTGCGGCACTTTTGCACTCCACAACTTCTTCCACGACCCAACAATCTTCAAGTGTGATCCATCCACAATTTCCTCCATCAGAGTATAGTATCCCGACCGTACTGAGTAGTCACCTGTTTTGTATTTCGACTAAACTAACTTATCTTCTCCTCCAGCATGTGCAATAGGAATACTGTTGATAATGTTCACCTCGGTTGGATTAAAACACACTGCGAGCATATCCTGCTTCCAAGATTTTGTGGTGTGATCTATCAACTCTTCTACACGCAATCCTTTCATACCTCTGATTATAGGACTCTTAACATGAGGATCCTCACAATTCCTAAGCCAAGGAGTACCCCACACATCAATATTTCTTCCATTATCGATTTGCCACCTTGCTCTGGATCTAACCAATACCTGGGAAGAGTGGATACCACGCCATACATAACTCGGGTTATGGCCCAACCGGGCCCCCAAAAAATCCCCTTTTGGGAAATATTTGGCTTTGAAGACTCTCAAACAAATGGTATCTTTGTTGGTAGCAATTCTCCAACCTTGGTTCCCCAACATAGCCAGATTAAAGCCATGAAAGTGATGGAAACCCATCCCTCCAAACTCCTTCCTCACTGACAGCCTTTCTCAACTCATCCAATTTATTCCTTTCCACCTCCTCGGTTTGAACCCCACCAAAAAGAATTGATCATCCTCTCTAACTCCTCCCCTAGGGAAGTAAGGATGAGGAAGACACTCATGAAATATGTGGGTATTACTTGAGCCATTAACTTGACTAGGACTTCTCTACCAGCTTTGGACAGCTGCCTCCCTGACCAATTTTGAATTCTCTTCCATACCCTGTCTCTCAAGAAGCTGAATAAAGCCTTCTTATTTCTCCCGATCATGGATGGTAGTCCCAGATACTTCCCTGTCCCCAAACATTCAGTGAACCCTAGCAAGCTTGAAATCTCTTGCGTGGCCTCCTGAAGAGTGTTCTTGCTGATATAGACTTCAGACTTCTGCATATTAATTGCTTGCCCTGATGCTCGCTCATAAGTCTCCAGAGTCTCTTTCAATTGCCTGCACTCCCTACTATTTGCCCTGCAAAATAAAAAACAGTCGTTAGCAAATAATAAGTGTGTGAGGATAGGAGCTCCCCCATACACTTTTATTCCATGTAAGTCACCCCTCGCCTCCGCTCTTTTTATTAGGGTTGTAAGCCCTTCTGCACATATAATAAAGAGATAAGGGGATAGTGGGTCCCCTTGTCTGAGCCCTTTCCTTGGTGTAACTTGTCCCACACTCTCTCCATTGAGTTGTACAGAGTATTTCACAGTTTCAAGGCAGATAGAGATCCGCTTCACCCACTTTTCACCAAATCCCAACTTTAACAACATTCCTTTCAAGAAATTCCAATCTACTCGGTCATAGGCTTTGCTAATATCAATCTTAAGAGCCACCTCCCCAATTTTCCCATTAACCTTACAATTCGTGTGGTGGATAGTCTCAATAGCTACAAGGACATTATCCAAAGTCGACCGGCCCGACACAAAAGCCGATTGCTCAAGAGAAATACATTTATCCAACAGTGGTTTCATTCTATTCGCCAAGACCTTTGAAATAATCTTATACAACACATTACACAAAGATATAGGTCTCTGGTCCCTCATAGAAGAAGGGTTGTCTATTTTTGGGATTAACACAATATTAGTATCATTCAACTGTGGTGGGAACTCACCTTTCTGAAGCCACTCTACTCCTGCATGGAAGACCTCCACGCTAACAAGGTGCCAAAATCTTTTAAAAAACGCCGGATTTAGACCATCCGGACCCGGAGCTTTGTCAGAGTGCATTTCAAACAACGCCTTCTGAAACTCAGTGATCAAAAAAGGCCTAAGCAGGGATTCATTATCTTTCCTAGTAAGCCGAGATGACACTAGGTCCAAAACCGCATGCCCCTCGCTATTTTACTGCTAGAAGATCATCTCAAAATAGCTTCTTGTTATGTTGCCCATCGCCCCTTGAAATTTCAAGAAGAAATGATAACATAACCAAATAAGAAACAAGATTTCAAGAAAAAATGATAACATAACCAAATAAGAAACAAGAAAAGAGCTTTAATTTATATTTGATATTAGTCGAATGATTTGATATTAGTCGAATGATAGAATGTGTGAGAGGAGATAGAAATCATGAGAGGAGAAAAAATATGAGATTGGATTATTACCCGCAAATTTGAATGAGTATGGATGCGGGTACCGGTACTATGGTACCCATTCTATCCTGCACTTGCATATATGCATATGTAAATATTTTTTTTATTTATTTATATTACTAATATATATATTTTTAACTATGATACAAATATTTAAAAACAAAACTAATCTAAAAATTTTAAACTTTTTAAACCTAGCAACATCTATACTTTATTTATTTTGACATTTACTCGTTTTTTATGTTTTGAAAGTTTTTATTTGGTTAAATATACTTTGATTTATAATATTTTAGGAGTAGATTTAAAAGATTTTCGGATATTTTTTAATTGTTATAATGTTCCCTTGTTATTTATTATTTTTCATAGTTAAATTGCCGGTAAAAAGTGCAGATACGTGTACTTAAGTACCCAGAAAACGGATAAAAGTACTAAAGTTATTACCCATATGGGTACAGGCTCGAATAAGGGTAATTTTAAGTACCGTAGTACCCCATCAAGAAAGTACCCATCCTCATCCCTAACTGTCAACCTCATTAGAGACAAAGACACAAGATATATGACAATGAAAAGACGACATTCGCCGGCATTGTCTTCATCTATAAATCCAAGACAATCACCATATGTCTGTAGGTAGAAGGGCACATTTTGCTAAATAAATAAATGGAGGAGTAGCTAACAGATGGCATTAGCATAAAATAGATTTGGATATATACACACAGCTTTTATTTCATTTCTGTGGACCAAGATCGACACTAAGCCAAAAAATTTCTTAGATAGCAGTTTTGTGCAATATTTAAAAAAAAAAAAAAGTTTGTGACCTCGCTCTGGATTGTAATATTAGAGTTTTTTATGTTAGCGCAACCGCAATACAGTCACAATTCTCTACAATATCAAAAATCATGATGCAGTCACGACAACTGCCACAACTGTGCGCTAAATAAGTGGCCGAAATAAAAGGAGTAAGTACTAAATACAGTAGGAACTGCCAACACATCTCACCTATTAAAATCTTGTTTCACATATGAAATATCATAAATCATTCCAATGATGTAGGACTTCACCATATAATTTTATCAAAATCATATATTAATATATTTTTTTTAACAGTCTAGTATACAAAAATGGTATCTAGCATTCTCCTTACCTGGCTAACCTGGTAAATTTTCACCTCAACTTGTTGAAATTTCATAATTTGCCTTGTCTCCTTACACCAGAAGAGCATCAATCAAGGTCTTTCAAAGGCCCTTAATTATCTTGACACCACTACTCCAATCAGTGCAAGATTTCTAAAACTGAATCGTCCAATCTATTAACTTCAACAAAAAAATCTTGAAACTTCAAAATCCATCTAAAACTGCAAACATCCCCTCTAAGACATTGGACTAATTTATTCTGGGGCACTACAGTGTTCTCATGACAAAATGAATTGAACCATTTCCCTTTAGGATTAATTTACTGCTCATATCATATCAGATCTCATCAGATAGAAGGAAAACTAATCCTTCAAAATTCTAAAGGCGGTCTGGTATTCACGGCCGTAATGGAAGCACGCAGTTATAGGTAGTAGACAATCTTGGTTATTGATTTGAGATCGGACGGCTCACATTACATCACCAGATCAGATTTCAGCAATCTCTGTCATTGATTTGAGATCAAACGGCCGAGATCGATAACTGTGTGGTACAATTACTTCGGGGAATTCGTTTTCCTCAGTTTAGGTTTTACATCTTCATCATCTTCCATGTAGCCACACCCAGATCTTGTAGTTAACCCTTGAGAACCAGAACCACTGTGCATCCACAAGCCTCTATGAACTGCAACAGACTTATTGGCAGTTGAAGCTGGTCCAGATGGAACTCTCCTTGTATGAAGTCGGTATTTCTGCAACAATGATATCAACATTCATATATTAGAAATATGAACCTTGAAAAAGTATGCAGGCAATTAGGGGAGAATGGAGATAGAAACAAAAAGAACTCACTTGTAAATGACTTTTTACTTCATCATTGGTCAGGCCATCAACCCTCATATGTGCTCTAATTTGCTTTGGAGTTGCAGCTGCAGTTTGAAGAACCAAGAGATTTAAATTTGATATAGTGAATCAAACAAAATGTTATATGATTGTGGACATGCCAAATCCGTGATTCACAACTTCACATGATTCACAACTTCAATCATCAATCAAACTGGAGTAAACAAATTAAAAAAAAAAAAAAAAACTTAATTTCAAATCCATATAATTATAGTATCAACATCCTTCAACTCTTAACACTAGCACACATTTTTGACACATTCATCCATTTATTAAAATCCATCCATATTTTCCCATCAATGAAAATGAAAAGTGTGATGAAAGTTAAATATCTTTTCTATGATTAGTACTAGTTCTTGAAAATTCATGTGTTTGATTGATGATGTTAGATTTAATTTCAAACCTTGAGAACCTCCAAGCTCATCTAAAGCCTCAACAAATCGACGATGCAACTCCGGCGACCAGCTCCTCCTTTGTTTCTGGGTAGTTTTCTGGTGAGGAGAGGAGGGAACTACCCTGCTAAAAAAGCTGGTTTTTGATCCACAGGAATCAGATTCCTCACTTGAACTTTTCATTACAGTACTTCCAGGGTTCTTAAGAGAAAGTGATCCATTGATAACAGAACCTTCCTTCTCTTCCTTTGTTGCAAAGTAAGTTGAAAAAGGCTTAACAAAATCAAAATCTCTTCGTCTATCTCTATTTCTACCATATTGGAACAAGTCCTCAGCCACATATTCTCTTTCTTCTTCATTCTTCTGCTATGATCAAACAAAAAAGTAAACAAAAGCCTTTTTAAATTCATTTCTTTTATAGCACTTCATAAAATAAAAAACACATCCTTTTTTATGATAAGAATTACCTTAGTTTCTACTTTATAGTTTTGTTTATTATCATAACTATATGAATTATTATTATTATTATTACTAGTAGTGTTCCATAGCTGAACAGAATTCATCCAATTTTTTTTATCACTGCATTCCTTCTCCTTTTTAGTTTCTTGATCTTTCTGATCAAACTCTTTGTTCAAGGGAATGAACTCTTCCATCACTGGCTCAGACTTTTGTGCCCTGCAGTTTGCTGATTCCACCTTCAGAGCTGAAATTGCTGCAAACAAAAAAAAAAAAAATGCATTAGCCATTGTTAATGGAACATTTAAACTCCAAGCTCCAGACCCAAGTTTTATTTTATTTTATTTTATTTTTTTCATATTCATTTATCTCAAATCAATAAAAATGAGAGTAAAAAGACAAAATGAAAAAAAAGAAAAACCATCATTCAAGAGGAGCATGCAGAGAGGAAGTTCGAGTTTGAAAGATTGGATGTTGGTCAATTCGAGTTCCAATCTGGCAACAAGATCATCGAACTTGTGGGTTGCATTTGGGATGGTGGAAAGGTGGAAGATAAAATCATTGATTGTTTTGGGAACAAAAGTGGGTCTTAAATCCAAGCTAAGTTCTGTAGGAACCCAACCCATGTTGGTGTTACAATGTTTTTGATCCCTTTTATGACTTTGGCTTGAGATGAAATTGAAAGGTATTTTTAGCTATTTTTGGGAGTCAAAAAGTGGGAAAGGAATAAGGGAGATAAGTGAAATAGTAAGGAAAGAGAGGGAATGAGGTATTAAATAAAGGGAATTTAATAAGGTAGAGGAATTCATGGGTTTGGATTGGAATGCAAGAGGGGTGTGATTGTGACTTGTGAATCTCATAGGTGTCCGGATAGAGCTAGAAGTATGCATGTAATATTGTTTCAAGTCTTTCATGGTGATTGGTTGAGAGAAGAAATAAAGAAGTGGAAAGATTATATGGTTTGATTGGTTGTGAGAAGAAATTGAGAAGAGAAAAAGAAGTGAGAAAGATTTTGAGAAGAAAGAAAGATGTTAGAAATAGAGTATATTTGATGTATTATTTGTTACAAGAGAAAGAAAGAAGAAATAGGAGTGAAATAAGTGTTCTCTCTCTCGCTCTCTCTCTCCTCCCTCCTTTTGCTTTGTTGGATAAAAAGTGAGAAGAGAGATGTGTAATTATTTGTGAAAAGACAAAAATGTCATTAACTGAAAAAAAAACCAGTATACAAATATTTTAATTTCATTAATTAAATTAATTTATATAATCAAATAATTTAATTAATTAAATTTATTGGTTTGATATAACTAATTTATTAACTTTAATTAAATTGAAATAGTAATATAATTTAGTTAAATAATTGATTAATTTAATTCAATTAATTTAATTTAATTTTTCATTTAAACTACGTGGCCAAAAAAAAAAACTACTTTCCAAAACACACAGCCAAGAAAACCAAAAGCAAATCACTTTCGAAACTACATCTGAACAAGCACGGTCTTCAATTTTAATAGAGCATTGGTATGGGAACAAAATAAGGAATGAGTGTGACAAGGGTATAATGGGCAAGTGAAAAAATGGGAGCACACTTTGCTCTTTCTGCGCAGTCTAGTCTAGCGGAGAAACAAAAAGAATGTGGAACCTACCAAATTTGTGTCTCTCTTCTTCATTTCTTCGATATCTAAACGGGAAAAGTTCTCAATTTCTACTCAAGTTCTCTCTTAGCCTTTGATTGTTTTGGGTTAAAATAGCAACGCTGAGATAGAGAATGGTGAGAAAATCTGATTTTCTCATGATTGGAATGGTGAGAGAATGGAAAGAAAGAAAAAAAATGAGTGGGACCCACGCCAAAAAAATTTCTTCTCAGACATGCGAAGAAAATGGAAACACCGCGCTGTTTTGTTACTTTTTCCAATTTATACCCTTATTTTCTTCTTATATCTAAATTTTTAGTCAATGATATTAATGTCTTTTCAAAAATAACCAAAACTTATCTCTTCTCTTTTTCTCTTCTCTTTCACTTATTCCAATCAATACCCAAAATCTACTCATTTTTTCATCTTTTTCTCTCTTTTTATTCTCTATCTTCACAATTTCTCTCTTCACATTTTCTCTCGTGAACCAATCACACCCATAGCGTCTGATTGTTTGCGCAAAGAATGGAATGAAAGAGAATAAGACGAGAGAGAATAAGACGAAAAGCTGGTTTTCTCCATAATGGTTTGGCAAGAAAATTGGGAGAGAGAAAAAAAATGAGTGGGACCCATGCGTATTTTTTTTTCTCCCCAAAAGTGGCGAGAAAATGTGCGACCGTCCTTTTTTCTTCTCCTTTTCCAATTTATATCCCTATTCTCTCGTTATTTAATTTTTTAGTCAATGATATGAATGTCTTTTAAAAAATAACCAACACTTCTCTCTTCTCTTTCACTTATTCCTATTAATACCCAAAATCTATCCAATTTCTTACTTTTTTCTCTCTTTTTATTCTCTCTCTTCACAATTTCTCTGTTTACATTTTCTCTCGTGAACGAATCATACTCTTAGTTCTCTCTCTCTCTTCAAACTTCTCGGATAACATAGCATTAAGTTGTGACTTGTAAGTCTAACATGTGTGTGAACATAATAAGATTTGAGTTTGTTGTGTTTCCATTGTATAAGTTATTTAAAGATGTAAAATATATTTTTTAAAAGTTCGATCAAGTCTATTTTATAATAAGACTTTTGCATATATTATAGGATTATAGTTAGATAGGTTTATAAATTCAACTCTATAAGTAGATTAACATACGAAAATCTTTCCCGTAAAAAAATTCTTTTTTTTTTAGTGGGTAAACATTCTTAAATCTTTAAATAAGTAAATAAATGTATGATTTTAAAATATTATAATTAAAATATAAGATAATAATGACATTAATGATAAACAATATTATTATATTATTTACATTTAATTAAATAGATAAATTTGTCAGTGCTTCGTTCCGATTCTTCAACGTGTTATATAATGGATTGAGCCTCCAAATAAGTGACCCATACGTGTGTTCGTCTGTTCCAATCCGATGGCTAGAAGAGGGGTGGATACATGGAAAGACACTCCGACACTCAAATCAGTATATGTCTTGACCATAGCTAGAGAATGAAAATAATAGCATACCTCTCATAAAAATGCAAGTCCTCTTATATATGAAGAAGGGAAGTGGGCGCTGGAGAGACCTTCTCCCTGGAGACCCCTGTCATTGCCCATTTCCTTTGACTAACAAGCTCCATTTTCTCTTTTCCTAGGGACATGCAACCGGTAGCCTAAAGGCTGACCTAGTCTGCATTTCTCCCAAGATAAAGGGGCAGCTTGTCGGTTCAATCAGTGACATCAGTAGCCATCCGGGATATGGTGTTCATGGTTTGTTCACTATTCGTAGGGATATGCCAAATATTATAGGACTGGCGCATAGTGCCAGATCAGTTAGGTTTAAAAAGCTTTTTGTACAACCTGAATAGTTCAATAGGCTTTTGAAAGGCCTTGAGTTATTTTACTTAATAAATAAGTTTGATTTGATGTAGATATGATTTAGATTGGTTCATAAATCGGATAGGCTTAATATGTTTGGAGAATTGTTGATATTTCTAAATTTATATATCAGCATCTAAAACCAAAATTTAAATTATGTTATCATTTAGATATCAAATCAAACAATGATACATGAATATTTTTAAAAAAATCAATGGCATATTTTCAAGGAATATTATTTAATATCAAAATAAATATTCACATGTCATTATTTGTTTAAAAATATAAAATCTGTATCTAAATTTTCATTTTCAAGAAACAGCGAAATAGTTAATATGTTAAAATAGATATTTTAACAAATTTTTATGAGAACTAAAACTACTAAAATACTATATTATATATTTATTCAAAAGTTAAACGAATAAAGAAAACTTGAGGTCGGGGTGTAAGTCCCGATCTAATGACCCGACTCGAAGAACCAAACCAAACCAATTAAGTTGGATTGTTTTTTTAATATGTTCGGTTCAGATCCAAACTAAACCAAACAAACCTGTTGTCTATTGGTTTAGGCATCGGTTTTTATGACTTGCAAAATCGATCACTCGAGACACGAACCAAACAGTTATTTTTTATTTTAATTTTAAATTTTACTTAGTGTTTGTTTGGCGTAGTTTAATTTGAGTTTCTCTTCTCCTTAAAAAGAGAAGTTGGGCTAAACAGTCTTGATAAAAAGCTTTAAAAAATAGCTTATTTTGAATTGAAGAAAAACACAAAAAATGAGCTTTAGAAAAATCTGGCCCATGGAGCTTTTGCGGAGCTTTTAGAGCCAATGTCCCTCTTCGAATCCTCAGTTCAAGTGAAATGTTACAAAAAAGTTGTTTTAACGATCATTTTTTGTCACCAAAATGAATAAACACTATAATTAATACAATATTCCAATGTGACGAGAACAATGAATAAATGAGGTGTTTATTTCTTAATTTGAAAATAGCTGGCTGATGAACCGAACCGAACCAAGCCAACCCATTCTTTATCGAGTTGATTTGGTTCGGATTTTGTGGGAAAAAAAATGCAAAATCCGAATCAAATCAAACCAACTATTTTTGATTGGTTAAGCGAGTGTTTGAATTCGCATCGAACTCGTCGATATGGCATCCCAATGCCATTTCATTGCGATTCCAGAAAACTCACCGCCATTTCAAACATGCACTATATTTTTTTCTCTTTAAAACCGAACCAAGCTGGCCTATACGGCTATTGAATTATTGGGAATTTGTTATTGAAACAGAAATTTCAAAACGCGAAGATTCAATGTCAAAGATATATGTGCCTATTTGGTTACGGCCCAGAATCAATTCTGATTAAAAAAAGGCGAAAATAATTGAAAATCACTATTCATGTGTTTGGGATACAAAATCGCAGTGGATAAAATTGATTCTAAGGTAGGTAGAATTGATTTTGATGGAAGCAATAATTTCTAGTTTTTGCTTTGGATAAAATCAATTCTAGATGTGGGATCTAAAAAAAATCTTCACATTTATACATCAAAAGTGATTCTACAATTAGCATCCAAACGAAATCAATTACAATTAGCATCCAAATAAAATTAATTCTTTTAAATCCACTTTTAAAATATTATTACTAAACACAAATCAATTTTTTTAAACTCAATTTTTTCAAAATCAAATTTTTTAACATTAATACTTCATAATTAATTCTATCAAAATCTAAAATAAACGAACAATTCATGAGAAAAAGGAAAAAGGCGGCGAGAACATAATTTTTTTGGTATTGAGGGCGAAATTTTTTAATTTGCAGGTAGTCGCGTATATTAGTAAACTAATTTCGTCTTTCTCCACTTTTATGTTTACAATCAACTTGAAATATAGGTTACATATAATTTTATTCTATAATATCATGATATTTTATGAGATGATAAGTATAACTTTTTTCCCTAGTCACGATCAAGGTGCGTAATAACTCTGGGAAAAAACCCTGAGTTAGGGCCCAGAATGCGGGATATTAAGGCCTTTTATTTTCCTACCTCCCCCACTTAATTTTTCCACCTCCCATATTTATGAAAATCCAAATTTACCCTTAATAAAAAACACAAAATAAGTATCACGTCCTCCAAAATCATCTCCCTCTCGTTCCTTCACTTTCTCCGCCACCTCCCTCTCTCGACTTGCAGCTTTCTCTCCCAATCTCTCTCACTTTTTGAAGGTTTTTTGCTCACCTTGGAGATCGTAGCCATCCCTGGTGCATTCGTTCGCCATAGCTCCTCCACATTGCCGCCGATCTGAGGTGCGTTGGGCTCTTTTTTTTTCCTGAAATTGCAGAGAATCCGGATTCTTATTACCGGAGCACTCTGGATATAAGAATCCGGACGTTTGTGTTTTACTTTCTTTATTTCCCAAGTCCGGATTCTAATGTCCGGAGTGCTCCGGATTCTAAAGTCCGGAGGTATAAAATCGTCCGGATTTAAGAATCCGGACGTCTAAAACCCAGTTGTTGTATACTAAACATCCGGATTCTTAAGTCCGGACACCTCCGGATTCAAGAATCCGGACGTTTAGTGCACAACAACTGGGTTTTACACGTCCGGATTCTTGAGTCCGGACACCTCCGGATTCAAGAATCCGGATATTCAGAGCACGCAGAAAAAAAATTAACAGACATGGAAGCTGTCTGAGATGGAGATGCACGTTCCAAAGAGGGAGAAAGGCGTTCGAAGTGAGCGGGAGGAGAGCTCGTGACGGAGGTGAAGTGAGGTTCAAGAGAGTGGGAGGTGAGGTGAAGTGAGAGGGTTGCGTTGGGGAGGTGAGGGAGATGAGAGGAGGAAAATTTGCAGAGGTATTTTGGTCTTTTCAATGAGTTGGGGAGGTGAGAAAATTAAGTGGGGGAGGTGGGGAAATCAAAGCCCGGATGTTAAACGTGCGGCCCGATCAAGTGCAGCCCAAAAGAAAGGTCGATTTGGGGCATCATCTTCCAGTAATGGGTTGAAGGAGAATGTTAACCCAAATAAGAAGGGTCCTGTGACAGGTTTCACTCCTAATCGGGATGTCTCTGCGCTGGTTAGTGAGATTTTGGAGAATGAAAGGAGGAAGCTCTTGGGGGTTAACATTGGGACCGGGTGGGAGTGCCGCTCAGCTGCTATCGCTGGGTAAGGATGGCTTCGTTGATTCGAATCCATTGCTGGAATTTGCTCCTAGGCTTTTGAATGGGGGTGATCCAGCTACGGATGGGGCCCAAGACTGCCTTATGTTGGATCCTGCAAGTAAGGAAGGAGGAGGTAAACTCTCAGAGCAACAACTTAATCCGTCTTAATGAATTTTCTTTCTTTGAACTATCAAGGTAAAGCGGCAAAGGGGTTCACTAATTTGGTGAAAGATCTAAGAAGGGAGTATGATGTTTCCCTAATTTTCTTATTGGAGACGCATGTTAATGGTGTGAGAGCCTAAAAGCGTGCAGCAAAGACGAGGATTGCGGGGAATTTCATGGTGGATTTCCATGGTCGTTTTGGGGGCATTTGGTGCCTGTGGGATAAGGATGTGTGGCGTGTTGATGTTATCGAATCGTCTGGACAAATGGTTCATATGAAGGTGACGTGTAAGAGCCAAATGCAGTGGCTCATCACAGTTGTGTATGCTAGTACTAATTATTTGATTAGGAAGCAGTTGTGGGATAAGCTTGCTGAATTGGCCAGTTAGATTGACGAGCCGAGGGTGGTGTTGGGAGATATGAACACTATTTTTTTGGACCATGAGAGGAAGGATGTTTCTCCGAATTACTCTTCGAGAGGTATGCTTCAATTCATAGAGATGATTCAACATTGTCAACTCCTTGGTGCAGGGTTTCAGGGGAGCCCCTTCACATGGAAACATGGTATGGTGAACTTGCAGTGAGTCATTTTGTGATTTGATTTTGGGGATTTTTAGGGAGCCTGGGGAGGTTAGAGAGATAAAATGAGACTTTAATTAATAACCTTAATTCCTAAAGTTGACCCGGTGTGTAGTATTAAGGATTTTAGATCTATCAGTTTGTGTAATGTATTCTACAAGGTCATTACCAAAATCTTGGCTCATCATCTGAGACTTCTTATGGGTACCCTTGTTAATCCTTGCCAAAGTAGCTTCATTCCTAACAGGCAGAGTAGGGATAATGTTATTGTAGCTTAGGAAATCTTTCATTCTGTGAGTAAGAAGAAAGGGAAAGTTGGGTGGATGGCAATCAAGATTTATTTGGAGAAGGCTTATGATGGGCTTAGCTGGGCTTCTAGAGAAGTTTGTGACCCTGGTTTGGCATTTCATTTCATCATCTCAAATGAGAATGTTGTGGAATGGTGAAGCCTTGGATGAATTTACTCCGAGTAGAGGCATCAGGCAAGGCGGCCCATCTCACCATATCTTTTTGTGCTTTACATTGAGAAGCTGTTTCAAATGATTAATCTGGCCACAAACAACAAGCTTTGGAAGCCCATTAAGCTTTGTAGAGGGGGTCCATCGATTTCTCACTTAGCCCTTGTTGTTGATGTGCCCCTACTTGTAGAGGCAAGTGAGGAGCAATTTCTTCTAATGAAAAACATTTTAGATCTGTTTTGCAGGTGCTCAGGGCAGAAGCTTATCGAGGAGAAAACTAGGATATTATTCTCCAAAAATGTGGATTGGAATGTGAAGTAGGTTATTTGTCAGTCTTCCGATTTTCAAGCTACAAATGTGAACGTGGCAAAAACACAAGAAAAGGGGTAGGAGTTTGAATTGGGTTTTAGAAATCTTTTCGCAAAGCTTGTGTATTTATGAAAACTTTTTCAAAATAGCTCTTTAATAAAATAGCAAGTAAATCAGTAAAGAAAAGAGAGGAAAATGACACAGTGATTTATACTAGTTCACTATAACCAGATAGCTACGTCTAGTCCCTTCACACACTTGAATGATTTCTCCACTATAATCAACTTGATTACATTTGAGAGTATAATACTGTCAAATTGGCTATACTCACAACTTCTTATAACGACTTAGTGCAGTCAAGCCTCTAAAGAATACAGCCACTACTGGGCTAAATACAGTGTTCAAAAATGGTTTGAAACAATATCAAATAACTCTCGGCAGAGAGGATATACAATGAAAAACTTAAGCACAAAGAATAACTTTCAAACAGAAAGAATAAAACGAATAAGTGCTTTTTCAATGTGATCTCAGAAACTTGGAATATTCTTGGTTGCTCACTTCGTTTCACAGTGTTTTTGTTTTCGTTAACCTATTTCAGTGAATGAAGTAAGGTATATATAGCTAGGGTTATGAATAGTGCCGTTGTGACCTAACAACTTTTTCACCAATAGACAAAACTTCAAATCCCTTTTTTATGGCTTTTAGCAAGTCACGTCGCTTTCCACTTTGCGATTGTATACTGACAAAACAGATAATATCAGGATCTTGTCCCTTGTGAACTTTTTGAATATGAGACACTTCTAGAGCAAGTTTTCTGATGATTATATCCGTTGACATTTCCTTTGGTCGTTGATTCCTCATACAATAAAGTACTCATCAATGAGGTCTCTTAAATACGAGAAGTAGCCTTTAATGAATACTTAGTCTGATTTCCAATCAAAGCATGTTCAAACAGACAATGCTTATTACTGAGATATTCTGTTTACCAGAGTGAGCTTGAAACGGAGGCAAGTTCTTCAGTATAGAATTTGTTGCCCTTTCATATAAGAGAGTCAGGTAGAAACGGATGAAGGCTTCCACTGAGTAGTTTATTCATAGTCTGTTTGAGTGTTGACCAATAATAGAGCGTTGACCTTAACAGAGCATAGTCTCATCAGAGCATGGTCTGCCAGAGCGTTGACTACCAACTGAGCGTTGACCTTTTCAGAGCATGATATCGGAGTGATGCTATAAGACAATGACGTCAGCAACTTTCAGACGATCACTACCAGACTCAGACTCATGAAACTGGTGGTAAAATGCACACTTTAGCTAAGTCTTCTGAGATAATTCCTTCTGATGAACAGTGACTTCTGCACACTAACAAACACATCAGAGGATAAATTGTTCTATTAACTATTTGTTACCATCAAAAGAATTAAGGGTCATTGTTTCTGAATCCACTTGATTCCAACAAAATGATCTCGGGAAATACATGGGTGTGTCCATCCTTCATGAGAAGGTAAATAGAAGGTCCTTCAAATTTATTTTCGACAAAGTGGAACAACGGTTAAGTAATTGGAAAGCCAAAACGCTTTCCTTTGCGGGGCGTGTGACCTTAACCAAGTCTGTCATTTAAGCGCTTCCTACATATGTGATGCAATCTACCTATTTCCCTAATTATATTTGTGAGGAGATTGATGAGCGTTGTAAAAGTTTTATCTGGGGTGAGACAGGTGGTGCTTGCAAAGAATTTGCAGGCCAAAGTTATGGGTTGGCCTGGGCCTGAGGACTGCTGGGAATATCAACCAAGTGTCCATGATTAAGGCTTGTTGGCTTTTGGTTACTAGAAGACAAGACCTTTGAAATGTGGGGGTTCGGTCCAAATACAATTGTGGGGGTGAGGTTATTCCAAGAATCCGGCAAAACCGGCTTTGGTCTAATTTTTGGATAGGGGTGTGTAAGGTGTGGCATAATGTGATTGATAACGTGGCTTGGAGAGTTAGGAAAGGTTCCAAAGTTATGTTGTGGTCTGATAATTGGTGTCACAGGTGGGCAAGCTGCAGGATGTTGTTACTCGACCTCCTGCGGAGATGGAGTTGACTATACGGGTGTGTGATGCTGTGTTTGAGCAAAGGGAGTGGTTGGTGGAGAAACTGAACCATTTGGTTCCCTATGGAGTTTTAAACCATATTTTGAGCATGCCTCCTCCTAGTAATGATGCCGAGTGATTTATGGAAGCTGGGTAAGGATGGTGAATTCTCGAACCATTCTACGTATGAATTCTTGCTAGATCAATCCTTAAATCTTAAGGACAACCTTTTCCTGAATATTTGGGATTGGAGGGGTCTGGAACGATATCGCCTGCATTTGTGGAAAAGGATGCTCATTATGACCAATGCACACTACAACAAAATGTGTAAAAGATAGCGCCACTTTAAGCAGCGCTTTAATAAAAAAACGCTACTTTTGCTAATAAACAGCGCTTCTTATATGAAACGCTGATTTTGGTCCTAAACAATAAACAGCGCTTCCTATATTAAGTGCTGATTTTGGTGCTAAAAATTTAGTTTTACACAATAAACAGCGCTTCTAATAATAAGCGCTGATTTTGGTCCTACACAATAAACAGCGCTTCCTTTATAAAGCACTAATTTTGGTCTTGGTCTTAAACAATAAACAGCGCTTCGTATTTGAAGCGCTGATTTTGGCCTAAAAAAAAATTCAACGAAATATTAAATAAAAAGCGCTTAAATGGGAAGCGCTGATTTTGGACAACAGAGTTAATAAATCCGCGTCATTTCTCTCCTCAGGCGCACGATCCTCTCTCTTGTTCGCACATCAACCCTAGCGCAAGCAGCTCAAATCAACCGTTTCACATCTCTTCGCCATCAACCGTTTCACATCTCGCACTTCAAATCCTTCACCGTCGGCGTTTCACATCTCAGGACACTCGCGTTTCATCTTCGCGTTTCTTACCAACGGGAAGAAGTGGATCGTCTTGGCCGAAGATGTTTGGCCTCGTTCTTTTCTTTGGAGCTCGATTTGAGCACCACCACCGTAAGCCACCGCGTTGCCTTCTCTTTCACATGGTGAGTTGACGTTTATCATGTTTATGTTGATTTCCTAAATTTCTCCAAACCCTAACCCCAATTTCTCGATTTCGGACTGTATTTGAAGAAGGAGCGAACGAGATTTGTAGACGGGGCAACGATCGAGGAGAATGAAACAAGAGGGAGTGAGAGAGTAACAACGACCGGGCCTGGACGACGTGGGAACCGTAAGTTGGTTCCGCTTCACTGGGTTTAAGAAAAGGAAGCTACAGAGGGAGAGTGTAGAGTAAATTAGAGAGTTCTTTGTTTTGTCAATTTCTCAATTTTTCGCTTTTAGGTTTTAGTTTCCTCTTTGTAAATTCGATTTGGGGCATCTGTATATGTTCTTCTCCTTCGATCTCTCTGTATATGTTATGATGGATTATTCTCTTTTGGGATTGTATGATCGAGATTTGCCTATGAAATATGCTATAAATCCTTTTTTTGTTTGAATTTTCTGGATGAGATTGGATTGGATGTGTTTTCTGTTTAGTCTCAAAACAAAAAAGACGTCGCATGAATCTGTGTTCTTTGGGGGAAAAATAGGGCCAAAGCGGCGCTTCCTACATAGAAGCGATTATTGATGACAATAAATAGCTTCTTAAAAAAGCGTTTATTGTTGTTGAAAATTGACAATAAGCCGCTTTCTTAAGGAAGCCATTTATGTCGATTCATAGCTTTAAAAACGCTGTTCTTTTGAATGACAATCAGCAGCGCCTAAATAAACAGCGTTTTTTAAGCGCTGTTTTAGGCAAAAATAAGCGTTGTTTATTGCCTATTTTTGTTGTAGTGGCAGTTAGGAAAAGGAGAGGATTCACTCCTTCTGATTTTTGCACAGGATGCTCATGGAAGGTGGAGGTTCAGATGCACATTTTTAGAAGTTGTGTTTGTGCCCAGCAAGTTTGGCTTAGGGTAGCTGGTGGCGCCTTGCCTTCTAGGTTTTATGTAGAGGTGTTGATTGAGTGGTCAAACTATAACTTGTCTTGCAAAATCAGTGTCCACGGTGTTGGTTGGTGTCTGCTTTTTGGTGTCACTATTTATACTTCGTGACAAGTTAGGAATGAGAAGGTGTTCCAAAATAAAATGGTGGATGGGAATGTTGCTTTCCATTGCATTATGCCTCAAAGTGCGGCAATTCAACAGAGCTTTTCTATGAATGCGGTGCTTAAAGGTTGTTCTGAACGAGAACACAAGAAGGGGGGTTGAATGATGTTGAAAACTTTTCGCAAACTTTAAGTTAAAACTAACTTGAAAACTAGTTCTTTTGAAAAGGTTTATAAGTGGACGCTGAAAGAATACCAGATGCTGAGATGAAAACAGTGAAAACTTGTTTTTCTTTCAAGACAGAAATAAAGTTAAAGTAATAGAGAAAGAGACACATAGATTTATACTAGTTCACCACCAACTTGGTAGCTACGTCTAGTCCTTTCATTCCTGAAGGATTTTTCACTTTAATCACACTGATTACAATTTTCCTTAAGAGTATACTACTGTCACAACTTGACTATACTCTCAACTTCTCAAAACGACTCAGTACGTTTGAGCCTTTGAGGAAACAACCCATCACAAGGCAAATACAAGTTTTACAAAGAAGATTGAATATTGTGAAGTAACTCTCAATAAGAGAGGATAAAAACTTAAGCACAAAGAATATAACTTTCTAAAAGAAAGAATAAGACACTGAAAGTTCATTTTTTTGTTCACAGAGTTCTTGGCACGGAATCTTAGGTTGCTTACTTGAATAGTAATTCTGTAACCTTCTTCACTGAAGAGCTTGGAGTTTTTATAGACTTCTTCAAAAATATTATCGTTGCAGAAAATCCATCAGCTTCAAATCATTAGGTGTGATATTTTGGGAGAATATCCATTATTCCCTTTTACATGAAAATAACCGAATTAGTATACTTTATGACCGTTTGTAATATTTCTTTTTCCAATCATTTGCAGCCTATCATAGTTTGAAAAACGTACGAATTTTGTCATTTAGCTAAAAGTGTCGCCCTTGATTCCTCGTGCTATCAAATTGAGCGCACAAAATGAATTTGAATTTAATTCATTATACGATGAGGTATTGAGTGAAAAGGCCAAGTGTAACTTGCACATGATTCATTAATGTAACCAGATGCTCGCTTGAATGTATAAGACGCTCGTTGGTTTTGAATGCGCTACACATGTCTTAGTCTCTGATAGCCGGACGCTCGCTTAGAGTGCATATACCAGATGCTTGAGGTGAACAGGATGCAGACACAGCTTGATGTGCTCATCTTCTTGTAAACTTCTTCTTCTTCCTTGAGTGATGTTATAAATACGAGTAATTGTATTTCCTACACACTTCAAGACTTATCAGAAGGTAAATTGTTCTCACATAGATACTTTCTTATCATCAAAATTATTGAGGGTCTAAACTTGTCAATCGTTTAGGTTCCAACAATCTCCCCTTTTTTGATGATGACAAATATCCAAGGTTGATGAACAATTTATTTTAGAAAATCACTACAAGGGTCTCCCCCTGAGTTCAGCAGTCAAGTATAAATATCTATTTTTTAAAACATATGATCCGTATATCAGAATGCAATCCATGTATCAGAGTATCAATATATGATATGTGTATTAGAGTAGCAGATGCTTAACCAAAACACGATATAACGTGTATTAGAGCATAGTTAGTGATGATTTCTAATGCATGATACGTGCTACTTTGGCGTTCATCTATCCTTATCCTTTTACTCCCCCTTTTGCCATCAGACAAAAAGAGGGTAGAACATCATAGTCAAACAAAAGGAAAAAGTAGTGAGAAAAATTTAAAGTCAAAATAGCTCATTATACATACATATATATATATATATATATATATATATATATATATATATTGGAACAGTAGGAGCAAACAAAATAACAAGAGTTTTTCAAAAGAAAACATTAAGGAGGTGGTGGATTTTGGTTGAAACATTCCGGGATGCTATTCATTATGCTTTCAAGGCATGCAAACTTGCGAGAAGATTCCATAAACTCATTGAACTGGGCACGAGAGATGATAACAGGATCATCATTAGAAGGAGGTGCTGAAGTTGAGGCAAATACAATAGTTTGAACTTCTTCTTTAACCTGTTCAGCAAGACCAGAAGGTAAGGCATGTTTAGGCCAAGATAAAGCCTTTTGCCATCTTTGAACAGGTTTCTTGATATGCTTTAGGAGAACTCCTTGAGCCATTTTAAGTCTTCTAAGTTTCTTCTCTTGAGTCTCTAGGTAGAACTTGTCATTTAGCAAGCACCATTTGATAAGTCTTCCTAGTTTCTCATTTTCAAATGCCAACTCCATTTCCCTTCTGAATGCTAACTCTGCTGGGTCAGTCAGTTACAGGAAATTCTCTTCTCTTGCCTTGAAAAAGGCATCAACTGTGTTATCAAATAGCAACAGCTCAACTTCTGATGCATTAGCCTTCAAATCAGCTTCTGCTTCAGTGAGGCAGATGCTAAGGATCTCCTCTTCAAGTTGAAAACACTTCTCAGATCATTCTTCACCTCTTCAGCTAAAAGAACGACATCCAAATTATCAACATAAGCCTTCTCAATCCATCTGAGAGCCATAACCTCCCAACCAAAAGCAGCTTCGTGTTCATAATTGATATCTTCTTGTTCTTTTTCTCTTCTCATTATCTCTTTGAATGAGGGAGGTCTCACCACGGTACATTGCAGCATGTCGTCAAAATGCCGAATGGCTAAGTTAGTATCCCAGTTGAAGCGGATAGAGCCAACTTTCTCAACTTCTGCTTTCTGTAAATCTGATAGACCAGATGATCCAGTATCCTTGGAATCTACCTTGATATTGTTGAAGTAGAATTCCATGGCATGATTTTCTGATCTCTTCTTAATGAGCATATTAATCAGAGATTTGACCTGATACCTCCTAGGTGCTTCCTCCAAGTGTTTCATTGTCAACATTTTAGGATGCCTTTGAGGCACCTTGTTCTTCCTCTTGTTCGGTATCAGCCAAGGCAACCATATTTGCCTATCAGGTACAATTTTAACAGAGACCAAAGAGGGGTCCCTATGGAGTAGAGCCATTTCATACCTTTTCATCTCTAAACACTGAAGTAGAAAGGCTCTCTCATCGTCAGTGATCTATCTTCTACATTCTTCTAAAGTGAGAGGCTCGTGCTGTGGAAGAGAGTGGGACAGCTCAAAGGAAAGAGGGAGAATTCCTCGATTTTGAAGAGGCTTTAGTCTTCCTCCAAAGCGCATCTTGAGTTTATCATGATACTCCAAGGGGGCAATCTCCTATCTTGCAACTCCAGAGGTAAAATTCTTGAGATGCCACAAAGAGGGGTGATTATATGTAGATTGATTACTCCTCTTCTCTGATTAGAACAGGTCATGATGGCCTTAATATACACCTTGAAGGGCCAAAACGAGCAATTTCTATTGTGGAAGGTGTTGATGATGATGTGGGAGTGATGGTGGTGTTTTGGTGATTGGTGGTGAAATGGTAGAGTAGATTGAAAGGGTGAGAAAGGGATGAGGCAATTTCAGAGGTAATTGAGATAATAGGAGAGGGATTAGGTCTAGGTCTGTATATGGTTAAAGATTTGGAGGTGGAGGTGGTAGAGGTAGTAGTGGAGGATTTGTGTGTTTGTTTGTGAGGATTAGAAGGTGGAGGAGTTTGTTTTAGAGAGGTGGAGGGAGTGGACAGTGTTTTGGATTTTGATACCGTTAAGGCACCAGAAAGTGGATGTGGTTTAGTCTTGATGGTAATGCATGGAGGTTGTGGCATTGGTGGTTTGGTATGTGGGATAGGGGGTGATGAAACTGACAAAGGATGTGCAGTGATAGGGTCATCTCCATCATAAGCAATAACAGAGTCATCTGGAGTAGTGACAGGGGATTCTCCTTGAAGACCAGATGCAAACGTTGTTTGAGTAGCTTCTGTTCTCCTCTTTTCCAAAATTCTCCTAAGAGGAGGTTTGTCATCTTCATCTTCTGAATCAAGTGCTGTAACTTGTGCAGGAATTTTTCTTCTGATGTGACCAGATGCTCAACATGTCTCTTCACACCTGAGGCAAGCTTTCTAGGTGAGTTTCTGGTGGTTTTCCCTTGTGATACAGCAACTTGGACAAATGCCTTGTCATCACCAGTAGCAGCTGGTTCTTCTTCCTCTTTGATTTTCTGAATCAACTGAGAGGTACACAAACCCATTCTTACAAGGTTTTATTTTCCAAAAACATTCCCATTTGCTATTGCCTTTTTATCAAAGTATTTCTTCCTTATATCTTGTCCCATTTGCTCTAGCTTCTCAACAATCTTCTGAATTCTCATTAACTCAGTGAAAAGTACAGCATCAGGGATTGTCTTATTGACATGCTTGTCAACTGCAGATCCTTTTCTTGAACCCCCATTAGCGTTCTCTAGAGTATTCATCAACAATCTTGGCAAATTGATTGAAGTACCAACCCTGTAGTGCCTCATAATAAATTTTTGCTCACAATTCATAATGTCTGTTGAACCGGCCTTCAAGATTACACACTTGGAAATCAGTTTGTGAAGAACTCTGTAATGGCTCTTCAAATAGACAGCATTTAGAAGCTTTTAGCCTTGAGTTCATGAAGATACTTGAACAACTCTTCATCCACAGCTTGTGGACCTCCAAATTGAGTTTTCCAGCCATTAATTAAGCGTAACCCTTCATTAGAGCACCGTATGACTTCAGTTAAGTGCATCGGAGTCACAACCAACTCCAGTCCTTCAATGTATCACTTGACCATATTTCCAGAGTACGGTCTGTTGTTATCCTAGAATTCCCTTACGGCGGTGATTAGGGCTTCCTTAGGTTCCCAGTTGAAATACTCTCTCCAGCCTATGAGAGTGATACCTTCTCTGAAATCAAAATCAAACTTTACTAGACGGTCGAGGTTGACCTTGCTTTCTATCAAAACCTTGCCTTCAGTCATAGCGTCAAACACAACAGTTTCTCGTAAGCCTTGAATGCCATTGAAGCAGAGCTGAAAAGCTTGTGATGGAAGTTTGACGTTTTGAGAGAGGTTTTGCACAAAAAGAGGGAAGGTATAGGAGTAGTGGAGTAGTAGGAAAGGTAGTGGAAAAGTATTAAAAGAAATAATCAGCCGGTTGCCAAAAACGGAGTTTACGCAGTAAAAACTTTATTGAAAATTTAAAAGTAATCATGACTCAGTAGGTAAGATGAGACATTTCAGTACGCACGTATTTGGCACGTGTGCCATCACCAGATGCTAACACATATACAGTTATCAGATGCTGAGTGATAAATATTGAATGAGATGCTTAATCACCCAGATGCTGAAATGCCATCAGGTACACACATTCAAATGCATGATGCATCAGATGCTGAGATTAAATAATCATTCTTTTATAAGATGAAAGTTCAAGTTTCTTCTTATAATATTGAATCTATCTTCAGCAAGGAGTTTTGTGAAAATATTAGCCCACTGGTGATCTGTGTCAACAAATTTTATTTCAAGTACTCCTGTTTGAACGTAGTCTCTTATAAAATGATGTTTAATCCCAATATGCTTTGCTCGTGAATGCAATATGGGATTTTTAGTAAGACATATGGCCGAGGTATTATCACAATGATAGGAATGTTACTCTCTTTGATAAGTGAGTCTTCAAGTTGATATTTCATCCACAGAAGTTGAGAACTATAACTTGCTGCTGAGATGTATTCAACTTCTACTGTTGAGAGTGCAATAGTGCTCTGTCTTTTGCTTTGACCAAGACACAAGATTTGCTCCAAGGAATTGACAGCCACCACTTGTGCTCTTTCTTTCTATTCGCTCTCCAGCAAAAACAGCATAACAGAAACCTATTAACTTGTAATCTTTTGATTTCTTATAAAGCAAACCAATATTAGTAGTTCTTTGTAAATATCTAAAAATTCTTTTTACAGCACTCAGTGTGATTCTTTAGGATCCGATTGAAACCTAGTACACAGGCAGACACTGAACATAATATCAGGTCTTGAATCAGTGAGGTAGAAAAGAGCGCCAATCATACCTCTATAGAGCTTCTGGTCTACTTTCTTACTATTTTCATCTTTGCATAAGACGCAGGTGGGATGCATGGGAGTGCACATTGACTTGCAGTCAACCATTTTAAACTTCTTGAGCAATTCCTTGATGTATTTGCTTTTATGAATATAAATACCATCATTGCATTGCTTTATTTGAATCTCTAGGAAGAACTTTAATTCTCTCATCATGCTCATCTCAAATTTAGCCTGCATTAACTTAGAAAATTCTTTGCAAAGGCTTTCATTAGTGGCACCAAAGATAATGTCATTAACATATATTTGTACAAGTATAAAATGCTTGTTTGAAGTTTTTCTAAACAGAGTGGTGTCTACCTGACCTCTTGTAAAACCATTTTCTATTAAAAATGAACTTCGTCTATCGTACCAAGCTATAGGAGCTTGCTTAAGACCATATAGTGCCTTTCTAAGTTTGAAAACATGTTTTGGAAGTTCAATATCTTCAAAACCAGGAGGTTTTCACATAATTTCGTCAGTTATGAAACCATTCAAAAAAGCACTTTTGACATCCATTTAATAAAGAATTATCTCATGGTGTGCAGCAAAAGAAAGTAAAATATGAATAGCCTCTAACCTTACAACAGGTGCAAAGGTTTCAGTAAAGTCTATACCTTTTTCATGTGAATAACCTTGTGCAACTAATCTTGCTTTATTCCTTACCACTTTACCGTCTTCATCAAGCTTATTGCAAAATGCCCATTTTGTGCCAATAGTTTGTTTATCATCTGGTAGAGTAACTAGCTTCCAAACATCATTGCGTTGGAATTGATTCAATTCTTCTTGCAAGGCTAAAATCCAACCTTCATATTCCAGTGCTTCATCAATTGTCTTAGGTTCCATCTCAGAGAGTAGTGGAAGATCTACATGCCCCTTGATGGAGGATCTTGTTCTCACTTTGTCTACGGGTTCCCCTATGATTTGATCTTTTGGATGATAGGTTTTGAATTGCCAATTTCTTCTGGCTTCAGCTTCTGGTTGAGCTAAATCCCATGTCTGGTGATCTCCACCGAATGCTGGATTTGCAGGTTCATTATTTGTTCCTCCAATGTCTAGTCCTGAAAATAAATCATCTGGCTCTGACATTTCAGTGTCAGGCTTCTTATCATCAAACTTGACATGAATAGATTCTTCCACTATCATAGATTCTTTATTGTATACTCTAAAGGCTTTTGATCATTCAGAGTATCCTAAAAAGATACCGTTTTCAGCTTTAGAATTAAACTTACCAAGTTGATCCTTAATATTTAAAATATAACATATACATCCAAAGGGGTGAAAATATGAAATATTGGGTTTCTACCTTTCCACAGTTCATATGAAGTCTTTTTCAAAATAGGTCTTATATATACTCTATTTTAAATATAACAAGCTGTGTTTACTACTTCTGCCCAAAAATGTTCTGCAATGTCAGCTTCATTGATCATGATTTTAGCCATATCTTGGAGAGACCTATTTTTCCTTTCTACAACACCATTTTGTTGTGGTGTTCTAGGAGGGGAGAAATTGTGGGAGATACCATTTTCTTCACAAATTTTTTGAAAGTTTTCATTTTCAAATTCTCCCCCATGATCACTTCTAATAGAAGAAATACAAATACCTTTTTTATTTTGAACAGTTTTGTAGAAAACAGTGAATACTTTGAAAGACGCGTCCTTGTGGGCAAGGAATCTAACACATGTCTATCTAGTATAGTTATCTATAATGACTAAACCATATTTCTTTCCTGTCAAAGAGGCTATCTTTGTGGGACCAAAAAGATCAAGATGCAGAAGCTCAAGTGGTCTAGAGGTTCAAACAACATTTTTTGAATGAAAAGAAGTTTTAACTTGTTTTCCTCTTTGACATACCTCACATAGAGCATCAGATTGGTATCTAAGATTTGGCAAGCCTCTAATAAGACCGTGCTTGTTCAACTTTGAGATGAATCTCAAGCTGGCATGACCTAATCTTTTATGCCAAGTCCATTGCTCATCATCGACAGACAGAAGACACTTGACATCTTGTTTTGCAAGTTTTGTTTTGCAAGTTCAGAAAGGTCAACTTTATAAATATTTTGTTTCCTCTTTGTAGTAGAGAATACAGAGCCATCCTTCTTACTTTTTACTACACAACCTTTTTCTGTGAAGATGACATCATAACCACTATCACATAATTGACTTATGCTAAGTAGGTTATGCCTTCTTCCTTCAACATAAAGAACATTATCAATAGAAGGAAGAGAATCTTTTCCAATACGACCAATTCCAACTATTTTACCGTTTTGGTTTCCACCGAAACCAACAAATCCATCATCTCTAGGTCTTAGCTCTTGGAACATATGCTTTTCTCCCATCATGTGACGCGAGCATCCACTGTCTAAGTACTAAGACTGGTGTGTTGATCTTGTTGCTAAGCATATCTGCAACGTAGACTATTTTATCTTTAGGTAACCAAATCTTTTTGGGTCCTTTCTTGTTAGTTCTAGAAGGATGCTTGTCCTTCTTTATTTTGAAAGCAGTACATGCATTTTCAAATGGTCATGTTTATTACAGTATGTGCAATGCAAGCTTTCACTGTGATCATTAGTTTCATCAGATGCTAGATTTTTATTTTGTGAAGTTGGTTCATCTGATTTGTATCCAAGACCTTGAGTTGTCGTTTTACTGACACCCCAAATCATTGAAGCATGTTTGCTACGAGTTACACTCTCTGCAAGAAACTTTTGAAAAGCATTTTCATGTTCATTTGATTTGCATTTGGAACTTCCTTCAGCTTATGAGCTTTCAGTCACCAGACGGTGATTTTCAGCTTTTGGTTCTCTTCATTGAGCTTTGAGTTTTCATTGTTCAAAATTTGAAATTCTTTTGATAATTTTGAAAATTTCTTTTTCATAGCTTTATACTCAGTGAAGAGGGTAGAAGAATCTTTAAGAAGTTCATCAAAGGCATTTTGAAGTTTAGAGTAAGAATCATAGATTACCTCTTTAGTTTCTTCTTCAGAATCTGACTCTGTGTTTGCCATGAGGGAAATATTTGCTTCTTCTTCATTCTCATCATCTTCAGAGGAAGTTGATTTCAGGTCTTCCCTTGTTGCCATGAGACTTTTTTTCTTGCTTTTGAAAGTACTCCTCTTAGGCTACTCCTTGAGATTTGGACACACAGATTTAAAGTGCCCTGGCGTCTTGCACTCATAGCAAATAATTGACTTTTATCTTTGCTTTCCTTCTTATCCTTGTAGCCTTTCTTTTGGAACTATCTCCGGAAGTTCCCTTTCTTTTTCCACATGCATTGGATCTTCCTTGATATGAATGAAAGCTCATCGTCTGATCCGTCACTATCTTCTTCCGAGCCTCCATCTTCTGATTCTACCCCAGCTTGTAAGGCTTTAGAAGAACTGGCTTTGTGTTTGTTGACTTTCAAAGCAATGGATTTACTCTTCTTCACATGTTCCTCTTCATTTAGCTCAAGTTCATGAGCTTTTAGAGAGCTTAGAAGATCTTAAAGACGAAGAGTGTTGAGATCTTTAGCTTCTTGTATGGCAGTGACTTTAGGTCTCCACTTCTAAGATAAACTCGTTAGGATCTTTCTTACATGATCAGGCATTGTATAGCTTTTACTAAGGGCTTTTAATCCATGAACAAGAGTTTGGAATCTTCCAAACATCGTCTCAATATTTTCATCTTCTTCTATCTTGAACAACTCATATTGGCGAACCAACATGCTAGCCTTCGTTTCTCTAACTTGAGCAGAACCTTCATAAGACAGAACAAGGGAATCCCAGATTTCCATGGCAGTCTCAAATTTACCACACTTCTTATATTCTTTTTCTGCCATAACACAGATGAGAATATATCTAACCTTTTGATTTAGTTGATATCTCTTTTTCTGATCATCATTCCAGTCTTTTCTAGACAAGACAACACCAGTAGCAGTAGTGGGAATGATGTACCCATTTTCAACCATTTCCCACAACTCTAGTTGTTGAGATTCAAAGAATGATTTGATTTAATCAAATTTTTCTCCAGCAAATAGAGGAGGGCGATTCATGTGGCCACCTTCTGTAGACATGTTGTTAAAGATAAGATTCTTTCCTCTCACACAGTTATGTGCTCAACCAAGAGGCCGAGCTCTGGTACCAACTGAACGTGATCACAAGAAGGGGGGTTGAATTGTGTTGAAAACTTTTCGCAAACTTTAATTTAAAACTAACTTGAAAACAAGTTCTTTTGAAAACCTTTATAAGCAGACGTTGAAAGGATACCAGATGCTGAGATGAAAACAATGAAAATTTGTTTTTCTTGTAAGAGAGAAATAAAGTTATAGAAATAGAGAATGAGACATAGAGATTTATAGTAGTTCACCACCACCCTGGTAGCTATGTCTAGTCCCTTCGTTCCTGAAGGATTTTTCACTATTATCACATTGATTACTATTTTCCTTAAGAGTATACTACTGTCACAACTTGACTATACTCTCAACTTCTCAAAACGACTCAGTACGGTCGAGTCTTTGAGGAAACAACCTATCACAAGGCAAATACAAGTTTTACAAAGAAGATTGAATACTATAAAGTAACTCTCAATAAGAGAGGATAAAAACTTAAGCATACAGAATATAACTTTCTAAAAGAAAGAATAAGACGCTGAAAGTTCACTTTCTAGTTCGCAGTGTTCTTGGCACAGAATCTTAGGTTGCTTACTTGATTAGTAATTTTGTAACCTTCTTCAATGAAGAGCTTAGAGTATTTATAGACTTCTTCAATAATAACCATTGCAGAAAATCCATTAGCTTCAAATCATTGAGTAAGGTAATTTGGGCAAATATCCATTATTCTCATTTCCATGAAAATATCCGAATTAGTACACTTTATGACCGTTTGTACTATTTCTTTTTCTAATCATTTGCAGCCTGGCACAATTTGAAACATGTACATATCTTATCCTTTAACAAAAGGTGTCACCTTTGATTCCTCGTACTATTAAATTGAGCGCACAAAATGAATTTGAATTTAATTCAGGATACGCTGAGGTATTGAGTGAAAAGGCCAAGCGTGACTTACACGTGATTCATTAATGTAACCAGATGCTCGCTTGAATGTATATGATGCTCGCTGGTTTTGATTGCGCTACACGTGTCTTAGTCTCTGATAGCCGGACGCTCGCTTAAAGTGAATATACCAGGTGCTTGAGGTGAACCGGATGCAGACACAGCTTTATGTGCTCATCTTCTTGTAAACTTCTTCTTCTTGCTTGAGTGATGTTATAATTATGAGTAATTTTATTTCCTACACATTTCAAGGCTTATCAGAAGGTAAATTGTTCTTGCAAAGATACTTTGTTATCATCAAAATTATTGAGGGTCTAAGCTTGTCAATCGTTTAGGTTCCAACATGTTCCAGCGTCTAGCAGGAGTTTTAGAGGGATTAGTTAGTCCCCTCCTATCATCAGTTGGATAAGGCTTAATATGGATGCGGCTGTGGCTGATCCAAGTGGCAGAGGAGCGGCCGGGGGTGTGATTTGGAATGTGTCGGGTGAATTCTTGATTGGCTTTGCATCAGATTTGGGTCCTTGCTCAGTAGTTGTTGCTGAGTTAAGAGCTATTCAAATTGGCATTCAGTTGGTCTGTGCTCAAGGTTTGGGGAATGCTAGTTTGGAATCAGATTCTTCTTATGCAGTCAGGCTCATCCAGGTGGGGTGCTCGATCCAACACTAACACTCCAATATTGTTCGTGATATCAAGTCTAGCATGCAACAGACTGGGATCTGTGTTATTGACCACGTCTTACGTGAAGCTAACCAAGTGGCAGATGGGTTAGGTAAATACGACTTAAGCTTAGATTCTAGAAGTAGGCTTTTTTATAGCGTTTCGTCCTTTCTTTCATTTGTCGTCAGGGCTGATTTTTTGAGGACTTTTTTTCCGTAGGTTTTTAGCTTGTCTGTTTGTTTGTTCGGGGTTTGATTCCCCCTAAACCCCATAAAAAAGTATAATTTTTTTAATATTGTTATGTTCAGTTATATAATACTTGTATCTTGCTCATTCTAAGAGTAAGAAATGATGTGTTTCAATGCAAAACAGTTACTTTATTTAAAATAGTACATACTTTTTTTTTCTTCATGTGTTAAAATTCTTGAATTTGATTTATCCATGCTGTCATTTATGTATAAAATGAGTAAAGACTCAAATTGGTCCTTCACAAAGAACTTGTGACCCAATTTAGTTCCTAAAAAAAGTCATGAAATAGTCCATGAGAATTTCAAACGAGGGAAATGTTAGTCTCTCCATCTATCTCCATCCAAAAATGTTAGCTAAAGTGATGATGTGTACTGTTAACTGCTTGTGTGCACTGTCAGATAATGCCACTGTCTTAATAGATGAACACGTGTAGTTATTTCGGGTCAAGTTACTACCCTTAACCAACTCTTACTAGTCATTTTAAACATCATTTTATCATTTAACAGGGGTATGAATCGTTTCATGAGCCCTATGAATCGATTCAGGGTCAAAATGACATTCATTGAATCGAATTGCACAACTTCAATTCACAGATTTTGAAACATTGCAGGTGTGAATTAATTCACAGGACCTGTAGAAGTGCAGTGACATTATTTTTCCGCACTTTGCGCATTGGGGACTCCTCCTAAGTGGTCCCATGTCCAATCCAAGGTCTAAGGCAATTACTTGATCATCCCTAAGGTCTTTAACCTTGGTTTTAGATTCAATTAATGTCTTTTAACCTTTTTATCACGTCCAATCCAAGGTTAGGGGCAATAATTACTCCTTTAAGTCCATTCTAAATTACTAATAACTCATGGCCTCAGTATCTATATCAATTCTCTAATCCATTATGGTCCTTTATTCAATTCAATTATTAACTTTTCCAATTTATCAAGAGTTTAAAACTATCCCATTCTCTAAGCATCCCTAGAGTTCAAGACATAAACCATATCCTAACACTCTTATATTCAATTTGAAACAACTATTCGCAAAACAGTGACTACATCATTTTAGCCTTACTAGCATACAACTTGATTTATAACAATCAGTCCTAATCATACCTATACTAACAACAACAATTCAACCATCAACAATACAATATCAATCATGCTTCCATATACTAAATCATGCTATTTACAATTTTCAAGTTGATCGTAAACATAATAACACTTAATCAATTATCAGAATAGTAACTTCATACCACTATTTATGTTCTTAAATAATCCAAATAATAAATCATTCATGACGGTGGTAACAGACGTCTACCAAAGATCGTTGTTGATGATGCCATGTTTCAGGAACTGTGTAACCCATGGGAGGAGGCCCTGATCATCAAACTCCTGGGTAAGCGCATAGGTTTTAAGACCATGCAGTACAAACTAGCCAGCACGTGGAAGTTAATAGGAGGATTCGGCCTTATGGATATTGATAATGGATTCTTTATGTTGAATTTCGATATTCAAGAGGATAGGGATCGAGTGATCTCAGGCGGGCCATGGATGGTTTTTGACCACTACTTAGCAATCTCTACTTGGAGTCCGGACTTCGTATCGGAGAAGGCTCAGATCACAAAAACCATGGTGTGGATCCGCTTCGTATCGGAGAAGGCTCGGACCACTAGTTTTTACCATGTTTTAATAGGCTTTATTAGTGGTTTATTTTTATTTATGTTTTATATTTATTACCTTTTGTTTATGTTTTGATTTGTAGGAAAGGGAGTTCAAAAGTTAATGAATTAAGTGCAAAATGCTAAGATTATGACCCCTAGTGTTGAAGAACATGACCGTAATTCGTGTGAAGCAATTGGAAGGTCAAGTTCAGAAACAGAGAGAATTACGACCCCCCAGTGTTTATCACTATGGCCATAATTCGGGCTTGAAGATGTGAAAAGTCACCAGTTCGAGAATTATGACCCCCGGTGTTGATAATTACGGCCATAATCGTGGCAGGCATAGTGTAAATGTTAATTAAAACTTGGAATCTGTTAAGCTGTCTTGATGGGTCTTTAAGGGGATGTAATGGGACTTACTTGGGGTATAATTAGGCTATAAATAGAGGCCTTTAGGGCCACAAAAATCACCACTCTCCTCTCCATTTTCTCTTAGCAAAACTTTGTCTTTCTTTAGCTTTTGTTCAAGTATGTTCATGGTACTTTTATTTGGCTTTAGTTTATGAATGAAATTTAGTTTTCCCTTTCATTTTCTCTTCATCTTTTAATCCTTATTTCCAGTATGTTTAATTTATGCTTTGTTGTTTACATTTCAATTATGTGTGAGTAGTTTTCTAATCTTGGAATTGTGGGTATTCCAATTGATGGATTATTACAAATTATGATTTTTCTTTATTATGGGTGTTGTTTCCTTTTAATTCAACCTTAGTGATTTTTTATGCATGATCTTAGATATCAAATGATGGACTAAAAGGTGAAGTTTGATATTAGATCTATAAGGTTGAACATGGGAATTGAATCATGAAAATAGATTTGATTCCCTTGAGGTTGTGAAAAATATCTTTTCTTAATGGGTTTTTTCTAATATTTCTACCATGAAAATAGGTTGTTTATTAGCTTAAATACATTATTGTTCTTTGAAAGAAGGCAATAGTTACATTAGATTATTTGACCTTTAAAAATCCAACACTCATGGCTTTAGGAAATTGGTTTGGTGATAATTGTCATTGTGAAGAACCATAATCTCAAGAGTTTCTTTTCTTTGTTTTTAGTAATTATTTTATTGTTTGATTTCCAATAATCTATCATTTTAAATATAATTTTAGCTAATCACCATAGTGAAAAGAAATTGGTATTCAATACTAAGTCTCTGTGGGAACGATATTTTTACTACGCGATAAGCCCGTGCACTTGCGGGCCTATCATGAGGAATGCTTTCAGCCACATTGATGAGAATATTGTGGAGACTCTCCTCGTTCTCATTCCAAAGGAGGAGACACCCACAAGACTGAAGAACTACCGCCCCATTAGCCTTTGTAATGTTATTTTCATGGTAATCACCAAAGTTCTTGTCAATCGACTACGTCCTTTCCTAGATGATTTAATTAGCCCTCTTCAAAGCAGTTTCATTTCTAAGAGGGGCACTTGTGATAATACTATCTTGGCCCAAGAGGTAGTTCATTTCATGCACCATTCCAGGGCAAAGAAAGGTATGCTTGCTTTCAAAATTGATCTTGAGAAGGCTTATGAAAGACTTAATTGGGATTTTCTGGAGTTGACTTTGCATGATTTTGGCTTTCCCCCTACTATTATTCGTCTTATTATGAGTTGTGTTCGAGAAAGTAATCTATCCCTCCTTTGGAATGGGGCGAAACTTCCAAGTTTCAAACCTTCTAGAGGGCTCCGTCAAGGCGATCCGCTGTCTCCTTACCTGTTTGTGCTTTGCATGGAGAAGCTTTCTCTCTGCATTCAACAGAAGGTGAACTCAGGAGTTTGGAAACCAGTGCAGGTATCTAGAGGTGGTACTGGTCTTTCCCATTTGTTATTTGCTGATGATGTTTTACTTTTTTGTGAAGCAAATAACCAGCACGTTGAGGTGGTGACAAATACTCTGAAGGAGTTTTGCAAGGCTTCAGGCTTGAAGGTGAATGTGTATAAGCCTAAAGCTATGTGCTCTAGGTTGGTGTCATGTGAGAGGAAGCAAGCCTTCAAGGCTATCTTTTCCATCCCTTTTGTGGCCAATTTGGGCCATTACTTGGGTTTTCCTTTGGTTCGTGGTCGTGTCCGGAAAGAAGACTACAACCATATTATTGAGAAAATGCATAGAAGATTGGCCACTTGGAAGGGTAACCTCTTGAACAAAGCGGGTAGAGCTTGTCTTGCTTGATTCGTGACCACCTCTATTCTTGTTTACTCTATGCAAATTCATCATCTCCCGGAGAATGTGAGTAATCAAATTGATAGAATTACGAGGAGTGACATCTCCTGGGCAATGGAACATCTCGTGGTTGGAGTCTTGTCAACTGGAACTGTGTGACATCCCCATGGAAGTTCGGTGGGCTTGGTATTAGGGAGACTAGACTAGCTAACTTAACTCTTTTGGGTAAGCTAGTGTGTAGTATTTTGCATGAGGATCACAAATTGTGCATCAAGGTGTTGGCCCATAAATATATTGGCACTAAATCTATTTGGACTGCAACCAAAGGCCCTAACTCTTCGCTAATCTGGATCGGGATTCTTAAATGTGTGAAGTCTCTTAGGGAGGGGTTTGCCTTTCGTAATGGTAGTGGCTCTATCTCGTTTTGGTTTTCGGATTGGCCATTATTAAATGCACCCCCACCTGGTAGGTACACCCCCCCAATTTGTGAATTTTCCAAAATATCCCCCGAAAAAAAAAGCAAAAATTCTTTTTTTTTAATTCTGAACATTTTGCTGGAAATTATAATTTTCGGTATACAAATTTTAATCACAATGTTACCGGAAATTGCAATTTCCGGTATACAATTTGTATACCGGAAATTGCAATTTCCGGTAACATTGTGTTTAAAATTGTATACCGAAATTGCAATTTCCGGTATACAATTTTAAACATAATGTTACCGAAAATTGTAATTTCCGGTAAGAATTTTAAACATAATGTTACCGGAAAGAGATAATTCTCTATTGGGGGGGAAACTGAACCTTTTGATTAAGGATCTTCACCCATACTGTCAACAATCTCTCGATGCATTCGGACTAGCTTACTTTGCATCGAGGACTAGCTTACTTAGCAAAGTAAGCTAGTCCAAATGCATCGAGAGACAATTGTTGATAAACAAATGTCAGCTTACGATGCATTCAGACTAGCTTACTTTGCAAAGTAAGCTAGTCCTCGATGCAAAGTAAGCTAGTCCGAATGCATCGAGAGATTATTGACAGTATGGGTGAAGATCCTTAATCAAAAGGTTCAGTTTTCCCCCCAATAGAAAATTATCTCTTTCCGGTAACATTGTGTTTAAAATTCTTGCCGAAAATTGCAATTGTATACCGGAAATTGCAATTTCCGGAAATTGCAATTTATGGTGTATAGTTTTAAACACAATGTTACCGGAAATTGCAATTTCCGGTATACAAATTGTATACCGGAAATTGTAATTTCCGGTAACATTGTGATTAAAATTTGTATACCGAAAATTTCAATTTCCGGTATACAATTTGTATACCGGAAATTGCAATTTCCGGTATACAAATTTTAATCACAGTTAGGAAATTGCAATTTCAGATATTAAAATATAAAATTGCAATTCAGATACAAATTTTAATCACAATGTTACCGGAAATTTGCAATTTCCGGTATACAAATTGTATACCGAAAATTGTAATTTCCGGTAAAATGTTCAGAATTAAAAAAAAAAAAGAATTTTTACTTTTTTTTTGGGGATATTTTGGAAAATTCACAAATTAGGGGGTGTACCTACCAGGTGGGGGGTGCATTTAATAATGGCCTTTGTGATATGGTGAGTTATGTGCATGTTGTGGACTCTCAATTGACAATTCGAGATGTGTGTAGCAATGGTCTGGGCTCTTGGAACTTGGGCGCCCTCTACACGCCTCTGACCCAGGAAGCTGTAGATATCATCAATCGTGTGACCCCCCCACTGCTTTCGATGATGCCATCACGGATACATGGATTTGGAAGGGTTCAAGAATGGCATATACTCTTGTGCTACAGCCTACGCGTGGTTGTTGGAATGCCACCGCAACTGGGATAGTAGCAAAAATTGGAACTGGATCTGGAAGCTTTGCGCACTGGCGAAGGCTCAACATTTCGTTTGGCTCTGCATCCACTAAGCGATCCCAATTAATCAGCTCAGGTTTGCTAGGCACATGGCCGCTTCGCCCGCCTGCTCTGGCTGTTTTGCTCCCGTGGAAGACATTCTTCACTGTCTTAGGGATTGTCCCTACTCGCATGAAGTCTGGCTTCTAGTGGGAATGTGGTATAACACCGATTTTGCTTCTTAACCAAACGCCCTTTCCTGGGTTCATGACCATGCTACTGGGTCAAATGCCACTCTCTTTGTCGCTAGTTTGTGGTGGATCTAGAATTGGTGGAATGACATGGTCTTTAATGTGGATAATTGGGATATTAACTTGGTTATTCGAAGAATCTGTGCCTCTCAGGATGATTTCCTTGAGCTCTGCTCGTCTAGCCAGAATTTGTTTGCTGATAGGAGGATGGTTGCGCGTTGGATTGCCCCGCCAGAGGGTTTTGTGAAGCTAAACACTGATGGGAGCTGGCTTCCTGAAACTAGTATGATGGGCTCTAGTGGGTTGCTTCGTGTGGAGGATGGTAGTTTGCAATTGCATGTGGGTTTTTTTAGCTTTGATGGGCCTGGAGACACCCTTCTAGCGGAACAACTTGGGATTTCTCGTGGCTTTTCTCTGGCTGTGGAGTTGGGGTATAGATAGGTCCTCTGTGAATCTGATTCCCTGGATGCAGTGCACCTGATTCAGGGAGAAGAAGACGTTGTATATCACCCTCATGCGGTTACTCTGTGGCATATTCAGAGTCTGATGGCGCAAGTTGGAGTTGTTTCTATCACGAATGTTTACCGGGAGGCCAACCAATGTGCGGATCATCTTGTCCGTGAAGGAGTGAAATCTTTGGCCCCTTTTTGCTCTTGGAGTTCCCCCCTACTGGGATGGGTGCACTCCTCCTACGTGATTCCTTGTTCCCTGGATTGGCTAGTTTGCCTTATTGAGGGTTTTTTTTCTTTTCTTTGTATTGACTTTCACTAAAAAACAATCCATATAACATTAATGACCCAAAGTCATACTAAAACACATAAATCACCAACCTTTCATTATTAAACATGCATCAATTTACTAAACATGTTAATTATCAATTCTAATTTTAATTCTAAGTGTAAGGACACTTAGTCAATAATCAAAACAACAACTTTATGTTACGATTTATGCCATTAAACAATCCAATAATATTAGATCATGCCTTTTCCAACAACAACACATCAAGCATCCACTTTTTGATAGTAAACATACTTCAATCTACTTAATTAAGTAAATTAACAACTCTTATGGTGCCTTGCTCATATAAGTTCCCTAAATTAAATTAAAACAACAACTATAGGCAACCAAATCCATGTTCTTGCAAGGATTACACGACAAAAACTTGCCCCACAAAACATAGGGATCATGTGACATCCCTAACATGAAAATTTGTAGCACAATGCCTCTTCCCACATGATCAACCAAAACCCCCATACCTTATACAGAAGTTGTAGCCTTCCAGAAATGTCCTATAGGGTTTGGGATTGAGTTCTTCGCTAGTCCAAGCCTTGTAGTATCCAACAACTCCAAGTTCAATAATTAGAATAGAGAGAAAGGAACTCTAAAAGGGAAAAACAATAGGATAGTGAGGGTCACGAATTGTGATTCATAAAAACAGAAAAGAAATCAAGAGGAATGAAGAGAATGTTCTTACAATCACAGCCTCGAAGACGAGACTCCATTTGTTTGAGAAACGAGAGAGAAACGGCAAAAACGGTGGCAACGGCAACAATAGAGCTCTAAGAAGTTCTAAGGTTCTTGAGAGCTCTTAAACAATGTTTAAAATTAGGTTTCAGAGTCATAATAGGTCTAGGATTAGGTTTAAATTGTGATCTAGGAGTCTTATCACATTTGGAGACATAACAGGCAGAAACGGGACGACCCACTAATTAAAAAAAGCTGTCAGCTGCTGTGAATCAATTCATGCACGGGGTGAATTGATTCACAAGTTCTGTTTTTCCTAAATGTTTAATGAAATGAATCGATTCATACAAGGGTGAATCGATTCACAGACACAGAATTTGCCCAAAAGTGTGTTTTTCGTCCATTCTAAGGCCGTGTAGTCCCTCTTAAGGGTCTCCCTTCTCATCTAAGCCCCAAAACACTTATTCAATCACACAATTGACTCATAATGATCCTAAAATCTCTAATGCATAAGAATAACAAATTGGGGGTGTTACACTGACCGTCACCGGACATTCTCAGGAATAGTCGAGAGTGTACGACAATAAAGTGTTCACCATTGCGGTGTATTTCTTCAAAAAGCCAAACAGCCAAACATGTCCTCCTAGTTAAACTTCCCGGAGTAGTAGATGGATCCACATGCATACGAAGTCTTTGACGTAGTGTTTTGCATAGTCCTTTATTAAAGACATTTGTTTCTATGTTTGATGAGTTGTTGTGGTGGTGATGAATATGTATGTATTTATATGTGTTTGTATTCGCCTATTTTCTCTAATGCTAAAACGAAACTACTACAACGGACTCACCCCTCTTTTAATTGTGTCCCCCTTTGTTTCTCTTTGCATGATAGGTGCTTTAAATGCTGAGACAATAGGCTAGTGCGACGTCTTGTTTTTATTGTAGTTGCTTGATGTCCCTTGTTTTGGGAAACTTTAAAGATTCAATTGTTTTGTTTTGTTAAATTTGGGATATGTACGCTCTGTGTGATGTGACACAATATTGGGGGTTTTTGCAAGATTTATTTCATTTGAAAATTGTCCGTAAGTTTTATGCAAACCATTCGGAGAAAACATTTCTTTAAGTTTGAGATGATGTTTATGTGAATGTTGTGGTCTTAGCCCGTTGTGAGAGTAAAGTAGTTTTTGAAAACCCGTTATTTTCCTTTCTACCAACCTTTAAAATAACTTTATTTTCTGTTTTTAATTATGATAATTATGTTTTGGGGTTAGTGTTGGAATGCTTAAGCATGGGGGATCCTAACACTTATGCGTTTGCACCAGAAATCAATTTTTATATAAATTCACTTTTATTTACTATCACCCTCTTCTTTTATCCCTTCCATGACCAGAGCACCCCATGTAACCCTCAGTAGCCATACTTGAAGCTTCCAAGTTGGGTTCATTGTGATTCGACTATCGTAATCTAATTTCGATCGTACCATCGAGTTCGTCGCTTCTAGTTCTTCTTAGGGCTTACCTCCGAACGTTGTTACGTCAAGGTAAGCCAATACTCCATCGATGCTGGTATTCATCTCGTTAATCCTTTTGGTCCATTCTTCTTCTAGTCTTATTCGTGTCTCCAATCTGATGTTGTGTTAGGTCCATGTGTGACGATACGGTTGCCAAATGAGCTAGGGTTTGATCCAGAGTTGGGTCCCCCTTCTAAAACTCACAAGACAAAGGGTAAGAACCTTGATTTCAGCTTCAATTTTGTGGTTGTTAATGTCCATTTGTTTTGGTTTTAGTCCCTCATTTAGTATTCTTCGCGTTTTAGCTGTTGTGCAAGTTGTTGTGTCGTAGGAGTGAGAAATAATTCCCAATCCTTGGATTTCATGGATGGTATGCTTTAAACTCATAGGGACAGAATTGTTCATGTTCCTTTAGTGAATATATCATCTTCCATTGTTTTCCCGAATTCTAATCTGATTGTGCTTTCGTATTCCTGGAAAAATATGAATCCTAACGGTGTGGTCGATGGAATTTTTGGATAATCCCTGATGTTGTTGGTGGTAATTCTTGAACCCATCATGAGTAAATAGGGTATTTTTTTGTTCGTTCGTGAGCTCGTGGTCAGGGGCTGTTCGAGATTTCGTGGGGCATAGGAGTTGTGTTGGATTCCTGATGGGAGAAAGAATGCAATTTCATTTGGGATTGCTAGTGTAGAATAGGATGCATTGGATACGTAGGATGACTCAAGCCCTACTAGGGGTTGAGTATCCAACAATACTTAAATCTCATTGGTGGCTACAGTGGAGTAGTACTGATTAGAGTTTTAAGCAGTGTGAGCCACTTGCCAATAGGATTGATATGATTTTGATTGAGGTTGGCTGATAACAAGATTAGTTGATAGGCTTGGGATTGTGTGCTATATGTAATTGTAGTAACATCCTTAGGATTACCTGTTTATGTGATTATGTGATGCTTGATAATGTGCCTTGATAACATGCTTATTGAAGATGTAGTATAGTATCACATGCGACAACTTATGATGAGTTGTTTGGATGTTGTAGCATGATAATATTGTATATGTTGATTTGGGGAATTATTAGTATGGTTAGTGGTGAGAGGTGAGAGGTGAGAATGTGGTATGAGTTGAGATTATGCATACTTTGAGGTAAATGATGGTTATATAGTGATAATCGACTGATGAAGATTATGTATAAGACTTGAGATATGAGATGTGATGATGGATATGACAATTGAAATATGTGAAATAGTACAATGTGATTGGTGATGTCGAGGTATTACGGTATTGAATTGATATCTAATGGTGAGGCTCATATAGATTATACATGTTATGTTGATGTGTCACAATCGTGTGCGTGAGCGCACGAGGTCAGTAGTTATCTTAGTACGAGTATAAGGTAACATTATAGACCATTGGGGCCTTCAGGGTGTTATTCTAGGAGTCGGCAAGATCCATAAGAGACTGATAGTATGACCCATTTCGTGTCGTGGTGCCGGTATAAGTTATTGTTTGCCTTGACGCGTATTGGTTATGTCACGTACTTCATGAACGATCCTGAGTGCAGGCCTAGATACGCCTCCCTATCGGAAATGAGGGAGCGGGGATGTACTCTTATAAGTCAAGATAAGCGGATAGGTTGCCTTGATAACTGACTACATCCCTAACAAAAATTAGTGATGTGTATCCCTAATGGAAAATGGGGTACAACGTGACATAGGTTTTGCGGCCATGGGTCCATATAAAATTAGGTATGCATAAGTGAGGGAGATGGTTAGCTGGAACTGATCAGTGACACTTGATGGATGGTTGAGACATGTGTCTATGGTATACTCTGTTTTGTATTCTACAACTTCTTTCCCATTTTTATGATGACTATGTTGTTCTTATCTCCTTATATTTGTCTGCTTCTGGGTATGTGCCTGTAAGTATTTAGATACAGTTGAGGAGGACACCACTACAGAAGATGGCACAGTTCACGATCATGCACCTGGTGATGTTGATGGACCCGCAGATCCCTGTTTATGGGAATTTTGAGCTCCTGCGTCATGATTACGATGATGTTGTTGGGTAAATAAACAACTCCTGCCACATAGTTATGTGTTTTGGGATGGTGACTGTTTATTTTCGTTTGCTTGGATTTCCAATGGCGAGTATGGTTGGAGACTTTATGATCTGTCAGCGATTACCATTTAGATGTATGTAGGAGGATCTCACTGCCTTTCATCACGATTATGACTCTGTTTAGCACTCACATGTCTAATCCTATTAGGTTGTGCAACCAACTGATAGTTGTTCTCGAGATGCAAGCCACAGAGATGAGGTCAGGTACAGGCAGGCTGAGGCACTGGTCTTTTTTGACCATGTATTACTAGAAAGTATCGTCGTGCCTTTCGCAGACGTTCGGGGCTCAAAGCAGGAGCTCTCAGTACCCAGCTAATTACTGATAGAGACATGATGACAGTCTTTTATCTCTTTTTTCATGTTTTGGCTGAGGCGAATGTATGCCTTTATGACTATGTTAACACACCAAATTGTCTACTTTTATGGGGCATTTTTAGTACTTAATTATATCATTTTATGCTATTTAAAGTATAAAAGTGCTTACTTATGTCCCATTTTGTAGAAATATCATGAAGACATCACTCAAAGCAAAAGATACGAGATTGGATAAAAAACTGGCAAGTTTTAGAGATTTTTGGCAACTCTAGACAAGCAGTACGACCTGACAGTCAGTCAGTATGGCCATACCTATGCAAGAGCAGCAGTAGGAGTGTATCCCCTAGGTCAGTACAGCCTGGCGCCGAAGAAAAAGTCCAGCACGGCCGTACCAAAGGCAGTACGGCCATACACAAGTGTTGTCAGGGAATGCAGAGTGCACAAGTACGGACCAGCATCGCAAACAAAGTCCAATACAGCCGTGTATAAGTTCAGTATGGCCATACCTCATCCTAGAACATGCAGATTTGAAGTCAGATGATCTAATTCGCATCCCAGCCTATAAATAGGAAATCTTAGCCTACTCTAAGGACCTTTTGACGAATTTCTAATTCTCAGCCCCCTTTTTTAGAGTTTCTCACAAATCCTTCAGTATTTCATTGAGTTTTGATTCCTTGGAGCTTCTTGCCAATCCCGTTTTACTACCAGAGCGCGTGAGGACGCAAAGAACGTGCTTAAGGATCGTCGTCGTGCCGAAAGGGCGTCCCGGTTTAGACTTATACTCTTTATTATGGATTTTATGGCTTTATGTATGAATTTATGTTAGTATCATTTGACATGAGTAGCTAAATCCATCACTAGGGGTGATGGGGGATCCTTTACTATGCTTTTGATGTTTATATAATTAGTTTTATGAGTTTCTATTGTTTTGATTGATTGTTTTATCCCTAGTATGCTTAATCCTATAAAGCCTGATCAACCTTTAATTAGTTGACTTAATTGGCGGCGATCGTACCACAGTTAGTTAACGGAACTTAGGAATAAAAGAACTCGTGTTTTATGTCGGATCAAGGATAATTGCTTGTTTTTAATCAGTTATTAGATTAACAAACTCACCATTGCTTAATGATCTATCCTTTAATTGCCTTGCATGATCAAACTGGGTAGTTATTAGGAAGAAGACTATTGACATTGCATGATCAAACGGTGTTAGGAATTCTAGAGTGAGTGATTAGCTTTCAATCAGGAAATAGAACTCATAATAAATAATTAGTAAATTTAGGAGCTAAGTATTGGTGAACCCGCTTCCCCTAGGACTTCCATAATAGTCTTAACTCGTTCTTGCGCATCGTTTGAATTACTATTTTATTTCTGTATTAATCTGTGCAATTCTTACTCACAACCTTCGTTAGCCTAAATAATTGGTACTCGAGCATTCCCTGTGGGTTCGATATTCGGAGTCTTAAATATACTCTACTATTATTACGAGTTACGATCTGGTGCACTTGCCTGAGCCGCAACAAGATTTTGGCGCCGTTGCCGGGGAATGTTTTAGTATTATTAATTGAACGAGATTCTAGTTACTTTAGGCATTTTATTTTGTTAATTTGTTTTTCTGCTTCTTTTTATTTTATTTTCTGATTTTATTAGTTTCTTATAATTGTTAGTTTAATTCTACTTTATTTTATTTTTTTAGAACCACTCTAATTTGATTTCCTTTGGTGTATGCAGACAAGGTCCCAACATCCTAAATTAATATTTGATCCAGAAATTGAAAGGACACTTCATTGGTTGAGAAGATAGCAGCTAACTATGGAGAACGAGCTCACATTGAATGAGTACTTCACTCTAACTACGGACGTGGTAGATAGCATCAACTATCTGACAATTGAGGCCACTAATTTCGAACTGAAGCCAACACTTATTTCAACAGTGTCCGCAGTGCAATTCTGTGACTTATCTTCTGAAGACCCGAATGCTCATCGCAAAAGATTCCAGAAGGTTGCTAACACTGTCAAGTGTCAAGGTGTGACACTGGAGGCTATCAAGTTAAGATTGTTCTCATTTTCACTACAGGGGAAAGCACAACTATGGTTGGATTCACTTCCACAAATTCTATTTCCACCTGGGAGGACCCGAAGACTAAATTCTGAATAAGTATTTTCCTCCCGCAAACTCTGCAAAGCTGAGAACTGTCATATCTGGGTTCGCTTAAAATGAAGGAGAATCAATGCATGAGGCATGAGAACGATTTCAAGATCTACTTAGAAGCTACCCTCATCATGGTTTTACCAAATGGCCATTGGTTCAAATTCTATATAGTGGTTTCACAATGCAGACTAAAGGTGCTATAGATGCTACTTGTGGAGGGTCTTTCGGAAAGAAGACACCCACCGAAGCTTATGAAATAATGACTAAAATGGCTCCGAATAATGCTCAGTGGTCGGCAGGAGAAAGATAGACCGGAAGGAAGACCCAACAGGCAGGAATTTATAAGGTAGACATAAATACAGCCCTCGAAGCAAAATTAGAGGCAATGACCAAGAAGATAGAGACTCTAATGGCAACACAGACTTAGTCTAATGCACTAGCAACTAATAATGACTGGGGATGCATGGCGATTAAGAGTCAATTAGAAGAAGTCAATACTGTAGGCCAAAGGGATTTTGATCCAAAGGCCGGAATGCAAGAAGCAAAGCTTAAGTTTATGCAGAGACACAGACATCCGTGTATGGGAGTTTTAGCTAGTTTCATGGAAAAAACTGAAGAAAGGCTCAAAGGCATTGAAACCAAGACAACTTGAGCTTCCTGTAATTTCTGTGGAGTAATCGGTCATGATTCTAAAGACTGCACCGAAGAGGTGAACTTTACAGGAAACAAGGCACATAAAGACCCCCACTCCATCGCTTATAATCCCAGATGGAGGAACCACCCCAATTTCTCATGGGGAGGTCAACAGAAATCACAAGGCCAGAATCAGAATACTTACAAGCTTCCACATTTACAGAACCTCAAGGTGATAGAGGTCACGGTTGGAATGATTTTAACAACTTCGTGGGAGAAGTGGATGAGAGGTTCAAGACTATAGAGAAATTACTAGGTACCACCATAGAAGGCCAGAACTCAATAAAAGACCAAGTCTTAACCTTTGGTAAATTTAATGACTCAGAGGGAAAAAGGAACACTTCCAAGTCAAGTGGGACCAAATCCAAATGAGAAGTGCAATGCAATCTTTGCAGCAAAAGAAGAACCAATTTGTGCAAATAAGGACATGTCAAAGGGAAGTGAAGAAAAGAAGGCTAAAATTGAGCCTCAGCAGATAACTCTTTTCCCCAATGTTCTAAAAATTCTCATAATGATAGGCAAGCAATCAAATTGTTAAAAAGCTTAGAAAATTGCATGTTAATATTCCATTTGCTGAGATTGTCTCTGAAGTGCCTAAATATGTGAAATTTTAAAAAGAAATAATTTTTAATAAAAATAAATTGGAAGTGGTCGAGACAGTAAACTTAAATGAAGATTGCTCTGCAATGCTAATGAATAAATTTCCACCTATGCTTAAAGATCCAGGGACATTTGCTGTTCCTTTTTTAATAGGTAATAATTCTTTCAATGCACTATGTGATTTGGGTTCAAGTGTGAATCTAATGCCTCTGTCTATTTTTAGAAAATTGAATTTGTAGGAACCACAACCTTCTAACATGTCTTTGCAGTTAGCTGATAGAACTCTTGTTTACCTAAGAGGAATAATAGAAGATGTGCTAGTTAAGGTTGGGAAATTTATTTTCTTAGTTGACTTTGTGGTTTTGGACACGGAAGAAGACAGAGATATTCCTATTATATTGGGACGACCATTTTTGGCAACAGAAGATGCCACCATTCAAGTAAAGAAGGGAACTATGACTCTAAGAATTGAAGTTGAAGACGAGGTATTTAAAATTTATAATTCTAACAAAGCCTCTTCCTTTAGTGCTTCTTGTTGTTTCTTGCAGGCCATTGAACATAAACAGGATAAAGAAAAAGAGGAGCAATTTTAGGAGCAAGATAGCAACAATATTGAATAGAATGTGAACATAACTCCTTCCTTGATTTTGGAAGCACTTTGTTTGCTTAAATTCATAGGACTGTCTGGAGAGGATCCTATTCTCCATATACTAAATTTTTATGACTTGGTTAAGACTGACAAATATAGAGGAACCACCGCAAATGAGATAAGATTGAAGTTATTCCCCCTTTCCCTTGGAGGAGTGGCTAAGCAATGGTTCTTAATTTACCCAAAATTTCACTTTGAATTGTGGGACGAATTAATGGAAGAGTTTGTCAGGGCATTTGAACCCCCATCTGAGGAAAAAGACAAAGGGGATCACATCCAAGGATTTCAACAATTGAAGGATGATACTTCTGGAGAGTTTGCTAGTTTTGAAATACACTCATCCATTATTTCAGAGGGGTCAGTCCTACAATTTAAGGAAACAACAGGGCAAGATTCTATTCAGCACATAAGACAGTTCTACAAAAAGATGAGGAATGTTAAATATTGGAACTTGTCTCCAGATGAAGCAAAACTGAAGGTCTTCCCGTTTTCATTAGATGAGGAAGTAAAAATATGGCTATATCTCTTACCAGCTGAAGAAATAGAGACATGGAATGACTTAGTGAAGATATTTATCAAGATATTTTCACCCATTATGAGAAAACCAATTTACATCTGTGAAGAATATGGGTGCACAATGAACCCAACAAAGAAGTGCTCAGGCCCTGCTTGGATGGATCACTCTGACGAAGGCAACTATATTGCAGTCCTCCCCAACGGAAAGAAGATGAAAGGTAACCTCAAAGAAGGGCAATTGCCCGCTGAGGACTAATTCTAAGTTCTCTAAACCGTCAGGCTCGAGATGTTAAACAAGCGCTAACCAGGAGGCAACCTGTGTTTATTAACATTTGTTTTTATTTTTATTTAGTTATTCTATTTTTATTATTGATGCTATTTTCATTAATTATTAAAAATACCAAAAAATGAAAATTTTTGAAAAACAAAATATTTTCTAGAAAACCAGTATGTACGGGCGTACCTATCTTTAGGCACGGCCGTACCTGACGGTTTCATCCTAAAAAACACAGAGAAACAAGTCAGTTCGACCGCACATATAACCAGGTACGACCGTACCCCGTGTCCAGAGGCTAAAAATAAAAGGTAACAATGAGAGGTAAGGGCGTACCTTGCTCTCGTACGCCCAAATCCTCTCCACTCAAGCACCCTCTACCCTCAAATTCTTCGTATTTTTCATCCCAAGACTATCCAGTTACTGACTCTAAACTCATTTCTTGGATTGAATGCCTGTTTTACTGGTTGTTTTTAGTCTTTAGATGTTTTAGGCTTTACATTTAGTTTAATTTTGATTTTACTAATTTAGGAGTAGTTTTTGCTAGGTTTTGCATGCTTAGAGGGACTTTATTTTCTTTTCTCTTTTAGTACTAAGGCATTTGCTTGTGTATTAAAAAGAGAGTTGTTAATATTGACATGCTAACAGGATACATTTTATTTTATTATCTTTATTTTGCTATCTTAATCTCTTTTTATTTCTTTTTATTTTGTTTCTAAACTTTTTAGTTGTTTGATGCACAGTTCTTGCGCCCGCTTACCAACTTCCTCGGTATTGGGAAAGGAAACATCAAATTTTGTTCATATCCCCATTCAATTTGCTCGTGATATTTTTCAGAAGGGAGTCTCTTTCCAACTTCTTTTCTTTTAGCACAATTACTGTTAATTTCTTTTATCCTTTTTGTGTTTGATCTATCTTAGTAGCAGTGAGGACACTGCTAGAAATAAGTATGGGGAGTGATTTTATATTTTGATTATTACTTTGATATGCTTATAATTGCATATAATTATATAGAACTTTAAATTTTTGCTGATTTAGGGGCTATTAAAAATTTTACTCACAACTTGTGATTGAAATAAGTCTGTTGCTAGTATTAGAATTTGCTGAAAATTAGCATTGAGGTTCTGTATGTTTCTATTCTCTGTGTAAGCTATTAAATGTGAGATTTGAGTCTGAAACAAGAGGTCACATCATACTTTATACCTCTTTTCTTTGTTTGAGTGATATTTTTCCATGATTGTACATTCTAGAACTTGTGCTGAGACCATTATAAAGCGAATAAAAGTTTATTTTCATGTGAATTGGGAAAGGGCAATTTTTATAAATTTTTCAGGCCACTTCTATTTTGAAACTATCTTACCACTAGTTGCCCACTTTTGTGCGTAAAATTATATTTCTTTGGTATCCCTTCTTGTTTTTATTGATTATTACTCTGTGAAGGTAACCTTGGAAAGTACTCTTTAAGAGCAATTAGTGGCAGAAATCAAAAGAATAATATAATGAATCCCTTATATTTATCCATAAAAAGAAGGCTTAGTATCTATTTCCCCTGCTAGTTATTTAAAATGTTTATTTGTTGCATAAATGTATGAAAGGAGGAAAGGAAAGAAAAAAGAAAATAACAAGCATTGAAAAGGAAATGTTTACTGTGATAGTGCCCTCAGGAAAAGCAAAAAAATATGTTATTGACCAAGAATTTGAGGATTCTTGTGTGTTCTTTAAAAGTGAAAAAGAAAAATGTTACTTGTTTTGGTTGATTTATTTCTGACCTCTTTGCATGATCTGACCTCTTTGCATGATCTTTTCTTTCTCTTATCCTATCTAACATTATTACCATGGCCCCATTACAACCAATGAAATCACTCATTCTTTTTTTGCATGATAAATAGACTTTAATAGTAGAGTTTTGGTCAATATACAAGCCTATGTTAATGTTACTTAATTGGAAAAATTTGAGCGTTAATGACTATACCTATAGACACTTTGAGAATGGTGAGAGTGTGATTTGTAAAATCACAACTTGTTGACTTATGTGAACTTACACATCTAATTGGGGATTCTATTTATTGGCATTTCTTATGATATCACTTTGTTGTCATACTTTTATTTTTGCTCATATTCAGTGAAAGTAGTTTCTATTATAATTACCTAAGTAATTTGCTGGGGTATTGGTCACTTAAGTCACTGGAAGTGTGACTCGGTGTCACTTTAGTCCCTGAAAGCATATAAACTCCAAAATAGTCCCTGTAAGTGTGCTCCGCATGTCACTTTGGTCCCTGCCGTTAACAATTTCATTGACTTCGTGAGTAATTGGTCACTTTGGTTTCTGAAAGTGTAACTTGGTGTCACTTTAGTCCCTGAAAGCATATAAACTCCAAAATAGTCCCTGAAAGTGTTCTACGTTTGTCACTTTGGTCCCTATCGTTATTCATTATTTTGGAATGAGAGACAATCAAATGGCTAATGGTAGGGCCAAAGTGACAAACGTATAACACTTTCAGGGACTATTTTGGAGTTGTTACTCTTCTAGGGACCAAAGTGACACGGAGTTACACTTTCAGGGACCAATGTGATCAACTACTCACAGAGTCAATGAAATTATTAACGGCAGGGACCAAAGTGACTGGCAGAGCACACTTACATGGACTATTTTGGAGTTTATATGCTTTCAGGGACTAAAATGACACCGAGTCACACTTCCAGGGACTTAAGTGACTAATACCCCGTAATTTGCTTGAGGGCTAGCAAAGCTTAAGTGTGGGAATGTGTTAACACACCAAATTGTCTACTTTTATTGGGCATTTTTAGTACTTAATTATATTATTTTGTGCTATTCGAAAGTATGAAAGTGCTTACTTATGTCCTATTTTGCAGAAATATCACGAAGACATCACTCAGAGCAAAAGATGCGAGATTGGATCAAAAACTGGCAAGTTTTAGAGATTTTTGGCAGTGCGGACAAGCGATGCGGACTGACGGTCGGTCGATGCCAAGTAGTACCTATGCAAGAGCGATGAGTAAGGCGTACACCCTATGCGCCTGACTGGCGCCGAAAAAAAAGTCCAGTACGACCGTACCAAAGGCAATACGGTCGTACACAAGTGTTGTCAGGGAGTGCAGAGTGCACAAGTACGGACCAGCATTGCAAACAAAGTGCGATACAGTCGTGTATAAGTTCAGTACGGCCGTACCTCAGCCCAGAATGTGCAGATTTGAAGCCAAATGACCTAATTCGCATCCTAGCCTATAAATAGGCAATCTTAGCCTACTCTAAGAACCTTTTGACCTTTTGACAAATTTCTGATTCTCAGCCCCCTTTTTGAGAGTTTCTCACAAATCCTTCAATACTTCATTGAGTTTTGATTCCTTGGTGCTTCTTGCCAATCCCGTTTTTCTACCGGAGCTTGTGAGGACCCGAAGAACGTGTTTAAGGAACGTCGTCATATTGAAAGGGTGTCCCGGTTTTTATTCTGGATTTTTATGGCTTTATGTATGAATTTAAGTTAGTATCAATTGACATGAGTAACTAAATCCATCACGAGGGGTGATGGGGATCCTTTACTATGCTTTTGATGTTTATATAATTAGTTTTATGAGTTTCTATTGTTTTGATTGATTGTTTTATCCCTAGCATTCTTAATCCTATAAGGCCTGATCATCCTTTATTTAGTTGACTTAATTGGTGGCGATCATACCACAGTTAGTTAACGGAACTCTAGGAATAAAAGAACTCGTGTTTTATACCGGATCAAGGATAATTGCTTGTTTCTAATCAATTATTTGATTAACAAACTCACCATTGCTTAATTCTCTATCCTTTAATTGCCTTGCATGATCAAACTGAGTAGTTATTAGGAAGAAGACTATTGACATTGCATGATCAAATGGTGTTAGTAATTTTAGAGTGAGTAATTAGCTTTCAATAAGGAAATAGAACTCCTATTAATTAATTAGTAAATTTAGGAGTTAAGTATTGGTGAACCCGGTTCCCCTAGGCCTTCCATAATAGTCTTAACTCGTTCTTGCGCATTGTTTGAGTTACTATTTTATTTCAGTATTAATTCGTGCAATTCTTACTCACAACCTTTGTTAGCCTAAATAACATAGAGTCTTTATTACATTGGTACTCGCGCATTTCCTGTGGGTTCGACATTCAGAGTATTAAATATACTGCACTATTATTACGAGTTACGATCGGGTACACTTGCTTGAGCCGCAACAGACTTGTTTTGCATTTCTAGATGACAGTATATATACTTTTACTTCACTACACTTTCACATTATGTTATTTGTACCTTGATAATGTGAGCCTATTGATGGGGCCACTAACTCTATATCGATGCATATAGTGTATATTATGTTGTGACTTACATGTTACTCTATTATGTCTTCAAGTTTCAGATTCCTTTTTATTTTTCTAATAAGCGTGTTAACGTTAAATATGGCGATTAAGGATAACTAATTAAGCTTTGACCACAATGGAACAAGGGGTGTCATATAGACCAACATTATGGTGAATGGTTGGACATTGGTTTGATTATCATGCATTTTGTATTGTTGTTCATAAGTTTGGGGGGGGGGGAATAAATGATGAAGCGCTTGAGTGGGGATCACGATGACCCTGAGGGTTGATAATGTTTTAGGCTCTTACATAAAGGCAAAGGCATGCTACCACTACTTGGATATCCTTTGGGTAGGATCACACTTGACATGTCACTATGTGTTATCAAGAGTTATGATTGTATCGGTGGGGGATCATGATGATTGATGATCTCATCGTGCCACCTGAATACAGAGCTCCCATTCATCTTCCCTGAGTTAGTTGGTTATGGTCCACATTGCATACTTAGAAGTTGGAGATTGGTTCTGTAACACCCCACAGTCCTATTCATGCTTTATTCTACTTAATTAAGTTAACTCGCGTAATAAGCGTGAATAAAATATGAAGGAATTAAAATCGAAGACATAAATAAGACTACGACGCGTCACGGTGAAATAAACTAATGTCACACATGCATACATACATATATATATACACATACATACATACATATATATATATATATATATATATATATATATATAATATCATCAGAGTGCGTACGTGTGCGCGTGTAGTGTATATAGTATGGGTACATCCATCCAAAATATGAAGCCTATGAGGGTAATCTGCGCCTCCTCTAAACAAAACAACATAAACAAACATCAACAGAAAGAACCCCTGGCCAACAAAAACCATACACCTAAGTGAGAGGGAAACTGAGAGCTCCCACTCTGTGACCCAGCCCGCCTAGGAAACAAATGCCTGTAGTCATGTGCGGTCATATGACGAGAAGGACCAGATGTCGCTCCTCTCCCACGTCTATGCCTCCCTCGGTGATTGAACTCACTGTGATGGCTAGTAGGTGGCACTGGCCTCGGCCGCGGAGGCATTGGAGGATAACCTCCATAACCAAAGCTAGGCGGAAAACCTGGAGCCTGCCACATCTGGGGAAAAGGAAGTCTCTGACGTATATGAAAGTCTCCGGAAAAGCTGGCAATAGGAAAGCCTGGAATCCTGAAGTAGATGGAGATGGTGCTTGTGTAGATCATGCCTGACGTGCATGGTCTATCTCCCACCCCATGCCGTCAAAATCATGGTACTGTATCTCAAAGTCTCCCCACACGGGGATCCTCGGGACCTGAAGCATCGATGGATGCATCAGTAGGAACTGCTCCATGGGGTGAGGCTACTACTGCATCTTCCTCAGTACAGTCTAACACAGAAATAATACATATACACGCAAGCATACAAACACAGGGAGGTAAGAACAACGCGTCCATTAAAAAGTAGGAAATGCATTAGTAGAATGAGTGTTAGACAATCCAAACAGATAATCACTTATATACAAATAGGATTTAGGTACCCTATTCCACTTACCCCATGTCTCTCAATGAGTTTGTGCATCATGGCATCTTTTCTTTACTATTGTCACTGTACTCCCCGTTTCCGATAGGAATACTCATTGGTAAACCCCCGTTTCCGTTAGGGTTATCGTCCCTTTTTCCCGATAGGGTCTCCCGCCTCCCTTTTTCGATAGAGACAGGGTGACACTAGCTTAGTCCACGAGGTATTCCCCTTTCTCGATAGGAATCCTCCTCCCCCTTTCCCGATAGGGATGTCCATTTCCCCCTTTTCCGATAGGGAACAGAGTGGATCTAACCTGCTAGGCGAGGTATCTCCCTTTTCCCGTTAGGGATCCTCTCCACTTCGCATTCCCATTAAGAATGGATTGGTTACTAATGCAATATCATGTACATGCTTCCAACACCTCATAATCATATGCCTCACATCATATTATGCTCACATACCTAAACCTATATCATGTTATGCATCATATCATAATCAAATGCTACGGCATTTTACACAGCATTTAAAGACATACAATTTCACATGTTAACAGAGATATCATAATGTCACATATTCAATAGGCATGTCATAAAACAATCCTAGGCATGTTACTACCCTCATATGACATATACAACATAATTCACAATTAAACATGTTTAACAGGCAATCGTATTTAATAATAAATAATCCTAAGTTGGCTGATGGGTCTACCACGCCTATCCTTAGATGTGGCATACCGTAACCCCTATCCTTAGGTGTTACTGACATCAACCCCTAGTAGGGCTTAGGTCACCCTACACATGCCAAGCAATCATATCTACTATACATAACCCAATGGAAGTATATTCTTTCTCCCACCTGGAATTTGGAGCAATCGGAACCACTAGCAGACACTGAACCACAACCACGGACTCACGAACAAATAAACCAACCCTCTAACACTGAAGTTCATATTCGGACAACATAGTTCAACAGGCCAAGGGTTACCCAAAAATTCCACCAAGCACGCCAGAACGACCCATAATTTACCGGAAACAAAAAAACGCACTCAGATTAAAATTAGGTAAAACTATGGAATTACTAAAAATCAAGAGTCACGGCCAGAGGCTGACCAAAGGGTCCAGGGACTTAAACTTCCCCAAAAGTAATTCTGGACAAAGTTTCACGAACAACCGGTACCCGTTCTAGCAGAAAAACCCTAAAATACGAAGAACAGTTAATTAGGAACAATCCAAACCATAAGGAAACACAAAATCAGAAGCTATAGCCATGGAGAAAAGAGGCCCAAGTCTCTGTCTCGTGGCCCAAAGAATCTCCTCCGGGAGTTTCGGTAAAACCCTTGCTCGTTCGGTCAAATTGGGGTCCAAAACACAGTCTGATTAGGGCTAGGAACCAAAACTAATTTGAGAATCACAAATCAGAAACTAAAAACAGATATGAACACTAGAATGTATAGGATTTACCTCGACAAAATGCCAATTGGAGATAAGCCCTAGAAAGCCCAAACGGAAACAGACGAGTTTGCACCGTTGGACTGATGAATCGGTATAAGAGATTGCTAAGATTGGATCACCAAAGCTTGGAATAATTAAAAATGGAGGTTACTGGTCTGTAAAATGTTTAAGGGTCATGGTAAAAGAAGAAGATCAGGTAAAAGAATGAAAAATGGGAAGATTGGGCTTAAATAGGAAAATAAGGTGCTGACGGATTCGCTTAGCGCAACTCGCGCTTAGCACGCGCTTGACAGAAGCTTGCGCGCTCTGGGATGCATTGGTCAGCAAACAGTCCACTCACAGCGTTCCACATGGAACAAACGATAGGAGATGCTGGTGCACCATACACCAGCGCGCGCTTCACGTGCTTTTGCGCTGTCTGTCCGTTTTCGCACGATTTCTTCGATTCCGACGTCCGTGCGATCCAGAACTCGATACCCTAACACTTAAACATAATTGCTAACATAAAAGGACATCAAATGGACTCAAGAAGAAAGATTAAAAGTCTCATATACTCGTCCAAAAACTCATACTCGCTTAAGAATACGAACACATAAAACCCTAATCTCGACTCCGGTCGTTCTCAAACTTTATGAGGCTTCTAAGACTCATACCAAAGCTCTATTAGACACTATTCCAACCCCGTACAACTCCCCAAACCTCACAACATACTCTTTTGCAAACACATGATCATGCAGAAAACGAACGCACAACCGAAAAGTCAACATACAGTCAAATACACACAAAACCCACCAAGGGTACACAAGTACACTTAATCACACATAAACATATGTTAAGCAAGATTAGAAAATTGAGGATGTTACAGGTTCTGCATTGCATTGTCATACATCATGGTCATATCGTGCTATGATTATGTGTGCTTATGTGTGTACGTTTGATAGTATGTTATGATTATGTGATTGTGTGTATGCATCTGTCTTGATTGTTGTCTCATCTTTCTTGTATGATCTGAAATGATTTCCAACACTTGCAACACTTTTTTTAGTTCTAGGTTGTATTGAACCGAGGAAGAGCATACAAATAACGTGTCACAATAGAGGAATGATCACTACAGATCACCCTGTTAGTAGTTAGGATTTCGTTTGTGCCTTGAAGTTGTTGTTATTACTTATTTACAGTATCTTGAATTAAGAGATAATTGCTCTAATGATTTGACATCGAGATCAGGATTGTATTTTGTAATATTATTATGGTGTTTTTGAAAAGTGTAAGATCATTGTCATTTTCAATACGAAAGTTAACCGAATTTATCTTTTGCATGACTTAGTGAGTATTTAAAGTATGAAGTTATTTTGTGATTGGTATTCTTTACCTTTTGAAAGGAGTTTTGAAAATTGCAATTTCATTTCTACAACTAAATTACTCTTTTTTAAACAATTGTTTTTGGGGTAAAGGGTGTCACAGGGGGGCCCACACCAACTAACGACACCCTTAATGTTGGGATCTTGCTCTCTTAACTCACCCATAGCAGCTTCCACTGTCTCATTTCAATGTTACTTTCGTCCCAACGTATCATAGGGATAATTAGTATCATGGATGACGTGCATACAATAAACATATCCCATCTAAACTCACTGTCATCATCAATTGGGTACTCTTTTCGCCTCATCTAAGGCAAGGTCCCCCTTCAACATCAATATCAACTGGGTACTTACCCCGCCTCATCTCAGGTAAGGTTTCCTCGCATTATCAGCAAATCAAGTTCATAATCATCATCAAACATAGAATGCCTTGTGCTATGCTTAGGTTTAGGATTTTCTCACTCAAATATAACATTTCCATCCATATAAAGCTAAACCATATTCTACCCAATTTATTTTAAACATATACCATTCTCCTATTATATTAAGCATCTAATTGGTATTTATGAGCCTAATATTCATATCTTAGACTCTTAGGTGTTACTACCTTCATTTCATCTTATGCTTCTTTGACCTCCCTATCATGTAAGAATAATATCTAGAGTTATACTGATTCAATCAAGTTAATCTTTATCTTACTGGAAAGCTAAGAAAATTATCTATAACTCTGATGTACCTCAATTCTGATTTTTTCTTCTACTATGTCTAAACTCATAGACAAAAAAAAAATATGAATTCTAAGAATTCTAGGTGTTGTGAATAGATTGACCAAGCCCGTCAATAGATTCACAAAAAGTAAATTATGTAGAAATGAGTTTTTTTTACAGCCTTTAAGGGTTACAAGGGTGCAATGATCAAGTCCTACTTTGGTCTTAATTGATTTTCCGTTCAATTTGAGGGTTTCCAAGGTATTTGATTCGATACCTATGTTATATAGTGCTAAACAATTAATCTCTCAACAAATCATGTTTTAAAATCCCCTAAATCATAAATTCTCACATCTAAACCAAACTCTCCATGAGGGTTTTCAATCATTCAATCCATCATTGAAGTGGTAAAAATCATAACTTAAGGTAGTACATAATATCTCATAACATTTCAACATTTTCAGCGTGCTCAATCATCTTAATAGTCATCATACATATCATCAAATCATAATTGCAATGAGAACCCTAAGTTGTCAATAGTTAAAAAGTTGACTTAGTGGTTCGGGTGGTAGAGTTAAGGAGTGGAGTGATAAGGAGAGAGCGGGTTCAAACCCCACCCATTAACAAAGTACTAACATTAATACTAACATTTATCATTCAAAAAAATAAACCTAAGTTCTCATCATGAACAGACATAGTGAGTCATGAACCCTAATATATCATCATAGAGTTCAATTCAAACAACATTAACACACACAATAATGGTGCATACAATAGAGTTTTAGGGCCAACTTCATCATCTCATCATTCTTCACTACACATAACTCATCATAACATCCCCTCTACCTTTGAGTTGATTTTTCTCCCAACGAGAAAGAAGATTGAAGGTTGATTTTCATTCCAATCTAAGGTCACGGTTCCTCTATTTATGTCAACAACCAAGAAAAATCCCAAAATCATTCGAACTCATCAAAACCCTAAGATCAATGAGAAGGGTTTTAGGGCTTGGAGTCTTACCTCTATAGAAGTGCCTGAAACTCGAATTCAAAGTCCAAGATGTAAAGAGTGGCGAGTGTAACACCCCGAATTTCTTAGCCTTATGCATTAGAGCTTTTAGGGCCTTTTTGTGTTGATTTTGTGATTTAATAAGTGTTTTGGGACTTAGATGGGAAGGGAGACCCTTAGTAGGGACTACACGACCTTAGAATGGAAGAAAAACCCATTTTTAGGCAAGTTCTGAGTCTGTGAATCGATTCACCCTTGTATGAATCGATTCATTTCATTAAACAACATTTTCAGAGAAAACAGAATCTGTGAATCGATTCACCCCGAGCATGAATCGATTCACTGATGCTGACAACGTTTTTTTAATTAGCAGGTCGTCTTGTTTCAGCCCGATTCATTCCCAAACCGTGATAAGACTCCTAAGCACGACCTAGAACCTAACCCTAGGCATTTTAAGGCTCAAAACCCTTAGTTTGAATCTTGGTTAAGAGCTCCAAAGGGATTTCAAGCCTCCAAGTAACGTTCTTCGTCGTTTTTCCTCGTTCTCTCTCAAATCTCCACTGTTTCGACCGCCGTCTGTGGGGCTTTGATCGTAAGAGTATCCTCTTCATCCTCATTGATTCTATTTTCTTTTTGTATATTGAAATTTCGTGGTCCTCACTGCTCTATGATTTCTTTTCCTTTATTGAGTTCTTTTCCCTCAATCTTGAGTCTAAAACTTGGAGTTTTGATACCACAAGATTTGGACCAGTGGAGAACCCAACCCCGGACTCTCTAGGACATTTTTGAAGGGCTGCCAATTTTGTACAAGGTATACGAGGTTGGTTGATCATGTGAAAAGAGGCATTATGCTTCAAATTTTTATGTTAGGGATGTCCCATGATCCCTAGGCCTCGTGAGGGCAATTCGATGATTTAAACCCATTGTAGGAGCAATGGAATGGTTGAATTTACTATTGTTTGTAATTGAATTTAAGACCTTTGTATGAGCAAGGAGTCACAAAGATTGTCTTTGAATGCCTTGGGAAGGTTATTATTCGATTAGTCTTAAAATAATTGGTAATTAAGGAGGATTTATTTGAAAGAGCGTGATTAGGATGAATTGGTATTCTTTGATAATTGGATAACATGAATTAGAGTTTATAACTACTGTTTTTGATATTTGAATTGATGTTTATATGTGTGGAATTTATATTGTTAAATATAGATGTTTTCAAGTGGCTATGTATGTGTTAAATGTTGGTATATTTACGTTTGAAAGGAGTCAATGTGTGGATGCATAGTTTAGGTTCAATTGAGGTGAACTAAAATGCATGGTAATGTGTATTACTCACTGTTTTTGGAATTAATGGCATGACTAGGATCAAGGGTAGAATTGTTGGGATGTATAATGATAAGGTGGGTTGGGACTTGAACTTTAGTCGCGCTAAAATTGTATGATCTTGGTTAGAGTTGAACTAAAAGTCATAACGAACTATAGAATTGGTATAGACACTGAATTGGTAAAGGAACAATGAATTAGATGGATTAGAACAAGTAGTTGTGAATTAAGAAATTTAGAGGAGAATAAAGAATATGGTTGAATCACTACGGATAAAGATGGACTCATAAAGCTAGGATTAAAGTCATGAATTGAATCTAAGATAATTGATTAGAGACCTTAGGGGCAACTTAGTAATTGCCTTTGACCTTGGGTTGGACATGGGACCACTTAGGGATAGTCCCCGATGAGCGAAGTGCAGAAAAACAGTGTTACTGCACTTCTGCAAGTCCTGTGAATCGATTCACCACTGCATGAATCAATTCACACTTGCAGTGTTTCGATTCTGTGAATCGAAGATGGGAATCGATTCACAGATGTGCAGTTCGATTCACAGAGCGACGTTTTGACCCTGAATTGATTCACGGGACTCATGAATCGATTGATACCCTGCTTAATGATAAAATGATGTTTAAAATGACTTGTAAGGGTTGGTTAAGGGAAGTAACCACCTAGGGTTAATGTATGATGAATATTAGACTTGAATTTTAGGGTTACTGGTTGATAACCCATGATTGCAATAAGTCACCGTTGTGACCAGTGTTTGAGTATGTTGTGTGGTGTTGTCCTATTGTTATTGGCCGCAAGTCGTGACCAATTAGTGGTTGGATACTCAATAGGTTTATTGGGTATTGCGTATTTCGGGCCAACGTTTCTAAGGCGTAGAATACTCTATTGTTCGTAGACATTCGGGTGTAGACTTCGGGTTACTACGACAGCACTCGTCGAAGTCGCACTGACAGGAGGACTCCCTGGCTCGTTGGTATCAAAAGATGAAGAGTTACTATGACGACACTCAAGTTTGGAGGGGGTCGCATGGCTCATTAGGCGTCATTGCAAAAGAGTTACTATGGTTCATCGAATTTGTATTGACGGAGGGCATCCCATGGCTCGATGGCGTTAGTACGGATATCGGGGACTATCACATTTGCTCACCTGGATAAGAAAAAGGATCCTGAAGTTGCGTTACATGGTCATGGATTCACGTTAGCTGGTTGTCGATGTAGGACTGTGGTTGAATAGTGTATCGGTTTGATTGTTGTTGCATACATATTGTTGTATTCATAACATGTTATATTTGGACATTGCCATTTCTTTTCAGTTGAATGTGATTCCTCACCCCCTATGTTTTGTGGCTACTTGGGTACGCTGTGTACCGGTAGACGGATATCTTGCAAGTAACGAAGTGGGCGTGGATGCTGAGAAGTAGTCAGCAAGACGTTATTCTTACCTAGTTTATTATAGTAGATTCTTATTATTACTTTTCTACCGATGTAAACTAAGGGTTAAGCTCTAAGACATGTGACATCGGGGTTTGGTTTATTTTCGCACTTCGTTTTAAGTTTTATTCCGCAGTTGAATTTCATGATGTGAACCACTACTTCATTAAGGTTTTTATAAACTCGTATTTATTTAGTATTTGCACGTTCGAATTACTCATTTTTCATACAATGGGGTAGTGGGTGTCACAATGAGAGGTCTCCAATGGGATGGGTCCCCAATTGAGAGTAATTGCAAAAAAATGAGATTTTTTGAAAAGAGCTTAGAGCATTTATGAGAGAACTCTTAGAAAGAGTCAAAGGTGCCGAGAAAAAGAAGGAATATTGGGGAATGAGGGTTAGTAGGCGCATGTTAGGGTTTTAAAATTGAGACAGGTGATTTGGGACTCCACAGAACATGCCCACTCATGACTCTACAAAAAGCAAAAACGCAGAAAACCAAATTTTAATGTTGTGAATTGATTTACCGGGCCTGTGAATCGATTCACATAAACAAAAACATTATGAGACCTATTCTCGCAGCATGTGAATTGATTCATCACCTCTGCAAATCGGTTCATAGAGACTAAAAACAAGAAAGATGAGTTTTTAACACTCAAACCCACTATTCACCCTCCCAGTGATATCCCAACTCAAAGGTAATACAAATACACATTCATAAGCATCAATCAATCATCAAAACAAGTCAAACCCTATTAAATAAAATTGAGTGTGTTACAATCGCAATAAAACCTTACAAATAATTGTTATTTAATATTAGCATTATTTTTATAATTTTAACCCAAATCTAGTTCTTGTATATCATTTTTGTATGTTTCAATTATGATTTTAATCTTGTAACGTATTCTTATTGCTTTAAAGTACCAAAATTGAAGCATTGTCTTTGGCTAGAAGAATTAGAAAGACAGAGCTTATATTGGATTTTATTCAAATGCATGAATTTTATTCAAAGGAACTCAAAGACAGAGGCCATGCCTCTCTGAATACTAAACAAAATCATGATGTAAACATAGAGGCCATGCCTCAAAACACTAGACTGAATTGCAATTAAAGAAAGAGGGTATGCCTCTGAACAATTAACAACATTACGATTTAAGTAGCATTAATACTCAGTGCAGCAATCCTGTCATCAATCTCCTTCAATTTCTTATCAATCAGTTTTTCAAAATCTCCACGTTCTTCAGCGGTCAAGTGGTCTGGCAATTTTTTATCTTGCAGATACCGAAACATAGCTATGGTTAGTTTCTTCTCACGATTGTCATCAATCCGCTTTTTCAGCTGCTCCTTGGATTTAGTAATCCTCTGCATAATGTAGCTTTCTTGATTCACGTTCTTGCTTTCAAGTATGACAGATGCATTTTGATACTTCTGAATCACCTGCATGGTTCCCTCTAGATTAGGCCAAACCTCTGTTTGAGAATCAGAAGGATTGGAAATGATAGCGCATGCCTCGATACCGCAAAGAGTGGTGAGCTCGCTCATCTTCTTTATGATACCCATCTTTCTTTTGTTGAAGGTTGCCCTCCTTGCCGAGTTATCACAGATAAAGGCAAGTTTCACCTTCTTTCTAGTCATGGTGGCAATTGCAAAGAAAGTAACAAGAATATTGTGTGTGTGCATTATTTTCTCTGTATCGTATGGGTTTTATACAGAGATATCTCACCTACCCCGTTTGAGATCACAAATAGCCCCTGTTTGGACAGTAGATATTATCCTGGGTTCAAAAAAAGAAACATATCTAGGCATATATTATTCTTATATTTTACAATGTATGAGTTCATATGGTATATTAAAAAAGATTGGAAAGTTGTGTGTCATAAATTATCGTTCCTTAATGCATTGCCATCATTAGAGAATATGCAAAATACGGAACTTCTATATTAGGGTCGTAAAATATATAGGAAATGAATGGATTAACAGACTGGACTACAGTGTCTTGATTTTATATGGAATGACCTATCGTTTAAATTATATTTTGGTAAATTTTTCCGTACCCAGGAAAAAAAGTGGGTATCGATATTCATCCGTTAAACAAACAAAAATAATCTCAATAAAAATAAAAAAACTATGATTCAAACATAAATTATAAATAACAAAACAAATAAAACCCACAAAACAAATTCGAAATAAAAAAATAAATTGAAATATCAAAAGTAATTAAAATCGTGTATGAAATAACTAAAACAATAGAAGAAATTAACAAAATATAATTTTATTATTAGGAATTAAATAAGAAAAGAAGAATAAGCTAGGAATGAAATTAAATAGCTTACACAAATATTAGAATATTATTTAAGCAGTGATCCAAATAACAAAAATAGAGAAATAATTTTTATAAAAAGTGAAATAGAAAAAGAATAAAAAAACTCCTTAGAGAAAGTCAAAATTTATTAATAAATATAGAAATTTTTCAGGAAATTTCTCTTATACTCTTACACTAACAACAAATATGAAAACTAAGCATTTAATTTAACTTTAAAAAAGTTAAAAAATGATGTGGCGTCACATAATTGGTCATTAGGTATTCATACCCAATAAAACTTCTGGGTATGAGAGTTCTCACCTTATATTTTATTTCTTACATCTTCCTCATATACCGATAACGCAATTGCATACAATGAATTATATGAAATTTAAATATAATTTTACTTTCTATTTCTATCAAACGGTATTGATATATTTTTTATATGAGTATTTAATATTTATATACATAGATACATATAGACATATGTACATACAAAACAAATTTTCATTGCAATATTACAAAACTTATAATACATTCATGCATGTCACTATATATCATTATCAAAAAATAGTTTATCCTTATCATAAAATAGTTTCAATATTATAATTTGTTGTCTAATTTAATTTTTATCTCATTTTAAATATTGTGCCTTTCTGAGGGGGTGTCAATTTTATTTCATTGGATATTTGTTGTTGGCCTAATATCAGATCTAAGACATGTTCTAATACCAATTTAGAATTTGAGTACAACTCAATAACAAAATTTTACTCAATAAATGATGATTGTCCAAGCCTTATAAGAACTATTTTGTCCATATATTTAGTCATTGTGGAATCTCAACAAGGACAATAAGCAAAAACAATTGTCGGTAGTTGAATATTTTTATACACCAAATATCGAGTTTTACATCATTAATCGATTTAAGAATGTTTTCCAAAATATATATATAGGCATTTAATCTAATTATTATTAAAGAATTTGGCTTAAAAAATTATTTTCCCCAGCCTTTAAAAATATATATAGTTGTGCATATTAAATTCAATTAGAAATAATTATTATTTTTAAATAAAAAATAATTATTATTTTAATTTTATTTCCACCTAATTTATCATTTATTATGACTATAATTTTCTATTTACAATATGTATAATTTTTCCTTTTCTATATTTTATTATTTTATTTATAATCTGTGTTTACATTTTACTTTCTATATATATTAAATTAATTACAATATTCTAGTCTTCCATATATATATGTATATTAACTTTTCTATATATATATATATATATATTGTTTTCAATGACATTTAATTAAAAGAAATAAAAATATATTATCAAGAGAACCAAACACTGTGAAAATAGATTGATTTTTTCAATCCAGGTTATCTTTATTCCTTTTCTTATTCAAATTTCTAAAATTAAATACTGTGTAAGAGTTTATTACCATTTAAATAAATAAATAAATAAATAAATAAGAAAAAGTTTACGATAGACACCAGCTACCATTTTTTTAAACTTATTCATCTGAGACGACAACATTGAATTGAGAAAATATGACATTTGTAAATAACAATATTTTATTTAAAATTTTAAAAATAATAATGTTATGTAAAACTTTTTATATTTTAAAAATATCAATTTTTTATGGAATTAATATAATCTTCAAACACAATAATTAATATTAAATAATATGCAATTTTAGTTAATTATTTTAAAAATAACTTTGTTATATAGTGACTTACAATTAGTGATTTAATCATATAATCTTAATACTTCAAATTTAATTATATATATAAATGTATTTAATAACATATAACTTATTTAATTATTTTTTCATTTTTTTATTCTCAAGATCGGTGTTATATATATATATATATAATTGATTTCGTTATCAAGCAATTGTATTTTGTTTTTTAATTATGTCCATAAAGCAATTTGTATGTAATATCTTATAATATAACTTTAATGAATTATTGACATGAAATATTTAAGGTATCTTTTGAGGCAATTATTGTATTATTACTTATAGTTCATTGAATGAAATAAATTAAATTAACTCAATATTTTCTCTGAATTTTATTTTATATAGTTTACATACACATTTCAAATTTGTTTTCTTAAAATAACGTAAAAAAACCCTCAAATATGGTATTTGGAAGCGTAAAAGATAATAAATAGAAATTGGCTATTTTGGTCTTCTTTTGATATAGTATATTCTAAATAACTAATACTTGTATTTAATAAAATTGTTAAACTCATTTTTACATTAATATGTGAAAGATTAAAATATTAAAATACTTTTCAATTAAGTCATGCATTTAACATGATAGTTCAAATGACAAGACAACATTTATTATGTGATCTATTCAATATTTTACTCACATGAATTTATTTTATTGCATTACAAAAATTTATTTAAATTTTATATCAACAACATTTTATACCAATAAATTTAAAAATAAGTTAAAATACTTATACTTTAAAAATGAAAATAATATATATATATATATATAATTTCTTAAGTTTGAATGAGTTTGTGTGTTTATTTTTATTTTGATGACTATTTTCCATTGATATTATATAATATAATTTTTAAAGATAATTTAGATTAAGTCAGTAAAAATATTTCCTATTATTTCTCTACTATCCTTTTCCACTTAGTATGCTTATATTTTTTAAATGTTATTTTATAATGTCATTGAGTTAAATAAATTGTCTTTTTGTTACTTCAATATTTATAAACTATAAAGAAAATTATAATGACAATATACGATCATTTGATTAATTTTTCCTAAATTAATATAATTATCTAAAAACATTTCATATTAAAAAACTTAAAAAATTATAATATATTTTTTTATAATATTTAATATAGTATATTTTATAAAGATAACAATTGGTTGTAATAAGTACAGTATCTATTGTTATATTTAATATAACTAAAAACTTCTTTTCATATTATAGTATGTATTTTTGTTTCTTGACTTTCTATAGGATTGTTTATTATACAATTAAAGTTAAATGGAAAAAATATAAATTATTAAAAAAATTATTTGTAATAATTTATAATTATATTTAGTAAATGCAAAATATTTTTAATCATTATGGTTAACTCTATAATATTATTTAAAAAGTCTTATTTTTATGAGTGTAAACCTCTATTAGTGATAAAAACACAAACAAATATTTAACATATTTCTATGATTAGTATAATATTGCTCGAGTAATATTTATTGTCGATTTGATTGAAAAATGTGTTCTTTAATCAATTAAAATATAATTATAAATTTATTTTATATTATTAGATCTGTTTTTATTTGTCAAATATTGTGTACTAATTTCATTATGAATACCTTTTATTTATCAAAAATTGAAATCAAAATGATAAATTATTATTAATTAGTTGGTATGAAATATTTAAGTTATCTTTTGAGAAAATATTGGTTTTTATTTTTTAATAATTTATACAATTTAGTGTATTGACTAGTGTCCTACACGACTTATCAGTATTAGTTTCGAACGTATTTAATGTGTCGGTATAAGTTAGATACAAAAAATTCAAAAACAAAATTAGAGGATTTGAGTTTTTCAAAAAAAAAAAACTATTTAAAACTCTATTATAAAGTAGTGAATATATATTTAAACACGTGCAAATTTTTATACCAAAAAAAGTGCAATCCAATTTAAAGTATAGAAAAAAAAAGCCAGAAAAAAAAGGTATAGAAAACAAAATAGAAAAAAAATGTTTTCTATAACACTATTTATATTTCTAAAATTACCTAATAAAATTTAGGCTTAAATCCCTTTTTGGTACCTTAACTTATTTTTGGGGTTCCATTTGGTCCCATAACTTTTTTTTAGCTTAAATCAGTCTTTTAATTTAACAAATTGAATCACGTTAGTCCTTTTCGTTACCTCCATTATTCTAACTCACTATACTTGTATACGTGGATCTGATATGACAAATGAGTCAGCATTTTTATTCATTTAACTATTATTTAATTAATCTAAAATATTAAAACTTGCTAATTATTCACTTAACTAATGGTTAATGGTGAATTATTATAATTTTAACTAATGGTTAATGATGAATTATTATAATTTAAAATTAATAATTGCCATGTGGCATTAAAAAATTATACTTTTTCTCAGTCATTTGCCACATCTATGACACATCAGATAAAATTAACACTGTTACTACTATATTGATGAAAAAGACTAACATGGTCTAATTTGTTAAATTAATAGACCGATTTGACCTAAAAAAAGTTATAGGACTAAACTGAACCAAAAAATAAGTTAAAGGACCAAAATATTATTTAAGCATAATTTTAAAGATGGAAAACGTTCTACGAGGAAACACAATGTTGGACGACCAAACAAGCCGTGCAAGAAAAGCTAACTTTAATATAAAGCCTACTTCTGTCTATTGTAGAGGAGGCCCATATGATAGTGAATCTATATATACGTGTCTTAAAATGCTAACTATACATTGTAGCTAACTTTAAAAACCGAAACGATTCGACCGGTTGAACTTTAAACTGGCTCAATTTACGGTCCAATTATTTTAACAGTTCAACTAGGGTTTCGTCCCGATTTAAACGGTTTAAAACGGTTAAACCATGATCGAGAGGTCTCGCCGGTTCGATGATCAGTTCTGTTTTTAAAATTTTGGTAAACTTTATTCCTTGTCTACTTTGTAGTTGTACAATAGAACATAACAGATTGTCTCAAAAAAAAAAAGATCATAACAGATTTTTTTTTTGACTGGAAAAAGATCATAACGGATAGCTCTAGCGCAATGCATTATTGCATATCATATATATAGGCACGTCAATGCAGAACTTTGCATTGCATGAGTGATGCCGATGGGAAAATATGTCGCCTTGTGTGTGTATTTTATGACGATCATTAATGGATGTCGACAATTATAATTTTCATGATGACGTGACGATATTAATTTGGTGGCTATTTCTCTATATAACATCTATATAATATATGAATGCTCATATTGCATTAGTAGGGTCCTACTCCTCATTGCAATAGGACTACTATAAATGGTATAGGAAATGTTAATATCCACCTATGTATATTATTCAAGGTAAATATTGATGAGCTTTCCTTAAACCACTCATTGGAAAAATAAAAATATTTTTTTGACCAAATAAAAATTCAAAGTTCAATAAAACATAGTATTAATTTTTATATATATTAAAAATAATATCATTTAATTCTAATACTTTTTCTTGGTCGATAATTATAATTCAAATTCTTTTTTTTAGATGGAATTATAATTCAAATTCTATGGTAATATTTGTTCACCATAATCGTAGCTGAATAAATTTCTATTCGAGTTACAACTAAATAAACATTGATAGTTTATGAAAATTATTTTACGTAATCTCAATGTACATAAATTCGATACTTAATCTTCTTATAATTTTTTTTTTGCCATCTCATATAATTGAGATATCACAAAATTATATAGTTCTAATGGATATACTAATTAACTAAATGTGTTGAAAAATTATAAATATATTAATTGGAATATGTACTAAAGGATGCCCACCACCTAATCCACGATCATAATTCATTTGACTCAATCATTCATGCTCGAGATAAAGAAGGATGCACTACCACTTCCAACCTTTTTTTTTATTATGAAAAGTTTAGGTGAGATGAGTCTCGTCATCTCACTAGGATTAGAGAATGTCTCATGAGTCAAAGAATGCGTACTTATATATTATTCATCAATGAGGTTCTTGTTGGAATTAAGTCCTTATTAACAACAACAAGAAGAATAAGTATGCTCAAATCTCATAGAAGAAATACCTTATGCTGAAACTATAAAGACATACAAGGATGCTCAACAAGAACAACATGTTCTCTACCCTTAGAATCTAAGACATGTTGGATTATCAAATATTAGAAGAATATCTGGATCCATAGCAATCAATCACCTGAAGCAGAATACCAAAGGAATGATCACGAACAAACAACGAGTAACTGAATCCATAGCTAACGAACAACGAGCACGTTAGTGGTGGCTTTATGGTCCTTCCTCAACCGAATCTTCTTGAGCTCTCTCACGAGACTTTAGGCTCTCTTTAGAGGGGGAGAAGAGAATAGACGACGGCGATTCGGTGTATTGGGGACCATAGCCTTCTTTATAGTGTGTTAAACCTAACAGGGTACCCATTATCCCCTTATCGGGCCACACTAACAGCTACTCATATAAGGCTCATATCAATTAAATTAGAAGTCTAATGAGCTTATTTTATTTTAATTTTATATGATCACATAAAATATAACTCCTTTATGATAAATAGCTAACATAATTATTAATGATATTAGCCCATATTAATTATTGGAATATAAAATTCCAATAATCTCTCACTTGAGCTGCATATCGTAGTAATTGTATCAGAATTCCTTAGTGCGCATATCCGAATGCTATTTATCTTTAGACTTCCTCCTTACAATCTGGTCCACCTCATGTATCAATAATGAAACCACCGCGGCTTTTGTCACTTCTGTAAATTGCGACTAAACCCCGATGATCACCACACCAACACACCTGATGACATAGATCAATATGGATGAGTAGCATGAAAATTATATGGAATGTGATCTCAATCATGCCTATTTCCAACTGGTCCTACTTAAATCTTTGGTGAGATCAATTTTGCAAAATTTAATTCTGCAAAACAAAATCCGTATTGTGCAAATTAATTTTGCACACAAGATACAAACATGTTTATAATGTATTCATAAACATAATCTTTATTTCGGCAGAAAATTCGAAATAACATAAAGTTTATATCTCAAACATAGAACACAAATAAAGACTCTCACTAAACTAAGACAACCTTAGTGACAACACAGTCATATGAGCAACATGCTCATGAAAAAATCCTTAGGTGTCAAGCCCTTTGTTAGTGGATAGCTAGCATAGAATCAGCCTCTATGTGCTCTATAGAAATTCTTTTATCCTGAATTCTTTATTTTAACAACGAACACCTTTATTTCAATAGACATTGTAAAATTCTTTATTGTTGTTGAAGTAATACGACTGACTTATCTGTCACACTATAACTTAAGTGGTATTTTAATACTTTTTACTATATGCAACCTAGTGACATAGATATTTCAGTCATACCCCACAATTTGATGTCCATAATATTAATATCCTGAATATCAGAGTCAGAGTTCTTGATGATCTCTAATCTTTCAGACCTTTGATATGTGGGCATATAGACTTTTGTTCTCCTTGGTGATCCTTATGGTTGCCTTTTGTAATAATTCAAACTAGAATTGCTCAAGTATTTGACAAATTATTCTACCATGTACGTCATTTCCGGATGTGTACAGATAAGACCATGTATAAGACTTCCCACAGCTAGAGCATACGGAACTCCCTATATTTCCTAAATTTTCAGATTTTCTTTTGAGCAAAAATTGAGACTAAAATTGTCTCCTTTTGTAACTGAGGTATCCTCTGGTTTACTATATTTCATGTCGAATTTATTTAAACTTTATCGAGATAGCTGTTTTGTGATAATCCCAGAATACCCCAAGAGCGATCTCTCATAATTTTGGATTCCAAATACAAAACAGACATCCCCAAGATCCTTAATCTCTAAATTTTCGTTAGAGATTTCTCGGTTTCGTGCAATCAGCCTATATCGCTATTGACTAGAAAAATAGCATCAACATAGAGTAGCAGTAATACAAAATTGCTCCCACTGACCTTGTAATACACACAGTCATCCACAGTAGTCATCTCGAGACCAAATGAGACAATTACCTGATGAGACTTTGCAGTATCACTAACAAGTCAACTTTTTTAGCTAATGGGTGGATTCTGTAAGTTTGCAAACCATCTTTGGGTCTATCGACACAAAGTATCTCAGTTGCACCATTTACATTTGTTTCATTAATGTTGCCACCGTCTTGACATCCGTCTTATGTAGCTCCAAAGTTATAATGAGCAATGAACGATGTGATTGTCCGAAAAGAGTCTTTCAATAAAACCAAATAGAATGACTTTTTACAGTCAATCATTTCTTTTATGGTTCCCAATGCTCTAGTTCTTGAGGGTGTTGAGTTTGATCTTCATGAATAATTTCCTTAACTTGATTGTGAGGAAGAACAATAATGTCCTCACAAGGATTCAAATTTGCTACACCAATAGCACCTGCATGAATTAGTTCAAGAATTAGAACCGCTTCTTCCTCACTCAATTTTGTTCTCTAACCTTATCTCTCCCCTAAACTCAATATCCTCAAAGAACTTTGCAGTTCCCATCTCAAAAATTTATTTAACTTGGGACCAAAATTTATACCTCTCAATCCTTTAGAAATTATAGATTGTCATAAGTCATAGCGCACAATTGGCTCCAAAAATATTTGAATTTAAAAGACGAATAGAATCCATTGTTTAAAAAATAAATCAAAAATCATCTTAATTTGTTCAAAGAGAAACAAAAACCAAACTTTATCCCAAAAATTGATTCAACCAAATTGTCTTTTAATTTCAAATACAAGCCAATCTTCACCGACTTTGCCAACTCCTATATGGATGTATCTTTCAGTGTCACTTGGCCGTTTATCAGTTCAGACAACCTTAGTTGTTTCATTTGAAATAGATCCTTAGCAGCTTCGTCCTTAGTTTTCTTTATTTGCCTTTATCCTTTGGGATATTTGCCAAATGAGCACTATTTTATCTTTCTCTTGTTTCACCATTTCTTTTCTTGCACACCTTATAAAATAATCTTATTAAAGATTATTTCTTCCTTTAACAGTTGTAAACTGACTTAATCTGATCGAATTATGCAGGAAAGAATACTGATGCTAAATGTTTGAGCAAGTTGTTAAACTGCTCAAGTTTTAGCGCCTTAAGTTTGAAGACAAGATTTGAATATTTTCATAATGTGCTCCTCATATTCCCTTTACTTTAATACTTAATGAAAATTAAGCTCTCCAACGAGTGCTTATTTTTGCCTCATTGCCTTTTACAAGCATTTTTAATTTCAGTAAGAAAACTTACGACATAAATTATTTCATCCAAAATAGTATCCTTAAAGGTCTCTGAAATATTATACTTTATGATCATCAGACTTATGCGGCTGGAGCAGTCCTACTTTCCGTACTTGATTCTCACTTCATAGATACCGAATTGAGTGAGAGAAAGTGGGTTTCTCCATTCTTATATAAATTCTAGATCCAAGAGTTTCTTTAATGTTTTCGCTTTAATCTTAAAAGTCCAAACTTTTAAGGATTAAATTGAACTCAAAACAGTAGATACACAAACTATTATAGTTCAAAGAGAACAAAAGTACTAAAAATATACCTATCAAAATACCCGATGCAACATTAATACCAAGTCTTTGGATAGTGATATTAATTGCTGGTGGCATTTTGTTGTAAATCAAACACTGTCGATAAGTCCTGTCAAACAATAGTTTTCTTTAGACATCTCATTGCTCACATGGAGAAATTATCCTTATAATCGCCACATGTTTACCATCACAGGTGTGAATGCAACCCAGCCAAATAACCTTCCTTTGGGCCGATTAATATTTGCATGGACACGCACCCACACAACATCAGTTGACACGTCAAATTAAAATAATTAATGCGGACATGCTCAATGATTCTTTATCTGTAAATTAAAGACCCAAACAAGATACCAAGCGCACCATTAATCCCCAATCTTTGAATTGTAAGGACTAACTGCAAGCGGTGCTCTCAACGCAACGATCAAACGTTGGTGATAAGTCCTGTCAAGCAATGGTTGCCTTTGGGCATCCCAATTGCTCACATGGATAAATTGTCTTTCTAATCACCACACATTTATCATCGCAGGCATGGCATTATACGGCTAAGTTGCATCTTCCTTTGGGCCGACAACAACTTGCATGAATAACTCTACGCTACATCTTTTGTAAATTTAATTGAACTAATCTACAGAGGTTACTTTGGCAACATGTTGTTTCAATCAACCCAATTAAAGATACTAGACAATTATTAATTAAAAAATGGGAGGGCCTTAATTTACATAAATTCCACACCTAGGTGTAGGAATATCCATAACTGTATGTTTACAATACCACACATCAGTTAAAAGACCGCTTACTAGTCCTAAAGTGAGAGAAGTATCTCGCACTTCACCACCTAGTGGTGTTGTTGGCCACCCGATGGTTCAAATAAGACAAAATGACGAACCGAGACCACCGCCCAATGGCCTGCTGAAATTGGCACTACCGCTCAGTAGTGCCTTTTATTGCCCATCGATTAACTATGTGCGACATTTAACATGTAAAAACATACATATCATACAAGCATACACTTCATACATCGCAAACATAATGCATAAAATTTATAGTGGTATGGTTATGGCCTCCTAAACAGAAAAGAATTAAATAATTAATTATTACAATTCTTTGACCCACAAGCCAGTTGCTCCAACCGACGTCTATATGACGTTGTCCCCTCTTTCGTGTTTCTTGATCATTTATAATATTTAACAATAAAATAAAATAAAATGAAATAAAGAGAAAGTCACGACACGTAGGTCGTATTTAAAATAAATAAACGACACCAAAAAATTCTAAGGCCATAACCATACACCTCAAATTTGAATCATAATAATATCTCATGAATTATTATTAAATTCAAAATCCAAATCTTAAAACAATATCACGATAATAAGAGATGTTCAATAAAGAGATATGTAATAATCAAAGTCAATCAAATCTTATTATCACAATAAAGAGATATTCAATCAAAGATTAGTATGCCTTCTTTCACGATGGCCAAAATCAACAATATATATACCAAATATTATTGAAGATTCACCTCAAATGGACTTAATGCAAAGGCCTAGAAAATCGTGAAATCCTCATGGCACAAATCACATATAATATCTCACTCAAATCATTTTTCCAAAACAAATATATATAGAATCATAACTTTAACAATTTCCCAAAAAAAATACAAAATGATAAAACTTTCTTGGTTTCCTTTTTATGCAATATATATAAAAAGAAAACTAAATCTTTATTTGAGACAAAATAGAGCAATCACTATTCCCAAAAAAAAGAACTTGATAATTGAAGAGCACAATACATGTACGTGTACTGCTCCAATATGTGAATTGATTTCAATTAACGTATAGCTGTTGTCAAAAATGTAATTGTGCAAGTATACACAATCGCAACAAGTAATAAAGAGTAAGTAAAGATCATTTCCACGAGGATTGATTAAGTTACTTTCACAAGTTTTAGGCTACGTAAGTGAGCTAGTTAGTAAATAAAATAAACAACTAAATATTATCAACATTTGTGGAAATGAGAATGAAACAGTCACGGGTTGATGGTAAAAGATTGAGTAAAACAACTAGGATTTCATATCCATTATAACTCTACCAAGTTGGCTAGGTGTTGTGGATGAATGTTTTGGCACCTGAATGCATAATGCTAATGTTTGTGCTTTTCAGTCACTATCAACAGGGTTAAGTAAAGGGTACCTTATGTCTAAGCCCCCATTATGTTCTCCCATGTTTTCTAAGTGTGACTTAGATCATTTCTATGGGTTTGATTACCTATGTCCAGTTTAATCAAGATTAGATAAAGTGTCATTTACTAATTCTGCCCATATTAACACATGAATTCTGCATATTAAACCTTTTCAATATTTAACATACATGTACTAAACCTAAGGTGATCAAGCTCAGATTCAACATATAACAGCAAATCGCATGAGTTAAAGGTGCAAAGCAACATCACATAACTTCACCAACAAGGTTTTGTTACAACTTCACATCATCCTAGCTTAAGGTATTTAGCTCATACTGAGCAGAAATACAAAACAACAAAGCAGGTGCTACAAAACATATCCATGTCACAAAAAACTTTTCAGTTAAGAGTGGTTACAAACAGAGGTACTAAGAACATGAGGGAAGGCTCCACTCTCTTGCAAGATAGGAAAGCACTCCTTTGCACTGCTTCAGAATAGTTCGGAAAGATCAAGTTCCAGCTTGCTTTACTCGTGAAAATGGAGGATGAAAGTGGGTGAAGGTCAAAAATGGAATATGGAGAAAAATGGAAGGTATTTTGCGGTCGCTTCCAAGAGATGAGATAAATCTGGCCTAAGGATTAGTAATGTACCAGCCTACCTCCCTTTTAGGGTTAGTTCCATTATATTCCCACTCCAACTGGGCCCAAAAAGGTACTAAGATAAAGGGTGTCCTTGGCCCATTCAAATAAGGACATTTTGTCCTGTAGTGCAGACACAAGGGGACCACATGCTGGCAGCACCCGATTATACAAAATTAAGCGCACAACAGCTTCTTTAACTCAGCAACTCAGCTTAAGCTTCTTTTTCTCTCTATTTTTTGCAGCTCCATTGGTGCTATGGCACCAGAATCAGCATCTGATATTTCTCAATAAATTTTGCACAACAACCAAAACACATTAAAACTTCCACAAAGGCACTTAAAGTGCCACAAAATTGTTTTGAACACTAAGAACAGAATATTCACATTTTCTAAGTATAACAGACTCTAAATTACTCTTGGACTTACATAATTCAATGTCAAAAGAGCATAGATAACTCTTTTTCCTAAGAGTTATCACACCCCCAAACTTGAACCATTGCTTGTCCTCAAGTAATGGCACAAACAGAATTCAAACAAATACACAGTTCACACATGCAGCAGGTCCAATCCAAAACTATTTTCAGATATGGTGGTGCTCCACAGGGCTTAACTTTCAGACAAACTCATAAACAAGTAATCCCCTTGTACTTCATGCATCATTAACTTGGTCACTAATTTCAAGTGTGTGTGTGCACCCCTTAAGCTCAATTCAGAAGTTAGTATAACCATCAAGCTCACCTTAGTCTCCCCCCAAGAATCTTCTAATTCTGCTCCTCCTAATCTAACAAAGAGAGAAGGGCTTACAACTTTAGGAACTAGGGGCTTCACTTCTTACAAAGATATGCATACAATCTAGGACTAGCATAGGGTCAGTACACACTTTATTCACATTTTATCTTTTTGCCTTTTTCTATGTTTGCCTCTTTGTCTTTTGACGCGAATAACAACAATTGTAATGAAGTTACCCGGTTACTCAACAAAGAGACTTATTCTTTCTTTATATATATTTTTGGCTTTTTCTAAATACTAATGTGTGCACTGCCCTTTTTCTCTTGAATATTTACAAATGGTCTACCCCCAAACTTATATCTTTGCCCATACCCCTTCATTTTTTTAAATTTGGAGACAAAACTTAGCTTATTCCAGGGGTTTGACCTCACTTTGCTTTTAAGTCACCTATGCTTCCCACTTAAACTAAGCGTGAGTGTTGGAAATCAATAACCAGTCAACTTAGCAATCGGTACAAGGTTCCAAATACACCAAGCAATCAATCTTCATCAAGTTCAGCCCATGTGTTAACCAAATTTTTTTTTATAAGAACATGGATAAGACCTTACTACATGCACAAAACCAAAATTCTAAACAAGTTCCCCCCCAAACTAAATTCTATGCAGTGTCCCCACTGCACTTCCTTAAATTAAAGGAGGAAATGACCAACAAAAGCAGAAAAACACCAGCAAATCAGAAAACAAACACAATTCCTAAACAACTACTGCATATTATTTGAAAGTAAAAGTAGATTAGGGAGAGAAAACCCCATCTCTGAGCCAGTTGCTGAACCTTCTTTGCTGGCTTCTCTGGCCCTTCTTCCTCTTCTTTCCCACCATCTTGGCAAGTGGTTCATCATCAAATTCTTCATTCACCACAATCACCTTGTCCTCTTCACCCCTTTTCTTCTTTTTGGACTTTTTGTTTTTCTTAGCAGGGGTTGATGGGTCAGAAAAAGGTGGTGGTGGGCTCCAGTCATCATGGATTATGCCCTCAAAGAGCATAATTGCAAGCGGCTTAATGGATTCTGTGGGAACAGGTGCTGTTGTGGCACCTGCTAGTGCAGCAGCAATGGCTACTTCCAGGTTGACTTCTTCTTCATGTTCAGCTGTTTCCTCATGCTCTTTCTCCTGCTGTGGTTGTGTTGTTGCTGGGATTGCATCAGTTGCATCAAAGAATTCCCTACTGCTCTTAGGCACTTTGTCCTTCTCCTTCTCAGTTACAGTTTCTGTGGTAGTCTCAGGCACCACTGTATTTTTTTTTTCAACTACAGGCACTTTAGGTGCCTCCTTCTCAGCATTCTCCTCCTCTCCACTCCTATTCTCTTCATCTCCCATTGCTCAGGTTGCACATCCTCCTGATCCTGACTAGGGACCTCTTCTTCTTCCTCCCTAACTCCTTTTTCTTTCCCTTTTTTTGGAAGCCTTCTTTTGCTTCTTCTTTGTTTTGTTCGGGCCAGGGGTGTCTTCAGGAGTGTGCTCCTCTTGGGTTGGTGTGGGTTCTAGGGGTTCCAGAATCCATTCAGGGAAGGTAGGTCCCCGTATACAAGCTTCTTGGTGAAGTTGAGGCTAAAGAGCCTCTTTTACCAAATGAAAAGTTCTTGAGTAAATTTCCAAAAAGCTTGTTGGTGCTAAATGAATTTGTTCAGCATCCGAGGCGATGGCCCAGTGGATTAGCTTGAAGTGGTTGTAATATCTAAGGCTTTGGCCACTGGCCATGATTCTTCTCCACCATAAACTGTAACACCCTCCTGCTTACACAAATCAGTAATTAGGCCGGGAAAAAACAGACTCCCCTTGCCCCTTCTAGCACAATCAAGCAATTCCCTCTCAATCAGCACCCCCACTTCAATGGGCTTTCCTTCCAGCAATTGGTGCAGTAGCACAGTCCTTTCTCTTGCCCCTTCTAGCACAATCAAGCAATTCCCTCTCAATTAGCACCCCCACTTCAATGGGCTTTCCTTCCAGCAATTGGTGCAGTAGCACAGTCTTTTCTCTGTCCATGGTCTGGTTGTGGGTGATAGGGAGGATTTTGGTTGTGATGAAGATGTACTAGATTTTGGCATGATTAACCAAATCAGCCCTTTTTATGCGATAGTCAGCACCTTTCTTCTTTACCCACGCAGTTCCTGGAACTGTTAACTTGTCCTTAATTTGGTCCATTTTGGCCCTAGTTAAGCTTTTCATCATCTTCTCAAAGCCCTTTCCCGTGTATTGCAGATTATAAACTTCATTGATTATAGCCACATCGAAAGGGAAATTCACCCGTCTCACTTGGGAGAATTTAGGTTCTTTTTCTCCCTTCTCAACCATAGGAATACTAGCATAAAATTCTCTAACAATGGAAGTGATGGGGTTTTTAGGGTGATGATATCACTCCTTCATCCACTCTTCATACCGTTCTCTGGCTCCTTTGTCAGTAAATCGATCGTTAGAATCCATTTTAGGGATATGGCTTTTTCCTTTCACTGCCACACTCTTTACAGGCATTTTGAACAAGAGATTAGAGTAACGAAGTGAGAGAAATGAGTGCCGAAAGATAGGGTTTTATGGAGGAAGGTTGGGTTCAGTGTTTGGGAAGTTACAGGAAGGACGTGGGCTTCATGGTGAGGGTTTGGGGATGATGGTGGTCAGCTGAAATGAGATTAAGGGGTGGTTTATGTGAGCAGGGAAGAATTTATTAGTAACCGTTGGGTCATTATGGTGGGGAAAGAGAAAGAGAGGGAGTTTTTTTCAAGGCCAGGTGGCAATTTGGGAGTGGGTCCTTTAGTGAGGCGCAGAGGTCCAGGTGTACTGAGCACCCACTTTTTGCACTTAAGCCCAACAAGGCACACTTGATGAAATTGACCTAGCACAGGTGCCAAACCCGTGGTGCCATGGCATCAAACAACATTTGTTCTTTTCTGCAAGCTGGGCAACACTAACACCACACAGTAATTCCCACATTCTTGGACTATGAATTTGTTTGTTTCCTGTTAAAAACCAAAAACAAAAGAAAATAGACATGTTAAAATCTGGGCTGCCTCCCAGTAGCGCTTGGTTTAAGAGTCCTCAGCCTGACTTTTGTTTCTCTTTAAAGGTTCTTCAAGGTGGTTGTGACCTTCAGTCTGGTCACAGGGTCTCCCTACTATGTCTTCACCCGCTAGCCATTCACTTTGAAAGTGGGACCAGTGGTTTCATCAAGTATGTCTGCTGCTCCATGTGGGTACAATTTTACCAATTTGAATGGGCCAGACCACCTTGATTTAAGCTTCCAAGGGAATGGTTTCAATCTTGAATTGAACAACAGCACTTGAGAACCTTCTTCCTATTCCCTGGGTTGAATCTTCTTGTCTTGCCAAACCTTAGTTTTATCTTTGTACAGCTCAACATTCTCATAGGCAAAGAGCCTATGTTCTTCTGATTCATGGAGTTGCAGCAGCCTTGTTGCACCAGCACTTTGCAAATCGAAATTCAGCTTCTTTGTAAGCCAAAAGGCTTTGTGTTGCAACTCTATAGGCAAGTGGTAGGCTTTAGCAAACACCAATCTGTAGGGGGAGGTTCCTAATGGTGTCTTATATGCAGTCTTGCAGGCCCATAGGGCATCATCAAGATGTAAAGACCAGTCTTTCCTAGAAGGGTTGACAACCTTCTCAAGAATCCTTTTAATTTCCATGTTGGATAACTCAGCTTGGCCACTTGTTTGGGGATGATATGCAGTAGCTATTTTTTGCTTTACCCCATATTTAAGCAGCAACTTTTCAATCAATTTGTTGCAGAAATGAGTGCCCTCATCACTTATAATTGCTCTTGGGGCACCAAACCTTATAAAAATATTCTTTTGCAAGAATTTGCTCACTAACTTTGAATCATTTGAAGGCAGAGCCACTGCTTCAATACACTTGGACGCATAGTCCACAAGCACTAAGATATACAGATTCCCAAAGGAAGGGAGAAAAGGGCCCATGAAATCCATGCCCCACACATCAAAAAGCTCAATTTCAAGGATGCTATTGAGAGGCATCTCTTGCTTGCTTAAAATATTCCCTACCCTTTGGCATCTATCACAATGCTTGAAAAATTCACGAGAGTCTTTAAATAAGGAGGGCCAGAAATAACCAATTTGCAGAACCTTTGCAGTAGTTCTAGCATCTCCAAAGTGCCCTCCATAAGGTGCTGAGTGACAATGCTGCAGAATGCTACTAACTTCTTCCTCTGCAACACATCTTCTGAACAACTGATCAGCACACTTTTTATACAAGAAAGGTTCATCCCAGTAATACTGCTTCACTTGCTGGAAGAACCTTCTCTTCTGTTGAGAATCCAATTCAGTTGGAATGATCTTGCTAACAAGAAAATTAACTATATCAGCATACCAGGGTGCTGTGCTGGCATCATCTTTGGCACCTGTTACTACCAGTAACTGCTCATCAGGGAAATTTTCCTTGATTTCTCCTCCCTGCTGTTCAGTAATATCAGTAGCAATTCTGGACAAATGATCAACCAATTGATTCTCTACTCCTTTCTTATCTCTGATTTCCAAATCAAATTCCTGAAGTAGCAGCACCCACATAATCAATCTTGGCTTGGCATCCTTTTTGGCAATTAAATACTTGATTGCTGAGTGGTTAGTATAGACTACCACTTTCGTGCCAACCAAGTAGGATCTGAATTTAACAAATGCAAACACCACTGCAAGCAGTTCCTTCTCAGTGGTGGTGTAATTCAACTGAGCATCCACCAATGTTTTGCTAGCATAATAGATTGAATGGAAGGCCTTGTCATGTCTTTAGCCAAGAATAGCACCTATGGTAAAATCACTGGCATCACACATCAATTCAAATGGCTTATCCCAGTAAGGAGCAACAATGATAGGTGCTAATATCAAAGCCTTCTTCAGTGTCACAAATGCTGTCATGCAGTGTTAATAAAAAACAAAAGCAGTTTCATGTTGCAATAATTGGCATAGGGATTTTGAAATTTTTGAGAAGTCTTTAATGAACCTCCTATAGAATCCAGCATGCCCCAAAAAAACTTCTTACCCTTTTCACACTGGTTGGTGGAGGTAGTTTCTCAGTTACCTCAATCTTTGCTTTGTCCACTTCAATACCTTTCTTGGAGATTTTGTGGCCTAACACAATGCCTTCCTGCACCATGATGTGGCATTTCTCCCAGTTCAACACTAAATTTGTCTCTTCACATCTAGACAACACTTGTTCCAGATTGTCCAAGCAAGATTGGAAGGTTTCTCCAAAAACAAAAAAGTCATCCATGAAGATTTCCACGGATTTTTCAATGAAATTTGAGAATATTGCCATCATGCACCTTTGGAATGTTGCTGGTGCATTGCACAACCCGAATTGCATCCTTCTAAAGGCAAAGGTGCCATAAGGGCATGTGAAGGTAGTCTTGTCTTGATCCTTAGGTGCTATGGCAATTTGATTGCAGCCTAAATATCCATCAAGAAAATAATAGAACTCCTTCCCTGCTAATCTGTCTATCATCTGGTCAATGAAAGGCAGTGGGAAATGATCTTTCCTAGTGGCCTTGTTGAGCTTTTTGTAATCCATACATATCCTCCAGCCAGTCACAGTCCTTGTTGGAATTAGCTCATTCTTCTCATTGGCTATGACAGTAACTCCACCCTTCTTTGGTACACATTGCATTGGACTTACCCATGAACTATCATAAATTGGATACACAACTCCAGCATCCAACCACTTAATTATCTCCTTTTTGACAACATCTTTCATGATAGGATTGAGCCTTTTCTGACTTTCAATGTTACTCTTAGCATTCTCTTCAAGAAAAATTCTATGCATACACAAAGTAGGACTCAACCCTTTGATATCTGCCATCTGCCATGCTATGGCCTTTTTATGTCTTTTCAAAGCAGCCACCAAGTCCTGCTCTTGAGTAGAATTCAGTTTGGCAGAAATGATGACATGAAGTGTATCTTCATCCCCCAAATACACATATTTCAAGTGTGCAGGTAGGGGTTTCAGCTCCAATTCTAGAGGCTTTTGAATTGAAGGCAAATTGGTTTTTGCACAGCTCCCACTTAGCTCCAAGGACTCATACTTCTTATGCCATAGCTGGTTGGCAGACCCTTTTTCTTCCAAAATACCCTCAGTTTTGAGTTCTTCTTCATCACTTCCCTTGGAGAATTCTTTTCCAAGGATATCTTGAGTCTTTCAGAATTTGTTTCTACACCAAAGACTTAATTGTTCTGACAAAAGAGCATTCACCTGTCCCTTTATCAGGAAATTTCAGAGCATTCATTACATTAAATTTTATCTCCTGGTCATTCACCCTCATGGTGAGTTCACCTTTTTGCACATCAATCAAAGTCTTTCCTGTTGCAAGGGAGGGTCTACCCAAGATGATGGGCACTTCTGAGTCAGCTTCAAAGTCCAATATTAAAAAGTCCACAAGGAACACAAACTTGTCCACTTTGATGAGAACATCCTCAATATTTCCTTCAGGGTAGGCTATTGATCTGTTTGCTAACTGAAGTGTCAAAGAAGTTGGCCTAGCTTTTCCAATACCTAATTTCTCAAAAATTGACTTGGGCATCAAATTTATGCTTGCCCCCAAATCACACAATGCTCTCTCTCACAATAGGTGTCTCCAATTGTGTAGGGTATGGTAAAGCTACCAGGGTCTTTCAGTTTTTGAGGTATCTTACTCTGTATAAACATGCTACATTCCTTGGTCATGGCCACAATCTCAAACTCTCCAAGCCTCTTTTTCTTTGTCAAGACATCCTTCATGAATTTAGTGTAGTTTGGCATCTGCTGAAGTGCTTTCACTAGTGGAATACTGATATGGAGCTATTTAAGGATCTCCATAAATTTGCCAAACTGCTTATCTTGATGAGCCTTTTTCAATCTTTGAGGAAATGGAGGTGGTGGTACCTCTGGAGTTAACTTAGGATATAGGATTGCTGATGTAGGGTTAGTAACAGGTGCCGAAACAGGTGCTAGGATGGCATCTAGTTCAGGTTCTACAGAATTTCCAGCAGCAAGTTCCTTGCTGGTTTGAGTTTTCTCTGGTGCAGTTCTACTGTACTGCCTTTTTGTTTCAGTGTGGGTCCTTTTATCTCCTTTCCACTCCTTAGGAAAATAGCTTTCTTTCTTCCCTTGCTGTTTGGGAGGTTCAGTGGTGGAAGGCAGTGATCCACTTGGTCTAGAGCTCATGGCATTAGCCAATTAACCAATCTAATTTTCCAAGTTCTTTATGGCAGCACCTTGACTCTGGTATTGAGCCTTGGTTTCATTTATGAAAGCTTTCAGCATAGCTTCCATAGGGTTTTCTACAGCTGGGGCTGCAGCTTTTTAAGGTGGTTGAGCAGGGAAGCCGGGGGGTGAGTTGGCTTAGCAGGTGCTGCAGTATTATTATTGCTCCATGAAAAATTAAGGTGATTCTTGCACCCAGGGTTATAAGTACTGGAGTAGGGATTATTGTTTTTGTTGAAATTCCCTACATAATTGACAGAAACTAGATTGCTTGGACATTCTTTATATAAGTGGCCTCCTCCACAGTAGACACAAGATGACCTTGGCTTGTGTAGGTGTTGATTCTGCAAGGGTAGCAGGTGCTGTAGCAGGTGCTATGGATGCTCCTGTTGTATTTAGATTTTTCAGCATATTAGCAATTGCAGCCACCTGTGCTGACAAGGCAATCATTTCACTCACTTCATGGACTCCAACAACCTTCTTTGCTGCACTCAATCTTGCTGTAGGCCACTAATAACTATTGGCAGCAATGGTTTCAATTTTGGCATAAGCAGCATTATATGATTGTGTCAAAAGAGCTCCACCAGAGAAAGCATCAAGGGTATCTCTGGTTCTTGCTGAGAAACCATTATAGAATGTTTCCATTTGGATGTAGATAGGAATGCTATAGTGAGGACATTTTCCGAGCAACTCCTTGTACCTATCCCAAGCTTCAAACAGTGATTCCTCTTCATTTTGCCTGAAAGATGTGATTTCATTCCTCATCCTAGCATTCTTGATTGGAGGAAAATACTTGGTGAGGAATTTTTTTGCCATTCCATTCCAATCAGTGATAGAGTTGGGATCCAAAGAATTCAGCCAAGACTTTGCTCTATCCTTCAAGGAATAAGGGAACAACCTTAATCTGAATGCATTATCAGTCACTCCAGGAATTTTGAAATTACTACATACTTCAACGAATTGCTTCAAGTGCAGGTGATGATCTTCTTGAGGTGTGCCACCAAATTGGCCCACTGTTTGTAGCATTTGGAACATCATAGGCTTGAATTCAAAATGATTTGCAGTAATGTCAGGCCTTACTATGCCAGTGTGCATAGTATGGGGATCAAAAACAGCATAGCCCTTTATGGGTCTGTCCCTGTCATTGGCCATGCCTATGATGTCATCTTGCATCACCATAGCTTGGTACTGGCTGTGAACACTAGGCTGATACTGATTTCGAACACTACCCTGTTCATCCTCATCAGGAATTAAGTCCTCAGTAAAAGGACCTGTGGCTGCCATAGCTACAGCAGCTCCTAAAGCAGCAGAACCTTAATTCTGCGTCAACAATCTTCTGAATGTTCTGTCAATTTCAGGATCCAACTGATACTCTGGTGCTGTATGCCTGCGCATGTGCTAATTTGCACCTACTGCTGACACAAACACACCAAAGGTAAGAATATCTCAGCTTACAAACTTAGCTAAACTATAGAAATTAACAACCTCAATCCCCGGCAACGGAGCCAAAAACTTGTTGTCAAAAATGTAGTTGTGCAAGTACACACAATCACAACAAGTAATAAAGAGTAAGTAAAGATCGTTCCCACGAGGATTAATTAAGTTACTTTCACAAGTTTTAGGCTATGTAAGTGGGCCGATGAGTAAATAAAATAAACAACTAAAAATTATTAAATTGAAAGTTAACAAGTAAATGAGAATGAAACAGTCACGGGTTGATGGTAAAAGATTGAGTAAAACAACTAGGATTTCATATCCATTATAACTCTACCAAGTTGGCTAGATGCTGTGAAAGAATTCTTTGGCACCTGAATGTAGAGTGCTAATGTATGTGTTTTTCAGTCACTATCACTAGGGTTAAGTAAAGGGTACCTTATATCTAAGCCCCGATTATGTTCCGCTTGTCTTCTAAGTGTGACTCAGATCATTTCTATGGGTTTGATTACCTATGTCTAGTTTAATTAAGATTAGATAAAGTGTTCTTTTACTAATTCTGCCCATATTAACACATGAATTCTGCATATTAAACTTTTTCAGTATTTAACATACATGTATTAAACCTAAGGTGATCAAGCTCAGATTCAGCATATAACGGTAAATTGCATGAGTTAATGGTGCAAAGCAACATCACATAACTTCACCAACAAGGTTTTGTTTCAACTTCAAATCATCCTAGCTTAAGGTATTTAGCTCATACTGAGTAGAAATACAAAAAAACAAAAACAGGTGCTACAAAACATATCCATGGCACTAAAAAGTTTTCAGTTAAGAGTGTTTACAAACAGAGGTACTAAGAACACGAGGGAAGGCTCCACTTTCTTGCAAGATGAGAAGACACTTCACCACAGCAATGTCTTGCTGCTGCACTCCTTTCCACTGCTTTAGAATAGTTCAGTAAGCTCATGTTCCAGCTTGCTTTACTCATGAAAATGGAGGATGAAAGTGGGTAAAGGTCAAAAATGGAATATGGAGAAAAATGGAAGGTATTTTGCGGCTGCTTCCAAGAGATGAGACAAATCTGACCTAGGGATCAGCAATGTACCGGCCTGCCTCTCTTTTAGGGTTAATTCCCTTATATTCCCACTCCAATTGGGCCAAAAAACAAGGTACTAAGATAAAGGGTGCCCTTGGCCCTTCCAAATAAGGACATTGTGTCCTGTAGCCCAGACACAAGGGGACCACATGCTGGCAGCACCCGATAGTACAAAATTAAGCGCGTAACAGCTTCTTTAACTCAGTAACTCAGCTTAAACTTCTTTTTTTTCTCTATTTCTTGCAGCTCCATTGGTGCTATTTCGCCAGAGCTGAACGAGAGAGAGAGAGAGAGAGTAGCGAAAAAGAGAGAGAGAGAGAGAGAGATTTCGAGAGAGTGAGATGAGAAGAGTTGGCTTGGAACAAAATTAAAAGAGAAAGGAAAAAGCATCTCGCTTAGCGAAGCTGAGCTCGCTTAGCAGATTCACGGTAAAAGTGGTGCTGCATGATGCAACCCTTCTCGCTTAGCTCGAACAAAATGCTCAGCGAATCAGGTGCCAAAAATTCTCATTTCTTGCAACATTAACACAATCACTATAACTACTCCTCAATCCTAACTAACTCCAAACAAACTTAAAGCTAAAGATTAAGGATTAAAGCATGTCAAATTAATGAAAGAATAAAACATATAACATGTAGGCCTCAAGCAAGCAAGAGATTGCAACCTCACAACTCTTAAATCAATTAACACACCATATTATCTAATTTAATAAAACTAAATAATTAATTAGACGGGGCGTTACATACAGTCCAAAAAAAATGTTGAAATTATGTTCAAGACATGTATGTGAATTTTTTTGGAGTAGATTCTAATATTTGATGTAGCTTGAAAACTTGTGAATAATTTGCAGAGTATTGAGCTAAACATTATAATAAATCAATTTTGAACATAAAAAATATAATAAAAAAAGGAAATAAATCGATTTTCTTCTTAATAAAAGTTTTAAAGACCACATACTCCTTTTATAACAATAATTTGTATGCTATTAACTATATATGATACTGCTTTATAATAACAATCTATTGTATTTAAAATATTTTACTGTTGTTTTTATTCATTGCTGACAAATATTTTGAGCCACGCATTTTGATTCTCAATGACTGAATAATGTGTATCAGTTATCCTCCCTTTTTGAGGTTCCCAAATCATCTCAAAATTGAAATTTTAAATCAATTTCTGCATGGATTTTGGAGGTTGTTCATCATAAAGGATTCGGCTAGTTAATAAGAATCATTTAACACAAGTGTAGTGTATCTTGAAAAATTGTTAAGATGCGCAATATTTTGTCGAATCAGTATCTGATCACCTCCACAATTGTTTTATGTAACTGATCACACGTGAAATAATCATTTACAATAAATAACCATTCATTTTAGACATTTCTCCTTTGCTGCATCTCAATCCTTTTCATTGTTGAGGTGATACCCAACCAATTTTCAGTTCTTTTTCTTTCTCCTTCCTGGCTTTTTGCTTTAAGTCCATCTACAAATATTATTAATTTAAATCGTGCTCAGGGTTGTTAAGTCAGTATAGATATGTATTAGTATATTAGGTAATATTTTCAATTATATTTCTCATGATTCTTTGTAGTGTATTAAGTAATCATTTGAATTATATTATATATTTGCAAATGCAAAGAAATCATGGGTACTTGATATCTAAGTGGCTTTACGATAATCATCAAATTAAAAACATTAAAAAACTTAAAACCTACTAACCTTCACACGGGAAATCAAACAATAAATATTCTGAGCATCAGATATACATATATATGGGGGTGTGTGTGTAATATTATCTTTAAGCAATTCCTTGATATACATTCTTCTCACCTAACTAATTTATTAAAAACAAATTTGGTGAATTATTAAAAAAATCTATTTGAGAAAATTTTAATGTTCTTTTACAAAAAATCATATATAATTATTAATGTAAAATTTATAGATAAATAAAACCCATAGATATGAATATTTTATATAAAATTATATACGAAAAATTATGCTTAATAGATGAGTATGAACATTTTATGTAAAACCATATTAACATCTTAATTATAAGAAAAAAAAATACTTATAGTTGTATTAGTTGTAACAGTTCGAAGATTTTGAATCACACATACACACACATATTAGTTGTAGTTTTCATTTAAATGTATATAGAAGGTTGCTTCTTCTAAATCCTAATTGTATGATTATAACTTTTTTAGTATATGTCGTGTGTTGCACGGGTCTATAGATATATTGTAAATATATTATCAACTTTTTTTATCTAATAAAATTTCAGTTTCTTTTAGTATAGTATATAAAGCATAAGAACAAGGATTGCAAATTTTTTTTATAAAGAAAAACTGAGGTGAGTTGGGTCTCGGAAGCTCACCAGAGTCAGGAAAAGTCTCAAGTCTCTTTGAAAGCTTACAAAGGTACTTACATATTATTCACCAAAAAGGTTCTCACATTAGCAGCGAGATTCGAACCCACGTCCTTGTAAGATATAAGCTAAATCTTTACTAACTAAACCAACCTTCATTGGCTGGATGTGCAATTTTTTTTGATATAACATTGGTGTGCATTTTTAAAAAAAAACAAAAGAGAGAGAAAAATTACATTTAACACAATATATATTTTACACGAAAAAATATTAATATCTATATATAAATTCATGAATATAAAAATCAATGTAGATAAAACATTACATATGGGAATAAAATTTTATATGAAAGCAATGGAGGAATTTACTCTTAAAGATAAATTTCAGTTATCCATACAAGTTCACTATAAGAAAATAACAAATTACCAACGGCCCCGAGTCCATCAGTAATATTATGATTACCTACGGCCAGACCGTCGGTAGTGCGCTGAAAAAATGCTGAGTCAGAATTTAATTTTTTTACTCTTTTACCGACTGCTAAGCCGTCGGTAATTACCGGTAGCTTCAAAGCCGTCGGTAATTACCAACGGTTGAGCTGTCAGTAAAGAATTATTTCATTTCTAATTCAGTTTTTAAATTTACCGACGGCTTAGTCGTCGGTAGCCGTCGATAATTACTGACGGCTTAGCCGTCGATACGGTGCTGGAAAAATGTTGAGCGGGAATTTAATTTTTTTTACTCTTTTATTGATGGCTAATCCGTTTGTAATTATCGACAGCTTCAAAGCTGTCGGTACAATCAAGCAACAAGGAAATAAAAAAGAAAACTGATGAAATAAAAAACGGGGAGGGGGTATCCAACGGGTGTCATCCAATCTCTCTTTCTCTCATTTACACACACACGCACGCACACACTGCGTGCAAAAGAAGCAGGGAAAGAAAAAGGGAAATAACAAAGAAAGAAGGAAAAAAGAAAAGAAAAGAGAAGGGGAGAGAGAGATCGTACGAGGAAGGAGAGGAGAACAACACCGGTGCGGCCGCGAACGCTGCAGTGAGGGCAGAGGTGGTGGTGCACCACCGCGCCATGGAGAGGAAAGAGAACGAGGCTGAACGTAGAGAGAAAGTGAGACAGAAACCGAACGAGAGAATGAGGGAGAGAGAGATCGCGAGAGAGAGATCGAGCAGAGAGCGAAAGAGCTCGAGCTAAGAAGAAGGAAGAAGAAGGAGCTGAAGAGCTGGATCCAGATTTCAAGTGAAGGAGAAATCTTGGTGGAGAAACACTAGAAATTGGGGATTTTTATTTCCAATTTCATCAAGCCCTAAGGTAACATAGATCCCCTCTCAAAACCTTCCAATTAGAATGTGCTAGTGTTTAATTTCATTCTTTGTCTTGGTTGAATTTTTATGCTAAGTGTTGAGTTTTGTATGAGTACAAATTCCTCTGTGTGTTTGTTAAAATTCCATAATCTCTGAGTTGATGCCTATAATGAATTGAGGTTCTTGCTTTAATGGTTGTTAGATTATGAGTTTAAATGTTATTGTTGTGCTTGAGAGTGACTATGCACAAATTTTAGTGTTTATGGATTGATTACAGTTACGAATAATGATATATGTGGAGTTAGGGTGTTTTTCTATATGTGGTTGAGATTGAAAGCTGCAAATTCTTCCGTAATGGTATTAAGAAGATAGTTAGAAATGGATTTTTAGTATAAATTTTACTCAAGAACTCTTCACTAGTTTGGCTTGCTTTTAAGTTAATTTTAAGTGATTTTTAAAGACTTTGTGTCATTAAAAAGCATGCTGAATTTTCTACAAATGAATGGCTTGAGAGGATGTTGATTTGAATGTTCATGTGGATTGACTTTGTTAGGTGAAACCGTTAGCTAAATTCTGCACAAACACTAAATATTAGTGTATTTGAGTTGGAATTGGAGTTATGTTTATTTGTGTTAAAATTCTGCACCCTTACTAAGTGTTAGTATGCTTGATTTGGAGTGATAATTGATTATGAATTAAGAAATCAAATCCTACACTGGGTTAATTGTTGAGTGTGATTGTTGGGAGGGGTTAGTATGCTTGATTTGGAGTGATAATTGATTATGAATTAAGAAATCAAATCCTACACTGGGTTAATTGTTGAGTGTGATTGTTGGGAGGGTTGTGATTAGAAAGCACACTGTGTAAATGTGTCATATGACTTGTGCTTTGAGCTAGATGCACATTTTTGTCTTTGCACGAAGGTATATGAACTTTTACTTGTTTCGTTTCCTTTTTTCATATGCCTGATATTGGTACAACTTCAGATTTAGATCACGGCTTCATTTCATTTCATGTTTCTCAAAGTACACCAACAGTTCTCTTATTTTTCCCTTGTTGATCTTTTCCTTCATTCCTTCTGTGAAACTAATTTTTACTAGTAAAAGAAGCATGTAGCTGTCTTATTGACAAAAACTTTGATTTGTTTGCGCATTCTGCAACCTTTCATTAATATTCTAGCACTTAATGTTGTACGGGATATTTGGTTTATGGCATCTTTCAATCATATATTCTCTGGCTCTCTGCATTCAGCAAATAGTATTTCTGCAATAAAAAAGATCAGGCACTTGATAATATGTGCTACTGTGGAAGAAACTTCGTTCAACAATATATGATTCATGTAGTTTATTTATGAAATACCAAACATTTTGTCCTCTACATTGCATCCTCTAATGTTATCTTAAAAAGTTTGAGTAAGACTTTGAGCCTTGTTTCTGTTTGTTTTAAATACTGAAGTTTTCCTTTGTCAAAGCATTTATAGCATTTTGGTATGTTGTTATTAAATAGCCTCTCCAGATGTGTGTGTTCTGCTTATGTTTTCAAATAGCTAGCCATGTGACTTTGCCTGTTATGGTCTAGTAGGTGGAGGAAATTTATTTTGATCATTATAGCTTGGCAAGCTATATGTAGATCATCTATTTCTTGTTTTCGTTTAAATTTTTCTTGGTTTTTATCAACTGGTTTCCATTTGCTACATAGTTTTGCTGATATTATGCTTATTTAAGCAATTTTCTTTTTCCTGAATTTTTAGGGTTTTTCTTTGTTGGCATTACAGAACTGGAGCTTATTTGAATGAGAATTATGTTACATTCATTGCTAAAAAAAGTGTGTTTTATCTTTAACTTCAATTTGCTGGTTTTAATTTTGGAAGTCAAAATTTTAAATGCTACTTAGAAGATCGCTGTGTAAGTGATGTATGTTCCTGTTTATGTTAATAATCCTTTCTTTCTGCTGTTAATTCCTGTAGCAGGCTTAGGCTTAGAGGGCTTTGACATTCTTCTTAGTTGTGTTGCAGACAAAAATATCTCTCTCCAAATTTTGTGGTATGAAACTTATCATTCTTTAGTTTTTCTTAATCTTGTAATGCTTTCACAAAGGTATTTGCTCACGGTTAATACATTGATCTTTTTTATCTACAGGCATTTAGTAACAAGTATTTACTCTTTGAAAAACAAAAGACATCTCTTTTGCCTGCATTGCTCTCTCTATCTCTCTCGCTCTCTCTTTTTGTTGTTATGTATCAACCACAATCATATGATACACACATTACCAGACTGATACACATGCAAATATTTGTTTTAGTTATATTCTGTTAAATTATATGCAATTTTTCATGAACCCATATTAGTTATTGCTTATGATTTTGGTTCATATTATTACATCGAATAGTTGGAGTCAAAAGTTTTGCAATATTGCCCTAGTTTTATAAGTTTTAACATTGGGTTTAATTTTGATCAACTGTCGGTATAAAAGTTTTAACTATTTGTAAATTATTTGGTGGCATCTGTGTAAAAAAAGTATTGCAAGGTTTTACTGGAAGTGAAAAATTGTTTTCAATGTCATACTTTTTTGTTTGTTTAATTTCAATATTACAGTGGGCTTAGTCGTCGGTAATATTACCGACTTTTTTTTGTTTTAATTTCAATATTACAGTGGGCTTAACTGTTGGTAGCTTACAGACGGCTTGGCCGTCAGTAGATTACAGACAGCTTGGCCGTCAGTAACCACCCCAAAAAAATGGTAAAATTCCACCTAATTTGCGACGGCTGTGTATAATATTTCGACGGCTTAGCCGTCGATATTATCGACGACTTTAAAAGGCTGTTCTTAACAGATTTCCCATGAGCCATTAGTCGACGGCCTCGAGGCCGTCGGTAGGCCGTCGGTAATCCTGATTTACCGACGGATTTTACGATTTTCCGACAGAAAATGGCCGTCGATAATGGTAGAAATTCTTGTAGTGGTTTGAAATCTAAATCCTAAAAAGAAAGTAATTTCTGTGATAAAATTATGATTTTATTGATAGAATTGTTTTAAAACTATATATCATTACTTCACAATGAGATAATTTTTTTTAAATATAAATTACAGATGTAAATATTTTTATAAAAGTGTAATACAATATAAATAGTTACATTGATGCATATTTAAATTTCATGGAGCTATAAACTATACACCAAAATTATGAGCATATAAATAACCAGAGTTAAATATATATCTTATTTAAAGATAAAAACATTATATGAAAACAAGTTAAAATTTAGAGACAAATATTTACGTGGGATAAATATGAGAGTTTTACATCAAAACCCATTAAGATCGAAGAGATTGAAGATGTAAATAAAATCAAAATAACTTAAGAGTGAAAATATACTACATAATGATGAATATTTTATATGAAAATATATTGACTGCATCAAGGGAAGATCAAAGAAGGAGATGCCTTCTGAGCTTGGTAGAGAAAATACAGAGGAAAGGCTTTCGGCTGATAGTTCTCTTGCGCAGAGAGTGTGGGCTCAAGCAAAGGTAGTTGGGGTTACTGGGAATGTAGAAGATGGGGTGTATGTCGATATTCTTCAACAGATGGAATCCACAGAAGTAACAGCAAAGGGGGGAATGGGGAGACCAAGGAAGCAAAATTAAGATTTTGTCTTTGAATGTGAGGGGGGTAGGGGATCTAGCAAAGAGAAGACGACTCAGATCCCTTGTATCATAATGTAAATATGATTGTTATTTCTTTCAGGAAACAAAATGCCCTTTATTGTATGATTCGCTTGTTGAGAGTTTATGGAGAAACGGGGAGTTTGAATGGGTGGGAAGAAATTCGGAAGGGCATGCTGCTGGTAATGATATAGAATCCTGATGTAGTACATATTCATTATTCCTTTTCTGGAAATGGTTTTGTGGGCATATAAGCTACTAATAAGAACTAAAACTTATCATATTCCTTTTTTGGAAATGGTTTATTGGTGAATGTTTATTCCCCATTCTCTTCTAAGGGAAAGAAAGAATTATGGAGAGACTTGTTGATGTGTAAGAAACATTTTGGAGGGGATGCTTGGTGCGTGGCTGGAGATTTCAATGCCATAACGGATAGTTCGGAGAGACAAGGGGCTTCTACATATCATAGAAGAAAGGAAATGGAGGCTTTCAATCAATTCATTCATGAAATGCAGTTGATAGATGTCCCAGTCTTGGGAAAAAAAGTATTCATGGTTCAGTGGTGATGGGAGTGCCAAAAGTAGAATTGACAGGCTTCTAATTTCAGAGGTATTAATTGTTGATTGGCAAATTGTAGCTCAATGGACTAGGGAGAGGGACATATCCGATCACTGCCCTATATGGTTGGATCAACCAACAGTGGATTGGGGCCCAAAACCATTCCGCTTTAATAATTGTTGGATTGAGCATGAAGGATTTAAAGACTTTGTGGATCAGAACTAGAAAAGTTTTCAGGTTCATGGTAAGAAACTGTATGTGTTCAAGGAGAAGCTTAAGCTGCTCAACCAGAAACTACGGGGTTAGAATAAGGAGGCATTCGGTTATGTAGATTTAAACATACAAAATATTGTCAAAGAATTGAATGAGTTGGATAAGATAGTATGTGATGGAAATATCACTAATTTGCAAAGGAAAAAGGAAGTCACGGCTAAATTCTAGAAACAAGTGTATGCTAAAAAGAGTCTAATAAGGTCGAAATGAAGAAGCAGATGGATTGACAAATGGGTGATAACACGTGATATTGTCATGCTTGTATGAGAGGTAGGCGACAGAGAAATCAGTTAGTTGCATTGAAAGTAGGTGATTCATGGGTAGAAAGGGTGACCGAAGTAAAGAAGATGGTTAAAAATCATTTCCAAAATTTCTTCTCTACTACTGGAGTGGCTAGACAGCTTGATGGAATTCATTTCAATCAGATTTCTCATTTAGATAATGAATTATTGACGGCACAGTTCAGCTTTGAAGAAATAAAAGAGGCTGTATGGAGTTATGAGGGCGAGAAGAGTCCAGGACCCAACAGATTCAACTTCACCTTCTATAAGCATTTTTGGGAGCTAATAAAGGATGAGGTCGGTGAATTTATGCAGGAATTTTTTCATAATGGTGTTCTTCCAAAGGCGGTAAGTGCTTCCTTTATTGCACTAATTCCTAAAAGGAGAAACCCGCAATCCCTTTCAGAATATCGTCCTATTTCTTTGATAGGAATTATGTATAAAATTATTACTAAGCTCCTTGCTATGAGATTGAAAAAGGTTCTTGGGAAGGTAATTTCAAGATGTCAAACAGCTTTTATCCCTGGAAGGCAAATTCTTGATGGGATGGTGGTTGTTAACGAAGTTATCGACTTAGTAAAAAAGAGGAAGGACAAGTGCTTATTGTTAAAAGTAGACTTCGAAAAGTACGATTTCGTTTCTTTGGAATTTTTAGATTATATGCTACCTAGAATGGGATTTAATATTGTGTGGAGTAATTGGATGAAGGCATGTGTGTGTTCTGGTTCAATTTCAGTTTTGGTGAAGGGATGCCCAACGAAGGATTTTCAGCCGGGTAAGGGGTTACGACAAGGAGATCCCCTTGCTCCCTTTCTTTTTCTGATAGTGGCAGAGGGTCTTTCTGGTTTGGTCAGGTCAGCAATGGAAAAAAAAAGGCTTTTTACTGGGTATAAGATTTTTGAGGAGCTTTCATTTTCGATTTTGCAATTTGGGATGATACCATATTGACCTATGAAGCTACGGTTTATAACTTGTGGGTGTTGAAGACCATTTTGAGGAGCTTTGAGTTGGTTTCTGGTTTCAAGATTAATTATAACAAAAGTAATATCTACGGTATCAACATGGATGAGGTATTTTTTAGAGTGGGCTTCTATTTTCTTATCATGCAGCTTGAGGAAGATACCTTTTAAATTTTTTGGCATTCCGGTGGGCGCCAATCCATGACATTGCAGTACATGGGATCCGATTGTGCAGTCGATGAATTCAAGGTTACAAGGTTGGAAAGGTAGATTTTTATCCATTGGAGGGTGTATTACATTGACTAATTAAGTGCTCAATAACTTGCCTTTATATTTCTTGTCGTTTTACAAAGCACCCAAAAAAGTTTTAAATGAGCTTGTAGCAATTCAAAGAAAGTTTTCGTGGGAAGGGTGTGAGGAATCAAAGAAAATATGTTGGACTGCTTGGGACAAAATCTGCCTACCAAAGAAGAGGGGTGGTTTGGGAGTTAAGAATTTAGAACTATTTAATCTAAATTTGCTTGCTAAGTGGAGATGGAGATTCCTTATGGATAATTCTGCACTATGGTATGGACTGTTATGTTACAGATATGGATCAGACTTGTGTGGTGGTGTCTTGAGCAACTCTGAACCAGTAAATGGCTCGTGTTGGGTGAATGATTTGTTCAGAATTGAATCTGATTTGGGTGGTCAGGAAGCAAGGTTTTCAGACGCATTTGGAAAGAAATTAAGCAGTGGTTCTAAGGTGCAGTTTTGGAATAAAAGATGGGTAGGCAATACAAAGCTTAAAGATCTGTTCCCAAGGCTATACATGATATCTGATTGTAAGAATAGAACTGTGGCTGATTTTGGGGAGTGGATGGAAGATACTTGGAGGTGGAAATGGAGGTGGAGGCACCCATTTTTTGCATGGGAAGAATATGTCTTTAAGGAATTCTCTGATTGTCTCTTGCAGATCTCTCCTATTAAAACAACGGAGGATAAGTGGTGATGGAAGCCGGACTCAACTCACTCTTTCTCAGTCAAGTCAGCATATATATATGCTGGTGATTGAGAAACGGTGTACTGGGCATGATCATGATCGTTTCATATCAGTCTGTAGGTTGATTTGGAAATGTGACGTTCCATCAAAAGTTACAGTTTTTGTTTGGCGGATGCTACAAGCTATGTTGCACGGGTACGGGATATGGTACCGAGTACGGGTACGGGTACGTTTGCAGAAATACGATATTTTTACATATTTTACACGTGGTATGAGGTACAGGTACGGATACGGGTACGCACCTGGTACGGATACGGCTTTAATTTTTGAAGTATCCATGCTTCACTGGCTACAAGAACAAATACAACTAGAGAGGCGTTATGGTGCTTGGGTGTCCTAGCGAATAGGCAAGATTTCTCTTATGGGCTATGCTCACAACATAGGGAGAATATCAATCATTTATTCTTCTCCTGTGACTTTTCATATTAGGTTTGGCAATCTGTAAATGCTTGGATGGGAGAGGAAGGACCATCTGGGATGGATTATTTTTTGCATTTTGCAGGTACTATCAATGGAAAAAGGTTCAGTATGGGAAGACACATCATTTGGATGGCTGCCATTTGGGTTTTGTGGCTATCACATAATTCAAAAAAAAATCAGGAAAATCCATTGATATTAACAATATTGCTGGTCATGTTAAAATGTTATCTTGGACATGGTTTGTCAACAGGAGGGTAGAAAGCTAGGATTGGATTATTCTGAATGGTGTAATAACCCATTTGGGGTGTTTGAAGGCTTAGTATATATGTTTAGAAATGCTGGTGGGACTGATTCTTAATTGATGTAAGGGTTGGAGTACCCCTTCTACTCCCTTAATATTATTATTTTTCTTATCAAAAAAATATTGATATTTACATGAAAATATATTAATATTTAAATTACAATGTTAAATTATACCACACTGGATTTAACATTTTGCACATAAGTATGTTAATGTCTAAATAGTTACTATGATATCAACTACAATTTATTTGAATATTTTTTAAATGTATATTAAATTATATAAAAAAATAATATTTAAATTATTAGGTAAAAGTATACCATACAATGATTGAATATTTTACATGAAAGAATATTAATGACTAACATAATATAATAGAGATTAAACTTTAGTTGATTTTTTTTAATACAAAATTATATTAACAATAAAATTTTCCATTTGTCTTTTGTTTATATAGTTATAAGTTTTTTTAGAAAATAGTTAATGAAAGCGTTGTCTTCATTAAAATGAATTATGATATTATTAATAAAAGGGAAATGATTTTTGTTATGAACTATTTACCAATGAAACTGCACGTGGCGTAGGTTTATGCACTTTTTAAAAAAAAAAATTATTCCACTTTCGAAGGGTTACCATAACGTGATTGGTCAAATACTTTTTTGTTTGTTTTCGTATCATAATGCTTCGTAACAAATAGCACTGCTGTTAATAAAATGTTTTTATTTTTCTTAATGATTATAGCCTAAAGACATCATCAACGCCTAACCCGTGTATGACACAGGTCAAACACTCTAGTTCGTAAAAAAAATTTAACTTATTATTTGATTACTTTTTTTTTATACAATTGATTACCTTATTTTTGTTAGCTTTACAATTCAGGAGTGATCTTTATAAAATATGATATAAAAATTGAGATTGTACATATTTATTTAATAGTATGAATTTGTATATTTTTAAAAATTCAAAAATCTACTTGAACTAATATATCATTAAATATAATATTTTTTTACATTGGAAAGATATATCTGAAATCAGACACCACCATGTCCGTTGGAATGAGATCAGTTTCATTTTTGCCCAACTTTTTGAACATGGCACAAGGCATTATGCTAATAGACGCTCCACCATCGACCAACACTCTGTCTATTGGTCTACCTTCCAATACAGCTTTTATGTGGAGTGGTCGAAGGTGTGACATTTCTTCTCTGGATGGTTGCTCAAAATGTGCACAATTGTCAAAGATGGTCACATAGTTTTACTAAAAAATAACCAATCGTTAGAGAGACCATCTAAATCTTCCTCATTCTCGCCAAGAATAGGACACTCAGAGTATCCTTCAAACTCTTCTGGCAAGATTGAGATGTAATTTACGTACATCCTGGTGCTTTTTTCCTCTGTCTTTTCATCCACATCTTGATAGCCTGACTCTAACCTTAAGTACTTTTGTCAACCATTCTGTCTTCTGACCTTGCATCTGCCGTGACTCCCATGGCCATGACAACATCATCCAAGTCAGTTTCTAGGTTAACATTGTCTCTAGATACTTCATCATCATTAAGGCCTATGGGATCATCTGGATCATCAAGAGCTACAATGACTTCATCAACTGATAAGTCTATGTCGACCTGCAAATTCACCATGAATTCCATTTGGTCGAGCTCAGTATCAGTATCATTGAGAAAGATGTTGAGAGTTTTGTCTGATGCAGTTTCCACATCCATCTTGTCTATTGGCTCTTGAGCAATTGACCTTTCTTATTTCTTTGCCATTCTCTTAGTAGCTACCAAACCAACAGGCCATGGCTTTCTTGCTCGAAGATTACCAATTTCTTTTATTGGAGACTTAACCTATTCAGTACTGCCATAATGCCTTGTATTTTCTTTGGCACCAAGATCTTGGGTCTTAGTCGCTATTCTATTGCTTCTGTATTCTTGATAATAACACTCTTCAGTTTCCTGTCAACTGGCAGTGTATGACTTTGTGCCGATCGTGCTTGAGCCTCTTCCGTTTTCCTTTTTTGAACTTGCCTTTGTCTTTGACGTCTTCGCTTTTGACTTTTAGACAAAGGTGGTTATCTAGTTGGCTTGGACATGCTTGATTGACTTACCTTCACCCTGTCGACCAGCTTTCCGTTCTTGTAATCTTCATCCCAAAATGGTTGTCTTGTTTGCACAGCACTCTTCTTGGCTTTATTTCTCAGGTCAGAGTTTCTAGTCATTGCAGAGTTCTTTAGCCACTTGTCAACAGCAACATTGGTAGGGCATTTCCTGGTCTTGGGCATTTGGCTACCACCAGTTGATTCTTGGACAGGTTTGACCGACCATTCTCTCTTGTTAACTTTATCACTGCTGCTTGATGCAGACACTGATGGAGAAAATGGTGTCCGTCGAACAACACCATTGTACTTGCCAGGAACTTTGTTGTCAGTTCTTTTCTGCTTTTGCCTCTGTCTTGCAGCTTTCTGAGTAGCTGCATTGTCAAAGTGCACTTCACAGCATGGGCAAAGCTTGAGTTGCCCTCATTGTCATTTCTTCTTGCAAACTCAGCAAAGGTTTCACCAGGCCTTGGGTAAATGTTGAATGGATCTTCAACATTCACTTCACATTTCTGGCTTGTCCTGATGTTTACCATGCCAATGTTGAAAGGAACTTGGCCTTCCAAGTTGGCAACTCCTTGGCTAAAGGGATCTTTACCCACCTTCACGTCTATTTTTGGTTTGTCAGCAAACTTCAATCTGCTGTTCTTCAAAGCTTTTTGAATTAAGTCCTTAAAATGAACACAATCATTAGTTAAAATGGCTTGTGGAATTGTGATACTTGCAATATTTTTGGCCATTTAGTTCATCAGGCCTTTTGAGCCTACTATCATTTGACAATTTCAATTGCTTATCCTTCAAGAGGATGTCAAATATTTTGTCAGCTTTAGTTATGTCAAATGTATATGTTTTTTTATTGACATATTCCATTTTCTCCTTTGCTCTAGCAGGCATGAGTGCCTGACAGGCATACCAACTGAACGTGAACACAAGAAGCGGGTTGAATTGTGTTGAAAACTTTTTGCAAACTTTAAGTTAGAAACACTATTGAACACTAGAATTTAAAACAATTTGTTATCGGATGCTGAAGTGTAACCAGACGATGAAAAGAACTTGTGAAAATTTGTTTTTCTTTGCAAGATAAAAGTAAATGTAAAGCAGTAAAGCAAAAGACACAGAGATTTATACTAGTTCACCATAAACTGATAGTTATATCTAGTCCATTGGCAATGATTTTGTGATCGAAAGATGACCATATATTTGAGTCTCCTAGCTATATGTAGCCATTATGAGGAGTTGGGTTATTCTTTGCTTGACGATCCTAGCCATATGGGCCACGATGGATTTTATATGACCAATGATAGGTAGAGTTTGGTGGAAACCCAACCTTGTGTGTATGATTATCATACTGACCTTGTGATAGGATGGGGGAGTACCATTGAAATGAAAGGTGGAGGCCAACATGATTAGGGGTGCGAAGCCCGAGTTTGTGGTCCCAAACGGTTTGAGATTTACGCCTTAAGCTAGCAGTCACTTATCAGACATAGCTACCCTGATTGTTACCTGCCATTCTCAAGATTAGTCGAGAATGTGCGGCAACGAAGTGTTCACCATTGCGGTATATTCCTTCAAAAATCTAAACATGTCCTCCTAATCAAACTTCCCGAAGTAGTAGATGGATCCACATGCATATGAAGTGATGATGTAATTGTAACACCCCGATTTTTCGAGCGCTACTGATCTAACATTTCCTTTAAAAGTGAAAATACTTTTGAAAATGTGATATTCTGCTTGCATGATTTTCGCAAAATGTGGGTCTATATTTTTTTCTTTTTCAAAATTCCTCCAAACAACAATCAGAGTATCACAGCATTTTCGAAACATGATGTACAAATAAAACACAAGAGCCAAAATCACAATAACCATGCAAATAAATATGTATAAATATTCGCACAAAGGTGATCCAAGTTTTGAAGACACAAGATACTTAATACAACTCGAAAGGAAGCCAGTACAGACACCACTACAACAAAATAGGGAAATGCCAGAGGACAAATCACAACGGTTCCTCCCAAACCGCCTTCGGCAGAGTCATTGCAGCGATTTATACGGCATTTAATATAACTGCAACAATATTCTTGGAAACAGGGGTGGTCTTGACATCGTTCAAGGGCGATTTTGAAAGAGGAATAAATTTGAAGAAACGCGAACCTTTTTTTTTCAATCACGCTTCCCATTTCCTCCCACTCTTTCACTTTTTTTTTTTGAACCCTTGCACCCAAACACATCGATGCTAGCTGAACCCTTGCTCCCAAATTTTGCATTCATTCTTACAACCATTGAAACCTCAATCTGACTTATCTTCCATCGATGTTGACCTTCGAACACTCTAAGACGTTGATTTCGTCCGCCACACCAAACTCTCGCAGAGGTGGTAATAGAGCTGCGTGAAGACAACACCAACAACATCTTTACGACAGCGGCAGGACCGCAAGACGGTGGGGCTTTGCGACGGCGAGGCCACGAGAAACCTTGGTCGTGCGACGGCAAAGTCACAAAATGGCAAGGTTGTGCGATGGATCTCCGGGGTCGCGCGACAGCGGATACAGGATCGGGGATGACACATCCCCTTCTTTTTCTTTCATTTCCTTTAACTCTCGCTTCTATCTAATCTATATGTCTTCTCTTTTATTCGTTCTTCTGCTATCCAGATCTCCTGTTACCCTTTTTATCTTTCTAATCCACTGCTATTGTTACTATTTTTGACAGTTTTGTTGTATTTTTATAGACTTTGATGGCAAGAGGGGGAAAATGACTGGATAAAATTGATGGCATGGGTAATCTATTTCATTTTCAAAACTGTGTAATTCATCCTTTATATTTTGATTCTCATTTAGGTTGTGGTTGAAAAGTGCACAGAGGTGGCAAACAAGTTTTACAATCTTGATCCTTTAAACTTACATTTTGATGTTTCTATTGATGGAGTTTGGAAAGTGTAATAATGCTTACAAAGAAGCACACATACTATATCCCTGCCACTATATTTCCACTCTCCTTTTCCTCTTCTAGGGGAATCGATTATTGAATTCACTGGGGTCTTGTGCCATTCTTTTGGAGTGATTGATGTTTTTGTTTATCTATTTGACAATATGTCGAGAAGGCAATCTCGTGAATTTTCATAAGTTTCTCCACAATAATGCATTGGCTGGAAATATAAAAATTGTTTCTCTACACCACACAGGCAAGTAGATAATTTTGTTTTTCAGAGCTTCTAATATCGTAGTAGATAATCTTTTCCTATTATTACTTTTTTGCCCTTTTCATTTGTGCATCTTCACTGGTTTGTGACTTGTCTAATTTGTTGTAATTCGAATGAGGTGTTTAAAAGGACCATTGTACAATTTGGACTACCTGAAAGTTTTGCTTAGTAGAAGACTTCAAAAGAAACAAAGGCTCGAGTATGTTCATTCTTTTAAAATTCTAACTCATCTTTTGTATAATAGTAATAGGAAGATTTCCCCTGGATACCTCCGTGATAGACAAATTGATGTCTCCAACTGAATTTTTTGGTTTACTTTCTTTTTATATAAGCATTTAAAATCTTTGTGGTACACTTTGATTGAAGGTTAGGAAGGCTGGATGAGAGAAATGGAAATCCATGACTAAGGCTGTAAGCAATTCAATCTTCAACACATAGAGGGTGTAAGTAATTCAGTCATTTTAAATATTTTACTCTGTCATGTCTTTGAATTTACATCTAACTCATGTTTTTTTCTTAATAACTTATGTAAGTCTAAAAATTGTACTCCTAGTATTTCCTAAGAACCAATTACTTACTATCCTAGTCAACTATTTCCTCTCAATGAAGTTGTCAGGATTTTGCTTTGTGTACTATCCATTTTTCTTTTCGTTCTACTTTTTATTTTCAACTTTGTGCACATTTCCCTTTGGTTTCATTCCCATTTTTTTAAAATGTGCCAATAAGTTGTCATGAACTAACTTATCGAGGAAAAAAAGTTGTCATGAACTAATAATTTTTTGTGTTTTGCCAGGTGAAGAAAATGATTCCCAAATTATTTTTCTATCTCGGTGCGCAAATGGTGTGGTGACATAGCCGAGCGATTTCTATGGAAAGCATTTTGTCAACCAAGAGCTCTTAAGATGTTGTTTGATCTGTAATCTAGTAGACTCAAAGAACTTATGTTTAGTTCTTTATTTAGGATTTATCGACTTACTTTATAATATTGAACTTATGTCAGATATATTTATACTTTTTAAAAGATTCTCGTATTATTTTATTTTCAAAACAATGAATCAATTTTAATTTTATTGCTGTTTTTTATACTTTTAAATGTAATAATAATAATAATAATAATAAAAATAATAATAATAATTCAACAACTATATCATTAGCATCAACTAGCAGCCTGACGAAAAGCTAAATAAAAAAAACGGTTAGATGCAATATCGTAAAATAACCGCCGCTAAAGCCAATTTTGATTAATTGTGGCTGTTGGAACTGCTGCTAAATGCAATATTGTAAAGCTATCGAGATATTGCGGCGGTTGAAACCACCGCTAAAGCCAATGATGAAAAGCTGGTGTATATTTTCTGGCGGTTCAAAACCGCAGCTAAAAGCTTTAGACATTTGCGGCGGCTATTCTAGCGGCTACAAATATCGCCGCAGAAAACCCTCCCGACGGTGGAAACTGCAGCGGTTGACCAACCGCCGCGAGAGTCAATTAGTGGAGGTTTGAACCGTCGCAGATTACCAATTCTCTTGTAGTGCACCTATAGATGGTCAGCCTTACTATGCTTAATGTGTCCTACAGTAAGTCTAATCAACCACGACTTCACTTCAAGTAATCGGATGGAGCCTTCCTCTGCACTGCTCGCCGACCTCAAGTGAGTACTACTTTCCCGACTTGCATCATCATCTGGGGTGGCATCCATGAGAATACCCGAATAGAAAGGCTTATCTTCCAAAAATAAACATATCATAACAACAACATATTATACTAACAGAGTATAATCAAACATAATCTACCAAAAAAAATAAAAGAGTATAATCAAACATAGAGCACCATGGCATAAGAACACTCAACAACAATCAATACAATAAAAATGCAATACAAATCCATATTGATTGCTCTACATGCTAATGCCGATAATTCCGGAATATTGCCACACCACCCTCGCAAAAGGTATTTATGACACTGGTTGGACTCCCGGTTTCCAAGTCTGGCATTAGTCGGACTCCCGATTTCCATGCCAAAGTTGGTCGGACACCCGATTCCCAACTCGCCTTCTAGTCGGACTCCCGATTCCTAGGTTCACTTCTGGTCAGACACCCGATTCCCAGATTTCACCTTCTAGTCTCCGTAACTGGATCACTCGCGCAGAGTGTCCGAGATCTTACTCAACTCTCACTCCAAACATTCTAGCACTCTGCCATCGTCTCAAAACCTCTCTTTGTATCTCAAACATCCTCATTCATGTCAAAACTCCTATTAGTTGAAAAACTTGGTATTTAAAAATTCCGCTATCAGTTTGAAAATAATTAATTTTACTTATTCTAACACTCCCTTTATTCTTTTTAGGAAAGGTGGTTAATCCATTACTAATTTAAGGTTTTTAGAAAATCTACATTTAAGTGTCTCGCTGATTTTACATAAAAATCCATTTAGGTTTAATTCCAAAATTTTAACAATCTCAACAACACAGTTCATCACCCATCTATTTTTCTCAATAATCTCTTATTACCCTTCGATTATCAAACATACACCCTCATAATATATTCAATAATCATAACACAGCAACAACATGAAATCAATTCACCAACTCATAACCACATAGAAATTGTAGCACCCTAATTCAATTATTACATCGAATCGTAGCATTTAAACATTATGAAGTACCAAAAGCTCGAAATAAATTAAAACTTGACAATCTCCAAGTCATAATCCATACAGAGTATATATAATTAGCGGAATGCAGTACTTAAACTTGTATCTCACAATACAAATTACATGATCTTGAGGATTACAAAATACAAGGTTCATAGACCCTTTATTACATTACAAAGCCAAAATATATAAAAGATCCACTTCTAAAAGACTTCAGCCACAATCAATCTCCATGCACCTACTTATCTGAAAATCATTAAATGGAAGGGATGAGATTTAAAGAAATCTCAGTTAGTCCTTCACGGACCCCTCACCAACACTTTCCTCAAACATAACAATATAATCGAGTATAATCGAGATAAATATATATATATATATATATATATATATATATATATATATATATATGTGTGTGTGTGTGTGTGTGTGTGTGTGTGTGTGTGTGTGTGTGTGTATAACATCAATCATAAAGGAGACATATGTCACAAGGAAATAACGAATGTACCCACTTTTTAGGCAACGCTCAAACGCAAATGAGTAAATCCTTCTTATTGGATACAGCCAAGGGGTCCCCGCCGATAAGAATCAAAATCAACGGGTTTGAGTTCGAATCACAAATCAAACAACCAAATATTCCACAACACAACAAGTTTCAATCAATAAGAAACATTAATAACAAAGCAAGCTTAAGAGTTAGCATTTGCCATCATATAGGGTTAAATCCGTTTCATTTGAGGTCCCAAAACACAAGCCATCATCAATTAAGTCATTGAAACAAAGAGAGAAAGCAAAGTTGAACAAGAAGGCACGGCCAGCCCGTGCCAGGAGGCACGGCCGTGCCCCATCTCACGGAGCACAACGCGGCCAGGTCGTGCCAGGAGGCACGGCTATGGTGGCCTGAAAGTGTATTTTTTTTCTGCCTTTTTTCCTTTCTTTCAACACTTCAATCCAATCAAATCCATTCCAAACACCCAACCAAACTAAGATTCAAGTCAAGGATTCACATGCATTATGTGGAATCAATAACAACATCAAGCAACCAAAATCAATAGGGGATTTAACATGCATGTTCACTAGATAGAAACCCAAGATTCTTATAACATCTAATCCAGATCCTACACTTCCCAATTTCAAGCTTAGGGCAGCTAAGGACACATGCAAAGGGAAAAGGTAATCCTAAAGTGGGTCTTATGGTTGCCCACACCTAAAGGGAGAAGAACTCACTTAATCAAAGGAAATAGAGGTTGAAGCTTGAACAAATTTCTGGTTTTTCCTTCTGCAAACTCGAGTTTCCGTTCTTGTCAACTTAGGGCAACTCTAAATCTTCCTCAAATTCTGAAAATAACAGCTCCAACCTTCTTCCTTAGCAAGAAATAGGTGAAGCCTTCATGCATTTCCCTTCCTTCCTCCTCAATCTTCAAAACCCTAGCTCTTCCTCTTTTTCCCTTCTCCTTCTTTCCTTTGTTGCAGCAAAATTTTGAGAGAGAGAGAGTGAAAATGAGGGCTGAGGTCGAAACTTAGAGGGAAGTAGGGAGTAATAAAGCTGATTTTACTGTTTTACCCTTCCTTTGGTTCTAATTCTACACCTTACCCCTACTAGTTGCACCTCTTTTGTTATGAAATACACCCCAAATAATCCACTCAAACATAACAAAAACACATAAATCTTAATTTAAGAGGCTAACTAATTAAATTAGGCAATTTAGGCAAATTAAGCAAATCATGCAAATTAGGCAAATTTGGCGGGATGTTACATTACCCCCCACCTTTTTAGGATTTTTGTCCTCAAAAATTAAATACACATACCTATTGAAACAGATATGGATAAGCGTTCCGCATCTCTTCCTCTACTTCTCAAGTAGCTTCTCCCAGAGTGGATCCTTCCTAGATAACCTTCACCAAAGGAATGTTCTTGTTCCTTAGCGCCTTTATGTTACGATCCACGATTTGAACCGGCATAGGCCAGTACGTTAGGTCCGATCTCAGTTGTATGGACCCATGAGCTAAGGGTTGGGAAGGATCAGGAATATGCCTTTGAAGTTGAGACACATGAAACACATTGTGCAAATTGGACAAAGAGGGAGGAAGTGTGTAACACCCCGTTCATGGAGCGCTACTAAACTAACTATTACTCTTGCCAGTTCAATATCTTTTGAAACTGGAATACGCTGCTCGCATGGTTTTCAAAAAACGTGGGCCTATTTTTTTTTAAAACTTCTTTGAAAAGAGTAGTCAGAGCATTGCAGCATTTTCGAAAAGTGGTGAATAAATAAAACACTATGTTCAACTCACAATAACCATACAAGTAGATTTATTTAAATATACACACATGACAATTCAAGTCTTGAAAACATAATACACTTATTATAACATTGTAATTAGAAACAATACACACCCTATAGCTGGTCTACACGTTACAACATTTACTAGTCCTCTAGTAAATTCAGCCTGACACACAAGGCGGATAGCCAGACAGGACTATCCTCAGCTACGCTTGACAGCAACCTCGAATACTCTGCAGTCCTCGTCATCTGGGTTACATTCATTGATTGAAAGAACCACGGGCAAGGGTCAACTTCTTAAATTAAAACAGATAACACACAAATAGCAGATACAACAGCCAATTATATTATACAGACATCATATAATATGAAACCACATACTCCAGCACATATAAGCAATCATGTCAACAACATTCAGCACAAATCAATAAGGATGCACCCAATATCCTATTGACGCAACTATATGCCAGTGCAGTTTTAATTCCGGAATCCATACGCTAAGGTCATATCGGGCTGTACGTACCAGACCGACACTTTTCCCTGCGATGGTAAAATTTTAACGACGAAACATCCCGAATTCCTTTGGCCATGGGCAATCCATCACCCAGGATATTCAGGTCGACGTTACCAATAAGACACGACAATGCCTTCCACCAACCCCAACGAACATATCAAGCATATGAAATTATAACAAGGCATAAGACAATAAATATTTAACTATCCAACATTAAATACTATTGAATTATCCAACAACACCAATAATGTACTTCCCCATAAATCAACATATATCCACATCAAATAAATGTTCAGCTAACAATGTTACCAACCATACATCTCAAGCCAACAAAACAGTCAGACAAATCCAATCATCACATAGTCACCACAATTCACCTCATAAGAAATAAATACATTTCTCCCCTTTGAAGCTCGATGGAACCAACAAAGAGGTAACAAACAAGTGTGGGGGTTGGGAACAACTGCCAACCACTTGCAGACAAGCCCACTAGATAATAACATAAGTTTTAAGAACTAAAAAGTCGAAGGGGTACGAGACCCTCACTTCGAACCCTGAGGTTCTCAGACTTCTTCGCTTTAAGACTTGAAATTAAATAATAAAACTTATCCATGTCTAAGAGTTGCCCTTACTCATAAGTACATAAATATTAACACTTAGAATGTGAAGCGCCCTTACACAAGCATATAATAACAATTATTTAACTCTAAGCAATATCTAGAAGAAGCCCTTACTCATACTACACTATATAAAACATATATAATGTGAAGCGCCCTTACTGAATAGAGTTCCACATCCACGCTAACGTCAAAGATATGTCACGAACTCTCGCATGCACGTACTCACGACCCCAACAACCCTAAGACAAAGACACTAAGTCTTAGAAAATCCCTAAATCACTCGGAGATAACCCCTAGGTTATGGTTCGCAAACAAACTCCTAGGGTACACAGCCCAAAAATTCTTTTTAGTAATACTCACACTTAAAAACACTAAAACCAATTTAGAAATAATATTTTAAATATTTACAACTTATTCAAATCTTTATAACTTTCTAACTAAACTTGAAATTTTAAAAATACTAGAAAATCGTTTTCTTTCAAATCTCAAAACTATGAAATCAATACTAAAATAAAATATTTTTCACAATAATATTTTCAAGACTCCACCTTGTTCAAGAAATACAAAGATCTCTTTAAACTTTAGGTGTTTCATAGTCTTAACATACCAATTCAATTCCTAATACTACTAAAACTCAAATTAGACTTTTCCAAAAATTTTAATATTTCAACAACCACTAAATCATGCATGAATCAAGCTTTGAAACACAATAATTTTATTATCAACCCACCTAGGCTCACGGTTTTAGCATCAAAGTCTAGGAAAAAATTTAAAGCTTCCTAATCAAGTGAACTTCAACATAAAATACCTAAATCCTTTTCCAAAACCTTCAATAAATTAATCAAACCTTAGATCCCAAAAAAAATTTCTACAATCATAACTTTATTCAAGTTTAAGGAGCATAAAAATTAAATCTTTTCTTAATGAAATCATAAAACAACAACAAGAAGTAAAATAACAACTTAAAAACTAAGATTCGCAAAATTTCTTTTTCTTTTACCCCTTTGTATGTCACGGCCTAGAGCTCACAAAGGAGGAGAATAATTTCTCATTTTTGTTTCCTAAATCATCATCAAAACATGACCAGAAAAATAAAGTTGGGAACATGAAAATACCTCAGCCAAAAATGCTTCATGACCCACGGTTTAAAGGCTAAGCAGAAGGAGGAAAGACTTGGTTCGACACCTACCCTCTTGATCAAGGAACTAATCACCAATATAGAGAAGAAAAATGAAAGAAATGGATGGTCTTTCTTTGACTAGAGCATGAAAACAGGAAGAAATAACTTTCTTTTTCTTTAAAGCAACCTTCACTTAGTAGTTTAGGAAGGAATAAGAAATGGAAGGATGTGATAATGGGGAAAAGAGCTACGGCCGGCTTCATGAAAAAGAGAAGGAAATAAATAAATAAAAAGGTAAGATAGTGATACTAAGGGAGGAGTCTCGGCTGAAACAAGGGAATAAAAAGAAGAGATAAGAACTTAGCTTATTTTCTCTCTTACACCAACACTTGGACAAGCAAAAGAAAAAAAATAAAATAAAATGAAGGGATGAAGACTGAGGGAGGGCTACGGCTGATCATGTGGGTGTGTGTCCAGGAGATATAAAGGGAGAGTTTATCTCTAGCTTAATGGATAATTATGGTAAAAAAAATTAAAATAAAAGTTTTGGATAATATTAAGAATTTGGTTAAATGAATTTGGTAAGATAACATAATTCAATGTATCTGCAAACTTCCTCCGCAAGTTTGAAAAAAATCTAGCTTACACATTTATTAAAATCTCGGCTCTCGTTGCGTGTTAGGTTTTCTACCGCTTCATCTTGTAAATTAATTTACCAAGAAATTAATTTACCACGTGAAATAGATATTATCTATAAATTATAAAAACAATATAAAACACTCAAATAATGTCACAACAAGTTGCGATTCGAATTTTATCGGAATCGGAATTCGTTTCAAATTTTATTGCAGATAAAAATTATCCGGCAATCCAAAATACGGCGAATATTCATAAGAATTATTCGAAAAATTTTGAAATATGAATTTATATAAATTCTTAAATTAAATTTCATCTTGATTTAATGCGTTACGCATCAAATAGAAAACTTATATAAAACTTAATTGATGAATTCATCTTAAAAACAGCATACGTCTACGTTGTCTATTAATTTGAATTGACATCATAAGTAATAGTTATTTATAATAAATAAATTATTAAAAATTAGTCAAAATAATTCTTAATACTCTCAGTAAATCATTGAGGTGATCAGTCTTCACGACTTACCTTCAAGTAACTGGGATTTTATTGCTAAAACAATTTTTCTTAAAAATTGGGGTGTTACAAAGTGCAAGTTGATACGCAACAGAACCGACTCGACTCAAAATTTGAAAAGGACCAACGTATCTTGGATGCAATTTTTTGGCTTTTAGTGCTCTTCCAACACCTATAGTAGGAGACACTTTCAGAAACACATGTTCGCCCTCTTCAAATTCTAGCAGTCTGGACTTTAAGTCAGCATAACTCTTTTGCCGACTCTGGGCAGTCTTAAGCTTATCCCTAATTATTCGAATCTTATCTGTAGTTTCCTGAACTAGGTCGGGACCTACCAACTTCCTTTCTCCTACTTCATATCAATACAAGGGTGTCCTACACTTCCGCCTGTAAGGGGCTTCATAGGGTGCCATCCCTATACATGAATGGTAGCTGTTGTTATAAGCAAATTCAACCAGAGGTAGATAATCACTCGAACTCCCATCATCCTCTAAGACACATGCTCTAAGCATGTCCTCTAGGGTTTGAATAGTCATCTCTGTATGTCCATCAGTTTGGGGATGGTAAGCGGTATTAAGGTTCAATCTAGTACCCCAAAGCTTGCTGAGGAACCTTCTAAAATCTAGAGGTGAATTTGGGATCTCTATCCGAGACTATGCTCGTAAGGACCTCATGAAGTCTAATTATTTCCTGGATGTAAATCTTAGCCAACTTAGAGGTGGAGTAAGTGGTTTTGGCTGGTATAAAGTGGGCTGATTTAGTCAATCGGTCCATAATTACCCATATTGAATCATGTCCAGACTGATTTCGGGGTAATCCCACAACAAAGTCCATGGATATTCCTTCCCATTTCCACTCAGGTATTTCCAGGGGTTGAAGCATGCCAGACGGTTTCTAATGCTCAATCTTGGTTTTCTGACACACTAAGCACTGGGCTACAAACTCAGCTACGTCATTCTTCATCCCCGACCACCAATATCGGTGCCTAAGGTCATGGTACATTTTGGTGGTATCGGGATGAACAGTAAATCCACTCCTATGGGCTTCTTCTAAGATTTGTCTCTTAAGTTCAGAGTTCTTAGGGACACAGATTCTTTTCCAAAAGAGGATGGCTCCCTCATTGTCTACGAAAAAGTCAAGTTGATATTTCCTAGCTTGCAATTCTTCATCCATAAACTGAGCTTGCCTGATTTGGGCCTTAAAATCACAAGTGATTTGTAAGTGGTGCACTATGAGGCTATTGCCAGTAGAGAAGGAATCCAAATTTAGGTCTCTAAAATACTCTAATATTTCCACTTCTTTAAGCATCATAGAAGATACATGGAGGGATAACCTACTCAAAGCATCGGCAACTACAGTCGCCTTATCGGGGTGATATCTTAGCTCAAAGTCATAATCCTTAAGGAGTTCTACCCATCTTCTTTGTCTTATATTGAGTTCTTTTTTATCAAAGAGATATTTCAAACTCTTATGATCGCTAAAGATCTCAAACCGAGCACCATATAAATAGTGCCTCCAAATTTTTAAGGCAAAAACAATTGCTGCAAGTTCTAAATCATGAGTTGGGTAGTTCTCTTCATTGGGGTTTCAATTGCCTTGATGCATAGGCTACCACTTGCCCGTTTTGCATTAGCACACAACCTAGACCCTTAATTGAAGCATCGCTAAACACTTCAAACCCTAAAGCTAGATCTGGAATGATTAAAAATGGAGCGGTGGTCAACCTAATTTTAAGTTCAAGGAAGCTACTCTCACAACTTTTGCTCTAGACAAACGGTTGTCCCTTACGGGTTAGCCTAGTCAACGGATGTACCAACTGAGAGAATCCTTTGATAAACCTTCTATAATACCCAACTAGCACCAGAAAGCTTCGGATTTCAATAATGGTGGTCAGTCTTTCCCAGTTCAGTACTGCTTGCACTTTACTGGGGTCGACCGACACTCTTGAGTGAGAAATCACATGTCCTAAGAATTTCACTTCTTCAAACCAGAATTCACACTTTTCAGGTTTTGCATAAAGCTTCTTCTATCTAAGGATATCTAAAACCACCCTAAGATGTTCCTCGTGCTCCTGGAAGCTCTTGGAATAAATCAGAATGTCATCTATAAACACCACCACAAACTTGTCTAGGAAGGGCCTAAAGATTCGGTTCATGTAGTCCATGAACACTGTTGGAGCATTGGTTAGCCCAAAAGGCATAATCAAATACTCGTAGTGACTGTATCGGGTTCTAAAAGTTGTCTTAGGGATATCTTTGGCCTTAACCCTAATTTGGTGGTATCCTGATCTTAAATCAATTTTGGAAAAGAATGAAGCTCCCCTAAGTTGATCTACGAGATCATCTATCCGGGGAAGCGGATACTTGTTCTTGATGGTAACCTTATTGATCTGGCTATAATCAATACACAATCTCATACTGCCATCCTTTTTCTTAACCAACAAGACTAGGGCTCCCCAAGGGGAACCACTAGGCCTAACAAACTGTTTGGCTATTAGGTCCTCCAGTTGGAGTTTAAGCTCTTTGAGTTCCGCAGGTGGCATCCTATATGGAGCTATGGATATTGGTCCAGTCCCAGGAACCAAATCTATGGAAAATTCTATTTCCCTCTCGGCAAGTAAGGAAGTCACTTCTTCGGGAAATACATCTAAGTATTCATTAACAACTGGGATAGCAGTTAAATCTAATCCAACCTCTAAAGATGAAGAGAGTAGCAAAACATAGCCTACTTGTTTCTCTACCAGGCATTGGTTTAATTGCGAAACATTTGCCAAGACACTAGGATGAACATTTCTTTGAGGAGGTTGTAAATTTGAAAACTCGATGGTTTTACAAAAACAATTCAAAACAACTTTATTAGTTGTAAGCCAATCCATCCCCAAAATAATGTCCATCCCCTCTAAAGGTAGACAAACTAAATCAACCATGAATACCCTTCCTTGTATTTCGAGAGGACAATTCTCCACACAAAGGAAATAGAAATGCTGCCATCAGCAGGTGTTTGGACAGTCAAAGGAGCAAATAAGGAAGTAATGGGCAACTCTAATCTTAACACACATTTACAAGATATGAACAAGTGAATGGCGCCGGAATCATAAAGAACAATAACGGGTTGGTCACTCAAAAGGCATGTACCTTTAATCAGACCATCTGCACCTTTTGCCCGTTTTTCATCTAAGGCAAAAACACGCCCCTGGTTAGGGTCACTATTTTGGAAGCCTCCTTTTTCTCCTCCTTCCTCTTGAGCTTTGGGCAGTCCTTCGTGTAGTGGGTATCCTCACGACATTAGTTACAATGGGCCACTTCTGACCAACATTTTCCCCGGTGGAACTTGCCACAAGTGGAGCACGCTTTCTGCTCATCAGCTTCAGGAGACTGAACTTGTTTTCCTTTGCTGGAATTTCCTTTGTGCTTAGAGTTTTGACTAGCCTTGTGCTCCTCATTCCTTTTTGACCACTTTGTTGCCTCTCGTCACATATCTTCTTTAAACTGTCCTCAGCCACATGACTCCCTCGAACCACTAAGGAAAAAGTGGTGAAATTGGTTTGAGCTAAACTTTGTTGAATCTCTGCCCTTAAACCCCCTTTGAGCTGGTTTATCTTCCAACTGTCATTGGGAGCGAACTTGGCAAATGAGTAATAGCTGGCCAACTCCTCAAATTTGTTCACATATTCCGTCATAGTGGAGTTTCCTTGCTGTAGATAAATGAATTCCCTATCCATCTTATCTTTAACATTTTGTGGAAAGTATTTGTCTAGGAAATCCTTCTGGAAATGCTCCCAAATTAATGGTATTTCATTGTCAACCATATAGGCTCGAGCTCCCTTCCACCATTTTTCAGCCCCTTCTGCCAACATGTGAGTTGCATAAGTAATCGTGTCTTCCTCAGAACAATGAACCACCTTAAAGATTTTCTCCATAGCTTCAACCCAGTGTTGGGATGTTAAGACTTCTTCTTTTCCAGTGAAGGCTGGTGGTTTCATTTTGAGGAATCTAAAAAAGGTGTTTTTGCGTCTTCTTGATGAACAGGAGTAATTTGTTGAGGAGTTTGTTATTGTGGTTGTTGTTGTGGCTGTTGTTGTTGTTGTTGGGCCATCAGATTTGCAAGGTTGTTGGTTGCTGCAGCTTGAGCTTGAATTGCCTGCAGTATCCCTTGCATCACAGTATCATCCCGTCTTGGCGGATCTACGGGTTTCGTGGTATTTCTTGTTCTTCTATTGCATCGTCCATTACCTAGGGCCATAATTCTGTATAAAATGCACAAAGTATTGAGTTGATCAGGCTCAATATCTCATAGCATAAAAAGTAGAACACAACAGTAGATCATAACGACACACTAAGTTAATCCTAACTAGTCCACAGTCCGATAAGAATCAAACTGCTCTGATACCATAATGTAACACCCTAATTCAATTATTACATCGAATCATAGCATTTAAACATTATGAAGTACCAAAAGCTCGAAATAAATTAAAACTTGACAATCTCCAAGTCATAATCCATACAGAGTACATATAATTAGCGGAATGTAGTACTTAAACTTGTATCTCAAAATACAAATTACATGATCTTGAGGATTACAAAATACAAGGTTCATAGACCCTTTGTTACATTACAAAGCCAAAATTTATAAAAGATCCACTTCTAAAAGACTTCAGCCACAATCAATCTCCATGCACCTGCTTATCTGAAAAACATTAAATAGAAGGGATGAGATTTAAAGAAATCTCAGTGAGTCCTTCACGAATCCCTCACCAACACTTTCCTCAAACATAACAATATAATTGAGATATATATACAACACCAATCATAAAGCAGACATATGTCACAAGGAAATAACGAATGTACCCCATTTTCAGGCAACGCTCAAATGCAAATGAGTAAATCCTTCTTATTGGATACAGCCAAGGGGTCCCCGCCAATAAGAATCAAAATCGATGGGTTTGAGTCCGAATCACAAATCAGACAACCAAACATTCCGCAACACAACAAGTTTCAATCAATAACAAAACATTAATAACAAAGTTCCAATCAATATAGGGTTAAACCCCTTTCATTTGAGGTCCCAAAACACAAGTCATCATCAATTAAGTCATTGAAACAAAGAGAAAAAACAAAGTTTAATAGGGAGGCACGACCAGCCCGGGCCAGGAGGCACCGCCGTGGTGGCCTGACAGTGTATTTTTTCTGCCTTTTATCCTTTCTTTCAACACTTCAATCCAATCAAATCCATTCCAAACACCCAACCAAACTAAGATTCAAGTCAAGGATTCATATGCATTATGAGGAATCAATAACAACATCAAGCACCAAAATCAATAGGGGATTTAATATGCATGTTCACTAGATAGAAAACCAAGATTCTTATAACATCTAATCCAAATCCTACACTTCCCAATTTCAAGCTTAGGGTAGCTAAAGACACATGCAAAGGGAAAAGGTAATCCTAAAGTGGGTCTTATGGTTGCCCACACCTAAAGGGAGAAGAACTCACTTAATCAAAGGAAATAGAGGTTGAAGCTTGAATAAATTTTTGGTTTTTCCTTCTCCAAACTCGAGTTCCCCTTCTTGTCAACTTAGGGAAACTCTAAATCTTCCACAAATTCAGTAAACAACAGCTCCAATCTTCTTCCTTAGCAAGAAATAGGTGAAGCCTTCATGCATTTCCCTTCCATCCTCCTCAATCTTCAAAACCCTAGCCCTTCCTCTTTTTCCCTTCTCCTTCTTTCCTTTCTTCCAGCAGAATTTCAAGAGAGAGAGAGAGTGAGTGAAAATGAGGGCTGAGGTCGAGACTTAGAGGGAAATAGGGAGTAATAATGCTGATTTTACTATTTTACCCTTCCTTTGGTTCTAATTCTACACCTTACCCCTACAAGTTGCACCTCCTTTGTTATGAATTACACCCCAAATAATCCACTCACACATTTAATAACAAAAACTCATAAGTCTTAATTTAAGAGGCTAACTAATTAAATTAGGCAAATTAAGCAAATCATGCAAATTAGGCAAATTTGGCGGGATGTTACAGAAATCATAATCAAAATCACCAAACTCAACATTGCAAGAAACACTATCACCAAATCAAGAGCACCACATCACCATCAAGTCAAACATTCACCCAAAACATATCACATGCAAAGTAAGAAGTTGGAAGATGCCCTGACCTTAGGCGCTTTTGCGCAGAAGCTTGACCGCCAGTATCCTCAACGAACAAGTCACGTCTCGCCCACAACACGATCACTAGAACTCTAAATCAAAAACACTAAAGTTAAGAAACAACTCTAAGTCACTAATACTACTTATCAGGGCCACGGCTCAAAGGTCAAAACTAGGGTAATACCACTCCAAAATCTTTAACTCACTACCCACACTCCAACAAATTAAACAATGTTCAAAACAAGGGTTTTAAAACACTAAACTCTCTTAGAAAAACTTCATCTATCTTTCTAAGGATTCAAGCCTTAGACATGTTCCTTATCATCAAGATCAAAAAACAAAACAACTTGATCAAAACTTTAACAACATCTAAAAAGTTAGAAAAACTCAAATATGTACTTCAACTTCACCGATTTTATTAATATAGCAAATGACGTCGGATTTGAGCAAATGACCACTCCCTGGAAAGCTTGGAGTGTCTGGTTTTTGAAAATGAATTTTAATTTAACAATTAGTAAGCCATTTGGTATAGTTTAATCAAAAAGGTTTCGGATGTCCAGAAATTGACAGCCCACTATTTGCCAATTTGTGGCTTATTTTAAATTATCAATACCCAACCAAATACTATAAAATTTGCATGCGAAATGTAGAGAAATGAGTTTAGTTTCCAAAAAATCAAGAATCAACGAAAAAAGATATGTGTGAAAAATGTTATGACTAAAACACTAAACATATGTCAATGCAGATTTTTTCATGGTTTTAGGAGAAATAACAACAAGAAATAAACTAATACACATTTTCTTGACTCAATCTCTTTTCTTGGAAACACTTACGTTCACTTAAGTTTGAGATCCTCATCATTAAGAGGTTTTGAACAACAATTTTGCAAAACTAAAACATCTTAACATTTAACTAGCTACTTCTTTCTTAGAAATACAAGTGAAATCATTTTTCAACAAACAAATCAACACAAAATAAATTGTAAGAGTTCAAAATCTCCTTCTCCTAACTCATAAGGTGCCACGGTTTTGAAGGAGGAAAAAGGGAGAGAAATTTTCCAAAATCACTTCTTTGAAAACCATGAATCAACAACAACATCAACAACAACAACAACAATGAGAGCAAGATCTAAGCTACAAAAACTTTGAATCATTCGCTTCCATCACCATTTTTGTCACAATTTTGAAGGGAAAAAGAAGAAGAAATAAACGGAAGAAACAAGTTTAAAATCTCACCCCAAAAACTCTAGAAGACCATGGCTAAAGAAGAAGAAGAAGAAAGAAAATGATTGCTCCAACTTTCACAATTTTCTTTGATTTCTCACTCACCAACACCAACACTTAAAAACCACTAAAAATGTGAACTCTCATCACTTAAAAATGAAGGAAGGGCTACGACCAGCACAAGGGAAAGAAGGGAGAAAATAAAATTTCACTTCACCAAATTTTATGACACAACATGGCATACCGTGCCTTCCTTACACAAGCCATACCTTAGGCCTTACCACTCAAAACCCCTCCAACCACTCCCATCTAATCACATTTTGACCAAAATTAACAAGCTTGCTCTTCAAGTTTGTCCTAGGTGGTTCCTAGGGTCTTTACTCCCAAGGCTCTCGCATTCGATCGTTCGCGTTACCGGTTAATCGCGTAAATTAATTTACTGAGAAATTAATTCAACGTGTGATTAAGAAATCATCCGCAAATAATTTCTTTACCAAAAAATCACAAATCCACTTTTAAACAATCATAAATATTATAAAACACTTACTTTTCGATTTTCATCAAAATCGGAGTTTGTTCCAAATTTTCTCGCGAGTAAAATTTACCCGGCAATTCAAAACGTGGCAAAACTTTATTAGAATTTTTGGCGAGATTTGAACCATGAATTAATAATAACTATTAATTCTCAATTATCATTTTATCTCGATGAACTTCACTCACTTTATTAACAACAAAAATACGCGTCGTCACGTCAAACAGAGAACTCACAGAAAATCTATCGGTGAGTTCATATTAACAGCAGCATACGTCTACGCTGTCTATTAATCTGAATTATTACCAAAATAGAAATCATTGAAAATAACTCTACACAGATCCTCTTGCTCTTAGTAAGTCATCGAGATGATCAATCTCTACGACTTATCTTCAAGTAATCGGAATTAAAATCGTAAAAGAATTTTTGTAAAATTTGGGGGTTTATAGTAGTGATTTGCATTGTCCTTTGATATGGACACTTGACTTTGTGATTGATGAGTTTGTTGTAGTTGTACTTGTAGATGTATGTGTGTTTGTATTCGTCTATTCCTTCTAATAGCAATACAACACTGCTACAACAGACTCACCCCCTTCTTGGTTTTTTTTTAAAAACAAAAAGGTATGCAGAGGCATCACTGTAAGGAAAGAGATCCCGATTATGTCTACACCTCAGACCCTACCTATCATCTGCAGCATACTTGATTTTATTGAAAAAGGAAAAACGAGTACAAAAGCATAGGGGGGCATGAACCAAAACCCATGAGAGACAGCAAGAGACAACCAAAGTTATTTAAAACGATGATTAGGAAGACCAAACCTATTACGAAAAAAATCTATCCTAATAAAATCTAGAATCAAATTCCACCAAGTAAAACTATGAGAAATGGTGGCATAGGCAGCCAACTTATCTGCATAGGCACTACCCTCACGGTAAATATGAGAAACCTTAAAATGCATATTCAAAGACAGGAGGAAACAATTACGCCATCTATTTTGTAAGCACCAAGGCACAATACTAATAAAAGAAAAGGCCAAAACAACTAGCTGCGAATCACATTCTAACCAAAGGTGGTGCCACCCATGCTGATATGTTGTCTCAATGGCAATCATAGCAGCCAGGAGCTCAGCATTAAGGGAGAAAGAGATACCAAAATAAGATGCAAAGCAGCCTCAAACAGCTCCACTCCTATCACAAAAGATACCACCACCAACTGTGTGACCTGGTGATCCCTTAGCAGCACCATCAGTATTAACTTTAATCCAACCACAAGGGGGAGGGATTCACTCTACCTGTGTAATTAATGGAGCTCTCCAGGGCCGCCCCACAACCGCAAAGAATTTCAAAAGGACAAATTCCTCAACAGAAGAAGACATAAAATTCTTAGAGACATTACCAGAGAGAGAGGTAGAACCAATAACCCTGTTAATTGCAAATCGAGTGGAAATATATTTATTATCAAAGTGAAGACTATTCCTGTAGTGCCAGATGGTAGACAGAATGTGAATGATGGCCGCCAAAACAATATCCCGCACTTGTGTGCTCCGACCAAGATTGCAAGTAGCAAAGATAGTTTGGATTGAAGAGAGATCTAACTATTGATGAATTAAAGTACCAAGCCACTGTCAAAGAGCTCGAGAAAAGGAGTAATTTAAAAAGAGATGAGTAGACGTTTCATCGGCTTCACCATAGAGGCTGTACATAGAGACCGTAATATAACCCCTAGCTCGCAACTGATCATCCGTAGGCATTCAATTATGCCAAAGCCACTAGGCAATAAATGATTTGGATGGAGGGATGCCCGCATTCCAGAACAAATTGCCACCTGAAAAAGATGAATGCAAAGGTAGAAGAAAATTAATCGCATCATTTAGCGATAGCTGACCTGTATCCATATGTTGCCAAACTAAATGATCAAGAGACTCAAATTGCAGGACAACCATCTGACTAATCTTTTGAGCAAGAGCATGAAATTAGCTAAAAAGGAAGGAATCGTCCACCAGTGGTGCTGGATAAAATCCGCAACATCCAAACATAGCCGAGGCCGAACTTGGTCCGAAATATGCAAAATATCCACTACAGTCTCATCTAGCCACTTATCACGCCAGAAGTTAATATTTTTACCATCCCCAATTTGTCAATAAGAGTTTTGCAAAATAGTGTTAATATGAGGCTTAATCCCTGGACAAATAGAGGATTTCACATAACTAACAATAGGAGTGCCCCTACGCATGATTCTGGCCCTAAAAAATAAAGCCCACTGAGCACTCGAAGAGACATCTCCCAACTAAGCTTAAGCAAGGCAGCCTCATTCAATGAACGCAAGGATTTAATGCCGAGACCCCCATCCTTAATAGGCAACCAAATCTTGAACGTGAACACAAGAAAGGGGTTAAATTGTGTTGAAAACATTTTGCAAACTTTAATTTAAAACCACTTTGCTTTGAAAAACAGTTGTTACCGGAAGCTGGGGTTGAACTAGACGCTGAAACAAAGGTTATGAAAACTTGTTTTTCTTCGCAAGACAAAGATAAATATAAAGCAGTGAGAAAAGAGACACAAAGATTTATACTAGTTCACCACCAAACTGGTAGCTACGTCTAGTCCCTTCGTTCATGAAGGATTTTCACTATAATCAACCTGATTACAAATTCCTTAAGAGTATTCTACTGTCACAAACTTGACAATACTCTTAACTTCTCAAAATGACTCAGTACGTTCGAGCCTTTGAGGAAACAAGCTTGTAACTAGGCAATACAGATTTCACAAAGAAGTTTTGAATACAATTAAATAACTCTCGACAAGAGAGGATGAAAAGATTAAGCTCAAAACAATAGCTTTCTAAAAGAAAGAATATAAAACTCTGAAGTTCAGTTCTGGTTCTCAGAAATTTGGTACAGAAACTTGGTTGCTATAGAGTAATAGCTTTCACATTATGTAGTTTCTAGCCCTTCTTAAATGGAGAGCTAGAGGTATTTATAGATGCCCTTGAGAGTAATACCGTTGTAGGAATGCACAGCTCCAAATCATTGAGTGAGGTAATTTGAAAATACATGTCCTTGTCTTCCTTTTCAGAGAATTTCAAAATAGTACACTTTACTGTTTTGTACTATCTACTTTTTCAATCATTTGCACTGTACGAATTTTATCTTATCCCAAAGGTGTCACTTTTGATTCCTCGTACATCAAATTGAGCGCACAAAATCAAATTCGAATTTTGTTCCCGAAAAGCTGAGGCAAAGAGCAAAGAGCATAAATGTGACCATCACGTGCTTCATTAATAAATCGGACACTCACTCAGAATCCATAGGATGCTCGCTTGCAAATGTGTATTCCACGTGTCTTAAGAAAAGCAAAACTGGACGCTCACTATAAGTGTAAATACAAGATGCTAGAGTGAGCCGGATGCAGACACATAAGAGTATTCAACTTCTTGTGATTTTTTTCTTCTTGCTTGAGTGAGTTATAAAATAGGAATGATTTTAATACCTACACACTTCAAGACGTATCATAAGTTAAATTATTCTCTCCTAGATACTTTGGTATCATCAAAATTAATGAGGGTCTAAACTTCTCAATCGTTTAGGTTTCATACATGTATCAGAGCATATTCATATATAGGTGTTAAAGAGCGGATGCTGAGATCATAGGACCAATTATCAGATGCTGAGCAACATACACTAAGTATCAGAACTATAAATCATACTAAGTGTACATATACATGATAAATAATGCTATGCAACGCATGATACTTGTTTCTGAGACGCGTTCATCACACCTTTACTTTTACTCTCCCTTTTGTCATCAGACAAAAAGAGCGTAAAATGCATCATAGTCAAAACAGAATAATAAAGAAAGAAATTTTGAAGTTAAAAAGCAATTGATTTATATAAAGATAGAAAGATAAGTGTATCAGATTCAAAAGTACAAAGGATTAAAAACAAAAAGAAGGAGGAAAGTTCTAAGGTGGAGGAGGCAGGAATTTGTTAAAGCGTTCCATTAGGATGTTAACAGTATTCTCCAGCCTTGCCACTGATTGAGTTGTAGCCATGAAGGTCTCAAATTGAGCTCTTGAAATGATGACAGGTTCATCATTATCAGGAGGAGGGGCAGGCTCTGGATTCCATTCAGCATGATTTGCTTGTTGAATGTGCTCTTCAGGTCTGTACCAAGTGATAGCCCTTTGCCATCTCCTAGTAGACTACCTAATATATTCCATGAGAACCCTTTGTGACAGCTTCGATCTTCTTTCCTTTTTCTCTTTAGCCTTCAAGAAGAATTCATCATTTGGTATACACCATTTGATTAATCTTCCTAGCTTCTGCTTCTCAAATTCTAAATCCTTAAGTCTTCTGTATTCCAGCTCTTCAAGTTCGATCAAGCTCAGAAATACAATTTCTCTATTCTTGAACAGAGCATCAACAAATTCATCAAATTTAAGAAGTTCAGCTTCTGATACAATCTATGCAATCTGTTTCAAGTCAGCTTCTGCTTCTGCCAAGCAAGTGCTGAGGACCTCATTTTCAAACTTGTATCTTTTTCTCAGATCTTCTTTGTCTTCCCAAGCTTGAACAATTGGCTTCAAACCATCTAGATAAGCCTTGTCTTTCCAATTCAATGCCATTTATTTCCAATTAAAAGCAGCTTGAAGTTCTTCATTGATTGCTTCTCATTGTAGTTTTAGTTTCAAAGCATTGGGAGGCCTAATGACAAAACTCTATAGCATATCATCATAGTGCAGAATTGCAAGATTTGTGTCTCATACCCTCTTGATGGAACCAACAATTTCAATTGTGGCCTTTTCTGCATCACAACATCCAGAAGAACCAGTGAAACGAGAATCTATCTTTATCTTGTTACGATAGACTTCCATTGCATGGTTCTTTGACCTTTCTTCAACATCTGCCAGAATGAAGTATTTTGTATTGTACCTTCTAGGGGCTTCTTAAAATTCTTCCAGGGTCATAATCTTGGGGAGCCTCTGAGGAACTTTGGTTTTCCTCTTCTCCGGAATCAACCATAGCAACCACCTTTGCCTATTTGGAACAATCTTTACAGAGGCTAGAGAGGGATCTTTGTTTAGTAGAACCATCTCATGCCTTTTCATCTCCAGGCAGTGGTTCATGAAGGCTTTTTCTTCATCAGTTATCCACTTTCCGGATTTTTCCAAAGTGAAAGGTTCATTTTGAGGCAGAGTGAGAGGGAGGTCAAAAGATAATGGAATAACTCCACGGTTTGTTAATCTTCCTCCAAAGGTCATCTCCAAAATGTCATTGTAGCTGAAGGGAGGAATATCCAACCTTGCTACTCAAGAGGTGGAGGTCTTCAGATGCCATAGTGATGGATGATCATAGATATAGTGGTATTCCTCTTCTCTAATAGGCACTAGCTTTTCAGGATTCAGCATAGTTCTCGAAGCACCAAAATATATGGTATCTAATGTGGAGGTGGTTGATGATGAAATGGATGAAGGAGTGGATGATGAAGTGAGAATGAGAGTGGGAGTGGCAATGATCTTGATTTTGTAGGTTCTAGGTTTGGTGGGAGTGACTTTGAATAATTGATTGAAGGGGTGAGAGTGAGATGTGGCTATATGAGAGGTGAGTGAAATGTTTGAGGATGCAGAGAATTGAGGATTGGGTAAGGTTAGGATTTTAGATGAAGTTAAGGCTTGTGTAGGTTTGGGTGATTTATTTGCCAAGTACCAGGAAATAGTTCCTGATGAAGTAACAAATGGTTTGATGGATTTGTTTTGGTATATGGAGGGAAGTGAAGGTTGTGGAGTGGTGGAGGTAATGGACTTTGATTTGGAAACAGTAAAAGTACCAGACAGAGGGTGTGGTTTCTTTGTGGTTATTTGTGTTTGTGGTTTAATGGGTGGAGGTTGTGGTGAGGAAACAGATAATAGAGGTGCAGTTATAGGGTCATCAGTACCAAATGCAACAACAGAATCATCGGTAATAAAATCAAGTACCTTAGGAACAGGCTTCTCAGATAGCCTAATCAATCTCCTTCTCTTGGTTTGTGGGACCAAGGCAATAGGAGAAGGAGCAGGAGCAAAGGTTTGCCTCTTAGGACCAGAAGCTGGGATAGGCTTGTCAGCTTCTGCCTTTCTCTTCTTTTCCAGAATGCTCCTAATGGGGACCTTGTCCTCATCATCTTCTGGTTCGACACTTCTTCCTTGTGCAGGAGGCACCTTCTATTTCTTACTCCTTGTCTCCTTGACTTGAGACTCAGAAGGTCTCTTCTCACCAGAAACAAAGCTTTTTGAGCTTCTGGTGGGTTGCTTCTGAAGTTCACCAATAGTAACATTAGCTACTTCTTCTTGCTCTTGTTTAACCTTCTTGATCAGTTCAACATTGACCAAGTTCATTCTGATCAAGTTATTTCTCCCAAAGACATCAGGGAGTGTCTTAGCACCTTTTCCAAAGTATTTGTCTTTTTCTTCTCCTTTCAAAGCAGTAAGCTTTTCTGTAACCCATTGCATCCTGGTAAATTCTGAGAAGAGAACAGCATAGGGAATGGTTTTGTAGACCTTTTTATTTTCACCGACTCCAACCCTTGAATTTGCAATCGCCTACTTCAAAGTGGTCATGATCAATCTAGGCAGATTGAACTTATTCCTTACTCTGTAGTGACTCATTATGAACTTCTGCTCACGGTTCACATTGTCACTTGATCCAGCCTTCAGAACCACACAATTGGTGATCATTTTGTGAAGTACTCTGTAGTGAGCCTTCAAATCCTTTGCTACCAAAAGTTGGTTTGACGCCTTCAGATGATGATAGTTCTCGAACAGTGCTTCATCCACAGCATCCATTCCACCAAAAGTTGTTTCCCAACCATCAGAAATACTTGCCCCTTCATCAGAGCAACCAACAATTTCAGCAACATGCTTAGGAGTTACTTGTACCTCAAATCCTTTGACATATGCCTTGATGAGACTTCCAGCGTGATGTCTAGCAGTACCCCATAGTTCTCTAACAACATTGAGGTGGACTTTTGTAGGTTCCCTTTTGAAGTAATTAAACCAGCCCATAATCTTCAATCCGTCAGGAAAATCAAACCCAAATTGTTTCAAATACCTAAAATCAACTCGGTTCTCTATTAGGACCTTTCCATCGGTCATAGTGTTGAACATAGTAGTAGTTTCAAATACACTTGACATAGTGACCGTGTTGAGGAGCTTGAGAAGGGGGAGGTTTAAGGTTTTCAGAGAGAAGGAATAGAGAGAGCAGTTTTGCAGAAAAACAGAGGGAATTAATAGCACGAAGGAGTGGAGGGAGTGGAAAAAGTAGTGGAGTAATGGGAAAGTTTTGAAAGAATAGTATAGTTACTTTTGTAAAACCGCTTCGCATTTCTCATAGTAAAAATAAATCAAAAAGAAAATAAAAAGTAAAGATTCCTTTTGTATTAAATACAGTTGCCAAAATAAAAGTAAATCAATAAAAATATTTTATTGAAAAAGTAACTTAATCATGACTCAGTAGGTAAGATAAGACGCTTCAGTACCGCACGCGTGTGACACGTGTGTACCCGGATGCAAGCAATATGCTCACCAGATGATGAGTAAAACAATGTGAATGACATATAAGATGCTTACATGTTTAAATGATGATGTCATACCGGATGTAGAATAATACAATGCATAAGACGCTGAGATTAATAATTCTTTTATAAGATAAAAATTTAAATTTCTTCTTATAAAATTGAATCTATCTTCAGCAAGGGGTTTTGTGAAAATGTCAGCCCACTGATGATCAGTGGCAACAAATTTAATTTCAAGTACACCCTTTTGAACATAGTCTCTTATGAAATGATGTTTAATCTCAATGTGCTTTGCTCTAGAATGAAATATTAGATTTTTAGTAAGACAAATTGCAGATGTATTATCACAAAAGATATGAATATTACTCTCTTTAATCAAATAGTCTTCAAGTTGATATTTCATCCACAGAAGTTGAGAACTGCAACTTGCTGCTGAGAAGTATTCAGCATCTGCTGTTGAGAGTGCAATGGTGCTTTGCCTTTTGCTTGACCAAAACACAAGATTTGCTCCAAGAAATTGGCAGCCTCCACTTGTGCTCTTTCTTTCAATGCGGTCTCCAACAAAATCAGCATCACAGAAACCTACCTACTAACTTGTAATCTTTTAATTTCTTATAAAGCAAACCAAGATTAGTAGTTCCTTGTAAACATCTAAAAATTCTTTTAACAGCACTCAAGTGTGATTCTCTGGGATCAGATTGAAACCTAGCACACAGGCAGACGCTGAACATAATGTCAGGTCTTGAAGCAGTAAGATAAAGTAGAAATCTAATCATACCTCTGTACATCTTCTGATCTACCTTCTTACCAGTTTCATCTTTACTTAAAATACAAGTGGGATGCATAGGAGTGCACATTGGCTTGCAATCCACCATCTTGAATTTCTTGAGCAATTCCTTGATGTATTTGCTTTGATGTATGTAAATACCATCATTGCATTGCTTGATTTGAATTCCAAGAAAAAATTTCAATTCTCCTATCATGCTCATTTCAAATTCAGCCTGCATTAACTTAGAAAATTCTTTGCAAAGGCTTTTATTAGTAGCACCAAAAATAATATCATCAACATAAATCTGAATAAGTATAAAATGCTTATTTGATGTTTTTCTAAACAGAGTAGTGTCTACTTAACCTCTGGTAAAATCATTTTCCATTAAAAAGGAACTTGGTCTATCATACCAAGCTCTAGGAATAGTGTCTTTTTAAGCTTAAAGACATGTTCAGGAAAGTCAATATCTTCAAATCCAGGAGGTTGTTTCACATAGACTTCTTCAGTTATGAAACCATTCAAGAAAGCATTTTTCACATCCATTTGATAAAGAATTATCTCATGGTGTGCAGCAAATGAAAGTAAAATACGAATTGCTTCTAACCTTACAACATGTGCAAAGGTTTCACTAAAATTTATACCTTCTTCTTGTGAGTAATCTTGAGCAACTAATCTTGCTTTGTTTCTCACTACCTTACCATGTTCATCAAGCTTACTTCTAAATACCTATTTAGTACCAATAGCTTGTTTATCTTCTGGTAAGTTGACTAACTTCCGAACATCATTTCTTTGAAACTGATTCAACTCTTCTTGCATAGCTAGAATCCAACCTTCATCTTCCAATGCTTGATCAATCGTGTTTGATCAATCGTTTTAGGTTCCACTTCAGAGAGTAGTGCAAGATCTGCATGCTCCTTGAAAGAGGATCTTGTTCTCATTTTATCTCCAGGTTCTCCTATGATTTGATCTTTAGGTGATGAGTTTTGAATTTCCAACTCTTTTTGGCTTCAGCTTCTAATTGAGTTGATTCCTGTGTCTGGTTGTCACCACCAGATGTTGAGATTGCAGGTTCATTGCTTGTTGTTCCACCAATGTCTAAATCTGAAAACAACTCATCTAGCTCTGACATTTCAGTGTCAGGCTTCTTGTCATCAAACTTGACATGAATAGATTCTTCCACTATCATAGTCTCTTTATTGTATACTTTAAAAGCTTTAGATCTTTCAGAGTATCCCAAAAAGATACCTTTGTCAGCTTTGGAATCAAACTTACCAAGTTAATCCTTAGTATTCAAAATATAACATATACAACCAAAGGGATGAAAGTAAGAGATGTTGGGTTTTCTACCCTTCCACAGTTCATATGGAGTCTTCTTCAAAATAGGTCTTATATAGACTCTGTTTTGAATATAACAAGCTGTGTTTACCGCTTCTGCCCAAAAATGTTTTGCAATATTAGCTTCATTGATCATGGTCCTAGCCATTTCTTGTAGAGACCTATTTTTCCTTTCTACAACACCATTTTGTTGTGGTGTTCTAGGAGAGGAGAAATTGTGAAAAATGTCATTTTCTTCACAAAATTTTTGAAAGCTTTCATTTTCAAATTCTCCTCCATGATCACTTCTAATAGAAGAAATACAAATTCCTTTTTCATTTTGAACCGATTTGCAGAAAACAGTGAACACCTTGAATGACTCATCCTTGGGGGCAAGGAATCTAACCTATGTCCATCTAGTAAAATCATCAACAATGACTAAACCATATTTCTTTCCAGTCAAAGAGGTTGTCCTAGTCGGACCAAAAAGATCAAGATGTAAAAGCTCAAGCGGTCTAGAGGTTAAAACAACATTTTTAGAATGAAAAGAAGTTTTAACTTGTTTTTCTCTTTCACATGCTTCACAGAGAACATCAGATTGGTATCTAAGATTTAGTAAGCCCCTTGACAAGATTAAGCTTGTTCAATTTTGAGATCAATCACAAACTGGCATGACCCAATCTTTTATGCCAAGCCCATTGCTCATCTTCAACAGATATGAGACACTTAACATCTTGTTTTGCAAGTTCAGAAAGATCAATTTTATAAATGTTTTGTTTCCTCTTTGCAGTAAAGAATATAAAGTCATCTTTCTTGCTTTTTACTAAACAGCCTGTTTCAGCCCAGATTCTGAAATCATCACAAGAAGCCTGAAAGGGTAAGGTAGAGCCCTTCATTTCATGAGCGCCAACAATGGCATTAAAATCACCAATCAAACACCAAGGGCCTGGATGACTAGCTTGAAAAGAAGAAAGATCTGACCTTAGAGACCTACTAGTCAAGTAGGAACTACTGGCATAAATAGCAGATACATAAAAGGTTTACCCTCCACTACAATAGAGAAAGTAATATGCTGCAAAGTGATAGCTAAGACCACCGGGTTGAAATCATATCTACAACAACCCCACAAGTTAGGGAGCAAGCCACCCTTATTATTAATAGAAAAAGGCTTGAGGCGAAGTTTCCTCCAAAAAGAAGCATGAATCTGCTGCAAGGCAACCCAAGGCTCGGCTATAAAGAGAAAATATGGACTATGCATCAAGCAATGCTCTTTTTTAAGACTACCATTGAATCAAGGTTCCTAATTCCTCTAATATTCCAATAGAGGGTCTTCATTGATGAATTTCGTGAGAGCCAGCCCGCTAGCGGGTATAGTAAGAATCTCCACAAGCCTTAGAGGCCTTGCTATTTTTGCGCATTTTTTGTTTTTTGATTTAGGCAGTGCTAGAGTGAAACATCACCACCAGCTGCCATGTGACTGTTAATGTTAGCCTCTACCAAGCTGAATTGACTAGCCAAAGGAGTGTCAACCTCTATTTCCTCATTAATTTCCTCATTAGATGCATCACATCAAAGCTTTCCCAAGATTCTAATATCTTTAGTCACATTAATGGCAACAGAACGATTTGGTGACATCAGAGAAGCCTCACACTTGTTATGAGCATCAACAAAATTATTAAGATTACCACGTGTAGCAACAGCACCCAAGGGAATAACATCCTTAGAAAATCTAGCCATTTCAGGGGGAGACACATTAACATCCAGAGATGTATCAGCAACATAATCACAAGAAGGAACATGCCTACTAGCAGAACTAGCATCATTTGCAACATTAGCGATGAAAGCAATATTCGCAGCAGGATCCAAAGAGGAACTAGCAAGCACCATAGTGTTATCCACACAATTTTCGTTAGAATTGGGAGTAGTAGCCTCTGCATGGATATGCACAGCTGGAGGCTCCACCTCATCATTGAAATCATTATGTCCCAAGAGAGGAGATGCACCATTATGATTATTGGGAGATCCACTAGCCACAAACCCATGACCTGTATTCTCAGCAATGTTATTTGGAACAATGGGTCCTTTAGAGCATCCCACTCCATCCACATTATTCAGAGTTTCAGCAGCTGCATCAACTATAGTAGCATAGTTTTTAGTTTCCAAAGCGTCATGCCCTACTCTCGATTTAGGGACATAAACCTAAGCTTTCCCAATATGATCAATTTTTGGCTTGCCTTTATGTCCTTGATTACCTGCAAAAGAAATATCCTTTGACCTGTTCACAAATCTACAAGCTGCTAAAGTGTGGCCTATATTATGACAATGAGAGCAAAAGGAGGGCAATTTTTCATATTCAATGCCAACAAAAAAAAACATATGCCTCACGTTCTACCAAAATTTGATTATGAAAAGTCCATTAAGGTCGACACCCACCAGAACACATGCAAAGTGACCAAAATTTTTCTTGCTAGTTGCTTCATCCAATGCAATGGGAGTACCAACACCACTTGCAATAGAGAAAATAATTTTGGCCTTCTAATATTCTTGAGGTAAACCTAAAATGTGTGTGTGAGTTTGCCTTTGGATATGTGGATTGAAATCCAATAGAGAACACACTACGCAAACCCTCTGTTGAAGTAAATGAGAATTCATAAAACCCTTTCCCTAGAGAAATCATACTCCATTTGTTGATAGCTTTCCAACAGAGGAGAAGTTTGTTACGTAATTCAACAACTTTAACTGGAGCATCGCCCTTAGCCAAGATTAACCTGCCATGCAAATGGTTCTTGCAGCCATCCAAGCTAGCCTGGTACTCATCTTTTGGGAATCGGATAGCAAGGACCTCCCCTTTCAAACAAGGCTTAGGAAGTTGACTTACGGGAATGTCACACACATTAGTTAACGCCTGAGCAAATGACTTGAGAAGAAGAGATAGAACGAGGAGGAGGGCTCATGGAGGACGGAGACAGTGGAGCAAGGAAGCCCCAGGGGCAGATCGTCGTTCCGGTGACGGCCATAAAAAGGTGCATGCAGAAACCCTAGGGCACGTAGGAAACCCTAGCAGACGTCATGAAAAATATATACCATTTGTGCTTTTTCTCACTGGAGTAAACATTTCTGTTTAGATTTCATAATTGTGAATTTGTGATCGACAAACCCTAATACTCTCTCCATCACCAATCTAGTTTTGGATTGATCAAATTCCTCTTTGTTCACGATCGTGGATTGAACCTCACGACATACAAATCACATTGACCATTATCGCTATATCAAACCACTCTTCTGCTCTTCGACCTTGCACTCTTTCAAGGTAAGAACATAACCATTTTTCTCTTAGCAGGAAAAATAATTAAAGAAGAAATTTTGAATCCTTCTTGCTTGTGTTTCTATTTGTTCTTATGCTTTGTAACAGATGCTGCAAATGTCGAGGCAAGTGGCTAGCTCAAAGATCTATGTTTTCATTAATTGTTTAGACTTTCCTTATTTAGAATTCTGATCTCGATGTTAAGTTATTGAATATTTTTGAAAATTGGGGTTTGTAAGCTCTGAAACAATGTGACACGGGCTTTTGGGTTTTATTTTGTTTTGTTCTATTTTAATTTTTCGCACAAGTATGTAAACAATTTGAAAGAAATTATTTCCATTTTTATTTGAGATAACGACTTTGCAGTGAAATGTGGTACTCTTAACTCATGTGAGAAAGTTTTTGGAAAATCACTATTTTTCCCCTTTTTTATTTCGAAATGAACTTGTTTTATTGTTATTCTTTATAATAACTACGAAATGGGGTTAAGGGTGTCATAACCACTTCTCCGCTGATGGCCCTTGGCGCCATCTCTCGCTTTCCCCTCTCTCTGTTCCATCACTGTCCTTCATATCCCTGCTTCCCCCATCTCCATGTCATTATCTTCCCCCTTTCTTATTCTCTCACCTCCATGTGTTCCCTTTCCTGCCACCTTTGTGTCACGAGAAGCACCGCCATGTTGAACACAAGAAGCAACACTGCGATTTAAGGGGATATATTGGATTAAGATTTTAAAAGATTTTAAAATACTTTTTTGTGATGAAAAAGTCTTGAGCTATTCAATCAAGATTTTTAAGTAATCTAAAAAAGTCTTGTGGTATTCAATTAGGACAATTAGGATTTTTTAAACAGGGTGTCCAAATCTAGTGGTATTCAAAATCCTTCTAATACCGATGGGTTGTTTTCTAAAATGGATTTTATTAGACTTTTTAGTGATATTTTAGTAGTAAAAAGTCATGTTCTATCACATGAGATTTCTCAAGATTCTCAATCTTTATTTCTTTTCACCTCTTTCCCCCCACCTGTCCTTCCCTCTCTCCCATCCCTTCTCTCGTAAATCATAAAATGTTGTTACGTTGTTATTTCTCAATTCTTATTTCTCTTCACCTTATACCTTTATGTCTTTTTCTCCTTTTTCCCCTCTATCCCCCTGTGGTATTAATATTTTGTTATTTTTAATTGATCCATTTACACTATACTCTTCTCGATCTTACTCATGTCCTTCAATTTTCTGAAACCAGAACCAAAAAATAATAAGCCATGGTTAATGTATATGATTGTGCACAAAAAAAATTGGTCCTTGCATGTTAAGTTCTTCCTTCAGAATCTTTACTTTCAGTGATGCTTGAACGTTATGTACATAAGTCATAATCAAATGACTTATCATCTTTTCTTACTATAAAATTTTAGTCCAAATCGATTATAATGTTATTGGTGTTGGGGTGTAGCCTGCAGCCAAAAGTGTTTGACCATAAACCTTTTCATCAAATGTTACAGTGTAAGAACACAACCTGATTTGATTTCTGGGTTAGGAAATTCTGATTCTGTAGAGCTACCAAGTAGAGATGAGGATTTCTCAAGTGGGGAATTAGATTCAACTGTACTGTTGATGTGGCTACTACATTTGGCGGTAATACAGGGTGTGATGGGTCTATAAAACATAACAGAATATTAACACTATTAACACATATTTTTTTTAAGAGAACACAGAAAAATCTTAAGCAATAAGAAAATTAGAGATATTGAAGAAAAAAATTGTCGTTACAATTTTTCTTGCTAATTTATTTCTTTGAAATCTTATAAATTCATAAAGTTCTTTCAAATCTTACATTCCTACATAGTCTTTTAAAACTCACAATATTTTTTTATGCCAAAATAGTCTTTTAAAATCTTAATCCAATACACCCTCCTCAGCAGGGACGGATCCTCTCATGACAATGAGGTAGCTATGGCTACCCCAAAAATAAAAATAAACTGAAGACTATATATATATACATATATTGTCACATATATTTCAATTGTTAGAAGTAGTGTAGTGGTAACACTGGTTTTTGCAAATTTTAGGACCTAAGATTGAATCCTATATTAGCATTTTTTATCTTTTTGCATGTCTATTTTAGATTTTATGTGCAAAAATTTTTATCACAAAATAAGACCAGTAAAGATTCAAATATCATGGTTAAATATTAATATATTTCTTAATAATTTGACCCCTCTCACAAAATTATTTCAGTGTTGCGATTTGGAGTAGCATGTAAATGAAACTTCAAAGCAAATGTGTAAATTTTAAATTATAACCTTATAAAATTTATATATTACAAAAATGACACCATTTTTTTTCTCTTTAGTGCAAATCATTTTACCGGTCTATTCATGAACCATAATGATGCTTCTTCACTTGGAAGTCACCGATCCAAAGAAATAGATTCTCTACCTTTGAAGTGCTAAAGATATAATAACTTTAGGTAAAATAAGGGTGAGAATGGTAATTTAGAATGAAAAGAGAATAATTTGAGAGAAAACAAAGAAAAAGAGAGATAAGGAGAAAGGTATACAAAATTAGGAAATTGAAAGTTGGATAATCCATTCCCCGATGCCCGATCCTTGGTATTGCTAAAATCCAAATAAGCAAAATTGAAGAAAATAAAATAATATAAAATATCTGCTGCCACATGTATCTCAGATTCCCAGGTTTTGGATAAAATCAAAAAACGTAAACCTTGTAGAGTGAGAAAGAGAAAGACAACAAACAACACACCACCATCTACCCACAAGAAAAAAGAAAAAGGAAAAGGAAAAAGGGGTTCACTTCACATTCACGAGCCTTTGATCACCGCCTTTCTGCACCTGCAACTTCAACTTATAACTCCAACCACTGCAAGTGCCAATTTGGATTTTGGTGGGTGAAACTTTTTCACGTGCTCAAACCATAACCATAACTTGGTGTTGGTGTCTTTCTTCACCAATCATCTGAACCCCGGTGGTTCACACCGACCCACGTTTTCTTTTTCGAAGATCTGATCTGGGTTTTGGATATCTCAATGTGAGAGTTAAGCTCTGTTGTGTTGGCATGCTGAATACTTGAAAAAGGTGAGATTTTTTTTCAACAACAAAGAAAAAATGGATCGTCCACCGAACAGTGTTGGTCCAGGAATGGATATGCCGATCATGCATGAGAGTGAGAGGTATGAGCTAGTACGTGATATTGGGTCTGGGAATTTTGGGGTGGCTAGGCTCATGAGGGATAAGCACACTGGGGAGCTTGTTGCTGTCAAGTATATTGAGAGAGGTGATAAGGTTTGAGCCTAATTTGTCTCTGCTTTTTTTTTGTCTTTTTTTTTTTTCTTTTTCCTGTTTTGTTGGTGCTGCCAAGGTTTTGGTTTGTGTGTATGTGGGTGGAAATTTGGCAACTTAGTTATTGGATTTTACTTTTCATGTCAAAGATTAAATATTTCTTTTAAATTTTTTTTTTTTAAAGTGTTGGGTGATTGGTTTCTTTGTGATTGCCTTTGATGGAATTGAAGCTTTTGATGATGGGTGTATTACTTTTGAGTTGGATAGTGCAAAAGAGGTTTTAGTAGTTGATGGAGGTATACATGTTGGTTTAAGCATTTAAAAAACTGGATGTATTATGTTATTCTTGTATATTTGAATGTGAATCGAGTTTTCGTTTTCCTCTTCCAATAAATTGAGCTCAATGGTAGGTTTTGCGTTTCCTCTTCTACCATTATGTCAATCTTAAACATTAATGAACCCCCTCTTATTTGATGCTCCTTTGTTCCTCTTATGTGAATTAGTGTACATGATAAGAAATCTTATAACTCTTTACATGCGTACCTGTGTGGGGCAAATTGAATTTTGAAAGGAATTAGATGCATACGATTTTCTCTGCTTGATATTGAACTTAACCATACTTACCTTTTTAACAGATAGATGAAAATGTACAAAGGGAAATTATAAACCACAGATCACTGAGGCATCCCAATATTGTCAGGTTCAAGGAGGTTTGTCATCCATTGTCTTATCCTCTTTCTTCTGACCTTAGATATATTTTAATAAGTTTTCATACTCTGCGGATATAGGTCATACTGACCCCTACACATTTAGCTATTGTGATGGAATATGCTTCTGGAGGAGAGCTATTTGAGCGAATATGCAATAAAGGACGGTTCAGTGAGGATGAGGTTCTTATCTGTTGCATTCATGGATTTTTTATGCAGTACTGCAGTTGTAGTTACCACTGATGAACATTATGTTGTGCTGCAGGCACGCTTCTTCTTCCAACAGCTTATATCAGGGGTTAGCTACTGTCATGCAATGGTACATAAGTTCACACCACATGTAGTCTTTACTATTTCATTAGTGCATTTACTTCCCAAAAGATATAGTGAAATGTCTGACTTGAATATCTCTATTTGTCTTCTTTAATAAAGGAAGTATGCCATCGTGACTTGAAGTTGGAGAACACATTGCTGGATGGTAGTCCGGCTCCTCGTTTGAAGATTTGTGATTTTGGGTATTCAAAGGTATACTTCTTCTCATACTGCATTTATCAGTTGATACCTTCAGGTTTATAGTACCTGCATTCCGAATTGCTGCAATTGCCTTTGAACTGGGCACAGCTTTTAAAGTTCATTGAAAATTTTTTGTCTGTCCTTTACCAATGGCGGATGAATTCTTGATATCTATGATGCAATCTTGACTGTCTTACTTCTGCAGTCTTCAGTGCTGCATTCACAACCAAAATCTACAGTCGGTACCCCTGCATATATCGCTCCTGAAGTTTTGCTTAAGAAGGAATATGATGGCAAGGTATTTGTATCTTCCATCCCCAGAAGAAAAATCATCTAACTAGTGAAATTCTGAGAATTTCCTATTGAGATGCTCATTAATTAGCTCCTGTGTTTTTACATATTTTGTTTTTGTTTGTAGCTTATCAGATGTTTGTTATTTTCCTTTTGACTTTCAGTTCATTGACATTTGTTACCACAACAACCATTAAGTTGGTTCCTTGCACTGTAGAATCTACTGACATTTTGTCATGAAAGTCACACTTCACACCATCAACTCAAAGTTCTAGTTTAAATAATACTTTGTACTGATGTTGTCACCCAACTATTACTCAGATTGCGGATGTGTGGTCCTGTGGGGTGACCTTATATGTCATGTTGGTGGGCGCATATCCTTTTGAGGATCCAGAGGAGCCTAAAAATTTCCGGAAGACAATTCATGTAACCTTTTGCAACTTTTTGTTAGGTCGATGCAGCAATAACATTGAATCACTTTTTTTTTTTTCCTGAACTGCTGGATTTTGCTTGCAGAGGATTTTGAAAGTCCAGTACTCAATTCCTGATTATGTTCAGATATCTCCCGAGTGCCGTCATCTTATCTCAAGGATCTTTGTTGCAGACCCTGCACAGGTCAGTTTATTTGTGTCTTAATCTTTTGGTTTAATTACTCTATTGGTACCTGAACTATTTGGGAATTTTTAAATAGGCCCATGAACTAAAATAGTTTGCAATTGTGTCTGTGAACTTGTCAATAATTTGTAAGTTAGCCCCTGAATTTTAATCCGTCTCTGAACATTTAAATAATTTATAATTAAGTTCTTAAACTTTTAAATAATTTATAATTGGGTCTATGCTTATTGGCAATTTCAAGGACCTAGTTACAAATTATTTAAAAGTTTAGGAACTTAATTACAAATTATTTAAAAGTTCAGAAACCCAATTAAAATTTAGGGACCCAATTACAATATTTTTTAGTTCAGCAACCCAATTATAAAGTTTTTTAGTTCAAGGACCAACAGAGTAATGAAACCTAATCTTTTTTATCAGAAACTTGTGTGCTTTTTATGTAAGTCTATATATTTTCCTTGTGAAGAGTTGAAGTGAAATAGATTTTTAGTCAATGTACAATTCTGTTACAGTGCTCTTCTTTTGTTTATTTTTCCTTTCTCCTGAAACATGAGGGCATTACCTTTCAATTGGAAACTAATATTGTTTTGAAACAGAGAACAAGTATGCCTGAGATTAGAAACCATGAGTGGTTTTTGAAGAACCTTCCGGCTGATCTCATGGTTGAGAATACAACGAATGACCACCAGTTTGAGGAACCTGATCATCAACCAATGCAAAGCGTTGAAGAAATCATGCAGATAATTAGTGAGGCTACAATTCCTGCAGCTGGAAGTCAGACTCTCAACCAGTATCTTACCGGTAGCTTGGATATCGACAACGAAATGGACGATGAAATGGACGAGGACCTGGAGACAGATCCCGACATTGATATTGATAGCAGTGGTGAAATAGTTTATGCAATCTAAGTTGCTATAGAAGACAATGGAAGCTGGCTTCTGGTGTCAATTTAAGTGTTGTACCATGGGTTGTTTAGAGAGTTTTGGAATATGTGGAAGAGAAAGATTTCGCATCTACTAGGAAGGGTTCTGTGATGTAAATTTTCTTATATTGTGAGAGGATCCATCCTGCTTGTATTTTATGGTCTTTTTTTTTTTCCCTGATTACATGCTGCTTTGTATTTATAGATGTGTTGTTATATTATGAAGTGGTTGTCTTTCTTCTCACTTCTTGGATGTACTTGAAAATTTAGCGCTCTCCTCTAATCCCCAAAACCAAAATGGTTTTATCAAAATACTAATGAGCGCCCTTAGAGCAGTGGTTAAGAAATCAAGAGAGGTAAGTTTGTATAGGAAAATTATGTATTTATTATATTGAAAAGTATTTAACTTATATTCTTAAGACAAATTTTTCTTTTATTGATTCCTTAACCAGTGCTTTTAGGGCACTCGTTAGCAAGACTCATATTTTCACTTTTTAGCAATACTCCTTACCAAAATCAAATGAATTGGAGCCTCTTGTTTTTTGTATATACTATGTATTCGCGCGTGTAATTGTGTAGACTGATCCCTTTAGTCGGGTAGGATTACATGAGTGGCAAAACTTTTTGTCATAAGTTTTAATATTGCTGCATTTTTAGGGCTAAATTCGAGCCCAAGGCCACTAGTTAAGTTGAAAGAGACCTATGTCATCTCATTCTCATTCAAACGCTCTTGGGTGGACCATCTATTCTTTGATTTCATGCTATTTTAATTTCCAAAAATATCTAAAATGAAACTTAATCTAATGAGTGTGTTTTTTCAGCTAAATCCAAACTTATTACTGGTTTAACTTATTATGTTCACGGGCAGGCCGTGGATCACCTTGTTGCCTTAATAAATACCATAAGGTGTTTGCACCATTAATGATGTATAAGAGCAGGTTTTTCTATAGGGAACAAGTAAAAGGGGCATTCCCCTTCCCCCACAGATTTTCGGAAATTCGTGATATAATAATTTAAATTAAATCAATGATAAATATAACCTTATTTGTTTACTTTGGAGATATCTAAGCCTCTGTATCTAGTGGTTTCTATACTCATTGCTCAACAAATATATGTTTTAAAAAGGAGTACATTGCTTCAACCGTTGAGCAATGATAAGAAATTAATTAATAAAAAATATACACAAGTCTTGTAGTTGTTGGTTTGACACCTACAACTACGTACGGCTTGTATTAATATAATTGTTTTTCCAGCTGCAGGCAATAAATAATGCAGCATGCACTGGGTCGGATGGGACTGGATGTACACTTCTAGGTAGGATCTCTCATGACTCTTTCCTCAAATAGCCAGTTGGTCTCCAATCCTGACACCGACAAAGTAGGACATTGAAAGGGAAAATCAAACATGTCCAAAGATAAACAACCTGCGGATTTGGATTCCTTACGGTCGGAGATATCGTGTTTACCACGGTCGTGCATCTTGGGTTGTTCGATAAGATTGGATGGCTTATGGTTCACCTTGATAAATCTGATTCAAAAATATGTCATTGAAATGTGAGTCGTCTAATTGTGATTACAGTAAATACGAGATTTCCCATCTCCACAGAGAATTCGGATCCATAACTGGCGGTGATGCCAAATAGAGAAAGTCAGAAAACCTTAGATAATATATAGTGCATGATTAAAGGTGGCCCTTAATATGGACCCTATTTTAGGGGTCTAAAGGTACTCCATGTGTTAAAACTAGATATATCTGATTTTATTTTAATTTTTTTAAAATTTTATTTAGATAAACCATTAAAAATCTAGTGTTGAGGTATTTAAAATTTAACAAATTACCATTAAAAATTTGGTAAAATAAAAAGTTCCACCATTAGACCGAATCCACATTAGGGGCCACCATGATTGAATTATTTTATTCTTTTTATAAAACTTGCAAAAAATATGAGAGAAGACTTGACTACGTCTTTCTTTTGGAAAACAGTTAATAAATTAAACTAACTTAAACATGGAACTAATCAACTACTACTACTATTATTAGACATTCATGATGGGTGTATGTCCCTCTCCTTGTTACCTCACTTCTGGTTTAACTTTATTACAGGCGTATGAGTGGAGATCATGACGGGTTATTTTTTTATTTTGACACAATCGTGACAGGTTAATGTAATCAAAGATGATAAACCGACAACTGAAAGTTGTCAGACACCGTATCATTATACGGTTTTTTCCTTTTTTTTATTTTTTTCTCTTTTCTACACGTATCAAGAAGTTGACTTTCTCTCTGTGGAAAGAGGGTGTCGAATTACGATGTCGACAATTTGATTATCGATATAACATTGCTCTAATGTAATATAGAAGGTAATGAGCAAATATAAAGCTGTTAATAATTGTAAGTATATTTTATAATCAGTGAGTCTTTATCGGCATTTAACTCATGGTTAGATTGATAAATTGTCTATGCTTTTTTGTTTGTTGAAGAAGCTTATGTCACTTGGTGTTAAAAAAGGTATATATCAATTAGGGGTGAGCATAATCATTTTGACCGACCGGACCCGAAGAGACCGTGAGCAGCATTTCATGCGCCGATTGGTTTGTATCGGGTCATCAATTAAAGGGTTGAAAAAAGCAGGTCCATGCGGTCTTTATTGGTCGGATTCGGTTGATAAAATAAATTCCCGGCGGTGACTGAAACCGACTATGTATTCATAGTAGTATTGATTTGCGACACAATTATATAACCACACATAGCCCAAATAGACCAACAGGTGAGGAGCCCAATAGAATATAGCCCATAAACATAGAAAACCCTAGTAGTTCCAACTATTTGTTATTCCTTCGATCCTTCCCACTTCCCTTGACCTAGCAGCGCTGTTTCCTAGTTTACATCCTTTTCTCTCATGTTCTGCAAGTTTGCGACAGAACCAGCTAGGGTGAAATGGTGATGGCTAGCCGGTCTTGGGAGGCAGAACAGGCGAGGGTGCTTGGCGGTTCCAAAGCGGTAGTCGAGGTTCAGGGATCACTGTGGGTGGGGAAGACTAGCCTGCAAATAGGGAAGGCAAAGCGGGCCAACCCGCCCCAACCCGCCCCAACCCACTTTAGCCCGCCAAAAGCGGCGGCGGGTCAGTTCGCCATGGGTGGCGGGTTCAACACAGCCCACCTCGCCTAATGGCGGGTCTGGCCAATGGGCAGACCGCCCACCCAACAAAAAAAACATTTTGGCATTTTTATTGTTGGGTATAAAAATTCAATATGCAAAAATCGTTTTTTGCCTTTTGATGCAAGCTCAATACTCAACATATAATTCTCGGTCCTAATAAATTTTTTGTACCATTTTTTTTTAGAGTGATTTAATTTGTTGAGCTATAGAGCGAGGGAGAGAAACTCGTTTTCTGATAAAAATTGAGTGTGCAGAGGAACGTGTTACACTGTTACGTGGGTGTCGAGTTATATGGGCCTTTTTTTTTTCCAGTGGAGTTATATGGGCCTTGTAAATTGTAATAGATAAAAAAAAAACGGGCTGGCGGGCTGGCCCGCCCCGCCCCGCCTCTGGCCCGGTGGGTTGATGGTCCAAGCGGGGCGGGTTATGTGGGTTGGCGGGTTCAAAACCCCAACCCAACCCGCCCCATTTTGGCGGGTTGGCGGGCCGGCCCAACGGGCCAGGCCCACTTTGCCACCCCTACCTGCAAACGCCGGTGGTAAGAAAGATCTAACGATGGTGACGATACTACGATGGTCTCTCCTTCTCTCTCCTTCTCTCTCTCTCTCGGTCTGTACTCTACTTCTGTTGCGCGACGACGGTGTTCTGTTCGCGTTAATGAGAAATTCACTTTGGCTTTCTGACTATTTTTTGTGTATTGGGTCTCTTCCTCCTTGACCCGAATGAATCCAACCGACCAACCCGTGACCCACCCAACCCGTCTAAACCGAAGCCTAAAATGGGCAGAAATGGGTCAGATGATTGCACCATCAGTTTTGGTCGGATGAGCCATTTTGGGCCCCAACCGACTGAAACCGACCGGTAAGTAGCTCTAATCAATTATCACTAGCCACCTTCTCTAGAGTTAATGGACGTTTCGATAAAAAAAACTTAACTAAACGTACACTTATTCACAAACAAAGAAAAAATAAGGTAAAACCCTACCTAAGCTCTATATATTGTTTTTATAAATTATTTTTTGCATGTTTTGTACTGCGGTGGCAAAAATTGATTTTGAATAAATTAATTTTATAAAATTAATTTTAGTTAAAAGAGTTGAATGTAAAGTGATTTACATTCATGTATAAATGAATTGAACAATAAATTTGAAGCTAAAAATCACGTTTAGAAGCAAAAGCTCCAAATCTCAGTTTCAAGTTAGAATCTATTCTAGAAATAAAATCAATTATACTCGAGAACACTCAAACTTGTCAAAATCAACTTTATCTCTAGAATCACTTTTGTTTCTCACAAAAATGAATCCTAACATGCACTTTAAAGACCTTATGAAAATTAGTTGAAAACAATGAACGCATTATAAGCTATTTTTATAAACTCTTTCAAAACTTGTAAGTATTTTTGCCATAAAATAAACTCAAATAAGTTGCCTCATCCGCAGGTTCCCTTGATATTATTTAGTACAAGACAAATTATACGAATGCATAAAATAAAGGGGTGAAAAAACAAATCACGAGGAGAAAAAACGTAGAAGAGAATGAAAAAAAAAATTCCTTTGCAACTGCAAAAGTTATAAAAAAATAATAATAATAATAATAATAATAATTCCAATTAGAATTATATATATGTCTCTATTACCACATAAACCAAATCGATGCTTAGAAGCATCAATGGTCTACGCGCATAATGATCTTTACCAAAAGGGCAGTCTAAACAAGATTCTCTAATTTGTTCATATCGGTTCAAAATTGTGTACATGCTCCAATGTGAATACGTGACATTGATTAGAAAAGGAAAAAAAAAAAAAAAAGAACACTCGCCCCTTCTCCACCACATGTTTGAGAAGCAAGAAACTGATAAGATGAAAAACTTAATCTTATACAAAAAGATGAGTTACCATTGACATCTAGTTCTAGACTACAGTTGTGTAATTGCTTGTAATGCCTACCCCACCTGATTACCTGCATCATTCAACACCTATGTGAATTCTCTTCTCAACAAGCATAGCAGTCTACATCTCTTCTCAACAAAGTGAACTCTAATTTCAATGAAAATCTCAATGTATTGCTTAATTCTCCATTAAGGTCTTCACTGGTGAAAATATTTGTCTCCTGTATCAAAGGAAATACAAGTATTAATGATTGATTCATCAATAACAAAAAAATTACGTTGAATAAATAACTGAAGGCATCTTGTGCAAGATATTGACATGCACACCTATGATAAGTAGCAGAATTAATAGAAGAGAACCAAAATACAATGGTGCCTTCATTAATAAGCAACTAAAGTCAGCTTCAACAGGACCAATACGAGAGAACTTCATTATGTTGGTGTTATTACCTACTAGAAGTAATTATTCTTCTATTTTCTCGGTCAAATTTACTAGCCTAATTTACTACTATACAATCTACAATATTAATAATAGCATGTTCTGGGAAATCGATCCTAGTCATGAAAGATGATGATACCTATTGTGAAAGCTCATAAATAAAGCATATGAAACAACTGCAAGCTAAAATCAGAATGGGGAAAAAACAAAACGAAACAAAACAAAGCGAAACATAAAAACCCCAAAATCTAAATGACATTCTTTGAGTTACATCAGGGATGATCAACGACAAAATTAAAGCTCAGCTTGGCTCGAATTCGAAGTTAGATATCACCAATATCGATTACTAGAGGGGGTTTGATTATATAACTGAGCAGGGCATAGAACCAGTATTCAAGTTCAATACGCTTGGTTTGAGCTTGCTAATTTATAAATGATTAATTTTATATAAAGAGTAAACCCCCAATTGCTCATCCAATGATTTTTGGAATACTAATTTGTTCCTCAAAATATTAGCAACATGAAATTAGTCATCAAATGATGACTTTTGGTCATTGCATAGCATGTCCTATTAAATAGTAACTTATGGACTAATTGGATGTCAAAAAAAGTATCATTCAAGGACCGAATTGGGGTTTCTCTTTAACTATTAATTATAATAATTTTCACAATATAGTTTACTGTGTCAAAATTACCAAAAAAAAAAAAAAGGTTCAATTACTGTGTAGATGGCTATAGTTTCACTAAATTTTCAAATGGGTCTCTATAATTTAGAAGTTTATGATTGGGACCCTATAGGTCCAACATGTTTCAAATAAGTCCTCACCTTACTAACCATCACATCATGTAACCATAGAAACATTTGAAAACTCAAAAACTATGAAGACCTATTTGACTGACAGACAGCACAACTGAATAAGACCCTATAGTTTACTGGAGGAGACTAGGCTGACCTTGAATGTAGTAGGTATCAGTGTTATTAATCGCGGATCGCGGAAAATTGCGGCGAGCCCAAAATCCGCTATGTGAAATAGCGGATCGCGTAGCGGGCTAATAGCGGAAGTCAAATAGCGGATTAAAAAATAAAATTATATATAAAACAGTGAACTAATCAACTAAAAAATCCAACAAAACACTTGACATTTATATTTCTGCTGAGAGTGCAGAGTTGCAGAAGCAGTAATGAAGCAGTATGAAACAGTGCAGAGTAAAACTGAGTCCAATAACAAAAACCGAAACAGTAACATAAACTCAAATTCAAATTCAAATTGTCAACATAAACTGAAACAGTAACACTGAAAGTCTGAAATATAACCTCAACATAAACTCTAATTCTCAAAACACGGAAGAAAACAGAGCAAGACATAGAACAAAAAAAAAACCAGTGACTCTGTTCGAAAGCAAGAAAACAGAGTCACTCAGAAACATTGAAGAAGCAGTGCACCTGTTCGAAAGAAGCAGTGGCCAGTGAACTTGTTCGAAACAAAAAACCAGGGACTCTGTTTTGAAAGCAAGAAACAGAGTGCCACAGCCACTGCCGAAAGTAGTAGGAGAGGAAAGAATAAAAATAACAAAAAGAAAGAGAAGGGAGAGGAAAGAATAGAACGAAGGATTACTAAGAGAGAAGAGAAAGGAGACTCACTCACCTGATGGAATCGCAAGAGATGCAGTTGGTGCTGAGTTGCAGAACGTGCGATGCAGAATGCAGAGTTGCAGAGCGTCGCGGTCTTTGTGAAAGGAAGTAGGGTTTACATATAGCCTTATAGTAGTGGTTTAGTGGAGAGAATCAATCCTGGATTGTTGGGGAGTGGAACAATCAGATTTGATTTAATTTGATCCCTGATTTTTCTGTTTTTCTTTCCATGCACGATAACGATTCAGTTTCCTCTTCAAAATAACCGCGAACACGTGCGATTATACTTCAAATTAAACGGGCCAAACTCAAAATGGGCCGGATCCTTCGATTTCGTCACCAAATCCGATCCTGAAAACCATGTCTTCCGCAATCGCCGCGCCGGAACTGATGGCGGATAACGGCGTCGCGCTCGAAATCGCGGTTGTCGCGAACGGCTCATCGCGTGGCGGTTTCCGTCGCGGCAGGGCCAGATTCCGCGACGCTATAGCGCGATCGCGGCCGCTATGGCGCGATTTGATAACACTGGTAGGTATGCACCACATTCAAAGTGGTGCACCCTGATCTTCACCATAGTTTATCTAAGTTTTCAGATGGGTCTTTAACTTCAGCAAAAGTTGATGACATGGCAAGTAGAAGTTTATTTATATAAAATTTGGATGTACATGGACTCAATTACAAACTTTTAAACTATAAACCTATTTGAAAATTCAATGAAACTACTGGGATTTACAACATAATTTAACTAAACAAAAAATCTTAAGACTTATTTGAATGCGGCTCGAGCTTAATAAAACTAGATTTGAGATGAGCTCAAGCATTTCAGCTTGGCTCAATTTCCACAATACATAACATTTACTCGTAAAAAAGGAAACAAATAACCTCATACAGACTCCAAAAAATCACAAATTCCATACCTATTGGATCAACAATATAAGTGGTAGAAAATCTAGAATGAGTTTATAGTACTTACTACTGAAATTGACTTTGCAAGCTTGTATCATAGCTCAGTGGGCTAACTAACTATCATCTATAGAATCTGACATCTTCAATGCTTTAGGTCTTCTATACCACAATATGGCAAACCATAGAGTCCTCAACAGAACCCCATTTGCAAAGTGAGGAATAAGTATACGTCCCCAATAAGGATAGTATGGACCTGGCAATTTGATCAAGGTGAAGAAAATTGCAATGGCAATTAAATGCCATGGAACTTCTGCATCCTGAAAACCAGACCAGGCATAAGCTACAGTAAAAGAGAAAGATCAAACAAGACATAAGCTATGCAACAGTAAATGGTGACAGGGGGGCATCGGGTTGAGTTTCTCATTTATTTTTCTTATACTATAACTGATGAATAAAAAAAAATGAATCAATGAAGCTCAAATAACGAGCATCACGATCATGACTTTTTCTTTCTGATCACGGTAAACTATCACTTGAAAAAAAACAGCTCAATGCTTCATCCAACTAATCTCTCTGATATCTAGATTATAAAATGATGCATAACCAACGACCTTACCCTTAGCCGTGGAGATAACTCCAACGCAGTCTCTTTAAGGATCCCAGCAATAGAAGCTCCAAGGAGAACCGGAAGAGGAACAAGAACTAGCTTCCTTTCATGCGCACAGTAGGATAACTCACTAATGGAGGTAACTGTGAATACAGGTACAGATAGGTATTTGACAACAGCCAAAGTAAGATCAAGAACAAGTTGAATGAAATTGCCCAATGCTCTGTCCCACGGGAATTTCTTCACAGGCTCAGGAGAACTGTCCCAAAGCTTATGTGCTCTGTCTATTAACCGGTCAAGTTTCATTTTTCTATCATCATCTGATTGCTGTGCAGACATATTCATAGCACAAGAGATCTTGGGCCCTGTCTTCTGAGATGCAGAAAATGGCTTAACACCTAAACAGCAATTGTGCTTCTCAACAAAACACGATGTACCCTGCTACAGAAAAGACAGGAATTTCCAACTAATGAAACTGTAGAAAATGAATTTTATTCACTTAGCAAAGAATAGGATTACAAGGATACACACACACAATATACACAAATGGGCTTATGGACCCAATACCTACTAGAGTACACTAACAGTCCCCTCAAACTGGAGAATATAAATTATATGCACCAAGTTTGTTATAGATAAACACAATTCAGGGGGGCCTAAGAGACTTGGTGAAAATATCAACTAGTTGTTGATTAGAACTAATGTAACTAGTGACAATACAATTCTCTAATGAAATGGCAATCCACTTCAAATGTTTGATCCTATCTTGAAAAACCGGGTTGGAAGCAATATAAAGAGCAGCCTAATCATCACAAAACAACTTCATTGAGAGACCTCAGTAAATTTTAATTCATGAATTAGTTGCTTGATCTAAATAAGCTCACATGTGACCAAGGCCATTAGCATGATACTCAGTCTCAGTACTAGATCCAGCTACAACCTCCTACTTATTACTTTTCCAGGAGACAAGATTACCTCCTACAAGAACACGGTATCCTGAGGTAGAACGTCGATCAGAAGGAGATCCAACCCAGTAGGCATCTATGTAACCAATCACCTTGGAATGACCTTTATTTTCATACAATAAACGCTGACCAAGAGATCCTTTGGCATACCTCAAAATACGAATAGATGCATCCCAATAACTATCACAGGGAGATTGAAGGAATTGACTCGCCACTGAAACAGCAAAATAAATATTTGGACGAGTGATAGTAAGATAATTTAGCTTACCAACTAGTCTCTGATACCTGCCTAGATCAATCAATGGCTCCCTTGAACGGGAAGAGGTTTAACATTAGGATCCATAGCAGAGTCAACGGGTTTGAAGTCTAACATACCAGTTTCCTCAAAAATGACAAATACATACTTCCTTTGAGATAAAACAACACCTCAGTTAGATTGAGGCATTGAGCCACTTCAATACCCAAAAATTATTCAAGTAAGCCCAAGTCCTTGGTCTGAAAGGGAAGGAATAAGTGTTTCTTCAACTTTTCAATGCAATCCTGATCATCTCCCGTTTGTGACAATATCATCAACATAAACTACCAAATAGATGCATCTTCCCTGAGCATTATGCCTATAAAAGACTGTATGATCAAAATCACTACAAGACATTCCAAATTCTTGAATAACAGTACTAAACCTTCCAAACCATGCACGAGGGGATTGCTTCAAACCATAAAGAGAGCAATGAAGTTTACAAACCACGTTAGACTCCCCATGAGCAACAAAGTTAGGCGGTTGCTCCATATAAATCTCCACACGAAAATCACTATGAAGGAAGGCATTTTTCATATCAAGCTGAAACAATAACCAAAAACGGATGGCAGCCATAGCCAAGAATAGATCAAAAGATGACATGTTGGCAAGATGAGATAAGGTATCTATGTAATCTTAGCCATAAACTCGAGTGTATCATTTGGCAATAAGGTTGGACTTAAGCCGATCAACGTGACCATCAGGACCAACTTTAACAATGTAAATCCAATGACAAGAAACAGGAGTTTTATCTAGAGGGAGAGGGACCAATTCCCAAGTACCATTAGTATGAAGTGTAGTCATCTCATCCACCATTGCCTGGTGTCATCCTGGATGTGAAAAAGTCTCGTTGATGTTGTTAGGAATAGAGACAACAAACAAGGAAGAGATAAAATTACAATATGGAGTGGACAAGCAATGGTAACTAAGAAAATTATAAATAGGATGAGGATTACGAGTGGAACGAGTACCTTTTATAATGGCAATGCGAATATAATCACTAAAATATTGATTCGCAATAAGAAGATGTGCTTGAGCGGGAAATGACTTTGTAGGGATTGCTTCAGGGCATCACTAGAAGGTTTGGGTTCAGTAGATTCTCTAGGTTTGTTAGTCGGATGACATCAAAGAAGGATATTGTAGAAGTGAAAGAACTTCTGTCGAGTATTGAGATGGAGTCGAGGAAGATGATGGATAAAAAGGGGAAGACTCAAAGAAGCTGAGATCAGCAGAAAGGTAATATCTATTAGTATTTGGAGAGTAACATTTGTATTAGAATTTGGGTTTGGGCCTAACTCAACCCCAAAAGCTAGCTCATGGGGTGAGGGTTGCTCCCCACTTATAACTACTAATCAGGCCATCTCATTCTTCCATGTGTGACTTCCAACACACCCCGCCCAGGACTGGACATCTGGAGCGTGACTCGAGTGACCCGATAACGGGTAGCCCAACAATAGATCCATGATAGGCTCTGATACCATGTGAGAATTCAGGCATCCGAATGGTCCCCTCAAAACCGGCTTGTGAGGGGGTGGTCTACCCAGCTATATAAGCAACGGCCAGGCTCGTTAACCACCCGATGTGGGACTCGCAACACGCTCCCTCGAGCCTGGGCTCGTCACATATTAGGATCTTAGGCCTAACTCATCCTTACAAAACCGGCCTGTGAGGGGGTGGTCTACCCAGCTATATAAGCAACGGCCAGGCTCGTTAACCACCCGATGTGGGACTCGCAACAATTTGTAACCTTTCTGAATATGAGAATATCCAGGGAATATACATTTGATTGACTTTGCTCACAATTTATCTTGTCCAAGTGCCATGTTATGAACAAAGTAAATACACCCAAATGTGCGTGGAGTAAGGGAATATACTGTCTGGTCAGTAAAAAGTGTGAAATGAGGAGTCTTGTGTTGTAAAACAGAAGATGACATATGAATAATGTGATAACAGGCGGTAATAATAACAATAATATCCCCCAAAAAGCGAGTGGGAACATTATAATAATAACATCTCTATGTCTATTCCTTCGTTCGGCAACCACATTTCGTTGAGGTGCATAAGCACATTAAGACTAGCCTATAATTCCCTGAGAAGACGTGAATTCAGTGAAAGCTGTGGAAAAATACTCAGGTGCATTATCACTTATTAGTATTTAAACATTTTTATGGAATTGATTTTTAATTTCAGCATAAAATGTCTCAAAAATGGATAAAACTTCATATCGGCTTTTTATTAAATATAAGCAAATACAACGAGAATAGTCATCATTGAAGGTTACAAAGTACCGAAATCCAGACACAGAGACAATACGACTAAGATCCCAAATATCAGAGTGAACTAAAGCAAAAGGGGACGCAGCTCGACTAACGACACGATTAGGAAAAGACCCTCTAGACTATTTACCTAGCTGACGCAACCCATAATGAGTAACTGATGCAATGGAAGAGGATGATTGTTGTGATGCACGATACCTCAAATAATCATCATAATCGGTCCCAGTAAGGGTGACAGACTGTTGCACTGGAGGGTCCCTTGGTTGCTCAGGCAAGATGTCCTCATTGTGAGCGAGATTAACCCGAGGAGGATGACCATGCAACTTGAAGCACTTCTCCTTAGTATGCCCCCATTTATGACAATACGTGCTTTTAGGACAAGATGCCCTATTGCATCCTCGATGATCACCATCTTGTTCCTCCCTAGGGCCACGTTGAACATTGGCCGAAACTAAAGCTGAACTCTCTGGTGCAACAGAACCAAAAGGGATGATAGAGGTTACACGAAGAAGCTGAGAGAAAACATCATCCAAGGTAGGGATACTCGGGCTGCAAAGGATTTGATCCCTCAGAGGTGCCAGATTAGGACTCAGCGCAGCCTAAGTACATACCATAATGAACTTATCTCTCTGAGCAAGATCTTCGGTAGCAGATTTTCCAGCTGGTAAGAGAGCATTGAATTCAGCCTTGATGGATGACATTTGACCAACAAATTCAGGAGCAGTAATGCCCTATTGACGAAGGTTGATTAATTTGTGAACAACAGAATACAAGTGTTGAATGTCATTGGTGTAAAGAGATTTGGCTTGAGTCCATATCTCATAACAAGTGTCAAAGTGGGTGTAGATGTTGTAAAGGGATGGATCGATAGATTGCCATAGCAGAGTACACTGCAAACAAAGCATCATTCCGTTCCCAATTTTCCCTATCCTCCTTCACGTCTTCAAGCTTAGTGTAGAGGTGATTCTTCAACCCTTGTCCAATACACCACATTTCAACAGACTTGGACCACAAAACGTAATTGTAGGAGCCCAATAATTTCTCTGTTGTAATGGTTGGAGTAGATGTGAAGGCAGAAAAAGACTAGAAAATGAATTTTATTCACTTAGCAAAGACTAGGATTACAAGGATACACACACACACACACAAAATATACACAAATGAGCTTTTGGGCCAAATACCTACTATAGTACACTAACAGAAACCAATCACGCCAATCCTAAATTGGTTGTTGTAATGTACACAGGAAAACCCTTTTTTAACAGAATGTAAAAGTACTCTACAACTCGACATTCAGAAAACTCCAAAACAAATGATAACTGGTAATTTTCAGGTTGAGTAATGCTACATTATACATACACATACACTATCACAGAATTTTCACACACATTCTGCATTGGTCATTTATCTGCACACTGCACGAATTTGACCATGTAGATTAAGGTAGCTTTTGACAGCCAAGCTATAATGCAACATATCAGAACATATGAGTTCTGCTTTATATTTAGTCCACATGAAAAGTAGAACAAAACATGACACAAGATAAAGATAAAAAATTAAAAAATAAAAAATAAAAAAGTGGAGTATTTTACATATCAGAACAGAATGTGTAAATTTCATTTTATGTTTTGGTACAAAAGGGGGACATTTTGGTTGCACTAAAAAGTGTAAAAGAAAGAAAAACAAAACAGTACAAACTATAAGAAATTAACGATATTGTAAAAGAGAATGTTAGAATACCTTGAATCCCGGAAAGGGAGGTTGGATTGTGAAGGAGTTGCTGTGGGTCATAGGTTGGAAACAAGCGGAAGAAGCAGCAGCAGATAGAACGTGAGAGGAGGGATAGGGGCGAGACATTTCGTGAAGTTGAAAGATTAAAATTTTAAACCAAATTCGAATACCCTTTTTGAAGGAGATTGCAATTCAACAAGAAGTGGGATTAGCCAAGCCTGTGCGGTTCCAACTCTGTAACCCTCTTCACTCGCTACCCAAGTGCGGGATAGTAGCTCGGATTGTGTAAAAGGAATTTATCAAACCGATAAATTTTAAACGGCGTTTGCTTAAATTTTCTTTGTTTTTTTTTGAATAAAATTACAAAAATCACCGAGACTAATGAGCTTATTTAATCTTAACAAATTGATATGTTATCTTAAGTATACCCCTAATATTAAATAGGGATATAAAAAGAATTATAGCAACTAATACACTTTGAAATGAATTTCTTTTTCTTATAATTAGGACAAAAAAAAATACACCAAAAATTTTCTTATAATAAAGACAGGAGGTAGTATCTTTTAAAAAGGTTTTTAAAATTTTTATTTAAGTTTTGGTTTAAATCCACTTTAAATCCTCTAAACTAAATGTATGTTTGGAACCACTTCGGAAAACCACTCACCGCACGTCCAATAGAAGCCACAAGAGATAGCTTATGTGGTGATGGTGCATAAGGACGCGAGAAAAGGGTAATTGACCGCAGTTCCAAATGACTACTAAGTATTGTGATTTGCCAATTTCACTTCCCCGTTTTTTAAATGAACGAATTAGATCCCTAATGTTTGTCCTCAATTGCAATATAGTGATCATGATTTTCCCTCACTTTTATGCATACATGGCATTTGGACACATGACCCAGAAATCATTAATACCCAAATGGCATTTGTGACATGGCAAAAATTTAAAAAGAAAAACTTGAAAAGATAATTTGCAAGTTTTTGAAATTACAAAAGGTTGTTTTATCATGTCTATAATTGTGAAAGAAACCCCACAATCCTCATCTTCATGCCCCTAAAACTAGGGCATCCATCAATACACATAGGTTTTCCATCTCCAAATTCATTCCCAAAACCTAATAACACAAGAAATATACATAGGCTTTGGGTGGGAGTACTGTCTCGAGACACAAAGACAGAAGGTGTGTGGAAGAAGGGGAAAGGTGGTTTGGATCACAAATGGGAGTTAAGAGGGGTATTGAGAGAAGGAGGTTAAGGGAGTTGAGATGTGAGAGAGAGCGGGGGAGAGTGGCTGGTGGTGAGATAAGGAAGGTGGGAGGAGGGTGGAGGCTGGATGAGGGGAATGGAGATGGGGGAAAGAGATTCGATCTAGTGGGGAGAGGCATCTGCCTCTTGGCGACGCAATGCAAGGGAGAGGATGATGCATTCAGTGCCTCGACTCAGGAGGGGTAAGAAATGGTCCAGCGATCATGAAGGGGAAGGGTCGTGCGGCTCGCTATTTGTGCAGAGCCGGCTGCATTAAGGTGGACTAGCATAGCATGGCGTCCACCATGGATCATGACTTGTTTGCAGTTTTTTATTGTTTTTAGTATCATTTTTTTTTAAATTACACAGTTTTGCCCAACCCTCTCCTTCCCCCCGTGGATTAGGAGCTCGGCAGTGGATTTGCCCCTTACTTCTACAACACCATTACAATTGGAGCTTCTTACAGTGGTGGAATGCGAGGTCTTCATATCCTACTCCACCAAAAACAGTGACTCGAGTATGGCCTTATTTGCCAACATAGTATCGTGGACTATGAATGTTAGGATCAAGACATTGGACCGAGATTTCCCAGGTTAAGCGATGCTCGACAACAAGTGGTTCATGTAACAGCCTATATTTTCGGTATTTTAATTATTGCGAAAAATATACACGCTGCAGTGTCATTTTCAACTATTTGTGTGATCTGTGTGTTTAATTATCAGTTGTATAGAAAATGATATTTGGGGAGATAATCTTGGAAATGTGAATGGATAGATATTACATGTGTTGGCAAAACAAGTTAAGTTTAAGTTTTTAGCGTAAAATTCTACCGGATTCCAGACAGCGTATCCACACGCTTTGTAATATGTACCGAATTAATTACCCAAAATATTTTTATTTTTATTTTATTTTTTCTGAGATATTATTTTTAATTTTTAGATATTTTTATATTAAAGCTTTATCAAATGTCCAAAATACCCCTAAGTTCATTATATGACCTTAAATGACCATAAGGGCAAAATTGTAATTTTACTACACCCATAGACCATGAGGGCGTGCACACTCACAAAAAGTGTAGCTTGACATAATTTTGTGTGAAATGACTAAAATACCTTTAGGTGTATTTCACAAAACTTAAAATATCAGAAAGGGCAAAATGGTGATTTAATACCCTTTCCTTCCCTCCCCTCCTTCATAAATTTTCATCCCTCATTGAAGCATTTCCAAGGTATTTTTTTATGAAGCTTTTTTAGTAGTTTTTATACAGTTTTTAATAGTTTTTATAATATATGTTTTATGTAGTAATTAGTTTAAATAGTTTTATATTCTAGTCTTAGTTTAATTAATTAATTTCACTTATGCAAATGATATAGCTTAATTAGATGAGTACTTTTGTCATAGATAGTGTTTGGTTAATAAATAACTCATTATATGTCCAAAATATTAGGCTTTTCTTAGATAAATCATAACTAATTATGTTTTGATTATATGCTTTTGAAAATTAATATATAGGCTTGTATAACTATTCTTAACATGCATAAGAATTGGTTTAAAATCAGTTGGCTTTAGGAGTTTGATAAATAATACATGTCTTGGAAAGTTCTAACTAAGGTAAGACTTTGTATTTAAGAGATAAGTTCCACCTCTCTTACCTGGGAACAATTCGGTGTATTATTTGTTATAACTCGTAGAAAAGATAATAAACAATCACTAGTTGTAGATATTAGACGAATGATCCAGTGGCTCTACCTCGCTTCAATCTCTAATATTAATTAATGAATATCACTTATCCGTTTAAAATTAAAGATTGATACAGTTAGCTTTGCCGCACCTTCAATCTTTGATTATATATCTGTTACGAATAAAATACGTATACGTGGAATAAGTACTTGTACTTTTTGGTTTTTAAGTTTATATACGCGTATAGTCATGTTTAACAAATGGGTATAGCGATCGAGTTATCCTAACCCTTTTTATCCTTAAAAAGAATCGTAATGTATAATTTAGGAATAAAAGAGGTTTATTTTGTTAAGTGATTTTATAATTGAGTTATTTGTAAAAGAGTTTATGTTTTATGAGGTTTAGGTCTAAACTTATCTTAAGAGAATCACTTTAAAGCTTGGAAGGAAAATCTTTTGAGGTAAGGGAAAGATTCTCTAATGAGTTTTGATAAATCCATGAGTTGTGTGATTGTGTGCAATTGTTGTGGATGAAACTCTTGGATGAGAGTTTGATCAATTGTTCTTGGGATTAATTATATATTAAATATATATTATATATGAAATGATTTGATGTATTATGATTATGATCAGGGTTTGGATTGTGATAGTGATATGATGGGTTTACATATACTGTTGCATTCATGCATAGCATAGACCTGACAAATTACTGTCAGCTAGTTTTCAACGTAACCTGAACTTATATTAGTCGTTGACTTGGTAATCATGGGCATTTTATGTCGTAAGACTACTTAAGTTTTGGCCTGGCAATTTTATTGTCAATCGTCTTTATTAAGACTTTTGGCGTGATAAATTATTATCACTCGACTTATTTGAAGTCTAACATTGCATTGACAGAAATGTCTTGGCTTTTATTCAGCCATATTCATACATTGCATGGAAAATCATCATCATGGGCTTATTAAAGTTATGGGGACAATTATTGTATTATTACTAAAATTACTATTTGTCAATGTATAAATTATCTATTTTTATTTTACTTGTGCGATTATCGCGATAAAACTCGTGAAAGTGAGGTTTTCACCACTTCTATGTATTTTTCTTTTTATTTTCTTTTACTTCAATGGATCTATAGATGACAAAGAGATTACTCTGAGAGATTTCAATTTTGGAAAAGGACCCAAGACATGTGGATGAGGAAAGTGGTCTATCAAAGAAATTGCTGATACTGAGTAGATGACTTAGGAGTTATCAGGAGATAGTCTGAAATCTCCTTATGTGTTTTTAGTACCACGGCCAGTGGAGTGTATTTATGTTTTCATAATGTATTTATTACACTTGTATTTTCTTCTGCACTACTCTGATGAATAAATGTCAAGTGTTCGTATGTTTAATACGATGTATTTTTGAAGTTGTTGATTTTCTCACTAAAATCACTATTAAATAACCATAATCACCAGTGGCCCCGAGAAGGTGTCACAGTTCATTAGAGTTTCCCTTTACAGCAAGAAGGGAATGGGGGTGAGAACCAGTGGGTTTGGATTATAACAAGGGGTCAAACCAGTCTGAGAGCATGTAAGTGAACAAAGACCAGAAGCAAAAATGTGTGTCTCACTGATATCTATTGCATGAACTGAATCGACACGCTCAAGAAGTAGTACAATATCGAGAGGGGTAGGTTATCGAATCTGACGACTAACCCAAGTTGTGTTTGCGGAGTTTGTGCTGCATGTTTTGTGTAACACCCCAAATCCCTCAATTGTTAGTTTAGAATTATGTGCATAAAGCTTAGTAAAGTAAATGGTGAATTTCAAGTAAATTCATGTTGATTTTCATAATTGAAAAATGAGGATATTGTGTCGTGATGATCCTAAGTGATTAGATGTGTTAAATTAGCTTAAAAGTGATGTTAATGATGGATTAGAAGATGATATTAGTAAAAAATAGGAATTAGGAATCAAGTTTCGGTGTTAGAATCAAATTTCTTGGAGTTTTGCATAGTGGGAATCGAATTCCTGCAGCTGTAAATCGAATTCACAAGCCTGTGAATCGAATTCACAAGCATGTGAATCAATTCAGGACTGTCAAACACCCTAGGAATTGAATTCCAATGTGTGAATCGATTCACACACCCTGTGAATCGATTCACGAAAACACAACTCTCTGGGACTCAAAGTGTGAATCGATTCACAGACTTGTGAATTCGATTCACAGGCTTTCTGACTGAGTGAATCGATTCACTCATTTAAGGTGAATCGATTCACCACTGCTTTAAAAGCTGAAAATGCTGTTTTTTTCTGTCAGATCGCGAATTGAGAGAGAGGGGTAGAGAGAGAAGGCGATTGAGAGAGGGAAGAGAGGGGAAAACACCTAGGGTTTCACCATTTCAAGGGGAAATCATGGATTCATGCTAGATTCTCCTTAAATCTTAGCTTGAATCCAAGTTGGGGAGTGTATTTTCTTTGTTTGTGAGAGTTTGAAGAATCCCTAGAGGAAGAGGAGAAGAAGAGCTCGAAGGAGAGGAAGAAGAAGGAGTTGTAACTTGGTCTTGGAGCTCGAAATCTTGGTTTGTTGTGAGTTCTTCTTTCTCTTAGGTGATGGGCACCCATAAGTCCCACATTAGGAATGTCTCAAAGAAGTGTTTGAACACCAAAGGGTTCAAAGTTAGGGTTTGTAAACCCTTTTGATCTAAAGCCTTTCTTTATGATTAATGTTATGATTATGTAGTGGGTTTGTCTGCAAGAGGTTGGATGGCTGCCCCCAACCCCCCACAAATGTATGTTATGTTTGCCTCTTTGATAGTTCCGTGGAGCTTCAAAGGGATGAGTTGAGTCTATGAATGGCTAAGTTCAAGTGATGATTGATGATCTGTATGATCTTGTTATGTCTTGATTGTAAGAATTGTCATAAAGAATGATTTGTCTACACTATTATTTCAAACTCATAGTTCATTCATAGAATTGAATATATATTCTTTTGAATAGTCAAATGATTAAGAGGGTTATATTTATATATATGCTCTAGTAAGCTATGTTGCATTGTAATCATCTATTAAAGAATAAAAGATCTGGAAAAAAAATCACTAAGAAGTCCATGGCAAGACTCCTTTATTTATAGGGGTCGATCGGTTTGGTTAGCCTTGTGGGACGCCACTTGGGCGGTTAAGACGTCTAACCACCTTACCGAAAGCGTGTAATTGGGGTCTAAGGACCAAAGCCTATGACACAACCCAATAACACAAAGCAAAGAAGAAAAATTTAATATTTATAGTTAAGAAGAGGCACTGCATAGTTATATGTTATCTATTCTTATTATGAATTGTATAATAAACGGAGCGATGGTGAGGAGTCGAGGGGAGAGCTCACTGAGATTTTTATCTCACCCCGTCTTTTATTTATTTATTTCAGATGTGCAGGTTGAAGAGAAAGACTGAAGAGGCCATGAGGCTGGAGTTTAGGATTATGTTTTGTAGTTTTGGTTATGTAACACTTTAAGAATTTGATACAAAAATACTTTTGGTTTGTATTAAGTCCTTGAAGGGTTATGTAAATTTGGTTAAGACCTTGTACTATTTAAACTTGATTTATATTTTGAGTTTAAATTCTCTTGGGATGACTGTACCTAATGATTAATTATCTTACTTTCAAAGTATTTTGAATGTATGGTGTTACAAGCATTAACACCCTACAAATTTTGATTTCAATTTGTAGTCAACAGAACACTAAAATGTTTTGGGGCTTCTATAGAACTCAATCTCCTGACTAAAACGCACAAAAATTGCAACAAATCATCGCAATGTTGTTGTAGGTGGTTTTGGAGAAGGTTCAAAGGTGACAGAATTTCTAGGTGGCACGCATAGCAGTTATAGGCAGAGAAGGCGGTTAAAATTAGCGACAGTTTTGTCCAGAGGAGACAGTGGTTGGCTGCATTACGATTGAGACGACAAGTAAGCTGTAACAGCTTTGGCAACTTCTTTGACTAGAGCAATGCCTCCTCTCACTATTCAATGCTTTGAGCTTTTGAAACGAAGGATCCTACTCACTCTTGAACCTTTGATCCAACATAATCCTATGCATGTTGGAGTGGGGAGAATTAGGTGGAGAGGGAGACTGTCGGTTTGTAAGGGGGAGAAAGGGGAAAGGAAAAAAGTATAAACTTGAAAAAGAAAAAGGACTCTAAAACAATAAATAAATTGTTAAAGGACCCTAGTCCTTGGTGGACCACGTGATACGCTAGTCCACCCTAGCCTTCATCTATATATAGCAATGTTTTGAAAACCGGACCGGTCATTGAATCGGAAAAGATACTGGTTTAAGGTTTAATGGTCTAATCGCGGTTGAACCGTAAGTAATTAAATAATATTATTACAAATTTTAATATAATTCAACATATATATATATATATATATTATGGTTCTAATCATTCCTAGTTCATTTTTGTATTTTATTTGTTGAAAATGGCATATATATTATATATATCAAACGTTACGAAAATATTACAAGCAACTAGTGCAGCCTAATGGTCAAGATATGTGTCCAGGACCTCTAGATGGTTGCAGGATCAAGTCTTGCACAACAGCCAAATCGGAACCGAGCCGTTCTCACCGGTTTTCGCAGTTCATGACTGGTTTATTCGGTTCTCGGTTGGACCAGTTGAACTAGCTGGTCCGGTCCGGTTTTCAGAACATTGATATATAGAGCATTTTTGTTCCTTGGTGGATCGAAAATAGAAGTAAGACGACTAAAAAGCAAGATTTATCGTTTTCTACTATCTTTATCACATCCCTTTTTTATTTAGGATATTCAAGTTATTTTCTGAATAGTCTTTTGTCTTTCCCCTCACTTTTAAATTTTATATATCCAAATATTTCTTTACAATTGTATAAAAATATTACAAATTTACATAAAAATAAAAATAAAAATAAAAGACAAAAATAGTCGAATTAATATGACTGATCACAATTCACATGACTAGTTCCTGGTCTCAAATTCAATCATTCGGTCCAAGCCAAGTTTAAGAAAAAGGGTCTCGTCAACAACGCCCCCATTTTTCCAATAGCAACCCTTGCCTACCCAATCCCTTTTCGTCTCCCATCCCCCTCCCCAACCCAACAGACCCCCAGCTCCACAGCCCCATGCACCCTCCCCCACTGTAATTTTTTTCTTCCTAGAAATATATATTTGGTACCCAATTTTTTCTCGTCCAAAAACTAGTTTTCGAAAATCAAAAAAAAATTGCCTTTTAAAAAAAAATTTGGAAAGAAAAAAAAATACAGTTTTTGTTTGCCAATTTTTTGTCCTCCAAACTGGACAGCAAAAAAAAAACGCCAACTAGAAACAAATTTTCAAAATAAAAAAAAAAGCATTTAAGCAAGGGTGGGGGTGGGCCTAAGGGTGTTCACGGGTCAGTTTTGACCAAACACATCATTGACCAATCAAAATTCTTTGGTTTGCGTTGAGTGGAATTTCTACATTTTTATTGTTAGATCCGAACCAAACCAACCTAATGAAAAACGTATTGGTTTGGGTCGGGTCAATGACATCTAATTGAAAATATTTTTACAAATTTTGAGGGAAAAATGTGCTTTCTTTTACAAGCTAATGTTTTTTTTTTGACGCATTCAAGACTGCTATGCTGGGCGGGTGTAGAAACCTTTATTTTATCTAATATATATGCATTTTAATTTTAGGAAGTAAAAGAACTTTACCAATTTAAAGTCCTTTGGTGGATTTTGCACAAATTGCAGAAGTAGTATAGTTTAATCTTTGTATAAATAAACAAGCCTTTGGAAGCTTAGAATGAAAACGAGGAATATGATGTCCAAATTTCACTAAAAGCTTCGCTACTCAAGTTTTTTTGCATAGTTCACTAAAAAGCTTCGCTACCCACGGTGAGATGCATATTTCACTGAAAAGCTTCGCTACTCAAGTTTTGCAAATGGGACCAACTATTGAAATTAACTGCCATGGGAAATCACATAGGACTTGAGGGAACTTCCAAGGAATCACGCAAAAGTGTTGAAATCATGTAGATCTTGAACTTCAAGGAAGATCTGAAATATAAACGTTGTAATCACGCAGATCTAGAACATGGGACCAACTGCCAAGAAAGACATTAGACAGACCTTAAGGGAAGCACAAATCTATAACTTAGATCTGCAAATATGGAATAGTGGTTACCAGACAATTGGGCAGTGGTCGACGATGTTGTCCAATTGACAGAGACAATGCTGGTTAGTTGACGCACGAACTCTCGATCTCACGGACTCTCGTACTCACAACGTTGTTCAGTTGACACAGATTCAGTGCTGCTCAATCACGGACTCACATATTCAGTAAACCCTAGAAGGTCTTCTTAAAATAGCTGGAACAACTAAATTTCTCATTTTCAAATGTTTTTTTGGTAAAAATAATATTTTTTTTTGTGGTAAAATCTCATTTTCAAATGTAACATTAGTAAACTTAAATCTAATAACCCCGTAACAAAAAAACTTAAATCTAATATGAATATACTTTAAAATAAATAGTTACATATATGGGTCAAGTAATGGATTCACAGGTTTGAAACCCAAAACCCATTACTTTAACCAATTCGCATCGGGTTCACACGGGTTGGGTTAGGTTGGACCCGAATGCGTAAAATACCCGGACCAAACACATCAATTTGGGTCAAAATCATGGTTAGGTTAGGTTTACCCAAACCAATGAACACCCCTAGCAGGGGTGGGAAAAGGGGGGGGGGGGACATGGGTGTGGGTTGCAGGGGAGGGGAGGGGGATGGGGTATGGTAATTTTTGGAAATCAATGGGGGAAGGGTGATGTTGGAAAAAAAGGGGTGTTGTTAGCGATGCATGGCCAACAATTGAAGAGTTATTTTGAAGGGAAAAAATATTTGCTTTGTTTACAAAATTGTGATGCTCTTTAAGGTGAACTTTCATTCAAATTTTATTTTAAATCTAAAGAAAATTAACACATTAAACAGTGAATTAAAATTGACTCACAACGTGTCATCACCTAGATTTGAAAATATCTCCAGTAGACCATCGATTATTAAGGAACCTCGACAATAATGTTGGAGCTCTGGCTAAGACATTGATTCTGCACCACCATAAGCCAATAGAAGCAACAGATGAAAAGAACCCTTTTGTAAGTTTACACGGAAGAATGGATGCCAGAGAAAAATAGGCTCAAAAAAAATCTCTGGCTCACTCTTGTTGGATAAGATAACTACTCTAAGGAAACAGAGGCAGGTAATTAAGCCCCAAATTTTCTGGAAATCCCATTATCAAATTAAGGTTTTGTAAAGCTTGACCTGAAGCTCCCTTCACTAAATTATCAATCTGCAACAACATATCAACATACTTAGAGCCAATGCAACAATAATATACAATAAATAAGTACCAAAATATTTCATCAAAAAAAAACGTAGTCTATAGGTATATTGGAGAATAGAAATTAAAACATACCACAGATATAATGATTGCTCTTCCAGGAATTCGGTCAGGAAAAACATTGACTAAACAGTAATTAGTTCCTTTAACACTATGAGTTCGAGGAATGGCTCCATTTTCTAACAGGACAACAAATTCTTCATCCTAAAATCACCAGAAAGTAAAAAAGAGAAAGTGAGAAAGGTAGAAACAGAGAAATTCAAACATAAACCAACAAGAGACTAATAAAGCAATAAATGTTATGCATATTCCACAACCCCAAGAAACCAGGCAGAATAAGGCCTTCAGGACTCAGATCTTAAATAATATTGATAGCAAAGAGATAATGATGAAATTTTTAGCCTTAAGAATGAAGAATAACCATTAAGTACCAGCTTCATATATGCATTCTTTGCATGTTCTCCGCATATATGAAATTCACGCTTCACATTTTTGTAAACTATCACTCATGACATCTATATGTGATGAGTTGACTAGTGTCGTAAAAGGATAAACCTCATATGAGAGCTTCAGTTGTTGGTACAAGTCCTCAATTCTTACTCCTGGAGCCATTTCCACATAAATAGTTGATTGCATACCGCGGCTCTAATAAAATGGAAAAGAGAAACATTTGTCAGTTTAGCTGACAAGCAATAAAAGAATATAAAAGATAGAACTCTTAGTCCCACTCTTACCATTGGAATCAGGTGCGGGGTAAAGCTAATGGTTACTTTTGAACGTGCAGCATCAGCCAGTCCTTGTTCAATTTCTGGAACTGGAAACCACAAAATAGGATAATTTTATCTATTTGGACATATTCCATTTGTCCCTAATAGCTAAATCACTAACCTTATATAACATTTAAGACAAGCTTAGTGGTAAAAGGCTCAATCCAATGTTATTCAAATGGGAAAGAGGTTATCAATGTAAGTTCCACACCAATGAAGACAATCATAATACTTTCACAGTCCAGGGACTCGTTATGGCTAACTTATCATCAAGAAGCCCCAGCAGAGCCAATTAGCCAACCCCATCCCTCCTTTTTTCTAATAGAAGAGAACTAGGCCAAGTAGCAGAAATCACTCTAAATTTCGGGAGGTAGGATGAGAAAATGTTAAATTGCTATCTTAGAAGTTAACATTTTTTGCTTAAACCAAAGGGTTTTTTTTTTTTTTTTTTGGGGGGGGGGGGGTCAGTGATACAGATTACAGTTGAGCAGGTTTCTGAAAAGGAGGAAACTTATATGCAGTTCCAACTGTCCTGTTGGTGCTGTTTCTCACTAAAAAAAGCCAACTGTCACCAAAGGATGCATCTGAAACTGTCGTTTTACTAAAAAAACTCTTTTTTTTGGTGTCTAGAACAATAAGAACTGGATGTATGGAACAGATCTAAGTTTTATACTTCTGAAAAAGGGTAAAACTACAGGGGATTAAGGTGTAGTTCACCCAACCTATATTTTTCAAACATTTTAGCTATAGGTTCAGAACTCAACACATAAAAAGAGCACAACAAATCCAAAATCAATGGACAAATTGACAAGCCACAAGGTTCAAACTTACAAAAGAGTGAAGGATAGAGCTAGGTTTCAGCTCATCAAAGTTGAGTTCATTCACCTTGTTGGCCTGGTGGGTTTATTACAAACTTGCAACAACAGGTTTGTTCATGTTTTTTGGTTTGTGGCTTCGTTTATGCTAGGTGCGATGGGGATACAACATCGTTCACCTCCTTTGCATATGGCTTCATGTTGGGATGTTAGATACATTTGTGGAGTGGAGTGCTAAAATTGTAAGGTTAATGCTTCATGCACTATGGAGCCTTGCCATTTAGTTGTTGCATTTTATGTTTTTTTTAAACACTGAACCACTGTCATTTTTGGCATGTCAAGGGAAAAATAACCATTTTGTTGTAGATTTGTTCAACCGTCCTCAAACTAGCGATTTTATACGAGTCTACCCAAGTTTACACACAAACAATTTGTAAGTGAGTTAACTCGATTTTGATACCAAGAGTCATAAACTCATACAATTCTGAGTTAACTCGATACAATTCTGAGTTAACTCGAATGTTTGACAACGGTTGAGGTTGACATAATATTTTATTACCTACTATTATCAGTTAACTTGTTTTGAATTTTAAAATGCTCAGTAAATAACTTTAAATTATTTTATTTGTAAAAAGTACTAAAATTTATTATCGAAACGTCTTTTATTGAAAAAGCTTTCTTATGTTCTGTTTCCTACATGTATAAGAAAAAGCAGTTACGACATGAAAAATAGTTTTTGACAGCCACATTGAAACATAAATAATGCTTTTCAAAAAGTTTTATAGAAAAAAAATGTATCACAGAATCACTTTAAATTTTATCCACTCAGTACATTAGATAGGATGGGGTTCATAAGACTCAAAAGGCATAAATCCAATTATATCAAGCAAACTAAACTCACCATGGCGATGCCGGGTAACACCATAAGAATTCATACCCTCAGTTACTTCAGTGAACAATAAATTTTCTTTGGCACTTCGCCCTGCAACGAGAACCAAGTAATAGAACTGAATTCAAATGATAAGCTAATACACTTGTAATAAAATACAAAAGAGCTGCATCCAAATTCTAACCTGCTCCACTCACACCAGATTTAGCATCAACAATAATATTACTAATCCGAATAAGATTAGCCTGCAAGACAAATAAAGCAGAGACTTAAAAGCAAAAGAGATATGAAAAACTTCAAGCATCAAAGAGTTAACAACTACAAAAAAAAAATGTTTTTAAAATAGGAATCATAAAGCTGAGCCTAAGTCCCTAGACATGCTTCCATATGTGGAATCAACCCTTGATTCAGCATCTTAATTCTTAAGTACTTCAGTCAGGGCAGACAGACATGATAAACAGGTTTAGTACAGAAGCACATCCAAAATCAGAATTCCCATATATTAAATAGCTGTATGAGTAAAGCAGCAACATCTCATGATTCTCATGTCATGCCTTTTAATGCAAACTATTCCTCACTTCTCTCCCTTCTGCCATGAATACTCAATTGTTCATGTCACCAAACAAGTGCAAATATGCATAGTTTTTTTAATAAAAGAAGAGATTTATTCAGAAAAAGAGAAATAGAAATACAAAAGGTTAGAACATAAGAAAATAGCAGCAAAGACATAACAAAAGGAGATAAAACGAGACAAAGGGGAAGTCCTACAAACTAGTCATTGTTGGAGAGCTGTCCAATCTCTTTGCATATCTGAAATACTTTCAATTAAACAGACCATGAGCTGAACGCCAAAGAGAAACCATAAGAACAATTCTAAGCTATAACAAATGTATAGGTGAGGAAACACCCTTGAAGATGCAGGCCTTCCTTTCCAGCCACAAAAATCACAAAATCCCACAAACAGCACACTGAACAAGATTTTATTTTCCTTCAGACAAAACATCTGAAAATGAATGTACAGAGACTGGTCCATTGAACTAGGACAAACCCCATAAAAAATATCTAAGTTTATTCCAAGGGAATTGCACAGCTGGGCAATGGAGAAATAAATGAGTCATACTTTCAGCCTCTGATGCAAATATGCATAGGTTTAGACAGTAGCTGACATTCATACTAAAAAGACGAAACAAATCAAAGAACATACTTTATAGGATATTAAAACCACAATTTCCATTATAGGATCATACGATGTTAAAATCCAATTATCTACATCCTTACTCCCTGAAATCTAAAGTGCATATATCTCAGTCCTTTTGCTTACTAAACCATTTCCAAGCCATTAACAGGAAATCTGCTTAATACGAAACCAAGCTCAACACCCTAGACCACAAATTTCAAGCCATAATGCAAAGACCAGTAGATGCAAGTCACAGTCACAGAATTGTTGGAACACAACATCATTGTATAATATTTTTTGTATCATAATCAGCCAACAAAATTAAAATAGAAAAGAAAATTCACTTATTCAGTTTTTTTAACTGTGTATGTTATAAAGCAGTGGTATGCTAACCTTTATCAGTGGGACAAGAGGAAGTTGAATGGAAGTTGGATAACAACCAGGATTCGCAACAAGGCGTGCATTCTTTATTTCCTCCCTTAAAACCTCTGTTAATCCATATATAGCTTCTTTCTGGATACAGATAACTAGATTAGCTCAGCATGAAGAATAAAATTACAAAACGAGACAGCTGGTTTGAACTATTTTTCATCAAAGGAAAAAAAAAAAAAAAAAAAAAAACTTAACTTGTCATCATTCATAGATATGACAAGTAATCAAAGTTAACAAGTCAAATTCATAAATAGCAATGGCAACTTACATCATCAAATGTATACCTTAAAGGTTAGAACTTAATACTCAATAGAGATTCAATGATTTGCAAAGCAAGGTTCAATGAAATAAAAAACAAATTAGAAGCCTATAAGTTGACAATGTGCTATGTTGATGAAGAAAACAAAAAGTTGACCTAGATAAATGAGACACTTTTGCAGTTGAAAAGGACATACCCCACCTGCAAATCTGGTGCCCTGTGTGGCTGACCATACCACTCTTCATACTCAGAAATATCTCTTAGACGAAAATCCTACAAAATGCCTCATTTACAATTCTGATATGAAGGAAAACTTCATTTATAATCTATGATGAAAATAATCTTACATAAAAAAACAGAGACAACAGTTATTCAAAACATACTGCAGAAAGATCAACAATCTTCAAGTGCTGCGGAAGGCCTTTAATTATTTCCTGGAAGAAACAACATAAACTAAGGAATATTTTTAAGCATTAAAAGTACACTCTCTCTTACTGCATGTCTTTTTCTTCTGACAAAGATAAACTTTATCCGGTGTTCTGTTGATCAATTCATGGAACTATGAAACTCAAAAGACATAAGAACCTGAGTAGTTCCATGTGGCAAACAACAGAATACAGCATCCACATCAGAAAAATTTGCATCCTTTATTGCAATCAAATCTGGCAAGTCCTGCAAAGAAGTCAAAATATGTAATTTAAGCAACAATGCATCAACAGACATATATCATAATCACACCATGAGGATTGCACAAGAAAATGATGATTGAAAATTTGAAACACCAACCTTCATGAACATTACGGAAAATGTATGCAAATTTCACTTAGAATAAATAAAACAGATAGTATACCATATTCTCAACAAATATAGCTAGAAATTAACAAAAATATCTTTAAAATATGTGTCATATCATATATAAAACCAGCCATACTTGTGTGCCCAAATGAGGGAATACAGATGAGATCGCCTGCCCAGCTTTCCTATCAGCGGTCAGCAATGCAACCCCAAATTGTGGATGATTTGCCAAAAGCCGAAGAACCTAACCAAAAGCATCACAATCTCTAAACAAAGTAATGCCAGATCTAAACTGACAGTAAAACCAGAAATAATGGATTGACAGCAGAGCAGCTCGGTTGAGTACATGGAAAGTGGTAGTGCAAAAAAATTGGAATCAAAGCCACAACAGAGTTTACACTTGAGTTGTATAACAAAAGCACAATAAATACAATCAAGTTATATGTTCAGTTTCACTCTGAGCCACAACTTCAGTAGAAAATCTTTTTTACTTCTTCCTTGATTTTCCATCTTGCCAATTTTCCACCAACTAATCCAAGCACACCTTAAGGTAGCTTTGATATGAGTTCGAATGGAAAGACACATAACATGTGATATGAGTTTTGTCCTATACAAGAACTAAACCCTTTACCAACTAGGCGGGATTTGGTTACATAAATCAAATAACACCATAATACCCCGTCATAAAATATGAATTTCGCCCTATGTTTGCCATATTTTAAAAATAAAAGACATAAAATTGGTACATTTTAGTTTTATTGAAAAGGGAAAACCAACAAGAACACATCGTTCTACTGTGTTCTACGTGTGTGCCAAACTAAGAGTGCGTGCTATATGTAGCTTACCTCAGAACCAGTGTAGCCACTGGCTCCAAGAACTCCAACACGAACAGTCTTTTGTGAAGTCGGCGTCCCACTCTTGATTGAACACTTAACATGCGGCTTCACATCCTGTTGCTAGAACAGCAAGAACAAAAAATTGTACAATCAAACACATTTAGGCATTTAATTGCCAACAAATGGATAAGAACTTGACAGAACCAAAACAAAATTGCATGAACAACTATCCCCCATACTAACAAATCAACAAGACATGCAATAATGAATCTTTTTATCTTTTGTTCCTTGACATAGAATCACCACAGGCACAACAGTGGGATTAATCCTTAGGCAAAACATGGTGGTTAAGTAAAGCTCTGTTGAACCAGGTAGAGTCTGCTTATAATTACAGCCAACTTTTACTGTGACCAAACACTAATGGGATAATAATGAACCATTTGTAGCAAAGACAACATTTTAAATAATAATAATAATAATAATAAATTCACAAATACCTTCTTCCAACAGTGACATCTGTCAAAACAAATGGAACTGAATGCAGTGGCGCTCATTTTCTCCGGCAGCTAAAAGGTTTAGGATCAGATAATTAGCTCTCAACAAATTGTGAAAATGTGAAACATTGTATAGAAATAAATACAAAAAGAGGCGGGGGGTGGAGGAAGCTTTGTTTTTCTCCTGTTATTACAAAAGTGAGCCAGTTAACTTGCGGTGAGTTGAGGCCAAAACAAGCAAATTCAAGCTTACTTTAGTGGTGAACCATAAAAAAGAGACTCAACCCGATAAAAAATTATATCCAAAAAAAAAAAACACAAAAGAGAGCATGAGGAGAGAGAAGAGAAAGGAGAGAACAGAGGGGAATCTCTAAAGAAATATTTAAAATCTTAATTCAGTTGCTACAATTCATCCCTTTGAGTCGAATTTTATGATTGATTTCTACCGATTCACACATTGCAATTCGTGTATCAAATAAAAAGGTGCATACATGGTAATGCATGAGTAGGAAGGGGGGGAAAAATAAATAAAGAGGAAAGCAGAGGAAACAGCGGTGGATTATGAAGAGCGGTGATGAAGACTTACAGAGACCAGCAGCAGCGGATGAGGGTGGTGACGAACTGTGGAGGGCGAACGGCCAAACGAGTGGGAGGGCTTGAGAATAAAGCACTTACTAGTTACTACTGAGCGAGAGTGTAGAGAGAGACAGAAAGACACTTCCACCACTGTTATGTTTTCACGTGCGGAGTAAACCAACGGAGTTAACACGTCGTGAGTTTGTAATTGCAATTCAGTTTTCTCAGTGCGGTGATTTTAGTCTATTTATTTTATTTTTTTTGAGATTTCAGTTCCTTAATTTTTTATGATGATTTTGGTATTTATATTTTTTTTAATTGTATTTTTGATCCACAAAAATTACGGTTTGTACACTTTTAGTCCTCACTTTTTCAAAATCTAAGACTTTTGGATACCAAAAGTGTAAAAAATTCATAATTTTAAGGGACTAAACGTGAAATTAAAAAGTATCGGTACCAAAATCTCTAATTTGAGAAAATTGGGGACTAAAATCGTCAAATTGAAAATGTTAGAAACCAAAAATGCAATTAATTTTTTTTTCTAAACGGAAGACTTCTTTTTTTATAATATTATTAAAAGTAAGACTTCTATTTTTTTTTTGGGTGCAAGTAAGACTTCTATTCTATCTACTAAGATAAAATTATTATTGTTGTTGTTGTATTATCTATTATATTTATTTATGGTTATTTTACGTGTTAATATTCAATTCATTTCATCTTTTCTTATTTAATTTTAATTTTAACAAGTTTAATTTTAAAACATAAGTAATGTAAATTATAGATTGAAATTCATTTGGCATATCAATTCGGTATGAGACTTTACCAACTAAGCGTTGGTCCGACTGGTACTGCAGTTAGGTCACTTAACTAAATGTCTCGAGTTCGATTCTTGGGTATAGAAAAAATGTCGTTGGGAGGGATTGCCTTAATACAGGGAAGATTAGTCATCGGCGAAGCCGGGGGATACTTCCACCCAAGGTTGTTAGACTCGCGAGTCGACTCATCCGATTCTACAAGTTTACGTTTCTACATGGACGAAACGAGTTGACTCGCCCTGTATCTCGTTTCTGCACAAACTCAGGTGGACTCAGTGGACTCGCGGTAGACTCGAACTGATTCACGAGTCTGAGCCGAGTCAGGGAGTTAGTGTTGACATTTTTAAAAAAAAAAAAACCAAAACGATACCATTTCATGTGTTTCGTTCTTTTTTTTAAAAAAAAACAAATACTTAGTCCACAAGTTTTGCTCCGTATGCATACAAAAAAAAGGAAAATCAATCGTTTGTTTTATTTTAGGTTCTTTCATCTTCCGTACGCCCTGTAACTTGTTTGCTCCGGCGTGTTCTTCCTTCTTTGCGCCCTACGAAGACGGACAGCGCACAACCACCTACGCCGGCGGACACACTGCACACGTACCAGTCCTTGCGAGTTGCACATTAAGGTTTTGCATGAGCATCTATTTTTGTTTTAGCATTTTGATTATGCTACCAAAATTATCTTTCATTCTACATCAAGTCAAGTGCGACTTTGGGATATAGAAACAAGTAAATAAATTATGCTTTTTTTGGGATGTAGAAGCAAGTCAAGTGCATAGGATCTCCCATAAATATTTACTTTTTTTTTGTCTTGATGATATTATAGTAAATATTTGTGATGTGTAGATTTGTTTAATATTATTTTAAATATTAGGCAAACTCGTACGAGTTTACGAGTTGAGTCTACCTATGCTCCACGAGTTTGCCTAAACTCACTCATTAATATTATTTTAAACATTGGGTAAACTCGTACGAGTCTACGAGTCGAGTCTAGCTATGATTCACGAGTCTATCTAGACTCTCGTATTTGAAAACCTTGCTTTCACCAAATTCAAAAGTTTATCTAGAGTATGGGATTTTTGGTATCTATATATCAATTCTAAAAGTAAACTTGCTTAGTTTTGAAAATGAGTTAAGTAAAATTTTAAACGTAGAAATGTTTTTTTTTTGACAAATAAACGTAGAAATGTTAGAAATATGCTTAATAAATTCTGAGTAAGTGACAATATTTATTTTTATAATTATAATTTATAATTATAAAAGTAATAGTATTTTCGGGTAATTTTGTCAAATCACTTAAATAAACACTAATTAATGCATTTTAGCATTTAATAATTATAAAGATCTTTTTTTTTAAATGAAAGAGAGAGAAAAATCCAGAAAAAAATAATTATATCACTTAAATAAACACTAATTAATGTTTTTTAGTATTTAATAATTATAAAGATCTTTTTTTTAAATGAAAGAGAGAGCAAAATCCAAAAAAATAATTATATAAATCCCTAAAAAACTGAAATTTTACTAAAAAGAAAATAAACAATTTTTTAACAGAATACTGTAAGGAAGCTCACGCCGAATATGTCTGCGATCATTCATGGAGTTTTGACGGTTTGTCTCTACAATGTTCATTAAAAATGTTACATTTTTCTGGTTTCAAATCAATTTATTTATCATTAAATATTATAATTTCACTTAAAAGAAAACAAACAAACTATTTTTTGAATAAGACATCGTGAGAAAGCTCATGCTGAATATGCATGCGAGCATGTATGGAGTTTTGACGGGTTGTCTCTGCAATATTAATAAAAAAGGGGTTTGTATTTTTTTTGTTTTGAAATCAATTTATTTATCTTTAAAAAAACTGTAATTTCACGGAAAAGAAAATTGTTAACAATTTTTTTGAACAGGAAGTAAGGAAGCTTACGACGAATATACCCGCGAGCATACATGGAGTTTTTACCGGTGGTCTCTACAATGTTCATAAAAAAATGTTACATTTTTTTGTTTCGAATAATTTTATTTATCTTTAAATACTATAATTTCACTGAAAAGAAAAACAAACAAATTTTTTTGACAGAAAACTGTGAGAAAGCTCATGTCGAATATGCCTACGAGCATAAATAGAGTGTTGACGAGTCGTCTCTGTAATGTTCATGAAAAAAGATTGTATTTTTTTAATTGATTTACTTATCTTTAAAAATTGTAATTTCACTAAAAAGAAAATAAACAAAATTTTGTTTAGACAAGACATTGAATATGCCTAAGAGGATACATGAAGTTTTGACGGGTTGTCTCTGCAATATTCATAAAAAAATTGTCACATTTTTTAATCAATTTACTTAAGCTTAAATACTCTAAATTTACTGAAAAGAAAACATTATTTTCACAGGAGACTGTCAGGAAGCTCACGCCAAATATGTCTGCAAGCATACATGGAGTTTTGACGAGTTATCTTTACAATTTTCATAAAAAAAGGTTGCATTTTTTTACTTCGAATCGAATTATTTATCCTTGAATACTATAATTTCAATAAAATAAAACAAACAACTTTTTTTTGACAGGAGACTGAGAAAGCTCACGGTGATAATGTCTGCGAGCGTACATAAAGTTTTGACAAATTGTATCTGCAATGTTCATAAAAAAAAAGTTACATTTTTTTGTTTTGGCAATAGTAATACTATACTTATCAAAAGAAAATATAGTAGTAATAGTATAAATATTACTACGTGCGTTACACGTGTTACACGTGTAACGCACAAGTGTATTGTGTACGAGTTATTTTAATTAGAAGAATTGTGTTCGTGTTACCTTAATATTTATTTATCAACACTTTTAATAATCTTACAATTTTTATGACAAATAAAAAAATTTCAAATGAAAAATACAGAATTATTCTCACAAACTCCATTTCTCCCATACATCGCAATTGTCAAAAATCTAGGTATTTATAAGAGTAAAATTTTAGACATTGATGGAACTACATGAGGTTCATTTAAGGATTCACTAAGATAGCGTTACCCATGACACAATTGACAAGGAAAGGGAAATCTTTCAAATGAGCGAAGGAGTGTGAGAAGAGTTTCTAGGACTTGAAGCAAAGTCTGATAACATTCTCAGTGTTGGTGTTCCCAGATCCTTCAGGATAATTTGAAGTGTTTTTTGACACTTCACTTAATTATTGTGTTGTGTATTCGTGTGATAGGAAATTGTAGTGGTGTATGCTTCAAGGCAATTAAGGACGCATGAGTGAAACTACCTGATGCATGACCTGAAGTTAGTTGCGACAGTGTTTGCATTGCAGATATGAAGACACAATTTGCATGGAGCTAAGCTCAGTGTGTGTTAGTGATCATATGAGTTTAAAGTAATTGTTCTATAAAAAAGAGTTGAAAATGAGGCAAAGAAGCTGATGTAATTCATAAAGGATTATGAATTTGATTTTCAGTATCACCCCTGTAGAGAATGCATTGAGTATAAGTCCTTTCATGTGTCTGCTATGGTGGTTAAAGAGTAGGATTTGATCGAACAATTTAGGGATATAAATATGTCAATAGAAGTAGCCAAAGACATTATTCATTTGTGTATGATCACTAATTCTAGTAATGTGTTTGAGTAGGTTAGAGAGAAACAAGGAAGGGATCAGTATCTTTGGAAGGTTAAAGAGATGATAAAGCAGAATAAGACATCAAGTTTTAGAGAATATACTGATGGGATCCTTAGGTTCAAAGATAAGATCTATGTGCTATAGGATTTTGATCTTAAGAGATTGATTTTAGAGGAAGTACCAAGATTTAAAGAAAATTTTTGGTGGCCTCAAATGAAAACAGAAGTAGCGAAGTATGTGCTACCATGTCTGGTATGTCAAAAGGCTAAGATAGAACATCATAAACCAACATAAATGTTACAACCATTAGATATTCTAGAGTGGAAGTGGGATGGTATAGCTATGGATTTATCACGATATTACTAAGGATCTCTTAGGGACATGATTCTATTTGGGGTGATCAATGATAGATTGACAAACTCTACTTAGTTCTTAGCTATTGGTGAAAGATATTTTTTGCAATGTCTAACCCAAATATGTAGCAAGAATATTATTAGGTTACATGGAATACCTTCGAGTATAGTTTTAGATCAAGATTGTAACACCCCAATTTAAAAAAAAAATTACTAGTCCTGACTACTTGAAGGTAAGTTATAGAGACTGATCACATTAATGACTTACTGAGAGTATAAGGAACTATGAAGATTTATTTTTAATAATATTATTTTTGGGCGATAATTCAGATTAATAGACAGTGTAAACATATGCTGCTTTTAATGTGAATTCATCTACATATTTTCTGTGTGTTTTGTTGTTAATAAAGTGATTGAATTTCGTCAAGATAAAATTATATTTGAGAAATATTTAATATTAATTCATAGTTCAAATCTCGTCGAAAAAAGTTTCGTTGCGTTTTGAGCTGCCGGGTGAATTTTACCCGCAATAAAATTTGAAACGGACTCCGATTTCGATGAAAATCGACACATAAATATTTTATAATATTTATGATTGATTGTGAGTGTCTTTATAATTTTTCAATGAAATTATTATACGAGAATATTTTGTGGCACGCGTAAGAACGTCGCGATTTTTCGACGCCGAGACCCCTTGTACACGCGTTGGGCTTGCTTGGACAACAACAAAATTTCTGAAAGGGCTGCTGGGTCATGCATGGATTAAGGGAAAAGAAGTGATGGGACTAGCTAGAGTGGGTGGAGGGGTTTGATTGGGTATAGGAGAGGTGGTGTAAGTGAGGAGTGCGGCTTAGGACATAATCTTATGTCATAAATTTTTGACCAAAATCTTTCCTCCCTCTTTCCTTTATTGGCTGCATGCGCACCCCACCCCCTTTTTCTTGCCTATAAATACTTCCCTTTGTTCTTCATTTCTACACCTTTGGAGACTTGATTTTGGCGAAGGAAAATTGAGTAAGTATGAAAGTCTCAAGCAAGCATTTTTTTCTTCCTTTTCCTTGCCCTGAAACCGTGACCACTTGTGGGTTTTCGGGTAAATTTCTTACCTCATTTAAATGGCGTTGCTGCTATTATTTCATGTTGTTGGTGTTGTTGTTGTTGTCTTTCTTTTCTTGAAGTTTTGTTGTTGTTTCATGGTTTCAAAGAAAGAGATAATTAGTAAGTATTATGATGTTTTAGTTCTAGAATGTGGTTTAAAACCTCTTGACAATGAAAATCTTCAACTTGAGAAAACCTAAGTGTTTCCAAGAAAAGATTAAGTCAATGAAAGGTGTGTTAGTTTAATTCTTGTTGAAAAACTGCACTAACATATGTTTAGTTTTTTGGTCATAACGTTTTCCACACATAACCTTTTCATTGATTCTTAATTTTCTGGAAACTAGACTTATTTCTCTACATTTTGCACACAAATTTTACTGAATTTGGTTGAGTATTGATAATTAAAATGCGTTACAATTTCGAAGACAGAAGTTGTCCTTTTCTATACCTCCGAAAATGGTTTTACAAAACTGCACTGAGTGGCTTATGATTTATTAAATTCAAATTTACTTTCAAAAACTAGACACTTCAAGCTTTCTAAAGAGTGGTCATTTGCTCAAATCCGACGTCGTTTTCTATATTAATAAAATCAGTGAAGTTGGAGGACATATTTGGTGTTTGCATGCGTTGAGTCAAATGTTAAAAGTTTTGATCAAGTTGTTTTGAGTTTGGATCTTAATGATAAGGAACAAGTCCAGGGCTTAAATCCTTAGGAAGATAGAAGAAGTTTTTTTTCAAAAAAAAAAAATTAGTGTTTAAGTATTGAAAATTTTCTAAAAGTACCTTCAAACCTTGTTCTACCTCTTTGAGTGTGGGTAATAAGTTAGGACTTGAAGTGTTTTTGATTAGGGGTAGGGTGGTGGAAACCGTAGCTGTTCCAGGAGTTTAAGGTTTTAGTCTGTTTACTAAGCCCTAAGTGACTTTTGATTAAGATCGTGTGTACGAGATCGTGATCGGATTCGTGGTAGAGGTCGTGTGTGCGACTTTGACGAGGAAGGAAAGCCTTTAGGTAAGGGCTTCTTCTAGGTCTATTGTTTTGATATGTAAATGTTGATGTGTGTTTATGTTTTGTGTGATTGTGTGTAAGGGCATCTTCCAAAAGTATATACTATTGGTGTGTGAATGCATAAATTAATTATGTGGTATTTGTTGATGATGTTGAAGTGATGAACATGCGTATGTTATGAGATTATTTTAAATAATGCATGATTATAATTCTCGCGTGAATGATGATACTTTGTGATTATGATCATTGTATTATTGATCATTAACTGTATTTGTATATGTTGTTAATGACTGTGATGATTGGGAAGTGCCAAGAGCACGTGAGTTTGGGGTATCCGTCGAAATGACGTTAAATAATTAATGATTTTGAAATGAAAATTAAGAGGTACTTTATAAAAATCAATGAGGCACTTAAAAGTGGATTTTTCTAAAAACCCTAACTAGTAATGGATTAATCATTTTTCTTAAGAAGAAATAAAGTGAGTGTTAGAATAATTAAAATTAATTATTTTTGAACTAATAGTAAATTTTCAAATACCATTGTTTTGCAACTACTAAGAGTTTTTGACAAAGAGGACTTTAAGGATAGAGAGTGAGGTTGAGATGATAAGGCGGGGTTCTAGGCTAGGTGAGTCTAGATAGGGATCCTGTTGTGATGATTAACTGTGGTGGTGTATTTATCATGTTATGGAAATTATCTATGATGTAGAATTGTTCATGCATACATATATCCCTACGGGGAGATTAAGGAGAGAGGCTGACCTGTAGTCATCCTGTTGTGGACTAGTGTTAAGGCTGACCTGAAGTAATCCTGTTGTGGACCAGGGTCAATGCCGACATGTAGAAATCCTGTTGTGGACCAGGTTTACCCTGCGGGGAACCCTTACGAGGGTGGTGTGGTGATATTCCAGAATCATGTGCATTGGCATATAGACTAACCAATAGAGATTTGTGGTGCATCTTTATTGTGTTGATTATTGGTTATGAAATTATGTTATGTTTTGTATATACATATTGCTGTTATATATGTTTGTTTGGGAAGATGACTCTTACCCGTGGTTCTCCAATCCCAATGGATGTAACCCAGATGATGGAGACAGCAGAGTAATTGAGACTGCGGACGAGTGTCGCTGAGGACGTTTTTACACGGGTGTCTTCTTTGTGTTGCGATTTTGTAAACTTCCTAGAGAGTTCAGTAAGTGTCGTAATGTGCTAACCATCTATAGGTGTCTTTATTGTACTCTTTGAGTAGTATATATACATGTTGTATTTCAAAACTTGGATCGCCTTTGTACAAAGGTTTATCTAAATTTTATTTCCATGGTTATTGTGTTTTATTTGTACATCATGTTTAAAAACCTCTGTGATACTCTGATTGCTATTTTGAAAAGTAGTTTTGGAAAGAAAAGAAAAGAAAAGAAACAAAAAAAAATATTGACCCACATTTTTGTGAAAACCATGCAAGTAGAGTATTACCTTTTCAAAAGTATTTCAACTTTTAAAGGAAATGTTAGATCAGTAGCGCTCAGGAGATGGAGTGTTACAGAGATCCAAGGTTTACCTTCAATTCTAGAAGAGTCTGTAGCAATCCTTAGGAACCATACTTAGATTGAGTTCAACTTATCATCCTCAAACCGGTGGTCTGAATAAACCAGATAGTCATTAGATGACTTGTTAAGAGCCTGTATATTCGAACATAGAGGGAGTTAGGATAACTTTTTTTGTTGAAAGAATTCACATACAACAACAATTACTACTCAAGCATCAACATGACACCTTATGAAGTGTTGTACGGACGATGATACAGAACACCTGTGTGTTTTTATGAGACCAGGTGACAACAAATTCTTGAACCAAACATGGTACATCAAACTACGAAAATCACCAAGAAGATACAAGAAAAGATGAAAGTTGCATTGGATAGGCAAAATAGTTATAGCGGTGAAAGGAGAAGACCTCTTGAGTTCAAAGAAGGTGATCATGTTTTCTTGAGAGTTACTCCAAGAACTAGACTTAGCAGGGCAATCAAATCCAATAAAGTTACTCTTAGATTTGTTAGGCCATTTCAAATTCTTCACTGAATTAGTCTAATGGCCTATCAGATTGATTTACCCCCTTACCTAGCTAACCATCATGATGTTGTATATGTTTCTCAACCTCAAAAGCACTATCGTGATCTTAATCACGTGATTGAGCCTAAGTTAGTATAATTAAGAGAAAACCTAAAATACGACGCAATGTCTGATAGGATTGAGGATCAAAGGATAAAAGAACTCTGTGGGAAGCACGTTCCATTAGTCAAAGTTATTTGTGACAATGCTGCCGGAGATGCAACTTGGGAGCTCGAGGAACAAATGCAACAACAAGATCCACACTTATTCTCTAGTACGTCAAATTTCAAAGGCATAATTTTATTTTAGGGGGTGTAATGTAACATCCTGGATTTTTGAACCTTAGTTGCATGTGATTGTGTGTTTAATTGTATGGCTTTGTGAGTATTTGGATTAAATATTAAGTAGAGAATCGATTAAGAGAAAATTAGGGTTTTTGGCAGCACGCTCAAGCGCGGCCCTAATGTATGTTTATGCGCTTGAACGCTTAAGCGTGGAGATGTGGAATGCTTGATCTTGGGTGTTGACCTTTGTGGAAAGGTAAGCAATTCGTAGGTGTTGACCTTCATGGCGAAGCCAATGCTTAAGCGTTTCCACTAAAACATTGTTAGTATTTTTAGTAGATAGTGTTTGTAATAGTTGAAAAATTTTAAAGACCAAAGTGCCGAGAGTTTTTGGAACAGGGCACTAATTGTATTGCTTCCTCAAATTGTTATACAAAGGTGTAGTGGCTTTGTTTCTTCCACTTCAAATTCAAAATGAATCGTGTATGCCTATATATAGGCACATTCCACTGACTTTGACATGTAAGTTGATAATTATAAAATTGTTTTGAAGTTTCTAGTACATTTGAAATATTATATGAGTATAGCTAATCTTATTTTTTCTAGTATTTTCTTTTGTCAAGCTACCAACAAATTCAAGAACCTTCTAGTAATTTGCATAAGCTCTCAACACTCCTCCTTGATGCAAATTTTAGAAATTCCGAGCATAGTTCATAGTTGCTCGAATCTTGCTCTTGGTAGTGCCTTTGTAAATATGTCTACAACTTGAGCTGAATTTGTTTAGTCCCCTCTGGTTCTCTAATAAAGTGATACTTTATAACTATGTGTTTTGTTCTGTTGTGATGTACTGGATTCTTTGTCATTGCTATTGCTGACTTGCTGTCACATTAGATTATAGTAGGTCCATCTTGTTGTTCACCCATGTCTTCAAGTATTCTTCGAAGCCATATTGCTTGGTTTGTAGCTTCAGCTGCTGCCACGTACTCAGCCTCTGCCGTTGATTGTGCAACAGTCGCTTGCTTCTTTGATGCCCATGAGAAAAAACCTGATCCTAGTGAGAAGGCATAGCCTGATGAACTCTTCATGTCATCTATTGAACCTGCCCAATCACTGTCGATGTAGCCGAGCAATCTTGAGTTGGTCATGGTTTTATACCATATACCAAACTCTTTTGGGCCTTGTAAGTATCTTAAAACTTTTTTAGCTACTCCATAGTGAACCTGACTTGGTTTTTGCATGAACCTTTATAGAAGACTTGTAGCATACATGATGTCTAGTAGCGTAGCTGTAAGATATAGTAGGCTCCCGATCAAACTCCTATAGTGCGACGCTTCGGCTTCTGGTGCTCCATCTTCCTTTTGTAGCTTCTCATTTATCACGAGCGGAGTAGCGACAGGCTTGCAATAGTTCATCCTGAATTTCTTCAATAGTGCCTCAATGTATTAATTTTCAGAGATAAATATTCCTTCCTTTTGTTGTTTTACCTCTATGCCGAGGAAATAATTCATCAACCCAACGTTGGTCATCTCGAATGTCTTCATCATGTCTTCTTTGAAAACTCAGTTATCATCTTCATATTGTTTCCCGTGTAGATAAGATCACCTACGTATAGGGAGACAATGGGAGTATCACACTGACTTTGGGTCTTGACGTATAGTGTTGGCTCACTCTTGCTCCTCCTGAATCCTTGAACAGTGAAGTTCCGATCAATTCTGCTATACCATGCTCGAGGAGCTTGCTTCAGACCATATAAAGCTTTTCTTAGTCTTAGCACTTTGCCTTTGCTGATAAAACCTTGTGGTTGCTCCATATAAATCTCTTCTTGTAGTACCCCATTGAGGAAGGCTGACTTGACGTCTAACTGGAAAATATTCCAGCCTCTTTGAGCTGCAAGAGCAATTAAGGCTCTTATTGTTTCCAGACGAGCAACTGGAGCAAATATCTCGTTGTAGTCAACTTCAGGTTGCTACGAGCAGCCTTTTGCTACTAGTCTAGCTTTGTGTTTTTGTATGAAGCCATCAGGGTTAAGCTTTGTCTTATAAACCCATTTGACTCCAATTATATCTTTATCTATTGGGCAGTCTGCTAGCTCCCACACGTTATTTTTCTCAATCATTTTTATTTCTTACTCATTGCCTTGACCCATACTTCTGGCCTTGAAGCTACTTTATAGCTTCCAAGCTCAAGTATAGTCAAGTTGCAAGTTTGATATATATCCACCAACGATTTTTCTTTTATCAGAGTAGATTCTGGCATGAAGAATCTTGTCGTTGTTGTGGAGATGAAGGGGGCATACCTGAACCTTCAGTTACTTCATCAAATTCTTCTTCAGGCTGTTGTATAGGAAGGGAAATGTTGTTTCTCTTGATTTTTTCTTTATCCCAATTCCAAGAAGCACCTTCATAAACTTCAACGTCTCGACTGATAATAAGCTTCTTTGTTTACAGGTCATAAATTCGATAGCCTTTTGACTGTGTGTTGTACCCCAAGAAGATTCCTCATACTGTATTGTCTTCTAACTTATGTCTCTTTTTAACTGACACATGAATATAGCATACGGATCCAAAGACCATACATGTTTGGTCGATGTTTTTGCCACTCCAGGCTTCAATAGGAGTTTTGTCTTGGACTGCCTTAGTTGGACATCTGTTGGGTATGTAGACTACAGTGTAAACTGCTTCAGCCCAAAAGGTGTTTGGTAAACCTTTTTCCTTCAACATCGATATGGCCATCTCCATAAGTATGCAATTTCTTCTTTCAGACACTCCATTTTGTTGTGGAGAATATGCAAATGTAAGTTATCACTCAATGCCTTCATCCTTGCAAAATTTATCAAACTCATGAGAGTTGTACTCTTTTCTGCGATCACTTCTAAGCCTCTTTATATGTTTACCGCTTTGCTTATCGATAAAGGCCTTGAACTTCTTGAATATCCCAAAGACTTCTGATTTTTCCTTGATGAAGTACACCCCAGTCATTCTAGAAAAGGCATCGATGAAGAGGATGAAATACCTGTTGTTGTTAAGTGACAGTGTCCTCATTGGTCCACAGACATCAGTATGGATGAACTCAACAAGTCTTTTGCTCTCCATCCTAGATTGGTTGAAAACGATAGTCTGTGTTGTTTCCCAAAAAGACATCCTTTACAGGATTCATTATTTTCTTTCAGGCATGGTAGATCTCTCATCATATTCTTCTGATATAACAACTTCAAGGCGTCATTGTTGAAGTGGCCAAATCTCGATGCCATAGCCATGAATTATCAACTTGCACCTTCATCCTTGCAAATGAAGGTGCAAATGTAAGTTATCGCTCAATGCCTTCACCCTTGCAAAATTTATCAAACTCATGAGAGTACGTACTTTTTTCCGCGATCACTTCTAAGCCTCTTTATATGTTTACTGCTTTGCTTATCGATAAAGGCCTTGAACTTCTTGAATATCCCAAAGACTTCTGATTTTTCCTTGATGAAGTACACCCAAGTCATTCTAGAAAAGGCATCGACGAAGAAGATGACATACCTGTTGTTGTTAAGTGACAGTGTCCTCATTGGTCCACAGACGTCAGTATGGATGAACTCAACAAGTCTTTTACTCTCCATCCTAGATTGGTTGAAAACGATAGTCTGTGTTGTTTCCCAAGAAGACATCCTTTACAGGATTCATTATTTTCTTTCAGGCATGGTGGATCTCTCGTCATATTCTTCTGATATAACAACTTCAAGGCGTCATTGTTGAAGTGGCCAAATCTCGATGCCATAGCCATGAATTATCAACTTGCACCTTCATCCTTGCAAATGAAGGTGCAAATGTAAGTTATCGCTCAATGCCTTCACCCTTGCAAAATTTATCAAACTCATGAGAGTTGTACTCTTTTCCGCGATCACTTCTAAGCCTCTTTATATGTTTACTGCTTTGCTTATCGATAAAGGCCTTGAACTTCTTGAATATCCCAAAGACTTCTGATTTTTCCTTAATGAAGTACACCTAAGTCATTCTAGAAAAGGCATCGACAAAGAGGATGAAATACCTGCTGTTGTTAAGTGACAGTGTCCTTATTGGTCCACAGACGTCAGTATGGATGAACTCAACAAGTCTTTTGCTCTCCATCCTAGATTGGTTGAAAACGATAGTTTGTGTTGTTTCCCAAAAAGACATCCTTTACAGGATTCGTTATTTTCTTTTAGGCATGGTAGATCTCGCATCATATTCTTCTGATATAACAACTTCAAGGCGTCACGTTGAAGTGGCCAAATCTCGATGCCATAGCCATGAATTATCAACTTGCACCTTCATCCTTGCAAATGAAGGTGCAAATGTAAGTTATCGCTCAATGCCTTCATCCTTGCAAAATTTATCAAACTCATGAGAGTTGTACTCTTTTTCGCAATCACTTCTAAGCCTCTTTATATGTTTACCGCTTTGCTTATCGATAAAGGCCTTGAACTTCTTGAATATCCCAAAGACTTCTGATTTTTCCTTAATGAAGTACACCCAAGTCATTCTAGAAAAGGCATCGACGAAGAGGATGAAATACCTGCTGTTGTTAAGTGACAGTGTCCTCATTGGTCCACAGACGTCAGTATGGATGAACTCAACAAGTCTTTTGCTCTCCATCCTAGATTGGTTGAAAACGATAGTCTGTGTTGTTTCCCAAGAAGACATCCTTTACAGGATTCATTATTTTCTTTCAGGCATGGTAGATCTCTCATCATATTCTTCTGATATAACAACTTCAAGGCGTCATTGTTGAAGTGGCCAAATCTCGATGCCATAGCCATGAATTATCAACTTGCACCTTAACAATGTTAGTAGTACATTTAAAGTTTATCGAGAAACTTTTGTTCCTCTTCTCCATTTTTACTTGGGCTATTTCAACCCTTTTATTATTGTTATCATAGATTGTGCATTTATCTCCTTCAAAGTGAAGGGCATAGTCTTTCTCCATCATTTGACCAATGCTTAAGAGCCCACAAAACATAAAGTTTCACTTTCAAAAAATAAACATTTTAACTTTCCTTTTAAAAATGCATCAGCAATGAATGATAAAATAAAAAACCATATCTTAATTGTAATTGTCCTCAGTGGATCCATCAATGATTTTATAGCAACTAGAGTAACTGACCCATGCCATGTACGGGTAATTGATATCGGTATAATATGGATATTTGATGTGGTAAATAAATTATTATATTTAATAAATATTATTAATAAGAAAAAAGAGCTTATAATTTGTATAAAAATTATTAAGACTTTAGATTTGTAACTTTTAAGGAGAATATTCATCCCCAAGAATTAACTGAAATTTATCTTTTAGTTTAAAACCCTCATTGTTTCCATGTAAAATTTTACTCCCATGCATAATGTTTTATCTATAATTTCTATATTTATCAAGTAAAATGTAGATATTAATGTATTTTCATACAAAACAATGTAGAATGTAACTATTCCTACTTTTTTTTCTTGTAAAATATTTATCACAGTGGCATATGCTTTATATATTATATCAACAGAAAATTACAATTTTCTTAGATAAAAAAATATTTGATAAATATATTCTACAATATATTTATAGGTCAGTGCTACACACGATATATAATTATAAAAATTATAATCATATACATATGTTTAGAAGAAGCAACATTCTATACACATTTAGATAAAAATTACAACTAATATAATTTTAGTATTAGAGTAATGTTTTAAAAAATATGTATATGTATATTATATGTAAGTATATATATTGAATATTTATTCATCAAGTATAAGCACCAAAATAATGACTTAGCGACACGTAATAAAATTAACGGTAATGTAGGATGACACATGGCAGTGATTTTCCAAAATAGAATGACATGTGTGACAGCATTGAATGTGAGATGTGTGAGAGCATATGACACTTTAAAGAGAAATAAATGTGGCTTTCTTGAGAGGATGACACTTGGCAATGCATTCAATGAGATTCATTTCTAATTGTATATATTATTGATTGTATATATTTTTGATTGATTGATTATTGATTGATTGATTGATTTTGAAATTATACATGATATTTATACATTTTTTTATGAATAAGAGGCAATAAATTAAAATCAAGAATAATATATATTTTTTTATGTCATTGGTTTCTTGTCTCCTTCAAAAAAAATTCAATAATAATAATAATTAATTTATTCTTTATATTGTCGTCGATGGACCTATTATTAAATTCTACGGTGTATGAATATTTTTATCAATTCGTGCTTGTATAAAAACACGTTTAAATAATTTAAAAACATTAGTTCCAAAAATTAGTCAAGACCAATGTTAGTAATTTTAGTATCAGAGTAATGTTTAAAAAAATATGTATATGTATATTATATGTAAGTATATATCATGAATATATATTCATCAAGTATAAGCACCAAAATAATGACTTACCAATGCGTAATAAAATTTACGGTGATGTAGGATGACACAAGGCAGAGATTTTTCAAAATAGAATGACATGTGTGACAGCATTGAATGTGAGATGTTTGAGAGCATGACACTTTAAAAAGAAATAAATGTGGTTTTCTTGAGGGGATGACATTTGTCAATGCATTCAATGAGATTCATTTATAATTGTATATATTAATGATTGATTGATTATTGATTGATTTTGAAATTATACAATATTTATACATTTTTTATGAATAAGTGGCAATAAAATAAAATCACGAATAATATATATTTTTTATGTCATTAGCTTCTTGTCAAATTTTCAATTATAATAACAATTAATTTATTCTTTATATTGATGTCGATGGACCTATTATTAAATTCTACAGTGTATGAATGTTTTAATCAATTCGTGCTTGTATAACAACACGTTTAAATAATTTAAAAACATTAGTTCCAAAAATTAGTCAAAACCAATGTTATTAATTTTAGTATTAGAGTAATGTTTAAAAAAAAATATGTATATGTATATTATATGTAAGTATATATCATGAATATATATTCATCAAGTATAAGAACCAAAATAATGACTTAGCAACACCTAATAAAATTTACAGTGATGTAGGATGACACAAGATAGAGATTTCCCAAAATAGAATGACATGTGTGACAGCATTGAATGTGAGATGTTTGAGAGCATGACACTTTAAAGAAAAATAAATGTGGTTTTCTTGAGGGGATGACATTTGACAATGCATTCGATGAGATTCATTTCTAATTGTATATATTATTGATTGATTTTGAAATTATACATGATATTTATACTTTTTTTTGAATAAGTTGCAATAAAATAAAATCACGAATAATATTTTTTTTTATGTCATTAGTTTCAATTCGTGCTTGTATAAAAACATGTTTAAATAATTTAAAAACATTAGTACCAAAAATTAGTCAAAACCAATGTTATTAATTTTAGTATTAGAGTAATGTTTTAAAAAAATATGTATATGTATATTATATGTAAATATATATCATGAATATATATTCATGAAGTATGCGCACAAAATAATGATTTAGCGACACATAATAAAATTTATAGTGATGTAGAATGACACATGACAGAGATTTCCCAAAATTAAATGACATGTGTGACAGCATTGAATGTGAGATGTGTGAGAGCATGACACTTTAAAGAAAAATAAATGTGGTTTTCTTGAGGAGATGACACTTGGCAATATATTCAAAGATTCATTTCTGATTGTATTGATTATTGATTGATTGATTATTGATTATCGATTAGATAGACATCTACACGTGTGAGTGATATCCAATAATGCATGCCCCCAACCAGCAATAATGGCAATATTGAGCAGAGGGAACTAAGGAGAAGTGGGTCAAAATAATTGACAGGATCAATTTCATTTCTAAGCATTGCTATTAATTGTTTGTAAAAAAAAGCATTGCTATTAACTGGGGAGTGATTAAAAAACCAAAAAGCAAAAACCGAAGAACAATGACCGTTAGTTATTTTATGCCATTCTAGTACTATCTCTGGTCTTTAATATAAGAGAAAAAATAAAAATTACTAAAACCAAGAAAGCTTCTGTAATATTAATGCTATAAAATCGAAATATTATCTTAAATATACCTTTGATATTAAATAGAGTGTATAGAAAAAAGATGAGTTTCTAGTAAAGATAAATCTCACATTAAATAGGGTTATAAAAGGAATTCTGGCAATTAATGCATCTTAAAATGTGTTACTTTTTCTTATAAAATTAGGACCAAAAAATACACAAAAAATTTTCTTATCATAAAGACAAGAGGTAGTATTTAAAATACGTGAGCTCGGTAATTAAAGATGTTGTGGTTTCATTTTTTAGCACAAGCATGTAAATGAAAGAAAAAAGATATTCACCACTTTGAGCAAAATGAGCTCTAGGTCCTGCTGATTGTGGTGATATATATTCACAGATCGCTTGGTTGCTACTCTTGGGGTGCTTTTCAATCAATATTGGAAACATTTTTGTCTTGCAAGCTGATCTTGTGGGCGCCATGCCTGTTATAAAAATAGCCTATGTAAAAGGTTGGCTGAATTTTTGGCTTGAATGTGATTCCTCTTTTGTTATTTTGGCTTTCACACGTCTCCTAATTTGGTTCCTTGGAGATTAAGAAATAGATGGTAGAATGTTTAGAACTTACTGGTAGGATTAATTTTAGATATTCCTATATTTACCGTGAAAGCAATCGTTGTGCAGATAAACTTGCATCTCATGAGACCAACATACAAGGATTTTTATGGTGGGATTTAATTCCAGATTTCATGAGGGAGAATTTTTTCCAAAATAGGTTTGGCTGTCTGTTCCGGATTGAAATCCGGCCCAAATCCAACTGACTGGGCCATAATTACAGTCAAGCCCAAGTTGACATAGCTTCTTTTACAAGCTTAATTCTAAGGCTATATAAGTCTATTTCCACTACCATTTTAGGTAACTATTCATTCTGACCTCTTCACCCACCTCATTCATACACTGACTTGAGCGTCGGAGTGCTTGCAGGTGACCACCACCGAGGTCTTTCACTGGAGCTCGGAGCACCACCATGACCACAACGTTCTTTCACCGTCCTCTTCCACGAGGTATACATTCTCTGAGAATCTTTATGTTCAGTCCAGAACATTGGCGCCGTTTGTGGGAACGAAAATTCAATCTCGTTCTATTTCACGTTCACGGTGGCAAGAACTTTGAAATTGAATCTTTCTCCTCTATGGGACATATGCTTTGGTTTCGGTGAGAGATGACAATGGTGTTTTTCGGTGAGGAATTCCTTCCAAAGAGGCGAGAAAGAGAATCTCGTCCGGTTCTAAGTTCTCCTGGATCAAGAATTCAGAGGATAGCGGTTCCGTTGTGGTGAACCCTAATTCTGTTGGCATATTCAATCCTATCAGAAAATCTTGAAGATTCGCGTGTGAAATCAATGATCACTATAGCGATCAAATCAAGATTCGCGATCAAATGAAGATTTGCGATCAAATGAAGATTGGTGGTCAAATGAAGATTCACGAGCGGTAATCATCATCTCCGCCGTCTCTATCGAATTAAGATTCACGATTTTGGTAGCCAACATTGGTTCTTCTCGAATATTCAATCGCTCAAGCAAACTGAGATTTCTTGACGGAGATGATAACCGACGCAACAACAATGATCTACTGAGATCTGATTTAGGGCGTGGAGCTGGTGGTAGACGCAGCGGCACGAAGCTGTTCAGATCTACTGGAACTCATGATTGAGTACGAACCACTCACACATCGACCCAAGATCTGGAGAAAATTATGTAATTCACACATGAACCTCGACACTTCGAGAGCCTCAGTGATAAATACGCCGACAATATCGTCAAATCCAAGGTAGCTTTAAGCCTTTCTTATTAACATGTTTGTTCATGATGAATTTGAGCTCCGACGTCAAAGAAGACGGAAGCAGCCGATGAAGCATTGAACAAATCTGGATATCGGCGTCGAGCTCAAAGAAGACGAAGGCGCATGCGAACTCAAACCAGCAATGAAGTTCATTCTCGGGTTCAAGCACTCGTAACTATGATCTTGGCTCAGTCCACAGTGATCACAGAGGGCAATCTCCTCACCAATATCATTACCGACATTAGATTGACTCAATCCCGAACATGCTCAAGTTTGCTAATTCGGATTGCTCTAAACTGAGCTCGACAATGGATTCTTTAAGACCAACACCATAGTGGAATCCGAGTCGATGCTTCCACTGACCTGAGGTAAGGTTAAAACCTTTCTATTTCTTTTCACTGATTTGTTTGTCGATGAAAAACGTTAGCGCCGATGTCGAAAAAGGCAGAGGCAGCTCGTGAAATTATGAGTGAAGTTTGTATTGGCACCGATGTGATAATCGACGAAGTGCTGACAAACTCAGCGGAGCCCACGTTATCGGTAGCGTTGATCTAATGAATATTTATTGATCCCAAATCCAACCCGAGACTCTGAAATCCGCTTGGTACATTCCTGGGAAGCACCTTGACAAAGGCTTCACCGTTGTCCACGAGCATCTCGAAGTACAGTTGTCCTGGTTGTTAAATTTCTCTCTCAGCTGCAACGACAGTTTAGAAGTTCCATGCTTTAAAGTCCTCCAAAAAATTGCCCCAAATCTGTTGCATTCGCGTAAAGGGCTGGTGGCTCACCGATAAAGATATATCAGAACCAAGGTAAGGATTAAACTTTCCATCTATTTCCTTTACTGATCTGTTATAGTGGATATCGGCATCAATGTCAAAGAGCACTTCGGTCAACAAGGTAGCCGATATAGCTCTAATGAACTCACTGCCTAGCCCATCATCAGCATTGACTTGATGGATTCCAAAAAGTCGAATCTGATCTCGTCGTTGTCATTGTCGGAGCCATCATTTTAAGTGGGACTTATCATTCCCAATAGAGTTGGAAGCCAATTCCTAAACAGTAGCAGCTCCTGAGATCAGAGGTGAATTTTAACCCTGTCATCTTAACTGTTTGTTTTTTGATGAATTCGAGCGCCCATGTCGAAAAAGACATAGGCAGCTAATGAAGTGTCGAACGAATTCGGATATCGGCACCGAGATCAAAGAACACGAAGGTAGCCAAGTCCGATCTCCTAGACGACGAAATCTGCATAACCCATCTTTAGGGAGTGCCACACTTTGTCGACGTCCACTGATATCCCGAACTCCTGAGGTACTGATGTCGTGATTCCATCCTAAGGATCTAACCAGACCTGGCGCTCCAATGCACCTATTCGGTTGCTAGTATCACCAACGACATCGCCAGTTCGATATCAACTTCGGTTCATGTTTTTATTATTTAATCAGCATTCAATAATGAATATGCTAGTCCAGAATATTGTTTGGCACCAAAGAATTCGCATACGAGTGAGTTGTGACCACTCCTTTTGCAATTCAGTTTAACAGCGAATGAGAGTTCCTCAAGTATAAATGAGATTGCCAACATGCTTTATATGAGTGGCCGTTAACTCGAGCCACAACCGCTAAAATTGAACCATACTAAGTTTGATGAGGTGTAACATCGTTGAACTCTATTCACAGACCAACGATTGACTTACGTTGGGTCAAGTGAATTGAGGACCAACGTGTGTTCATTCCTCATTAATGATTCAGGAATATCAGTTCATATCATTTAATAAGTATGTCTTATCATCCTGTTGAGATGACTAACACTAAGCCTTTTAAGTTCGGAGCAAGCCCCCTGCAGCAGCTATAAAAATCTTTTATGGCTATGAGTTTGAGGACAGATCAAATAAAAAGCACGTGGACACGCAAAGACTTTGTATGATCGTTCTAAAGTGTGACAAAGCACCATGAGCTTTTGAAATATGTTGCTAGATCAACTTAATTTCAATGGTAGGAGTCCTTTGATACACTAAAACCTGGTCATATACAATGATATTTCATATTTTGGAATATGTTTTCTTTTTCCTTTGTGCAGGAAATATATTACAGTAGTAAAATACGTTGTTGTGCAGATTTTTCGAAGAAAGGCTAATGAAATGTTGTGCTACACATGCGCTGTTCTGAATCACTTTAACATTTGTGAAGTGGCAAAAATGTTTTCTGCAATTGTAAAGGAAACAAAAGCTCGATACCCGATGATGCCTCTATCCGTCAACTAGAAAAATTGTGCATGCTAATGTAATATATCTTCAAAATGATTTGCGCAAAGCTGTACAGTTCTCCAATATTAGCTGCACTGAATCACTGAGAAAACAGTAGATCGTGAGGCACAACTTTTGAGTTGCTAGATAAATCGTCATATCTATATGGTGATTAGTTTCAACAACCTCAATCGATTATCCATCAGAGACAATCATATTTAATTAGCTTGATGCAGATCATGGGAACAAGCTAATAATAAGAGTGGTTTCTTCCTACTTGGGAAGTCATACTAGCACTAAATTGGTGCAAAAATGTGAAGATCTGCTACACATGGGAAGAATTATGCTATCCACAGTGTACCTAAAAAATATGAAGATCCTCATATACAAAAAATATGGAAGAATTCTGCACTGAATCACATTAACATCCAAAGTGAACAAATTATTATTATGACCTGCATGCTTCATATTGTTCTGAACTCATGAAGAATTACTGCAGAGAACATTCTAATGCTACTTGAAGTCACACTCCATTTCACAAGAGACTTATTGCTTTCATCAAATCATAGGCAGTTCCCACACTGCTCAAATACAACACGTTGCAATGCCATGATTTGCAACAGAGAGCCAATTACATAAGTTATGTGCCAAAGAACAAAATGTGGAAATCTCACAGCCCACTTCAAAGAATGGAGTCCATCCCAAATAAAGGGTTGAAATTAAAGAAAATCCAACAAACTGAAGTCCAACACCTCGGATTACTTGAAACCGAAGTCCATCACCTCGGATAGCTTGAAAGTTTATTACTTATAATAAATAGTTTTCATGTAATTACTAATGATTTTTTTAGTTGAAAATTGTGCAACGTCTCTCTTACGCAGGAACTAGACACTAACTAAATCATCAAAGTGAAAGCGAAGCAGCTTTACATGACTACCTCGGATCCCGGAGTATCAATATTCCCCTCCGAGCCACCATGCTTGGCTGAGCGAATTCGGCACTTCGACATTCCTCATCATCAAGGAAGTCAGATTCCCCACCAAGCTCTTCAGCATGGGAGAGAGTGAATCCCGTTTTCTCGGCCTCTCGACTTGCCTAGCCACCAAGTCGCTGAGAGTCACACCGTGATCACGTCCACCCGAGGTTACGATGTTCACTCTAACCGCCGGGGCAGAGGAGAAATTCCCTTGGCCGGGCTATTTCTCCGAGAGCATGACACGGTCAAAAGAGAGAACCACTTCGACATCAGCAAGACCAGGTTCTTCCTCGAAGTTCCTACACTTGGTTGAGACTGAACCTCGGCAACACAACAGGTTTTCCCCACCAAGCTCTTAAGCTCGGATGAGGAGGACGACATCTCGACATCACATCTCAGTCTTTCGACGAGGTATACATTTTCAAGCTTTATACTTATTACTCTGGTTTTCTAAACCTAAACGGCACTCGGTGCCAATTTAAAAATGAGTTATAACAAACTCACAAAGGGAGTCACTCCCAAACACATATTCCCAACACACCAGCTAGGTCGGTATGGGGGCAACACAATCAAAACACACGTTTATATCGTACAATATCTTGTATAGTTTTCGACTAACATATGCAGGACAACAACTCCTTACAAGTCGGCTCCACGTTACATGAGCACCCGACTTAGGGGGCAACTGTTTCGGATTAAAATCCAGCCCAAATCCAACTGACTGAGCCATAATTAAAGTCAAGCCCAAGTTGACATAGCTTCTTTGACAAGCTTCATTCCAAGGCTATATAAGTCTATTTCCACTACAATTTCAAGTAACTATTCATTCTAACCTCTTCACCCACCTCATTCATACACTGACTTGAGCATCAGAGTGCTTGCAGGTGACCACCACTGAGGTCTTCTACCGGAGCTCGGAGCACCACCGTGACCACAACGTTCTTCCACCGTCCTCTTCCACGAGGTATTCATTCTCTGAGAATCTTTATGTTCAGTCCAGAACACTGTCCAAATTTTAGGTTCAAATAATTTGTACGTGGGTTAGATTTATGTCCCCAATGTTTTTTTTGTATTTTTTCTTTATTTTTAATGATGTTATGATATGCTGCAATGGCTTGAGAGCCGATTTAGTTGGGTTTTTGGTCATTATTGTGATGACTTTGTACGACATTTTGAAAGGAAAAAAAAACTCAAAAAAATGTAATCACTTTGGATGGAGGCAATCTTTTCCACAAATTAATTTTTAGGCAAATGCTAACGAGTCCATAGTTAAAAAATCAAATATAGAAATTTTGTGTTGGAAGTAATGCATTCAATTACTTAAAAGTTTAAATATTGTTATTTTTAATACAAAACTTTTATTTTTTTGATTCTTTAACTAGTGCTCTAAAGACACTTATTATGGAGAAACTAATTTTTAATGGCGAGAAAATGAATTGAAAATGCATACGTTAAAATCTCCAAACGTAATGAAATTTCCAACTCCACTAATAATTTTCTCTAGAAAGTAGTGATCTATGTGATTGATTGCACTTTGTGGAAATTATTGGAAAGTAACGATAAAAATGTCCTCTGTGTATGTGGGACGGAGGATGTCGGGAGCAAAGCGTTGATGCACGATGGAGACAAGGTAGCTTTGTACTGGAGGGCATTATGCTGTGTGGTATTGTAATTTGCCGTGTGCGGTCGTGCTGAATGAGACGTTAAAGAATATGACAAAAAGAAGGAAGTAAGAAAGAAGCTAACAAAATTAACTAACAATAATTAATAGATTGGTTTTAGTAACAAAATATAAAATAGACTTGGTTCAAATGGGATTTAACATTAATTTTAGGGGTATCAAATGGATGGATTGGATAAAATTTGGTTTGGATTATAATAGATGGATTAAAAATAATTCATTTATCCATATACAATCTGTTAAAAATTCATTGAAAAAATTTAATTCATCCATGATCCATTTAATAAAAATTATCCAATCCATATATTAATACTTTTTTTTACATATGGACCATCCATAAAATTTTATTTTCTTTAAAATAATTTTTTTTTTCAAAAACCATTTGTTTGAATTTTTTTTTAAAAAGTTAACTTTTTTTCCCAAAAAATAATTTTTTCTTCGTAAAGTAATATTTTCTGAAAATAAATTTGGCAAACTTTTTTCAAAAAATGTTGGAATTTTTTTTTTTGGAAAAAAATTTATTTTCAGAAAAATTATTATTATTGAAAAAAGTAGAAAGATATTTTTAGGGAATTGTTTTAAAAAAAATATTATTTTCAAACCAATGGTCTTTATTTTTTTTTGGAAAAAAATATTTTTAAACCAATGAAATTTATTTGTTATTTAATATGATCCAATGGATTTTAAAAACATAGTGGATGAATCACTATCCATCCATAAAATAAATGGATGGATTGGATATAATCCATTAAATATTTTACTTTTTGTAATGGATTTACTTTTGGATGGATTTGAGGGATGATGAATAAATGTATTGTTTTGTCACCCTTATGTAATTTTAACCTGTCAACAAAATTGTTTGTGCTTAACATAAAAAAAATACTCCAGGTTAGTATTTTTTTTTTTTAAAAATTCCTTCTATATAGAAGTTTTTAAAAGATTTAATTATTTATATTTTGTGACTCAAATCAAATTACGCCGGTGTGTTTATGCTTTTGATTAAAATATACCTTTTAAAAATTTAATAATTTAATTTCGTCAAAAAAAATAAAAATAATTTAATAATATTATGTTCTCCAAACAATTAAAATCTATAATATAGTTGTTTTAGTGCTTTTTACAAAAATTAAAAAAGAACCAAATTAAATTCTTAAAAACAATGTGTCTCAGAAATCATTTTTTTAAAATTTAAAATAAACATGCCCTTAAAACTGTCTTACTCATATATAGCACTTATTAAGCCATCTCTGACACAAGAGAGTTAAGAACCATAAGTAGGTGGGTCATATCTTTCCACATAGTATAAGAACACTTCACTCCAATAACACATAGTTCAGAACAATAAATTTCTGCACTATGGTGACAGTTGCAGATAAGAAAGATAGACACGGCAATGTAATATTAAGAACCGATCTTACCAAGTTGTGCATGCAACAAGAGCATGTTCTACACTCACCTAACTCTAACATAAAAACTCATTATTATATTTAAGAACCATGCTATCAACATGCATAGGAGATTCTAAGAGTTGATGAATAATGGCTTCAGAAACTGAAATTATTTAAAGTCCAGTTGGCTTATTTAAGATAATACATCATTCTCATGACATGACAGCGTCTTATTCATATAAACTAGCTTGACGCAGCAGAACATATTCATGCTAGCTACTTTCCAAATACATCGTTTTGATTACAGCATTATTGAAAAATGCCGCATCTAATTAAATTCTGAAATGATGTATTTGGATGTTTTCTACATCAAGTTTCATGAAATTGCTACGCTTTCTGGTAGCTAAAAACTTGCCCCAATTGTAAGGCCTATATTTGGGAGGGTTTTGCTCATTTGTCAGCTCCTCCAAAGGCTGCACCATGGTGTAGTGTGCAGGAAAGAGAAAGAACGGATACGAAAGCCTTGCCCTCTCAGTGTTCAGCATAACTCTGTGCTCAACGCTTTCGTATGCCTCGTTACTCCAAACCTGGCCAACAATTATCTCTAGTTATATACTCATGTTACGTCACTTGGACAAGAGTATCCTGTAAAATATGATACAAAAGGTGAGTTCTACGGTGCACAAGGATATCACTACCGTATATAAGTACCTAAAAGTCATTTGAAACTTCAATGACAACTAATGCCGACACTCAGAAAAAGAAGCTCACAGTCCTGCTCTTCATCATGATCGAGACGGTGACTTGCTCGATGCTTGTTCGACGAAAAAACATGAGAAACGAATATGAGGACCTCAAAACTCCTCAAAACTCAACTCATATTTGTTTTCCTTGTTTTTTGGTCGAACGAGCAGCGATCAAGTCACTGTCTCGATCGTGATGACGAGCAGGACCGTGAGCTTCTGCTTCTGAGGGCGACGACAATCGTTGTTGAAGTTTCAGATGACTTTTAAGTACTTGTGCACGATGGTGATACCTATCTCGCTTGTGCACCATAGAACTCACCTTCAAACAACAACAATAACGATCTCTTCTTATTAGAGAAGGTTGACTCTATAAATCGAACGACACCATGTATTTAATATATGTAAAAAAGGAAATTGGATTCCCTATTGTAAAAAAAATGCCGCAGTTGCCGTCATCAGATGATTTGGATCGTCTAATTTTGATCGGACAGTACACATTCTGAAATTGAATTTTGTATCTGATTTACTCAACTTGAAATGTGAGCCGTCTAATTAAAATTAGTAGTCCAAATTGTCTGACTGCGACAATTGCGACATTTTTTGACTGCAGAAAATCCGGATTTATAAAAAAAAAATCTTATAAATTAAAGTTGCTTGTGTCTCCCCCTCCCAATTAAGCATGGATATAATAAAAACAACAACATACAGATAAAAAATATGAATGCAAGTGCTATTGGATCATAATGCAGCAACCGAGTCAACTCTCATTCAATGCAGCAGAGAAGTCGCAGCAGCTGACTCTTATTGGATCATCATGAATCATGCGATCTCTTGCTACCTTATTTAGCATTAGCACACGTGTTTAATATGTTTGTATCAAGTGAGAATATTCCTTAAAGCTATCAATTATTCAACCATTTATATGCAATTAGTGAGAGAGATTCACTCCTCCTAATCACTAGCAATGAGCATCAATTAACATTGAATGATGTCCCCTCAATGTATTCCTATATATATGTCTCGTGTACTCAAATGTAAATATCAAGGCATTATATTTCTATATGGTATCAGTCGCTCAAGCTTAAAAGCACCAATCCAAAACCTGTCTCATCATGCCTTCCGCACACACCATCCAAATCAATGAAACTACATCAGTTGTAGTTCTTAACACTCAATCCTCCATCAAATTGAACAGCTCCAACTTTCCAGCATGGAAAGTGCAATTCAATGCTCTTTTGGTTGGCTATGACCTTCTTGGTTTCTGTAACACCTGAGGACGAGATCGACATCGTATTAGGACGACGTATCGAGACCTCGACCAAGACCTTGTGTCGAGATCCCGTGACTAGATCGTTTACCGAGATCTTTTGTCGAGCTGATGAGACCACGTGCACTAGTCTTGGTGAGGAGGTCGGGTGTCGAGTTGATGAAGTCGCTGCATCGAGGCGATGAGACGCAAGTCGAGCCGAGGAGACCGCGTTCACGAACTCGTGTTAGAACCTTATGCGCTTGCACGAGCACTCTTGTCGACATCGTGTCGAGATGACACCTCGTATTATTTGAGCGTTACTCGGCGTTATTATTATATTGTTTGTAATTATTACATTGTCGGCTTGCCGCTGACCAAGCAGTAGAGGGTAATTATGAGAGGAACGAGTTAACGGGTAGATGATTGATGGGATTGGCATCTTATAGCTGGAGTTACGTTTTTACCCCTATCTCGCCAGCTGTATACCACGACCGTTTCCCTCACACTCATTTCTCTTTTCTTCTTTCTTCTTCCTTCCTTCTGCTCTGTGTTTCGTTGTTTTCTTTAAAAATCTTCATCGACGAAACCGTGAGTTCCATCGAGATTTTGCACAAGCTTTCTTCATCGATTTTGTTCATCATCAACTTCTCGACCCATATCTCGTCTGATCGACCATCACCGTTGAGGTATGAAGAACAGATTTTCTTTCATCTGTGCTACTGTTTAGCGCTAATTCTTCTTCCATTTTTAACCAGTTTTATGCTTCCAAATCATATCAAATTGATGGGTTTTCTTATTCACGATATTACCTATCTTTTTAACCGATTAATTGGGCTTGTAAAACAAATTTTTCCTCTGTTTTTCTGCAATCGGCAGTGCCCAGAAAACCTCCATTTTTGGTTCATTTCGATTTCTTGTTTTCATTCGTTGCTTCTGATTATTGTTGTTGTCGATCTATCTGTTGAAGCATCAGATAACTTTTTCATGAAATTTTGATCGAAATCCCTAACTTTGTGTTAGAGGAAAAATATATTTCAGTTCTTAAGTTTCATATTTTTCTGGGTTGTGGTTGAGTTTGGGGAAGAGAGAGTTAGATGTATTGGAACCTATAGATCGATCTGAGTTATGTTTGTTTTAGGAAGTCGATTCAGAAATCGAGTGATTTCGAATCAAGGTGTACGGAAGCGAATCCAAGGACGCCAAGCAGAATCCGTAATCGAGGACTGTACGTGTCGAGGTCGACTGAGAAGCGTACGTGTCGAAGTCATTGTCGAGCTCTTAGAAGACAGCTGTGTCGAGGTCGTTGTCGAGCAGCATTAACTTGGAGTTCGGTAAGGGCGCTTCACATTTATACTTGTTATAGTATGTAAGGGCAACTCCTAGATATCTCTAAGGCTTTATTTTATAAGTCCTTAAGTAAGGGCATTTCATATTCTATGTGGTTATGTTATTGTGTATGAATTTCCTGATTTGTGTCGAGCTGAAATGTTGTGATATGATTGAGTTTTGCATGTATTTAATATGTGATTGAATATATGTCGTGAATTGTGTATTGCATGTTGAATTGCGTTTCTTCATGTCGAGCTTGCTCTCTTATTTGACATGCGGTTGAATATCTTGTGTTTAACTCTTTGAATATCGTATGCTTAATTGTTCATCGAGTGAGCGAGCCAGGTGAGTCGTATGACGTTTTTGAGCCGTGGACCGGATAATCGAGGGTGCTAGGTCCCTTTTGTTTACGGAGATTGACTAGACGCCGCCACGCCACGGGACTGAGTCGACCGCCCTAGGGAGAGCGAGATCCCAAGGCTTCGCTGGACTTTCCGACATCTGATGCAGCGTGTGCATTAGGAAAATTGTCGAGTCGAGAGAAAATGGATTTGTGAGTTGTGTCGAGTTTAGAGTGAGATGGTCGAGTCACGTCGGTGAATGTTATACCTTCTTTGTTTGCTTATATTTATGTCGAGCTTATCTTAAATTGTTGAGAAGTTGACCACTTTCCGTGGTGCCTTCAATCCATGACGGTTACCCAGCGATGTCGAGGGCGCAGTAACTCGACAAAGAGACGATGCCGAGGAGGATCTCGACGAGGACCCGAGTGACGACCTCTATCTGTCGTGATTGTTTGATTTGTTGGATGTTTGTTTTTCTGAGGACTGTACTTGTTTTTCTTTTGTGTTCGAGGTCGTGACCAGTTTGGCGATGTTGTTTCGTTGCTCTGAGGTAGACTGGTGGTCTTACTTTTGGAGCACTGCGTGGGAGTCTGCTAAGTACCCCAGGGTATGATGGCTATTTTGAAGCTGTCGTACCTTAGGTGTATTTTCTTTGCACATTTGCTACTCTGTATTTTGTATACATTATTATTTCGAGTGATATATATATGTGTATGTTATGCATGTATCTTTTATTAGAATTTAAGTCTTGTGTCTTAGTTGCACCATGTTTCGAAAAGCTGTAATTACTCTGATGTGCACGAGTTGGTTTTATAAAAAAAAATATATCGCATTTTCAAAAGGCACAAGAGTTTTGTTTTTAAAACACATCTCATATAGGTTTATGTTGAGCTTGGTGTGTTGAGCTCGGTAACTCGAGCTCGGTATATTGAGCTCGGTAGCGGTCCGGAAACGGGTCGTTACCTTCGTTGGTATCAGGCGATTGATTCGACCGAGCCGCATAGGAATTTGACCGTCACTATGTCGGGTTATGTGTGTTGGGTACCTAGTTGTATTGTGTTGATTCTTTGTTTGATTAAGTGAAGCACTTATTGCTTGAGAAATTGTTTGAACTGCTTTCTTGATTGAAGCGGTGTGTTTTAACACATCCTTGTTGTGAGATTCGACAGGTTTTGAACTTTGTGGAATCTAATGCCACCTCAGAGGAATACGACCTCTGCAACCGAGAACGTCGACATGGAACGAGCTATTCAAGCTATGACCGAGATGGCGGCAGCCATGGCTCAACAATCACCGCCGAACTCAACAGGCTAACGCGATGGCTCAACAGGCGGCGTTAACTCGCCAGAACTTGCAAAGAACAAAGAACGAGCGTAACGTAAATGTCAAGCGAGAGGATTGGGCCGACTTCAGAAGCATGATCCACCGAAGTTCTACGGTGAGCCAAATCCGGATAAAGTCGATCTTTGGATGCAAGAGATCGAGAAGATCTTCGAGGCACTTCATTGCTGACAACGTGAAGGTCGACTATGCCACCTACTTACCGCTAGAGACGCAGAGTATTGGTGGAGAGGAGTGAAGCAACGCTTATAGCGTAACATCGCGAGATGACCTGGGAGCTTTTTCGTGAGAGGTTCTTGGACAAGTACTTCCTGGATCTTGCACGAGCCGAGAAGGAGCAGGAATTTCTTCAATCGCAAAGAAGGCAACTCGACGGTGTCCGAGTATGCGCCAAATTCGAATCGTTGGCGAGGTATTTCAGTCCATTTCGTGACCGAGTTGACCAGAGATGGTTAAGTGAGAGATTTCAACGGGATTGAGATTCGACATTGAAGTCGATAGTGTCGTTGAGGATCGTAAATCTTCAAGAGCCGATTGATCGATGTGTCGAGGTAGAAGGAGTGAGGAGCCACAAGAAGAAGATCGCTGTGGGCGACGGTGAGACCCCGAGTGCGGGCGAGATTTGCACGTAAAGCGGAAACTACCGCGAAGAGGCCTTACGACCGACCTCGGGGAACAACAACAGGGACAGACGTCCGATGACCCAAGTACCGAGGAGTGGAGGTCGACCGGTGTCGAGGTGATTTGCTACCGATGTGGAAAGCCGGGACATTACGCGAGTAACTGTACTCAGAGGGAGGAGGTGTGTTTTAATTGCAAGAAGCCAGGGCATTTTGCTAAGGATTGTCCTACACCTAAAGCTGAACCGACTATGCTTGCGGCAAAGGCCAAAGGGAAGCGTCAAGTGGCTAAAGGCAGAGTTTTCTGCATGAGTGGCGAGGAAGCAGATCGAGCTGATGATCTTATCCAAGGTGAATGTGAGATCGAGGGTAAATCCTTATCCGTTCTTTTTGATTCGGGTGCAACCCATTCCTTCATTTCTTCTGATCAGGTGAACCATTTGAACTTATTGTGATGGCACTGCTTTAAATTAGTAGTTACAACCCCAGCTGCTAAAACCTTAGTCACAAACACTGCATGTCTTAATTGTGTAGTGGTTATTCAGAGTAGAAAGTTTGTGGTCAATTTGGTTTGTTTGCCTCTTAAGGGCTTAGATGTTATCCTCGGGATGGATTGGTTGTCACACCACCATGTCCTTTTGGACTGTGCCCGTAAAACTGTAATTTTTCCAGACCTTGGAGTCTCCAATTATCTTTCACGAACGTATTGGAGTTTCTTTGAAAGAAGGAACTAGGGAATACATGTATCTAGCTAGTTCGGAAGTTTTCCACAGATCGACGTGAAGAATGTTCCGGTGGTGTGTGATTTTGAGGGCGTTTCAGAAGGCGTGCGGGGATTACCACCAAGACGCAGAGGTCGAGTTCTCCATCGACTGATTCCAGGAACAGGACCGATTTCCAAAGCGCCGTGCGGGATGTCTCTGCCGAGATGAAAGAGCTGAAGTCCCGGATCGAACACTTGGAGTCGAAGCAATTCATACGACCGAGCGTGTCACCGTGGGGAGCTCCAAAGGTTATTGGTTAAGAAGAAGGATGGACGATCAAGGCGTGGCGTGGACTATCGCGAACTCAACAAGGTTACCGTGAAGAACCGATTATCCGCTGCCACGTATTGACGACTTGATGGACCAACCGTGGAGCGGCGATCTTTTCCAAGATAGACTTGAAGTCGGGCTACCATCGATTCGGCGTGAAGGAGGAAGATGTCGCCAAAGCGACTTTCAGGACTAGATACGGTCACCACGAGTACTTGGTGATGCCGTTTGGAGTGACGAATCGCGCCGGTGTGTTTATGGACTACATGAACAGGATTTTCCATTCGCTTTTGGATCAGTTCGTTGTAGTGTTCATCGACGACATATTGATTTACTCGAGGAACCGAGAAGAGCACGCAGAACACCTATGTCGAGTACTACGGATATTACGAGATAAGCAACTCTATGCCAATCTGTCCGAAGTGTGAATTTTGGCTTGAAGAGGTGAATTTTCTTGGTCACGTGATTTCCAGAGAAGGGATACCGTGGATCCAACTAAGATTGAAGTGTGCTAGCGTGGGAACGACCTAAGGCGATTCTGAGATCGGGAGTTTTGTCGCTTAGCAGGATATTACCGAAGATTCATTGAAGGTTTCTCGAAGATTGTCGCGCCTCTTACACGATTGACGAGGAAGGATCAACCTTTGCTTGACCGAGGAATGTGAAGCGATTTTCAACGATCAAGGAGCTTTTGACGGCGCGCGGCTGATTTTGCCTCAACCCGAAGAGCCTTTCGAGGTGTATTGTGATGCGTCACACCAGGGTTTAGGATGCGTACGATGCAACATCGGAAGGTGGTCGCAGATGCTTCAAGACTTAAGATTCACGAGAGGAACTACCCTACTCACGACTTGGAGCTAGCGGCAGTAGTTTTTGCGCCGAAGATATGGAGGCACTACCTTTACGGAGCACTCTTCGCTTTCGGCGATCACAAGAGCTTGAAGTACTGTTCGACCGTAAAGAGCTCAACATGCGCCAACGTAGATGGACGTAATTTCTCAAGGACTACGACTTTACGTTGGAATACCATCCCGGTAAGGCTAACGTAGTAGCAGTATGCGTTGGCGGGAAGAGCGCTTTAACCTCGGTAATGATGATCAAGGAGTTGGAGATGCTCGAGAAGTTCCGAGATTTGAAGTCGAGTGTCGAAGTTTCACCGGGAAGGCGAGATTTGGTATGCTTACCATTTCTAATGATTGTTGGGCGAGATCCGAGACCAACAAGTTCGTGACGAGCTTCGCAAGAGAAGATTGATTGATAGCGCGCAAGGAAGGCGACATAATTTCAGGTCGGAGCGACGACATCTTGAGATGCAATGGCCGAGCGCGTGCCTAACGATCCGAGCCGAGGAAGTTGATTCTCGACGGCGCATAAGAGCAACTTTAGTATTCATCCAGGAGTTACGAAGATGTATCAAGACTTGAAGAAGCATTTTTGGTGGTCCGAATGAAGAAGCAAGTGGCCGAGCACGTAGCTTCATGTTTGGCGTGTCGAAAGCGAAGGTGGAGCACCAACGACCGCAGAATGCTACAATCGCTGACGTCCCAAAGATGGAAATGGGACAAGATTTCCATGGACTTCGTTGTAGGTTTGCCGAAGACGCGAAGAAGAATGATTCGATTTGGGTGATCGTTGACCGATTGACCAAATCGCTCATTTCTTGCCGGTGAGGTCGACATACAACGTGGAAAAGTCGACCGAGATCTACATCGTGGAGATAGTACGACTTCATGGAATACCCTCTTCGATCGTGTCGACCGAGATCCGAAGTTCACGCCTCATTTTTGGAGGGAATTGCAAGGAGCGATGGGAACCGAGCTCAGGCTTAGCTCAAGATATCATCCACAGATCGACGGTCGACCGAGAGAACGATCCAATCGCTTGAAGATTTGTTGCGAGCTTGCACGTTAGATCACCGAGGAAGTTGGGACGACGTCTTACCATTGGTGGAGTTCACATACAACAACGGCTTCCATGCGAGTATTGGGATGGCACCTTTTGAAGCGGCTGTATGGGCCGGAAGTGTCGACGCCTCTTTGTTGGTACCAGGGCGGCGAGCGGATCGTCAGAGGACCAGATATGATCCAGCAGACTACCGAGAAGATCCGTTTGATCGAGATCGGATGCGAACATCTCAAAGTCGGCTGGAAGAGTTATGCAGATCAACGACGTCGACCACTCGAGTTCGAGAAGGAGAACATGTATTTCTTAGAGTCACCCCCACTCACGGAGTTGGTCGAGCGATCAAATCCAAGAAACTTACCCCTAAATTCATTGGACCTTACCAGATTCTTCGTCGTATTGGTCGATGGCATATCGATTGCCTTACCCCCATTCTTGTCGAACATCCACGACGCCTTCCACGCCTCACAATTGCGGAAGTATGTTTCCGACCCTTCTCATGTCATCGAACGGATGTGATTCAACCGAAGGGCGACTTATCTTTGAAGCGTTACCAGCAAGAATCGTTGATCGGAAAGCCAAACAGTCGCGGAACAAAGAGATCCAACTTGTCAAAGTTGTGTGGGATCAAGAAGGCGAGATGCGACTTGGGAGCTGGAGGAGAAGATGAAGATTCAAGACTGAACTTTTCGAGGTAAGAATCTTATTTGCAATTTCGAGGACGAAATTTTTTAGAGAGAGATTGTAACACCCGAGGACGAGATCGACATCGTATTAGGACGACGATATCGAGACCTCGACCAAGATCTTGTGTCGAGATCCCGTGACTAGATCGCTTCTGAGATCTTTTGTCGGTGATGAGACCACGTGCACTAGGCTCTTGGTGAGGAGGTCGGGTGTCGAGTTGATGAAGTCGCTGCATCGAAATGATGAGACGCAAGTCGAGTGAGGAGACCGCGTTCACGAACTCGTGTTAGAACCTTATGCGTTTGCACGAGCACTCTTGTCGACATCGTGTCGAGATGACACCTCGTATTATTTCGAACGTTACTCAGCGTTATTATTATATTGTTTGTAATTATTACATTGCTCGCTGCCGCTGACCGACAGAGTAGTAGGTAATTATGAGAGGAACGAAGTTAATCTGCAGATGATTGATGGGATTGGCATCTTATAGCTGGAGTTACGTTTTTACCCCTATCTCGCCACCGTATACCACGACCGCTTCCTCACACTCATTTCTCTTTTCTTCTTTCTTCTTCCTTACGCTCTGTGTTTCGTTGTTTTCTTTAAAAATCTTCATCGACGAAACCGTGAGTTCCATCGAGATTTTGCACAAGCTTTCTTCATCGATTTTGTTCATCATCAACTTCTCGACCCATATCTCGTCTGATCGACCATCACCGTTGAGGTATGAAGAACAGATTTTCTTTCATCTGTGCTACTGTTTAGCGCTAATTCTTCTTCCATTTTTAACCAGTTTTATGCTTCCAAATCATATCAAATTGATGGGTTTTCTTATTCACGATATTACCTATCTTTTTAACCGATTAATTGGGCTTGTAAAACAAATTTTTCCTCTGTTTTTCTGCAATCGGCAGTGCCCAGAAAACCTCCATTTTTGGTTCATTTCGATTTCTTGTTTTCATTCGTTGCTTCTGATTATTGTTGTTGTCGATCTATCTGTTGAAGCATCAGATAACTTTTTCATGAAATTTTGATCGAAATCCCTAACTTTGTGTTAGAGGAAAAATATATTTCAGTTCTTAAGTTTCATATTTTTCTGGGTTGTGGTTGAGTTTGGGGAAGAGAGAGTTAGATGTATTGGAACCTATAGATCGATCTGAGTTATGTTTGTTTTAGGAAGTCTGATTCCCGAGATCGAGTGATTTCCGAATCAAGGTGTACGGAAAGTTTAATCCAAGGACGCTAAGCGCAGAATCCGTAACGAGGATCAGACGCGGTCGAGGTCGACCGAGAAGCCGACGTGTCAAGTCGTTGTCGAGCTCTTAGAAGACAAATGTGTCGAGGTCGTTGTCGGCAAAGATTAACGGAGTTCGGTAAGGGCGCTTCACATTTATACTTGTTATAGTATGTAAGGGCAACTCCTAGATATCTCTAAGGCTTTATTTTATAAGTCCTTAAGTAAGGGCATTTCATATTCTATGTGGTTATGTTATTGTGTATGAATTTCCTGATTTGTGTCGAGCTGAAATGTTGTGATATGATTGAGTTTTGCATGTATTTAATATGTGATTGAATATATGTCGTGAATTGTGTATTGCATGTTGAATTGCGTTTCTTCATGTCGAGCTTGCTCTCTTATTTGACATGCGGTTGAATATCTTGTGTTTAACTCTTTGAATATCGTATGCGGCGAATTGTTCATCGAGTGAGCGAGCTAGGTGAGTCGTATGACGTTTTTGAGCCGTGACCCGGATAATCGAGGGTGCTAGGTCCCTTTTGTTTACTGGGAGATTGACTAGACGCCGCCACGCCACGGACCTGAGCCGACCGTCCTAGGGAGAGCGAGGATCCCAAGGTTTTACCGGACTTTCCGACATCTGATGCAGCGTGTGCATTAGGAAAATTGTCGAGTCGAGAGAAAATGGATTTGTGAGTTGTGTCGAGTTTAGAGTGAGATGGTCGAGTCACGTCGGTGAATGTTATACCTTCTTTGTTTGCTTATATTTATGTCGAGCTTATCTTAAATTGTTGAGAAGTTGACCGCTTTCCGTGGTGCCTTCAATCCATGGCGGTTACCAGGCGATGTCGGCGCGAGTAACTCGGCGATGAAGCGATGCCGAGGAGGATCTCGACGAGGACCCGAGTGACGACCTCTATCTGTCGTGATTGTTTGATTTGTTGGATGTTTGTTTTTCTGAGGACTGTACTTGTTTTTCTTTTGTGTTCGAGGTCGTGACCAGTTTGGGCAGTGTTGTTTCGTTGCTACAGGGTAGACTGGTGGTCTTACTTTTGGAGCAGCCCCCTGCGTGGGAGTCTGCCGGAAGTACCCCCAGGGTATGATGGCTATTTTGAAGTTATCGTACCTTAGGTGTATTTTCTTTGCACATTTGCTACTCTGTATTTTGTATACATTATTATTTCGAGTGATATATATATGTGTATGTTATGCATGTATGTTTTATTAGAATTTAAGTCTTGTGTCTTAGTTGCACCATGTTTCGAAAAGCTGTAATTACTCTGATGTGCACGAGTTGGTTTTATAAAAAAAAAAATATATATCGCATTTTTAAAAGGCACAAGAGTTTTGTTTTTAAAACACATCTCATATAGGTTTATGTTGAGCTTGGTGTGTTGAGCTCGGTAACTCGAGCTCGGTATATTGAGCTCGGTAGCGGTCCGGAAACGGGTCGTTACAGTTTCGTTGATGGAACCAAAACTTGTCCTGTACCGAATCATGCTAATTTCACATATTGGAAGAGGTAGGATCAATTGATTCTGCATGCTATCATTTCATTGGTTGATGCCACTGTCATCACCATGCTTGGGAATTCCAAAATTCCAAGTAAGCTTGGAACATCCTCAACAAAATGTTTGCAAGCAAGACTCGATCTCGCATCATGAATCTCAAGGAAAGACTGTCACGCTTTACTAAAGGCACAAGATCAGTAGCTGAATACCTCCAAGACATCAAATCCCTTGCTGATGAACTAGATGTGATCAACTCTCCATTGGATGATGTTGATCTTGTGATCCATACCCTCAATGGCCTTGGACCTGAGTACAAGGAAGTATCTGTAGCCCTGCGTACTCATGAAAATCCAATTGATTTTGATGCCTTACATGATCTTTTAATGGATTATGAAGGATTCCTAAAAAGAAAGGAAGACACCACACCTGTTGCATCTGCTCATGTTGCATATAAGGGCAAACAAGCATTTCAGAAACGAGGCTATCAAAATGCACATCCCTCCTACTCTCAAAACAGCAGGTCCACCTCTCCTGGATTCTCCAAGAATGTCACTTGCCAATACTGTGACAAGCCAGGTCACACTGCCAAGGTATGCTACAAGCTTCATGGTTACCCACCTAGGCACAATAACAACCAGACACAAAAACACACAGCAGGCCCATCTGCTCATCATGCCTGAAGCACTGCTGCAGCTGCAACTAACTGGATCTTGGACTCTGGAGCAACTCACCACCTCACCAATGAGCTTGACAATCTCCATCTCACCAATTCATACAATGGCCCAGATCAACTCATAATTGGAGATGGCTCCACAATCCCAATTACTCACACTGGTGACTTACAAGTGTCTCATGTATCCACAAAAGATCAATTGGCAAATATCCTAACCAAGCCTCTAGCAACATTCAGATTCAAGGATCTTACCACCAAGATGCAAGTAGCTGATGGCAACTTGATCTTGAGGGGGTGTATTGGATCATAATGCAGCAACCGAGTTAACTCTCATTCAATGCAGTAGAGAAGTCGCAGCAGCTGACTCTCATTGGATCATCATGAATCATGCGATCTCTTGCTACCTTATTTAGCATTAGCACATGTGTTTAATATGTTTGTATCAAGTGAGAATATTCCTTATAGCTGTCAATTATTCAGCCATTTATATGCAATTAGTGAGAGAGATTCACTCCTCCTAATCACTAGCAATGAGCATCAATTAGCATTGAATGCCGTCCCCTCAATGTAATCCTATATATATGTCTCGTGTACTCAAATGTAAATATCAAGGCATTATATTTCTATAAGTGCATGAATCATATGAGTATTTGTACCGAATATTGATACGGTAGGAGTGAGAAATGTAAGTTAAATTTGGGTTAAATACGTCTTTAGTCTCCGTCAATATAAGATTTTTTTCTTTTAGTCTCTGTAAAAATAATTTTCCCTTATTGATTCATGATATTTTTACAATGACTCCTTTTAGGCCTTGCCGTCAGTCCCCACTTATTTGGTGCTGACACGGCCTACAGAAATATACGTCAATGTTGTCACGTTGGATTAATAATGCTACGAAGACTCCAACTCACCTCCATCTTCTTCCCTTCTTCCCACCGCCCCAACTCCATAATAAGAGGGTTGACAGAATGGGGAGTGACAGGTTGAGGGAGAGGGGAGATTGGAGAAAGTGACTCTTGAGGTGAGTTTGAGCTCTTTTTTGTACATGTGATATTATTAGGGTTGACAGAATGGGGAGTGACAGGTTGAGAGAGAGGGGAGATTGGAGAAAGTGACTCTTGAGGTGAGTTTGAGCTCTTTTTTGTACATGTGATATTATTAATCCTATGTGGCAACAATGACATGTATTTCTATTAGCCACATCAATGTCAGATAACCAATTTTTTTTTCAGGTACTAAAAGTGGTTGTATGTCAGGGATCAATAAATGAATTTTGTTTTTAAAGGGACTAAAAATAGAAATCCCTATATTTATAGGGATTAAAAACAGCTTTTAAGTATCTTTAAACAAAACCAGAATACATATAGTTTACTGTTAAATAATTAAAAATAATTAAAAAAAAGACATGTACCCGAAAAGATATCGAAATTGATAATAAAATTACTTAAATTTTTCTTTTGATCAAATAATATTTGTTAATTTTTTATTGATTATACCGATAAACACTGTGTTCATGTTAGGAATTATTGTTATTCTGACCTTCGTATCCGCTTACTCTACAGAATTGATTCAGAAGGATATATAGTACCTGAATAATGTCTCCAACATTGATAATATAAGCATCAGGCATAGGATTGACCAGAACCCATTCACCATCAGATTTTCGCCTCACTTCAAGCCCACTAACTTCATCTTGAGCTAGAACGGTTAAAGCACCAGTATCCTTGTGGCGACCACATCCTAGAACAATGTCAGGGGAGGGGCAAGGTGGATAATAATTGAGCCTAATCCAGCTGGTTTGGTCTTTGAAGAAGCCATGAAATCGCTTTGGGGGCAAGCCTAAGCTCAGGGCGATGAGTTCCATTATCTTCAGTGCTAGTTTTTCCATGTGTTGAGCATATTCTTGGAATACCTCTCTGCACAACATAAATATCATAATAGGATTTTTCGGATTGAAATAAATATAAGTGAATTTTACATTTTTTTTAACCTTTTCTTATATATTTTCTTTGATACATATTTGTCATACCTAGCTATATCTTAATTTTATTTTATTTTTGAAATTTGTTATATTTTCATTTCATATTGTACCTTACTGAATTGGATATCCACACCATACACTTGCAACATTAAGGCTAAAATGAAAAGAAAAAGGAAGGAAATTTAAAAAATTTCCACACAAAAGTTGGTCATTCTGTCATGCTTGCTTCCTGTACTCAAATTAAGATTGAGACAATTCATTTTTTTAGAATCTGTTAAAATCTCTACTTTAATTATCATTTTTAAATTGATTGAGTGTAATTGATAGCTTAATTTGTGTTGCATATCTATCAAGAAATGTTAATATTCAAAGGCAGAGATGTCAAGCAACAAGGTGTTGGAGTCTTCTCTTTATCTTTTTTTTTTATTGCCCAGATCACACTATTTTTTTTACAAAAAAAAAATATGTATATATTAAGGAAGTATAAGAGGTACTCTAACCTAGTACTCAGGTCGGTCCAACATATTTATAGTCCTAAGGAGAACTTTGAAATGAGAAATTTTTAAGTAAGAGATAATCACATAAAAATCACAGACCTTAAGAAAATAAATAAAAAATGTATTAGCTACAGATATGTTAAAAAAAATTCTGATATGGACAATATTTACAATTTCTTAAACCTAAAATAGCAAAACGAAATTGTTTAGTTTTGGACTTTTTTTTTTTAAAAAAAAAGCATTTTGATTGCTTTGAACTCAAGTCACAAACTTTAACAAGTTGCACTTTACCAAGTGTACTAACAGGAAACATTGAATAACCTTGTAACATATTTTTAATAATATTAACATTTTTTTTTGAGGCCTTTTTTTGGGGTCAAAACTTGAAAGCTTAAAGCAAGGGTTTGGACCGCCTTAGGCTTGGGCGGCCCTCCTAGTACCCAAAACACACTAACATTATTTTAGTCACCAACCCCCTTGATTAGGGGAAAGAGGACAAAAAAAAAATTTGGAAGCTCTTATAATTTTTTTATAAGCCAATTTTATTAATAAACAATCGAATAGTAACACAAGGTGTGCTCTTGGGCGATTCTTTAGCTCTTAGGACGGAAAAAATGAAATCTCTTTCTAATTCCTTCGTAACTAAATTTAGTGACAGATCAAGAGATGGATTTCATATTTTCTCTCTCTAAATTTCTCTTGTTAATTTTTTTTTTCTAGTAGTACTTGTGAAAGAAATGTTAAAGGAACAAGGGAATATAGTCAAATTACCTCATCTCAGGTGGGTACTCTGGCCACTGATTATACCAATGAGTGACCTCTTTGTCATCAGGGTCAATTGAAGCTGGAATCAAGGTTGGTTCCTCCACAGTAAAATCAAACACCTCCTTCCAATCCCTAACATTTTTTGTATGCTCAGCTTCATAATACCCCATCACATTCACAATATCCCTCCTCACTTTCTTCTTCTCCTCCAAACTAAGAGCAAAGAACCTCCTTCCAACAGATTCAATCTTCTTTTTACTTTCAAGAGGAGCTCCATGATTGATCACCTGGAAGAACCCCCACTCCTTACATGCACTGCCTATTTTCCTCACAAGTTCATCAAATGCTGAATTGTCTGTGACATTGGAATCATCTAATATAGGGGACAGGTCTATCACAGGGATGTTTTCAGCTTCTATCACACTCAGCTTGGGTCTGTGTTCTGGTGGCTGAATGAAAGCTGGATCAATCTCTCCCATTATGATGATGATTTCTTAGAGAAATTAATTCAGTGACAGCAATAAAATGGAGGAGTGTTGTAAATAGGCTGTGTGATCATATTGGTGTTGGTGTCCAATTATATATATATATATACAATTTGAATCTAGACATGTGTTTTTTGTTGGTACTTGGTGGATGAAATTACCGGTACAATAACAAGGTGAAACATTGATCGAATAAAATTAAGTTAACAACATACTAGTAAATTATTAATAAACATTGGTTTGTGGCAAGTATATCCAAATACAAAGGATCCACTCAAGTACTATACCTCCAAAAAAGGGACTAGGGTATAAGTATTCTTGTATTGTCATACACATATATATGGTAATGTTTGGTAATCATGATTACCTAGCCATTTGGAAAACAGCTGGGTTCATAAATCAACAGGGATCACAAAAGTTGATGTGAAATTAAGAATCTTTCAACTGCTTACTCCTTCCGTTTTCGAATATAAACAACAAAAAACTCAAGTTTGGTGATTCTAAATATACTCAAAATATTTTTCAATTAATTCAAATTTTATTTTTCAATAACTCTTTTATTTTCATGGAACAATTTCCCATGAAGGATCAATAGGGATCATAAAAGATGATGTGAAATTAAGAATCTTTCATGTGCTTACTCCTTCCGTTTTCGAATATAAACAACAAAAAATCTAAGTTTGATGATTCTAAATATACCAAAAATAGTTTACAATTAATTCAAATTTTATTTTTCAATAACTCTTTTATTCTTATGTAACAATTTCCCATAAAAAACAATTTGGGAGATGCAATTTCTTTTTTATTACTTTAAAAAAATTAAATGAGACTCATATTGACTCATAACTGAGTGTGAAAAGCTTGATGGAATGATACTTTCTTCGATGTGTTCAAGTTGGAGCACATCATTTGGTATCTAGAACCATCTCCTTCAAGCTTCAAAAAATGGTTTTCCAACTCCAATCATTGGTTTGATATCTTTTCCTTGTGTTTCTGTGCTTAATCTTTGTGTTTTTTGTGTTCTCCAACCTTTGGACATTGTGTTGGTGTGATTAGTTTGTCATTTGGATCATTTCTTAAAAATGAGTATTTTTTTTTGTTTTTCATGACCTTCATCTTGTTCTTGAGTAGAGAGGCTTTTTATCTTTAAGACATCCCCAACTCTTGAGTTGTGCTGCTTTTATAAATGTTCAAAAGTTTTGAGGCAAAAATAGAAATATCAAAGATAAATAAAAAAAATAAATATGGTCCAAAAGTGAAATTCAAAAAAGTTGAGGGACCAATATGTAAAATTCAAAAAAATATAGGGACCACTTTGCAATTTTGAAAAATTTGAAAAAAAAAACAGAATCTTATTTTTGCCTCTACTTTCCATTAAAATAAAAGGAGTCTGAGCCTCTAATTCTCAATAGAATTTGGACATTTTGGTGCTAGTTGCATAAGTGGCTCATTTCCTCTAAATTCTTATTCTAGTCTTTCTTGTTTTTGTCTTCTTTAACTTCTTATATTTAAGTGTGCTTGTTTCTTCTTAGCTTTTCTTGTTTGTTTTTAAAATTCTCCTTGTTTTGTCATAGAGTATTTCCTTTTTGAACTCTTGTGTTGATAGCTTTTGTGGATTTGTTGCATTGTATTTGGATTCTTTGATTTGGATACTTGCTTGGGCTCTTTTTTTTTTTTTAAGAATTTGAAAAAGGAGTATTTAGTGAAAAAAGGCAAGAGTGAATCTCACAAAAAAACCTCAGAGTGAAACACGAGTGATAAATTTATTGAGTGTAAACACTTAGTCAGTGAAAAATGTCATTTTTCTTATTTTATTATTATTATTTGTTATTTTCTTTAACTTGTTTTTCTTTGAAAAAATGTTCGGATTTGGATCTAGAGGTGTGGATTATAAAAATGAATGTGCTGTAAAACCACTTAAGTACATGGTTGGTGATTGAACATGGAAAATGCTTGAGAGGTACGAATGAAAAGAATGAGAGGGAAAAGAATGAGAGGTATGAAGGGAGGCATAGAGAAGCAAAAAGGAATCAAATATAATTTTTTTTGTATTGGAAGTAATGCATTCAATTACTTAAATTATTTTATGCAAAAGATCATTATATTAAGCAGGATCAGGAAAAAGGATCAATCATAGTTAGGCTTATCCAGTGGAGGAGCGTGAGAAATATTTTATTTGAGGGGGCAAAATAATAATAACATATAATACAAAATATATTCAACAAATCTTTGGTGTTGTGGTGGTTAAGTTCCGCTGTTTTAGGTGTTTATACGCGGTTTGAATCTGGTCCAGGCCTTTTTTGGACACAATTTTTTCACAATAAATATAATGAAAATACAAAAAAACATTCATAGGAATCGATCCTCAATCCTCGTAGTATCAAAATAGAGCACTATCACCGCGCCGTCATAGATAACCAATTAAAACATGACAACTTATTATATATATCAACAACCTATGCATATATATACCTAGTTTTAATATTTTTTATTTTATTTTTAGAGTAACCATGACTACCTCATCCACTCAAGAAGAGCCGCCACTGGGCGTATCATCCTTTTTCTTTTTTGGTAATAGTATCATCTTTTTATCAACGTGCGGCATATGATTTGCATATAACAGTATGTTACTACTATTACGACACAACAATTATCGTGATAGGACATCACCATTTAAGTCCAATCATCGTTTAATTTTAACACATAAAAAGGAGTCCACGACGAAACGAAAGTGATCGGATAATTTTAAATCCCTCAAAATTTAAAGCGACCATTACTTTGTTCCTCGTCGCTTAATATAAAACTTTTTTGTAAATATTTTTATCCTTTAATATAAGACTTTTTTTAAAGATCAATGTGTATTAAAATTTTTTTTATAAAATTACTCACTATATCAAAGTACATTAATTCTTTCTCTCTTAATAGTCTTAAAAGATGAGAAGAGTAATTTGAGAAAAATAACATATATTTTATACAAATTTAATGATATTAACTAACAAAATCTACTTTTTAAGGGGTATAAAATAGTCAAATGAGTTTTATATTAAGAGACGGAGGGAGTATATGACCCTTGGGTGGGTGGCCACTAGCAACAAAAAGTTAACTTCCATAAGCTTTTTGGTTTGAGGGAATATCGCTTCAATCTCACACAGTGTCCCAACGCTTTTAATGAAGGACTAAATTTCGCTCCTGCGTAGAGACAAATTTTGCACTGGCCAACACTGTGTTTACACACTGCGAGAATCGAGCCTGGGAGCAACAAGTCGACCCCCGTGTCCTAGCCCCTAGGGAAGCCCAAACCACCAAGTCAAGTTAACTTTCATAAGCTATTGACTCAAGTAGTGGAAAAATATACTATATTATATAAAATGGAGTTTTGCCACGTGGCAACTCCACATTCATTTTTTTCCGGCCAAAATAAAAAATGATTTATTTTTTATTTTTTTAATTCATGATATTTCATTAATTAAGACATATCAATCAATTAATGCTCGTATCTAGACTTTTATCATTTAATCAAATTTAAATTAAATCAAATTCAAATTCAAATTCAAAATATAAATAAATTAAAGCATATCAATCAATTAATTTTCATATCTGAACATTTGTCATTTAATCAAAATATTATCTAAGTCATGTGACAACATAAGAATTATTAAAATTTTTACCAAAATCAATTTAAATTTTAAGTTATTGTTTTAATTATAGCAACTATTATTACCTCATGTCAAACAATAATTTCATAGTGTAAAATCTTTAAATGACTTACATATTTTTATTTATTAATTATATCAATTATCATTCACTATTCATCATTTTTTTATTATACAAATTTAGTGACTTTTAATTTTATAACTTTTCATAAATGATTTATTTTTCTGTCAAAAAATAAATAAATGATTTATTTTACTCTGCATATCATAAAATTTAAGTAACCCGTGCGAGCACAGGTAAATACACTAGTTTTCTTTTAAAAGTTAACTTTTCAAATATTCTACAACGTCAATGTATTTATACATGGAATATTCGTTTAGTGATGTTTGGCTATAAATATTTGGATTATAAGTCTCTAGAAGTTTATATTCAGAGGTTTTTTTTTTTTATAGTTTTTTGACATTTGACACTTATTTTTTTTTGTGTCTTAAATTTTGCACTTAATTAATCCATCTTTTAAATTTTTGTACTTAATTTTTTTTGCTATATTCTTTTATATTTTTTGCACTTATTGCCTTTTTTGGATTTTTACCTTTTTTGGATCATTATTTTTTTATCTTTTTAAAATTTGTCACTTATTGTTTTAAAGGCAAAAGATTATAGGTAAAATACACTGAAAAATAAATATCACATCCAGATATATATTACAAAGTAAAAGACAAAATAATAAAAATTCAAATGTCCGAAAGTATATATCTGGATGTGAAAAACACACATCCAGATATCTGTTTCCAAACGCTTGAAACTTTTATCCAAGTATAAATATCTGAAATATACCGGAACTCAGGAAAAAAAAGCAAATGACTTACCCAGCAATGGGAGAAATCCATACATCCTTTTCTTTGCGGCGACAATGGGGGGCGAGGGATGACTGGGGGTTGGGTTTGCGGAGAGAATGGAGACAATTAAGAAATGGGTAGAGAAGGAAGAAGATGAAGAAGTGAGAGGGTGCACGTGTTTTAAAAAGAAAAACTTCATTTCGTTTCAAAAATAAATTCTAGACAAGGACAATTTTGGAAAAACACAAGAAATGAGGTGTGGGAGAGTGTATTAGCAAAAATGGGAGGTGCTAATAGTAGCCTCATAAGTTAAAAGCAGCTATTATTTTAGGAGTTTCTTGTTAGCCAGGACATCATTTTATTTTGGGTAGCACTTATAAGAGGCATGTTTTGAAACAAAAAAAGAGACATGTTAGTAAGTATTCCTTTTAACAGCTTTTTAACACACATTTATTATTGGTTTATTTATTGAAATCTTAATGCATTTTTAAAGTTATTTATTTATAAGGTGACTAAACCACAAAATGTCAGATACAAGCTCTGTCATTCTCTATTAGGCCAATCTCATGGTGTTCATGCAATGACAAATTTGTACTTTAATGAATTATATATATATATATATAGAGAGAGAGAGAGAGAGAGAGAGAGACTGGTTTGGATGGGAGACTCAGGTTTGGATATTTAGAGACTAATAAGTGACATTTAACATTTGAGAGCTAATTTAGAAACAAAAATCTTTAGAAGATCAATTTTGTAATTCCTTACTATTTGAATTCCCAAATTGAAGATTTACTCTAATAACAACAAATTCAATCTATTAAATTTGGATGTGGGTGTAAATCAGCAGAGGTTTGACTTAAAGAAAAAAAAATATGATATTTTTTTTTTTATGAAATCAAAACTAATGTATTTCATTCATAATAATTGAAGCAATACAAGAAGGTGCATCACTAAAGACATGAGGGCTAACATACAGTATGACCACCCTAGCAAGAGAATGAGCAACTATGTTCGCCTCCCTCTTAACAAACTCAACCCGAGAGTCTATACAACGCGAGCCTAAAAGACGCTGACAATTTGCTAAAATAGCTCCCACCTCTGTAACATTTGGTTTTGATGAGTAGAAACTATCCGCAACTATTTTAGCATCCACCTCAAAGATCACCTTCCACAAATTGAGTTCTCTAACCCACAGGATGGCTTAGTATAATCCATAAGCTTCGCCCTGAACCACTGGGACAACCGGGCTACCCCATAGAGTCTTAGCCTTGAGGAATTTTCCTTCCGCATCTCTTAAGCAAATACCAACACCTACAGTGTTACACACCGACGAAAACGAGGCATCCACATTACACTAGATAAAAGATGGTGAAGGCTTACGCCGTGTTGAACCCTTTGCTCCTGAAGTTGTGGCTCAGTCCTGAGCCTAGCTGCCCGCCACTCATCCAGGAAAGACATGCCACGAGTTGCGATCCCAGCAGCACTATCACTCCGGTCCTCCCACACCTTTTTGTTCCTATTAATCCACGCACACCACAGGATCATAGCCCACACATCGCCCTTATGGGGAGATAGCTTACTAAGCATGTTGAAAACAAAATCCTTAAAGCAATCCATACCCTGACTCCACCTTCGCACCTACAGTGCTTCCAACACTCGACAGCTTTCGGGCACTCAACAAAAATGTGTTACACACTTTCCTGTTCAGCTTCACACGGAGGGCACTGCAGCGGACACCCAACGTCCTTTTGCTGGAGACGCAACCGAATTGGGAGTACATCTCTGCAGGCCTTCCAAAGAAAGCCTTTGACCTTCAGCGGAACCTTCAACCTCCACAACTCATTCTAGTTTCTTTCCACCTCAAGATGAGAGGTATCCAGAATACGAGACATGCATAACTGATATGCGCTCCTGACTGTAAAGTCGCCATTAGTAGTTGCTCCCCAGATAATGGTATCCTTGTAGACTGCCTCACTAAGTGGCAGCGAGAATAACGGCCACCTCCTCCTGTTCAAACAGATTGCAAAGTAAGTCATGGTCCCACCGCTTCTGACCCTTTAGCAGAAGATCTTTAACACATAAATTCGGAACTTCCAGATGGTGTTCCTGAAATTTGAGCACCCTATCCTCCCTGAGTCAATAATCATTCTAAACATTTGTATGCTTGTCGTTCCCTATGCACCGCCTACACCCTTCCTTCAAATTCACCTTAGATTTCCATATGCTCCACCACACATAACCGGGGTTTCCTCCTAAAGAAGCACTCAGAAAATCACAATCTGGGAAATACTTAGCTTTAAATAACCAAGACACAAGAGAATGAGGCCGGGTGACCAACTTCCAAGCTTGCTTACCAAGGAGGGCTAGGTTGAAAGCATAAAGGTTACGAAAGCCATTTCCCTTCTCCTTACAAATAGACAATTTCTCCCACGAAAGCTAGTTGGTCCCTTGAGTACCTCCTTTCTTCAAACCCAACCAAAAGGAGTTCATGAGCCCCTCCTCTCCAAGAGATTCTGGAATAAGGAAAATGCTCATAAAATAGGTAGGGATTGATTGAAGGACAGATTTAATCAAGACCTTCTTGCCGTCAATAGACAAAGCACGACTCCTCCACGAGTTAATCTTTTTCCAAACCCGATCTTTAATGAAGCTAAACATACTTTTCTTGCTCCGACCTATCAAAGACGGAAGTCCCAAATATTTTCCTGTACCCAAACAAGCTCAAACCTCCAAAATAGAAGAGATAGCATCTTTAGTCGCCAATTGAACATTTTAACTAAAGAAAACCTCCGACTTCCGAAAATTTAATTCTTGGTCAAATGCTCGATCATATGTTACTAATATCTCCTTCATCAACATCGCCTCCCTCTCTTGGGCCTTGAAAAATATAAAACAATCATATGTAAATAAAAGGTGAGTAATATCAGGTGCTCCCTGACAAACTCGGACTCCATGAAGATCACCATTGCGCTCCGCTCTCTCAATGAGAGCTATAAGACCTTCAGAGCACAAGATGAAGAGATAGGGTGACAGCGAGTCTCCTTACTGCAGGCCCTACTAGGCATAATAGGACCAACCGCTCTCTATTGATCAAAACAGAATATTGCACTGATTCCACACAGAGCATCACCCATTCTGCCCATTTACTAGAGAAGCCCATCTTTGTCATAATTTCCTTCAGATACCCCCAATCCACCCTATCATGGGCTTTACTCATATCTATCTTGAGTGCAACATTTCCCTCCTTTCCTTTTGCCTTATTCCTCATATAATGAATAATTTCAAAAGCCATCATAGCATTGTCAAGGATTGACCTACTCTTCACAAAGGTTGATTGCCTCTCCGAGACACACTTACGAAGACTTTCCCACGTTGCCTCTAGAAATCTTCCTCCTAGATAAGGAGCTTGTTTAAATTCCTCCGGGCCGAATTGAACTAGGCCACACCCACATAATCTCGCCGGTCCTTAAGTGAGTTGAGAATGGATGAACAAGAGTCTATGTTTTTGCAAAACCGGGTCTTAATGTGATAATCCACCCAACTGGCGCAATTCAACAGTGCAAGAACACAAATTATCCACTACATCACCATTGGACAACATGGCCTAACCTCTTTGGACCAGAATATCAACATCAGGTTCATGAAGCCAACAATTCTTGAACTTGAACCTCCAGCTACCACTCTTTGTCGTATCTTCCCCTAAGCAAAGTAAGATTGGAGAGTGGTCCGAGATAGAAGCCAATAAGTTCACCAACCGGACCTATGGGAAAAGATCGAACCAATCATCATTAGCCATAGCTCAATCGAGTCTTTGCTCAATTGCGTGGTTTGTTCCTTTAGCAAAAGTCCAAGTGTAAGGATAACCCTCAAGATGAATATACGTTAACCCTGCATCTTGCACTGCCGCTCGAAAACCATTCATAAGCCAGTTTGGATGATCTCTATACCCCAGTTTATAATTTGGTGAAAGGAGATCATTAAAATCCCCTAACATGCACCAAGGAAGTGAGGTTTGAGCCGCCAATCTCCTCAGTAGAGGCCAAGACTCACGTCATCTTTTTCTAGCTGGAATGCCATCGAACCCCGTCAAGCGCCACCTAACCCTCCTACAATCATCCACTTCCACACTGATATGACTAGTGGAGTAATTAGTGGTAGTACAGTTAAAGGACCGCTTCCACAGAAACGCCAAACCACCTCCCCTCCCAACTTTATCTACTGCAAAACAAAAGTGAAAACTAATTCTCCTACGAAAAAACTCAACCTTATTCACATCCACTGACATTTCAGAAAGAAAAATAACCTTCGATTTATGGGACCGGATCAAGATCTTCCGTGTAGGAACTGCAATAAGGTGACCTAAGCCTCGATCGTTCCAACTTAAGATTGTCAAGGCTCCAGGCAAGCCTAGGAACCAGGACCTGCCAATAAAAAATGGTCATCATAAATTACGTTGTTGTGGAACACAGTCGCAACATCTTCATGCTTCATGCTATCATAGTTTGCCAAGTCTTCATTAATAGGGTCAAGATTTGAGGGTACAGATTCAACAACACCCTCTCTCCTCCTTTTTTCTTTTGTGTGTTGACCTCCACGCCCTCACCCACACCGTGGCCTACTGGGTTTATTATCCCTCCATCATTTTGGGCTGCTATGCATGACGTTAACCCTGTTTCATGGCCCACCACTTCCTCACTAAACCTTCTATCACCATTGATGACACCATTATTACCAAATGATTGCCCCCAACTAAAGGCGTCTGGATCCTCTCCATTTCCAAGGGAAATGGAGATCTCTATTTCGTTTATTGCTGGACAGACACGTAGAACTTCTAAACTTTAACGACTCAGATTCAATATTATGATTTTGATTTAAATAAAAAAATGAAAAACATGTTCAGACTTCGTCTTCCCATCTTCACTCCAACCTGGTCCCGCCACCCAATCGTTGCTCTGACCTTAGAGTAGGTGCTTTGGCCGCAAGCTACGAAATTTGCAGAGGTCCCTATGGTTATGGTGGCTCTCACTCTCGACCCATTCAATTTATTTGCCCCGCCGCTCAATCGCTTCTGCGACCTCGCCACGCCGTTGCCGTACCTAATGCTGCTCCGACCTGCCCCCAATGCCCCAACGACAGTGCCACTTAATTTATCATTAAATAAACATTAATTCACTTTTTAATTGTTTTCATGTAGTCTTTTTTTTGTCTCCCTATTCTGTTGAAGAATGGAATGGCTGAAATAGACTTTTGTTAAGAGTTCTAATAGACTTTTTGCCATCTTAAAGTTTGCCTCTCATCTTAAAATTAAAGATCATATTGGAATTATCTTTTTGTTAATATTGGAATTCCTGCTCTAATATTAGGAAGAACTTTGTTTTGTTTGATGTTACTTGCTGGATTTCTTTCAATGTATTCAAATGGGGGAAGTTGCAGTGTTGATAGTTTAGAGAGTGATTCATCTTTATGGTGAGTGGGTCGTACCAAAGAATTGAATTTGGTGCATACTAACCATTGAGCATCGATACTTGTAGTATTTGAAAATCTTATGTTGAATTCCGAAAATGAAGGGTAATCGTTTTGGCCAAACCTGACGGTCCTTCTGGTGACTAGTGGTTATAAATGGCAAAACAGTCTAATGCAGTTGCAATTGGATTGTAATACCTTTGGTAGGAGAATTTTGTTTGGACCTGGAAAATAAGTTCCTCGTCTACTGGTGTCCTTGTTTAAGGCTGCAGGTGTATACACAAACTTGTTCATAATGCATTGGTATGCATGGCTGACCATATTTATCATGTGTGATGAATTGTTTGATGAATTTGTGGATTGTTTTGTCTACTCACATGCAAATGCTTGATATACCATGATGATGTATGCGGTCTATTAAGTATGTATATGTATATGTATATAAAGATATGTTGTTGTAAGATATATATATATATATATAGCCTATGATAAACTCGTGGACAAAGAATTTACCCTTGCACTGTTGTTAGATTGGACATTCTCATGGATGTTACCAAATGGAGTTCCACATTGCTGCTGCAATTCCGTCCTTTCTAGGAGCGTTGAAGAATGAGCCAGTGGAGGCAGTTTCCTCTTAGTGCTCCATGTCCGGATCTTGCTGAACGATTTCTCAGTAAGAGTTATAGTTATTGGCCAGCTTAGCTTAAGGTATCGTCTTGGCTCTTGACCTATTGGTGGAGCATGACTTTATTGCCTATTGTTTTGTAATTACAGTTTTCAGAAAACCTCGCCTCAGTGCGAAATGATTATGTTATGTTTTATGTGAAGCATTCAATGTGATGTGATATACTCTGATAATTGACAAAAGACTGATTTCTCATCATTTAGAAATTGTAGTACTCTTCATGTTTTATTTTTGAAAAGGGTTTTCAAAGGGAAAAAAAAGAAAAAAATTTACTCATATTTTTCGTTGTGAATAACAAAATAGTACTTTTTACTGAAAGCATATAAGCATCAAATGTTTTCAGCATTAGATTGGGTTACACCATAGCGCTCTGGAAACGGGATGTTACAAGAGAGAAGTCCAGTGTGGTGAAAAATGGGTGGTGACACATATTTAAAGTTGAGGTTTGACCCCATTGCATCGTGACGGTTCCCAGTGTAAGTACCATAACATCGTGAGCTACCCCTTTTCCTTTACACGTGTCTCAATGCGAACGGAGACCGTGTCAGGGTACGTTCATATCGCGAGAATCCCTGTGTTAGGACCATTCGCATCGCAAGCTGGCCGGAATATTATTTTTTCTTTGTAAGGCCTAATTTGTGTAGGGTCTAACATTATTATTATTATTATTATTATTATTATTATTATTATTATTATTATTATTATTATTATTATTATTATTAGTCCTCTTTAACCCTAGACCCCGCTCAGATCTAAATTCCAAATCATAATCATCCCTAAGGACCTCAATTACTGAATTACCACTAATCATGCCATAATTAGAATACCCGAAAAATGGGATGTTATATTCAGTATCATTTCTCCTTCCATGTTTGGTGTACTTGTTCAAGTGGTTTGGCTAAGTTCTGGTAATGCCTCCAGATTTACTCCACTTATTTTCTATTTTCTATTTAGTTAGGGCTTATGGTAGAGCTAAGAAGGAGATGACCTTGGTTTGATATGTTGTGTTGTGGGAAATTTGGGATATTAAAAATGAGTGTATTTGTTTAGGTAGGAAGACTAATTTGGAAGACATGGTGCAACACATTAATGTAGTTTCATGAAAATGTTTTTAGCCAGGATGAGTAAGCTAGGAGGTAGTCTCTTTGTTATCTGATGGTGGATTTTGTTTCTGCTTAGCGTCAGAGTTGGTTTTTTCCTTAAACTTCCTTTTCTTTATTTGTTGTATTGAGTTCGAGTACCCCCTTATACTTCATATTTAATGAATAGATACCCAATTTGGTTCCTGAAATTGCGTACTCGTATCAACCTAGTCTCTACTTTAGCAAGATTCCAAAATAGTCCATGGGTTATCAAAACATTAATCAGTTAGGTCTCCCCATTAGTGTTTGTCAGTTAACAGAGTTAGGGATGATGATTTGGCATGTTAAGTGACTGGGTGACACCCATGTAGGATCCATGTATCTTCCACATCATTAAGGTGCATCTATGCCAATTTTGGGGACAAACTTGATATTAGATCAATTAGGGTTTAGTCTGTCCTTTTTCCTCCTCCCCTCTTACTCCTTCCTTTCTCTCTTCATCCCCCTCTCCCATTGGCCCCTCCCTCCGCCGCTCCTTGTCCTTCCTCTCTCTTCCCCCTTCAAAGATTTCCATTGTTGCTTTTGTATTATTTCCTATCACGCTAGAAAAAACACGGCAACACATGGTTCATTCCGATCGTGTTTCGCTGGCGGCTTTGATCATGGGGACGATTTACGATAAATGCAGGCTCGGTGGTTTTGGCAGAGACATGCTAGTGGTGATGTTTTATGGTCGCAGACGGAGGTTAAAGCTCGCAGTGACAGAGGTACGTTGATCACGAGGAGGGCGACAACGTACGAGGGAGGAGAGACGAACACTTCCCCTTCTCTCTGTCTCCCTCTCTCTTGAATCTATTGCTTTATCCTCCTTTCTCTCTCCTGGTTTCTAATTTGCATCTTGTTTTTTGGTAGGGGTGATGTGATTAGGAGGTTGAAGTAGAGGCGTGGCCATTAAAAACCCACCATTTCTCATTCAATTTATTTTTTGGGTGATTATTGTGAATTGATTTGGGATTTGGAGTAAGTTCTTCAAGGTCGCACCTACCTTCTCATTCAATTTATGTTTGTGGTGATGTTTGTGAACTAATTTGGGATCTAGAATAAGTTCTATAGTGATGAAGTGAATCCTTGGATTCTTACTTTTAAAAAAAAAAATCTCATGTTTTATCAATTTTATTTAATTTTTACGCAGAACTTTGTACATGATATTGTGATTGTAATTTTTATCTTGGATCTGTTTCTATCTTCAAGGCCAACATTACTCGCACTTCTAGTTGACTACTCCCCCACAACGTTTTCCTTTTTTTGTTAGATTTGTATCAATAATTGTGTAGAAGAAGAAATATTTTTATTGCATTTGGTTGCAGATATGTTTATAGATTTGTTAAAAAAAAGTTACACAATCTTGTGTGAGAAGGGGAAAAGGGAGAAAATTCAGAGAGAAGGGAGGTATTTGGTGAGAGGAGGGAGAAAGAGAAAGAGTATCGATTTGGTCCCTGAAATTATATTTGGTGACGTGGAGGACACATAAATGCTTAAGGGTGCCACCCAGTCACTTAATGTGTCAAATCACCATCCCTAGTCCTGTTAACTGACATACACTAACAGAAGGACCTAACTAATTAACGTTTTGAAAATCTAGACTATTTTAGAATATTGCTAAAGTAAAAGACTAAGTTGATTCGAGTACCCAATTTCAAGAACTGAATTGAGTATTTACTCTCCATATTTATGTATTCTATTTTGCTGTTAAAGAAAAAGTCTGATTTGGATATATGTAAATTTGGCATGCTATTGTGGATGTTAATGATCAAAGTTGATACGGATTAGGTTAGCATTAATTTGACCCTAGGAGTGCTGCCTGTTGGTAAGATTCTGATTGGATATAGTTTAACTGCTGTATAGGAATGTTCTAGTACACATGAAAATGTGTCTTTCTTTCATGATTTGTTTATTGGGTACGAGATAAAAAGTACTCCTACTTATGAAAAAATAATCAAGCTTTATAGAAACTTCGGTAAGTGAAGAGATTTATTATATCAAGCCAAAGCATGTGTGTAATGTCCTGTAATTATTGAATTGTAAATTTGACCCATCTGGTCCACCTTAATTTTTTTTGACACCTCAATTGAAAGGCCAAGTTTTTATCGTTTTCATTGAAATAAGTGGTGTGGCATAACGGGAGACACACCCGAAATGCTCGTGGACAAGTTGTCTGTTTTAAAAAAGAAAAGTTTATATTCCCTTCGTTTTCATATATAAGCAATAAAACACTTTTTTAGTTCATTGAATAATTCATGTATTTGGTCTATAATATAGATCAAATACATGAGTTATTCAATGAACCAAAAAAATATTTTGTTGCTTATATATGAAAACGGAGGGAGTATATAGTCATGTTTTTAAAGATACTTTAAGAAATTCAAAATAATTGTTAAATAATTAAATAAAAGGGATACATATTTATTTAAAACTCAAAATATAATTATTTTAAAAGGGAATAATAATATATATTCACTTTTTTAAAAAGAGTATATTAACAAGTTATAGAGTCTGTTTGTATGGATTTTTCAAAAAAGAGTCTGTTATATGAACTTTTTAAGAAATACAAACAATCTTGTATAATAACGTAACTATGAGAACCAGCAAACAATTTTCTACATTTTAACTTTTCAAATCTTAAATATATGTAAGTTCATAAGGACTTGTCCAAAGTGGAAAAACACAAACTTGTTTTAACTAAAATGCTCAGGTAAGTTAGAAACTAATCCAAATTGAGTCAAAATTTTGAATTTGTTAATGGACTCTCAAACGTACGTACAACTTGATAACGTACTCTTTTGAAAAATAAGTGGGAGCGTATTAATGTTACTTTTTTTTTTTTGGAAAATGCTGAATATCGCGAGAATTACCGTCACGAGTAGTCATGAATGACGTTGCAACGATTTTTTCGGTTTTTCTATCATGATCCGAAACAGTGGTTTGACCTCCCTTATCCCTCTCGTCTTCTACATCAACTTTCACCGGACTCTCTGCTAACAACCGGTCACTTTTTTTGTTTTTTTGTTTTTTACAATCAAACAAAACCCCCTCCCTTTCTAATGTCGTAATAAAATTAAGGGGTTTATTTATTTTTGAGAAGTTCTTTTCAATTTTATAATGGAGTTAGATTTAAAAAATATATATGAAGGAACCAGATCCACAACGCTCTCTAGAGAGCGAAAAGAGTAGAACCCTAGATTGTCATTCAATTGGTATCTCTTCTACAAATGCATTTTTCACCATGGACATATTGAACTAGGAGACAAGCTGATAGTAATTGAAAGATTGATCGATGCAAATATTGATAGAAACAAGAAGCAGAGTTGTACCCAAAAAAAAAAAAACTAAGAAGAAGTGTCATTTATCAAACAGGGAATTGATAAAAAAAATGGGCTTAGACATTTAAATTTTAACACACAACTATGGAAAATGAAAAGATCATAATAAAGGGGATCGAGGAAGTGACTGAAGGAATAACTGCTTTGGGCTCTCTGACATTAGGGTCTCTGTTACGGGTTTGGGCAGTGCGACGCTAGGAGTGTATGTGGTCACTTTTGGCAAGGGGAGAACATATTGTGACGGCAACGAGTCTGGTTTGGTGGGGGTTATGTTTCTTTTCTTTTTTATTTTTAATATTAAAAAAATATAGATCCACGTCAATTTGTGGAATTTGCGAGCATAATGGTTCGCGATATATAGCACTTCTGTTTTTTTTTTTTTGACACAAATGTATTAATGGTACTCTAACTTGTTTTTTTAGAAGAAGTGCGTTAACAAATTATCATTTTAAATTTGTTAATTTCTAGAAGATATAATTTTATTTGGAGTAAAAAAAAAGATATAATTTTATTTAGCAAAACAAGTGGAACTTGTTTAAAAGAAAAAAGTGGGACTTGTTTAAAAAAAATTTGAATGAGTACATTAGCAATTTCAATTTTTAAGAATTGAAAATTTTACTGATAATACTATATTACTTTATTATGTCAATATACATGTTACATATTTTATTAAAAATAACCATTTCCAAATTCTAATACCAAAAAATAAAATTAAAATAACTATTTCTATCCATTCGGTGAATCACTCTTTTATCTGCCTGAAGCATCAATCATCAATCAATATATACACATTGCATAATTGCATAATAATGGGAACATATCAAGATGATAGGATTAACCGATATATCATGGCATCTATAATTGCATAGCGACAGCATGAACATATTCATGAGGGCTTTTTTTATCGAAAGGAAATAAATATCCATGAGGTTGTTATGATATCGTAATCAGCACTGACCCCAAAAAGTGAAAAGAAAAGGACATGGTAATCAACATAAGTTGGACATATCTCTAATTGAAAAGCGGAATCCACAGCAGGCAAAAGACAATTTCAAGGGAGAAAAACGAAAGAATACAAGAAAAAGAATAGAGTCATAACCTAAATTCAACTTTGGTTAATGGAAGATTTACAAATTGGTACAAATGTCTAGCTATTATTTTATTACACTGTTCTCACATTTTGTTCTCTACACCGTTCTCTTCTCTTCTCCCCCGAACCCTAACCCTAGGGTTGAGTGGTGGTTTCTTCTCCCGGTCTTCTTGACTTGTCCATCCAACATTGGATTTACCCCTAATTAGCAGGGACGGATTGATATGTGTAGGTGTTTCAGATTTGTGCTTCATGAACACTACCCAAAGTAACCTACTAAAATCATCAACAATGGTAAGAAAGTATTTGTATTTTTCATTGGGTTCAACAGAAAAGGGTCCCCATACATCCAAATGAACCAATTCAAAAAGAGAAGGTGCTCTACTAGTGCTAATACGAAAGGGTAACTTCTTTTGTTTGGATACATGACAAATATCACATACATGTGATTTATTACATTGAATGTATGGAAATTGGGAATGAAGTGCATTAAGCTGTGTGTTTGATAGATGGCCTAACCTAAAATGTCACAAACTAGAGGAAGGAATGGTATGAATACTATTTACCAATGAGGTACTGAGCTTGAAGAATGAGTGATGCCTTCTCTGGGAGGATGTATGCAATATAATCCATCAACTTGCCTAGCCAAACTAATCGTCTTCAAGGTACTCAATTCCTGAATTACACAAGATTTGGAGTTGAACTCTCTCTAATAATATTGTTTGCTGAACTGCTATCTTTGCTTTTTAAATTGGGAGGATACCCATGCTTTTTGTAGCACACATCAACAGTGTGGCCTACTCTGCCACAGAAAGTGCATACACGGCCTTTACCTCTTCCAAAAGATTTCTTGCCTTCAACGACATTAATAAAAGACTGAGAATCAACATTCTCATCAGTATAATTTCCTCCTCCCTGCTTTCTCTGTTGTTGTAACACCATAGAGTAAACCCGATTAATGCCAGGCAAAGGGTCCATTAACAAAACCTGAGTGCTAACCACCTCAAAACTATCATTGAGGACAGTCAAGAATCGGATCACATTGTCTTGTTGACGATACAAAGCAGAAGCACAATGGCAATTTGGAACTTGTCTGTAATTATCCAATTCTTATCAGTGAACAATGAGTTCATTGAAGAAATCTGAAATAGAACGATTACCTTGTTTGAGAGCATGAATTTCTTGCTGCAATTTAGAGACACAGATGTGGTCTCCATGAGAGAATCGATTCTTCAAATGAATCCAACCTTCTCTGGCAGTATCTTTGAAGATTAGGGTTTGTGCAATTAAAGGATATACCGAATTGATGATCCAGGAAGTGACCAAACTGATGCAGCGAATCCAATGTTTGTATGTAGGATCAAAATCGGATGGCATAGGCAGCGGTCCATCCATGAAATCGAGTTTATTCTTTCCAATTAGCGCACGTCGCATCGAACGTTCCCAAATGTGATAATTGTTGTTGGTGAGCAATGTTGAAATTGCACCGCTGGTAGGACCTTCACTTAAGTGGAGAAAGTATGGACTTCCGTGATTCTAAGTTGGATCGAGATTATCTCTATTTTCGCCATTGTTGACATTGACAGTAGAAGAATTATTGGTGTTTCGCACCATCGTTGGAACGAAAGAAAAACCAAACAAGAATGAAGAAAGGAGAAGAAGAGAGATGAGATCGTGGATCTCAGAAAATGAGCGCAAAGAGATGCACCATGACTGGAGCAGAAAGCGTGAAAATTGCGAATGATACCATATGATGAAACAGAATTAGAAATGAAGAAACAGGCACAGAAAAGAAAAAAAGAATGAATCTCATTGATAAGAGAATGAATCAATACATTGCAGTACATTTGGTTATATACCAAAACAGTAACAGCTGCCAACTAACTAATAACAGCTGGCAGTTAACTAACAGACTAATTACATATTAACAGGCTATTAGATAGTATATTTCAGTTTGTTAATAGCCTGTTAATATGTAATTAGTCTGTTAGTTAACTGCCAGTTGTTATTAGTTAGTTGGCAGCTGTTACTGTTTTGGTATATAACCAAATGTACTGCAATGTATTGATTCATTCTCTGATCAATGAGATTCATTCAGTTTTTCTTCTCTGTTCCTGTTTCTTCATTTCTGATGTGGGCACCCATCGGCTGAAGCCTCACCCTCTCTTCAATTTTTTTTAAACACACTTATACCTATGAGGCTATGTCCAAGTTGATGAGATGGATTAGCCCCTGCCTCAATATTCAGTACGCTAACATTTCGAAAGTCGAATAAAAATGTGCAGCGTCAATTGATTAATTGGCTTCCACGTCCCATGGCTTCCTTGTTTTATAATTTGGCCATTATTAAATGCACCCTCACCTATTGAGTACACCCCCCCAAAATTGTGAATTCCCCAAAATACCCCTACACAAAACATCAAAAACTCAACTTTTTTTTTCCACTCGGAAATTCCAAATTTTTGAACTGAAAACGCTGCAATCGTACCGAAAACTCGAATTTACGATACGTATTTTTTTTTTTTGCGTTTTGAACTTAGTTCCGGAAATTCCAATTTTCGGTATACAAATTGTATTCCGAAAATTGGAATTTTCGGGAGATTTCATTTTTACACTTTTTTTACCAAAAATTCACAATTTCAGGACAATTTTTTATTTATACCGGAAATTCCGGAAATTGTGAATTTTCGGTATGAAATAAAAAAATTATGTACCGGAAATTCACAATTTCTGGAACATTCCAGAACATAATATGTTCTGAAAATTGTGAATTTTCGGTACGCAATTTTTTATATTTTATACTGAAAATTCACAATTTTCGGTACGTTATTGTTCTTTTTTATTTTTTTCAAACATTTTTTTCCCACATAATAATTTATCATATTTTGCTTCTTTGTTTTATTTTAGTTTTATTGGAAATGGATGATTTTAGTGCCTTCAATTCTGATGAAGCTGACAAGCCCACCAACGTTTTCCAAGCTTTCGATTGTAGTGTTGTATTCACTACTACGCAGGTAATTTAATTATTATTTGATATTGTGAATATGTCGTATTTTTTTAAGCAAAACATTAAGTTTAATACTTTTTTTTCCAGATATTTCCTACACGAGATGATTTTTTGTATTGGGCTCGAGAGGTTGGGAAGGAAAACAATATAGTTGTTGTCATTGTAAGATTAGACATAGAAACGGGACAAAGACACTACAAGAAATCATGGGTATACTGACGGCCTGTGGCCGTCGCTGAAAACATGGCTTTTTCGACGGCTTTGCCTATCGGTAAGTCTAATGCGGCGTACCCTGGACTTACCGACGGGCAAAGCTGTCGGAAAGGGCGTGTTTTCAGCGACGCCCACTGGCCGTCGATAGAAGGCCATCTATATACCTGTCACAAGTTTTCGGTTCCCCGCTTTTATGACATACCGACAGCTTTAACTCATCGGTATTTGAAAAAGACCGTCGGTAATCCCGAGAAATGTTCCGACGGGTTGAGCCCGTTGGTAAGGTTAATATAGCCGTCGGTAACGTCCGAATACAACCAGACGAAAGCCCCTTCTTCCCCTTCCTAGTTTTACTTCTCCTCTCAGCTTCCCTTCGCACTGCTCGTCGCCACACGCTTCCCTTCGCACTGCTGTCTCTCCTAACCCAAACTAAGCGCAACAAAACGAAAACACACGCTTCCCTTCAGTTTCCCTTCGCACTGCTCGCTCCCTTCACTGCGGCTTCTTTCGTTTTTTCCCTCCCCGCTGCCGCGCCTCCTCTATTCCGTCGGCCCACCATCCTAGCTTCCACAGACACGAACGTTGGTGCCCCTCTCTTCCATCGGCAACCACCAACCAACCAACCTTCTCACTATCTCCGTCGCCTCTGTTTTGCGCACATCCACAAATGCCGGCCCGCGACTACGTTTTTCGGCGAGTTAAACAGCCCATACCGCCTGCGACTTTGCGCGATATGGTGTCTAGCCTCTCCACTCCAGGCGTCCAGGTACTTCTGCAAATTTGTGATTCTGTGTAAAAATTTGTTTGCTTTTGATGTGATTCTGCAAACAGCCCGTACTTGATGTGATTCTATCTAAAAATTTGTTTGCTTTTAATTGTCTTAAGAGCATATTTGTGATTTGTGAAAACCGGTTCATCTGAAACACCTGAAATATTAATTAAGAGAAATAGGATGAAACAAGAAAAAACTGGATCATAATGAACGTGAACACAAGAAGGGGGGTTGAATTGTGTTGAAAACTTTTCGCAAATTTTAAGTTAGAAACACTTAGAACACAAGTTTTTCAAAACTGTTTGTTTATCGGATATTTGAAATAAACCGCGAGATATTTGAAAAGCGGTTTGTGAAAGTTTGTTTTTAACACGGCAAGATAGAAATGAATAGAAAGCGATAAAGCAAGAGACACAGAGATTTATACTAGTTCACTACCAAAGCGGTAGCTACGTCTAGTCCGCCGTTCTGAAGGATTTTCCACTATAATCAATCTGATTACAATTTCCTCAAGAGTATTCTACTGTCACAACTTTGACAATACTCTCAACTTCTCAAAACGACTCAGTACAGTCGAGCCTTTGAGGGAACAGCCTTAACTAGGCCAAAAACAACTTTTACAAATAAGTTGAATACAAGTAAAAATAACTCTCACAGAGAGGATAAAAAATTAAGCTCAATATAGAAATGCTTTCTAAAAGAAAGGGTTGGACGCTGAATTCAGTTCTTGTAGTCCAGAGACTTAGCGCGAAACTTGATTGCTCACAGAAGCAGTGCTTTCAGAGTATTGACTCTTTGTAGTGTATAGCAATCAGAGCTTGTTCTTAGCAAATAAGGCAATATACTCTTGTATAGTTTTGGCAGTTTTCCAGCAGTGTTTCAGCAGTATATCAGCTATCTCTTCAATGGATACCATGAGGTATATATAGGAGTTCCAAAGGATATTACCGTTACGGTAAAAATGGCTCCTTTCCATTGAGTGAGGTAAATTCAAAAAGCTGTCTCTTTCTTCCTTTCAGGAGAATATCGATAGTACATATTCAGTTTTTCGTACTACCTTGCTTTTCACAATTGCTTGTCCGATTATTGTCTTTTAGGTAAAGGTGTCACCTTTGATACCTCGTACAACAATTTTAGCGCTCAAGATCAATTTTGAAATCCGTTCCAGAAACTTCTGAGAGGAAGAGCAACTACGTGACCAACACGTGATTTGAAATGAAGTTGACGCCTTTCGCTCAGAATCGGAGGATCGGACGCTCGAAGCAAATGGATAAGCCTAGTGTCATAAAGAGATAATTTTAGATGCTCACACAGATGATCCGGATGCTGACTCATGGAGTGTATCATTCTCTTGAGAATTTCTTCCTTCTGCTTGAGTGGCTTAGAATTATATGTAATATTAGTATCTGCACACTTCAAGAATTGTTAGAACATAAATTGTTCTCTTGTGAATACTTTGTTATCATCAAAATTAATGAGGGTCTAAACTTCTCAATCGTTTAGGTTTCAACAATCTCCCCCTTTTTGATGATGACAAATATCTAAGGTTGATGAACAATTTAGTTTCAAAATGACATCAAGGGTCTCCCCCTGAATTCAACAATTTTGATATATAAGATAATTCTAGTATTAAGGCGATAGTTGATAAATAAATTCAATTAAGTGATCGCAAAACAAAATACGTAGATGTATCAGAGTAAGATCGGATGCTGATTAAAAAGATTGATTTAATCAACTTGTACCAAATTTGTTTATCATTGTAAGAGTATTAGTACCAAAAATATTTATTTAACATTATAAGAGCACAAGAACAATGAATATTAGCGCATTAATAAATAACCATACAAATGCTATGTATGAAATGCTATGTATGATACTTCAGTTCCAGCGTATTTATCGGACGGTGAAAATCGGACGGTGGGTTAGTCAGATTTTCACGCGTTCATCATACCTTTCTTTTACTCCCCCTTTTGTCATCAGACAAAAAAGAGTGTAAAAACACATCATAGTCAAAATAAGACTTAGAAAAATTTGAATATAAGGCAGATAATTTGAGCAAAAATATTTATATATATAAGTGTATCAACCAAAAAAAAATAACACTTAGTACCAAAAAAAACATAAAGCAAAACAAGGTTTAAGGGTTTGGAAGAGGTGGTGGAGGGATGTTGAGACGTTCATAGAGTAACTTTAGTGCGATCTCGGTGAGTGACCTTCATGTTTGTAGCCTTCATTTCTTCAAATTACGCTTTGGGAATGGTGACCATCTCAATGCTGCAGTAAAAGTAGAAGGTCCAACTTCTGGTACTGGTGCAGGTCTCAACTTCTGATGCTCTGCTAGCACCCAGTTAGATAGCTGAAGTCTCAATTCCTTCTTCCTTTGAGCTCTTAGAAAAAATGCATCATTTGGTATAAACCATTTGATGAAATTTCCAAGTCTTCTAAGCTCAGATTCCGTTTGAATATCCCATTGATGCTTCACATCTTCTGGATACAGCAAATTCATGAAGATGCTTTCTCTGTGTAGAACAACATCAGCAGTGTAAGAGTCAAACCTATTCCCAGCGTCTTCTCCCCATAAACTTCTGATAAAGACACTCAACGCTTCACAGGTGAAGGAGAGTGCTTCATTTTCTGCCAGGTAAATTCTTCTCAGATTTTCCCTGTCATCTTCTTCTAGCACTAGGGGGTCGAGGCAAGGTAATATGGCTTTGTCTTTCCAAGACTCAGACCATTGACTCCAAGTAAATCCAATGTCGAAGTGCTTGGTCACCGCAGCCCATTGGTCATATATCTTCATGCAGTCAAAAGGTCTGATTACTGAGCATCTGAACATATCATCGAAGTACACTGTTCTAAGATTGATGTCAGTAACTCTGCTGATTGTCCCAACAGTTGGAATAGTAGCCTTCTCAGCATTGCAGCAGTTTGAGGAGCCAGTTCTCCATTCATCTTTCTTCAGAGAAGTCAGGTAATACCTTCTGGCATGATCCTCAGAGATCTTGGCAATCGGAAGCTGGGAGAATTCCTTAAGATTGTACTTTGTAGGTGCCTTCTCATACTCCTTTAGCCCGATCTTGCTGAATGGCTGCTTGCCCGGAGCAGGTTCCTTCCTTTTCCCAGGGATAGACCAAGGTAGCCACCTTTGTCTATCTGGTACTATCTTAACAGAAACAGATGATGGGTCTCGATATTGTCCTATGACTTCAAGCCTTTTCTGCTCAAGACAGTGTGCCATGAAGGCAGCTTCTTCATCTGTGATTCACCTTCCACATTCTTCCAACGTGAGCGGTTCAGATTGCGGTAGGGATCTAGGAAGATCAGCGAGAGAAGGAATTGCTACCTTCGGATGCTGGTCTCAACCTTCCTTTAAATGACATTTGGAAGTGGTCTTCTCCATCCTTGAATGTTGCACTTATTGGAGAGGCAATCTCCAATCTGGCAGCTCCAGAGGTGAAGGTCTTCAAATGCCATGTGGAGGGACGATTGTAGATGCTATTATATATCTCATACTTAACAAACTGTGGTTTGTATGAGACATTTTTCCTTCCACCAGCGTCTGTAGGTTTAATGGTAATGGTGAGTAAGGTGAGAGTGGTTTTGGTGATTTTGTAGGTTTTAGGTGTATAGGGTTTGAAAGGATTAATGGGAGGAGTTTTGAATAACAGATTGAAGGGATGAGAGTGAAGTTTGGAAATATATGAGGTGAGTGATGTATTTGAGGAAATTTGTGGTAGGTTAAGGTTGAGTGTAGTGGATGATGGTTGGGTAAGCTCTTTAGGAGCTATGGAGGTGATAGTGTTTCTGGTTTTCTGTGCACGGGTTTGAATGTTTGGTGGTTGTACAACAGATATTGGTGGAGCAGGAATGGTATCATAAGATTCAAAAATAGATACAGAATCATCAGAAGAATTCAGTACCTTTGGTTCAGGCTCAGACTGCCTGACCAATCTCTTCAGCTTCTGTCTGGGGGCAGTAGCTGGAGGAGGACGTTGAATATCCTTCTTCTGTTGACCAGACGCTGAAACTTGTTTCTCAGCTTCTGGCTTGCTCCTTTTTCTCAGAACCTGACTGATGGGAACTCGGTCCTCATCTTCTGGTTCTTCAGCGATGAAATCTGAGAGCCAACCTGTCTTGTTCTCTGGTTTCCTTTGAAGGAGACTCGTGAGTCTTTTCACCCCAGGCATTGAGCTTCTGGTGGTTTTCTTTTCAGCTTCCCCTTCCTGTTGCTCAATTTTCACCTTCTTGATCATGGACCAGTGATCAATTTCATTCTAACCAGGCTGTTGACTCCAAAGGTGTCAGGAATCACAATACTCTCAGCACCAAAATACTTCACCTTTTCTTGATCTGGTAAAGCAGTCAGCTTGTTTATAACCAGACCCTTGACCATCATTCTAGTGAGCAGAACAGCATAAGGAATGCACTTGTAGGTGTTTTTCTTGTCAGCAACACCTTTCCTAGATTTACTAGTGCATTAATCAGGTTGTTGTAGATCAACCTTGGTAGGTTTACCTTGTTACCAGCCATGTAGTGTCTCATGATGAACTTCTGTTCATAGTTGACTATGTCACTAGAGCCAGCCTTCAACAAGACGCTCTTGGTGATTATCTTGTGAAGTACTCTGTAATGACTCTTCAGATTCTTTGCAGTAGGAGTTTCACCAGAGTCTTTCAACTGCTTATAGTTCTCAAACAGATCATCATTGACCTTCTCAACGACATGAAATGTGTCAGCCCAATCTGTGTAGAAGACGAGACCTTCACAGGGACAACCAGTGACTTCAGAAATGTTGTTGATGGTAAAAACAAACTTGTAGCCTCTCACGGTTCCTTCAAATATACCACCTTTGTCTAAACGAGCATTACCCCAAAATTCTTTGATAGCCGTCACTAGAACCTCAACCTGGTTCCAGAAGAAATAGTGTTCCCAGCCCATTGCCTTGAAACCACTGTAGAAGTCGAAGCCATAGAGTTTGAAGTTCTCTAAATCAACACGATTTTCCAACAAAACTTTTCCTTCAGCCATGGTGTCGTAGATAGCCATATACTCAGAGGTTGTTACTCCAGACATGATTGCAGTTGAGATGAAGGTGATGGAGGTTTTAGGGTTCAAACACACACACACAGAGATAGAGAGAAAGAGAGAACGAGTACGGTTTTGCAGAAAACGCAGAGTGGAGCGAAAAATGTGGAGTAGTGAGAAAGTTAATAGAGAATGGTACATTTCTTTTTCAAAATATCGCTTCGTATTTTCACATAAAAATAAATCAAAAAGAAAAGAAAATAAAGATTCGCCTTTTTATTAAATGCAGACGCCAAAATAAAAGTAAAAGATTTTATTGAAAACGTAAATAATCATGACTCAGTAGATATGATGAGACGCTTGAGTCCTTAACACGTGTGACACGTGTGAGTGTGCTCGGACGCACGCAACCAATTCACCGGATGATGAGTTATGATGCATATGACAAATAAGATGCTTATGCACAAATATGCTTATGTCATATCGATGTCGATGTTTTGTTTATCTTGATCGCCGAGATTAATCATTCTTCTATAAGATGAAAGTTTAAATTTCTTCTTATAAAATTGAATCTATCTTGAAGGGGTTTTGTAAATATGTCGGCCATTGATGATCGGTGTCTACAAATTTTATTTCTTGAATACCCTTACGAACATAGTCTCTTATAAAATGATGTTTAATCTCAATGTGCTTTGCTCTAGAATGCAATATGGGATTTTTAGTAAGACATATGGCGGATGTATTATCACGAGAAGATAGGAATGTTACTCTCTTTTATCAGGTAGTCTTCAAGTTGATACTTCATCCACGAAGTTGAGAAGCGCAACTTGTCAGCCGAGATGTATTCACTTCATGCTGAGAGTGCAATTGTGCTTTGCCTTTTGCTTGACCAAGACACAAGATTAGCTCCAAGGAATTGACAGCCTCCACTTGTGCTCTTTCTTTCAATTCGATCTCCAGCAAAGTCAGCATCACAGAAACCTACTAATTTGTAATCTTTTGATTTCTTATAAAGCAAACCAAGATTAGTAGTTCCTTGCAAATATCTGAATATTCTTTTGACAGCACTTATGTGTGATTCTCTAGTATCTGATTGAAATCTAGCACACAGGCAGACGCTGAACATAATATCAGGTCTTGAAGCCGTAAGATAAAGTAAAGATCCAATCATACCTCTGTACAGTTTCTGATCTACCTTCTTACCAATTTCATCTTTACTAAGAATGCAGGTAGGATGCATAGGTGTACACATAGGCTTGCAATCTAGCATCTTGAATTTCTTCAATAATTCTTTGATATATTTGCTTTGATGAATATAAATACCATCACTGCATTGCTTGATTTGTATTCCAAGGAAGAACTTTAATTCTCCCATCATGCTCATCTCAAATTCAGGCTGCATAAGCTTAGAAAATTCTTTGCAAAGGCTTTCATTAGTGGCTCCAAAAATGATATCATCAACATAGATTTGAACAAGTATGAAATGCTTGTTTGAGGTTTTTCTGAAAAGAGTAGTGTCAACTAAACCTCTTGTAAATCCATTTTCCATTAAAAAGGAACTTAGTCTATCATACCATCTTTGTGGGAGCTTGTTTAAGACCATATAGAGCCTTTTTAAGTTTAAAAACATGTTACGGAAATTCAATATCTTCAAAACCAGGAGGTTGTTTAACATAAACTTCCTCGCTTATAAAGCCATTTAGAAAAGCACTTTTCACATCCATTTGATATAATGTTATCCCATGATGTCTGCAAATGAAAGTAAAATGCGAATAGCTTATAGTCTTGCAACAGTGCAAAAGTTTGATGAAATCAATACCTTCTTCTTGTGAGTAACCTTGAGCAACTAACCTTGCTTTATTTCTCACAACTTTACCATCTTTATCAAGCTTATTTCTAAATACCCATTTAGTACCAATAGCTTGCTTATCTTCTGGTAGAGTGACTAGCTTCCATACATCATTCATTTGGAACTGATTTAGCTCATCTTGCATTGCTAGAATCCACCCTTCATCTTCCAAAGCTTGATCAATCGTCTTAGGTTCCATCTCAGAGAGAAGTGCAAAATCAGCATGCTCCTTGAAAGAGGATCTGGCTCGTACTTTATCACCAGGTTCTCCTATGATTTGATCTTTTGGATGATTGGTTTTGTACTTCCAGCTTTTTCTTGCTTCAGCTTCCGCTTGAGTAGAATTCTTCGTCTTGTCACCATCAGATGATGAAGATACATGTTCACCGTCTGACTTGTCACCGGGGTTTAATTCTGAAAATAACTCATCTAGCTCTGACATAGCAGTGTCAGGCTTCTTATCATCAAACTTGACATGAATGGACTCTTCAACTGTCAAAGTTTCTTTGTTGTATATTCTAAAAGCTTTAGATCTTTTAGAATATCCCAAAAAGATTCCTTTGTCAGCCTTGGAATCAAACTTACCAAGCTGATCTTTAGTATTCAAGATATAACAAATACAACCAAAAGGATGAAAGTAAGAAATGTTTGGTTTTCTACCTTTCCACAATTCATAAGGAGTCTTATTCAAAATAGGTCTTATATAAATTCTATTTTGAATATAACAAGCTGTGTTTACTGCTTCTGCCCAAAAATGTTTCGCAATATCAGCTTCATTGATCATGGTCCTGGCCATTTCCTGAAGGGACCTATTTTTCCTTTCTACAACACCATTTTGTTGAGGTGTTCTAGGAGAGGAGAAATTGTGGGAGATGCCATTTTCTTCACAAAATTTTTGAAAGTTCTCATTTTCAAATTCTCCCCCATGATCACTTCTAATAGAAGAAATACAAATGCCTTTTTCATTTTGAACTGATTTGCAGAAAATAGTAAATACCTTAAAAGACTCATCCTTGTGGGCAAGGAATTTAACCCATGTCCATCTAGTAAAGTCATCAACAATGACTAATCCATATTTCTTTCCAGTTAAAGAGGCTGTCCTTGTGGGACCAAAAAGATCAAGATGTAAAAGTTTAAGTGGTCTCGAGGTTGAAACAACATTTTTAAATGAAAGGAAGTTTTAACTTGTTTTCCTCTTTGACAAGCATCACAGCACATCAGATTGGAACTTAAGATTTGGTAAGCCTCTAACAAGATTGTGCTTGTTTAACTTTGAGATTAACCTCAAATTGGCATGACCCAATCTTTTGTGCCAAATCCATTGCTCATCTTCAACAGACATAAGACACTTGACATCTTGTTTTGCAAGTTCAGAAAGATCAACTTTATAAATGTTTTGTTTCCTCTTTGCTGTAAAGAATATAGATCCGTCTTTCTTGCTTTTTACTAAACATCCAGTTTCTGTAAAGATGACTTCATAACCATTGTCACATAATTGACTTATGCTCAATAGATTATGTTTCAGTCCTTCAACTTATAAAACATTATCAATAGAAGGAAGAGAGCCTTTACCTATGCGACCAATTCCAATTATTTTACCTTTCTGGTTTCCTCCGAAACCAACAAATCCAGCTTCTCTAGGTCTTAGTTCTTGGAACATATGCTTTTCTCCCGTCATGTGACGCAAGCATCCACTGTCTAAGTACCAAGATTGGTGTGTTGACTTTGTTGCTAAGCAAGTCTGCAACATAGACTATTTTATCTTTAGGTACCCATATCTTTTTGGGTCCTTTCTTGTTAGTTCGTGAAGGATACTTGTCCTTCTTAGTTGTAAACACATTACATGCACTTTTCAGATGACCAGATTTATTGCAGTAAGTACAATGTAAGCATTTACTATGATTGTTGGATTTATCGGATCTTGAATTATTTTCTAAAGAGGTTCATCGATATGTAACCAAGACCATGAGTCGTTGTTTCTTCGACTCCCCGGATCATAGAAGCTTGCTTGCTTGAGTTACACTCTTTGCAAGAAACTTTTTGAAATGCATGTTCATAGTCATTTGATTTGCGGTTAGGATTATACGTAACTACTGAGCTTTTAACTTGAGAGCTCTCACCACGGTTGCTTCTTTGGCTTCCAGACTGGTTATCCACCAGACGCTGATTTTAGGTTTTCAGCCACGGTTCTCTTCATTAGTCTGAGTTTTCATTATGTAAAGAATGAAAATCTTGTGATAGTTTTGAAAATTTCTTTTTCAAATTCTTATACTCAATAGAGAGAGTGGCAGAATCCTTTAACAGATCATCAAATGCAAGTTGAAGTTCATAATAAGAGTCATATATTATTACCTCTTCAACTTCTTCTTCTGAATCAAGATCAGTGTTTGCCATGAGGGCAATGTGAGCTTCTTCTTCTTTATCTTCCTCGGAGGAGGATAAGTCAATGTCTTCCCATGTTGCATTGAGACCTTTCTTCTTTTTCTTGAAGGAGCTTCTTGTGGGCTTTTCCTTAAGATTAGGACACTCGGACTTGGGCTTTGTCCTTGTCTTTGCTTTCCTTCTTGTCCTTTGTATCTTTCTTCTGAAACCTCCTTCTGAAGTTTCTCTTCTTCCACATTCTCTGGATCTTCTTAGATATGAATGCTAGCTCATCTTCTGATCCATCATAATCTCCTTTCGAAGCTTCATCATCTGATTCTTCTTCTTCAGCCTGAAAAGCTTTAGAAATACTAGGTTTATGTTGATTTACTCTTAAAGCAATAGACTTACTCTTCTTGGCAGGTTCTTCTTCATTTAGCTCAAGTTCATGAGCTTTCAAAGAACTCATAAGATTTTCAAGCCGAAGAACATTTAGATCTTTTGCTTCTTGAATAGCAGTGACTTTGGGTCTCCACTGCTTAGTTAAACTTCTCAAGATCTTTCTCACATGATCTGGTGTAGTATAACTTTTTCCAAGGGCCTGCAACCCATGAACAAGTGTTTGGAACCTTCCAAACATAGTTTCAATGTTTTCTCCATCTTCCATTTTGAATAGTTCATACTGGCGAACCATCATGCTAGCCTTTGTTTCTCTTACTTGGGCAGAACCCTCATAAGACAAAACAAGATAATCCCAGATTTCTTTGGCAGTATCAAACTTACCATATTTATCATATTCTCTTTCTGTCATAGCACAAATGAGAATAAATCTAGCATTCTGATTGGTTTGATATCTCTTTTTCTGATCATCAGACCAGTTTTCCCTAGGTATTGCAACACCAAGGGCATTAGCGGAAGAAATGTATCCACTTTCAACTATATCCCATAAATCAAGATTTTGTGCCTCAAGGAATGCTTTCATCTTATCTTTCCAGTAATCAAATTTTCTCCATTGAATAGAGGAGGACAGTTCATATGACCACCTTTAGCAGACATGTTCACAGTAGGATCTTTACTCTTAACACTGTTAAGTGCTCAACCAAGAGGCCGAGCTCTGGTACCAACTGAACGTGAACACAAGAAGGGGGGGTTGAATTGTGTTGAAAACTTTTCGCAAACTTTAAGTTAGAAACACTTAGAACACAAGTTTTTCAAAACTGTTTGTCTATCGGACGCTGGAAATAAACCGGACGCTGGAAAAGAAGTTTGTGAAAGTTTGTTTTTAACACAGCAAGATAGAAATGAATAGAAAGCAGTAAAGCAAGAGACACAGAGATTTATACTAGTTCACTACCAAACTGGTAGCTACGTCTAGTCCCTTCGTTCCTGAAGGATTTTCCACTATAATCAATCTGATTACAATTTCCTCAAGAGTATTCTACTGTCACAACTTTGACAATACTCTCAACTTCTCAAAACGACTCAGTACAGTCGAGCCTTTGAGGGAACAACCTTAACTAGGCCAAAAAACAACTTTTACAAATAAGTTGAATACAAGTAAAAATAACTCTCACTGAGAGGATAAAAATTAAGCTCAATATAGAAATGCTTTCTAAAAGAAAGGGTCGGACCGAGTTCGATTCTTGTAGTCCAGAGACTTAGCGCGAAACTTGATTGCTCACAGAAGCAGTGCTTTCAGAGTATTGACTCTTTGTAGTGTATAGCAATCAGAGCTTGTTCTTAGCAAATAAGGCAATATACTCTTGTATAGTTTTGGCAGTTTTTCAGCAGTGTTTCGACAGTATATCAGCTATCTCTTCAATGGATACCATGAGGTATATATAGGAGTTCCAAAGGATATTACCGTTACGGTAAAAATGGCTCCTTTCCATTGAGTGAGGTAAATTCAAAAAGCTGTCTCTTTCTTCCTTTCCAGAGAATATCCCAGTAGTACATATTGCCGTTTTCGTACTACCTTGCTTTTCACAATTGCTTGTACGATTATTGTCTTTTAGGTAAAGGTGTCACCTTTGATACCTCGTACAACAATTTTAGCGCTCAAGATCAATTTTGAAATCCGTTCGAAACTTACGAGAGGAAGAGCAACTACGTGACCAACACGTGATTTGAAATGAAGTTCAGACGCCGCTCGAGAATCGGAGGATCGGACGCTCAAGCAAATGGATAAGCCTAGTGTCATAAAGAGATAATTTTAGATGCTCACACGGATGATCAGGATCTTTGACTCATGGAGTGTATCCTTCTCTTGAGAATTTCTTCCTTCTGCTTGAGTGGCTTAGAATTATATGTAATATTAGTATCTGCACACTTCAAGAATTGTTAGAACATAAATTGTTCTCTTGTGAATACTTTGTTATCATCAAAATTAATGAGGGTCTAAACTTCTCAATCGTTTAGGTTCCAACACATAACACAAATTTTAAAAATCAAATAGCTTTTTTTTTTGTTTTTGTTTTATTTTTTCACAAATTTTGGTTCAACTGGATAGCTTGAATTCTATTGTTGAATTAGGTGTTTGTGTTTGCCACTTCTCAATGGAGTTATATTTACAGTTAATTTCAAGCTTCGTGAAAATCCCCACTGAAGTGCCGGGTTCGTGTGTTGATTTCTCGCCGGAGAATCACTCTCTTTCGCCTAACAGGTATGATCTATCTCTTGTTGTTTATCACTCTCTTTTGTTTTATTTTTTTGCTATTCACTCTGTTTTTTTTTTTTGGTGTTACAGAGAGTACATCAACCCTTTTCCTCCACCGATAGCGAACGCAGCGTCTTCACTCCTCGCCGGAGAGTAGAGGACGTCCAGTTGCTTCTGTCCTTTGAAAGTGAGGTTGGTGCTTTTTCCTTTGTTTCCTTTGAGCTTTTGGTTTGGTCATTTGTCTCTCATCTTTCAATGTTGGTCTGAAATCCTGGTCTTTGTGAATTGTTTTGTACTTAATGTTGTTCTATTTACTAGTTAGAAATTTATCTAAAATTTGACTGATTCTTCAACTGCATACATTGAACTTGAAGATTGTAGTTTTGTGCTAGTTTAGGGGAATGCCATTGCCAAGCTGTGAGAAATTTCAGAGGTGTGAAGTGATTTCTTGTTAGTAATTAGACCTTAGGAGGCTACTGTGGTTAAAATAGAATATAGTACTCAATCAGATATTTCCTTTCTCATATTTTCCCCAAATTTCCAGATTGTAATGCCTATGCATCTGCTGTATAATTAGTACATATCTATTTTTGATTTCTGAAAATTGATGTCCATACTCACTACATGACCATAATAGGCAGCAAGTGGGAAATATCACTACTTGATCATAATTGATGTCCATACTCACTGCACCGTTTGGTGCTCTCTGTTCCAACATTGTGTGCTCACTGGTTTGGCTGTGTAATTGTGCTCTGTTGCTGTGATTTGCTTTTGGTTTCTTTGGCAATAATTATGCTCTTGTTTTGCTGATATGAAAATGTTATCTAGTAGGGCTGCTGATATAGTGAAATGTCATTTAAATGTGATTTTAAGGTTATTTTGCTTATTTATGTTATTTTACATGTACATGTGCATATGTTATTTATGTTATTGCCCGTTGATAAGGCTGCTTTGTTTAACGACGGGCTTGAGCCGTTGGTATGGCTGTCGGTACGCTTCTTATGAAGCAGAACGCGACCTTCTCGCCCTATCACTGTTCACATATGCTCTCTCATCTCTTTCTCTCTGTGGAACGCGAGTCCGGCCACCACTCCGCCGCCAGCACACTTCCACCGCCACTGTCCCTGTCTCTCGTCCACCGTCTCTCACTATCCGTCTGTTGCAGTCGCAACCGCAACCACCCTTTCTCCTTTCTCTTTCACCGTCCCTGCCGCAGCCACTGCTACCCCACCACCCACACTGCCATCGTCCCTACAACCACCCTTTCTCCTTCTTCTTTTGTCCGCCGCAACCACTGCTACCCCACCACCCGCACCGTTCGTTTAGCTGTGGCATATCTTGGTAATGTGATTTGTCATTTGTCTATTTGGATTTTTGCTCACTGTTTTTCCTCATTGATTTGTGGTTTGCTCATATTTTTGCTCACATTTCACAGATCTGTAATGCTGCTCGTTTGAATAGCAGATTTCTCTCATTCTCCCCCTTTCTTACTTACTCAGTTGCAAATCTCCACCACAATCTGGTTAGTTCCTGCTATTCATTTGTTTTCCTCTCTTTTCTGTTCTGGTCTACCCTTGCTACCAATTAGATATTGTAGCAATGTAACAGCCATTTTACATTGTGGAACAATAAGCTAATTTCTTAGACTACATAAACTTGGTCCATTAATTTTATTAAACATTGATAACTTTATCTGTTCATTTATATCTTGTGGAATATATTTTTATTTGAGGTTATTGCTAAGGGTGACAGATTGGCTACCGTACAAACAATCAACCGGATGAATAATTTTTATTTCATGTCCTAAACAGCTTCAAGCTTATGACTAAAAAGAACATTTTTTTTTCTATATACTAGTTCTGGAATTTTTTTCAAGTGCAGCAGTTTTTTTTTCCTTCATATTTTTAGGATGATTCTGGAATGAATGAGGACTAGAAAAGGGTTACAGAATTGATATTAAATGGTCCTTAAAACTTTATTGAATTCTGGACTTGTTTGGTTGCTAAGCTTTGGCATGATTCCAAGTTTCCAAAATCGTTCGTGATAGTAGGACGTGTGTTCTTGTTGGTAGTGGATTTTCCTGATCCTGTTTCTGTTGAGTTTGCCTTTGGTTAACAGCTGAAAAAGGTGTATGTGAATGTTAAATTATGTGTACACTGGACAAGGTTTATAAGAAGAGATGAGGTTCCTTGAATTATTGTGAATAAGGTGCAGAATGAGGCTGGCATAACATTTATCAATATTGTATGTGTGGGTAAAAAAAATTATCCTATTAGTGCTTAGTAATTAAATTATGTTTTTGTACTCACTTTTGTAATAATTTTTTCTCTCTCTCTCTCTCTCTCTACTAAATAGCGTTGCTGTTAGAGTTTCTGTGGCCCTACTCTTACGTTATCTTTCTGAAAACCCATGTGCACTGCAATGACATTGTAGTCCTGAGGCGCCCGGCTTCTTGTGTAAAGCATTTGGATGAAGTTTTTCTTTTCCTTTGATCTCAATTTGATATAAAGTCTGATCCCCAATAATTATCAAAGTTCATACATGATATTTCCACTCTTATCCTTTTCCTTGCTGGTTTGTAGTTAAATCTCTTTATGATTTGAAAAGAAAGGGGAATTAATGTGTGGCAATTCTGTGGATTTGTCATTGGAATGTTATATACATACGTAGTATTACTTTATAGGAAACTCATCTTTAAAAAAAGGGGGGGATATCTGGCCAATCCATTACAGTTAATAATAGTCATTCACCAGAAAAAAGACATTGCCTTAGCAAGAAAAGATGGGTTTTAAATAACAAATAAATAATAGTTAACGGCAAGCAATTTAAAAAATAATAAAGATTATTCAAATCCAGTTTAAAGGTGTGTGTATCTAGGAAGTGCAGACACGAGAGTATAGTTAGGTTAGGAGCATATAGATCTTAGTGGTAAAGATTGGCTTGTGGTCAAAGAATCATTGGATTTATGCGCGAAAAAGTGGTCAGAGACTCGAGAGTGTATGTGGTGTGGTGACCTTGAAATATTTTCAGCATGTTGCAATTTTACTATTTTTTATTTACTTTTTTTTGTTTGGTTCATGTTGAGTTTTCGACGTGGTTAATCTATTTCGGTGCTTCCATATCCTGTCACGCCCTTTTTCTTATCTTATCTTAGTTATGAAGGTTATACTATGAAGTGGTGTGCCCCAATGATTGGCCGTATATGGCGCCAAGTTCTATGTCCTCTTAGCTGTGGCTTGTGGGAGTGAGTGAGGAGTAAGGATCCTGCACTACCCATTTTCATGTCTTTAATGCCCACAATCCCTGAAAATATACTTAATTGATAAAATATGTTGTGATATGTATATATAAATATAGCTAGGGCAATAAATAATAGAGATGCAATAGCAATGTTTAAATATATATACCTGAGCTCAATTTGCATGCTGTCATTCTCTTTTCTGATTCTATGAATCTCATTGCTAAGGTTCTCTGAGTTCAATCCAAAAAAGGAAGGAAAAAAAATGAGGAGGCAAAATATTTCTCAAAAAATGAACATTTTGGTGTAGATCTGGCTCTGAAAGCTGGTTACAATGTCAGTGAAAAAACTTGCAGTCAAGAGAGAGAGCCAACCATAGGAGAAGATAAATTTATTCATTTATTTATCACATATCTTTGTTCTCTACTTCCTAGAAACTCCTAAGATTCAGCTTTTCAAACTTCTTGCAAAGAAAAGGAAGCAACTGAATATTGTTTTGTTGCCAGATCCGTTCATACAGACATGAATTAACTTTTTCTTGCTATTCGTCTCCTATTAGATAGTGTTTCATCAGTGAGAATGTATTTTAAAATAGTTTGCCAATCTAGTAATCATCAGTGAGAATGTTGATGTATTTTTAATAGGTATGTAAATCAAATGTGAATTATTATAGGTATGTTTTGTAAATAAAATGCTATTTTTTTCTATGTAAAGACTAGAGAATATTGCTGGAATTCTGCCTAGCTATTTTGACTGATCTGTAATTCTTTTTTGTTTATTTGTTTGGTTGCAATGAAATATTGACATCTCTAGTAAATTGTGTGGTTGCAATAGTGTTTCTGTGGGGGTTTAATTGAATTAAATCCTGTGGGTGTGGAAGGCATTGAACTTTCAAATGTTTTGGGTGAAAAATTAAAAAGAGGATTTTGTTGAATGGAATAGTCATTGATCGTTTTGTTCTTCATCATTTGAAATTTGATGAAAGAAATAGTGATTCATTTTGTTTGAATATAAGTCATTCCAGTGAACTATTTGTGAGTTAAGTTTGCTTGTGCTCCTATTATTGTACAAGCTGCTCTAGTGGATGTCAACCCTTATTGTTCTTCTGTAGTTATGAATTTAATTTAGTTTTTCAATCTTGTCTACACAGTCTGAGACTGCCACACATCTCCGGGCTACCACACGGCTCTACCTCCGTCTCGTTCCCTGTCACACAGACACAGCTCCGTCTCGTTGTCGTTACATCACACATTTCATGTATATGCAACTTTTGTGCTTTGGATTAAAAACTGATTTCATATGATGCTTGTTATCTGAAATGCTTGTTCACTGCATCACACAGCTTCGCCTCTTTCTTCCTCCAGTTTGCCGCACCCCAGTCTTCTCTTCTGCAGGTATGGATTAATTTCTTTCCTTTAATAACATGTGAACCTTAGGTTCAAGTTAGGGATTTTGAATATCTTTATGAAATAAAGTTTATTATTATTGATTTGATTGTATAGTGGGTCTGGTAAAGAGGTTGGCTTCCTGCCCCCAACCCCCCATAACTTGTATGTTTGATGTTTTGCTCCTATGAGTGTGATTATGTGTTGTCCATTATCTTGGTAAGTTTTGAGGCTTGACATAGAGCCCTAAATTCTTTGTAATGATTTATGTTAAATTCCTTGATTTCCTATTTAGTTGAGACATGAGAGATCCAAAGAAAATGTAAAAATAGGGAGATTAGGTTGCGTTTGATATGTACTGTGTGATTGACGAGTAAGTTTTAGCAGTAAAAGGATAAAAATTTCTAAATAGTCCTACGTTCTAAAAGATGTTTCAAATTAATGTTCGGTGATCCTTTTTATAAGAAACCAACGTGTCCTTTTTTGTTTTTATTATAAGATACATACATCGATTTTCTAATGTATTAGTGCCTGTTTGGTTCACCGTTTGCATCTCGTCAACGTCCGTTGCTGCCGTAAAAGAACGAACACCAAGAGAAAATATTGAATGAAATCACAATTCCAATAAGAACAATTTTTTTTTTAAAAAAGTTAGACATCGAAAAGCACTATGCAGTTTTTCACATTGGGTCGTTCAAAAGTGCGTATTGTAAATATCTAATTTAATTATATATAATTAAATAAACTTGAAAATTATTAAACATTAATTACAGTAAATTATATGTATATGTCTAAGTTTAAATATTATATTTTTTTAAACGAAACAGTTAGTAAAAGAAATTGAGAAAGGAAAAGTAATTTGGGGGTTAACGATATTATTTATTCTTAAAAATAATTTAATATATTTTTGGATTACCTGGAAAATTCATTTTTTTATTTTTATAACAAAGTAATAGAAAAAGAAATAATATTAATATATTCATACCATACACATAAAAACTCAAAAATAAATAACTCACTAAATTTAACACATATTCATAGACTTCTATCATTTTATAGATAAAATATATTCTATATTATTAAATAATACAATTAGCTATTATATTATGTAAATAATCGATGAGATTAAGTGTCCAAAAATATCGCATAATTAAGTATTATGTTGAATAATACATATTAAGTAAAATATATGAAATGTAGAAATTAAACCTAAAGCCCATGGAACCAATGTAAGTAACTAACTATTATATTTGGTAAAAAAAATAAATAAGTAATACGTTGAATAATTATTATTAAGTAATTGAGTACCAAAAAGAATTAATTATTAAGTAATTTAAGTAATATAAGAATTATAAAAATTAAGCCCTGTAGCTAAAAGAATTAAGTAATATAAGAGTTAAGTAACATAACAATTATAAGAATTAAGCCCTGCCTCCGCGACGCAAAGTCACGCCGCTATTGCTGCCGCAATGCCCGCTGAGGATGAAAAATGACCAACATAATAGAAAATAGAAGAATTAGAAAGTAAACAAAAAGACAGATCTAATTCTATCGTTGTATGCAATTTGTTTTGCACATCTCTCTGTACTTCTTTTCCTTGCCACTTCTGCTTGTCTAATTCTATCCTTTAAGAGGATATCAACTTCCAACCTGTTTCTTTTTAAATGACCAAGTAGATTTTCTATTTCTATCATCTCTCCTTTTGATTTTTAGTGAATCATTTGCTTTGTTATTAGTTTGATTTGTTATTAGTATCGGAGAAAAGTCTTAGCTTCCCATTTGAGGTTCAATATATTATTGAGTGCATGTACTCTTTTAGTACCACGTGCTCATTGTATATTGAACCTTGAATTGTCCAAGTCGGACAGTTTGGGAAAAAACTTTTTCTTTACTCGTATAATAGTTGTTGCTTAATTCTCGTATCTTTATATTTGATAAAATTGTGGTTCGATTCATTTCCTTTTGTTCTCTAGGTGCATACTTGATCGCGGTGTTCATAACTGCGATCATTTTGTGTACTCAGAGACCAATGAGAAATGCTACCAAAATTTTGTCAAGTATAAGATATGAGAATTAAGGAATGACTATTATACGAGTTCTGAAAAAGTTTTTCCTCAAATGGGATAGGGTCATACCATTTAAAGAAAGAGAGCGGTTGTAAGAACGTTGTGCTGCTAAAATTGTCATTTTTTTTGACATGCAGAAGATGGAATTTTTCCCTTCGAATCGTAGTTGGATGTACGATAGGTTGTATCCGGGGAGAGGGGGTTTGAAACAATCTTTTTGTGATGGGATTGACCACTTTGTCCAAGTCGCAATGGCACATGAAGATTTCGAAATTAATGGAGGGATTAGATGTTTGTGCCTTAATTGCGATTGCAGAAGGATCAAGAGCCCAGGTGATGTCATATATCACCTGCAGAATGTTGGATTTAGGCCTAACTACTGGATTTGGACTAGACATGGTGAAGAGTTGCCTCGGGTTGATTTAGGGGTTGGCGATACAGGTGCTTCAAGCAGTTGCGTACATACGGGATATGGTGAGCAGATTGAATTGATGCAAGATATGGTTTGTGATGCCTTGGGGGTCAACGTATCATTCGAGGAGCAACAATATGATGACACAGATGAACTTCCAAATGAGACAACACAAAAATTTTATAATCTCTTGTTAGAAACAAATAAGCCGTTGTTTGAAGGGTCTGCAGACTCTAAGTTATCAATGTGTGTGAGGCTTTTAGCTCTTAAGTCAAACTGTGGTGCTACGGATGTGTGCTTAGATCTCGTAACGAAGATGATGTTAGACTCGTCACCTATCAGAGATGGTTTGCCAAAATGTTATTACGAGGCTAAAAGCTTAGTGTCCAAGTTGGGGTTGGAATCTAAAAGGATTGATTGTTGTGTGAGAGGGTGTATGTTATATTACGACAACGAATTCGGTAAAAACGATGGCGCGCTGGTTGAATGCAAATTTTGTGGTGAGCCAAGGTATATTTCACACACTGATAATGGGAAGGGTAGACAAAAACTAGTTCCACGGAAGGCAATGTTTTATTTGCCAATTATTCCAAGGCTGCAGAGAATGTTTGCATCAACACAGACTGCAGACAAAATGACGTGGCACTATGAGAATAGAAGCACTTCAGGTATGTTGCGCCACCCATGTGATGGTGAAGCTTGGAAGCACTTTGATCGTGTGCATCCCGAATTTGTAGCAGATCCATGTAATGTACGACTTGGCTTATGCTCTGATGGTTTTACCCCGTATGTTCAATCAACGGCGAAACCTTATTCTTGCTGGCCAGTTATTGTTACCCCATATAATCTTCCTCCCGAAATGTGCATGTCTAAGACTTATATGTTCTTGACTTGTCTTATACTGGGTCAGATAATCCAACAGATGGTATTGACATCTACTTACAGCCTCTCATTTGCGATCTCAAAAGGTTGTGGAATGGCGTTTTGACTTATGATATTGCACGAAAGAAGAATTTTACAATGAGGGCATCTCTGATGTGGACCATTAATGACTTTCCTGCATATGACATGTTGTCTGGTTGGCTTACTCATGGTAAAATGGCATGTCCACATTGCATGGAGCATACAAAGGCCTTTACCTTGAAATTCGGGGGGAAAAGTTCTTGGTTTGACTCACATCGCAGGTTTTTACCAGGTGATCATCCATTTAGACGGAATAAGAACGCCTTCAAGAAGGGGGAAGTTGAATTAGATGGCCCGCCCCCAAGGTTGACATCCGAACAGATTTTTGCCAGAGTTATGGATTTGCCAAAAATCACAGATCATAGTAAATTGGATCGATTTGAAGGATATGGACAATGGCATAATTGGACTAAAAGAAGTATTTTTTGGGATCTACCATATTGGAAAGATAATTTATTGAGACACAACCTTGATGTTATGCACATTGAGAAGAACTTTTTTGACAATGTGTTTCTCACAGTGATGAACGTTAGAGGAAGAACGAAAGACAACGATAAGGCCAGACTGGACTTACCGGTTTACTGTAGGCGAAAGGACTTGCATTTGACGACTCGGTCAGATGGTAAAACCCTGAAACCCAAAGCCTGTTACTCTTTAATTGCTGAGCAAGCAAGGACAGTCTATCAGTGGATAAAAGAACTTCGAATGCCAGACGGTTATTCTTCTAATTTGACAAGATGTGCCGATGTGAACAAAAGAACTATGATTGGGATGAAAAGCCATGATTGTCATGTATTCATGGAGTGTTTACTTCCTATTGCATTTGGTTCCTTGTCGTCAAATGTTTTAAATCCACTTAATGAACTCAGCCAATTTTTCAAAGATTTGTGTTCTGCAACCTTGAGAGAGTATGATCTTATAAAGATGGAGCAGAACATACCAGTCATTCTTTGTAAGTTGGAGAGAGTATTTCCCCCTGGTTTCTTTGACTCTATGGAGCATCTCCTAGTGCATCTTGCACATGAAACTAGGCTTGGTGGACCGGTTCAATACAGATGGATGTATCCATTCGAAAGGTAATATAATAAAATATTCTTTAAAATAAATGTTCACTTGAAGGGTTAAATGTATTAATTTATATCATCAACCTTGTTATTTTGTAGATTTATGGGTGACTCAAAATGGTCGGTGAAAAATAAGGCCAGGGTTGAAGGATCTATTTGTGCAACTTACTTACACCGTGAGACAATCCATTTCTGTTCCCATTATTTTACGAACTTCATGCTGACACCAACAAATAACAGTAACGACATAGAAATTGAAAGTGCAAGACACCTGCTAGCCTTATCAGTATTTTGCCTTCCCGGTCGTCAAGCTGGAAAAGAGGTGACTTCCTGGTTAACGGGAGAAGAGTGGAAGTCAGCCCACGTTCACGTATTGATCAACTGTGTCGAAGTATCACCATGTCTTACGTATGTATCATTTTGACCACTTTTAATTTCTTTTATCCACAACTACTCATGATCATTTGTTTTCAAATGAATTGATCAGGGCATTCTTGTTAACTAAGCCCACAGCCGTACAAGATTCTTCTGCCTATATTCATGAATATTTCCCAATGTGGTTTATGAACCAGGTATGTATTTTTAGTCCTATTTCAACTATTTATTGTTTGAAAATACAAAAGGTTGTTTGAAAAAAGGAAATATAAATCACTTGTGCATATGTATACACAGGTGTACAGTGAGCCAGAATCGCCTCAAATCGAAAACTTGAGAAATTTATCTCCTGGTCCTAAATCACGTGTAAAAGAGTGGCACACGTTTTTCATAAACGGATACAAATGTCTAACCCAATCAAAAACAGAGGGGAAAAAAACATTTAACAGCAGAGTTTATGTAAAAGGTGCCACAGATGGAGGTGAAGACGACTTCTACGGCGTGATTCAACATATATATGAACTGGCGTACAATACTTTAGACTACACTAAAAGAATAGTGCTATTTTATTGTAATTGGTTTGATCCGTCAAGTAGAGGTACAAGAGTGGATCGAAAATATAATACTGTTGACATATGCATGAGCAGAAGATACCAAATGTTTGATCCGTTTATCTTGGTACAACATGTAAGACACGTGTATTATGTCCCATACCCATCAACTCGAAGGGACAAACAAGGTTGGTGTGTTGCAATAAAGACTAAACCAAGGGGTCGCATTGAAGCAGATGATCCACAGGAAGAAGTGACTTATCAAGTGGATGAGATGTCTGATGTCAACGTAATAAATGAAGTAGAACCCATTTCTCGACTACGTGACGATCCAATCACATATGAAGATGTTGATGGAGATGGGGAATTAAATAAAGAAGTGACAGAGCCATCAAGATCTGAAGACGATGCCGAAGCAGAGTGGGCAGAATTGGCAGAATGAAATTGTTTAACTTTTTACAATTTGCGAAATTAATGTCTAACAATATATTTTATTTACTGTAACCGATGTATAAAATTCTTTTAATTATTCTCGCCATATGGATATTTATTCACGTAATCTAACTAGAATATAATGTTACAACCGACGTCTGTTAATCTAAGTGGTAAGGAGTTTAGTTTCTTTTAATTAAATAATGTCTCGAGTTCAAGTATTTGAATGGTAAAATAGGTGTTAGAAGAGTTTTGCCTTAATATGAGTTCACACAGCTCGACTCAAATTATACCGAGAGTCTAAATCAAAATAAAAATACGTACTACGATGTGACACTATATGGGATAATTTGTAAATATACAATTTGAATTTCATTATTATGCATTCACAATGTAAAAAGTTCTGCTCATATCTAATCATATCACACTATGTAGATATTTATACGTATTTTGAGAAATATTACTGAGACACGACACCATGGCTAAATATAATTGGATGTTTGTGTAAAAAAAATTGCCTTGGTACCAAAAAAAATACTGCAAAGGAATGTAACTTTTTTATTTTTATGGAATTCATTTGTGATATTATTATTCTTAAATATATTATTTCATGACTGTTATTGTTGAATTGCTCTATAGACATATATGGCATCAGGATGTGCAGGATCCGACCCCCCGACCACCCATTAGTGGTCAATGGAAGGGGAAAGGCATCGCCATCGACCCCCTCATCGTCGTCGGCCGAATATTATTAGGATTGACGATGCTGGCTATGCGACGTTGTCATCCACACAACGTCCACGTACATCTACGCCTACACAGGCTCCAGCGCGTTCGACCCCTACACAGCCTCCAGTGCGTTCGGCACCTACACAGCCTGCAGGACCTTCTTTTCGACACCCCATTTGTCACCCATTCACATGATCCCCAACCCGGGGTTCCAGCAAACACCTGGCGCTTCTTCCTCCCATTTTGTGCCTGAGACGGCGCCCGATACTCATATGTCCGATCATGACTATAGTACGGGTCATACACCTGATCAGATCGAGGATGAGCAGGACGAGGATGAGCAGGAGGAGGTTGAGCAGCAGGAGGTTTACCAGGGGGTCGCTGATGATATTGAGATGCTGCATGATGGCCGAGTTGCTATCAGGCCGACTGGTAAAGGGTAAGTATTTACTTTTATTTTCGAGTTATTAATAATTTACATGTATATATATATATATATTTTTTTTTCTCTTGTTTGACATCTTGTTATTTTTCAGGTTCCTTCCCTCAACGCCAGCTGCGACGACTATCATAGCGGTAATTGAGGATAATTACCACACGTTTTGGCCCACCTAGAATAAAGTGAAGGAGGATGCGGGGGATCATATGTTCAGATCTTTTGGAGTAAGTTGTAATTTTTATTTTGTTGCATAATATTTTTTTATTTCATAAATTTCAATTATGTTTAATAATGTGTTATATTCATACAGAGAGGGTTTCATGGTAGGAAGAGGATGAGGAGTAGATCGAGAGGAACTGTTGGAACCTAAACGATTGAGAAGTTTAGACCCTCATTAATTTTGATGATAACAAAGCAATTCTCAAGAGAACAATTTATCTTCTAACATATCTTTGAGTGTACAGGTACCAAAGATTCATATATATGTACAAATCACTTAAGGAAGAAGAAGAAATTTACAAAAGAATTGAATACAATCCACTAGTGTCAACATCCGAGCCCACTCCAGCGGCTTGTTAACAGCAAGCGTCCAGCAGTGTTACTTCTTGACACGTGGTATACTCAATTGCTGCGAGCGTCCGTCCTGCTACGAGCGGCGCCTGATCTCTTTAATGAAGCACGTGATGATCACGTTTTGCTCTCAACCTCGCATCGCTCGAACGGAATTCGAATTTGATTTTGTGCGCTCATTTTGATGTACGAGGAAGCAAATGTGACACCTTTAGCATAAGACAAAAATCGTACAAGGCAATTGCAAATTACAGATAGTACGAAAATGGTAATGTGTACTATTCTGGTATTCTCTGGAAATGAAGAAAAGGACTACATTTCAAATTACCTCACTCAATGGAAAGGAGACATTTTTTACTGCAACGGTAATACCCTTGAAGACTCCTATAAATACCCCAAGGTATTCATTGAAGAAATGTTGGAAAACTGTGAAGAAACTTCATTCTGAAAGCAATATTACTCAAGTGAACAATCAAGTTTCGTGCCAAGTTTCGTCCATATAGAATCAACTCGGTGTCTTATACTTTCTTTTAGAAAGCCATTTACATTTTGAGCTTAATCTTTTCATCCTCTCTGTGAGAGTTATTTTGATTGTATTCAAAAGTATAATCTCTTTTGTAAACTGTATTTGGCCTAGTTAAGGCTCTGTTCCTCAAAGGCTCATTGACCGAGTCGTTTTGAGAAGTTGAGAGTATTGTCAAGTTTGTGACAGAAGAATACTCTTGAGGAAATTGTAATCAGTTGATTATAGTGGAAAATCCTTCAGGAACGAAGGGACTAGACGTAGCTACCAGTTGGTGGTGAACTAGTATAAATCTCTGAGTCTCATTCTTTACTGCTTTACATTATTTATCTTTACCTTGCTCAGTAAAACAAGTTTTTATAAACTGTTTAAATTTCTGCATCCGGTCCTGTTTAATTCTCTGCAGCCGATATACAAATAGTTTTGAACAACTTGTGTTGAAGTTTTTACGTATAGTTTGCGAAAAGTTTTTAACACAATTCAACCCCCTTCTTGTGTTCACGTTCAGTTGGTACCAGAGCCCGGCCTCTTGGTTGAGCACTTAACAGTTTTAAGAGAAAAGATCCTATACTGTGAACATGTCTACTGAAGGTGGTCATATGAACCGTCCTCCTCTATTCGATGGAGAAAAATTTGATTATTGGAAAGATAAGATAAAAGCTTTCTTTGAGACACAACAACTTGAGTTGTGGGATATAGTTCAAAGTGGTTACATTCCTCCCACTAATCCTCATGGTGTTGCTATAGCCAGAGAAGATTGGAATGATGACAGAAAAAGAGATATCAAATCAATCAAAAGGCTAGATTCATTCTTATCTGTGCTATGACAGAAAAAGAATATGATAAATGTGGCAAATTTGATACTGCCAAAGAAATCTGGGACTCACTTGTTTTATCTTACGAAGGCTCTGCCCAAGTAAAAGAAACCAAAGCTAGCTTGTTGGTTCGCCAATACGAGTTATTCAAAATGGAAGATGGTGAAAGCATTGAAACCATGTTTGGAAGATTTCAAACACTTGTTCATGGGTTACAGGCCCTTGGAAAAAGTTACACTACACCTGACCATGTTAGAAAGATCTTAAGAAGCTTGACTAAGCAGTAGAGACCCAAAGTCATTGCTATTCAGGAAGCAAAAGATTTAAATGTCCTACGACTTGAAGATCTTATGAGCTCGTTGAAAGCTCATGAACTTGAGTTAAATGAAGAAAAACCTGTCAAAAAGGGCAAATCTATTGCTTTGAAAGTCGCTCAACATAAAGCTAGTTCTTCCAAAGCGCTTCAGGCTGAAGAAGAAGAATCAGAAGATGAAGCTTCAGAAGGAGATGCTGACACATCAGAAGATGAGCTTGCGTTTATATCCAGGAAGATACAAAGAATGTGGAAGAAGAGAAACTTCAGGAGGAAGTTTCAGAAGAAAGATGCTAAGGACAAGAAAGAAAGCAAGGACAAGGCTCAAGTCATTTGCTATGAATGTAAAAAGCCTGGACATTTCAAGTCCGAATGTCCTAATCTTAAGGAGAAGTCCACAAGAAGCTCTTTCAAGAAAAACAAGAAGAGTCTCATGGCTACATGGGAAGATCTAGATTCATCCTCATCTGAGGAAGATAATGAAGTAGAAGCAAATCTTGCTCTCATGGCAGACACTGACCTTGATTCAGAAGAAGAAGTTAAAGAGGTAATAGTATATGATTCCTACTCTGAACTTCAACTTGCATTTGAAGATCTTCTTAAGGACTCTGCCACTCTCTCTGTTGAGTATAAGAATTTGAAAAAAAAAATTTCAAAATTATCACAAGGCTTTTAAGCTTTAAACAAAGAAAAATCTGTACTCAATAAAGAAAATCAGAAGCTGAAAACCGAAAATCAGCATCTGATGGGTAACCAGCGTCTGACCGCTAACAAGCAACCAGAAGCTGAGAGCTCTCAAGCTGAAAGCTCTAAAGTTAAAAGCAATCCTAAATGCAAATCAAATGATTATGAATATGCTTTTCAAAAGTTTCTTGCAGAGAGTGTAATTACTCGTAGCAAGCAAGCTTCAATGATTTGGGGTGTCAGTAAAACAACAACTCATGGTCTTGGTTATATATCAGATGAACCACTTTTAGAAAATGATTCAGCATCTGATAAATCCAATAATCATAGTAAATGCTTGCATTGTACTTACTGCAATAAACCTGGTCATTTGAAAAGTGTATGTACTGTTTTTAAAACTGTGAAGGATAAGCTTCCTTCAAGAACTAACAAGAAAGGACCTAAAAAGATATGGGTACCTAAAGATAACATAGTCTATGTTGCAGACATGCTTAGCAACAAAGTCAACACACCTATCTTGGTACTTAGACAGTGGATGATCGCGTCACATGACGGGAGAAAAGCATATGTTCCAAGAACTAAGGCCTAAAGAAGCTGGATTCGTTGGTTTCGGAGGAAACCAGAAAGGTAAAATAGTTGGAATTGGTCGCATTGGTAAAGGCTTTCTTCCCTCTATTGATAATGTACTATATGTTGAAGGACTTGAACATAACTTATTGAGCATAAGTCAATTATGTGACAATGGTTATGAAATCATCTTTACAGAAACTGGATGTCAAGTAAAAAGCAAGAAAGATGACACTACTTTCTTTACCGCTAAGAGGAAACAAAATATTTACAAAATTGATCTCTCTGAGCTTGCAAAACAAGATGTCAAGTGTCTCATGTCTGTTGACGAAGAACAATGGATTTGGCACAAGAGATTGGGTCATGCTAATTTGAGATTAATCTCAAAATTAAACAAGCACAGTCTTGTCAGAGGCTTACCTAATCTTAAGTATCTATCCGATGCTCTCTGTGAGGCATGTCAAAGAGGAAAACAAGTTAAAACTTCTTTTCATTCAAAAAATGTTGTTTCAACCTCTAGACCACTTTAGCTTTTGCATCTTGATCTTTTTGGTCCAACAAGGACAGCCTCTTTAACAGGAAAGAAATATGGGTTAGTCATTGTTGATGATTTTACTAGATGGACATGGGTTAGATTCCTTGCTCACAAAGATGAGTCATACAAGGTATTTACTGTATTCTGTAAAACAGTTCAAAATGAAAAAGGAATTTGCATTTCTTCTATTAGAAGTGATCATGGGGGAGAATTTGAAAATGAAAGCATTCAAAAATTTTGCGATGATAACGGCATCTCCCACAATTTCTCCTCTCCTAGAACACCTTAACAAAAATGGTGTTGTAGAAAGGAAAAATAGGTCCCTCCAAGAAATGGCCAGGACCATGATCAATGAGGCTAATATTGCAAAACATTTTTGGGCAGAAGCAGTAAACACAGCTTGTTACATTCAAAATAGAATTTCTATTAGACCTATTTTGAAGAAGACTCCATATGAACTGTGGAAAGGAAGGAAACCAAACATATCATATTTTCATTCATTTGGTTGTACATGTTACATTTTAAATACTAAAGATCAGCTTGGTAAGTTTGATTCAAAAGCTGACAAAGGAATCTTTTTGGGATATTCTGAAAGATCTAAAGCTTTTAGAATATACAATAAAAAAACTATGACAGTGGAAGAATCCATTCATGTCAAATTTGATGACAAGAAGCCTGACACAACCATGTCAGAGCTAGATGAATTATTTTCAGAATTAAATATAGGTAATACCACAAATAGTGAACCTACATCTTCATCGTCCGGTGGTGACCAGACACAAGAATTTTCAGAAGCTGAATTCAAAAAGAGTTGGAAGTACAAAGCCAATCATCCTAAATATCAAATCATAGGAAAACCTGGAGATAGAGTAAGAACCAGATCCTCTTTTAAAGAGCATGCAGATATGGCACTACTCTCAGAAATGGAACCTAAAACGATTGATCAAGCATTGAAAGATGAAGGCTAGATTCTGGCCATGCAAGAAGAATTGAATCAGTTCCAAAGAAACGATGTATGGAAGCTGGTTACCTTACCAGAAGATATGCAAGCTATTGGTACTAAATGGGTATTTAGAAACAAGCTTGATGAAGATGGAAAGGTTGTGAGAAACAAGGCAAGATTGGTTGCTCAATGGTACTCACAGGAAGAAGGTATTGATTTTACTGAAACATTTGCACCTGTTGCAAGGTTAGAAGCTATACGCATTTTGCTTTCCTTTGCTGCACATCATGATATAATTCTTTATCAAATGGATGTGAAAAGTGCTTTCTTGAATGGTTTTATAACTGAGGAAGTCTTTTGTAAAACAACCTCCTGGATTCGAAGACATTGAATTTCCAGAGCATGTCTTCAAACTCAAAAAGGCCATGTATGGTCTTAAGCAAGCTCCCAGAGCTTGGTATGAAAGACTGAGTACATTTTTGATAAAAAATGGCTTTACCAGAGGTCTAGTAGACATTACTCTTTTTAGAAAAACATCAAACAAGCACTTTATAATTGTTCAAATATATGTTGATGACATTATTTTTGGAGCTACTAATGAAAGCTTTTGCAAAGAATTTTCTAAGCTAATGCAGGATGAATTCGAGATGAGCATGATGGGTGAACTGAAGTTTTTCCTTGGAATTCAAATCAAACAATGTAATGATGGTATATATATACATCAAAGCAAATATATCAAGGAATTGCTAAAGAAATTCAAAATGGTGGATTGCAAACTTATGTGCACTCCTATGCATCCCACATGCATTCTTAGTAAAGATGAAACTGGTAAAAAGGTAGATCAGAAGATGTACAGAGGTATGATTGGATCTCTACTTTATCTTACAGCTTCAAGACCTGATATTATGTTCATGCCTGTCATTGTGCTAGATTTCAATCAGATCCTAGAGAATCACACTTGAGTGCTGTTAAAAGAATCTTTAGATATTTGCAAGGATCTACTAATCTTGGTTTGCTTTATAAGAAATCAAAAGATTACAAGTTAGTAGGTTTCTGTGATGCTGACTTTGCTGGAGACTGAATTGAGAGAAAAAGCATAAGTGGAAGCTGCCAATTCCTTGGAGCAAATCTTGTATCTTGGTCAAGCAAAAGGCAAAGCATGATTGCACTCTCAACAGCAGAAGCTGAGTATATTTCAGCAGCAAGTTGCAGCTCTCAACTTCTGTGGATGAAATATCAACTTGAAGACTATCTGATAAAAGAGAGTAATATTTCTATCTTTTGTGATAATACTTCTGCGATCTGTCTTATTAAAAATCCCATATTGCATTCACGAGCCAAGCACATTGAGATTAAACATCATTTTATAAGAGACTATGTTCAGAAGGGTATTCTCGAAATAAAATTTGTAGACACTGATCATCAGTGGGCTGACATATTTACAAAACCCCTTGCTGAAGATAGATTCAATTTTATAAGAAGAAATTTAAATTTTCATCTTATAGAAGAATAATTAATCTTAGTATCAGATAATATGCACAATCTCAGCATCTGGTATGACATAAGCATGTATATGATTAAGCATCTTATTCGTCATGTGCATCATAACTCATCGTCTGGTGAATCGGTTGCGTGCGTCCGAGCACACCCACACGTGTCACATGTGTTAAGGACTTAAGCGTCTCATCACATCTACTGAGTCATAATCATTTATGTCTTTCGATAAAATATTTTTCTTGATCTTACTTTTCTTTTGGCGTCTGCATTTAATGAAAAGGCGAATCTTTATTTTCTTTTCTTTTTGATTTAATTTTTGTGTGGAAATACGAAGCGATTTTTTGAAAAAGGACTGTACCATTTTCTATCAACTTTCCCACTACTCCACATTTTTCGCTCCATCACTTCACTCTGCATTCTCTTGCAAAAACTGTACTCTCTCTCTCTCTCTCTCTCTGTGTTTTCGAACCCTAAAACCTCCATCACTCTCTCTGCAACTGCTACAATGGCCGACAGAAAGGTTGGACAATACACTGCTGCCTTCGACGTCTTCTCTGAGGCAAAACACATGAATGAGAACTAGATAGATTTTGAGAATTTCAAGCTATACGGTTTTGATTTTGAAGAAGGTCTGGAGAAACTGGGCTGGAAAAACTACTTCATCTGGGAACCAGTCAACGTACTGAGCTATGCTATTAAGGAGTTCTGGGGGAATGCGTACTTACTTCCGGGAGAAATCATAGAAGGACACATTAGAGGCTTCAAGCTACGCTTCACCATCAACTCTATTGCTCAGACGATCAAGTGCCCTTGTGAAGGAATCAGTTACCATGTAAATTGGGCTGATGCATACAGAGGACTTGAAAACGTCAACGAAGCCCTGTTTGAAAACTACCGTGAATTGAAGAAGAAGAACATTACTCCCACGGCCAAAGACTTGAAAAGCCACTACAGAGTACTGCACAAAATCATCGCCAAGAGCGTGATTCTGAAGGCTAGCTCAAGCGACATAGTGAACTACGAGCAAAAGTTCATTATGAGGAACTACATGGATGGGAAGAAAATCAATCTGCCAAGGTTGATTATCAACAATCTGATAAATGCTCTTGTCTTCTCAAGGAAGAGTGTTGATAAGAAGAATATCGTCAAGGTTATCCCTTATGGAGTTCTTCTCTCCATAATGATGATTAAAGACGGTGTTGTGAGGAAGCTGACTGACTCTATCAACACAGAGGAAAAAGAAAAATACTTTGGTATTGGCGCTGTTGTTCATCCAGAAGTTTTTGGAGTCAACAGTTTAGTCAGAATGCAGCTAATTACTGGCTCTATGATCAAGAAAGTGAAAATAGAGCAACAGGAAGGAGAAGCTGAGAAGAAAACAACCAGAAGCTCAATGGCTGGTGTGAAAAGACCTGCTGAATCTCCTTCAAGGGAGACAAGAAGAACAAAACAGAAGGTGGCTCCTGCACCTACTGTTGAGGAACCAGAAGATGAGGATAGAATTCCCGTCAGAAAGGTCTTGGAGAAACAGTTTAGGCCAGCAGCTAAAAAAGATGCTTCAGCGTCCGGTCAAGGGAAGCAAGTCCCTCTTCCTTCTCCTCCTCCTGCTGTTGTTGTCACGAGAGGATAAAAAAGGAGGTTGGTTAAGTCTTCAGAGCTTAACCCAAAGGTACTCGACTTTACTGCTGATGCTCATGATATTATTCCTGCACCCCCATTGTCTGTTTCACAACCACAAACACAACCACAAACCAAGAAAACCAGAATGAGCCTCCGACAAACCTCTACCCTCTCTAAACCTACCCAACCATCACCCTATACACTCAACCTTGACCTACCACAAAATTCCTCAAATACTTCACTTACCACATATATTTCCAAACTTCACTCTCATCCCTTTAACGTATTATTCAAAGTACCTCCCGTTAATCCTTTCAAACCCTACACACCTAAAACCTATAAAATCACCAAAACCACTCCCACTTTACTCACCATTCCCCTTAAACCTACAGACTTTGGTGGAAGGAAGAATGTCTCATGTATTAACAAACCACGGTTTGTTAAGTATGAGTCATATCACAGCATCTACAATCGTCCCTCTACATGGCATTTGAAAACCTTCACCTCTGGAGCTACCAGACTGGAGATTGCCTCTCTGATGAATGCTACCTTCAAGGATGGAGAAGACCACTTTCAGATGTCATTCAAAGGAAGATTGAGACCAACACCTGGTAGCAGAGCAATTCCCTTCTCTGTTGACCTTCCTAGATCCCTACCACAAACTGAACCGCTCACATTGGAAGAATGCGGAAGGTGGATCACAGATGAAGAAGCTGCCTTCATGGCACACTGTCTTGAGATGAAGAAGATTGAAGTAATCAGACAGTTCAGGGATCCTTCGTCTGTATCAGTAAAGATTGTACCAGACAGACAAAGGTGGCTACCTTGGTCTATCCCTGGGAAAAGGAAAGAACCTGCTCCTGGCAAGCAGCCATTCAGCAAGATCGGGCTCACGGAGTATGAGAAGGCTCCCAAGAAGTATAATCTTAAGGAATTCTCTAAGCTTCCGATTGCCAAGATCACTGAGGATCATGCCAGAAGGTTTTACCTGAATTCTCTGAAGGAAGATGAATGGAGAACTGGCTCCTCAAACTGCTGCAATGCCGAGAAGGCCACAATTCCAACAGTTGGCACTATCAGCAGAATTACTGACATCAATCTGGGAACAGTCTACTTTGATGATATGTTCAGATGCTCAGTAATCAGACCACTTGACTACATGAAGACATATGTCCAATGGGCTGCTATGACCAAGCACTTTGACATTGGATTTACTTGGAGTCAATGGTCGAAGTTGTGGAAAGATAAGGCTATGTTACCATGCCTCGACCCCCTGGTGCTTACAGAAGATGACAGGGAAAATCTGAGAAGATTATACCTAGTAGAAAATGAAGGACTCTCTTTTGCTTCTGAAGCATTGAGTGAATTCATCAGAAGGATATGGGAAGAAGAAGCTGGGAATAAGTTTGATGCTTTCACTGCTGACGTGCTTCTGCATAGGGAAACTATCTTCATGGATTTGCTGTATCCTGAAGAGGTGGAGAAAAGGAGAAGAATTCAGTCAGAATCTGAGGAGAGGAAACTTGGAAGTCTCATCAAATGGTTTATACCAAATGATGCGTTCTTTCAAAAGGCTCAAAAGAAGAAGGACTTGAGACTGAAGCTTTCCAACTGGGTGCTAGCAGAGCATCAGAAGATGAAACCTGCACCAGAAGCTGGACCTTCTACTTCTACTCCTGTAGTTGAAATGATCACCATTCCTAAAGCAGAGTTTGAAGAAATGAAGGCAACTAACCTGAAAGTTACTCAGCTGGAAAATGCACTGAAACTTCTATATGAACGTCTCAACATCCCTCCACCACCACTAAACCCTTAAAAAAAAAAATTGTGTGATATAAATTTTTTTTGGTACTCTCATATTTTTTATATTTTTATTCAGTGTTTTTCTGATTATTTGACTATACATACCCTTATCTGATTATCTGTTTATATATATTCAAATTTTTCTAAGCCATTCTTTGACTATGATGTGCTTTACACTCTTTTTGTCTGATGACAAAAAGGAGAGTAACAGAAATAAAAGAAAGGTCTGATGAACACGTGAAAGTCTGATTAACAAATTCACCATCCGATGAATACACTAAAACTGAAAGTATCATGCATATCATTGCATACATAGCATTTGTATGGTTATTCATTGCTCTTATATCTATTAATGCATTGATATTCATTGACCCAATAATCTAACAATGATCAATAAAATTGGTAATATGAAAATCTTTTTGATAAAATGAAAATCAACATCCGATCTCACTTTGTTAAAAATATGCTCTGATTCATCTATGCATTTTTGTGATCACTTAAATGAATTTGTCTATCAACAATCGCCTTAATGCCTTAATTGTTCCTATATATCAAAATTGTTAAATTCAGGGGGAGACCCTTGATGTTATTTTGAAATTAAATTGTTCATCAACCTTGGATATTTGTCATCATCAAAAAGGGGGAGATTGTTGGAACCTAAACGATTGAGAAGTTTAGACCCTCATTAATTTTGATGATAACAAAGTAATTCTCAAGAGAACAATTTATCTTCTAACATATCTTTGAGTGTACAGGTATCAAAGATTCATATATATGTACAAATCACTCAAGGAAGAAGAAGAAATTTACAAAAGAATTGAATACAATCCACTAGTGTCAACATCCGAACCCACTCCAGCGTCTTGTTAACAGCAAGCGTCCAGTAGTGTTACTTCTTGACACGTGGTATACTCAATTGCTACGAGCGTCCATCATCTGTTCTGAGCGAGCGTCTGATCTCTTTAATGAAGCACTTGATGATCACGTTTTTGCTCTTAGCCTCAGACTGTTCTGGAACGGAATTCGAATTTGATTTTGTGCGCTCATTTTGATGTACGAGGAAGCAAAGGTGACACCTTTAGCATAAGACAAAAATCGTACAAGGCAATTGCAAATTACAGATAGTACGAAAACGGTAATGTGTACTATTCTGGTATTCTCTGGAAATGAAGAAAAGGACTACATTTCAAATTACCTCACTCAATGGAAAGGAGACATTTTTTACTGCAACGGTAATACCCTTGAAGACTCCTATAAATACCCCAAGGTATTCATTGAAGAAATGTTGGAAAACTGTGAAGAAACTTCATTCTGAAAGCAATATTACTCAAGTGAACAATCAAGTTTCGTGCCAAGTTTCTGGTCCATATAGAACTGAACTCAGCGTCTTATACTTTCTTTTAGAAAGCCATTTCTGTTTTGAGCTTAATCTTTTCATCCTCTCTGTGAGAGTTATTTTGATTGTATTCAAAAGTATAATCTCTTTTGTAAACTGTATTTGGCCTAGTTAAGGCTCTGTTCCTCAAAGGCTCGACTGCACTGAGTCGTTTTGAGAAGTTGAGAGTATTGTCAAGTTTGTGACAGAAGAATACTCTTGAGGAAATTGTAATCAGTTGATTATAGTGGAAAATCCTTCAGGAACGAAGGGACTAGACGTAGCTACCAGTTGGTGGTGAACTAGTATAAATCTCTGAGTCTCATTCTTTACTGTTTTACATTATTTATCTTTACCTTGCTCAGTAAAACAAGTTTTTATAAATTGTTTAAATTTCTGCATCCGGTCCTGTTTAATTCTCTGCATCTGATATACAAACAGTTTTGAACAACTTGTGTTGAAGTTTTTACGTATAGTTTGCGAAAAGTTTTTAACACAATTCAACCCCCTTTTTGTGTTCACGTTTAGGAACTTCCATATGAAGGCCTCCCACCGCCTCTCTGACATGCTTAGAGATGCCCGCCTCAGTGGACAGCCCCACTGGATAGGGGATCAGCTCTGGCAGCAGCTGCAAGAGTACTAGAACTCCCCTGAGTTCATGGCGGTAAGCGAGAAGGCGAAGAGGAATAGAGCCTCTGAGAAGGGTGGGAGTTTGCACACCGGAGGTTCGGTCAGCCAGGCGCAGCACGCAGCTCGACTTGTACGTTTTATATTATTATTATTATTATTATTATTATTATTATTATTATTATTATTATTATTATTATTATTATTTAGTTATTATTATTATTATTATTATTTAGTTGTTATTATTATTATTATTATTATTTACTTGTTGTTGTTGTTGTTGTTATTATTATTATTATTATTATTATTATTATTATTATTATTATTATTATTATTATTATTATTTAGTTAAGGTTTTGTATTAAATAATTACAGTCGAAGCGGTTGGGTAGAGAGGTACAGTTGCACGAGCTCCATCGTGCAACTCATATTAGGAGGAGTACCAGTGATTTTGTTGATGAGCGGTCGAGGCGGACCCAGGTAATTATAAAATATAATGAATAGTTTTTTAATAATGTTTATATTGTTTTATGACAAAAAAAATTGACTTATTTGTATATGTTTGACAGGAGGAGTTTGAGGCGCGGATGTCTCAGATGATGTCTCAGACATCATCATGTTCCCCCACTCGGAGCCCTGAGGATCCATCTGCACCGCTTAAGGTATGGGTTGATGTTGTTGGCGGCAAGAAGAAGGGTCGCCTATACGGTGCGGGCGACCTCGCCGGCAACAACAAGAAAGGTGCCCGCCGCATCAACATCAGAGAGTCGTCGAGTAGTGGTGATGCCACTGGTCGCTCTGCCGCGGATGAGCAGGAGATAGCGGACCTGAAGCGGGTCATGGCCGAGCAGCAGATCGCGGTCGAGCAGCGGGAGGACGCCCGTCGGACGAGTGCCATGTTGGCCGAGGTGCTGAAGCGACAGGAGAAGTTGTACCAGTTGCTAGCTCATCAGGCGCCTCCTCCACCGCCTCCGCCTTCGCCTCCTCCGCCTCCTAGTAACGATGGTCATGATCAGGACTACCAGGACTATTAGTTCTGTTTGTACTTATATTTTTTCATATTTTTCGATATCTTTTTAGTTACCGTTGATCTTTGTTCGTCTGTTTATTTATTTATTTATTTATTACGTTTCTTTTTTTTTAAGTTATTACTGATCTTTTTCGTTTACGATATCGTATTTTTAAATATGGGAATAAATTAAGAATTAAAAGTAATAAATATAATTAAATTAAATTAAATTACTAGTAATAATTAATTAAATTAATAAATAAATATCTTGGAATATTGGAATCAATTATTTTTAATAATTAAATAAATAAATAATTTAATAAATTAAATTCATTAATTATAATATTTCAATTAATTAAATTCATTAAATTAAATAAATATTTCAATTATCTTTTTATTAATTAATTAATTCAATAAATTAAATTAAATTCAATTATAAATTAATTTAGTCATTTAATTTAATATTTTAATTTAATAAATAAATTAATAAATTAAATTAATTACAGCAATTAATTAAATAATTAATTTTTTATTTAAAAAAAAGGATTTACCGACTGCCACGGCTGTCGGAAATGTTTTGCCCATTTACTGACGGCCAAAGCTGTTAGAAAATTCTGACAGTGTGTTTTCGACGGCATTAACCGTCGGTATTACCGACGGCCACGAAAGTGCCGTCGGTAGGCATTTGCGACGCCCGTTTTATTGACGGTCTTGAGGTCGTCGGTAACCCGTCGGAAATTCTGCATTACCGACGGCTTTTTGGGATTACCGACGGCTTTTAGGCGTCGGTAATCCCGTGTTTTCTTGTAGTGAGAGGAAGAAAAACAAAAATCATTCTGGGTTGTAAAAAGGGTGGAAAGTATAAATCCAAGTCATCAAGTTCTTTAAAGTCAACTGGATCTCGTAAGTGTGAGTGTCCATTCGCGCTTAAAGGAAGACCTCTGTCAATGGGTGAAGGCTGGATACTTAAGGTCCTTTGTGGAATTCACAACCATCGGATACCTGAAAGCATAACGGGTCATCCATTTGTTGGTCGTTTAAGCCAAAATGAGAAAGAAATTGTTCATGATATGACAAAGAACAATATAAGGTTGGGAAGCATTCTATTGTCACTGAAACAGTGCAATATGGGCAATCTCACTACCATCAGTCAAGTATATAATGAATGGCATAAGTTTCGATCAACTCAGAAAAGTCAAAGAACTGAAAGCAACACTTGTTGAACTTAATCCAACGTGATCGATATGTGTTCTGGTATAGAAGACATGACAATTCTAACGTTGTGAGAGATATTTTTTAGACACATCCAGATGCCATCAATTTATTGAATACATTTCATGTTGTCTTGTTCATGGACAACACCTACAAAACCAACAGATATCGGCTGCCACTATTTGAAATTGTTGGTGTTACCAGTACATCCCTTACATACACAGTGGCATTTGCCTATTTAGATTCTGAGCAGCAGGATAACTTTGTATGAACACTCTTGAAGTTAAAAGGACTGTTTGTGCGAGAGGAATCATTTCCTCAAGTTATTCTTATCGACAGAGATCTTGCTCTGATGAATGCAGTTGCGTCCATTTTTTCAACTTCGACCAATTTGCTGTGTCAATTTCACATAGGTAAAAATGTCTATGCGAAATGTAAGAAGTTGGTATTTCGTGAATACAAACATGAGGCAGTGAAGAATGCATGCGATGGTGTTATTAATGCGACTGAGGAGTTTGAGTATGAGCAGCGGTTGATGACTTTTGAGTGTGTATGTTCAGAATTTCCTATTTTTGTCGAATATGTCAAGAATACATGGTTGAATCCCTATAAGGAAAAGTTTGTTGTGGCATGGACCAACAGAGTGATGCACTTAGGAAAGACAACAACAAATAGGTATGCTGAAACCAGTAGATAAAATTATGTTGATAAATATTTTTTTAATGGTGTCATTGCATCTGATGTGGTTTAATTTTTGTTTGTTATTAGGGCTGAGTCTGCACATTGGACATTGAAGAGGAATCTACAAAACAGTAGGGGTGACTTGTGTAATTGTTGGGAAGCTATGAACAATATGCTTGCACTGCAACACACTAAGATAAAGGCATCATTCGAAGGAACCATAAATGTAGTGGAGCACAGGCACAACAACCGTTTGTTTATCAAATTGCATGGATTTGTATCAAGGACTGCACTGCAACATATTGCCGACAAGTACAGTAGAATGAGTTATGTGGGTATTGATAAATCTGCTTGTGGTTGCCTTATCAGAACGACACATGGGTTACCTTGTGCTTGTGAGTTGACGGGTTACACTAGGTTGTTTGCACCTATTCCATTGGAGGTAGCTCACTTGCACTGGAGGAGTTTACATTTTGGTGAACACCAACAACAACAACATCAGGTTGAGACAGAAGGCGAGGTGTCAAAGGAAGAGCTTGCGCTTCAGTGGGATGCATTGGTAATGCGATTTCGATCACTTAACATTATTGGCAAGAGGACACTGTTTGCCAAAGTGCGTGAACTTGTATTTCCAGACACAACTTCAATGTGTCCACCTCCTCAAAAGGTGAAGACCAAGGGAGCACCGAAAAAGGGTAAAGGTAAGGCCCTAGCAATGGATGGATATGATGTTAGGCGCGACCCATCATATTTTGAGCATGTGGACAACATGTATTCTGACGTACCATCTGGGAATACATCAAAGGCATCTAATGTACCATCTAATGAACCCACAAGGAAAAAAATGATCGCCTTACCTGGGTCAATTTCCTGCACAGTTTCATTCATATATTGAGGACATAGTGGACGTCAAAGATGATGAAAACTGTGGATATCGTTCGATTGCAGCATTACTAGGTAAATCTGAGGACGGATGGTCTATAGTCCGGCAAGACTTGAAAAAAGAGATCAGAATGCATTATGATTTATATGGCCAGCTTTTTGGAGATCGATATCAAGAATTGAGGGAGTCGTTGCTAGGTGTAACTGGTACCTGTTTTCGTGACAAGTGGATGTCCTTACCAGACATGGGTTACGTAATAGCAACAAAATATAAATTGATTCTAGTCTCTTTGAATGAGTGCAGTCGGACGTGTTGGACATTTTTCCCTCTTAGGGGCATGTGTCACCCAACCCAGTCAAATAACGCCATAATTTGTATTGGGTTTGTCAACCGTAATCACTGAGTACAGGTAGTTTTTTTACAACAATGTGTTATTTTTAACTTAATTTTAATTTTTTTTAACGTATAATGTGTCTAATTAATTTGCATTTTTCAGTTATTTCTTAAGCCCGGATGTCCATTGCCTAACGTCGCTCCCAGTTGGCGTCAACATTGTTATCCCGAGGCTCATTCATGGGCAACACTGTATGTTGGTCGATTGCATGAATGGTTTACATTATTTCTACCGTTGCGTCATAGTACACCACAGGACCCAGATAACCGTATACGCTTTGGACGACGATTGATGTGATTTGAAATGAACTTTATTATTGTATTGTAGTGATCTGAAGTAAACTTTATTATTTTTTAAGCTTTTTATTTGTTGTGCTTGTTGTTGGGTGTGTAATCGTTGGGTTTGGTTTTTTTAATGTTGTATTTTGATGTTGTATTTGCATTCAGTGTAATGTTGTAAGTCATGTAATGTAATGCAATGTTGTTAAAAAACTATACATTTCATAAAAAAAAATTGTATTCCGAAAACTATAAATTTTCGGTGTTTTAAAAAAAAAATTACATACCGAAAATTCATAATTTCCGGAATACAAAAAAAAAATCTGCGTACCGGAATTCGAATTTTCGGTAAGAAATAAAAAGTGTGTCTACCAAAAATTCAATTTACGGTGCAAAAAAAAAGTGTGTCTATCGAAAATTCTAATTTCCGGTATGCAAAACACATATCGGAAATTCGAATTTCCGGAGTTGATACATAATGAAAATTACGAATTTTCGGAATTCATCCCAATTTTCTGATTTTGTACAGGGGTAGTTTTGGTTTTTCGAAAAATGGAGGGGTGTTCTCAAAAAGTGGGGGTGCATTTAATAATGGCCTATAATTTTGGCCTTCTGAGCCCAATTTAACCCGTTTAGGACTTTAGGTGCAACTGAAAATAAAAAACCACTATAAGAAATCTTCCTATTTCCTACAAAAATTACCTAGGGCCCGTGACCCAAGGAAATTGTTGGAAATTTGTGCGTATTTCAAAAGTTTTAATGATATTGTGGTCCATATTATTAAGTGAGAATTATTGGAAAAATAATTTTATTAATTTATTATTTCTTTTATTTGTTAGAAGTTTCGACTTGGTCTTTATCCTTATCTTATCCTTTCCTTTGACTTGGTCTCTCTCACTCACACAATTTTCTCTTACTCTTAACTGCTTTATATTTATCTTGTGTTTATATATATCGGCTTTTCTGCCTGGGTTAAAGGATTGCCTTGTGTTTCTTCTCGAGTTCTGATAGCCTCGGTACGCTTATCACCGAGAAGAACCTGTTGTATCTTGGGGGATTTGCGCAATCTTGCGAATAAATCCTTAGGACAGTGACTACACGTCTCAGGTTTTTACATCAGGTAGCCATCCACATCTACAATCCAAGGATTTAGCGATGAAAGTTTCGTGACCTAATTCCCAAACCTGTTTCACAAAATGATGCCAAATCCATGAAACCCTAGATCCCCAGATTTAGATTGAATCAGTTCGTCTGTGTTGATGGTTCGATTTTGTATTGCCTACAACAGAGCCTTTCTCATTAATCCCATAACCCATTTTCCCATAAACCTCTTGGAATAAATAAAAAAAGGGATTTTAGTGCCGCTAAAGTTACTGCCTCTAATGAAGGCTATGGGTCATGAGTTCGAATGACGTGATTGCTCTGTTGAATGGATCTACACCCTACGGGTAAACCAGAGGTTGTGACATTCATGTAGTTGCAGTGCCCGGAAAGTTGAATGGCATTTTTAGGGCGCCAGTGGCGACGAATTGCTGCGTGAAATCGATACTTCTAATGCACTTGCTTTTGGTGAATTTGTTAAACCAGGTTCCTTCAATTCCACTGCTCGATAATTGACGATATTTATATTTGCTCACATTATCATATGATCTCCTTGAAGTGTGGTTGTGGATTATCCATCGTTTTCTCAAGTCTTCTACTTGAATAAATATTCTGAACTACAGAACTTCCTTTTTTAAAAAAAACAAAAAAAAACTTTGGGGCTATTAAGAAAGGAGGTAGTGATACTTCAATTACGGCTTTGGATCTTAGAGGAAGTTTTATCTACTAGCTTGTGAATAGATAAATTTTATAATAAGTTTACATGCCTCAGTTTTTATTTGTTATTGTTATGACTAATGATTTTGAGGCCAAGTTACTATTGGTGCCTAATGTACATGTAGAAAGCTTAATTTAATTCCAAGTATTCATTTATGCCTCTCTGGTCTAAGTGATCTGAAAAAAATGAAAGTGATTTTACGATGAGTAGCTTATAAATTCTACTGTCTTTAGAGAAGTGGATTATATGGGTTGGTTGATGACATGCAATTGTGGAAATATATTATACATTTGTGTTTTGCTGAAGTAATGCCACGTGTGAAGTGCTACATGTGAGATTGAATTCATCTTTCTTATTTCTCGAGTCTTTAATGCTTATAGGTATTATCCAATGTTGTATTGAGAAGTGATATAGCACCTAATAATATTGAAACACTTATGCTTTGCATTTTGATGATTCTCAATTGTATGAGGTGACAGGATACTTGTATTTTGACTAGTGGATCCGGTAGTCTTTATATCATGCAAGGCAGTGTTTTTCAATCTAATGTGCTTATAGAGCAACAACAGAAAATTTGTTATAATAGAGAACATGTCGCTACTTGAAATGAGGAAGCTATTTCTTTTTGGCTTAATAATATGATACTGTGAGAGGTTGTTGTGGCTAATAATTGTATGGCTTGTGTCATATGCATAGTTGTCAAAATCGGACCGGACCAGCCGGTCCGACCGGAAACCGGACCCCTGTCCGGTCCGATTGAACCTCAAAACCGGACTGCACAAGAACCGGCCTAAAAACCGGAAAACCGGTAAAAAACTGGCCAAAACCGGGAAAATCGGGAAAAAACCGGGCAAAACCGGGAACCGGCCGGTTCTTAAAAAAAATTTAATTTTTTATTTTTTATTTTTTAAAAAAAATGGTAAATGACATTATTTTGGACACATAAGAGATTTTTTATCCATTTTTTCACGTCAATGGATTAAATTAAATATTATAATAAAATTTAAAATTAATATTATTATGAGAGTACTTACATTACATTATTTGTGATTATTGAATATTAAAATGTTATTATAACATATCTGTTTTAGTTTAATATGTAATTTTTGCATGTTATATGTTGACTTATAACATTTTAAGCGGAGTTTAATTTTTTATGTTGTGATGTTATGAATATTATGTTATTTTTTGTTTATTAGTGCTTTATATGTTATATCAAAAATTTTAAAAATATAATTTAATTCATTTTCGGTCCGACCCCAGTCCGACCTTTGAACCTTGAACCCGTGCATACACCGGTTCAGTGTCCGGTCCGGTTTTGATAACCTTGGTGATATGTGTGTCAGTGCTGAGTGACATGTATATTGTTGCCTATCAATTTTATTACAAGATCAAAAGCTTAAAGCTTAGTGTTGACTTGGCGCCGATGTCATTCACGTTAAGAGACTTATGCAAAGAATGTGATATTCATGAGTGAAACAACTAACATGTGTAATATTGGGTGTTAAATCATAAGGAAGTGTAATAGTATAATGCTATCACAAGAATGATATATTGAGAAACTTCTTATGAAGTTTGGATATTTGGAGTAAACTAATGAATATCCCATATAATTATAACACTTGATTAGGAAAAATATATGTGACTTTATTTCCTAATCTGAGCATATCCAACTACTGGGAGTTTATTAATATTTAATAAACTTACTGAGTTTCTTGTAAATTAAAAGATTTTGCGGTACTTGTTAGACTCATGAAATGCTTAAAGAAATACTGAGAGTTATAATATTATTTAGAGTGGATTAGCCATTGTGTTAGAATAATACAATGATGTTACTTGGATTTGATACAAATGAGAATAAATCTAAAGTGGATTTATTTTATTCTCAATGGTGGTGTTGTTGCTTAGAAATCATCTAAGCAGATTTGTATAAAAATATTATGGAGGTCAAGTTTATTAATATAGACTTGGCAATATATGAGATTGATTGACTAAGACACGTCTTGGTCAATGTTTCACACGGTTACAAACAGGCGGGTTTGATTTTGCGCAATCTGAACTAACGATGCCTAAACCCGCTCGAATAAGACCCAACCCAAAAAAACTCTACATATAAAAAGCATATTTTTCAATCCAGCATTGTTTTTGTACTTCTCCTCCCTACCTTTATTGTTTCTGTCTTTGTGAGATTTCCTCATCTCTCCTCCCTTCAACATTCAGCAATTGATCTTTCATCGTTTTGGTTGCTTGAGCAGTTGAGCTTCAACGCGAAGCTTTGCAGAACGGTGGGTGAGGAAGGTAGCTCGCGATTGTACATAAAGGTGTGGTGAATAGAGTGTCTTTGCGGTGGAGAGTGACCATAATGGCTCTGCACGATGGCGTTGTGAATAGAATGGCAACCGCACTTCACAGCGAAAGGGTTCGCCATGCAGCTAGGCAGAGATCGCGCCACGATAGCGCTGCAGTGGCCGGAAAATGGAGGGGTTCTTTTTCTTTCTCACTCTCTTTTTGCCACCCATGCCAACCCACTAGCTAACTCGTCCTCTAGCACGACTTGCACCTGAGGAACCCTCTTGCTTACAAGCCACAGACGAAAACAGTTCATGAATGCTCCCTTCGGTTTTTCTTCGATTTTGGATTTTCCTTCCTAAAACCGACTTGTGCGCAGCCATACTTTATACAAGCATTGTATAATATTATGCATATCATTGGGTAAAAAGAATTTCTTAAGGATACGATACCTAAAACTTAAATAAATTAATGCATTCGTGTCTTTCAAGGCAGGGTGGGTTAAGCTAAATTTCATTCTGCCCAATAATTTACAATAACTCAGCCCAGCACTTTTCGGGCTGTGGGCCAAATGAGTTGGCCCATGGGCCATGTATAATATTTAAACAATAAGTATATAACTAGAGTGACTACCAAATAAAAAGTATATAATTAAAAAAAACTTAACAGAAGGATGTAATTAAAACTACGAATAAAGGCCCAAATTGGTCCTTAAGGAAAATTACGCGAACCAATATGGTCCCACAGAAAAATAGTCCTTGTCATTTTCAAACATGGGACACGTTAGTCCCTCTGTCAATTTTCATCCAAAAACTCAGTTAAAGAGCTGATCTGTACTGTAAAATATTGAGGTGTACTGTTAACTATTGCCACTGTGTAATATGACCAAAATATGACATTATTTAGGGTCAATTTAGTCCCTCTATCAAAACGTTAGATCTTGAAATTAAATAAGTCCATTTTAGTCCCTCTTCCATTAGACCCATTTTAGTCCCTAGTCCTTCTTTATGTATCAGTCTTCTTCAACCTCCAAAGCTACCCTCCATTAGAGCTCCTGGAGAACCTCCCCATTGGGATAATATTTTGTTTGGTTCAACTTGTATATATTATGTTATCATATTTGAGCCTATTAATTTTTGTGATTATTGAAGTTGACTAGGTACTCCTGATTGCTATTTTATGTTAATCCTTAACTTCCTCTTACGCTCAAATAATGTGTAGAGAAATTGCATCGTTTGAAAACCCCTGCAGAACATCAACGTAGGTTGGAGAAAATTCTAGAAATACATGTGGATCCAAACATGGATCCAAGTTATGAGTCTGACGAAGAAGGAGATGAAATGGAGGATAAAAGACAACCTAGTATTACTATTAATACATATTGTAATTATGAACTCATCTATTTTTTGGTATCTTCTTTTTGTGATAATTGGTAGTAACTTCATGGTTAAATTACCTTTTTGGTCCCTTAACTTATTATTGAGGTTCAATTTTATCCTTTAATTTTTAAAAGTGTCACTTCGGTCCCTTAATTTATCTCTGTTAACACAAGTTGGTCCTTTCGTCAGTTTACTACACTAACTGTATTAACTTTTGCAGATGTGGCACATACGTGGCAAATGACAAATATGACATGGACAAAAACATAATATGTGGCACATACGTGGCAAATACCATACTTTCCCTTTCCCCAAATTCTGACCCACCACCAACCACCATCTTCTCCACCTTCCCCTTTGATAACACCATTATTTCATCATATTTATATAGATAATTGATTGTGAATTAAATAATATTGAATATAATCACATGAAATTCACTCTCTTTTATTCTAAATTGTGCAGAAATAGAAAATTAGGCAATTTGATGGACAAAAACAAGTTTTGGGCGTGAAATTGGGCCAAAAATAGGCCCAGAATCTTTGCGCAAAGACCTCCGTCACCAAATAAGATGGAAGCGACCTCCCAGCCAGGCCGTGCTTATGTACGGAATGCAGGTCGGCAACGCATGATTGGCTGGATCCAGCTGGAGGAAGCACGGCCAACAAGCACAGCCAAACTTGAGGTCGTGCTTCATGTCGGCAGACATGTATTAGACGCGGTTCAATGAATTTGGTCGCATTTTAGTATGCACGGCCACGCCAGGCCGTGCTTCAGGTCATGCTTGGCCATTTTCCAGCGCCTATGAATAGAAGTGCGCGGTTTCCATTTGAAATGTTCTTCTTTTTGAGTGGAGGCATTTCTGGACTCATTTCTTTCACTCTTAGTTTATTTTCTCCTAGTATTTTGTCATTTTAACTTCTGTTATTGTATTTCTTTACTCTTTTTATTTTATTTTGTCTCTTTTATTCTAAATTGTGCAGAAATAGAAAATTAGGCAATTTGATGGACAAAAACAAGTTTTGGGCGTGAAATTGGGCCAAAAATAGGCCCAGAATCTTTGCGGCCTCGTCACCAGCGCATGGAAACCACGGCCTCCAGGCCGGTAGTGCTTATGCGGAATGCGGTCGACAGCATGATTGGTGGATCGGTTGGAGGAAGCACGGCCAACAAGCACAGCCAAACTTGAGGTCGTGCTTCATGTCGGCAGACATGTATTAGACGCGGTTCAATGAATTTGGTCGCATTTTAGTATGCACGGCCACGCCAGGCCGTGCTTCAGGTCATGCTTGGCCATTTTCCAGCGCCTATGAATAGAAGTGCGCGGTTTCCATTTGAAATGTTCTTCTTTTTGAGTGGAGGCATTTCTGGACTCATTTCTTTCACTCTTAGTTTATTTTCTCCTAGTATTTTGTCATTTTAACTTCTGTTATTGTATTTCTTTACTCTTTTTATTTTATTATGGATTCAAGAATTAGTGTTGTGTTATTATCTTCAATTATAATGTGCAACTAATTCTATTACTAATTAGGTGATGGGGAATCTTTTACTATGTTTATAATCTTAATCTAATTTATAAATTTGAGTTTTTAATTCTTATGATTAAATTATTCCAAGTAAATTTATTTCTAATAAGAACTGATCATTCTTTACTTAGTAATTAATTGTGTGGCAACCGAACCTTTAATTAGTTAACGGAACTCTAGAAATAGTTGAATCTGCATGCTCTGCCAGACCAAGCATTGTGCGTTCAGTTTCAATCAGTCATTGAATTGATAAATCTATTGATGCTTTATGCCTTTTCTATTTACTTGCTTTGAATGACCAAACAAAGTGATAAATTAGGAGGAAGATTGTTAACATTGCATGACCAAACTGTGTTAATAGCTTTTAAATAGATGATTGGTAATCAGTAAGGATATTTTCTCAGCTCTATTTATGAATTATTTAAGTGAATACGTATTAGTATAAAGTGAACCCAGAACCTTAGTATCTCCATAATCATAAGTTCTTGTTCTTATTTTAAATTTGTTTACATCTTATGCCAACTTCTCTTTTAAAGTTTTAAATCTAATTTCACTCGAACCATTTGTCTAAAAGAACAAATTAATCTAAGTAGAGTAGTAATCATTCTAATTCCATGTGGAGATGATAATCTTTTATACTATAACTTGACGTGATCGTGCACTTACGATTTACGCGCAACAAGTTTTTGGCGTCGTTGCAGGGAAATTGTTAATGATATTGATCGAAATGATTTGTTGTTAATTTAGACGCTTTTTGTAATTATTTTACTTTCTCTTATTTTATTTTTATTTTTATTTTTCTTTCTTGTCATTTTTAATTCTAGTATCACCTCCTACATGGATGGTTTTATTTTTATCTTTTATTTTTAAATTTCTTTTACTTTTAATAGTGCCTCCTGGTTGGAAGGCTAGATTTTTATATATTATTGATTTCTTTTGCTTATTATAGTGCCTCCTTGTTGGAAGGCTAGATTTTCTTGCTATTTTATTACTTAAACTTATTTAGCGCCTCCTTGTTAGAAGGCTAGATTATTTCTTCTTTCTTTTCTTTAGACCAACTTAAATAAATTTTTTGTTTCTGTCCACTTGATCTAGATTTATTGCAGTGTATGCAAACACGCTCTCAAGATCCTGTCCTTCAGTCTGATCCTAAAATTGAAAGAACCTCAAGAGCTATCAGAAGACAAAGAAGAGCTGTCAGAAGACAAAGAAGAACAATGGCAGAATAGGAATTGACTATGAATGAGTACTTCACACCGACTTGTGAGGAAAATGATAGTATCCAATACCCAGTGGTGGATGCCAACACTTTTGAGCTTAAACCAGGCCTAATTTCTATGGTCAAATATGTGCAATTTTCGGGTTTGCCCCATGAAGACCTAAATGTCCATCTAAAAAGATTCAAGCGGATTACAAAAACTGTAAAATATATTGGTGTTACTCCCGAAGCCATTAGACTCCGCTTGTTTACTTTTTCCTTGTAAGGAAAAGCTCAACACTGGTTGGACTCATTGGAATCCAATTCCATCACAACTTAGGCAGATCTGAAAAGTAAATTTTTGAACAAATACTTTCCACCTGGGAAGTCTGCCAAACTGAGAGCAAAGATTTCCAGATTTACCCAAAAAGAGGGTGAAACTATGCATGAGACATAGGAACGATTCCAAAATATACTTTTATGTTGTCCCCATCATGGTTTTAATAAATATCTGTTAGTTCAAATTTTCTACAATGGACTTTCTTTTCAGAATAAAGCAGCTGTAGATGCAGCATTTGGAGGATCCTTAGGCTACAAAATGCCTACTGATTGCTATGAGATCATGGGCAGGATAGCCCAGAACAGTGCTCAGTGGTCTCAAGGAGATATATATGCCACTAAAAAGCCTCAACAACCAGGAATGTATAAAGGGGATGCTACCACCGCTTTAGAGGCTAAGTAGGAGGCTAAGATGGAGGCTCTCTCTTAGCCTCTAATTCTCAAATAGTTGCCTCAACTTCCCATGAGAGGGATGAATGGTCCACCAGACGCAATAACCTCGTTGAAGACGTAAAAGCTCTTAATAAAGAAGATTTTGACCCCAAAGGTGAGATGCAAGAGGCTATGCTGAAATATATGAACAGGCACGAACACCCATGCATGGGTGTACTTGCAAGTTACATGGAGAAGGCTAATGAGAGATTTAAATCTATAGAAAAAAAGGTATGTACCATCTACTTGTAACTATTGTGGAAAAACAGGTCACAAAACACATGAGTGCACTGAACAGGTGAATTATGTTGGGAATAGAGCAAAACATGATCCTTATGTAAAGACTTACAATCCTGGATGGAAGGATCACCCCAACTTCTCATGGAGAGATCAATAGCAGAATTAGAGACAGCAACATGCACCCTATAGACCACCTCACATGCAAGGCCAAACCCAAGTACCAAGGAGACCGTCTCTTCAAGACCAAATTGACACCCTGGTAAGTACTGTTAATTCTAACCACAAGAGTTCAGAAAGCAACCATAAGAGTTTAGAAAGCCAAATTTCTACTTTAGTGCAGCTTATGACCAAAAGGGAAGCAGGAGCATTACCTAGCCAACCTGGGCAAAATCCTAGAGAGCAGGCTAATGCTATCACTACTAAGAGTGGTAAAATCCTTGAAAATTCAGTATCAGATAAAGTAGAGCCACCTTCTAAAGAAACCCCAAAAGAGGATGAGAAGACCAAGGAAAAGTTGTCTGATTTACAACCCTTCCTGACCTACACATCCCATTCCCACAGAGGCTCAAAGCTAATCAAGATCCTCAGTTCTCTAAATTTTTGAGTATGCTTAAACAGTTGACTGTCAACATTCCTTTTGTGGAAGCCATTGCTAATATGCTAAAGTATGCAAAGTTCTTAAAAGATATGTTGTCCAGTAAAAAGAAATTGGAGGACTTTTCTACGATTAAACTTAATGAGAAATGTTATGCTATTGTTTTGAAAAAGTTACCACCAAAACTTAAGGATCCAGGTAGTTTTACTATCCTTTGTACTATTGGTAACTCTCATTTTGAAAGGGCATTGTGCGATTTAGGAGCAAGTATAAATTTGATGCCTCTTTCTGTTTTTAGAAAATTTGGCTTACAGGAACCACAACCTACTAACATCACTTTGCAGCTAGCTGACAGATCCATTGCTTACCCTCGTGGGATAGTGGAAGATGTTTTAGTAATGGTTGATAAGTTTATTTTTCCTGCTGATTTTATTGTTTTAGACATGGAAGAAGATAAGGAGGTCCCAATTCTTTTGGGACGACCTTTATTGGCCACAGGCAAGAGCTTAATTGATGTTCAATAGGGGAAGTTAACTTTGAGATTTGGGGATGAGTAAGTTGTGTTCCAAGTTTTTAATTCATTGAAAACTCCTTCCTCATTTGCTTCCTGTAAGTTTATTTAATCTATGGATATTAATGATGTGGTTACCTCTGAAAGTTTTGATGATTTCAGGACGCAAGACCCTCTTGAAAAAATACTAACCTAGCAGGGACTTGCACGTTGGAGGGAGGTGAAGAAGAAGAGCTTTTAATGTTTTTACAGGATCAACACCCCCAAAGGAGTTGGAGTAACCATAGATTTGAAGAATTAGAACGGGATAATATCCCAAACCCTAAACTCCCCATTGAAGAGGCTCCTGAGCTTGAATTAAAGCCGCTTCCTGCAAATATGAAATATGCTTTCTTGTGCCCTCCTTCTTCCTTGTCTGTAATTGTTTCTGTAGATTTGACAGCGACTATGGAGGATTACCTTTTGAGAGTATTAAGGGACAATAAAGAGGCCTTTGGTTGGTCTATCCATGATATAAAAGGCATAAGTCCCACAATTTGCACCCACAGGATCTACATGGAGGATGATTACCAACCTCGAGCACTGCCTCAATGCCGCCTCAATCCAAACATGATAGAGGTGGTAAAAAAGGAAGTAATTAAGCTTCTTGATGTAGGTATTATCTATCCTATTTCTGATAGTAAATGGGCAAGTCCTGTACAATGTGTCCCTAAAAAGGGAGGAACAACTGTGATGGAAAATGAAAAAAATGAACTAATTGCAATTAGAAAGACTACTGGGTGGCGTATGTGCATTGATTATAGAAAATTAAATGATGCCACCCGAAAAGATCATTTTCCACTTCCTTTTATTGATCAAATGCTTGAGAGAGTGGCAGGACATGACTACTATTGTTGTTTGGATGGGTATTCCGGTTATTTGCAAATACTAGTGGCTTTAAAAGATCAAAATGTGACAACAACCCTAAAAAATTTTTAAAAATGGAGCCGCCACCTATGTTTATCAAGGAAAAACAATAGGAAAAACCCTTTTATGAAAAATAATTTGAAAAAATGGTCTTCGAAACAAATTTGGGTTCAGGAGTTGGTTATGCGTAAGGAAGGTGTTAGCACCTTTACGGCGCCCATTTAGAAACGGTATCCTTTTAATTGTTTTGAAAAAAATGTTTGCCTTAAAAATTAATTCCCTTAACGTAACTTGCTTGTTTGATTTCTTAAAAATAAGGAAGAAGTTGCAAAACGACCGAATCGTACGAATGGTGTTTCAAGACTTCTAGTCGAAAGATAAATGCAAAAATATTATACTTTCATAAAAATAGAGATGAGCAAGAAATCGCAAAACGACCGAATCGTGCGAGTGGCGTTTTGAAGCTTCTTGCAAGAAAACTCATTTTTAGTGAACTAAGTAAAGAAATAAATGGAAGAATTAGGCACGGGTGAAATTATTGCTTCACTATTTTTTGATACAATATGGATAGAAAATTACATGGTTAATATCTGGTTCTTTTCATTATTCCATTTTCTTTTAAATAAAACAGAAACAAAACTAATTTCAGAAATATAATTTTTTATTATTTATTATATTAACCATTAACCAATTTATTTTAAAAACGTGTATATGTTGAACAGAATTTCAGAAACCCCCTTTTTGCCTTTATGCTCCTCTTAACAACATATTTGCTATCGGGTCCTGTTGTGCGAAATAACAATACAGTTGTGCAAGTATACACAATCGCAACAAGTAGTAAAGAGTAAATCAAGATCGTTCCCACGAGGATTGATTAATTGATTTCACAAGTTTTTCCAATAGTAAGTGAGTTAGTGAGTAAATAATAAAAACAGAAACTAAACATCAAGTTTTTGTGGTTTTAATAAATGAACAAAACAGAATTAAGCAAGTGATTTGAGAAAAATATGGATAAAGACAGTTAGGATTCAGTTCATTCATATTTCCACCAGGTTGGGTTCAGTGCCATAAGTCAGTGCCATTTGGCACCTGGGCGCAGGGCACTAATGTGTGTGCCTTTCAGCACTTTCACCAGGGTTAAGTAAAGGGTTCCTTATGTCTAAGCCCCCATTATGTTCCCCCTTGTCTAGTTAATGTGGCCAAGAACACCTACAAGACAGATTTCCTATGTCTAGTTTAATCTAAATCAATTAAAGTGTCCTTTAATTTGATACCCGTTATATTGCCTCATGAAATCAGCATGTTACCACCTTTTAGCACCTAACATACATGTACCTAACTAAAGTTGATCAGGCTCAAGTTAAATATGTAAGCAATGAAGTCGCATGAGACAAAGATGCAAGGGCAAAGACAAATAGACATTCACCAACCAAGTTTCAATACAAAGTCACTTCATCCTAACTTAAGAAAGTTAGCTCATAATCAGCCTAAAAATAAAACAACAGAAACTGGTGCCAAAAACAGAATCCATGGCACTAGAGTAAGAGTTTAGAAACTATTACAGCTATGAATAAAACAGAAAACAGAATTGCTCCCAGCTTTGTGAGCTTGAGAACCACTCCTTAAGTAGCAATGCCTTGCTGTTTCTGCTTCACTCTGTACTGAGCAAGTTCCTTCTCTCCATGGACAAAGTTGAAAGCTTGAATCAATGGTGTTTGGAAAGAGAAAGAGGAAATGTGGCTGCTTCTTTTTTAATGGGGGACAGATGCTGCCCTAGCAGAGAAGAATATCAGAACCAGCCTCCTCTCTTAATTAGGTCATTGTCTTTATATAGACTCTTCCTTAAATGGGCTAACATTGTGGATCCCCATAAAGATGCTGTCTTTGGGCCCAAAAATGAGAGCTTTTGTCCTGTAGTGAGCTGAGAGAAATTGTAGTATGACAGGGGGGCCACCAAAAAGGCATGCTGCAGCAACATATATGAGGACAGAGTCCTTTGTTTAGCTCCAATGAAAGATCACACGCTGCTGCTTTACTTCCAGGGGCTGTTATCAACACAGTGCCGTGGCATGGCACCAAACTTGGCACTGAGCAATTTTCATAAAAATCCTGCACAATGTCAAAACACATCAAAATGCTCACAAAAGCACCAAAGTGCCTTAAACAGCTCCAAACAAGGGAAATCTCATTATTTACATAAATCTAATAAATAAAGGATCTAAATTACTCTTAAACTCACATGATTCATAGTCATAAAAGCATAAATAATTCTTATTTCTAAGAGTTATCACACCCCCAAACTTGAACCATTGCTTGTCTTCAAGTAATGACACATGAACACCAGCAGAAAACTGAAAAATTTTCACAAATGCAGCAGCACTGAGCAAGTGAATTCAAACAACAACATTTTTATTGAGTGGTTTTCACATGGCTTCACTTTCAGACTAACGATTTGTCAAGCAACCCCTTTGTGCTTCATGCTTCCTTGATTTGTTCCACTGATTTCCAGTGTTTGTGCACCCCTTATGCTTAATCAAAAAGCTAGTATAGATCCAACAAGTTCATCTCAGTCTTCCCCCCAGGAATTTTCCTAACTTGCACCTCCTAATCTAACAAAGGGGACTAGGTTTACAATTGTAGGAGCTAGGGGCTACATGATAAGCAAAACAGCACAAACAAACTCCAAAGAAAACATGGGATCAATGCACACTTATTCAATTTTTAATTTTTTTGCCTTTTTCTATGTTTCATCTCTTTACCTTTTGACACGAATAACAACAATTGTAATGAAGTTACCCGGTTACTCAACAAAGAGACTTCTTTTTTTTTCTTTTTTTATATATTTTTGGCTTTTTCTGATTACTAATGTGTGCATCGTCCTATTCTTTAAATCTTTACAATGAGCATACCCCCAAACTTATCTTTTTACCTAATCCTCCTTCATTGGTCAAATTTGGCAACAAGGTTTAGTCCATTCTAAGGGTTCAACATCAACTAGTTTATAGGCTACCTATTCTTTTCTCTTAAGCTAAGGGTTTTGTGTCAAAGGTCAGTGTTCCTATCAATTTGCAATCAGCACAAAGTTCCAACACAATCAAGCACAATTTCCTCATTAAGTTCAGCCCATGTGTCAACCAAATTTTTTTTAACAGCAAAATAGGACAGCACTGCTACAACAACAACAACACTAAACCTAAACTGTCCCTCCCCCCAACACAAAACCTTGCAGTGTCCCTACTGCAAAAATTCTATGCTAGATGAAGGGTTGACACAAAAACAACAAATTAAGCAACCTATGAGCAAACTAAAACAAATTTCAGCAAACAACAAAACAAACAAACATACTAAATATTTACTACTAAAAAAAACAGTAAAAGATTAGGGTGAGAAAATCCCTGCTTGGAGCCTTGAGCTCCTTCTCTTTGGTGTTCTCAGCAGGCTAGCAATGGGCTCATCCACCTCATCACCAGTGATGGTGATCACGACCTTCTTCAGTGACTTTCTTTTTTTTCTCTTGAATTTGTGTGGATCAAATTGTTCATCCTTTACAATTTGAATGCAATCCTCCACCATAATGATAGCAGCCATGATTACAGGAAGTGTGTTTTCCTCTCCAAAACGAGCATACTTTAAGTGTGGAGGCAGCAGCTTCAACTCTAATTCAGGAGGCTTTTCCACAGAAGGCACATAGGCTTGGAAACTCTTATCATTGAGCTTCAATAACTCATATTTTCTAGCCCACAATTGATTCACAACTTCTTTCTTTTCTGATTCCCTTTCTTGCTCGATCCCACTGTCAATGTCAGTCAATTCTTCTTTTAACACATCTTTATCCCTCAACAGCTGATGTTGAACCAAAGAATCAATGGTTCTGACAAAAGAACACTCCTAAACTTTTTCTGCAGGATACTTGAGAGCATTAAGAACATTAAATTTGATTTCTTGATCATTGACTCTCATAGTGAGTTCACCCTTCTGCACATCAATCAGTGTTTTCCCTGTGGCAAGGAAAGGTCTACCTAAAATAATAGGCACCTCAGCATCAGCTTCAAAATCAAGAATAATAAAGTCAGCAGGAAATACCAATTTGTCAACTTTAACAAGCACATCTTCAATTTTTCCTTCTGGATAGGCTAGAGTTCTGTCTGCTAGTTGCAGAGTCAGTGTTGTAGGCCTGGCCTTACCAATTCCAAGCTGTTGGAAGATGGACTTAGGCATTAGATTAATGCTTGCCCCTAAGTCACATAGAGCTCTCCCACAATAAGTGTCACCAATAGTGTAGGGAATGGTAAAACAACCAGGATCTTTTAGTTTCTGTGGAATCTTGCTCTGCATCAGCATACTGCACTCCCTAGTCATAGCTACTGTCTCGATTTCTCCCAACCTCCTCTTCTTTGTTAGAACATCTTTCATAAACTTAATGTAATTTTGCATTTTCTGAAGTGCTTCAACCAAAGGAATGTTGATATGCAGTTGCTTCAGGGTCTCCATGAACTTGCCAAATTGTTTTTCTTGATGGGCCTTCTTCAACCTCTGAGGGAATGGTGGAGGTGGTAATTCTGGAATCAGTTTTGGGTACAAGGTAGCTGATGTTGATTCTGCAACAGGTGCTGGGACGGCACCAGCAATGTGTCCTGCAGAATCTTCATTAACAATTGTTGTTTCTGGGGGTATAGAGTCCCTGCCTTTTATAAACTTGCTGGTGTTAGCCTCATGCTTCTTTAAGGGATCAGTAAGCTCTGTCCCACTTCTCAAATAGATAGCCTTTAATTGCTCTTGCTTTGGAGGTTCAATGGTGGATGGCAAGGAGCCAATGGGCCTTTGAGTGATAGCAGTAGCTATTTGCCCAATTTGATTTTCTAAATTTCTAATAGAAGCTCCTTGGCTCTGGTATTGGGTTTTAGTTTCATTCATGAAAGCCTTCAGCATGACTTCCAATGAGTTTTCTGCGGAGTCTTTGTTTACGCACTGCGATTCTTGGTGTTGTTTTCGGCAATCGCAAAGAACACCGTTGCTCCAAAAAAAATTTGGGTGATTTTTCCACCCAGGGTTGTAGCTATTGGAGTAAGGATTATTGTTTTTGTTGAAATTCCCTACATAATTGACAGATACAGGGTTGCTAGGGCACTCCTCATATAGATGACTTCCTCCACAATACACACAAGAAATAGCCTTGGCTTGAGCAGGTGCAGATTCTGCAGAATTAACAGGTGTTGTGGCTGGTGCTGTGTTGACACCAGCAGTATTCAGATTTTTCAACACGTTTGCAATTGCAGCCACCTGTGCAAACAAGGCTGTCATTTCACTCACTTCATGGACTCCAGTAACCTTCTTTGTAGCACTCAATCTGGCAATGGGCCACTGATAACTGCTTGCAGCAATGGTCTCAATTTTCTCATAAGCATCATTGTATGACTGTGCCAAGAGGGCACCACCAGAAGAAGCATCAAGCATGTCTCTTGTTCTTCCTGAAAGACCATTATAAAATGTTTCCATTTGAATGCAAATAGGTATGCCATGGTGAGGGCACTTCCTGAGCAGCTCTTTAAATCTCTCCCAAGCCTCAAACAGTGATTCCTCTTCATTTTGCCTGAAAGATGTAATTTCATTCCTCATCCTAGCATTCTTGATTGGAGGGAAATACTTGGTTAGGAACTTTTCTGCCATACCATTCCAATCAGTGATAGAGTTGGGCTCCAAGGAATTTAGCCAAGCCTTGGCTCTATCCTTCAAGGAATATGGGAATAGCTTGAGTCTGAAAGCATCATCTGTAACTCCAGGAATTTTGAAATTACTGCACACTTCAAGGAATTGTTTCAAGTGCAAATGAGGGTCTTCTTGAGGTGTGCCACCAAATTGTCCCACAGTTTGCAGCATTTGGAACATCATAGGCTTAAATTCAAAGTGATTTGCAGTGATGTCAGGCCTTACTATTCCCGTGTGCATAGTTTGAGGATAAAAAACAGTATAGTCCCTCATTGGCATGTCCCTATCATTGGCTAAGCCTATGATATCAGCATTCAGCACCAAGGTTTGGTACTGACTGTGAACACTGTGTTGAAAATGAACACTGCCTTCTTCTTCTGCATCAGGAATTGATTCTTCAGTATGGGGGCTAGTGCCTGCCATATTTGCAGCAGCACCTAATGCAGCAAATGCTTGCCTCTCCCTTAACAACCTTCTGAAAGTTCTGTTAATCTCAGGATCCAACTGATATTCAGTGCAGTGTGCTGCGCGTAATGCAGAGTTGAGCACAAACAGCTGACACAACACCCAAAAGAATTAGAATATCTCAACTAACAAACCTACTAAATTCAAAACTATGTAAATTTAATCAATTCAATCCCCGGCAACGGCGCCAAAAACTTGTTGTGCGAAATAACAATACAGTTGTGCAACTATACACAATCGCAACAAGTAGTAAAGAGTAAATCAAGATCGTTCCCACGAGGATTGATTAATTGATTTCACAAGTTTTTCCAATAGTAAGTGAGTTAGTGAGTAAATAATAAAAACAGAAACTAAACATCAAGTTTTTGTGGTTTTAATAAATGAACAAAACAGAATTAAGCAAGTGATTTGAGAAAAATATGGATAAAGACAGTTAGGATTTAGTTCATTCATATTTCCACCAGGTTGGGTTCAGTGCCATAAGTCAGTGCCATTTGGCACCTGGGCACAGGGCACTAATGTGTGTGCCTTTCAGCACTTTCACCAGGGTTAAGTAAAGGGTTCCTTATGTCTAAGCCCCAATTATGTTCCCTCTTGTCTAGTTAATGTGGCCAAGAACACCCTACAAGACAGATTTTCTATGTCTAGTTTAATCTAAATCAATTAAAGTGTCCTTTAATTTGATACCCCTTATATTGCCTCATGAAATCAGCATGTTACCACCTTTCAGCACCTAACATACATGTACCTAACTAAAGTTAATCAGGCTCAAGTTAAATATGTAAGCAATGAAGTCGCATGAGACAAAGATGCAAGGGCAAAGACAAATAGACATTCACCAACCAAGTTTCAATACAAAGTCACTTCATCCTAACTTAAGAAAGTTAGCTCATAATCAGCCTAAAAATAAAACAACAGAAACTGGTGCCAAAAACAGAATCCATGACACTAGAGTAAGAGTTTAGAAACTATTACAACTATGAATAAAACAGAAAACAGAATTGCTCCCAGCTTTGTGAGCTTGAGAACCACTCCTTAAGTAGCAATGCCTTGCTGTTTCTGCTTCACTCTGTACTGAGCAAGTTCCTTCTCTCCATGGACAAAGTTGAAAGCTTGAATCAATGGTGTTTGGAAAGAGAAAGAGGAAATGCGGCTGCTTCTTTTTTAATGGGGGACAGATGCTGCCCTAGCAGAGAAGAATATCAGAACCAGCCTCCTCTCTTAATTAGGTCATTGTCTTTATATAGACTCTTCCTTAAATGGGCTAACATTGTGGATCCCCATAAAGATGCTGTCTTTGGGCCAAAAAATGAGAGCTTTTGTCCTGTAGTGAGCTGAGAGAAATTGTAGTATGACAGGGGGGACCACCAAAAAGGCATGCTGCAGCAACATATATGAGGACAGAGTCCTTTGTTTAGCTCCAATGAAAGATCACACGTTGCTGCTTTAATTCCAGGGGCTGTTATCAACACAGTGCCGTGGCATGGCACCAAACTTGGCACTGAGCAATTTTCATAAAAATCCTGCACAATGTCAAAACACATCAAAATGCTCACAAAAGCACCAAAGTGCCTTAAACAGCTCCAAACAAGGGAAATCTCATTATTTACATAAATCTAATAAATAAAGAATCTAAATTACTCTTAAACTCACATGATTCATAGTCATAAAAGCATAAATAATTCTTATTTCTAAGAGTTATCAGGTCCCTACCTAGGGTTTGGCCCCATTGGAAGGCCAAATCCTAGCCCTAATTTCAGTCTAGAACAGGAGGATGAACAACAATAACTCAAACGACCATAATTTTAATAAAAATAAAAAAAAAGTAAGGAAAGGTGAAGAACAATGCCAAAGAATTGATCACAATCTTTTGATTCAAGTCTCTACTACATGGTCATATAGAGAACAGAAAAATAAAAATAAAAAAAGAAGATGAAACCTTGGCACAAGCTTTCCCAGAAAATTATATAGAATCGAGAATGGGGGGAACAAGAAAACCTAAAACTAAAAAAGAAAGTGTTTATTTTTTGTTCTAGGGCCTCACGGGTTTCTTTGTTCTTCTTTGTGTCCCTGTCTTCTTCTCTGTTTCAGTTCTCCAGCCTTGTTTCTCTCTAGGTTCGCTCCCCCTTGCCTTTGAGAGCTCGTTAGCTTTTATAGACCCAAAGCTGCGAAACAAACAAATCGAATCAGTTCAAAATCAAAAAATAAAGATAGAAAGATAAGAGGAAAAATAGGGAACGAAAAACTCCCTTTTTGCGTCTAGGTTCGCGATTTCTCCGAATCTTTGCTTGATGCAATCCAAATAACAGAAGCATAAAATGAGATTGGTTCGGTTTGAACGTGATTCTCAAGATTGGATCCGAAAGAAAGGGAAAGAAAATAGTGAATGTGAGGGGGAAGGAGGCCAATGATTTCGGGTTAGGTTTGATATAGAGGGAGGTGGTACGGCTGGAGCTTCTAGGTTAGGGTTTGAGAAGGTGGAGGAAAAAGGAAGAGAAAGATGGAAATAGGAAAAGGTGAAGAGATGGCCGAGATGGGGGGAGTAAGATGAGGGAGGCGGATTTGGTGGGAGAGAAAAAAGGAGAGAGTGGGGGAGAGGTCGCGGTGCAAATAGAGGAGAGGATCGTGGGAGAGAATGAGAGAATGAGGGTTTGGGGGAGAGGCTGGAGCGGCGCTCCTTTGAGGGGAGTGAGAGTTTCATGTTTTAGGTTAGTATCAGCTAGGGTTAAAAGGTGGGTTTGGGCCATGGGTGATTGTAATGTTTTGTTGGGCTTGGGGGTGCATGTATGAAAAGAGAGGTGTGTGCAGCAAACAAAGGGTGAGGTGCTGGCAGAAAATAAAAAAGGGGGTGTGCAAAGTAAAAGGTTGTGTGTGTAGTGAAAGGAGGATGAGAGACGCGCAGGGGTGTGACGGAGGAAAAAAGGGGTGCGTGCATGAGAAGAAGGAGAGAAGGAGTGAGCTGCGTGTGGGCTGAGGATAAAATGGGCTGGGCTATGGCCAGTTTTGGCCTTTGCTATTTGCACCACCATGATTGCAATATGCAACCCCTTTTCAATAAATTTTATTTTTTCTTTTTCACTTCTTTTCTTTTCTTTTCCTTTTTTTTCCTTTTTCACCTTATTCCCTTTTTTTGCCTCCTTTTTATTCCATGACCAAAAACATTATTTTTATTTTTATTATTAGGAAACAAAATAAATAAATAAATAAATAAGGGCCGGACAAAAACGGGGTATGACACAAGATAAAGCCAATTTTACTTGCCCTTATGGTACTTTTGCATATAAAAGGATGCCCTTTGGATTATGTAATGCTCCTGCCACTTTTCAAATATGCATGACTGCTATTTTCTCTGATTTAATTAAAATATGCATCGAAGTATTCATGGATGACTTCACTGTATTTGGATCCTCTTATGAGGATTGTTTGCTAAATTTGAATTTAGTGTTACAGAGATGCAAGGATACTAATTTGGTGCTTAATTGGGAAAAGTGTCAGTTTATGGTACAGGATTGCATTATTTTGGGACACAAGGTGTCTACTAGAGGCATCGAGGTAGATCCTGCCAAGGTAGAGGTGACTGCAAAATTACCCCCTCCAAATTCTGTGAAGGGGGTACGCTGCTTCTTAGGCCATGCTGGCTTCTACAGGAGATTTGTTAAAGATTTCTCAAAAGTTGCAAAACCTATGACCAACCTCTTGATTAAGGAGGCCACCATTGATTTTTCTGACAATTGTTTGAAAGCTTTTAATTGTTTAAAGGAAAAATTAATTAATGCCCCTGTTGTTGTTGCCCCCGATTGGTCGCTTCCTTTTGAAATTACGTGTGATGCTAATGATACTACTGTGGGGAAAGTTTTGGGGCAAAGGAAGAATAAGGTATTCTATACCATTTACTACGCTAGTCGCACTCTTGATGATGCTCAAAGAAATTACTATACCACAAAGAAAGAGTTACTAGCTGTAGTATTTGTGTTTGACAAATTTCGTCATTACCTTATTCTTTCTAAAGTAATTGTTTTCACCGACCATGCTGCTATAAGATATTTGCTTAGAAAATAGGATGCAAAGCCCAGGTTGATTAGGTGGATTCTGCTGCTGCAAGAGTTTGACTTGGAGATTAGAAACAAGAAAGGCTCAGAGAACTTTATAGCTGACCACCTCTCAAGGCTTGACCACAGTGTGATGCAACCCTCAAATGATGGCGAAATTAAAGAAGTGTTCCCTGATGAGAAACTCTTATCTATTTCCACTACTCCTTGGTTTGCAGACATTGTTAACTACTTGGCAAGTAAGGTTGTCGCCCCTCATTTTTCTTATCAGCAGAAGAAGAAATTAACTTCTGATACTAGACATTACTTGTGGGATGATCCTTACCTGTATAAAGTATGTGGAGACAAGGTAATTAGGCATTGTGTGCCTATGAATGAGATAACTTCTATCCTTGAGCATTGTCATTCTAGAGAGGCAGGTGGTCACTTTAGGCCAACTAGGACAGCATATAAAGTATTGCAATATGGTTTTTATTGGCCTTCTATTTTTAAAGATGCTCGTGACTTTGCAAAAGCATGTGATAATTACCAAAGAAGTGGCAATATTTATGGGCGTCAAGAGATGCATTTGAATAATATTTTGGTTTGTGAGATATTTGATGTTTGGGGTATTGATTTTATGGGCCCCTTCCCTAAATCATTTTCAAATCAATACATTCTTATTGTTGTGGATTATGTGTCTAAATGGGTGGAAGCTGTAGCCTTACCCACTAATGATGCACGGGTTGTAGCAAATTTTTTAAAGGAAAACATTTTTACTAGATTTGGCACTCCCCGGGCCATTATTAGTGATGGTGGCACCCACTTTTGCAATAAACAATTTGAAAATCTTTTGAACAAATATGGTGTCACCCATAAGATAGCAACTCCCTATCACCCACAAACTAGTGGACAAGTTGAAATTTCAAATAGGGAATTGAAATTTTTTTAGAGAAGACGGTTAATATATCTAGAAAAGATTAGTCATTAAAATTAGATGATGCATTATAGGCATACAGAACTGCTTTTAAAACCCCATTGGGATGTCCTCTTACCGTCTTATTTTTGAAAAAGCATGTCATTTGCATGTGGAACTTGAGCATAAAGCACTTTGGGCTTTAAAATTTTTAAACTTCGATGCTCAGCTTACAGGTGAAAATAGATTGCTGCAATTGAATGAATTGGATGAGCTCCATCTTGAAGCTTATGAAAATGCCAAATTATACAAAGAACGGACTAAAAAGTGGCATGATAAGCGCATTCAGCATCGTGAGTTCCATGTGGGTGAGAAAGTCTTAATTTATAACTCACGTTTGCATCTTTTTCCAGGAAAGTTGCGCTCAAGGTGGTATGGGCCCTACACTGTAACTCAAGTTTTTCCTTATGGAGCACTTGAGATTTCTAATGGAGATGGTACCACTTTTAATATTAATGGGCAGCGAGCAAAACACTATGAGGAAGGCATGCTCCAAGTGAGCTATGTCACTCTCCTCAAGAATTGATCTGTCTTAGTACCGTCAGGCTCGTGACATTAAACACGCGCTTCGCTGGAGGCAACCTGTGTTTATATTATTTCAGTTTACTTTATTTTATTTTGTGTATAACCCGTTTGTTTTTGTCGACAGTTCGCTCCTATTTTACTTCATCTGTGACAAACTGTCGTTTTGGGAAGAAATTTGCCTACTGCACCCCCTCCAGAATATGCTCGTGAAATTTTTCACAGGGGATTCCCTTTCCACTCTTTACTTTTAGCACTTAATTTTATTGTTATATCTTTATGTGCTTATGTTGTGATTACTAGCATTGAGAACAATGTTAGAAATAAGTGTCGGGGGTAGTTAACCACTTGATTTTTTTGTTATCACTGTTTTGAACAACTTGGAGCTACTAATTTTGGGGCAAAAAACTTGAACTTTTTCGGACAACTTTTGATGTTTATTAAAATTATATAAATTTCTGAAAGCTGAAAATTAGAGATGGGCCCTTGATTGAAAATTTTTCCATGAAATAACTTCAAAACGTGAGGATTTGAGACTAATTTGGGTTTGCGCATTACTTCAAGAATTATAAAACCCTATTCTTCATTTGAGTTGTTTTCATTGACGTTGTATTCTAGAACTTGACATGTGACCATTTAAAGCGAAACTAATTTATAGAATTTTTGGAAAATGATTGGGGCACTTAGGATTTGTTTATAGCCTCCTACATTTTGCGATTAAATTTCACCACTTAGTTGATCATTTTGAGCTTTAAAAAAGAAATTTTATTCTATACCCTCTGATTTGATTGAAAAAATGGTAGATTTGGGTACCGATTAAATTAAAATGGAGCAGCTTGGTTTTTGGTGAAAGATAGATTCAATGGAAAAGTGATGAGATAGAGACTTATTCCTTGTGTAAAAAAAATGATATTTGTGAGGAGGAACTGTGAAAAAAAAAAGTGGAAAAAAGGAAAATGTAAAAAAAGAAAAGTTTGGTGTTTTGTTTAAAAATGATTATACATCTGAAGCTCCATTTTGATTCAAAAGGATAGTTGCTCAGATTTGATTATCTTATAACCCTTGAAATATCCTTTCTTTGAATTTCCATACCTTGGATTTCCACCCTTGGACTGATTACAACCTTATGAAAAGACCCTTTGATTTCAAATTTTTCTATGAATTGTTAGTCGAGTCCTGGTCTATCTTCAAGCTTATGGTAATACTTTGTCTATGAAAAATTTGTGTGAAATTCCCTTTACCCATTGAAACACTTGAGTGTGTGAAAGAGAATAACTCATTCTTGGTTGATTTGATTTCAAGATGCAATCAGTGAATATTTCTCTCTCTAAATATTTCAAAAGTTACCGTTTCAATTTACTTGCTTTATCCCTTAAAATTGGTTAGCCCTTATCAATCAAAATTTTTGAGATTCAAAAACCAAATTATTTGCTTGAGGGCAAGCAAAGCTCAAGTGTGGGAGAATTGATAACACCATTATTTCATCATATTTATATAGATAATTGACTGTGAATTAAATAAAAATTGAATATAATCACATGAAATTCACTCTCTTTTATTCTAAATTGTGCAGAAATGGAAAATTAGGGAATTTAGTGGACAAAAACAAGTTTTGGGCTTGAAATTGGGCCAAAAATAGGCCCAGAATGCTGTAGCACGGCCTCCATCAGCCCAGCGCATGGAAGCACGGCCTCCCAGCTAGGCCATGCTTATGTACGGAATTCAGGTTGGCAACGTGTGATTGGCTAGATCCAGCTGGAGGAAGCACGGCCAACAAGCACAGCCAAGCTTGAGGCCGTGCTTCAGGTCGGCAGATGCGTATTGGACGCGGTTCAATGGATATGGTCGCATTTTGTTTCCAGCGCCTATAAATAAAAGTGCGCAGTTTTCATTTGAAATATTCTTCTTTTTGAGTGGAGGTATTTTCGGACTCATTTCTTTCACTTTTAGTTTATTTTCTCCTGGTATTTTGTCATTTTAATTTCCGTTATTGTATTTCTTTACTCTTTATATTTTATTATGGATTCTAGAATTAGTGTTGTGTTATTATCTTCAATTATAATGTGCAACTAATTCTATTACTAATTAGCTGATGGGAATTCTTTTACTATGCTTATAATCTTAATCTAATTTATAAATATGAGTTTTTAATTCTTATGATTAAATTATTCCTGGTAAATTTATTTCTAATAAGAACTGATCATTCTTTACTTAGTAATTAATTGTGTGGCGACTGAACCTTCAATTAGTTAACGGAACTCTAGGAATAATTGAATATGTACGCTCTGCCGGACCAAGCATTGCACGTTCATTTTCAGTCAGTCATTAAATTGATAAATCTATTGATGCTTTATGCTCTTTCTATTTACTTGCTTTAAATGACCAAATAAAGTGATAAATTAGGAGGAAGATTGTTAACATTGCATTACTAAACTGTGTTAATAGCTTTTAAATAGATGATTAGTAATCAGTAAGGATATTTTCTCAGCTCTATTTATGAATTGGTTAAGTGAATAAGTATTAGTATAAAGTGAACCCATAACCTTAGTATCTCCATAATCATAAGCTCTTGTTCTTATATTAAATTTGTTTACATCTTATGCCAACTTCTCTTTTAAAGTTTTAAATCCAATTTCACTCGAACAATTTGTCTAAAATGACAAATTAATCTAAGTAGAGCAGTAATCATTCTAATTCCCTGTGGAGACGATAATCTTTTATACTATAACTTGACGTGATCGTGCACTTGTGATTTACGCGCAACACCCTTCCCCACCCTCCCCTTCCTCTAGCAGGGATTGTACCAATCAAGGCATACCAAACCCACAGTGCAATGTTCTAAATCCCTCACCAAACAACGATGAAATCTCTGATTGAATGAGCATCTCTGCACCACTTAATTTTTTAGATCTAAAATTCTCACTTAATTTTTCAGATCTAAAATTCTCAACTTTGCAATTCCTGTTTCCCCTCGTTCAACAGCTTCTTGAGAAACACCAGAACCTTATCTTCGTCGCATAATTCCACGAAATTCGCCTTCATCCGCCTCAAGTCCTTGTCAACGTCACCACCACTGGATTCGCCACCTTTGCATAAATCATCGTCCCCCGTGCCGCCTTCCCCATCCTCAGTGGCGCCATCGTCGACCTTTTGCCGCTTTCTCTCGCTCAAAATCCCCGTTTTCTGGCACCTCCTCAACTCTGCAATGTCGCGCAAGAAATCATTGGTCTGTCCCTCTGTCATGTCGCTATCGACTTCGAACAATCCGGCTTTGAGGATGTATTTGAGATGATCGAGCCTTACATCGCCATCTCCGCCGAAGAGCGTGACCGGTTGCTTGAGGAAGCGGAGGCAGCGAATGACCTCCTGTTTGGGAAGGACGAGCTTGTTGATGTTCTATTCGTCAGGAAGGGAGGCGCTGGACGCAGCGGTGGTGGAGGAGACGGAGGAGAAAGCGGTGGTTGAGGAGGTTGGGGCGGCGGAGGCAGTGTCTAAGGACGTTGCGTTGCGTTTTTTAGATTTGGCTTCGAGTTCGTACTTTTCTTCTTCGAGGAGCTTTTGGATTTGCTTCTGTTGGTTCTTGGATGGCTGATGGGTGTGGGTGGTTGAGCGAGAGAGAGAGGGAGAGGGAGAGGGAGAGATGAGTCAGACAGGGGAATTGACATGTGGCAGTAAATTAAGTATAATTTGTGGCCATGTCATATAGTCACATAGTCATTTTCCATGTAAGCGCCACGTCTGTCAAAGTTAATACAGTTAGTGTGGTAAACTAACGGAAGGACCAACTTGTGTTAACAGAGATAAATTAAGGGACAAAAGCAACACTTTTAAAAATTAAAGGACCGAATTGAATCTCAATAATAAGTTAAGGGACCAAAAAGGTAATTTAACTAACTTCATTTCTATGCCTGTAGAAAACTACATGAGACCTAGAGTGTCTACTGCATTTGGAAGGACGGGAGAGAAATTGTTTCTCCTCGAAGTGGTCCTATTTCAAGTGATTCTTGGAATGGAACAAGGAATTATTCTCATGTGAATCAGGAACTTAGCAGAAACTTGTCAAATAAGGGATTTTCAGTCACAGGTGATGATGTTTCTAATGCTAGCGATGTATTAAATGATGCTCAATTGCACCAGGAAAGACATAGGGAATCACAACTATCTAATAGCTAGGATAGGCAAAAGCCACTATCTTCAAACTTCGAGAGTAGTGCTAAAAATACCCAATCGTTGGTAACATCTGATTCTTTTTCTACTATTGTGTCAGAAGCTTCAGCAGCACCCTCTTTTGCCAGAATAGCTCCCCCATCTGTGAAAATTAATGAAGATACAAGTGAAGATTCAAGGAGTTAATAAGCGGAAACATCATGTGGGGGTGTTAGGGATTGTGATTGTTCTTGTGGTTTCAACTCGGTTATGCAATGAAGAGAAGAGAAGAGACAACAATGGAGGGGAGGGTTAGGGTTAACATAAATGGAGTTAAAAGGCTGAAGAAAGAGATGGAGGAGAGAAAATTTTGCCGATTTGATACATGCCTATTTGATACAGGGACTACTTTGTCCCTTTTCTTATTATGATTCTCACGTTTTTCCACAGAGACTGAGTTGGCCCAAATGTTTTACACGTTGTCATTAAATGACACTTTGGCACCACTTAACGGTTCAAATTAACATTTAACTAGTCATGTCATCTCCTTAACTGACGTTTTTGGATGAAAATGGATGGAAGGGCTAACGGGTCCCTCTTTTAAAATCTTTAATTAGGGACTATTGCGAGATTTTATTTTTCTCAAGGACCAAATTGAGTCGCATGATTTTTCTCGAGGACCAAGTTGTTCCTTTATTCTAAAATTAAACCATGTTCCGCCCAGTGGCAGATCCACCTTGCGGGAGTTGGGGGCAATTGCCCTCATGACATCCTTACTTTTTAGTTGAATATACTTAATAATTTTCTTTTTGTCCCCATAAAAAATTAAGCGTTGCCCCCCATATAAAACACATTTTTTTTAAATAAGTGAAGAAAGTTATAAGAGATAAAAGAGAGAATAAATTGGTTCTAATTTTATCTCTTTATCTTTTTAATTTTTATCACTTCTAAAACGCTAAACTCATACAGTGACAAAACACGTTAGATTTCAAAAAAGAAACATTGTTCAAGATAGATAAAGAGATAAAGAGACTCAAAGAGATGAATGGTTAAATAATTTTTTTTAAAGTTTAAATGATTGTTTGTTACATACATAGAGGTATGTTTTTTATAGTATTGACATTGAAAAAATTATATAACATTTTCAAAAGATATAAAATGTGATATCAATGAAGAGCATATGAAATATGAATGGTTAAATAATTTTTTTAAAAAAATGTTTAAATGATTGTTTGTTACATACATAGAGATTTTTTTTTTTTAGTATTGACATTGAAAAAATTATATAACATTTTCAAAAAATAAGTAGACCACAATTGTAATTTGTAGAAGGTTATGTATTTTAGGGTTTTTAGTCATAAATATTATGTATTTTTTAAAAACTTACAATATTTTTTATATGAAAATTTTATAACTATTTCTTGTCCCCCACGAAAGAAAATTGCTGGATCTGCCTGTGTTTCCGCCTATAAAAAAAGTTAAACCAAGTTCCGATTCCGAATAAGTAACATGCAAGTAACATCTTTATGATCGGTGTTATTTTTTTAAAAAAAAAAAAATCTTTATGATAAATGAAGTAACATTCCAAATAGACTAATTTTGTTGAGGCCTGTCACGTTAAAATGTTTATGATCTTGTTGTTTTTTTTATATGTTATTGTCTTCGCTAGCTTCCAGTGGTATAATAACTTCATCATCTGGTAAAACAACTACACAGCGAACATAGATATTTCTTTGGACAAAACTTAGACTTAGGTAATGTTTATTAGTTATTGTTAGTATGATTCTTCTCATAAAATATATTAAAAAAATTTCTCTTTATCCACAATTAATATCCTTGACCACTTATAACTACCACTGTTTTATATATTTTACTAATGTAATAACCCATGCCTAAGGCACGAGCACGGGTGTCGACTATACAATATTTATTTTTTAATTTTTTATGGTGTGTTTAGACTTAGGTAATGTTTATTAGTTATTGTTAGTGTGATTCTTCTCATAAAATATATTAAAAAAATTTCTCTCTATCTACAATTAATATCCCTAACCTCTTATAACTACCACTGTTTTATATATTTTACTAGTGTAATAACCCATGTCTAAGGCACAGGCACGGGTATCGACTATACAATATTTACTTTTTAATTTTTTATGATGTGTTTTACTATTTTTGTGTTTTGTAACTTTTTTCTACCAAAAGTTTTAGAAAAGTAACTTCAATAGATATGAATATCAAGATGTGAATAATTATAAAGTTTTATCTAAATAATATAATGTATATATGTCTTATATTATCCTAAGTGTTATAGACATATTTTTCAATAAATATAAAATTATAGGGATACGGAAAATTTTTTAAATTCAAGATGCGGGCGCGGCTTAGATATGTTTAAAAATTTTATTAAAATTTTTATATAGACACATATTACACACAATATCGTAAATAATAATTTTTAAATATTTAATATTATATATTATGTAATGTATTAAATAATATTTGTATATTAAATTTATTGGTTCAGGTACCATTTGTTCAGTTATAATAAATAATAATAATAATAATAATAATAATAATAATAACACAATATGTTTTTAGAAATAATAATAATAATAATTATTATTATTATTATTATTATTATTATTATTATTATCATCATCATCAACAACAAAACAATATTTATTTAGTGAGACAATTTGCTTTTTACGCCACTGTTTATATTAGCTAGAGTTGGTAAACAAAAAAAAAACAGAGTACAATATCTATCTAGAGTTTTTTGCCATGTCTTGTCCCATCTACCGTTTCTTTCAAAGAAAACTATTTATTTTAAAAAACAAGAAGAAAACGAAACAGAGAATGAGAAGCAGTATAAAAAAAACAAAGCAATAGACATAGCAGGCGAACCTTGCCAACGAACATAAAAAGTACCTGAAACAGTAAAAGAAAAATGAGAACAAAAAAATAATAATAAAATACCATAAAATAAGATAGAAGGAAAAGATAATATCATCCGAACTTGTAAAAAAATGAGTGTGTTTTAATTTTAAAAATTTTTATTGCTATTTTACAATCACAAAAAATTTAAAAGAGCAAGCATCAAAACAATAGAACTTTAATTTTTAAAGTTATAAATTAATAATAATCTATATTATTAATTTTGAATTTTTTAAATTCATCCGGTAAATACTTATCATTTCAATGTTTAAATTTAGATCTGAAATGATTATTGTTCAAATTTAATTTGAATGGCAAATCAAATTATATTTTTATCCTTTTTATATTTAAATATAATTACGGTTGGAACATTTATATTATTGACGTTTAATGTTCAAATTTTTTAAATTTATTTTGAATAATTATTAAGATGATGACACGTGATATAATTCTTTTATATAAATAGTATTATAAACATAAATATAGATATATTAAAATGCATAATTAAACATATTAAAATTCAAAATTGAAATATCGTCTAGAATTAAATTCAAAACCTTATTTTATACAAATAAAAAATTAGATAATAGATTAACTTAATTTAAGAAGATAATTTAATTTAAATACACTTTGTTTTAATAGTCAAACTGGAATGAATGTTGTACAGACACCTAGCATAACAGTATGTAACAAAATATTCTTTTTATAATAATATATATATATATATATATCTTTAAAAAAATTAGTAATATATAGAAATATAAACAATAAATAAATAAAGTGTAATAATAATAGTAATAATAATAATATAAATATAAATTTAGTATTATAATAGATAAATAATAGAATATAGATGATAGAAAAATAACTGATAATTTGAGGTTGAATATTTAAAATATAGTTTAACTTTAGAAAAATAAATTTGTTATGAATGAATGTGAGAGTCACACTTGACATTATGAAAAACCTTTTGTTATATGTGTAATTCATCTATAATTTATAATTTATATTTTATAATTTATAATAATATAATAGATAGATAGATAGATAATAGATGATAGTTGAAAGATATTTAAAATATTAAAAATAGAAAATAAGAACAAATTTGAGTGATATTGTCATAATGAAAATTTTAAATATTTTTTAAATAAAAAACACTCTAATTCATTCTAAGTAAAATTTCACCTAATTCAATTTTATGAATAAAAATAAATATTGGTAAAATTTTATCTCCTAATTTAAAAAGAGAGAATGATGAATATTGTGCAATTTATGCATGTTCACTACAGATTGGTTTTTCAATCAATCATCATTTCATTACGGAATAGGAAGGAAATGACAATTATAGTTTATAAGGCCACATACAAAAACTACGAAATATTCATAAGGATTAAAAAAATATGCATCTCCAAAATAAATACAGAAAACTAAACAATTTACACAATAAAAAACCCATTAAAAATGGCAAGTATAATTCATCACACAACAACGGAAAAACAAAATCAATACAAAATATTAAACCAAATAAACCTAAGATTTAATCTTTTTTTTGTAGAACCTAAAAACCAATCTCAACCATAGTATTGTACATCAAATCAATTTCACACCATAAGAATTATATATCCAAAACAAAATCAAACATTGATTTAAAATAACTATCTTTCTCTGAATCTGTTCTGACCTCAAGTCCGCAGCATCGTTTTCAATAAGGCTTATTTTGTTATCTATACCTCCAACAAAAAAAGAACATTTGAAAAAAAATAAATAAATGAGCGAGAGATATAGAGAAATAAAAAAAGAATAAACAAAGAATAAGAGAAGAAGAGTTGAAAAGAGAAAAACAATAATAAGAAATACGTGTAAGAGAAAGAAAAGTTGAAGAGTTGAAAGAGATGGAGAAAAAGTGTAAAAGAATTGATAGAGGAGGGAAGAAAACATATGAATTATTGAGATAATAAAATTAATGGGTGAGAATATGCTCTAAAAATAAACTAACCTAATTTGAAATTTGAAAGTTAAAATATATCTAAGAATTAAAATATATTGTGAATGAATTTGATGGTGACACGTGGCATAACAAACTTAGAATAGATAGAAGATAATAGATAAATAGATAATAGATTTGTTTTAAATATATTAATTAACATATTAAATTAAATTAAATAGAATTTGTTTTAATTTTTAAACTGAAATGAAAGTGGTCTTGCCACGTGGCATAACCTAAAGTAACAAAACCTTCTTTCATATATATACTAGAACGTGACCCGTACGATGCACGGGTGTTATGCGTCATTTTTTTTAATGTCATTGTTCTAGTTGTAGTTGATGATATTGTTGATCTAATTTAAAGAGTTTTAATATTATATTTTGACAATTACTGGTTAATTTAGTTTTTACAAAAGTAATGTTTTCTATATAGGAGGTACGATTTTAGACGCATGTCATAATTAATTTGGCAAAACTTGTACATAAAAATCATTCTACTCGAAGATAAACATGTTAAGTGGTTTGTAAGAGCATTGCCTAGAAGTAAATACATTTGTAAAAGAGAAATTTAAAAGTAGTTATTTGGAATAAAGTTTATTATAATGCATACGACATAGAAGTAGATTGGAACAACATTTTCATGTTGATCAACTGGAATCTTTCTTTGAGTTCTACCACAAAGGTTAGAGAAGAACAAGAGAGAGTTGTTAACAAATGCTCATTAAAGTTATGGAAAGACTATAAGAAATCGATAAGTATTACCTACGTGACTTTAATACTAATAAATATTTTAGAAGATATCATTTCCTCAATTATTATTTATAAATATTTTAGATTCTAGATGACTGGATCATATTTACCTTGGCAACACTCTATTGATATTTTTTGGGACATATCTATCAAAAGAAAAAGTTGTCCCATTAAGAAATATGAGAAAAATAGTAAATTATATGAAATATAACATACCTGGAAAAATATTAACATGAGCTTTGTGTTTAGAGTTAATTTGTCCCGAGAAACTTTAAAAAACTCAAACAATTTGCTCTAATTTGATTTTTGTTTACTGGTCAAGTTAGATCAAATCTAACAAAACCTAATACTTCAATAGACTACTGGCCAATCATAAAAAGTAATAGAAAAACAGTAAACAACTATTAGATAGTTACTCTATAGAAACATAATTGTAGTTGTTATTATTTTTTGTTGAAAAGGACCTAAACTATTTTGTTTGCTTTACCGGCAAGACATGGAATCACGTGTAGAGGCAAATGTGCATTAGTATTTTATTAATATATATTTTACATCATGAGTATGAAAATAATATAAGTTTTAGGTATTCATACTTGACATCCGTTTACTTCATTTTAAAGAACAGTAAAAGAAATTGTTATGTGACTCAGAAAAAAAACTGGACAACAAATATGGAAAGTAAAGGTTGTATGCGCCAATGAAAGCACAACTTTAAAATATAAAAGATCATAAATAAGATGACGTTCTATAGCATATGTGTCTCACCTCAGCTCTAATTCACTGGCATTAATCCTCAACAATTGCTCCTCTTGTTGCTTCAACTATAATGTAATCTTCAATGAGCTCTTCTAGTTTTTTTAGGAAAAGTATTATAGCTTAAAAGAGCTTGCGAGTTTCCACTGCAGACCTGTTGCCTTTTCATCTCATTCAAATAACCAAGTTGAACCGATTGATATTTTAGTGGCCTAAACTATTTTTGACACCATTTATGGTGCAAAAATTTCCCAGTTGTCATGGTTGAAGATGGTGAGAAATGCATTTTATAGTAATTAGGTAAAAACACATTTATTAAAGATTCTAGGGAAAAATAGAGAAGTTGAATAGTTTAAACAGAAATCATTAGAGAACTTAAATAGGATAATAAGTATATAGAAGGGTGAACTAATGAAGGAGAGAAATTGAATAGACATAGTCACAATTAATAAAAATATAAAACTGGTTAACCAAGTCGTTAAGACCTTTACAGTCTTTTTTTTTATGTGTGTGTGTAGACCTTTACTATCTATCACTACGAAAAAGACCTTCCTGCCTTATAAATGTGATCAATAACGAATTTATAATTCATAATTTCACCAAATTATTTGTACAAATATTAACCAACTTATAAATATATTATGCAAATCCTTCTATTATTCTATGTTTTTTACACAAAATATCATTTTTTCGTAAACTTCTTATTTTATAACTTATAATTAATTTGATTTTTTATGACATGATTAAGAAAATAGTCGGTAGTCAATTTTTTGGTGTAAAATTGGTAAAAATATTCTTATTATTTAAATTTATTGAGATCAATTCCCCTCGATTTAAATAATAAATAATAATATTTAAATTGCTATAATAGAGATCTTAGTTAAAACTATACTTCAATAAGTTTTAAAAAAGCACAACACAAATAATACTCAATGATTTATTTATTTGGAAAGGGAAAGGTCAATTTTTTATGTGAACTAATAAATTAAATGCATCACACATTAACTTATTTAATTAATGTTCTAAGATAGAATATTATTTAACTATTTATAAACTTACTAATTTATCCCTAAATTTGTTTCTATAAATTACCAAAATGCCCCAGACAACATGACCAAGGTGGTAGTAAGTAATAACATTTCTTAATGTCATTAATTATTGTATTAAAATGACATAATTGCCCTCAATTAGATAGGAAAATGACTAAATATACCCCTAGACAACCTTCTTTTTTATATATATATAGATAGATAGATAGATAGATAGATAATTGATAATTGATTGTTTTCAAAATAACTTTAAAAAACATATCTGTCAAATTTCGAATAGAATGGTTGTTAACGATTTTATATTTTAAAATCAAATTTTGAAATAACTTTAAAAAATATAAATATTAAATTTTGAATAGAAGGACTGTTAATGATTTTTTGGATTTAAAATTTTTATTGATTTCAAATTTATTTGAATATAAAAACGTTTAAATTAAAATATTTTGAATGATTTAAGTGGTGACACATGACATAAAAACTGTTAATATAATTAATAGATTAAATAATTAATATCTAAGAATTAAAATTTAAAAGTAGGAATAGGTTAGTTGAAAATTGAAAACCTTCTTTTATAATATATAATAGATGAGAGCAACCACACCAACAGCACCTAAAAAACTTTACCTAAGTTTTGTCCTATTTCTTTTTGTCTTAAATATGATTTTACTCCTCCAAAATATTTTAATATTCGGTTTTAGTTTCCCAAAAAAAATTTCAGCTTTTGGTCCCTCGTGTTTGGAAATGTGTCATAACAGGTCCCTGACTCTAACTCTGTTAATGAAAGTGATGATGTGGCTGACAGACTTCCAGCTCAACTAGGCCACAAATACAACTTGTGAAATGACATATGTCACCTATCAAATAATTTAAATTCAATTAATAATTAATAATTTAAAATGAATAATTAAAAAACCCTAATTATTTGAGCCCCTTTCCCTTTCGAAACCCTAATTCCCCCACCCTCCCCTAATATGCGCCGCCACACCTAAGTTCCACACCACTCCTCTCCCTGAATTTATAGCACTGAGAAACAGAGAGAAGAGGTGATGGGAGAAAAGAGGTGAGAGAGATAGGGTAGAGCCAGGGTTGGGGGAGGAAGAACGAGGGCATGGTGGTGGTTTCAAACGGTTCACGACGACTCGACACAATTGGTAGAGCTCGGAGCGATGGTTTGCTTGTGGGTATGGGTGGTTGACATGGAGAGTAGAGAGACAGAGGTAGACTAAGAGGGAAATGGAGATAAGGGGAACCCGGAGTGAGAGAGAGAGAGATAGAGAGATATACCTGAGGGGGAGAGGGTGTTGCACTGGCAACAACTACGCCACGACGTCGACCGCGGAGGCTCGACCTCCCTTTTTATTTTTTCTACCCTTCTTTTGGTCTCTTTACTGTTGCTACTACTTTCTTCTTCCTTGCACACACTACAAAAAAAGGTCAATTAGTGACCGATTTTTCGGTTGCTATACCTCAAAAATCTGTTGCTAAGCAAATTAGCGACCGAATTAGAGACCAATAAAAATCAGAAGCTAAACCATTAGTCGCTAATTATTAGTGACTGATTTAGCGACCGATTAGGTAGCGACTGAAATTGTGACCGATATTAGACACCGAATTAGAGACCGATTTTAGTAACCGAATTTAGAGACCAATTTGGAGACCAGATTTTGAGACTGACTTTGCAAACGTTAATTGAGACGGATTTAGAGACTGATTTAGCTACCAATTTAGAGACTAGTTTTGCGACCGCTTTTGGAGACTGAATTAGAGACTGAAAGTCACAAAATTAATTGATCTTAGCGACCGATTCTGTGACCCTTTTTTGTGACTGATTTTGTGACCGTATATAGCAACCAAATTAGTGACCGATTTGGTGGACTTTCTTTATTTCGGTCGCTAATTCGGTCGCTAAATTGCGACTATGGTCATTTTTTTTGGGTACAACCTACTGTTGTGAATTGTTTAAAAAATAATTTTTTTTAACCTGATATAAATCAAATTCTTCATACACACCAACAAAACAGTTCAATACATTAAACATATCATCAATGAGCATAATTAAAGACAACTACCATTTTAAACTAAGTTTCTTGTCAATGTGCTTTGTCCAAACAAAAGATAACATCAAAAGATAACATTGACTCATTACAAAAGGTTTATAGTCCAAACCAAAGATAATATCAAAAGTTTACTCAAATTCACTTTGTCCCTCTAAATGTTACTCCTGACCACCACCACCACCACCACCAACATCATCATCTTGTCCCTCTGAATCTAGCCCCTTATCATCAGCTTGTCGCTTGCCCTCCAGTAAATGGCATTTGTTGAAGCTTCATGCTTTTCATCAATAGTTTGACCATTTTGTTGTTCTTCTCAAGAGCTTTCTTGTTCTTCATAAGAGCTTTCTTGGTCTCTTCAACATCTTTTCGGAGCTCATCACTTTCTGTTCTCACTTCTTCCATTTGGTTTCTAATTTCATCAAGCTCTTGCCTTCGCACCCACTCAGTTGACGAAGAACATGAACCATGATAGTAACGTCTACCCCTTACTACAGTGGATTCTATTCCAAGGCCATATATCCTTCCTTTTTTCACTGCAGCTACTTTACTCCAGGCATCTATCTGATTTGGAGGAGTAGTTCCTTGAGAAAATGCTTCTTAGGTTAATTCTTCCAATGTGCGGGTAAATTCCTCCTGTTAACACAAATAAAAGGTGGCTAAATTATATTTCAAGACACACTCAAATAAAATTAAAACCACATAACATGGTAAAAATAAAAGTTGACAGTTCATTACATTCACATGTTCCGATCGTCTATCCACCCATGTGTTATCCTTACGACGTTGGTGTGTGCGACGAAACAAATCTGAGGCACTAGGAGGGATGCCAGTCAACTTCATCTAACAAAATAAAGAAAAATACACTACAAGAAAACTGACATATACCAACGGAGGTTTCTAGTAACAGCCCAATAAACCGTAGGTATAGACGACATATACCCACGGACAGACTTGACCGTAGCTATAGACATCATATTTATTAAAAAAAATTAAGGTCCACGATCTAACCGCGCTTTCTGAAAATTTCCCCCCACATTTTTTTTAGGCAAAAAAATAAACAAAAAATCCCGCACAAAATCTCAACCTTAAATCAAAAAAAATACTGTGTTTGTTGAACTTAAACAAAAAAAACAACCCTAACAGTAAACTCTCACGAAATCTCCTTCCTCATGACCTCCTTCCTCATGACCTCAACCTTCGTCCTCTCCTTCCTCCCGCCAGTCAAGCCATCTCGCACAGTCATTCATTTCTCACACCCTCAACAGGTAATCTTTTTATTTTGCATCGTTTCCTCCTTCCTCAACCGTGTTTCTCATTTTGATTTTGCATCGTTGCCTCCTTCCTCAACTGTGTTTCTGTTTATTTAATCATTTTCTTTGATTTTTGTATTTTGTTCAGAGAAAGAAAGACTAAGAAGGAATGGAAGAGGTACTTCTTCTTACTCTTGTCCCATTTCCTTATTCCTTATTCCCTTTAATTTTTTTATCTTTTTCTTCCTTCTGATACATGGTGATAGACGGTTTGGGGGAGGAGAAGAGGGTTAGAGTTTTCAAAAATAAATTTGGGGCATTTCAAATAATTTTAGCACAAATTTGGGGTTTTCTAATGTGAATCGTATGAGCTTCACTATCCTAGATATGCCTTTCTCTTTTATTTTTTCTGATTCTCTGTTGATAAGGATTAAGGGGTGATACTGATTGATATGTTGGCACTTGCCTTGTGGAGAGAAACTTTTGGTTGTGGGTGGACAAAGGGGTCTAGAAGGTGAAGCTATAGTGCTGAATTCATGGTGTCCCAAGTCTGGGGTCAGGAATGGCACCATAGATTGGAAGGTACTTGGTGTGAAGGAGCATGTTGGGTGTTTGTGTATAATTGTGCTGTTGGGGTGTTTGTGTATAATTGTGCTGTGTATAATTGTACGCACCCAATCTGACTTAGTCTTGAAGGGTGCTTCCATGTTCAGCCACCTCATTTACTGAGTTGATTGTTGCTGGGATAAGCTTTCCCTAGCTGAGAATTTGGTCTCATCCTTTTAACATGGTTTATTTGGATGTATTTCTCACTTTCATTAATTTTAAATTGCTTTTGAGATTACTATGTAGGCTTACACAGAAATGTTCTATTTTCTTTTTCTTAGCCAACTATGTAAACCAAAAAATCAAGGAGTTTTCATTGTTTAATTACGGTTGTTTCTTTGCTTCGTCTGCAGTGTGTAGTATATTTGTCAAAATTTGTTTCCATTATTCATGCATAGAGATTTTTGTGTATGTGTGTGTGTGTGTTTTGTAGCTGATGTTCTCAGTTAAGTTAAATGATGGTGATCGCTTCTCATATTTGCTCACTAATTTGCAACCGATTGATCTTTTTTTTGACAAAACAAGCTACAGATCCGAGTGTTGGTTGAACAGCTGAAGGTTTGAATTTGTAAACTAGCTTCACACATCCATCGATAAAGGTACTCAAAAGTCCACTTTCTTATTTATTAAGGTCTTTGTTGTATGTTTTAAGTCTCTTTGTGGATTGTTACATTTGTGTTTTTACGCTATAGCAGTTTTGTATTCATTCTTGTACTCATTCCTTGCTTTTTCTCAGTTTTCCTTCTATTTGCTGCTTGTGGTGCACGCCTTTGAGGTCTGCGACATCGCCGTCATATCCGCATCGCCGGCATCGACACAATCTGGTACTCTAAACTTTTAAAAATAGTTTAAAAGTATTTTTGATGGCTTGGCTAGTGTTTAATATATGAGTTATGTTTTGATTGAATGATGAAAATAAAGTATAATTGTGGCTTTAATGTATTTCAAGAAAGTAGTAATGCCGTACATAGTAGTGATAGTACAATGGGCTTGTATAGTAGAGTGGGAATGGGACTTTGTTGTATGTTTTGGGGCTCTTTGTGGTACATTTCATTGTGTTTTTTTTCTGCTAGAGCAGATTTGTATTCATTCTTGTACTCATTTTCTCAATTTTCCTTCTATTTACATATTAGTGATGCTTACATGTATTTATGATTTACTAAATTAGAGGCCTTAAAAAATTTTCAGTTAATTTTGTCAAATGGCGCGTAGAGAGTGGTTGCGCGATCCATCAAAGCGAAGTAAAGAATATATTCAAAGGGTTAATGAATTTCTTGAATTTGCTTTTCGAAATTCAAAAACCAAAGGAAGAATATTGTGCCCTTGTACAAATTGTGCCAACTGTCACTTACAGTCTTGCACAAGTGTTCGGGAACACTTAAGTGATCCACGACGTGGATTTCTTATAGGTTATAGGCAATGGATATTTCATGGTGAGAAGCCTACAACTTCAAGTAGCACAACTGAACATGTAGAAATGGAGCATGACAGGGATGCATTAATTCAGGATGTTTTTTATGCTCATTCGACGGAGACCCAGATTTTGGTGAAGGTGAAAGAAATCCAGAAGTCGGAGAAAGCACCAAGTTTTACCAATTGGTGAAGGAGAATGAGGAAATGCTCTATCCAAACTGTAAGAAGTATAGCAAGCTATCATTTATGGTACATTTGTATCATTTAAAGTGTCTTCATGGATGGAGTGACAAGTCATTCTCTATGTTGCTAGACTTACTAAGAGATGCTTTACCAGAGGAAAACGTTTTGCCGAAGTCATACTATGAAACCAAGAAGATGATTTCAGGGTTAGGTTTGGGGTATGAGAAGATCCATGCTTGTCCTAATGATTGCATATTATATCGAGATAGATATGTCAAAGATCAAGTATGTCCAAAGTGCGGTACGTCAAGGTGGAAAACAACAAATGAAGATGTACAAGCTAATGGAATGGAGACTTCTGAAAAGCGAAAGAAGTTACCAGCAAAAATCCTTCGATGGTTTCCATTGAAACCAAGGCTACAAAGGTTGTTCATGTCCTCCAAAGTTGGTGAATCGATGAGATGGCACCATCAGGGTAGATTGAATGATGGTTCTCTTAGGCATCCAGCTGACTCCCTTGCTTGGAAGGAGTTTGACGCTCTATATCCAACATTTTCGTCAGATCATCGTAATGTTCGATTAGGATTAGCTTCTGATGGGTTCAATCCTTTCAAGACTATGAGTATTGCTCATAGCACTTAGTCTGTCATTCTAGTGCCTTATAATCTTCCTCCTTAGATGTGCATGAAACAATCATTCTTCATGTTATCACTACTAATTCCCGGTCCTAAAGGTCCTGGAAATAACATTGATATTTATCTGCAACCATTAGTGCAAGAGTTGCAAGATTTATGGGATGATGGAATTGAAACATTTGATGCCTACAAGAGAGAAACATTTCAACTTCGTGCTGCTATAATGTGGATTATCAATGACTTTCCAGCATATGCTAACTTGTCTGGATGGAGTACTAAAGGTCAATACGCATGTCCATGTTGTGGTATTGAAACTACCTCACGATGGTTATGTCATGGTAACAATTTTTGCTACATGTGCCATCGTCGTTGGTTAGCTCCTAACCATAAGTGGAGGTTGAATAGTAAGGATTTTGACGGAACACGGGAGTTAAGGAATCCTCCTAGAAGACTTGATAGGGATGATATTTTAAGGCAAATAGATGAATCTAGAGAAGAACGTCTAGCGAATGGGGCACAACCTTGGAAAAAGAAGAGCATTTTCTTCACATTGCCTTATTGGCAATATAATGTATTGCGTCACAGTCTTGATGTCATGCACATTGAAAAAATGTATGTGATAACATCATTGGTACATTGTTAAACCAAGAGGGAAAATCCAAAGATAATTATAAGGCGCGAGCTGACCTTGTAGACATGGGCATAAGAAGTATGCTTCATCCTCAACTGAGCCCTAAAAGTAGTGCATTGTGTTTGTCTAGAGCATGCTATCAAATGACTAACAAAGAAAAAGATGATTTTCTAAGCATCCTCAAGAATGTAAAATGTCCAGATGAATGCTCATCAAGCATCCCACGTTGTGTTCAAGTCAAGCAACGCAAGATATTTGGCTTAAAAAGTTATGATTGCCATGTTTTGATGCAAGAGCTTCTTCCAGTAGCTTTAAGGGGTTCATTGCCGGATAAAGTCACTTCAGTTTTGGTTGATCTTTGCAATTTCTTCAAGCAAATTTGTTCCAAGGTACTTAATGTGGAATTTCTAGCACAATTGGAGTCTCAAATAGCCGTAACACTTTGTCAGCTGGAAACAATTTTCCCTCCTTCATTTTTCACTGTTATGATGCATTTGGTAATTCATTTGGCATATGAAGCAAAGGTTGCTGGACCGGTACAATATCGATGGATGTATCCTATTGAGAGGTATAAATCGTATATTATTAACAATTTGTTTAATTAAATTTGTTAAACGGGTTATTTGGATGCTAAGAGCATGATATATAAAATCACTTTCAGGTTTCTTCTTACTCTTAAGTCCTTTATGCGTAATAGAGCACATCCAGAAGGATCAATTGCAGAAGGTTATTTGGCCAATGAATGTTTAACATTTTGTTCACAATATCTATCTGGAGTGGAAACTAGGTTGAATCGACCTAGCAGAAATGATGACCAAATGGATTCTACATTGATAGATGATGTGACCTATTTACATCCTATTGGAAGACCATTAGGGATGAAGAAGAACAAAAGTTACTGATTAGGAAGCGGAAGAGAGTGAGTGGAACTAAACTTGACAAGAAAGAGTTAACACAAGCACATAGATATGTGCTTTCTAATTGTGATGCAGTTGCTCCATATATAGAGTAAGACACAAAACATATTTCAGTTTTATAGAGAACACATCATAATTTTTATAACTTTTATAATTTCACTATCATGATTTTTAGAGAACACATTGCGCTTCTTAAGAGACAGAGTCGGCCGCGGCGATTGTCACAACTTGAAATTGACAAACAACGTGGCCAACAATTTACTAAGTGGTTTAAACAAAGGGTGAGCTTTTAAGAATTGAAGAAATTATAAGTTTAGTGCCTGTTTTTATATTTCAACTTACTGCTGTTTTTATATTTCAACTTACTGTTTTTCATGAACTATTTTAGATTCTTCTATTGGATGAAGAAGGGAGACCACAAGTTACTCATGAACTTAGATGGTTAGCTCGTGGACCATTTGAGGTTGTAATAAGATACACTGGTTATGCAATTAATGGTTTTAGGTTCCACACAAAGAAGAGAGAGAGATATTTGAAAACACAAAATAGTGGAGTAGTTGTAAAGACTAAGACCTCAAAAGATGAAGTTAATTATTATGGGGCAATAATTGATATAATCGAGTTGGATTATTCTGGCAAGTACAAGGCTGTGTTATTCAAATGTGATTGGGTTGATATTAAGAAAGGTATCAAGAAAGATAGGTTTGGGTTAACACTTGTGAATTTCAAATTTTTGAAACATACCGGGAAAGATATTTGTGATGACCCATTTGTTTTTGCATCACAAACTAAAAAGGTGTTTTATGTATATGATGAGAGAAACAAAGATTGGCCTGTTGTTCTGGATGCAAAGGTCAGAGATATCTATGATATGGGTGATTTGGAACCTAACGAAATTGAAGAATTTCATGAGCAACTAATGCATGATACAAGTGAAGCTACTCATAATGTTAATGATTTGGTTAGGCTTGAAGTTGAGGATGATAACGATTTCTTTGAAGTTGTGGATGTTGATAATTTGGGTGATGATGAAGATGAGGAGGAAGAGGGGGACGATATGTTTTAGTTATGTTTATTTCAAATTCTGGTTGTTTATTTCAAATTCTGGTTGCTTCTTAGACTTGTCCAATTTTTTGTATTTGGAATTAATCCCATGTTCATTTATGTTCTGCTTTATCTTCTCTTTCACTTTGTGTTTTATGGACATCCTAATATTACTTTTTGTGCTAATATAGAGTTGAGATTATTTAAAAAATATTTTTATAGTTAGAGCAGCTATGGCTCGAAGAAAAAAATTGAATATTGGGCATCGAGCAAGTAACAATGAAGGAATACAGCCTATTCCTACAAATACAAACTCAGCCAATGTGCAAGGAAGTAATGTTGCAGAAACTCGTTCTGGTCCTAGTCATACAGAAGATGTCATACATGAGTCTGTAGAATCTCACTCCATTCCTTCTGACATAGAAGCTGAAGAAGAACAGATTGCAAAAGGTATAATTTTATGTCATTGAACGTTGTTTGTTAAATTTTGATTGTTGCTGGAATTTGATGTGAGACTGTCATTTATTGTTATATTGCTCAGGTTGCAGTACAATAACTTCCTCCAAAATATAATGATGTATTGCTGTTCTAACATGATAGATTCATAGGTAGTGTGGTTAGAAGGTCTCACTTGGATTTATTGGTCAGACAAAACATGATTCAGGGAGTAATTTCTTGTTTGAAAACAAAATTTATTGGGCATAACCTTGTTATTTAAAAAAAATGCCTCTCTTTTTCTTAGACATTAAATATGAGAAATCCCATCAAAATTTATGAATATATCCATGAGGAGTGTTTGGAGTGGATTCTGCACTGTGATGTGAAGCCACAAATCATACTTTTGGATTCTGCAGCTGTTCATCCAAGGTTTCATAGGAATTCCATTGCAGCTCTTCCTGACCGACATAGCCTTGCCTAGAAGCTTCTACAATTAAATTCTGCCATTCAAAGCAGCAACTCTCCTGCACCATCTTCCTTCCACGCCTCCTTTCCCATAGCTTTCTCACTCCAGCACCAATCTTCAGTTTTGTTTATGTACTGTGCAATCAATAAATAAGGACATGTCCAATAAAATTCTATGGGGTAAACGAACTAATACACAAAGAAGTAGCATTTAACAGTAACAACAATGATCATGGAAAGGCATATACTTACGTTTGTGCATGGCCAAGATTAGTCAACTTTATTTTGACCTGCATAACCAAATTTTATTAAGGAAATTGTTAAGAACCTAGAGAAGAGAAATAGAATTAAAAAAAAAACAATTTTATTGAATACTGACAATAAGAGAGAAGTCTCTCTTCCAAGGGTTTCTCCTTCTATAAAGAATTTCTCCTTTTACCCCCCAGTCTGTCAAATGTTGGATGTCTCCCAATATTCTTATTTCTCCTATTTATACATGATACCACCTCTAGTTGCTTAACTTCCCTAACTGTTCTCTAAATTATCCTCTTCCTTGTATCCTAGCTATACCGCTCCTTTGAGGTGCAACCTTGTCCTCAAGGTAGAAAGCAGTCTGCTTCTCAAAATCTGCCAGAACTATGCATCCATTGCTCAACTTCTGCCAGAGTGGAAACAAAGGAGTGGTATGTTCTCACATGTATTTGGAATTGTATTGTATCACTTTTTGTTCACCACTGCAGTTTGTTGTCAACAGATTCCTTTATATAGAGAAGCCAAAACCAGCAACCAATGCAAAAATGAAAGCAAATTTGACTCCAAACATAGCTAAACTTGTCAGCAGCATTATACTTGTCATTTTGCAGAATTTATAGGGGATAAAGGAGAAAAATGCTGGAATTTATACTTGTCATTTGCTCTCTCAAAGCATTGTTTCAGTAAATATGTGTTTTGCTTTTTTGAGCTGTTTCAGTAACCATATTGGGTTTGCATTGCTCTGTTTTATAATTTATGTCTTTTGTTTTACTTGTGGATGTAGAACCTAAGCGGGCTAGAGGTGGGACAAGAATGTTAGATGTATGGCAAATGGAAGATGATTTCATAATTGTTAATTTGGATAAGTATGGTCGACCAATTGGTGAGGAGGCGACAACTTTGACTCGATTCATAGGTAGTGTGGTTAGAAGGTCTCAATATGCTCCCATCAACATCAAATCTTGGAAATTGATGCCAGATGATCACAAAAATGAGATGCTGAAAGTAATAGAGGTATTATGATTGTACATTTAAATTATTTTTTATCAAAAGTTGTAATATAACTTATGTTTTTTATTTAACATCTCTCATTGTGTAGAGCAAATTTGAGTTTGTTCCTCCAATAAATGACAAAACACGAGAAATGATAAAATCTGAGCTGAATGAGAAGTGGAGGCAATGGAAGGGTGATTTAAAGGCAATGGCATATGACCCAAGTAAAACTAAAGAATAAGTTGCTTCGCAGACTGCGATGATAGGGTTGACGAAGATCAATATCGTGAGTTGGTTGATCACCGGTTCTCTGATGATGCTAAAGTAAGTCATACATATTATTCTTTGCAATGAGTAATACATTAAAATGTTTATTATTTCAACTAATATTTTATATGAAATGCAGAAAATAAGTGAAACTAATAGGCAAAATCGTGCCAAGTTTAAAGATGTTCATTGTATGGGTACAAAAAGTCTCCCAAAACTTATTGATGAAAAGGTTTGTTTCTATTTGTACTTTTCATGGGGTGAATTGTATTTCAAAAACAATTAACATATAACATGTTTGTTTGGGTTTTAGATGAAAAAGGGCAAAGGAGTGTTGCCTAGACGTGACGAGATTTACATCGAAACTCGCACTCGTAAAGATGGGTCAATTGTCAATGAAAATGCTGTAAGATTGATTGTAAGTATTGATTAGTTTTAAAGACTATTTTTATATTGTTCTGTTTTGCACTGGTTGATTGCAAGATTGATTGTAAGTTTTTATATTGTTCTGTTTTTAGTTTTAAGGACTGTTTCACACTCGCACTCGCACTGGTTGCTTTGTTTTGTATTGTTCTTTCTTTCTTTTCTGTGGGGACTGGTTTTACACCAATTAATTTACAAATATTTTTTACGTTTCAAGAAGAAATAAAAAAATACATCAATGAGGCTGGAACATCTCAATCAGCCCAAAACACGCAAGATTCTATGTCTTGGAAGGATGATGTATTTTTTAAAGTACAAGGACCTGCAAAGAAGGGACGCGTGCGATGTATGGGCAAGTTTCCTAAATCTAAAAAATCAAAGGTTTATGTGTCTGAAAATGAAGAGTTACGTGATAGAGTCAAGCATATGGAGGGCATGTTAGCAAATGTCATGACCATGATTCAAAATCGGTTTTCTGGAGAAGATGTGAATGACATAATACATGCTGCTAGACAGGTATATTATAATTTACTAATCTTTATATAAAAATACAAATTAATCATCATTTCTTGCCCCTAGAGATTTTTTTAGTTTCCATGCACCACTACTAGTCAAAACTTAAAACACAGGAAGAAAAAAAAAAGGCTACGAGGGACGTGATAAAGACATTACTCATTCATTGAATGCTGGCTGGACCACAAAATCAATTCATTTATGAAAGGTGGTTATATAATTGAAGTGAATACTTTAATTCATTTCAATTTTTCAGAAAGAAAGGGAGTACTGAAAATCTTAGCTTGGAATATATACTACATATGCTAAGAGATTATGCTTGTTCTATAGATATATATATGAGTTTTTGAAAAATATTATCGATCCTTTCAATACTATTGACAAGAAAACCTTTATAGAAATTCTTTCAGTAGCAAACTGGTCATTATGGAGATGAGGGTTACAATTATTTGTATTTTATTTTTTTGTTACAACAATTTTTTGTATTTAATATGTAAAAAAACAAACATAAATAGGTGGATTATCGCTCATTGATTATCCAATTGATGTATTAAAAAAATGCTATTGTGCCGACAACTTCAACATGTTGACGGGCAATCCTTCATTGATTCAACACTAATCTTTATGTGTAATTTCTATTTTTGTGATAGGTTACCGCTGCTTCTTGTGCTCCTAACCATTTGAATTCTCCTAGTCCAGGCGATAATGAAGATAATGAAAATGGTATTAATTAATTCTCACTAAAGTTGTTAATATTTTCTTTGTCTTTAGGTGTGATATTATATGTTGAATTGCGTTATTATTCATCTGTTCTTTTTTATTTTTTGTAGGTGAAGATTAGAAGCTAATATGGAGACTTGAAGATGGAAACTTAAAGATGGAAACTTGAAGATTTGTATGCCTATTATATGATTAGAAGACTATCTTTTTTGTTATTAGTATAATACTCTAAAGTACTCTAGGATTGACATGGTTTGGCTATTGTTAATTTTAAGTTTGTAAGACTTTATGTTAATTTTTGATATATATATATAAATATATATATATATATATATATATATATATAATGTGGAACTTTTGTTACATTTTGCTTTTTTAAATATATTTATTTAATTGCTTCGTTGTTAATTTGATTAAATTTTTAAAATAAATATAATATAGCATCTATACAGGCTTATAAAAAAAAAATTACAGAATCTATACCTACGGATTATTCTTTGTCAGTATGTTGTGTAGTGACGGAAAGAGCAGTAGGTAAAAGATTCAGTAATTTCTGACTAAGCTTTTTACCCACGGTTAATATCCGTAGGTAAAACCAAATGTTTGGTCCGACGGGCCAAATTCCGTTGCTATAGGATATAGTGACGGACAACTTTCCGTAGGTATAGCAACTTAAAGACTACGAAAAAAACTGCCGTCGGTATAGGTATTTGGTACTATACCTACGGTAAAATGACTTGTACCTACGGTAATTGGCCGTCACTAAAAGTCAAGTTTCTTGTAGTGATATTGGGAGTTGGAAGATGATAATATCTGCTAGTGACACTATTTTTTTTTCTTTTGCTAAATGACAAATTTCTAGTAGTGACACTATTTTTTTTCTTTTGCTAAAGAGTTTTTCTCTTTTATCTACAGATTCTATTTGTTGGAGGATCACAGTGGAGGGGGATGGTGCTAATGGATTGTTATACGTGGATTGATGGGTTTGTTTCCATTGAATGCTTTGTTAGAAGAAGGATTTCTTTCGGATGGATTGTAATCACGAAAATATTGTAATGTTTTTGGGTTTTAATTGAATGCTCTGTTTTGTTAATGTTTTGGGTTTTGATTGAATGTTGTGTTAGATTCTGATGTTGCCCTCACTGGCTGTGGGATATTTGGAATTTTTTGTTCTTTGAATTAAGGAGGGGGAAGTGTAGGGAAAAGGGAGGGGAGGGGTGGGTTACAGTGGCTGGGTGAGGAATGGGGAGGGCAGAGGGTAGGGTGGTGGCCGTTGGGTGAGGGAGGGAGGGGACATGGTGAGGAGCGGGGTGCAGCCCCTTAGGTAGGTGGGAGTGGTGGCTAGTGGTGGGAAGAGGGAGGATAAGAAGGGCTAGTGGCTGTCGATGGGGGGGAGAAAGGGGTGACTAGCTGTTGGTGGAAGGAGGGGAGGGAGAAGAAGAATTAGCGTTTGTTTTAGAGAAATGTGATATTTTTTTAGAGAAATGTGACTCAACAACCAAGTGCGAGACATGTAGGCTCATTAATACACGTAGCAAGGGGTGACATGGAATACTGTTTGCCACATGGATTTAAACTAACGGAGTCAGCAGTAGGGACTAACGCTTGTAAATTTTCAAACACGAACCAAAAATTGACAAAATTTTTTGGGGACTGAAACCGAATATTGAGATATTTTGGAGGACTAAAATCATATTTAAGCATTTCTTCTTTTTTCTTCCATCGGTTTCTATAGTTTTCTTCATCGGTAACATTATTTATTCCATTTTTTACACTAATAGTGTTTTTTTGTACATAGTACAAACGGTCACGGGGCGGGGGATGGGGAGAGGGAAAGTGGAGCGTTGTGAGTTCGAACCTGTACTCCTAATGTCTTGTAATACTTTACCACTCGACTGCCTTTTTCTGGATACACTAAAAATGTAATTTCGTATTGAAATTTCGCTTTCGGTGTAATTTTTTTTTTAGAAAAATGATAAACCAACACCACTTTTGCGACACCTATAGTGGACATCGTATTTCCGTACGGTCCGTATAGTACGGACTAGTACGGATCCGTACGGAATCTGTACGTTTTTTTTACAGAAACAGGTTTTTTTAACTGGTTAACGCAGTTCATGTAAGTGGTTAACGTAGTTCACTAACTGGTTAACGATTACTGTGTCTATTAACCAGATAGTGGACTGCGTTAACCACTTACATGAACTGCGTTAACCATTTACATGAACTGCGCTAACCAGTTAAAAGTCTATATTAACCAGTCAGTGGACTGCGTTAACCACTTATACGAACTGCGCTAACCACTTACAAAAATCTATAAAAAAAAAGTATCCGTACGGATGTCCGTACGGTTCCGTACATGTCCGTACCGTACGGACATATAGCATTGCATTTGCTAGGAAAGAATGAAAATGAGTTTCTGCAAGTTTTTTACTGACACGCGACTGATTATGTGGTTAATGGTGTGCAAAACTTTGGTTAATGAAGTGTATTGGGTGGTTAATGAGTTTTCCACGTACTCCATATGTGTACCATTAATCAAACATGACATACCATTAACCAAAAAGTTGAACACTGTTAACCACGTTTGAGCATTACAAATTAGGTATTAATATGAGTTTATAATGTCAAACATGTTTATTGAGAATATGTTTAATAATGTACTGAGAATATGGTTACTGAGATAAACCTCTTGAAAGCATTAACCTGAGCTTCTAAGAGTTGTAAAATTTATCTGGACATGTCATTAACCAAAGAACGAACTATATTAACCAAACGTTTACAAAGCGTTAACCAGAGTTTTTAACAGCTAGAAATTTATCTGGACATGTCATTAACCAAAGAACGAACTATATTAACCAAACTTTTACAAAGCATTAACCGGAGTTTTTAAGAGTTGTGAAATTTATCTGGACATGTCATTATATGTTGCATTTTTGTTGTGATTTTTAAATTTACAACCCTGTTTGATGCAATAAGCTTCTAAATCCCTATTATTGTAACATAACCTATAATAGATGTAATTGGGTTATTTTGTGCAGTTTTGGTGTGGCACCGACAATTGAAAATTCATGGATAGTTCAAATAATTTCATGGATTGCGGTAGTGTTCATGGTGAATCTATTGGAGTTGACAATTTTAATGATGATCACGCAAGTTGGGAGCCTGCAACATGGATGTGTTTTTCTTGCATAGAGGAGGTTAAGACATTTTATGGAGAGTACGCTTCAAGAAAGGGTTTTGGATGGAAGATTAGAACATCAAAAAAAGGAGATGATGGGAACCTCTGCTACTTAATTCTAGCATGCTCAAGAGAAGGGTCTCATGTGTCGAAAATTCCATGTACATTGAAGACACTTCCGACTAAGGCGCAAAATTGTCCTGCAAAGATTTGTATTAAGTTGGGAGAAGATGGACTGTGGTACATTAAAAAATTTGAACCTGACCATTCTCACGAGATCATCCCTACCAAGGCAAGGTTGTTCAAGGCTAACAAGAAAATTAACCTGCATGTAAGGAGAACAATCCAAATCAATGATGATGCAGGGGTGAGGATCAACAAGACTTTCCAATCTCTTGTTCTGATTCAGAGGGCATGAAAATATATCATTTTGTGAAAGAGACGTGAGGAATTATGTTAACAAGGAAAGGCGTGCAATTGGAAAAGAAGGAGATGGCAAGGCCTTGATAAGTTATTTTTGCCAAATGAGGGAACAAAATACAAATTTCTTCTATGACATAGATTTGGATGATGATTTTCATGTAAGAAATGTGTTTTGGGCTGATGCAAGAAGTGGAGCTGCTTATAAATATTTGAGATGTTGTAACTTTTGACACGACATATTTGACCAATAAATATGACATGCCTTTTGCTGCATTTGTTGGTGTGAATCACCATGGTCAATCAACATTACTTGGATGTGGTCTGGTTTCTACAGAAGACACAGAGTCATTTGTGTGGCTTTTCCAATCATGGCTTCGTTGTATGCTAGGAAAGGCCCCTATGGGTATTATCACTGACCAATGTAAGGCTATGAAAAATGCCATTGAGTTAGTCTTCCCTACAACTCGTCATAGGTGGTGCTTGTGGCATATAATGAAAAAAATTCCTGAAAAGCTAAGCGGATATGGTGAATACAAGAGGATTAAGTCTGCAACGAAATCAGCGGTTTATGATACAATCACAACAGCTGATTTTGAAGAGAAATGGTCTTCCTTCATTGACAAATTTGAGCTTCGACAGAATGACTGGTTGAGTGGCATATACAAGGAACGTCATAGATGGGCACCAACCATGCTGAAGAAATATTTTTGGGCAGGTATGTATACTTTTTCCTGTTGATTATCTAGTTAATGGGTCATTATGACACTTCTAAGTTTTCGACAACATTTTTCATATATGGTTAATGACTTGTAAATATGTGGTTAATGGTGTTCGATATTTGGTTAATGGAAGAAAATCCTGAAGTTTTTCACTCTCATTATAATATATGGTTAATCACTTGCAATTATTTGGTTATTTCTGTTCATATATTGGTTAATGGTTAATCACTTGTATGTACTTGGACAGGTATGTCAACAACACAGCGAAGCGAGAGCATACATGCTTTTTTTGATGGATATATCAATTCAACTACAAGTCTGAACCAGTTTGTAAAGCAGTACGATAATGCTCTCAAGAGTAGAGCAGAAAAGGAATTTCAAGCTGATTTTCAATGCATGGATACAATAATTCCCTGCGGGTCAAACTCATCGATTGAAAAGCAATTTCAAGGCGAGTACACTCATGCAAAGTTTAAGGAGGTTCAAGCTGAATTTAGAGGTAAAATGAATTGTGCTTACTCCTTGAAGACTGTGGAGGGTTGCCTTGCTAGTTATCATGTGTTGGAGGAGGTGTTAGTTGGAGAAAGACCAAAAGAACATGTCTTTGAAGTTGTCTTTAATCGTGACAACCATGATCTCAGCTGTGAATGCTCGTTGTTTGAGTTTAGAGGTATTTTGTGTCGCCATGCCCTATGTGTGTGTACTCAAGAGAGGCTTAAAAACGTGCCAGAGAAGTACCTTTTAGCAAGATGGAAGAAAAATATTAAAAGGAAGCATGCATATATTAAGAGCAGTTATGGTGTGTCGGAATTGAACCCACAGTTGGACAGATTTAACAAATTGTGCAAGCATTTCCATGAGGTTCTTTGAAGTAGTCGCGATTAGAAGATGCAACTAAGGCACTCCATGAAATATTACATGAATTTAATTCTAATTTGCCCACCATGGATGCTACAACGAATAATGTTAAAAGGAGTTCCAATGATGACTCAAATCCAAACAAAGCTTCTGAAATCCGCAGTCCATTGAGGGTCAAACGTAAAGGTCGCCCTCCATCAAAGAGAAAAATATCTGTAGTTGAAAATGTTGTTAAGAGGGCCAGGAAGCGAACCAAGCAAAATGATGACAATGAGACTACTAAGGTATGCATTTTCTATCAGAAACCATGTATTAACCATATACAACACAACATCAATTTGAACCCTGTTAACCAAACTTTCAGAAACTGTCAATTCTTTTACAATTCAAATAACACAGTTTTAGTTTCAGTTAAATTCAAGTATATCTTTCTGACAGAATTATTGCATGTTACCTATTTTTTTGTCCAAATATGTAGGAGGGCAATATGGGAAGATTGGGTAATCAGATTGAAGCCAACATCTGTGTAGAATCATCTATTGAGGTTGTGGCTGGTGGAGATTTGCCGGATGCAAATACTGTGGTTTGTGTCCATTATAAGATTGTACTAAATGTATAAAATGTTTGGTTTGGTGTGTTGTGGGCTAAATTTATGTACATTTATGGATTTATGTGTTATGTTATAGAGTTTTTAGATAACTTATGTACTAGTTATTGAAGACAAGCTGAGACTTTATTTGATTAGTTAATCTTTTTTCTATACAGTCGAGGGGTTATGAATTCAGATGCTTCAGTTTCCGTTTTTGAAGACAATCGTTGGGTTCCTCAAAATCCAATTCTTTCACGGCCTCCATTTATGGGTTTAGATGCTGCTTTTAATGATGATGTTAATCAGCATACGCAGGCATGGATCTTTCATGGCCTGTCATTTATTAGCTCATTTTCTTTTATTTTAGATTCTTATATGGTGTTGTCCAGGTTGGAAGTAATCTATCATTCATGGATCTTTTGACAACGTCCGAAATAGACTTCACGGCATCCTCGCAGTTCAGTACAAATTTGAGACAATTTCTGCGTCGAGGATACCAACTAGTGATAGATGTATTTTGTGAATGGTTGTCACATATTTATACGAGTTGGAAGATTACGAATTGGAAGATTTCAAAGACAATTTTGGCATGATGGTATGGTGTGCTCATCAATATTACGGTCCATTGTTTTATGTCCACCTCTTTACTAATGAATATCTGTTGGTGATGCAGGATGGTTGAGTTGAAATCACTTTTGTCACTTTTTGAATGACAAGTTTGCGGCACAAAACAAGCATTATCTTGTGAAAGTCTTGCTGCGATCAGGATATTTTTTGGTGTATATGATATAGATATAAAATTTTGCTCATGACTTATCAGGATATTATTTTGGTGTATGATTCTATGTAAATGATAGAACTATGTAAATGATTCGATTATTTTGGTGTATATAAATATAGATATAGAACTTTGCTCATGACCTGTCATGATACATCAGCCATTGAAAATGTGGTTACTAAATTTGACAGGGTGTTTAATGATTTATCCAGATACTTTACCCAATTTTCCACAACTCATAAAATCTCCGGTTAATCCTTTGTAAAACTTTGGTTAATATAGTTCATTCTTTGGTTAATGGGGTGTGCAGAAGCATTTTTCACAACTCATAAAAACTTTGGTTAGTGCCTTGTAAAACTTTGGTTAATATAGTTCATTCTTTGGTTAATGGGGTGTGCAGAAGCATTTTTCACAACTCATAAAAACTCCGGTTAATCCTTTGTAAAACTTTGGTTAATGTAGTTCATTCTTTGGTCAATGGGGTGTGCAGAAGCATTTTTCACAACTCATAAAAACTTTGGTTAATGCCTTGTAAAACTTTGGTTAATGTAGTTCATTCTTTGGTTAATGGGGTGTGCAGAAGCATTTTTCACAACTCATAAAAACTTTGGTTAATGCCTTGTAAAACTTTGGTTAATGTAGTTCATTCTTTGGTTAATGGGATGTCCATATACACGTACGTAAATTTTTCAACCCTCATAACAAGTTTGGTTAATGCCTTGTAAAACTTTCGTTAATGTAGTTCATTATTTGGTTAATGGGGTGTGCAGAAGCATTTTTTACAACTCATAAAAACTTTGGTTAATGCCTTGTGAAAAGTTTTTATGAGTTGTGAAAAATGCTTCTGCACACCCCATTAACCAAAGAATAAACTACATTAACCAAAGTTTTACAAGGCATTAACCAAACTTGTTATGAGGGTTGAAAAATTTACGTACGTGTATATGGACATCCCATTAACCAAAGAATGAACTACATTAACCAAAGTTTTACAAGGCATTAACCAAAGTTTTTATGAGTTGTGAAAAATGCTTCTGCACACCCCATTAACCAAAGAATGAACTATATTAACCAAAGTTTTACAAGGCATTAACCAAAGTTTTTATGAGTTGTGAAAAATGCTTCTGCACACCCCATTAACCAAAGAATGAACTACATTAACCAAAGTTTTACAAGGCATTAACCAAACTTGTTATGAGGGTTGAAAAATTTACGTACATGTATATGGACATCCCATTAACCAAAGAATGAACTACATTAACCAAAGTTTTACAAGGCATTAACCAAAGTTTTTATGAGTTGTGAAAAATGCTTCTGCACACCCCATTAACCAAAGAATGAACTACATTAACCAAAGTTTTACAAGGCATTAACCAAACTTGTTATGAGGGTTAAAAAATTTACGTACGTGTATATGGACATCCCATTAACCAAAGAATGAACTACATTAACCAAAGTTTTACAAGGCATTAACCAAAGTTTTTATGAGTTGTGAAAAATGCTTCTGCACACCCTATTAACCAAAGAATGAACTATATTAACCAAAGTTTTACAAGGCATTAACCAAAGAATGAACTATATTAACCAAAGTTTTGCAAGGCATTAACCAAACTTGTTATGAGGGTTGAAAAATTTACGTACGTGTATATGGACATGCCATTAACCAAAGAATGAATTACATTAACCAAAGTTTTACAAAGGATTAACCGGAGTTTTTATGAGTTGTGAAAAATGCTTCTGCACACCCCATTAACCAAGGAATGAACTACATTAACCAAAGTTTTACAAAGGATTAACCGGAGATTTTATGAGTTGTGGAAAATTTGGTAAAGTATCTGGATAAATCATTAAACACCCTGTCAAATTTAGTAACCACATTTTCAATGGTTGATGTTTCCTGACAGGCCATTAGCAAAGTTCTATATGTATATCATATACACCAAAAAATATCGGCAAGGCCTTACACAAATATGATGATGATATTTTCATTCATTCATACCATTAACTATTCAAAACAGCCCAAAAAGATATAAACAAGAGTCATATGACCTTTGTGGTTCATATTTACCATATACAATCCGCCCAAAAAGATTTAAACTTGTTACATGACCTTTGTAATTCATATCTACCATATACAATATTACATAATTGTTCTAAAGAACCCCCCAAAAAAATGGCCATTAACCAGCCTTCCCATATTCATATCCCATCCACAGACTTCTGCTCATTGCCCTTTTCTTTTTCTCACATACGTAGCCTTAAATGGAGTACGCACTGAGACACTTTGGACACGCTTTCTTGGATTTTCCTTCATTCTTGTTATGATGTTTGATGTAGACCTAGCACCACCATCCACATTATGTTCACCTGGTAACAGTGATCCAAATGTTAGATATTAATTAAACGGGATTTTAAGATGCAATATGCATAAAGCTTAATAACATTGACAATTCCAATTTCAACAGTGTTCCTAGTAAAACTGCAAGATTAGTAAGAAATAAAACGGGGTATAGAAATGAACACAGTTTACATTAAATTTGTGATTCAGATATTTATTAAGACCCAGTAGCCATAGCAAACGAGAGGTTCAAACAGAATCTAATGTAAACATATCAAACAGATCGTTTTGAGAGATGATGGGTAACAACAAAAATGGACACACGGGAGAGGTTCAAACATTAATGCTCATTTAGTAACCACTTGCCTCTTTCAACATCCGAACATCGTTCCTCGCTAGCAAAAATATTAGTGTGAGGAGATGGACACACAGGAGAGGCTTGAAAGGAACCTCCCTTATCTCATGCATGCGGCTCACCGGTAGTTGATTGGCGTTGAAGCTCGCAGATCTTTAGCACCCTAACTTCTTCCTCAAGACTCGCAATCCTCTCTAAGACCGCCAACTCCATCACCAATTGTCGATACTTGCATTAATACCCACAACCTGGCTGGTCACTTGAAGCAAGGCATCCCTGACCATTTCAAACTGAAGCTCTTCATTTGTTGCCGTTACCTCTAGAGTTACCTGCTAACACGAGAAGCACATCAAATACACATTGTATTTGAATTTCAACATGTTTTACAAACAACAGACATCGATACTTACCAAGTTTTTTTCAAATGCTTCCTTTATTTTTTTTTGGGTCAAACGCAGAATTTGCCAATTCAAAAAGCGTGGGAAAGGAAACCTAAGAGGATTGTTAGGTGTTCCCCCCACCGACAAGTGCTTCAAGGCCCAGATCTGCAACAAAGAATAACATACGTAATACCTGTAAATTTATGTAAAGAGAATGAATGATGTTTAATATAACACATGAACAAATAAATACCTGCAAGATAGCTGCACATCCACATATATGTATTTGGCTTAGATTTTTTCCCTCTTTGACACCACGAGCAGTTTTACTCAAACTGTCAACCAAGAAATCATAAACTGCTAGACCCTAATTGTAGCTATTTAAGGACTCTAGGTCATCTAGCAATTTAATACAACCAAGAATAACAGCTTCCCGATTTTGGAAAGTAAAACTCTCCAAATGCAAGGAGAATGTACATCCTACAAAAATCACCCACATCTTCCTCAAACAAAGCAAGCCTCGGTAAAATTTCATCAACGCTACCTTAGACTCTCCGAACAAAGATGATGTATAACAATTAAAATCGCCATCAACGGGCACCCGCTCACCTACCACAGTACTCCTATTGCAAGGCAAACGCCAATTGCCGTAAAGGGAACCACCCTACCCCTAATTCTAAAACCCCGCTACGCCATCCCATCTAGTCACTAGCTCCCATAATAGCCCACCAGAAATTTCCAATTTAGCCTAAGATGTTTACAACCCACTTGAATGGGGTGACGCTAACTGATTTTTCTGCTCACGTGTCAAGTTCTCATTAACTTCATGCAACCATTTTGGTGTACATGCATGCCTCAAACGATTCTGCTAAGTATCAATAAAGTTCATGTCATTAATAAATCGACCGCATTCATGCAAATGCAAGTAGTTAATATGTTCCTTACATTTTTTCCTTTGGGCTACTTGTTCCTTGCATGGTTACCGTGCACTCCTCGATAATGTCGGCTTATACTACTTACAAATGATACGAGACCACCCGCAAAGTGAAAATTTTAGAACAAATAACAAAACTGAAAGTGAAAGTGAAATTGGATTATCATAGCAAGGAAAGATAAACAAATTTCTCTATTGAAACAAGGAACAAAAGTTCATGAAATATTTGATCAAGAATAAGATCCCGCAATAGCTATATACACTTTTTAGAAAAGAAAAGCATTTTGTATTCTTTCACATGAATTAACCTTTTATCACATACACATAATGTTAAAAAATAGTACATTATATCGATAGTTTTTCCAATCTATTTTTTTTTGGGCACCCTACTAGCAAATTTTTCATCTAATCAGATTTCAAGAGAGAATTTCTCAACTCCAATATGCTAGAATATGGATTGGTAGAGTACAAAGGGAAAAAAATCATAATGCCTTTGAGGATATAACATCAAAGAAGCATTTCATTCAAATAAATCATATTTGCAGCCTCTTTATCAAAACATTTCTTTTGCCATGTGATAGGGCCACGGCAAGTGTACCGGGTCGTTACAAGTAATAAATTCGGTGAGTAACCGGTTATCGTTCTCAAGGATCGAAGACCAAGTACCAATATACGTTAACGACTACTAAGTGAACACCAAGGGTTTTTATATGATTGGTGGTGGTACGAGAATAACAAAGGCACAATGCAAAAAGTGATTTAATTCAATGGAGAAAAGTGTTGGAGTCAAGCTTCATTCTACTACAACTTTGGAATATTTCAATATAGCAATTAACACAAAGTGGTTCACTAGTTTGTCTATCAATTTCATTAAACTAGTTAAATCCCAATTCCTTAGGTAAATAACCCTTTTTATCTAGCTAGAAGTCCAATTCCTTGGATGCATTCAACAAGGTAAAAGCATGAGGCAAAAGAAATTACAAAGATAGCAAGTTCCCAAAGGCTATTCCTAGCTCATAAGAAACAAGGGTCACCTTCCTAGAGCACAAAAGCATATTAAACTTCCATTCAACACACAAATCAAAAGTTCATTCCAAGATTGATCAAGTCTCAAAAAGCATTAAGAAAAAGGAAGGAGATCACCAAACTAGAAGAAACTCACATGCATTAATAGGAACTACATCAAATATCCATAGTGTTCATAGAAATCCACTCAACTCCAACAAAAGGAGATTTAGTTCAACATGATGATAGTAGAGAATGAAAAGAAAAACAAAGAAAAGAGATAAGAACCCATCCACAAGCCAAGGAGTTGAGCTTCCACCCTTCTCCTCTTGCCTCCTTCAATGGGTGTGCTAGGGTTTGTGCTCCCAAGTCTTCTTTCTGCCTCCAATTCGTTCTCCCCTTTGTTCAGACCATTAGTTAGGTATTTATATCAACTGGGCCTAAAAGAAAGCCCAAAACGCGTAAGAACAAAGCGGCGCAGCGCCGCGCTCGTAGGCGCCAGCCGTGTTCACCGAGAGTAGCGCCAGCGCCTGCGCTGGTTCTTCGCCGATGGCGCCTGCGCCAGATCACCGAGATCAGGCGCCAGGCGCTGGCTGTCTGAGGCGGCCTGCGCCCTGCAGCTTTTCGCTATCATAAAGCTTTCTAAAGAGCGCCTGCGCTGATTGGCTGGCGCCTGCGCTCGACTTCAGGCAAAGAACTCCACTTCAATTTGCTCTCATGATCTTAGGTACATGTCTCAAATTAACCCTTTTCATACCTACAAAAAGGCAAGACCACAATAAGGACATTTCTTCCATCAAAACAACAAAAGAGCTAACATGATTGTCAACTAGAATTTCTCCACAACAATGACTCAAACACCTAAGATTAGAGGCCAAACAAATAATAAAGTCTAAGTTTGCATGAGACTTCCCTTCAATTAAGTGCATGAAAATGAGCATACTAGGGAACAATCAAACACTCCAAACTTAAACCTTGCTTGTCCTCAAGCAAGAACTCAGCAAAAACAACTACCCAAAATGTCAATCTTGATCTAACCACTGGACTAAACCACAATTTTTCACCGCTTTCAAATATTATCACACAAAATGTACTCCAATCACAGATTATTTTACTGGGCTTTGTCATCATTAGAACCAATATGAGACTATTACAAACTAGAGATTGGAGTCACATAAGCAATGAATTCACCAGTATAAACTCAATAAGTAATGGAGTGTACAATTGAAACTTTCAATGTGATTGAATGCTTTCTTCTTCTACTCACAAAGATTAGGAAGAATTTTCACTCCAACTCTCAGGTGTTTGGGGTTTGTGTTTCACTCATTCGACACTATTTAAGCCCGTCCCCCATGGATTTGATTTTCATCTCTTTCTCACATGAGTACCACTTGCACAATGCTCCAATCAAAAGGTCTTTCAAGGTTGTAACTTGGCCAAGGTTAGGGTGGATGGATTAGACATTTAGGCTATCACCCTTCAAAGGTAGATAAGCATCAACCAACTCTAGAAATTTTCACTCTAATTCCTCTTTTCTTCAATTTTCCAAAGGTGGTGTTTTCCAAAAGCTCAATCCTTGAACAACTTGTATCACACAATTATTAATTCCCCCAGTAACTCAAAGGGGTACCAATCCAAAAACAAGCCATTTTTTTTTAATAGCTCAACCCATAACCAATCATAATGTTGTTCACTTCCTCCCAACTCCAAACTTAGTTCTTTGTCAACCTTAGTCAATTCATGCTCATCTAACCTTCTTAGGTGGGTAAAAAGTTGATCACACGGTTAAAAGCTATTGTTTTGATAGGTTAACAAGAACAAAATGTTTTAGACTCAACGGGATTTTGCAAACAAAAGTCATATCATGTCAGGTTGGCTTTTTGGCTAATTGGCTTCCAACAAAATTTGCCTTTTTATATCAAAGCATTATACAACCAATAACATGCAAAAGAGATTCAATCAAATTTAGGGGAATGTAAACTCAAATGTGTCCTCTCCAAAGAATTATTGATGGAGGCTCTACAAACACCACGGGACAAACACATATCAATCACAAAGACATTATAACAAACCAAAACAATTGAGCAATGGTTGACTCACTCTAAAAAGTTTTTTTTTTAGTCTCAAGTTGTAACTCTTCAGCAGCCCTTTTAACATCACACCAAGTGATTGGTGCTTAACACAAAATTTAATTCACAAGTGGGTTCAAATCCCAGTTCAGCCAGCAGTTATTTCAATTTGACATCTAGGACTTACAAACTAAAAATAAAGGACTCCAAACTTAAACTTTGACAACCATGCTAAAATGAAATCAAACAAACTAAATTCTAAAAAATTGAATGCAAGAGAAAGGGATAGAAACTCCCTCGCATGGGTTGCCTCCCATGAAGCGCTTCTTTAACGTCACTAGCTTGACGCATGAAGAGGTTGATCATGGCTCCTTGAATGAAGAGAAGAAGATTGAAGCACATCCATCTTTAGGGAGATGCACACCCATGGCATTGGGTGCTTGCAAAGAAATCACCTCCCTTTTCTTCATCGGTCTCCTTTTTCTCCTCTTGAATTTATAAGGGTGGAAATTGTCATCCCTCACATGTTGAGTGCACTCTTTATAGGAATGAGTAGGTTTTGCTTGTGCATTCTTTGGACTTTTGCACATTGGGATTTGTTTCTCATCCTTTACATGCATACCACCCTTTCTTTTTCCTTGCACTGGCAATGATGCAAGGGACATAGAAGTATATTGCTTATTAGAGGCACCATCATACATCTCATCAACTACATCCATGCGGTAGCATTGTTCTTCATCACTTACAGGATGTGTAGCCTCAAATACGCAAAATGTTACCTTCTCATCTTGCACCCTAAGTATGAGCTTCCCTTGTTGTACATCGATAAGAGCTCTACCAGTTGCTAGAAATGGTCTTCCCAGTATTAGAGGGACCTGAGCATCTTCCTCCATGTCAAGGACAACAAAATCAGCTGGAAAAATGAATTTATCCACTTTCACCAGGACATCTTCTATAATACCATAGGGGTATTTGACTGATCGGTCCGCTAACTGGAGTGACATCCGTGTAGGTTTAACATCATCCGTCCCTAATTTCTTCAACATGGACAGTGGCATGAGATTGATGCTGGCCCCCAAGTCACATAGTGCCTTCCCAATAGACATATTCCCTATAGTGCAGGGAATTGTGAAACTACCAGGATCTTTCAGCTTTGGAGGAAGCTTTCTTTGTAGGATTGCACTGCACTCTTCAGTCAAAGCAATTGTTTCATCCTTCAATTTCCTCTTCTTTGAGAGAATCTCTTTCATGAACTTGGCATAAGTAGGCATTTGCTCCAGGGCTTCGGCAAAGGGAATGTTGATTTGCAATTTCTTGAATACATCTAGAAATTTGCCAAATTTTTTCTCATCCTTCTCCTTACTCAACCTTTGAGGATATGGCAATTTGATGATTGGCTTTGGATAGACCATTTTCCCTTGCACAATAGGTGGATTAGGTGCTTCATTTGGTTCCTTCTCATCTTTCTCCTCAGGCTCACTTGGCTTCTCCACTTCTTTCCTGGGTATGGGCTCAATCACTTTTCCGCTCCGGGTAGTGATGGCACTAACATTCTCATGTCCTTTGGGATTTGGAACTGTATTGCTTGGTAGAGCACCCGGAGGTCTTTCTGTTATTTGTCTAGCCAGCTGACCAACTTGAGTTTCAAGGTTCCTGATGGAGGCCTCTTGATTTCTGAAAGCAGCCCTTGTTTCGGTCATGAAAGCTGAGGTTTGCCCGGCTAGTTTTTCAATAGCAATTTCCCAACCGGCTTTCTGCTCAAGGGCTTGTGGTTGAGATGAAGAACTTCCTTGCAGTCCATGTGAGGCTTGAGCACCTTGATCCTTCCAAGAGAAATTCGGGTGACTTCTCCAACCCGGATTATAAGTATTTGAATAAGGATTGTTGTATTGCCTTTGAGAATTGTTGACAAAGTTGACCTGTTCCGAATCTTTGCTAATCTCCATAGGGGCAACACAATCAACGCTAGCATGTCCTCCTCCACAAAAACCACATTTGGGGTTTACAGAACCAACTGAATTTATGTTCATCCCTCCAATTTGCTTGGTTATAGAGGCTAATTGCTGACTCATAACCTTATTTTGGGCTAGAATAGCATCCAATGCACCCACTTCGAGCATTCCTCCTTTTCTTTGTTGCCTATCGAATGGTGCATTCATGGTGTTCTCCGCCATAGCCTCCATAATCTCAAGGCTTTCAGCTGGAGTTTTTAAATCAAAAGAGCCTCTGCATGCAGCATCGATCATCACCTTAGTGTTCGGAATGAGCCCATTATAGAATGTCTGAGCTTGAAGCCAATCGGGCAATGAATGTTGAGGGCACTTTCTAAGCAATTCTTTAAACATCTCCCAAGCATCATAGAGTGTCTCCCCCTCCTTTTGAACAAAGGCAGTGATTTCACTTCTCAGCTTGGCAGATCTAGAAGTTGGGAAGAACTTGCTCACAAACTTGTTGGCCAAATCATCCCATGTGGTGATACTCCCTTCAGGTAGAGAACTAACCCAGCTTCTAGCTCTATCCTTCAAGGAAAAAGTAAAGAGCCTCAAGTAAATGGCATCATCAGTAACGCCATCAATTTGCACGGTGTCACACAACTGGACAAAGACTTCCAAGTGTTGATTCGGATCTTCATGAGGCAAACCGGCAAACTGATTCTGTTGAATAACTTGCAGGAGGCCTGATGGAATGGTGATGCTATGGCCCTCAACACGAGGCCTGACAATGCTCCCATAATACCCCCTGGGAGTGGCCTTGGAGTAATCTCGGAGAGTTCTCCTTTCATTGTTCGCGTCACCCATTACCTCTTCTGGTGTTTCAACGATGGGTTCCGGAATTGTTTGTTGTGCTTCTCTTTGTCTTAGCCTTGCTTCTCTAGCCCTTGCTTCCTTTTGGTTAAGTCGGGCTGTGCTTTCTATCTCTGGGTCAAACAATAGCTCTTGAGGATCTACTGTTCTACGCATACACTGAAAAGCAAGCACCTCAAACAAGTGTCAAAGCAACTGAGAGATACAAAAAAAAATATTATGAAAAATATGAAAAAGAAGTAATTAAACTAACTCTAAAACAGAAATTGAAACGGGTTCGAAATAGAAGTCGCCTTCGAAATTACTGGTATTGGTAAAATCGATCCCCGGCAACGGCGCCAAAAACTTGATAGGGCCACGGCAAGTGTACCGGGTCGTTACAAGTAATAAATTCGGTGAGTAACCGGTTATCGTTCTCAAGGATCGAAGACCAAGTACCAATATACGTTAACGACTACTAAGTGAACACCAAGGGTTTTTATATGATTGGTGGTGGTACGAGAATAACAAAGGCACAATGCAAAAAGTGATTTAATTCAATGGAGAAAAGTGTTGGAGTCAAGCTTCATTCTACTACAACTTTGGAATATTTCAATATAGCAATTAACACAAAGTGGTTCACTAGTTTGTCTATCAATTTCATTAAACTAGTTAAATCCCAATTCCTTAGGTAAATAACCCTTTTTATCTAGCTAGAAGTCCAATTCCTTGGATGCATTCAACAAGGTAAAAGCATGAGGCAAAAGAAATTACAAAGATAGCAAGTTCCCAAAGGCTATTCCTAGCTCATAAGAAACAAGTGGTCACCTTCCTAGAGCACAAAAGCATATTAAACTTCCATTCAACACACAAATCAAAAGTTCATTCCAAGATTGATCAAGTCTCAAAAAGCATTAAGAAAAATGAAGGAGATCACCAAACTAGAAGAAACTCACATGCATTAATAGGAACTACATCAAATATCCATAGTGTTCATAGAAATCCACTCAACTCCAACAAAAGGAGATTTAGTTCAACATGATGATAGTAGAGAATGAAAAGAAAAACAAAGAAAAGAGATAAGAACCCATCCACAAGCCAAGGAGTTGAGCTTCCACCCTTCTCCTCTTGCCTCCTTCAATGGGTGTGCTAGGGTTTGTGCTCCCAAGTCTTCTTTCTGCCTCCAATTCGTTCTCCCCTTTGTTCAAACCATTAGTTAGGTATTTATATCAACTGGGCCTAAAAGAAAGCCCAAAACGCGTAAGAACAAAGGCGCGGCAGCGCCGCGCTCATGGCGCCAGCGCCCGTGTTCACCGAGAATAGCGCCAGCGCCGCTTCAGGCGCCTGCGCCTGGTTCTTTCGCTGCAGGCGCCGCGCCAGGATCACCGAGATCAGCGCCAGCGCTGCTCTGGCGCCGCGCTCGCAGCTTCTGCTATCATGCTTCAAGAGCGCCTGCGCTGATTATTGGCTGGGCGCCTGGCATACGACTTCAGGCAGCAACTCCACTTCAATTTGCTCTCATGATCTTAGGTACATGTCTCAAATTAACCCTTTTCATACCTACAAAAAGGCAAGACCACAATAAGGACATTTCTTCCATCAAAACAACAAAAGAGCTAACATGATTGTCAACTAGAATTTCTCCACAACAATGACTCAAACACCTAAGATTAGAGGCCAAACAAGGAATAAAGTCTAAGTTTGCATGAGACTTCCCTTCAATTAAGTGCATGAAAATGAGCATACTAGGGAACAATCACCATGCGATAGTATCAGCAGAGATGAAATGTTAATAAATAATAAAGATTCTTGTTCAATCTTAATGAAATTAACTTTATGGGAACTTAACAAAATAAAGGTTGCGTTGAGGAATATGAAAACTTGTTAAAAACTCATTAACAAGTTCATCATTGCATTCTCTATAGAAGTCTTCAAGTTCCTAGATGTGCAAATATCAATCAAGCGCAAGGGCATGACTTCAGAACCAGCAAAATTTCAACATACAAAAATCCAATATGCAAATTGCAATCAAGCACATTATTTTGCTTTTTTGTTTCTTATTTGAATATGAGATACTACTATATAGTGTCATCTAACAAGTATTAACAAGCAGAACTGCATCCATCCACTACATAAAAACCATGGCCCAAGAAAATGTTTTGTTGATTTCCCAGAAAACAACAACATAAAAACAAGAGTAAAAGATGCAAGTAGAGTTGATGAGTTCTGAATTAACCAATTCGTTAATCATGTGTACTACCAAACCAACAATGAGTCAAGAGCATCCATGGCAGAATGCCTACAGCAAAATGTCTTTAACCATGCCAGAATGACATTGTGAAAATTCAAAAAAAAAATGAGCCCCTAAACTGACACAAAAACACAGAAGCAAAGGAAACCAGCAAAAATGACAAATAAACCCTAAACATAGCAAATTAAAAGAAGCTTCCACTTCTAATTCAATTCCCTAGCTGAAATCAAAGTGCAATAAATCACGAAAACGACAATGTAGAGAGAGGGAGACGGTTACCTTGAGGCAAAATGCGAACTTTGGTTTATGATGTTGTCATCGTCATTGTCATCGAATTAGGAGAGGATGCGAAGTTGAAAGAGGCGGGAGAGGAAGAAGGAGCGGCCGAGGTGACTGGAAACCTTCCTCATCTAGTTGGTGCGGACGACGATGACGCGTTTGTTGCCACCGTGCTCGCTGTCCTCCTGCTCGAACACGATGCTCGGTGAGTAAATGCTCTGGTCCGGTCAATCCCCAAATTGAGAGAAGTTGGTGAAGGAAATGCTCTGCTGAGTATGTGGCGGTGGAGATACGCAGATTGAGTTTTGGGGAGTTGGGAGGGAATGCTCAGCGTGAGCAAACGAGGAAGACAGAGGTCACGTGTTTCTGTTTTTTTAAGAAGAGAAATGAAGAAGTTAACAGTATAAAATACGGTGTGAAGGGGAATGAAAGAGAAGAATGAAAAACCTCAGTAGCAGTAACGTAAGGGCGACGAATTTTGAGGAGCTAGTTCTTACTGAGCATAACCTTCAACTGCCTCCACACAGTTCCCATGGTTGCTAAACCCTAGGAACTACAACGCTGGAAGAATGCGAAGGAGATCAGAAAGTGAAAGAAGCGAAGAATCATAGTGATCACGTTCAACACATAGTTTGGTGTGGGTGGTGCGAGCGAGGGGAGAAGGTGAAGGAGGAAGCTAGAGATGGGAAGTGACTGTAGTAATAGACAGAGCAAGTATCAGATGTTTTCTGAGGGAGGACCGCATGTGAGGAGAGGGAAAGAAGAATGAGGTGGAAAGTTTCAACTGCATCCAAATGGATGAAGGAGGGAAATATTTTTTCACAAATTACGCATCTGCCCCTGTACATATACGGTGTCCACCGTATGTTGTCGATTTTAGGTGTCTGTTTATCATTTCTCTTAATTTAAGTACTAGTTGGGAAATCGGTCCCAGGGAACGACCTGATTTCTCAACGGTTTTTTTATTTTGTGTTGGGAAATTGGGTTTAGGACCCGATTTCTCAACTTCCTTTTATTTTTTTTCTTTTTTTAATTGTTTTTTTAAGATTTTTTATTTGTTAAATATTTAATTAAATGTTGAAATTAGTTTTTTTAAATTTTTAATTAATTTAATTAATCAATTATTAAAAATAGTTTAATCAAAACAATAAATATAATTATAGAAAATATTTCACATTGATTAAAAATTTAAAATGCAAAGGGGAACAAACACAAATGATACAAATTTTTTAGTGTTCCGTATGAGCTCTAGAACGGTGAGGGCACTTATTTTTGCTATGTCCCTCATTCCAACACAGTCCACATCTCTTAAGGTGACGACTATTTTTCCTTTGATCCATCTTAGTACGAATACGAGTAAACCGTGGACGACATTTTGGATCTCTCTGCATAGCTGGATTGTGGCACAATTCAATTCCATTGTATTCTAGCCAATAATAGTCGTGAAGCACCACTCTAAACTCTTCGCGATAAACGTTGAAGTCATTTTGCAACGTATACTCGGGAGGCACATTTTTCATGTAGTCTTGGTGAATATGGGAACAAGCAGCGATGGCATGTGAACATGGATAGTGTAGTGCCTAAAATTTGTCACAATCACACCACTGTCTACGCAGGTCTACATTGAATGTCCCCCCAGGTCGGCCCGACGATGGGCAGATCAACTCCTCGACCATGAATGGACTTTGTTCTCGGTTGAAATATCGAACGTGGTGAGAGTTGGATATTGGTCGTTCTTCCGTAAGTGCCTTGGTAACAATTTATGTGTAAATCAGGTCGGATGTCATCATTGCTTGGGCTTGCCTCCCCCTGTGGACAAATTTTTCAATCAACCTATAATAGTTTGCTTTGACCAACGTAGTGATTGGAAGTTTACGGGTCCTCTTTAATACCTTGTTGATGCACTCAGCAAGGTTAGTTGTCATGTGCCCCCAATGCCGCACTTTATCCCATGCTTGGAGCCACTGTTCCTTTGGGATATCATCAACCAACCTGAGGGCATCTTCGTTCCATTCACCGATTTGGCCCCTGTAGTGACTGATGTCCGGTTGAGTCATTGAGTATCCTGAAGAGTTGGAAAGAACAAAAGTCAAAGTTGGTAACGATATAATATACACAAAAATAAGTATCAATGTATATGACATGTCTACTAACCCATATTAATGACTTTCTTTCTCATATCTTCATTCCTGAATGTCCTCATAAAGTTCTGTGAGATGTGTCGAATGCAGAACACATAATGCCAATTACTGTCCATTCGTTGAACGACACTTTTTATTGATTCATGTCTATCCGAAATCAAGCAGAGGTCAGGCTGGGGTGTGACCCACATTCTCAAGCGTTGGAAGAAGAAAAACCATGCATCTGTCGTCTCACCCTCGACAAGGGCATAAGCTATGGGAATAGGTTAATTCCTCCCTTCCTGAGCGATTGCCAGCAAGAGTGTCCCTCGATACTTTCCATACAACCATGTTCCATCAATTGAAACAACAGGCTTGCAGTAAGGAAACCCGTTGATGCACGGTTGGAAAGTCCAGAAGAGGCAATAGAATGTAGCCTTTCCAGGAACTACTTGGCCATCCTGGTAAGTCTCCAATGTTTGCAAATCGTAAATAGTTCCTGGAACATAAGTTTGCAAAGCGAGGAGCCATTGTGGAAGCTTGTTGTATGATTGTTCCCAGTTTCCGTATATCCTTTGTGTAGCTTTTTGTTTTGCCATCCATGCCTTCCTATACGTAGTGGTATATGTGTACCGTGATCGTATGTGTGTAATCAACACTGAAACTGATATTGTTGGATCTTCCTTTACCAGCTGCAGGATGCTTTCACATATAATGCCTCTATATTTATTATCCAAACAAGGTAATTTGATTTGAGGTATTTGAATTACCCTATAAAATTACATTACCTCATTAAAATCCCTCATCCAAACACGCTCTTAATTTGAAATACCACCAAAAGTTTCTTACTCACTCTTCTAAATTTTTTTTGAAATTATTTTTTTCCGAAAAATTAATTTTTGAGAAATGCTGGCAACACACTCTCTCTAATTGGTTGAAATTTATATGAGTCTTACCAAATTTATGTGGGACCCACATGATTTAGTGGGACCTTCTTGAATTTCAACCAATAAAAGAGTGAGTGTTGAAAAAAGAGTGTTAGAGAATGTGTTCATAGCACTCGTCTTAATTTTTTTAAGAGCATATTGTTTTTTCAAAAGTTTATTTTATTAAAATTTTTTCTAAAAATATCTTTTTTGAACACCGAATATATTCTTTAAAACAAATATTATTTCGAAATATTTTTTTCAAAAAAAAGTGAGAAAATAATTTTAATTTTTTCATGTTTATAGATTACCTTTATTTAATTACTATAGTCAAACAAAGAATTTTAAGAATGAAGAATTTTAATTACTCTATCCCAACAATAAATTTCATAAACGAAGTGAATTTAATTGAAGCAATTTAATATCCTAGAATTTTAAGTTCCCTCGAATTTTGAATTACTTCATCCAGACACATCCTTATTTATTCTTATTGCTCAAAAAACACTATTTGTTCTTAGTTGCTAATGGTCTAATGACCCTTCAAAAAAAAAATGGTCTACTGCTACCCATAGGCGACAACGAACAAAGGTTTTTCAACTATATGATAATGTAACTTTTTATATTTTGTTATTTTTGTAATTTTAAAATTAAAATTAACACGGGTCAACGAGATGGCTCAACCCATCACGGGTCATCCCATTTCGGGGCAAAAAAAAATTGGGTCAATTCAAGCTAGAGTAAAATGCAAACCCAACCCATGATTTATTTCGGCCTCGACCCATTTTGACACCTTCGTTCTTAAAATTGTAGGTATCAATATTCTAAAATAATTCTTGAAATTGAAAATTTTCGATCATATTTAGTCCTTTTGATTTGGTGAATTTAGTCCAAAAAATTGTCCAATAGGGACTTTTAAATTTGATCACCAAACTCCCAAATTCATACATGTCGGAATTATAGATAAACAGGAAAGTTGGGAGTCAATGTTTTGACAAAATTCACGGGTGTCTATCGAATAGTATCCCTTCCTAACCCTAACAGTTCGTGATAACAAACATTTTCCTTAATAAAAATCAATGCAGGAATCCGTATTATTATTATTTTTTTGTTGAGGAAATCCGTATTATTTTTAACTCTATAATTCATCCAAGGCCTTCGCTTCTTAAAGAACATATACTATTCTGTCAAAAAAAAAAAAAAACTGTTGAGGATAATTTGCACAAGACTATTCTAATAACATGGCATCCATGGCTCAACGTTTCATAAATTTAAACTCTGCATTAAAATAACAGCTCTCGATCAATAACTAGTTTATGATTCTATTCTGCCTTCGGAGAATGGGGTGTGAAAAAAGACATCAAAACTAGAACTAAATAGTTTTATTTATTAACAAAAAGAAATGATGAAACCAGCAGAACTCTTTATGCTCTAGACAAGGATGAAACTTAGAATGCCAATCAAAATAGCTAATCCAAGATCCTGAAGTGATGAATTTGGATATTCTCCACATCACGCTTCTTGAAATCACTTCGGTTTCTGTTAGCGTAGAACTTACCAACGTTGTATGCTCTGTATCTTGCAGGATTTTGCTCATTCACCAGCTCCTCCGCAGGCTTCACCACAACATGGTGAGCTGGGAAAAAGAAGAATGGAATGGAAAACCTTTCATTCTTTGTGTTTACAACCACCCTGTGCTCCACACTCTCATACTTGTCATTGCTCCAAACCTGCAAAAGCACCCAAAATTGGGAGTAATGAAACAATTGACTGAGCAAATCATTATATAACAACAAAGGAACTTTTAAATTATTAATTCTCTCTTTTAATTTGAGATTTGTGTGTTTATAATAATTTTAGAGTTTAATTTGTATCGGTTAATAGTGTAAATAATCATATGTACCGTCTAGCACAGTTGAATGATCAAAGCATTATATAAAAACAAATGAAGTAACGACTTTTTTTTTTAATTTTTTTTAGTGAAGTAACGACTCATATTAACTTTTAAATTGTTAATTCTCTCTTTTAAATTTGTGTTTTTGTAATAATTTTAGAATTTCATTTGTATATGCTTATAGTGTAAATAATCATGCTTATAATCAGTGGCAGATCCAGAAATTTTCTTTCGTGGGGCAAAAAATAGTTTATAATGTTTTTATATAAGAAAAGTATTATAAGTTTTTACAAAATACATAATCTTTATGACAAAAAATCTAAAATACCTAAACTTCTATATATTAAATATTTAACCATTTATCCCTTATATACACTTCCTTGATATCATTGTTTATATCTTAGTCTAATGGTATTTATAGAAAATCATCAATTAATTGTCTCTGTTCTTCGAGTCTTTTAATCTCTTTCTCTATCCTGAACAGTATTTCTTTTTTAAAATCTAATGTGTTTTGTCATTGTATGAGTTTAGTGTTAGAGGGATGGTAAAAATTAGAAGGAAAAAGAGATGAAATTAATACCAATTTATTCTCTCTTTTATCTCTTATACTAACTTTCTTCACTTATTTAAAAAAAGTGTCTTACGGGAGCAACACCTAATTTTTTTTATGGGGGCAAAATGAAAATTATTAAACTTATTCAACTAAAAAATAATTATTACTCGGGGGAAATTGCCCCCAACCCCATCAAAATAGATCCGCCACTGCTTACAATCCTGACACGATCTAAACAATTATCAGAAGTAACCTAAAAGAAGGATTTGCGCCGCCTTATATTTGGATCGCCCAGGCTTCAATATATTTTATTGGATTTACAGTTACAAGTAAAGGAAGAGAAAAGAAAAGCAAGAGTTTGTAAAAGAGAAAAAAGAAAAAAGAGAAAAAGGGAAAAGTGAGTTTGTAAAACACAGCACTTGTCTGTTATATATTTTTCCGATATGTCATAAAGAATTCACTTCAAAAATAAAAATGAGATATCTCAATATGAGGAAATTTACCGAATACAGTATGTTTTAATAAATCCACAATTTATTATATATGATAACACCTTTTTTTTGTGATCAAAAGTGGCAGCTAGGGAAGACACTCTCAAGGCTATTGGGCAGGGTGCCAATGACATATTGAGGCTGCCAGTAGAGATCCAACCCAAAAGATTACTGCACAGGCTAGACTACAAGCAGTTTTCCCCAGTCGCAGCTATTTAACTAACCTCTAGGCGCAAAGGGATCTCCATGGGATGGTTGCCTACTAAAAAGGATTTTAATAGCATCCGGGGGATTCGAACTCTCACTCATAGGGAGAGTGAGAGAGCTCAACACTAGATCCTTAACCACTTTGTCAATCCCTGCTGAATATATGATATATATAACATTCTTTGCCGTTAGAATAATACAACTGCCAACATTTGGCTAGACCAAGCAGCAGGATATAAAGGATCCATTTTGTTTGCAGTATTAATATATAGTTATTCATAATTTTATGTTTTATAATTTTTAAAATTTAATATATCCTTGCATCCATACTAAATTGTATTGGTAATTTGTCCTTTTCCAAATAACAACATACCTGAACAATGTCACCCACATTGATGATAAATGCACCCGGGGTGGGTTTAACAGGAATCCAATCTCCAACTGATTTTCTCTTAACTTGTAAGCCTCCAATGTCATCTTGGGCAAGCACAGTCAAGGCACTGGAATCCTTGTGGCGACCAACACCAAGTGCTAGGTCAGGAAATGGGCATGGAGGATAGTGATTGAGCCGCACCATGCTTAGTTGGTTCTTGAAGCAGCCATGGAATTTGTCACCAGCTAGGCCTAAGCTCAATGAAATCAGCTCCAACAACTTGTATGCTAGCTTTTCTACTTCCCTAGCATACTCCTCCATTGTTTTCCTAATAAAACAAAATCAATTTAGGAATATTTATTTGTCACGTTTAATCTTCAATTGTGAAGTATATGTTTGATTTCAAGTAATCATTGTTGAAGTCATCCATACGCATGATCATGTGATAAGATATAGTGAAAAAATTTCACCATGTTGAGTCATATGCATATTCCTTCTCCACTAAAATGTAACATATTAATTTAATTTTCAAAAAAGGATCCTCAATTCACATATTTAAAAATTGGGTTAAATATAAAATCACAACGATTCAATTCTATAAAAAATTATAGATTTTTAGTCTCTATATTCAACAAAAAATGTATGTTTTTAATCCGTGGACTAAAAACAAAGGAATAAAAAGTTTTTTAGAGACTAAACTTAAACAAATGTGATTTTATAAAACCAAAAACATATTTAAACCTTAGAAATTTTATTGAATTCAGATTCTCTTCCATCAAGAATTTACGCATTCACTACCGTCATTAAATCAGAATCATTAGATTAAGCTCACACAGTAAATCAAATTCAAAACAAGAACTCGGAAGTTGAAATATGAATTATCCGATCTTTATCAAACCGTTCCGATTTATCGCATGCATTTAATTTAATATATGAATTCTTGACTACAAGAACCTGGATATGTAATTTTTAAAATTAGGGGATATAGTAATGTAATTTAAAACATCTAAAGGTGAGTTAAATTTAATTACACCTTAAAATCTATCTTTTTAGCTTCTTAATTGTAATCATATGAAGGTTAAGATTACCTAAAATGAGGAGGGTATTGTGGCCACTGGTTGGTGAGAGTCCTGAGCTCCAAGTCATTAGGCTCATGAGAAGAAGGAACTTGAGTTATGTTCTCAACAAGATAATCAAATACCTCTTTCCAATCCCTTACGTTCTTTGTATGCTCTGCATCATGATACCCCATTGCATTAGCTTCATCTCGTTTCACTTTCTTCTTCTCCTCCATGCTTTGCTCGAAGAACTTCTTAGCCTCAATCTCAACCTTTGTGCTAACCTCAGAAGGAACCCCATGATTGATAACCTGAAAGAATCCCCACTCCTCACATGCCTTCCCAATCTTTGAGATGAGTTCTTCTTCTCTATTTTCTGAGAGGTCTATGATTGGAATTTCATCAACTTCGGAAAAGGTGGATTTGGGACGTTGTTCTGTGGATTGTATGAAAGCTGGATCGATGTCTCCCATGTCTAGTTTTTCGGTTCCTCGTTTTCTCAGAAAACACCTCAAATAGGTGGAATTTTGTAGGTATTCGAGTCTAAGTTCAGGTGTGTGAAGAACATAGATTTTTTTTCTTTGCTTTGTTGTTTCTTGTCACGTGAATTTTCGATAATAATCGTAACAAATACATCGAATGTGGACGTGTCTGCAATTCAAGGTTGAATGTGGACAAAATATAGTGAGTCTAACATAAACTGTGTAACGCAAGGACCAGGATCAACCTCAAAATTGCTCGTGACCATCACGTGATGGGAGAGAATAGAGTATTTTTTTTTTTTTTGTCTTATGGCTACTCTACGCACTCCAAAGAAGCGAAAGAGCGTAGCAGTGCTCAACCGGCAGCGTCAAGCGGCAAGAATACTTTGCAGTTGTACAAGACTGGACGGAGAGAATAGAGTATGATATATCCTGAGCTGATTTTAGTTTATTTTTACTCCTCCCATTCATTTTTACTTGTCTTTTAAGATTGTTTTGCACAAACCAATAAAACCAATAAATTTTTTTTTTATAAAAGTATTAGTCTTTTTCCTATGATACCCATGATTGTTTATTATCCATCACACTTATTTATCTCTCTATAATAAATAATTAAGTGTATAATTGAGAAACAAGTAATTAATGTAACTTTAAACTATCAAAATGACAAATAAAAAGGAACAAATTTTTCTTAAAAACCGACAAGTAAAAAAGAACAGAAAGAGAAATTAATAAGCTCCTCGTTTTCTCTTCAATTATAAAAAAGCTTATAAATAAATTCACATATTTATTAAATAATAACTTAATTTTATTAAATAATAACTTAATTAAACTGTATATCTAAACGCTCGTTAGTATTAACATAAAAACTTATTCCTTTAAAAAAATATATATTTGTTCAATTTATAATCAAATAAAATCAACCTAAAAGTAATTATTAAAAATAATATCAAGATAAATATTAAATTAGTATGGTTTATTATAACTTAAAAACTGAAAGTGTTTATTTTTTTATTATATATTAAATATAATATGATTATTTTAACTTTTATATATTTAATAGTATAAAGATTACACATATGTAAATTATAATTTTGTATTCGAATAATTTAAAGAATGATTCAGATATACAAATAAATAAATTAACTCTATCCACAATCTATTACCAAGGTAACTTTGATTCCACAAAATCAACTTTTTTTTTATAAATGGCTATTGACGTGGAAAAGCATCACAGTAGGGAAAAGAATCTCAATTATGTTGAAATCATCTCTCTTGCTCAAAACAAAGAACAAAATCACCTCTCTTTTCAAAATATAAATGAATACAAAATTCTACACGCACATACAAATTAAAACATAAGGTCTCCTAAAACCAAGGTTTTGTCCTCTAAGATACCTCAGCGCATTAGGTGGTGTGCCACACACCAGTTTTGCAAACTTTTCTCTACCATTGGATTGAGAGTCCACAAGATATTATGGTGAACCATTCCCACTAAATCTTTCCTCCTCTTTCCTCTTTCACTCCTCTCTTTGCTCTCGCCGACGCAACAATCATTGGCGCTTGCCAGCAACCACCTCCCCAACCTCGAACGCCTTAACCTCCCCTCCTACTCACCTAACACTGGAACCCTCAAACTCAGAATCTGACGAAGTTGTTGTACAATGACCCACCACTCTAAGATGCTTCGCCATGGCCATGCCAAGATCCGTTCACCCACGAGCTAGCCCTCCTCCGGCGCACGTTTCTCTCAACCTTTCACGATAAACTGCTAGTGAGCGACATGTTCACTAGATCGACAATGCTTGACGACTTCACCACCGTGAGAAGCTTCAAGGGGGAGAGTTTAATTTATGATTGGGTGTGTAAGAGTTCATCTTAAAATCTATGGAACTCTCTGATCCAATGGTGAGGAAAGGTGGTGCACGTGCAACATCTATGTTAGTCGTGCATGTTAGACGTGTAGTTAAACCAATCCACATATACCACATATCAGTAAGGTAAAGCCTCTATTGCTTCCAACTTAAACTCCAACATATAATGTACCAAAAAAAATCTAAAATCTCTTAATATATGACCGAATGATTTGAGAAATTTAAGAATAAAAAGCAGGAATCAATTTAACATGACGAACCTGCCGCAGTACAGACACACTACTAAGATTGCACCGAGCAACGTTCAATCATCAATATGGTCGTAATAAACTAAGCATAGTTGAGTTGCATCAATTTTTGACTTGAACACTGAAATATATACAAATTGAAACACTGGTGATCAAGCAGCATTCATAGAGGTTGACAGGACAACGTGAGCTAAAAATTGCACCCCGTCCTGGATTTTGCTTATCGCTGTGGTTTGATCAGCTCGAAGGTGTTCAGAGAAAGCACTTGCTTTTTCCTGGACTGAAGTCTGAGGAACTGTGTGAGACTCAGCAGTAACACCTTTAATGGCAGCTTGATAGGCCTCAGTCACATCAGATATGCCTGATAAATGCATCAAAAATGTCAAATTATAAACGTAACTCTGTAATTGCTACTCGGTAAGCAATTCCAAGTATGTAATGGAAAAATGAAGAGTAATGATATTCGTACATCTAAAAAAACGGACACCTAGACCTTGGTTAATAATGTTCAAAATTGTGGTTAATGACATATTGAGCTTGGTTAATGAGTACATCAAGATTGGACAACTCATTTATTATCCACTGAGCTTCATAAACCACGATTTTGTACATTATTAACCAAGTTGTCAGTTAATGAAGCTCAGTGGATAATTAATGAGCTACTCAATCTTGGTTAATACGTTCGAAATCGTGGTAAATGAAGCTCAGTGGATGGTTAATGAGTTGCTCAGTCTTTGTGTACCCATTAACCAAACTCAATATACCATTAACCACAACTTTGAACATCATTAACTAAGGTGTCCAAGTTCTGATTTTTCAGGTATACAAATTTCATTACTCATTTTTAATACATGATTACAATCAAGGATAGAAGCAATAGACAGCAAACCTGTAATAAAACTGTTGGAGACTGCTTCCACATATCCTATCATTGTTTGGACATTTATTCTTATGATCTTAGCTTTTGCTGAAACATCTTCAGGCCACTCTATGTTGGCCTTATCCTCATCAATTTCTTCATCCTCGGTTTTGTTGGCAAGAGAAATGATGGATTTGCCAAACGTTAGAAGTTGAGACACCGCGAAACAGCACATTTCAGATAGTCTCTGCAAAGAAAAGCACCACGTTTTTACTCACTTTTAAAACAAACCTTGCATTATATAAAGAAAGAGAATAAATCTTATGAATAATTAAAAAATAATAAATTCCAGAATATTTTTTTCTTACATGAACTCCCTCAGAATGAAGAGATTCTAATCTTCCAGTAGTTCTCTGAATTACATCATTAACAGCTAGCCCAGCCAAGGCATTTGTGAAACTGCAAAATGAAATAAGATGCCTCACATAATTGGGAATAGGGCTTCCTCAATCTATAGGGGTAAATCGTGATCATACTTATGTAATGACCATAGCTGCACAAAAGACAGGATCACTAAGTGGGAGAGGTAAGAAAAGAATATTTTAGTTAAGTGATTAAAACAAACACATTCCCAAGTCATAGATGTTACTTGGCTTGCTTTTACTAATCCTATGAGTGTAAGCACAGTTTGTCTATGTTATTATCCTGCATCCAAATCCAACCCAACATTCAAATTTTCTACATCATGAAAATTTTTTAAACCCATATTTCCACACCCTTGCAGATAGATCTATAATAATTAGCACATCAGAAATGGACCATTTTAACTCTCAAATCTGTAGCAGCAGTGGTAAGTGAATAAAACATCAACAATTACATATGTACTGGCTAATTTACCCTGCAGCCATTTCAGCAGCCTTGCCGACACTTGAGTCATGTAAATTCTTCATCTCATCACTGCTTCCCTCATTTCCTCTCTTTATTGTCTTTCCTTTGTTTGAGTCAGCACTGGTATCAATTTCAGTACTCAAATTAAAAATTTGCTGGACCTCTTTCAGCTTCCCATCATATACAGACTTCTGCTCTGCAGATAATTTTGCTTTTCTTCTGTTAAACAACAAGGCATAATGACTAGACAAAGCCTCCAGTTCCTGTGTATTGCATAAGAAACAATTTATTAACACCAACATCTAAAATACCACAACTGTAAGTGTTAAAGTTACAGGGATTTGTGTGAAGAAAAGGAGAAAACAAACTCTGAATAATATAATAATAATAATATTGACATGGTTTGTAATGATGTGTTACAAAATACCAATGTTTTTAAAACCGGAACGGCCACTGAACCAATGAAGGTAGTGGCTTAAGGTTTAATAGTCTAACCGTGGTTGAACCGTTAGTAATTAAATGATAATTTTACTATATTCAAATAGAATATTAAGTATACAAACATTAAAAACAACATATTTTATTAAAATGGGGCTGGTGCAGTGGTGTTGTAGTCCGTCTAACTTTGCTTTGGATTGAGGATCGAATCTTTGAGGCCAAATTTTCCAAATTTATTTGCTTAAAAACAGTAATAAGACTATATATATTAAAAGTTGCGTGAAAATACTAAGCAGATGTTGTGGTCTAGTGGTAAAGCACTTCGCCTAAGACCCTATTATGATTTTTTGGGCCTAACCCATCCTTACAAAACCGGCTTGTAAGGTGAGGATTGCCTAGGCTTTATAAGCTCTTTTGAGACCTTATCTCTAGTCTATGTGGGACTTGGGTTTTTCCCAATACACCCCTTTACGCCCAGCACTATTGGGCTTGGTGTGTGTATATGATGCGGTGGGTTGGCCCAGTGGATCTAGGATATGCTTTGATACAATATTAGGATTTTGGGCCTAACTCATCCTTACAAAACCGGCTTGATATGCAGATTGCAATGGCTGCAATGCAATGTTATCAATGGCGGATGGCGGTCCACAGCGGAAAGCCAAAAATCCGCCATAAAAAAATGACGGATTGCGTTGCGGGAAATGGCGGACGCCATGGCGGGCAATATATATATATATATTGTAGTGCAAAAAAAATGCTACATAACTAAAATATAAGGTTTCAATTGAACTAAATTGAACTAAAATATATTACTATTACTATTTGATATTTAATTTAATTTATTATATTTTTCTGAATTTTTTATTACTATTGTTATTATTATTTAGATTATTTTTCTGAATTTTTTTATTACTATTGTTATTATTATTTAGATTATTTACTGAATTTATATGGAATGCGTTATTTAGATTATTATTATATATATTATATTGTATGTTATCAGTGAAACACATGTTATGGCCATATTGAGGCCCATATGGCCACATGGCCCAATTTGTAAAAAACCCTAATCAAGCAATCTCGACCATTCAAAGACTCCAAATGAAGTCACTGCCGCCACTGTTTGAAAATGAGCAGCAGCAAATGGTAGAAAACAGAACACGCAGAATCGGGTCAGAGCCAAATTCGAGCGCAGAAAACTCTCTCCTTCTTCTTCCTCCATACTTCTTCATGTGTAGCCAAATTCGAGCACCTCTCGTCTCCTCCTCCGAGGCCGCACGGCCCGATCCAAGAAAAAACGCAGAACACGCAGAACCGGGTCGGATCCTGAGTCGGGTCATCTAGCCAAACATGCACGGTTTCACCATTTTTGGCCGGGTTTCCGCCATGGCGCGCGCCATCCGCCTTGGCCGCCACACGCGAGGCGGCCGCCATGCAGAACCCGCCCCGCCACCGCCTGGTTTGTTGCGGTTTGTTGAAAATCCGCCACCGCCTTCCGCCATGGCGCCACCATGGCCGCTTTTTAACAACACTGCTGCAATGAGACGTTGGCCCCTGTTTCAGTTGGATATCAAGAATGCCTTCTCGCATGGTGACTTGGAGGAGGAGATTTATATGGAGCAACCTCCTGGGTTTATTTCCCAGGGGGGCGTAGTTTGGTATGCAGATTGCAGAAGTCTTTATATGGCCTGAAACAATCACCTCGGGCATGGTTTGGTCGATTCAGTAAAGTTCTACAACAGTTTGGGATGATTCGTGGCGAGTCGGATCACTCAGTTTTTCTTAGATGCTCATCATCAAATAAATATATCTATCTTGTGGTTTATGTTGATGACATTGTTATTACAGGTGATGATTATGAGGGTATCAAGGCATTGAAACATCTTTTTCAGAATTTTCAAACTAAGGACTTGGGTCCTCTACGTTACTTTCTTGGGATTGAGGTAGCTCAATCAAAGTCAGGTATTGCTATCTCTCAGAGGAAGTATGCTCTTGATATTTTGGAAGAGACAGGTCTTATAGATTGTAAACCAGTTGACACTCCTATGGATCCTAATGTAAAGCTCCTTCCTAATCAGGGGGAGCCCTATCCTGATCCAGGTAAATACCGAAGACTAGTGGGAAAATTAAATTATCTCACCTTGACCAGACCTGACATATCTTTTTTAGTCAGTATAGTCAGTCAGTTCCTTAACTCTCCATGTGACAGTCATTGGAATACAGTTGTTCGAATTCTTAAGTATATCAAAAGGTGACTGGAAAGGGGATTGTTTTCAGTGATAGAGGTCACACTGATATCATTGGGTATTCAGATGCTGATTGGGCCGGAGATCCAAGTGATAGACGGTCTACTTCGGGTTATTGTGTGTTCTTAGGAGGAAATCTGATTTCGTCGAAGAGCAAAAGGCAGACTGTTGTTGCTCGGTCAAGTACAGAAGCTGAGTATCGGGCTATGGCTCATGCCACATCTGAGCTTTTGTGGTTGAAAGGTTTGTAATGATGTGTTACAAAATACCAATGTTTTTAAAACCGGACCGGCCACTGAACCAGTGAAGGTAGTGGTTTAAGGTTTAATGGTCTAACCGTGGTTGAACCGTTAGTAATTAAATAATAATTTTACTATATTCAAATAGAATATTAAATATACAAACATTAAAAATGACATATTTTATTAAAATGGAGCTGGTGCAGTGGTGTTGTAGTCCGTCTAACTTTGCTTTGGATTGAGCATCGAATCTTTCTGGCCAAATTTTCCAAATTTATTTGCTTAAAAACAGTAATAAGACTATATATATTAAAAGTTGCGTGAAAATACTAAGCAGATGCAGTGGTCTAGTGGTAAAGCACTTCGCCTAAGACCCTATTATGATTTTTTGGGCCTAACTCATCCTTACAAAACCGGCTTGTAAGGTGAGGATTGCCTAGACTTTATAAACTCTTTTGAGACCTTATCTCTAGTCTATGTGAGACTTGGGTTTTTCCCAATACACTCCCTCATGCCCAGCACTATTGGACTTGGTGCGTGTATATGATGCGGTGGGTGGCCCAGTGGATCTAGGATAGGCTTTGATACCATATTAGGATCTTGGGCCTAACTCATCCTTACAAAACCGGTTTGGTATGCAGATTGCAATGGCTGCAATGAGACGTTGGCCCCTGTTTCAGTTGGATATCAAGAATGTCTTCTTGCATGGTGACTTGGAGGAGGAAATTGGAGCAACCTCCTGGGTTTATTTCCCAGGGGGGCGTAGTTTGGTATGCAGATTGCAGAAGTCTTTATATGGCCTGAAACAATCACTTCGGGCATGGTTTGGTCGATTCAGTAAAGTTCTACAACAGTTTGGGATAATTCGTTGCGAGTCGGATCACTCAGTTTTTCTTAGATGCTCATCATCAAATAAATATATCCATCTTGTGGTTTATGTTGATGACATTGTTATTACAATTGATGATTATGAGGGTATCAAAGCATTGAAATAACATCTTTTTCAGAATTTTCAAAATAAGGACTTGGGTCCTCTACGTTACTTTCTTGGGATTGAGGTAGCTCAATCAAAGCCAGGTATTGCTATCTCTCAGAGGAAGTATGCTCTTGATATTTTGGAAGAGACAGGTCTTATAGATTGTAAACTAGTTGACACTCCTATGGATCCTAATGTAAAGCTCCTTCCTAATCAGGGAGAGCCCTATCCTGATCCAGGTAGATACCGAAGACTAGTGGGAAAATTAAATTATCTCACCTTGACCAGACCTGACATATCTTTTCCAATCAGTGTAGTCAGTCAGTTCCTTAACTTTCCATGTGACAGTCATTGGAATGCAGTTGTTCGAATTCTTAAGTATATCAAAAGGTCAGCTGGAAAGGGGATTGTTTTCAGTGATAGAGGCTACACTGATATCATTGGGTATTCAGATGCTGATTGGGCCGGAGATCCAAGTGATAGACGGTCTATTTCGGGTTATTGTGTGTTCTTAGAAGGAAATCTGATTTCATGGAAGAGCAAAAAGCAGACTGTTGTTGCTCGGTCAAGTACAGAAGCTGAGTATCGGGCTATGGCTCATGCCACATCTGAGCTTTTGTGGTTGAAAGGTTTATTGCACGAACTACATTTTTGTGAAGTTGGTCCTATGGAGCTTGTGTGTGATAATCAGTCAGCCTTGCACCTCGCCTCCAATCCAGTTTTTCACGAGAGGACAAAGCATATAGAAACCGACTGTCATTTCCTTAGAGAAAAGATTCTCTCTGGAATCATTAGAACCTCCTTTGTCAATTCTAAGGATCATCTTGCCGATATCTTCACAAAATCTCTACGAGGTCCTCGGATTACTTACATATGTGACAAGATGGATACATATGATGTATATGCTCCACCTTGAGGGGGAGTGTTGAGATATTGTCTTTTACTAGTTTCCTTGTTTCAATTAGTAGTTGATTCTATTCCCTAATATTTAGGGATTGATTAGGTTAGCCTCATATATAAATATTGTACCTTACTCTCATAATATTAATTCAAGGAATATAATGTTATTCAGTTTAAGTGACCCCTTGTGGACTGGGGTTTGAATCTGGCTGGTGTCTGTTTCGAATACTTTTAACAACTAAGCTATAAAACAAAAGCAACTCAAACCGGAACCGGACCGATTGTTACCGGTTTCAACAGTTGGCTGCCGGTTCATCCGGTTTCAAGCCGGTTTACATAAAATGCGGTTCATAGCCTATGCTGGACTGGATATTGTCCCGGTTCACGGTTGAACCGGCCGGACCGGCCGATCCAGTTTTCAGAACCTTACAAAATACAATGCACTTCATAGCAATACTAAACTCCTTATTCCAATTAAAATATATAGACATAGCATGACATATCGAAATGACTTCATGAGATCATCTGAAAAACTCTTAAAATATCTAAGATACAATAATAATAATTATAATATTATAAGATATTTTCTAGATATTCTACACAAAAGTTACCTCCAACTGTTCTGGACCACCATAAATGTAAAAGCATCGATCAAATGTCACTTCCTCTGATAATTGATCCTCATTGTTTTGTTCTCCACTTTCTTTTTTAGTATTTTCAACCTCAATTCCAGTTTCACTGATTAATAGGTCCATCGTCTCCTTACCCACATATTCAAGCACTTGCATTCCCTTTGCAGTAAAAGCTTTTCCAGTCTGTAACATAATGAATAGAAATAAGCATGCACATGTGTAACTATTGATAAATGAATATTATATTAAGGACAGGAGTTTTCCAAACCTCTAATAGGGAAAGTGCATTAGGACCTGCAGCTCCTGGTCCATCATGCTCTTTAGGTCCTGCAGTGGTTGAAGCTGAATTTTCAAGCCTAAAGAAAAGAAAGACATTATTCAGCTTAATAGCTATTAAACAAAAAAATCTGCTGTACAATAGGAAGCACTCATGTCCTTACTCTGAAGTATTCTAATATTAAACCAAGTTCAGTGACTTGTACTGAAAATTAAAGGCAAATGCAATACAAGTTTTCCATTGAATATCAACATATACTTGGAACAAAATACAACAAAGCACAGAAAAGCCATGACTCCAAATAAATAATAAAAAGCTCTTATAAGTCAACAGAAGTCAGGTCTACATACTAAATATAAACAAGATGGGAAGAAAAGAGAGAAGAACACAATCAAGTATAACTTGCAAAACAGGTTTTGTGTGTATGTGGTTGGTACTGCCATGACTTTTAGTGAAACAAAAATGTAGCATGCATACATTACGAAATCAGCTGCAGCAATTTTCAGATAAGGAGAGTTACAAGCTTCTGAATAGTTGTTAATAAATTAATATGCATAGTAATTCATTATATGTACAAGCATTTGAAAATTAACTCATTATAAGAAAGATATGATATAGTTCAGAGTTGTGCTATTTAGTACTATGAATTCCACAAATGAGTGAGAAGAGAGAGTAAAACAAAAACCACGGGGGGAGAAAAAGAGGAAATTTCTTTAGCAAATAAACATTCATCTGAAAGTTACAAATTGCTTTTCATACCAATGAGCATTATCCTATATTTTAATATCATTGAATTCAGAATGACAATATGCAAATATGCAAATAAAAGATAGAATACACACCAGAAAAAAAACAAAACTTACATTTGAAATATTTCATGATAAGTGGTCACAGATTCATCGCATAACAAGAAAATGGGCATCCCCTAGGCTTCTTGGCATAATAATAGATATAAGAGAATGTGTCTCTTGTAAGCCTAGAATAACTATGATAGGCTAGCATATAGATTAGCATTACTTGTAACTAACTAACTCAGTTTGTTAGAGTGCTGTATGACAGCTATATGATAAAATCTGAGAAAGCTATATAAGGCACTAAGCTGTAACAGATTCATTAATCAAGAAAAAGAATATTTCAGAATTCAGTTTACAATTCAGTTTCTCTAGAATTCTCTAGAATACAGTTTATGCTTTTCTATTAATAGACAATGAAAAACTACATCTAAATTCTAAAAACATCCAGGAAGAATATCCAATCCGGTCATGGTATCCAATCCGGTCATGGCATAATAATAATGAACACAGTAAAACCCCAGCAGATAGCAAAACAGTATACTATAATGGCAAAGCCCACAACCTAGAACACAGATGCCAAAAGAAGTTTCACACAAAGATGACACATCCAAGGCATATGCAAATTGAAATCCAAATTACACAAAGAAGGGAAAAGGAGAAATCAGAACCCAAAATGAGAGTGTAAGAATCAAGAGAAAAGGAGAGAACAAAACAGAGAACAGAAGATAGCAAACAGGTTAAGTTATATTTTATCAAGATGATAGAGTCTTGTCTTGGGTGTTTTGGACATATGTGAAGACAGCCCACAGAAACACCGGTAAGAAAGGTAGACCAAATGAAGGATACATTAAGAGAGATTTGGAGTTAAATAATCTACCTTTAAACATGATTCATGACAAGACATCATGGCATCATTTGATCCATGTAGCCTGCCAACCCCACCTACTGAGAAAAGACTATGGTTGTTGTTGTTGTTGAAGGAAAACAAGCCTCTACCAGCAAAACCCAGACCCAACAGATAGTAACAGAAAGAGCGTATGAATGAAGATGAGGAGTTTCTTTAGTTAGGGAAGGATTGACACAAACATTGGACAGACTGTGTTGTTTTTCTCTAAGCAATAATTGCAGAGCTATTTCAGAACAGCCATAGCATATATGGTAGTGCTATCCGCACACTATTTCAAACGCCTCACCAATTATATAGCAAAGCACAAGAGCTAGCACGCTGCTAAACACTATAGTGGTCATAATAGCCTACAATTCACAAGTATGAGCTCATGTGCAGATGAAATATGGTATAGATATTCTTAAAGTAGATTTGAACTTGATACTGATATAATATAAATTTTCTGACTTTGAGATTTCTTTTATTTCATGTCAAATCTGTCCTTTGATTGGTAGGAGTATGAATGCAAACTTAAATTCTATTTCAACATCTATGTATTAAGTTTATAATCACAATGAGCAATGCTATTTGGTCTGAGATTTTTCATAAATGCCACTACGAATAATGTGGCACCAATCAGTAAAGATAAAAAAGTAAAATAGTTAAAGTAAAAATGGAAGGGGTAGTGGAAGAAAAATGCCCCTTAGAAAAGCTTTTGTAACAAATCTATGAATTTATTTTCGTGACATTTAGCATTTTCCTATTATTATACATTAAAAATAGTTTTTTAAAACTAAATCAACATATATCTTAACATGCATCCTGGACTTTCAAGCTGCAGTGCCAGCATAATGCTAGTAACGTTTGGTAAATGAGTTACAACAGGATGGAACATAACATGAGTTTCTTTTTTATATTTGATGCATTTCAAAAATAGAACCAAAGTCATAAGGTTTAAAAAGTGGTAAAGTTTTTAGTAGAATCAATTGGAACAGAATAAAATACGTTGTTCCATTTCATTCTATCCACACACCAAACACTATTATCTTTGTGTATGTCCCTACTCCTTTATGTTTGACTATACAGCACAGCCAATCTGTAACCAGGAAACAGGTCAACTCAACACCTAAGGAAGCTGTTTTGGTCTATAAAGAATATGAAAAGTGCTAACAACACGCTATCTAACACACTCTTTCCAACACTCTCTTATGATTGGTTGAAATTCATATGGGTCCTATCACTTTGGAAACGGGACCCACTTGATTTAGTGGGACTGATACAAACCAACTGGTATTATGCAGGAAAATGGGGAAAACCCCCCTGATTACAGAATGATACACAAACTTCGAGGGTCTGCACCTCCCAAAATGCCCTAAGCACCAATTACTCAATTAATAGGATAATCCCCTCACTACTCACTCTTCTCTATTTATAGGCAACATGCCTTATTGGCCTAACCAACTCCTAACACCCACTTGATTTGGGGTTTGCTCTGCTTTGCCTTCACCCTCTTGACATGATGACTTCTTTTCTTCTCCTCCATCTCTGATTCTGCAATCGTCGTGCTATCTTCTTCTGGACTTTTCACATCTTCCTCCTTGCCTCTGTTTCTTGATTCCCCTTCTGGCTTCAAGATGGACCACCTCAACTTCTCGGATCTCAGGCTGCAACTCTGCGAAATCAGCGCCTTCAACTCCTCTATAATCTCACCTAACACAGTATCGGTTTTCTTGTGCCACTCATCTCTTTGATCGGCTTTTTTCTCCAAAGTGTCGATTCTTGATTCCATTTTCTTCCTCACCATCTAGATTGCTCACTAGAAGAATCCATTTTCTTCCTCACCATCTAGATTGCTCACTGGAACGACTATCTCTGATACCAGTTGATACAAACCAACTGGTATTATGCAGGAAAATGGGGAAAATCCCCCTGATTACAGAATGATACACAGATTTCGAGGGTCTGCACCTCCCAAAATGCCCAAGGCACCAATTGGCAATTACTCAATTAACAGGATAATCCCTTCACTACTCACTCTTCTCTATTTATAGGCAACATGCCTTATTGGCCTAACCAACTCCTAACACCCACTAATTAACCCATTAACTAACTACTCCTAAAGAGTTACTTTCAACCAATCATAGAGAGAGTGTGTTAGAGAGTACGTTGCTAGCACCCTTCATAATATATTGATTACAAAGAATGAGCAGCTGAGAACATACAAAAAGGGGCAGGGTTAAGCAAAGAGACCCAAAGTACCTGACATGCCAATAATGAATATTTATAACAGCTGCAGGTCAGCATTTAGCCATGTATAATTTCAATGCAAACAAATCCTAATTTTTATAATCAAGTGCAAGTAACACTAGTCATATGGCTAACCCAACCTACAACTTTTTGCTTCCAGATACTTCTAGGAAGATATCTTATCCTCTACTTTTGTACTCTTCTCTTTATCTTCTCTAATAAAATTTCTTCATTTATGAAGTTGGGCGGTGAAGAGTCAACAAGAGCATAAGCTTAGCGTTGTAGATTAGGACGTTGCGGTAGATGAATAAACATATAAGAAAAGATAGGATTAAGAATGGAATTATTAAAAAGAAAACAGGGATAACATCTATTGAGGAACATAGTAGAATCTTGCCTAATGTGCAGAGGCCCAATTAATCAACCACTCCATAACAGTATTGACCATATTAGTGGTTTACAAGTCCATTTTACTAAAGGTGAAGCACATATTGGTCCGTACTTAATTCTACTTTGAAAAATTGCACAAAAGACTAAATACAAAATACCTGTGTAATCTGTTCCTTGGGATTTAAGCCCTCCTTAATACCCAAAAAAAAAAACCTAGGTGTTTAGTTCCATCAAAATATCTAGACTAGATATCTCCATCACAATGATCAGTAACAAACAAGACTAACAGTGCAATTCCCATGTAGGTCAATATAATCTATACCATCTATACCATTATATAAAGAGAAGGGGTGTTGGTAACTACTTTTTTGGTGTACTACTTTTTTTCCCATTTTACCCTTTTAACTACTGGTACACTATTACATGGTTAATTAAACGGTTATTACACGGTTAAGTAAAGAATAACCCCCCACTATCCACAAAAACCAAAAATTTCTTCCTTTGAAACTCAACTAGCCCATTGCAATAATATTATGTCATTCATTAAAAGATGTAAACAAAATAAATAAAATAAGGAAGAAAATTAAATTTAAAACAACGTTATACATCAAATTATAACATTAAACATTAAAATGCGATAAAATAATACATACTGTAACGCAGTAGAAATGCGGAAAGACGGGCACGGGAGTGCCCGTCTTGCCGCTAGTAATAATAATAATAATAATAATATTATTATTATTATTATTAATTATTAATTAAAAAAAATTAAAGCAATGAGTCATACCTGTGAACTAACTCATTGCCCCCTCTCCATGCATTTCCTAAAGCACTCCATGCTCCAGAAGCAATAGTCTCCACAGAATTATCAAAAACCTTCAAGCCCTACATATTAGTGCTCAAAAGATAAAATAAAGACTAGCTAACAACAACAAAAGCCCTTTCCCACTACATGGGGTCGTTTACATGGGTCATACAATACCATAATGTCCTATCATAATTCATATCTAGAACAAGGTATAGACTAGCTAAAAGAGCAAAATTTGAATCTACAAAATCATTAATACAAAAATATTTTTTTTCCCTTAATACAATGGTGCAACAACATTAAACCATCAATTGTCTTTCTTCACAAACAATATTGCCTATAATTAGTCAAGACAATCATCACACCAAGAGGCAAGACCTATAAAAGCATAGGCTAGAAGCTCAATTAAGCACTAGTTTCATCATCACCCAGCAGAAAAGATATCAATGTATAAGATAAACAAAAGGGGTTGTGAACAGGAAATTTGCATATTCGCTATTTCATAGCAAAAACATGAGAATAACCCTACATAATATACCCAGAAAAAGATGCTCATTATTTGGAAATGCATTAAGGATCTAACATCCAAATAGCAAATTAACCCCACCCTGCAAAAAACATTAAAAAAAGGGGTATCCTTCAGTGCTTGCCTGGCTAAGCAGTGAATCTTCACTAGCTTTCTCCAATTTATCCAGAGCAGCTTTTCGCAGTGTGTCCTCATCATCATCGCTTTCCTTTGCAGATCCTTCAGCCCCTTCATCCTCTTTGGAAGATTCCGAATCTTCTGCACTGATTTGCAACTCTGCAATGCTCTTTGATGCTGTCTGTGCAACTGTAGCAGCCTGCATTTTGAAACACCATTAATTCACAACGAATAATTTTATATACTCTTAATGATTCTTCCTAATAGGCTAATAATATTCCCCCAAAATCAAATAGCTCCTAGCTCCCAAGACATTAAAGCCTCTACTTTTTCATTGACATTATTCATTATTTTTATTTTTAAGTGATTATGGAAAGTTTTATTAGGAGAAGATAGCATTACTCTTTCATACATGCTAATTTTGACTCCTACCAAGAATAACCCTTACATAGTCTTCCTTCAAAATAGAAATAATAATAATAACAATAAATAAGATGAGTTAAAATAAGATAAGATAAGATAAAATCTACATTCTATGAATCCCCTGCTTTGAACGTAAGAATTCGACACTGACGCTACTCCGCTATCAGCTGCTACTCCACTATCAGCTAAATCAGTAACAAAAACATCACAGGAAAAAAAAAACAAATAAAGCAACATATTTCTAAATACAGAAAACCCATAACCCTAATTCCATACTAAATTTATGTGAAAAAATAAAAATCAAAATAACAATAAACACCACCACATTTGAGGTACATAATTGACACTGGATCTGAAACTGTAACTGGAAAATCAAAAACTAATTCACACATAGAAATGAATGTATCGGACTACAATAAAAGTAAATAAAATATTAAATATTAAATAAATAAATAAATAAAACGGCGTCGTGTCGTTTCGAAACGTACATTGCGAGAGATCTCTTCGGCGGCGACAGCGGCAGCCTTCTGAAGATCCGAGAGAATGGAAAGGGGAGAAAAACCCCAGCCACCCCAATTTCCGCCGCCGTCTCCGGCGACCGGCGGTTTAGGGTCTTGTTGTTGTTTTGCAACTTCCTCGTCGTCGTTCTTCTTATTCTTAGCCTGCGTTTGGTCGTCCATTTTCGTTTTTTTTTTATTGTAGATTCCGATGTGAGAGATTTTTTGGGGATTGGCGTTAGAAAATTTTGGATGGGTTTGTGTGTTGGGATGAAACCCAACCCAACGAGATTATTGTTCGTGCGGCAAAAGCATGGAACTTCGATCTGCTACGTCGATTTCGTTCTGTATTGGAGGGTACAAGCAAGCACAGCAGAACAAAGCAATGTAATGCTAAGCTAAGCGTCTTTCAGCGTTTTAGGCGTACGGGCCAAGAGACGAGTCGACGTCGTTTTAAAGTCATACTGATCTTTTTGTTGTTCAATGAACAAACTTTGAAGCACGGTTGCATTAAAAAAAAATTAGGCTTATTTAGTTAACTAGCAAGATACCCGTGCGTTCGCACGGGTCTTATTCGTTTTTATGTATATGTAAAAACACTTTATTCGTAAACGGTTTAATACATATTTAAAAATTTGTTTATACTATATTCATGTTCTGTTAAATTCAAATAATTCTTGAGCACAATAAATAGATGCATAAATCGAGCATGCTGCTCAAAGACAATAAAATTACACCAACAACTTGTAATGTTTCCCCAGCAGGGCCTAAAAACAAAATAATTATTTATAAAACGATAAAGACATTTATAAATTTGAGCATGCTGTTAAAAGACAAGAAAAAAGTTACACACATAACATTTAATGCTTTGAGGGACTAAAAAGAAATTATCTTTTATAAATAATAAAGATATTCATAAAATTGATATATGCTCAAAGACGATAAAAATTACACCCATAATTACGAATGCTTTCCTAGGCAGAACTATAAAGAAAGCTTTTCTTTTTATAAACAATAAACCTATTCATAAAATTGAGCATGTGTGTTCAAAGTTAAGATAAAATTACACTCGATAACTCAGAATGCTTTCTGCAGGATTAAAAACAAAATCATTTATAAATGATAAAACATTTATAAATTTGATATGTAAAAGCATTTATAAAATTATGACGACAATATTTAATGCTTTCCGTGAGGACTAAAAAGCAAAAACACTGCTTATAAATAATAAACATATTTATAAATTTTTTATGTGTTAAAAGACGATAAAATTACACCCACAATACGTAATGTTTTCCCATAGAGACTAAAAAGCAAAATAATTATTTATAACGATAAAGATATTTATAAATTTAATATTTGTTAAAAGACTATAAAATTACAATAACAACGCAATATTTTCTGTAGAATTGAAAATAAAATAATCATTTATATAAAATAAAAATATTTATAAATTTGATGTGTTAAGCGAATGCTTCACAGCAACTAAAAAGAAATATAATCATATTTAAATAATAAAGACTTTTTGCTCATATAAAAATATTAACAATTAAAAGTATTTTAAAATAATACAAAATGAAACAAATAAAGAAAAAAAAATATAAAAAAACGAAAAGAAAGGTAACAAAATTATAAAAAAAGATAAAACAACATTAAAAATAAATCAGAAAATAAAAAAAGGAAAAAATAAGAAAATAAAATAGGAAATAAAAAAAGATAAAAATAAAAAACAAAATTGACAAATAAAAATAAAAAGACGATATTTAATATTTTCTCGTAGGACTATAAAACAAAAACACCGCTTATAATAATAAATATATTTATAAATTTTTATGCTATAAAAGACGTATAAAATTACACTCACAACTCAGAATGCTTTTCCCATGTGACTAAAAAGAAAATAATTATTTATAAATGATAAAAATATTTATAAATTTGATATTTGTTAAAAGATTTATAAAATTACAATAACAACGCCAGAATGCTTTTCTCAGCAGAATTGAAAATAAAATAATTATTTATAAAAATAAAAATATTTATAAATTTGATGTGTTAAATAATGTTTCGTGGCGACTAAAAAGAAAATAATCATATTTATATAATAAAGACTTTTTGGTCAGATAAAAATATATTAACAATTAAAAGTGTTTTAAAATAATAAGAAATGAAACAAATAAAGAAAATTAAAAATAAAAATATTAAAAACGAAAAGAAAGGTAACAAAATTATAAAAATAAAATTCAAATTACAAAAAAGATAAAACAACAATAAAAATGACCGTAAAAATAAAAAGGAAAATAAATAAAATAGGAAATAAAAAGATAAAAAATAAAAACAAAATTGACAAATTAAAAATAAAAACAAATAATAAAAAGAATAGAAAACATAAAAACATAAAAAGTAAGACAAAAATAAGAAAAGAAAAAGAAAAAAGAAAAATAAAAATAAAAATAAAATAAAAATAAAAATAAAAATAAATAAAAATAACAAAATAACAAAATAACAAAATAACAAAATAACAAAATAACAAAATAAAAATAAAATTAAATAAAAATAATAATAATAAAATAGTAAAATAGCAAGGTTTTTGAGGGACTGACATGTGTCCCTCAAAAACCTTGCTTTATTATTAGTAATAGATTCTACTTTTAGCGGTCTACAATTTAGGTCTCTTATTTTTTTAGTTGCGCAAATTAGATTCCTTAATTTCTGTCATCCAATTGCTAATGGATTTTGCTAATATGACAATGTGAAAATGACCTAGTGCTTAGTAGACTTCAGCACTTTTACTTATAAACAAAATGGTATATAAAAAATGTTGTCACTTCAAACTATACCGATCATCTGTAGCACACCATAATTTTATTAAAAATAGATAAAGAAAAATACAAAAACAAAAACATGGGGGAATAAAGCCAAAACTCATGCGAGAAATAAAAGAACTATCTAAACCTAAAATTAGGAAGACTGGACTTATTGTGGTTAAAGTCTTCACTAAAGAATCTAGGGATAGAATCTCACCAAGTAAAACATTGAGAATTCACCCCAAAAGAAGCTAATTTGTCTGCACAAGTATTTTTTTCTCTATAAATATGAGATACGACAAAATTCATACTCCTAGTAAGATTTTTATAACACCTCCACCTAGTCTGTAACTTCCAAGGAACCAGCTCAATTGAGGAGAAGGCTAAAGCCACAAGTATAGAGTCACATTCTAATCAAAGTTTATGCCATCCTCATTGATGAGAAACTTCAATGGCAATCATAGCAACATTAATCTCAACATGTAGAGAGTAAGAAAAACCAAAGAAAGAGGCAAAAACAGCCAAAATTGCAGCATTACTATAAATGCCACCATCTGTAGCAAGGTCACTAGAGTCTCTAGCAGAGTCATCTATATTGCATTTGATCCATCCACAAGCAGGAGGGTGCCAATTCACCTGCTTGATGGAATGAGCTTTAGAAGCATGCCTTGTAACTCTAAGAACTGTGAGAATAGAGAGTTGAACAGGACATGTGGCCCATAGATAAATTCCTAGAAATAGAAATGGAAGCAATAGCCATGTTGATTGTTGACCTTAAAGGGATATTGCAATTATCAAATCTGTTTTTGTTTATGCACAACCAAATGATCCATATTATGTTAATGATGCCAGCTAATATCATATCCTTCAATTGAGAGCTCCAGCTTTGATTACATACTGAGAAGATTGATTTTGAAGAGTTAAATCAATTGCATAGATAATAACTGAGTTAAGACATACAATTTTTTTTTGTTTGGATCATTAACATTTCTAAGGTGTCTAGTTTTGGTTCGTATATTTATTTGGTGCTGATATGGCTAACAAAATTCTAAGGTATGCATGTCACCATATTATGTTAATGATGCCAGCCAATATCACATCCTTCAATTGAGAGCTCCAGCTTTGATTGCATACTAAGAAGATTGATTTTGAAGAGTTAAACCAATTGGACAGATAATAATTGAGTTAAGTCCTACAATTTTTTTGTTTTTTGTTTAGATCATTAACATTTCTAAGGTGTCTAGTTTTGGTTCGTACCGTCAATCTTCATTTATTTGGTGCTGATGTGGCTAACAGAATTCTAAGGTACGCATGTCACGTCATATTAATAATATCATGGGTATGGTGACATAGAATAAGTTCCACCTCACCTCTTTCTCCCTCTCTTCTTCAACACCACCCATCTCCTACCCTGCCCCCTCTTCCTATATGAATGTGGTGCGCCCTATGTTAAACCAAAATCAAACAAATAAGGTCACACATACACAAGAATTATAATCAAATACAAACCATAATGACAATGAATTAGCCATTACCAACAAATAAACATCTCTAACTATAAAAAACATAAAAAAGAATATCTTTCTTACAACCATCCCATGCGACCACCACCACAATGTTCTCTTGTCAACTGGGAGAAAAAAGATGAGAAATAAAATAATGAAAAAAAGAGGAAAGAAGTAGAAGGGGGTTCTCGTTACCTCATCGGTGGCCAATTGTCGCAATTAATGGCCAATTAACATGGAGGACCATTGGTAATTGATTCCAACTTATGCAAAGTAAATAAATTATTTGTAGCTCTTATGAGCTTATACATTGGAAAAATGTTTTATTAAACATACGACTTTAATGAGTGAATCTTTCAAAAGGGATGATGTCTTAGCAAAGTCTAACGTACAAACCTTATCAAATGCGTTGTGGTGGTGATATTGGAAATTAGCATTTGATCTTTCTCTCCTTTGAAGCATTCTTCTAGGAATTATTGATTCAAAATTGTTGGAACCCATAAAAGGTCCAACATGGGGCACTACAAGGAGAATAAGAGTGAGGGCCATGATTTTCCCCTCCCCTCATTAATTTTAACACCTCCCCTATCCCATGCATTTACCAAAATACCCATACCCATCCCTAACCTCCCTCCCTCCCTCCCTCTCACATCCCGTCTCTCACCTCGCTCCCTCACTCTCACCTACCCTCTCTCACCTCCCTTTCTCTCACTCGGTTCTCACCATCCTCCCTCGCCGTCGCCCTCGCCGTCGCCCTCGCCGTCGCGTTTTCATGGTTGTTCACATATTTTTTTTCATCAAATTTATACGTTTCGGAATTATGTTTTCGGAAGTCATCGGAATCTAGAATCTGGACGTGTAAGGGATTCAGACGTGTAAGGAATCAAGTTCCGGTTCACTATTTTCGCACACCCATATTTTCAGGGACCAAAATCCTATTTCCAGAGGCGTCCGGAATCTAGTTTTTGGACGGCACAAGACTGTTAATCTTATTACATAACCGAAATATAGAATCTGGAACGCGCCGGAAACAAGATTCTAGATATTTCAGAATCACAGAAAAAAAATGAATGATTTCGCGTGCCAGCAACCGCGAACGAAGCGGCGACGGCGATGGTTTGAGGTGGTGACAACGACAGATAGTTGGGGGCACAGTGGGGGTAGGTCCTACAGAGAGATAGGAGAGGTGGGAGTGCGGAGGGTTTATGAGAGAGAATAAGGGAGGTGAACGGGTGAGAGGAAGAAGAAGGTGGAAGATGTAAAAATTAGGTTAGGGGTATTTTTGTCTTCTAGCTATAAGGGGAGGTGTTAAAATTATGTTGGGGAGGTGGGAAAATCATGTGCCTAAGAGTGAATATAAGGAAGGAGCCTTATGTCCATAATGTCTAGACTTTTTTTGGACAATTGGACCTCCAAGTTGGCCCAGTCCATGTAACACTCCATTGGGTATGTTTGGGAATTCTATAATGCTATTTGAGTCCAATGCTCAACAGTTTCGATTCAAATTAAAAATGCCCATATTAAAGGCATCCCCACCTATTGCGCACACCCCCCATTTATGTTATTTAACCAAAATATCCCTAAAAAAATATAAAAACCCGCACATCTCTCGTAAATTCAATTTTCGGTATGAATTTTTTTTACCGTAAATACGAATTTACGGTATGCATAATGTATACCGTAAATTCGCATTTGCGGTAAATATTTTTTGTGTAAACAAATACCGTAAATTATCGATTTACGGTACATAATTTTATTAAATTTTGTGTACCGTAAATTGGTAATTTACGATATGTATTTTTTACAACTGGGTACCATAAATTACCAATTAACGGTATATATTTTTAAACTTGTGTACCGTACATTGTAATTTACGGTACCTAATTTTTTTAGCTCGTCAAAATCACACAACACCATTGTTAGTTTCTGCTTCATATTTTAACAAGCATGCTTTTTGTTAGCATAGATCCTCTCTGGCCTGGGAGCTTTGTAAAGCATGAACTTATTCCTATGTCTTGATTGGTGTTTGTTGTTGAATTTGATGTGTTTCACTTCACTCCTGCTACCTATAATGCTGCAACACTGCTAATTATTTTGTGGACCTTCAAAACACTACGTACCACAACAACTCAGCAGTTCAAATAAGGATGTAAGGAAATTAGCCTTCAAACTTGAAAAAGGCTTAAACCAAGCATTGCTGATTAGTTTAGAAGATAAGAGAGATAAAGATGCTGATGAGGATTATGATGATAGTGAAGAAGCTCCAGAGGAATCTCGACAACCAGCCAATTCAATCGGATCGGCATATAGACTCCTTACGCCTTCTGTAAAGGTTTGTGAGCTCCAGAGGAATCTCGACAGCCAGCCAATTCAATCAAATCAAGCTGCTCTCTCATTTATTTTTTTATCATTATCACTTGCACCGTTGGCTGGTTGAACAATGACGTGTGTACCGTAAATTACAAATGTTACAAATTTCCGGTACACAAGTTTAAAAGTATGGGTACCTCGTTGTTAAAAAATGAATACTGTAAATTATCAATTTACGATACACAAAATTTAATAAAATTATGTACTGTAAATTGATAATTTACGGTATTTGTTTACACAAAAAATATTTATCGTAAATACAAATTTACGGTATACATTATACATACTGTAAATTTGTATTTATGGTAATTTTTTTTTATTTCCTTACCGTAAATTGAATTTTCGGGAGATGTGCGGGTTTTTGTATTTTTTTGGGGATATTTTATTCAAATGACATAAATTGCAGGGTGTGCGTAATAGGTGGGGGGTGCCTTTAATATGAGCCATTAAAAAAACTACTAAATAACTAAATAAATGAACTGGCCTCTGACTCAAACAAAAAAAAAGGTACAAATAGCCCAACGGCCTAATTCCATTGAGTACAAGCCTATAAAACAAAAAAGGCCCGCAACAAAAAACAACTATGGGTTATAGGTCGTTTAATATAAAAAAATCAACTAAAAAATAGGAGCTAAGATTAATAACAGGGCTTTTATTTTCCCCCTCCCCTCATTAATTTTAACACCTCCCCTATCCCATGAAATTACAAAGATACCCTCATTCCTAACCTCCCTTCCTCCCTCACTATCACATCCAGCACCTCCCTCATCTCTCTCTCCTCTGTCTCTGTCCCTCGGCCTTCCCTTCTTATCTCCTTTCTTTTCTCTTTTCCCTTTTCTCTTCTTCCTTTCTCTCTTCTTCCTTTCACTCTTCTTTTGTTTCTGCTTTCCTTTTTGTTTCGAGGAGCAGCACCCCCTCGCCGTCGCTATTTCCCTGTAAATTTATTCTTTCAGGCATTATGTTGTCGGAAGCCGCTGAAAACAAAAATCTGGTTCTCTATTTTCGCACACCCCATATTTTCGGGACCGGAATCCTATTTTCGGAGGAGTCCGGAATCTAGTTTCCGGACGGCATCTTGCCGGAACTGCCAAGGAAGCGGATGCGAGACAGTGGGAGGCGAGAAAACTACCGGAATCAAGATTCCAAACAATCCCAGAATCAAGGTTCCGAACAGTACCGGTTTCTAGTTTCCGAAATGGCAGGACGCAGAGACTGACGGAGAGAGGGTGCGACAGTGAGAGAGTGAGGTGAGGGAAGGAGTGAGGCGAGAGAAAGTGAGGGGAGGTAGGGAGGCGAGATTGAGAAGGGGAGGGAGGAAGGTGAGATTGAGAGCGTGACAGAGAGAGGTGAGCCAAAGAGAGAGAGAGATGAGGGAGGTGAGAGCTGAGTGTGAGGGAGGGAGGGAGGTTAGGGATGAGGGTATTATTGGTATTTTTGAGTGAGGGGAGGTGGGAAAATTAAAATGGGGAGGAGGGGGAAAATCATGGGCCTTAATAACAACAAGTCACAATTGGGTCAGCTAACTGACCACCAATTGGACTTAAAGAATAGTGTTGGAACCTATAAAAAGTCCCACATCAGACACTACTAGGGAAATAAGAGTGTACATAATGAAGGAACCTTGAGTCCATAATGTTCGAGCTTAGACACTCAAAGCCTGGTCCGCATGACACTCCATTGGGCCCGTGTAGGAATTCTATAACAGTATGGTGTGAAATTATACCTATATATATTTTTAAAATAAGTTAATTTTTTTTTGTTGAACAACAGGGGGGCGTCTATGCCCCCTGAGGAAAAACACAAAAACTAGAAACCCCTAGGGAAACAAATCCTAGCATAATCTGCATTGAAAGCATTCAAAACAAATGTAGGAACACTATTGAAACACCTACTACTAGAGTCAAGAGTAGGACCAAATTTGGCTAAGCAATATGCAACTTGATTAGCTTCCCGAAGAACATGAGTAACACGGACTTCAACAAAGGATCTCACAATGGATAAGATATCTTCCACCAAACTAAAAAAAGAATGCTGTGTGGAGCACACCGATTGGATAAAATTAATAGATGTTAGAGAATCAGACTCAATAACCACCTTATCATATCTGTTGAGAGAAACTAACTTTAGTCCTATGTGGTTAACCCATAATTCAGTCACCGTTATTGTGGACGGACTCAAACTAGAGGCAAAACCTAATAAAAACTCACCACAGTAATCCCAAAGAACACCACCAACTGAAGCTAAACTTCCAAACCGAGACATTGCACCATCACAATTCAACTTGACCCACCCACTCTCCAGAGGGTACACTTTATAGAACACGGTTGCTTAGAAGAGAGGAGCCCTTTATTAACCAAAATTTGTGCATCAAAACTTTGCACAATGTTGTTGCACTCATAAAAAATGCGCCTCACTAACTCATTTGAATTAACAATCTTGTCATTAAAAATTCTATCATTCCTACACTTCCAGAAATTGTAGACAGCAACACCAAAAATAAGATACCAACAAACACCCTGCACCAGTGACTTATTAGAAATATTTAAATCCATCCAAGGCAATTAATCAGCTGTCCAAAATTTTTGATCCAATGTGCTGCCGCTTAGACGCATCCAAACCTGGGAAAACGTTCCACAATCTCTTAATACATGCATAATTGATTCATCATCAACCCCACAAATCGGGCAAACACTAGACACGCCGATTCCTCTTCTAACTCTCTCAACATATGTCAGCAAACAATTTTGAGAAATCTTCCTCAAATGAAATCTATGACGTTCCGGACTATTCCAAGACCAAATTTTCTTATAAAAATTATTATTAGAAATTTGGTTTTGCATCAAAATATATTCATAAGTAGAAGCATTGGAGAATTCACCATACTTCCAAGCAACTACATCTGGACCTCTCTCTGAATTTGGAGGAATCAATTTAACAATAGATTGCAACACAGAAGGAGGAACCAAATTAACAATTTTATTAAGAGACCACTCCCCTTGCATTTAAGATAAATCCACCACTCTTAACATACTCTCAACATCATTCAAACGGTTCGAAGCAAAATTTATTAGAGCTCCTACTTGAGGAATCCAAACATCCTGCCAACAATTTATAGACTTCTCATGCCCAATTCTCCACACTAAATTTTTTGACACATCCTCCCACGAGTTACCGATACCTCTCCAAAAATTGGAACCATAAGTTAAATTAGTTGCTTCAAAATTGAAACTTATATTTTGCATTGAAAATTTTGTCCTTGTATGATAGCTAACACAAGACTAAAAGAATTCAATTAACCATGTTTGAAAATCATCTGCGACTGTTCTTTTCCTTATCTTTTTTGTTTAAGGAAACAAGCCATCTTCTTAGAATTTATCATACCCTTTGATGAGTTCCAGTAAAAGATTTAGGATTAAGAAGTAAAATAGGATTACATTTTTTAAGTGGATTTTATATGATGTGGCAAATACCAAGGACCTCTATAAAGATTAAGGTTGTTAATTGGCAGATTTCATAAATATATCTATCAAATAGGCCTCTTAGCTTCTTTGATTTACAATTTGACAATGTCTTTGGGAAAGGATGAATGGATAACAACTAAGAAACTTGTAAAATCCTCTCCTTACATCCCTTCCAAAGTTAGCAATCTATTTCAACCTAGACACCTTAGGCTCCGTTTGGGAGTTTAGAAGGGGAGGGGAGGGGAGGCCTTTAGAAAAAAGGAAGGAGGAAGAAGAATAGGAAGGAATAATAGCCTCCCACCTTGAATGAGAGTTTATTTTTCTTCATAATAATAATCCCCAATTTGGGGGAACTCAAAAATGTATTGGAGGAGGGTCTTGGAGGGCTTTTGAGGGCTTAGAAAAATTCTTCAAATCCCTTCCATATTTTTATATTACTCTCAAAATTAAAAATATATTAGTCATAAGCATTCTCTTTTCCTTCTCTACAAAAACACTTTCTCAAATAAGGTAGATGATTTCTCTCTCTTTCTCTCTCCTTCCCCCCAAAGCCCTCCCCTCCCCTCCTACCTCCCAAACGGAGCCTTATAGTCATGTGAGAGTCTGAATTTCTTTAAGGGGTTTAGAAAGAAAGGATGCAAAGGTAGGACTTTGCAACATGATGTATCTATAATAACAATATATAACAATATATAAAGGGGATATCCCCTTTTGGTGTAGCCATTTTTTCTCCCCATTTTACCCTTTAACTTCCCTTCCATTATTGCGCGGTTACCTATTAGCATATTTGACAATTGAAACTTCCCTAGCATTTCTCTGTATACAGTTTATCTCTTTCTCTCTTACTCTCTTTCATGTTTCGGCCAAATGGGGTGATGGAGGAATGCTCCTACAGAGGACCTTGACTGGAGAGAAAACGAACATGCGAATCTGACCCGACAAGTCGGGACACATAAAACTTCCATAAACTACCGCAATTGCATTTGTTCATTTTTTCTTTGCGGTATTTGGTATTAGAATCTGTACCATTTGATGAACAAGTGAATTCAATTCAACCGCTTCTACACTACCTTACATTTGCGTGTTGTTTGTCATCTATGTTGAGCGAGTTTCATCTACGCTCACATTTAGGTTGAGAGTGTGGTTGAGATTGAAAAATTCAAAGTCGTAGCAGTGCGGTTCCAATTTCCTTCCCCTTCTCTTACTTGTGTATTTTCATTTTAGTGGATGCAACCCGATGATGTAAGCGTCATCTTGCTTTTCAATGCATAAACCTGCATGTTTTATTTTCTACTTGTGCACGATGTGCTAACTATTGGTGAATGATTGTTTATTACATTATCAATAGGAAACTTTGCATGGGTAAAGATGGACGACAACAAGTTTGCATTAGTGAGAAAGTCTGATTTTGAAGGTGGTGAGGTCTAATTTTCAGGCCCTGAACTCAACAATAAAGAATCTTCTCTTAAGATGAGGTTTGTTCTGTTGGGTATCATAAACAACATTTTAAATTTTGCAACTATTGTATTTCAAATTTTTTCTCTCTGACATGTGAAAATAGGAATTGAGATGATTTTGAAGTTGTGTCTTGCTGATCGCTTTGACATATTCCCTACATTATTAGTAACCGATCGTTCTTGCAAGATAAATCGGAGGATGGGATTCATGGGCATCCTTTGGAGATTACTTCCCGTCCTTCTTCAATAGCGTGATATTTATTAATTATTTCTTACTAAGGCTAACAAAAGAGAAATTGGTGCTTATTCATTATTGTGCATTTGCATTGATAGCGGGAATATGATACACTTATCTGCACCATTTTGGCAACAAAAATGAACATTTTTTTCTTAAGCCCAGAATTCCCGTCCCTTATTATTATTAGTCCTTCAGCTTTCTCTTTTATTTTTGGTGACGGGGTGGTGATATACGTATTTCTTATGCATTTCAAAGTCACTGATTTTATTGAGCTTTGTGCATGAAAGATGCAACTTCATTTTTTTTGAATAAGATGGGGTGCACATGAATGGACTTTGGCCTAATAGTTGATTTTGTCCTTTAGGGTCATCTCCATTTTGAGGCATAATTGAGGCATGTATAAATTGTGCCGCACCTTTATTATTCCTTTACTCCCTGTGTCTTGCTTTATCCAAATTCTGCAGACAAACTATATCTTGCTGTTTTTCCATGTTTTAAAGGATTTGTAAATGATCTGAAATACTTCAGAACCTGTTAACTTATTTGCTGCAGTTCATTACCTTGGAATGTCTGTTATTTTGGATTTTATGTATTAAGAACCATCTGAATTATTTATGTCAAAGTGTTTTCTGACATTGATGACAAATATGACATACACTTCAGAATATTTATTTTCTCTGAGCTCATATCAAAATCAAAGTGGAACATTAGTGAGTTTTGGCCTTGGAAACCTTTCTAGCCTCTTGATATTGGAAGAACTTTGGCGGTTTGTTGTAGAAAAATCAAAATTTCAAAGGATAGATTCAAAGTGATGCAAGAGCATGCCCTACAAGTTCGTTTATATAACTTTAGCCTTACTCTTATAATTTTGATGTATATTTTTACTATAAAAATATTTAAACTATCATAGAATGATATTATATTGGGAATTTTACGTGAGTTAATTTAACTAAGCTGATTTAACAATTTAACTAAACTAATACTTCCTCAAGTTATATGATAAGTACTTGGATCAGTTGATAAGTATAAGTTAGAGAATCGAGAGTTATAGAAGAAGAAAGAGAGAATTAGAAAATTTGTATTTTGTACTTTCAAATCTGATTCTCTAAAGCAGAGAATAAGTATATATACATGGTATAGGTCTGGATTACTAAAGCTGAGTTGGCATCCAAATGTTTCTTTGAGACTTTATTTTCTTCTATTTTTCTGTTCTTATTTGCTTTGCTTTTTTGTTATTTGTTTTTTTACATTTTAGTTCTTGACATTGAATGTGTTTACTTGACTTGATGTTCAGTTTGAATTCCGGGTTTGCAAAGAGCAAGAAAAAACTTGGACTTGAACCATTTGATGGACTAACATGTACCCAACGCGATCATGAAGTAAATCCATTATAAAAAGAATATACTTTTGTATTTCATCTCGTAATTTGTTTATTACTTATGTTTTTATTAAATTCGATTGGCAAGATTTGGAGAGTTTAGGTGAGCTTGAATTTGAATGTTGAGTGGTGAATGATGATGGTGAGGAAGAAGGTCAAGTATTACTCCTTTCATACTCGATCTACTAGACACATAAGAAGAACTCTCCTATGTACTAAGTAACCACTTTACTCTTACTATCTGTTTCATTTAATAAAATGTTCCATACAGTTTGAACCTTTTTATTGTTGAAATAATCTTCTGATGCACATCAATTTGATATAAGATCGTTTTTAAGTGAATTACACTGCTATAAATTATAATTTATAGCGATTACATCTAAATTAGGTGATGAAAACAAGTCGCAAAGGATCACAACCCGAGTCTTTGCCATGCTATTATGCAAAAAGTTTTCTTATTGCATGATCTTTTAAATTTTGTCAACATGTATGTGTACTTTGTACTAATCCAGTAATCCTATTAAGAGGAAGGCTTAGCTTTTAGTAATTTTCTTCTTTGTGACACGAATGAGGCTTCCTTTTTCCCTTCATAATTAGTGGTGGCACAGTGGGTAATATTTTAAGGAATTTGATAGTCAAAAGGCCCATTGATTTGTGTACATAATAATTAAGGGTTTTGCTAAGGGCACCACAAATTACTTGGGGCACCCTATATTGGGTGTGTTGACTATTATACCCCTCTTTTTTGTTTAACTCAAAAAATAGTTTTTGCAGTGAACAAAATTATAAAAATTTAAGCTCATAAAACCATTTATGCGAGTTGAAAAAATACTCGCAAATTTCAATTCCACACTCGCAAATTGTAACTCGCAGATGTTCTTCCATGCTTGCAAACTTTGTGGTCAGAGTGACAAGACTTGGTCAACAAAGTATTGTCACATGCAAAACATCCTGCAAAGTCATTGGAAAAAAAAAAAAGAAGGCTGCAGCGCAAGTCTTGGCCAACAAAGTGCATCAAGCAAATTTCATTTTTACAAGTAAAAAAAATTACTCGCAAAAACTGAATTTACGAGTGAACAAAATTAAAATTTGTATTCACTCGCAAATTTCGTTTTTGCGAGTGTAAAAAAAAATTCCACTCGCAAATTGCAATTTGCGAGTGGTTTTTTTTTTTTTTTACACTTGCAAATTTCATTTTTGCGAGTCTCGCAGCAACCAAATTTGCGAGTGAAAGAAATTTTTGCGAGTTGAAATTGGGAAATTACGAGTGGAGGAAAGAATGAAAAAAAAAATTTAGTAGGGATATTTTGGGAATTGTAGGGTGCCCCAGCAAATTGTGGGGTGCCTTAGCAATTCCCACAATTAATGGACCGTGAAAATGATAAGTCCGTGAAGAAAACATTACATATCTCAGTAGGTTTGAAGATCTCATTACCAAAAAAAAAAGTAGATTTGAAGTTCATACGATTTTATAAGGTAAAGACACGCAATTTAAGTTAACAACATATACTTTTCAGTTGAAGTAAAATTTTAAAAAAATCATAATATTAAAAAAAACATTAAATAGAAAATTTAAAATTTAAAATATATTTTTAGAAAATTATAAAAATATTCATAATTAACTAAACAAGATTTTTTTAATATTAACTAAATAAGGTTTTTAGGATGTAGATGCAAGCCGATCCGATGTCCACTGCCAAAACCATCAGACCCACGACAAAAGGGTGATGTTGCCACAGTTCATTACTGATTCCCTTCAGGTAAGATCAATCCTTGCAAGCTAATCATGTAACCAAAGTTATTAATGTTTCATTTCATTAATATGTTATTTTATTGATTAACCCTAAATAATGACTGGTTCAAAAAAACCCTAAATAATGACGGTGTATTTATTTTGTTAAAATGCAGGAAAATAATAAAATCTCTTTATTTGGAATCACGATTTAGTCTACAAATGAGGTCATAATCAAGGATTAATAGGTAATAATATTTTATATTTGTAACTAAATAATACTTTAACATTTGTCTTTATTTTCATTTGGGTTATGCATTTTATGTATATTTTTAAGCTTTATAATGTTATCCCGACCTTGTTAATTTAATATATCTACCATGTTTTAGCGCTTTGAGGACACATATATGGTTCATTGGTTATTTTGACAATTGAATATTTACATAATATTTGTTTGGTTAATATATGCACATACATTCGATGTGCGTTATTAATAATATGTCATTTTGTATATATAAAAAAAATATGTCATTTTAAAAAATTAGTGTAATGAAATACCTTAAATGCATAATCATATTCCTTCAAACCAACATAAAACAACAAAATGAGGAGTGTGAGCAACAGGTATGTATTGAAATACTTGAAATGCATAATCTTATTTATTAAAATCAACATTAAATAACAAAACATAATAAAATAATACATACTGTAGCGCAGTAGAAATGCGGAAAGACGGGCACGGGAGTGCCCGTCTTGCCTCTAGTAATTATAATATCTTTGGTATTAAAGTTTCTTATAATAAATATATGAATTCCTTTTCATAGCTTGTTTTTGATAGACTGCACAGATAATGAAAGCATATATTTTTGTGTTAAATTAATGTGCATTATTTTACACTCTCCACCAACCCGTTGTTAAACAAGTCTGAGACGAATGCCACTAAGTCTTTAGGTTCTGGTTCTCTTTTCAAATGTATTGTGTTTGGCTTAGGACAACATTAAAAAACATTAAGAATGTGTTGGGTGCCAAAATAAATTTTGGTCTTAAACAGGTCATACTTGACAGAAGAAGGTCAAAATATATCAAAGGGCAGAAAAGCTACTCAGCTTCACATTGACAAAGAGCATGTTGTGGTCAAATAGTTAGAGAAGACAACCTTTGAAGATGAAGCAACAATATGAAGAATCGGTTGTCAGTCGAAGTACTTGCTAATTTGTTGAAACAACCTAGGTGATTAAGTATTGGGGACCTAGTAAATCTTTTGACGAAGCGCTAAGTCATAGTCAAAATAACCCAACTTGTTGTTGTCAGAGTACAAGAGCATCGTCGAAGCCAATGAAGATTTGTCAAGAATGGCTCAACGTTTACAAGTTATTAGATCTGTCTAAGTTAGACTACGTCGAGTAGACTTGGTATAATGTAACTGTAAGATACGCAGACTTAACCACCATATACGTGTCAACCAGATAGGCAGTTAGTTATTTCTAAGTTTTTCTATAAATAATAGGTCGAACGATGTATAATGGGTTGGATACTTGATCGATTTTGCCCACATCTCACACATTGCAAGTTCGCGGTCTGACCAAGTACTCCTTCCACCGTTTCATTTCAATGCAATTTTACATTTCTGTATGATTTATTCTTTCTGTTGTTTACATTCTTGTCCTTTACATTTCTGCACTTTACTTTCCAGTTTGTTTATTTTCCTGCACTTTAAGTTTCTACAAACTTTACATTTCCAGCACTTGTTTTAAAATCCATTTACATTACATTGTAATTTACATTCTGTTAATCTTTACTTGTTTTTTCATTTAAATTAAGTCTTTCAAAAGATAAAAATCTTTAAAAAATCACTTTCATGTTCATTCTATTTTCACTGTCAATTTCGTGTGTTTCTTCACATTTTTATTTCTTAAACTTCCATCTAAACCGTTTTCTTTTACATTCTGTGAAACTATCAACTTGACTAGAATCCTTGGCAGAATTGTTAAATTAAGTCTCACAGTGATTCTGGCAAAATCCTTAGTCTTATTTAACTAAGTTCATTTCTTGACGAACCACTGATTTTAGATATAAAACCCGTTATTAGACGAGATTAGCATATAACTTGTAGAATTCACAATCGTTTGAAAAATTAGTTGTTTTATTTTGGATTTGGTAGACAATTGCTCATCAAACTAAAAATCCCAGTAAACAAATTGGCACGCCCAGTGGGACAAGTTCTGAGTAACTCGTTGATAATGGTTTTATGCGATTAAGGAGTGGAAAGTCTTGTGTTACTTATCCTCTTAGAGAACCCAGAAGACGAATTATGACTAGAAATACCAATAACACTACTAATGCAAGTGCGTCTAATGCCAATGCATAAGTGGCATAATAGGGTGTGTCGAATTCCAATGTGAGTTCACCTTTGGCAAGCATTGATGCAGGTAATGTGTCAAGTGCGATGGCAGTCTCTATGTCTAAAATAGGGGGCAATATACCTCTACTTATCCCAACGACTGTAGAGGCAAGTGTGATACAGCCTTCACGGTCAGAAGAATGTACATGTAACCGATGGTTCATTTAATGTGAATGCAAACATGCTATTTATTGTTGCTATGTCGTCCCCTAATAGTATGGCAAATTCAAATGGAAGGAATTTTATTCCGAATAGCCAATATCAATTTGGCATGCCATTTGGATTTACTTTGGGATAGGCAAATCAGGCTTCGACGAACTTTGGGTTCCCAGGGCCTGGGGGCAATTTATAAACCAAGGTACAAGAGTAGCAGGGACAAGTACTACTGTTGCTACCTGTCAAGATAGGTTAAACTTAGGAAATCATATGTTTCCTAATATGCCAAGAAATGCGCCACTCCATGGTGGTGATGGCTTATCATTAAATACACTTGCCAGTGTTCGTCAAAAAATTGATGACAGTAATCATGACATGGTCAACATGCTCACTCAGCAGATGGGTACAGTGATTACTCCACTTATGACAAATACCAATAACGTCTGCAACGCACTGACAGATCAAATGGCTAGGCTCAACTAAGCCTTAGGCATTGCAGTGCCTAAAAATAATGTTAAACAAGAGCCACATGCAGTACCAGCACTGCACAACTTTGGTGGTCAAGCAGCAGTTCAAGGGGAAGCGCCTAATAGAGAACAAGACCCAGCCAATGAAGTCCAAGGACAAGGCCAACAAAAACTGCAATATGTCCATGTTCAAATATTGAACAGGAACGAAGAGCCTGGAGGTCCAGTTCACTCAGGCTTAATTGCACTTAGACAGAATATATTGGGAAATCAATTAGAACAAAATGTCAACAAAGTTATTGAACAAGTTCTAAATAGTTTGGATTCAATATTGGCTATGCCAATCAGCCATACTTTGTATCAGCATTTCCTGATTGGGTGCAACAAGCAGAGTTGCCCAGGGAAGTGAAAATTCCCAAACTTTCTAGGTTCTCTGGTGAAAGTGGCGAATCAACCGTCGAGCATATCGTACGGTATACCATTGAAATGGGGGAATTGGCCATTGTGGAAAGCCTTAAGATGGGGTTCTTTCCAAGTTCACTCACCAAGAATGCTTTTTCTTGGTTCTCGACACTTAGACCCAATTCTGTCCACTCTTAGGCACAATTGGAAATGAGCTTTCATGATCAATTCTTTAGAGGAGACATAAAAGTCAACCTAACTGATTTGTTTAATGTCAAATGGATGTATAACGAGTTAATAGATGATTACTTGGAACGATTTAGACAATTGAGGAGTAGGTATTTTACGCCTATTCCAGAAGCAGAAATAGTCAAGATTGCTGCCAGTGGTCTGGGCTACTATGTCAAAAAGAAGTTAGTCAATCAACACTGCGCAACTAGGTGAAAAGGTTTGACAGATTGAGCAGTTAAAGGTTGAAAAGAATTAAAAGCATTAGAAGAAGTTCCTGAAACGAGAAAGAATCAATCTAATCGAAACTAAGGATTCTGACAGTGATGACTCGACACAGAGGAGCTTGAGATAAACTTGGCAAAATTAAAAGAAGGCCCACCTTATGCCTGTCAGGCACTCATGCCTGCTAAAGCAAAAGTAAAAATGGAATATGTCAATAAAAAGACATACACATTTGACATAACTAAAGCTGATAAAATATTTGATATCCTCTTGAAGGATACACAAATGAAATTGTCAAATGATCATAGGCTCAAAAGGCCTGATGAATTAAATGGCCAGAAATATTGCAAGTATCATAACTCAATAGACCATTTTACTAATAATTGTGTTCATTTCAGGGACCTAATTCAAAAAGCTCTGAGGAACGGCCGATTAAAGTTTGCTGACAAGCCAAAAGCAGACATGAAGGTGGACAAAGATCCCTTTAGCCAAGGAGTTACAAATTTGGAAGGACAAGTTTCTTTCAACGTTGGCATGGTGAACATCAAGGCGAGCCAGAAATGTTTAATGAATGTTGAAGACTCATTCGACATTTACCTAAGGTCTGATGAAACATTTGCTGAGTTTGCAAGAAGAAAAGTAGGGCAACTCAAGTTTTGCCCATGTTGTGAGGTGCACTTTGACGATGCGGCTGCTTAAAAGGCTGCAAGACAGAGGCAATAGCAGAAAAAGACTTGACAAGATGGTTCCTGGTAAGTACAATAACGCTGTTCAACGAACACCATTTTCTCCATCAGTATCAGCATTAAGCAGCAGAGCTAAAGTTGACAAGAGAGAATGGATGCCCAAACCTGTCAAAGAATCAAGTGGTGTTGGTCAAATGCCCAAGACTAGGAAACCTCCTGTCAATATTGCTGTCAACAAATAGTTGAAGAACTCTGCAATGGCTAGAAATTCTGCCTTTAAATGTAAAGCTAAGAAGAGTGCTGTGCAAACCAGACAACCATTTTAGGATGAAGATTACATGAAGGGAAAGTTGGTTGATAGGGTGAAGGTGAGTCAGTTAAGCCTTTCCAAGACAACTAGACAACCACCTTTGTCTAGAAGTCAAAAACGAAGGTGTCAAAGACAAAGACAAGTTCAAAGGAAGAAAATGGAAGAGGTTCAAGCATGGTCGGCCCAAGGTCATACAATGCCAGCTGACATGAAGTTGAAGAGTGTTGTTGTCAAGAATATAGACAACAATAGAGTAGCGCCTAAGATCCAGAATCATAGTGCCAAAGAAAATACAAGGCGTTTTGGCAGTACTGAATAGGTTAAGTCTCCAATAAAAGAAATTGGTGACTTTCGACCAAGAAGGCCATGGCCTATTGGTTTGGTAGCTGCTAAGAGAATGGCAAAGAAACAAGAAAGTTCAGTTGCTCATTTGCTAATAGACAAGATGGATGTGGAGACTACATCAGACAAAACTCTCAACATCATTCTCAATGATACTGATACTGAACTCGACCAAATGGACTTCATGGCAAATTGTCCGGTCAACACAGACTTGTTTGTTGACGAATTTATTGCAGCCCTTGACGATCCAGATGATCCCATAGGCCATAATTATGATGAGGTCTTTAAAGACAACGTTGATCTGGAAACTGATTTGAACGATGTTGTCATGGCCATGGAGTCACAACAGATGCAGGGCCAGAAGACAGATGGGTTGACAAGGAGTACTTAAGGTTAGAGCCAGGTTATCAAGATGACAATGAAAAGACAGAGGAAGAAAGCATTAGGATGTATGTAAATTTCATCTCAATCTTGCCAGGAGAGTTTGAAGGATATTATGAGTGTCCTTTATGGGCGAGAATGAGGAAGATTTAGATGGTCTTTCCGATGATTGGGTGCATTGGGAGGAAAACCATGTGACTATCTTCGACAACTGTGCATATTTTGAGCAACCTTCTAGGGAAGAAAAGTCACACCTTTGACCACTTCACATGAAAGTTGTATTGGAAGGTAGACTAATAGACAGAGTGCTGGTCGACGGTGGAGCGTTTATTAGCATAATGCCTCATGCCATCTCAAAAAGTTGGGCAAAAGTGAACTGATCTCATTACAACAGACATCATAGTGTCTAATTTCAGTGGTAAAACCTCTGCTTCTGATGGAATAGCCATTATCAACATCCAAGTGGGGTCAGTTACTCGACCAACCATATTTGTAGTCATTCCAACAAAATCAAGCTATAATGTTTTGCTTGGAAGAGACTGGATCCATGCAGTAGGAGCAATTCCTTCCGCTATTCATCAGAAAATGATCATTTGGAACGCACAAGGAGAAGTGGAAGTAATAGAAACTGAGGATAGCCCTTATTACTTGCAACAAATGCACATTGATTTCAAGTTATATGCTCCACAAGTAAAGCCCATAACAGTGGTGAATGGGGTGGTTGACAGAGAAGCATTGGACAGTGCACTTATGGAGCAATTTAGAGTGAGAGTCATAGCTAAGGCTGAATCACGGCTTAGTGAAGATGATGAGTCCTAAGCAACAAAGCCTGACGGCCTGTGTGGCCGACAGTGAGGAATACGCCTTCAAAGGTGTATCGACAGATTGTATTTTAGATGATGGCCGATTAGGATTCAAAAAGGGCCCAGATAACAAGCTCAATGTGGAAGTCAAAGATCCTTTAGAAGAAATTGATTTAGGAGATGAGTCTAAAAAGAGACCTATTTACATAAGTTTATTTCTGCCAAAGGAATTTAGAGATCAAATAATAGAGCTTGTAAGAGAATATAAGGACTATTTTGCTTGAGAATACCATGGAATGCCTGGTCTAAGCAGGGACTTGCTTGAGCACAGACTACCTTTGAAAGAAGGAAGCAAGCCTGTCAAGCATGCGAGTAGGAGGTTTGCTCCAGAGGTTGTGTTGAAGATCAAGGAAGAAGTGGAACGTTTGCTAAAAGCAGGATTCATTAGAACAACCATGTATGTTCAATGGTTGTCGAACATAGTTCATGTCTTGAAGAAAAATGGGAAGATGAGAGTTTGCATAAACTTCAGAAATCTAAATGAGGCAACCCCAAAAGATGAATACCCCATGCCTATGACAGACATGCTGGTCGATGCTGCATCTGTGCATGAATTGTTGAGTTTTATGGATGGTCATGCTGGCTTCAACCAAATTTTCATAGCTAAAGAGGATGTGTCTAAAACTGCATTCAGGTATCCTGGGTCAATTGGGACATATGGATGGTCATGCTGGCTTCAACCAAATTTTCATAGCTGAAGAGGATGTGTCTAAAACTGCATTCAGGTGTCCTGGGTAGATTGGGACATATGAATGGTTTGTCATGCCTTTTGGTTTGAAGAATGCTAGAGCCACTTACCAACGCGCCTTGAATACCATTTTTCTTGATGTAATTAGCAAATTCATGGAAGTGTACATTGGCGATGTGATTGTCAAATCAAGAAATAAGGAGGAGCACCTGGATCATCTAAGACAAGCCTTTGATAGAATGAAAAGACATAGTTTGAAGATGAATCCAAAAAAGTGTGGTTTTGGTGTGTCTGTTGCTAAGTTTTTAGGATTCTTGGTTCACAACAAGGGAATTGAGGTTGACAAGAATAAATCTAAGGCAGTCTTAGAAGCTTTGCCACTAACCAACAAGAAAGAGCTCCGATCTTTCTTAGGAAAAGTTAATTTTTGAGAAGGTTTATTTCTAATTTGTCAGGTAGGACTAAGGTGTTTTCACAACTGCTCAAGTTAAAGGCAGAACAGAAGTTCGTCTGGGAACCTTGTCATCAGGAAACCTTCGACCAACTCAAGCAATACCTAATAAATCCAGCGGTCATGATGCCACCAGTGCCTAGTAGACTGTTGAAGTTGTACATTTTGGCATCAGAAGACACTATAGGTAGTTTGCTGGCTCAGGAAGATGAAAACAATGTTGAAAGAGCCGTTTATTATCTTAGTAGAGTTCTTAATGATGCTGAAAAGAGATATAGTGAAATAAAAAAAATTATGTTTAGCACTGTATTTTCCATGTACAAAACTCAAGTATTATATGATGCCTTGTAATGTAATGGTTATGTCTAAGACAAATGTAATAAAATATATGTTGTCTAAACTTGTTCTCAATGGACGAATAAGAAAATAGACACTTGTTTTGTCTGAATTTTCATTACAGTACGTACCAATGAAAGCTGTCAAAGGCCAAGTAATAGCAGATTTCTTGGCAGATCACCCATCTTTGGATGTGGTCGATCCTGTTGAGGTCGTCGAACTCAAACCTTGGCTTTTATATTTTGATGGTTCAAGGCATCAAAATGGTCCTAGAGTTGGGATCTTGATAATATCCCCACAGGGAATTCCAACCAGGTTTATGTTTGAACTTAAGTATGCTTATTCAAATAGTGAGGCTGAATATGAGGCCTTATTTGTTGAATTGGAAATATTGTTGGAATTAAAGGCACGTAATATACTAATATTCATATATTTGGGGATTCACTGCTTGTAATTTGTAACACCACCAAATTCCCTAAGCTTAATTTAAGAATAAGTATGAGGAGTTGTGTGATTGTATTTAAGCTTAATTTGGTTTCAAATTGAGAGAATATGATTACATAAAGTTTTAAGGTGTAAGTTGTTGATTTTGAGTTAAGAATGAGTTGGATTTAATCCTAAGATGACGTGAAGTGTTAATTTGGTGTTAGAATTAACTTTCTTTGATTTCTATGCAGTGGGAATCGATTCTCATGCCTCTTGAATCGATTCAGACACTTAAATCCCTCTGGGAATCGAATTTGATCAGTTGTGAATCGATTCACACACCCTGTGAATCGATTCACACAAAAACAAGTCACTGAGAGTCAAATTGGGAGCTGTAGGGAATCGATTCACTCACTTAAACTTGAGCAGGCACATTTTCTAACTGTATGAATCGATTCACACATCACTGTGAATCGATTCACAACTGTAAAATTTGCTTAAAAATAGCAGAATAACGAACAGAACGAAAAGGAAGGAAAAAGGGGAAGGAAGAGGGATTTGGAGAGAAGAGAAAATAGGGAAAACTCTAGGGTTTCATAATCCTATAAGAGATTTGTGAGATTCTTGCTAGATTAATTCAAATACTAGCTTGAATAAGAGATTGGAGAGTTGAGATTGAGTTGAAATGGGGGATTTGGAGGAACCCTAGAAGAGGGAAAAAGAAGAAGAACATGATGAAGGAGGAAGAAGATCAAGATTATTCAAGAATGGCTCAAGTTCTTGGGCATGAAGAAGAGGATTAAAGGTGTAGATCAAGATTTGGGAAAAGTTGAAGAAATCCTAAGATGAAGAAAGAGGAAAAATGTGAAGAGGATCAAAGAGGTCAAAGCTCCACCCTTTTAGCTCAAGGTCTTGAACAACCAAGGTGAGTTCTTCATCCCTTAGGTGATGGGCAGCCATAAGTCCCACATTAGGATTTTTCTCAAAGAAGTCTTTGAACACCAAGGGTTCAAAGTTAGGGTTTGTTAACCCCTTTGATTATAAGTTTAATTTATGGTTATTGTTATGTCTATTTAGTGGGTTTGACTGCAAGAGGTTGGATGACTGCCCCAAACCCCCCATAAGTCGTATGTTTGATGTTTGAGTCGTTGGATGTTTCATAGAGCTTCAATAGGAATGTGTCTTGGTTTTGAAATGTTTTCTTGACTTAAGTTATGTGAAAATGTGTCTTGCCATGTTTATATGATTATGTGAAGTTATATGTAATATGAGTTAAATCTCCTAAGTTATGATTTTTATCTCAAAATGTTTGATGTTTGGCTCCTTTGTTAGCTCCATAGAGCTCCGATGGAGATGAGTGCTTGGCTCAGAAGGAATTAGACTCAAGTGAGTTGTTCAATTCTAGTTGAGCCTATTGATGTTTTAGCCATAATATGGTTAATAATGTGAGTTTCATATGTGTAATGCTCTCTTTTGCTTATTAAACTTGAATCCTTGACTTTGTTAGAATTCATAGGTGATAGTTTAAATGAGTAAAGATTGCATGAGATGTGGTTAAATTCATTATAGGATAAACAAGAGCTAAGTGAAAAGATATGTTGATGTATGTTTAAGTTTCATATGAGATTGTGTTGCCTTGTTCTTACAATCATTAAAGATGCTTGATTTGGATAATAGTATTCAAATAAATGTTAAGTTGGATTCCTTGTTGGTCTTGAACAATTCTTTGGAAGAGTTAAATGATTATGAGGATTTAAAATCCTAGTTGCTATTTTACCTGATTGCAAATGTGCATAAATGCATAAGTCATGTTTAAGAGTCCTAAAAGACACCAAGATTCCTCATAAGAGGAGAGTATACTGTATGGTTAGTCTCGTAGAGGTTAATGACGTCTAACCACCATACCGTTAGCTATGTTGAGAGGGGCCTATGAAATTAAGCATATGACCAAATCCGACAACATAGTTTCCCGGTTGGATTTTAATTCAACCACACGGGACTAGTTAAGACATGCTATGCACGAAGTTATGAAGAACTATACGTTCTTAGTCAAAGTTGCATTGCATTTCATTTTCTGCCTTGCTAAGTATAAGAATAAACGTAGATGGTTATACGATTATGTGTGTCTGCTATGCAACCCTAGGTATAGCTTATCACAAGTAGTCACTATATATATTGGACTGCGATAATTATGAACAGCAATATACCAAGTGCAAGTATAAGTTTAATTATAAGTTTAAGTTCAAGGTAGTGCGTCCTAGGGTTTCAAGCTTAAGATGCCTAAAAATTTCTATGTTTTAAAGCTAGTTTTGATTAGAGAAAGAAATAGAAGATAAGTCTTGATTGGTAAAGCTTAGTTAGTCTTTCCAGGCTAGTAAGAATCGACGAGAGAATGGTGAGGAGTCCGTGAAGGGCTCACTGAGATTTATAATCTCACCCCGTCATTTTATTTTCAGATAACAGGTACCGAAGAATGATGAGGCGAAGCTACAGGCTTGGGACCTACAGACTAGTTTTATATTTCAATGGAATTTGACATTCCAAGTATTGTATAAGTTGTAATCTATTTATTAGACTTATGTATTGAGTTTTAAATTTATGACTTGGATGACTGTAAATAAGTTTATAAATTTTAGTAACTCCTGTGCTTTAATGTAATTTAATTATACTTTCAATTTACGTTGAGATATGGGTGTTACATTATGCTATCAGAGCAGTTCGATCTTATCGGACTGTGAGTCACGTGTTTAGTAGTGACTCAGTTTAGGAAGTGTCAGTTTAGTCTTTATAGGACTGTTGTCAGTTAGCCAAAATTTTCCTTTGTCCGAGAACTTCCCTCTATATTCTTATGCTTAGTACAGAATATTAAGCCTGATCAACTTAATACTCCATACTGTGTATGAAGAATAGAGTAGATGGAGTTGGCGGATGAGGGAGAGGACCGAATAGGAGCGCGAACTTTGAGAAAGTTTAATGGATAAAAATGATGCGGAAAAGAAGGAACGAATGCAAGAGCTCCCAAAAGATGGAGAGTCTTAGGAGGATACAGATAGATGAAAACAAGTTCCCACCTTTCCGGAACCAGGAATCAAGGAATGTTTTAAGTGTGGTCGGAACCACCAAGGCGAGTGTTTGGCAGGACAAGCGTGTATTTCATATACCGTCAACCGGGACGCTCTGGAAAAAATTGGGAACAACGCATAAGTAAGGGGTTTTATTGTAGGTTTCAATCGACTTAGGATGGGCGTTTATAATAGGTTAGGGTTCGACAACTGCGGATTTAATCAGGTTATTTAGCCTAATCCATTATGAGTGGATCCTAGAATGATTGAGATCTTATGATAATGCCTAAGAGATCCTTAGTGTTCTAAGTGATTAGTAGTCAAGATAGGAAGTAAGATGAAGATAGGTCACTCACTTCAGTGCGTAAAAGGTAGTAAGGAACTTTGAAGGTGATCAAGCCCTAGCGAAGCAGAAGGAAACCCTAAGTCTCCTCGGTATAAGGACCCTAGTTGAGAAGCTAGCCTAGAAAGAGAAGTGAACTATAGTTTCTGAATTATAGGAGTTACAAGCAAAGTTTAGTCGTCGAAAATTCGAGGTTATCAATGTTTGCATTCAATCCAATTGACCGGCAAATGACATGAATTCATCTGATCAATTATAGACTTTATCTTAGCACAATAAAGATATTACTTGGAATGAGACTTAGTCTATAATCGGGTAATGAAATCACCAAACTTAGAGGACAATTAGTTCTTTTGCAGAGGTTAATTCCTTTCTGGGTTTCCAATGATCTAGAAGGAGTAGAGAAGGTAGATCAAGTTGAAGAGAGTAGTATTAAGTTTAGCTAAGAGTGTAACAGTATGAGCATCTAGGGTTATAAGCTATAGCTAGTAGATTCGTTGGGTTGTGTTTGATATGATTCTAACTAGCCACTTACAAGCTGAGTCTCCAACCAAGTATAGTGAGCTAGAGATGAGTACCAATTCTGTAAGTTGCCGAAAAGGTCTCTAAGGAAAGGAATTCCATTGGTAACATAAGAGAGAACATCGCGAATGGAAATTTCCAAGATTTGTATTAGTACCTCTAGGTGACAATCTTATTTTGATAAGTTAGTTGACCAACAAAGATTCACGAAACTGCCAACGGTAGTATGGGAAGCTATTTTGGGCAGACACCCAAAGAGTATTCGAGGGAAAGTATCTTCCAAGGAGTCCAAGGAGATAGAAGAAGCAAAGATCCACTCGTTTGACACCAAGAGACACATCCGTAGGGGAGTGTGAAGCAGAATTCGAAGAATTGTCCACATACTCAACCTACCCCAACGTGTACAAGATGATGAGTGAGAAACTCATCAGATGGGCTAAGTACTCGAACCGAGTCAAGTAATGTTGTGTGTCAATTTGAGGAGGATGTTTATGCCAGACCGTGAGTTACTATAGGATTGCAGAGGAAGCACAGACTGCTTTAATAGCAGAATATCCAGACAAGTAGCAGACGATGCAGAGTAGACGTAAGAATTTCCAACAGTCAAGAACAACTGAATAAGAGAGCAGCAACAGAATTAAATTCTCTGACTGCAAGTAAGGTGTTCCATTTGATCGAATTAAGACGAAAAGGGGTCTTGGAGTGAAACCCGTTCCAGGAGAAGGATTTAAAGTTTGGAAGGACGTAAGTTACCATCAAATTGGCGGATACCTAGAGTCATTTACGATTACAAATACTCTAGTGCTTAGAGTGATTCCATTTAACCAGTTGCAGACTACGCCTTAATCGGTCAAACAATATTTCTCAGTTAATACCCAGTTTGTGACCGGTTAACGCTATCGCAACTAATCTAATCGATTGATGCTTTGTAAGAGTTAATCAATTCTAGGTTTTCCAACGGATCGAATGGGCTATGAAAGGAAGTTGTAGTTGAAGTTCCAATGTTGGAAGTGGCAATTTTTGAGGACGAAATTTTTTAAAAGGTGGGTAGTAATGTAACACCCCCAAATTCCCTAAGCTTAATTTAAGAATAAGTATGAGGAGTTGTGTGATTGTATTTAAGCTTAATTTGGTTTCAAATTGAGAGAATATGATTACATAAAGTTTTAAGGTGTAAGTTGTTGATTTTGAGTTAAGAATGAGTTGGATTTAATATTAAGATGATGGGAAGTATTAATTTGGTGTTAGAATTGAGTTTCTTTGATTTCTATGCAGTGGGAATCGATTCTGACGCCTCTTGAATCGATTCAGACACTTAAATCCCTCTGGGAATCAAATTTGATCAGTTGTGAATCGATTCACACAAAAACAAGTCACTGGGAGTCGAATTGGGAGCTGTAGGGAATCGATTCACTCACTTAAACTCGAGCAGGAACATTTTCTGATTGTGTGAATCAATTCACACATCACTGTGAATCGATTCACAGCTGTAAAATTTGATTAAAAATAGCAGAATCACGAACAGAACGAAAAGGAAGGAAAAAGGGGATGGAAGAGGGATTTGGAGAGAAGAGAAAAGGGGGAAAACTCTAGGGTTTCATAATCCTATAAGAGATTTGTGACATTCTTGCTATTTTACTTCAAATACTCGCTTAAATAAGAGATTGGAGAGTTGAGATTTAGTTGAAATGGGGGATTTAGAGGAACCCTAGAAGAGGGAAAAAGAAGAAGAACATGATGAAGGAGGAAGAAGATCAAGATTATTCAAGAATGGCTCAAGTTCTTGGGCATGAAGAAGAGGATTAAAGGTGTAGATCAAGATTTGGGAAAAGTTAAAGAAACCCTAAGATGAAGAAAGAGGAAAAACGTGAAGAGGATCAAAGAGGTCAAAGCTCCACCCTTTTAGCTCAAGGTCTTGAACAACCAAGGTGAGTTCTTCATCCCTTAGGTGATGGGCACCTATAAGTCCCACATTAGAATTTTTCTCAAAGAAGTCTTTGAACACCAAGGGTTCAAAGTTAGGGTTTGTTAACCCCTTTGATTATAAGTTTAATTTATGGTTATTGTTATGTCTGTTTAGTGGGTTTGACTGTAAGAGATTGGATGGCTGCCCCTAACCCCCCATAAGTTGTACGTTTGATGTTTGAATCGTTGGATGTTCCATAGACCTCCAATGGGAATGTGTCTTGGTTTTGAAATATTTTATTGACTTTAGATTATGTAGAGTTTCATGTGAAAATGTGTCTTGCCATGTTTATATGATTATGTGAAGTTATATGTAATATGAGTTAAATCTCCTAAGTAATGATTTTTATCTCAAAATGTTTAATGTTTGGCTCCTTTGTTAGCTCCATAGAGCTCCGATGGAGATGAGTGCTTGGCTCAGAAGGAATTAGACTCAAGTGAGTTGTTCAATTCTAGTTGAGCCTATTGATGTTTTAGCCATAATATGGTTAATAATGTGAGTTTCATATGTGTAATCCTCTCTTTTGCTTATTAAACTTGAATCCTTGACTTTGCTAGAATTCATAGGTAATAGTTTAAATGAGTAAAGATTGCATGAGATGTGATTAAATTCATTATAGGATAAACAAGAGCTAAGTGAAAAGATATGTTGATGTATGTTTAAGTTTCATATGAGATTGTGTTGCCTTGTTCTTACAATCATTAAAGATGCTTGATTTGGATAATAGTATTCAAATAAATGTTAAGTTGGATTCCTTGTTGGTCTTGAACAATTCTTTGGAAGAGTTAAATGATTATGAGGATTTAAAATTCTAGTTGCTATTTTACTTGATTGCAAACATGCATAAATGCATAAGTCATGTTTAAGAGTCCTAAAAGACACCAAGATTCCTCATAAGAGGAGAGTATACGGTATGGTTAGTCTCGTGGGATGCCATTTGGTGGTTAATGACGGCTAATCACCATACCGTTAGCTATGTTGAGCTGGGCCTATAGAATTAAGCATATGACTAAATCCGACAACATAGTTTCCCGGTTGGATTTTAATTCAACCACACAGGACTAGTTAAGACGTGCTATGCACAAAGTTATGAAGAATTATACGTTCTTAGTCAAAGTTGCATTGCATTTCATTTTCTGCCTTGCTAAGTATAAGAATAAACGTAGATGTTTATACGATTATGTGTGTCTGCTATGCAACCCTAGGTATAGCTTATCACAAGTAGTCACTATGTATATTGGACTGAGATAATTACGACCATCAATATACCAAGTGTAAGTATAAGTTTAATTATAAGTATAAGTTCAAGGTAGTGCGTCCTAGGGTTTCAAGCTTAAGATGCCTAACAATTTCTATGCTTTAAAGCTAGTTTTGATTAGAGAAAGAAATAGAAGATAAGTCTTGATCGGTAAAGCTTAGTTAGTCTTTCCAGACTAGTAAGAATTAACGAGAGAATGGTGAGGAGTCCGTGAAGGGCTCACTGAGATTTATAATCTCACCCCGTCATTTTATTTGTTTTTCAGATAACAGGTACCGAAGAATGATGAGGCGAAGCTGTAGGCTTGGGACCCACATATTAGTTTTATATTTCAATGGAATTTGACATTCCAAGTATTGTATAAGTTGTAATCTATTTATTAGATTTATGTATTGAGTTTTAAATTTATGACTTGGATGACTGTAAACAAGTTTATAAATTTTAGTAACTCCTGTGCTTTAATGTAATTTAATTATACTTTCAATTTACGTTGAGGTATGGGTGTTACATGATTCGACAATTAACCCAAGTGTATAAGAGCGTAAGTCATAGCTTGGTCGAATATTGCGCTATTGTGACTAAGTTATTAAAAAAGTTTGACAATGTGATTGTCGAACATATTCCTAGAGAATTAAATCATGAGGCTAATGATTCGACTAAAATTGCCTCTGGTTACAAAATTTCGTCAAAGGTCGTAAAGGACTTTATAGAAATTAGGGAACTCCTTTATCCATTAAAAGAGAGTGATGTTCTGCAGATTGACCAATCAAAACCAAATGATTGAAGAAAACCAATAATACAATACTTGGAGAATCCTAATCAAAGTGTTGATAAGAAGCTCAGGTATCAAGCGTCAAAGTTTGTATTATTGGCAGGAGCGTTATTTTATTGCACTCCCTGGCCTGAGTACTAGGTTCACCACTAGTTGTTGCCCCTCCCTCCCCCTTGACAGTTTTATGAGTATCAAGCTTATTATGTATAAAATAATATGTATATAATATTAGAAAATAATAGATGTAACATCGTTTTACACTGCTATACGTTGCAATGTGGCAGTGCTCTTATCAACTTATTTTAGATGCTGTTGAAATATATTATCATATAATATATAATATTATTTTATATGTACATAATCTATTATTTCATAAACATATTCAATATTTTAATATTTTTTTTGAGGGATAACATATTATTTTCTAACAATATATACATAATATTTTATACATATTATTTTAGACGTTAGTCAGATATATTATTTTGTTAACATATACATAATATATATTTTATTATATATATTATATAAATTATTAAATTTATTTATTTATTTATCTATTTTTATTACTTAATATTTACGTAATATTTTTTATCAAATTTTTTTTTCACCCCTCCTTTGATACGTTTCAGGATCCGTCCCTGCTCATACATAAACTAATTCAGACCATATCAATTCAGCAATAAGACATCAACTCCAGAATTTTCTAGCATGTTATGCAACAAAACTTAGTAACTTCATAAGTTTATTCGAACATGCAAATGGACTCCAACAAATCATGATTTTTTTTATGGAAAGTCAATAACATATCCAGAATCATGTCTATAACTTTATTTTAATTTTTAACCATCACAAAATAGTCTTGAAAAATTCAAAATTGCAAAGGTTCTTAAAAACGCATAAAAGGGCAACTTGCAAAGATAATCACATTTAAACATGAAAATATCAATAGATTATTCTGAAGTTTTTAGAGAGCATACCTAAAACATAAGGATCAAACCATGCCTCTGCTTTTCATATAAACCTCATGAAAAATGTTCTAGAATTTTTCAAACAAAACCATAACAACATGTAGTTCACTATGAATGTCTCAATTTTGCAACCACTATTAACATATCAAACATTATCCGAAAATTCTAAATTTTTAACCAATATTTTATAACCACTTTAAGAGCATCATAGGAAATTTTTCACAATTTTTCACCAATAGAAAAATTTCAAATAATTGCATGTAGCCACAAACAAAAAAAGATCACATCTTTAGCGTTAAAGCATATATATGGGCAAACATCTTTGAGTTTAAGGCACTTACTTGGACTCCAAACCCATCTGTTGATAACCAATCAGACCAAAACTCATATGAGGACATCAAGAAAGCCAAAACTAAAATGGATTAGGGGTCTTAAAATTATTACAAACCCAGTTGGGGAAGATTACTACATCAAAACAAAAAAAAAATTTAACTTGAACTATCCTCCGATGTACTTGACCATTCCTTTGATGAGGGAACCGAGGAATAATCCTCTTCACATAATCCAAACCACTATAAGAAAGAGGAAAATCACAAACATATATCAATATTTCCAAGCATACATCAAAAAGAGAAAAATGAGTTGCTTTCATATTGTTAGAAATTATGAGAAGAAAAGGTTGAATAATGTTAAAAATAAAAGGAGAAGAACGATGATGTGCCTTGACGAAAAACCACTATCCCGAAAGCAAATTGCGGTGGACCTTTAGTGCAACCCAATATCCGATTTGCTCCCAAGGTTTACACAGCGCGGTGTCTGAACTCGTGCACTCGATGCTAGAAGCATTTTTTTTTTTGATAATAGAGGCCAGAAGCATGTTGAAGCCTCACAAACAATGCCCAAAATATAAAACCTGATATGAAATAAACCCAAATAAGAGCAAGAAACTACATAATACAGAAGAATAGAGATAAGGGAGAAATGGAGAAGAGAGAATAAGAAAGTCTTTCTATTATACTCTCCAAGGTGCATCCTTTACAATGCTACATGAGTCCTATTTATAGGATACAAATCTTGTAACTCACAAGCGTATCAAGGGCCTCACATAATGTGCCATTAACATATAAAAATTAAGAGCAATAATTTATGAGAGTGAAAGTCTTTTACTCATGGGAGTTATAGGAGCTAGGGAATATGGAAAGATAATGGAGATAGATATCCACACATATATTATTCATAACACTCCCCCTTGGATGTCCATTAAGGATATGACTCATTAAAACCTTACTAGAAAAAACCCAGTGGGAAAAAATCTCAGTGAAGGAAAAAGAGTACAATATCCTGTGTGTGGAGACTGCCTCGTGAAAAACCTTGTCAGGAAAACCCATTGGGACAAAACCATGGGGAAGGAAAAAAAGAGTACAATTTTCTCCCCTGTTAGAAGTATCACTTAAGAATATGAATTTCAGCATTCTGATTTTCTCCCTCTGAAGTATTTGAAGCAATATACTTTGCTCTGCCACTTGTGATTTATCCTACTTTAAATTGAGCTTCGCAAGTAGTATTATCTTCAGGACTTCCTCCTTGAATTGTTGTTATTTGAGCATGATATGGAGAAGTAATAACTATAGATTCTTTTGTAGATCATAATATCAATATCACCACGTCTAAATAACAGTGGATTTGAGATCTGACTTCATCTGGATCAGAAAAATACCTTGCATCTGCATGATCAATTAGTTGAACATATATTCATATAAATAAAATAATTGCATCAATTGTGTTGTGAAAATATAGAAAAATATATATTTCACTTTGTTCCAATGCCTTTTAGTTGGTGATGAGCTATACTTTACCAATAAGTATCACAAAAATATTACTGTATCAAGCTATGTATATGTGCGTATACTTTTATAACACTAAGTTATGATATTTGGGACCATGGTATTTGTAATCTTCCTGACACACAACTCATGTACTCAATAGATATAATTTATCATGAGTCACTTAAGAGCTAGTTCTCTATAACTTGCTAGACAAAAAAAATCAGTTAGCTAATCGTTCGATCTACAAGTCGATCAAGACAAAACTTTGTCTTCCAAAAATATTTCATTTAAAGATATTTCTTTATATTTTTAATCATTCGAGGATTTTTCAGGTAGAGAACATTTTTGGGTTTGACCTTCAAATACATTAGATGTAATTGAGGCCCTTCATGTGCTATCAATCTAATTAAATATCGAAAAGTACTTGCATCCACCACTGATGAATATATCTCTTTAAAATCATTGTCAGTTCTTTGTGAAAACCTTTGAGCAACAAGTCGAGTTTTGTATCTCATAATTTCACCATTCTCATTTTGTTTTCACATAAAAACCTAATTGTATTCAACTGGATTCACATATTCAAGCGCTCGGACTATAAGTCCAAAAACTTTTCACTTGCAAAACAAGTTTAGTTTCGCTTCAATAGCGTCTTTCAATTTTGGCCAACCATTGTTTTGTCTATAATCCTTAATAGACTTTGGTTCTTGATCCTCATCATCATTTATCACATTAGTGCTATATTATATGCAAAAACATCGTCAACATTGACTTCATTTCAGTTCCATTGTATTCCATTCATGACATAACTTTTTGAGATCTCTTTATTACACAAATTTCAGGTACCTGATCAGTCTCTTCTGAATCTGAAAAAATAAATTATATCTAAGAACTCTTTTAGAGTTTCCATATCCTCACTTGAGCCATCTTGCTTTTTAGCTCCTTTTCTTGTTTGAGAATTTTTATCTTTGGAACTGATAGGTCTACCACGCTTCATGCATGGTTGAGACTCATTTGTAATATTAGATTGTCCAACAGGGATATCAATTTTTATTCGAGCATTAGCAGCTAGTTTATATGATTTAATTACCCTTTTTATCTCGGTGAATGCATTTGGTAATTGGTTTGCTAAGCTTTGCAGCTGAATTATCTTTTGAACTTCCAGTTCACATTGTTTTGTATGAGGATCAAGATGAGATAAAGATAATTTATTCCAACTAATCCCCTTTCCAGCTGCTTATTCTCTCCCCTTAATATTGGGAAAAGTGATTCATCAAAATGAAAATCAGCAAATCAAACTATAAATAAATTTCCGCTGTTGGTTCAAGATACTTTAGTATAAATGGGGATCCATATCCAAAAAAATATTCCCAACCTTCTCTAAGGACACATCTTTGTGCATTGTGGTGGAGCAATTGAAACATACACTGCACATCCAAAAATTATTAGATGGGAAATATTAGGTTCTTGACCAAAAGCCAATTGTAAAGGGAGGATTTGTGATAATTTGTTGGCCTGATGTGAATCAATGTTGCAACATGCAAGATTGTATGTCTCCAAGTAGAAATTGAAAGTTTTCATCTCATAAGCATTGGTCTTGCAACTACCTTGTCCATTTTCTATATGAACATGTGCTATAGGATGTTCAATATCAACCCCAATATACATACAATACTCATTAAAGACCTGAGATGGTAACTCACCAACGTTTCATAATTGGATAATCAATAAAATGAGTTCTCAGTCAAATTACTTGAGTATGCAATCTCGCAAACGTCTGGTTGCAAGTTGACAACAAACAATCATGTGACCATTTAGTTGATGCATCAATTATAACCATAATATATCTAAATGGTCCACATATATCACCTTGTATACATTCTGAAAATGTGAGAGATTCACTTCCAATTTTTGTTGGTAATGGTTAAATTATCAACTTCCCTTGGGAATAAGCGGTATATTAATAAATTGACGAATCTTCTAGCTCTTCAATGGATATCCACTTGGATTTTCAATTAATTTTCGCATCATATAGACTCGGGATGAATCAACCGGTCATGCCAAACAATAAACTTATTATGATCCATAAACTTCTGGTTTATGATAACATGTGTTTCAATTGTACAAACATGCGTTTAGTACAAATCGGAGGAAAAACGAGTAATTTTTCCAATATCCCTTTTTTTCTCGTGATATAAGGATATTCAATATTTCCTTCATTTGTTGTTTCGATATAGTATTCATTTAAACATATATCCATGAAACTAAATAAGTTTCTATGAAACTTAGAATAAAATGCAGTATCAGTGTGTAACTTTGTTCCTCCATGTAGCAATACATTTGCTCTTCTAGAGCCTTTAATTACATTTGCAAACTTCTGATTGCAAATTGTTAATAAGTACACACGTGACGATATGACTTCTGGCCATAACTATATAAAGAATACACGTAATTTATTATAAAATGCACAAATATTATTTTAGATATATTCTAAAAATTTAGAATACTTACTAAATAATGAACTTATTTAGACTATTAAACTTCAGGTTTACAATTCATAGAAACTTCAAGTTTACCTTAGCATAATTTAAATTGCACATATGTCTATTTGAATTGATAATGAATAAAAATAATTTATTAAACTTTGATCATCCAAAATTTTGTTATCAAAAGAAAATAATATAATACATATTTCAGAGACTTGATTTACCTTTTACATGCATATATGGAAACAAAATACCATTTATATATAAAGAATTGGAAAACACTATTTTCTTCAACAAATAAAACTTTAGAAACTAGGCGCCAGCTAGCATGGGGAAGTTTGCCATATGGTTTAGGATGGACAAAGATGGAAAAAGCTTTGTACAATGAATAAAGGCCGCACGATTTGGTAGACAATAATCGACGGATCTCATGAAAGACCTGCTACTTGAGAAGGCTTGAAATTCATTGGGGGAAAACATTTGCAAAGTCGCCCCTTAATATAACAAAATGTATTTTGTGATTGTAGATCTGTGTGATGAGTTGCGAAAGAATGAAATCGTGGAGCTCTAATTCAGAATTTGTGCTCCAGAAACATAATAGAGTTCTCCAGGAGGATCCACTAGAAGAAGCTACAGATGGCGAGGACGATGAACTGTTTGGCGAGATCGACCACCAACCCGCAAGGGCGATCCTGTGGAATTTGCAAATCCTCGTGAATTGTTCGGCAAAATCAAGGGATCGATTGTCCTCGAGGTACAAAACGAAGCGGCTGAAGATGACTCGCCGGAAGCAGTGGCGTACGCTGCCGAAGAGTTTGTTCGACATGCCCCAATCCAAAATCAGTCTTCTACCCACATTTCTAGGGGAGTGAACCCAGGTAATTACACTTTCTACATACTCTATGAACTCCTGCTTCTCCGATTTGGAGCATACTACCCAAGTGCTTGTTAAATTTCCTAAACACACAACCATAGAACAAGTTGCTAACCAAACCTAAACACCACTGGGAAATTGTGCAAACCAGTCAGAAATACACCCTGTTTTAGATCTACACCCATTCCTAACAAACCTATGGATGATAACTACACTCATGTGCAAATCCAGAACACCAAACCCATTTTTAACAAGACACCTAGGAGCTTCAATGCTTTAGAAATGGCTGACAATGAGGCTAAGGCTTATGTATGTTTTGTGATGAGCTATTTACCCCTGAGAATCTATTGAAGCATAAGAGATTTAAACTATTGGTGATGGATATACGATATGTTTTGTTGGATTATGAATATTCGGTTATCACTGTAGTTATGCAGAAGGTTTCTTCAAAATATGGTACTCTCTAATCGTATGTGCATTCTTATTATTAAGTTTAGTTTGATGAAAAGTTAGTTTCGTTTGCTTCTTCTTTTAAATGGTTTTGTGTTTTCGTTTGTCATGTATGTAATGTAATTTAACTACCTACCTTATCGTTTTGGTGAGGATTTTTAAGTGATGAGTGTTTGGTTCAACTTGAAGTAATCATTTGAGTTTTGCATGAAATGGGTATCTTTTTTCTGGCCCGGAGATTGTATCATGTGAGATTTAGACAGCTCTTAATTATTGGTGTGTTCATTGCTATTATAGTTGTTTTTCAATGTTATTGGAAAACATTTTCACAGTTTCACTCAGAGAAACAATGTTCAAATTGCATCCCAAGGGGTTCCTTCAACAAAGGGCATAAAAATTCTGGATGCAGATTGGAAAACACCTTTGTCAATCTTGAGTAATAAATCTATGATGGGTTCTTCGACCTTGAGGAGTAAATTGGTGTGGCCAACTTCATTAACACGGTACATTCGCAGTTTTCAAGGTACATTCGCAATTGTTCAATATGTTAGATGTTAGATGTATGGCACTGCATTGTAAATTATTCTTTTTTCATTCTTATACTCTCATATCTCAGTTGCAAGTGGTCCTTTATTTTCTTGTATGGTATGTTACTTACCATGATTGATTTGGCTTGATTTTGGAATTTCTAAAATGAATTTCCAGAAGTCATTTTGTAATTTAATACTACAGTTGCTGCATATTCACATTGTCAACTAAATTTCCCCTACACTAACAATGATATGGACATATATTCCATCTGTTGACCTGGAAACCCCATTTTTCTATTAACGAGCTCACATATATGTGTTCTTCCATTAGATAACCAAAGCATGTTTGAAAATGGTATATTTGTTTATCAGGAGTTATGAACTGATGGAGCGCAAGCTCAAAGTTTATGTCTATAGAGAAGGAGAAAAACCGTTATTTCATCAACCAAAGATGAGAGGACTTTATGCCTCAGAGGGGTGGTTTATGAAATTGATGGAGGGAAACAAAAGGTTCACTGTGAAGGATCCCAAAAAAGCTCATTTGTTTTACCTACCGTTCAATTCACAAATGCTAAGGGTTAATATTTCTGACAATAAGCAAATGGAGCAATACCTTTAGAGATATGTGAATTTAATTGTGGGAAAATATTGTTTCTGGAACAGAACTGGGGGAGCAGACCATTTTCTTGTTGCCTGTCATGATTGGGTAGGCTTCCAATGCATCCCTTTGAGTAGTATTTACACAGGATAATGTTAAGAAGCTTTTCTTTTAATCCTTATAAAAAGCTCTTTTAATCCTTATAGATTTTCTTTTAATCATTATAGAAAATACTTCTAATGCATCGCTTCGAGCAGACCACTTGTATAGCTGCACAAATACACATTATAGAAACAACATTTGTGTTTTACTGAACTGCGATAAGAGTAGAAGCTGTTGGCACCAACTAAGTTTTTGGAGCATTGAGGTCCGCATGGAGCAAGCTAATACATTCAATGATATTTTTTTTCCAAAGAGTTTGGGATTCCCCGTGGCCCCAAATTCTACTCCCAGGAATTGGATTGGTAGTGCTAAGTCAGCAATACTTATTAAAATAAACAAAAAAATCATTTAATTTGTTTAAATAAACACTTCTTCAAATAAATAAATAAAATTAAAGAAATACAAAAATCATCGTTCCCAAAATCCTCATCAGCTGTGAACCGTAATCTCCCATATCCCAAATCTGCGAACCCTAATCCCCCATCGCCCTCGTTCTCCTCTCTTCCTCATCCTTACATCGCCGTCTTCTTCTACTTCTTCAGATTCGTCTACTTCTACAGGTCGAATCACAAACGAAAACTTCGAGTCTCGAGCCACTAAACAAATCGCGATTTAAGCATAGGTTTTTGGGATTATAGGGTTTTGAGGCTGCAAATTTCGATTACTACTTCTTCGCTGCTTCGTTTTTCAAAGGTTTTGGGCTGTTGGTTCGAGGGTGGGGGAGACGATGTTAGAGAAGGAGTGGGGACGGAGGAATGGGGGTGAACGATGCAGAAGAAGCAAAAGAAGAAGGAGAAGAAGAAGAAGAAATCACAATGTAGAAGAAACAGAGAACTAGAATCCGATTTCCTTCACCACTTGCCTCACCCACTCTTCATTTTTCTGATTTAGAGACTTGTGATTTGATTTCTGGGTCTGAAATTTATTTTGGTGTGAAATTGATTTCTGGGTTTGAAATTTCACATTCGAATTGGTGTGAAAATTATTTTTCTGATTTTATTTGTTTGATATACAGGTTTGATTTGTACTTGATCTGTTGGTGGGTTTAATTCATACATTGTTTGATTTGTGGGTTTGATGCTTGTTTGATTTGTTTGGTTGATTTCTGGGTTTGATTCACACATTGAGGAGAAGTGAAGAGAACAATAGGGAATAGTCCAACAAAAAGAGGAGGAATAGATATCTGGGTTTGATTCACACGTTGGATTTAATTATTTAATTGAAAAATAAAATAAATTATTTAATTATATTATTTTAAAGGGACTAAATGATGTGGCAATTAAATAGGCCACATTTTCAGTCCAGTAACTTGCTACATAAGTGTTTGACTTGCCACATGAGCTAATTTTGACCAAAATTAGTGATAACGGGGCCAAATAACAAAATTTTTAAAAACATGAGGACTAACTGTCAGAAATTAGAAATTGAGGGACTAAAATAAAAAATTGGACAAAATAAAGGGACCAAAATGATAATTAAGTCTAAATTATATCAATACATGATCACACCTCCCACCCAGTCGTTGTACAGCGCCGGCTACCCTGGCTTAGCTATCATTATCTTAGTTGCTTATGTTCAGATTTGGTGTCATACCTTCATTAAATGCAACTGAACATATACCACGCGCTTATACATTAGAAGAATAAGTCACATCATGTACAGTGACTGGGTTGGCTTTAAATAATCGACTTTGAGAATACTATGGCTTCAACATCGACTTTCAAACAACAGCGGTGTTCTTGTCGAACTTGAAACGAAGATGAGCAAAGACGTCGACACAAATCCGTTGAACGTGGTTTCAAGTGAAGTTGCCAATAACGAGAGGCATAGTAACACATTACTTAACAATATCTGTTACAACCAATGACAATGTAATATCAATGTGTGTAACACAAACAACATATATTTGTTTGCGGAGGGGAACATCCAAAGATGAACGAAGATATTGGTGCCAAGGTTGCTGCTAACAATTCACAGAACCCAGAAAGGACATCAGAAATGGAACAACATCAACGCAATGTCGAAGAAACAACCATGCGTGACGTTGTTGATGCTATTAAGGTTATACTGGTACTCATAGTGGTTATAGTCGTATTTAAGTCATCCAACAGATGATAGTGTCAGGAGAAAGGTACCTTTTTTAACATAAAATAGTGGGTTTATCATCGTGTGAGTTTTTACAACCGTGTGTTCGGTGGTCACGTACATTACATTTACATTTAATGAGCAAAAAAACAGAATTTATCACTTGGTTTTTGGCGGTAATAACACTTGTACGTTGCAGCAACTAACTACGAAAGTTGAAAGCTCAAGTTCAGTAACTAATACATTGATGAGGACTATCATGGAAAAACTATCCACTGAGGCAAACCCCAGGTCAACAACAACTACCCTGTTAAGTAAAGAAGAGGTTCCTGATAAGGCAACAGATGGCTTGCTTGGCAAACTGCATCACACTGACACTGCAACGAAACCGATGAAGTCCGATGATAAAATCACGGTAGAACAACTACGCCATCTGAGCAACATTTCAGCGATCTATATATATGACTCGATGATGATGCAACTATCAATCAACCCCCTAAAGAGAAGACGCGACCCTTTATTAGGAAAACCACAAAGCAATCGGCAGAGCCGACGAATAAGGGGAAGTCTTTGCAAACAAACCAATGTGACTGAAAATCAAAAAGTGTTTATCAGAATACCTCAATCAGCTGTGAATATAAACGATTTAACCGAGAATGAGGTGCATATTGTAAGCGGCATCTGTTCTTTCAGCCCATACATTGATATTCATTCTTTATATTTGAACACTTGTTATGAACATGTAGGTATGCAGTGAAGATGAAGATTGTGTAGATCGTCCTCCTTTCATACCTAGAAAGTTGAGTTTCACACCACCAATTGAGGGGTCACCTGCAAAGAAGAAGGCAAAGACCGGGACATCAAGTGATGTCAGAAAAACTGCAAATACGATAACCAAGCTAGCTGCAGAGTTATCCAAGTCTTCGAAAGGGGAACCATTTATCGTTCCCATGCCAAAGGTATTGTCGTTTGCAAATACTATTAAATTGATGGTTTAGCCATGGGTACATTTAACCATACTAACTATATATGTAGCATGCAAAGTGTGTATTCAGACCTACTTCGAACATGGAACTATCAAACGAAGAGGTTCGAGTTTGTGTATACGTCTTCAACTTGGCAAAGGAAGATAGGTTCGCTCATTAACCATCAACACTACAAGTGATTCTTGTTTGCATTACAAATATAAAAAATAAATCATGAATGTATAATAATTTATTATTGAGTATTCATTTTCAGTGAGGTCCTCTGTATTGTCGGGAACAACATTACCAATCGAGAGGACTTTTGCTCCTTAATGCCCGGCAGGATTGTGAGGCGTGAGGTATGATTATATATGTCGTTTATCACACTCTTAAATTGTTATAATACTCAACATTAATTACGGGTATCCTTTCTCATAATTAGATAGTGGAACTGGTTGCAATTACCATGACATGGAAACAGGTTACAGATGGACACAAGGCAGCTTGGTGCCTTCCCCCATCCTTTGCGGTATGCCAAAATGCTGAGATGCCCTGTTTTATAAGCTTCAAATTGAATATGCTTCCTACAATTACTAACCTGAATCAGTTACTCCAGGTAGATGTGGCTAAAGAAACAAGTATTGAAGATCTGTTCAATCACTACAAGTCCAACTGGATGAGGGCATATGAACAGCTTCGACTGGTAAGTGGGCAAAATAATTATACTGTTCGTGTAAATAATAAAATAAAAAACACTAAATGCATAATATATATTTTCTATATTGCCAAATACTGCAGATCTATATCCCTATCGAGGGTACGGATGGACACTGGTATCTGGCTGTGGTATCATTTACAGCCAGAAAAATATTTCATATGGATACCTTTCCCACTGAAGATCAGGTTGATGCAAGGCAGAAAACCATAGCTTCATTGGTAATTACATTCAATAAGTCTATAAAACGAACTGGGATAATGTAACAGCAATAAATATTATTGATCAACTGTTTGTATGCAGTGCAAAGCTTTGGAGGAGATAATGAGGCGTGTATATTGCAATGAAGAAAACAATGAACATTTGTTCAACTGGGCAGAATGGAACATTGTTGAACCAAGAGGAATACCGAATTGTGGCAACAGGTGAAAACCATGTTACATCGTTTCAAAAATTAAAAAAAAAGGTTTTGTATGTGATGTTTTTCACTGAAATACATTGACAATTTACTACGTCACATATATGTGTCCAAACAGCGATAATTCTGGACTCTGGGTGATCGAATGGATGACCATGGGACACGCGTTTATGCAAACCGTAAAAGGCGTGGTTGGTTCACTTATCACGTAGCGTTTATTTCAATACATTATATACATCTAGCATGCAACCTATAATTAAATGATGTTTACATTATTTTGTGTCTTTTATGTAGCTTGATGAAAGGGTGGTTAGAATGAAAATGGCTATGCGTTTGCTTTTGGGGTCACACAATGAGTGCAAGAGTAACTTAATTGAAAGTGCCAATGATGATTGGAAGACACTAACCAAAAGAGTTGCGACTCCATCTAAAGGCAAATCAAAGTAATCGGTCATTGTTGGAGAAGGAGACCCGATGATAATGATCACGTTGATGTTTTGCGTTTACATATTTGGTGCATAAAGATTTTGACACCTGATTTTCACTTTCTGCTACCTAGTATATTAGCCACAGGCAAATTGGTGATTTTTGTTGTTGTGGGTTTGCACATCATGCTTTTGTGACTGTTAATATCATCGTTGGTGACATGTTGTTAACTTATGTTTTTTGTTTTGATAAAAATCGGGTGACTTGTGTTAAACATGTATCTGGTCACTTATGTTATATTTGTATTTGGTATTTTATTAATCCTGTCTTACTGCCACTCATTGATTACTTTATTATAATTGTGGTTTCTTGCATGTTCATTCGTTTATGTGATACAATTATATTTGCTTTGTGCGACACCCACCCATTTTGTTGGAAGGAGAAAAGGAGAATCTTCCCAAGAAAAACGAAAAAATGCTAATTCTGGTGAATGTGTTTCGGCTAAGTGAATGTGCAGCAATTTGAAGTAGCCCCTCATGGGTTATAGTCTTTGTTATGGGCTTTGCCTTGTGTTAATGACCCAACAGACTCGTTTCTTGACCCAACCAACAAAAACCATCATCCAAAATTGCAACAATCAATCAACACATGGGTTATAGTTTTTGTTATGGGCTTTCCCTTGTGTTAAAGAATATGAGACTCGTTTCTTCACCCAACCAAAAAAAAAACCATTATCCAAAATTGCAACAATAAATCAACACATGGGTTCTAGTCTTTGTTATGGGCTTTCCCTTGTGATAATGACCGTAAACCAAAAAAAAAAACATTATCCAACATTGCACCACTCAATCAACACAACTTAACTTCACTTGATCCGTCTTTATAACACCAATGTTGGCAAAATCAGTATCGGTAGTTATCAACACATGAAAACACAGAATCCAAAATTAAAGCACAAATGCGTCACAGTTGACACAAATAACGTTTTAAATTACATCACACAATGATGTAAATCTCCTACTCAAATGTATATCAGAGTACTCCATCGGCAACATAACTTGTTGATGGAATGTCAGTATCTGCTCCTTCCTGGAATATGGCATAAACAAGCAACGTGTACATAACTGAACATAGGTGAATTTGTTTAAGTGTACATAACTGAACAAAAAGCTTGCAAATTGCAATAAATTTGAGCACAAGTGGTCATCAAGATAACTCAATTCACAGAATTTGTCGGTAGTTTCTCTTTGCTTGCATATGTACAAGAACTTTGATTTTAATTAAGTTAAACCGTAAAATGCATCTTCATTCAAACCCTTGAGGTTTCTATTGCAAGTATGAACTTATTATAAAAGAGATACTTTTTCTATTTTCTTGATGGCCAATAGTAATTTAACCACATAAAAAATCACCATAACAGGATAAAAATACCCATCTGAAACAAAGAATGGTGTCAGTTAAGGAGGCATGCAACATGGTTAAATCATTGATAAACAAGAAAACCATTATATACGAACTAACCTCCTGTGTATTACTGGCTTGTGTTGTCAAATTACAATATTGCCTTCCAGTCAGGCACGAACGTCTATTGTGTCCAACAGCACCACAGTTGCCACATCTAAGCGGCCGCACAGATCTACCATGTGATGTGTTTGTGCTTGACCGCATCCCTTGGTTACGGGAAACAGGGGTCGGTATTATCTCATCCACGGTTTCAGCATCAGTGTTGTGCAGTTCACCAGTGTCTGTACCACTATACTTCAGTTTTAGCCTATTAAGTTCACCCATAAGCAAGTCCACAAAGTGTGTAGAGTCTTCGTCATTACGGTATGCCAGCTCAAGAACTTCTTTACACAGAAAATGCATGGTTGCATATCTTGCAATCAGATGTGAGTCCCAATACAACGATCCACTAGTATAATTGCCACGAATTCCATCCTTGGCATTTTTTGACCACCTGTCCAAAACAAGGGACTTCGGGAGCTCATTGAAGCCAAGCCACAATGTAGCAGTTAGAATGTGGTCACAAGGCAAACCAATAGGCGCATTCTCATGCAAGAACAAGAAAATTCAACAAGCGATGGGCAATCAGATACATGCCAACCTGTACCACTACCACGATATTTTGTAACCGTATATATCGAGTACATTGACAATTCTTGACAGTCAACAACCCTTAAGTGAGATGTCTTCACAAGCATAGCACGAAATAGATAGAATATCTCCCTAGTATATTGCCTAGAACCCGACCTCTCGAGACAACGAAAGTTGGTCTGCAAGACTTCATCTCCATAGTGAGATTCAAAATCAGCTTCAACTTCTCTGAATCGAAAATATGTCATGCACCTATGGAATTGTTGCACAAAATCAGTCAACGAAATCTGTGAATGGACAAACTTCCCCATATGGCTGTGTAATGCTTCACACCTGGATGTCGTCCTTATACCTGCAAAAAAAGTGCCACGAATATGTGCGGTAGACCACATGTTTCTCTTTTCGTAAGTCTCTAGAATCCAGTTATTCTCTTGTAATCCAAAAATACCAACCATTTCATCCCACATTTGTTCAAAACGCCCCACGTCATGATCACCCAACATACACTTCTTAAAGTATGGAATAAATTCAGGAGTGGCAACATTGCTGGTTGCATTCCTTAGCAAATGCCATGCACACAGCCTATGATGGCTTGTAGGGAACACTTTTTTAATAGCATTCCTCATCGCTAAGTCACCATCAGTTATTACTGAAGTTGGGGCCTTTCCTTTCATCGCAGCCATAAATTGTTCCAGCAACCACACATATGTGTGTTCAGTCTCATTGGAAATAAGAGCAGTTGCAAACACTATTGTTTGGTTATGGTGATTCACACCAGAAAATATTACAAATGGGCACAAATACTTGTTTTTCCTGTATGTTGCATCAAATGCTAAGACATCTCCAAATAGCTGATAGTTCATTTGACTTTCACCATCAGACCAAAAAAGATGTTGTAACATACCCTCTTCATTCAAAGTGTGTCTAACGAACATTAGTGGGTCGTTTGATCCCAATTCTCTCAGGAACTTAAGCGCACCACTGGAATCTGTTGATTGTTGCCGCTTCTGTTTCCCCACCTGATTATAAATATCCTTCATCCGGAAACCAATTTTCTTATATCCCCCTGCATTGTTGGCAAATACACCAAACATGAGCGAAGGCCTTATCCCGACTTTTCGAAAACTTTCAATTTGCAATATATCTGCTGTAGTCAACTTCCTGTGTGCTGGTAGCAAAGAACAATACGTGTCTTCTAACAACTCATGGTTGTGTTCAGATTTCAAACAATGTCGCATACCATCGATGCGATCGTGTGTCAATGTGCACACGGAATTTAGCCTCGCAGCCACACCTTGATTCACGTTTAGGTTTACGCTTTCTCATTTGTTGAGTCAACCCCTTCTCTTCTCTAAAACCTTCTCTTGAACACACAAATGTTTGTTGCAGTATTTCCCCCTTGCAGCTTTTCACAACCTTACTTTTACGACTTGAGAAACCATTTATCCTAGCATACCAGCTGTAGAAAAGGTATGCTACATCGAGGTCAATAAAATCATACCTACTCACATCTTTGTTTGATACATTTTTCAAGTCCATTGTTAGGATATCAACTAAGCCATCTATCACAATGCCACCATCCGCACAAAATTCGTCTCCACAATCATCACTTGAATAGTTGATGCCGCTGTTTCCATCTTGAGCTCCATTGTCGTCTCCATCTCCATTGGCATTGCCATCTCCATTTCGGTCTACATCCCCGTCTCTGTCACCCTCTACTTCTCCCAAACCATCGCCTGCTTCCACACCATCGCCTTCTCCCTCAACATCGCCATCTACAACTACACAATTTATGTCATCCAAGCCCTGAAAAGATAAAACATTATAATTCAAGCCACATAACATCAACGATCTCAAAGCACGATGCATTCTGACTATTTATTCGTATATCGAAAAATCTTACTATATCGGTGTCGTTTTGTTCGATTGCAGATAATGGCTCAGTTTCTTCCAAATTCTTCTCCATACCTATCAAACACAATTGACATCAACATAGGCAAAAACAATTACATAGGTCAAAACACCAACGACCTACTAACCCCCCCTCGTTTTTATAAAACAAGTAGTTGAGTGAAATTGCTTATCGTCATCTAATCGCTCTCCCGTAACTGGAACCGTTCACAGTGGTACACATCACGACTTTTAAATTATTTCCAAAGGCCAACAGAATACGTTACAAACAAACACAGCTTGTGCTGACCAGAAACAACCATCCTTCGAGATCTAATGTATCAGCAACAAAGAAATCGAAAAGGAACAACAACAAAAACTAAATACACTTACCGTTTGTCTATAGCTTCTCCGTTCGCACGTTGCAGCACACGCTTCCCTTCTGACCTCCGGTAATCGATCGATCGGAAAAAGCTCCGCCAACGAACTCGAACTCCGCCAACATTTCTTGGACTCAATCTCCCCACCACGAACTAGGGTTCAAATAATACATCCAGAAAAACTGTTTTTTTTTTAATTTTTTTAAGATTTTATTATTTATAAAAAGTACACTCACTTAACACAAGGGCATTTATGCAATTACTTGAATTTCGAGTGAAACGCATGTAACTCACAGGCTTCGGTATTTTTTATTTATGACTATTTAAATTCCCATCTTTTTTCTTTGTCCATCCTAAACCATTTGCTAAACTTGACCATGTTAGAAGCCGCCAACTAGAAACTATACATACATATTTTATTTAAGTAATTAAAAACTAAACCAAAATAAGAGAAAATGTGTGTGCTCATCTGGAACTGCACAAAAAGAAAAACTAACTTGTGGCTTACCTGTGGGATTTCAGAGACAAGCATGCATATTTACCTTGATTCAAAGCTTCTTATAATTCTTGACAAAATTTTGACATATAACAGGTATGATTAATGTCATTTTCTTATATGCTACAACATTAAGCTAGCATGAAAGGAGAAGATAAGAAAGACTAGACAAATAAAATAAGAACATAAAATGATCTATTTCTTTAGGAACTACTCTTATCATCGACTCTTCTTATTCTTCCTATTTACATAGAATTCTAAGCATAAGTAGGTAGAGAAGTTACACTTCTCCATAATGTATAAGTTACTACACCATTATTAGGAATAATAAAGTCATAACCACAAATAATACTATGGCATTTTTATCATCCTTCATATATAATTCATTCAATATTTCTTTTCTTTCCCATTGTTATGCTATTCATATGAGATATGAAAATCTCAAATCACCAAGACAATAAAAATCTCTACTACATCAATAACCATAACCATAAAATTTGTCATACCAAAAAATATAGTATGAAACATTCACTTATGGGAATAAAAGTCAATCCATTATGCGATATTTCCAATTTTTTTTAATCAATAACCGCCATTGTGTTCAATCACAATAGTGCATATACTTTCAAAACATTCTTGAAAGAATTTTCTCAATTTTGCTACTCCAGGAGCATATTTGGGAGACATAAAACTATATGATTTTTCTCTCACTTATCTTAATTTCAAAATGTACTAAATAAGATCAAATAGATCTTTTAAATTTCAATCATGGTCTAAAGAGTTAGTTCTTCAGGAACTATACCCCAAATCTTCATATAAACGTGACCAAGGAAAATTATAGTTTGTGCAATCCTACAGGGATGCATGGCTATTAAATTCTTCCCAAATTTATCAAGAATAAACAAAATATATAATTGCATTAGCTAAAGAAAATTCACATTAAAACTTCTATACATGAAATATGAAATATAAACATGTAAATATAAAGCAACAAGAAGGAACATGATCATGAATTAGAATAACTCAACAATAGGGAGAAGAAGAAACATTCTTGCAATATATAACATCCAAGCAGATTAAGCCATCACTCATACGGTAGAGACTTGTGCTGATAACATGTTATGAAATAAACCAAAACAAGAGCAAGAAACTACATAATACATAAGAATAGAGATAAGGGAGAAATGGAGAAGAGAGAATAAGAGAGTCTTTCTATTATGCTCTCCAAGGTGCATCCTTTACAATGCTACATGAGTCTTATTTATAGGATACAAGTCTTGTAACTCATAAGCCTATTAAGGGCCTCACATAATGTGTCATTAACATATAAAAATTAAGAGCAATAACTTATAGTCTTTTACTCATGGGAGTTATAGGTGCTAGGAAATATGGAAAGATAATGGAGATGGACACGCTAGTGCAGAATACACCTTTATTCGCGGTTAAAATAGACTTTTTACATCGGTTTTCAATTCTGCATGTATTCTTTCGGCATTGTAAGTGTGAACATTTAATGCCGATTAATAAACTGGCGTTAAAAGTAACTTTTAATCGCGGTTTTAATGAAAACCGACGTTATATCTTTGAATAAAAATATTGGAAAAAACGAAAAATTAACTTCTAATCGCGGTTTTAATGAAAACCGGCGTAAAACTTCCATATAAATTGTAGCAAACTTCCATATATAATAGAATTTTTGTTCACACAAAAAGAGACACAAAGGAAGGTATATGAAGAATGGAAGCAGAAAAATAGGATCAACAAAATGGTTGTTCTTAGTATGTAACTTCTGCACCAAACCTTTAAATATTGACACGATTCTCCTATCAGCAAGGTTAATGACATTTAAATTAATAAAAGCAAATCAATATAGGGAAAGGCAAATATACCCAACAGTAATATTACTTTGTGATGGCAATAATATGTCATAAAATACTAAATAAATGGAATGAAACTGAAGTTTGAATGTCGTTATTACTATAGTCTCAAAACTAAAAAAAATTGTAATTGAGTTCCTGAACTTGTCAATAATTTGTAATTGGGTCCTTGAGTCAAAATCTTTTTAAATAATTTGTAATTAGGTCTCTGAACTTTTGAATAATTTGTAATTAGGTCCCTTAACTTTTAAATAATTTGTAATCGAGTCCATATTTATCGACAAGTTCAGTGACCTAATTACAAATTATTTAAAAGTTCAGGGGCCTAGTTACAGATTATTTTAAAAAAAATTAGTTTAGAGACCCATTTGTAAATTATTGACAAGTTCAAGGACACAATAATAAACTTTTCTAGTTTAGCAACCTATTTAGAAATTCTCGAATAGTTGGACTAACAAAGTAATTAAACTTTTTTTTCCTTCTTGTTATTAGGTGAGTTTTGAGGGGTTTTCATCGTTCTTTCATTTGTTGTAAACCATCAAAGTTTGTCTTGATGTTCTTACAGACATAACCACAACCCCTCTTAGGTTCTTGCATGGTTTTATTTTATTTTATTTTCGTTTATATAAAACTTCTAATTATAAACTTACAATATAAGTTCTCCAGTTTTTTTTTTTGGTAATTATCCTATTGCCAATTTTACAAATCCCTCTGCTATCTTCTATGCATCTGGATCAGCTATCTTGGGGGCCATTTAATTAAGCGTGGTTTCTTTTCTGTAAGAAGTGCTTATCACTGTATTAAACACTGGGAAGAAGTAGAAGACTCACACTCATCTGAAATTTCCAATGATTCTGGGTTGCGGAACAAGCTTTGGAAGCTAAAAACATTACCCAAACATGTTCATCTAGATTGGAAAATTATGCATAACGGAGTTGCCAGTAGAATGAATCTCATTTCAAAAGGTATTTCATGTACTCCCCTATGTCCGTAGTGCAGCCAAGAGTGTGAAGATGTTGATCATATATTTTGAAATTGCATTTGGGCTAGGCAAGCTTGGTTTGAATCACCTCTTGAGACATACATAAGGCGTTAGATGGAGGAAGATCGGGGTTCAAACCCCAGTAAAAGAGAAAATACTAACATAACAACTAACAACTAATATTTGTCATTCAAAAAAAAAATGCTCCTTTTGAGGTGATTATTCGGGTTCAATCCCTTTGTTTTGAGATTTGTTGCGCAAGAAATAAGCAGCGTTTTGAAAGCAAATCGATTCAACCTATTGATATAGCAAATAATTAAGGCTAGGAAATATATCTCTGAATACTCTTTCATGTTGAGCACTCAAAATTTGCAACATATAAAGATGGGTTCCTCCTCCAAGACTATGGTACAAAATAAATGTAGATGCGGCTGATCCTGTGGATAATTATTGGGTTATTGGTGTCGTGGTCGTGATGCAGAGGGTATATGTTTTACGGCTGCAACTTGAAAAATATCTACATTTCCAGATGCTGACATAGCTGAGGCATTGGGTATGAGACTTGCATTAAATTTTGCAAAGGATATGGGTTTCTTTAATCTATATGCAGAAAGTGACTCCATGAATGTTGTGCGAGGAATACTGTCTACTTCTTAGGTGAATACTCACTTTGGAATCGTGGTCTCCGATTGCAAAGTTTTATCCAATTTTTTCTCTAATTTCAAAGTTTGTCATGTAAAAAGAGATGCTAATCATGTTGCTCTTAAGTTAGCAAAATTTGCTTTGTCTAGTGAGGATTCTATTTGGATAGAAGACACTCCATCATGTGTTGCTGTTGATTTAGCCTATGATTTGAGGGGCTTAGAGCAGCCGCAGCGGGCGTTCTCTAAAATTTGTAGAGCACGTACATTCTCTGACACAAGAAAAATGATTTGACCAAATTTCTCTCTGTGTCTCTCATAAATGACTTGACCAAGTTTTACTTGCCCGTCATCTATACAGATGATTTGACCAACTTTTAGTGAACCGTTCACTATATGCAGATGGCCACCTAAGCTGAACGATGCGACGTGGACAATAAAAAACTGACAGAAATTTTAAGCCACGCCCGCTAAAGATGCCCTTAATTGAATGAATTATTTCCCAGTCAATTTTTTATTTATCCAATTGCCTTTATGCTACTGTATTTATGTATGTTGGAAGAACAAACCATGGGAATTTCTCGATTGAAATTTTATTAGAATTTGGGTTAGGCCTAACTCAACCCCAAAAGCTAGCTCATAAGGTGAGTTGCCCCTCACTTATAACCACTAATTAGGCAATTTTATTCTTTCATGTGGGACTTCTAACACACCCCCTCACGCCCAGGACTAGACATTTGAGGCGTGACCGAGTGGTCTGATATGGTGACCCAATAAATGGATCATGATGACAGCCACGATACCATATTATAATTTGGGTTGGATCTAACTCAATCCCAAAAGCTAGTTCAAAAGGTGAGGGTTGCCCCCCACTTATAACTACTAATCAGGCTATCTCATTATTCTATGTGAGACTTCTAACAAATTTTGAGTTAATTTTCAATTATCCTAATTTCATTCGATAACAATAAGAAAATAAATACATAAAAACTACAAACTATGTGATAAAAAAAGGTGAGATTATACCCAAAAAAATAAAAATAAGGCGAGTTCAATAACTAAACAGATGGCTATGGCTGGTTTTAATGTGCTACAATTTTAGAGTAAGTGGGGGGAAGAAGCATGCTAATGTTTCAGCCTGGTTAACTATAAAACTCAAGTATCTGTATTAACTAGCTTAAAAATAAAAGGAAACAAAGAAAATAAATTGATTAATTAATAACTAATAAGAACTAAGAAGATATAAAATGGCATTAAAATGAGTCCAATTAGAATTCACACATACGTGTAGTTCAGCTTCACGCAAGTCTTTTTGAAACTATTGCAGCAAAAAAAATGGGAAAGGTGTTAATGGTATTGTGATATTCTATTTTAGTATCCGGCAATTGTTGGTGGAGGAGGTGACTTATACTCAGCTCCGAAGTTTGGTGGGAGGGTGATGTCTTCCCATGTTGGTGGTGGTGGTGGTGGAGAATGGACTGGTGGAGGAGGAGAGTATACTGTCGTTGGTGGGGAGTAGACAGGTGGAGGAGGAGAATATATTGGCGGTGGTGGGGAGTGGACTGGGGGTGGTGGTGAGTAGATTGGGGGTGGTGGAGGAGGAGAATGAACTGGTGGTGGTGGTGGTGAGTAAACTGGTGGAGGAGGAGAATGGACTGGTGGTGGTGGTGAGTAAACTGGTGGGGGTGGTGGAGGGAGTTCACTGGTGGTGGTGGTGGAGAGTGAACTGGTGGAGGTGGGGAGTAGACGGGGGGTGGAGGAGAGTGAACTGGTGGTGGTGGTGGAGGTGAGCGGACAGGGGTGGAGGAGAATAAACTGGTGGGGGTGGTGGTGGGGAGTAGGCAGGGGGTGGTGGTGGGGAGTGAACTGGTGGAGGTGGCGAGTAGACAGGGGTGGAGGAGAGTGAACTGGTGGTGGTGGAGATGAGTGGACAGGGGGTGGAGGAGACTTAACTGGAGGTGGTGGTGAGTTAACAGGTGCAGGTGGTGACACTGGTGCACTTGATGGTGGGATATCCTCAACTGGGGGGAGTGTAGGTGGAATGTCCTCAACAGGTGGTAATGTTGGTGGGATGTCCTCAACTGGGGGGAGTGTTGGTGGAATATCCTCAACTGGGGGCAATGTTGGTGGGATATCTTCTACAGGTGGGAGAGTTGGAGGTGGCTTAGTCTTTGGTGTTGGTGGTGGTTCAGCCTTTGGTGTTGGTGGTGGTGGAACCTTTGGGGTGGGAGGTGGCTTAGCCTTTGGGGTTGGAGGTGGCTTAGCCTTTGGTGTCTCAGCCTTGGGAGGATGTGACTTTGGTGGTTCACTCACAGGTGATGGAGATGGAGTTGGTTTTGGTTTTGGTGTTGAGGGGGCATGGCTACTACCACTGCCTCCACCACAATGCTTGGTACAATCCACAGGGCGAGTTAGCACAGGTAAGCATTGCTTGGACGTCTTTTGGTTCTTCCTTCCAGATAAACAATTCTTTGAGTCATCAAAAGCAACATATGATTTGGTATTAGGCACGCAAGCCTGAGCTTCCCCATTGAAGTAGTTGTCAGAAAATGTGAAGTTCTTCAACAAAGGTAGCTGACAAATAGTGTTAGACACATAGCCACTAAGCTTGTTGTGTGCTATGTCAATGACCTCCACATTCTTCAATCCTGACAAGTTTGGTAGAGTCCCTATAAACTCATTGTTGCTAGCATCCAAAACATTCACATTCCCCAACAATCCAATCTCTTGTGGAAAACAACCTCCAAGGCCATTGCCCAAGAACACAATCTCATTCAAGTTCACCATCTTCCCTATTGATTTTGGAATGCAACCTGTGAACTTATTGTTAGCAAAAGTCACAACAGAAGCATTGGATTTTCCTAGAGTTTCTGGGATAATGGATGTGAAACGGTTATTGTTCAAAAATATTGCATCAAGATCTTTCTCAAATAGCTCAGGAGGTAGAATTCCTTCAAAGTCATTGAATCTGATATCCAAGAACTTCAAGTTTGGCCATTTGAGGACCACATAAGGAAAACCACCAACAAAACGGTTGTTGCTGATATCAAACTCATGCATAAGAGTGAGATTCTCTAAGTTTTGTGGCACAATCCCACAAAACCTATTTGAGTTAATATGGAAAAGCGCAATATCTTTCAATAGGCCTAACTCTTCTGGGAGGTGCCCAGCAATGTCTGCATGGTTAAGATCAACACCGGCAACTACATTCAACGTGGGGTCATCAAGAGCAGGAGAACAAAACACGCCATTGTAGGAGCAAACATCATGACCAACCCAGTTACCAGTTGTGTTCAAAGGGTCAGAGTAAATAGCCTCTTTCCATGCTTGAAGAGCAACATAGGCATTCTTAAGCCTTTCATTGGCAAAAGTTGTGTTATAATCACCATTTTCAACTTCAGGTTTTGGTGGAAGAGCGTGATCACCAATTTCACTTTGTGGTGGGAGAGCATCACCACCAATTAAGGTTTCTGGTGGAGAAGCAAAACCATTTTCAATTTCCGGTGGAACATCAACAAATCCAGGAACCACTATAGGATCACTTGGATATCCATAGAAATGACGATGTGCATAAGAAAAGGTTGGAAGGGAAGATGACACAACAAAAGAAAATAAGAGAAAGCAACCTAAGGCCTTTTTTGAACAAGGGTGAGCCATGACTGACCACCTTGGTTGGCCCAAGGCTGCAAAGTTATGTAAATGAAGAAAGGAAGGGTGTTATATTGAGGAAGAGACAAGGTTTGTTAATTGACACCCATTATAGGGATATGTAGAAAATAGTTTCTAGCTAGTTTTAGTTCCGAATGCCATGGAGAGCCACAAATTTTGGCCTGCAACTAGTTTTGTTGTAGGCATATTTAGAGAGGATATACGTTGTGATTACGATAAGATAACCTGTATTAAACATAAGTCAACTAATAGCCAATGATTGATTGACTTGGTCGTTCTTGAACAAAAAGAACTAAATTTGCATCAGTTTCAAATTCATCCTGTATGAATATTAATCATCATGTAGTTATCAAAACCGAGGCAGTTAGTTATCAAACACAAATATAGGTATTTACATAATAATAGTTGTTGTTGTTGTTATTATTATTATTATTATTATTGTAATTAGGGTAGCCCTTAGACATTATTGTCAAGAATCACATTGGTCTAGAATTTAAAAATAGAACGTATACGTAAAAAGAATTATAAAATAAATCGAACATCTAAAAGCCTCTCGTAACAAAATACAATTTTTTTTTTGGTTACAATGCTTAGTTTTTGTTTATATATATACACATATTACATATGTGCATATAAATATATTTATATGTATATCTATATATAATATTTGTATTATATATATATATATATATATATATATTTATATATGTGTGTGTATATGTATGGCGATGGCTAGTATGGACAAGCTTCCATATGGTTCATGAAGCACCACCATTAGATTAATTTGTACCTCACAGAGTTAAGGTGCAGCCTTTGCACCAGATTTCCTCCTCCTCCCTCTCGAACGTTTCTTCTTCCCTTTCCATCCGCTACACAAAATCACAGCGTCACTCTTCTCTGCCGCTATGACAGTTGCTCCGTCGTCGGTGCTAGAGTTGCCTGGCCGTTGTACTGGGAATGTCGTGGGAATTCATCCACTTCTTCACAGTCATAATTTTCACATCCAAACCGATTAAAAGGAAGCCCCCATTGTCCTCAATCAAAGACCTATGGTAATTTCTGGTAAGGAACAACTTTGTGATAATTCCTGAATCCATATAGGCCGTTTTTCGGCAAACGCGGGAGCTTCCTCGAGAAACTGAACGGAGCAAAGGAATCACCGTCCCGGTCGCTATAGAACCCTACCATTAGTTCACTGTTTCGTGAAGTCTTCGTCGGTGGCTTTCGGTCGAAAATGGTCGTAGTCGTGCCAGAAACCCAGTATCATCGTACTAGAACTGTGTACCACCATTATCGTTCATCCTTTCATCGTCCTCATCAGAGAAACCATTATGGTAGAGAGGACCTTGCCCAAACTAATACCCAAAGAAATAGGGAGCAAGTTCTCACCTTTCTCCTCCCTTTCGCTGGCTACCACGAACCCAGGCAATGGTGGCTGCTCGTTGATCAGGTAACTGTAACATGCGGCAATGCAGAAGCACGACGGTGACTTTGGCGAAGTGGATGGCAAGAATTTTCTAGGAAGGGAGGAGGAATTATGGTGGAGGGGGAGTACTATATGATCATGAGGATTAGTTTAATCCAAGGGTGGAAAAAATTTGTCCATTTTGAACCAAATGAGGCACTTCCCTATCTTAGAAGCCGTCATATATATATATACATTTAAGTTTTGCACCCATGTCCAAGGATGGACCTATGACCAACATTGTGGGGGAAAATGACCCCACTAAGGTTTCAAAATTTCTTAAATATATATAGAAAAATGCTAAATAGTATGATAATATTTTCGTATAAAAAAGAATATAAGTACTAAGTAAAATTTTAAAAATGTGAGCGGGGGTTGTGTCTCTCGTGGGTCCATTCCTAGACACACGTACACATAATCAACTAGATGAGCTGGGAGAGGTTGTCTATGAGAAAGGAGTATGGTGGTTTGGGGTTTTGCCATTTTCACGACTTTAATTTAGCTATGTTAGGGAAGCAGGGTTGGAGGATCGCTACCAATCATGATACTATCTTATCCAGAGTATTCAAAGCTAAATACTTTCCAAAGGGGGATTTATGGGGGCCCGGTTGGGCCATAACCCGAGTTATGTTTGGCAAGGTATTTACACTTCCCGAGTGGTGGTTAAATCAGGCACTAGGTGGCAAATCGGTGAGGGTGACAAAATTAATGTTTGGTGTGATCCGTGGCTTAGAAACAGTGATGATCCATATATTAAGAGCCCTATGATATCGGGTATGCAGAGCCTGCGTGTATGTGATCGAATTGACCAGAATAACTGTATGTGGAAAAGGGATATAATCGCGGCCTGTTTTCATTGAGCGAACGTGTCCAATATTCTGAGCATCCTTTTATCACATGCAGGCCGAGAGGATCACTTAGTGTGGTCACCAAGCAAAACGGGAGATTATACGATACACTCTGGCTATCACATGTTAATGGAGGTGGTTATAGACAACTCGACATTAAGGGTTGATGGAGAGTGGAAGAAACTTTGGAAAGCAAAGGTGCCACAGAAATTTAAGCTGCTTGTTTGGCGTGCTCTGAGGAATGTCCTACCCATTCGGCAAAATTTACGAAGAAAGGGAGTTGATTAATGCCTGGTGTTGTGTCCACATTGCGAAGTCATGGATGAAAATGTTTGGCATGCTTTTTATGGGTGCCCAAAAGCAATTGATTGCTGAAAGATGGAGGTTTATGGGACACGATACAAGACTTGGTGCAACAAGCTGAGGGCTTTAAAGAAGCCACTTTCGATCTGTTGGTTCTTTTGTCAATCGAACAACTTATGGATTTCTTCATGCTAATTTGGTGTATTTGGCGTCGCCGCAAGGATAAGGTATGGAAGGGGCTGGAGTTGGCGGCTGGTATTGCGGTGGAGCTGGTGCGAGTGTTCACATCCGGATGGAAAAAGGTGCGTGCGAAGGAGCCAGCTTCGACCTGGCGTATTTCAAGCGAAGTGGACACACACGTGAGTGCGCACGCGCGCACACACACACGCACACATATATGTATATTATATAGATATACCTATAAATGTATTTCTATATATATACATTTACACACACACACATATATATAGACACACATAGTATACACACACACACACACACATATATATAAATACATTTATATGTATATCTATATATAATATTTGTGTGTGTATATATATATATATACACACACAAATATTATATATAGATATACATATAAATGTATTTATATATATGTGTGTGTGTGTGTAGAAATACATTTATGTGTACGTCTGTGTAGGGACGGACTCACGAGAGACACAATCACCACCCACTTTTTTAATATTTTACTTAGTACCTATATTCTTTTTTATTTTTACCTCCTTGAAATTTAAGTTTTGCACCCATGTCCAAGGATGGACCCATGACCAACATTGTGTGGGCAAATGACCCCGCTAAGGTTTCAACATATATATATATATATAGAAAAATGCTAAATAGTACGATCGTATTTTCATATAAACACACGAATGACGTCGCCTTATACTAGACCCTGTCAATTACTATTCTCTCCATTTCCACTTCAATTTTTGTCTTCCTCGTCAGTTTCAATCCGAATTTAGACCTGCCATTAATGTCTATTTTTGGCTCGTTATACCCAAGTCCATTATATTGAATGTTAAAGCCTCCTAGGACGACATCCAAAAAGCAATTGAAAATATGTTTAAAAGCAAGTGCCATTATAAGGGAAATTATAGTTTTTATCGCCAATAGAGAATGATAATGAGAGATGGTGGTTGCATATGTTAGAGGGAAATCATACAAACACACATTGAGAGGGGAAGTAATTGGGAGTAAAATGACATTCTGTTATTGATCACTATTTATAGGAGTACACAGTTACTGTTACATTGAAAAACAGAATTAACAAACACTAACAGAAATGTAACTAACTTCTAATTACAGTTACAATCACAATTACAATGGCATACTTAAATTACACATCAACACTCTTCCTTAATTCAAGTATCTAATTGACACAACACCTTTCTTTCTTCTTAATTCTTCAAATCGATCCAGCCTCAATCCTTTTGTAAGAATATCAGCTAATTGCACTTCTGAAGGGTAGTACATCAGCTCAATCTTACCCTTATTCACTTGATCTCTTAAAAAATGGAACCTAGTCTCAATGTGTTTGCTCTTCCCATGAGACACAGGATTTTTTGCCAAATTGATAGCTGATTTTTTATCAACCAACACTTTTAAAGGCTTGGCAACCTCAATCTTCAATTCAGACAGTAGGGATTCTAGCCATATAGCCTGACAGGCTGCATAACAGCTGACTATATACTCAGATTCACAAGTGGACAATGCAATGACTGGTTGCTTCTTTGAGCTCTATGAGATTGGAGCATGTAGGAACTGAAAAATGTAACCGGATGTACTTCTTCGATCAATTCTATCTCCACACCAATTTGCATTAGAATAGCCAACTAATCCTTCACCTTTTTGCTCTAATTTGCTTGGAAACAGAATTCCATAATCAGCTGTACCTTATAGATATCTCAGCAGTCTTTTGGCAGCCATCAAGTGAGACATCTTAGGAGCATTGATAAGCCTGCTAAGCATGCCAACACCATAGCAAATTTATGGTCTACTGTGACACAAGTACCTTAGACATCCAATCATTTGCTTGAACACAGTAGCATCTACAGATTTCTCATCACCACACCTGTCCAATTTCAAGTTAGCCTCCATTAGAGTTGTTGATAGGTTGCACTTTGCCATCTTGAACCTCTTCATCACTTCCTTCACATATTTTTTCTGATGCATCCTCAATCCCTTCTCAGTTTCTACAAATTCCATACCAAGAAAGTATGTTAATTTGCCCAAATCTCAAACTCAGTGGTCATAACTGACTTGAATTCCTCTATCTCCTTTGGATTGCTTCCAGTAAATAACACATCATCAACATAAAGAAAAAGCAACACAAAATCTGACCTGGCTATCTTGAACTTCACATAAACACCATGTTCCACTAAACACTTGTGAAATCCAAGCTGAATTAGAAAGAGTCAATTCTCTTATTCCAAGCCCTTGGAGCTTGCTTTAAGCCATAAAAGGGCCTTCTTCAATCTATAAACCATTTCCTCCTTCCCTCTTACTTTGAAACCTGGTGGTTGGGCTACATAGATCTCTTCCTCAATTGGACCATTCAAAAAAGCAGATTTGACATCCAATTGGCACAATGGCCAACCTCTTGCATTAGCCAAGGCCACTACTAACCGAATTGTCTCAATCCTTGCTCTAATGGAGCAAACACTTCAGAGTAATCTATTCCTCCCCTTTTGTAAGGAGCCCTTTGCCATTAATCGGGCCTTGTGCTTAGCCACTGATTCATCAGGATTCAACTTCAGTTTATAGACCCATTTGACTTTAATTACCTTCCTGTTTGAAGGCAGCTTTGTCATATACCAGGTTTGGTTCCTCTCAATTTCATTCAACTCATCAATCATAGGTTCTTTCCATGCTTTGTTGCTCATTGCTTCCTCTAAACTCAATGGCTCAAAACTGACAAAGAGAGCAAAATGTACAAGGTCACCATCATCTGATATTTGATTATCAGAGAGCACATCATAACCATCTAGTCTAGAGGACACCTACCTTGCCCTTTGTGCTCTTAATGCTACTGGTTCATTAACTTCCTCTTTAATCCTCACTTGTGGCACATTTATTTTTCCAATCCCAGCACTCAAGGTTGGCAGTTGTTTCAAGCTACTACATTTATTTTTCCAATCCCAACACTCACCTTCTACTACTTTCACATCTCTGCTTAGTACTATTCTCTCCTTTACAGGGTCAAATAGCCTATAAGCACTTGTTGGATGGTATCCAACTAGGATCATTGTTGCACATTTATCTTCCAGTTTCTTTCTTTGCTGATCTGGGATGTGCTTGAAACGTAAGGCACCAAATGTCTTTAGATGACCCACTATTGGCTTCTTTCCTAACCATATTACTTCAGGAACTACATCATTCACTCTCTTGATATGGCATTTATTAAGAATGTAGACAGCTGTAGAGACTGCCTCACCCCAAAACTGTTTGGGCAAAGACTTTTCTTTCATCGTGCTTCTGGCCATGTCACAAATAGTCATATTTCTTCTCTCAACTAGACCATTATGTTAAGGTGTATAGGGAGCTGTGACCTCATGAATAATGCCATTTTCTTCTTAATATTTCTCAAAATCATTGGAAGTATACTCCCCACCTCTATTAGTTCTCAACACTTTAATTGATTTATCATTTTGCCTTTCAACTAGCATTCTTAACTTCTTAAAAACCTTAAGGGCCTTAGCCTCACTCTTATTCTTAATCAAATATAGTCACATCGTGCGACTAAATTCATCAACAAAAGAAATAAACTCTTTGACCTTGTTGGTAACTGAGACTGAAATGAATTCCTAGAGTACTTTCACACATTCAATTGTTTAGTGCGCAATTAATTCAAGCTCCTAAAGTTGAGATGCCCAAACCTAGCATGCCAAAGCGAGCAATCATCCATTGACTCTGCTGCCTTTAAGTAGTGAATTTCAACAACATTCATGTTGATTTGGAAGGTTTTGTTCTTATTAAGAGGAACCTTCAAAACAAATCTTTGATTTGTGTCAAACATCTTCAGCATTTTATCTTTCATCACTACTTGGAAGCCCTTTTGAATCAATTGTCCAATGCTCAGCAGATTACTTTTCATTCCAGGCACATACAACACCTGTTCCAGTGCCACCTCCCTGCCATTCTTTCTTTTAATCACCAAGTTTCCAATGCCTTCTACATCCAAGGTTCTGTCATTAGCAAATTTGATCTTGCTCCTTCTTGAAGTGTCAACATCAACCAACCACTCTCTATGGCTAGTCATATGGTTAGAACAACATGAATCAAAGAACCAAAAATCAGGTTGGACAGATTCCTCAGTTATGGTTGCCATAAGCATCACTGGTTCTGAATCAGAATCTTCTTGAGCAATGCAGGCTTCTTCATCTTCACCCTTCTTTTGTTTCCCCTTTCCATTTCCAAACCAGCTTTCATCTGCAAAATGCTCGAACTTCTCACAATTGAAGCACTTTACCTTTCTTTTATCAAACCCTTTTGACCCACCTTTGGCTTTGTTAGATCCTCCTCCTCTTTGATTTGAGGATCCGGGTCTATCATTGCCCTTCCAAGACTCCTTTGTTTTACTCCCCTTTCTTCCTTGCCACTGGTTCTTTCCTTTTCCTTTCTTGAAATCTCCCCATATCTTGCTGCTTTGGGCTTGTAGTGCTTGCTTACTATTCTTTTTGTTGTTTCTCTCATTAAATCTCAGCTGTTTAGCCTCTAAAGAGCCTTAAATCTCTTCAAGACTCATGCTAGACACATCTTTGGATTCTTCAATGGCACACACAATGTAATCAAACCTATCATGCAGAGAACACATTATTTTCTCACATATTTTTCCATCGGACAGATATTCACCTTGTGTGGCCATTTGGTTTGTGATGCTTTTCACCCTTTTGAAAAACTCTGCAACTTTCTCGTTTTCCTCCATTTGCAGAAATTCATACTGCCTTTGCAAGACTTTAAGCTTCACTTTCCTTATTTTTTCTCCACCCGCATGGCACTTCTCAAGCATGTCCCATTCTTGTTTTGCCGAGGTTGCCTTGGAAATCTTGTCAAAATTCACCTCATCAACACTTTGATGAAGGAAGAACATTGCCTTGCAATCCTTCTTCTTGTTCTCCTTGTGAGCAGTCCTCCGTACCTCAGTTGCAGTAGCAGCAAGTTCTGTAACACCATCTCTCACGACCTCCATTACATCTTAAAACCCAAAGTGGGCTTTCATTTGAATACTCCACCTATCCAAATTCTTGCCATCAAGAATTGGTAACTAAGTAGGAAAGTTTCCGCCATTTGCACCCATCTTCATCTCACTTTCACTCGTGTTTAGGAATCAAAAAGAAAACCAGAAAGAACACTCACACTCACTTGCACTTCTATACCAGGAATTGGGATTCACTCACTCACACTTCTGGGTTTTTTTCCGGCTCAGGATCAATAAGCTCTGGATACCAATAGTTAGAGGGAAATCATACAAACACACATTGCGAGGGAAAGTAATTGGGAGAAAAATGACATTCTGCTATTGATCACTATTTATAGGAGTACACGGTTACTATTGCATTGAAAAACAGAATTAACAAACACTAATAGAAATGTAACTAACTTCTAATTACAGTTACAATCACAATTACAATGACATACTTGAATTACATATCAACAGCAGAAACCTTACAGTGGTAACTGCAATGACGTTTTGCAGAGGTTGTTGGCAAGGCATAAAGGACTTATAGTTTACACCATGAAGTGATAAAACTTCAATCCAGAATCAAGAGAGAAGTGTTTTCGAAGGGACATTTCTATCCTGGAGTGACAAAGATATTTTGGTGTTATTTGTTTATTTTATCTTTTTAATTTTTTAAAATAAAAAAACACGTACAAAAGTTGAGATTCTTGCGTTTCGTACGCTCGTTGTTCGTACTAAATAGCACTCCTCATATATATAACACACATTATTATATATACACACACACACACACCAACATCGTTATTAGGGTTGTGTTTGGCCTAACTTTTTTTTTATATGCATAAAAGCTACTTTGAAGTTAAAATAAAAATAAGAGCTTTGAAAGTAAAACTAAAGTTGTTTGGAGATTTTCTCATTTTTTAAGTTTAAAAGCTATTTTTTTTGGTCTAAAGGTCTTTGACGTCGCTTCGGTATCTAGGTGTAGTACCCTAATTTTGTCCGGCCTTTTTAATTTTTATTTTATTTTATTATTTATTTTAATTGGTAGTGGTAGTAATAATAAACAAAATGATACTTTTGGTTTTATAATAAAAGAGATTAAAAAAGGAGAAGAAAAGAATGGATAAGAAAAATGGGATTTTTTTATTTGAGGAGGGGTGTGCAAAAAGTAAAACTGGGTGGTGCAAACAGCAATGAACCAAGCTGGTGACCCAGCCCAAGCATGCAGCAGCCCACCACTTCTTCCCTTTACTCACGCACCCCCTTTTATTTTTCAGCCTCCCTTTGCTCACGCACCCCCCTTTTATTTTTCAGCCTCCCCTGCTACCTAAACTCCAACCCACACGCGTGGTCCAAGACCCACTTTCTTCCCCTCCCACGCAGCCCGTTTCTCCTTGGCCCATATCCAGCCCAAAACTCATAACCCTAAAAACTTCACCCGCACGCAGCGCCTCTCTTCATTTCCTCTTCTCCCTCTTCTCCGCGGCGCACATCGCCTCTCTCTTCTCTCTCAACCTCACGCTCTCCCTTCTCTCCTCACTCATAACCCTAGCGTCGCTCCCTACCATCCTTCCCTCCCTCGTCCTCTTCCTCACTAAACCCTAATCCCCCACAATCATCTCCACCTTTTGCGTCTTCCCCTTCTCCCTCTTCTCCGCCAAAACCCTAGCTCCCCCTTCACCCTCACGCGGCGCCATTCACACTACCTATCTCCATCCTCTCTTTTCCTTCTCCGTCTCATCTCCATTTCTCTCCCTCTCTTGACCTAACCCTAAACCCCACTCTCATCTCCCTCATCTTACCCCAACCCTAGAAATCCATGACCGCCGCGGCCTCTCCCGCAAATCTCTCCTTCCCTTTCCTTCTTCGTCTTTTGGTTTCCTTTTTTCGAATCTGATTTCGAAGATCTTCTCTTAAAAACCGAGTTAAAACACCATCTCCATTTATCCCCAAATCCCCCCAAATCAAGCCACTTTCCTCCAGTATCCGGTCCAAATTCGAGAAATATCAAAGGGGTTCATATGGAGAATCACGTGGATTAGCACAAATCAGGAAGTATCCTAATCTCTTTTATTATTTTCTATTTATGTTTTTATTTCTGCCTCTGATTGATTTCCCTTTTTCCTTTACAGATTCGTTAAAGGCTATAAAAGCCAGCCTCAAGCTCACAGAAAGGAGGAACCCTGGAGAGACAGAGAAGACAGAGAACAAAAGACAGAGAACAAGAGAGAGCAAATAGGACAGAGACAAGAAACAGGGAGAAAGAACCCGTGAGGCACCATACCAAAGGTCTAAACACCCTCTAGTTCTAGGTTTCCTTTTTTCCCTCCATCCCTTGTTTGTAATTTTTCCTGGGAGGCCGTAAAGCCCAGGTTCCTCCTTTTCCTTCTTCATCTTCACATTCTCTGTTATTTTTTTTCTTTTTTCATCACAGTCTGTATATTAGATTGAAGTGTATATATTTTCTTGTTATTATTGTTATTATTGTTGTTGTTATTTTTGTGGCTGCTGCCATTGTTGTTGCTGTCGTTGTTGTGTTTGTTATTGTTAACATTAGCACCTACGGTCCCACGGTTTAGACTGAAATTAGGTTTAGGATTTGGCCTTCCAATGGGGCCAAACCCTAAATAGGGATCAAATTGCAAATATGTAATTAAGTAGGGTATAAACGCAAAAAGGGTTATCTTTTGTGAGGTTCTGTTCCTTTTTAGGGTTTGGTCCTCCAATGGGGCCAAACCCTCAGCAGGGGCTTATTTGTAATTTATTTTCTTTTTTTATCCATTTCATAAATCATCTTAAAGGAATGAAAGGTTAATGGGGGGTATAAAAGCAAAAAGGAGAAATTTTCATTCTCACCCACACGTTTTCTCAAATACGATTAGTTTTTTTTATTTTCTAGTTTCTTTTTTTTAGTTCTATTTAATTTCTTGGGCTGTGATTTAGTTCAAAAGAGAAGCCAGTAGGTTTCTACCATGACTCATGAGCCTCCCTCCCCTTTTATTTCTTATTATTTTATCTTTTAAAATAAACGTTGTTTACTTCATAACAAATATTCTATGAATATTTTTAACTATTTACGAAAGAATCTTGTCACGTTGCTCCTTTTGATAATTGATAGATAATAGTAAAAATAAGTGAGGCTAGACATTTTTTTTTAGATTTAGGTTTTCCTGTTAGATTATTTTTAAGAGGATCTGGAATTGGTTTAATCATTTGCATTAATAATGATATTAATAAACGATAATAATTATTTGCATTAATGAGTTATTGGAGTTATAACCGTAATGTATCCATCTTTTATTTTGCCTATCAATAGGATTATTGGCTAGAGGTCCTGAAACACCACTCGTACGATTCGGTTATTTTGTGATTTCATCCATCATTTCTCCAAAAATAAATAAATAAATGAATCTCAATAAGGGAATTAATTCTTTAAAGGAACAACCTTTTTATAAATAACATTTTTTTGAATGGGCGTGTATGGGTGCTAATCCTTCCTTACGCGTAACCAAATCCCAAACTCAAATTTGGTTCGAAGGCCATTTTATAAAAGTTATTTCCAAAAAAGGTTTTTTTCCTATAGTTTTCCTAAATAAACTTTAGGTGGCGGCTCCATTTAATTTTTAGGGTGGTTGTCACACTAGGGAAAAGGGACTTTGACTTAAGTTTAAAAGCTATATTTAAGCTAAACGCTATTTGGTAAAATATCTTTTATAAAATTTCTATTTGCATTATAAATTATCATAAAAATTCTAAGAGTTATATATATATATGTGTGTGTGTGTGTGTGTATATATATATGTATGTATGTATGGTTATGCCGGCGATGATAGGTGGAGCTGGTAATTGTTTTTTCCGATTTTGATAGGTGCAACTACAAATTTAAAGAATAAATTTCCGGCGTTCCCTCGCTTCTTCTATCTGTTTCTTATCTTGGTTGCAAGTATCACTCTTTCCTCTTCCGTTTTTATTCTTTTTGGAAAAATGAATCTCTTTCAAGCTTTGCTTTCGAAGGCATTCATTGCCACGGGAACAACTAAGAGCAGAATTCTTTTTATCACCTTTGCTACAAAAGATTGAGGAACCTGCTTTGATTAAAAAGGAATGAATTCTTGCAGCATTTCCAGAATTTCCTTGGAACTGCATATAGCAATGGTTGAGGTGGTGACACTGAAGAGATCAGATCATTGCTAAGCCATTTTCTCACTGATGAGCAGGGATTTCCTTTGGTGGCTCTTATGACTGCTGATGATGTTAAGATGACAATCTTTCTAAAGGCAAACAAATAAGGCACAAGGACCTGATAGTTTTACTGCGAAATTCTTTCTATCCAGCAGGGGCATTGTGGGGAAAAGGGTTACCAAAGCTATCCTTGAATTCTTCTCTTCCTTCAAGCTCACAGCCATCCAATCGATTATCTTCAATGTGAATGTGCCATTTTATTGGGAAAATTGGAAGCAGTCACTTTTCCCTCTTTAGTGACAATTCAATCATGCCAGTTGAGTGTTTTCTCGGTCTTTTTGGATGAAATTTCATAAGAGATGCAAGACTTTTTACACTATGATCCGATCTTGCTTACTATCTCCTCTCACTTAGATAGAGAAGGTTGAAGCTTATAAGTGGTGCCCTAAGCGCAAAGAAGCTCCCATCATGCTAGTTCCACTATATGCTTAACATATGCGAGTCGAACACGCCCTGTAAACAAAGGTCGACCATTCTTATATAATCAAAAGGCTAATTCACAATAGACGAGTGGGCTTAGTTCGAAGAACTTGAATCGAGAAAATTAATCTCTTTCTTTTTGTAATTTGAATTACTCAAAAAAGTTTAAAGTTAATTATGCGAAAACGAAGAAAGTTAATAGTTGTGTCTGATTTTTATCGTCATATCCCTAAAGTGCTATCTGCCGCTGTCGGTTCAGCCGCTCCCCCAGTCCCAAGTATCAGTATTTCGGCGGCTCCAACCAGTACATGTATAGAAGTGGCTACAAGGGAGCAGCTTTCTAGTGTCGTCCATGACAGATTTTGTCCCACCCTATTCCCACAAGCAAATTTAACTGTTCCATCGGTTTTTGAGATGGAGGAAGAATGCTAGGCTCAGTACAAGAATTTGACGTTTTACCTGCGGATCGTTATCGGCGGATTCCGTTTCGTAGGAAATACAGACGAAAAAGATGGTAGAAAATATTTACCGACAGAAAAAGCCGTCGAAAACGATTGTTGTGCAATACCGGCAGACATTTCCATCGGAAACATTAGGCAGTTAAATCAAATTTTTGAAATTCTAAATTACCTACAGATATTTCTGTAGGTAGAGTCTTACTTTAATACCGATAAAAAATTCCGTCGGTAAATCCTAATCCGTGAGCAATACCTACTGAAATTTCCGTAGGTAATTTATCTATGAATTACTCCGTAGGTAACTTACCTACTGTTTATTCTGTGGGTAACTTACCTACAAAAATATCCGTAGGTAACTCACAACGGTCAAATTGATCGTTACCAGTTTCCGACAGAAAATTTTGTAGGTATTAAAGGATATAATTACCCACGGAAAAGTCCATAGGTAATGTTCAATATTAGAACGAAATCTATCTTCCTCCCTTCACTTCTCCAAAAGTTGTGTTCTGCTCCCTCCTCTCACTCTGCTCCCTCTCCTCCCTTCACTTCCTCACTCCCTTGCATTGTCTTCTCCCACCCCTCCCTTGTGCTCTGTGCCATTCTCAGTCTACCGCCACATTAAGTCTCCCTCCATCAATCGTCTTGTCTCTCTCATTTCTCTGTATATTGTTCACTAACATGAAAGACATTTTTTTGGTAGCTCTTCACCGGAGCTTTCACGGGAGTGCCGCCAGCAGACTCTACTCGGCACCAGGTTAGTAATAAATATTTTTTATTTAGTAATTATTTATTAGTTTATTAATGATATGTTTAGAATAATTTTATATGTTAGTTTGGATTAGGGGAAATGCATGTTAGGATAATATTAATATGTAGAATATTATTTTTACGAATATTATACTTTTATATATGTTTTTGTATTATATATATTTTCTTAAAATAATTTTTTGTTAGGAATAGGAAAATTGTGTGTTAGAATAGTTTTGTAATTTTTTTTTAAGTGTTGTTATGTTTTCTCACAAAAAAAATGCTGTCATGTTAGGAATAGGAAAAATTTATATTGTTGAGACCAGAATTTATTGTTGTAGACTTTAATTAATATCGGAGAGAATCTGTAGTTTCCAATTTGATGTTCAATATATAATTGAGCGCATGTACTATTTGTGGGTGTCACTCATTGTATATATTAAATCTTGAATTGTCCAGGTCGAACAGTTTAGGAAAATTTTTTTCTTTTCTTTGTATAATGGTTATTTTTTAATTTCTCATAACCTATATTTGATGAAATTTTGGTCTGATGCATTTTCGTTTGTTCTCTCGGTGGATATTTGGTTGGCTATTCATTGAAAAAGTTTTGTCTTAAATGAGATAGGTTTATACCATTTAAGGGAGTTGTTATAATGCCGACATGTTGTTGAAATTATCGTGTATACATTTTTCAATCTGTGTTGTAATACGCATAAAATGGATCATAGTTGGATGTATGATGGGACTTTCCCTGGAAGAAGGGGTCTAAAACGAGTTTTTGTAAAATGGGTTCATCGATTTTTTCGTGCTGCAAAATGTCAATGTAGTTTTCGCATTTAATGGGGAATTAGATGTCCATGCGAGATATGCAAGTGTCAAGCGGTTAAGAAAGAAGATGAAGTCATACTTGACTTGTATCTATATGGATTCAAGCCTAATTACTGGATTTGGACTAGTCATGGCAAAGTTGTTCCCACTGTTAATTTACAGGTTGAAGAGAATTGCATAGGTGCTTCAAGTAATGGTCCACTGGATATGGGATATCAATATTATGAGCAGTTTAATGTGATACAGGGGATGATTTCTGACGCTCTCGAGGTGAATGTGTCATTCGAGGAGCAGCAACATGATGACACGGAGGAACTTTCGAATAAGACAGCACAAAGCTTTTATAATCTTTTGACAGAGACAAATAAGCCATTGTATGAGGGGTGTCGTATGAAAACTCAATGTGTGCAAGTATACACAATCAACAAGTAATAAAGTGTAAGTGAGATCGTTTCCCACGAGGATTGATTAAGTTCTTTCACAAGTTTTTCCATTAGCAAATAAGTTAGTGAGTAAATAATAAAAACAGAAGTTAAACATCAAGTTTTTGGTGCAATTAATGAGTAAACAGAACAATAACAAACAAGTGATGCAGTGAAAATTAAAGGTAAATCAGCTAGAATTTCAGATCCATTATATTTTCGCCAAGTTGATTCAGTGCTATCAGTCAGTGCCATGGCACTTGAGTGCAGGGCACTAATTGTTGGTGTAAGCCCTAGTGGCCAATCTATTTTATATAGATTATTATTTGTATCATGACTTCAGCCATATATTTAATATATGTAAAGGTGTCATTTATTATGTTATTAGTGTATAGCATAATAAAGTCCTCAGAATAGACAATTTGTTTAATGGAACATCAAGTGTGACTTGATCGTGAGACCCCATTGAACATATAGAACGTTATTCTTAAAGTATCCGTAGTTGAAGTATTATTGTTAATTAGGACGACAATAATACATAGAGACTATTGTGTGAGTAGACTGATGACCAAATCTCACGGGTCATGGCTATGTGATATCAAGTCGGCACACAGGTATAAATATTAGGTGTAATATTTATACCGGATTGACCCACTATGAGGACGCTTCATAATAGTTATGTAAGTGTCATAGGTGCTCCTCATGGCGACCATAGTGAAGTTGTCCTTCGACTTGAAGTCACTACAATTCCTATATGAGGAGTTGTAGGCTTTAATGCTATCAAACATCATCTGTAACAGGATGATCATAAAGGTAGTACTTGGACCTGCAATGAATCATGTTGAGGGGTGTGAGTGATGTAGACAGGATTCGTCCCTCCTACATAACAGGAGTAGTGTCTTGGGCCTCTCGATATAGTAGGGCGTGAAAAATATGCGTGGCCACGCCGAGATGGGCCAATATAGGATATTGGGTTCATTTCGTGATTACACGTCCACTTGGAGATCGAGGAACATAAGATTGGACTTAACGAGGATGACACATTTATGCCTCGTGTTCAATCAAGACATATGGACGAAAGGACATTGGCTTCATAGTGATTATGGTTGCAATAAGGTTAAAATCGAATCACCGATTTTCTCATGGGCTGGGTAACAGTGATGCATTGCTAGATGCCAATCACTGTCCATTATATTTTATATTATAGTTAATATTTGATATTAATATAATATTTAATATTATTGCCAGCTCAGTGGGAACCTATAGGGTCACACACAAAGAGCAAACTAATCGGAGCAGTTAATTAATTAAATAGGATTTAATTAATTAACAGTTGATTTAATTAAATATAATTTAATTAAATTAACGAGGATTGGGCCCGTAGTGTACGAGCCCAATAGGGTTAGGATAAAGGAGAGGAAGGTTAACAACTTAAGTTAAGTTTTGTGCCTCCCTCACTTGCTACTCAAGTAGATTGCGCCTTTGTGCCGTCAGCTAGCACCGACGCTCCTTCTCTGACGCCGTTTGCTCGTGTGGACTTAGTAGAGGTGCTGCCCTTTTGCAGCGCTGGTGATCACAGCACGCTACAAGAGGTAAACACAATAACCTTCTTTGTGATTCTTGGCAACGACATGATCCATGGAAAAAGGGTTTTATCCGCTCAAGAGGATTTATCTATAATGAAAATTAAAATTATTCCTCTTGAAAACCCAACACTAATGTGCGTGCCTTTCGGTCACTTTCATCAGGGTTAAGTAAATGGTACCTTATGTCTAAGCCCCCATTATGTTCACCCTTGACTAATAAGTGTGGTCCAGAGCACTCTGTGAAACAGATTGCCTATGTCTAGTTTAATCAAAATTAATCAAAGTGTCCTTTAATTAATACCTTTCACATTTAACTCATGAATTTAGCATGTTAAACCCTTTCAGCACTTAACAAACAAGTATTCAATCTAAGGTGATCAAACTTAAATCAAATAATCAGGAGATAAATTCGCATGAGTCAAAAGTGCTTAGATAAAAACTGATAGACATAAACCAACAAGGTTCTAATACAATTTCACTTCATCCTAGCTTATGAAAATTAGCTCATAATGAGCCTAAAAACAAAACAACAGAAACTGGTGCTGTAAACCGAATCCATGGCACTTAAGCTAAGAGTTAAAACTTTTACAGAAACTGATAAAATAGTAAATAGAAGTAGCTCCTAGCTTTGTCAAGATGAGAGATCCTTCTATTCCAATAATGTTTTGCTGGAACTACTGAGAACAGATGCTACTTGGGTACTTTCCCTCCATGAAAATGGCTTTAAGCTTTTCTTAATCGTGATTTGAGGAACAAGAAAGTGAGGTGTGGCTTTTCCTAGAAGGGGGACAGATGTTGTCCTTTAGAATCCCACAGTACCAGGCTGCCTCCCTTGATTAGGTCATTTAGCTTTTATAGTCTCTCTCTAAATGGGCTGACAATTTTTGTACCCTAGGAAATACATTCCCTTTTGGCACAAAAATAAATGTTTTATCCTGTAGCTGAGAGAGAGAAAACACTGCTTTTGCAGTGGGGACCATGTGAGGGCTCTGCAGCCTTGCACTAAAGGACATGTTCCGTTCTGCCAGCTCAACTTAAGTCATAAACACACGCTGCTGCATTCTTTCCATTAGCTGCCAACATCAGGGTCCGATGCCTTGGCACTGGATATTTTGCACTAATTTTCTGCACAGTCTTAAAACACATCAAAATATTCACAAAGGCACCAAAGTGCCTCAAAACAACTTCAAGCAAGGGATAACACCTTATTTGCAGATTTCTACCAATTAAAGAATCTGAATTATTCTTGGACTCACATGATTTAATGTCATAAAAGCACAAATAACTCTTATTTCTAATAGTTATCACACCCCCAAACTTAAACCATTGCTTGTCCTCATGTAATGACACAAAAACAAAACACAAGACAGAGCAATGTTACAATTGCAGTAGTTACTGAAAAATTTCATTCAATTTTATTGGCTAGTTTTCACAAAGCTTCACTTTCAGACCAACACTTTGTCAAACAATCCCTTTGTGCCTCATGCTTCCTTGAATTATTCCACTGACTTGAATAAACCCTCAATTTAGTCCTTATAGTATCACTCTTTCTCCTATTTAGTCCTTAAACTATGAAAACCTATTAAAAAGTCCCTAAAGTATATTTTTGTCCATCAATTTAGTCCTTTGATTAATAGGTTTAGGGACTAAATTAATGGACAGAAGTAAACTTTAGGGATTATTTAATAGGTTTTCATAGTTTAGGGACTAAATAGGAGAGAGAATGATACTTTAGAGACTAAATTGAGGGTTTACTCCCACTGACTTCAAGTGAGTGTGTGTACCCCTTATGCTCAATCAAAAATTTAATATAGACCTATCAAGTTCATCTCAACTTCCCCCCTAAAGTGTCCCTAATCTGCACCTCCTAATTTAACAAAGGGGAATTGGCTTACAATTATGGGAACTAGGGGCTGAATAACAAGCAGAATCTGCATACAAAAACTGAATAACCAAGGTTCAATGCACACTTATTCAATTTTTACTTTTTGCCTTTTTCTATATTTTTCCTCTTTATCTTTTGACGCGAATAACAACATTTGTAATGGAGTTACCCAGTTACTCAACAAAGAGATTTATTCTTCTCTTTTTTTTTAGATATATATTTTTGGCTTTTTCTAATTACTGATGTGTGCATTGACCTATTCCTTGAATATTTACAAGAAGTATACCCCCAAACTTATCTTTTTGCCTACCCCCTTCATTAGTCAAAATTGGCAACAAAGTTCAGTTCACTATAGGGGTTCAACATCAACTAGTTCATACGCTACCTATTCTTCCTTTTCAAGCTAGGGGTTGGTGTTAAAAGTCAATTTCCCCAATCAATTGCCACTCAGCACAAAGTTCCAAATACACCATGCATAAAATCCTCATTAAGCTCAGCCATTGTGTCAACCAAGTTTTTTTTTTTATACAGCGAAGACAAGAGAACACTGCTACAAGTGCAACACTTAGACATTCTAAACTGTCCCTCCCCCAAACATAATTCCTTGCAGTGTCCCCACTGCACATACTCTATGTTGGAGAAAAAGTTGACACAACAAACTAATTATGCGACTACAAACAAACTAAAACAAAATTCAATAAACACAAACAACCACACATACTAAGTATTTACTACTAAAAGCAATAAAACATTAGGGTGAGAAAATCCCTGCTTAAAGCCTAGCACTCTTCCTTCTCAGCTGGCTTCTTGGTCCTGTTTTCTTCTTCATCAAGTTGGCAAGAGGCTCCTCATCCTCCTCCTCACCAGTTATGGCGATTACTTCCTCTTCAGCAGCCCTCTTCTTTCTTGTTTTCTTGATTGCCTCAGCTGGTGAGGCTTTCTTTTTAGGTGTAGTATCAGTAGGAGGGGGTGGTAAAACCCAGTCATCCTCAGCATTAATGCCTGTTTCAGCACTGCCCTGCTGTGGTGACCCTTCTTTCAGCTTAGGCCTCCTAGCAGGCAGTTTGGTCCTTTTGGTTAGTGCCTGCTCAGGTGCAGCAGGCACTGACTTCTTTGGGCTTCCAGGTGCAACCTCTTGTTCTTTCTCAGGTGCCAGGTCAGCATCAAGTTCAGCAGCCTCTTGCTCTGATGTCTTCTCCTCTCTGGGTGGTGTGGTGGCTGGAGTCTCATCATTGGCCTCAAAGAACTTCTCTTCACTCTCCTCTTCAGCCCTCTCAGCCTCCTTATCTATTCTTGCCCTTCTCCTTTTCTGCATTCAACTTCTGATTAGGGCTAGAAGCATCAATATTCTTAGCATCAACATCCTCAATGCTAAGCACTGGCTCTTCATGTGAACAACCTCAGGATCAACCACTGGCTCTTTGCTCTTTTTAGTAACCTTCTTTTTCTTCTTCACAACCCCACTAGGCCCATCTTAATCATCATGCTCTTTTACAGCCTTTTGATTTCCCAGAATCCACTCTGGAAATTCAGGGGGTGGAATGACAAGCTTCTTCTGAAAATTAAGGCTAAAAAGCCTTTTCTGCCATATGAATTTCTCTTGAGCAAATTTCCAATAAGCCTGCTAGGTTTCCAACATCTGGTTCAGAATCTGGGCCATGGAACCTTCCTCAGCAGGGCTTGCATGAGCAGTGATGCCAGTGGAATCCCATGGCTTTGGCACAGGCCAAGTTTCTTCTCCTCCAATAATTGTTACCCCCTCTGTCTTGCAAAAGGGAAAAACAAACTTGCCTTACTTCTTTTGGGATAATCCAGAATTTCTCTATGGATTAGCCTTCCTACATCAATCAGTTTTCCTTCCAACAAATGATGAAAGAGCAGAATGCGCTCCTTATCAATGGTTTAGTTGTGTGTAGTGGGAAGCAGACTTGTGGTAATGAAATTGTACCATGTTTTGGCAGGGGGAATCAGGGTGGTCCTCTTGATTCTATAATCCTCCCTTTTTCTCTTCTCCCAGTGTGTTCCTTCCACGGTAAGCTGCATTCTTATTTCATTCATCTGCTTCTCCTTCACTGTTTTCATCCTCTTCTCAAAGGCATCTCCCCTCAAAGGCAGGGAGAAATACACGTTAATGTCCTCAGCAGGAAAGGAGACTTTGATCCCTCTAATGTTGGAATAATTTGGCTCAGCTTGTCCTTCTTCATGAGTACATAGAACTGCCCAACTATGGCAGTGACAGGGCTTTTGGCATGAGAACATAATGTCTTCCTTATATTGCTCAATCATCAATAAAATGTCAGGGGAGATTTTCTGTAGGTCAAAACCCCTTTCAGAGGGCAGATGTCTCTTTTACAGATTCATCAAAGAACCAATCCTCAGGTGCCAAATTTGGCACCTTAGATTTGCTTTTCACTCTAACATGCTTAGTTCTCATGGCGATTAGCAACTGTTTCCAATGGGCTAGGGCTTGGATATCTATGGTTTCAGAATCGGAGTTTACAAGGTTTTCACTAGTTCTGAGAGTGCGATTCTGGGGAGAGATTTGGGGTTAAAAACTAAGGGAAAAGTCGGTTGCTTATTTGCGTGAATGGTGGAGGTTAAGGTAAGAGGGGGAAATGGCAGAGGTTATAGGAACGTGGGTGATTATGGAGATGAGTGTGTAAGGTGAGTGAGGGAGGTTATTGTGTTGGAAACGAAGGGAGGTTAAGGGAATTAATATTTTCCCGTTGAGGAATTAAATAAGATAAGAGAGAGAGTTACTAACTCAGTATGAAAAGATGTAGTGTGATTATGTGGCAGTTTTCCATTGGGCCATGCAGCAAAAGTGAACTTGTGATGTGCCAACTCATTAAATATTCAGGTTGAGTGCTTCTGGCACCATTTATGCACCTAGCCCTTTAACAATTGCTTTAATAAATTTTCACCACTTCACTTGGTGCACCCCGTGGTGCCATGGCACTAGGATACAGGGCACTCAAGCCAAGAAACACCAATCACCACCACCTCAGAGCAGCTTTCAACTCTATGGATCTATTTTATTCCTGAAAAACACAACTTAAAACAAAATTAAAGAGATCTGGATTGCCTCCCAGTAGCGCTTGGTTTAGAAAAGTCCTCGGCCTGACTTCTTTTTCTCCTTAAAGATCTTTTAAATTAGTGGTGACCCTTGTTCTTGTCACAAGGTCACCCCAGTACTGCTTAACTCTCTGGCCATTGACTTTGAATGTTGAATTAGTGGCATCATCCAGTAGGTCCACTGCTCCATAAGCATACAACTTGATCAACTCGAAGGGTCCAGACCACCTGGACTTCAGTTTGCCAGGAAAAAGTTTCAATCTAGAGTTGTATAGCATCACATGGGAGCCTTCAACTAACTCCCTTTTTCTGAATTTTTCTATCATGTCACTCCTTTGTTTTAGCCTTGTACAGTTCTGCATTTTCATAGGCAAAGTGCCTATGCTCTTCAAGTTCATTCAGCTGCAACATTCTAGTTGCTCTAGCAGCTTGCAAATCAAAGTTCAGCTTTTTCACAACCTAAAAAGCTTTGTGCTGCAGCTCTATTGGTAAATGGTAGGCTTTTCCAATGACTAATCTGTAGGAGACTTGCCTAAGGGCGTCTTATAAGCTGTTCTGTAGGCCCAAAGTACATCATCAAGTTGGAGGGACTAATTTTCCTAGAAGGATTAACCATTATTTCTAGGATTCTTTTGATCTCCCTATTGGATAATTCAGCCTGACCACTTGTTTGTGGATGGTAGGCAGTGGCTATCTTGTGCTTGACTCCATATTTCAGCAGTAGCTTCTCAATCAACTTTTTTCAGAAATGTGTGCTCTCATCACTCATTATTGCTCTTGGAGTGTCAAATCTTGTGAAAATGTTCCTTTGAAGGAACTTGGTAACTGCTTTAGCATCATTTGCAGGCAAGGCCATTGCCTCTATCCATTTAGAAACATAGCCACAGCCACCAGAATGTAGAGATTGCCAAAGGATTGAGGGAAAGGTCCCATGAAATCCATGCCCCAAACATCAAATAACTCAACCTCAAGAATATTGTTTAAGGGCAATTCCTGTTTGCTTGAACTGTTTCCAACCCTCTAGCATCTATCACAATGCTTCACAAATTCATGGGAATCCTTGAATAATGAGGGCCAATAGTACCCAGTTTGCAGTACCTTGGCTGCTGTTCTCATCCCTCCAAAATGTCCTCCACATGGTGCTGAGTGGCAGTGCTGTAAAATGCTATCAATTTCTTCTTCTACTGCACACCTTCTAAGAAAATGATCAGAATACTTTTTGTACAGGAAGTGTTCATCCCAGTAATACTCCTTGACTTCTTTGAAGAACTTCCTCTTTTGCTGAGAATTCAGCTCAGAGGGTATAACCTTATTGACCAAGAAATTTACAATGTCAGCATACCAAGGTGCCACAACATCAGATTTGGCACCTGTGATTTTAAGTAACTGCTCATCAGGGAAAGTTTCTATCACTACTGATTGTGCAGCAGTAATTCCTTCTTTTGTAATTCTTGATAAATGATCTGCTGCCTGGTTTTCCACTCCTTTTTTATTCTTATCTCAAATCAAATTCTTGCAAGAGGAGCACCCGTCTGATCAAACTTGGTTTGGCATCCTTCTTAGCAATTAGGCACTTGATTGCTGAGTGATCTTTGTAGACTATCACCTTGGTTCCCACCAGATATGATCTAAACTTGTCAAAAGCAAACACTACTGCCAACAACTTTTTCTCAGTAGTAGTGTAGTTCAATTGGGCATCCACAAGGGTCTTGCTTGCATAGTAAATTGAGTGGAAAACTTTGTTATGTCTCTATCTAAGGACTGTTCCAATAGCATAGTCACTTGCATCACACATCAACTCAAATGGTTTCTCCCAATCTGGAGCAACCATGACTGGTGTAGTGACTAGAGCAGTCTTCAACTTCTCAAAAGCCTTGAGGCACTGATCATCAAATTCAAATGCAGTATCATGCTGCAATAGTTGGCAAATAGGCTTGGATATCTTGGAAAAATCCTTGATAAATCTTATGTAGAACCCTACATGGCCAAGGAAACTTCTGATTCCCTTGACAGTAGTGGGAGGTGGCAGCTTCTCTATCATTTCAATCTTTGCTTTATCAACCTCAATGCCTTTCTTGGAAATTTTATGTCCAATTACAATGCCTTCTTGCACCATGAAATGACACTTCTCCCAATTCAACAACAGATTTGTTTCTTCGTACCTATCCAGCACCTGCTCTAAGTTGATTAAGCAGGCTTGAAAAGTCTCTCCAAATACACTAAAATCATCCATAAATATCTCCATTGTTTGCTCAATGTAATCAGAGAAAATTACCATCATACACCTCTGAAAAGCAGTAAGTGCATTGCAGAGGCCAAATGGCATCCTCCTAAAAGCAAAGGTGCCATAGGGGCAGGTGAAGGTTGTCTTCTCTTGATCTTCTGGTGCTATAGCAATCTGGTTATACCCAGAATAACCATGTAAAAACAGTAAAAATGTTGGCCTGCTAGCCTGTCCAGCATTTGGTCAATAAATGGCAAGGGGAAGTGGTCATTTCTTGTGGCTTTGTTCAACTTTCTGTAACCATGCAAATCCTCTAACCAGTAACTGTCTTAGTTGGAATCAGTTCATTTTTCTCATTGACAACCACAGTGACTCCTCCCTTCTTTGGTACACATTGGACAGGGCTGACCGAAGAACTGTCTGAGATTGGGTAAATAATTCCTGCATCTAGCCATTTGATGATTTCCTTTTTAACTACCTCCTTCATCACAGGGTTCAGCCTTCTCTGTGCTTCAATACTGCTTTTGGAATTTTCTTTAAGGAAGATTCACTACAACAGAATGTTAAAAAGATAACGCCACTTTAAGTAGTGCTTACAATGGAAGTGGTACTTAAAATTAGGTAGAAAACTTTTACTAACGCTTTATTGAAGAGGCGCTGCTGAAGGATAGAGGTAAAAAACAATATGCTTCTTAGTAAAAAATGTTACTTTAGCTAATAAACAACGCTTCAGAACACGAAACGCTGCTTTAGACGATAGAGGAATAACCAGCGCTTAAGTGGAAAAGCGTTATTTAAAGTTGTACTAAAAGAATAAACAGCACAAGCACTACTTATTCTCAATAAACATATGTGATTCCCTATTAATTTCGATGATTCACACTCGCGCTCTGCTTTCCCTTCCAATTCACTCGCGTTATGCTCTTTCTTTCTCCCATCTCCTCGACGAAACATCTTAACTCCCAACTCTCTTTCTCCTACATGCCTCCACTCCTCCATGGCACACCGCCTCCCCGACTTCTCCACGGCGAATGGCGCACTGCCTTTGGGAACAGCGCACTTTCCATCTCCTCCACACCTCAGTTTCCCAGCTCTCTTTCTCCTTCACGCCTCTTCACAGTGTTTAGAAAACAAGGAACGACTGTACCTCCACTCCTCCATGGCGAATGGTGGTGCCTTTATTTCTTTTGATTTTTATGTTGTTTGATTTGTTTTTGAAGATCTGTACATGAAGATCTGTTTTTTCGAAGATCTGTTTGTTTGATCTGGAGATCTATTTTTCTGAAGATCCATTTTTTGAAGATCTGTAATTAATTTTTCGGCCACCATGGGTCAGCTTCAAACGAAATAAAGGCGAGAAAGAGAGGGATCGCGCGATGGAATTACGAACGGAGGCCCCGCATCAAAATCTTTCACATGATGAGTTTCGTCTGTGTTGATTTCCCCAATTTTTCTCCAAACCCTAACTTCTCCTTATCAAGTATCTGTATTGGTTTTATCAAGTCTCCAAACCCTAACTTTGTCTCTGTTTTGAATATTCTGTGATTTTAGTGAGATCTGGAAACTTCCATTCCAACGTCTTGCGTGATTCCAGTTGTGTGATTCTGTTTCATCTGTGTTCGTGAAATTGCTCAAGATGAAATTGTTTCGTCTCTGTGTATTGCATCGTATAATGCTGAAAAAAGGGTTCCAACCCTTAAACAACGCTTCTTAGTAAAAAACACTGCTTAAAGGTGGGAATAAGTAGCGCTTCCTCAAGAAAGCGTTGTTTATTCCCTATTTTCAATAGCGCTGTTTAATTGCTGCTTTTTTGTAACACATTCAGCAGCGGATGAATAAGCAGCGCTTTTAAGCACTATTTAAGGCAAAAAATAATAAGTTGTTTATTCCTAAATTTGTTGTAATGATTCTATGCATACAGAGAGTAGGAATTATGCCCTTTATGTCAGCCATTTGCCACCCTATAGCTTTTTTGTGCTCCTTTAAGGCTGAAATCGACTCTTCTTCCTACTGGTCACTTAAATTAGAAGCTATTATAACAGAAAGGGTGTTATTTTCACCCAAATAGGCATACTTCAGATGTGGTGACAGTATTTTCAATTCTAAATCAGGAGGTTTTTTCCACAGAAGGCACATTAGTTTTATAACTCTCATGATTGAGCTCCAATGATTCATATTTTCTGGCCCACAATTGATTCACAGCTTCTTTGTTTACTACTTTCTTCTCTTGATCGAGCTCACTATCAATGGCAGTCAATTCCTCTTTTAGCACATCTTTATCCCTCAACAATTGATGCTGAACCAAGGAATCAATGGTTCTTACAAAGGAACATTCCTTAACAATTTCTGCAGGATACTTGAGGGCATTGAGAACATTGAACTTGATCTCTTGGTCAATGACTCTCATTGTAAGTTCACCTTTTTACACATCAATGAGTGTCTTCCCTGTAGCAAGGAATGGCCTGCCTAATATGATAGGCACTTCAGCATCAGCTTCAAAATCCAGGATTATGAAATCAGCAGGGAACACTAATTTATCCACTTTGACACGGACATCTTCAATCTTTCCTTCTGGATAAGCTAAATTTCTGTCTGCCAGCTGCAGAGTGAGTGTAGTAGGCCTGGCTTTGCCAATCCCAAGCTGCTGGGAGATGGACTTGGGCATTAAATTGATGCTTGCTCCCAAGTCACATAAAGCTCTCCCACAATAAGTATCAACAACAGTGCAGGAAAATGTAAAACAACCAGGATCTTTGAGCTTATATGGAATCTTACTTTGCATCAGCATACTCATTCCTGAGTCATAGCAACTGTTTCAAACTCCCCCAATCTCCTCTTCTTAGTTAGAACATCCTTCATAAACTTGGTGTAATTTAGAATTTGTTGGAAAGCATCAACTAAAGGAATGTTGATGTGTAACTGCTTGTTACTGTGTAACTGCTTCAACATTTCAAGGAACTTGTCAAACTATTTGTCTTGATGGGCCTTCTTAAGTCTTTGAGAGAATGGTGGAGGTGGAACATCAGGAGTTAATTGGTTGCTTGCAGCTGCTGGTATAGGTTTCTCAACAGGTGCAAGAATTGGTGCTGGGATGACACCTAACTTCTGCTCTGTGGTTTTTAGCACTTTAGGTTCTTTTCCTTTTTCTTCTGAGAGCTTACTAGTGGTAGCTTCAGGTCTTCTGGAAGGACCTGGGAGTTCTGTTCCACTCCTCAAATAAATAGCTTTGATCTGTTCATCCCTTTTTGGCTTGGCAGGTTCAGTTATGGCAGGCAAGGAACCACTAGGTCTCTAGTTCATGGTAGTCGCAATCTGCCCAATTTGATTCTCTAAGTTTTTAATGGCAGCTCCCTGACTCTGGTATTGTGCCTTAGTTTCATTTATGAAAGCCTTCAGCATAGCTTCCATTGAGTTATCTACAGCTGGTGCTGCAGCTTTTTGAGCTCATTGAGCAGGGAAACCAAGGGGATGTGTGGGCTTTGCAGGCACAGCAGCAGGTGCTGTAGGATTATTGTTTCTCCATGAAAAATTAGGGTGATTTTTCCACCTAGGGTTATAGGTGTTCGAGTAAAGGTTATTGTTTTTGTTGAAATTCCCTACATAGTTGACAGACACTGGATTACTAGGGCATTCTTCATATAAATGGCCTCCTCCATAGAACACACAAGAGATGGCCTTGGCTTGAGCAGGTGCTGTTTCTGCAGAGGTAGCAGGTGCTGCAGCAGGTGCTGTGGAGGTACTTGCTATATTCATACTTTTCATCATATTGTCAATGGATGCCACTTGAGCAGATAAGACAGTCATTTCACTCACTTCATGGACTCCAGCAACCTTCTTTGTTGCACTTAATCTAGCTGTAGGCCACTAATAACTATTGGCAGCAATGATCTCAATCTTAGCATAAACATCATTATATGATTGAGTTAATAGAGCACCACCAGAGGATGCATCAAGCATGTCCTTGGTTCTTGTTGAGAGACCATTGTAGAATGTTTCCATTTGAATGCAAATTGGAATACCATGATGAGGGCATTTTCTGAGCAGCTCCTTATACCTTTATCAAGCTTCAAATAGTGACTCATCTTCATTTTGCCTGAAAGATGTGATTTCATTTCTCATCCTAGCATTCTTGATTAGAGGGAAATACTTGGTGAGAAATTTTTCTACCATTCCATTCCAATCAGTAACAGAGTTAGGCTCCAAGGAATTCAGCCAAGACTTAGCTCTGTCTTTCAAAGAATATAGGAATAGCCTTAATGTGAATGCATCATCCGTTATGCTAGGAATTTTGAAATTACTGCACACCTCCAGAAACTGTTTCAAGTGCAAATGAGGATCCTCTTGTGGTGTACCACCAAACTGGCCCACTATTTGTAGCATCTGAAACATCATAGGTTTGAACTCAAAATGATTTGCTGTGATTTCAGGCCTGACTATGCCAGTGTGCATAGTTTGGGGATCAAAAACAGCATAATCCCTCATTGATCTGTCCCTGTCATTGGCCATGCCTATCATGTCAGCTTGCAGCACCATTGCTTAGTACTGGCTATGAACAATGTATTGGTACTGATTTTGAACACTACCCTACTCATCCTCATCAGGAATTGATTCCTCAGTAAAAGGACCTGTGGCTGCCAAAGCTACAGCAGCTCCCAATTCTGCAAAACCTTGATTCTGCCTCAGCAATCTTCTGAATGTCCTATCTATTTCAGGATCCAACTGACACTCTGGTGTAGTATGTCTGCACATGTGCTAAATGGCACCTATTGCGGACACAAGCACCAAAGGAGTAAGAATATTTCAACTAACAAACTTACTAAATTCAAAACTATGTGATATTACCAATTCAATCCCCGGCAACGGCGCCAAAAACTTGTTGTATGAAAACTCAATGTGTGCAGGTGTACACAGTCAAAAACTAATAAAGTGTAAGTGAGATCGTTTCCCACGAGGATTGATTAGGTTCTTTCACGAGTTTTTCCATTAGCAAGTAAGTTAGCGAGTAAATAATAAAAACAGAAATTACACATCAAGTTTTTGGTGCAATTAATGAGTAAACAGAACAGTAAAAAAACAAGTGATGTAGTGAAAATTAAAGGTAAATCAGCTAGAATTTCAGATCCATTATATTTTCGCCAAGTTGATTCAGTGCTATCAGTCAGTGCCATGGCACGTGAGTGCAGGGCACTAATGTATGTGCCTTTCAGTTACTTTCATCAGGGTTAAGTAAAGGGTACCTTATGTCTAAGCCCCCATTATGTTCACCCTTGACTAATAAGTGTAGTCTAGAACACTCTGTGAAACAGATTGCCTATGTCTAGTTTAATCAAAATTAATCAAAGTGTCCTTTAATTAATACCTTTCACATTAACTCATGAATTTAGCATGTTAAACCCTTTCAGCACTTAACATACAAGTATTCAATCTAAGGTGATCAAACTTAAATCAAATAATCAGGAGATAAATTTGCATGAGTCAAAAGTTCTTAGATAAAAACTGATAGACATAAACCAACAAGGTTCCAATGCAATTTCAATTCATCCTAGCTTAAGAAAATTAGCTCATAATGAGCCTAAAAACAAAACAACGGAAACTGGTGCTGTAAACCGAATCCATGGCACTTAAGCTAAGAGTTAGAACTTTTACAGAAACTGATAAAACAGTAAATAGAAGTA